>JAINEB010000009.1:30005000-32762500 GCA_022840565.1 Eubasilissa regina | reverse complement strand
ATATTGGACCACGTTTCTAAAATTATGGACCACATTATTTAATCTTTGGACCACATATCAAAAACGTTGGACCACGTTCTAAAAATTATGGACCAAGTTTTTTAATCCTTGGACCACGTTATAAAAACTATGTATGACGTTCCTAAAACATAAGTTTACATTTCAAAAGCGTCGGTTCAAAACTTTTGAATACAAACAGTTCGTTTCTAAAAGTGTTTTTTTAATTTCATTACGTAACCTAAGATAACCCTACGAGATATAACATTATTATCCAAAAATGAAAATCGCTACCGATATTATTTACCTATGTACAATCTTTCATTATACAAAAATTCCATTCCACAACTGCAAAATTTTGGACCAGGTATTAAAATGTTGAACCACGTTTCTAATATTTTGGACCGCGTTACTTAATATTTGGACCAGATATAAAAAACGTTGGACCACTTTTTAAAAACTATGAACCAAGTTTCTAAAACTTTGGACCACGTTATAAAAAATATGGACGACGTTTCTAAAACTTCAGTTTACATTTCAAAAACGTCGGTTCAAAAGTAAACAGTTAATTTGAAAAGTATAATTGTTATTTCTTTACATAACATAAGATAACCCAACAACATACAACTTTATTATCAAAAAATGTAAATTGCTACCGATATTAATAGCCGATTTAGACTGTTTCATTATCCAAAAATTCCGGTCCACAAATGCAAAATTTTGGACCAGGTATAAAAATATTGAACAACATTTCTAATATTATGGACCACGTTAGTTAATCTTTGGACCACATATAAAAAACGTTGGACCACTTAGTAAAAACTATGGACCAAGTTTCTTAAACTTTGGACCACGTTATAAAAAATATGGACGACGTTTCTAAATTTTCAGTTTACACTTCACAAACGTCGGTTCAAAAGTAAAGAGTAAATTCGAAAAGTATTATTATTTCTTTACATAACATTAGATAACCTAACAAGATCCAACATTATTATCCAAAAATGAAAATCGCTACCGATATTATTTCGCGATGTACACTATTTCATTATCCAAAAATTCCGGTCCACAACTGCAAAATTTTGGTCCAGGTATTAAAATATTGGACCACGTTTCTAAAATTATGGACCACGTTATTTAATCTTTGGACCACATATAAAAAACGTTGGACCACGTTCTAAAAATTATGGACCAAGTTTTTTAATCCTTGGACCACGTTATAAAAACTATGTATGACGTTCCTAAAACATAAGTTTATATTTCAAAAGCATCGGTTCAAAACTTTTGAATACAAACAGTTCGTTTCTAAAAGTGTTTTTTTAATTTCATTACGTAACCTAAAATAACCCTACGAGATACAACATTATTATCCAAAAATGAAAATCGCTACCGATATTATTTACCTATGTACAATCTTTCATTATCCAACCGCGTTACTTAATATTTGGACCAGATATAAAAAACGTTGGACCACTTTTGAAAAACTATGGACCAAGTTTCTAAAACCTTGGACCACGTTATAAAAAATATGGACGACGTTTCTAAAACTTCAGTTTACATTTCAAAAACGTCGGTTCAAAAGTAAACAGTTAATTTGAAAAGTATAATTGTTATTTCTTTACATAACATAAGGTAACCCAACAACATACAACTTTATTATCAAAAAATGTAAATTGCTACCGATATTAATAGCCGATTTAGACTGTTTCATTATCCAAAAATTCCGGTCCACAAATGCAAAATTTTGGACCAGGTATAAAAATATTGAACAACATTTCTAATATTATGGACCACGTTAGTTAATCTTTGGACAACATTATTATCCAAAAATGAAAATCGCTACCGATATTATTTACCTATGTACAATCTTTCATTATCCAAAAATTCCAGTCCACAACTGCAAAATTTTGGACCAGGTATTAAAATGTTGAACCACGTTTCTAATATTTTGGATCGCGTTACTTAATATTTGGACCAGATATAAAAAACGTTGGACCACTCTTTAAAAAATATGGACCAAGTTTCTAAAACTTTGGACCACGTTATAAAAAATATGGATGACGTTTCTAAATCTTCAGTTTACACTTCAAAAACGTCGGTTCAAAAGTAAACAGTTAATTTGAAAAGTATAATTGTTATTTCTTTACATAACATAAGATAACCCAACAACATCCAACTTTATTATCAAAAAATGAAAATTGTTAGCGATATTAATAGCCGATGTAGACTGTTTCATTATCCAAAAATTCCGGTCCACAAATGCAAAATTTTCGACCAGGTATTAAAATATTGAACCACATCTAATATTATGGACCACGTTAGTTAATCTTTGGACCACATATAAAAAACGTTGGACCACTTACTAAAAATTATGGACGAGGTTTCTTAAAATTTGGACCACGTTATAAAAAATATGGACGACGTTTCTAAATTTTCAGTTTACACTTCACAAACGACGGTTCAAAAGTAAACAGTAAATTCGAAAAGTATTATTATTTCTTTACATAACATTAGATAACCTAACAAGATCCAACATTATTATGCAAAAATTAAAATCGCTACCGATATTATTTCCCGATGTACACTATTTCATTATCCAAAAATTCCGGTCCACAACTGCAAAATTTTGGTCCAGGTGTTAAAATATTGGACCACGTTTCTAAAATTATGGACCACGTTATTTAATCTTTGGACCACATATAAAAAACGTTGGACCACTTACTAAAAATTATGGACGAGGTTTCTTAAAATTTGGACCACGTTATAAAAAATATGGACGACGTTTCTAAATTTTCAGTTTACACTTCACAAACGACGGTTCAAAAGTAAACAGTAAATTCGAAAAGTATTATTATTTCTTTACATAACATTAGATAACCTAACAAGATCCAACATTATTATGCAAAAATTAAAATCGCTACCGATATTATTTCCCGATGTACACTATTTCATTATCCAAAAATTCCGGTCCACAACTGCATTTCTAATATTATGGACCACGTTAGTTAATCTTTGGACCACATATAAAAAACGTTGGACCACTTACTAAAAACTATGGACCAAGTTTCTTAAACTTTGGACCACGTTATAAAAAATATGGACGACGTTTCTAAATTTTCAGTTTACACTTCACAAACGTCGGTTCAAAAGTAAACAGTAAATTCGAAAAGTATTATTATTTCTTTACATAACATTAGATAACCTAACAAGATCCAACATTATTATCCAAAAATGAAAATCGCTACCCATATTATTTCCCGATGTACACTATTTCATTATCCAAAAATTCCGGTCCACAACTGCAAAATTTTGGTCCAGGTATTAAAATATTGGACCACGTTTCTAAAATTATGGACCACGTTATTTAATCTTTGGACCACATATAAAAAACGTTGGACCACGTTCTAAAAATTATGGACCAAGTTTTTTAATCCTTGGACCACGTTATAAAAACTATGTATGACGTTCATAAAACATAAGTTTACATTTCAAAAGCGTCGGTTCAAAACTTTTGAATACAAACAGTTCGTTTCTAAAAGTGTTTTTTTAATTTCATTACGTAACCTAAGATAACCCTACGAGATACAACATTATTATCCAAAAATGAAAATCGCTACCGATATTATTTACCTATGTACAATCTTTCATTATCCAAAAATTCCAGTCCACAATTGCAAAATTTTGGACCAGGTATTAAAATGTTGAACCACGTTTCTAATATTTTGGACCGCGTTACTTAATATTTGGACCAGATATAAAAAACGTTGGACCACTCTTTAAAAAATATGGACCAAGTTTCTAAATCTTTGGACCACGTTATAAAAAATATGGATGACGTTTCTAAATCTTCAGTTTACACTTCAAAAACGTCGGTTCAAAAGTAAACAGTTAATTTGAAAAGTATAATTGTTATTTCTTTACATAACATAAGATAACCCAACAACATACAACTTTATTATCAAAAAATGTAAATTGCTACCGATATTAATAGCCGATTTAGACTGTTTCATTATCCAAAAATTCCGGTCCACAAATGCAAAATTTTGGACCAGGTATAAAAATATTGAACAACATTTCTAATATTATGGACCACGTTAGTTAATCTTTGGACCACATATAAAAAACGTTGGACCACTTACTAAAAACTATGGACCAAGTTTCTTAAACTTTGGACCACGTTATAAAAAATATGGACGACGTTTATAAATTTTCAGTTTACACTTCACAAACGTCGGTTCAAAAGTAAACAGTAAATTCGAAAAGTATTATTATTTCTTTACATAACATTAGATAACCTAACAAGATCCAACATTATTATCCAAAAATGAAAATCGCTACCGATATTATTTCGCGATGTACACTATTTCATTATCCAAAAATTCCGGTCCACAACTGCAAAATTTTGGTCCAGGTATTAAAATGTTGAACCACGTTTCTAATATTTTGGATCGCGTTACTTAATATTTGGACCAGATATAAAAAACGTTGGACCACTCTTTAAAAAATATGGACCAAGTTTCTAAAACTTTGGACCACGTTATAAAAAATATGGATGACGTTTCTAAATCTTCAGTTTACACTTCAAAAACGTCGGTTCAAAAGTAAACAGTTAATTTGAAAAGTATAATTGTTATTTCTTTACATAACATAAGATAACCCAACAACATCCAACTTTATTATCAAAAAATGAAAATTGTTAGCGATATTAATAGCCGATGTAGACTGTTTCATTATCCAAAAATTCCGGTCCACAAATGCAAAATTTTCGACCAGGTATTAAAATATTGAACCACATCTAATATTATGGACCACGTTAGTTAATCTTTGGACCACATATAAAAAACGTTGGACCACTTACTAAAAATTATGGACGAGGTTTCTTAAAATTTGGACCACGTTATAAAAAATATGGACGACGTTTCTAAATTTTCAGTTTACACTTCACAAACGACGGTTCAAAAGTAAACAGTAAATTCGAAAAGTATTATTATTTCTTTACATAACATTAGATAACCTAACAAGATCCAACATTATTATGCAAAAATTAAAATCGCTACCGATATTATTTCCCGATGTACACTATTTCATTATCCAAAAATTCCGGTCCACAACTGCAAAATTTTGGTCCAGGTGTTAAAATATTGGACCACGTTTCTAAAATTATGGACCACGTTATTTAATCTTTGGACCACATATAAAAAACGTTGGACCACTTACTAAAAATTATGGACGAGGTTTCTTAAAATTTGGACCACGTTATAAAAAATATGGACGACGTTTCTAAATTTTCAGTTTACACTTCACAAACGACGGTTCAACAGTAAACAGTAAATTCGAAAAGTATTATTATTTCTTTACATAACATTAGATAACCTAACAAGATCCAACATTATTATGCAAAAATTAAAATCGCTACCGATATTATTTCCCGATGTACACTATTTCATTATCCAAAAATTCCGGTCCACAACTGCATTTCTAATATTATGGACCACGTTAGTTAATCTTTGGACCACATATAAAAAACGTTGGACCACTTACTAAAAACTATGGACCAAGTTTCTTAAACTTTGGACCACGTTATAAAAAATATGGACGACGTTTCTAAATTTTCAGTTTACACTTCACAAACGTCGGTTCAAAAGTAAACAGTAAATTCGAAAAGTATTATTATTTCTTTACATAACATTAGATAACCTAACAAGATCCAACATTATTATCCAAAAATGAAAATCGCTACCCATATTATTTCCCGATGTACACTATTTCATTATCCAAAAATTCCGGTCCACAACTGCATTTCTAATATTATGGACCACGTTAGTTAATCTTTGGACCACATATAAAAAACGTTGGACCACTTACTAAAAACTATGGACCAAGTTTCTTAAACTTTGGACCACGTTATAAAAAATATGGACGACGTTTCTAAATTTTCAGTTTACACTTCACAAACGTCGGTTCAAAAGTAAACAGTAAATTCGAAAAGTATTATTATTTCTTTACATAACATTAGATAACCTAACAAGATCCAACATTATTATCCAAAAATGAAAATCGCTACCCATATTATTTCCCGATGTACACTATTTCATTATCCAAAAATTCCGGTCCACAACTGCAAAATTTTGGTCCAGGTATTAAAATATTGGACCACGTTTCTAAAATTATGGACCACGTTATTTAATCTTTGGACCACATATCAAAAACGTTGGACCACGTTCTAAAAATTATGGACCAAGTTTTTTAATCCTTGGACCACGTTATAAAAACTATGTATGACGTTCCTAAAACATAAGTTTACATTTCAAAAGCGTCGGTTCAAAACTTTTGAATACAAACAGTTCGTTTCTAAAAGTGTTTATTTAATTTCATTACGTAACCTAAGATAACCCTACGAGATACAACATTATTATCCAAAAATGAAAATCGCTACCGATATTATTTACCTATGTACAATCTTTCATTATCCAAAAATTCCAGTCCACAATTGCAAAATTTTGGACCAGGCATTAAAATGTTGAACCACGTTTCTAATATTTTGGACCGCGTTACTTAATATTTGGACCAGATTTAAAAAACGTTGGACCACGTTCTAAAAATTATGGACGACGTTTCTAAATTTTCAGTTTACACTTCACAAACGTCGGTTCAAAAGTAAAGAGTAAATTCGAAAAGTATTATTATTTCTTTACATAACATTAGATAACCTAACAAGATCCAACATTATTATCCAAAAATGAAAATCGCTACCGATATTATTTCGCGATGTACACTATTTCATTATCCAAAAATTCCGGTCCACAACTGCAAAATTTTGGTCCAGGTATTAAAATATTGGACCACGTTTCTAAAATTATGGACCACGTTATTTAATCTTTGGACCACATATAAAAAACGTTGGACCACGTTCTAAAAATTATGGACCAAGTTTTTTAATCCTTGGACCACGTTATAAAAACTATGTATGACGTTCCTAAAACATAAGTTTATATTTCAAAAGCATCGGTTCAAAACTTTTGAATACAAACAGTTCGTTTCTAAAAGTGTTTTTTTAATTTCATTACGTAACCTAAAATAACCCTACGAGATACAACATTATTATCCAAAAATGAAAATCGCTACCGATATTATTTACCTATGTACAACCTTTCATTATCCAACCGCGTTACTTAATATTTGGACCAGATATAAAAAACGTTGGACCACTTTTGAAAAACTATGGACCAAGTTTCTAAAACCTTGGACCACGTTATAAAAATATGGACGACGTTTCTAAAACTTCAGTTTACATTTCAAAAACGTCGGTTCAAAAGTAAACAGTTAATTTGAAAAGTATAATTGTTATTTCTTTACATAACATAAGGTAACCCAACAACATACAACTTTATTATCAAAAAATGTAAATTGCTACCGATATTAATAGCCGATTTAGACTGTTTCATTATCCAAAAATTCCGGTCCACAAATGCAAAATTTTGGACCAGGTATAAAAATATTGAACAACATTTCTAATATTATGGACCACGTTAGTTAATCTTTGGACCACATATAAAAAACGTTGGACCACTTACTAAAAACTATGGACCAAGTTTCTTAAACTTTGGACCACGTTATAAAAAATATGGACGACGTTTATAAATTTTCAGTTTACACTTCACAAACGTCGGTTCAAAAGTAAACAGTAAATTCGAAAAGTATTATTATTTCTTTACATAACATTAGATAACCTAACAAGATCCAACATTATTATCCAAAAATGATAATCGCTACCGATATTATTTCCCGATGTACACTATTTCATTATCCAAAAATTCCGGTCCACAACTGCAAAATTTTGGTCCAGGTATTAAAATATTGGACCACGTTTCTAAAATTATGGACCACGTTATTTAATCTTTGGACCACATATCAAAAACGTTGGACCACGTTCTAAAAATTATGGACCAAGTTTTTTAATCCTTGGACCACGTTATAAAAACTATGTATGACGTTCCTAAAACATAAGTTTACATTTCAAAAGCGTCGGTTCAAAACTTTTGAATACAAACAGTTCGTTTCTAAAAGTGTTTATTTAATTTCATTACGTAACCTAAGATAACCCTACGAGATACAACATTATTATCCAAAAATGAAAATCGCTACCGATATTATTTACCTATGTACAATCTTTCATTATCCAAAAATTCCAGTCCACAATTGCAAAATTTTGGACCAGGCATTAAAATGTTGAACCACGTTTCTAATATTTTGGACCGCGTTACTTAATATTTGGACCAGATATAAAAAACGTTGGACCACGTTCTAAAAATTATGGACGACGTTTCTAAATTTTCAGTTTACACTTCACAAACGTCGGTTCAAAAGTAAACAGTAAATTCGAAAAGTATTATTATTTCTTTACATAACATTAGATAACCTAACATGATCCAACATTATTATCCAAAAATGAAAATCGCTACCGATATTATTTCCCGATGTACACTATTTCATTATCCAAAAATTCCGGTCCACAACTGCAAAATTTTGGTCCAGGTATTAAAATATTGGACCACGTTTCTAAAATTATGGACCACGTTATTTAATCTTTGGACCACATATAAAAAACGTTGGACCACGTTCTAAAAATTATGGACCAAGTTTTTTAATCCTTGGACCACGTTATAAAAACTATGTATGACGTTCCTAAAACATAAGTTTACATTTTAAAAGCGTCGGTTCAAAACTTTTGAATACAAACAGTTCGTTTCTAAAAGTGTTTTTTTAATTTCATTACGTAACCTAAGATAACCATACGAGATACAACATTATTATCCAAAAATTAAAATCGCTACCGATATTATTTACCTATGTACAATCTTTCATTATCCAAAAATTCCAATCCACAATTGCAAAATTTTGGACCAGGTATTTAAATGTTGAACCACGTTTCTAATATTTTGGACCGCGTTACTTAATATTTGGACCAGATATAAAAAACGTTGGACCACTTTTTAAAAACTATGGACCAAGTTTCTAAAACTTTGGACCACGTTATAAAAAATATGGACGACGTTTCTAAAACTTCAGTTTACATTTCAAAAGCGTCGGTTCAAAAGTAAACAGTTAATTTGAAAAGTATAATTGTTATTTCTTTACATAACATAAGATAACCCAACAACATACAACTTTATTATCAAAAAATGTAAATTGCTACCGATATTAATAGCCGATTTAGACTGTTTCATTATCCAAAAATTCCGGTCCACAAATACAAAATTTTGGACCAGGTATAAAAATATTGAACCACATTTCTAATATTATGGACCACGTTAGTTAATCTTTGGACCACATATAAAAAACGTTGGACCACTTACTAAAAACTATGGACCAAGTTTCTTAAACTTTGGACCACGTTATAAAAAATATGGACGACGTTTCTAAATTTTCAGTTTACACTTCACAAACGTCGGTTCAAAAGTAAACAGTAAATTTGAAAAGTATTATTATTTCTTTACATAACATTAGATAACCTAACAAGATCCAACATTATTATCCAAAAATGATAATCGCTACCGATATATTTCCCGATGTACACTATTTCATTATCCAAAAATTCCGGTCCACAACTGCAAAATTTTGGTCCAGGTATTAAAATATTGGACCACGTTTCTAAAATTATGGACCACGTTATTTAATCTTTGGACCACATATCAAAAACGTTGGACCACGTTCTAAAAATTATGGACCAAGTTTTTTAATCCTTGGACCACGTTATAAAAACTATGTATGACGTTCCTAAAACATAAGTTTACATTTCAAAAGCGTCGGTTCTAAACTTTTGAATACAAACAGTTCGTTTCTAAAAGTGTTTATTTAATTTCATTACGTAACCTAAGATAACCCTACGAGATACAACATTATTATCCAAAAATGAAAATCGCTACCGATATTATTTACCTATGTACAATCTTTCATTATCCAAAAATTCCAGTCCACAACTGAAAAATTTTGGACCAGGTATTAAAATGTTGAACCACGTTTCTAATATTTTGGATCGCGTTACTTAATATTTGGACCAGATATAAAAAACGTTGGACCACTCTTTAAAAAATATGGACCAAGTTTCTAAAACTTTGGACCACGTTATAAAAAATATGGATGACGTTTCTAAATCTTCAGTTTACACTTCAAAAACGTCGGTTCAAAAGTAAACAGTTAATTTGAAAAGTATAATTGTTATTTCTTTACATAACATAAGATAACCCAACAACATCCAACTTTATTATCAAAAAATGAAAATTGTTAGCGATATTAATAGCCGATGTAGACTGTTTCATTATCCAAAAATTCCGGTCCACAAATGCATAATTTTCGACCAGGTATTAAAATATTGAACCACATCTAATATTATGGACCACGTTAGTTAATCTTTGGACCACATATAAAAAACGTTGGACCACTTACTAAAAATTATGGACGAGGTTTCTTAAAATTTGGACCACGTTATAAAAAATATGGACGACGTTTCTAAATTTTCAGTTTACACTTCACAAACGACGGTTCAAAAGTAAACAGTAAATTCGAAAAGTATTATTATTTCTTTACATAACATTAGATAACCTAACAAGATCCAACATTATTATGCAAAAATTAAAATCGCTACCGATATTATTTCCCGATGTACACTATTTCATTATCCAAAAATTCCGGTCCACAACTGCAAAATTTTGGTCCAGGTGTTAAAATATTGGACCACGTTTCTAAAATTATGGACCACGTTATTTAATCTTTGGACCACATATAAAAAACGTTGGACCACTTACTAAAAATTATGGAAGAGGTTTCTTAAAATTTGGACCACGTTATAAAAAATATGGACGACGTTTCTAAATTTTCAGTTTACACTTCACAAACGACGGTTCAACAGTAAACAGTAAATTCGAAAAGTATTATTATTTCTTTACATAACATTAGATAACCTAACAAGATCCAACATTATTATGCAAAAATTAAAATCGCTACCGATATTATTTCCCGATGTACACTATTTCATTATCCAAAAATTCCGGTCCACAACTGCATTTCTAATATTATGGACCACGTTAGTTAATCTTTGGACCACATATAAAAAACGTTGGACCACTTACTAAAAACTATGGACCAAGTTTCTTAAACTTTGGACCACGTTATAAAAAATATGGACGACGTTTCTAAATTTTCAGTTTACACTTCACAAACGTCGGTTCAAAAGTAAACAGTAAATTCGAAAAGTATTATTATTTCTTTACATAACATTAGATAACCTAACAAGATCCAACATTATTATCCAAAAATGAAAATCGCTACCCATATTATTTCCCGATGTACACTATTTCATTATCCAAAAATTCCGGTCCACAACTGCAAAATTTTGGTCCAGGTATTAAAATATTGGACCACGTTTCTAAAATTATGGACCACGTTATTTAATCTTTGGACCACATATAAAAAACGTTGGACCACGTTCTAAAAATTATGGACCAAGTTTTTTAATCCTTGGACCACGTTATAAAAACTATGTATGACGTTCATAAAACATAAGTTTACATTTCAAAAGCGTCGGTTCAAAACTTTTGAATACAAACAGTTCGTTTCTAAAAGTGTTTTTTTAATTTCATTACGTAACCTAAGATAACCCTACGAGATACAACATTATTATCCAAAAATGAAAATCGCTACCGATATTATTTACCTATGTACAATCTTTCATTATCCAAAAATTCCAGTCCACAATTGCAAAATTTTGGACCAGGTATTAAAATGTTGAACCACGTTTCTAATATTTTGGACCGCGTTACTTAATATTTGGACCAGATATAAAAAACGTTGGACCACTTTTTAAAAACTATGAACCAAGTTTCTAAAACTTTGGACCACGTTATAAAAAATATGGACGACGTTTCTAAAACTTCAGTTTACATTTCAAAAACGTCGGTTCAAAAGTAAACAGTTAATTTGAAAAGTATAATTGTTATTTCTTTACATAACATAAGATAACCCAACAACATACAACTTTATTATCAAAAAATGTAAATTGCTACCGATATTAATAGCCGATTTAGACTGTTTCATTATCCAAAAATTCCGGTCCACAAATGCAAAATTTTGGACCAGGTATAAAAATATTGAACAACATTTCTAATATTATGGACCACGTTAGTTAATCTTTGGACCACATATAAAAAACGTTGGACCACTTACTAAAAACTATGGACCAAGTTTCTTAAACTTTGGACCACGTTATAAAAAATATGGACGACGTTTATAAATTTTCAGTTTACACTTCACAAACGTCGGTTCAAAAGTAAACAGTAAATTCGAAAAGTATTATTATTTCTTTACATAACATTAGATAACCTAACAAGATCCAACATTATTATCCAAAAATGATAATCGCTACCGATATTATTTCCCGATGTACACTATTTCATTATCCAAAAATTCCGGTCCACAACTGCAAAATTTTGGTCCAGGTATTAAAATATTGGACCACGTTTCTAAAATTATGGACCACGTTATTTAATCTTTGGACCACATATAAAAAACGTTGGACCACGTTCTAAAAATTATGGACCAAGTTTTTTAATCCTTGGACCACGTTATAAAAACTATGTATGACGTTCCTAAAACATAAGTTTACATTTCAAAAGCGTCGGTTCAAAACTTTTGAATACAAACAGTTCGTTTCTAAAAGTGTTTATTTAATTTCATTACGTAACCTAAGATAACCCTACGAGATACAACATTATTATCCAAAAATGAAAATCGCTACCGATATTATTTACCTATGTACAATCTTTCATTATCCAAAAATTCCAGTCCACAATTGCAAAATTTTGGACCAGGCATTAAAATGTTGAACCACGTTTCTAATATTTTGGACCGCGTTACTTAATATTTGGACCAGATATAAAAAACGTTGGACCACGTTCTAAAAATTATGGACGACGTTTCTAAATTTTCAGTTTACACTTCACAAACGTCGGTTCAAAAGTAAACAGTAAATTCGAAAAGTATTATTATTTCTTTACATAACATTAGATAACCTAACATGATCCAACATTATTATCCAAAAATGAAAATCGCTACCGATATTATTTCCCGATGTACACTATTTCATTATCCAAAAATTCCGGTCCACAACTGCAAAATTTTGGTCCAGGTATTAAAATATTGGACCACGTTTCTAAAATTATGGACCACGTTATTTAATCTTTGGACCACATATAAAAAACGTTGGACCACGTTCTAAAAATTATGGACCAAGTTTTTTAATCCTTGGACCACGTTATAAAAACTATGTATGACGTTCCTAAAACATAAGTTTACATTTTAAAAGCGTCGGTTCAAAACTTTTGAATACAAACAGTTCGTTTCTAAAAGTGTTTTTTTAATTTCATTACGTAACCTAAGATAACCCTACGAGATACAACATTATTATCCAAAAATGAAAATCGCTACCGATATTATTTACCTATGTACAATCTTTCATTATCCAAAAATTCCAATCCACAATTGCAAAATTTTGGACCAGGTATTTAAATGTTGAACCACGTTTCTAATATTTTGGACCGCGTTACTTAATATTTGGACCAGATATAAAAAACGTTGGACCACTTTTTAAAAACTATGGACCAAGTTTCTAAAACTTTGGACCACGTTATAAAAAATATGGACGACGTTTCTAAAACTTCAGTTTACATTTCAAAAGCGTCGGTTCAAAAGTAAACAGTTAATTTGAAAAGTATAATTGTTATTTCTTTACATAACATAAGATAACCCAACAACATACAACTTTATTATCAAAAAATGTAAATTGCTACCGATATTAATAGCCGATTTAGACTGTTTCATTATCCAAAAATTCCGGTCCACAAATGCAAAATTTTGGACCAGGTATAAAAATATTGAACCACATTTCTAATATTATGGACCACGTTAGTTAATCTTTGGACCACATATAAAAAACGTTGGACCACTTACTAAAAACTATGGACCAAGTTTCTTAAACTTTGGACCACGTTATAAAAAATATGGACGACGTTTCTAAATTTTCAGTTTACACTTCACAAACGTCGGTTCAAAAGTAAACAGTAAATTCGAAAAGTATTATTATTTCTTTACATAACATTAGATAACCTAACAAGATCCAACATTATTATCCAATAATGATAATCGCTACCGATATTATTTCCCGATGTACACTATTTCATTATCCAAAAATTCCGGTCCACAACTGCAAAATTTTGGTCCAGGTATTAAAATATTGGACCACGTTTCTAAAATTATGGACCACGTTATTTAATCTTTGGACCACATATCAAAAACGTTGGACCACGTTCTAAAAATTATGGACCAAGTTTTTTAATACTTGGACCACGTTATAAAAACTATGTATGACGTTCCTAAAACATAAGTTTACATTTCAAAAGCGTCGGTTCAAAACTTTTGAATACAAACAGTTGGTTTCTAAAAGTGTTTATTTAATTTCATTACGTAACCTAAGATAACCCTACGAGATACAACATTATTATCCAAAAATGAAAATCGCTACCGATATTATTTACCTATGTACAATCTTTCATTATCCAAAAATTCCAGTCCACAACTGCAAAATTTTGGACCAGGTATTAAAATGTTGAACCACGTTTCTAATATTTTGGATCGCGTTACTTAATATTTGGACCAGATATAAAAAACGTTGGACCACTTTTTAAAAACTATGGACCAAGTTTCTAAAACTTGGACCACGTTATAAAATATATGGACGACGTTTCTAAATCTTCAGTTTACACTTCAAAAACGTCGGTTCAAAAGTAAACAGTTAATTTGAAAAGTATAATTGTTATTTCTTTACATAACATAAGATAACCCAACAACATCCAACTTTATTATCAAAAAATGAAAATTGTTAGCGATATTAATAGCCGATGTAGACTGTTTCATTATCCAAAAATTCCGGTCCACAAATGCAAAATTTTCGACCAGGTATTAAAATATTGAACCACATCTAATATTATGGACCACGTTAGTTAATCTTTGGACCACATATAAAAAACGTTGGACCACTTACTTAAAATTATGGACCAAGTTTCTTAAAATTTGTACCACGTTATAAAAAATATGGACGACGTTTCTAAAACTTCAGTTTACACTTCAAAAACGTCGGTTCAAAAGTAAACAGTTAATTTGAAAAGTATAATTGTTATTTCTTTACATAACATAAGATATCCCAACAACATCCAACTTTATTATCAAAAAATGAAAATTGTTAGCGATATTAATAGCCGATGTAGACTGTTTCATTATCCAAAAATTCCGGTCCACAAATGCAAAATTTTCGACCAGGTATTTAAATATTGAACCACATCTAATATTATGGACCACGTTAGTTAATCTTTGGACCACATATAAAAAACGTTGGACCACTTACTTAAAATTATGGACCAAGTTTCTTAAAATTTGTACCACGTTATAAAAAATATGGACGACGTTTCTAAATTTTCAGTTTACACTTCACAAACGACGGTTCAAAAGTAAACAGTAAATTCGAAAAGTATTATTATTTCTTTACATAACATTAGATAACCTAACAAGATCCAACATTATTATGCAAAAATTAAAATCGCTACCGATATTATTTCCCGATGTACACTATTTCATTATCCAAAAATTCCGGTCCACAACTGCAAAATTTTGGTCCAGGTGTTAAAATATTGGACCACGTTTCTAAAATTATGGACCACGTTATTTAATCTTTGGACCACATATAAAAAACGTTGGACCACGTTCTAAAAATTATGGACCAAGTTTTTTAATCCTTGGACCACGTCATTAAAACTATGTATGACGTTCCTAAAACATAAGTTTACATTTCAAAAGCGTCGGTTCTAAACTTTTGAATACAAACAGTTCGTTTCTAAAGGTGTTTTTTTAATTTCATGACGTAACCTAAGATAACCCTACGAGATACAACATTATTATCCAAAAATAAAAATCGCTACCGATATTATTTACCTATGTACAATCTTTCATTATCCAAAAATTCCAGTCCACAACTGCAAAATTTTGGACCAGGTATTAAAATGTTGAACCACGTTCCTAATATTTTGGACCGCGTTACTTAATATTTGGACAAGATACAAAAAACGTTGGACCACTTTTTAAAAACTATGGACCAAGTTTCTAAAACTTTGGACCACGTTATAAAAAATATGGACGACGTTTTTAATCTTCAGTTTATACTTCAAAAACGTCGGTTCAAAAGTAAACGGTTACTTTGAAAAGTATAATTGTTATTTCTTTACATAACATAAGATAACCCAACAACATCCAACTTTATTATCAAAAAATGAAAATTGTTACCGATATTAATAGCCGATGTAGACTGTTTCATTATCCAAAAATTCCGGTCCACAAATGCAAAATTTTCGATCAGGTATTAAAATATTGAGCAACATTTCTAATATAATAAACCACGTTACTTAATATTTGGACCAGATATAAAAAACGTTGGACCACTTTTTAAAAACTATGGACCAAGTTTCTAAAACTTTGGACCACGTTATAAAAAATATGGATGACGTTTCTAAAACTTCAGTTTACACTTCAAAAACGTCGGTTCAAAAGTAAACAGTTAATTTGAAAAGTATAATTGTTATTTCTTTACATAACATAAGATATCCCAACAACATCCAACTTTATTATCAAAAAATGAAAATTTCTGCCGATATTAATAGCCGATGTAGACTGTTTCATTATCCGAAAATTCCGGTCCACAAATGCAAAATTTTCGACCAGGTATTAAAATATTGAACCACATCTAATATTATGGACCACGTTAGTTAATCTTTGGACCACATATAAAAAACGTTGGACCACTTACTTAAAATTATGGACCAAGTTTCTTAAAATTTGTACCACGTTATAAAAAATATGGACGACGTTTCTAAATTTTCAGTTTACACTTCATAAACGTCGGTTAAAAAGTAAACAGTAAATTCGAAAAGTATTATTATTTCTTTACATAACATTAGATAACCTAACAAGATCCAACATTATTATCCAAAAATGAAAATCGCTACCGATATTATTTACCTATGTACAATCTTTCATTATACAAAAATTCCAGTCCACAACTGCAAAATTTTGGACCAGGTATTAGAATGTTGAACCACGTTTCTAATATTTTGGACCGCGTTACTTAATATTTGGACCAGATATAAAAAACGTTGGACCACTTTTTAAAAACTATGGACCAAGTTTCTAAAACTTTGGAACACGTTATAAAAAATATGGACGACGTTTCTATATCTTCAGTTTACACTTCAAAAACGTCGGTTCAAAAGTAAACAGTTAATTTGGAAAGTATAATTGTTATTTCTTTACATAACATAAGATAACCCAACAACATCCAACTTTATTATCAAAAAATGAAAATTGTTAGCGATATTAATAGCCGATGTAGACTGTTTCATTATCCAAAAATTCCGGTCCACAAATGCAAAATTTTCGACCAGGTATTAAAATATTGAACCACATCTAATATTATGGACCACGTTAGTTAATCTTTGGACCACATATAAAAAACGTTGGACCACTTACTAAAAATTATGGACCAAGTTTCTTAAAATTTGGACCACGTTATAAAAAATATGGACGACGTTTCTAAATTTTCAGTTTACACTTCACAAACGACGGTTCAAAAGTAAACAGTCAATTCGAAAAGTATTATTATTTCTTTACATAACATTAGATAACCTAACAAGATCCAACATTATTATGCAAAAATTAAAATCGCTACCGATATTATTTCCCGATGTACACTATTTCATTATCCAAAAATTCCGGTCCACAACTGCAAAATTTTGGTCCAGGTGTTAAAATATTGGACCACGTTTCTAAAATTATGGACCACGTTATTTAATCTTTGGACCACATATAAAAAATGTTGGACCACGTTCTAAAAATTATGGACCAAGTTTTTTAATCCTTGGACCACGTCATTAAAACTATGTATGACGTTCCTAAAACATAAGTTTACATTTCAAAAGCGTCGGTTCTAAACTTTTGAATACAAACAGTTCGTTTCTAAAAGTGTTTTTTTAATTTCATTACGTAACCTAAGATAACCCTACGAGATACAACATTATTATCCAAAAATAAAAATCGCTACCGATATTATTTACCTATGTACAATCTTTCATTATCCAAAAATTCCAGTCCACAACTGCAAAATTTTGGACCAGGTATTAAAATGTTGAACCACGTTCCTAATATTTTGGACCGCGTTACTTAATATTTGGACCAGATACAAAAAACGTTGGAACACTTTTTAAAAACTATGGACCAAGTTTCTAAAACTTTGGACCACGTTATAAAAAATATGGACGACGTTTCTAAATCTTCAGTTTACACTTCAAAAACGTCGGTTCAAAAGTAAACGGTTAATTTGAAAAGTATAATTGTTATTTCTTTACATAACATAAGATAACCCAACAACATCCAACTTTATTATCAAAAAATGAAAATTGTTACCGATATTAATAGCCGATGTAGACTGTTTCATTATCCAAAAATTCCGGTCCACAAATGCAAAATTTTCGATCAGGTATAAAAATATTGAGCAACATTTCTAATATAATAAACCACGTTACTTAATATTTGGACCAGATATAAAAAACGTTGGACCACTTTTTAAAAACTATGGACCAAGTTTCTAAAACTTTGGACCACGTTATAAAAAATATGGATGACGTTTCTAAAACTTCAGTTTACACTTCAAAAACGTCGGTTCAAAAGTAAACAGTTAATTTGAAAAGTATAATTGTTATTTCTTTACATAACATAAGATATCCCAACAACATCCAACTTTATTATCAAAAAATGAAAATTTCTGCCGATATTAATAGCCGATGTAGACTGTTTTATTATTCAAAAATTCCGGTCCACAAATGCAAAATTTTGGACCAGGTATTAAAATATTGAACAACATTTCTAATATTATGGACCACGTTAGTTAATCTTTGGACCACACTTAAAAAACATTGGACCACTTACTAAAAACTATGGACCAAGTTTCTTAAACTTTGGACCATGTTATAAAAAATATGGACGACGTTTCTAAATTTTCAGTTTACACTTCACAAACGTCGGTTCAAAAGTAAACAGTAAATACGAAAAGTATTATTATTTCTTTAAATAACATTAGATAACCTAACAAGATCCAACATTATTATCCAAAAATGAAAATCGCTACCGATATTATTTCCCGATGTACACTATTTCATTATCCAAAAATTCCGGTCCACAACTGCAAAATTTTGGTGCAGGTATTAAAATATTGGACCACGTTTCTAAAATTATGGACCACGTTATTTAATCTTTGGACCACATATAAAAAACGTTGGACCACGTTCTAAAAATTATGGACCAAGTTTCTAAAACTTTGGACCACGTTATAAAAAATATGGACGACGTTTCTAAAACTTCAGTTTACACTTCAAAAACGTCGGTTCAAAAGTAAACAGTTAATTTGAAAAGTATAATTGTTATTTCTTTACATAACATAAGATAATCCAACAACATCCAACTTTATTATCAAAAAATGAAAATTGCTACCGATATTAATAGCCGATGTAGACTGTTTCATTATCCAAAAATTCCGGACCACAAATGCAAAATTTTCGACCAGGTATTAAAATATTGAACAACATTTCTAATATTATAGACCACGTTAGTTAATCTTTGGACCACATATAAAAAACGTTGGACCACTTACTTAAAATTATGGACCAAGTTTCTTAAAATTTGTACCACGTTATAAAAAATATGGACGACGTTTCTAAATTTTCAGTTTACACTTCACATACGTCGGTTCAAAAATAAACAGTAAATTCGAAAAGTATTATTATTTCTTTACATAACATTAGATAACCTAACAAGATCCAACATTATTATCCAAAAATGAAAATCGCTACCGATATTATTTCCCGATGTACACTATTTCATTATCCAAAAATTCCGGTCCACTACTGCAAAATTTTGGTCCAGGTATTAATCTATTGGACCACGTTTCTAAAATTATGGACCACATTATTTAATCTTTGGACCACATATCAAAAACGTTGGACCACGTTCTAAAAATTATGGACCAAGTTTTTTAATCCTTGGACCACGTTATAAAAACTATGTATGACGTTCCTAAAACATAAGTTTACATTTCAAAAGCGTCGGTTCAAAACTTTTGAATACAAACAGTTCGTTTCTAAAAGTGTTTTTTTAATTTCATTACGTAACCTAAGATAACCCTACGAGATACAACATTATTATCCAAAAATGAAAATCGCTACCGATATTATTTACCTATGTACAATCTTTCATTATCCAAAAATTCCAGTCCACAATTGCAAAATTTTGGACCAGGCATTAAAATGTTGAACCACGTTTCTAATATTTTGGACCGCGTTACTTAATATTTGGACCAGATATAAAAAACGTTGGACCACGTTCTAAAAATTATGGACGACGTTTCTAAATTTTCAGTTTACACTTCACAAACGTCGGTTCAAAAGTAAACAGTAAATTCGAAAAGTATTATTATTTCTTTACATAACATTAGATAACCTAACAAGATCCAACATTATTATCCAAAAATGAAAATCGCTACCGATATTATTTCCCGATGTACACTATTTCATTATCCAAAAATTCCGGTCCACAACTGCAAAATTTTGGTCCAGGTATTAAAATATTGGACCACGTTTCTAAAATTATGGACCACGTTATTAAATCTTTGGACCACATATAAAAAACGTTGGACCACGTTCTAAAAATTATGGACCAAGTTTTTTAATCCTTGGACCACGTCATTAAAACTATGTATGACGTTCCTAAAACATAAGCTTACATTTCAAAAGCGTCGGTTCAAAACTTTTGAATACAAACAGTTCGTTTCTAAAAGTGTTTTTTTAATTTCATTACGTAACCTAAGATAACCCTACGAGATACAACATTATTATCCAAAAATGAAAATCGCTACCGATATTATTTACCTATGTACAATCTTTCATTATCCAAAAATTCCAGTCCACAACTGCAAAATTTTGGACCCGGCATTAAAATGTTGAACCACGTTTCTAATATTTTGGACCGCGTTACATAATATTTGGACCAGATATAAAAAACGTTGGACCACTTTTTAAAAACTATGGACCAAGTTTCTAAAACTTTGGACCACGTTATAAAAAATATGGACGACGTTTCTTAATTTTCAGTTTACACTTCACAAACGTCGGTTCAAAAGTAAACGGTTAATTTGAAAAGTATAATTGTTATTTCTTTACATAACATAAGATAACCCAACAACATACAACTTTATTATCAAAAAATGTAAATTGTTACCGATATTAATAGCCGATTTAGACTGTTTCATTATCCAAAAATTCCGGTCCACAAATGCAAAATTTTGGACCAGGTATAAAAATATTGAACCATGTTTCTAATATTTTGGACCGCGTTACTTAATATTTGGACCAGATATAAAAAACGTTGGACCACTTTTTAAAAACTATGGACCAAGTTTCTAAAACTTTGGACCACGTTATAAAAAATATGGACGACGTTTCTAAAACTTCAGTTTACATGTCAAAAACGTCGGTTCAAAAGTAAACAGTTAATTTGAAAAGTATAATTGTTATTTCTTTACATAACATAAGATAACCCAACAACACACAACTTTATTATCAAAAAATGTAAATTGTTACCGATATTAATAGCCGATTTAGACTGTTTCATTATCCAAAAATTCCGGTCCACAAATGCAAAATTTTGGACCAGGTATAAAAATATTGAACAACATTTCTAATATTATGGACCACGTTAGTTAATCTTTGGACCACATATAAAAAACGTTGGACCACTTACTAAAAACTATGGACCAAGTTTCTTAAACTTTGGACCACGTTATAAAAAATATGGACGACGTTTCTAAATTTTCAGTTTACACTTCACAAACGTCGGTTCAAAAGTAAACAGTAAATTCGAAAAGTATTATTATTTCTTTACATAACATTAGATAACCTAACAAGATCCAACATTATTATCCAAAAATGAAAATCGCTACCGATATTATTTCCCGATGTACACTATTTCATTATCCAAAAATTCCGGTCCACAACTGCAAAATTTTGGTCCAGGTATTAAAATATTGGACCACGTTTCTAAAATTATGGACCACGTTATTTAATCTTTGGACCACATATCAAAAACGTTGGACCACGTTCTAAAAATTATGGACCAAGTTTTTTAATCCTTGGACCACGTTACAAAAACTATGTATGACGTTCTTAAAACATAAGTTTACATTTCAAAAGCGTCGGTTCAAAACTTTTGAATATAAACAGTTCGTTTCTAAAAGTGTTTATTTAATTTCATTACGTAACCTAAGATAACCCTACGAGATACAACATTATTATCCAAAAATGAAAATCGCTACCGATATTATTTACCTATGTACAATCTTTCATTATCCAAAAATTCCAGTCCACAATTGCAAAATTTTGGACCAGGTATTAAAATGTTGAACCATGTTTCTAATATTTTGGACCGCGTTACTTAATATTTGGACCAGATATAAAAAACGTTGGACCACTTTTTAAAAACTATGGACCAAGTTTCTAAAACTTTGGACCACGTTATAAAAAATATGGACGACGTTTCTAAAACTTCAGTTTACATGTCAAAAACGTCGGTTCAAAAGTAAACAGTTAATTTGAAAAGTATAATTGTTATTTCTTTACATAACATAAGATAACCCAACAACATACAACTTTATTATCAAAAAATGAAAATTGCTACCGATATTAATAGCCGATTTAGACTGTTTCATTATCCAAAAATTCCAGTCCACAAATGCAAAATTTTGGACCAGGTATTAAAATATTGAACAACATTTCTAATATTATGGACCACGTTAGTTAATCTTTGGACCACATTTAAAAAACGTTGGACCACTTACTAAAAACTATGGACCAAGTTTCTTAAACTTTGGACCACGTTATAAAAAATATGGACGACGTTTCTAAATTTTCAGTTTACACTTCACAAACGTCGGTTCAAAAGTAAACAGTAAATTCGAAAAGTATTATTATTTCTTTACATAACATTAGATAACCTAACAAGATCCAACATTATTATCCAAAAATGAAAATCGCTACTCATATTATTTCCCGATGTACACTATTTAATTATCCAAAAATTCCGGTCCACAACTGCAAAATTTTGGTCCAGGTATTAAAATATTGGACCACGTTTCTAAAATTATGGACCACGTTATTTAATCTTTGGACCACATATAAAAAACGTTGGACCACGTTCTAAAAATTATGGACCAAGTTTTTTAATCCTTGGACAACGTTATAAAAACTATGTATGACGTTCATAAAACATAAGTTTACATTTCAAAAGCGTCGGTTCAAAACTTTTGAATACAAACAGTTCGTTTCTAAAAGTGTTTTTTTAATTTCATTACGTAACCTAAGATAACCCTACGAGATACAACATTATTATCCAAAAATGAAAATCGCTACCGATATTATTTACCTATGTACAATCTTTCATTATCCAAAAATTCCAGTCCACAATTGCAAAATTTTGGACCAGGTATTAAAATGTTGAACCACGTTTCTAATATTTTGGACCGCGTTACTTAATATTTGGACCAGATATAAAAAACGTTGGACCACTTTTTAAAAACTATGAACCAAGTTTCTAAAACTTTGGACCACGTTATAAAAAATATGGACGACGTTTCTAAAACTTCAGTTTACATTTCAAAAACGTCGGTTCAAAAGTAAACAGTTAATTTGAAAAGTATAATTGTTATTTCTTTACATAACATAAGATAACCCAACAACATACAACTTTATAATCAAAAAATGTAAATTGCTACCGATATTAATAGCCGATTTAGACTGTTTCATTATCCAAAAATTCCGGTCCACAAATGCAAAATTTTGGACCAGGTATAAAAATATTGAACAACATTTCTAATATTATGGACCACGTTAGTTAATCTTTGGACCACATATAAAAAACGTTGGACCACTTAGTAAAAACTATGGACCAAGTTTCTTAAACTTTGGACCACGTTATAAAAAATATGGACGACGTTTCTAAATTTTCAGTTTACACTTCACAAACGTCGGTTCAAAAGTAAACAGTAAATTCGAAAAGTATTATTATTTCTTTACATAACATTAGATAACCTAACAAGATCCAACATTATTATCCAAAAATGAAAATCGCTACCGATATTATTTCCCGATGTACACTATTTCATTATCCAAAAATTCCGGTCCACAACTGCAAAATTTTGGTCCAGGTATTAAAATATTGGACCACGTTTCTAAAATTATGGACCACGTTATTAAATCTTTGGACCACATATAAAAAACGTTGGACCACGTTCTAAAAATTATGGACCAAGTTTTTTAATCCTTGGACCACGTCATTAAAACTATGTATGACGTTCCTAAAACATAAGCTTACATTTCAAAAGCGTCGGTTCAAAACTTTTGAATACAAACAGTTCGTTTCTAAAAGTGTTTTTTTAATTTCATTACGTAACCTAAGATAACCCTACGAGATACAACATTATTATCCAAAAATGAAAATCGCTACCGATATTATTTACCTATGTACAATCTTTCATTATCCAAAAATTCCAGTCCACAACTGCAAAATTTTGGACCCGGCATTAAAATGTTGAACCACGTTTCTAATATTTTGGACCGCGTTACTGAATATTTGGACCAGATATAAAAAACGTTGGACCACGTTCTAAAAATTATGGACCAAGTTTTTTAATCCTTGGACCACGTTATAAAAACTATGTATGACGTTCATAAAACATAAGTTTACATTTCAAAAGCGTCGGTTCAAAACTTTTGAATACAAACAGTTCGTTTCTAAAAGTGTTTTTTTAATTTCATTACGTAACCTAAGATAACCCTACGAGATACAACATTATTATCCAAAAATGAAAATCGCTACCGATATTATTTACCTATGTACAATCTTTCATTATCCAAAAATTCCAGTCCACAATTGCAAAATTTTGGACCAGGTATTAAAATGTTGAACCACGTTTCTAATATTTTGGACCGCGTTACTTAATATTTGGACCAGATATAAAAAACGTTGGACCACTTTTTAAAAACTATGAACCAAGTTTCTAAAACTTTGGACCACGTTATAAAAAATATGGACGACGTTTCTAAAACTTCAGTTTACATTTCAAAAACGTCGGTTCAAAAGTAAACAGTTAATTTGAAAAGTATAATTGTTATTTCTTTACATAACATAAGATAACCCAACAACATACAACTTTATAATCAAAAAATGTAAATTGCTACCGATATTAATAGCCGATTTAGACTGTTTCATTATCCAAAAATTCCGGTCCACAAATGCAAAATTTTGGACCAGGTATAAAAATATTGAACAACATTTCTAATATTATGGACCACGTTAGTTAATCTTTGGACCACATATAAAAAACGTTGGACCACTTAGTAAAAACTATGGACCAAGTTTCTTAAACTTTGGACCACGTTATAAAAAATATGGACGACGTTTCTAAATTTTCAGTTTACACTTCACAAACGTCGGTTCAAAAGTAAACAGTAAATTCGAAAAGTATTATTATTTCTTTACATAACATTAGATAACCTAACAAGATCCAACATTATTATCCAAAAATGAAAATCGCTACCGATATTATTTCGCGATGTACACTATTTCATTATCCAAAAATTCCGGTCCACAACTGCAAAATTTTGGTCCAGGTATTAAAATATTGGACCACGTTTCTAAAATTATGGACCACGTTATTTAATCTTTGGACCACATATAAAAAACGTTGGACCACGTTCTTAACATTATGGACCAAGTTTTTTAATCCTTGGACCACGTTATAAAAACTATGTATGACGTTCCTAAAACATAAGTTTATATTTCAAAAGCATCGGTTCAAAACTTTTGAATACAAAGAGTTCGTTTCTAAAAGTGTTTTTTTAATTTCATTACGTAACCTAAAATAACCCTACGAGATACAACATTATTATCCAAAAATGAAAATCGCTACCGATATTATTTACCTATGTACAATCTTTCATTATCCAAAAATTCCAGTCCACAATTGCAAAATTTTGGACCAGGCATTAAAATGTTGAACCACGTTTCTAATATTTTGGACCGCGTTACTTAATATTTGGACCAGATATAAAAAACGTTGGACCACGTTCTAAAAATTATGGACGACGTTTCTAAATTTTCAGTTTACACTTCACAAACGTCGGTTCAAAAGTAAACAGTAAATTCGAAAAGTATTATTATTTCTTTACATAACATTAGATAACCTAACATGATCCAACATTATTATCCAAAAATGAAAATCGCTACCGATATTATTTCCCGATGTACACTATTTCATTATCCAAAAATTCCGGTCCACAACTGCAAAATTTTGGTCCAGGTATTAAAATATTGGACCACGTTTCTAAAATTATGGACCACGTTATTTAATCTTTGGACCACATATAAAAAACGTTGGACCACGTTCTAAAAATTATGGACCAAGTTTTTTAATCCTTGGACCACGTTATAAAAACTATGTATGACGTTCCTAAAACATAAGTTTACATTTCAAAAGCGTCGGTTCAAAACTTTTGAATACAAACAGTTCGTTTCTAAAAGTGTTTTTTTAATTTCATTACGTAACCTAAGATAACCCTACGAGATACAACATTATTATCCAAAAATGAAAATCGCTACCGATATTATTTACCTATGTACAATCTTTCATTATCCAAAAATTCCAATCCACAGTTGCAAAACTTTGGACCAGGTATTTAAATGTTGAACCACGTTTCTAATATTTTGGACCGCGTTACTTAATATTTGGACCAGATGTAAAAAACGTTGGACCACTTTTTAAAAACTATGGACCAAGTTTCTAAAACTTTGGACCACGTTATAAAAAATATGGACGACGTTTCTAAAACTTCAGTTTACATTTCAAAAGCGTCGGTTCAAAAGTAAACAGTTAATTTGAAAAGTATAATTGTTATTTCTTTACATAACATAAGATAACCCAACAACATACAACTTTATTATCAAAAAATGTAAATTGCTACCGATATTAATAGCCGATTTAGACTGTTTCATTATCCAAAAATTCCGGTCCACAAATGCAAAATTTTGGACCAGGTATAAAAATATTGAACCACATTTCTAATATTATGGACCACGTTAGTTAATCTTTGGACCACATATAAAAAACGTTGGACCACTTACTAAAAACTATGGACCAAGTTTCTTAAACTTTGGACCACGTTATAAAAAATATGGACGACGTTTCTAAATTTTCAGTTTACACTTCACAAACGTCGGTTCAAAAGTAAACAGTAAATTCGAAAAGTATTATTATTTCTTTACATATTATTAGATAACCTAACAAGATCCAACATTATTATCCAAAAATGATAATCGCTACCGATATTATTTCCCGATGTACACTATTTCATTATCCAAAAATTCCGGTCCACAACTGCAAAATTTTGGTCCAGGTATTAAAATATTGGACCACGTTTCTAAAATTATGGACCACGTAATTTAATCTTTGGACCACATATCAAAAACGTTGGACCACGTTCTAAAAATTATGGACCAAGTTTTTTAATCCTTGGACCACGTTATAAAAACTATGTATGACGTTCCTAAAACATAAGTTTACATTTCAAAAGCGTCGGTTCAAAACTTTTGAATACAAACAGTTCGTTTCTAAAAGTGTTTATTTAATTTCATTACGTAACCTAAGATAACCCTACGAGATACAACATTATTATCCAAAAATGAAAATCGCTACCGATATTATTTACCTATGTACAATCTTTCATTATCCAAAAATTCCAGTCCACAATTGCAAAATCTTGGACCAGGCATTAAAATGTTGAACCACGTTTCTAATATTTTGGACCGCGTTACTTAATATTTGGACCAGATATAAAAAACGTTGGACCACGTTCTAAAAATTATGGACGACGTTTCTAAATTTTCAGTTTACACTTCACAAACGTCGGTTCAAAAGTAAACAGTAAATTCGAAAAGTATTATTATTTCTTTACATAACATTAGATAACCTAACAAGATCCAACATTATTATCCAAAAATGAAAATCGCTACCGATATTATTTCCCGATGTACACTATTTCATTATCCAAAAATTCCGGTCCACAACTGCAAAATTTTGGTCCAGGTATTAAAATATTGGACCACGTTTCTAAAATTATGGACCACGTTATTTAATCTTTGGACCACATATCAAAAACGTTGGACCACGTTCTAAAAATTATGCACCAAGTTTTTAAATTCTTGGACCAAGTTATAAAAACTATGTATGAAGTTCCTAAAACATAAGTTTACATTTAAAAGCGTCGGTTCAAAACTTTTGAATACAAACAGTTCGTTTCTAAAAGTGTTTATTTAATTTCATTACGTAACCTAAGATAACCCTACGAGATAAAACATTATTATCCAAAAATGAAAATCGCTACCGATATTATTTACCTATGTACAATCTTTCATTATCCAAAAATTCCAGTCCACAATTGCAAAATTTTGGACCAGGCATTAAAATGTTGAACCACGTTTCTAATATTTTGGACCGCGTTACTTAATATTTGGACCAGATATAAAAAACGTTGGACCACGTTCTAAAAATTATGGACGACGTTTCTAAATTTTCAGTTTACACTTCACAAACGTCGGTTCAAAAGTAAACAGTAAATTCGAAAAGTATTATTATTTCTTTACATAACATTAGATAACCTAACATGATCCAACATTATTATCCAAAAATGAAAATCGCTACCGATATTATTTCCCGATGTACACTATTTCATTATCCAAAAATTCCGGTCCACAACTGCAAAATTTTGGTCCAGGTATTAAAATATTGGACCACGTTTCTAAAATTATGGACCACGTTATTTAATCTTTGGACCACATATAAAAAACGTTGGACCACGTTCTAAAAATTATGGACCAAGTTTTTTAATCCTTGGACCACGTTATAAAAACTATGTATGACGTTCCTAAAACATAAGTTTACATTTTAAAAGCGTCGGTTCAAAACTTTTGAATACAAACAGTTCGTTTCTAAAAGTGTTTTTTTAATTTCATTACGTAACCTAAGATAACCTTACGAGATACAACATAATTATCCAAAAATGAAAATCGCTACCGATATTATTTACCTATGTACAATCTTTCATTATCCAAAAATTCCAATCCACAATTGCAAAATTTTGGACCAGGTATTTAAATGTTGAACCACGTTTCTAATATTTTGGACCGCGTTACTTAATATTTGGACCAGATATAAAAAACGTTGGACCACTTTTTAAAAACTATGGACCAAGTTTCTAAAACTTTGGACCACGTTATAAAAAATATGGACGACGTTTCTAAAACTTCAGTTTACATTTCAAAAGCGTCGGTTCAAAAGTAAACAGTTAATTTGAAAAGTATAATTGTTATTTCTTTACATAACATAAGATAACCCAACAACATACAACTTTATTATCAAAAAATGTAAATTGCTACCGATATTAATAGCCGATTTAGACTGTTTAATTATCCAAAAATTCGGGTCCACGTTATAAAAAATATGGACGACGTTTATAAATTTTCAGTTTACACTTCACAAACGTCGGTTCAAAAGTAAACAGTAAATTCGAAAAGTATTATTATTTCTTTACATAACATTAGATAACCTAACAAGATCCAACATTATTATCCAAAAATGATAATCGCTACCGATATTATTTCCCGATGTACACTATTTCATTATCCAAAAATTCCGGTCCACAACTGCAAAATTTTGGTCCAGGTATTAAAATATTGGACCACGTTTCTAAAATTATGGACCACGTTATTTAATCTTTGGACCACATATCAAAAACGTTGGACCACGTTCTAAAAATTATGGACCAAGTTTTTTAATCCTTGGACCACGTTATAAAAACTATGTATGACGTTCCTAAAACATAAGTTTACATTTCAAAAGCGTCGGTTCAAAACTTTTGAATACAAACAGTTCGTTTCTAAAAGTGTTTATTTAATTTCATTACGTAACCTAAGATAACCCTACGAGATACAACATTATTATCCAAAAATGAAAATCGCTACCGATATTATTTACCTATGTACAATCTTTCATTATCCAAAAATTCCAGTCCACAATTGCAAAATTTTGGACCAGGCATTAAAATGTTGAACCACGTTTCTAATATTTTGGACCGCGTTACTTAATATTTGGACCAGATATAAAAAACGTTGGACCACGTTCTAAAAATTATGGACGACGTTTCTAAATTTTCAGTTTACACTTCACAAACGTCGGTTCAAAAGTAAACAGTAAATTCGAAAAGTATTATTATTTCTTTACATAACATTAGATAACCTAACATGATCCAACATTATTATCCAAAAATGAAAATCGCTACCGATATTATTTCCCGATGTACACTATTTCATTATCCAAAAATTCCGGTCCACAACTGCAAAATTTTGGTCCAGGTATTAAAATATTGGACCACGTTTCTAAAATTATGGACCACGTTATTTAATCTTTGGACCACATATAAAAAACGTTGGACCACGTTCTAAAAATTATGGACCAAGTTTTTTAATCCTTGGACCACGTTATAAAAACTATGTATGACGTTCCTAAAACATAAGTTTACATTTCAAAAGCGTCGGTTCAAAACTTTTGAATACAAACAGTTCGTTTCTAAAAGTGTTTTTTTAATTTCATTACGTAACCTAAGATAACCCTACGAGATACAACATTATTATCCAAAAATGAAAATCGCTACCGATATTATTTACCTATGTACAATCTTTCATTATCCAAAAATTCCAATCCACAATTGCAAAACTTTGGACCAGGTATTTAAATGTTGAACCACGTTTCTAATATTTTGGACCGCGTTACTTAATATTTGGACCAGATATAAAAAACGTTGGACCACTTTTTAAAAACTATGGACCAAGTTTCTAAAACTTTGGACCACGTTATAAAAAATATGGACGACGTTTCTAAAACTTCAGTTTACATTTCAAAAGCGTCGGTTCAAAAGTAAACAGTTAATTTGAAAAGTATAATTGTTATTTCTTTACATAACATAAGATAACCCAACAACATACAACTTTATTATCAAAAAATGTAAATTGCTACCGATATTAATAGCCGATTTAGACTGTTTCATTATCCAAAAATTCCGGTCCACAAATGCAAAATTTTGGACCAGGTATAAAAATATTGAACCACATTTCTAATATTATGGACCACGTTAGTTAATCTTTGGACCACATATAAAAAACGTTGGACCACTTACTAAAAACTATGGACCAAGTTTCTTAAACTTTGGACCACGTTATAAAAAATATGGACGACGTTTCTAAATTTTCAGTTTACACTTCACAAACGTCGGTTCAAAAGTAAACAGTAAATTCGAAAAGTATTATTATTTCTTTACATATTATTAGATAACCTAACAAGATCCAACATTATTATCCAAAAATGATAATCGCTACCGATATTATTTCCCGATGTACACTATTTCATTATCCAAAAATTCCGGTCCACAACTGCAAAATTTTGGTCCAGGTATTAAAATATTGGACCACGTTTCTAAATGTATGGACCACGTAATTTAATCTTTGGACCACATATCAAAAACGTTGGACCACGTTCTAAAAATTATGGACCAAGTTTTTTAATCCTTGGACCACGTTATAAAAACTATGTATGACGTTCCTAAAACATAAGTTTACATTTCAAAAGCGTCGGTTCAAAACTTTTGAATACAAACAGTTCGTTTCTAAAAGTGTTTATTTAATTTCATTACGTAACCTAAGATAACCCTACGAGATACAACATTATTATCCAAAAATGAAAATCGCTACCGATATTATTTACCTATGTACAATCTTTCATTATCCAAAAATTCCAGTCCACAATTGCAAAATCTTGGACCAGGCATTAAAATGTTGAACCACGTTTCTAATATTTTGGACCGCGTTACTTAATATTTGGACCAGATATAAAAAACGTTGGACCACGTTCTAAAAATTATGGACGACGTTTCTAAATTTTCAGTTTACACTTCACAAACGTCGGTTCAAAAGTAAACAGTAAATTCGAAAAGTATTATTATTTCTTTACATAACATTAGATAACCTAACAAGATCCAACATTATTATCCAAAAATGATAATCGCTACCGATATTATTTCCCGATGTACACTATTTCATTATCCAAAAATTCCGGTCCACAACTGCAAAATTTTGGTCCAGGTATTAAAATATTGGACCACGTTTCTAAAATTATGGACCACGTTATTTAATCTTTGGACCACATATCAAAAACGTTGGACCACGTTCTAAAAATTATGGACCAAGTTTTTTAATCCTTGGACCACGTTATAAAAACTATGTATGACGTTCCTAAAACATAAGTTTACATTTCAAAAGCGTCGGTTCAAAACTTTTGAATACAAACAGTTCGTTTCTAAAAGTGTTTATTTAATTTCATTACGTAACCTAAGATAACCCTACGAGATACAACATTATTATCCAAAAATGAAAATCGCTACCGATATTATTTACCTATGTACAATCTTTCATTATCCAAAAATTCCAGTCCACAATTGCAAAATCTTGGACCAGGCATTAAAATGTTGAACCACGTTTCTAATATTTTGGACCGCGTTACTTAATATTTGGACCAGATATAAAAAACGTTGGACCACGTTCTAAAAATTATGGACGACGTTTCTAAATTTTCAGTTTACACTTCACAAACGTCGGTTCAAAAGTAAACAGTAAATTCGAAAAGTATTATTATTTCTTTACATAACATTAGATAACCTAACAAGATCCAACATTATTATGCAAAAATGAAAATTGCTACCGATATTATTTCCCGATGTACACTATTTCATTATCCAAAAATTCCGGTCCACAACTGCAAAATTTTGGTCCAGGTATTAAAATATTGGACCACGTTTCTAAAATTATGGACCACGTTATTTAATCTTTGGACCACATATAAAAAACGTTGGACCACGTTCTAAAAATTATGGACCAAGTTTTTTAATCCTTGGACCACGTTATAAAAACTATGTATGACGTTCCTAAAACATAAGTTTACATTTCAAAAGCGTCGGTTCAAAAGTAAACAGTGAATTTGAAAAGTATAATTGTTATTTCTTTACATAACATAAGATAACCCAACAACATACAACTTTATTATCAAAAAATGAAAATTGATACCGATATTAATAGCCGATTTAGACTGTTTCATTATCCAAAAATTCCGGTCCACAAATGCAAAATTTTGGACCAGGTATAAAAATATTGAACAACATTTCTAATATTATGGACCACGTTAGTTAATCTTTGGACCACATATAAAAAACGTTGGACCACTTACTAAAAACTATGGACCAAGTTTCTTAAACTTTGGACCACGTTATAAAAAATATGGACGACGTTTCTAAATTTTCAGTTTACACTTCACAAACGTCGGTTCAAAAGTAAACAGTAAATTCGAAAAGTATTATTATTTCTTTACATAACATTAGATAACCTAACAAGATCCAACATTATTATATAAAAATGATAATCGCTACCGATATTATTTCCCGATGTACACTATTTCATTATCCAAAAATTCCGGTCCACAACTGCAAAATTTTGGTCCAGGTATTAAAATATTGGACCACGTTTCTAAAATTATGGACCACGTTATTTAATCTTTGGACCACATATAAAAAACGTTGGACCACGTTCTAAAATTTATGGATCAAGTTTTTTAATCCTTGGACCACGTTATAAAAACTATGTATGACGTTCCTAAAACATAAGTTTACATTTTAAAAGCGTCGGTTCAAAACTTTTGAATACAAGCAGTTCGTTTCTAAAAGTGGTTTTTTAATTTCATTACGTAACCTAAGATAACCCTACGAGATACAACATTATTATCCAAAAATGAAAATCGCTACCGATATTATTTACCTATGTACAATCTTTCATTATCCAAAAAAACCAATCCACAATTGCAAATTTTTGGACCAGGTATTAAAATGTTGAACCACATTACTAATATTTTGGACCGCGTTACTTAATATTTGGACCAGATATAAAAAACGTTGGACCACTTTTTAAAAACTATGGACCAAGTTTCTAAAACTTTGGACCACGTTATAAAAAATATGGACGACGTTTCTTAATTTTCAGTTTACACTTCACAAACGTCGGTTCAAAAGTAAACAGTAAATTCGAAAAGTATTATTATTTCTTTACATAACATTAGATAACCTAACAAGATCCAACATTATTATGCAAAAATGAAAATCGCTACCGATATTATTTCCCGATGTACACTATTTCATTATCCAAAAATTCCGGTCCACAACTGCAAAATTTTGGTCCAGGTATTAAAATATTGGACCACGTTTCTAAAATTATGGACCACGTTATTTAATCTTTGGACCACATATCAAAAACGTTGGACCACGTTCTAAAAATTATGCACCAAGTTTTTAAATCCTTGGACCACGTTATAAAAACTATGTATGACGTTCCTAAAACATAAGTTTACATTTAAAAGCGTCGGTTCAAAACTTTTGAATACAAACAGTTCGTTTCTAAAAGTGTTTATTTAATTTCATTACGTAACCTAAGATAACCCTACGAGATACAACATTATTATCCAAAAATGAAAATCGCTACCGATATTATTTACCTATGTACAATCTTTCATTATCCAAAAATTCCGGTCCACAACTGCAAAATTTTGGTCCAGGTATTAAAATATTGGACCACGTTTCTAAAATTATGGACCACGTTATTTAATCTTTGGACCACATATAAAAAACGTTGGACCACGTTCTAAAAATTATAGACCAAGTTTTTTAATCCTTGGACCACGTTATAAAAACTATGTATGACGTTCCTAAAACATAAGTTTACATTTTAAAAGCGTCGGTTCAAAACTTTTGAATACAAACAGTTCGTTTCTAAAAGTGTTTTTTTAATTTCATTACGTAACCTAAGATAACCCTACGAGATACAACATTATTATCCAAAAATGAAAATCGCTACCGATATTATTTACCTATGTACAATCTTTCATTATCCAAAAATTCCAATCCACAATTGCAAAATTTTGGACCAGGTATTTAAATGTTGAACCACGTTTCTAATATTTTGGACCGCGTTACTTAATATTTGGACCAGATATAAAAAACGTTGGACCACTTTTTAAAAACTATGGACCAAGTTTCTAAAACTTTGGACCACGTTATAAAAAATATGGACGACGTTTCTAAAACTTCAGTTTACATTTCAAAAGCGTCGGTTCAAAAGTAAACAGTTAATTTGAAAAGTATAATTGTTATTTCTTTACATAACATAAGATAACCCAACAACATACAACTTTATTATCAAAAAATGTAAATTGCTACCGATATTAATAGCCGATTTAGACTGTTTCATTATCCAAAAATTCCGGTCCACAAATGCAAAATTTTGGACCAGGTATAAAAATATTGAACAACATTTCTAATATTATGGACCACGTTAGTTAATCTTTGGACCACATATAAAAAACGTTAAACCACTTACTAAAAACTATGGACCAAGTTTCTTAAACTTTGGACCACGTTATAAAAAATATGGACGACGTTTCTAAATTTTCAGTTTACACTTCACAAACGTCGGTTCAAAAGTAAACAGTAAATTCGAAAAGTATTATTATTTCTTTACATAACATTAGATAACCTAACAAGATCCAACATTATTATCCAAAAATGAAAATCGCTACCGATATTATTTCCCGATGTACACTATTTCATTATCCAAAAATTCCGGTCCACAACTGCAAAATTTTGGTCCAGGTATTAAAATATTGGACCACGTTTCTAAAATTATGGACCACGTTATTTAATCTTTGGACCACATATAAAAAACGTTGGACCACGTTCTAAAAATTATGGACCAAGTTTTTTAATCCTTGGACCACGTTATAAAAACTATGTATGACGTTCCTAAAACATAAGTTTACATTTCAAAAGCGTCGGTTCAAAAGTAAACAGTGAATTTGAAAAGTATAATTGTTATTTCTTTACATAACATAAGATAACCCAACAACATACAACTTTATTATCAAAAAATGAAAATTGCTACCGATATTAATAGCCGATTTAGACTGTTTCATTATCCAAAAATTCCGGTCCACAAATGCAAAATTTTGGACCAGGTATAAAAATATTGAACAACATTTCTAATATTATGGACCACGTTAGTTAATCTTTGGACCACATATAAAAAACGTTGGACCACTTACTAAAAACTATGGACCAAGTTTCTTAAACTTTGGACCACGTTATAAAAAATATGGACGACGTTTCTAAATTTTCAGTTTACACTTCACAAACGTCGGTTCAAAAGTAAACAGTAAATTCGAAAAGTATTATTATTTCTTTACATAACATTAGATAACCTAACAAGATCCAACATTATTATCCAAAAATGATAATCGCTACCGATATTATTTCCCGATGTACACTATTTCATTATCCAAAAATTCCGGTCTACAACTGCAAAATTTTGGTCCAGGTATTAAAATATTGGACCACGTTTCTAAAATTATGGACCACGTTATTTAATCTTTGGACCACATATAAAAAACGTTGGACCACGTTCTAAAAATTATGGACCAAGTTTTTTAATCCTTGGACCACGTTATAAAAACTATGTATGACGTTTCTAAAACTTCAGTTTACATTTCAAAAGCGTCGGTTCAAAACTTTTGAATACAAACAGTTCGTTTCTAAAAGTGTTTTTTTAATTTCATTACGAAACCTAAAATAACCCTACGAGATACAACATTAATATCCAAAAATGAAAATCGCTACCGATATTATTTACCTATGTACAATCTTTCATTATCCAAAAAAACCAATCCATAATTGCAAATTTTTGGACCAGGTATTAAAATGTTGAACCACGTTTCTAATATTTTGGACCGCGTTACTTAATATTTGGACCAGATATAAAAAACGTTGGACCACTTTTTAAAAACTATGGACCAAGTTTCTAAAACTTTGGACCACGTTATAAAAAATATGGACGACGTTTCTAAATTTTCAGTTTACACTTCACAAACGTCGGTTCAAAAGTAAACAGTAAATTCGAAAAGTATTATTATTTCTTTACATAACATTAGATAACCTAACAAGATCCAACATTATTATGCAAAAATGAAAATCGCTACCGATATTATTTCCCGATGTACACTATTTCATTATCCAAAAATTCCGGTCCACAACTGCAAAATTTTGGTCCAGGTATTAAAATATTGGACCACGTTTCTAAAATTATGGACCACGTTATTTAATCTTTGGACCACATATAAAAAACGTTGGAAAACGTTCTAAAAATTATGGACCAAGTTTTTTAATCCTTGTACCACGTTATAAAAACTATGTATGACGTTCCTAAAACATAAGTTTACATTTCAAAAGCGTCGGTTCAAAAGTAAACAGTGAATTTGAAAAGTATAATTGTTATTTCTTTACATAACATAAGATAACCCAACAACATACAACTTTATTATCAAAAAATGAAAATTGCTACCGATATTAATAGCCGATTTAGACTGTTTCATTATCCAAAAATTCCGGTCCACAAATGCAAAATTTTGGACCAGGTATAAAAATATTGAACAACATTTCTAATATTATGGACCACGTTAGTTAATCTTTGGACCACATATAAAAAACGTTGGACCACTTACTAAAAACTATGGACCAAGTTTCTTAAACTTTGGACCACGTTATAAAAAATATGGACGACGTTTCTAAATTTTCAGTTTACACTTCACAAACGTCGGTTCAAAAGTAAACAGTAAATTCGAAAAGTATTATTATTTCTTTACATAACATTAGATAACCTAACAAGATCCAACATTATTATCCAAAAATGATAATCGCTACCGATATTATTTCCCGATGTACACTATTTCATTATCCAAAAATTCCGGTCCACAACTGCAAAATTTTGGTCCAGGTATTAAAATATTGGACCACGTTTCTAAAATTATGGACCACGTTATTTAATCTTTGGACCACATATCAAAAACGTTGGACCACGTTCTAAAAATTATGCACCAAGTTTTTAAATCCTTGGACCACGTTATAAAAACTTTGTATGACGTTCCTAAAACATAAGTTTACATTTAAAAGCGTCGGTTCAAAACTTTTGAATACAAACAGTTCGTTTCTAAAAGTGTTTATTTAATTTCATTACGTAACCTAAGATAACCCTACGAGATACAACATTATTATCCAAAAATGAAAATCGCTACCGATATTATTTACCTATGTACAATCTTTCATTATCCAAAAATTCCGGTCCACAACTGCAAAATTTTGGTCCAGGTATTAAAATATTGGACCACGTTTCTAAAATTATGGACCACGTTATTTAATCTTTGGACCACATATAAAAAACGTTGGACCACGTTCTAAAAATTATAGACCAAGTTTTTTAATCCTTGGACCACGTTATAAAAACTATGTATGACGTTCCTAAAACATAAGTTTACATTTTAAAAGCGTCGGTTCAAAACTTTTGAATACAAACAGTTCGTTTCTAAAAGTGTTTTTTTAATTTTATTACGTAACCTAAGATAACCCTACGAGATACAACATTATTATCCAAAAATGAAAATCGCTACCGATATTATTTACCTATGTACAATCTTTCATTATCCAAAAATTCCAATCCACAATTGCAAAATTTTGGACCAGGTATTTAAATGTTGAACCACGTTTCTAATATTTTGGACCGCGTTACCTAATATTTGGACCAGATATAAAAAACGTTGGACCACTTTTTAAAAACTATGGACCAAGTTTCTAAAACTTTGGACCACGTTATAAAAAATATGGACGACGTTTCTAAAACTTCAGTTTACATTTCAAAAGCGTCGGTTCAAAAGTAAACAGTTAATTTGAAAAGTATAATTGTTATTTCTTTACATAACATAAGATAACCCAACAACATACAACTTTATTATCAAAAAATGTAAATTGCTACCGATATTAATAGCCGATTTAGACTGTTTCATTATCCAAAAATTCCGGTCCACAAATGCAAAATTTTGGACCAGGTATAAAAATATTGAACAACATTTCTAATATTATGGACCACGTTAGTTAATCTTTGGACCACATATAAAAAACGTTAAACCACTTACTAAAAACTATGGACCAAGTTTCTTAAACTTTGGACCACGTTATAAAAAATATGGACGACGTTTCTAAATTTTCAGTTTACACTTCACAAACGTCGGTTCAAAAGTAAACAGTAAATTCGAAAAGTATTATTATTTCTTTACATAACATTAGATAACCTAACAAGATCCAACATTATTATCCAAAAATGAAAATCGCTACCGATATTATTTCCCGATGTACACTATTTCATTATCCAAAAATTCCGGTCCACAACTGCAAAATTTTGGTCCAGGTATTAAAATATTGGACCACGTTTCTAAAATTATGGACCACGTTATTTAATCTTTGGACCACATATAAAAAACGTTGGACCACGTTCTAAAAATTATGGACCAAGTTTTTTAATCCTTGGACCACGTTATAAAAACTATGTATGACGTTCCTAAAACATAAGTTTACATTTCAAAAGCGTCGGTTCAAAAGTAAACAGTGAATTTGAAAAGTATAATTGTTATTTCTTTACATAACATAAGATAACCCAACAACATACAACTTTATTATCAAAAAATGAAAATTGCTACCGATATTAATAGCCGATTTAGATTGTTTCATTATCCAAAAATTCCGGTCCACAAATGCAAAATTTTGGACCAGGTATAAAAATATTGAACAACATTTCTAATATTATGGACCACGTTAGTTAATCTTTGGACCACATATAAAAAACGTTGGACCACTTACTAAAAACTATGGACCAAGTTTCTTAAACTTTGGACCACGTTATAAAAAATATGGACGACGTTTCTAAATTTTCAGTTTACACTTCACAAACGTCGGTTCAAAAGTAAACAGTAAATTCGAAAAGTATTATTATTTCTTTACATAACATTAGATAACCTAACAAGATCCAACATTATTATCCAAAAATGATAATCGCTACCGATATTATTTCCCGATGTACACTATTTCATTATCCAAAAATTCCGGTCCACAACTGCAAAATTTTGGTCCAGGTATTAAAATATTGGACCACGTTTCTAAAATTATGGACCACGTTATTTAATCTTTGGACCACATATAAAAAACGTTGGACCACGTTCTAAAAATTATGGACCAAGTTTTTTAATCCTTGGACCACGTTATAAAAACTATGTATGACGTTTCTAAAACTTCAGTTTACATTTCAAAAGCGTCGGTTCAAAACTTTTGAATACAAACAGTTCGTTTCTAAAAGTGTTTTTTTAATTTCATTACGAAACCTAAAATAACCCTACGAGATACAACATTAATATCCAAAAATGAAAATCGCTACCGATATTATTTACCTATGTACAATCTTTCATTATCCAAAAATTCCAGTCCACAATTGCAAAATTTTGGACCAGGTATTAAAATGTTGTACCACGTTTCTAATATTTTGGACCGCGTTACTTAATATTTGGACCAGATATAAAAAACGTTGGACCACTTTTTTAAAAACTATGGACCAAGTTTCTAAAACTTTGGACCACGTTATAAAAAATATGGACGACGTTTCTAAAACTTCAGTTTACATTTCAAAAACGTCGGTTCAAAAGTAAACAGTTAATTTGAAAAGTTTAATTGTTATTTCTTTACATAACATAAGATAACCCAACAACATACAACTTTATTATCAAAAAATGAAAATTGCTACCGATATTAATAGCCGATTTAGACTGTTTCATTATCCAAAAATTCCGGTCCACAAATGCAAAATTTTGGACCAGGTATTAAAATATTGAACAACATTTCTAATATTATGGACCACGTTAGTTAATCTTTGGACCACATATAAAAAACGTTGGACCACTTACTAAAAACTATGGACCAAGTTTCTTAAACTTTGGACCACGTTATAAAAAATATGGACGACGTTTCTAAATTTTCAGTTTACACTTCACAAACGTCGGTTCAAAAGTAAACAGTAAATTCGAAAAGTATTATTATTTCTTTACATAACATTAGATAACCTAACAAGATCCAACATTATTATCCAAAAATGAAAATCGCTACCGATATTATTTCCCGATGTACACTATATCATTATCCAAAAATTCCGGTCCACAACTGCAATATTTTGGACCAGGTATTAAAATATTGGACCACATTTCTAAAATTATGGACCACGTTATTTAATCTTTGGACCACATATAAAAAACGTTGGACCACGTTCTAAATATTATGGACCAAGTTTTTTAATCCTTGGACCACGTTATAAAAACTATGTATGACGTTCCTAAAACATAAGTTTACACTTCAAAAGCGTCGGTTCAAAACTTTTGAATACAAACAGTTCGTTTCTAAAAGTGTTTATTTAATTTCATTACGTAACCTAAGATAACCCTACGAGATACAACATTATTATCCAAAAATGAAAATCGCTACCGATATTATTTACCTATGTACAATCTTTCATTATCCAAAAATTCCAGTCCACAATTGCAAAATCTTGGACCAGGCATTAAAATGTTGAACCACGTTTCTAATATTTTGGACCGCGTTACTTAATATTTGGACCAGATATAAAAAACGTTGGACCACGTTCTAAAAATTATGGACGACGTTTCTAAATTTTCAGTTTACACTTCACAAACGTCGGTTCAAAAGTAAACAGTAAATTCGAAAAGTATTATTATTTCATTACATAACATTAGATAACCTAACAAGATCCAACATTATTATCCAAAAATGATAATCGCTACCGATATTATTTCCCGATGTACACTATTTCATTATCCAAAAATTCCGGTCCACAACTGCAAAATTTTGGTCCAGGTATTAAAATATTGGACCACGTTTCTAAAATTATGGACCACGTTATTTAATCTTTGGACCACATATCAAAAACGTTGGACCACGTTCTAAAAATTATGGACCAAGTTTTTTAATCCTTGGACCACGTTATAAAAACTATGTATGACGTTCCTAAAACATAAGTTTACATTTCAAAAGCGTCGGTTCAAAACTTTTGAATACAAACAGTTCGTTTCTAAAAGTGTTTATTTAATTTCATTACGTAACCTAAGATAACCCTACGAGATACAACATTATTATCCAAAAATGAAAATCGCTACCGATATTATTTACCTATGTACAATCTTTCATTATCCAAAAATTCCAGTCCACAATTGCAAAATCTTGGACCAGGCATTAAAATGTTGAACCACGTTTCTAATATTTTGGACCGCGTTACTTAATATTTGGACCAGATATAAAAAACGTTGGACCACGTTCTAAAAATTATGGACGACGTTTCTAAATTTTCAGTTTACACTTCACAAACGTCGGTTCAAAAGTAAACAGTAAATTCGAAAAGTATTATTATTTCTTTACATAACATTAGATAACCTAACAAGATCCAACATTATTATGCAAAAATGAAAATTGCTACCGATATTATTTCCCGATGTACACTATTTCATTATCCAAAAATTCCGGTCCACAACTGCAAAATTTTGGTCCAGGTATTAAAATATTGGACCACGTTTCTAAAATTATGGACCACGTTATTTAATCTTTGGACCACATATAAAAAACGTTGGACCACGTTCTAAAAATTATGGACCAAGTTTTTTAATCCTTGGACCACGTTATAAAAACTATGTATGACGTTCCTAAAACATACGTTTACATTTCAAAAGCGTCGGTTCAAAAGTAAACAGTGAATTTGAAAAGTATAATTGTTATTTCTTTACATAACATAAGATAACCCAACAACATACAACTTTATTATCAAAAAATGAAAATTGATACCGATATTAATAGCCGATTTAGACTGTTTCATTATCCAAAAATTCCGGTCCACAAATGCAAAATTTTGGACCAGGTATAAAAATATTGAACAACATTTCTAATATTATGGACCACGTTAGTTAATCTTTGGACCACATATAAAAAACGTTGGACCACTTACTAAAAACTATGGACCAAGTTTCTTAAACTTTGGACCACGTTATAAAAAATATGGACGACGTTTCTAAATTTTCAGTTTACACTTCACAAACGTCGGTTCAAAAGTAAACAGTAAATTCGAAAAGTATTATTATTTCTTTACATAACATTAGATAACCTAACAAGATCCAACATTATTATATAAAAATGATAATCGCTACCGATATTATTTCCCGATGTACACTATTTCATTATCCAAAAATTCCGGTCCACAACTGCAAAATTTTGGTCCAGGTATTAAAATATTGGACCACGTTTCTAAAATTATGGACCACGTTATTTAATCTTTGGACCACATATAAAAAACGTTGGACCACGTTCTAAAATTTATGGATCAAGTTTTTTAATCCTTGGACCACGTTATAAAAACTATGTATGACGTTCCTAAAACATAAGTTTACATTTTAAAAGCGTCGGTTCAAAACTTTTGAATACAAGCAGTTCGTTTCTAAAAGTGTTTTTTTTAATTTCATTACGTAACCTAAGATAACCCTACGAGATACAACATTATTATCCAAAAATGAAAATCGCTACCGATATTATTTACCTATGTACAATCTTTCATTATCCAAAAAAACCAATCCACAATTGCAAATTTTTGGACCAGGTATTAAAATGTTGAACCACGTTTCTAATATTTTGGACCGCGTTACTTAATATTTGGACCAGATATAAAAAACGTTGGACCACTTTTTAAAAACTATGGACCAAGTTTCTAAAACTTTGGACCACGTTATAAAAAATATGGACGACGTTTCTAAATTTTCAGTTTACACTTCACAAACGTCGGTTCAAAAGTAAACAGTAAATTCGAAAAGTATTATTATTTCTTTACATAACATTAGATAACCTAACAAGATCCAACATTATTATGCAAAAATGAAAATCGCTACCGATATTATTTCCCGATGTACACTATTTCATTATCCAAAAATTCCGGTCCACAACTGCAAAATTTTGGTCCAGGTATTAAAATATTGGACCACGTTTCTAAAATTATGGACCACGTTATTTAATCTTTGGACCACATATAAAAAACGTTGGAAAACGTTCTAAAAATTATGGACCAAGTTTTTTAATCCTTGTACCACGTTATAAAAACTATGTATGACGTTCCTAAAACATAAGTTTACATTTCAAAAGCGTCGGTTCAAAAGTAAACAGTGAATTTGAAAAGTATAATTGTTATTTCTTTACATAACATAAGATAACCCAACAACATACAACTTTATTATCAAAAAATGAAAATTGCTACCGATATTAATAGCCGATTTAGACTGTTTCATTATCCAAAAATTCCGGTCCACAAATGCAAAATTTTGGACCAGGTATAAAAATATTGAACAACATTTCTAATATTATGGACCACGTTAGTTAATCTTTGGACCACATATAAAAAACGTTGGACCACTTACTAAAAACTATGGACCAAGTTTCTTAAACTTTGGACCACGTTATAAAAAATATGGACGACGTTTCTAAATTTTCAGTTTACACTTCACAAACGTCGGTTCAAAAGTAAACAGTAAATTCGAAAAGTATTATTATTTCTTTACATAACATTAGATAACCTAACAAGATCCAACATTATTATCCAAAAATGATAATCGCTACCGATATTATTTCCCGATGTACACTATTTCATTATCCAAAAATTCCGGTCCACAACTGCAAAATTTTGGTCCAGGTATTAAAATATTGGACCACGTTTCTAAAATTATGGACCACGTTATTTAATCTTTGGACCACATATCAAAAACGTTGGACCACGTTCTAAAAATTATGCACCAAGTTTTTAAATCCTTGGACCACGTTATAAAAACTATGTATGACGTTCCTAAAACATAAGTTTACATTTAAAAGCGTCGGTTCAAAACTTTTGAATACAAACAGTTCGTTTCTAAAAGTGTTTATTTAATTTCATTACGTAACCTAAGATAACCCTACGAGATACAACATTATTATCCAAAAATGAAAATCGCTACCGATATTATTTACCTATGTACAATCTTTCATTATCCAAAAATTCCGGTCCACAACTGCAAAATTTTGGTCCAGGTATTAAAATATTGGACCACGTTTCTAAAATTATGGACCACGTTATTTAATCTTTGGACCACATATAAAAAACGTTGGACCACGTTCTAAAAATTATAGACCAAGTTTTTTAATCCTTGGACCACGTTATAAAAACTATGTATGACGTTCCTAAAACATAAGTTTACATTTTAAAAGCGTCGGTTCCAAACTTTTGAATACAAACAGTTCGTTTCTAAAAGTGTTTTTTTAATTTCATTACGTAACCTAAGATAACCCTACGAGATACAACATTAATATCCAAAAATGAAAATCGCTACCGATATTATTTACCTATGTACAATCTTTCATTATCCAAAAATTCCAATCCACAATTGCAAAATTTTGGACCAGGTATTAAAATGTTGTACCACGTTTCTAATATTTTGGACCGCGTTACTTAATATTTGGACCAGATATAAAAAACGTTGGACCACTTTTTTAAAAACTATGGACCAAGTTTCTAAAACTTTGGACCACGTTATAAAAAATATGGACGACGTTTCTAAAATTTCAGTTTACATTTCAAAAACGTCGGTTCAAAAGTAAACAGTTAATTTGAAAAGTTTAATTGTTACTTCTTTACATAACATAAGATAACCCAAGAACATACAACTTTATTATCAAAAAATGAAAATTGCTACCGATATTAATAGCCGATTTAGACTGTTTCATTATCCAAAAATTCCGGTCCACAAATGCAAAATTTTGGACCAGGTATAAAAATATTGAACAACATTTCTAATATTATGGACCACGTTAGTTAATCTTTGGACCACATATAAAAAACGTTGGACCACTTACTAAAAACTATGGACCAAGTTTCTTAAACTTTGGACCACGTTATAAAAAATATGGACGACGTTTCTAAATTTTCAGTTTACACTTCACAAACGTCGGTTCAAAAGTAAACAGTAAATTCGAAAAGTATTATTATTTCTTTACATAACATTAGATAACCTAACAAGATCCAACATTATTATCCAAAAATGATAATCGCTACCGATATTATTTCCCGATGTACACTATTTCATTATCCAAAAATTCCGGTCCACAACTGCAAAATTTTGGTCCAGGTATTAAAATATTGGACCACGTTTCTAAAATTATGGACCACGTTATTTAATCTTTGGACCACATATCAAAAACGTTGGACCACGTTCTAAAAATTATGCACCAAGTTTTTAAATCCTTGGACCACGTTATAAAAACTATGTATGACGTTCCTAAAACATAAGTTTACATTTAAAAGCGTCGGTTCAAAACTTTTGAATACAAACAGTTCGTTTCTAAAAGTGTTTATTTAATTTCATTACGTAACCTAAGATAACCCTACGAGATACAACATTATTATCCAAAAATGAAAATCGCTACCGATATTATTTACCTATGTACAATCTTTCATTATCCAAAAATTCCGGTCCACAACTGCAAAATTTTGGTCCAGGTATTAAAATATTGGACCACGTTTCTAAAATTATGGACCACGTTATTTAATCTTTGGACCACATATAAAAAACGTTGGACCACGTTCTAAAAATTATAGACCAAGTTTTTTAATCCTTGGACCACGTTATAAAAACTATGTATGACGTTCCTAAAACATAAGTTTACATTTTAAAAGCGTCGGTTCAAAACTTTTGAATACAAACAGTTCGTTTCTAAAAGTGTTTTTTTAATTTCATTACGTAACCTAAGATAACCCTACGAGATACAACATTAATATCCAAAAATGAAAATCGCTACCGATATTATTTACCTATGTACAATCTTTCATTATCCAAAAATTCCAATCCACAATTGCAAAATTTTGGACCAGGTATTAAAATGTTGTACCACGTTTCTAATATTTTGGACCGCGTTACTTAATATTTGGACCAGATATAAAAAACGTTGGACCACTTTTTTAAAAACTATGGACCAAGTTTCTAAAACTTTGGACCACGTTATAAAAAATATGGACGACGTTTCTAAAACTTCAGTTTACATTTCAAAAACGTCGGTTCAAAAGTAAACAGTTAATTTGAAAAGTTTAATTGTTATTTCTTTACATAACATAAGATAACCCAAGAACATACAACTTTATTATCAAAAAATGAAAATTGCTACCGATATTAATAGCCGATTTAGACTGTTTCATTATCCAAAAATTCCGGTCCACAAATGCAAAATTTTGGACCAGGTATTAAAATATTGAACAACATTTCTAATATTATGGACCACGTTAGTTAATCTTTGGACCACATATAAAAAACGTTGGACCACTTACTAAAAACTATGGACCAAGTTTCTTAAACTTTGGACCACGTTATAAAAAATATGGACGACGTTTCTAAATTTTCAGTTTACACTTCACAAACGTCGGTTCAAAAGTAAACAGTAAATTCGAAAAGTATTATTATTTCTTTACATAACATTAGATAACCTAACAAGATCCAACATTATTATCCAAAAATGAAAATCGCTACCGATATTATTTCCCGATGTACACTATATCATTATCCAAAAATTCCGGTCCACAACTGCAATATTTTGGACCAGGTATTAAAATATTGGACCACATTTCTAAAATTATGGACCACGTTATTTAATCTTTGGACCACATATAAAAAACGTTGGACCACGTTCTAAATATTATGGACCAAGTTTTTTAATCCTTGGACCACGTTATAAAAACTATGTATGACGTTCCTAAAACATAAGTTTACATTTCAAAAGCGTCGGTTCAAAACTTTTGAATACAAACAGTTCGTTTCTAAAAGTGTTTTTTTAATTTCATTACGAAACCTAAAATAACCCTACGAGATACAACATTAATATCCAAAAATGAAAATCGCTACCGATATTATTTACCTATGTACAATCTTTCATTATCCAAAAATTCCAGTCCACAATTGCAAAATTTTGGACCAGGTATTAAAATGTTGTACCACGTTTCTAATATTTTGGACCGCGTTACTTAATATTTGGACCAGATATAAAAAACGTTGGACCACTTACTAAAAACTATGGACCAAGTTTCTTAAACTTTGGACCACGTTATAAAAAATATTGACGACGTTTCTAAATTTTCAGTTTACACTTCACAAACGTCGGTTCAAAAGTAAACAGTAAATTCGAAAAGTATTATTATTTCTTTACATAACATTAGATAACCTAACAAGATCCAACATTATTGTCCAAAAATGAAAATCGCTACCCATATTATTTCCCGATGTACACTATTTCATTATCCAAAAATTCCGGTCCACAACTGCAAAATTTTGGACCAGGTATTAAAATATTGGACCACGTTTCTAAAATTATGGACCACGTTATTTAATCTTTGGACCACATACAAAACGTTGGACCACGTTCTAAAAATTATGGACCAAGTTTTTTAATCCTTGGACCACGTTTTAAAAACTATGTATAACGTTCCTAAAACATAAGTTTACATTTCAAAAGCGTCGGTTCAAAACTTTTGAATACAAACAGTTCGTTTCTAAAAGTGTTTATTTAATTTCATTACGTAACCTAAGATAACCCTACGAGATACAACATTATTATCCAAAAATTAAAATCGCTACCGATATTATTTACCTATGTACAATCTTTCATTATCCAAAAATTCCAGTCCACAATTGCAAAATTTTGGACCAGGTATTAAAATGTTGAACCACGTTTCTAATATTTTGGACCGCGTTACTTAATATTTGGACCAGATATAAAAAACGTTGGACAACTTTTTAAAAACTATGGACCAAGTTTCTAAAACTTTGGACCACGTTATAAAAAATATGGACGACGTTTCTAAATTTTCAGTTTACACTTCACAAACGTCGGTTCAAAAGTAAACAGTAAATTCGAAAAGTAATATTATTTCTTTACATAACATTAGATAACCTTACAAGATCCAACATTATTATCCAAAAATGAAAATCGCTACCGATATTATTTCCCAATGTACACTATTTCATTATCCAAAAATTCCGGTCCACAACTGAAAAATTTTGGTCCAGGTATTAAAATATTGTACCACGTTTCTAAAATTATGGACCACGTTATTTAATCTTTGGACCACATATAAAAAACGTTGGACCACGTTCTAAAAATTATGGACCAAGTTTTTTAATCCTTGGACCACGTTATAAAAACTATGTATGACGTTCCTAAAACATAAGTTTACATTTCAAAAGCGTCGGTTCAAAACTTTTGAATACAAACAGTTCGTTTCTAAAAGTGTTTTTTTAATTTCATTACGTAACCTATAATAACCCTACGAGATACAACATTATTATCCAAAAATGAAAATCGCTACCGATATTATTAACCTATGTACAATCTTTCATTATCCAAAAATTCCAGTCCACAATTGCAAAATTTTGGACCAGGTATTAAAATGTTGTACCACGTTTCTAATATTTTGGACCGCGTTACTTAATATTTGGACCAGATATAAAAAACGTTGGACCACGTTCTAAAAATTATGGACGACGTTTCTAAATTTTCAGTTTACACTTCAAAAACGTCGGTTCAAAAGTAAACAGTAAATTCGAAAAGTATTATTATTTCTTTACATAACATTAGATAACCTAACAAGATCCAACATTATTATCCAAAAATGAAAAAAGCTACCGATATTATTTCCCGATGTACACTATTTCATTATCCAAAAATTCCGGTCCACAACTGCAAAATTTTGGTCCAGGTATTAAAATATTGGACCCCGTTTCTAAAAGTATGGACCACGTTATTTAATCTTTGGACCACATATAAAAAACGTTGGACCACGTTCTAAAAATTATGAACCAAGTTTTTTAATACTTGGACCACGTTATAAAAACTATGTATGACGTTCCTAAAACATAAGTTTACATTTCAAAAGCGTCGGTTCAAAACTTTTGAATACAAACGGTTCGTTTCTAAAAGTGTTTTTTTAATTTCATTACGTAACCTAAGATAACCCTACGAGATACAACATTATTATCCAAAAATGAAAATCGCTACCGATATTATTTACCTATGTACAATCTTTCATTATACAAAAATTCCAGTCCACAACTGAAAAATTTTCGACCAGGTATTAAAATGTTGAACCACGTTTCTAATATTTTGGACCGCGTTACTTAATATTTGGACCAGATATAAAAAACGTTGGACCACTTTTTTAAAACTATGGACCAAGTTTCTAAAACTTAGGACCACGTTATAAAAAATATGGACGACGTTTTTAAAACTTCAGTTTACACTTCAAAAACGTCGGTTCAAAAGTAAACAGTAAATTCGAAAAGTATTATTATTTCTTTACATAACATTAGATAACCTAACAAGATCCAACATTATTATCCAAAAATGAAAAAAGCTACCGATATTATTTCCCGATGTACACTATTTCATTATCCAAAAATTCCGGTCCACAACTGCAAAATTTTGGTCCAGGTATTAAAATATTGGACCACGTTTCTAAAATTATGGACCACGTTATTTAATCTTTGGACCACATATAAAAAACGTTGGACCACGTTCTAAAAATTATGGACCAAGTTTTTTAATCATTGGACCACGTTATAAAAACTATGTATGACGTTCCTAAAACATAAGTTTACATTTCAAAAGCGTCGGTTCAAAACTTTTGAATACAAACAGTTCGTTTCTAAAAGTGTTTTTTTAATTTCATTACGTAACCTAAGATAACCCTACGAGATACAGCATTATTATCCAAAAATGAAAATCGCTACCGATATTATTTACCTATGTACAATCTTTCATTATACAAAAATTCCAGTCCACAACTGCAAAGTTTTGGACCAGGTATTAAAATGTTGAACCACGTTTCTAATATTTTGGACCGCGTTACTTAATATTTGGACCAGATATAAAAAACGTTGGCCCACTTTTTAAAAACTATGGACCAAGTTTCTAAAACTTTGGACCACGTTATAAAAAATATGGACGACGTTTCTAAAACTTCAGTTTACACTTCAAAAACGTCGGTTCAAAAGTAAACAGTTAATTTGAAAAGTATAATTGTTATTTCTTTACATAACATAAGATAACCCAACAACATCCAACTTTATTATCAAAAAATGAAAATTGCTACCGATATTAATAGCCGATGTAGACTATTTCATTATCCAAAAATTCCGGTCCAAAAATGCAAAATTTTGGACCACGTATTAAAAACATTGGACCACGCTTTTAGATTTATGGTCCACGATTCTAAAATTTTGGACCATATATTAAAAACTTTGGACGACGTTCATAAAACTTTGGATCAAGTTAGTTAAACTTTGGACTACCTTATTAAAATTATGTAAAATTAACAGTTGATTTTAAAAAGTATTTTAATTATTTCTTTACATAACTTAAAATAACCCAATGTTATCCAATTTTATTTTTAAAAATCAATATCGCAAACCTAATTTATATAAATGCACACTGTTTCATTATCTAAAAACCCCGGTCCTTTACTGAAAATTTTTGTACCAGGTATTAAAAACTTCGGACCATACACGAAAAACTATGGACCACGTTTCTAAAATTACGGACAACGTTTCTCAAATTTTGGATCGCATTTTAATAACTTTGAACCGCGTTCAAAAAGTATGGTATCAAAAACAATGGACCGCGTACGAAAAACTATGGACCACATTTCTAAAACTTAGGACCGCGTATTAAAAACTTAGGACCACGTTCCAAGAACTATGGACCGAGTTTCTAAAACTTTAAACCGCGTTATAAAAACAGTGTAACACGTTTCTAAAACTTTGGGTTCACATCACAAAATTTGCGGTCGAAAGTTGAAACATGTCATTTTTAAATGTTTTTTATTATTTCTTCACTTAGTCTAAGGGTAACCCCATTGAACTGTCAAGTTTTGGACTACGTTTTGCAAACTTTAGACCGCGTTCTTAAAACATCGGACTATGTTTCAAAATCTTTGGTTTGTTTTGCAAGATCGAGAACTTTTCTCCGAGACGTGCAGACATGTTCACGCAAAAAATGCTCACGGCAAACAAACTGCAGGCGGGCATCTCGGAGTGAAGAAAGAGGATACCGTTTTTGTCGTTTTTTGGTATATTGAAAAAAATTGAAAACGAACGGTTTTATGATAATAGATATTATCGTTAAGTAAGGAAAGGGGGGCTTAAATATTACTTTGTCATGATGCCGCTACTGGCTCATAGATGTCCTTGCCCATAATCGGTAACACAACCATTCAAATTAAAATAAGAATTCTTATTAGACATGACGCGACTACTGGCTCATAGATACCCCTGCACGTTAACGGACACACTGCCATCTACGTTCTACTCATACTCATAAATCATGACGAAGATACTGACTCTTAGGTGTTTTATTATTATTCTTTAGCTGCGGACGAACATTATTTAACAGTGGTCCACCACTTTTAAAGTATGGTCCAGCACTTATTAACTGTGGTCCAGCACTATTAAACTGTGGTCCAGCACGTTTAAGCCATGGTCCAGCACTTTTAAACTGTGGTCCAGAACATTTAAACTGTGGTCCAGTACTTTTAACTGTGGTCCAGCACTTTTAAACTGTGGTCCAGAACATTTAAACTGTGGTCTAGCACTTTTAACTGTGGTCCAGCACTATTAAATTGTGGTCCAGCATTCTTAAACCGTAATTCAGTTCATTTAAACGGTGGTCCTGCATTCTTAAACAGTGGTCCTGTACTTTTAATATGTGGTCCAGCACCTGTAAACTGTGGTCCAGCACTTTTAAACTGTGGTCCTGTACTTTTAATCCATGGTCCAGCACTTTTAAACTGTGGTCCAGCATTCATAAACACTGGTTCAGTACTTTTAATATGTGGTCCAGCACTAAAAACTGCGTTCTAGTGTTTTTACTCTGTGGTCCAGAACTTTTAAACTGTGGTCCAGCACTCTTAAACAATGGTCCAGTACTTTTAATATGTGTTCCAGCACTTTTAAACTGTGCCCCAACACTTTTAAACCGTGGTCCAGTACTTTAAAACTATTGTCCAGTACTCTTAAATCGTGGTCCATCACTATTCAATTGTAGTCCAGCACTCTTAAACAGTGGTCCCGTACTTTTAATATGTGGTCCAGCAATTTTAAACTGTGGTCCAGCACTCTTAAACAGTGGTCCAGAACTTTCAATATGTGGTACACCACTTTTAAACTGTGATCCAGCACTCTCAAACAGTGTTCCAGCACATTTAAACCTTTCTCCAGCACTTAAAAACTGTGGTCCAGCACTATTATACTGTGGTCCAACGCTCTTAAACCGTGGTCCTGCACTTTTCATATATGGTCTATCACTTTTAAACTGTGGTCCAGCACTCTTAAACAGTGACCCTGTACATTTAATTTGTTTCAGCACTTTTAAACTGTGGTCCAACACTTTTAAATCGTGGTCCAGCGCTTTAAGATTTTGGTCCAGCACTATTATACTGTGGTCCAGCACTCTTAAAACGTGGTCCAGCAATTTTAAACTGTAGTCCAGCACTCTTAAACAGGGGTCTAGCACTTTTAAACTGTGGTCCTGCACTCTTAAACAGCGGTCCAGTACTTTTAATGTGTGGTTCAGCACTTTTAAACTGTGGTCCAGCACCTTTAAACTGTTTTCCATCATTTTTAAACTGTGGTTCAACACTTTTAAACCGTGGTCCGGCACTTTTAAGCCATGGTCCAGCACTTTTAAATCGTGGTCCAGAACTTTTAAATCGTGGTCCAGCACTGCTATCCACGTTCTTATATAGATTGTCATGCGTCATGACGCGGCTACTTGCTCATAGATACCCTAGCCCGTTAACGGCAACATTGCCATCCACGTTCTGATATAAATACTCATGAGTCATGAAGCCGCTACTGGCTCATAGATACGCCTGCCCGTTAGCGGCAATACTTCCATCCACGTTCTAATATAAATACTCAAGCGTTATAACGCCGCTACTGGCTCACAGATATCATTGCCCGTTAACGGCAACACTGCCATCTACGTTCTAATATAAATACTCATGAGTCGTGACGCCGCTACTGCTTAATAGATACGCTTGCCCGTTAGCGGCAATACTTCTATCCACGTTCTAATATAATTACTCATGTATCATGACGCCGCTACTGGCTCACAGATATCCTTGCCCGTTAACGGCAACACTGCCGTCCACGTTCTAATATAATTTCTCATGAGTCATGACGCCGCTACTGGCTCACACATATCCTTGCCCGTTAACGGCAACACTGCCATCCACGTTCTAATATAAATTCTCATAAGTCATGACGCCGCTACTGGCTCATAGATATCCTTGCCTGTTAACGGCAACTCTGCCATCCACGTTCTAATATAAATACTCATTAGCGTTCCAGCACTTTTAAACTATGGTCCAGCGCATTTAAACCGTTGTCCAGCACTATTAAACTGTGGTCCAGTACTTATAAACTGTGGTCCAGTACCTTTGAACTGTAGTGCAGCATATTTTAACTGTAGTTCAGCACTTTTTAACAGTCGTCCAGCACTTTTCTACTGTGGTCCAGTAGATATAAACTATGGTTCAGCACTTTTAAACCGTAGTCCAGCACCTTTAAATCGTGGTCCAGAATTGTTAAACTATGGTCCAGCACGTTTAAACTGTAGTTCAGTACTTTTAAACTGTAGTTCAGACTTTTCAACTCTGGTCCAGTACTTATAAACTATGGTCCAGCGCTTTTAAACCGTGGTCCAGCGATTTTAAACCGTGGTCCAGCACTTTTAAACTATGGTCCAGCGTTTTTAAACTGTGCTCCAGCACTTTTAAACTGTGGTCCAGTACTTTTAAACTGTGGTCCAGCATTTTTTAACTGTGGCCCAGAACTTCTGAACTATAGTCCAGCACGTTTAAACTGTAGTTCAGTACTCTTAAACTGTAGTCCAGCACTGCCATCCACGTTCTGATATAAATACTCATGAGTCATGACGCCGCTACTGGCTCATAGATACGCTTGCCCGTTAGCGGCAATACTTCCATCCACGTTCTTATATAAATACTCATGCGTCATGAAGCCGCTACTGGCTCACAGATATCCTTGCCCGTTAACGGCAATACTGCCATCCACGTTCTAATATAAATACTCATTAGCGTTCCAGCACTTTTAAACTATGGTCCAGCGCATTTAAACCGTTGTCCAGCACTATTAAACTGTGCTCCAGTACTTTTAAACTGTGGTCCAGTACTTTTCAACTGTGGTTCAGCATTTTTTAACTGTGGTCCAGAACTTTTGTACTGTGGTCCATCACTTTTAAACTGTAGTTCAGTTCTCTTAAACTGTAGTCCAGCACTATTCAACTGTGGTCCAGCACTGCCATCCACGTTCTGATATAAATACTCAAGATTCATGACGCCGTTACTGGCTCATAGAAACGCTTGCCCGCTAGCGGCAATACTTCCATCGACGTTCTAATATAAATACTCAAGCATCATGACGCCGCTACTGGCTCACAGATATCCTTGCCCGTTAACGGCAACACTGCCATCCACGTTCTAATCTAATAAAAATACTCATGAGTCAAGACGCCCCTTCTGGCTTATAGATACCCTTGCTCGTTAACGGCAACACTGCCATCCATGTTCTAATATAAATACTCATTGCGATCCAGCACTTTAAAACTATGGTCCAGCGCATTTAAACCGTTGTCCAGCACTATTGAACTGTGGTCCAGTACTTTTAAACTGTGGTCCAGTACCTTTGAACGATAGTCCAGCATATTTTAACTGTGATTCAGAACTTTTCAACAGTCGTCTAGCACTTTTCAACTGTTGTCCAGTACATATAATATGGTTCAGCACTTTTAAACCGTGGTCCAGCACCTTAAAATCGTGGTCCAGAATTATTAAACTGTGGTCCAACACGTTTAAACTGTAGTTCAGTATTTTTAAACTGTAGTTTTGTACTTTTCAACTGAGGTCCAGTACTTATAAACTATGGTCCAGCACTTTTAAACCGTGGCCCAGTGCTTTCAAACCGTGGTCCAGCGATTTAAAACCGTGGTCCAGCCCTTTTAAACTATGGTCCAGCGTTTTTAAACTGTTCTCCAGCACTTTTAGACTGTGGTCCAGTACTTTTAAAATGTGGTCCAGCATTTAACTGTGGTCCAGAACTTTTGAACTGTGGTCCAGCACGTTTAAACTTCAGTTCAGTACTTTTAAACTGTAGTTCAGTACTTTTCAACTCTGGTCCAGTACTTATAAACTATGGTCCAGCACTTTTAAACCGTGGTCCAGCGATTTAAACCGTGGTCCAGCACTTTTAAACTGTGGTCCAGTACTTTTCAACTGTGGTCCAGCATATTTTTGACTGTGGTCCAGAACTTTTGTACTGTGGTCCATCACTTTTAAACTGTAGTTCAGTACTCTTAAATTGTAGTCCAGCACTATTCAACTGTCGTCCAGCACTGCCATCCACGTTCTGATATAAATACTCTTGAGTCATGATGCCGCTACTGGCTCATAGAAACGCTTGCCCGTTAGCGGCAATACTTCCATCCACGTTCTAATATAAATACTCAAGCATCATGACGCCGTTACTGGCTCACAGATATCCTTGCCCGTTAACGGCAACACTGCCATCCACGTTCTAATATAAATACTCATGATTCATGACGCCGCTACTGGCTAATAGATATCATTGCCTGTTAACAGCAACACTGCCATCTTCGTTCTAATATAAATACTCATTAGCGATCCAGCACTTTTAAACTATGGTTCAGCGCATTTAAACCGTTGTCCAGCACTATTAAACTGTGTTCCAGTACTTTTAAACTATGGTCCAATACCTTTGAACTGTAGTCCAGCATATTTTAACTTTGCCAGCACTTTGAAACAGTCGTCCAGCTCATTTAAATCGTGGTCCAGAACTTTTGAACTGTGGTCCAGCACGTTTAAACTGTACTTTAATTTTTAAACTGTAGTTCAGTACTTTTCAACTCTGGTCCAGTACTTATAAACTATGGTCTAACACTTTTAACCGTGGTCCAGCGATTTGAAACCGTGGTCCAGCACTTTTAAACTATGGTCCAGCGTTTTTAAACTGTGCTCCAGCACTTTTAAACTGTGGTCCAGTACTTTTAAACTGTGGTCCAGCATTTTTTAACTGTGGTCCAGAACTTTTGAACTGTAGTCCAGCACGTTGAAACTGTAGTTCAGTACTATTAAACTGTAGTCCAGCACTATTCAACTGTGGTCCAGCACTGCCATCCACGTTCTGATATATATACTCATGAGTCATGACGCCGCTACTGGCTCATAGAAACGCTTGCCCGTTAGCGGCAATACTTCCATCCACGTTCTAATATAAATACTCATGAGTAATGACGCCGCTACTGGCTCATAAATACCCTTGCCCGTTAGCGGCAATACTTTCATCCACGTTCTAATATAAATACTTAAGCGTCACGACGCCGCTACTGGTTCACAGATATCCTTGGCCGTTAACGGCAACACTGCCATCCACGTTCTAATATAAATACTCATGAGTCATGACGCCGCTACTGGCTCAAAGATACCCGTACCCGTTAACGGCAACACTGCCATTCACGTTCTAATATAAATACTCATGAGTCAAGACGCCCCTACTGGCTTACAGATATCCTTGCCCGTTAACGGCAACACTGCCATCCACGTTCTAATATAAATACTCATGAGTCATGACGCCGCTACTGGCTCAAAGATACCCTTACCCGTTAACGGCAACACTGTCATTCACGTTCTAATATAAATACTCATGAGTCATGACGCCGCTACTGGCTCATAGATATTCTTGCCCGTTAACCGAAACACTGCCATCCACGTTCTAATATAAATTCTCATGCGTCATGACGCCGCTACATGCTCACAGATATCCTTGCCCATTAACGGCAACACTGCCATCCACGTTCTAATATAAATACTCATGATTCATGACGCCGCTACTGGCTAATAGATATCCTTGCCTGTTAACAGCAACACTGCACGTTCTTCCACGTTCTAATATAAATACTCATTAGCGATCCAGCACTTTTAAACTATGGTCCAGCGCATTAAAACCGTTGTCCAGCACTATTAAACTGTGGTCCAGTACTTTTAAATTGTGGTCCAGTACCTTTGAACTGTAGTCCAGCATATTTTAACTGTGGTTCAGCATTATTTAACTTTTCAACTGTGGTCCAGTACATATAAACTATGGTTCAGCACTTTTAAACCGTGGTCCAGCACCTTTAAATCGTGGTCCAGAACTTTTGAACTGTGGTCCAGCACGTTTAAACTGTACTTCAGTTTTTTTAAACTGTAGTTCTGTACTTTTTAACTCTGGTCCAGTACTTATAAACTATGGTCCAGCACTTTTAACCGTGGTCCAGCGATTTTAAACCGTGGTCCAGCACTTTTAAACTATGGTCCAGCGTTTTTAAACTGTTCTCCAGCACTTTTAAACTGTGGTCCAGTACTTTTAAACTGTGGTCTAGCATTTTTTAACTGTGGTCCAGATTTTTTGAACTGTGGTCCAGCACGTTTAAACTGCAGTTCAGTACTCTTAAACTGTAGTCCAGCACTATTCAACTGCGGTCCAGCACTGCCATCCACGTTCTGATATAAATACTCATGAGTCATGACGCTGCTACTGGCTCATAGATACGCTTGCCCGTTAGCGGCAATACTTTCATCCACGTTCTAATATAGATACTCAAGCGTCACGACGCCGCTACTGGCTCACAGATATCCTTGCCCGTTAACGGCAACACTGCCATCCACGTTCTAATATAAATACTCATGAGTAATGATGCCGCTACTGGCTCACAGATATCCTTGCCCGTTAACGGCAACACTGCCATCCACGTTCTAATATAAATACTCATGAGTCAAGACGCCCTTACTGGCCCATAGATACCCTTGCCCGTTAACGGCAACACTGCCATCCACGTTCTAATATAAATACTCATGAGTCAAGACGCCCCTACTGGCCCATAGATACCCTTGCCCGTTAACGGCAACACTGCCATCCACGTTCTAATATAAATACTCACGAGTAATGACGCCGCTACTGGCTCATAAATACCCTTGCCCGTTAACGTCAACACTGCCATCCACGTTCTAATATAGTGCAAGACTCGACAAAGGGCCGGAGCTCTCTGTTGGGTTCATTAAGACGCGTCTTCAAGTTTGCGACGCTGAATGAAAGGCATTGTCGGACAATAATTGACGGATGAATCCCGCTCTTTGAAATGGTATAGTAGACGGAGGGTGCGAGGTCTACGTATCATGCACGATGACTTGTCAAGGCGGAAGTGTTTCCGATTTCAGTACAGTAGTCGGATACGATTCGATGGGTGAATGCGTTTCTTCAACATGCAAGAGTCGACTGAGATGAGTCACGTTATGAACTATCCGACACGGCAAGAAGTGAAGTTAGCGGGTACTGAGCAGTGTGGAGTTCAACCTTTTCTAGGATAACGTATCCGAAGATGGTGTGAAACGCGCTAGGGTTACCTTGTACGATGTGAGCGTGACTATCCAATATATAAGAATATACATCGGCACCGAGTAAATGGTCTACTTGACAAGGTTTGACAAAATTCGGGTCGACCAAGGATAGGACTTTATAAATGTCTAACTCTTAGACGCGTCACAGTTAACGCTACGTAGTACTCGTGCCGTCTATCGACTTTACCTTGTCGAAGAGAGGTATTCATCCATCGATTCGTGTCCGACAATTGTACTTTTAGTCATCAACGTTTCAACCTAGACGAGAGTCATAGTGTGCGCAACATAGAGCTAGCGCCATATCGAAGAGAGTAATCATCCATCGATTCGTCTCCAACGATTGTACTTGCAGACAGAAAAGCTTCAACCTAGACGACTGTCATAGTGTGCACTTCATAGAGCTCGCGCCTCTTTCGACTATAAATGTGTAACTCCTAGACGCGTCATCGTCACGCTAAATAGTACTCGTGCCGTCTTTAATTTGTCTAAGAGAGGCATTCATATATCGATTCGTGTCCGAACATTGTACTTTCAGTCAGTAACCCTTCAACTTCGACGAGAGTCATCGAGTACGCTACATAGAGCTCGCGCCATCTGTAGATTTTACCATGTCAATGAGAGGCATTTATCCATTGATTCGTGTCCGACAATTGTACTGATAGTCAGCAATCCTTCAACCTAGACGAGAGGCATTGTGTGTGCTACATAGAGGTCGCGCCCTCTTTAGACCTTACCATTTTGAAGAGAGGCAATCATCCATCTATTCGTCTCCGACGTTTGTACTTTCAGTCAGAAAGGCTTCAACCTAGACAATTGTCATCGTGTGCGCTACATAGAGATCGCGCCATCTGTTGACTTAACTATGTCGAAGAGAGGCATTCATCCATCGATTCGTGTCCGATGATTGTACTGCGGTTGCGGCTTCAAACCACACCCATAAAAAATAAATATATCTAAGATACAACCATTTATTTGGTGAAATCCCTAATATGTCTATAAACATTTTCGAAGCTATGCATTTATAACAGTTTGAACATTTAAAAATAGACTTAACTGAAATACTGGCTTTGGTCGCGTAGCAGCTATTATATACCATGAGCAGTCAGCTTTGCCAGTTGCTCAATAGTATGGACTATGCAATTATTGCAATATTTTAATTCGATTGTTCAATATTTATAGATTATTTTCTCTACAAATCTATCTGCGACATTCTGCCGACTTAATACTGAGGGTGTTGCCGCACTGTAATAGGTGGGTGAGGTCCGGAAGGGAGTTGTAAAAAGACAATCGGAAGCACGCAGTTGTAAACCCGGAGTAGTGAGCTGGACATGCGGTCCGGGAGGAAGAGTGGAACGAGTTCCAGGAGGACGAGAAGAACAAGGTCTGGAAGGGAAAAGATAGTCGGGAGCACGCAGTTGTAAACCCGGAGTAGTGAGCTGGACATGCGGTCCGGGAGGAAGAGTGGAACGAGTTCCGGGAGGACGAGAGAACAAGGTCTGGAAGGGAAAAGATAGTCGGAAGCACGCAGTTGTAAACCCGGAGTAGTGAGCTGGACATGCGGTCCGGGGGGAAGAGTGGAACGAGGTCCGTAAGGGAGTAGTCGAAAGTATTCGAAAGTTGTCGAAACGCAGTCGAAAGCAGGCAGTTAGAAGACGAGATCTGAAGGAGTGAGTCGGGAACGAGACCCTGGAGGATGAGTTGAACATGATTCGGAAAGCAGTGGTAAACACTCATCGGGAACGAACTAAGAGCTAGAGACGAGAACGCGTTCTATTAGTTGGAAACGAGGTCCGAAAGAGACGTCAAGGAAACCATAGTTGGGACCGAAATCAACGAAGGAAGCAACCACGGTTCATCGCAACTCACCCAAGAGCGGCCGCCCAGAACAATCCTACAGAGCAGATAGCGGGTAGCCGCCCACGCCGGGTGCCAGCGGCATCACTCCGCCGGCCGGAGACAAGATTCCGGAGGAACGTGGACGAGCAACCCGAGGTAGACATATTTTAGATTAAGTTAGTCATAAGTCATAGTATTCCATTAGAGTGCGGGGTATCGTTCTGATGAGCGATCAGGAGTATGGTACGAATCATGACTCCTTGACGGACCCCGACTCGAATCACATGGCACTCAATGTCGTTGTATCACCCTTTAGTATTAGTAATATTAGTTGAGACCTACCTCTTGTTGGAACATTTGAGGTCAGTCCGAGCAGAGCAATATCGTGATTCAAGTTGTTTGAGTTGTAATTGAAGTAAACGGGCAAGTTTGTAGAAGTGACAACCGCAGGAGAACTGCCAATGTTAACGTGTCCAAGTGACATTTGGACTGACGCGACTGAAATCAAACAGTTAGATATTAAAAATAACCAAATCCTCTTTACAAATAGTCACCCCTTAAATTTGTTTACATATTAGTTCTCACTCATTCACCACTGTGACACATGACTGTGATTGTGTCAGAAGGATTTGCGGATGGTGAGACTGAAGACTGGAGACGTCCGCGGAAGAGTTGGTACGACCAAGTTAACCAAATACTGAAGGATGGTCATGTTAGAAGTCTCTATAATCGGCGATCTTGTATGAGAAGATGTATCAATGTGGATGAGGCGAGAACTGTGTATCAGAACAGAAAAATATGGCACTCTATCTTTAAAGATGATAGAGTGCCTTGCACAAGATGCCAATGAAAGAAAGGACTGTGAAAAAGTGGTCTCTAGATCTAGAGCAGTGTCCGTCACGATAGTATAAACAATTTTTACAGCTAGTGGTTGTATCTCAGTTTTAAAAATCTAGATGGAAAGCACACACAGTACATATAGATTCGAAATCATTTGTGCAAAGAGTGATCTATCGCAGGCGAGCAAATTCAAAGTCGGGCTGGCCACTGGTTTGGCTGGCCAGTGGCGGGGGGGAAAAGGAGGGCACGGCGGTCGAGAGGCGGCAAATACCTGCGTTTCGATGGGGTGATTTTGGGCAGCGGGAGGATCGCTCGCTGCACCCTGCGGGACCTTCCACCACTGCCGCAATGGACTGAGCTGCTTCATTACTCTGTGCCGGTTGGGGCTGCAGTTAAGCCACGTACGCCTTGCGTCGCGGGCACTCCCTGTAGTTGGCGGGGAGCGCGCCCCCGCGGTTACAGCAGGCAGCCGGCTCGTTTCATGAAAACGCGTCTAGGAGTTAGCGTAGCTGAATGAAGGGCATCCTCAGACTAGAATTGACGGATGCATCCCTCTCTTCGACATGGTATAGTCAACAGTGGTTGCGAGCTTTACGTATCGTACACGATGACTTGTCTAAACGGAAGTGTTGCAGACGAAAATTACAATCGTCGGATAAGAATTGACGGATGAATCCCTCTCTTCGACATGGAATAGTCGACAGAGGGTGCAAGCTCTACGTATCGTACACGATGACCAGTAAATGCGGAAGTGTTTCAGACGAAAAGAACAACCGTCGGATACGATTCGATGGATGAATGGCTTTCTTCGACATGCTACTGTCGACAGAAGTGGCGACTTCATTGTAGCGTTCATGCAGACGCGTCTAGCAATTAGAGTTGCTGAATAAAGGGCATCCTAAGACTAGAATTGACGGATGCATCCCTCTCTTCGACATGGTATAGTCAACAGTGGTTGCGAGCTTTACATATCGTACACGATGACTTGTCTAAACGGAAGTGTTGCAGACAAAAATTACAATCGTCGGATAAGAATTGACGGATGAATCCCTCTCTTCGACATGGAATAGTCGACAGAGGGTGCGAGCTCTACGTATAGTACACGATGACTTGTCAAGTTGGAAGTGTTGCAGACGAAAAGTACAATTGTCGGATACGATTCAATGGATGAATGCCTTTCTTCGACATCCTAGAGTGACAAATGTCGCGAGTTCATTGTAGGGTTCAAGCAGACGCGTCTAGGAGTTAGAGTCGCTGAATGAAGCGCATGGTGAAACAAGAATTGACAGATGAATCCCTCTCTTCGACATGGAATAGTCGACAGAGGGTGCGAGCTCTACGTATAGTATACGATGACTTGTCAAGTTGGAAGTGTTGCAGACGAAAAGTATAATTGTCGGATACGATTCAATGGATGAATGCCTTTCTTCGACATCCTAGAGTGACAAAGGTCGCGAGTTCATTATAGGGTTCAAGCAGACGCGTCTAGGAGTTAGAGTCGCTGAATGAAGCGCATGGTCAAACAAGAATTGACAGATGAATCTCTCTCTTCGACATGGAATAGTCGACAGAGGGTGCGAGCTCTACGTATAGTATACGATGACTTGTCAAGTTGGAAGTGTTGCAGACGAAAATTACAATCGTCGGATAAGAATTGACGGATGAATTCCTCTCTTTGACATGGAATAGTCGACAGAGGGTGCAAGCTCTACGTATCGTACACGATGACCAGTAAATGCGGAAGTGTTTCAGACGAAAAGAACAACCGTCGGATACGATTCGATGGATGAATGGCTTTCTTCGACATCCTAGTGTCGACAGAAGTGGCGAGTTCATTGTAGCGTTCATGCACACGCGTCTAGCAATTAGAGTTGCTGAATGAAGGGCATCCTCAGACTAGAATTGACGGATGCATCCCCCTCTTCGACATGATATAGTCAACAGTGGTTGCGAGCTTTACGTATCGTACACGATGACTTTTCAAGGCGGAAGTGTTGCAGACGAAAAGTAGGGTTATGGGGACGCGTCCAGAAGTTAGAGTTGTTGATTGAAAGGGCATCGTCAGTTAGAATTGACAGATGAATCCCTCTCATCGATACGGTGTAGTCGACAGAGGGTGCGAGCTCTACCTATCGTACACGATGACTTGTCAAGGCGGAAGTGTTGCAGACGAAATGTACAATCGTCGGACACGATTCGATGGATGAATGGCTTTCTTCGACATGCTAGTGTCGACAGAAGTCGCGAGTTCGTTGCTGAGTTCATGGGGACGCGTCTTGGAGTTAGGGTAGTTGAATGAAGGGCATCGTCAGTTAGAATTGACGGATGAATCCCTCTCATCGATACGGTGTAGTCGACAGAGGGTGCGAGCTCTACCTATCGTACACGATGACTTGTCAAGGCGGAAGTGTTGCAGACGAAATGTACAATCGTCGGACACGATTCGATGGATGAATGGCTTTCTTCGACATGCTAGTGTCGACAGAAGTCGCGAGTTCGTTGCTGGGTTCATGGGGACGCGTCTTGGAGTTAGGGTAGTTGAATGAAGGGCATCGTCAGTTAGAATTGACGGATGAATCCCTCTCATCGATACGGTGTAGTCGACAGAGGGTGCGAGCTCTACCTATCGTACACGATGACTTTTCAAGGCGGAAGTGTTGCAGACGAAAAGTAGGGTTATGGGGACGCGTCCAGAAGTTAGAGTTGTTGATTGAAAGGGCATCGTCAGTTAGAATTGACAGATGAATCCCTCTCATCGATACGGTGTAGTCGACAGAGGGTGCGAGCTCTACCTATCGTACACGATGACTTGTCAAGGCGGAAGTGTTGCAGACGAAATGTACAATCGTCGGACACGATTCGATGGATGAATGGCTTTCTTCGACATGCTAGTGTCGACAGAAGTCGCGAGTTCGTTGCTGGGTTCATGGGGACGCGTCTTGGAGTTAGGGTAGTTGAATGAAGGGCATCGTCAGTTAGAATTGACGGATGAATCCCTCTCATCGATACGGTGTAGTCGACAGAGGGTGCGAGCTCTACCTATCGTACACGATGACTTTTCAAGGCGGAAGTGTTGCAGACGAAAAGTAGGGTTATGGGGACGCGTCCAGGAGTTAGAGTTGTTGAATGAACGGCATCGTCAGCTAGAATACTCGGATGAATCCCTCTCATCGATACGGTGTAGTCGACAGAGGGTGCGAGCTCTACCTATCGTACACGATGACTTGTCAAGGCGGAAGTGTTGCAGACGAAATGTACAATCGTCGGACACGATTCGATGGATGAATGGCTTTCTTCGACATGCTAGTGTCGACAGAGGTCGCGAGTTCGTTGCTGGGTTCATGGGGACGCGTCTTGGAGTTAGGGTAGTTGAATGAAGGGCATCGTCAGTTAGAATTGACGGATGAATCCCTCTCATCGATACGGTGTAGTCGACAGAGGGTGCGAGCTCTACCTATCGTACACGATGACTTTTCAAGGCGGAAGTGTTGCAGACGAAAAGTAGGGTTATGGGGACGCGTCTTGGAGTTAGAGTTGTTGAATGAACGGCATCGTCAGCTAGAATTGACAGATGAATCCCTCTCATCGATACGGTGTAGTCGAAGGAGCGTGCGAGCTCTACCTATCGTGCACGATGACTTGTCAAGGCGGAAGTGTTGCAGACGAAAAGTAGGGTTATAGGGACGCGTCCAGGAGTTAGAGTTGTTGAATGAACGGCATCGTCAACTAGAATACTCGGATGAATCCCTCTCATCGATACGGTGTAGTCGACAGAGGGTGCGAGCTCTACCTATCGTACACGATGACTTTTCAAGGCGGAAGTGTTGCAGACGAAAAGTAGGGTTATGGGGACGCGTCCAGGAGTTAGAGTTGTTGAATGAACGGCATCATCAGCTAGAATTGTCGGATGAATCCCTCTCATCGATACGGTGTAGTCGACAGAGGGTGCGAGCTCTACCTATCGTACACGATGACTTTTCAAGGCGGAAGTGTTGCAAACGAAAAGTAGGGTTATGGGGACGCGTCCAGGAGTTAGAGTTGTTGAATGAACGGCATCATCAGTTAGAATTGTCGGATGAATCCCTCTCATCGATACGGTGTAGTCGACAGAGGGTGCGAGCTCTACCTATCGTACACGATGACTTGTCAAGGCGGAAGTGTTGCAGACGAAATATACAATCGTCGGACACGATTCGATGGATGAATGGCTTTCTTCGACATGCTAGTGTCGACAGAGGTCGCGAGTTCGTTGCTGGGTTCATGGGGACGCGTCCAGGAGTTAGAGTTGTTGAATGAACGGCATCGTCAGCTAGAATACTCGTATGAATCCCTCTCATCGATACGGTGTAGTCGACAGAGGGTGCGAGCTCTACCTATCATACACGATGACTTGTCAAGGCGGAAGTGTTGCAGACGAAATGTACAATCGTCGGACACGATTCGATGGATGAATGGCTTTCTTCGACATGCTAGTGTCGACAGAGGTCGCGAGTTCGTTGCTGGGTTCATGGGGACGCGTCTTGGAGTTAGGGTAGTTGAATGAAGGGCATCGTCAGTTAGAATTGACGGATGAATCCCTCTCATCGATACGGTGTAGTCGACAGAGGGTGCGAGCTCTACCTATCGTACACGATGACTTGTCAAGGCGGAAGTGTTGCAGACGAAAAGTAGGGTTATGGGGACGCGTCCAGGAGTTAGAGTTGTTGAATGAACGGCATCGTCAGCTAGAATACTCGGATGAATCCCTCTCATCGATACGGTGTAGTCGACAGAGGGTGCGAGCTCTACCTATCGTACACGATGACTTTTCAAGGCGGAAGTGTTGCAGACGAAAAGTAGGGTTATGGGGACGCGTCCAGGAGTTAGAGTTGTTGAATGAACGGCATCATCAGCTAGAATTGTCGGATGAATCCCTCTCATCGATACGGTGTAGTCGACAGAGGGTGCGAGCTCTACCTATCGTACACGATGACTTTTCAAGGCGGAAGTGTTGCAAACGAAAAGTAGGGTTATGGGGACGCGTCCAGGAGTTAGAGTTGTTGAATGAACGGCATCATCAGTTAGAATTGTCGGATGAATCCCTCTCATCGATACGGTGTAGTCGACAGAGGGTGCGAGCTCTACCTATCGTACACGATGACTTGTCAAGGCGGAAGTGTTGCAGACGAAATGTACAATCGTCGGACACGATTCGATGGATGAATGGCTTTCTTCGACATGCTAGTGTCGACAGAAGTCGCGAGTTCGTTGCTGGGTTCATGGGGACGCGTCTTGGAGTTAGGGTAGTTGAATGAAGGGCATCGTCAGTTAGAATTGACGGATGAATCCCTCTCATCGATACGGTGTAGTCGACAGAGGGTGCGAGCTCTACCTATCGTACACGATGACTTTTCAAGGCGGAAGTGTTGCAGACGAAAAGTAGGGTTATGGGGACGCGTCCAGGAGTTAGAGTTGTTGAATGAACGGCATCGTCAGCTAGAATACTCGGATGAATCCCTCTCATCGATACGGTGTAGTCGACAGAGGGTGCGAGCTCTACCTATCGTACACGATGACTTGTCAAGGCGGAAGTGTTGCAGACGAAATGTACAATCGTCGGACACGATTCGATGGATGAATGGCTTTCTTCGACATGCTAGTGTCGACAGAGGTCGCGAGTTCGTTGCTGGGTTCATGGGGACGCGTCTTGGAGTTAGGGTAGTTGAATGAAGGGCATCGTCAGTTAGAATTGACGGATGAATCCCTCTCATCGATACGGTGTAGTCGACAGAGGGTGCGAGCTCTACCTATCGTACACGATGACTTTTCAAGGCGGAAGTGTTGCAGACGAAAAGTAGGGTTATGGGGACGCGTCTTGGAGTTAGAGTTGTTGAATGAACGGCATCGTCAGCTAGAATTGACAGATGAATCCCTCTCATCGATACGGTGTAGTCGAAGGAGCGTGCGAGCTCTACCTATCGTGCACGATGACTTGTCAAGGCGGAAGTGTTGCAGACGAAAAGTAGGGTTATAGGGACGCGTCCAGGAGTTAGAGTTGTTGAATGAACGGCATCGTCAACTAGAATACTCGGATGAATCCCTCTCATCGATACGGTGTAGTCGACAGAGGGTGCGAGCTCTACCTATCGTACACGATGACTTTTCAAGGCGGAAGTGTTGCAGACGAAAAGTAGGGTTATGGGGACGCGTCCAGGAGTTAGAGTTGTTGAATGAACGGCATCATCAGCTAGAATTGTCGGATGAATCCCTCTCATCGATACGGTGTAGTCGACAGAGGGTGCGAGCTCTACCTATCGTACACGATGACTTTTCAAGGCGGAAGTGTTGCAAACGAAAAGTAGGGTTATGGGGACGCGTCCAGGAGTTAGAGTTGTTGAATGAACGGCATCATCAGTTAGAATTGTCGGATGAATCCCTCTCATCGATACGGTGTAGTCGACAGAGGGTGCGAGCTCTACCTATCGTACACGATGACTTGTCAAGGCGGAAGTGTTGCAGACGAAATATACAATCGTCGGACACGATTCGATGGATGAATGGCTTTCTTCGACATGCTAGTGTCGACAGAGGTCGCGAGTTCGTTGCTGGGTTCATGGGGACGCGTCCAGGAGTTAGAGTTGTTGAATGAACGGCATCGTCAGCTAGAATACTCGTATGAATCCCTCTCATCGATACGGTGTAGTCGACAGAGGGTGCGAGCTCTACCTATCATACACGATGACTTGTCAAGGCGGAAGTGTTGCAGACGAAATGTACAATCGTCGGACACGATTCGATGGATGAATGGCTTTCTTCGACATGCTAGTGTCGACAGAGGTCGCGAGTTCGTTGCTGGGTTCATGGGGACGCGTCTTGGAGTTAGGGTAGTTGAATGAAGGGCATCGTCAGTTAGAATTGACGGATGAATCCCTCTCATCGATACGGTGTAGTCGACAGAGGGTGCGAGCTCTACCTATCGTACACGATGACTTGTCAAGGCGGAAGTGTTGCAGACGAAAAGTAGGGTTATGGGGACGCGTCCAGGAGTTAGAGTTGTTGAATGAACGGCATCGTCAGCTAGAATACTCGGATGAATCCCTCTCATCGATACGGTGTAGTCGACAGAGGGTGCGAGCTCTACCTATCGTACACGATGACTTTTCAAGGCGGAAGTGTTGCAGACGAAAAGTAGGGTTATGGGGACGCGTCCAGGAGTTAGAGTTGTTGAATGAACGGCATCATCAGCTAGAATTGTCGGATGAATCCCTCTCATCGATACGGTGTAGTCGACAGAGGGTGCGAGCTCTACCTATCGTACACGATGACTTTTCAAGGCGGAAGTGTTGCAAACGAAAAGTAGGGTTATGGGGACGCGTCCAGGAGTTAGAGTTGTTGAATGAACGGCATCATCAGTTAGAATTGTCGGATGAATCCCTCTCATCGATACGGTGTAGTCGACAGAGGGTGCGAGCTCTACCTATCGTACACGATGACTTGTCAAGGCGGAAGTGTTGCAGACGAAATGTACAATCGTCGGACACGATTCGATGGATGAATGGCTTTCTTCGACATGCTAGTGTCGACAGAAGTCGCGAGTTCGTTGCTGGGTTCATGGGGACGCGTCTTGGAGTTAGGGTAGTTGAATGAAGGGCATCGTCAGTTAGAATTGACGGATGAATCCCTCTCATCGATACGGTGTAGTCGACAGAGGGTGCGAGCTCTACCTATCGTACACGATGACTTTTCAAGGCGGAAGTGTTGCAGACGAAAAGTAGGGTTATGGGGACGCGTCCAGGAGTTAGAGTTGTTGAATGAACGGCATCGTCAGCTAGAATACTCGGATGAATCCCTCTCATCGATACGGTGTAGTCGACAGAGGGTGCGAGCTCTACCTATCGTACACGATGACTTGTCAAGGCGGAAGTGTTGCAGACGAAATGTACAATCGTCGGACACGATTCGATGGATGAATGGCTTTCTTCGACATGCTAGTGTCGACAGAGGTCGCGAGTTCGTTGCTGGGTTCATGGGGACGCGTCTTGGAGTTAGGGTAGTTGAATTAAGGGCATCGTCAGTTAGAATTGACGGATGAATCCCTCTCATCGATACGGTGTAGTCGACAGAGGGTGCGAGCTCTACCTATCGTACACGATGACTTTTCAAGGCGGAAGTGTTGCAGACGAAAAGTAGGGTTATGCGGACGCATCCAGGAGTTAGAGTTGTTGAATGAACGGCATCGTCAACTAGAATACTCGGATGAATCCCTCTCATCGATACGGTGTAGTCGACAGAGGGTGCGAGCTCTACCTATCGTACACGATGACTTTTCAAGGCGGAAGTGTTGCAGACGAAAAGTAGGGTTATGGGGACGCGTCCAGGAGTTAGAGTTGTTGAATGAACGGCATCATCAGCTAGAATTGTCGGATGAATCCCTCTCATCGATACGGTGTAGTCGACAGAGGGTGCGAGCTCTACCTATCGTACACGATGACTTTTCAAGGCGGAAGTGTTGCAAACGAAAAGTAGGGTTATGGGGACGCGTCCAGGAGTTAGAGTTGTTGAATGAACGGCATCATCAGTTAGAATTGTCGGATGAATCCCTCTCATCGATACGGTGTAGTCGAAGGAGCGTGCGAGCTCTACCTATCGTGCACGATGACTTGTCAAGGCGGAAGTGTTGCAGACGAAAAGTAGGGTTATAGGGACGCGTCCAGGAGTTAGAGTTGTTGAATGAACGGCATCGTCAACTAGAATACTCGGATGAATCCCTCTCATCGATACGGTGTAGTCGACAGAGGGTGCGAGCTCTACCTATCGTACACGATGACTTTTCAAGGCGGAAGTGTTGCAGACGAAAAGTAGGGTTATGGGGACGCGTCCAGGAGTTAGAGTTGTTGAATGAACGGCATCATCAGCTAGAATTGTCGGATGAATCCCTCTCATCGATACGGTGTAGTCGACAGAGGGTGCGAGCTCTACCTATCGTACACGATGACTTTTCAAGGCGGAAGTGTTGCAAACGAAAAGTAGGGTTATGGGGACGCGTCCAGGAGTTAGAGTTGTTGAATGAACGGCATCATCAGTTAGAATTGTCGGATGAATCCCTCTCATCGATACGGTGTAGTCGACAGAGGGTGCGAGCTCTACCTATCGTACACGATGACTTGTCAAGGCGGAAGTGTTGCAGACGAAATATACAATCGTCGGACACGATTCGATGGATGAATGGCTTTCTTCGACATGCTAGTGTCGACAGAGGTCGCGAGTTCGTTGCTGGGTTCATGGGGACGCGTCCAGGAGTTAGAGTTGTTGAATGAACGGCATCGTCAGCTAGAATACTCGTATGAATCCCTCTCATCGATACGGTGTAGTCGACAGAGGGTGCGAGCTCTACCTATCATACACGATGACTTGTCAAGGCGGAAGTGTTGCAGACGAAATGTACAATCGTCGGACACGATTCGATGGATGAATGGCTTTCTTCGACATGCTAGTGTCGACAGAGGTCGCGAGTTCGTTGCTGGGTTCATGGGGACGCGTCTTGGAGTTAGGGTAGTTGAATGAAGGGCATCGTCAGTTAGAATTGACGGATGAATCCCTCTCATCGATACGGTGTAGTCGACAGAGGGTGCGAGCTCTACCTATCGTACACGATGACTTGTCAAGGCGGAAGTGTTGCAGACGAAAAGTAGGGTTATGGGGACGCGTCCAGGAGTTAGAGTTGTTGAATGAACGGCATCGTCAGCTAGAATACTCGGATGAATCCCTCTCATCGATACGGTGTAGTCGACAGAGGGTGCGAGCTCTACCTATCGTACACGATGACTTGTCAAGGCGGAAGTGTTGCAGACGAAATGTACAATCGTCGGACACGATTCGATGGATGAATGGCTTTCTTCGACATGCTAGTGTCGACAGAGGTCGCGAGTTCGTTGCTGGGTTCATGGGGACGCGTCTTGGAGTTAGGGTAGTTGAATTAAGGGCATCGTCAGTTAGAATTGACGGATGAATCCCTCTCATCGATACGGTGTAGTCGACAGAGGGTGCGAGCTCTACCTATCGTACACGATGACTTTTCAAGGCGGAAGTGTTGCAGACGAAAAGTAGGGTTATGCGGACGCATCCAGGAGTTAGAGTTGTTGAATGAACGGCATCGTCAACTAGAATACTCGGATGAATCCCTCTCATCGATACGGTGTAGTCGACAGAGGGTGCGAGCTCTACCTATCGTACACGATGACTTTTCAAGGCGGAAGTGTTGCAGACGAAAAGTAGGGTTATGGGGACGCGTCCAGGAGTTAGAGTTGTTGAATGAACGGCATCATCAGCTAGAATTGTCGGATGAATCCCTCTCATCGATACGGTGTAGTCGACAGAGGGTGCGAGCTCTACCTATCGTACACGATGACTTTTCAAGGCGGAAGTGTTGCAAACGAAAAGTAGGGTTATGGGGACGCGTCCAGGAGTTAGAGTTGTTGAATGAACGGCATCATCAGTTAGAATTGTCGGATGAATCCCTCTCATCGATACGGTGTAGTCGAAGGAGCGTGCGAGCTCTACCTATCGTGCACGATGACTTGTCAAGGCGGAAGTGTTGCAGACGAAAAGTAGGGTTATAGGGACGCGTCCAGGAGTTAGAGTTGTTGAATGAACGGCATCGTCAACTAGAATACTCGGATGAATCCCTCTCATCGATACGGTGTAGTCGACAGAGGGTGCGAGCTCTACCTATCGTACACGATGACTTTTCAAGGCGGAAGTGTTGCAGACGAAAAGTAGGGTTATGGGGACGCGTCCAGGAGTTAGAGTTGTTGAATGAACGGCATCATCAGCTAGAATTGTCGGATGAATCCCTCTCATCGATACGGTGTAGTCGACAGAGGGTGCGAGCTCTACCTATCGTACACGATGACTTTTCAAGGCGGAAGTGTTGCAAACGAAAAGTAGGGTTATGGGGACGCGTCCAGGAGTTAGAGTTGTTGAATGAACGGCATCATCAGTTAGAATTGTCGGATGAATCCCTCTCATCGATACGGTGTAGTCGACAGAGGGTGCGAGCTCTACCTATCGTACACGATGACTTGTCAAGGCGGAAGTGTTGCAGACGAAATATACAATCGTCGGACACGATTCGATGGATGAATGGCTTTCTTCGACATGCTAGTGTCGACAGAGGTCGCGAGTTCGTTGCTGGGTTCATGGGGACGCGTCCAGGAGTTAGAGTTGTTGAATGAACGGCATCGTCAGCTAGAATACTCGTATGAATCCCTCTCATCGATACGGTGTAGTCGACAGAGGGTGCGAGCTCTACCTATCATACACGATGACTTGTCAAGGCGGAAGTGTTGCAGACGAAATGTACAATCGTCGGACACGATTCGATGGATGAATGGCTTTCTTCGACATGCTAGTGTCGACAGAGGTCGCGAGTTCGTTGCTGGGTTCATGGGGACGCGTCTTGGAGTTAGGGTAGTTGAATGAAGGGCATCGTCAGTTAGAATTGACGGATGAATCCCTCTCATCGATACGGTGTAGTCGACAGAGGGTGCGAGCTCTACCTATCGTACACGATGACTTGTCAAGGCGGAAGTGTTGCAGACGAAAAGTAGGGTTATGGGGACGCGTCCAGGAGTTAGAGTTGTTGAATGAACGGCATCGTCAGCTAGAATACTCGGATGAATCCCTCTCATCGATACGGTGTAGTCGACAGAGGGTGCGAGCTCTACCTATCGTACACGATGACTTTTCAAGGCGGAAGTGTTGCAGACGAAAAGTAGGGTTATGGGGACGCGTCCAGGAGTTAGAGTTGTTGAATGAACGGCATCATCAGCTAGAATTGTCGGATGAATCCCTCTCATCGATACGGTGTAGTCGACAGAGGGTGCGAGCTCTACCTATCGTACACGATGACTTTTCAAGGCGGAAGTGTTGCAAACGAAAAGTAGGGTTATGGGGACGCGTCCAGGAGTTAGAGTTGTTGAATGAACGGCATCATCAGTTAGAATTGTCGGATGAATCCCTCTCATCGATACGGTGTAGTCGACAGAGGGTGCGAGCTCTACCTATCGTACACGATGACTTGTCAAGGCGGAAGTGTTGCAGACGAAATGTACAATCGTCGGACACGATTCGATGGATGAATGGCTTTCTTCGACATGCTAGTGTCGACAGAAGTCGCGAGTTCGTTGCTGGGTTCATGGGGACGCGTCTTGGAGTTAGGGTAGTTGAATGAAGGGCATCGTCAGTTAGAATTGACGGATGAATCCCTCTCATCGATACGGTGTAGTCGACAGAGGGTGCGAGCTCTACCTATCGTACACGATGACTTTTCAAGGCGGAAGTGTTGCAGACGAAAAGTAGGGTTATGGGGACGCGTCCAGGAGTTAGAGTTGTTGAATGAACGGCATCGTCAGCTAGAATACTCGGATGAATCCCTCTCATCGATACGGTGTAGTCGACAGAGGGTGCGAGCTCTACCTATCGTACACGATGACTTGTCAAGGCGGAAGTGTTGCAGACGAAATGTACAATCGTCGGACACGATTCGATGGATGAATGGCTTTCTTCGACATGCTAGTGTCGACAGAGGTCGCGAGTTCGTTGCTGGGTTCATGGGGACGCGTCTTGGAGTTAGGGTAGTTGAATTAAGGGCATCGTCAGTTAGAATTGACGGATGAATCCCTCTCATCGATACGGTGTAGTCGACAGAGGGTGCGAGCTCTACCTATCGTACACGATGACTTTTCAAGGCGGAAGTGTTGCAGACGAAAAGTAGGGTTATGCGGACGCATCCAGGAGTTAGAGTTGTTGAATGAACGGCATCGTCAACTAGAATACTCGGATGAATCCCTCTCATCGATACGGTGTAGTCGACAGAGGGTGCGAGCTCTACCTATCGTACACGATGACTTTTCAAGGCGGAAGTGTTGCAGACGAAAAGTAGGGTTATGGGGACGCGTCCAGGAGTTAGAGTTGTTGAATGAACGGCATCATCAGCTAGAATTGTCGGATGAATCCCTCTCATCGATACGGTGTAGTCGACAGAGGGTGCGAGCTCTACCTATCGTACACGATGACTTTTCAAGGCGGAAGTGTTGCAAACGAAAAGTAGGGTTATGGGGACGCGTCCAGGAGTTAGAGTTGTTGAATGAACGGCATCATCAGTTAGAATTGTCGGATGAATCCCTCTCATCGATACGGTGTAGTCGACAGAGGGTGCGAGCTCTACCTATCGTACACGATGATTTGTCAAGGCGGAAGTGTTGCAGACGAAATATACAATCGTCGGACACGATTCGATGGATGAATGGCTTTCTTCGACATGCTAGTGTCGACAGAGGTCGCGAGTTCGTTGCTGGGTTCATGGGGACGCGTCCAGGAGTTAGAGTTGTTGAATGAACGGCATCGTCAGCTAGAATACTCGTATGAATCCCTCTCATCGATACGGTGTAGTCGACAGAGGGTGCGAGCTCTACCTATCGTACACGATGACTTGTCAAGGCGGAAGTGTTGCAGACGAAATGTACAATCGTCGGACACGATTCGATGGATGAATGGCTTTCTTCGACATGCTAGTGTCGACAGAAGTCGCGAGTTCGTTGCTGGGTTCATGGGGACGCGTCTTGGAGTTAGGGTAGTTGAATAAAGGGCATCGTCAGTTAGAATTGACGGATGAATCCCTCTCATCGATACGGTGTAGTCGACAGAGGGTGCGAGCTCTACCTATCGTACACGATGACTTTTCAAGGCGGAAGTGTTGCAGACGAAAAGTAGGGTTATGGGGACGCGTCCAGGAGTTAGAGTTGTTGAATGAACGGCATCGTCAGCTAGAATACTCGGATGAATCCCTCTCATCGATACGGTGTAGTCGACAGAGGGTGCGAGCTCTACCTATCGTACACGATGACTTTTCAAGGCGGAAGTGTTGCAGACGAAAAGTAGGGTTATGGGGACGCGTCCAGAAGTTAGAGTTGTTGATTGAAAGGGCATCGTCAGTTAGAATTGACAGATGAATCCCTCTCATCGATACGGTGTAGTCGACAGAGGGTGCGAGCTCTACCTATCGTACACGATGACTTGTCAAGGCGGAAGTGTTGCAGACGAAATGTACAATCGTCGGACACGATTCGATGGATGAATGGCTTTCTTCGACATGCTAGTGTCGACAGAAGTCGCGAGTTCGTTGCTGGGTTCATGGGGACGCGTCTTGGAGTTAGGGTAGTTGAATGAAGGGCATCGTCAGTTAGAATTGACGGATGAATCCCTCTCATCGATACGGTGTAGTCGACAGAGGGTGCGAGCTCTACCTATCGTACACGATGACTTTTCAAGGCGGAAGTGTTGCAGACGAAAAGTAGGGTTATGGGGACGCGTCCAGGAGTTAGAGTTGTTGAATGAACGGCATCGTCAGCTAGAATACTCGGATGAATCCCTCTCATCGATACGGTGTAGTCGACAGAGGGTGCGAGCTCTACCTATCGTACACGATGACTTGTCAAGGCGGAAGTGTTGCAGACGAAATGTACAATCGTCGGACACGATTCGATGGATGAATGGCTTTCTTCGACATGCTAGTGTCGACAGAGGTCGCGAGTTCGTTGCTGGGTTCATGGGGACGCGTCTTGGAGTTAGGGTAGTTGAATGAAGGGCATCGTCAGTTAGAATTGACGGATGAATCCCTCTCATCGATACGGTGTAGTCGACAGAGGGTGCGAGCTCTACCTATCGTACACGATGACTTTTCAAGGCGGAAGTGTTGCAGACGAAAAGTAGGGTTATGGGGACGCGTCTTGGAGTTAGAGTTGTTGAATGAACGGCATCGTCAGCTAGAATTGACAGATGAATCCCTCTCATCGATACGGTGTAGTCGAAGGAGCGTGCGAGCTCTACCTATCGTGCACGATGACTTGTCAAGGCGGAAGTGTTGCAGACGAAAAGTAGGGTTATAGGGACGCGTCCAGGAGTTAGAGTTGTTGAATGAACGGCATCGTCAACTAGAATACTCGGATGAATCCCTCTCATCGATACGGTGTAGTCGACAGAGGGTGCGAGCTCTACCTATCGTACACGATGACTTTTCAAGGCGGAAGTGTTGCAGACGAAAAGTAGGGTTATGGGGACGCGTCCAGGAGTTAGAGTTGTTGAATGAACGGCATCATCAGCTAGAATTGTCGGATGAATCCCTCTCATCGATACGGTGTAGTCGACAGAGGGTGCGAGCTCTACCTATCGTACACGATGACTTTTCAAGGCGGAAGTGTTGCAAACGAAAAGTAGGGTTATGGGGACGCGTCCAGGAGTTAGAGTTGTTGAATGAACGGCATCATCAGTTAGAATTGTCGGATGAATCCCTCTCATCGATACGGTGTAGTCGACAGAGGGTGCGAGCTCTACCTATCGTACACGATGACTTGTCAAGGCGGAAGTGTTGCAGACGAAATATACAATCGTCGGACACGATTCGATGGATGAATGGCTTTCTTCGACATGCTAGTGTCGACAGAGGTCGCGAGTTCGTTGCTGGGTTCATGGGGACGCGTCCAGGAGTTAGAGTTGTTGAATGAACGGCATCGTCAGCTAGAATACTCGTATGAATCCCTCTCATCGATACGGTGTAGTCGACAGAGGGTGCGAGCTCTACCTATCATACACGATGACTTGTCAAGGCGGAAGTGTTGCAGACGAAATGTACAATCGTCGGACACGATTCGATGGATGAATGGCTTTCTTCGACATGCTAGTGTCGACAGAGGTCGCGAGTTCGTTGCTGGGTTCATGGGGACGCGTCTTGGAGTTAGGGTAGTTGAATGAAGGGCATCGTCAGTTAGAATTGACGGATGAATCCCTCTCATCGATACGGTGTAGTCGACAGAGGGTGCGAGCTCTACCTATCGTACACGATGACTTGTCAAGGCGGAAGTGTTGCAGACGAAAAGTAGGGTTATGGGGACGCGTCCAGGAGTTAGAGTTGTTGAATGAACGGCATCGTCAGCTAGAATACTCGGATGAATCCCTCTCATCGATACGGTGTAGTCGACAGAGGGTGCGAGCTCTACCTATCGTACACGATGACTTTTCAAGGCGGAAGTGTTGCAGACGAAAAGTAGGGTTATGGGGACGCGTCCAGGAGTTAGAGTTGTTGAATGAACGGCATCATCAGCTAGAATTGTCGGATGAATCCCTCTCATCGATACGGTGTAGTCGACAGAGGGTGCGAGCTCTACCTATCGTACACGATGACTTTTCAAGGCGGAAGTGTTGCAAACGAAAAGTAGGGTTATGGGGACGCGTCCAGGAGTTAGAGTTGTTGAATGAACGGCATCATCAGTTAGAATTGTCGGATGAATCCCTCTCATCGATACGGTGTAGTCGACAGAGGGTGCGAGCTCTACCTATCGTACACGATGACTTGTCAAGGCGGAAGTGTTGCAGACGAAATGTACAATCGTCGGACACGATTCGATGGATGAATGGCTTTCTTCGACATGCTAGTGTCGACAGAAGTCGCGAGTTCGTTGCTGGGTTCATGGGGACGCGTCTTGGAGTTAGGGTAGTTGAATGAAGGGCATCGTCAGTTAGAATTGACGGATGAATCCCTCTCATCGATACGGTGTAGTCGACAGAGGGTGCGAGCTCTACCTATCGTACACGATGACTTTTCAAGGCGGAAGTGTTGCAGACGAAAAGTAGGGTTATGGGGACGCGTCCAGGAGTTAGAGTTGTTGAATGAACGGCATCGTCAGCTAGAATACTCGGATGAATCCCTCTCATCGATACGGTGTAGTCGACAGAGGGTGCGAGCTCTACCTATCGTACACGATGACTTGTCAAGGCGGAAGTGTTGCAGACGAAATGTACAATCGTCGGACACGATTCGATGGATGAATGGCTTTCTTCGACATGCTAGTGTCGACAGAGGTCGCGAGTTCGTTGCTGGGTTCATGGGGACGCGTCTTGGAGTTAGGGTAGTTGAATTAAGGGCATCGTCAGTTAGAATTGACGGATGAATCCCTCTCATCGATACGGTGTAGTCGACAGAGGGTGCGAGCTCTACCTATCGTACACGATGACTTTTCAAGGCGGAAGTGTTGCAGACGAAAAGTAGGGTTATGCGGACGCATCCAGGAGTTAGAGTTGTTGAATGAACGGCATCGTCAACTAGAATACTCGGATGAATCCCTCTCATCGATACGGTGTAGTCGACAGAGGGTGCGAGCTCTACCTATCGTACACGATGACTTTTCAAGGCGGAAGTGTTGCAGACGAAAAGTAGGGTTATGGGGACGCGTCCAGGAGTTAGAGTTGTTGAATGAACGGCATCATCAGCTAGAATTGTCGGATGAATCCCTCTCATCGATACGGTGTAGTCGACAGAGGGTGCGAGCTCTACCTATCGTACACGATGACTTTTCAAGGCGGAAGTGTTGCAAACGAAAAGTAGGGTTATGGGGACGCGTCCAGGAGTTAGAGTTGTTGAATGAACGGCATCATCAGTTAGAATTGTCGGATGAATCCCTCTCATCGATACGGTGTAGTCGAAGGAGCGTGCGAGCTCTACCTATCGTGCACGATGACTTGTCAAGGCGGAAGCGTTGCAGACGAAAAGTAGGGTTATAGGGACGCGTCCAGGAGTTAGAGTTGTTGAATGAACGGCATCGTCAACTAGAATACTCGGATGAATCCCTCTCATCGATACGGTGTAGTCGACAGAGGGTGCGAGCTCTACCTATCGTACACGATGACTTTTCAAGGCGGAAGTGTTGCAGACGAAAAGTAGGGTTATGGGGACGCGTCCAGGAGTTAGAGTTGTTGAATGAACGGCATCATCAGCTAGAATTGTCGGATGAATCCCTCTCATCGATACGGTGTAGTCGACAGAGGGTGCGAGCTCTACCTATCGTACACGATGACTTTTCAAGGCGGAAGTGTTGCAAACGAAAAGTAGGGTTATGGGGACGCGTCCAGGAGTTAGAGTTGTTGAATGAACGGCATCATCAGTTAGAATTGTCGGATGAATCCCTCTCATCGATACGGTGTAGTCGACAGAGGGTGCGAGCTCTACCTATCGTACACGATGACTTGTCAAGGCGGAAGTGTTGCAGACGAAATATACAATCGTCGGACACGATTCGATGGATGAATGGCTTTCTTCGACATGCTAGTGTCGACAGAGGTCGCGAGTTCGTTGCTGGGTTCATGGGGACGCGTCCAGGAGTTAGAGTTGTTGAATGAACGGCATCGTCAGCTAGAATACTCGTATGAATCCCTCTCATCGATACGGTGTAGTCGACAGAGGGTGCGAGCTCTACCTATCATACACGATGACTTGTCAAGGCGGAAGTGTTGCAGACGAAATGTACAATCGTCGGACACGATTCGATGGATGAATGGCTTTCTTCGACATGCTAGTGTCGACAGAGGTCGCGAGTTCGTTGCTGGGTTCATGGGGACGCGTCTTGGAGTTAGGGTAGTTGAATGAAGGGCATCGTCAGTTAGAATTGACGGATGAATCCCTCTCATCGATACGGTGTAGTCGACAGAGGGTGCGAGCTCTACCTATCGTACACGATGACTTGTCAAGGCGGAAGTGTTGCAGACGAAAAGTAGGGTTATGGGGACGCGTCCAGGAGTTAGAGTTGTTGAATGAACGGCATCGTCAGCTAGAATACTCGGATGAATCCCTCTCATCGATACGGTGTAGTCGACAGAGGGTGCGAGCTCTACCTATCGTACACGATGACTTTTCAAGGCGGAAGTGTTGCAGACGAAAAGTAGGGTTATGGGGACGCGTCCAGGAGTTAGAGTTGTTGAATGAACGGCATCATCAGCTAGAATTGTCGGATGAATCCCTCTCATCGATACGGTGTAGTCGACAGAGGGTGCGAGCTCTACCTATCGTACACGATGACTTTTCAAGGCGGAAGTGTTGCAAACGAAAAGTAGGGTTATGGGGACGCGTCCAGGAGTTAGAGTTGTTGAATGAACGGCATCATCAGTTAGAATTGTCGGATGAATCCCTCTCATCGATACGGTGTAGTCGACAGAGGGTGCGAGCTCTACCTATCGTACACGATGACTTGTCAAGGCGGAAGTGTTGCAGACGAAATGTACAATCGTCGGACACGATTCGATGGATGAATGGCTTTCTTCGACATGCTAGTGTCGACAGAAGTCGCGAGTTCGTTGCTGGGTTCATGGGGACGCGTCTTGGAGTTAGGGTAGTTGAATGAAGGGCATCGTCAGTTAGAATTGACGGATGAATCCCTCTCATCGATACGGTGTAGTCGACAGAGGGTGCGAGCTCTACCTATCGTACACGATGACTTTTCAAGGCGGAAGTGTTGCAGACGAAAAGTAGGGTTATGGGGACGCGTCCAGGAGTTAGAGTTGTTGAATGAACGGCATCGTCAGCTAGAATACTCGGATGAATCCCTCTCATCGATACGGTGTAGTCGACAGAGGGTGCGAGCTCTACCTATCGTACACGATGACTTGTCAAGGCGGAAGTGTTGCAGACGAAATGTACAATCGTCGGACACGATTCGATGGATGAATGGCTTTCTTCGACATGCTAGTGTCGACAGAGGTCGCGAGTTCGTTGCTGGGTTCATGGGGACGCGTCTTGGAGTTAGGGTAGTTGAATTAAGGGCATCGTCAGTTAGAATTGACGGATGAATCCCTCTCATCGATACGGTGTAGTCGACAGAGGGTGCGAGCTCTACCTATCGTACACGATGACTTTTCAAGGCGGAAGTGTTGCAGACGAAAAGTAGGGTTATGCGGACGCATCCAGGAGTTAGAGTTGTTGAATGAACGGCATCGTCAACTAGAATACTCGGATGAATCCCTCTCATCGATACGGTGTAGTCGACAGAGGGTGCGAGCTCTACCTATCGTACACGATGACTTTTCAAGGCGGAAGTGTTGCAGACGAAAAGTAGGGTTATGGGGACGCGTCCAGGAGTTAGAGTTGTTGAATGAACGGCATCATCAGCTAGAATTGTCGGATGAATCCCTCTCATCGATACGGTGTAGTCGACAGAGGGTGCGAGCTCTACCTATCGTACACGATGACTTTTCAAGGCGGAAGTGTTGCAAACGAAAAGTAGGGTTATGGGGACGCGTCCAGGAGTTAGAGTTGTTGAATGAACGGCATCATCAGTTAGAATTGTCGGATGAATCCCTCTCATCGATACGGTGTAGTCGACAGAGGGTGCGAGCTCTACCTATCGTACACGATGATTTGTCAAGGCGGAAGTGTTGCAGACGAAATATACAATCGTCGGACACGATTCGATGGATGAATGGCTTTCTTCGACATGCTAGTGTCGACAGAGGTCGCGAGTTCGTTGCTGGGTTCATGGGGACGCGTCCAGGAGTTAGAGTTGTTGAATGAACGGCATCGTCAGCTAGAATACTCGTATGAATCCCTCTCATCGATACGGTGTAGTCGACAGAGGGTGCGAGCTCTACCTATCGTACACGATGACTTGTCAAGGCGGAAGTGTTGCAGACGAAATGTACAATCGTCGGACACGATTCGATGGATGAATGGCTTTCTTCGACATGCTAGTGTCGACAGAAGTCGCGAGTTCGTTGCTGGGTTCATGGGGACGCGTCTTGGAGTTAGGGTAGTTGAATAAAGGGCATCGTCAGTTAGAATTGACGGATGAATCCCTCTCATCGATACGGTGTAGTCGACAGAGGGTGCGAGCTCTACCTATCGTACACGATGACTTTTCAAGGCGGAAGTGTTGCAGACGAAAAGTAGGGTTATGGGGACGCGTCCAGGAGTTAGAGTTGTTGAATGAACGGCATCGTCAGCTAGAATACTCGGATGAATCCCTCTCATCGATACGGTGTAGTCGACAGAGGGTGCGAGCTCTACCTATCGTACACGATGACTTGTCAAGGCGGAAGTGTTGCAGACGAAATGTACAATCGTCGGACACGATTCGATGGATGAATGGCTTTCTTCGACATGCTAGTGTCGACAGAGGTCGCGAGTTCGTTGCTGGGTTCAAGGGGACGCGTCTTGGAGTTAGGGTAGTTGAATGAAGGGCATCGTCAGTTAGAATTGACGGATGAATCCCTCTCATCGATACGGTGTAGTCGACAGAGGGTGCGAGCTCTACCTATCGTACACGATGACTTGTCAAGGCGGAAGTGTTGCAGACGAAATGTACAATCGTCGGACACGATTCGATGGATGAATGGCTTTCTTCGACATGCTAGTGTCGACAGAGGTCGCGAGTTCGTTGCTGGGTTCATGGGGACGCGTCTTGGAGTTAGGGTAGTTGAATGAAGGGCATCGTCAGTTAGAATTGACGGATGAATCCCTCTCATCGATACGGTGTAGTCGACAGAGGGTGCGAGCTCTACCTATCGTACACGATGACTTTTCAAGGCGGAAGTGTTGCAGACGAAAAGTAGGGTTATGGGAACGCGTCCAGGAGTTAGAGTTGTTGAATGAACGGCATCATCAGCTAGAATTGTCGGATGAATCCCTCTCATCGATACGGTGTAGTCGACAGAGGGTGCGAGCTCTACCTATCGTACACGATGACTTTTCAAGGCGGAAGTGTTGCAAACGAAAAGTAGGGTTATGGGGACGCGTCCAGGAGTTAGAGTTGTTGAATGAACGGCATCATCAGTTAGAATTGTCGGATGAATCCCTCTCATCGATACGGTGTAGTCGACAGAGGGTGCGAGCTCTACCTATCGTACACGATGACTTGTCAAGGCGGAAGTGTTGCAGACGAAATATACAATCGTCGGACACGATTCGATGGATGAATGGCTTTCTTCGACATGCTAGTGTCGACAGAGGTCGCGAGTTCGTTGCTGGGTTCATGGGGACGCGTCCAGGAGTTAGAGTTGTTGAATGAACGGCATCGTCAGCTAGAATACTCGTATGAATCCCTCTCATCGATACGGTGTAGTCGACAGAGGGTGCGAGCTCTACCTATCATACACGATGACTTGTCAAGGCGGAAGTGTTGCAGACGAAATGTACAATCGTCGGACACGATTCGATGGATGAATGGCTTTCTTCGACATGCTAGTGTCGACAGAGGTCGCGAGTTCGTTGCTGGGTTCATGGGGACGCGTCTTGGAGTTAGGGTAGTTGAATGAAGGGCATCGTCAGTTAGAATTGACGGATGAATCCCTCTCATCGATACGGTGTAGTCGACAGAGGGTGCGAGCTCTACCTATCGTACACGATGACTTGTCAAGGCGGAAGTGTTGCAGACGAAAAGTAGGGTTATGGGGACGCGTCCAGGAGTTAGAGTTGTTGAATGAACGGCATCGTCAGCTAGAATACTCGGATGAATCCCTCTCATCGATACGGTGTAGTCGACAGAGGGTGCGAGCTCTACCTATCGTACACGATGACTTTTCAAGGCGGAAGTGTTGCAGACGAAAAGTAGGGTTATGGGGACGCGTCCAGGAGTTAGAGTTGTTGAATGAACGGCATCATCAGCTAGAATTGTCGGATGAATCCCTCTCATCGATACGGTGTAGTCGACAGAGGGTGCGAGCTCTACCTATCGTACACGATGACTTTTCAAGGCGGAAGTGTTGCAAACGAAAAGTAGGGTTATGGGGACGCGTCCAGGAGTTAGAGTTGTTGAATGAACGGCATCATCAGTTAGAATTGTCGGATGAATCCCTCTCATCGATACGGTGTAGTCGACAGAGGGTGCGAGCTCTACCTATCGTACACGATGACTTGTCAAGGCGGAAGTGTTGCAGACGAAATGTACAATCGTCGGACACGATTCGATGGATGAATGGCTTTCTTCGACATGCTAGTGTCGACAGAAGTCGCGAGTTCGTTGCTGGGTTCATGGGGACGCGTCTTGGAGTTAGGGTAGTTGAATGAAGGGCATCGTCAGTTAGAATTGACGGATGAATCCCTCTCATCGATACGGTGTAGTCGACAGAGGGTGCGAGCTCTACCTATCGTACACGATGACTTTTCAAGGCGGAAGTGTTGCAGACGAAAAGTAGGGTTATGGGGACGCGTCCAGGAGTTAGAGTTGTTGAATGAACGGCATCGTCAGCTAGAATACTCGGATGAATCCCTCTCATCGATACGGTGTAGTCGACAGAGGGTGCGAGCTCTACCTATCGTACACGATGACTTGTCAAGGCGGAAGTGTTGCAGACGAAATGTACAATCGTCGGACACGATTCGATGGATGAATGGCTTTCTTCGACATGCTAGTGTCGACAGAGGTCGCGAGTTCGTTGCTGGGTTCATGGGGACGCGTCTTGGAGTTAGGGTAGTTGAATTAAGGGCATCGTCAGTTAGAATTGACGGATGAATCCCTCTCATCGATACGGTGTAGTCGACAGAGGGTGCGAGCTCTACCTATCGTACACGATGACTTTTCAAGGCGGAAGTGTTGCAGACGAAAAGTAGGGTTATGCGGACGCATCCAGGAGTTAGAGTTGTTGAATGAACGGCATCGTCAACTAGAATACTCGGATGAATCCCTCTCATCGATACGGTGTAGTCGACAGAGGGTGCGAGCTCTACCTATCGTACACGATGACTTTTCAAGGCGGAAGTGTTGCAGACGAAAAGTAGGGTTATGGGGACGCGTCCAGGAGTTAGAGTTGTTGAATGAACGGCATCATCAGCTAGAATTGTCGGATGAATCCCTCTCATCGATACGGTGTAGTCGACAGAGGGTGCGAGCTCTACCTATCGTACACGATGACTTTTCAAGGCGGAAGTGTTGCAAACGAAAAGTAGGGTTATGGGGACGCGTCCAGGAGTTAGAGTTGTTGAATGAACGGCATCATCAGTTAGAATTGTCGGATGAATCCCTCTCATCGATACGGTGTAGTCGACAGAGGGTGCGAGCTCTACCTATCGTACACGATGATTTGTCAAGGCGGAAGTGTTGCAGACGAAATATACAATCGTCGGACACGATTCGATGGATGAATGGCTTTCTTCGACATGCTAGTGTCGACAGAGGTCGCGAGTTCGTTGCTGGGTTCATGGGGACGCGTCCAGGAGTTAGAGTTGTTGAATGAACGGCATCGTCAGCTAGAATACTCGTATGAATCCCTCTCATCGATACGGTGTAGTCGACAGAGGGTGCGAGCTCTACCTATCGTACACGATGACTTGTCAAGGCGGAAGTGTTGCAGACGAAATGTACAATCGTCGGACACGATTCGATGGATGAATGGCTTTCTTCGACATGCTAGTGTCGACAGAAGTCGCGAGTTCGTTGCTGGGTTCATGGGGACGCGTCTTGGAGTTAGGGTAGTTGAATAAAGGGCATCGTCAGTTAGAATTGACGGATGAATCCCTCTCATCGATACGGTGTAGTCGACAGAGGGTGCGAGCTCTACCTATCGTACACGATGACTTTTCAAGGCGGAAGTGTTGCAGACGAAAAGTAGGGTTATGGGGACGCGTCCAGGAGTTAGAGTTGTTGAATGAACGGCATCGTCAGCTAGAATACTCGGATGAATCCCTCTCATCGATACGGTGTAGTCGACAGAGGGTGCGAGCTCTACCTATCGTACACGATGACTTGTCAAGGCGGAAGTGTTGCAGACGAAATGTACAATCGTCGGACACGATTCGATGGATGAATGGCTTTCTTCGACATGCTAGTGTCGACAGAGGTCGCGAGTTCGTTGCTGGGTTCAAGGGGACGCGTCTTGGAGTTAGGGTAGTTGAATGAAGGGCATCGTCAGTTAGAATTGACGGATGAATCCCTCTCATCGATACGGTGTAGTCGACAGAGGGTGCGAGCTCTACCTATCGTACACGATGACTTGTCAAGGCGGAAGTGTTGCAGACGAAATGTACAATCGTCGGACACGATTCGATGGATGAATGGCTTTCTTCGACATGCTAGTGTCGACAGAGGTCGCGAGTTCGTTGCTGGGTTCATGGGGACGCGTCTTGGAGTTAGGGTAGTTGAATGAAGGGCATCGTCAGTTAGAATTGACGGATGAATCCCTCTCATCGATACGGTGTAGTCGACAGAGGGTGCGAGCTCTACCTATCGTACACGATGACTTTTCAAGGCGGAAGTGTTGCAGACGAAAAGTAGGGTTATGGGGACGCGTCCAGGAGTTAGAGTTGTTGAATGAACGGCATCATCAGCTAGAATTGTCGGATGAATCCCTCTCATCGATACGGTGTAGTCGACAGAGGGTGCGAGCTCTACCTATCGTACACGATGACTTTTCAAGGCGGAAGTGTTGCAAACGAAAAGTAGGGTTATGGGGACGCGTCCAGGAGTTAGAGTTGTTGAATGAACGGCATCATCAGTTAGAATTGTCGGATGAATCCCTCTCATCGATACGGTGTAGTCGACAGAGGGTGCGAGCTCTACCTATCGTACACGATGACTTGTCAAGGCGGAAGTGTTGCAGACGAAATATACAATCGTCGGACACGATTCGATGGATGAATGGCTTTCTTCGACATGCTAGTGTCGACAGAGGTCGCGAGTTCGTTGCTGGGTTCATGGGGACGCGTCCAGGAGTTAGAGTTGTTGAATGAACGGCATCGTCAGCTAGAATACTCGTATGAATCCCTCTCATCGATACGGTGTAGTCGACAGAGGGTGCGAGCTCTACCTATCATACACGATGACTTGTCAAGGCGGAAGTGTTGCAGACGAAATGTACAATCGTCGGACACGATTCGATGGATGAATGGCTTTCTTCGACATGCTAGTGTCGACAGAGGTCGCGAGTTCGTTGCTGGGTTCATGGGGACGCGTCTTGGAGTTAGGGTAGTTGAATGAAGGGCATCGTCAGTTAGAATTGACGGATGAATCCCTCTCATCGATACGGTGTAGTCGACAGAGGGTGCGAGCTCTACCTATCGTACACGATGACTTGTCAAGGCGGAAGTGTTGCAGACGAAAAGTAGGGTTATGGGGACGCGTCCAGGAGTTAGAGTTGTTGAATGAACGGCATCGTCAGCTAGAATACTCGGATGAATCCCTCTCATCGATACGGTGTAGTCGACAGAGGGTGCGAGCTCTACCTATCGTACACGATGACTTTTCAAGGCGGAAGTGTTGCAGACGAAAAGTAGGGTTATGGGGACGCGTCCAGGAGTTAGAGTTGTTGAATGAACGGCATCATCAGCTAGAATTGTCGGATGAATCCCTCTCATCGATACGGTGTAGTCGACAGAGGGTGCGAGCTCTACCTATCGTACACGATGACTTTTCAAGGCGGAAGTGTTGCAAACGAAAAGTAGGGTTATGGGGACGCGTCCAGGAGTTAGAGTTGTTGAATGAACGGCATCATCAGTTAGAATTGTCGGATGAATCCCTCTCATCGATACGGTGTAGTCGACAGAGGGTGCGAGCTCTACCTATCGTACACGATGACTTGTCAAGGCGGAAGTGTTGCAGACGAAATGTACAATCGTCGGACACGATTCGATGGATGAATGGCTTTCTTCGACATGCTAGTGTCGACAGAAGTCGCGAGTTCGTTGCTGGGTTCATGGGGACGCGTCTTGGAGTTAGGGTAGTTGAATGAAGGGCATCGTCAGTTAGAATTGACGGATGAATCCCTCTCATCGATACGGTGTAGTCGACAGAGGGTGCGAGCTCTACCTATCGTACACGATGACTTTTCAAGGCGGAAGTGTTGCAGACGAAAAGTAGGGTTATGGGGACGCGTCCAGGAGTTAGAGTTGTTGAATGAACGGCATCGTCAGCTAGAATACTCGGATGAATCCCTCTCATCGATACGGTGTAGTCGACAGAGGGTGCGAGCTCTACCTATCGTACACGATGACTTGTCAAGGCGGAAGTGTTGCAGACGAAATGTACAATCGTCGGACACGATTCGATGGATGAATGGCTTTCTTCGACATGCTAGTGTCGACAGAGGTCGCGAGTTCGTTGCTGGGTTCATGGGGACGCGTCTTGGAGTTAGGGTAGTTGAATTAAGGGCATCGTCAGTTAGAATTGACGGATGAATCCCTCTCATCGATACGGTGTAGTCGACAGAGGGTGCGAGCTCTACCTATCGTACACGATGACTTTTCAAGGCGGAAGTGTTGCAGACGAAAAGTAGGGTTATGCGGACGCATCCAGGAGTTAGAGTTGTTGAATGAACGGCATCGTCAACTAGAATACTCGGATGAATCCCTCTCATCGATACGGTGTAGTCGACAGAGGGTGCGAGCTCTACCTATCGTACACGATGACTTTTCAAGGCGGAAGTGTTGCAGACGAAAAGTAGGGTTATGGGGACGCGTCCAGGAGTTAGAGTTGTTGAATGAACGGCATCATCAGCTAGAATTGTCGGATGAATCCCTCTCATCGATACGGTGTAGTCGACAGAGGGTGCGAGCTCTACCTATCGTACACGATGACTTTTCAAGGCGGAAGTGTTGCAAACGAAAAGTAGGGTTATGGGGACGCGTCCAGGAGTTAGAGTTGTTGAATGAACGGCATCATCAGTTAGAATTGTCGGATGAATCCCTCTCATCGATACGGTGTAGTCGACAGAGGGTGCGAGCTCTACCTATCGTACACGATGATTTGTCAAGGCGGAAGTGTTGCAGACGAAATATACAATCGTCGGACACGATTCGATGGATGAATGGCTTTCTTCGACATGCTAGTGTCGACAGAGGTCGCGAGTTCGTTGCTGGGTTCATGGGGACGCGTCCAGGAGTTAGAGTTGTTGAATGAACGGCATCGTCAGCTAGAATACTCGTATGAATCCCTCTCATCGATACGGTGTAGTCGACAGAGGGTGCGAGCTCTACCTATCGTACACGATGACTTGTCAAGGCGGAAGTGTTGCAGACGAAATGTACAATCGTCGGACACGATTCGATGGATGAATGGCTTTCTTCGACATGCTAGTGTCGACAGAAGTCGCGAGTTCGTTGCTGGGTTCATGGGGACGCGTCTTGGAGTTAGGGTAGTTGAATAAAGGGCATCGTCAGTTAGAATTGACGGATGAATCCCTCTCATCGATACGGTGTAGTCGACAGAGGGTGCGAGCTCTACCTATCGTACACGATGACTTTTCAAGGCGGAAGTGTTGCAGACGAAAAGTAGGGTTATGGGGACGCGTCCAGGAGTTAGAGTTGTTGAATGAACGGCATCGTCAGCTAGAATACTCGGATGAATCCCTCTCATCGATACGGTGTAGTCGACAGAGGGTGCGAGCTCTACCTATCGTACACGATGACTTGTCAAGGCGGAAGTGTTGCAGACGAAATGTACAATCGTCGGACACGATTCGATGGATGAATGGCTTTCTTCGACATGCTAGTGTCGACAGAGGTCGCGAGTTCGTTGCTGGGTTCAAGGGGACGCGTCTTGGAGTTAGGGTAGTTGAATGAAGGGCATCGTCAGTTAGAATTGACGGATGAATCCCTCTCATCGATACGGTGTAGTCGACAGAGGGTGCGAGCTCTACCTATCGTACACGATGACTTGTCAAGGCGGAAGTGTTGCAGACGAAATGTACAATCGTCGGACACGATTCGATGGATGAATGGCTTTCTTCGACATGCTAGTGTCGACAGAGGTCGCGAGTTCGTTGCTGGGTTCATGGGGACGCGTCTTGGAGTTAGGGTAGTTGAATGAAGGGCATCGTCAGTTAGAATTGACGGATGAATCCCTCTCATCGATACGGTGTAGTCGACAGAGGGTGCGAGCTCTACCTATCGTACACGATGACTTTTCAAGGCGGAAGTGTTGCAGACGAAAAGTAGGGTTATGGGGACGCGTCTTGGAGTTAGAGTTGTTGAATGAACGGCATCGTCAGCTAGAATTGACAGATGAATCCCTCTCATCGATACGGTGTAGTCGAAGGAGCGTGCGAGCTCTACCTATCGTGCACGATGACTTGTCAAGGCGGAAGTGTTGCAGACGAAAAGTAGGGTTATAGGGACGCGTCCAGGAGTTAGAGTTGTTGAATGAACGGCATCGTCAACTAGAATACTCGGATGAATCCCTCTCATCGATACGGTGTAGTCGACAGAGGGTGCGAGCTCTACCTATCGTACACGATGACTTTTCAAGGCGGAAGTGTTGCAGACGAAAAGTAGGGTTATGGGGACGCGTCCAGGAGTTAGAGTTGTTGAATGAACGGCATCATCAGCTAGAATTGTCGGATGAATCCCTCTCATCGATACGGTGTAGTCGACAGAGGGTGCGAGCTCTACCTATCGTACACGATGACTTTTCAAGGCGGAAGTGTTGCAAACGAAAAGTAGGGTTATGGGGACGCGTCCAGGAGTTAGAGTTGTTGAATGAACGGCATCATCAGTTAGAATTGTCGGATGAATCCCTCTCATCGATACGGTGTAGTCGACAGAGGGTGCGAGCTCTACCTATCGTACACGATGACTTGTCAAGGCGGAAGTGTTGCAGACGAAATATACAATCGTCGGACACGATTCGATGGATGAATGGCTTTCTTCGACATGCTAGTGTTGACAGAGGTCGCGAGTTCGTTGCTGGGTTCATGGGGACGCGTCCAGGAGTTAGAGTTGTTGAATGAACGGCATCGTCAGCTAGAATACTCGTATGAATCCCTCTCATCGATACGGTGTAGTCGACAGAGGGTGCGAGCTCTACCTATCGTACACGATGACTTGTCAAGGCGGAAGTGTTGCAGACGAAATGTACAATCGTCGGACACGATTCGATGGATGAATGGCTTTCTTCGACATGCTAGTGTCGACAGAGGTCGCGAGTTCGTTGCTGGGTTCAAGGGGACGCGTCTTGGAGTTAGGGTAGTTGAATGAAGGGCATCGTCAGTTAGAATTGACGGATGAATCCCTCTCATCGATACGGTGTAGTCGACAGAGGGTGCGAGCTCTACCTATCGTACACGATGACTTGTCAAGGCGGAAGTGTTGCAGACGAAATGTACAATCGTCGGACACGATTCGATGGATGAATGGCTTTCTTCGACATGCTAGTGTCGACAGAGGTCGCGAGTTCGTTGCTGGGTTCATGGGGACGCGTCTTGGAGTTAGGGTAGTTGAATGAAGGGCATCGTCAGTTAGAATTGACGGATGAATCCCTCTCATCGATACGGTGTAGTCGACAGAGGGTGCGAGCTCTACCTATCGTACACGATGACTTTTCAAGGCGGAAGTGTTGCAGACGAAAAGTAGGGTTATGGGGACGCGTCTTGGAGTTAGAGTTGTTGAATGAACGGCATCGTCAGCTAGAATTGACAGATGAATCCCTCTCATCGATACGGTGTAGTCGAAGGAGCGTGCGAGCTCTACCTATCGTGCACGATGACTTGTCAAGGCGGAAATGTTGCAGACGAAAAGTAGGGTTATAGGGACGCGTCCAGGAGTTAGAGTTGTTGAATAAACGGCATCGTCAGCTAGAATACTCGGATGAATTCCTCTAATCGATACGGTGTATTCGACAGAGGGTGCGAGCTCTACCTATCGTACACGATGACTTGTCAAGGCGGAAGTGTTGCAGACGAAAAGTAGGGTTATGGGGACGCGTCTTGGAGTAAGAATAGTTGAATGAAGGGCATCGTCAGTTAGAATTGACGGATGAATTCCTCTCATCGATACGGTTTAGTCGACAGAGGGTGCGAGCTCTACCTATCGTACACGATGACTTGTCTTGGAGTAAGGGTAGTTGAATGAAGGGCATCGTCAGTTAGAATTGACGGATGAATTCCTCTCATCGATACGGTTTAGTCGACAGAGGGTGCGAGCTCTACCTATCGTACACGATGACTTGTCAAGGCGGAAGTTTTGCAGACGAAATGTACAATCGTCGGACACGATTCGATGGATGAATGGCTTTCTTCGACATGCTAGTGTCGACAGAGGTCGCGAGTTCGTTGCTGGGTTCATGGGGACGCGTCTTGGAGTTAGGGTAGTTGAATGAAGGGCATCGTCAGTTAGAATTGACGGATGAATCCCTCTCATCGATACGGTGTAGTCGACAGAGGGTGCGAGCTCTACCTATCGTACACGATGACTTTTCAAGGCGGAAGTGTTGCAGACGAAAAGTAGGGTTATGGGGACGCGTCTTGGAGTTAGAGTTGTTGAATGAACGGCATCGTCAGCTAGAATTGACAGATGAATCCCTCTCATCGATACGGTGTAGTCGAAGGAGCGTGCGAGCTCTACCTATCGTGCACGATGACTTGTCAAGGCGGAAGTGTTGCAGACGAAAAGTAGGGTTATAGGGACGCGTCCAGGAGTTAGAGTTGTTGAATAAACGGCATCGTCAGCTAGAATACTCGGATGAATTCCTCTAATCGATACGGTGTATTCGACAGAGGGTGCGAGCTCTACCTATCGTACACGATGACTTGTCAAGGCGGAAGTGTTGCAGACGAAAAGTAGGGTTATGGGGACGCGTCTTGGAGTAAGAATAGTTGAATGAAGGGCATCGTCAGTTAGAATTGACGGATGAATTCCTCTCATCGATACGGTTTAGTCGACAGAGGGTGCGAGCTCTACCTATCGTACACGATGACTTGTCTTGGAGTAAGGGTAGTTGAATGAAGGGCATCGTCAGTTAGAATTGACGGATGAATTCCTCTCATCGATACGGTTTAGTCGACAGAGGGTGCGAGCTCTACCTATCGTACACGATGACTTGTCAAGGCGGAAGTTTTGCAGACGAAATGTACAATCGTCGGACACGATTCGATGGATGAATGGCTTTCTTCGACATGCTAGTGTCGACAGAGGTCGCGAGTTCGTTGTAGGGTTCATGGGGACGCGTCTTAGAGTTAGAGTAGTTTGAATGAAGGGCATCGTCAGCTAGAATTGACGGATGAATCCCTGTCATCGATACGGTGTAGTCGACAGAGGGTGCGAGCTCTACCTATTGTACACGATGACTCGTCAAGGCGGAAGTGTTGCAGACAAAAAGTAGGGTTATGGGGACGCGCCCAGGAGTTAGAGTTGTTGAATGAAGGGCATCGTCAGACTAGACTTGACAGATAAATCCCTCTATTCGATACGGTGTAGTCGACAGAGGGTGCGAGCTGTACCTATCGTACACGATGACTCGTCAAGGCGGAAGTGTTGCAGACGAAAAATAGGGTTATGGGGACGCGTCCAGGAGTTAGAGTAGTTTGAATGAAGGGCATTATCAGCTAGAATTGACGGATAATCCTTCTCATCGATACGATGTAGTCGACAGAGGGTGCGAGCTCTACCTATCGTACACGATGACTCGTCAAGGCGGAAGTGTTGCAGACGAAAAGTAGGGTTATGGGGACGCGTCCAGGAGTTAGAGTTGTTGAATGAAGGGCATCGTCAGCTAGAATACTCGGATGAATCCCTCACATCGATACGGTGTAGTCGACAGAGGGTGCGAGCTCTACCTATCGTACACGATGACTTGTCAAGGCGGAAGTGTTGCAGACGAAAAGTAGGGTTATGGGGACGCGTCTAGGAGTTAGAGTTGTTGAATGAACGGCATCGTCAGCTAGAATTGTCGGATGAATCCCTCTCATCGATACGGTTTAGTCGAAAGAGGGTGCGAGCTCTACCTATCAACACCTACCTATCTATATATCCGGTTAGACCATAGCTTAAAAGTGCTGGACCACGGTTTAAAATCACTGGACCACGGTTTAAAAGTGCTGGACCATAATTTATAAGTACTGGACGAGAGTTGAAAAGTACTGAACTACAGTTTAAAAGTACTGAACTACAGTTTAAACGTGCTGGACCACAGTTTAACAATTCTGGACCACGATTTAAAGGTGCTGGACCACGGTTTAAAAGTGCTGAACCATAGTTTTTATGTACTGGACCGCAGTTGTAAGGTGCTGGACGACTGTTACAAAGTGCTGAACCACAGTTAAAATATGCTGGCCTACAGTTCAAAGGTACTGGACCACAGTTTTAAAGTACTGGACCACAGTTTAATAGTGCTGGATAACGGTTTAAATGCGCTGGACCATAGTTTATAAGTGCTGGATCGCTAATGAGTATTTATATTAGAAATGGATGGCAGTGTTGCCGTTAAAAGCCAAGGATATCGATGAGCCAGTAGCGGCGTCATGACTTATGAGAATTTATATTAGAACGTGGATGGCAGTGTTGCCGCTAACGGGCAAGCGTATCTATGAGCCAGTAGCGGCGTCATGACTCATGAGTATTTAGATCAGAACGTGGATGGCAGTGCTGGACCACAGTTGAATAGTGCTGGACTACTGTTTAAGAGTACTGAACTACAGTTTAAACGTGCTGGACCACAGTTCAAAAGTTTTGGACCACAGTTAAAAAATGCTGGACCACAGTTTAAAAGTACTGGACCACAGTTTAAAAGTGCTGGAACACAGTTTAAAAACGCTGGACCATGGTTTAAAAGTGCTGGACCACGGTTTAAAATCGCTGGACCACGGTTTAAAAGTGTTGGACAATAGTTTATAAGTACTGGACCAGAGTTGAAAAGTACTGAATTACAGTTTAAAAGTACTGAACTACAGTTTAAACGTGCTGGACCACAGTTAAACAATTCTGGACCACGATTTAAAGGTGCTGGACCACGGTTTAAAAGTGCTGAACCATAGTTTATATATACTGGACCACAGTTGAAAAGTGCTGGACGACTGTTAAATAATGCTGAACCACAGTTAAAATATGCTGGACTACAGTTCAAAGGTACTGGACCACAGTTTAAAAGTACTGGACCACAGTTTAATAGTGCCGGACAACGGTTTTAATGCGTTGGACCATAGTTTAAAAGTGCTGGATCGCTAATGAGTACTTATATTAGAACGTGGATGGCAGTGTTGCCGCTAACGGGCAAGCGTATCTATGAGCCAGTAGCGGCGTCATGACTCATGAGTATTTATATAAGAACATGGATGGCAGTGCTGGACCACAATTGAATAGTGCTGGACTACTGTTTAAGAGTACTGAACTACAGTTTAAACGTGCGGAACCACAGTTCAAAAGTTCTGGAGCACAGTTAAAAAATGCTGGACCACAGTTTAAAAGTACTGGACCAGAGTTGAAAAGTACTGAACTACAGTTTGAAAGTACTGAACTACAGTTTAAACGTGCTGGACCAAAGTTTAACAATTCTGGACCACGATTTAAAGGTGCTGGACCACGGTTTAAAAGTGCTGAACCATAGTTTTTATGTACTGGACCACAGTTGTAAGGTGCTGGACGACTGTTACAAAGTGCTGAACCACAGTTAAAATATGCTGGACTACAGTTCAAAGGTACTGGACCACAGTTTTAAAGTACTGGACCACAGTTTAAAACTGCTGGACAACGGTTTAAATGCGCTGGACATAGTTTAAAAGTGCTGGATCGCTAATGAGTATTTATATTAGAACGTGGATGGCAGTGTTGCCGTTAACAGGCAAGGATATCGATGAGCCAGTAGCGGCGTCATGACTTATGAGAATTTATATTAGAACGTGGATGGATGAGTTGACGCTAACGGGCAAGCGTATCTATGAGCCAAAATTCTACTCTAGGTGTAATACACCTAGTTGCATGTGAAATTAAAAAAAATCTAAATTCATGTTGGTAATATAGTAGTTAAATGCGGTCATCTCTGGGAGGACGAAAAAAACTAAATTCATGTTGGTAATATAGGAGTTAAATGCGGTCATCTCTGGGAGAACGAAAAAAACTAAATTCATGTTGGTAATATAGGAGTTAAATGCGGTCATCTCTGGGAGGAAAAAGAAAGATGAATTTGGCTATACTTTGAAATTCTGAAGTTATTTGTAAACCTACGGCCGAAATATTTCTGATAGTCGGGTAATACACCTAGTTGCATGTGAAATTAAAAAAAAGTCTAAATTCATGCTGGTAATATAGTAGTTAAATGCGGTCATCTCTGGGAGGACGAAAAAAACTAAATACATGTTGGTAATATAGGAGTTAAATGGGGTCATCTCTGGGAGGAAAAAGAAAGATGAATTTGGCTATACTTTGAAATTCTGAAGTTATTTGTAAACCTAAGGCAGAAATATTTCTAACATTCGTGTAATACACCTAGTTCCATGTGAAATTAAAAAAAAATCTAAATTCATGTTGGTAATATAGTAGTTAAATGCGGTCATCTCTGGGAGGACGAAAAAAACTAAATTCATGTTGGTAATATAGGACTTAAATGCCGCCATCTCTGGGAGGAAAAAGATAGATGAATTTGGCTATACTTTGAAATTCTGAAGTTATTTGTAAACCTACGGCCGAAATATTTCTAACAGTCGTGTAATACACCTAGTTGCATGTGAAATTAAAAAAAAGTCTAAATTCATGTTGGTAATATAGTAGTTAAATGCGGTCATCTCTGGGAGGACGAAAAAAACTAAATACATGTTGGTAATATAGGAGTTAAATGCCGCCATCTCTGGGAGGACGAAAAAAACTAAATACATGTTGGTAATATAGGAGTTAAATGCCGCCATCTCTGGGAGGAAAAAGAAAGATGAATTTGGCTATACTTTGAAATTCTGAAGTTATTTGTAAACCTACGGCCGAAATATTTCTAACAGTCGTGTAATACACCTAGTTGCATGTGAAATTAAAAAAAAGTCTAAATTCATGTTGGTAATATAGTAGTTAAATGCGGTCATCTCTAGGAGGACGAAAAAAACTAAATACATGTTGGTAATATAGGAGTTAAATGCCGCCATCTCTGGGAGGACGAAAAAAACTAAATACATGTTGGTAATATAGGAGTTAAATGCTGCCATCTCTGGGAGGACGAAAAAAACTAAATACATGTTGGTAATATAGGAGTTAAATGCTGCCATCTCTGGGAGGAAAAAGAAAGATGAATTTGGCTATACTTTGAAATTCTGAAGTTATTTGTAAACCTACGGCCGAAATATTTCTAACAGTCGTGTAATACACCTAGTTACATGTGAAATTAAAAAAAAGTCTAAATTCATGTTGGTAATATAGTAGTTAAATGCGGTCATCTCTGGGAGGACGAAAAAAACTAAATACATGTTGGTAATATAGGAGTTAAATGCCGCCATCTCTGGGAGGACGAAAAAAACTAAATACATGTTGGTAATATAGGAGTTAAATGCTGCCATCTCTGGGAGGAAAAAGAAAGATGAATTTGGCTATACTTTGAAATTCTGAAGTTATTTGTAAACCTAAGGCCGAAATATTTCTAACATTCGTGTAATACACCTAGTTCCATGTGAAATTAAAAAAAAATCTAAATTCATGTTGGTAATATAGTAGTTAAATGCGGTCATCTCTGGGAGGACGAAAAAAACTAAATTCATGTTGGTAATATAGGACTTAAATGCCGCCATCTCTGGGAGGAAAAAGAAAGATGAATTTGGCTATACTTTGAAATTCTGAAGTTATTTGTAAACCTACGGCCGAAATATTTCTAACAGTCGTGTAATACACCTAGTTGCATGTGAAATTAAAAAAAAGTCTAAATTCATGTTGGTAATATAGTAGTTAAATGCGGTCATCTCTGGGAGGACGAAAAAAACTAAATACATGTTGGTAATATAGGAGTTAAATGCCGCCATCTCTGGGAGGACGAAAAAAACTAAATACATGTTGGTAATATAGGAGTTAAATGCTGCCATCTCTGGGAGGAAAAAGAAAGATGAATTTGGCTATAATTTGAAATTCTGAAGTTATTTGTAAACCTAAGGCCGAAATATTTCTAACATTCGTGTAATACACCTAGTTCCATGTGAAATTAAAAAAAAATCTAAATTCATGTTGGTAATATAGTAGTTAAATGCGGTCATCTCTGGGAGGACGAAAAAAACTAAATACATGTTAGTAATATAGGAGTTAAATGCCGCCATCTCTGGGAGGACGAAAAAAACTAAATACATGTTGGTTATATAGGAGTTAAATGCCGCCATCTCTGGGAGGAAAAAGAAAGATGAATTTGGCTATACTTTGAAATTCTGAAGTTATTTGTAAACCTACGGCCGAAATATTTCTAACATTCGTGTAATACACCTAGTTACATGTGAAATTTAAAGAAAATCTAAATTCATGTAGGTAATATAGTAGTTAAATGCCGCCATCTCTGGGAGGACGAAAAAAACTAAATTGATGTTGGTAATATAGGAGTTAAATGCGGTCATCTCTGGGAGGAAAAAGAAAGATGAATTTGGCTATACTTTGAAATTCTTAAGTTATTTGTAAACCTACGGCCGAAATATTTCTAACAGTCGTGTAATACACCTAGTTGCATGTGAAATTAAAAAAAAGTCAAAATTCATGTTGGTAATATAGTAGTTAAACGCGGTCATCTCTGGGAGGACGAAAAAAACTAAATACATGTTGGTAATATAGGAGTTAAATGCCGCCATCTGTGCGAGGAAAAAGAAAGATGAATTTTGCTATACTTTGAAATTCTGAAGTTATTTGTAAACCTACGGCCGAAATATTTCTAACAGTCGTGAAATACACCTAGGTGCATGTGAAATTAAAAAAAAGTCTTAATTCATTTTGGTAATATAGTAGTTAAATGCGGTCATCTCTGGGAGGACGAAAAAAACTAAATACATGTTGGTAATATAGGAGTTAAATGCCGCCATCTCTGGGAGGACGAAAAAAACTAAATTGATGTTGGTAATATAGGAGTTAAATGCGGTCATCTCTGGGAGGAAAAAGAAAGATGAATTTGGCTATACTTTGAAATTCTTAAGTTATTTGTAAACCTACGGCCGAAATATTTCTAACAGTCGTGTAATACACCTAGTTGCATGTGAAATTAAAAAAAAGTCAAAATTGATGTTGGTAATATAGTAGTTAAATGCGGTCATCTCTGGGAGGACGAAAAAAACTAAATTCATGTTGGTAATATAGGAGTTAAATGCGGTCATCTCTGGGAGGAAAAAGAAAGATAAATTTGGCTATACTTTGAAATTCTGAAGTTATTTGTAAACCTACGGCCGAAATATTTCTAACAGTCGTGTAATACACCTAGTTGCATGTGAAATTAAAAAAAAGTCTAATTTCATTTTGGTAATATAGTAGTTAAATGCGGTCATCTCTGGGAGGAAGAAAAAAACTAAATACATGTTGGTAATATAGGAGTTAAATGCCGCCATCTCTGGGAGGACGAAAAAAACTAAATACATGTTGGTAATATAGGAGTTAAATGCCGCCATCTCTGGGAGGAAAAAGAAAGATGAATTTGGCTATACTTTGAAATTCTGAAGTTATTTGTAAACCTAAGGCCGAAATATTTTTAACATTCGTGTAATACACCTAGTTCCATGTGAAATTAAAAGAAAATCTAAATTCATGTAGGTAATATAGTAGTTAAATGCGGTCATCTCTGGGAGGACGAAAAAAACTAAATTCATGTTGGTAATATAGGAGTTTAATGCAGTCATCTCTGGGAGGAAAAAGAAAGATGAATATGGCTATACTTTGAAATTATGAAGTTATTTGTAAACCTACGGTCGAAATATTTCTAACAGTCGTGTAATACACCTAGTTGCATGTGAAATTAAAAAAAATCTAAATTTATGTTGGTAATATAGTAGTTAAATGCGGTCATCTCTGGGAGGAAAAAGAAATAAGAATTCTTGGTATACTTTGAACTTCTGAAGTTATTTGTAAACCTACGTCCGAAATATTTCTAACAGTGGTGTAATACACCTAGTTGCATGTGAAATTAAAAAAAAGTCAAAATTCATGTTGGTAATATAGTAGTTAAATGCGGTCATCTCTAGGAGGACGAAAAAAACTAAATACATGTTGGTAATATAGGAGTTAAATGCCGCCATCTGTGCGAGGAAAAAGAAAGATGAATTTTGCTATACTTTGAAATTCTGAAGTTATTTGTAAACCTACGGCCGAAATATTTCTAAAAGTCGTGTAATACACCTAGGTGCATGTGAAATTAAAAAAAAATCTAAATTCATTTTGGTAATATAGTAGTTAAATGCGGTCATCTCTGGGAGGACGAAAAAAACTAAATACATGTTGGTAATATAGGAGTTAAATGCCGCCATCTCTGGGAGGACGAAAAAAACTAAATTGATGTTGGTAATATAGGAGTTAAATGCGGTCATCTCTGGGAGGAAAAAGAAAGATGAATTTGGCTATACTTTGAAATTCTTAAGTTATTTGTAAACCTACGGCCGAAATATTTCTAACAGTCGTGTAATACACCTAGTTGCATGTGAAATTAAAAAAAAGTCAAAATTGATGTTGGTAATATAGTAGTTAAATGCGGTCATCTCTGGGAGGACGAAAAAAACTAAATTCATGTTGGTAATATAGGAGTTAAATGCGGTCATCTCTGGGAGGAAAAAGAAAGATGAATTTGGCTGTACTTTGAAATTCTGAAGTTATTTGTAAACCTACGGCCGAAATATTTCTAACAGTCGTGTAATACACCTAGTTGCATGTGAAATTAAAAAAAAGTCTAATTTCATTTTGGTAATATAGTAGTTAAATGCGGTCATCTCTGGGAGGAAGAAAAAAACTAAATACATGTTGGTAATATAGGAGTTAAATGCCGCCATCTCTGGGAGGACGAAAAAAACTAAATACATGTTGGTAATATAGGAGTTAAATGCCGCCATCTCTGGGAGGAAAAAGAAAGATGAATTTGGCTATACTTTGAAATTCTGAAGTTATTTGTAAACCTAAGGCCGAAATATTTCTAACATTCGTGTAATACACCTAGTTCCATGTGAAATTAAAAGAAAATCTAAATTCATGTAGGTAATATAGTAGTTAAATGCGGTCATCTCTGGGAGGACGAAAAAAACTAAATTCATGTTGGAAATATAGGAGTTTAATGCAGTCATCTCTGGGAGGAAAAAGAAAGATGAATATGGCTATACTTTGAAATTCTGAAGTTCTTTGTAAACCTACGGTCGAAATATTTCTAACAGTTGTGTAATACACCTAGTTGCATGTGAAATTAAAAAAAAGTCTAATTTCATTTTGGTAATATAGTAGTTAAATGCGGTCATCTCTGGGAGGATGAAAAAAACTAAATACATGTTGGTAATATAGGAGTTAAATGCCGCCATCTCTGGGAGGACAAAAAAACTAAATACATGTTGGTAATATAGGAGTTAAATGCCGCCATCTCTGGGAGGAAAAAGAAAGATAAATTTGGCTATACTTTCAAATTCTGCAGTTATTTGTAAACCTAAGGCCGAAATATTTCTAACATTCGTGTAATACACCTAGTTCCATGTGAAATTAAACAAAAGTCTAAATTCATTTTGGTAATATAGTAGTTAAATGCGGTCATCTCTGGGAGGACGAAAAAAACTAAATTGATGTTGGTAATATAGGAGTTAAATGCGGTCATCTCTGGGAGGACGAATAAAACTAAATTCATGTTGGTAATATAGGAGTTAAATGCGGTCATCTCTGAGAAGAAAAAGAAAGATGTATTTGGCTATACTTTGAAATTCTGAAGTTATTTGTAAACCTACGGCCGAAATACTTCTAACATTCGTGTAATACACCTAGTTCCATGTGAAATTAAAAGAAAATCTAAATTCATGTAGGTAATATAGTAGTTAAAAGCGGTCATCTCTGGGAGGACGAAAAAAACTAAATTCATGTTGGTAATATAGGAGTTTAATGCAGTCATCTCTGGGAGGAAAAAGAAAGATGAATATGGCTATACTTTGAAATTCTGAAGTTATTTGTAAACCTACGGTCGAAATATTTCTAACAGTCGTGTAATACACCTAGTTGCATGTGAAATTAAAAAAAAGTCTAATTTCATTTTGGTAATATAGTAGTTAAATGCGGTCATCTCTGGGAGGATGAAAAAAACTAAATACATGTTGGTAATATAGGAGTTAAATGCCGCCATCTCTGGGAGGAAAAAGAAAAATAAATTTGGCTATACTTTGAAATTCTGCAGTTATTTGTAAACCTAAGGCCGAAATATTTCTAACATTCGTGTAATACACCTAGTTCCATGTAAAATTAAAAAAAAGTCTAAATTCATTTTGGTAATATAGTAGTTAAATGCGGTCATCTCTGGGAGGACGAAAAAAACTAAATACATGTTGGTAATATAGGAGGTAAATGCCGCCATCTCTGGGAGGACGAAAAAAACTAAATTGATGTTGGTAATATAGGAGTTAAATGCGGTCATCTCTGGGAGGAAAAAGAAAGATGAATTTGGCTATACTTTGAAATTCTGAAGTTATTTGTAAACCTAAGGCCGAAATATTTCTAACAGTCGTGTAATACACCTAGTTGCATGTGAAATTAAAAAAAAGTCAAAATTCATGTTGGTAATATAGTAGTTAAATGCGGTCATCTCTGGGAGGACGAAAAAAACTAAATTCATGTTGGTAATATAGGAGTTAAATGCGGTCATCTCTGGGAGGAAAAAGAAAGATGAATTTGGCTATACTTTGAAATTCTGAAGTTATTTGTAAACCTACGGCCGAAATATTTCTAACAGTCGTGTAATACACCTAGTTGCATGTGAAATTAAAAAAAAGTCTAAATTCATGTTGGTAATATAGTAGTTAAATGCGGTCATCTCTGGGAGGACGAAAAAAACTAAATACATGTTGGTAATATAGGAGTTAAATGCCGCCATCTCTGGGAGGACGAAAAAAACTAAATTGATGTTGGTACTATAGGAGTTAAATGCGGTCATCTCTGGGAGGAAAAAGAAAGATGAATTTGGCTATACTTTGAAATTCTGAAGTTATTTGTAAACCTAAGGCCGAAATATTTCTAACAGTCGTGTAATACACCTAGTTGCATGTGAAATTAAATAAAAGTCAAAATTCATGTTGGTAATATAGTAGTTAAATGCGGTCATCTCTGGGAGGACGAAAAAAACTAAATTGATGTTGGTAATATAGGAGTTAAATGCGGTCATCTCTGGGAGGAAAAAGAAAGATGAATTCAGGTATACTTTGAAATTCTTAAGTTATTTGTAAACCTACGGCCGAAATATTTCTAACAGTCGTGTAATACACCTAGTTGCATGTGAAATTAAAAAAAAGTCTAAATCCATGTTGGTAATATAGTAGTTAAATGCGGTCATCTCTGGGAGGACGAAAAAAACTAAATCGATGTTGGTAATATAGGAATTAAATGCGGTCATCTCTGGGAGGAAAAAGAAAGATGAATTTGGCTATACTTTGAAATTCTGAAGTTATTTGTAAACCTACGGCTGTAATACTTCTAACAGTCGTGTAGTAACACCTAGTTGCATGTTAAATAAAAAAAAAGTCTAAATCCATGTTGGTAATATAGTAGTTAAATGCGGTCATCTCTGGGAGGACGAAAAAAACTAAATACATGTTGGTAATATAGGAGTTAAATGCCGCCATCTCTGGGAGGAAAAAGAAAGAGGAATTTGGCTATACTTTGAAATTCTGAAGTTATTTGTAAACCTACGGCCGAAATATTTCTAACAGTCGTGTAATACACCTAGTTGCATGTGAAATTAAAAAAAAGTCTAAATTCATGTTGGTAATATAGTAGTTAAATGCGGTCATCTCTGGGAGGACGAAAAAAACTAAATACATGTTGGTAATATAGGAGTTAAATGCCGCCATCTCTGGGAGGACGAAAAAAACTAAATACATGTTGGTAATATAGGAGTTAAATGCCGCCATCTCTGGGAGGAAAAAGAAAGATGAATTTGGCTATACTTTGAAATTCTGAAGTTATTTATAAACCTACGGCCGAAATACTTATAACAGTCGTGTAATAACACCTAGTTGCATGTGAAATAAAAAAAAAGGCTAAATTCATGTTGGTAATATAGTAGTGAAATGCGGTCATCTCTGGGAGGACGAAAAAAACTAAATTCATCTTGGTAATATAGGAGTTAAATGTGGTCATCTCTGGGAGGACGAAAAAAACTAAATTGATGTTGGTAATATAGGAGTTAAATGCGGTCATCTCTGGGAGGAAAAAGAAAGATGAATTTGTCTATACTTTGAAATTCTGAAGTTATTTGTAAACCTACGGCCGAAATACTTCTTACAGTCGTGTAATAACACCTAGTTGCATGTGAAATAAAAAAAAGTCTAAATGCATGTTGGTAATATAGTAGTTAAATGCGGTCATCTCTGGGAGGACAAAAAAAACTAAATTGATGTTGGTAATATAGGAATTAAATGCGGTCATCTCTGGGAGGAAAAAGAAAGATGAATTTGGCTATACTTTGAAATTCTGACGTTATTTGTAAACCTACGGCCGAAATACTTCTAACAGTCGTGTAATAACACCTAGTTGCATGTGAAATAAAAAAAAAGTCTAAATTCATATTGGTTATATAGGAGTTAAATGCGGTCATCTCTGGGAGTACGAAAAAAACTAAATTCATCTTGGTAATATAGGAGTTAAATGTGGTCATCTCTGGGAGGACGAAAAAAACTAAATTGATGTTGGTAATATAGGAGTTAAATGCGGTCATCTCTGGAAGGAAAAAGGAAGATGAATTTGGCTATACTTTGAAATTCTGAAATTATTTGTAAACCTAAGGCCGAAATATTTCTAAGAGTCGTATAATACACCTAGTTGCATGTGAAATTAAAAAAAAATCTAAATTCATGTTGGTAATATAGTAGTTAAATGCGGTCATCTCTGGGAGGACGAAAAAAACTAAATACATGTTGGTAATATAGGAGTTAAATGCCGCCATCTCTGGGAGGAAAAAGAAAAATGAATTTGGCTATACTTTGAAATTCTGAAGTTATTTGTAAACCTAAGGCCGAAATATTTCTAACAGTCGTGTAATACACCTAGTTGCATGTGAAATTAAAAAAAAGTCTAAATTCATGTTGGTAATATAGTAGTTAAATGCGGTCATCTCTGGGAGGACGAAAAAAACTAAATTGATGTTGGTAATATAGGAGTTAAATGTGGTCATCTCTGGGAGGACGAAAAAAACTAAATTGATGTTGGTAATATAGGAGTTAAATGCGGTCATCTCTGGAAGGAAAAAGGAAGATGAATTTGGCTATACTTTGAAATTCTGAAATTATTTGTAAACCTAAGGCCGAAATATTTCTAAGAGTCGTATAATACACCTAGTTGCATGTGAAATTAAAAAAAAATCTAAATTCATGTTGGTAATATAGTAGTTAAATGCGGTCATCTCTGGGAGGACGAAAAAAACTAAATACATGTTGGTAATATAGGAGTTAAATGCCGCCATCTCTGGGAGGAAAAAGAAAAATGAATTTGGCTATACTTTGAAATTCTGAAGTTATTTGTAAACCTAAGGCCGAAATATTTCTAACAGTCGTGTAATACACCTAGTTGCATGTGAAATTAAAAAAAAGTCTAAATTCATGTTGGTAATATAGTAGTTAAATGCGGTCATCTCTGGGAGGACGAAAAAAACTAAATTGATGTTGGTAATATAGGAGTTAAATGCGGTCATCTCTGGGAGGACGAAAAAAACTAAATTCATGTTGGTAATATAGGAGTTAAATGCCGCCATCTCTGGGAGGAAAAAGAAAGATGAATTTGGCTATACTTTGAAATTCTGAAGTTATTTGTAAACCTACGGCCGAAATACTTCTAACAGTCGTTTAATAACACCTAGTTGCATATGAAATAAAAAAAAAGTCTAAATTCATGTTGGTAATATAGTAGTTAAATGCGGTCATCTCTGGGAGGACGAAAAAAACTAAATTGATGTTGGTAATATAGGAGTTAAATGCGGTCATCTCTGGGAGGAAAAAGAAAGATGAATTTGGCTATACTTTGAAATTCTGAAGTTATTTGTAAACCTACGGCCGAAATACTTCTAACAGTCGTGTAATAACACCTAGTTGCATGTGAAATTAAAAACAAGTCTAAATTCATGTTGGTAATATAGGAGTTAAATGCGGTCATCTCTGGGAGGACGAAAAAAACTAAATTGATGTTGGTAATATAGGAGTTAAATGTGGTCATCTATGGGAGGAAGAAAAAAACTAAATTCATGTTGGTAATATAGGAGTTAAATGCGGTCATCTCTGGGAGGAAAAAGAAAGATGAATTTGGCTATACTTTGAAATTCTGAAGTTATTTGTATACCTACGGCCGAAATACTTCTAACAGTCGTGTAATAACACCTAGTTGCATGTGAAATAAAAAAAAAGTCTAAATTCATGTTGGTAATATAGGAGTTAAATGCGGTCATCTCTGGGAGGACGAAAAAAACTAAATACATGTTGGTAATATTGGAGTTAAATGCGGTCATCTCTGGGAAGAAAAAGAAAGATGAATTTGGCTATACTTTGAAATTCTGAAGTTATTTGTAAACCTACGGCCGTAATACTTCTAACAGTCGTGTAATAACACCTAGTTGCATGTGAAATTAAAAACAAGTCTAAATTCATGTTGGTAATATAGGAGTTAAATGCGGTCATCTCTGGGAGGACGAAAAAAACTAAATTGATGTTGGTAATATAGGAGTTAAATGTGGTCATCTCTGGGAGGAAGAAAAAAACTAAATTCATGTTGGTAATATAGGAGTTAAATGCGGTCATCTCTGGGAGGAAAAAGAAAGATGAATTTGGCTATACTTTGAAATTCTGAAGTTATTTGTATACCTACGGCCGAAATACTTCTAACAGTCGTGTAATAACACCTAGTTGCATGTGAAATAAAAAAAAAGTCTAAATTCATGTTGGTAATATAGGAGTTAAATGCGGTCATCTCTGGGAGGACGAAAAAAACTAAATACATGTTGGTAATATAGGAGTTAAATGCCGCCATCTGTGCGAGGAAAAAGAAAGATGAATTTTGCTATACTTTGAAATTCTGAAGTTATTTGTAAACCTAAGGCCGAAATATTTCTAACAGTCGTGTAATACACCTAGTTGCATGTGAAATTAAAAAAAATCTAAATTTATGTTGGTAATATAGTAGTTAAATGCGGTCATCTCTGGGAGGAAAAAGAAAGATGAATTTGGCTATACTTTGAAATTCTGAAGTTATTTGTAAACCTACGGCCGAAATATTTCTAACAGTCGTGTAATACACCTAGTTGCATGTGAAATTAAAAAAAAGTCTAAATTCATGTTGGTAATATAGTAGTTAAATGCGGTCATCTCTGGGAGGACGAAAAAAACTAAATACATGTTGGTAATATAGGAGTTAAATGCCGCCATCTCTGGGAGGACGAAAAAAACTAAATTGATGTTGGTAATATAGGAGTTAAATGCGGTCATCTCTGGGAGGAAAAAGAAAGATGAATTTGGCTATACTTTGAAATTCTGAAGTTATTTGTAAACCTAAGGCCGAAATATTTCTAACATTCGTGTAATACACCTAGTTGCATGTGAAATTAAATAAAAGTCAAAATTCATGTTGGTAATATAGTAGTTAAATGCGGTCATCTCTGGGAGGACGAAAAAAACTAAATACATGTTGGTAATATAGGAGTTAAATGCCGCCATCTCTGGGAGGACGAAAAAAACTAAATTGATGTTGGTAATATAGGAGTTAGATGCGGTCATCTCTGGGAGGACAAAAAACCTAAATTAATGTTGGTAATATAGGAGTTAAATGCGGTCATCTCTGGGAAGAAAAAGAAAGATGAATTTGGCTATACTTTGAAATTCTGAAGTTATTTGTAAACCTACGGCCGAAATATTTCTAACAGTCGTGTAATACACCTAGTTGCATGTGAAATTAAAAAAAAGTCTAAATTCATGTTGGTAATATAGTAGTTCAATGCGGTCATCTCTGGGAGGACGAAAAAAACTAAATACATGTTGGTAATATAAGAGTTAAATGCCGCCATCTGTGCGAGGACAAAGAAAGATGAATTTTGCTATACTTTGAAATTCTGAAGTTATTTGTAAACCTAAGGCCGAAATATTTCTAACAGTCGTGTAATACACCTAGTTGCATGTGAAATTAAAAAAAATCTAAATTTATGTTGGTAATATAGTAGTTTAATGCGGTCATCTCTGGGAGGAAAAAGAAAGATGAATTTGGCTATACTTAGAAATTCTGAAGTTATTTGTAAACCTACGGCCGAAATACTTCTAACAGTCGTGTAATAACACCTAGTTGCATGTGAAATAAAAAAAAAGTCTAAATTCATGTTGGTAATATAGGAGTTAAATGCGGTCATCTCTGGGAGGACGAAAAAAACTAAATTGATGTTGGTAATATAGGAGTTAGATGCGGTCATCTCTGGGAGGACAAAAAACCTAAATTAATGTTGGTAATATAGGAGTTAAATGCGGTCATCTCTGGGAAGAAAAAGAAAGATGAATTTGGCTATACTTTGAAATTCTGAAGTTCTTTGTAAACCTACGGCCGAAATACTTCTAACAGTCGTGTAATACACCTAGTTGCATGTGAAATTAAAAAAAAGTCTAAATTCATGTTGGTAATATAGTAGTTAAATGCGGTCATCTCTGGAAGTAAGAAAAAAACTAAATTCATGTTGGTAATATAGGAGTTAAATGCGGTCATCTCTGGGAGGAAAAAGAAAGATGAATTTGGCTATACTTTGAAATTCTGAAGTTATTTGTAAACCTACGGCCGAAATATTTCTAACAGTCGTGTAATACACCTAGTTGCTTGTGAAATTAAAAAAAAGTCTAATTTCATTTTGGTAATATAGTAGTTAAATGCGGTCATCTCTGGGAGGACGAAAAAAACTAAATACATGTTGGTAATATAGGAGTTAAATGCGGTCATCTCTGGGAGGAAAAAGAAAGATGAATTTGGCTATACTTCGAAATTCTGAAGTTATTTGTAAACCTACGGCCGAAATATTTCTAACAGTCGTGTAATACACCTAGTTGCATGTGAAATTAAAAAAAAGTCTAAATTCATGTTGGTAATATAGAAGTTCAATGCGGTCATCTCTGGGAGGACGAAAAAAACTAAATACATGTTGGTAATATAAGAGTTAAATGCCGCCATCTGTGCGAGGAAAAAGAAAGATGAATTTTGCTATACTTTGAAATTCTGAAGTTATTTGTAAACCTAAGGCCGAAATATTTCTAACAGTCGTGTAATACACCTAGTTGCATGTGAAATTAAAAAAAATCTAAATTTATGTTGGTAATATAGTAGTTTAATGCGGTCATCTCTGGGAGGAAAAAGAAAGATGAATTTGGCTATACTTTGAAATTCTGAAGTTATTTGTAAACCTACGGCCGAAATACTTCTAACAGTCGTGTAATAACACCTAGTTGCATGTGAAATAAAAAAAAAGTCTAAATTCATGTTGGTAATATAAGAGTTAAATGCGGTCATCTCTGGGAGGACGAAAAAAACTAAATTGATATTGGTAATATAGGAGTTAGATGCGGTCATCTCTGGGAGGACAAAAAACCTAAATTAATGTTGGTAATATAGGAGATAAATGCGGTCATCTCTGGGAAGAAAAAGAAAGATGAATTTGGCTATAATTTGAAATTCTGAAGTTCTTTGTAAACCTACGGCCGAAATACTTCTAACAGTCGTGTAATACACCTAGTTGCATGTGAAATTAAAAAAAAGTCTAAATTCATGTTGGTAATATAGGAGTTAAATGCGGTCATCTCTGGGAGGACGAAAAAAACTAAATTCATGTTGGTAATATAGGAGTTAAATGCCGCCATCTCTGGGAGGAAAAAGAAAGATGAATTTGGCTATACTTTGAAATTCTGAAGTTATTTGTAAACCTACGGCCGAAATACTTCTAACAGTCGTGTAATAACACCTAGTTGCATGTGAAATAAAAAAAAAGTCTAAATTCATGTTGGTAATATAATAGTTAAATGCGGTCATCTCTGGGAGGACGAAAAAAACTAAATACATGTTGGTAATATAGGAGTTAAATGTGGTCATCTCTGGGAAGAAAAAGAAAGATGAATTTGGCTATACTTTGAAATTCTGAAGTTATTTGTAAACCTACGGCCGTAATACTTCTAACAGTCGTGTAATAACACCTAGTTGCATGTGAAATAAAAAAAAAGTCTAAATTCATATTGGTAATATAGTAGTTAAATGCGGTCATCTCTGGGAGGACGAAAAAAACTAAATTGATGTTGGTAATATAGGAGTTAAATGCGGTCATCTCTGGGAGGACGAAAAAAACTAAATTCATGTTGGTAATATAGGAGTTAAATGCGGTCATCTCTGGGAGGAAAAAGAAAGATGAATTTGGCTATACTTTGAAATTCTGAAGTTATTTGTAAACCTACGGCCGAAATATTTCTAACAGTCGTGTAATACACCTAGTTGCATGTGAAATTAAAAAAAAGTCTAATTTCATTTTGGTAATATAGTAGTTAAATGCGGTCATCTCTGGGAGGACGAAAAAAACTAAATTGATGTTGGTAATATAGGAGTTAAATGCGGTCATCTCTGGGAGGACGAAAAAAACTAAATTCATGTTGGTAATATAGGAGTTAAATGCGGTCATCTCTGGGAAGAAAAAGAAAGATGTATTTGGCTATACTTTGAAATTCTGAAGTTATTTGTAAACCTACGGCCGAAATACTTCTAACAGTCGTGTAATAACACCTAGTTGCATATGAAATAAAAAAAAAGTCTAAATTCATGTTGGTAATATAGTAATTAAATGCGGTCATCACTGGGAGGAAGAAAAAAACTAAATTCATGTTGGTAATATAGGAGTTAAATGCCGTCATCTCTGGGAAGAAAAAGAAAGATGAATTTGGCTATACTTTGAAATTCTGAAGTTATTTGTAAACCTACGGCCGAAATATTTCTAACAGTCGTGTAATACACCTAGTTGCATGTGAAATTAAAAAAAAGTCTAAATTCATGTTGGTAATATAGTAGTTAAATGCGGTCATCTCTGGGAGGACGAAAAAAACTAAATACATGTTGGTAATATAGGAGTTAAATGCCGCCATCTCTGGGAGGAAAAAGAAAGAGGAATTTGGCTATACTTTGAAATTCTGAAGTTATTTGTAAACCTACGGCCGAAATACTTGTAACAGTCGTGTAATAACACCTAGTTGCATGTGAAATAAAAAAAAAGTCTTAATTCATGTTGGTAATATAGGAGTTAAATGCGGTCATCTCTGGGAGGACGAAAAAAACTAAATTGATGTTGGTAATATAGGAGTTAAATGCGGTCATCTCTGGGAGGAAGAAAAAAACTAAATTCATGTTGGTAATATAGGAGTTAAATGCGGTCATCTCTGGGAAGAAAAAGAAAGATGAATTTGGCTATACTTTGAAATTCTGAAGTTATTTGTAAACCTACGGCCGAAATACTTCTAACAGTCGTGTAATACACCTTGTTGCATGTGAAATTAAAAAAAAGTCTAAATTCATGTTGGTAATATAGTAGTTAAATGCGGTCATCTCTGGGAGGACGAAAAAAACTAAATACATGTTGGTAATATAGGAGTTAAATGCCGCCATCTCTGGGAGGACGAAAAAAACTAAATACATGTTGGTAATATAGGAGTTAAATGCTGCCATCTCTGGGAGGAAAAAGAAAGATGAATTTGGCTATACTTTGAAATTCTGAAGTTATTTGTAAACCTAAGGCCGAAATATTTCTAACATTCGTGTAATACACCTAGTTCCATGTGAAATTAAAAAAAAATCTAAATTCATGTTGGTAATATAGTAGTTAAATGCGGTCATCTCTGGGAGGACGAAAAAAACTAAATACATGTTGGTAATATAGGAGTTAAATGCCGCCATCTGTGCGAGGAAAAAGAAAGATGAATTTTGCTATACTTTAAAATTCTGAAGTTATTTGTAAACCTAAGGCCGAAATATTTCTAACAGTCGTGTAATACACCTAGTTGCATGTGAAATTATAAAAAGTCTAAATTCATGTTGGTAATATAGTAGTTAAATGCGGTCATCTCTGGGAGGAAAAAGAAAGATGAATTTGGCTATACTTTGAAATTCTGAAGTTATTTGTAAATCTACGGCCGAAATATTTCTAACATTCGTGTAATACACCTAGTTCCATGTGAAATTAAAAAAAAATCTAAATTCATGTTGGTAATATAGTAGTTAAATGCGGTCATCTCTGGGAGGACGAAAAAAACTAAATTCATGTTGGTAATATAGAAGTTAAATGCGGTCATCTCTGGGAGGAAAAAGAAACATGAATTTGGCTATACTTTGAAATTCTGAAATTATTTGTAAACCTACGGCCGAAATATTTCTAACAGTCGTGTAATACACCTAGTTGCATGTGAAATTAAAAAAAAGTCTAATTTCATTTTGGTAATATAGTAGTTAAATGCGGTCATCTCTGGGAGGACGAAAAAAACTAAATACATGTTGGTAATATAGGAGTTAAATGCCGCCATCTCTGGGAGGACGAAAAAAACTAAATACATGTTGGTTATATAGGAGTTAAATGCCGCCATCTGTGCGAGGAAAAAGAAAGATGAATTTTGCTATACTTTAAAATTCTGAAGTTATTTGTAAACCTAAGGCCGAAATATTTCTAACAGTCGTGTAATACACCTAGTTGCATGTGAAATTATAAAAAGTCTAAATTCATGTTGGTAATATAGTAGTTAAATGCGGTCATCTCTGGGAGGAAAAAGAAAGATGAATTTGGCTATTCTTTGAAATTCTGATCTAAATTCATGTTGGTAATATAGTAGTTAAATGCGGTCATCTCTGGGAGGACGAAAAAAACTAAATACATGTTGGTAATATAGGAGTTAAATGCCGCCATCTGTGCGAGGAAAAAGAAAGATGAATTTTGCTATACTTTAAAATTCTGAAGTTATTTGTAAACCTAAGGCCGAAATATTTCTAACAGTCGTGTAATACACCTAGTTGCATGTGAAATTATAAAAAGTCTAAATTCATGTTGGTAATATAGTAGTTAAATGCGGTCATCTCTGGGAGGAAAAAGAAAGATGAATTTGGCTATACTTTGAAATTCTGAAGTTATTTGTAAATCTACGGCCGAAATATTTCTAACATTCGTGTAATACACCTAGTTCCATGTGAAATTAAAAAAAAATCTAAATTCATGTTGGTAATATAGTAGTTAAATGCGGTCATCTCTGGGAGGACGAAAAAAACTAAATTCATGTTGGTAATATAGAAGTTAAATGCGGTCATCTCTGGGAGGAAAAAGAAAGATGAATTTGGCTATACTTTGAAATTCTGAAGTTATTTGTAAACCTACGGCCGAAATATTTCTAACAGTCGTGTAATACACCTAGTTGCATGTGAAATTAAAAAAAAGTCTAATTTCATTTTGGTAATATAGTAGTTAAATGCGGTCATCTCTGGGAGGACGAAAAAAACTAAATACATGTTGGTAATATAGGAGTTAAATGCCGCCATCTCTGGGAGGACGAAAAAAACTAAATACATGTTGGTTATATAGGAGTTAAATGCCGCCATCTCTGGGAGGACGAAAAAAACTAAATACATGTTGGTTATATAGGAGTTAAATGCCGCCATCTCTGGGAGGAAAAAGAAAGATGAATTTGGCTATACTTTGAAATTCTGAAGTTATTTGTAAACCTACGGCCGAAATACTTCTAGCAGTCGTGTAATTTATCTAGTTGCATGTTAAATTATAAAAAGTCTAAATTCATGTTGGTAATATAGTAGTTAAATGCGGTCATCTCTGGGAGGAAAAAGAAAGACGAATTTGGCTATACTTTGAAATTCTGAAGTTATTTGTAAACCTACGGCCGAAATATTTCTAAGAGTCGTGTAATACACCTAGTTGCATGTGAAATTAAAAAAAAGTCTAATTTCATTTTGGTAATATAGTAGTTAAATGCGGTCATCTCTGGGAGGACGAAAAAAACTAAATTCATGTTGGTAATATAGGAGTTAAATGCGGTCATCTCTGGGAGGAAAAAGAAAGATGAATTTGGCTATACTTTGAAATTCTGAAGTTATTTGTAAACCTACGGCCGAAATATTTCTAACAGTCGTGTAATACACCTAGTTGCATGTGAAATTAAAAAAAAGTCTAATTTCATTTTGGTAATATAGTAGTTAAATGCGGTCATCTCTGGGAGGACGAAAAAAACTAAATACATGTTGGTAATATAGGAGTTAAATGCCGCCATCTCTGGGAGGACGAAAAAAACTAAATACATGTTGGTTATATAGGAGTTAAATGCCGCCATCTCTGGGAGGAAAAAGAAAGATGAATTTGGCTATACTTTGAAATTCTGAAGTTATTTGTAAACCTACGGCCGAAATACTTCTAACAGTCGTGTAATACACCTAGTTGCATGTGAAAATATAAAAAGTCTAAATTCATGTTGGTAATATAGTAGTTAAATGCGGTCATCTCTGGGAGGAAAAGGAAAGATGAATTTGGCTATCCTTTGAAATTCTGAAGTTATTTGTAAACCTACGGCCAAAATATTTCTAACAGTCGTGTAATACACCTAGTTGCATGTGAAATTAAAAAAAAGGCTAATTTCATTTTGGTAATATAGTAGTTAAATGCGGTCATCTCTGGGAGGACGAAAAAAACTAAATACATGTTGGTAATATAGGAGTTAAATGCCGCCATCTCTGGGAGGACGAAAAAAACTAAATACATGTTGGTTATATAGGAGTTAAATGCCGCCATCTCTGGGAGGAAAAAGAAAGATGAATTTGGCTATACTTTGAAATTCTGAAGTTATTTGTAAACATAAGGCCGAAATATTTCTAACATTCGTGTAATACACCTAGTTCCATGTGAAATTAAAAAAAAATCTAAATTTATGTTGGTAATATAGTAGTTAAATGCGGTCATCTCTGGGAGGACGAAAAAAACTAAATTCATGTTGGTAATATAGAAGTTAAATGCGGTCATCTCTGGGAGGAAAAAGAAAGATGAATTTGGCTATTCTTTGAAATTCTGATCTAAATTCATGTTGGTAATATAGTAGTTAAATGCGGTCATCTCTGGGAGGACGAAAAAAACTAAATTCATGTTGGTAATATAGAAGTTAAATGCGGTCATCTCTGGGAGGAAAAAGAAAGATGAATTTGGCTATACTTTGAAATTCTGAAGTTATTTGTAAACCTACGGCCGAAATACTTCTAGCAGTCGTGTAATACACCTAGTTGCATGTGAAATTATAAAAAGTCTAAATTCATTTTGGTAATATAGTAGTTAAATGCGGTCATCTCTGGGAGGAAAAAGAAAGATGAATTTGGCTATACTTTGAAATTCTGAAGTTATTTGTAAACCTACGGCCGAAATATTTCTAACAGTCGTGTAATACACTTAGTTGCATGTGAAATTAAAAAAAAGTTTAATTTCATTTTGGTAATATAGTAGTTAAATGCGGTCATCTCTGGGAAGACGAAAAAAACTAAATACATGTTGGTAATATAGGACTTAAATGCCGCCATCTCTGGAAGGAAAAAGAAAGATGAATTTGGCTATACTTTGAAATTCTGAAATTATTTGTAAACCTACGGCCGAAATATTTCTAACAGTCGTGTAATACACCTAGTTGCATGTGAAATTAAAAAAAAGTCTTAATTCATGTTGGTAATATAGTAGTTAAATGCGGTCATCTCTGGGAGGACGAAAAAAACTAAATACATGTTGGTAATATAGGAGTTAAATGCCGCCATCTCTGGGAGGACGAAAAAAACTAAATACATGTTGGTTATATAGGAGTTAAATGCCGCCATCTCTGGGAGGAAAAAGAAAGATGAATTTGGCTATACTTTGAAATTCTGAAGTTATTTGTAAACCTACGGTCAAAATATTTCTAACAGTCGTGTAATACACCTAGTTGCATGTGAAATTAAAAAAAAGGCTAATTTCATTTTGGTAATATAGTAGTTAAATGCGGTCATCTCTGGGAGGACGAAAAAAACTAAATACATGTTGGTAATATAGGAGTTAAATGCCGCCATCTCTGGGAGGACGAAAAAAACTAAATACATGTTGGTTATATAGGAGTTAAATGCCGCCATCTCTGGGAGGAAAAAGAAAGATGAATTTGGCTATACTTTGAAATTCTGAAGTTATTTGTAAACCTACGGCCGAAATACTTCTAACAGTCGTGTAATACACCTAGTTGCATGTGAAATTATAAAAAGTCTAAATTCATGTTGGTAATATAGTAGTTAAATGCGGTCATCTCTAGGAGGAAAAGGAAAGATGAATTTGGCTATACTTTGAAATTCTGAAGTTATTTGTAAACCTACGGCCAAAATATTTCTAACAGTCGTGTAATACACCTAGTTGCATGTGAAATTAAAAAAAAGGCTAATTTCATTTTGGTAATATAGTAGTTAAATGCGGTCATCTCTGGGAGGACGAAAAAAACTAAATACATGTTGGTAATATAGGAGTTAAATGCCGCCATCTCTGGGAGGACGAAAAAAACTAAATACATGTTGGTTATATAGGAGTTAAATGCCGCCATCTCTGGGAGGAAAAAGAAAGATGAATTTGGCTATACTTTGAAATTCTGAAGTTATTTGTAAACATAAGGCCGAAATATTTCTAACATTCGTGTAATACACCTAGTTACATGTGAAAATAAAAAAAAATCTAAATTCATGTTGGTAATATAGTAGTTAAATGCGGTCATCTCTGGGAGGACGAAAAAAACTAAATTCATGTTGGTAATATAGAAGTTAAATGCGGTCATCTCTGGGAGGAAAAAGAAAGATGAATTTGGCTATACTTTGAAATTCTGAAGTTATTTGTAAACTTACGGCCGAAATACTTCTAGCAGTCGTGTAATACACCTAGTTGCATGTGAAATTATAAAAAGTCTAAATTCATGTTGGTAATATAGTAGTTAAATGCGGTCATCTCTGGGAGGAAAAAGAAAGATGAATTTGGCTATACTTTGAAATTCTGAAGTTATTTGTAAACCTACGGCCGAAATATTTCTAACAGTCGTGTAATACACCTAGTTGCATGTGAAATTAAAAAAAAGTTTAATTTCATTTTGGTAATATAGTAGTTAAATGCGGTCATCTCTGGGAGGACGAAAAAAACTAAATACATGTTGGTAATATAGGAGTTAAATGCCGCCATCTCTGGGAGGACGAAAAAAACTAAATACATGTTGGTAATATAGGAGTTAAATGCTGCCATCTCTGGGAGGAAAAAGAAAGATGAATTTGGCTATACTTTGAAATTCTGAAGTTATTTGTAAACCTAAGGCCGAAATATTTCTAACATTCGTGTAATACACCTAGTTCCATGTGAAATAAAAAAAAATCTAAATTCATGTTGGTAATATAGTAGTTAAATGCGGTCATCTCTGGGAGGACGAAAAAAACTAAATTCATGTTGGTAATATAGGACTTAAATGCCGCCATCTCTGGGAGGAAAAAGAAAGATGAATTTGGCTATACTTTGAAAATCTGAAGTTATTTGTAAACCTACGGCCGAAATATTTCTAACAGTCGTGTAATACACCTAGTTGCATGTGAAATTAAAAAAAAGTCTAAATTCATGTTGGTAATATAGTAGTTAAATGCGGTCATCTCTGGGAGGACGAAAAAAACTAAATACATGTTGGTAATATAGGAGTTAAATGCCGCCATCTCTGGGAGGACAAAAAAAACTAAATACATGTTGGTAATATAGGAGTTAAATGCTGCCATCTCTGGGAGGAAAAAGAAAGATGAATTTGGCTATACTTTGAAATTCTGAAGTTATTTGTAAACCTAAGGCCGAAATATTTCTAACAGTCGTGTAATACACCTAGTTGCATGTGAAATTAAAAAAAAGTCTAAATTCATGTTGGTAATATAGTAGTTAAATGCGGTCATCTCTGGGAGGACGAAAAAAACTAAATACATGTTGGTAATATAGGAGTTAAATGCCGCCATCTGTGCGAGGAAAAAGAAAGATGAATTTGGCTATACTTTAAAATTCTGAAGTTATTTGTAAACCTAAGGCCGAAATATTTCTAACATTCGTGTAATACACCTAGTTCCATGTGAAATTAAAAAAAAATCTAAATTCATGTTGGTAATATAGTAGTTAAATGCGGTCATCTCTGGGAGGACATAAAAAACTTAATTCATGTTGGTAATATAGGAGTTAAATGCCGCCATCTCTGGGAGGACGAAAAAAACTAAATACATGTTGGTTATATAGGAGTTAAATGCCGCCATCTCTGGGAGGAAAAAGAAAGATGAATTTGGCTATACTTTGAAATTCTGAAGTTATTTGTAAACCTGCGGCCGAAATATTTCTAACAGTCGTGTAATACACCTAGTTGCATGTGAAATTAAAAAAAAGTCTAAATTCATGTTGGTAATATAGTAGTTAAATGCGGTCATCTCTGGGAGGACGAAAAAAACTAAATACATGTTGGTAATATAGGAGTTAAATGCCGCCATCTGTGCGAGGAAAAAGAAAGATGAATTTTGCTATACTTTAAAATTCTGAAGTTATTTGTAAACCTAAGGCCGAAATATTTCTAACAGTCGTGTAATACACCTAGTTGCATGTGAAGTTATAAAAAGTCTAAATTCATGTTGGTAATATAGTAGTTAAATGCGGTCATCTCTGGGAGGAAAAAGAAAGATGAATTTGGCTATACTTTGAAATTCTGAAGTTATTTGTAAACCTACGGCCGAAATATTTCTAACAGTCGTGTAATACACCTAGTTGCATGTGAAATTAAAAAAAAGTCTAAATTCATGTTGGTAATATAGTAGTTAAATGCGGTCATCTCTGGGAGGACGAAAAAAACTAAATACATGTTGGTAATATAGGAGTTAAATGCCGCCATCTCTGGGAGGACGAAAAAAACTAAATACATGTTGGTAATATAGGAGTTAAATGCTGCCATCTCTGGGAGGAAAAAGAAAGATGAATTTGGCTATACTTTGAAATTCTGAAGTTATTTGTAAACCTAAGGCCGAAATATTTCTAACATTCGTGTAATACACCTAGTTCCATGTGAAATTAAAAAAAAATCTAAATTCATGTTGGTAATATAGTAGTTAAATGCGGTCATCTCTGGGAGGACGAAAAAAACTAAATTCATGTTGGTAATATAGGACTTAAATGCCGCCATCTCTGGGAGGAAAAAGAAAGATGAATTTGGCTATACTTTGAAATTCTGAAGTTATTTGTAAACCTACAGCCGAAATATTTCTAACAGTCGTGTAATACACCTAGTTGCATGTGAAATTAAAAAAAAGTCTAAATTCATGTTGGTAATATAGTAGTTAAATGCGGTCATCTCTGGGAGGACCAAAAAAACTAAATACATGTTGGTAATATAGGAGTTAAATGCCGCCATCTGTGCGAGGAAAAAGAAAGATGAATTTTGCTATACTTTAAAATTCTGAAGTTATTTGTAAACCTAAGGCCGAAATATTTCTAACAGTCGTGTAATACACCTAGTTGCATGTGAAATTATAAAAAGTCTAAATTCATGTTGGTAATATAGTAGTTAAATGCGGTCATCTCTGGGAGGAAAAAGAAAGATGAATTTGGCTATACTTTGAAATTCTGAAGTTATTTGTAAACCTATGGCCGAAATATTTCTAACAGTCGTGTAATACACCTAGTTGCATGTGAAATTAAAAAAAAGTCTAAATTCATGTTGGTAATATAGTAGTTAAATGCGGTCATCTCTGGGAGGAAGAAAAAAACTAAATACATGTTGGTAATATAGGAGTTAAATGCCGTCATCTCTGGGAGGACGAAAAAAACTAAATACATGTTGGTAATATAGGAGTTAAATGCTGCCATCTCTGGGAGGAAAAAGAAAGATGAATTTGGCTATACTTTGAAATTCTGAAGTTATTTGTAAACCTAAGGCCGAAATATTTCTAACATTCGTGTAATACACCTAGTTCCATGTGAAATTAAAAAAAAATCTAAATTCATGTTGGTAATATAGTAGTTAAATTGCGGTCATCTCTGGGAGGACGAAAAAAACTAAATTCATGTTGGTAATATAGGACTTAAATGCCGCCATCTCTGGGAGGAAAAAGAAAGATGAATTTGGCTATACTTTGAAATTCTGAAGTTATTTGTAAACCTACGGCCGAAATATTTCTAACAGTCGTATAATACACCTAGTTGCATGTGAAATTAAAAAAAAGTCTAAATTCATGTTGGTAATATAGTAGTTAAATGCGGTCATCTCTGGGAGGACGAAAAAAACTAAATACATGTTGGTAATATAGGAGTTAAATGCCGCCATCTCTGGGAGGACGAAAATAACTAAATACATGTTGGTTATATAGGAGTTAAATGCCGCCATCTCTGGGAGGAAAAAGAAAGATGTATTTGGCTATACTTTGAAATTTTGAAGTTATTTGTAAACCTAAGGCCGAAATATTTCTAACATTCGTGTAATACACCTAGTTGCATGTGAAATTAAAAAAAAGTCTAAATTCATGTTGGTAATATAGTAGTTAAATGCGGTCATCTCTAGGAGGACGAAAAAAACTAAATACATGTTGGTAATATAGGAGTTAAATGCCGCCATCTCTGGGAGGACGAAAAAAACTAAATTGATGTTGGTAATATAGTAGTTAAATGCGGTCATCTCTGGGAGGACGAAAAAAACTAAATACATGTTGGTAATATAGGAGTTAAATGCCGCCATCTCTGGGAGGAAAAAGAAAGATGAATTTGGCTATACTTTGAAATTCTGAAGTTATTAGTAAACCTAATGCCGAAATATTTCTAACAATCGTGTAATACACTTAGTTGCATGTGAAATTAAAAAAAAGTCTAAATTCATGTAGGTAATATAGTAGTTAAATGCGGTCATCTCTGGGAGGACGAAAAAAACTAAATTCATGTTGGTAATATAGGAGTTAAATGCGGTCATCTCTGGGAGGAAAAAGAAAGATGAATTTGGCTATACTTTGAAATTCTGAAGTTATTTGTAAACCTACGGCCGAAATACTTCTAACAGTCGTGTAATAACACCTAGTTGCATGTGAAATAAAAAAAAAGTCTAAATTCATGTTGGTGATATAGGAGTTAAATGCGGTCATCTCTGGGAGGACGAAAAAAACTAAATTCATCTTGGAAATATAGGAGTTAAATGTGGTCATCTCTGGGAGGACGAAAAAAACTAAATTGATGTTGGTAATATAGGAGTTAAATGCGGTCATCTCTGGGAGGACGAAAAAAACTAAATTGATGTTGGTAGTATAGGAGTTAAATGCGGTCATCTCTGGGAGGACGAAAAAAACTAAATACATGTTGGTAATATAGGAGTTAAATGCCGCCATCTCTGGGAGGACGAAAAAAACTAAATACATGTTGGTTATATAGGAGTTAAATGCCGCCATCTCTGGGAGGAAAAAGAAAGATGAATTTGGCTATACTTTGAAATTCTGAAGTTATTTGTAAACCTACGGCCGAAATATTTCTAACAGTCGTGTAATACACCTAGTTGCATGTGAAATTAAAAAAAAGTCTAAATTCATGTTGGTAATATAGTAGTTAAATGCGGTCATCTCTGGGAGTACGAAAAAAACTAAATACATGTTGGTAATATAGGAGTTAAATGCCGCCATCTGTGCGAGGAAAAAGAAAGATGAATTTTGCTATACTTTAAAATTCTGAAGTTTTTTGTAAACCTAAGGCCGAAATATTTCTAACAGTCGTGTAATACACCTAGTTGCATGTAAAATTATAAAAAGTCTAAATTCATGTTGGTAATATAGTAGTTAAATGCGGTCATCTCTGGGAGGAAAAAGAAAGATGAATTTGGCTATACTTTGAAATTCTGAAGTTATTTGTAAACCTACGGCCGAAATATTTCTAACAGTCGTGTAATACACCTAGTTGCATGTGAAATTAAAAAAAAGTCTAAATTCATGTTGGTAATATAGTAGTTAAATGCGGTCATCTCTGGGAGGACGAAAAAAACTAAATACATGTTGGTAATATAGGAGTTAAATGCCGCCATCTCTGGGAGGACGAAAAAAACTAAATACATGTTGGTAATATAGGAGTTAAATGCTGCCATCTCTGGGAGGAAACAGAAAGATGAATTTGGCTATACTTTGAAATTCTGAAGTTATTTGTAAACCTAAGGCCGAAATATTTCTAACATTCGTGTAATACACCTAGTTCCATGTGAAATTAAAAAAAAATCTAAATTCATGTTGGTAATATAGTAGTTAAATGCGGTCATCTCTGGGAGGACGAAAAAAACTAAATTCATGTTGGTAATATAGGACTTAAATGCCGCCATCTCTGGGAGGAAAAAGAAAGATGAATTTGGCTATACTTTGAAAATCTGAAGTTATTTGTAAACCTACGGCCGAAATATTTCTAACAGTCGTGTAATACACCTAGTTGCATGTGAAATTAAAAAAAAGTCTAAATTCATGTTGGTAATATAGTAGTTAAATGCGGTCATCTCTGGGAGGACGAAAAAAACTAAATACATGTTGGTAATATAGGAGTTAAATGCCGCCATCTCTGGGAGGACGAAAAAAACTAAATACATGTTGGTAATATAGGAGTTAAATGCTGCCATCTCTGGGAGGAAAAAGAAAAATGAATTTGGCTATACTTTGAAATTCTGAAGTTATTTGTAAACCTAAGGCCGAAATATTTCTAACAGTCGTGTAATACACCTAGTTGCATGTGAAATTAAAAAAAAGTCTAAATTCATGTTGGTAATATAGTAGTTAAATGCGGTCATCTCTGGGAGGACGAAAAAAACTAAATACATGTTGGTAATATAGGAGTTAAATGCCGCCATCTGTGCGAGGAAAAAGAAAGATGAATTTGGCTATACTTTAAAATTCTGAAGTTATTTGTAAACCTAAGGCCGAAATATTTCTAACATTCGTGTAATACACCTAGTTCCATGTGAAATTAAAAAAAAATCTAAATTCATGTTGGTAATATAGTAGTTAAATGCGGTCATCTCTGGGAGGACGAAAAAAACTAAATTCATGTTGGTAATATAGGACTTAAATGCCGCCATCTCTGGGAGGAAAAAGAAAGATGAATTTGGCTATACTTTGAAATTCTGAAGTTATTTGTAAACCTACGGCCGAAATATTTCTAACAGTCGTGTAATACACCTAGTTGCATGTGAAATTAAAGAAAAGTCTAAATTCATGTTGGTAATATAGTAGTTAAATGCGGTCATCTCTGGGAGGACGAAAAAAACTAAATACATGTTGGTAATATAGGAGTTAAATGCCGCCATCTCTGGGAGGACGAAAAAAACTAAATACATGTTGGTAATATAGGAGTTAAATGCCGCCATCTCTGGGAGGAAAAAGAAAGATGAATTTGGCTATACTTTGAAATTCTGAAGTTATTTGTAAACCTACGGCCGAAATATTTCTAACAGTCGTGTAATACACCTAGTTGCATGTGAAATTAAAAAAAAGTCTAAATTCATGTTGGTAATATAGTAGTTAAATGCGGTCATCTCTAGGAGGACGAAAAAAACTAAATACATGTTGGTAATATAGGAGTTAAATGCCGCCATCTCTGGGAGGACGAAAAAAACTAAATACATGTTGGTAATATAGGAGTTAAATGCTGCCATCTCTGGGAGGACGAAAAAAACTAAATACATGTTGGTAATATAGGAGTTAAATGCTGCCAACTCTGGGAGGAAAAAGAAAGATGAATTTGGCTATACTTTGAAATTCTGAAGTTATTTGTAAACCTACGGCCGAAATATTTCTAACAGTCGTGTAATACACCTAGTTACATGTGAAATTAAAAAAAAGTCTAAATTCATGTTGGTAATATAGTAGTTAAATGCGGTCATCTCTGGGAGGACGAAAAAAACTAAATACATGTTGGTAATATAGGAGTTAAATGCCGCCATCTCTGGGAGGACGAAAAAAACTAAATACATGTTGGTAATATAGGAGTTAAATGCTGCCATCTCTGGGAGGAAAAAGAAAGATGAATTTGGCTATACTTTGAAATTCTGAAGTTATTTGTAAACCTAAGGCCGAAATATTTCTAACATTCGTGTAATACACCTAGTTCCATGTGAAATTAAAAAAAAATCTAAATTCATGTTGGTAATATAGTAGTTAAATGCGGTCATCTCTGGGAGGACGAAAAAAACTAAATTCATGTTGGTAATATAGGACTTAAATGCCGCCATCTCTGGGAGGAAAAAGAAAGATGAATTTGGCTATACTTTGAAATTCTGAAGTTATTTGTAAACCTACGGCCGAAATATTTCTAACAGTCGTGTAATACACCTAGTTGCATGTGAAATTAAAAAAAAGTCTAAATTCATGTTGGTAATATAGTAGTTAAATGCGGTCATCTCTGGGAGGACGAAAAAAACTAAATACATGTTGGTAATATAGGAGTTAAATGCCGCCATCTCTGGGAGGACGAAAAAAACTAAATACATGTTGGTAATATAGGAGTTAAATGCTGCCATCTCTGGGAGGAAAAAGAAAGATGAATTTGGCTATAATTTGAAATTCTGAAGTTATTTGTAAACCTAAGGCCGAAATATTTCTAACATTCGTGTAATACACCTAGTTCCATGTGAAATTAAAAAAAAATCTAAATTCATGTTGGTAATATAGTAGTTAAATGCGGTCATCTCTGGGAGGACGAAAAAAACTAAATACATGTTGGTAATATAGGAGTTAAATGCCGCCATCTCTGGGAGGACGAAAAAAACTAAATACATGTTGGTTATATAGGAGTTAAATGCCGCCATCTCTGGGAGGAAAAAGAAAGATGAATTTGGCTATACTTTGAAATTCTGAAGTTATTTGTAAACCTACGGCCGAAATATTTCTAACATTCGTGTAATACACCTAGTTACATGTGAAATTTAAAGAAAATCTAAATTCATGTAGGTAATATAGTAGTTAAATGCCGCCATCTCTGGGAGGACGAAAAAAACTAAATTGATGTTGGTAATATAGGAGTTAAATGCGGTCATCTCTGGGAGGAAAAAGAAAGATGAATTTGGCTATACTTTGAAATTCTTAAGTTATTTGTAAACCTACGGCCGAAATATTTCTAACAGTCGTGTAATACACCTAGTTGCATGTGAAATTAAAAAAAAGTCAAAATTCATGTTGGTAATATAGTAGTTAAACGCGGTCATCTCTGGGAGGACGAAAAAAACTAAATACATGTTGGTAATATAGGAGTTAAATGCCGCCATCTGTGCGAGGAAAAAGAAAGATGAATTTTGCTATACTTTGAAATTCTGAAGTTATTTGTAAACCTACGGCCGAAATATTTCTAACAGTCGTGAAATACACCTAGGTGCATGTGAAATTAAAAAAAAGTCTTAATTCATTTTGGTAATATAGTAGTTAAATGCGGTCATCTCTGGGAGGACGAAAAAAACTAAATACATGTTGGTAATATAGGAGTTAAATGCCGCCATCTCTGGGAGGACGAAAAAAACTAAATTGATGTTGGTAATATAGGAGTTAAATGCGGTCATCTCTGGGAGGAAAAAGAAAGATGAATTTGGCTATACTTTGAAATTCTTAAGTTATTTGTAAACCTACGGCCGAAATATTTCTAACAGTCGTGTAATACACCTAGTTGCATGTGAAATTAAAAAAAAGTCAAAATTGATGTTGGTAATATAGTAGTTAAATGCGGTCATCTCTGGGAGGACGAAAAAAACTAAATTCATGTTGGTAATATAGGAGTTAAATGCGGTCATCTCTGGGAGGAAAAAGAAAGATAAATTTGGCTATACTTTGAAATTCTGAAGTTATTTGTAAACCTACGGCCGAAATATTTCTAACAGTCGTGTAATACACCTAGTTGCATGTGAAATTAAAAAAAAGTCTAATTTCATTTTGGTAATATAGTAGTTAAATGCGGTCATCTCTGGGAGGAAGAAAAAAACTAAATACATGTTGGTAATATAGGAGTTAAATGCCGCCATCTCTGGGAGGACGAAAAAAACTAAATACATGTTGGTAATATAGGAGTTAAATGCCGCCATCTCTGGGAGGAAAAAGAAAGATGAATTTGGCTATACTTTGAAATTCTGAAGTTATTTGTAAACCTAAGGCCGAAATATTTTTAACATTCGTGTAATACACCTAGTTCCATGTGAAATTAAAAGAAAATCTAAATTCATGTAGGTAATATAGTAGTTAAATGCGGTCATCTCTGGGAGGACGAAAAAAACTAAATTCATGTTGGTAATATTGGAGTTTAATGCAGTCATCTCTGGGAGGAAAAAGAAAGATGAATATGGCTATACTTTGAAATTATGAAGTTATTTGTAAACCTACGGTCGAAATATTTCTAACAGTCGTGTAATACACCTAGTTGCATGTGAAATTAAAAAAAATCTAAATTTATGTTGGTAATATAGTAGTTAAATGCGGTCATCTCTGGGAGGAAAAAGAAATAAGAATTCTTGGTATACTTTGAACTTCTGAAGTTATTTGTAAACCTACGTCCGAAATATTTCTAACAGTGGTGTAATACACCTAGTTGCATGTGAAATTAAAAAAAAGTCAAAATTCATGTTGGTAATATAGTAGTTAAATGCGGTCATCTCTAGGAGGACGAAAAAAACTAAATACATGTTGGTAATATAGGAGTTAAATGCCGCCATCTGTGCGAGGAAAAAGAAAGATGAATTTTGCTATACTTTGAAATTCTGAAGTTATTTGTAAACCTACGGCCGAAATATTTCTAAAAGTCGTGTAATACACCTAGGTGCATGTGAAATTAAAAAAAAATCTAAATTCATTTTGGTAATATAGTAGTTAAATGCGGTCATCTCTGGGAGGACGAAAAAAACTAAATACATGTTGGTAATATAGGAGTTAAATGCCGCCATCTCTGGGAGGACGAAAAAAACTAAATTGATGTTGGTAATATAGGAGTTAAATGCGGTCATCTCTGGGAGGAAAAAGAAAGATGAATTTGGCTATACTTTGAAATTCTTAAGTTATTTGTAAACCTACGGCCGAAATATTTCTAACAGTCGTGTAATACACCTAGTTGCATGTGAAATTAAAAAAAAGTCAAAATTGATGTTGGTAATATAGTAGTTAAATGCGGTCATCTCTGGGAGGACGAAAAAAACTAAATTCATGTTGGTAATATAGGAGTTAAATGCGGTCATCTCTGGGAGGAAAAAGAAAGATGAATTTGGCTGTACTTTGAAATTCTGAAGTTATTTGTAAACCTACGGCCGAAATATTTCTAACAGTCGTGTAATACACCTAGTTGCATGTGAAATTAAAAAAAAGTCTAATTTCATTTTGGTAATATAGTAGTTAAATGCGGTCATCTCTGGGAGGAAGAAAAAAACTAAATACATGTTGGTAATATAGGAGTTAAATGCCGCCATCTCTGGGAGGACGAAAAAAACTAAATACATGTTGGTAATATAGGAGTTAAATGCCGCCATCTCTGGGAGGAAAAAGAAAGATGAATTTGGCTATACTTTGAAATTCTGAAGTTATTTGTAAACCTAAGGCCGAAATATTTCTAACATTCGTGTAATACACCTAGTTCCATGTGAAATTAAAAGAAAATCTAAATTCATGTAGGTAATATAGTAGTTAAATGCGGTCATCTCTGGGAGGACGAAAAAAACTAAATTCATGTTGGAAATATAGGAGTTTAATGCAGTCATCTCTGGGAGGAAAAAGAAAGATGAATATGGCTATACTTTGAAATTCTGAAGTTATTTGTAAACCTACGGTCGAAATATTTCTAACAGTTGTGTAATACACCTAGTTGCATGTGAAATTAAAAAAAAGTCTAATTTCATTTTGGTAATATAGTAGTTAAATGCGGTCATCTCTGGGAGGATGAAAAAAACTAAATACATGTTGGTAATATAGGAGTTAAATGCCGCCATCTCTGGGAGGACAAAAAAACTAAATACATGTTGGTAATATAGGAGTTAAATGCCGCCATCTCTGGGAGGAAAAAGAAAGATAAATTTGGCTATACTTTCAAATTCTGCAGTTATTTGTAAACCTAAGGCCGAAATATTTCTAACATTCGTGTAATACACCTAGTTCCATGTGAAATTAAACAAAAGTCTAAATTCATTTTGGTAATATAGTAGTTAAATGCGGTCATCTCTGGGAGGACGAAAAAAACTAAATTGATGTTGGTAATATAGGAGTTAAATGCGGTCATCTCTGGGAGGACGAATAAAACTAAATTCATGTTGGTAATATAGGAGTTAAATGCGGTCATCTCTGAGAAGAAAAAGAAAGATGTATTTGGCTATACTTTGAAATTCTGAAGTTATTTGTAAACCTACGGCCGAAATACTTCTAACATTCGTGTAATACACCTAGTTCCATGTGAAATTAAAAGAAAATCTAAATTCATGTAGGTAATATAGTAGTTAAAAGCGGTCATCTCTGGGAGGACGAAAAAAACTAAATTCATGTTGGTAATATAGGAGTTTAATGCAGTCATCTCTGGGAGGAAAAAGAAAGATGAATATGGCTATACTTTGAAATTCTGAAGTTATTTGTAAACCTACGGTCGAAATATTTCTAACAGTCGTGTAATACACCTAGTTGCATGTGAAATTAAAAAAAAGTCTAATTTCATTTTGGTAATATAGTAGTTAAATGCGGTCATCTCTGGGAGGATGAAAAAAACTAAATACATGTTGGTAATATAGGAGTTAAATGCCGCCATCTCTGGGAGGAAAAAGAAAAATAAATTTGGCTATACTTTGAAATTCTGCAGTTATTTGTAAACCTAAGGCCGAAATATTTCTAACATTCGTGTAATACACCTAGTTCCATGTAAAATTAAAAAAAAGTCTAAATTCATTTTGGTAATATAGTAGTTAAATGCGGTCATCTCTGGGAGGACGAAAAAAACTAAATACATGTTGGTAATATAGGAGGTAAATGCCGCCATCTCTGGGAGGACGAAAAAAACTAAATTGATGTTGGTAATATAGGAGTTAAATGCGGTCATCTCTGGGAGGAAAAAGAAAGATGAATTTGGCTATACTTTGAAATTCTGAAGTTATTTGTAAACCTAAGGCCGAAATATTTCTAACAGTCGTGTAATACACCTAGTTGCATGTGAAATTAAAAAAAAGTCAAAATTCATGTTGGTAATATAGTAGTTAAATGCGGTCATCTCTGGGGGGACGAAAAAAACTAAATTCATGTTGGTAATATAGGAGTTAAATGCGGTCATCTCTGGGAGGAAAAAGAAAGATGAATTTGGCTATACTTTGAAATTCTGAAGTTATTTGTAAACCTACGGCCGAAATATTTCTAACAGTCGTGTAATACACCTAGTTGCATGTGAAATTAAAAAAAAGTCTAAATTCATGTTGGTAATATAGTAGTTAAATGCGGTCATCTCTGGGAGGACGAAAAAAACTAAATACATGTTGGTAATATAGGAGTTAAATGCCGCCATCTCTGGGAGGACGAAAAAAACTAAATTGATGTTGGTACTATAGGAGTTAAATGCGGTCATCTCTGGGAGGAAAAAGAAAGATGAATTTGGCTATACTTTGAAATTCTGAAGTTATTTGTAAACCTAAGGCCGAAATATTTCTAACAGTCGTGTAATACACCTAGTTGCATGTGAAATTAAATAAAAGTCAAAATTCATGTTGGTAATATAGTAGTTAAATGTGGTCATCTCTGGGAGGACGAAAAAAACTAAATTGATGTTGGTAATATAGGAGTTAAATGCGGTCATCTCTGGGAGGAAAAAGAAAGATGAATTTAGGTATACTTTGAAATTCTTAAGTTATTTGTAAACCTACGGCCGAAATATTTCTAACAGTCGTGTAATACACCTAGTTGCATGTGAAATTAAAAAAAAGTCTAAATCCATGTTGGTAATATAGTAGTTAAATGCGGTCATCTCTGGGAGGACGAAAAAAACTAAATCGATGTTGGTAATATAGGAATTAAATGCGGTCATCTCTGGGAGGAAAAAGAAAGATGAATTTGGCTATACTTTGAAATTCTGAAGTTATTTGTAAACCTACGGCTGTAATACTTCTAACAGTCGTGTAGTAACACCTAGTTGCATGTTAAATAAAAAAAAAGTCTAAATCCATGTTGGTAATATAGTAGTTAAATGCGGTCATCTCTGGGAGGACGAAAAAAACTAAATACATGTTGGTAATATAGGAGTTAAATGCCGCCATCTCTGGGAGGAAAAAGAAAGAGGAATTTGGCTATACTTTGAAATTCTGAAGTTATTTGTAAACCTACGGCCGAAATATTTCTAACAGTCGTGTAATACACCTAGTTGCATGTGAAATTAAAAAAAAGTCTAAATTCATGTTGGTAATATAGTAGTTAAATGCGGTCATCTCTGGGAGGACGAAAAAAACTAAATACATGTTGGTAATATAGGAGTTAAATGCCGCCATCTCTGGGAGGACGAAAAAAACTAAATACATGTTGGTAATATAGGAGTTAAATGCCGCCATCTCTGGGAGGAAAAAGAAAGATGAATTTGGCTATACTTTGAAATTCTGAAGTTATTTATAAACCTACGGCCGAAATACTTATAACAGTCGTGTAATAACACCTAGTTGCATGTGAAATAAAAAAAAAGGCTAAATTCATGTTGGTAATATAGTAGTGAAATGCGGTCATCTCTGGGAGGACGAAAAAAACTAAATTCATCTTGGTAATATAGGAGTTAAATGTGGTCATCTCTGGGAGGACGAAAAAAACTAAATTGATGTTGGTAATATAGGAGTTAAATGCGGTCATCTCTGGGAGGAAAAAGAAAGATGAATTTGTCTATACTTTGAAATTCTGAAGTTATTTGTAAACCTACGGCCGAAATACTTCTTACAGTCGTGTAATAACACCTTGTTGCATGTGAAATAAAAAAAAGTCTAAATGCATGTTGGTAATATAGTAGTTAAATGCGGTCATCTCTGGGAGGACAAAAAAAACTAAATTGATGTTGGTAATATAGGAATTAAATGCGGTCATCTCTGGGAGGAAAAAGAAAGATGAATTTGGCTATACTTTGAAATTCTGACGTTATTTGTAAACCTACGGCCGAAATACTTCTAACAGTCGTGTAATAACACCTAGTTGCATGTGAAATAAAAAAAAAGTCTAAATTCATATTGGTTATATAGGAGTTAAATGCGGTCATCTCTGGGAGTACGAAAAAAACTAAATTCATCTTGGTAATATAGGAGTTAAATGTGGTCATCTCTGGGAGGACGAAAAAAACTAAATTGATGTTGGTAATATAGGAGTTAAATGCGGTCATCTCTGGAAGGAAAAAGGAAGATGAATTTGGCTATACTTTGAAATTCTGAAATTATTTGTAAACCTAAGGCCGAAATATTTCTAAGAGTCGTATAATACACCTAGTTGCATGTGAAATTAAAAAAAAATCTAAATTCATGTTGGTAATATAGTAGTTAAATGCGGTCATCTCTGGGAGGACGAAAAAAACTAAATACATGTTGGTAATATAGGAGTTAAATGCCGCCATCTCTGGGAGGAAAAAGAAAAATGAATTTGGCTATACTTTGAAATTCTGAAGTTATTTGTAAACCTAAGGCCGAAATATTTCTAACAGTCGTGTAATACACCTAGTTGCATGTGAAATTAAAAAAAAGTCTAAATTCATGTTGGTAATATAGTAGTTAAATGCGGTCATCTCTGGGAGGACGAAAAAAACTAAATTGATGTTGGTAATATAGGAGTTAAATGTGGTCATCTCTGGGAGGACGAAAAAAACTAAATTGATGTTGGTAATATAGGAGTTAAATGCGGTCATCTCTGGAAGGAAAAAGGAAGATGAATTTGGCTATACTTTGAAATTCTGAAATTATTTGTAAACCTAAGGCCGAAATATTTCTAAGAGTCGTATAATACACCTAGTTGCATGTGAAATTAAAAAAAAATCTAAATTCATGTTGGTAATATAGTAGTTAAATGCGGTCATCTCTGGGAGGACGAAAAAAACTAAATACATGTTGGTAATATAGGAGTTAAATGCCGCCATCTCTGGGAGGAAAAAGAAAAATGAATTTGGCTATACTTTGAAATTCTGAAGTTATTTGTAAACCTAAGGCCGAAATATTTCTAACAGTCGTGTAATACACCTAGTTGCATGTGAAATTAAAAAAAAGTCTAAATTCATGTTGGTAATATAGTAGTTAAATGCGGTCATCTCTGGGAGGACGAAAAAAACTAAATTGATGTTGGTAATATAGGAGTTAAATGCGGTCATCTCTGGGAGGACGAAAAAAACTAAATTCATGTTGGTAATATAGGAGTTAAATGCCGCCATCTCTGGGAGGAAAAAGAAAGATGAATTTGGCTATACTTTGAAATTCTGAAGTTATTTGTAAACCTACGGCCGAAATACTTCTAACAGTCGTTTAATAACACCTAGTTGCATATGAAATAAAAAAAAAGTCTAAATTCATGTTGGTAATATAGTAGTTAAATGCGGTCATCTCTGGGAGGACGAAAAAAACTAAATTGATGTTGGTAATATAGGAGTTAAATGCGGTCATCTCTGGGAGGAAAAAGAAAGATGAATTTGGCTATACTTTGAAATTCTGAAGTTATTTGTAAACCTACGGCCGAAATACTTCTAACAGTCGTGTAATAACACCTAGTTGCATGTGAAATTAAAAACAAGTCTAAATTCATGTTGGTAATATAGGAGTTAAATGCGGTCATCTCTGGGAGGACGAAAAAAACTAAATTGATGTTGGTAATATAGGAGTTAAATGTGGTCATCTATGGGAGGAAGAAAAAAACTAAATTCATGTTGGTAATATAGGAGTTAAATGCGGTCATCTCTGGGAGGAAAAAGAAAGATGAATTTGGCTATACTTTGAAATTCTGAAGTTATTTGTATACCTACGGCCGAAATACTTCTAACAGTCGTGTAATAACACCTAGTTGCATGTGAAATAAAAAAAAAGTCTAAATTCATGTTGGTAATATAGGAGTTAAATGCGGTCATCTCTGGGAGGACGAAAAAAACTAAATACATGTTGGTAATATTGGAGTTAAATGCGGTCATCTCTGGGAAGAAAAAGAAAGATGAATTTGGCTATACTTTGAAATTCTGAAGTTATTTGTAAACCTACGGCCGTAATACTTCTAACAGTCGTGTAATAACACCTAGTTGCATGTGAAATTAAAAACAAGTCTAAATTCATGTTGGTAATATAGGAGTTAAATGCGGTCATCTCTGGGAGGACGAAAAAAACTAAATTGATGTTGGTAATATAGGAGTTAAATGTGGTCATCTCTGGGAGGAAGAAAAAAACTAAATTCATGTTGGTAATATAGGAGTTAAATGCGGTCATCTCTGGGAGGAAAAAGAAAGATGAATTTGGCTATACTTTGAAATTCTGAAGTTATTTGTATACCTACGGCCGAAATACTTCTAACAGTCGTGTAATAACACCTAGTTGCATGTGAAATAAAAAAAAAGTCTAAATTCATGTTGGTAATATAGGAGTTAAATGCGGTCATCTCTGGGAGGACGAAAAAAACTAAATACATGTTGGTAATATAGGAGTTAAATGCCGCCATCTGTGCGAGGAAAAAGAAAGATGAATTTTGCTATACTTTGAAATTCTGAAGTTATTTGTAAACCTAAGGCCGAAATATTTCTAACAGTCGTGTAATACACCTAGTTGCATGTGAAATTAAAAAAAATCTAAATTTATGTTGGTAATATAGTAGTTAAATGCGGTCATCTCTGGGAGGAAAAAGAAAGATGAATTTGGCTATACTTTGAAATTCTGAAGTTATTTGTAAACCTACGGCCGAAATATTTCTAACAGTCGTGTAATACACCTAGTTGCATGTGAAATTAAAAAAAAGTCTAAATTCATGTTGGTAATATAGTAGTTAAATGCGGTCATCTCTGGGAGGACGAAAAAAACTAAATACATGTTGGTAATATAGGAGTTAAATGCCGCCATCTCTGGGAGGACGAAAAAAACTAAATTGATGTTGGTAATATAGGAGTTAAATGCGGTCATCTCTGGGAGGAAAAAGAAAGATGAATTTGCCTATACTTTGAAATTCTGAAGTTATTTGTAAACCTAAGGCCGAAATATTTCTAACATTCGTGTAATACACCTAGTTGCATGTGAAATTAAATAAAAGTCAAAATTCATGTTGGTAATATAGTAGTTAAATGCGGTCATCTCTGGGAGGACGAAAAAAACTAAATTGATGTTGGTAATATAGGAGTTAAATGCGGTCATCTCTGGGAGGAAAAAGAAAGATGAATTTAGGTATACTTTGAAATTCTTAAGTTATTTGTAAACCTACGGCCGAAATATTTCTAACAGTCGTGTAATACACCTAGTTGCATGTGAAATTAAAAAAAAGTCTAAATCCATGTTGGTAATATAGTAGTTAAATGCGGTCATCTCTGGAAGGAAGAAAAAAACTAAATTCATGTTGGTAATATAGGAGTTAAATGCGGTCATCTCTGGGAGGAAAAAGAAAGATGAATTTGGCTATACTTTGAAATTCTGTAGTTATTTGTAAACCTACGGCCGAAATATTTCTAACAGTCGTGTAATACACCTAGTTGCATGTGAAATTAAAAAAAAGTCTAATTTCATTTTGGTAATATAGTAGTTAAATGCGGTCATCTCTGGGAGGACGAAAAAAACTAAATACATGTTGGTAATATAGGAGTTAAATGCGGTCATCTCTGGGAGGAAAAAGAAAGATGAATTTGGCTATACTTTGAAATTCTGAAGTTATTTGTAAACCTACGGCCGAAATATTTCTAACAGTCGTGTAATACACCTAGTTGCATGTGAAATTAAAAAAAAGTCTAAATTCATGTTGGTAATATAGTAGTTCAATGCGGTCATCTCTGGGAGGACGAAAAAAACTAAATACATGTTGGTAATATAAGAGTTAAATGCCGCCATCTGTGCGAGGACAAAGAAAGATGAATTTTGCTATACTTTGAAATTCTGAAGTTATTTGTAAACCTAAGGCCGAAATATTTCTAACAGTCGTGTAATACACCTAGTTGCATGTGAAATTAAAAAAAATCTAAATTTATGTTGGTAATATAGTAGTTTAATGCGGTCATCTCTGGGAGGAAAAAGAAAGATGAATTTGGCTATACTTAGAAATTCTGAAGTTATTTGTAAACCTACGGCCGAAATACTTCTAACAGTCGTGTAATAACACCTAGTTGCATGTGAAATAAAAAAAAAGTCTAAATTCATGTTGGTAATATAGGAGTTAAATGCGGTCATCTCTGGGAGGACGAAAAAAACTAAATACATGTTGGTAATATAGGAGTTAAATGCCGCCATCTGTGCGAGGAAAAAGAAAGATGAATTTTGCTATACTTTGAAATTCTGAAGTTATTTGTAAACCTAAGGCCGAAATATTTCTAACAGTCGTGTAATACACCTAGTTGCATGTGAAATTAAAAAAAATCTAAATTTATGTTGGTAATATAGTAGTTAAATGCGGTCATCTCTGGGAGGAAAAAGAAAGATGAATTTGGCTATACTTTGAAATTCTGAAGTTATTTGTAAACCTACGGCCGAAATATTTCTAACAGTCGTGTAATACACCTAGTTGCATGTGAAATTAAAAAAAAGTCTAAATTCATGTTGGTAATATAGTAGTTAAATGCGGTCTTCTCTGGGAGGACGAAAAAAACTAAATACATGTTGGTAATATAGGAGTTAAATGCCGCCATCTCTGGGAGGACGAAAAAAACTAAATTGATGTTGGTAATATAGGAGTTAAATGCGGTCATCTCTGGGAGGAAAAAGAAAGATGAATTTGCCTATACTTTGAAATTCTGAAGTTATTTGTAAACCTAAGGCCGAAATATTTCTAACATTCGTGTAATACACCTAGTTGCATGTGAAATTAAATAAAAGTCAAAATTCATGTTGGTAATATAGTAGTTAAATGCGGTCATCTCTGGGAGGACGAAAAAAACTAAATACATGTTGGTAATATAGGAGTTAAATGCCGCCATCTCTGGGAGGACGAAAAAAACTAAATTGATGTTGGTAATATAGGAGTTAAATGCGGTCATCTCTGGGAGGAAAAAGAAAGATGAATTTAGGTATACTTTGAAATTCTTAAGTTATTTGTAAACCTACGGCCGAAATATTTCTAACAGTCGTGTAATACACCTAGTTGCATGTGAAATTAAAAAAAAGTCTAAATCCATGTTGGTAATATAGTAGTTAAATGCGGTCATCTCTGGAAGGAAGAAAAAAACTAAATTCATGTTGGTAATATAGGAGTTAAATGCGGTCATCTCTGGGAGGAAAAAGAAAGATGAATTTGGCTATACTTTGAAATTCTGTAGTTATTTGTAAACCTACGGCCGAAATATTTCTAACAGTCGTGTAATACACCTAGTTGCATGTGAAATTAAAAAAAAGTCTAATTTCATTTTGGTAATATAGTAGTTAAATGCGGTCATCTCTGGGAGGACGAAAAAAACTAAATACATGTTGGTAATATAGGAGTTAAATGCGGTCATCTCTGGGAGGAAAAAGAAAGATGAATTTGGCTATACTTTGAAATTCTGAAGTTATTTGTAAACCTACGGCCGAAATATTTCTAACAGTCGTGTAATACACCTAGTTGCATGTGAAATTAAAAAAAAGTCTAAATTCATGTTGGTAATATAGTAGTTCAATGCGGTCATCTCTGGGAGGACGAAAAAAACTAAATACATGTTGGTAATATAAGAGTTAAATGCCGCCATCTGTGCGAGGACAAAGAAAGATGAATTTTGCTATACTTTGAAATTCTGAAGTTATTTGTAAACCTAAGGCCGAAATATTTCTAACAGTCGTGTAATACACCTAGTTGCATGTGAAATTAAAAAAAATCTAAATTTATGTTGGTAATATAGTAGTTTAATGCGGTCATCTCTGGGAGGAAAAAGAAAGATGAATTTGGCTATACTTAGAAATTCTGAAGTTATTTGTAAACCTACGGCCGAAATACTTCTAACAGTCGTGTAATAACACCTAGTTGCATGTGAAATAAAAAAAAAGTCTAAATTCATGTTGGTAATATAGGAGTTAAATGCGGTCATCTCTGGGAGGACGAAAAAAACTAAATTGATGTTGGTAATATAGGAGTTAGATGCGGTCATCTCTGGGAGGACAAAAAACCTAAATTAATGTTGGTAATATAGGAGTTAAATGCGGTCATCTCTGGGAAGAAAAAGAAAGATGAATTTGGCTATACTTTGAAATTCTGAAGTTCTTTGTAAACCTACGGCCGAAATACTTCTAACAGTCGTGTAATACACCTAGTTGCATGTGAAATTAAAAAAAAGTCTAAATTCATGTTGGTAATATAGTAGTTAAATGCGGTCATCTCTGGAAGTAAGAAAAAAACTAAATTCATGTTGGTAATATAGGAGTTAAATGCGGTCATCTCTGGGAGGAAAAAGAAAGATGAATTTGGCTATACTTTGAAATTCTGAAGTTATTTGTAAACCTACGGCCGAAATATTTCTAACAGTCGTGTAATACACCTAGTTGCATGTGAAATTAAAAAAAAGTCTAATTTCATTTTGGTAATATAGTAGTTAAATGCGGTCATCTCTGGGAGGACGAAAAAAACTAAATACATGTTGGTAATATAGGAGTTAAATGCGGTCATCTCTGGGAGGAAAAAGAAAGATGAATTTGGCTATACTTCGAAATTCTGAAGTTATTTGTAAACCTACGGCCGAAATATTTCTAACAGTCGTGTAATACACCTAGTTGCATGTGAAATTAAAAAAAAGTCTAAATTCATGTTGGTAATATAGTAGTTCAATGCGGTCATCTCTGGGAGGACGAAAAAAACTAAATACATGTTGGTAATATAAGAGTTAAATGCCGCCATCTGTGCGAGGAAAAAGAAAGATGAATTTTGCTATACTTTGAAATTCTGAAGTTATTTGTAAACCTAAGGCCGAAATATTTCTAACAGTCGTGTAATACACCTAGTTGCATGTGAAATTAAAAAAAATCTAAATTTATGTTGGTAATATAGTAGTTTAATGCGGTCATCTCTGGGAGGAAAAAGAAAGATGAATTTGGCTATACTTTGAAATTCTGAAGTTATTTGTAAACCTACGGCCGAAATACTTCTAACAGTCGTGTAATAACACCTAGTTGCATGTGAAATAAAAAAAAAGTCTAAATTCATGTTGGTAATATAAGAGTTAAATGCGGTCATCTCTGGGAGGACGAAAAAAACTAAATTGATATTGGTAATATAGGAGTTAGATGCGGTCATCTCTGGGAGGACAAAAAACCTAAATTAATGTTGGTAATATAGGAGATAAATGCGGTCATCTCTGGGAAGAAAAAGAAAGATGAATTTGGCTATAATTTGAAATTCTGAAGTTCTTTGTAAACCTACGGCCGAAATACTTCTAACAGTCGTGTAATACACCTAGTTGCATGTGAAATTAAAAAAAAGTCTAAATTCATGTTGGTAATATAGGAGTTAAATGCGGTCATCTCTGGGAGGACGAAAAAAACTAAATTCATGTTGGTAATATAGGAGTTAAATGCCGCCATCTCTGGGAGGAAAAAGAAAGATGAATTTGGCTATACTTTGAAATTCTGAAGTTATTTGTAAACCTACGGCCGAAATACTTCTAACAGTCGTGTAATAACACCTAGTTGCATGTGAAATAAAAAAAAAGTCTAAATTCATGTTGGTAATATAATAGTTAAATGCGGTCATCTCTGGGAGGACGAAAAAAACTAAATACATGTTGGTAATATAGGAGTTAAATGTGGTCATCTCTGGGAAGAAAAAGAAAGATGAATTTGGCTATACTTTGAAATTCTGAAGTTATTTGTAAACCTACGGCCGTAATACTTCTAACAGTCGTGTAATAACACCTAGTTGCATGTGAAATAAAAAAAAAGTCTAAATTCATATTGGTAATATAGTAGTTAAATGCGGTCATCTCTGGGAGGACGAAAAAAACTAAATTGATGTTGGTAATATAGGAGTTAAATGCGGTCATCTCTGGGAGGACGAAAAAAACTAAATTCATGTTGGTAATATAGGAGTTAAATGCGGTCATCTCTGGGAGGAAAAAGAAAGATGAATTTGGCTATACTTTGAAATTCTGAAGTTATTTGTAAACCTACGGCCGAAATATTTCTAACAGTCGTGTAATACACCTAGTTGCATGTGAAATTAAAAAAAAGTCTAATTTCATTTTGGTAATATAGTAGTTAAATGCGGTCATCTCTGGGAGGACGAAAAAAACTAAATTGATGTTGGTAATATAGGAGTTAAATGCGGTCATCTCTGGGAGGACGAAAAAAACTAAATTCATGTTGGTAATATAGGAGTTAAATGCGGTCATCTCTGGGAAGAAAAAGAAAGATGTATTTGGCTATACTTTGAAATTCTGAAGTTATTTGTAAACCTACGGCCGAAATACTTCTAACAGTCGTGTAATAACACCTAGTTGCATATGAAATAAAAAAAAAGTCTAAATTCATGTTGGTAATATAGTAATTAAATGCGGTCATCACTGGGAGGAAGAAAAAAACTAAATTCATGTTGGTAATATAGGAGTTAAATGCGGTCATCTCTGGGAAGAAAAAGAAAGATGAATTTGGCTATACTTTGAAATTCTGAAGTTATTTGTAAACCTACGGCCGAAATATTTCTAACAGTCGTGTAATACACCTAGTTGCATGTGAAATTAAAAAAAAGTCTAAATTCATGTTGGTAATATAGTAGTTAAATGCGGTCATCTCTGGGAGGACGAAAAAAACTAAATACATGTTGGTAATATAGGAGTTAAATGCCGCCATCTCTGGGAGGAAAAAGAAAGAGGAATTTGGCTATACTTTGAAATTCTGAAGTTATTTGTAAACCTACGGCCGAAATACTTGTAACAGTCGTGTAATAACACCTAGTTGCATGTGAAATAAAAAAAAAGTCTTAATTCATGTTGGTAATATAGGAGTTAAATGCGGTCATCTCTGGGAGGACGAAAAAAACTAAATTGATGTTGGTAATATAGGAGTTAAATGCGGTCATCTCTGGGAGGAAGAAAAAAACTAAATTCATGTTGGTAATATAGGAGTTAAATGCGGTCATCTCTGGGAAGAAAAAGAAAGATGAATTTGGCTATACTTTGAAATTCTGAAGTTATTTGTAAACCTACGGCCGAAATACTTCTAACAGTCGTGTAATACACCTTGTTGCATGTGAAATTAAAAAAAGTCTAAATTCATGTTGGTAATATAGTAGTTAAATGCGGTCATCTCTGGGAGGACGAAAAAAACTAAATTCATCTTGGTAATATAGGAGTTAAATGTGGTCATCTCTGGGAGGACGAAAAAAACTAAATACATGTTGGTAATATAGGAGTTAAATGCCGCCATCTCTGGGAGGAAAAAGAAAGATGAATTTGGCTATACTTTGAAATTCTGAAGTTATTTGTAAACCTACGGCCGAAATATTTCTAACAGTCGTGTAATACACCTAGTTGCATGTGAAATTAAAAAAAAGTCTAAATTCATGTTGGTAATATAGTAGTTAAATGCGGTCATCTCTGGGAGGACGAAAAAAACTAAATACATGTTGGTAATATAGGAGTTAAATGCCGCCATCTCTGGGAGGAAAAAGAAAGATAAATTTGGCTATACTTTGAAATTCTGAAGTTATTTGTAAACCTACGGCCGAAATATTTCTAACAGTCGTGTAATACACCTAGTTGCATGTGAAATTAAAAAAAAGTCTAAATTCATGTTGGTAATATAGTAGTTAAATGCGGTCATCTCTGGAAGTAAGAAAAAAACTAAATTCATGTTGGTAATATAGGAGTTAAATGCGGTCATCTCTGGGAGGAAAAAGAAAGATGAATTTGGCTATACTTTGAAATTCTGAAGTTATTTGTAAACCTACGGCCGAAATACTTCTAACAGTCGTGTAATAACACCTAGTTGCATGTGAAATAAAAAAAAAGTCTAAATTCATGTTGGTAATATAATAGTTAAATGCGGTCATCTCTAGGAGGACGAAAAAAACTAAATACATGTTGGTAATATAGGAGTTAAATGCGGTCATCTCTGGGAAGAAAAAGAAAGATGAATTTGGCTATACTTTGAAATTCTGAAGTTATTTGTAAACCTACGGCCGTAATACTTCTAACAGTCGTGTAATAACACCTAGTTGCATGTGAAATAAAAAAAAAGTCTAAATTCATGTTGGTAATATAGTAGTTAAATGCGGTCATCTCTGGGAGGACGAAAAAAACTAAATTGATGTTGGTAATATAGGAGTTAAATGCGGTCATCTCTGGGAGGACGAAAAAAACTAAATTCATGTTGGTAATATAGGAGTTAAATGCGGTCATCTCTGGGAAGAAAAAGAAAGATGTATTTGGCTATACTTTGAAATTCTGAAGTTATTTGTAAACCTACGGCCGAAATACTTCTAACAGTCGTGTAATAACACCTAGTTGCATATGAAATAAAAAAAAAGTCTAATTTCATGTTGGTAATATAGTAGTTAAATGCGGTCATCTCTGGGAGGACGAAAAAAACTAAATTGATGTTGGTAATATAGGAGTTAAATGCGGTCATCTCTGGGAGGACGAAAAAAACTAAATTCATGTTGGTAATATAGGAGTTAAATGCGGTCATCTCTGGGAAGAAAAAGAAAGATGTATTTGGCTATACTTTGAAATTCTGAAGTTATTTGTAAACCTACGGCCGAAATACTTCTAACAGTCGTGTAATAACACCTAGTTGCATATGAAATAAAAAAAAAGTCTAAATTCATGTTGGTAATATAGTAATTAAATGCGGTCATCACTGGGAGGAAGAAAAAAACTAAATTCATGTTGGTAACATAGGAGTTAAATGCGGTCATCTCTGGGAAGAAAAAGAAAGATGAATTTGGCTATACTTTGAAATTCTGAAGTTATTTGTAAACCTACGGCCGAAATATTTCTAACAGTCGTGTAATACACCTAGTTGCATGTGAAATTAAAAAAAAGTCTAAATTCATGTTGGTAATATAGTAGTTAAATGCGGTCATCTCTGGGAGGACGAAAAAACTAAATACATGTTGGTAATATAGGAGTTAAATGCCGCCATCTCTGGGAGGAAAAAGAAAGATGAATTTGGCTATACTTTGAAATTCTGAAGTTATTTGTAAACCTACGGCCGAAATACTTCTAACAGTCGTGTAATACACCTAGTTGCATGTGAAATTAAAAAAAGTCTAAATTCATGTTGGTAATATAGTAGTTAAATGCGGTCATCTCTGGGAGGACGAAAAAAACTAAATTCATCTTGGTAATATAGGAGTTAAATGTGGTCATCTCTGGGAGGACGAAAAAAACTAAATACATGTTGGTAATATAGGAGTTAAATGCGGTCATCTCTGGGAAGAAAAAGAAAGATGAATTTGGCTATACTTTGAAATTCTGAAGTTATTTGTAAACCTACGGCCGAAATACTTCTAACAGTCGTGTAATACACCTAGTTGCATGTGAAATTAAAAAAAGTCTAAATTCATGTTGGTAATATAGGAGTTAAATGCGGTCATCTCTGGGAGGACGAAAAAAACTAAATTCATCTTGGTAATATAGAAGTTAAATGTGGTCATCTCTGGGAGGACGAAAAAAACTAAATTGATGTTGGTAATATAGGAGTTAAATGCGGTCATCTCTGGAAGGTAAAAGGAAGATGAATTTGGCTATACTTTGAAATTCTGAAGTTATTTGTAAACCTAAGGCCGAAATATTTCTAAGAGTCGTATAATACACCTAGTTGCATGTGAAATTAAAAAAAAATCTAAATTCATGTTGGTAATATAGTAGTTAAATGCGGTTATCTCTGGGAGGACGAAAAAAACTAAATACATGTTGGTAATATAGGAGTTAAATGCCGCCATCTCTGGGAGGAAAAAGAAAGATGAATTTGGCTATACTTTGAAATTCTGAAGTTATTTGTAAACCTAAGGCCGAAATATTTTTAACAGTCGTGTAATACACCTAGTTGCATGTGAAATTAAAAAAAAGTCTAAATTCATGTTGGTAATATAGTAGTTAAATACGGTCATCTCTGGGTGGACGAAAAAAACTAAATTGATGTTGGTAATATAGGAGTTAAATGCGGTCATCTCTGGGAGGACGAAAAAAACTAAATTCATGTTGGTAATATAGGAGTTAAATGCCGCCATCTCTGGGAGGAAAAAGAAAGATGAATTTGGCTATACTTTGAAATTGTGAAGTTATTTGTAAACCTACGGCCGAAATACTTCTAACAGTCGTGTAATAACACCTAGTTGCATGTGAAATAAAAAAAAAGTCTAAATTCATGTTGGTAATATAATAGTTAAATGCGGTCATCTCTAGGAGGACGAAAAAAACTAAATACATGTTGGTAATATAGGAGTTAAATGCGGTCATCTCTGGGAAGAAAAAGAAAGATGAATTTGGCTATACTTTGAAATTCTGAAGTTATTTGTAAACCTACGGCCGTAATACTTCTAACAGTCGTGTAATAACACCTAGTTGCATGTGAAATAAAAAAAAAGTCTAAATTCATGTTGGTAATATAGTAGTTAAATGCGGTCATCTCTGGGAGGACGAAAAAAACTAAATTGATGTTGGTAATATAGGAGTTAAATGCGGTCATCTCTGGGAGGACGAAAAAAACTAAATTCATGTTGGTAATATAGGAGTTAAATGCGGTCATCTCTGGGAAGAAAAAGAAAGATGTATTTGGCTATACTTTGAAATTCTGAAGTTATTTGTAAACCTACGGCCGAAATACTTCTAACAGTCGTGTAATAACACCTAGTTGCATATGAAATAAAAAAAAAGTCTAATTTCATGTTGGTAATATAGTAGTTAAATGCGGTCATCTCTGGGAGGACGAAAAAAACTAAATTGATGTTGGTAATATAGGAGTTAAATGCGGTCATCTCTGGGAGGACGAAAAAAACTAAATTCATGTTGGTAATATAGGAGTTAAATGCGGTCATCTCTGGGAAGAAAAAGAAAGATGTATTTGGCTATACTTTGAAATTCTGAAGTTATTTGTAAACCTACGGCCGAAATACTTCTAACAGTCGTGTAATAACACCTAGTTGCATATGAAATAAAAAAAAAGTCTAAATTCATGTTGGTAATATAGTAATTAAATGCGGTCATCACTGGGAGGAAGAAAAAAACTAAATTCATGTTGGTAACATAGGAGTTAAATGCGGTCATCTCTGGGAAGAAAAAGAAAGATGAATTTGGCTATACTTTGAAATTCTGAAGTTATTTGTAAACCTACGGCCGAAATACTTGTAACAGTCGTGTAATAACACCTAGTTGCATGTGAAATAAAAAAAAAGTCTTAATTCATGTTGGTAATATAGGAGTTAAATGCGGTCATCTCTGGGAGGACGAAAAAAACTAAATTGATGTTGGTAATATAGGAGTTAAATGCGGTCATCTCTGGGAGGAAGAAAAAAACTAAATTCATGTTGGTAATATAGGAGTTAAATGCGGTCATCTCTGGGAAGAAAAAGAAAGATGAATTTGGCTATACTTTGAAATTCTGAAGTTATTTGTAAACCTACGGCCGAAATACTTCTAACAGTCGTGTAATACACCTTGTTGCATGTGAAATTAAAAAAAGTCTAAATTCATGTTGGTAATATAGTAGTTAAATGCGGTCATCTCTGGGAGGACGAAAAAAACTAAATTCATCTTGGTAATATAGGAGTTAAATGTGGTCATCTCTGGGAGGACGAAAAAAACTAAATACATGTTGGTAATATAGGAGTTAAATGCCGCCATCTCTGGGAGGAAAAAGAAAGATGAATTTGGCTATACTTTGAAATTCTGAAGTTATTTGTAAACCTACGGCCGAAATATTTCTAACAGTCGTGTAATACACCTAGTTGCATGTGAAATTAAAAAAAAGTCTAAATTCATGTTGGTAATATAGTAGTTAAATGCGGTCATCTCTGGGAGGACGAAAAAAACTAAATTGATGTTGGTAATATAGGAGTTAAATGCGGTCATCTCTGGGAGGACGAAAAAAACTAAATTCATGTTGGTAATATAGGAGTTAAATGCCGCCATCTCTGGGAGGAAAAAGAAAGATGAATTTGGCTATACTTTGAAATTGTGAAGTTATTTGTAAACCTACGGCCGAAATACTTCTAACAGTCGTGTAATAACACCTAGTTGCATGTGAAATAAAAAAAAAGTCTAAATTCATGTTGGTAATATAATAGTTAAATGCGGTCATCTCTAGGAGGACGAAAAAAACTAAATACATGTTGGTAATATAGGAGTTAAATGCGGTCATCTCTGGGAAGAAAAAGAAAGATGAATTTGGCTATACTTTGAAATTCTGAAGTTATTTGTAAACCTACGGCCATAATACTTCTAACAGTCGTGTAATAACACCTAGTTGCATGTGAAATAAAAAAAAAGTCTAAATTCATGTTGGTAATATAGTAGTTAAATGCGGTCATCTCTGGGAGGACGAAAAAAACTAAATTGATGTTGGTAATATAGGAGTTAAATGCGGTCATCTCTGGGAGGACGAAAAAAACTAAATTCATGTTGGTAATATAGGAGTTAAATGCGGTCATCTCTGGGAAGAAAAAGAAAGATGTATTTGGCTATACTTTGAAATTCTGAAGTTATTTGTAAACCTACGGCCGAAATACTTCTAACAGTCGTGTAATAACACCTAGTTGCATATGAAATAAAAAAAAAGTCTAATTTCATGTTGGTAATATAGTAGTTAAATGCGGTCATCTCTGGGAGGACGAAAAAAACTAAATACATGTTGGTAATATAGGAGTTAAATGCCGCCATCTGTGCGAGGAAAAAGAAAGATGAATTTTGCTATACTTTGAAATTCTGTAGTTATTTGTAAACCTAAGGCCGAAATATTTCTAACAGTCGTGAAATACACCTAGTTGCATGTGAAATTAAAAAAAATCTAAATTTATGTTGGTAATATAGTAGTTAAATGCGGTCATCTCTGGGAGGAAAAAGAAAGATGAATTTGGCTATACTTTGAAATTCTGAAGTTATTTGTAAACCTACGGCCGAAATATTTCTAACAGTCGTGTAATACACCTAGTTGCATGTGAAATTAAAAAAAAGTCTAATTTCATTTTGCTAATATAGTAGTTAAATGCGGTCATCTCTGGGAGGACGAAAAAAACTAAATACATATTGGTAATATAGGAGTTAAATGCCGCCATCTCTGGGAGGACAAAAAAACTAAATTGATGTTGGTAATATAGGAGTTAAATGCGGTCATCTCTGGGAGGAAAAAGAAAGATGAATTTGGCTATACTTTGAAATTCTGAAGTTATTTGTAAACCTACGGCCGAAATATTTCTAACAGTCGTGTAATACACCTATTTGCATGTGAAATTAAAAAAAAGTCAAAATTCATGTTGGTAATATAGTAGTTAAATGCGGTAATCTCTGGGAGGACGAAAAAAACTAAATTCATGTTGGTAATATAGGAGTTAAATGCGGTCATCTCTGGGAGGAAAAAGAAAGATGAATTTGGCTATACTTTGAAATTCTGAAGTTATTTGTAAACCTACGGCCGAAATATTTCTAACAGTCGTGTAATACACCTAGTTGCATGTGAAATTAAAAAAAAGTCTTAATTCATGTTGGTAATATAGTAGTTAAATGCGGTCATCTCTGGGAGGACGAAAAAAACTAAATACATGTTGGTAATATAGGAGTTAAATGCCGCCATCTCTGGGAGGACGAAAAAAACTAAATACATGTTGGTTATATAGGAGTTAAATGCCGCCATCTCTGGAGGGAAAAAGAAAGATGAATTTGGCTATACTTTGAAATTCTGAAGTTATTTGTAAACCTACGGTCAAAATATTTCTAACAGTCGTGTAATACACCTAGTTGCATGTGAAATTAAAAAAAAGGCTAATTTCATTTTGGTAATATAGTAGTTAAATGCGGTCATCTCTGGGAGGACGAAAAAAACTAAATACATGTTGGTAATATAGGAGTTAAATGCCGCCATCTCTGGGAGGACGAAAAAAACTAAATACATGTTGGTTATATAGGAGTTAAATGCCGCCATCTCTGGGAGGAAAAAGAAAGATGAATTTGGCTATACTTTGAAATTCTGAAGTTATTTGTAAACCTACGGCCGAAATACTTCTAACAGTCGTGTAATACACCTAGTTGCATGTGAAATTATAAAAAGTCTAAATTCATGTTGGTAATATAGTAGTTAAATGCGGTCATCTCTGGGAGGAAAAGGAAAGATGAATTTGGCTATACTTTGAAATTCTGAAGTTATTTGTAAACCTACGGCCAAAATATTTCTAACAGTCGTGTAATACACCTAGTTGCATGTGAAATTAAAAAAAAGGCTAATTTCATTTTGGTAATATAGTAGTTAAATGCGGTCATCTCTGGGAGGACGAAAAAAACTAAATACATGTTGGTAATATAGGAGTTAAATGCCGCCATCTCTGGGAGGACGAAAAAAACTAAATACATGTTGGTTATATAGGAGTTAAATGCCGCCATCTCTGGGAGGAAAAAGAAAGATGAATTTGGCTATACTTTGAAATTCTGAAGTTATTTGTAAACATAAGGCCGAAATATTTCTAACATTCGTGTAATACACCTAGTTACATGTGAAAATAAAAAAAAATCTAAATTCATGTTGGTAATATAGTAGTTAAATGCGGTCATCTCTGGGAGGACGAAAAAAACTAAATTCATGTTGGTAATATAGAAGTTAAATGCGGTCATCTCTGGGAGGAAAAAGAAAGATGAATTTGGCTATACTTTGAAATTCTGAAGTTATTTGTAAACATAAGGCCGAAATATTTCTAACATTCGTGTAATACACCTAGTTCCATGTGAAATTAAAAAAAAATCTAAATTCATGTTGGTAATATAGTAGTTAAATGCGGTCATCTCTGGGAGGACGAAAAAAACTAAATTCATGTTGGTAATATAGAAGTTAAATGCGGTCATCTCTGGGAGGAAAAAGAAAGATGAATTTGGCTATACTTTGAAATTCTGAAGTTATTTGTAAACTTACGGCCGAAATACTTCTAGCAGTCGTGTAATACACCTAGTTGCATGTGAAATTATAAAAAGTCTAAATTCATGTTGGTAATATAGTAGTTAAATGCGGTCATCTCTGGGAGGAAAAAGAAAGATGAATTTGGCTATACTTTGAAATTCTGAAGTTATTTGTAAACCTACGGCCGAAATATTTCTAACAGTCGTGTAATACACCTAGTTGCATGTGAAATTAAAAAAAAGTTTAATTTCATTTTGGTAATATAGTAGTTAAATGCGGTCATCTCTGGGAGGACGAAAAAAACTAAATACATGTTGGTAATATAGGAGTTAAATGCCGCCATCTCTGGGAGGACGAAAAAAACTAAATACATGTTGGTAATATAGGAGTTAAATGCTGCCATCTCTGGGAGGAAAAAGAAAGATGAATTTGGCTATACTTTGAAATTCTGAAGTTATTTGTAAACCTAAGGCCGAAATATTTCTAACATTCGTGTAATACACCTAGTTCCATGTGAAATTAAAAAAAAATCTAAATTCATGTTGGTAATATAGTAGTTAAATGCGGTCATCTCTGGGAGGACGAAAAAAACTAAATACATGTTGGTAATATAGGAGTTAAATGCCGCCATCTGTGCGAGGAAAAAGAAAGATGAATTTTGCTATACTTTAAAATTCTGAAGTTATTTGTAAACCTAAGGCCGAAATATTTCTAACAGTCGTGTAATACACCTAGTTGCATGTGAAATTATAAAAAGTCTAAATTCATGTTGGTAATATAGTAGTTAAATGCGGTCATCTCTGGGAGGAAAAAGAAAGATGAATTTGGCTATACTTTGAAATTCTGAAGTTATTTGTAAATCTACGGCCGAAATATTTCTAACATTCGTGTAATACACCTAGTTCCATGTGAAATTAAAAAAAAATCTAAATTCATGTTGGTAATATAGTAGTTAAATGCGGTCATCTCTGGGAGGACGAAAAAAACTAAATTCATGTTGGTAATATAGAAGTTAAATGCGGTCATCTCTGGGAGGAAAAAGAAAGATGAATTTGGCTATACTTTGAAATTCTGAAGTTATTTGTAAACCTACGGCCGAAATATTTCTAACAGTCGTGTAATACACCTAGTTGCATGTGAAATTAAAAAAAAGTCTAATTTCATTTTGGTAATATAGTAGTTAAATGCGGTCATCTCTGGGAGGACGAAAAAAACTAAATACATGTTGGTAATATAGGAGTTAAATGCCGCCATCTCTGGGAGGACGAAAAAAACTAAATACATGTTGGTTATATAGGAGTTAAATGCCGCCATCTCTGGGAGGACGAAAAAAACTAAATACATGTTGGTTATATAGGAGTTAAATGCCGCCATCTCTGGGAGGAAAAAGAAAGATGAATTTGGCTATACTTTGAAATTCTGAAGTTATTTGTAAACCTACGGCCGAAATACTTCTAGCAGTCGTGTAATTTATCTAGTTGCATGTTAAATTATAAAAAGTCTAAATTCATGTTGGTAATATAGTAGTTAAATGCGGTCATCTCTGGGAGGAAAAAGAAAGACGAATTTGGCTATACTTTGAAATTCTGAAGTTATTTGTAAACCTACGGCCGAAATATTTCTAAGAGTCGTGTAATACACCTAGTTGCATGTGAAATTAAAAAAAAGTCTAATTTCATTTTGGTAATATAGTAGTTAAATGCGGTCATCTCTGGGAGGACGAAAAAAACTAAATTCATGTTGGTAATATAGGAGTTAAATGCGGTCATCTCTGGGAGGAAAAAGAAAGATGAATTTGGCTATACTTTGAAATTCTGAAGTTATTTGTAAACCTACGGCCGAAATATTTCTAACAGTCGTGTAATACACCTAGTTGCATGTGAAATTAAAAAAAAGTCTAATTTCATTTTGGTAATATAGTAGTTAAATGCGGTCATCTCTGGGAGGACGAAAAAAACTAAATACATGTTGGTAATATAGGAGTTAAATGCCGCCATCTCTGGGAGGACGAAAAAAACTAAATACATGTTGGTTATATAGGAGTTAAATGCCGCCATCTCTGGGAGGAAAAAGAAAGATGAATTTGGCTATACTTTGAAATTCTGAAGTTATTTGTAAACCTACGGCCGAAATACTTCTAACAGTCGTGTAATACACCTAGTTGCATGTGAAATTATAAAAAGTCTAAATTCATGTTGGTAATATAGTAGTTAAATGCGGTCATCTCTGGGAGGAAAAGGAAAGATGAATTTGGCTATACTTTGAAATTCTGAAGTTATTTGTAAACCTACGGCCAAAATATTTCTAACAGTCGTGTAATACACCTAGTTGCGTGTGAAATTAAAAAAAAGGCTAATTTCATTTTGGTAATATAGTAGTTAAATGCGGTCATCTCTGGGAGGACGAAAAAAACTAAATACATGTTGGTAATATAGGAGTTAAATGCCGCCATCTCTGGGAGGACGAAAAAAACTAAATACATGTTGGTTATATAGGAGTTAAATGCCGCCATCTCTGGGAGGAAAAAGAAAGATGAATTTGGCTATACTTTGAAATTCTGAAGTTATTTGTAAACATAAGGCCGAAATATTTCTAACATTCGTGTAATACACCTAGTTCCATGTGAAATTAAAAAAAAATCTAAATTTATGTTGGTAATATAGTAGTTAAATGCGGTCATCTCTGGGAGGACGAAAAAAACTAAATTCATGTTGGTAATATAGAAGTTAAATGCGGTCATCTCTGGGAGGAAAAAGAAAGATGAATTTGGCTATTCTTTGAAATTCTGATCTAAATTCATGTTGGTAATATAGTAGTTAAATGCGGTCATCTCTGGGAGGACGAAAAAAACTAAATTCATGTTGGTAATATAGAAGTTAAATGCGGTCATCTCTGGGAGGAAAAAGAAAGATGAATTTGGCTATACTTTGAAATTCTGAAGTTATTTGTAAACCTACGGCCGAAATACTTCTAGCAGTCGTGTAATACACCTAGTTGCATGTGAAATTATAAAAAGTCTAAATTCATTTTGGTAATATAGTAGTTAAATGCGGTCATCTCTGGGAGGAAAAAGAAAGATGAATTTGGCTATACTTTGAAATTCTGAAGTTATTTGTAAACCTACGGCCGAAATATTTCTAACAGTCGTGTAATACACTTAGTTGCATGTGAAATTAAAAAAAAGTTTAATTTCATTTTGGTAATATAGTAGTTAAATGCGGTCATCTCTGGGAAGACGAAAAAAACTAAATACATGTTGGTAATATAGGACTTAAATGCCGCCATCTCTGGAAGGAAAAAGAAAGATGAATTTGGCTATACTTTGAAATTCTGAAATTATTTGTAAACCTACGGCCGAAATATTTCTAACAGTCGTGTAATACACCTAGTTGCATGTGAAATTAAAAAAAAGTCTTAATTCATGTTGGTAATATAGTAGTTAAATGCGGTCATCTCTGGGAGGACGAAAAAAACTAAATACATGTTGGTAATATAGGAGTTAAATGCCGCCATCTCTGGGAGGACGAAAAAAACTAAATACATGTTGGTTATATAGGAGTTAAATGCCGCCATCTCTGGGAGGAAAAAGAAAGATGAATTTGGCTATACTTTGAAATTCTGAAGTTATTTGTAAACCTACGGTCAAAATATTTCTAACAGTCGTGTAATACACCTAGTTGCATGTGAAATTAAAAAAAAGGCTAATTTCATTTTGGTAATATAGTAGTTAAATGCGGTCATCTCTGGGAGGACGAAAAAAACTAAATACATGTTGGTAATATAGGAGTTAAATGCCGCCATCTCTGGGAGGACGAAAAAAACTAAATACATGTTGGTTATATAGGAGTTAAATGCCGCCATCTCTGGGAGGAAAAAGAAAGATGAATTTGGCTATACTTTGAAATTCTGAAGTTATTTGTAAACCTACGGCCGAAATACTTCTAACAGTCGTGTAATACACCTAGTTGCATGTGAAATTATAAAAAGTCTAAATTCATGTTGGTAATATAGTAGTTAAATGCGGTCATCTCTAGGAGGAAAAGGAAAGATGAATTTGGCTATACTTTGAAATTCTGAAGTTATTTGTAAACCTACGGCCAAAATATTTCTAACAGTCGTGTAATACACCTAGTTGCATGTGAAATTAAAAAAAAGGCTAATTTCATTTTGGTAATATAGTAGTTAAATGCGGTCATCTCTGGGAGGACGAAAAAAACTAAATACATGTTGGTAATATAGGAGTTAAATGCCGCCATCTCTGGGAGGACGAAAAAAACTAAATACATGTTGGTTATATAGGAGTTAAATGCCGCCATCTCTGGGAGGAAAAAGAAAGATGAATTTGGCTATACTTTGAAATTCTGAAGTTATTTGTAAACATAAGGCCGAAATATTTCTAACATTCGTGTAATACACCTAGTTACATGTGAAAATAAAAAAAAATCTAAATTCATGTTGGTAATATAGTAGTTAAATGCGGTCATCTCTGGGAGGACGAAAAAAACTAAATTCATGTTGGTAATATAGAAGTTAAATGCGGTCATCTCTGGGAGGAAAAAGAAAGATGAATTTGGCTATACTTTGAAATTCTGAAGTTATTTGTAAACTTACGGCCGAAATACTTCTAGCAGTCGTGTAATACACCTAGTTGCATGTGAAATTATAAAAAGTCTAAATTCATGTTGGTAATATAGTAGTTAAATGCGGTCATCTCTGGGAGGAAAAAGAAAGATGAATTTGGCTATACTTTGAAATTCTGAAGTTATTTGTAAACCTACGGCCGAAATATTTCTAACAGTCGTGTAATACACCTAGTTGCATGTGAAATTAAAAAAAAGTTTAATTTCATTTTGGTAATATAGTAGTTAAATGCGGTCATCTCTGGGAGGACGAAAAAAACTAAATACATGTTGGTAATATAGGAGTTAAATGCCGCCATCTCTGGGAGGACGAAAAAAACTAAATACATGTTGGTAATATAGGAGTTAAATGCTGCCATCTCTGGGAGGAAAAAGAAAGATGAATTTGGCTATACTTTGAAATTCTGAAGTTATTTGTAAACCTAAGGCCGAAATATTTCTAACATTCGTGTAATACACCTAGTTCCATGTGAAATTAAAAAAAAATCTAAATTCATGTTGGTAATATAGTAGTTAAATGCGGTCATCTCTGGGAGGACGAAAAAAACTAAATACATGTTGGTAATATAGGAGTTAAATGCCGCCATCTGTGCGAGGAAAAAGAAAGATGAATTTTGCTATACTTTAAAATTCTGAAGTTATTTGTAAACCTAAGGCCGAAATATTTCTAACAGTCGTGTAATACACCTAGTTGCATGTGAAATTATAAAAAGTCTAAATTCATGTTGGTAATATAGTAGTTAAATGCGGTCATCTCTGGGAGGAAAAAGAAAGATGAATTTGGCTATACTTTGAAATTCTGAAGTTATTTGTAAATCTACGGCCGAAATATTTCTAACATTCGTGTAATACACCTAGTTCCATGTGAAATTAAAAAAAAATCTAAATTCATGTTGGTAATATAGTAGTTAAATGCGGTCATCTCTGGGAGGACGAAAAAAACTAAATTCATGTTGGTAATATAGAAGTTAAATGCGGTCATCTCTGGGAGGAAAAAGAAAGATGATGTTCCGCACAGCCGAGCGAGAAAAACGGCGCTCTGGCCCGAACGTGCGACGGCCCGGGCCTCGGCCGCGAATCCCGCGGCACCCCGGCCCGAACAAGGAGCTAGCCGAGACCCGAACCCGGCCGCGCAGAGCGCGGCCCCCGGGCCTGCGCTAGCCGAGACTCGAACCTAGCCTCGGCCGCACGCTGCCGGGCGGCCAGGGGGAGGCGCGGTGTCGCGATCGGAACTTGGTCACTTCACGGCGACATCGCGGCCACCACGCGCCGCCATTGGAAAACCGCCGCCACTGCGGCGGCCGAGCGGCCGAGGGGAGGGGGCAGCCGGATTAGTGACCAAGACCACGCCCCGGGACCGCGTGGAAAGATAATTTCATTTTTGTCACATAACTGGCTGTGTAAAATTATTTGTGCCATGATTTAACTGTATCTACATAGAGTTTTGTAAGGGCGATCGCCCAGAGATAGTTTGACGCACCTCAAAAATCATTGTACTAATAAAAAATGGATTTTAAGGTTTGAGGTGCGTTAATAAATTCCCTGGGCTATCGCCCGCATTGTAATATGCCAGGCATCGCGAGGCAGGTTCATGTTTGTAATAAAAAGTACTCGCGATGCCTGGGAAATGTAAAATAAATGAGAGATGAATTTAATTGTATGACGAAAGTCAGTTCTGCCGACCCACACTGGACGGCGGAAAAAATGACCAAAGTTTCCCGATTTGGCCGCCAGGTGGTGTCGGCCCGGGACCGTATCGGGGTGGCGCGGGGATATTTTGAGCCCCCTGATTGGTCCCGGGGATTTGCTGGAGTGTGGCACTCCTATTGGTATTTTACAAATATAAATAAACGGTCCAGCGGTTGAAAATTCACTTGCCTCGTGTGCTTCACCGCTGGACATCTCTACTGAACATCAAGCCTTTCATTTCTGACCCCGCTTACCCTGGACTTGCTGCTTCTGGAATTCTGACCTGGCTTTCACTTTGGATCGACCCCGGATTATTCCACGACCTTGGCTGTTACACTGGACGGAGATTTGGACTACACCACTGCACGCCGCTGCAGACATCACCGACCGAGAAGCGAGGCGAATCGGCGAACCACCCCTACACAGATTACAGTCTTGTTCGTACTGAACAAGTGGTCCTTCGAGCCGGATTGCCGATTTGCTTCGCAAACCTAACAGCAGGATTGCGTCATGTCTCGATCGGGACTGCGATCGGGACACGCCGAGGAGCAAGAGAGAAGATTGGAGGCGGAGGAGCGACACACCGAGCCATCGGACTCAGACGCACACCAGTCTGAGGATGACCGCGGCTCGCAGAGGGAGTCATCGACCGTGACTGACGACACGATTCGTCAACTGAGGGCTGAGCTACGGAGGAGTGAGCGGCGACATCACCGCCTCATCAAGGAGCTGCAGCGGGAGCACGGAGAAGCATTGCTCCGTGCTCGCACAGTCACGGCCGCCGCCGAGAACGTCGGCGGAGAGGCGGCAGGAGCCGCCGCCCGGGACGGGTCGGTAGCCCTGAAAGAGGCCACCGCACCGGGCACAGCACTGGACGCGGCACTGGGAGCGGGACCGAGCGCGGCATGGCCCGCCGCGCTCACTACCGCGCGGACCGCGGGGACGGGCGCCGCCACAGCGGCGGCGCTCGAAGCGGCACTGGGAGCGGGACCGAGCGCGGCATGGCCCGCCGCGCTCACTACCGCGCGGACCGCCGGGCCGGGCGCCGCCACAGCGGCGGCGCTCGAGGCGGACCGGAACGCGCCGCCGGCTGGGGGCCGGCCGCAGGTTTCGCCGCTAGACATCGGAGGCGTCGGGACCGTCGGAGGGATTCCGCGCGCTCACTCGAGGGACACCGCGCAGGCGTCGCCGCATGATGCGGCCACAGCGCACGGTGCCACATCATTTACGAGGGAGTGGGTACGCGACCAACGGGATCCGATGGCGATGATGGCGACCGCCATATCGGACGCCATCCGATCAGCACGAGCGGAAGGGAGCCCGAGAACACACTCGGGCCAGGACGAGCCGCGCATGAATGCGTTCATTGCGCGGCAGGCCGTCGCTAAGGATTTGCCGCCGTTTAGCGGCGATCCCCTGGACTGGCCGACTTTTAAGGCGCAGTACGAACAGTCGACGGCCCTGTGCGAGCTGTCGAACAGCGAAAATCTGCTGCGCCTACAGAGAGCCCTGAAAGGGCGAGCACGTGAGTCAGTCGCGGCTCTTTTAATAGAGCCGCGAAACGTGCCGGAGATAATGGCCATACTGGAGAGGTGGTATGGCCGCCCGGATAAAATTGTCGAGAGCATGCTCGACCGAGCAAGGAGACATCCCCGCCTTGCAGACAACGCCACCACGGAAGCAATTGTGGACTACGCGGTCGCGGTCAGGAACGTGGTGGCGACCGTTGAAAACTTCAACGGGAGGCAGCTGGCCCCTGCACAGCTGCTGACAGAGCTGGTCGGCAAAATGCCGACTTGTTACAAGATGCTCTGGATGGCGGAGCGCCGCGGCATGGGAAAAGACGTGACGGTGCATGATTTTTCAGCGTGGCTAACAGAGCTCACGGCTGAAGCGCCGCACACAGGGTGTCTGGAGTCGGCGGCGCAGACGCAGAGAGGGCGCAGGAGCGCCCAGGTGCACGCGACGCAGGAAGCGGACGGCGAGGCCGAGGCGGGCGCGCCGCCGCGGGCGAGCGCGGCCGCCGGCCGCAGGGAGCGGCAGTGCGCGGCCTGCAGGTCGCCGCAGCACGGGACGGCAGTCTGCGCAGAATTCGCGCAGAAATCATACGCAGACAGATGGGCCGTGGTTCGAAAAGCTAGTGTGTGTTTTGTGTGCCTTGAGGCAGGGCACCGGGCCCCACAGTGCCGGTCGACGCGATGCGGTGTAAGCGGGTGCCGCGCGCTACACCATCGCTTGCTACACGGGGCGCCGCGCGCCGCGGCCGCGCCCGGAGCCGCGCACCCGCCCGGCGGGGGCGCGCCGGCCGCCGTGCCGAGCGCGTACCGGCGGCCGGAGGGGTACGCCGGTCCGAGTACCGGCGACCTAGTGGGTCTAACGGGAGACCGCCGGCACCACCGGGTGCTGTTGAAAGTGTTGCCGGTTGTGATAAGTGGCCCGCGGGGGCAAGTGGGTGCGTATGCACTATTGGACGAAGGGTCAACCGTCACCCTGATTGACGCAAGGTTGGCCAAGGCCGTCGGTGCGCGGGGACCGGTGCGTGAATTACGCATACATGGAGCGAGCGGCATGTGCTCGTCCGACGCCCGGTCACAAACCGTGCACATATCAGTGACAGGTGACGGCGGGGAGTATCCGCTGAAGGCGAATACGGTGCGTGGGCTGGCGCTGCCCGCGCAATGGACGGTGCCGGCCTGCGATGGCCGGCGTGGCGCGGGCTCAGAAAGGGCCGCGCAGGTGGTGCCACAGCTCCTGATTGGGCAGGATCACGCCCACCTCATAGTGACACGTGAGGTGAGGACAAATTATGGGACAAGGATCCTGTCCCGCACGGCCCTGGGGTGGACCGTGCATGGCACCACCGAACAGGATACGGAGAGTGCGGGCGCTACCATTTTAGCGCTCGCCGGGACGCCGCGCCCGGCGGCCGACAGCCGCCTGGAGGCGCTTGTGCGCCAGCACTATTCGGTGGACTCGCTGGGAGTGACCACCGCGGCCCGGGTCAATGCTGAGGATGCCCGGGCCATGCAGATAATGGCCGCCACTACGCGGCAGCTGCCAAGCGGCCGATGGGAGACGGGCCTCCTGTGGAGACAGCCCGACGCCGGCCTGCCCGACAATAGACAGTGCGCAGTGAGCCGATTGGCCGGCATCGAGAGGAGATGCCGGCGAGACCCGGCATTCGCGGCCGCATACCAGGCCAAGCTGGCGGACTATGTCCAGCAGGGGTATGCGCGCCGGATCACAGAAGGTGAGGCAGCGCGGCTGGGTGGCCGCCGGTGGTACCTGCCGCACTTCGCAGTTTTCAACCCGAATAAACCAGGGAAGATTCGGGTTGTATTTGATGCCGCCAGCCGGTGCAAAGGAGTCTCCCTCAACGACGCCCTACTGACAGGCCCCGACATGCTGTCATCGCTGTTGGGGAACGTGTTCAGGTTTAGGGAGGGAGGGGTGGCGCTGGCGGCCGATATTAAGGAAATGTTCCTGCGGATACAGATCAGGAAACAGGATCAAGAGGCGCAGTTATTTCTGTGGCGCCAGCCGGGCGAGACTGAGCCCGGCATATACCAGATGGGCTCCATGATCTTTGGGGCGACGTGCTCACCGAGCAGCGCACAATACGTGCGAAATTGTATAGCCGCCGCCGGTGCGGCGGCGCATCCCGAGGCCGCCGAGGCAATCCGTAATAAATTTTACATGGACGACTACCTCGACGCGGTGGACACTCCGGATCACGCCATCCGGATGACAGCAGGGGTGACCGAGGTGCTCCGCCGCGGCGGCATGCACCTCAGGAATTGGACGTCGAACAATGCGGCAGTCCTGAAGCGACTCCCCGAGCACCTGAGGTCGACGGCGCCGGTGCAGATAATCGGGGAAGAGAAGACGGCGGAACGCGTGCTCGGGATCACCTGGGATCCGGTCTCCGACAAGTTTATTTTTAAATTCATAAATTTGCCGGAAATGCATGCCGAGGACCGCCCGACGAAGCGCGCTCTATTAAGCGCGGTGATGAGAATCTTCGACCCGGTGGGCTTTGTTGCCTGCCTGCTGGTGCGGTCGAAGATACTACTACAGGCGGTGTGGCGGTCCAAGGTCGGCTGGGACGAGCCGATCAATCCCGAGCACGCCGAGAGGTGGCGAGAATGGCACCGGCTGGCACGAGACAGCCAGTGCGCGGTGCCGCGCCAAGTAATTAGAGGCCGGAGAAGCCGGCCAGATTTGCACGTGTTCTGCGACGCGTCAGAACAGGCGTGCTGCACGGTCGCCTATTTCGTCGAGGCAGGAGAGGGCGGCAATTACGTAGCCTTCACCTCGGCGAAATGTAAGGTGGCCCCGCTCAAGCCGCTCTCTATCCCGCGGCTTGAGCTGCAAGCAGCACTGATGGCCGCAAGATTGGCGGCTACCATAAAAAAGGAACACACGTGCACAATCGGGAGGACTGTCATGTGGACAGATTCCACGACAGTCCTAACATGGATTAAGACGGATCCCCGGGCCTACTCAGCATTTGTGGCAAACCGGCTCGGGGAAATCGACGAGCTAACGGACATCACGTCCTGGCGATGGGTGCCCACACGGGCGAATCCCGCGGATATGGGGACCCGAGAGAGGGAGCCTCTGGATCTAACAGAGGACGGGAAATGGTTCCGCGGGCCGGCATTCCTGAGAGGCCCGGAGGCAGCGTGGCCGCGGGAGCCCGCGCGGGCCGAGCCGAGCCGGGAGGCGCTCGAGCGGCGGCCGGAAACCGTGGCGCTCACCGGGCAAGCGACAGCGACCGGCGGGGCCCTGCCGGACATCGCCCGCTTCTCGTCGTGGACCCGATTGGTCCGCGCAACAGCATGGGTCGGGCGATTTGTGGCGAACTGTCGGCGCACGCAGCGCGCCGATCCGGCCGCCGAACTATCGCTGATGGAGAGGGAGCAAGCGGAGCGCGCCTGGGTCCTACACGCCCAGGCGCAGACATTCGAAGAGGAGCGGACGCGGCTGCGACGGGGGGAGACTCTCCCGAAAACCAGCCGCCTGTACCCGCTGTCGCCGCACCTAGACGAGGACGGCGTACTGAGGATGGGCACCCGCTTGGTCGCGGGTGCCACGGAGGCGATAACGCCTGGATTGAGGGCGCCGATCATACTGGATGGCGCCCACCCATACACACGGCTCTTGGTAAGGCACCATCATGAGAAGAGCCAGCACCCGGGCACAGAGAGGACTGTCACCGACATACGAAGCAACTTTTTTGTCCTGCGGCTGAGGCCGACTGTGCGCCGGGTGCAGTTTGAGTGCCAGGCTTGCCGCAACAGAAGGGGGCGGCCGATGCAGCCGCTGATGGGGCAGCTGCCCCAGGCCCGACTGGCCCACCATGAACCACCCTTCACTCACTGCGGGCTGGACTACTTCGGGCCGATGGAGGTCACCATCGGCCGAAGGAAGGAGAAAAGATACGGCGCGCTGTTCACCTGTATGACCACGCGCGCCGTACATATGGAGTTGGCAGGATCCCTCACGGCCGACTCGGCCATCATGGCCATTCGTCGGATGGCAGCACGCCGCGGCCACCCGCGCCACATTTATTCGGATAACGGAACGAATTTTCATGGCGCGGACAGAGAGCTGGCCGCGGCTCTCCAGGAGGTGCGGGAGGACCCGCGGGTCCATGATCACCTGAGCGAGACGGCCTCCGACTGGATCTTTAACCCGCCGCTCGCCCCTCACATGGGAGGGGCATGGGAGAGCTTGGTGCGCTCCATAAAGCGGGCGCTGGGAGCCACGCTGAAGGAGCGCGCTCCTAGGGAGGAGACATTGCTGACAGCCCTGGCGGAGGCGGAATACTCGGTAAATAACCGGCCGCTCACCCACGTGTCAGTGGACCCCCGCGACAGCGCGCCGCTGACCCCGAACCACCTACTGCTCGGGGCCGCGGGCCGCTTTCAGCATCTGGCAGTGTACGGGGCACTGGACGAACAGGTCTGCCTCCGCAGACAATGGCGGATAGCCCAGCAGATCGCCGATGCATTTTGGCGGCGATGGGTAAAAGAATACCTTCCGACGCTGGCACAGCGTCGGAAGTGGCAGGAGCCAGCACCACCGATTCAGGAAGGCGCGGTGGTGATAGTGGCGGATCCCGCGCTCCCGCGAAACTGTTGGCCCAAAGGGGTCATCACGGAGGCGCGGCCGGCGGCGGACGGACAGATCCGGTCCGTCCGCGTGAGGACAGCGGCGGGCGATTATACGAGGCCCGCCACGAAGGTTATCCCCCTGTTGACCCACAGCCCTGGGTCTGAGGCGGCCGCAGGAGAGTCGCTGTGCTGCCTAAGGAGTACGGCGGAGCCGCACGGGGGGAGTGTTCCGCACAGCCGAGCGAGAAAAACGGCGCTCTGGCCCGAACGTGCGACGGCCCGGGCCTCGGCCGCGAATCCCGCGGCACCCCGGCCCGAACAAGGAGCTAGCCGAGACCCGAACCCGGCCGCGCAGAGCGCGGCGCCCGGGCCTGCGCTAGCCGAGACTCGAACCTAGCCGCGGCCGCACGCTGCCGGGCGGCCAGGGGGAGGCGCGGTGTCGCGATCGGAACTTGGTCACTTCACGGCGACATCGCGGCCACCACGCGCCGCCATTGGAAAACCGCCGCCACTGCGGCGGCCGAGCGGCCGAGGGGAGGGGGCAGCCGGATTAGTGACCAAGACCACGCCCCGGGACCGCGTGGAAAGATAATTTCATTTTTGTCACATAACTGGCTGTGTAAAATTATTTGTGCCATGATTTAACTGTATCTACATAGAGTTTTGTAAGGGCGATCGCCCAGAGATAGTTTGACGCACCTCAAAAATCATTGTACTAATAAAAAATGGATTTTAAGGTTTGAGGTGCGTTAATAAATTCCCTGGGCTATCGCCCGCATTGTAATATGCCAGGCATCGCGAGGCAGGTTCATGTTTGTAATAAAAAGTACTCGCGATGCCTGGGAAATGTAAAATAAATGAGAGATGAATTTAATTGTATGACGAAAGTCAGTTCTGCCGACCCACACTGGACGGCGGAAAAAATGACCAAAGTTTCCCGATTTGGCCGCCAGGTGGTGTCGGCCCGGGACCGTATCGGGGTGGCGCGGGGATATTTTGAGCCCCCTGATTGGTCCCGGGGATTTGCTGGAGTGTGGCACTCCTATTGGTATTTTACAAATATAAATAAACGGTCCAGCGGTTGAAAATTCACTTGCCTCGTGTGCTTCACCGCTGGACATCTCTACTGAACATCAAGCCTTTCATTTCTGACCCCGCTTACCCTGGACTTGCTGCTTCTGGAATTCTGACCTGGCTTTCACTTTGGATCGACCCCGGATTATTCCACGACCTTGGCTGTTACACTGGACGGAGATTTGGACTACACCACTGCACGCCGCTGCAGACATCACCGACCGAGAAGCGAGGCGAATCGGCGAACCACCCCTACACAGATTACAGTCTTGTTCGTACTGAACAGATGAATTTGGCTATACTTTGAAATTCTGAAGTTATTTGTAAACCTACGGCCGAAATATTTCTAACAGTCGTGTAATACACCTAGTTGCATGTGAAATTAAAAAAAAGTCTTAATTCATGTTGGTAATATAGTAGTTAAATGCGGTCATCTCTGGGAGGACGAAAAAAACTAAATACATGTTGGTAATATAGGAGTTAAATGCCGCCATCTGTGCGAGGAAAAAGAAAGATGAATTTTGCTATACTTTAAAATTCTGAAGTTATTTGTAAACCTAAGGCCGAAATATTTCTAACCGTCGTGTTATACACCTAGTTGCATGTGTAATTATAAAAAGTCTAAATTCATGTTGGTAATATAGTAGTTAAATGCGGTCATCTCTGGGAGGAAAAAGAACGATGAATTTGGCTATACTTTGAAATTCTGAAGTTATTTGTAAACCTACGGCCGAAATATTTCTAACAGTCGTGTAATACACCTAGTTGCATGTGAAATTAAAAAAAAGTCTAATTTCATTTTGGTAATATAGGACTTAAATGCCGCCATCTCTGGAAGGAAAAAGAAAGATGAATTTGGCTATACTTTGAAATTCTGAAATTATTTGTAAACCTACGGCCGAAATATTTCTAACAGTCGTGTAATACACCTAGTTGCATGTGAAATTAAAAAAAAGTCTAAATTCATTTTGGTAATATAGTAGTTAAATGCGGTCATCTCTGGGAGGACGAAAAAATCTAAATTCATGTTGGTAATATAGGAGTTAAATGCGGTCATCTCTGGGAAGACGAAAAAAACTAAATTCAGGTTTGTCATATAGGAGTTAAATGCGGTCATCTCTGGGAGGAAAAAGAAAGATGAATTTGGCTATACTTTGAAATTCTGAAGTTATTTGTAAACCTACGGCCGAAATATTTCTAACAGTCGTGTAATACACCTAGTTGCATGTGAAATTAAAAAAAAGTCTAAATTCATGTTGGTAATATAGTAGTTAAATGCGGTCATCTCTGGGAGGACGAAAAAAACTTAATACATGTTGGTAATATAGGAGTTAAATGCCGCCATCTCTGGGAGGAAAAAGAAAGATGAATTTGGCTATACTTTGAAATTCTGAAGTTATTTGTAAACCTACGGCCGAAATATTTCTAACAGTCGTGTAATACACCTAGTTGCATGTGAAATTAAAAAAAAGTCTAAATTCATGTAGGTAATATAGTAGTTAAATGCGGTCATCTCTGGGAGGACGAAAAAAACTAAATACATGTTGGTAATATAGGAGTTAAATGCCGCCATCTGTGCGAGGAAAAAGAAAGATGAATTTTGCTATACTTTAAAATTCTGAAGTTATTTGTAAACCTAATGCCGAAATATTTCTAACAATCGTGTAATACACTTAGTTGCATGTGAAATTAAAAAAAAGTCTAAATTCATGTAGGTAATATAGTAGTTAAATGCGGTCATCTCTGGGAGGACGAAAAAAACTAAATTCATGTTGGTAATATAGGAGTTAAATGCGGTCATCTCTGGGAGGAAAAAGAAAGATGAATTTGGCTATACTTTGAAATTCTAAAGTTATTTGTAAACCTACGGCCGAAATATTTCTAACAGTCGTGTAATACACCTAGTTGCATGTGAAATTAAAAAAAAGTCTAAAATCATTTTGGTAATATAGTAGTTAAATGCGGTCATCTCTGGGAGGACGAAAAAATCTAAATTCATGTTGGTAATATAGGAGTTAAATGCGGTCATCTCTGGGAGGACGAAAAAAACTATATTCATGTTGGTCATATAGGAGTTAAATGCGGTCATCTCTGGGAGGAAAAAGAAAGATGAATTTGGCTATACTTTGAAATTCTGAAGTTATTTGTAAACCTACGGCCGAAATATTTCTAACAGTCGTGTAATACACCTAGTTGCATGTGAAATTAAAAAAAAGTCTAAATTCATGTTGGTAATATAGAAGTTAAATGCGGTCATCTCTGGGAGGACGAAAAAAACTAAATTCATGTTGGTAATATAGGACTTAAATGCCGCCATCTCTGGGAGGAAAAAGAAAGATGAATTTGGCTATACTTTGAAATTCTGAAGTTATTTGTAAACCTACGGCCGAAATATTTCTAACAGTCGTGTAATACACCTAGTTGCATGTGAAATTAAAAAAAATCTATATTTATGTTGGTAATATAGTAGTTAAATGCGGTCATCTCTGGGAGGAAAAAGAAAGATGAATTTGGCTATACTTTGAAATTCTGAAGTTATTTGTAAACCTACGGCCGAAATATTTCTAAGAGTCGTGTAATACACCTAGTTGCATGTGAAATTAAAAAAAAGTCTAATTTCATTTTGGTAATATAGTAGTTAAATGCGGTCATCTCTGGGAGGACGAAAAAAACTAAATTCATGTTGGTAATATAGTAGTTAAATGCGGTCATCTCTGGGAGGACGAAAAAAACTAAATACATGTTGGTAATATAGGAGTTAAATGCCGCCATCTCTGGGAGGACGAAAAAAACTAAATACATGTTGGTTATATAGGAGTTAAATGCCGCCATCTCTGGGAGGAAAAAGAAAGATGAATTTGGCTATACTTTGAAATTCTGAAGTTATTTGTAAACCTAAGGCCGAAATATTTCTAACATTCGTGTAATACACCTAGTTGCATGTGAAATAAAAAAAAGTCTAAATCCATGTTGGTAATATAGTAGTTAAATGCGGTCATCTCTAGGAGGACGAAAACAACTAAATTCATCTTGGTAATATAGGAGTTTAATGCGGTCATCTCTGGGAGGACGAAAAAAACTAAATTCATGTTGGTAATATAGTAGTTAAATGCGGTCATCTCTGGGAGGACGAAAAAAACTAAATACATGTTGGTAATATAGGAGTTAAATGCCGCCATCTCTAGGAGGAAAAAGAAAGATGAATTTGGCTATACTTTGAAATTCTGAAGTTATTTGTAAACCTAAGGCCGAAATATTTCTAACATTCGTGTAATACACCTAGTTCCATGTGAAATTAAAAAAAAATCTAAATTCATGTTGGTAATATAGTAGTTAAATGCGGTCATCTCTGGGAGGACGAAAAAAACTAAATTCATGTTGGTAATATAGAAGTTAAATGCGGTCATCTCTGGGAGGAAAAAGAAAGATGAATTTGGCTATACTTTGAAATTCTGAAGTTATTTGTTAACCTACGGCCGAAATATTTCTAACAGTCGTGTAATACACCTAGTTGCATGTGAAATTAAAAAAAAGTCTAAATTCATGTTGGTAATATAGTAGTTAAATGCGGTCATCTCTGGGAGGACGAAAAAAACTAAATACATGTTGGTAATATAGGAGTTAAATGCCGCCATCTCTGGGAGGACGAAAAAAACTAAATTGATGTTGGTAATATAGGAGTTAAATGCGGTCATCTCTGGGAAGAAAAAGAAAGATGAATTTGGCTATACTTTGAAATTCTGAAGTTATTTGTAAACCTACGGCCGAAATAGTTCTAACAGTCGTGTAATACACCTAGTTGCATGTGAAATTAAAAAAAAGTCTAAATTCATGTTGGTAATATAGAAGTTAAATGCGGTCATCTCTAGGAGGACGAAAAAAACTAAATACATGTTGGTAATATAGGAGTTAAATGCCGCCATCTCTGGGAGGAAAAAGAAAGATGAATTTGGCTATACTTTGAAATTCTGAAGTTATTTGTAAACCTACGGCCGAAATACTTATAACAGTCGTGTAATAACACCTAGTTGCATGTGAAATAAAAAAAAAGTCTAAATTCTTGTTGGTAATATAGTAGTTAAATGCGGTCATCTCTGGGAGGACGAAAACAACTAAATACATCTTGGTAATATAGGAGTTTAATGCGGTCATCTCTGGGAGGACGAAAAAAACTAAATTCATGTTGGTAATATAGTAGTTAAATGCGGTCATCTCTGGGAGGACGAAAAAAACTAAATACATGTTGGTAATATAGGAGTTAAATGCCGCCATCTCTGGGAGGAAAAAGAAAGATGAATTTGGCTATTCTTTGAAATTCTGAAGTTATTTGTAAACCTAATGCCGAAATATTTCTAACAATCGTGTTATACACTTAGTTGCATGTGAAATTAAAAAAAAGTCTAAATTCATGTAGGTAATATAGTAGTTAAATGTGGTCATCTCTGGGAGGACGAAAAAAACTAAATTCATGTTGGTAATATAGGAGTTAAATGCGGTCATCTCTGGGAGGAAAAAGAAAGATGAATTTGGCTATACTTTGAAATTCTGAAGTTATTTGTTAACCTACGGCCGAAATACTTCTAACAGTCGTGTAATAACACCTAGTTGCATGTGAAATAAAAAAAAAGTCTAAATTCATGTTGGTAATATAGGAGTTAAATGCGGTCATCTCTGGGAGGACGAAAAAAACTAAATTTATCTTGGTAATATAGGAGTTAAATGTGGTCATATCTGGGAGGACGAAAAAAATTAAATTGATGTTGGTAATATAGGAGTTAAATGCGGTCATCTCTGGGAGGACGAAAAAAACTAAATTGATGTTGGTAATATAGGAGTTAAATGCGGTCATCTCTGGGAGGACGAAAAAAACTAAATTCATGTTGGTAATATAGGAGTTAAATGCGTTCATCTCTGAAGAGAAAAAGAAAGATGAGTTTGGCTATACTTTGAAATTCTGAAGTTATTTGTAAACCTACGGCCGAAATATTTCTAACAGTCGTGTAATACACCTAGTTGCATGTGAAATTTAAAAAAAAAGTCTAAATTCATGTTGGTAATATAGTAGTTAAATGCGGTCATCTCTGGGAGGACGAAAAATACTAAATTCATGTTGGTAATATAGGAGTTAAATGCGTTCATCTCTGGGAAGAAAAAGAAAGATGAGTTTGGCTATACTTTGAAATTCTGAAGTTATTTGTAAACCTACGGCCGAAATATTTCTAACAGTCGTGTAATACACCTAGTTGCATGTGAAATTAAAAAAAAGTCTAAATTCATGTTGGTAATATAGTAGTTAAATGCGGTCATCTCTAGGAGGACGAAAAAAACTAAATTCATGTTGGTAATATAGGAGTTAATTGCGGTCATCTCTGGGAGGAAAAAGAAAGATGAATTTGGCTATACTTTGAAATTCTGAAGTTATTTGTAAACCTACGGCCGAAATACTTCTAACAGTCGTGTAATAACACCTAGTTGCATGTGAAATAAAAAAAAAGTCTAAATTCATGTTGGTAATATAGGAGTTAAATGCGGTCATCTCTGGGAGGACGAAAAAAACTAAATTTATCTTGGTAATATAGGAGTTAAATGTGGTCATCTCTGGGAGGACGAAAAAAACTAAATTCATGTTGGTAATATAGGAGTTAAATGCGGTCATCTCTAGGAGGACGAAAAAAACTAAATACATGTTGGTAATATAGGAGTTAAATGCCGCCATCTCTGGGAGGACGAAAAAAACTAAATTGATGTTGGTAATATAGGAGTTAAATGCGGTCATCTCTGGGAAGAAAAAGAAAGATGAATGTGGCTATACTTTGAAATTCTGAAGTTATTTGTAAACCTACGGCCGAAATAGTTCTAACAGTCGTGTAATACACCTAGTTGCATGTGAAATTAAAAAAAAGTCTAAATTCATGTTGGTAATATAGTAGTTAAATGCGGTCATATCTGGGAGGACAAAAAAACTAAATACATGTTGGTAATATAGGAGTTAAATGCCGCCATCTCTGGGAGGAAAAAGAAAGATGAATTTGGCTATACTTTGAAATTCTGAAGTTATTTGTAAACCTACGGCCGAAATACTTATAACAGTCGTGTAATAACACCTAGTTGCATGTGAAATAAAAAAAAAGTCTAAATTCATGTTGGTAATATAGTAGTTAAATGCGGTCATCTCTGGGAGGACGAAAAAAACTAAATTCATGTTGGTAATATAGGAGTTAAATGCGGTCATATCTGGGAGGAAAAAGAAAGATGAATTTGGCTATACTTTGAAATTCTGAAGTTATTTGTAAACCTACGGCCGAAATACTTCTAACAGTCGTGTAATAACACCTAGTTGCATGTGAAATAAAAAAAAAGTCTAAATTCATGTTGGTAATATAGGAGTTAAATGCGGTCATCTCTGGGAGGACGAAAAAAACTAAATTTATCTTGGTAATATAGGAGTTAAATGTGGTCATCTCTGGGAGGACGAAAAAAACTAAATTCATGTTGGTAATATAGGAGTTAAATGCCGCCATCTCTGGGAGGAAAAAGAAAGATGAATTTGGCTATACTTTGAAATTCTGAAGTTATTTGTAAACCTAAGGCCGAAATATTTCTGACAGTCGTGTAATACACCTAGTTGCATGTGAAATAAAAAAAAAGTCTAAATTCATGTTGGTAATATAGTAGTTAAACGCGGTCATCTCTGGGAGGACGAAAAAAACTAAATACATGTTGGTAATATAGGAGTTAAATGCCGCCATCTCTGGGAGGACGAAAAAAACTAAATACATGTTGGTTATATAGGAGTTAAATGCCGCCATCTCTGGGAGGAAAAAGAAAGATGAATTTGGCTATACTTTGAAATTCTGAAGTTATTTGTAAACCTACGGCCGAAATATTTCTAACAGTCGTATAATACACCTAGTTGCATGTGAAATTAAAAAAAAGTCTAAATTCATGTTGGTAATATAGTAGTTAAATGCGGTCATCTCTGGGAGGACGAAAAAAACTAAATACATGTTGGTAATATAGGAGTTAAATGCCGCCATCTGTGCGAGGAAAAAGAAAGATGAATTTTGCTATACTTTAAAATTCTGAAGTTATTTGTAAACCTAAGGCCGAAATATTTCTAACAGTCGTGTAATACACCTAGTTGCATGTGAAATTATAAAAAGTCTAAATTCATGTTGGTAATATAGTAGTTAAATGCGGTCATCTCTGGGAGGAAAAAGAAAGATGAATTTGGCTATACTTTGAAATTCTAAAGTTATTTGTAAACCTACGGCCGAAATATTTCTAACAGTCGTGTAATACACCTTGTTGCATGTGAAATTAAAAAAAAATCTAAATTCATGTTGGTAATATAGTAGTTAAATGCGGTCATCTCTGGGAGGACGAAAAAAACTAAATAAATGTTGGTAATATAGGAGTTAAATGCCGCCATCTCTGGGAGGACGAAAAAAACTAAATACATGTTGGTTATATAGTAGTTAAATGCCGCCATCTCTGGGAGGAAAAAGAAAGATGAATTTGGCTATACTTTGAAATTCTGAAGTTATTTGTAAACATAAGGCCGAAATATTTCTAACATTTGTGTAATACACCTAGTTCCATGTGAAATTAAAAAAAAATCTAAATTCATGTTGGTAATATAGTAGTTAAATGCGGTGATCTCTGGGAGGACGAAAAAAACTAAATTCATGTTGGTAATATAGAAGTTAAATGCGGTCATCTCTGGGAGGAAAAAGAAAGATGAATTTGGCTATACTTTGAAATTCTGAAGTTATTTGTAAACCTACGGCCGAAATACTTCTAACAGTCGTGTAATACACCAAGTTGCATGTGAAATTATAAAAAGTCTAAATTCATGTTGGTAATATAGTAGTTAAATGCGGTCATCTCTGGGAGGAAAAAGAAAGATGAATTTGGCTATACTTTGAAATTCTGAAGTTATTTGTAAACCTACGGCCGAAATATTTCTAACAGTCGTGTAATACACCTAGTTGCATGTGAAATTAAAAAAAAGTCTAATTTCATTTTGGTAATATAGTAGTTAAATGCGGTCATCTCTGGGAGGACGAAAAAAACTAAATACATGTTGGTAATATAGGAGTTAAATGCCGCCATCTCTGGGAGGACGAAAAAAACTAAATACATGTTGGTAATATAGGAGTTAAATGCGGTCATCTCTGGGAAGAAAAAGAAAGAGGAATTTGGCTATACTTTGAAATTCTGAAGTTATTTGTAAACCTACGGCCGTAATACTTCTAACAGTCGTGTAATAACACCTAGTTGCATGTGAAATAAAAAAAAAGTCTAAATTCATGTAGGTAATATAGTAGTTAAATGCGGTCATCTCTGGGAGGACGAAAAAAACTAAATTCATGTTGGTAATATAGGAGTTAAATGCGGTCATCTCTGGGAGGAAAAAGAAAGATGAATTTGGCTATACTTTGAAATTCTGAAGTTATTTGTAAACCTACGGCCGAAATACTTCTAACAGTCGTGTAATAACACCTAGTTGCATGTGAAATAAAAAAAAAGTCTAAATTCATGTTGGTAATATAGGAGTTAAATGCGGTCATCTCTGGGAGGACGAAAAAAACTAAATTTATCTTGGTAATATAGGAGTTAAATGTGGTCATATCTGGGAGGACGAAAAAAATTAAATTGATGTTGGTAATATAGGAGTTAAATGCGGTCATCTCTGGGAGGACGAAAAAAACTAAATTGATGTTGGTAATATAGGAGTTAAATGCGGTCATCTCTGGGAGGACGAAAAAAACTAAATTCATGTTGGTAATATAGGAGTTAAATGCGTTCATCTCTGAAGAGAAAAAGAAAGATGAGTTTGGCTATACTTTGAAATTCTGAAGTTATTTGTAAACCTACGGCCGAAATATTTCTAACAGTCGTGTAATACACCTAGTTGCATGTGAAATTAAAAAAAAGTCTAAATTCATGTTGGTAATATAGTAGTTAAATGCGGTCATCTCTAGGAGGACGAAAAAAACTAAATTCATGTTGGTAATATAGGAGTTAATTGCGGTCATCTCTGGGAGGAAAAAGAAAGATGAATTTGGCTATACTTTGAAATTCTGAAGTTATTTGTAAACCTACGGCCGAAATACTTCTAACAGTCGTGTAATAACACCTAGTTGCATGTGAAATAAAAAAAAAGTCTAAATTCATGTTGGTAATATAGGAGTTAAATGCGGTCATCTCTGGGAGGACGAAAAAAACTAAATTTATCTTGGTAATATAGGAGTTAAATGTGGTCATCTCTGGGAGGACGAAAAAAACTAAATTCATGTTGGTAATATAGGAGTTAAATGCGGTCATCTCTAGGAGGACGAAAAAAACTAAATACATGTTGGTAATATAGGAGTTAAATGCCGCCATCTCTGGGAGGACGAAAAAAACTAAATTGATGTTGGTAATATAGGAGTTAAATGCGGTCATCTCTGGGAAGAAAAAGAAAGATGAATGTGGCTATACTTTGAAATTCTGAAGTTATTTGTAAACCTACGGCCGAAATAGTTCTAACAGTCGTGTAATACACCTAGTTGCATGTGAAATTAAAAAAAAGTCTAAATTCATGTTGGTAATATAGTAGTTAAATGCGGTCATCTCTGGGAGGACGAAAAAAACTAAATACATGTTGGTAATATAGGAGTTAAATGCCGCCATCTCTGGGAGGAAAAAGAAAGATGAATTTGGCTATACTTTGAAATTCTGAAGTTATTTGTAAACCTACGGCCGAAATACTTATAACAGTCGTGTAATAACACCTAGTTGCATGTGAAATAAAAAAAAAGTCTAAATTCATGTTGGTAATATAGTAGTTAAATGCGGTCATCTCTGGGAGGACGAAAAAAACTAAATTCATGTTGGTAATATAGGAGTTAAATGCGGTCATATCTGGGAGGAAAAAGAAAGATGAATTTGGCTATACTTTGAAATTCTGAAGTTATTTGTAAACCTACGGCCGAAATACTTCTAACAGTCGTGTAATAACACCTAGTTGCATGTGAAATAAAAAAAAAGTCTAAATTCATGTTGGTAATATAGGAGTTAAATGCGGTCATCTCTGGGAGGACGAAAAAAACTAAATTTATCTTGGTAATATAGGAGTTAAATGTGGTCATCTCTGGGAGGACGAAAAAAACTAAATTCATGTTGGTAATATAGGAGTTAAATGCCGCCATCTCTGGGAGGAAAAAGAAAGATGAATTTGGCTATACTTTGAAATTCTGAAGTTATTTGTAAACCTAAGGCCGAAATATTTCTAACAGTCGTGTAATACACCTAGTTGCATGTGAAATTAAAAAAAAGTCTAATTTCATTTTGGTAATATAGTAGTTAAACGCGGTCATCTCTGGGAGGACGAAAAAAACTAAATACATGTTGGTAATATAGGAGTTAAATGCCGCCATCTCTGGGAGGACGAAAAAAACTAAATACATGTTGGTTATATAGGAGTTAAATGCCGCCATCTCTGGGAGGAAAAAGAAAGATGAATTTGGCTATACTTTGAAATTCTGAAGTTATTTGTAAACCTAAGGCCGAAATATTTCTAACATTCGTGTAATACACCTAGTTGCATGTGAAATTAAAAAAAAGTCTAAATTCATGTTGGTAATATAGTAGTTAAATGCGGTCATCTCTGGGAGGACGAAAAAAACTAAATACATGTTGGTAATATAGGAGTTAAATGCCGCCATCTGTGCGAGGAAAAAGAAAGATGAATTTTGCTATACTTTAAAATTCTGAAGTTATTTGTAAACCTAAGGCCGAAATATTTCTAACAGTCGTGTAATACACCTAGTTGCATGTGAAATTATAAAAAGTCTAAATTCATGTTGGTAATATAGTAGTTAAATGCGGTCATCTCTGGGAGGAAAAAGAAAGATGAATTTGGCTATACTTTGAAATTCTAAAGTTATTTGTAAACCTACGGCCGAAATATTTCTAACAGTCGTGTAATACACCTTGTTGCATGTGAAATTAAAAAAAAATCTAAATTCATGTTGGTAATATAGTAGTTAAATGCGGTCATCTCTGGGAGGACGAAAAAAACTAAATAAATGTTGGTAATATAGGAGTTAAATGCCGCCATCTCTGGGAGGACGAAAAAAACTAAATACATGTCGGTTATATAGGAGTTAAATGCCGCCATCTCTGGGAGGAAAAAGAAAGATGAATTTGGCTATACTTTGAAATTCTGAAGTTATTTGTAAACATAAGGCCGAAATATTTCTAACATTCGTGTAATACACCTAGTTCCATGTGAAATTAAAAAAAAATCTAAATTCATGTTGGTAATATAGTAGTTAAATGCGGTGATCTCTGGGAGGACGAAAAAAACTAAATTCATGTTGGTAATATAGAAGTTAAATGCGGTCATCTCTGGGAGGAAAAAGAAAGATGAATTTGGCTATACTTTGAAATTCTGAAGTTATTTGTAAACCTACGGCCGAAATACTTCTAACAGTCGTGTAATACACCTAGTTGCATGTGAAATTATAAAAAGTCTAAATTCATGTTGGTAATATAGTAGTTAAATGCGGTCATCTCTGGGAGGAAAAAGAAAGATGAATTTGGCTATACTTTGAAATTCTGAAGTTATTTGTAAACCTACGGCCGAAATATTTCTAACAGTCGTGTAATACACCTAGTTGCATGTGAAATTAAAAAAAAGTCTAATTTCATTTTGGTAATATAGTAGTTAAATGCGGTCATCTCTGGGAGGACGAAAAAAACTAAATACATGTTGGTAATATAGGAGTTAAATGCCGCCATCTCTGGGAGGACGAAAAAAACTAAATACATGTTGGTAATATAGGAGTTAAATGCGGTCATCTCTGGGAAGAAAAAGAAAGATGAATTTGGCTATACTTTGAAATTCTGAAGTTATTTGTAAACCTACGGCCGTAATACTTCTAACAGTCGTGTAATAACACCTAGTTGCATGTGAAATAAAAAAAAAGTCTAAATTCATGTTGGTAATATAGTAGTTAAATGCGGTCATCTCTGGGAGGACGAAAAAAACTAAATTGATGTTGGTAATATAGGAGTTAAATGCGGTCATCTCTGGGAGGACGAAAAAAACTAAATTGATGTTGGTAATATAGGAGTTAAATGCGGTCATCTCTGGGAGGAAAAAGAAAGATGAATTTGGCTATACTTTGAAATTCTGAAGTTATTTGTAAACCTACGGCCGCAATACTTCTAACAGTCGTGTAATAACACCTAGTTGCATGTGAAATAAAAAAAAAGTCTTAATTCATGTTGGTAATATAATAGTTAAATGCGGTCATCTCTGGGAGGACGAAAAAAACTAAATACATGTTGGTAATATAGGAGTTAAATGCCGCCATCTCTGGGAGGAAAAAGAAAGATGAATTTGGCTATACTTTGAAATTCTAAAGTTATTTGTAAACCTAATGCCGAAATATTTCTAACAATCGTGTAATACACTTAGTTTCATGTGAAATTAAAAAAAAGTCTAAATTCATGTAGGTAATATAGTAGTTAAATGCGGTCATCTCTGGGAGGACGAAAAAAACTAAATTCATGTTGGTAATATAGGAGTTAAATGCGGTCATCTCTGGGAGGAAAAAGAAAGATGAATTTGGCTATACTTTGAAATTCTGAAGTTATTTGTAAACCTACGGCCGAAATACTTCTAACAGTCGTGTAATAACACCTAGTTGCATGTGAAATAAAAAAAAAGTCTAAATTCATGTTGGTAATATAGGAGTTAAATGCGGTCATCTCTGGGAGGACGAAAAAAACTAAATTTATCTTGGTAATATAGGAGTTAAATGTGGTCATATCTGGGAGGACGAAAAAAATTAAATTGATGTTGGTAATATAGGAGTTAAATGCGGTCATCTCTGGGAGGACGAAAAAAACTAAATTGATGTTGGTAATATAGGAGTTAAATGCGGTCATCTCTGGGAGGACGAAAAAAACTAAATTCATGTTGGTAATATAGGAGTTAAATGCGTTCATCTCTGAAGAGAAAAAGAAAGATGAGTTTGGCTATACTTTGAAATTCTGAAGTTATTTGTAAACCTACGGCCGAAATATTTCTAACAGTCGTGTAATACACCTAGTTGCATGTGAAATTAAAAAAAAGTCTAAATTCATGTTGGTAATATAGTAGTTAAATGCGGTCATCTCTGGGAGGACGAAAAATACTAAATTCATGTTGGTAATATAGGAGTTAAATGCGTTCATCTCTGGGAAGAAAAAGAAAGATGAGTTTGGCTATACTTTGAAATTCTGAAGTTATTTGTAAACCTACGGCCGAAATATTTCTAACAGTCGTGTAATACACCTAGTTGCATGTGAAATTAAAAAAAAGTCTAAATTCATGTTGGTAATATAGTAGTTAAATGCGGTCATCTCTAGGAGGACGAAAAAAACTAAATACATGTTGGTAATATAGGAGTTAAATGCCGCCATCTCTGGGAGGACGAAAAAAACTAAATTGATGTTGGTAATATAGGAGTTAAATGCGGTCATCTCTGGGAAGAAAAAGAAAGATGAATTTGGCTATACTTTGAAATTCTGAAGTTATTTGTAAACCTACGGCCGAAATAGTTCTAACAGTCGTGTAATACACCTAGTTGCATGTGAAATTAAAAAAAAGTCTAAATTCATGTTGGTAATATAGTAGTTAAATGCGGTCATCTCTGGGAGGTCGAAAAAAACTAAATACATGTTGGTAATATAGGAGTTAAATGCCGCCATCTCTGGGAGGAAAAAGAAAGATGAATTTGGCTGTACTTTGAAATTCTGAAGTTATTTGTAAACCTACGGCCGAAATACTTATAACAGTCGTGTAATAACACCTAGTTGCATGTGAAATAAAAAAAAAGTCTAAATTCATGTTGGTAATATAGTAGTTAAATGCGGTCATCTCTGGGAGGACGAAAAAAACTAAATTCATGTTGGTAATATAGGAGTTAAATGCGGTCATCTCTGGGAGGAAAAAGAAAGATGAATTTGGCTATACTTTGAAATTCTGAAGTTATTTGTAAACCTACGGCCGAAATACTTCTAACAGTCGTGTAATAACACCTAGTTGCATGTGAAATAAAAAAAAAGTCTAAATTCATGTTGGTAATATAGGAGTTAAATGCGGTCATCTCTGGGAGGACGAAAAAAACTAAATTTATCTTGGTAATATAGGAGTTAAATGTGGTCATCTCTGGGAGGACGAAAAAAACTAAATTCATGTTGGTAATATAGGAGTTAAATGCCGCCATCTCTGGGAGGAAAAAGAAAGATGAATTTGGCTATACTTTGAAATTCTAAAGTTATTTGTAAACCTAAGGCCGAAATATTTCTAACAGTCGTGTAATACACCTAGTTGCATGTGAAATTAAAAAAAAGTCTAATTTCATTTTGGTAATATAGTAGTTAAACGCGGTCATCTCTGGGAGGACGAAAAAAACTAAATACATGTTGGTAATATAGGAGTTAAATGCCGCCATCTCTGGGAGGAAAAAGAAAGATGAATTTGGCTATACTTTGAAATTCTAAAGTTATTTGTAAACCTACGGCCGAAATAGTTCTAACAGTCGTGTAATACACCTAGTTGCATGTGAAATTAAAAAAAAGTCTAAATTCATGTTGGTAATATAGTAGTTAAATGCGGTCATCTCTGGGAGGTCGAAAAAAACTAAATACATGTTGGTAATATAGGAGTTAAATGCCGCCATCTCTGGGAGGAAAAAGAAAGATGAATTTGGCTGTACTTTGAAATTCTGAAGTTATTTGTAAACCTACGGCCGAAATACTTATAACAGTCGTGTAATAACACCTAGTTGCATGTGAAATAAAAAAAAAGTCTAAATTCATGTTGGTAATATAGTAGTTAAATGCGGTCATCTCTGGGAGGACGAAAAAAACTAAATTCATGTTGGTAATATAGGAGTTAAATGCGGTCATCTCTGGGAGGAAAAAGAAAGATGAATTTGGCTATACTTTGAAATTCTGAAGTTATTTGTAAACCTACGGCCGAAATACTTCTAACAGTCGTGTAATAACACCTAGTTGCATGTGAAATAAAAAAAAAGTCTAAATTCATGTTGGTAATATAGGAGTTAAATGCGGTCATCTCTGGGAGGACGAAAAAAACTAAATTTATCTTGGTAATATAGGAGTTAAATGTGGTCATCTCTGGGAGGACGAAAAAAACTAAATTCATGTTGGTAATATAGGAGTTAAATGCCGCCATCTCTGGGAGGAAAAAGAAAGATGAATTTGGCTATACTTTGAAATTCTGAAGTTATTTGTAAACCTACGGCCGAAATATTTCTAACAGTCGTGTAATACACTTAGTTGCATGTGAAATTAAAAAAAAGTTTAATTTCATTTTGGTAATATAGTAGTTAAATGCGGTCATCTCTGGGAAGACGAAAAAAACTAAATACATGTTGGTAATATAGGAGTTAAATGCCGCCATCTCTGGGAGGACGAAAAAAACTAAATACATGTTGGTAATATAGGAGTTAAATGCTGCCATCTCTGGGAGGAAAAAGAAAGATGAATTTGGCTATACTTTGAAATTCTGAAGTTATTTGTAAACCTAAGGCCGAAATATTTCGAACATTCGTGTAATACACCTAGTTCCATGTGAAATTAAAAAAAAATCTAAATTCATGTTGGTAATATAGTAGTTAAATGCGGTCATCTCTGGGAGGAAAAAGAAAGATGAATTTGGCTATACTTTGAAATTCTGAAGTTATTTGTAAACCTACGTCCGAAATACTTCTAGCAGTCGTGTAATTTACCTAGTTGCATGTGAAATTATAAAAAGTCTAAATTCATGTTGGTAATATAGTAGTTAAATGCGGTCATCTCTGGGAGGAAAAAGAAGGACGAATTTGGCTATACTTTGAAATTCTGAAGTTATTTGTAAACCTACGGCCGAAATATTTCTAAGAGTCGTGTAATACACCTAGTTGCATGTGAAATTAAAAAAAAGTCTAATTTCATTTTGGTAATATAGTAGTTAAATGCGGTCATCTCTGGGAGGACGAAAAAAACTAAATACATGTTGGTAATATAGGAGTTAAATGCCGCCATCTCTGGGAGGACGAAAAAAACTAAACACATGTTGGTTATATAGGAGTTAAATGCCGCCATCTCTGGGAGGAAAAAGAAAGATGAATTTGGCTATACTTTGAAATTCTGAAGTTATTTGTAAACATAAGGCCGAAATATTTCTAACATTCGTGTAATACACCTAGTTCCATGTGAAATTAAAAAAAAATCTAAATTCATGTTGGTAATATAGTAGTTAAATGCGGTCATCTCTGGGAGGACGAAAAAAACTAAATTCATGTTGGTAATATAGAAGTTAAATGCGGTCATCTCTGGGAGGAAAAAGAAAGATGAATTTGGCTATACTTTGAAATTCTGAAGTTATTTGTAAACCTACGGCCGAAATACTTCTAGCAGTCGTGTAATACACCTAGTTGCATGTGAAATTATAAAAAGTCTAAATTCATGTTGGTAATATAGTAGTTAAATGGGGTCATCTCTGGGAGGAAAAAGAAAGATGAATTTGGCTATACTTTGAAATTCTGAAGTTATTTGTAAACCTACGGCCGAAATATTTCTAAGAGTCGTGTAATACACCTAGTTGCATGTGAAATTAAAAAAAAGTCTAATTTCATTTTGGTAATATAGTAGTTAAATGCGGTCATCTCTGGGAGGACGAAAAAAACTAAATACATGTTGGTAATATAGGAGTTAAATGCCGCCATCTCTGGGAGGACGACAAAAACTAAATACATGTTGGTAATATAGGAGTTAAATGCGGTCATCTCTGGGAGGAAAAAGAAAGATGAATTTGGCTATACTTTGAAATTCTTAAGTTATTTGTAAACCTACGGCCGAAATATTTCTAACAGTCGTGTAATACACCTAGTTGCATGTGAAATTAAAAAATAGTCTAAATCCATGTTGGTAATATAGTAGTTAAATGCGGTCATCTCTGGGAGGACGAAAAAAACTAAATTCATGTTGGTAATATAGGAGTTAAATGCGGTCATCTCTGGGAGGAAAAAGAAAGATGAATTTGGCTATACTTTGAAATTCTGAAGTTATTTGTAAACCTACGGCCGAAATATTTCTAACAGTCGTGTAATACACCTAGTTGCATGTGAAATTAAAAAAAAGTCTAATTTCATTTTGGTAATATAGTAGTTAAATGCGGTCATCTCTGGGAGGACGAAAAAAACTAAATACATGTTGGTAATATAGGAGTTAAATGCCGCCATCTCTGGGAGGACGAAAAAAACTAAATACATGTTGGTTATATAGGAGTTAAATGCCGCCATCTCTGGGAGGAAAAAGAAAGATGAATTTGGCTATACTTTGAAATTCTGAAGTTATTTGTAAACCTACGGCCGAAATACTTCTAACAGTCGTGTAATACACCTAGTTGCATGTGAAATTATAAAAAGTCTAAATTCATGTTGGTAATATAGTAGTTAAATGCGGTCATCTCTGGGAGGAAAAGGAAAGATGAATTTGGCTATACTTTGAAATTCTGAAGTTATTTGTAAACCTACGGCCAAAATATTTCTAACAGTCGTGTAATACACCTAGTTGCATGTGAAATTAAAAAAAAGGCTAATTTCATTTTGGTAATATAGTAGTTAAATGCGGTCATCTCTGGGAGGACGAAAAAAACTAAATACATGTTGGTAATATAGGAGTTAAATGCCGCCATCTCTGGGAGGACGAAAAAAACTAAATACATGTTGGTTATATAGGAGTTAAATGCCGCCATCTCTGGGAGGAAAAAGAAAGATGAATTTGGCTATACTTTGAAATTCTGAAGTTATTTGTAAACATAAGGCCGAAATATTTCTAACATTCGTGTAATACACCTAGTTCCATGTGAAATTAAAAAAAAATCTAAATTCATGTTGGTAATATAGTAGTTAAATGCGGTCATCTCTGGGAGGACGAAAAAAACTAAATTCATGTTGGTAATATAGAAGTTAAATGCGGTCATCTCTGGGAGGAAAAAGAAAGATGAATTTGGCTATACTTTGAAATTCTGATCTAAATTCATGTTGGTAATATAGTAGTTAAATGCGGTCATCTCTGGGAGGACGAAAAAAACTAAATTCATGTTGGTAATATAGAAGTTAAATGCGGTCATCTCTGGGAGGAAAAAGAAAGATGAATTTGGCTATACTTTGATATTCTGAAGTTATTTGTAAACCTACGGCCGAAATACTTCTAGCAGTCGTGTAATACACCTAGTTGCATGTGAAATTATAAAAAGTCTAAATTCATGTTGGTAATATAGTAGTTAAATGCGGTCATCTCTGGGAGGAAAAAGAAAGATGAATTTGGCTATACTTTGAAATTCTGAAGTTATTTGTAAACCTACGGCCGAAATATTTCTAACAGTCGTGTAATACACCTAGTTGCATGTGAAATTAAAAAAAAGTCAAAATTCATGTTGGTAATATAGTAGTTAAATGCGGTCATCTCTGGGAGGACGAAAAAAACTAAATACATGTTGGTAATATAGGAGTTAAATGCCGCCATCTCTGGGAGGACGAAAAAAACTAAATACATGTTGGTAATATAGGAGTTAAATGCTGCCATCTCTGGGAGGAAAAAGAAAGATGAATTTGGCTATACTTTGAAATTCTGAAGTTATTTGTAAACCTACGGCCGAAATATTTCTAACAGTCGTGTAATACACCTAGTTGCATGTGAAATTAAAAAAAAGTCAAAATTCATGTTGGTAATATAGTAGTTAAATGCGGTCATCTCTGGGAGGACGAAAAAAACTAAATACATGTTGGTAATATAGGAGTTAAATGCCGCCATCTCTGGGAGGACGAAAAAAACTAAATACATGTTGGTAATATAGGAGTTAAATGCTGCCATCTCTGGGAGGAAAAAGAAAGATGAATTTGGCTATACTTTGAAATTCCGAAGTTATTTGTAAACCTAAGGCCGAAATATTTCTAACATTCGTGTAATACACCTAGTTCCATGTGAAATTAAAAAAAAATCTAAATTCATGTTGGTAATATAGTAGTTAAATGCGGTCATCTCTGGGAGGACGAAAAAAACTAAATACATGTTGGTAATATAGGAGTTAAATGCCGCCATCTGTGCGAGGAAAAAGAAAGATGAATTTTGCTATACTTTAAAATTCTGAAGTTATTTGTAAACCTAAGGCCGAAATATTTCTAACAGTCGTGTAATACACCTAGTTGCATGTGAAATTAAAAAAAAGTCAAAATTCATGTTGGTAATATAGTAGTTAAATGCGGTCATCTCTGGGAGGACGAAAAAAACTAAATACATGTTGGTAATATAGGAGTTAAATGCCGCCATCTCTGGGAGGACGAAAAAAACTAAATACATGTTGGTAATATAGGAGTTAAATGCTGCCATCTCTGGGAGGAAAAAGAAAGATGAATTTGGCTATACTTTGAAATTCTGAAGTTATTTGTAAACCTAAGGCCGAAATATTTCTAACATTCGTGTAATACACCTAGTTCCATGTGAAATTAAAAAAAAATCTAAATTCATGTTGGTAATATAGTAGTTAAATGCGGTCATCTCTGGGAGGACGAAAAAAACTAAATACATGTTGGTAATATAGGAGTTAAATGCCGCCATCTGTGCGAGGAAAAAGAAAGATGAATTTTGCTATACTTTAAAATTCTGAAGTTATTTGTAAACCTAAGGCCGAAATATTTCTAACAGTCGTGTAATACACCTAGTTGCATGTGAAATTATAAAAAGTCTAAATTCATGTTGGTAATATAGTAGTTAAATGCGGTCATCTCTGGGAGGAAAAAGAAAGATGAATTTGGCTATACTTTGAAATTCTGAAGTTATTTGTAAATCTACGGCCGAAATATTTCTAACATTCGTGTAATACACCTAGTTCCATGTGAAATTAAAAAAAAATCTAAATTCATGTTGGTAATATAGTAGTTAAATGCGGTCATCTCTGGGAGGACGAAAAAAACTAAATTCATGTTGGTAATATAGAAGTTAAATGCGGTCATCTCTGGGAGGAAAAAGAAAGATGAATTTGGCTATACTTTGAAATTCTGAAGTTATTTGTAAACCTACGGCCGAAATATTTCTAACAGTCGTGTAATACACCTAGTTGCATGTGAAATTAAAAAAAAGTCTTAATTCATGTTGGTAATATAGTAGTTAAATGCGGTCATCTCTGGGAGGACGAAAAAAACTAAATACATGTTGGTAATATAGGAGTTAAATGCCGCCATCTGTGCGAGGAAAAAGAAAGATGAATTTTGCTATACTTTAAAATTCTGAAGTTATTTGTAAACCTAAGGCCGAAATATTTCTAACCGTCGTGTTATACACCTAGTTGCATGTGAAATTATAAAAAGTCTAAATTCATGTTGGTAATATAGTAGTTAAATGCGGTCATCTCTGGGAGGAAAAAGAACGATGAATTTGGCTATACTTTGAAATTCTGAAGTTATTTGTAAACCTACGGCCGAAATATTTCTAACAGTCGTGTAATACACCTAGTTGCATGTGAAATTAAAAAAAAGTCTAATATCATTTTGGTAATATAGGACTTAAATGCCGCCATCTCTGGAAGGAAAAAGAAAGATGAATTTGGCTATACTTTGAAATTCTGAAATTATTTGTAAACCTACGGCCGAAATATTTCTAACAGTCGTGTAATACACCTAGTTGCATGTGAAATTAAAAAAAAGTCTAAATTCATTTTGGTAATATAGTAGTTAAATGCGGTCATCTCTGGGAGGACGAAAAAATCTAAATTCATGTTGGTAATATAGGAGTTAAATGCGGTCATCTCTAGGAAGACGAAAAAAACTAAATTCAGGTTTGTCATATAGGAGTTAAATGCGGTCATCTCTGGGAGGAAAAAGAAAGATGAATTTGGCTATACTTTGAAATTCTGAAGTTATTTGTAAACCTACGGCCGAAATATTTCTAACAGTCGTGTAATACACCTAGTTGCATGTGAAATTAAAAAAAATCTATATTTATGTTGGTAATATAGTAGTTAAATGCGGTCATCTCTGGGAGGAAAAAGAAAGATGAATTTGGCTATACTTTGAAATTCTGAAGTTATTTGTAAACCTACGGCCGAAATATTTCATAGAGTCGTGTAATACACCTAGTTGCATGTGAAATTAAAAAAAAGTCTAATTTCATTTTGGTAATATAGTAGTTAAATGCGGTCATCTCTGGGAGGACGAAAAAAACTAAATTGATGTTGGTAATATAGGAGTTAAATGCGGTCATCTCTGGGAGGACGAAAAAAACTAAATTGATGTTGGTAATATAGGAGTTAAATGCGGTCATCTCTGGGAGGAAAAAGAAAGATGAATTTGGCTATACTTTGAAATTCTTAAGTTATTTGTAAACCTACGGCCGAAATATTTCTAACAGTCGTGTAATACACCTAGTTGCATGTGAAATTAAAAAAAAGTCTATATCCATGTTGGTAATATAGTAGTTAAATGCGGTCATCTCTGGGAGGACGAAAAAAACTAAATTCATGTTGGTAATATAGTAGTTAAATGCGGTCATCTCTGGGAGGACGAAAAAAACTAAATACATGTTGGTAATATAGGAGTTAAATGCCGCCATCTCTGGGAGGACGAAAAAAACTAAATTGATGTTGGTAATATAGGAGTTAAATGCGGTCATCTCTGGGAAGAAAAAGAAAGATGAATTTGGCTATACTTTGAAATTCTGAAGTTATTTGTAAACCTACGGCCGAAATAGTTCTAACAGTCGTGTAATACACCTAGTTGCATGTGAAATTAAAAAAAAGTCTAAATTCATGTTGGTAATATAGAAGTTAAATGCGGTCATCTCTAGGAGGACGAAAAAAACTAAATACATGTTGGTAATATAGGAGTTAAATGCCGCCATCTCTGGGAGGAAAAAGAAAGATGAATTTGGCTATACTTTGAAATTCTGAAGTTATTTGTAAACCTACGGCCGAAATACTTATAACAGTCGTGTAATAACACCTAGTTGCATGTGAAATAAAAAAAAAGTCTAAATTCTTGTTGGTAATATAGTAGTTAAATGCGGTCATCTCTGGGAGGACGAAAACAACTAAATACATCTTGGTAATATAGGAGTTTAATGCGGTCATCTCTGGGAGGACGAAAAAAACTAAATTCATGTTGGTAATATAGTAGTTAAATGCGGTCATCTCTGGGAGGACGAAAAAAACTAAATACATGTTGGTAATATAGGAGTTAAATGCCGCCATCTCTGGGAGGAAAAAGAAAGATGAATTTGGCTATTCTTTGAAATTCTGAAGTTATTTGTAAACCTAATGCCGAAATATTTCTAACAATCGTGTTATACACTTAGTTGCATGTGAAATTAAAAAAAAGTCTAAATTCATGTTGGTAATATAGGAGTTAAATGCGGTCATCTCTGGGAGGACGAAAAAAACTAAATTTATCTTGGTAATATAGGAGTTAAATGTGGTCATATCTGGGAGGACGAAAAAAATTAAATTGATGTTGGTAATATAGGAGTTAAATGCGGTCATCTCTGGGAGGACGAAAAAAACTAAATTGATGTTGGTAATATAGGAGTTAAATGCGGTCATCTCTGGGAGGACGAAAAAAACTAAATTCATGTTGGTAATATAGGAGTTAAATGCGTTCATCTCTGAAGAGAAAAAGAAAGATGAGTTTGGCTATACTTTGAAATTCTGAAGTTATTTGTAAACCTACGGCCGAAATATTTCTAACAGTCGTGTAATACACCTAGTTGCATGTGAAATTAAAAAAAAGTCTAAATTCATGTTGGTAATATAGTAGTTAAATGCGGTCATCTCTGGGAGGACGAAAAATACTAAATTCATGTTGGTAATATAGGAGTTAAATGCGTTCATCTCTGGGAAGAAAAAGAAAGATGAGTTTGGCTATACTTTGAAATTCTGAAGTTATTTGTAAACCTACGGCCAAAATATTTCTAACAGTCGTGTAATACACCTAGTTGCATGTGAAATTAAAAAAAAGTCTAAATTCATGTTGGTAATATAGTAGTTAAATGCGGTCATCTCTAGGAGGACGGAAAAAACTAAATTCATGTTGGTAATATAGGAGTTAAATGCGGTCATCTCTGGGAGGAAAAAGAAAGATGAATTTGGCTATACTTTGAAATTCTGAAGTTATTTGTAAACCTACGGCCGAAATACTTCTAACAGTCGTGTAATAACACCTAGTTGCATGTGAAATAAAAAAAAAGTCTAAATTCATGTTGGTAATATAGGAGTTAAATGCGGTCATCTCTGGGAGGACGAAAAAAACTAAATTTATCTTGGTAATATAGGAGTTAAATGTGGTCATCTCTGGGAGGACGAAAAAAACTAAATTCATGTTGGTAATATAGGAATTAAATGCGGTCATCTCTAGGAGGACGAAAAAAACTAAATACATGTTGGTAATATAGGAGTTAAATGCCGCCATCTCTGGGAGGACGAAAAAAACTAAATTGATGTTGGTAATATAGGAGTTAAATGCGGTCATCTCTGGGAAGAAAAAGAAAGATGAATGTGGCTATACTTTGAAATTCTGAAGTTATTTGTAAACCTACGGCCGAAATAGTTCTAACAGTTGTGTAATACACCTAGTTGCATGTGAAATTAAAAAAAAGTCTAAATTCATGTTGGTAATATAGTAGTTAAATGCGGTCATCTCTGGGAGGACGAAAAAAACTAAATACATGTTGGTAATATAGGAGTTAAATGCCGCCATCTCTGGGAGGAAAAAGTAAGATGAATTTGGCTATACTTTGAAATTCTGAAGTTATTTGTAAACCTACGGCCGAAATACTTATAACAGTCGTGTAATAACACCTAGTTGCATGTGAAATAAAAAAAAAGTCTAAATTCATGTTGGTAATATAGTAGTTAAATGCGGTCATCTCTGGGAGGACGAAAAAAACTAAATTCATGTTGGTAATATAGGAGTTAAATGCGGTCATATCTGGGAGGAAAAAGAAAGATGAATTTGGCTATACTTTGAAATTCTGAAGTTATTTGTAAACCTACGGCCGAAATACTTCTAACAGTCGTGTAATAACACCTAGTTGCATGTGAAATAAAAAAAAAGTCTAAATTCATGTTGGTAATATAGGAGTTAAATGCGGTCATCTCTGGGAGGACGAAAAAAACTAAATTTATCTTGGTAATATAGGAGTTAAATGTGGTCATCTCTGGGAGGACGAAAAAAACTAAATTCATGTTGGTAATATAGGAGTTAAATGCCGCCATCTCTGGGAGGAAAAAGAAAGATGAATTTGGCTATACTTTGAAATTCTGAAGTTATTTGTAAACCTAAGGCCGAAATATTTCTAACAGTCGTGTAATACACCTAGTTGCATGTGAAATTAAAAAAAAGTCTAATTTCATTTTGGTAATATAGTAGTTAAACGCGGTCATCTCTGGGAGGACGAAAAAAACTAAATACATGTTGGTAATATAGGAGTTAAATGCCGCCATCTCTGGGAGGACGAAAAAAACTAAATACATGTTGGTTATATAGGAGTTAAATGCCGCCATCTCTGGGAGGAAAAAGAAAGATGAATTTGGCTATACTTTGAAATTCTGAAGTTATTTGTAAACCTAAGGCCGAAATATTTCTAATATTCGTGTAATACACCTAGTTCCATGTGAAATTAAAAAAAAATCTAAATTCATGTTGGTAATATAGTAGTTAAATGCGGTCATCTCCGGGAGGACGAAAAAAACTAAATTCATGTTGGTAATATAGGACTTAAATGCCGCCATCTCTGGGAGGAAAAAGAAAGATGAATTTGGCTATACTTTGAAATTCTGAAGTTATTTGTAAACCTACGGCCGAAATATTTCTAACAGTCGTGTAATACACCTAGTTGCATGTGAAATTAAAAAAAAGTCTAAATTCATGTTGGTAATATAGTAGTTAAATGCGGTCATCTCAAGGAGGACGAAAAAAACTAAATACATGTTGGTAATATAGGAGTTAAATGCCGCCATCTGTGCGAGGAAAAAGAAAGATGAATTTTGCTATACTTTAAAATTCTGAAGTTATTTGTAAACCTAAGGCCGAAATATTTCTAACAGTCGTGTAATACACCTAGTTGCATGTGAAATTATAAAAAGTCTAAATTCATGTTGGTAATATAGTAGTTAAATGCGGTCATCTCTGGGAGGAAAAAGAAAGATGAATTTGGCTATACTTTGAAATTCTAAAGTTATTTGTAAACCTACGGCCGAAATATTTCTAACAGTCGTGTAATACACCTAGTTGCATGTGAAATTAAAAAAAAGTTTAATTTCATTTTGGTAATATAGTAGTTAAATGCGGTCATCTCTGGGAGGACGAAAAAAACTAAATACATGTTGGTAATATAGGAGTTAAATGCCGCCATCTCTGGGAGGAAAAAGAAAGATGAATTTGGCTATACTTTGAAATTCTGAAGTTATTTGTAAACCTACGGCCGAAATATTTCTAAGAGTCGTGTAATACACCTAGTTGCATGTGAAATTAAAAAAAAGTCTAATTTCATTTTGGTAATATAGTAGTTAAATGCGGTCATCTCTGGGAGGACGAAAAAAACTAAATACATGTTGGTAATATAGGAGTTAAATGCCGCCATCTCTGGGAGGACGACAAAAACTAAATACATGTTGGTAATATAGGAGTTAAATGCGGTCATCTCTGGGAGGAAAAAGAAAGATGAATTTGGCTATACTTTGAAATTCTTAAGTTATTTGTAAACCTTCGGCCGAAATATTTCTAACAGTCGTGTAATACACCTAGTTGCATGTGAAATTAAAAAATAGTCTAAATCCATTTTGGTAATATAATAGTTAAATGCGGTCATCTCTGGGAGGACGAAAAAAACTAAATTCATGTTGGTAATATAGGAGTTAAATGCGGTCATCTCTGGGAGGAAAAAGAAAGATGAATTTGGCTATACTTTGAAATTCTGAAGTTATTTGTAAACCTACGGCCGAAATATTTCTAAGAGTCGTGTAATATACCTAGTTGCATGTGAAATTAAAAAAAAGTCTAATTTCATTTTGGTAATATAGTAGTAAAATGCGGTCATCTCTGGGAGGACGAAAAAAACTAAATACATGTTGGTAATATAGGAGTTAAATGCCGCCATCTCTGGGAGGACGACAAAAACTAAATACATGTTGGTAATATAGGAGTTAAATGCGGTCATCTCTGGGAGGAAAAAGAAAGATGAATTTGGCTATACTTTGAAATTCTTAAGTTATTTGTAAACCTACGGCCGAAATATTTCTAACAGTCGTGTAATACACCTAGTTGCATGTGAAATTAAAAAAAAGTCTAAATCCATGTTGGTAATATAGTAGTTAAATGCGGTCATCTCTGGGAGGACGAAAAAAACTAAATTCATGTTGGTAATATAGGAGTTAAATGCGGTCATCTCTGGGAGGAAAAAGAAAGATGAATTTGGCTATACTTTGAAATTCTGAAGTTATTTGTAAACCTACGGCCGAAATATTTCTAACAGTCGTGTAATACACCTAGTTGCATGTGAAATTAAAAAAAAGTCTAATTTCATTTTGGTAATATAGTAGTTAAATGCGGTCATCTCTGGGAGGACGAAAAAAACTAAATACATGTTGGTAATATAGGAGTTAAATGCCGCCATCTCTGGGAGGACGAAAAAAACTAAATACATGTTGGTTATATAGGAGTTAAATGCCGCCATCTCTGGGAGGAAAAAGAAAGATGAATTTGGCTATACTTTGAAATTCTTAAGTTATTTGTAAACCTACGGCCGAAATATTTCTAACAGTCGTGTAATACACCTAGTTGCATGTGAAATTAAAAAATAGTCTAAATCCATGTTGGTAATATAATAGTTAAATGCGGTCATCTCTGGGAGGACGAAAAAAACTAAATTCATGTTGGTAATATAGGAGTTAAATGCGGTCATCTCTGGGAGGAAAAAGAAAGATGAATTTGGCTATACTTTGAAATTCTGAAGTTATTTGTAAACCTACGGCCGAAATACTTATAACAGTCGTGTAATACACCTAGTTGCATGTGAAATTAAAAAAAATTCTAATTTCATTTTGGTAATATAGTAGTTAAATGCGGTCATCTCTGGGAGGACGAAAAAAACTAAATACATGTTGGTAATATAGGAGTTAAATGCCGCCATCTCTGGGAGGACGAAAAAAACTAAATTCATGTTGGTAATATAGGAGTTAAATGCGGTCATCTCTGGGAGGAAAAAGAAAGATGAATTTGGCTATACTTTGAAATTCTGAAGTTATTTGTAAACCTACGGCCGAAATATTTCTAACAGTCGTGTAATACACCTAGTTGCATGTGAAATTAAAAAAAAGTCTAATTTCATTTTGGTAATATAGTAGTTAAATGCGGTCATCTCTGGGAGGACGAAAAAAACTAAATACATGTTGGTAATATAGGAGTTAAATGCCGCCATCTCTGGGAGGACGAAAAAAACTAAATACATGTTGGTTATATAGGAGTTAAATGCCGCCATCTCTGGGAGGAAAAAGAAAGATGAATTTGGCTATACTTTGAAATTCTGAAGTTATTTGTAAACCTACGGCCGAAATACTTCTAACAGTCGTGTAATACACCTAGTTGCATGTGAAATTATAAAAAGTCTAAATTCATGTTGGTAATATAGTAGTTAAATGCAGTCATCTCTGGGAGGAAAAGGAAAGATGAATTTGGCTATACTTTGAAATTCTGAAGTTATTTGTAAACCTACGGCCAAAATATTTCTAACAGTCGTGTAATACACCTAGTTGCATGTGAAATTAAAAAAAAGGCTAATTTCATTTTGGTAATATAGTAGTTAAATGCGGTCATCTCTGGGAGGACGAAAAAACTAAATACATGTTGGTAATATAGGAGTTAAATGCCGCCATCTCTGGGAGGAAAAAGAAAGATGAATTTGGCTATACTTTGAAATTCTGAAGTTATTTGTAAACCTACGGCCGAAATATTTCTAACAGTCGTGTAATACACCTAGTTGCATGTGAAATTAAAAAAAAGTCTAAATTCATGTAGGTAATATAGTAGTTAAATGCGGTCATCTCTGGGAGGACGAAAAAAACTAAATACATGTTGGTAATATAGGAGTTAAATGCCGCCATCTGTGCGAGGAAAAAGAAAGATGAATTTCTCTATACTTTAAAATTCTGAAGTTATTTGTAAACCTAAGGCCGAAATATTTCTAACAGTCGTGTAATACACCTAGTTGCATGTGAAATTAAAAAAAAGTTTAAATTCATGTTGGTAATATAGTAGTTAAATGCGGTCATCTCTAGGAGGACGAAAAAAACTAAATACATGTTGGTAATATAGGAGTTAAATGCGGTCATCTCTAGGAGGAAAAAGAAAGATGAATTTGGCTATACTTTGAAATTCTAAAGTTATTTGTAAACCTACGGCCGAAATATTTCTAACAGTCGTGTAATACACCTAGTTGCATGTGAAATTAAAAAAAAGTCTAAATTCATTTTGGTAATATAGTAGTTAAATGCGGTCATCTCTGGGAGGACGAAAAAATCTAAATTCATGTTGGTAATATAGGAGTTAAATGCGGTCATCTCTGGGAGGACGAAAAAAACTATATTCATGTTGGTCATATAGGAGTTAAATGCGGTCATCTCTGGGAGGAAAAAGAAAGATGAATTTGGCTATACTTTGAAATTCTGAAGTTATTTGTAAACCTACGGCCGAAATATTTCTAACAGTCGTGTAATACACCTAGTTGCATGTGAAATTAAAAAAAAGTCTAATTTCATTTTGGTAATATAGTAGTTAAATGCGGTCATCTCTGGGAGGACGAAAAAAACTAAATACATGTTGGTAATATAGGAGTTAAATGCCGCCATCTCTGGGAGGACGAAAAAAACTAAATACATGTTGGTTATATAGGAGTTAAATGCCGCCATCTCTGGGAGGAAAAAGAAAGATGAATTTGGCTATACTTTGAAATTCTGAAGTTATTTGTAAACCTAAGGCCGAAATATTTCTAACATTCGTGTAATACACCTAGTTGCATGTGAAATAAAAAAAAAGTCTAAATTCTTGTTGGTAATATAGTAGTTAAATGCGGTCATCTCTGGGAGGACGAAAACAACTAAATTCATCTTGGTAATATAGGAGTTTAATGCGGTCATCTCTGGGAGGACGAAAAAAACTAAATTCATGTTGGTAATATAGTAGTTAAATGCGGTCATCTCTGTGAGGACGAAAAAAACTAAATACATGTTGGTAATATAGGAGTTAAATGCCGCCATCTCTGGGAGGAAAAAGAAAGATGAATTTGGCTATACTTTGAAATTCTGAAGTTATTTGTAAACCTAAGGCCGAAATATTTCTAACATTCGTGTAATACACCTAGTTCCATGTGAAATTAAAAAAAAATCTAAATTCATGTTGGTAATATAGTAGTTAAATGCGGTCATCTCTGGGAGGACGAAAAAAACTAAATTCATGTTGGTAATATAGAAGTTAAATGCGGTCATCTCTGGGAGGACGAAAAAAACTAAATTCATGTTGGTAATATAGTAGTTAAATGCGGTCATCTCTGGGAGGACGAAAAAAACTAAATTCATGTTGGTAATATAGGAGTTAAATGCGGTCATCTCTGGGAGGAAAAAGAAAGATGAATTTGGCTATACTTTGAAATTCTGAAGTTATTTGTAAACCTACGGCCGAAATATTTCTAACAGTCGTGTTATACACCTATTTGCATGTGAAATTAAAAAAATCTAAATTCAGAAATTACACGTGGTCCAGAATTGTTAAACTGTGGTCCAGCACGTTTTAACTCTAGTTCAGTACTTTTCAACTCAGGTCCAGTACTTATAAACTATGGTCTAGTACTTATAAACTATGGTCCAACACTTTTAAACCGTGGTTCAGCGATTTTAAACCGTGGTCCAGCACTTTTAAACTATGGTCCAGCGTTTTTAAACTGTGCTCCAGCACTTTTAAACTGTGTTCCAGTACTTTTAAACTGTGATCCAGCATTGTTTAACTGTGGTCCAGAACTTTTGAACTGTGGTCCAGCACGTTTAAACTATAGTTTAGTACTCTTAAACTGTAGTCCAGCACTATTAAACTGTGGTCCAGCACTGCCATCCACGTTCTGATATAAATACTCATTAGTCATGACGCCGCTACTGGCTCATAGATATCCTTGCCTGTTGACGGCAACACTGCCATCCACGTTCTAATATAAATACTCATTAGCGATCCAGCACTTTTAAACTATGGTCCAGCGCATTTAAACCGTTGTCCAGCACTATTAAACTGTGGTCCAGTACTTTAAAACTATGGTCCAGTACCTTTGAACTGTAGTCCAGCATATTTTACCTGTGGTTCAGTACTTTGTTACAGTCGTCCAGCACTTTACAACTGTGGTCTAGTACATAAAAACTATGGTTTAGCACTTTTAAACCGTGGTCCAGCACCTTTAAATCGTGGTCCAGAATTGTTAAACTGTGGTCCAGCACGTTTAAACTGTAGTTCAGTACTTTTAAACTGTAATTCAGTACTTTTCAACTCTGGTCCAGTACTTATAAACTATGGTCCAACACTTTTAAACCGTGGTCCAGTGCTTTCAAACCGTGGTCCAGCGATTTAAAACCGTGGTCCAGCCCTTTTAAACTATGGTCCAGCGTTTTTAAACTGTTCTCCAGCACTTTTAGACTGTGGTCCAGTACTTTTAAAATGTGGTCCAGCATTTAACTGTGGTTCAGAACTTTTGAACTGTGGTCCAGCACGTTTAAACTTCAGTTCAGTACTTTTAAACTGTAGTTCAGTACTTTTCAACTCTGGTCCAGTACTTATAAACTATGGTCCAGCACTTTTAAACCGTGGTCCAGCGATTTTAAACCGTGGTCCAGCACTTTTAAACTGTGTTCCAGTACTTTTCAACTATGGTCCAGCATATTTTTAACTGTGGTCCAGAACTTTTGTACTGTGGTCCATCACTTTAAAACTGTAGTTCAGTAATCTTAAACTGTAGTCCAGCACTATTCAACTGTCGTCCAGCACTGCCATCCACGTTCTGATATAAATACTCTTGAGTCATGACGCCGCTACTGGCTCATAGAAACGCTTGCCCGTTAGCGGCAATACTTCCATCCACGTTCTAATATAAATACTCAAACATCATGATGCCGTTATTAGCTCACAGATATCCTTGCCCGTTAACGGCAACACTGCCATACACGTTCTAATATAAATACTCATGAGTCATTACGCCGCTACTGGCTCATAAATACCCTTGCCCGTTAATGTCAACACTGCCATCCACGTTCTAATATTAATACTCATGAGTGATGACGCCGCTACGGGCTCATATATATGTATTTAAGTTGTATGTTAAGGGCAACACTGCCATCCACGTTCTAATATAGTACAAGAGTCGACAAAGGGCCGGAGCTCTCTGTTGGGTTCATTAAGACGCGTCTTCAAGTTTGCGACGCTGAATGAAAGACATTGTCGGACAATAATTGACGGATGAATCCCTCTCTTTGAAATGGTATAGTGGACGGAGGGTGCGAGGTCTACGTATCATGCACGATGACTTGTCAAGGCGGAAGTGTTGCAGACGAAAAGTACAATCGTCGGATATGATTCGATGGATGAATGCCTTTCTTCGATATCCTAGAGTGACAGAAGTGGCGAGTTCATTGTACCGTTCATGCAGACGGGTCTAGGAATTAGAGTTGCTGAATGAAGGGCATCCTCAGACTAGAATTGACGGATGCATCCCTCTCTTCGACATGGTATAGTCAACAGTGGTTGCGAGCTTTACTTATCGTACACGATGACTTGTCTAAACGGAAGTGTTGCAGACGAAAATTACAATCGTCGGATAAGAATTGACGGATGAATCCCTCTCTTCGACATGGAATAGTCGACAGAGGGTGCGAGCTCTACGTATAGTACACGATGACTTGTCAAGGCGGAAGTGTTGCAGACGAAAAGTACAATCGTCGGATACGATTCGATAGATGAATGCCTTTCTTCGATATCCTAGAGTGACAGAAGTCGCGAGTTTATTATAGGGTTCATGCAGACTCGTCTAGGAGTTAGAGTCGCTGAATGAAGGGCATCGTCAAACAAGAATTGACAGATGAATCCCTCTCTTCGACATGGTATAGTCAACAGAGGGTGCGAGCTCTACGTATCGTATCGTAAGTTTTTTGTTATATTTGTAAAATTGTTTATTTGTCAATTTCACAGAATATCCAAAATAAATCATTTTCTTTGATTTTTAGATGACTGTACCTAATTTCTCTATTCACTATAAAACATTTACCTATTTTGTTGAGCTAGTTGCCTCTAAATGTCATGCATACGGTTAAAAAAGTTTTTTATGATATTTGTACAATTTTTAACACAATTTCGCAGACTAGCCAAAATAAATCTTTTTTTTTGTTTTTAAGATGACTGTATCTAATTTGTCTATTAACTATAAAACGTTTAACAATTTTGATGAGATCGTTGCCGTTAGATGTCATGCGTTGGGTTTAAAGGTTTTTTTATGATATTTGTAAAATTGTTTACACATTTTCTCAGAATAACCAAAATAAATCAATTTTTAGATGACTGTATCTAATTTCTTTATTTACTATAAAACCTTTAACTATTTTGATGGGCAAGTTGCCGCTAGATGTTAAGCATACGGTTTAAAAGTTTTTTGTGATGTTTGTAAAATTTTTTACACAGTTTTACACAAGCGGTAGTACGATCAGTCAACAAACCTGTTGAGCTGTCGGCTACGGAGAATCTGCTACGCCTACAGAGAGTCCTGAGAGGGAGGGCACGGCAGTTGGAATATTTTCCGATTCCAGGAGGAAAAAGTGGCACTGGGGAAAAGTGATAGAAATGTTCCTGCGCATCCAAATGAGAAGGCAGGACCAGGATGCGCAGTCGTTTCTGTGGAGGCAGCCGGGCGAACCAGAGCCCTACCTACCGAATGAAGTTGATGATGGCGCAGTATGTGCGGAACTGTATAGCCGATGCCAATGCCGCGACGTATCCAGAAGCCGCCGAGGCCATCCGGAAAAGGTTCTATATGGACGATTATTTAGACTCGGTAGACACCCCGGATTAAGCAATTCAGATGTCGCAGGATATAACAGAAGTGTTCCGCCGCGGGTAGATGTACTAGACAAATCGGACCTTCAATGATCCGGAGGTCCTGAGGCGGTTCTCCGAGCACTCGGGGTCTATAGAACCGGTGCAGATTATCGTGGAGGAGACCGCTCGACAAAGCGCGCACTTCTGAGCGCGGTGATGCGGATTTTCGACCCGGTAGGCATTGTGGCCTGCCTGCTCATAAGGTCGAAAATCCTGCTGCAGGCAGTGTGGCGGTCCAAGGTCGGATGAGACGAGCTGATTCATCCCGAGCACACGGAGAAATGGAAAGCGCGGCACCGGCTAGCCACGATTAGCCAATGTGCGGTGCCACGACAGGTGATCAGAGGCCGGAGAAGCCGGCCGACGCTTAACGTGTTCAGCGACGAAACTAGCGTGCTGCGCGGTCGCTCACTTCGTCAAAACGGGAGAGGGCGGCAAATACGTAGCCTTCACCTCGGCGAAGTGTAAGGTTTCCGCAAGATTAGCGGCTACCATCAAAGAGGAACACACTTTTTCTATTGAAAGAACCGTCATATTGACGGACTCGATGACGGTCTTGACCTGGATCAGGACGGATCCCCTGCCTACTCGGCCTTCGTGGCCAACCGGCTCGGGGAGATTGACGACCTTACGGACGCCACCTCCCGGAGATGGGTGCCCGCGAAGCAGAATCCCGCTGATTTGGGCACTCGGGAAAATGAACAGCTCGATTCGATCAGAGACCAGAAAACGGTTCAGCGGACCGGCGTTCCTATGAGGCCCGGAGTCGGCGCGGACGCAGGAGCCCGCGCGGGCCGAACCGAGCCGGGAAGCCGTGGCCGAGACCGTAGTGCTCACCGGGCGCTCGTCCGCGGCCGGCTGGGCTCTACCCGACATCGCCCGCTTCTCATCATAGAGCCGACTAGTACCCACTGCGGCACGGATCAGGCGATTTTTTATGAATTGCCGGCGCACACAACGCACCGCGCCGGATACAGAACTAACCACGCACGGTACCATGCCGATGAGTTCCATTCCGCCAAGCCGCGTAAACGTGTGCGCTACATAAAGTTCGCGCCCTCTGTCGACGTTATCTAGCCGACGAGTGACTTCGTGCAACGGATCATGTCTGGCGATTGTATGTTCAGCGAGCGACAGTCACGAAACATACCATCGTCGGACACAATGCGATGTGATCCTGTGTGTGTGCTTGTTATCAACGAAACCCTTCATCTCGTGCCTTATCCGTTTAGCAGACGTTGACTACCATTAGTTGCTTTTATGCTCACAGCAGATTGTTCTTCAGTCGTGATAATCTCCTTCTTTTAGGGACTTTCAAGCAATCTTTTCCTGTATTGTGAAATGCAATATCTGATACTCTTCTGGGTATCTGATCGTGTTTTCGAGATGTTGAAGATATCAGAGTTTTGTTATTTTGAAATATTTTGAACACAACGAATTTATGCAACGCCAGTAAATCGGCCATATTGGCGTAAGGCTGTGTGGCTGTACGGGGCGAGGCTGAGGATTCAAAAAAGACAACAAGATTACAATTTCTCGTGTTGAACTAAACCATTGTTTTGACTGATCATATGATTGGTATTCGACTGCCATAATGTTGGATCGGCGGTTTAGTTTCTAACACAATTCTCACACCGACAGTCACACTAGCGCAGTTCAATCGCTCGGAGCTTCTACACAATAAATATTGATAACCGTCTTCAATTTCTGAGCACCGTTCTCTCGATACTTCATCTAATAGCTTAGTGACTCACTTGCCTGTAGGAGAAAGAGGAGATCGTCGGACACTAATCGATGGATGAATGACTATTTTCGACATGTTAAAGTCGACAGAGGGCGCGAGCTCTACGTAAGGTACACGACGACTCAGCTAGGTGGAAGCGTCAGGGACTGAAAGCACAATCGTTAGACACGAATCGATTAATGAATGCCTCTTTGACAAAAAAGGAATTCATACGTCAACTCTTCTCCGACGATGTCAACACCGCGATGGCGTTTCCGTTTCCGACTACACCGCGGAGTCCAAACTCGAGTCCCAAGTATTTCCAAGTTGCAAGCGTCGGGGTCGTTGGCAAAGTTTCGCCATTTATAACAAACGGCGTCTCCACCACCTTCACCTTCTTCTCGCGACCCGAAGTCACCAGAGACAGGGTTCGGCTCTTCCCAGCGTTCAGTTTGAGTCCATAAGTTGAAAGATTTCTGGTAAAGTATTCAATCGTGAGCTGCAGGCTCGCAGCAGTAGAGGCGCCCACTCTCACAGCCCAAGTCAGAGCCAACTCGGGGCGGGAGCTCCATTATGACTGCATCAATGACAATATTAAACAGTATTACTCTTCCTATAACCATGGTACTGATGAAGAGTGATACCTGATGGATGGGTCGCGAAGCGAACCTTCCTTTAGAGTGCGGGATATCGTTCTGATGAACGATCAGGACTCCTAGACGAACCCCTACTTACATCGCATGGAGCCCAACGTCCTGTCACACTTTGTAGCATGCCAATGTTACAAAGTGTGTGTTACTGTACGTGTCCAAGTGACATTTGGACTGAGATGGCTCTGAAATCAAACAGTTAAATATTATAATCCTATGGCTGTGTATTCAAAATACACAAAAAACTATTAAATGTGAGATTCAATTGAGATTGCACCATTTATTAAAGAGTTGTAAACGGCATTATCGAGACGTACAGTTAACGGCGCAGCTCCATTTGGCTCTATCTTGGGAATGCTTTGCTTTGCTTTTCTAGTCTGACGATGCCCTTCATTGAACTACTCTAACTCCAAGACGCGTCCCCATGAACCCTACAACGAACTCGCGACCTCTGTCGACACTAGCATGTCGAAGAAAGCCATTCATCCATCGAATCGTGTCCGACGATTGTAGATTTCGTCTGCAATACTTCCGCCTTGACAAGTCATCGTGTACGATAGGTAGAGCTCGCACCCTCTGTCGACTACACCGTATCGATGAGAGGGATTCATCCGTCAATTCTAGCTGACGATGCCCTTCATTCAACAACTCTTACTCCTGGAGGCGTCCCCATAACCCTACTTTTCGTCTGCAACACTTCCGCCTTGACGAGTCATCGTGTACGATAGGTAGAGGTCGCACCCTCTGTCGACTACACCGTATCGATGAGAGGGATTCATCCGTCAATTCTAGCTGACGATGCCCTTCATTCAAACTACTCTAACTCCAAGACGCGTCCCCATGAACCCTACAACGAACTCGCGACCTCTGTCGACACTAGCATGTTGAAGAAAGCCATTCATCCATCGAATCGTGTCCGACGATTGTACATTTCGTCTGCAATACTTCCGCCTTGACAAGTCATCGTGTACGATAAGGAGAGCTCGCACCCTCTGTCGACTACACCATATCGAAGAGAGGGATTTATCTGTCAATTCTAGTCTGACGATGCCCTTCATTCAACAACTCTAACTCCTGGACGCGTCCCCATAACCCTACTTTTCGTCTGCAACACTTCCGCCTTGACGAGTCATCGTGTACGATAGGTAGAGCTCGCACCCTCTGTCGACTACACCGTATCGATGAGAGGGATTTATCTGTCAATTCTAGTCTGACGATGCCCTTCATTCAACAACTCTAACTCCTGGACGCGTCCCCATAACCCTACTTTTCGTCTGCAACACTTCCGCCTTGACGAGTCATCGTGTACGATAGGTAGAGCTCGCACCCTCTGTCGACTACACCGTATCGATGAGAGGGATTCATCCGTCAATTCTAGCTGACGATGCCCTTCATTCAACTACTCTAACTCCAAGACGCGTCCCCATGAACCTTGCAACGAACTCGCGACCTCTGTCGACACTAGCATGTCGAAGAAAGCCATTCATCCATCGAATCGTGTCCGACGATTGTACATTTCGATTGACAGATAAATCCCTCTCATCGATACGGTGTAGTCGACAGAGGGTGCGAGCTCTACCTATCGTACACGATGACTCGTCAAGGCGGAAGTGTTGCAGACGAAAAGTAGGGTTATGGGGACGCGTCCAGGAGTTAGAGTTGTTGAATGAAGGGCATCGTCAGCTAGAATTGACGGATGAATCACTCTCATCGATACGGTGTAGTCGACAGAGGGTGCGAGCTCTACCTATCGTACACGATGACTCGTCAAGGCGGAAGTTTTGAAGACGAAAAGTAGGATTTTTTTTAATTTCACATGCAACTAGGTGTATTACACGACTGTTAGAAATATTTCGGCCTTAGGTTTACAAATAACTTCAAAATTTCAAAGTATAGCCAAATTCATCTTTCTTTTTCCTCACAGAGATGGCGGCATTTAACTCCTATATTACCAACATGTATTTAGTTTTTTTCGTCTTCCCAGAGATGACCGCATTTAACTACTAAGTTACCAACATGAATTTAGATTTTTTTTTAATTTCACATGCAACTAGGTGTATTACACGACTGTTAGAAATATTTCGGCCGTCGGTTTACAAATAACTTCAGAATTTCAAAGTATAGCCAAATTCATCTTTCTTTTTCCTCCCAGAGATGACCGCATTTAACTCCTATATTACCAACATGAATTTAGTTTTTTACGTCCTCCCAGAGATGACCGCATTTAACTACTATATTACCAACATGAATTTAGATTTTTTTTTAATTTCACATGCAACTAGGTGTTTTACACGACTGTTAGAAATATTTCGGCCGTAGGTTTACAAATAACTTCAGAATTTCAAAGTATAGCCAAATTCATCTTTCTTTTTCCTCCCAGAGATGACCGCATTTAACTCCTATATTACCAACATGAACTTAGTTTTTTTCGTCCTACCAGAGATGACCGCATTTAACTACTATATTACCAACATGAATTTAGACTTTTTTTTAATTTCACATGCAACTAGGTGTATTACACGACTGTTAGAAATATTTCGGCCTTAGGTTTACAAATAACTTCAAAATTTCAAAGTATAGCCAAATTCATCTTTCTTTTTCCTCACAGAGATGGCGGCATTTAACTCCTATATTACCAACATGTATTTAGTTTTTTTCGTCCTCCCAGAGATGACCGCATTTAACTACTATATTACCAACATGAATTTAGACTTTTTTTTAATTTCACATGCAACTAGGTGTATTACACGACTGTTAGAAATATTTCGGCCTTAGATTTACAAATAACTTCAAAATTTCAAAGTATAGCCAAATTCATCTTTCTTTTTCCTCCCAGAGATGACCGCATTTAACTCCTATATTACCAACATGTATTTAGTTTTTTTCGTCTTCCCAGAGATGACCGCATTTAACTACTAAGTTACCAACATGAATTTAGATTTTTTTTTAATTTCACATGCAACTAGGTGTAATACACGACTGTTAGAAATATTTCGGCCGTCGGTTTACAAATAACTTCAGAATTTCAAAGTATAGCCAAATTCATCTTTCTTTTTCCTCCCAGAGATGACCGCATTTAACTCCTATATTACCAACATGAATTTAGTTTTTTACGTCCTCCCAGAGATGACCGCATTTAACTACTATATTACCAACATGAATTTAGACTTTTTTTTAATTTCACATGCAACTAGGTGTATTACACGACTGTTAGAAATATTTCGGCCTTAGATTTACAAATAACTTCAAAATTTCAAAGTATAGCCAAATTCATCTTTCTTTTTCCTCCCAGAGATGACCGCATTTAACTCCTATATTACCAATATGAATTTATTTTTTTTCGTCCTCCCAGAGATGACCGCATTTAACTACTATATTACCAACATGAATTTAGTTTTTTTCGTCCTCCCAGAGATGACCGCATTTAACTCCTATATTACCAACATGAATTTAGTTTTTTTCGTCCTCCCAGAGATGACCGCATTTAACTCATATATTACCAAGATGAATTTAGTTTTTTTCGTCCTCCCAGAGATGACCGCATTTAACTCCTATATTACCAACATGTATTTAGTTTTTTCGTCCTCCCAGAGATGACCGCATTTAACTCCTATATTACCAACATGAATTTAGTTTTTTTCGTCCTCCCAGAGATGACCGCATTTAACTCCTATATTACCAAGATGAATTTAGTTTTTTTCATCCTCCCAGAGATGACCGCATTTAACTACTATATTACCAACATGAATTTGGATTTTTTTTTTCATTTCACATGCGACTAAGTGTATTACACGACTGTTAGAAATATTTCGGCCTTAGGTTTACAAATAACTTCAGAATTTCAAAGTATAGCCAAATTCATCTTTCTTTTTCCTCCCAGAGATGGCGGCATTTAACTCTTATATTACCAACATGTATTTAGTTTTTATCGTCCTCCCAGAGATGACCGCATTTAACTCCTATATTACCAACATGAATTTAGTTTTTTTCGTCCTCCCAGAGATGACCGCATTTAACTCCTATATTACCAACATGAATTTAGTTTTTTTCGTCCTCCCAGAGATGACCGCATTTAACTACTATATTACCAACATGAATTTAGACTTTTTTTTAATTTCACATGCAACTAGGTGTTTTACACGACTGTTAGAAATATTTCGGCCGTAGGTTTACAAATAACTTCAGAATTTCAAAGTATAGCCAAATTCATCTTTCTTTTTCCACACAGAGATGGCGGCATTTAACTCCTATATTACCAACATGTATTTAGTTTTTTTCGTCCTCCCAGAGATGACCGCATTTAACTACTATATTACCAACATAAATTTAGACTTTTTTTTAATTTCACATGCAACTAGGTGTTTTACACGACTGTTAGAAATATTTCGGCCGTAGGTTTACAAATAACTTCAGAATTTCAAAGTATAGCCAAATTCATCTTTCTTTTTCCTCACAGAGATGGTGGCATTTAACTCCTATATTACCAACATGTATTTAGTTTTTTTCGTCCTCCCAGAGATGACCGCATTTAACTCCTATATTACCAACATGTATTTAGTTTTTTTCGTCCTCCCAGAGATGACCGCATTTAACTACTATATTACCAACATGAATTTACACTTTTTTTTAATTTCACATGCAATTAGGTGTATTACAAGACTGTTAGAAATATTTCGGCCGTCGGTTTAAAAATAACTTCAGAATTTCAAAGTATAGCCAAATTCATCTTTCTTTTTCCTCACAGAGATGGCGGCATTTAACTCCTATATTACTTACATGTATTTAGTTTTTTTCGTCTTCCCAGAGATGACCGCATTTAACTACTAAGTTACCAACATGAATTTAGATTTTATTTAATTTCACATGCAACTAGGTGTATTACACGACTGTTAGAAATATTTCGGCCGTAGGTTTACAAATAACTTCAGAATTTCAAAGTATAGCCAAATTCATCTTTCTTTTTCCTCCCAGAGATGACCGCATTTAACTCCTATATTACCAACATGAACTTAGTTTTTTTCGTCCTCCCAGAGATGACCGCATTTAACTACTATATTACCAACATGAATTTAGACTTTTTTTTAATTTCACATGCAACTAGGTGTATTACACGACTGTTAGAAATATTTCGGCCTTAGATTTACAAATAACTTCAAAATTTCAAAGTATAGCCAAATTCATCTTTCTTTTTCCTCCCAGAGATGACCGCATTTAACTCCTATATTACCAACATGTATTTAGTTTTTTTCGTCTTCCCAGAGATGACCGCATTTAACTACTAAGTTACCAACATGAATTTAGATTTTTTTTTAATTTCACATGCAACTAGGTGTATTACACGACTGTTAGAAATATTTCGGCCGTCGGTTTACAAATAACTTCAGAATTTCAAAGTATAGCCAAATTCATCTTTCTTTTTCCTCCCAGAGATGACCGCATTTAACTCCTATATTACCAACATGAATTTAGTTTTTTACGTCCTCCCAGAGATGACCGCATTTAACTACTATATTACCAACATGAATTTAGTTTTTTTGTCCTCCCAGAGATGACCGCATTTAACTACTATATTACCAACATGAATTTAGTCTTTTTTTTAATTTCACATGCAACACGACTGTTAGAAATATTTCGGCCGTAGGTTTACAAATAACTTCAGAACTTCAAAGTATAGCCAAATTCATCTTTCTTTTTCCTCCCAGAGATGACCGCATTTAACTCCTATATTACCAACATGAATTTAGTTTTTTTCATCCTCATAGAGATGACCGCATTTAACTACTATATTACCAACATGAATTTAAACTTTTTTTTAATTTCACATGCAACTAGGTGTATTACACGACTGTTAGAAATATTTCGGCCGTAGGTTTACGAATAACTTCAGAATTTCAAAGTATAGGCAAATTCATCTTTCTTTTTCCTCCCAGAGATGACCGCATTTAACTCCTATATTACCAACATGAATTTAGTTTTTTTCGTCCTCCCAGAGATGACCGCATTTAACTACTATATTACCAACATGAATTTAGTTTTTTTGTCCTCCCAGAGATGACCGCATTTAACTACTATATTACCAACATGAATTAAGTCTTTTTTTTAATTTCACATGCAACTAGGTGTATTACACGACTGTTAGAAATATTTCGGCCGTAGGTTTACAAATAGCTTCAGAATTTCAAAGTATTGCCAAATTCATCTTTCTTTTTCCTCCCAGAGATGACCGCATTTAACTCCTATATTACCAACATGAATTTAGTTTTTTTCATCCTTATAGAGATGACCGCATTTAACTACTATATTACCAACATGAATTTAAACTTTTTTTTAATTTCACATGCAACTAGGTGTATTACACGACTGTTAGAAATATTTCGGCCGTAGGTTTACGAATAACTTCAGAATTTCAAAGTATAGGCAAATTCATCTTTCTTTTTCCTCCCAGAGATGGCGGCATTTAACTCCTATATTACCAACATTTATTTAGTTTTTTTCGTCCTCCCAGAGATGACCGCATTTAACTACTATATTGCCACATTAATTTAGACTTTTTTTTTAATTTCACATGCAACTAGGTGTATTACACGACTGTTAGAAATATTTCGGCCGTAGGTTTACAAATAACTTCAGAATTTCAAAGTATAGCCAAATTCATCTTTCTTTTTTGTCCCAGAGATGACCGCATTTAACTCCTATATTACCAACATGAATTTAGTTTTTTTCGTCCTCCCAGAGATGACCGCATTTAACTACTATATTACCAACATGAATTTTGATTTTTTTTAATTTCACATGCAACTAGGTGTATTACACGACTGTTAGAAATATTTCGGCCGTAGGTTTACAAATAACTTCAGAATTTCAAAGTATAGCCAAATTCATCTTTCTTTTTCCTCCCAGAGATGACCGCATTTAACTCCTATATTACCAAAATGAATTTAGTTTTTTTCATCCTCCCAGAGATGACCGCATTTAACTCCTATATTACCAACATGAATTTAGTTTTTTTCGTCCTCCCAGAGATGACCGCATTTAACTACTATATTACCAACATGAATTTAGTTTTTTTGTCCTCCCAGAGATGACCGCATTTAACTACTATATTACCAACATGAATTTAGTCTTTTTTTTAATTTCACATGCAACACGACTGTTAGAAATATTTCGGCCGTAGGTTTACAAATAACTTCAGAATTTCAAAGTATAGCCAAATTCATCTTTCTTTTTCCTCCCAGAGATGACCGCATTTAACTCCTATATTACCAACATGAATTTAGTTTTTTTCGTCCTCCCAGAGATGACCGCATTTAACTCCTATATTACCAAGATGAATTTAGTTTTTTTCGTCCTCCCAGAGATGACCGCATTTAACAACTATATTACCAACATGAATTTAGACTTTTTTTTAATTTCACATGCAACTAGGTGTATTACACGACTGTTAGAAATATTTCGGCCGTAGGTTTACAAAGAACTTCAGAATTTCAAAGTATAGCCAAATTATCTTTCTTTTTCCTCCCAGAGATGACCGCATTTAACTCCTATATTACCAAGATGAATTTAGTTTTTTTGGTCCTCCCAGAGATGACCGCATTTAACTCCTATATTACCAAGATGAATTTAGTTTTTTTCGTCCTCCCAGAGATGACCGCATTTAACTACTATATTACCAACATGAATTTAGACTTTTTTTTAATTTCACATGCAACTAGGTGTATTACACGACTGTTAGAAATATTTCGGCCGTAGGTTTACAAATAACTTCAGAATTTCAAAGTATAGCCAAATTCATCTTTCTTTTTCCTCCCAGAGATGACCGCATTTAACTCCTATATTACCAACATGAATTTAGTTTTTTTCGTCCTCCCAGAGATGACAGCATTTAACTACTATATTACCAACATGAATTTAGACTTTTTTTTAATTTCACATTCAACTAGGTGTATTACACGTTTGTTAGAAATATTTCGTCAGTAGGTTTACAAATAACTTCAGAATTTCAAAGTATAGCCAAATCCATCTTTCTTTCTCCTCTCAGAGATGACTGCATTTAACTCCTATATTACCAACATGAATTAAGATTTTTTTTTTAATTTCACATGCAACTAGGTGTATTTCACGACGGTTAGAAATATTTCGTCAGTAAGTTTACAAATATTTTCAGAATTTCAAATTATATCCAAATCCATCTTTCTTTCTCCTCCCAGAGATGACCGCATTTAACTCCTATATTACCAACATGAATTTAGATTTGTTTTTAATTTCACATGCAACTAGGTGTATTACACGACTGTTAGAAATATTTTGTCAGTAGGTTTACAAATTACTTCAGAATTTCAAAGTATAGCCATAGTCAATTTTTTTCCTCCTCCTTGAGATATCCGCATTTTTCTCCTATATTTACAACATAAAGGTAGATTTTTATTTTCATTTCAGATGCAATTAGGTTCATTACACGAGTGTTAGAAATATTTCGTACGTAGATTTACAGTTATTTTGGTTATTTTAGAGCGCATAGATGTGTTTCATTTGATGACAAATGGTGCTTATGATTAATGAACAATTGTCACATTTTCAAAGTATATCCAAAATAATAAATTTTCTTTAAATGCAAAATGACCGTATGTTACTTCTCTATTTATTATAAAACCTTTAACTATTTAAATAAGTTAGTTGCCTTTAGAGTTCATGCATTCGGTTAAAAAAGGTTTTTATGACATTTGTACAATTGTTAACACATATTCACAACTTAGCCAAAATAAATCATTTTCCTTAATTTTGAGATGACGGTATCTAATTTTTCTATTTACTTATATAATTTATAATATAGTTATTTTGGTTATTCTAGCTCTTATTGAAAAAAATTACTCCTTGTAAAAGGCTAGAGTAACCGATCAATGAACAAAATGAAAAAATAATTTTATTATCTCCCGCTTTAACTCTGATGAAAAAATATTTTTTTATAATTATTTGTCTTTAATTTTCGAATTACTTTATTATCTTTTTATTCTTCTTCTCACCATTAGCTTCTTCTCATTACCCATGACTTTCTCCTTCTTCCGGGGCCTTCACTTTCAGTAATCTTTCCCTGCATTATGAGGTGCAAGATCTCATACTTCTCCGGATATCTCATCACAGAGAGATTCAAGTATTCGGATTTATTCATCTGAACCATAACAACTTCATTCGCAACTATCCATCCAGCTTATTTTGTAGATCCGCATCTCAAAAACTTCAAGTTGCCTCATCGCTTCTTCGGTGAGTGTCCATGCTTCCATTTCATAAAATAAAATGGAGAACGCGTAGCATCTGACCATTCTCATTTGTGATCTAAGGTCGAGGTCATGACTGCAGAACTTTTACTTCGTGCAGACAAAGGTTACATCTTTTTATTAAATTTTACTTTTGTGTTTGCGCCTCTATAATGTCACAATTATATGCATGTTTTGTAATAAAATATATGTTCCAAACAAAAAAAAATTATTTAACTGTGTTTAATCGTTCTACAATATAATGTCTTATATGTATTTATATTTGTATTTATTTTTGTTAGTATTAGGTTCTTTGGCTTTTCGCATCCAATCGACGCATTACCATCAGTGACCCTATGAACCCGGCTAACTTTTAGTAGTCGCCTATAGATGATCCATATCTCAAATACTCGCGTTGCTTTGTAAGTCCATAATACTTTTGTCGGGTGAAAGAACGCAGTTCGAGCTTGCTTGTACTCCTCGGATGAGGTATAATGCATTCATTATTTGGATATTGTATATAATTAAAATTGTATCGAGTACACGTGTCGTTTATTAACAAATATTTTAAAAAGCAACAAAATGAAATAACAGATTGGTATATAGTGCAGATTAATATTTTATCTCTCCTTTAAGAGATGCTCGGACCGAGGAGGTTTAATACATTAATTATTTGGATATAGTATATATAAATAAAATTGAATTGGGTTTACATGTCATTTATTAACAAATAAGAAAATGCAAAAGCGAGAGATAAGCAACAAAATGGAAGAACAGGTTGGTATTTATGTCATTGATTTTTCGTTAGCAAATTTAAAGAAAAATTAAGTTACAAACTTTAAAATAAAACATAACTTACTAAAATGAAATATATCTGAATATTTGTAAGTATCGCCTGATAATAAAAGCTCAAAAATGTGACGCTGTACTGTTGTACGCTCAAGCCAAAATAGAACAATTTAAAATAAATTATGAAATATAATATTCATCGAGTATGAACAATTATATTATATAACTGGATAAGATGAATAGGTATCAGAAGAGATTAATAAAGAAGAATCCTTTACAAAACATATTTATTACACAGGCATTAGAATGGAGTTTAAAGACGCTAGTCTTATGGACTGCATATGAAATATGAATATTCTGATGATAAAAAAAATGATTTAACATTTCAAGTGCATAATGAAATGAGGCAAAGTACCCCGCAATAAAAGCTACTTTTATCAGTCCGCCTGACACATTGTTGTGAAAAGTAGGGTTATGGGGACGCGTCCAGGAGTTAGAGTTGTTGAATGAAGGGCATCGTCAGCTAGAATTGACGGATGAATCCCTCTCATCGATACGGTGTAGTCGACAGAGGGTGCGAGCTCTACCTATCGTACACGATGACTTGTCAAGGCGGAAGTGTTACAGACGAAAAGTAGGGTTATGGGGACGCGTCCAGGAGTTAGAGTTGTTGAATGAAGGGCATCGTCAGCTAGAATTGACGGATGAATCCCTCTCATCGATACGGTGTAGTCGACAGAGGGTGCGAGCTCTACCTATCGTACACGATGACTTGTCAAGGCGGAAGTGTTGCAGACGAAAAGTAGGGTTATGGGGACACGTCCAGGAGTTAGAGTTGTTGAATGAAGGGCATCGTCAGCTAGAATTGACGGATGAATCCCTCTCATCGATACGGTGTAGTCGACAGAGGGTGCGAGCTCTACCTATCGTACACGATGACTTGTCAAGGCGGAAGTGTTGCAGACGAAAAGTAGGGTTATGGGGACGCGTCCAGGAGTTAGAGTTGTTGAATGAAGGGCATCGTCAGACTAGAATTGACGGATGAATCCCTCTCTTCGATATGGTGTAGTCGACAGAGGGTGCGAGCTCTACTTATCGTACACGATGACTTGTCAAGGCGGAAGTATTGCAGACGAAATGTACAATCGTCGGACACGATTCGATGGATGAATGGCTTTCTTCGACATGCTAGTGTCGACAGAGGTCGCGAGTTCGTTGTAGGGTTCATGGGGACGCGTCTTGGAGTTAGAGTAGTTGAATGAAGGGCATCGTCAGCTAGAATTCACGGATGAATCCCTCTCATTGATACGGTGTAGTCGACAGAGGGTGCGAGCTCTACCTATCGTACACGTTGACTTGTCAAGGCGGAAGTGTTGCAGACGAAAAGTAGGGTTATGGGGACGCGTCCAGGAGTTAGAGTTGTTGAATGAAGGGCATCGTCAGACTAGAATTGACAGATAAATCCCTCTCTTCGATATGGTGTAGTCGACAGAGGGTGCGAGCTCTACTTTTCGTACACGATGACTTGTCAAGGCGGAAGTATTGCAGACGAAATGTACAATCGTCGGACACGTTTCGATGGATGAATGGCTTTCTTCGACATGCTAGTGTCGACAGAGGTCGCGAGTTCGTTGTAGGGTTCATGGAGACGCGTCTTGCAGTTAGAGTAGTTGAATGAAGGGCATCATATTATACGACTGTTAGAAATATTTCGGCCGTAGGTTTACAAATAACTTCAGAATTTCAAAGTATAGCCAAATTCATCTTTCTTTTTCCTCCCAGAGATGACCGCATTTAACTCCTATATAACCAACATGAATTTAGTTTTTTCGTCCTCCCAGAGATGACCGCATTTAACTACTATATTGCTAACATGAATTTAGATTTTTTTTTAATTTCAAATGCAACTAGGTGTATTACACGACTGTTAGAAATATTTCGGCCTTAGGTTTACAAATAACTTCAGAATTTCAAAGTATAGCCAAATTCATCTTTCTTTTTCCTTCCAGAGATGACCGCATTTAACTCCTATATAACCAACATGAATTTAGTTTTTTCGTCCTCCCAGAGATGACCGCATTTAACTACTATATTGCTAACATGAATTTAGATTTTTTTTTAATTTCACATGCAACTAGGTGTATTACACGACTGTTAGAAATATTTCGGCCTTAGGTTTACAAATAACTTCAGAATTTCAAAGTATAGCCAAATTCATCTTTCTTTTTCCTCCCAGAGATGACCGCATTTAACTCCTATATTACCAACATGAATTTAGTTTTTTTCGTCCTCCTAGAGATGACCGCATTTAACTACTATATTACCAACATGAATTTAGACTTTTTTTTAATTTCACATGCAACTAGGTGTATTACACGACTGTTAGAAATATTTCGGCCTTAGGTTTACAAATAACTTCAGAATTTCAAAGTATAGCCAAATTCATCTTTCTTTTTCCTCCCAGAGATGACCGCATTTAACTCCTATATTACCAACATGTATTTAGTTTTTTTCGTCCTCCCAGAGATGACCGCATTTAACTACTATATTACCAACATGAATTTAGACTTTTTAACTTCAGAAACGACGACAAACATGTCGGATGACTTAAAGTACAGTAGTCGGATACGATTCGATGGACGAATGCCTTTCTTTTACATGCTAGTCGACATTGGTCGCGAGCTGTATGTAGCGTTCGTGAAGACGCGTCGCTGAATAAAAGACATCGTCGGAGAAGAGTTGACGTATGAATTCCTTTTTTGTCAAAGAGGCATTCATTAATCGATTCGTGTCTAACGATTGTGCTTTCAGTCCCTGACGCTTCCACCTAGCTGAGTCGTCGTGTACCTTACGTAGAGCTCGCGCCCTCTGTCGACTTTAACATGTCGAAAATAGTCATTCATCCATCGATTAGTGTCCGACGATCTCCTCTTTCTCCTACAGGCAAGTGAGTCACTAAGCTATTAGATGAAGTATCGAGAGAACGGTGCTCAGAAATTGAAGACGGTTATCAATATTTATTGTGTAGAAGCTCCGAGCGATTGAACTGCGCTAGTGTGACTGTCGGTGTGAGAATTGTGTTAGAAACTAAACCGCCGATCCATCATTATGGTAGTCGAATACCAATCATATAATCAGTCAAACAATGGTTTAGTTCAACACAAGAAATTGTAATCTTGTTGTCTTTTTTTGAATGCTCAGCCTCGCCCCGTACAGTATTTACTGGCGTTGCATAAAATATTATGTTCAAAATATTTCAAAATAACAAAAATCTGATATCTTCAACATCTCGAAAACACGATCAGATACCCAGAAGAGTATCAGATATTGCATTTCACAATACAGGAAAAGATTGCTTGAAAGTCCCTAAAAGAAGGAGATTATCACGACTGAAGAACAGTCTGCTGTGAGCATTAAAGCAACTGATGGTAGTCAACGTCTGCTAAACGGATAAGGCACGAGATGAAGGGTTTCGTTGATAACATGAGCACACACACAGGATCACATCGCATTGTGTCCGACGATGGTATGTTTCGTGACTGTCGCTCGCTGAACATACAATCGTCAGACATGATCCGTTGCACGAAGTCACTCGTCGGCTAGATAACGTCGACAGAGGGCGCGAACTTTATGTAGCGCACACGTTTACGCGGCTTGACGGAATGGAACTCATCGACATGGTACCGTGCGTGGTTAGTTCTGTATTCGGCGCGGTGCGTTGTGTGCGCCGGCAATTCATAAAAAATCGCCTGATCCATGCCGCAGTGGGTACTAGTCGGCTCTATAATGAGAAGCGAGCGATGTCGGGTAGAGTCCCGCCGGCCGCGGACGAGCGCTCGGTGAGCACTACGGTCTCCGGCCGCCGCTATAGCGCTTCCCGGCTCGGTTCGGCCCGCGCGGGCTCCTGCGTCCACGCCGACTCCGGGCCTCATAGGAACGCCGGTCCGCTGAACCATTTGCTGGTCTCTGTCAAATCGAGCTGTTCATTTTCCCGAGTGCCCAAATCAGCGGGATTCTGCTTCGCGGGCACCCATCTCCAGGAGGTGACGTCCGTCAGGTCGTCAATCTCCCCGAGCCGGTTGGCCACAAAGGACGAGTAGGCAGGGGATCCGTCCTGATCCAGGTCAAGACCGTCATCGAGTCCGTCCATATGACGGTTCTTTCAATAGAAGAAGTGTGTTCCTCTTTGATGGTGGCCGCTAATCTTGCGGAAACCTTACACTTTGCCGAGGTGAAGGCTACGTATTTGCCGCCCTCTCCCGCTTTGACGAAGTAAGCGACCGCGCAGCACGCTAGTTTCGTCGCTGAACACGTGAAGCGTCGGCCGGCTTCTCGGGCCTCTGATCACCTGTCGTTGCACCGCACATTGGCTAATCATAGCTAGCCGGTGCCACGCTTTCCATTTCTCCGTGTGCTCGAGATGAATCGGCTCGTCTCAGCCAACCTTGGACCGCCACACTGCCTGCAGCAGGATTTATGACCTTATGAGCAGGCAGGCCACAATGCCTACCGGGTCGAAAATCCGCATCACCGCGCTCAGATGTGCGCGTTTTGTCGAGCGGTCTCCTCCACGATAATCTGCACCGGTTCTATAGACCCCGAGTGCTCGGAGAACCGCCTCAGCACCTCCGGATCATTGAAGGTCCAATTTGTCTAGTGCATCTACCCGCGGCGGAACACTTCTGTTACATCCTGCGACATCTGAATTGCTTAATCCGGGGTGTCTACCGAGTCTAAATAATAGTCCATATAGAACCTTTTTTCGGATGGCCTCGGCGGCTTCTGGATACGTCGCAGCACTGGCATCGGCTACACAGTTCCGCACATACTGCACCATCATCAACTTCATTCGGTAGGTAGGGCTCTGGTTCGCCCGGCTGCCTCCACAGAAACGACTGCGCATCCTGGTCCTGCCTTCTCATTTGGATGCGCAGGAACATTTCTATCACAACGGCCGCCAGTGTCACTTTTCCCTCCCGGAATCAGAAAATATTCCAACTCCCGTGCCCTCCCTCTCAGGGCTCTCTGTAGGTGTAGCAGATTCTCCGTAGCCGACAGCTCAAACAGGTTTGTTGACTGATCGTACTACCGCTTGTGTAAAATTGTGTAAACAATTTTACAAACATCACAAAAAACTTTTAAACCGTATGCATGACGTCTAGCGGCAACTAGCCCATCAAAATAGTTAAAGGTTATATAGTAAATAAAGAAATTAGATACAGTCATCTAAAAATCAAAGAAAATGATTTATTTTGGCTATTCTGAGAAAATGTGCAAACAAGTGTACAAATATCATAAAAAACTTTTTTAACCGTATGCATGACATATAGAAGCAACTAGCCTATCAAAATAGTAAAAGGTTTTATAGTAAATAGAGAAATTAAATGGGGGCATTTTGCATTTAAAGAAAATGTATTATTTTGGATATACTTTGAAAATGTGGAAACAATTGTTCATCAATCATAAGCACCATTTGTCATTAAATCTAACACATCTAATCGCTCTTATATACATAAATTAACTCAAAGTTTTATAGTAAATAGAGAAATTAGACACAGTCATCTAAAAATCAAAGAAAATGTTTTATTTTGGCTATTCTGTGAAATTGTGTAAACAATTGTACAAATATCATAAAAAACATTTTTAACCATATGCATGACATCTAGAGGCAACTAGCTCATCAAAATAGTTAAAGGTTATAGTAATAGACAATTTAGATGCGATCATTTTGCATTTAATAAAAACGTATTATTTTGGATATGAAAATGTTGAAACAATTGATCATCTATCAAAAGCACAGTTTGTCATCAAATGTAACACATCTTTACGCCCTAAAATAACCAAAATACCTCAAGGTTTTATATTAAACAGAGAAATTAGATACTGTTCCGCACAGGAAAAAGACTGTATTCTCGCTGAGGCGCTGGTTCAAATTTGTCGCTGCTCTGTATCTCGGACGCCGATTTTCCTGCGGTGCGCAGTAGTCCAATGTGTCCAAAATCGTGTCCAGTAGGGTAACCAAGTCATAGAATTCTTCAGGATCGGTCCGAAGGTGCAGCCAAAGTCGAAGTCCAGGGGGAAGAAAGTCCAGGTGAAAGCAGGGGTCAAAGTAAAGAAGGTCTAGTTCAGTTGTTGTCCAGCGGTGCAGGTGAAGCGAAGCGAGAGAGTGATTTTGCACCCGCTGGACCGTTTATTTATATTTGAAAACCTTGTGCTGGAGCGTAAGGCTCCAGCAAAACTCCGGGACCAATCAGGGGGCTAAGACAATACCCGCGCCACCCCGATTCGGTCCCGCGCCGACACCACCTGGCGGCCAAATTCGGCAACATCGGCCATTTTTTCCGCCGTCCCGTAAGGGGCGGCAGAACTGCATTTTGTCTCACATGCCAGGTGTTTTTTAATATAAACATTGACCACCCTCGCGATGCCTGGTAGTTTTTATAGCGGACGATGGCCCGGAGAATTTATAAATGCACTTCAAACCTTAAAACGCTGTTTTTATTATCCAAACGATTTTTAAGGTGCATTAAATTATCCCCGGGCGATCGCCCCCTCAAATCTCTATTTATTGACATGTTTATTTTATCTCTAACATTTTTTTACATAAAGATATTGACAGAAAATATAATTGATAATTTCGGCGGCGGCCGTGGCGTGGCCTCGTCCGCGGCCCCGCTTCCCCGCTCACGGCGGCCACGCGGTGTCACAGTGGCGGCGATTCTCCAAGAGCGTCCCGTGCCGGACGAAATACTGTCGTAAAGCAGCCAAGTACGAGTTTTCGTCCGGCGTTTCCTCGGACCGCGGTCCGCGCGCCCTTTCGGCCGCGTAGGTGTGCGGAACAGATACAGTCATCTAAAATCAAAGAAAATGATTTATTTTGACTCTTCTGTGAAATTGGGTAAACAATTGTAGAAATATCATAAAAAACTTTTTAGCTATATGCAAGACATCTTGAGGCAACTAGCTCATCAAATTATTTGAAGGTTTTATAGTAAATAGAGAATGTAGATGCGGTCATTTTGCATTTAAAGAAAATGTTTTCTTTTGGATATAGTAAATAGAGAAATTAGATACAGTCATCTAAAAATCAGAGAAATCGATTTATTTTGGGTATTCTGCAAAATTGTGTAAGCACTTTTACAAATATCATAAAAAACCTTTAAACCGTATGCATGACATCTACAGGAAACTAACTGATCAAAAAAGTTAAAGGTTTTATAGTAAATAGAGAAATTAGATACAGTCATCTAAAAATGAAGGAAAATGATTTATTTTGGCTCTTCTGTGAAATTGTGTAAACAATTTTACAAATATAATAAACCGTATGCATGACATCTAGAGGCAACTAGCCTATCAAAATCGTTAAAGGTTTTTTAGTAAATAGAGAAATTAGATAGTCATCTGATAATCAAAGAAATTGATTAATTTTGACTATTCTGCGAAATTGTGTAAACAATTTTACAAATATCATAAAAAAACCTTTAAACCAAACGCATGACATCTAGCGGCAACGATCTCATCAAAATTGTTAAACGTTTTATAGTTAATAGAGAAATTAGATACAGTTATCTTAAAAACAAAAAAAAAGATTTATTTTGGCTAGTCTGCGAAATTGTGTAAACAATTGTACAAATGTCATAAAAAAACTTTTTTAACCGTATGCATGTCATCTAGAGGCAACTAACTCAACAAAATAGGTAAATGTTTTATAGTAAATAGAGAAATTAGGTACAGTCATCTAAAAATCAAAGAAAATGATTTATTTTGGATATTCTGTGAAATTGTGCAAAACAATTTTACAAATACTCCTATAACAAAAAACTTTCAAACTGTATGCATGACATCTAGAGACAACTAGCCCATCAAAATATTAAAAAGTTTTCAAGTAAGTAGAGAAATTAGATACATTTTTATTTCATTAAAAAAAAAAGAATTATTTTGGATACACTATGAAAATGTGAAATAATTGTTTATCTATCATAGGCACCATTTGTCATCAACTGTAACACATCTATTCACCCTAAAATAACCAAAATAACTCAAAGTATTATAGTAAATACAGAAATTAGATACAGTCATCTAAAAATCAAACAAAATGATTTATTTTGCTATTCTACAAAATTGTGTAAACAATTTTACAAATATCATAAAAAAACTTTAAACTATATGCATGACATCTACAGGCAACTAACTGATCAAAAAAGTTAAAGGTTTTCGATTAAATAGAGAAATTAGATACAGTCATCTAAAAATCAAAGAAAATGATTTATTTTGGCTATTCTGTGAAATTGTGTAAACAATTTTACAAATATAACAAAAAACTTACGTTACGATACGTAGAGCTCGCACCCTCTGTTGACTATACCATGTCGAAGAGAGGGATTCATGTGTCAATTCTTATTTGACGATGCCCTTCATTCAGCGACTCTTAACTCCTAGACGCGTCTGGATGAACCCTATAATAAACTCGCGACTTCTGTCACTCTTTGATGTCGAAGAAAGGCATCCATCCGTCGAATCGTATCTGACGATTGTTCTTTTCGTCCGCAACACTTCCGCCTTGACAAGTCATCGGGTACGATACGTGAAGCTCGCACACTCTGTCACTAAACCATGTCGAATAGAGGGATTCATCCGTCAATTCTTATCCGACGATGTCGTTCATTCAGCTACGCTAACTCCTAGACGCGTCTTCATGAACCCTACAATGTACTCGTAACTTCAGCCACTCTAGGATGTCGAAAAAGGGCATTCATTCATCGAATCGTATCTGACGATTGTACTTTTCGTCTGCAACACTTCCGCATTTACGGGTAATCGTGTACGATACGTAGAGCTCGCACCCTCTGTCGACTATTCCATGTCGAAGAGAGGGATTCATCCGTCAATTCTTATCCGACGCTGCCGTTCATTCAGCTATGCTAACTCCTAGACGCGTCTTCATGAAACGAGCCGGCCGCCTGCTGTAACTGCGGGGGCGCGCACCCCGCCAACTACAGGGAGTGCCCGCGACGCAAGGCGTACGTGGCGAAAGTGCAGCCCCAACCGGCACAGAGAAAAGAAGTAGCTCAGTCCAATGCGGCCCCGAAGGCAGTGGTGGAGGGTCGCACAGGGTGCAGCGAGCGATCCTCCCGCTGCCCAAAATCACCCCATCGAAACGCGGGTATTTGCCGCCTCCCGACCGCCGCGCTCGGTGCCCTCCTTTTCCCCCCCGCCACTGGCCAGCCAAACCAGTGGCCAGCCCGACTTTGAATTTGCTCGCCTGCGATAGATCACTCTTTGCACAAATGATTTCGAGTCTATATGTACTGTGTGTGCTTTCCATCTAGATTTTTAAAACTGAGATACAACCACTAGCTTTAAAAATTGTTTATACTATCGTGACGGACACTGCTCTAGATCTAGAGACCACTTTTTCGCAGTCCTTTCTTTCATCGGCATCTTGTGGAAGGTACTCTATCACCTTTACGGATAGAGTGCCATACTCTTCTGTTCTGATACACTGTTCTCGCCTCATCCACATTGATACATCTTTTCATACAAGATCGCCGATTATTGAGACTTCTAATATGACCATTCTCCAGTATTTGATTAACTTGGTCGTACCAACTCTTCCGCGGACGTCTCCAGTCTTCAGTCTCACCATCCGCAAATCCTTCTGACACAATGACAGTCAATAATAGTCTACGACGATAATCTCTACAATAACAATGATTAATTTTTGAATTATATATGATGTCAAACACATTATTTACAGTTGCACGTTTTTTCAGATGAGCGCATAATCCAGGGTTCACCAGTAGCTGTCGACCGATTCCCCCACCGAGCCTACCTGCTCGTCACCCTGTCGGGCGGTAGAAAAATTGCCTGCGGAGCTTCCCTAATCAGTCCGAAATGGGCAGTCACAGCCGCTCATCGCTTAAAGGGGAGAATACAAAACAATCTTTGGCTTGTAATCTGCTGAATTCATTTCAGAATGATTATTTAACTTCTTCAATATTACTTCGTGGCCTCATTTTATATAAATAATTAGACAAAACACTTTGTTTAAACCATTATTTATAGATACACCAACATGTATCGATACCTATGGTATCATCTTCAGGAAACAATGTAAACTGAAGTTAAAAATACAAGCTTAGATTAAAACAAAACTACAAAGTGGTGAATGAGTGAGAACTAATTTAAGAGGTGACTATTTGCAAAGAGGATTTGGTTATTTATAATATCTAACTGTTTGATTTCAGAGCCGCGTCAGTCCAAATGTCACTTGGACACGTTAACATTGGCAGTTCTTCTGCGGTTGTCACTTCTACAAACTTGCACGTTCACCTCAATTACAACTCAAACAACTTGAATCACGATATTGCTCTCCTCGGACTGACCTCAAATGTTCCAACAAGAGGTAGGTCTCAACTAATATTACTAATACTAAAGGGTGATACAACGACATTGAGTGCCATGTGATTCGAGTCGGGGTCCGTCAAGGAGTCATGATTCGTACCATGCTCCTGATCGCTCATCAGAACGATACCCCGCACTCTAATGGAATACTATGACTTATGACTAACTTAATCTAAAATATGTCTACCTCGGGTTGCTCGTCCACGTCGTCCATCTTGTCTCCGGCCAGCGGAGTGATGCCGCTGGCACCCGGCGTGGGCGGCTACCCGCTATCTGCTCTGTAGGATTGCTCTGGGCGGCCGCTCCTGGGTGAGTTGCGATGATTTCGGTCCCAACTATGGTTTCCTTGACGTCTTTTTCGGACCTCGTTTCCAACTAATAGAACGCGTTCTCATCTCTAGCTCTTAGTTCGTTCCCGATGAGTGTTTACCACTCGTTCCCGTCGCGTGTTTACAACTGCTTTCCGAATCATGTTCAACTCATCCTCCAGGGTCTCGTTCCCGACTCACTCCTTCAGATCTCGTCTTCTAACTGCCTGCTTTCGACTGCGTTTCGACAACTTTAGAATACTTTCGACTACTCCCTTACGGACCTCGTTCCACTCTTCCTCCCGGACCGCATGTCCAGCTCACTACTCCGGGTTTACAACTGCGTGCTTCCGACTATCTTTTCCCTTCCAGACCTTGTTCTTCTCGTCCTCCCGGAACTCGTTCCACTCTTCCTCCCGGACCGCATGTCCAGCTCACTACTCCGGGTTTACAACTGCGTGCTCCCGACTATCTTTTCCCTTCCAGACCTTGTTCTTCTCGTCCTCCCGGAACTCGTTCCACTCTTCCTCCCGGACCGCATGTCCAGCTCACTACTCCAGGTTTACAACTGCGTGCTTCCGATTGTCTTTTCACAACTCCCTTCCAGACCTCACCCACCTATTACAGTGCGGCAACACCCTCAGTATTAAGTCGGCAGAATGTCGCAGATAGATTTGTAGAAAAAATAATCTATAAATATTGAACAATCGAATAAAAATATTGCAATAATTGCATTGTGCATACTTATTGAGCAACTGGCAAAGCTGACTGCTCATAGTATATAATAGCTGTTACGCGACCAAAGCCAGATGGCGCGATCTCTATGTAGCGCACACGATGACAATCGTCTAGGTTGAAGCCTTTCTGACTGAAAGTACAAACGTCGGACACGAATAGATGGATGATTGCCTCTCTTCAAAATGGTAAAGTCTAAAGAGGGCGCGACCTCTATGTAGCGCACACAATGCCTCTCGTCTAGGTTGAAGGATTGCTGACTAACAGTACAATCGTCGGACACGAATCAATGGATAAATGCCTCTCATCGATATGGTAAAATCTACAGATGGCGCGAGCTCTATGTAGCGTACTCGATGACTCTCGTCGAAGTTGAAGGGTTACTGACTGAAAGTACAATGGTCGGACACGAATCGATATAGACCTCTCTTAGACAAATTAAAGACGGCACGAGTACTATGTAGCGTGACGATGACGCGTCTAGGAGTTACACATTTATAGTCGAAAGAGGCGCGAGCTCTATGTAGTGCACACGATGACAGTCGTCTAGGTTGGTCGACCCGAATTTTGTCCAACCTTGTTAAGTAGACCATTTACTCGGTGCCGATGTATATTCTTATATATTGGATAGTCACGCTCACATCGTACAAGGTAACCCTAGCGCGTTTCACACCATCTTCGGATACGTTATCCTAGAAAAGGTTGAACTCCACACTGCTCAGTACTCGCCAACTTCACTTCTTGCCGTGTCGGATAGTTCATAACGTGACTCATCTCTGTCGACTCTTGCATGTTGAAGAAACGCATTCACCCATCCAATCGTATCCGACTACTGTACTGAAATCGGCAACACTTCCGCCTTGACAAGTCATCGTGCATGATACGTAGACCTCGCACCCTCCGTCCACTATACCATTGCAAAGAGAGGGATTCATCCGTCAATTATTGTCCGACAATGTCTTTCATTAACTCTTACTTCTATCTTAAAGACGCATCTTAATGAACCCTACAACGAGCTCCGGCCCTTTGTCGACTCTTGCACTATATTAGAACGTGGATGGCAGTGTTGCCCTTAACATACAACTTAAATACATATCTATGAGCCCGTAGCGGCGTCATCACTCATGAGTATTTATATTAGAACGTGGATGGCAGTGTTGCCGTTAACGGGCAAGGGTATCTATGAGCCAGTAGCGACGTCATTACTCATGAGTATTTATATTAGAACGTGGATGGCAGTATTGCCGTTAACGTACAAGGGTATCTATGACCCAGTAGCGGCGTCATGACTCATGACTATTTATATTAGAACATGGATGGCAGTGTTGCCGTTAACGGGCAAGGATATCTGTGAGCCAGTAGCGGCGTCATGACGCATGCGAATTTATATTAGAACGTGGATGGCAGTGTTGCCGATAAAGGGTAAGGGTATCTTTGAGCCAGTAACGGCGTCATGACTCATGAGTATTTATATTAGAACGTGGATGGCAGTGTTGCCGTTAACGGGCAAGGATATCTATGAGCCAGTAGCGGCGTCATGACTCATGAGTATTTATATTAGAACGTGGATGACAGTGTTGCCGTTAAAGGGTAAAGGTATTTTTGAGCCAGTAGCGACGTCATGACTCATGAGTATTTATATTAGAACGTGGATGGCAGTGTTGCCGTTAACGGGCAAGGATATCTGTGAGCCAGTAGCGGCGTCATGACGCTTGAGTATTTATATTAGAACGTGGATGGAAGTATTGCCGCTAACGGGCAAGCGTATCTATGAGCCAGTAGCGGCGTCATGACTCATGAGTATTTATATCAGAACGTGGATGGCAGTGCTGGAACACAGTTGAATAGTGCTGGACTACAGTTTAAGAGTACTGAACTACAGTTTAAACGTGCTGGACCACAGTTCAAAAGTTCTGGACCACAGTTTAAAAGTGCTGGAGAACAGTTTAAAAACGCTGGACCATAGTTTAAAAGTGCTGGACTACGGTTTAAAATCGCTGGACCACGGTTTAAAAGCACTGGGCTACGGTTAAAAAGTGCTGGACCATAGTTTATAAGTACTGGACCACAGTTGAAAAGTACTGAACTACAGTTTAAAAGTACTTAACTACAGTTTAAACGTGCTGGACCACAGTTTAACAATTCTGGACCACGATTTAAAGGTGCTGGACTACGGCTTAAAAGTGCTGAACCATAGTTTATATGTACTGGAACACAGTTGAAAAGTGCTGGACGACTGTTTAAAAGTGCTGGACCACAGTTAAAATTTGCTGGACTACAGTTCAAAGGTACTGGACCACAGTTTAAAATTACTGGACCACAGTTTAATAGTGCTGGACAACGGTTTAAATGCGCTGGACCACAGTTTAAAAGTACTGGACCACATTTTAAATTGCTGGAGAACAGTATAAAAACGCTGGACCATAGTTTAAAAGTGCTGGACTACGGTTTAAAATCGTTGGACCACGGTTTAAAAACACTGGGCTACGGTTAAAAAGTGCTGGATCGCTAATGAGTATTTATATTAGAACCTGGATGGCAGTGTTGCGGTTAACGGGCAAGGATATCTGTGAGCCAGTAGCGGTATCATGATGCATGAGAATTTATATTAGAACGTGGATGGCAGTGTTGCCGTTAACAGGCAAGGGTATCTATGAGCTAGTAGCGGCGTCATGACTCATGAGTATTTATATTAGAACGTGGATGGCAGTGTTGCCGTTAACGGGCAAGGGTATTTTTGAGCCAGTAGCGGCGTCATGACTCATGAGTATTTATAATAGAACATGGATGGCAGTGTTGCCGTTAACGGGCAAGGATATCTGTGAGCCAGTAGCGGCGTCATGACGCATTAGAACGTGGATGGAAGTATCGCCGCTAACGGGCAAGCGTATCTATGAGCCAGTAGCGGCGTCATCACTTATGAGTATTTATATCAAACGTGGATAGCAGTGCTGGACCACAGTTGAATAGTGCTGGACTACAGTTTATGAGTACACACAGTTAAAAAATGCTGGACCACAGTTTGTAAGTGCTGGAGCACAGTTTAAAAACACTGGACCATAGTTTAAAAGTGCTGGACCAAGGTTTAAAATCGCTGGACCACGGTTTAAAAGTGCTGGACCATAGTTTATAAGTACTGGACCTGAGTTGAAAAGTACTGAACTACAGTATAAAAGTATCGAACTACAGTTTAAACGTGCTGGACCACAGTTTAACAATTCTGGACCACGATTTAAAGGTGCTGGACCACGGTTTAAAAGTTCTGAACCATAGTTTATATGTACTGGACCACAGTTGAAAGTGCTGGACGACTGTTAAAAAGTGCTGAACCACAGTTAAAATATGCTGGACTACAGTTCAAAGGTACTGGACCACAGTTTAAAAGTACTGGACCACAGTTTAATAGTGCTGGACAACGGTTTAAATGCGCTGGACCATTGGTCCAAAGTTTTAGAAACTTGGTCCATAGTTTTTAAAAAGTGGTCCAACGTTTTTTATATCTGGTCCAAATATTAAGTAACGCGGTCCAAAATATTAGAAACGTGGTTCAACATTTTAATACCTGGTCCAAAATTTTGCAGTTGTGGACTGGAATTTTTGGATAATGAAAGATTGTACATAGGTTAATAATATCGGTAGCGATTTTCATTTTTGGATAATAATGTTGTATCTCGTAGGGTTATCTTAGGTTACGTAATGAAATTAAAAAAACACTTTTAGAAACGAACTGTTTGTATTCAAAATTTTTTAACCGACGCTTTTGAAATGTAAACTTATGTTTTAGGAACGTCATACATAGTTTTTATAACGTCGTCCAAGGATTAAAAAACTTGGTCCATAATTTTTAGAACGTGGTCCAACGTTTTTTATATGTGGTCCAAAGATTAAATAACGTGGTCCATAATTTTAGAAACGTGGTCCAATATTTTAATACCTGGACCAAAATTTTGCAGTTGTGGACCGGAATTTTTGGATAATCAAATAGTGTACATCGGGAAATAATATCGGTAGCGATTTTCATTTTTGGATAATAATGTTGTATCTCGTAGGGTTATCTTAGGTTACGTAATGAAATTAAAAAAACACTTTTAGAAACGAACTGTTTGTATTCAAAAGTTTTGAACCGACGCTTTTGAAATGTAAACTTATGTTTTAGGAACGTCATACATAGTTTTTATAACGTGGTCCAAGGATTAAAAAACTTGGTCCATAATTTTTAGAACGTGGTCCAACGTTTTTTATATGTGGTCCAAAGATTAAATAACGTGGTCCATAATTTTAGAAACGTGGTCCAATATTTTATACCTGGACCAAAATTTTGCATTTGTGTTCGGAATTTTTGGATAATGAAATAGTGTACATCGGGAAATAATATCGGTAGCGATTTTCATTTTTGGATAATAATGTTGGATCTTGTTAGGTTTGTTATGTAAAGATATAATAATACTTTTCGAATATACTGTTTACTTTTGAACCGACGTTTGTGAAGTGTAAACTGAAAATTTAGAAACGTCGTCCATATTTTTTATAACGTGGTCCAAAGTTTAAGAAACTTGGTCCATAGTTTTTAGTAAGTGGTCAAACGTTTTTTATATCTGGTCCAAATATTAACTAACGTGGTCCATAATATTAGAAATGTTGTTCAATATTTTAATACCTGGTCCAAAATTTTGCATTTGTGGACCGGAATTTTTGGATAATGAAAGATTGTACATAGGTAAATAATATCGGTAGCGATTTTCATTTTTGGATAATAATGTTGTATCTCGTAGGGTTATCTTAGGTTACGTAATGAAATTAAAAAAACACTTTTAGAAACGAACTGTTTGTATTCAAAAGTTTTGAACCGACGCTTTTGAAATGTAAACTTATGTTTTAGGAACGTCATACATAGTTTTTATAACGTGGTCCAAGGATTAAAAAACTTGGTCCATAATTTTTAGAACGTGGTCCAACGTTTTTTATATGTGGTCCAAAGATTAAATAACGTGGTCCATAATTTTAGAAACGTGGTCCAATATTTTATACCTGGACCAAAATTTTGCAGTTGTGGACCGGAATTTTTGGATAATGAAATAGTGTACATCGGGAAATAATATCGGTAGCGATTTTCATTTTTGGATAATAATGTTGGATCTTGTTAGGTTTGTTATGTAAAGATATAATAATACTTTTCGAATATACTGTTTACTTTTGAACCGACGTTTGTGAAGTGTAAACTGAAAATTTAGAAACGTCGTCCATATTTTTTATAACGTGGTCCAAAGTTTAAGAAACTTGGTCCATAGTTTTTAGTAAGTGGTCCAACGTTTTTTATATCTGGTCCAAATATTAAGTAACGCGGTCCAAAACATTAGAAACGTGGTTCAACATTTTAATACCTGGTCCAAACTTTTGCAGTTGTGGACTGGAATTTTTGGATAATGAAAGATTGTACATAGTTAAATAATATCGGTAGCGATTTTCATTTTTGGATAATAATGTTGTATCTCGTAGGGTTATCTTAGGTTACGTAATAAAATTAAAAAAACACTTTTAGAAACGAACTGTTTGTTAGAGTAGTTTGAATGAAGGGCATCGTTAGCTAGAATTGACGGATGAATCCCTCTCATCGATACGGTGTAGTCGACAGAGGGTGCGAGCTCTCCTTATCGTGCACGATGACTTGTCAAGGCGGAAGTATTGCAGACGAAATGTACAATCGTCGGACACGATTCGATGGATTAATGGCTTTCTTCAACATGCTAGTGTCGACAGAGGTCGCGAGTTCGTTGTAGGGTTCATGGGGACGCGTATTGGAGTTAGAGTAGTTTGAATGAAGGGCATCGTCAGCTAGAATTGACGGATGAATCCCTCCCATCGATACGGTGTAGTCGACAGAGGGTGCGAGCTCTACCTATCGTACACGATGACTCGTCAAGGCGGAAGTGTTGCAGATGAAAAGTAGGGTTATGGGGACGCGTCCAGGAGTTAGAGTTGTTGAATGAAGGGCATCGTCAGCTAGAATTGACGGATGAATCCCTCTCATCGATACGGTGTAGTCGACAGAGGGTGCGAGCTCTACCTATCGTACACGATGACTCGTCAAGACGGAAGTGTTGCAGACAAAAAGTAGGGTTATGGGGACGCGTCCAGGTGTTAGAGTTGTTGAATGAAGGGCATCGTCAGACTAGAATTGACGGATGAATCCCTGTCATCGATACGGTGTAGTCGACAGAGGGTGCGAGCTCTACCTATCGTACACGATGACTCGTCAAGGCGGAAGTGTTGCAGACGAAAAGTAGGGTTATGGGGACGCGTCCAGGAGTTAGAGTAGTTTGAATGAAGGGCATCGTCAGCTAGAATTGACGGATGCATCCCTCTCATCGATACGGTGTAGTCGACAGAGGGTGCGAGCTCTACCTATCGTACACGATGACTCGTCAAGGCGGAAGTGTTGCAGACAAAAAGTAGGGTTATGGGAACGCGTCCAGGAGTTAGAGTTGTTGAATGAAGGGCATCGTCAGACTAGAATTGACAGATAAATCCCTCTCTTCGATATGGTGTAGTCGACAGAGGGTGCGGGCTCTCCTTATCGTACACGATGACTTGTCAAGGCGGAAGTATTGCAGACGAAATGTACAATCGTCGGACACGATTCGATGGATGAATGGCTTTCTTCGACATGCTAGTGTCGACAGAGGTCGCGAGTTCGTTGTAGGGTTCATGGGGACGCGTCTTGGAGTTAGAGTAGTTTGAATGATGGGCATCGTCAGCTAGAATTGACGGATGAATCCCTGTCATCGATACGGTGTAGTCGACAGAGGGTGCGAGCTCTACCTATCGTACACGATGACTCGTCAAGGCGGAAGTGTTGCAGACGAAAAGTAGGGTTATGGGGACGCGTCCAGGAGTTAGAGTAGTTTGAATGAAGGGCATCGTCAGCTAGAATTGACGGATGCATCCCTCTCATCGATACGGTGTAGTCGACAGAGGGTGCGAGCTCTACCTATCGTACACGATGACTCGTCAAGGCGGAAGTGTTGCAGACAAAAAGTAGGGTTATGGGGACGCGTCCAGGAGTTAGAGTTGTTGAATGAAGGGCATCGTCAGACTAGAATTGACAGATAAATCCCTTTCTTCGATATGGTGTAGTCGACAGAGGGTGCGAGCTCTCCTTATCGTACACGATGACTTGTCAAGGCGGAAGTATTGCAGACGAAATGTACAATCGTCGGACACGATTCGATGGATGAATGGCTTTCTTCGACATGCTAGTGTCGACAGAGGTCGCGAGTTCGTTGTAGGGTTCATGGGGACGCGTCTAGGAGTTAGAGTAGTTTGAATTAAGGGCATCGTCAGCTAGAATTGACCGATGAATCCCTTTCATCGATACGGTGTAGTCGACAGAGGGTGCGAGCTCTACCTATCGTACACGATGACTCGTCAAGGCGGAAGTGTTGCAGACGAAAAGTAGGGTTATGGGGACGCGTCCAGGAGTTAGAGTTGTTGAATGAAGGGCATCGTCAGACTAGAATTGACAGATAAATCCCTCTCATCGATACGGTGTAGTCGACAGAGGGTGCGAGCTCTACTTATCGTACACGATTACTTGTCAAGGCGGAAGTATTGCAGACGAAATGTACAATCATCTGACACGATGCGATGGATGTATGGCTTTCTTCGACATGCTAGTGTCGACAGAGGTCGCGAGTTCGTTGCAAGGTTCATGGGGACGCGTCTTGGAGTTAGAGTAGTTGAATGAAGGGCATCGTCAGCTAGAATTGACGGATGAATCCCTCTCATCGATACGGTGTAGTCGACAGAGGGTGCGAGCTCTACCTATCGTACACGTTGTCTTGTCAAGGCGGAAGTGTTGCAGACGAAAAGTAGGGTTATGGGGACGTGTCCAGAAGTTAGAGTTGTAGAATGAAGGGCATCGTCAGACTAGAATTGACAAATGAATCCCTCTGTTCGACGCGGTATAGACGACAGAGGGTGCGAGCTCGACGTATCGAACACGATGACTTGTCAAGGCGGAAGTGTTGTAGACGAAAAGTTCAATTCAAAGTTCATGGGGACGCGTCAAGAGTTATAGTAGTTCAATGAAGGGCATCGTCAGCTAGAATTGACGGATGAATCCCTTTCATCGATATGGTTTAGTCGACAGAGGGTGCGAGTTCTACTTATCGTACACGATGACTTGTCAAGGCGGAAGTATTGCAGACGAAATCTACAATCGTCGGACACGATTCGATGGATGAATGGCTTTCATCGACATGCTAGTGTCGACAGAGGTCGCGAGTTCGTTGTAGGGTTCATGGGGACGCGTCTTGGAGTTAGAGTAGTTCAATGAAGGGCATCGTCAGACTAGAAAAGCAAAGCAAAGCATTCCCAAGATAGAGCCAAATGGACCTGCGCCGTTAACTGTACGTCTCGATAATGCCGTTTACAGCTCTTTAATAAATGGTGCAATCTCAATTGAATCTCACACTTAATAGTTTTTTGTGTATTTTGAATACACAGCCATAGGATTATAATATTTAACTGTTTGATTTCAGAGCCATCTCAGTCCAAATGTCACTTGGACACGTTAACATTGGCATGCTACAAAGTGTGACAGGACGTTGGGCGCCATGCGATGTAAGTAGGAGTTCTTCTAGGAGTCCTGATCGCTCATCAGAACGATACCCCGCACTCTAAAGGAAGGTTCGCTTCGCGACCCATCCATCAGGTATCACTCTTCATCAGTACCATGGTTATAGGAAGAGTAATACTGTTCAATATTGTCATTAATGCAGTCATAATGGAGCTCCCGCCCCGAGTTGGCTCTGACTTGGGCTGTGAGAGTGGGCGCCTCTACTGCTGCGAGCCTGCAGCTCACGATTGAATACTTTACCAGAAATCTTTCAACTTATGGACTCAAACTAAACGCTGGGAAGAGCCGAACCCTGTCTCTGGTGGCTTCGGGTCGCGAGAAGAAGGTGAAGGTGGTGGAGACGCCGTTTGTTATAAATGGCGAAACTTTGCCAACGACCCCGACGCTTGCAACTTGTAAATACTTGGGACTCGAGTTTGGACTCCGCGGTGTAGTCGGAAACGGAAACGCCATCGCGGTGTTAACCGAAAAGCTTGAGAGGATCACCGAGGCTCCTCTTAAGCCGCAGCAAAGAGTTCGTTTCCTAATTACTTATCTAATGCCAGTCTTTACTCACACACTGGTATTTGGAAGAATTACAATGAACCTGCTGAACAGGCTAGACAGAAAGACGCGAAGTGCAAACCGAGGATGGCTACATCTCCTTCAGGACGTACCAGTGGGGTACTTTCATGCCCCGGCGTGTGAAGGAGGGTCAGGTTCCTTCTTTTTCATACTCCATACCCTCCAACACGTATGCGAGGCTCAATAGACTTCGCTTAACAAACTATCCCTTAGCTCGAGCAGCTTACGATCTACCACTCATCCAGCGGCAGCTGAGATGGAGTGAAGGGAGAAACGAGGTCAATGAGGTACAAAGCACAGTCGAGATAAGACGGCACTTCACAGGACAGTTGCACAGGTCCGTAGACGGGAAGGAGCTAGAGCTGTCGCGGGGGTCACGCCTCTCGACGGACTGGATCTCTTCCTGTTCCAACGGAATCCCAGGGAAGGAGTATATAGCCTACCACAGAGTGCACATTAATGCCTTGCCAACTAGGATCCGCACCACCAGGGGGAGAGTTTTGCGGGAAACGGGGCGAGAGGGTCCAGACCCTCGATTGCGTTGCCGCGCTGGGTGCGTTGCCACCGAAACGGCAATGCATGCCATTCAAGTGTGTCCCCGCACTCATGGAGGCAGGATCCTCCGACATGATGCTGTTTGCGAGACCCTTCAAAGGGCCCTTTTGGAGAAAGGGTGGAGCGTGGAGAGAGAAAGGTTATACCGCATATCTAGCGGTGGGTTAAAACCCGACCTCGTCGCCACCGGCGAGCGCGGCATGATGATAATAGACGCCCAGATTGTATCCGCTGGTCACGGACTTGAAAGAGTTCATAGAGAGAAGAAGGCAAAATATAATCAAGAGGAGTTAAAGGCCCTAGTTGCGGAGAGAGTGGGCAGGCAGGTGAGTGACGTCACCTGTATTGCCGCAACCATTTCATGGCGCGGAGTGTGGTAAGCTGAGAGCGCCAAAGAGCTGACTAATTTGGGCATCTATGAATGGGCAGAATATGAATACAGAAAAGATGCACAAATTATACATTTATTAAACACAAATTTAAATTCACGGGCAGGTGGAAATACTTATAACTAAAATAATCTAAAACTCATTCTACCTTGGGTTATCTTGTCATGTTCCACCGCGGGTTATCTTGGATCTCCTGGCCGGCGAAGTGATGCCATGAGCACTCGGCCTGGGCGGCTACCTGCTGGCTCTGCGGCTGCTCCGGCATTAGGCTATCAGACCGGTCGCTCGGAACGGGCGGGGCGGCTGCTCCTGGATAAAATGCGGTGAACTGTGTCTGTCTATCCTCCGACTCTCTATTACATTCGAGCGGGTTTCCGGTGTTGACTGTATGCTTCTGCTGGCCAGCCTCACAACATCTTCTGACTTCCGAGATTGACGTTCATTTTTCCACTTTACGAAAGTCATCGAGTACGCTACATAGAGCTCGCGCCATCTGTCGTCTTAGCAACCCTTCAACGTCGATGAGAGGCATCGTGTGCGTTACATAGAGCTCGAGGCCTCTGGCGACTTTACCATGTCGAAGATAGGCATTCATCCATTGATTCGTATCCGACGATTGTACGTCGGACACGTTAGAAATTTAAAGTTGACAGAGGGCGCGAGATCTATGTAGCGCGGTCGATGACTCTCGTCGAGGTTGAAGGGTTGCTGACTGAAAGTACAATCGTCGGACACCAATCGACGGATGAATGGCGCGAGCTCTATATAGGGCACTTTCGTCTTTCGTCCTGGTTAAAGGGTTGCTTACTGAAAATACAGTCGTCGGACATGAATCGATAGATGAATGCCTCTCTTCGATATGGTAAAGTCGACAGAGGACGGGGGGCCTAAGTATCGTACACAATGACTCTGCAAGGAGGAAGTGTTGCCGACTTTAAAATACAGTGGTCGGATACGATTTGATGGATAAATGCCTTTCTTCGACATGCTAAAATCGATAAAGGACACGAATTCTACGTATCGTACCCGATGACTTGTAAAGGGACGCGGGGTCTAAGTATCGTACACAATGACTCTGCAAGGAGGAAGTGTTGCCGTCTTAAAGTGCAATAGTCGGATGCGATTCGAAGGTTGAATGCCTTTCTTTGACATGCTAGAATCGACAGAGGACGCTAGTTCTAGATATAATACACGATGACTCATTAAGACGGAAGTGTTGGAGACTTTAAGAATAGTATTCGGATACCATTCGATGAATTCTTCGACACGCTAGAGTCGACAGAGGACGTGAGCCTTATGCAATGTTTATGAAGACGCGTCTAGGAGCTAGTGTCGCCGAATGAAAGACATCGTCCGACAAGAATTCCTAGATGAATCCTATTCTTCGACATGGTACAGTCGTCAAAGGACGCGGGGTCTAAGTATCATACACGAAGTCTCTTCAAGGCAGAAGTGTTGCCGACTTAAAGTACTGTAGTCGGATACGATTTGATGGATGAATATCTTTCTTCGACATGCTAGTGTCGACAGAGGACGCGATTTTTCCGTAATCGTACATAATGACTCGTCAAGACGGAAGTGTCGCCGACCGAAGTACAGTGTTCGGTTAAGATTCGATGGATGAATGCCTTTTTTTGACAGAGAACGCGACCTCTATACAGCGTTCGCTTAATGAAAGACATCGTAGGACAAGATGAATCCCTCTCTTCGACACGGTATAGTCGTCAGAGGACGCGAGATCTACGTATCATACACGATGACTCGTCAAGGCGGATGCGTTGCCGACTTAAGGTCACAATTTCAAAACATAGCCACAACAAATTATTTTCCTTGACTCCGAGATGAGCGCAACTAACTCTTTTATTTACCATAAATCATGATTTTTTTTTGGTTATTTATCGCTAATCAGATGACGTATATTTGCCTGTGTACACTTGAGTTTACAATTTCAAAGATTAGCCATAAAAAATTATTTTCCTCGACTCCGAGATGACCGCGACTGGCTCCTCTGTTAGCAAAGATTGAGTTGTTTGATTCTATTTTTCCTGTCCCCGGGAGAACATTCAAGAAAGGTCGGACACTTACAGTTCGAATAATTATTGTCGCATACGGCACACATATTGTCAGACCGGTCTCTGGACAATAATATTCTTCGCGGCAGCGTAACTTTCGGTTTAGGTAAATCAGACGCTACCGTCGCAGGCTCGACAATTCTAATCTGATTCTGTAAGAAGTCGAAGAGTTTAGAAATGTTGGGTATATCCGTTCGCGAAAGCGACGTCTCAAAATGCCGTCTGGTATTCGAGTCGAGATGTCTTAACATCAAATGAGCCATAAAATTCTGGAATAAAGATTGAAAATTCATAAGATCTAACGCGGCTAGGTTTTCCTTGAAGGTATTCAGTGCAATCGTCAAACCGGCCGCTGATTCCTGGGAGAGGGATGGAACGCCTAATATTTGGTCGACATAGTAATACTCTAATAATCTCAAACGTTTTGAGCAATACGTTCAGCAAATAACAGATATTAAAGGTATAGACATAATCACGGCAAGTGCGGAATCTCGAACCGACGAGATCAGATAGTGAAACTTTTCTATATCACTCGGAGCCGGATCGTAGTGAACCGAGCTGATGTATAAACCGCGAAAGGATGGCCAATTTCTAATACGAGAGGTGCTTCAAAACAATGTTACGAATGCTGTCCAGGCCCGGGGCCTCGTGTGGCTTTAGTATTTTAAAGATGCGTTTTACTACGACCGGAGTAGTCAAACGTAGGTCATCGGTATCGTCTTCAGTGGGCTGGGCCACTCGGAGCGTGTCGGATACGACCTTCTCAGTATCGGGATCACCGATTCCGTCGGTGGCTGTGTACGTTTTCTCGAAGCCGTCCGCCGGGGCGTTGGCTTTTTCGGAATCTGATAGCGCGGGCTGTGAGCGCCCCGGTGCGATAAGCGGTGGGGTAACCGTTATCTGTCGCTCGATGGCCTGGGCAATTCTCCATAGAGAATTGTCCGTAGTTTTCAGTGATTTGAGTTTTTCTTCCAGAAAGTATTACGCAGTTGTTTAATTTTGAATTGAATTTCTTTCATTTGTCGGTTAGAGTGTTTTATAGTCGGGGTCTCGGAAACGCTGATAGTGTCGGCGGTCGTTATTTTTGTTTGCGATGAGTGTTTTGATGTCATCTGATAGCGGCCGAGTGTCCGGTCTCACCTCCTTGACCGGTCTGCGGGGTCTCTAGCGCTTTGAATTGACTTCGCGAGTGAATCGATCGCATTGTCGACGTCTTCAGGTGTGTTAAACGTGTCGGTTGTGAGGTAAATGTTTTTATTTATGTGCTCTTTGAAGCCCGGCCAATCTGCGTTTTTAAAGTTACGTCGGGCGCGCTCGGCTCGCGCCGTCGCGCCGTTAATTTGAAAGTAAACCGGCAGACGGTCGAACGAGAGATCGTTGCCGCTTGTCGGTTCTCCCGCGAGGGCGGCGTTTTTGACTAGAACGATATCGAGCGTGCTCGGCGCACTCGAATTCATCTGTGCAAAAAGTGAATCTATCACGTTTATGACGAGGCGTATAATTGCCGCGAAGTGAGTAAATTCACAGTCGGGCCGGGCACTAGTTTGGCTGGCCAGTGGCGGCGGGGAAAAGGAGGGCACGGAGCGCGGCGGTTAGGAGGCGGTAAATATCTGCGTTTCGATGAAGTAATTTTGGGCAGCGGAAGGATCGCTCGTTGCACCCTGTGCGACCTTCGACCGCTGCCTTCCATCGGAGATTGCGAGAAAGACTCTCGGGGCCGCGTCGGACCGAGGCGCTTCCCTTCTCTGCGCCGGGCGGGGCTGCAGCTTCGCCGCGTACGCCTTACGTCGCGGGCACTCCCCGTAGTTGGCGGAGTGCGCGCCCCCGCAGTTACAGCAGGCCGTCGGCTCGTGTTAATTTTTATTAACTAACTTAATTTTCATAAATTAACTCCTAGATGAATGCCTTTATTCGACATGCTGGAGTCGACAGAATATGCTGATTCTACGTATCGTACACGGTGATTCGTCAAGGCAGAAGTGTTGCCGACTTAAAGTACAGTAGTCGGATACGATTCGATGGACGAATGCCTTTCTTTTACATACTAGTCGACATTGGTCGCGAGCTGTATGTAGCGTTCGTGAAGACGCGTCGCTGAATGAAAGACATCGTCGGAGAAGAGTTGACGTATGAATTCCTTTTTTGTCAAAGAGGCATTCATTAATCGATTCGTGTCTAACGATTGTGCTTTCAGTCCCTGACGCTTCCACCTAGCTGAGTCGTCGTGTACCTTACGTAGAGCTCGCGCCCTCTGTCGACTTTAACATGTCGAAAATAGTCATTCATCCATCGATTAGTGTCCGACGATCTCCTCTTTCTCCTACAGGCAAGTGAGTCACTAAGCTATTAGATGAAGTATCGAGAGAACGGTGCTCAGAAATTGAAGACGGTTATCAATATTTATTGTGTAGAAGCTCCGAGCGATTGAACTGCGCTAGTGTGACTGTCGGTGTGAGAATTGTGTTAGAAACTAAACCGCCGATCCAACATTATGGCAGTCGAATACCAATCATATGATCAGTCAAAACAATGGTTTAGTTCAACACGAGAAATTGTAATCTTGTTGTCTTTTTTGAATCCTCAGCCTCGCCCCGTACAGCCACACAGCCGTACGCCAATATGGCCGATTTACTGGCGTTGCATAAATTCGTTGTGTTCAAAATATTTCAAAATAACAAAAATCTGATATCTTCAACATCTCGAAAACACGATCAGATACCCAGAAGAGTATCAGATATTGCATTTCACAATACAGGAAAAGATTGCTTGAAAGTCCCTAAAAGAAGGAGATTATCACGACTGAAGAACAATCTGCTGTAAGCATAAAAGCAACTGATGGTAGTCAACGTCTGCTAAACGGATAAGGCACGAGATGAAGGGTTTCGTTGATAACATGAGCACACACACAGGATCACATCGCATTGTGTCCGACGATGGTATGTTTCGTGACTGTCGCTCGCTGAACATACAAACGCCAGACATGATCCGTTGCACGAAGTCACTGTAGCGCTTGTTATGTAGCGCACACGTTTACGCGGCTTGGCGGAATGGAACTCATCGGCATGGTACCGTGCGTGGTTAGTTCTGTATCCGGCGCGGTGCGTTTTGTGCGCCGGCAATTCATAAAAAATCGCCTGATCCGTGCCGCAGTGGGTACTAGTCGGCTCTATGATGAGAAGCGGGCGATGTCGGGTAGAGCCCAGCCGGCCACGGACGAGCGCCCGGTGAGCACTACGGTCTCTGGCCACGGCTTCCCGGCTCGGTTCGGCCCGCGCGGGCTCCTGCGTCCGCGCCGACTCCGGGCCTCATAGGAACGCCGGTCCGCTGAACCGTTTTCTGGTCTCTGATCGAATCGAGCTGTTCATTTTCCCGAGTGCCCAAATCAGCGGGATTCTGCTTCGCGGGCACCCATCTCCAGGAGGTGGCGTCCGTCAGGTCGTCAATCTCCCCGAGCCGGTTGGCCACGAAGGCCGAGTAGGCAGGGGATCCGTCCTGATCCAGGTCAAGACCGTCATCGAGTCCGTCCATATGACGGTTCTTCTAGGATGTCGAAGAAAGGCATTCATCCATTGAATCGTATCCGACAATTGTACTTTTCGTCTGCAACACTTCCAACTTGACAAGTCATCGTATACTATACGTAGAGCTCGCACCCTCTGTCGACTATTCCATGTCGAAGAGAGGGATTCATCCGTCAATTCTTGTCCGACGATGTCGTTCATTCAGCTACGCTAACTCCTAGACGCGTCTGCATGAACCCTACAATGAACTCGTAACTTCTGTCAATCTAGGATGTCGAAGAAAGGCATTTATTCATCGAATCGTATCCGATGATTGTATTTTTCGTCTGCAACACTTCCGCATTTACTCGTCATCGTGTACGATATGTAGAGCTCGCACCCTCTGTCGACTATACCATGTCGAAGAGAGGGATTCATCTGTCAATTCTTGTTTGACCATGCGCTTCATTCAGCGACTCTAACTCCTAGACGCGTCTGCTTGAACCCTATAATGAACTCGCGACATTTGTCACTCTAGGATGTCGAAGAAAGGCATTCATCCATTGAATCGTATCTGACAATTGTACTTTTCGTCTGCAACACTTCCAACTTAACAAGTCATCGTATACTATACGTAGAGCTCGCACCCTCTGTCGACTATTCCATGTCGAAGAGAGGGATTGATCCGTCAATTCTTGTCCGACGATGTCGTTCATTCAGCTACGCTAACTCCTAGACGCGTCTGCATGAACCCTACAATGAACTCGTAACTTCTGTCAATCTAGGATGTCGAAGAAAGGCATTTATTCATCGAATCGTATCCGATGATTGTACTTTTCGTCTGCAACTCTTCCGCATTTACGGGTAATTGTGTACGATACGTAGAGCTCGCAACCACTGTTGACTATATCATGTCGAAGAGAGGGATGCATCCGTCAATTCTAGTATGACGATGCCCTTCATTCAGCAACTCTAATTCCTAGACACGTCTGCATGAACGCTACAATGAACTCGCCACTTCTGTCGACAGTAGCATGTCGAAGAAAGCCATTCATCCATCGAATCGTATCCGACGGTTGTTCTTTTCGTCTGCAACACTTCCGCATTTACTGGTCATCGTGTACGATACGTAGAGCTTGCACCCTCTGTCGACTATTCCATGTCGAAGAGAGGGATTCATCCGTCAATTCTTATCCGACGCTGCCGTTCATTCAGATACGCTAACTCCTAGACGCGTCTTCATGAAACGAGCCGGCTGCCTGCTGTAACTGCGGGGGCGCGCACCCCGCCAACTACAGGGAGTGCCCACGACGCAAGGCGTACGTGGCTTAACTGCAGCCCCAACCGGCACAGAGTAATGAAGCAGCTCAGTCCATTGTGGCCCCGTAGGCAGTGGTGGAAGGTCCCGCAGGGTGCAGCGAGCGATCCTCCCGCTGCCCAAAATCACCCCATCGAAACGCAGGTATTTGCCTGCCTCTCGACCGCCGTGCTCGGTGCCCTCCTTTTCCCCCCCGCCACTGGCCAGCCAAACCAGTGGCCAGCCCGACTTTGAATTTGCTCGCCTGCGATAGATCACTCTTTGCACAAATGATTTCGAGTCTATATGTACTGTGTGTGCTTTCCATCTAGATTTTTAAAACTGAGATACAACCACTAGCTGTAAAAATTGTTTATACTATCGTGACGGACACTGCTTTAGATCTAGATACCTCTTTTTCACAGTCCTTTCTTTCATTGGCATCTTGTGCAAGGCACTCTATCATCTTTACCGATAGAGTGCCGTACTTTTCTGTTCTGATACACAGTTCTCGCCTCATCCACATTGATACATCTTCTCATACAAGATCGCCGATTATAGAGACTTCTAACATGACCATCCTTCAGTATTTGGTTAATTTGGTCGTACCAACTCTTCCGCGGACGTCTCCAGTCTTCAGTCTCACCATCCGCAAATCCTTCTGACACAATCACAGTCATGTGTCACAGTTGGCAATGAGTGAGAACTAATATGTAAACAAATTTAAGGGGTGACTATTTGTAAGGAGGTTTTGGTTATTTATAATATCTAACTGTTTGATTTCAGTCGCGTCAGTCCAAATGTCACTTGGACACGTTAACATTGGCAGTTCTCCTGCGGTTGTCACTTCTACAAACTTGCCCGTTTACTTCAATTACAACTCAAACAACTTGAATCACGATATTTCTCTGCTCGGACTGACCTCAAATGTTCTAACAAGAGGTAGGTCTCAACTAATATTACTAATACTAAAGGGTGATACAACGACATTGAGTGCCATGTGATTCGAGTCGGGGTCCGTCAAGGAGTCATGATTCGTACCATGCTCCTGATCGCTCATCAGAACGATACCCCGCACTCTAATGGAATACTATGACTTATGACTAACTTAATCTAAAATATGTCTACCTCGGGTTGCTCGTCCACGTTCCTCCGGAATCTTGTCTCCGGCCGGCGGAGTGATGCCGCTGGCACCCGGCGTGGGCGGCTACCCGCTATCTGCTCTGTAGGATTGTTCTGGGCGGCCGCTCTTGGGTGAGTTGCGATGAACCGTGGTTGCTTCCTTCGTTGATTTCGGTCCCAACTATGGTTTCCTTGACGTCTCTTTCGGACCTCGTTTCCAACTAATAGAACGCGTTCTCGTCTCTAGCTCTTAGTTCGTTCCCGATGAGTGTTTACCACTGCTTTCCGAATCATGTTCAACTCATCCTCCAGGGTCTCGTTCCCGACTCACTCCTTCAGATCTCGTCTTCTAACTGCCTGCTTTCGACTGCGTTTCGACAACTTTCGAATACTTTCGACTACTCCCTTACGGACCTCGTTCCACTCTTCCTCCCGGACCGCATGTCCAGCTCACTACTCCGGGTTTACAACTGCGTGCTTCCGACTATCTTTTCCCTTCCAGACCTTGTTCTTCTCGTCCTCCCGGAACTCGTTCCACTCTTCCTCCCGGACCGCATGTCCAGCTCACTACTCCGGGTTTACAACTGCGTGCTCCCGACTATCTTTTCCCTTCCAGACCTTGTTCTTCTCGTCCTCCCGGAACTCGTTCCACTCTTCCTCCCGGACCGCATGTCCAGCTCACTACTCCAGGTTTACAACTGCGTGCTTCCGATTGTCTTTTCACAACTCCCTTCCGGACCTCACCCACCTATTACAGTGCGGCAACACTCTCAGTATTAAGTCGGCAGAATGTCGCAGATAGATTTGTAAAGAAAATAATCTATAAATATTGAACAATCGAATTAAAATATTGCAAACATTGCATAGTCCATACTATTGAGCAACTGGCAAAGCTGACTGCTCATGGTATATAATAGCTGCTACGCGACCAAAGCCAGTATTTCAGTTAAGTCTATTTTTAAATGTTCAAACTGTTATAAATGCATAGCTTCGAAAATGTTTATAGACATATTAGGGATTTCACCAAATAAATGGTTGTATCTTAGATATATTTTTTTTTTAACTGGGTGCGGTTTGAAGCCGCAACCGCAGTACAATCATCGGACACGAATCGATGGATGAATGCCTCTCTTCGACATAGTTAAGTCAACAGATGGGGCGATCTCTATGTAGCGCACACGATGACAATTGTCTAGGTTGAAGCCTTTCTGACTGAAAGTACAAACGTCGGAGACGAATAGATGGATGATTGCCTCTCTTCAAAATGGTAAGGTCTAAAGAGGGCGCGACCTCTATGTAGCACACACAATGCCTCTCGTCTAGGTTGAAGGATTGCTGACTATCAGTACAATTGTCGGACACGAATCAATGGATAAATGCCTCTCATTGACATGGTAAAATCTACAGATGGCGCGAGCTCTATGTAGCGTACTCGATGACTCTCGTCGAAGTTGAAGGGTTACTGACTGAAAGTACAATGGTCGGACACGAATCGATATATGAATGCCTCTCTTAGACAAATTAAAGACGGCACGAGTACTATGTAGCGTGACGATGACGCGTCTAGGAGTTACACATTTATAGTCGAAAGAGGCGCGAGCTCTATGTAGTGCACACTATGACAGTCGTCTAGGTTGAAGCTTTTCTGTCTGCAAGTACAATCGTTGGAGACGAATCGATGGATGATTACTCTCTTCGATATGGCGCTAGCTCTATGTTGCGCACACTATGACTCTCGTCTAGGTTGAAACGTTGATGACTAAAAGTACAATTGTCGGACACGAATCGATGGATGAATACCTCTCTTCGACAAGGTAAAGTCGATAGACGGCACGAGTACTACGTAGCGTTAACTGTGACGCGTCTAGGAGACATTTAAAAAGTCCTATCCTTGGTCGACCCGAATTTTGTCAAACCTTGTCAAGTAGACCATTTACTCGGTGCCGATGTATATTCTTATATATTGGATAGTCACGCTCACATCGTACAAGGTAACCCTAGCGCATTTCACACCATCTTCGGATACGTTATCCTAGAAAAGGTTGAACTCCACACTGCTCAGTACCCGCTAACTTCACTTCTTGCCGTGTCGGATAGTTCATAACGTGACTCATCTCAGTCGACTCTTGCATGTTGAAGAAACGCATTCACCCATCGAATCGTATCCGACCACTGTACTGAAATCGGCAACACTTCCGCCTTGACAAGTCATCGTGCATGATACGTAGACCTCGCACCCTCCGTCTACTATACCATTTCAAAGAGCGGGATTCATCCGTCAATTATTGTCCGACAATGCCTTTCATTCAGCGTCGCAAACTTGAAGACGCGTCTTAATGAACCCAACAGAGAGCTCCGGCCCTTTGTCGAGTCTTGCACTATATTAGAACGTGGATGGCAGTGTTGACGTTAACGGGCAAGGGTATTTATGAGCCAGTAGCGGCGTCATTACTCATGAGTATTTATATTAGAACGTGGATGGCAGTGTTGCCGTTAACGGGCAAGGGTATCTATGGGCCAGTAGGGGCGTCTTGACTCATGAGTATTTATATTAGAACGTGGATGGCAGTGTTGCCGTTAACGGGCAAGGGTATCTATGGGCCAGTAGGGGCGTCTTGACTCATGAGTATTTATATAAGAACGTGGATGGCAGTGTTGCCGTTAACGGGCAAGGGTATCTATGGGCCAGTAGGGGCGTCTTGACTCATGAGTATTTATATTAGAACGTGGATGGCAGTGTTGCCGTTAACGGGCAAGGATATCTGTGAGCCAGTAGCGGCGTCATTACTCATGAGTATTTATATTAGAACGTGGATGGCAGTGTTGCCGTTAACGGGCAAGGGTATCTATGAGCCAGTAGCGGCGTCATGACTCATGAGTATTTATATTAGAACGTGGATGGCAGTGTTGCCGTTAACGGGCAAGGATATCTGTGAGCCAGTAGCGGCGTCATGACGCGTGAGAATTTATATTAGAACGTGGATGGCAGTGTTGCCGTTAACGGGCAAGGATATCTATGAGCCAGTAGCGGCGTCCATGACTCATGAGTATTTATAATAGAACGTGAATGACAGTGTTGCCGTTAACGGGTAAGGGTATCTTTGAGCCAGTAGCGGCGTCATGACTCATGAGTATTTATATTAGAACGTGGATGGCAGTGTTGCCGTTAACGGGCAAGGATATCTGTGAGCCAGTAGCGGCGTCGTGACGCTTGAGTATTTATATTAGAACGTGGCTGAAAGTATTGCCGCTAACGGGTAAGCGTATCTAAGAGCCAGTAGCAGCATCATGACTCATGAGTATTTATATCAGAACGTGGATGGCAGTGCTGGACCGCAGTTGAATAGTGCTGGACTACAGTTTAAGAGTACTGAACTGCAGTTTAAACGTGCTGGACCACAGTTCAAAAAATCTGGACCACAGTTAAAAAATGCTAGACCACAGTTTAAAAGTACTGGACCACAGTTTAAAAGTGCTGGAGAACAGTTTAAAAACGCTGGACCATAGTTTAAAAGTGCTGGACCACGGTTTAAAATCGCTGGACCACGGTTAAAAGTGCTGGACCATAGTTTATAAGTACTGGACCAGAGTTGAAAAGTACAGAACTACAGTTTAAAAAAACTGAAGTACAGTTTAAACGTGCTGGACCACAGTTCAAAAGTTCTGGACCACGATTTAAAGGTGCTGGACCACGGTTTAAAAGTGCTGAACCATAGTTTATATGTACTGGACCACAGTTGAAAAGTGCTGGACAACTGTTAAATAATGCTGAACCACAGTTAAAATATGCTGGACTACAGTTCAAAGGTACTGGACCACAATTTAAAAGTACTGGACCACAGTTTAATAGTGCTGGACAACGGTTTAAATGCGCTGGACCATAGTTTAAAAGTGCTGGATCGCTAATGAGTATTTATATTAGAACGTGGAAGAACGTGCAGTGTTGCTGTTAACAGGCAAGGATATCTATTAGCCAGTAGCGGCGTCATGAATCATGAGTATTTATATAGAACGTGGATGGCAGTGTTGCCGTTAATGGGCAAGGATATCTGTGAGCATGTAGCGGCGTCATGACGCATGAGAATTTATATTAAAACGTGGATGGCAGTGTTTCGGTTAACGGGCAAGCATATCTATGAGCCAGTAGCGGCGTCATGACTCATGAGTATTTATATTAGAACGTGAATGACAGTGTTGCCGTTAACGGGTAAGGGTATCTTTGAGCCAGTAGCGGCGTCATGACTCATGAGTATTTATATTAGAACGTGAATGGCAGTGTTGCCGTTAACGGGCAAGGATATCTGTAAGCCAGTAGGGGCGTCTTGACTCATCAGTATTTATATTAGAACGTGAATGGCAGTGTTGCCGTTAACGGGTACGGGTATCTTTGAGCCAGTAGTGGCGTCATGACTCATGAGTATTTATATTAGAACGTGGATGGCAGTGTTGCCGTTAACGGCCAAGGATATCTGTGAACCAGTAGCGGCGTCGTGACGCTTAAGTATTTATATTAGAACGTGGATGAAAGTATTGCCGCTAACGGGCAAGGGTATTTATGAGCCAGTAGCGGCGTCATTACTCATGAGTATTTATATTAGAACGTGGATGGAAGTATTGCCGCTAACGGGCAAGCGTTTCTATGAGCCAGTAGCGGCGTCATGACTCATGAGTATATATATCAGAACGTGGATGGCAGTGCTGGACCACAGTTGAATAGTGCTGGACTACGGTTTAATAGTACTGAACTACAGTTTCAACGTGCTGGACCACAGTTCAAAAGTTCTGGACCACAGTTAAAAATTGCTGGACCACAGTTTAAAAGTACTGGACCACAGTTTAAAAGTGCTGGAGCACAGTTTAAAAACGCTGGACCATAGTTTAAAAGTGCTGGACCACGGTTTCAAATCGCTGGACCACGGTTAAAAGTGTTAGACCATAGTTTATAAGTACTGGACCAGAGTTGAAAAGTACTGAACTACAGTTTAAAAATTAAAGTACAGTTTAAACGTGCTGGACCACAGTTCAAAAGTTCTGGACCACGATTTAAATGAGCTGGACGACTGTTTAAAAGTGCTGGCAAAGTTAAAATATGCTGGACTACAGTTCAAAGGTACTGGACCATAGTTTAAAAGTACTGGACCACAGTTTAATAGTGCTGGACAACGGTTTAAATGCGCTGAACCATAGTTTAAAAGTGCTGGATCGCTAATGAGTATTTATATTAGAACGTAGATGGCAGTGTTGCTGTTAACAGGCAAGGATATCTATTAGCCAGTAGCGGCGTCATGACTTATGAGAATTTATATTAGAACGTGGATGGCAGTGTTGCCGTTAACGAGCAAGGGTATCTATAAGCCAGAAGGGGCGTCTTGACTCATGAGTATTTTTATTAGATTAGAACGTGGATGGCAGTGTTACCGTTAACGGGCAAGGATATCTGTGAGCCAGTAGCGGCGTCATGATGCTTGAGTATTTATATTAGAACGTGGATGGAAGTATTGCCGTTAACGGGCAAGGTTATCTATGAGCCAGTAACGGCGTCAAGACTCATGAGTGTTTATATTAGAACGTGGATGGCAGTATTGCCGTTAACGGGCAAGGATATCTGTGAGCCAGTAGCGGCGTCATTACTCTTGAGTATTTATATTAGAACGTGGATGGAAGTATTGCCGCTAACGGGCAGGCGTATCTATGAGCCAGTAGCGGCTTCATGTCTCATGAGTATTTATATCAGAACGTGGATGGCAGTGCTGGACCACAGTTGAATAGTGCTGGACTACAGTTTAAGAGTACTGAACTATAGTTTAAACGTGCTGGACCACAGTTCAAAAGTTCTGGACCACAGTTAAAAAATGCTGGACCACAGTTTAAAAGTACTGGACCACAGTTTAAAAGTGCTGGAGCACAGTTTAAAAACGCTGGACCATAGTTTAAAAGTGCTGGACCACGGTTAAAATCGCTGGACCACGGTTTAAAAGTGCTGGACAATAGTTTATAAGTACTGGACCAGAGTTGAAAAGTACTGAATTACAGTTTAAAAGTACTGAACTACAGTTTAAACGTGCTGGACCACAGTTTAACAATTCTGGACCACGATTTAAAGGTGCTGGACCACGGTTTAAAAGTGCTGAACCATAGTTTTTATGTACTGGACCACAGTTGTAAAGTGCTGGACGTCTGTTAAAAAGTGCTGAACCACAGTTAAAATATGCTGGACTACAGTTCAAAGGTACTGGACCACAGTTTTAAAGTACTGGACCACAGTTTAATAGTACTGGACAACGGTTTAAATGCGCTGGACAATAGTTTAAAAGTGCTGGATCGCTAATGAGTATTTATATTAAAACGTGGATGGCAGTGTTGCCGTTAACAGGCAAGGATATCTATGAGCCAGTAGCGGCGTCATGACTCATGAGTATTTATATCAGAACGTGGATGGCAGTGCTGGACCACAATTGAATAGTGCTGGACTACAGTTTAAGAGTACTGAACTACAGTTTAAACGTGCTGGACCACAGTTCAAAAGTTCTGGACCACAGTTAAAAATGCTGGACCACAGTTTAAAAGTACTGGACCACAGTATAAAATTGCTGGAGCAAAGTTTAAAAACGCTGGACCATAGTTTAAAAGTGCTGGACCACGGTTTAAAATCACTGGACCACGGTTTAAAAGTGCTGGACCATAGTTTAAAAGTACTGGACCAGAGTTAAAAAGTACTGAACTACAGTTTAAAAGTACTGAACTACAGTTTAAACGTGCTGGACCACAGTTTAACAATTCTGGACCACGATTTAAAGGTGCTGGACCACGGTTTAAATGTGCTGAACCATAGTTTATATGTACTGGACCACAGTTGAAAAGTGCTGGACAACTGTTAAATAATGCTGAACCACAGTTAAAATATACTGGACTACAGTTCAAAGGTACTGGACCACAGTTAAAAAATACTGGACCACAGTTTAATAGTGCTGGACAACGGTTTAAATGCGCTGGACCATAGTTTAAAAGTGCTGGATCGCTAATAAATATTTATATTAGAACGTGGATGGCAGTGTTGCCGTTAACAGGCAAGGATATCTATGAGCCAGTAGCGGCGTCATGACTTATGAGAATTTATATTAGAACGTGGATGGCAGTGTTGCCGTTAACGGGAAAGGATATGTATGAGCCAGTAGCGGCGTCATGACTCATGAGTAATTATATTAGAACGTGGACGGCAGTGTTGCCGTTAACGGGCAAGGATATCTGTGAGCCAGTAGCGGCGTCATGACGCATGAGTATTTATATTAGAACGTGGATGGAAGTATTGCCGCTAACGGGCAAGCGTATCTATTAAGCAGTAGCGGCGTCACGACTCATGAGTATTTATATTAGAACGTGGATGGCAGTGTTGCCGTTAACGGGCAAGGATATCTGTGAGCCAGTAGCGGCGTCATAACTCTTGAGTATTTATATTAGAACGTGGATGGAAGTATTGCCGCTAGCGGGCAAACGTTTCTATGAGCCAGTAACGGCGTCATGACTCTTGAGTATTTATATCAGAACGTGGATGGCAGTGCTGGACCACAGTTGAATAGTGCTGGACTACAGTTTAAGAGAACTGAACTACAGTTTAAAAGTGATGGACCACAGTACAAAAGTTCTGGACCACAGTTAACAAATGCTGGACCACAGTTTAAAAGTACTGGACCACAGTTTAAAAGTGCTGTAGCAAAGTTTAAAAACGCTGGACCATAGTTTAAAAGTGCTGGACCACGGTTTAAAATCACTGGGCCACGGTTTAAAAGTGCTGGACCATAGTTTATAAGTACTGGACCAGAGTTGAAAAGTACTGAACTACAGTTTAAAAGTACTGAACTACAGTTTAAACGTGCTGGACCACAGTTTAACAATTCTGGACCACGATTTAAAGGTGTTGGACCACGGTTTAAAAGTGCTGAACCATAGTTTATATCTACTGGACCACAGTAGAAAAGTGCTGGACGACTGTTAAAAAGTGCTGAACTACAGTTAAAATATGCTGCACTACAGTTCAAAGGTACTGGACCACAGTTTATAAATACTGGACCACAGTTTAATAGTGCTGGACAACGGTTTAAATGCGCTGGACCATAGTTTAAAAGTGCTGGATCGCTAATGAGTATTTATATTAGAACGTGGATGGCAGTGTTGCCGTTAAAGGGCAAGGATATGTATGAACCAGTAGCGGCGTCATGACTCATGAGTAATTATATTAGAACGTGGACGGCAGTGTTGCCGCTAACGGGCAAGCGTATCTATTAAGCAGTAGCGGCGTCACGACTCATGAGTATTTATATTAGAACGTGGATGGCAGTGTTGCCGTTAACGGGCAAGGATATCTGTGAGCCAGTAGCGGCGTCATAACTCTTGAGTATTTATATTAGAACGTGGATGGAAGTATTGCCGCTAGCGGGCAAGCGTATCTATGAGCCAGTAGCGGCGTCTAACTCATGAGTATTTATATCAGAATGTGGATGGCAGTGCTGGACCATAATTGAATAGTGCTGGACTACAGTTTAAGAGTACTGAACTATAGTTTAAACTTGCTGGACCACAGTTCAAAAGTTCTGGACCACAGTTAAAAAATGCTGGACCACAGTTTAAAAGTACTGGACCACAGTTTAAAAGTGCTGGAGCACAGTTTAAAAACGCTGGACCATAGTTTAAAAGTGCTGGACCACGGTTTAAAATCACTGGGCCACGGTTTAAAAGTGCTGGACCATAGTTTATAAGTACTGGACCAGAGTTGAAAAGTACTGAACTACAGTTTAAAAGTACTGAACTACAGTTTAAACGTGCTGGACCACAGTTTAAAAGTGCTGAACCACACATTAAAAGTACTGGACCGCTGTTTAAGAGTGCAGGACCACAGTTTAAAAATGCTAGACCCCTGTTTAAGAGTGCTGGACTACAGTTTTAAATTACTGGACCACGTTTTAAGAGTGCTGGACCACAGTATAATAGTGCTGGACCAAAATTTTAAAGCGCTGGACCACGATTTTAAAGTGTTGGACCACAGTTTAAAAGTGCTGAAACAAATTAAATGTACAGGGTCACTGTTTAAGAGTGCTGGACCACAGTTTAAAAGTGATAGACCATATATGAAAAGTGCAGGACCACGGTTTAAGAGCGTTGGACCACAGTATAATAGTGCTGGACCACAGTTTTTAAGTGCTGGAGAAAGGTTTAAATGTGCTGGAACACTGTTTGAGAGTGCTGGATCACAGTTTAAAAGTGGTGTACCACATATTGAAAGTTCTGGACCACTGTTTAAGAGTGCTGGACCACAGTTTAAAATTGCTGGACCACATATTAAAAGTACGGGACCACTGTTTAAGAGTGCTGGACTACAATTGAATAGTGTTGGACCACGATTTAAGAGTACTGGACAACAGTTTTAAAGTACTGGACCACGGTTTAAAAGTGTTGGACCACAGTTTAAAAGTGCTGGAACACATATTAAAAGTACTGGACCATTGTTTAAGAGTGCTGGACCACAGTTTAAAAGTTCTGGACCACAGAATAAAAACACTAGAACGCAGTTATTAGTGCTGGACCACATATTAAAAGTACTGGACCAGTGTTTATGAATGCTGGACCACAGTTTAAAAGTGCTGGACCATGGATTAAAAGTACAGGACCACAGTTTAAAAGTGCTGGACCACAGTTTACAGGTGCTGGACCACATATTAAAAGTACTGGACCACTGTTTAAGAATGCAGGACCACAGTTTAAATGAACTGAATTACGGTTTAAGAGTGCTGGACCACAATTTAATAGTGCTGGACCACAGTTAAAAGTGCTGGACCACAGTTTAAATGTTCTGGACCACAGTTTAAAAGTGCTGGACCACAGTTAAAAGTACTGGACCACAGTTTAAATGTTCTGGACCACAGTTTAAAAGTGCTGGACCATGGCTTAAACGTGCTGGACCACAGTTTAATAGTGCTGGACCATACTTTAAAAGTGGTGGACCACAGTTAAATAATGTTCGTCCGCAGCTCAAGAATAATAATAAAACACCTAAGAGTCAGTATCTTCGTCATGATTTATGAGTATGAGTAGAACGTAGATGGCAGTGTGTCCGTTAACGTGCAGGGGTATCTATGAGCCAGTAGTCGCGTCATGTCTAATAAGAATTCTTATTTTAATTTGAATGGTTGTGTTACCGATTAAGGGCAAGGACATCTATGAGCCAGTAGCGGCATCATGACAAAGTAATATTTAAGCCCCCCTTTCCTTACTTAACGATAATATCTATTATCATAAAACCGTTCGTTTTAAATTTTTTTCAATATACCAAAAAACGACAAAAACGGAATCCTCTTTCTTCACTCCGAGATGCCCGCCTGCAGTTTGTTTGCCGTGAGCATTTTTTGCGTGAACATGTCTGCACGTCTCGGAGAAAAGTTCTCGATCTTGAAAAACAAACCAAAGATTTTGAAACATAGTCCGATGTTTTAAGAACGCGGTCTAAAGTTTGTAAAACGTAGTCCAAAAATTGACAGTTCAATGGGGTCATCCTTAGACTAAGTGAAGAAATAATAAAAAACATTTAAAAATGACATGTTTCATCTTTCGACCGCAAATTTTGTGATGTGAACCCAAAGTTTTAGAAACGTGTTACACAGTTTTTATAACGCGGTTTAAAGTTTTAGAAACTCGGTCCATAGTTCTTGGAACGTGGTCCTAAGTTTTTAATACGCGGTCCGAAGTTTTAGAAACGTGGTCCATAGTTTTCGTGTATGGTCCGAAGTTTTTAATACCTGGTACAAAAATTTTCAGTAAAGGACCGGGGTTTTTAGATAATGAAACAGTGTGCATTTATATAAATATGGTTTGCGATATTGATTTTTAAAAATAAAATTGGATAACATTGGGTTATTTTAAGTTATGTAAAGAAATAATTAAAATACTTTTTAAAATCAACTGTTAGTTTTACATAATTTTAATAAGGTAGTCCAAAGTTTAACTAACTTGATCCATAGTTTTATGAACGTCGTCCAAAGTTTTTAATATATGGTCCAAAATTTTAGAATCGTGGACCATAATTCTAAAAGCGTGGTCCAATGTTTTTAATACGTGGTCCAAAATTTTGCAGTAAAGGACTGAGGATGTTTTATAATGATACACTCTTGTGTATACAATTAATATGGATTGTGATATTGGTTTTATAAAATAAAGTTGGATAACGTTGGGTTATCTTAAGTTATTTGAAAAAATAAAGAAAATTAATTGTAAACGAACTGTTTGTTTTCAAAAGTTTTGAACCGACGTTCTTGAAATGTAAACTAATGTTTTAGGAACGTCATACATAGTTTTTATAACGTGGTCCAAGGATTAAAAAACTTGGTCCATAATTTTTAGAACGCGGTCCAACGTTTTTAATATGTGGTCCAAATATTAAGTAACGCGGTCCAAAATATTAGAAACGTGGTTCAACATTTTAATACCTGGTCCAAAATTTTGCAGTTGTGGACTGGAATTTTTGTATAATGAAAGATTGTACATAGGTAAATAATATCGGTAGCGATTTTCATTTTTGGATAATAATGTTGTATCTCGTAGGGTTATCTTAGGTTACGTAATGAAATTAAAAAAACACTTTTAGAAACGAACTGTTTGTATTCAAAATTTTTTAACCGACGCTTTTGAAATGTAAACTTATGTTTTAGGAACGTCATACATAGTTTTTATAACGTGGTCCAAGGATTAAAAAACTTGGTCCATAGTTTTTAGAACGTGGTCCAACGTTTTTTATATGTGGTCCAAAGATTAAATAACGTGGTCCATAATTTTAGAAACGTGGTCCAATATTTTAATACCTGGACCAAAATTTTGCAGTTGTGGACCGGAATTTTTGGATAATGAAATAGTGTACATCGGGAAATAATATCGGTAGCGATTTTCTTTTTTGGATAATAATGTTGGATCTTGTTAGGTTATCTAATGTTATGTAAAGAAATAATAATACTTTTTGAATTTACTGTTTACTTTTGAACCGACGTTTGCGAAGTGTAAACTGAAAATTTAGAAACGTCGTCCATATTTTTTATAACGTGGTCCAATGTTTAAGAAACTTGGTCCATAGTTTTTAGTAAGTGGTCCAACGTTTTTTATATCTGGTCCAAATATTAACTAACGTGGTCCATAATATTAGAAATGTTGTTCAATATTTTAATACCTGGTCCAAAATTTTGCATTTGTGGACCGGAATTTTTGAATAATGAAACAGTCTACATCGGCTATTAATATCGGTAGCAATTTTCATTTATTGATAATAAAGTTGGATGTTGTTGGGTTATCTTATGTTATGTAAAGAAATAACAATTATACTTTTCAAATTAACTGTTTACTTTTGAACTGACGTTTATGAAGTGTAAACTGAAGTTTTAGAAACGTCGTCCATATTTTTTATAACGTGGCCCAAAGTTTTAGAAACTTGGTCCATAGTTTTTAAAAAGTGGTCCAACGTTTTTTATATCTGGTCCAAATATTAAGTAACGCGGTCCAAAATATTAGAAACGTGGTTCAACATTTTAATACCTGGTCCAAAATTTTGTAGTTGAGGATTGGAATTTTTGGATAATGAAAGATTGTACATAGGTAAATAATATCGGTAGCGATTTTCATTTTTGGATAATAATGTTGTATCTCGTAGGGTTATCTTAGGTTACGTAATGAAATTAAAAAAACACTTTTAGAAACGAACTGTTTGTATTCAAAAGTTTTGAACCGACGCTTTTGAAATGTAAACTTATGTTTTAGGATCGTCATACATAGTTTTTATAACGTGGTCCAAGGATTAAAAAACTTGGTCCATAATTTTTAGAACGTGGTCCAACGTTTTTTATATGTGGTCCAAAGTTTAAGTAACGTGGTAATCTATTAGCCAGTAGCGGCGTCATGACTCATGAGTATTTATATTAGAACGTGGATGGCAGTGTTGCCGGTAACGGGCAAGGATATCTGTGAGCCAGTAGCGGCATCATGACGCATGAGAATTTATATTAGAACGTGGATGGCAGTGTTGCCGTTAACGGGCAAGGATATCTGTGAGCCAGTAGCGGCGTCATGATGCATGAGTATTTATATTAGAACGTGGATGGCAGTGTTGCCGTTAACGGGCAAGGATATCTGTGAGCCAGTAGCGGCGTCATGATGCATGAGTATTTATATTAGAACGTGGATGGAAGTATTGCCGCTAATGGGCAAGCGTATCTATGAGCCAGTAGCGGCGTCATGACTCATGAGTATTTATATCAGAACGTGGATGGCAGTGCTGGACCATAGTTGAATAGTGCTGGACTACAGTTTAAGAGTACTGAACTATAGTTTAAACGTGATGGACCACAGTTCAAAAGTTCTTGACCACAGTTAAAAAATGCTGGACCACAGTTTAACAGTACTGGACCACAGTTTAAAAGTGCTGGAGCACAGTTAAAAACGCTGGACCATAGTTTAAAAGTGCTGGACCACGGTTTAAAATCGCTGGACCACGGTTTAAAAGTGCTGGACCATAGTTTATAAGTACTGTTGACATCTTCGCTACACCCTCGCTTGAAGGCCTAATTTTCGGTTCCGCCAACTTTCTTCGTACAGATATACAGTCCTGCCTTATCACATAAAAATTCAATAATGTCACTTTAATTGTCCATTAAAAGCCCTACAATAATCCATTAATATATATATATATATATAAACTATTACTAACTTATATTCTAAACATTTTTTACATTAAGCTTACTCCTTATCAGAATTATTACTATCTCTAATTAATCTTAAGTTTTTCTCTCAGTACATCTTCTATCAGTATAGAAATATTTCGCATAAAATTCTTCTTTAGAGCTAATCTCTTTATTGTTTTTTATTGCCTCTGAGACTTTTATAATTAGGTACACATGGGGTTTCTTTATTTCAGCTTCAAATTACATTGTTTCATGAGTGATTTTCACATTACCTACTCTCATACCTATTACATATTTTTCTTACCTGCCCAGTTATAATTACATTACTATTTATATTTATTTACATTGCAATCTCTCTGCCCGCCTCCATTCTTATTTGTTTTAGTTGACCCGATTATTGCTAGTAGATTAGGAACGGATGCAGACTGAATATTGCGGAAGCGCTACTATACCGGCACTCTTTGATTAGATTGAATCGCGATCGATTCGAGACTTGCTCAAACGGTTTGGCCGAATGGAATGAATGATTGACGACGGAATAATCCGATTTACGCACCACATAAGGTGCATGAATTTGGAAGATGTGAATCCGCGTACACAGACTTATCCGTATGCATCCTATTTTCTCTGCCTACCCCTACGGAGAAAAGACGCGATAGTCAGTCGTCGCTCGCGGTGGCCCTTCCGCACGTGGGTACTGGCCCGCATGCAACAAAAGCTGCTTTATTACCCCGGAGTCAATTATCCTCAGGCGGAAAAAATGCACCCGCTTCTTAATAGTCCTTTTTCTTTTCTGTGCTGTCATCGTCTTATTGCCGACCCTCTAATTTACCGACGGTACTAGGCTGCTCCCGAGCGCGACATTTCTCGGAACGATTCCTTCTCGGACAAAGGGCAACCGACTGACTCCATAAGGCATTGCGTAATACGTGCGGTCACCCCTCGCAATTGCGGAAGAGATAAATGTTCAGGAAGAATGGCCTAGAAAACAAAGGACAGCTTTCCATCGCGTCGTGTCCGACGATTGTAAGTTAGGTGAGCATATGACAATCTGTCGTCAGCGTATGTACGACGTCTAGGAGAAGCCACATAACCAAAAATATAGCAGGATTCGCGGTAAACTAAGGAGTCCGATGCGGTTATCTCGGAGTCAAGGAAAATATGATGTTTGGGCTCATTCTGTTAGCTGTCAGCGATAGAGCTCGCGACCACTGTCGACTTTACCTAGTCGGGGAGAGGCTTTTGTCCATCGCATTTTGTCCGACGATGGTATTTAGAAAAAGATATATTGTACACATCCTAAACTATTGGAATAATGTATTAAATATTACAATAATACGATATTAAAAAGTTACAATAGTTGTCAATACCATTTTTCAGCGAGAATTCTGTCATCCTGCTGCTCCAAGTAATGGAGAAGCAGTTCCGCATGAAATTGGCCGACAAGGGGGTTGATTTTTTCTGAAGAAATCGACTAACCTACCGTGTATGTGTGGTGTGTAATTAGGTTACAGGTTTTATTTTGCATAGTTATGTTGCATTCTGCAATTTGTCAATTCATTTCTTTAAATTAGAAAAATACGACTTTTTAAATTTGTTCCGTCGTCAGATCTTCCATTTCTATAAGCTTTAACTGAGCACTAAGGGAGCGACAGATTACACGTTCGCTTTGGCAGCTTTTACGGCTCCTAACTCGCTGCGAGCAGAAAGTTAGAGAGCCGTCAGATACCATAGTTGATTTTTTATGATATTTGGAAATTTGTTTACACAATTTCACAGAATAGCCAAAATAAAATATTTTCTTTGATTTTAAGATGACTGTATCTAATTTCTCTATTAACTATAAAACCTTGGGTTATTTTGGTTATCTAAGGGCGTATAAATGTGTTACAGTTGTTGACAAATGGTGCTTATAATAGATGAACAAATAACACAATAAACTGTTTACACAATTTTACAGAATAGCCAAATTATATCATTTTCTTTGATTTTTGATGACTGTTTCTAATTTCTCTATTTACTATATTTAACTATTTTGTTGACCTAGTTGCCTCTAGATGTCATGCATACGGTTTAAAGGGTTTTTTTATGATATTTGTAAAATTGTTTACACAATGTCGCAGAATAGCCAAAATAAATCATTTTCTTTGATTTTTAAATGAATGTATCTAATTTCTCTATTAACTATAAAACCATTTAACTATTTTTCTGAGCTAGTTGCCACTATATGTCATGCATATGGTTAAAAAAGTTTTTTATGATATTTGTACAATTGTTAACACAATTTCACAGAATAGCCTTCGTTCGACATGATAAATATGACAGATGGCGCAAGATCTACGTAGCGCACACGATGACTCTCGTCGAGGTTGAAGGGTTGCTGACTGAAAGTTTAATAGTCGGCGACGAATAAGGGAAAAATGCCTCTCTTCGAAATGGTAAAGTCGACAGATGGCGCGAGCTCTATGTAGCGCACACGATGACTCTCATCGAGGATGAAGGGTTGCTGACTGGAAGTACAAGTTGACAATGGCCGAATCACATCCAAAGTTGTGATTCGGCCATTGTCTTAGTGATCAACATCATTTGTTATGACTCATTCAAGATGCATGGCCGAGGTCCTCGTATTTCCAATATGTTGCTGTTCAGTATCGATAGGAAAGTGGCCAATCCGGGGCCGCGTCCACCACTGAAGGTAATTAATTGTGATGATTGTTAACATGACAGTTCGATTCTTAGGAAACTCCCTTAATTCCTTGGGTGCGTCTGAACACGTACGTCATGTGACAACGGTGTGGATAGTTTTAATTTATCTGCAGGATGATCCTCGGTGTCTCGAACAATGCATCTCGAATAGAGCCAGGAACAAATCAGTTAGATGTGTTTATAATGCGTAAGTCCGTGCAAAATGACGCCTTTGGATGAAAGTCTCCCTCTCGTCCTTTCAATAAAATACCCACGCTATGTGGTGTGAAATGACTATCTCCCGGCATTCATGTTTAGAGACTTATCTATCGAGAAGTCCGAAGAAGTACCTACGGTTCGCCTTGGCGTCCTTCCTCTGGGATCTGTTCCGTCCACTCACGTCTTGGCCAGGGCGTGGGGCAACAGCATTCAATCGGCAGACTCTTTCGTCTTTTGTGCCGATAACACCTCTTGGTCGGCTAGCTTATGTATGCACACCAGTCCCTGCAGCCAAAGTGTTCGATTGTGTTACAACAATGCCCGCAAGTAATAATATCGCCCAGAATAGAGACCCTCCTCAGCAATTGTAGACCACTCCAAACTCGACGAAAGACTATCTCGACAATCAATTCCTCTGCATCAATATCTGTCACCCGTGACACTATTGTTACTTTGATCACAAGGGAGCAAGGCCCTCGAATAATTTCAGTTTGGGGTGGATGTAAGTACCATGTCAACAATAAAAGCAGTATGATTATCATACACATGCAATCGTCCGATTTCAAAGTAAAATAAACACACAAAGGCTCTCTGATAAATTCTATCACTTCCACCTGCAAGCCATTTCTTCGGATGGAAAATGTAATCTGTAAAATGCGCCCCGTCTCTCACCATGGTGCCAGCAGCGTGAGTCGCGACAGGATTTATGAGATTTTTAGATTTAGATTTCCGCGGATAAGTAATACACAAATAATAACGTACATAGTTACATGATTATTTACACGGCCAAAAGTAGTATATAATTGGTCCTAAATGGTGAGATGCATGTAACTAAAACTTGTAGGTGGGTGTTCCAAATTTATAAATCGAACCGTAATTAAATAAAGTGAAATATCAAGCAGTCTAGCAGTTCCGACAGTCCCTTTTTATAAATGAGTAATTACATGATGATGTGAATCACACTTCAGGATTTTTTAGCGGTTTAAATTATGTATAGAAGCATGTAAAAGATAAACTTAGTATTTCGGGTCCTCTGCTATGGTCCTGCGCATCTGCGCCAATCTTGGTCTGCCTTCTGGAACTTGAAACCACAACACTCGCGATTTGTGAATTTTAACACGACCTTCGCGGACCCGAAAACCCACACGATCACCCCTAAAACACTTGCGGCGTAATTCTCGAAAAGAAAATCAAATTTCGTTCCCCGAACAATCGTTTACGTATCCGTCTCTTTTCCCGGTTCAAAAGCGACCCTCACACGTGCGATCCCGAAAGAAGCTTTCGCTACCCCCGCTCCTGCCGTTCTCATCCCCCGCTCCGCTCTAGAAATTTCTCAGAATTCATATTTTTTTATCAGTTGGTTATGTGTAGATCATCAAAGGCTCTATGTAGCACGCACGATGACTCTCGTCGAACATGAAGGGCTGCTGCCTGAATGTAAAATCGTCGGAGACGAATCAATGGATGAATGCTTCTCTTCGACATGATAAATATGACAGATGACTTGAGCTCCATATTGCGCACACGAAGACTCTCGTCTATGTTGAAGGGTTGCTGACTGATAGAACAATCGTTTAGCGCGAGTTCTACGTAGCGCACACGATGACTTTCGTCGAGGATGAAGGGTTGCTGACTCGAAGTACAATCGTCTTAGACAAATCTATGGATGAATGCCTCTCTTCGACATGGTAAAGTCGATCGATGGCGCGAGCTCTTTGTAGCATAGACGATGAATCTCTACGAGGATGAAGAGTTGCTGACTGGAAGTACAATCGTCTGAGACGAATCAATGGACGAATGCCTCTCTTCGACATGGTAAAGTTGATAGATAGCGCGAGCTCTATCTAGCGCACACGATGAATCTTGTCAAGAATGAAAGGTTGCTGACTCGAAGTACAATCGTCTGAGATAAATCAATGGATGAATGCCTCTCTTCGACACGATAAGGATGACAGATGACGCGAGCTCCATATTGCGCACACGATGACTCTCGTCTATGTTGAAGAGTTGCTGACTGATAGTACAATCGTTAAGCGCGAGCTCTTTGTAGCGCACACGATGAGTCTCGTCGAGGATGAAGGGTTGCTGACTCGAAGTACAATCGTTTGAGACGAATCAATGGATGAATGCCTCTCTTAGACATGATAAATATGACAGATGGCGCGAGCTCTTTGTAGCGCACACGATGACTCTGGACGACGATGGAGTGTTGCTGACTCAAAGTACAATCGTCTGAAACGAATCCAACCAATACAGATGATGTCCAACCAATACAGAGATGCGTGGAAGTGTAATATTTGCAAGATCCCTTCATCTCCTTCGCCATCAACTGATAATGCGATGATTCTGGTGGAAATGCGATTACTTCGCGAGAATATCGAGACTATGAATCTTAAACTAAATCAATACAACGAAAACATGGAATTCTATAACCGTAAGGTCGATGACTTCTCCAAAAAAATGGAACTGTTAACTGAAGTCAAAAATAGGACAAATCGATGTGTTAGAAAATGAAATAGCAGAACTGAAGACCACAGTGGAGCATTTAAAACACGAACAGAATGAATGTCAACAGCAGGCTCAAACTAACAACGTTGAAGTCTACGGCCTCCCAGAACGAACAAATGAAAAGTTATTAGACATTGTTAAAATGATTGGAAACTCCGTAGGTGTTACACTAGACGTCGGCGATATCCAACAACGTCAACAGGGTCGCCCGCTGCAAAATAGTTGAAAATAGGATGCAACTGGCCAGCTAGCACGCAACGGGAGACCAAAACTTGTTGTTGTCAAATTTAATCGACAATTTAAAAACGAAGCCTTGATTTCGGCAGTTAGAGCCAATCGTGGAATAACAACAACTGACATTGGCTTTCCGGGAACTAAGCAATCAATATATTTGTATGATCATTTAACCATAGATAATAAAATTCTGTTAAAAAAAACGAAAGAATTCGCTAAAAAGAAAAGTTTTCAGTATTGTTGGGTAAAAATCTGCCGAATCTTTTTGAGAAAATCGGATTCCTCACCGGTTCTACTAGGTCGCTCCGAAAAAGACTTATTAAAAACAAATTATTCAATGTGAACCCTACTCTGCGTCGTCACTCACGGATTATTTACCCTGATTTTACAATTGATCTATTTTTCACTTTGTTAAACTATTTCTATTATATTACCACTCTCCCCCCCCTACCACCCTTTCCCTTTCTGCAATATTTCTTATTCTTTATGTATGGTATATCTTTTTACTTTTCGTCACAAGTTCTTGTAACATATTTTCATTTTTTATAAAATTTGTACCTGATGGCTTGTCTATCTGTCTACTATCAAAATGTTCGCGGTTTATGCACCGAGACAACAAAAGTCTTAATCAAATTTTAAATAACGAATACAATATCATCTGCCTTACTGAATCTTGGCTACGTAATGATATCAATAATAGTGAAATTGCTGATAACAGGTACAATATTCTTAGAAGAGACCGAAATCACTCTAAATATGCCGGTGGGGTTCTTATAGCTATCAAAGCGTCATTGCATGCAAAGCTTATGGAATCCTGGCATACCTGTGCTGAGGACCTCTGGGTAAACATTAAATTGTCATCCGGGGTGTATCAAAACATTTTTGTCTGTGGATCTTATCACCCGCAAGGCCCTTATCACCATTCTAATTTACTAAAACATTTAAATATGATCAGTGATATAAGAACCGATCATTCTCATAATATGTTTTTATTGCTGGGAGACTTTAATTTACCTACTATTAAATGGTTGCCTTCTAATGGATCTAATGTAATGAACCCCCCAAATTGTCATAGTGTAGCCAGCCAATACCTTTTGGAATTCTTATCATTTACAGAACTCTCTCAGTATAACGATCAAACAAACCAAAACGGTAGAATATTAGATCTGGTGATAACAAACAATGCCTCATGCCATATTTTTAAATATCCTCCTACGATCCTCTGACTCCCGAAGACCCCCATCATAAATCCCTAATCATAGAATTATCAATAACAAAAGGAATCTCCAATAATTATTAAAAAAATTCACGATACCGACTACTCATTAATTATAAATGAGTTGTCTAAAGTTGATTGGACGCATCAATTGAATAATTTGGAGTTGGAAAATGTTTTAAAAACATTTTACACAATTGTTAATAACATTATATCAAAACATGTTCCAACCATCTCGGTTAAATCTGTTTCGAAATTTCCCAGTTGGTATAACTCTTCGTTAATTAAAACTATCAAAGAAAAGTTACTTTACCACAAAAAGTGGAAAATGTATGGTAACCTCTCTGATTATCAAACGTTCAACCTCTTGAGAAAGCGACAGAAAAAAAATGCGAAAGAATGCTTTGAACAGTTTATAAAAAAATCTGAATCAGAAATCAAAACAGACCCAAAAAGATTCTGGTCATACGTAAAAAACAAACGTAGAGGGAACGCAGATTTTCCTGATAGTGTTTATTACAAAAACCAACAAGCCGATAATGGTGCTGATATATGTAGAGTATTTAATGACTACTTTCACTCTGTCTACGTCTCCACAAGCGTCCATGATATTGATACAGAAGATGATTGTCACGTATACAGTCACCTCGATACTCAATCTATCGACTTTCATGAAGCGATCGTTTTAAAATATTTAAAAAACCTAGACACCAAGAAGGGTGCTGGCCCTGATGAATTGCCTTCTATCTTTCTGAATCAATGCGCCGTGGAATTAGCAAAACCAATTTCTCTTATATTTTCTAAATCTTTACGGGATGGTCACTTTCCAGGGTTTTGTAAAAAGGCGCATATAATCCCAATATTCAAAAATGGTGACAAAGAAAATTTTGAAAACTATAGACCGATTTCAAAATTGTCAATTCTCAGTAAATTAATGGAAAAAATGATATACGATCAATTATTCCCAAGTGTGCGTCCTATAATTATACCCAATCAGCACGGTTTCTTTCCACAGAGGTCTATAGAATCAAATCTCTTACAATTTACCGACATTATTTTGAAGGCGATGGACAAAGGATTACAAGTAGACACACTGTACACTGACTTCTCAAAAGCTTTTGATAAAATCAATCATCGAATACTTCTGAGAAAGTTGCGATGTCTCGGTATACACGGAGACCTATACAGATGGTTTACTTCCTATATCTAAAATCGAAGTCAGGCAGTTGTGAGTTTAGTTCCCTATTCCAAAATGTCCTATTTGGAGTTCCACAAGGCTCACACCTTGGACCTATTTTATTCTTAATTTATATTAATGACATTAAATAATGTTTCTTAAATTCTGAATTTTCACTATTTGCTGACGATGCCAAAATTTTCAAAGAAATTAAATCACCCACTGATTGCCTCCTGCTACAGGATCATATTAATAGACTTTCAATCTACTGCCAAAAAAATCAACTTTTTCTAAATATTGCTAAATGTCACATCATTTCATTTTTAAAAGAAAAAATCTAATTTGTCGTATAATTATCAATTCAATAGTAACAAACTCAGTGTCTGCACACAAGTGAAGGATCTTGGTATCATCTTGGATTCTAAATTATCTTTTATCCCGCATATAGAGTCGGTAATCGCTAAGGCCCATAGACTCCTTGGTTTCATTGCTAGAACGTCTAACCCATTCCAATCCACTTTTACTCTTATCATCCTGTATTTCTCATTTGTACGCAGTCAACTTGAATTCGGATCGGTAGTTTGGAACACACATTATTCCACCTACAGCGACCGACTTGAAAATGTCCAACATAAATTTTTTAATATATTAAATTCACGTGCTCGCTTAGACATTAAATCTCATTCAGAAAGTGAGTGTTACCATAAAATACCCCCCCTCTTAAATAGAAGAAACACTCAAGATTTGTCCTACCTTTATAAAATTTTAAATAACTTAGTTGACTCGCCCTATTTATTAGAACAAATAACGTTCAACTGTCCAACGCGACAAACACGATCAAATAATCTTTTTTACCCAAATTTGAGTAGAACTAATTACATAAAAAATTGTTTTATTATCCGTTCTACATCAAAATATAATGCCGTAAATTTTTCTAATAACATTGACATTTTCAACGATAAATTGCTTCCCTTTAAATTTAAACTACGCCAACTTTTCAATAACTATTAACATAAACTGTATATATTGCGTCCCATTTCCCTCCCCTCCTTACCCTTTCCTCTTTGTATGTTCAGTTTAAAATCACTCTTTTATTTTTTTGTTTTTCTTGTTTCAGTTTATTAATATTATTTTTTTTTTTATTAATATATACTAGTTTCTAGTTTATTATGTTTACTTTTATGTAAAAGCATTTTTGTTTATCAGTCTGCTATTTTTTAGTTTATTATGTACTATGTATTTAATTTCCGAAGAAACTTCACTGGTTTTTATATATTATGTAATTATCAGTTATTATTGTTACACTGTTTGTTTCTCCAAAAAAAAAAAAAAGATGACATGGACTGGACTCCAGTCACTTCCAAGCGTAAAAGAACCCGTGTCTCCCAAAAATCCCCACAATCATCGCGGAACATTAACCTCCCCCACCGACCTCCTCGCGAAAAACCACCCCGCCCGAAAAAACGCCCCACTCCTTCGGTTACATTCACAAGCCAGGAATCCCTTGAAGCCTGCCCGCCCGCATCGCCGAGATTCCCCAGAGCCGCAACCTCTAACCCAGATAATAGCCTGAACCCCTGGGTTCCGCCGGTTGTACTCCACATAAAAACGTATTACAACCGTATCGTGAAGCGACTTGAGGGCAGGAGCATCGAGTATACGGCCCAAAATAAGGACCAGCATATATACCCTCAGGTGAAGTCTCCTGCTGACCACAACAAATTAAGATGCTCATCGAATGTAACATCGAGCATCATTCGTTTAATCTCCCCTCCAATAAGCCTCTCAAAGTGGTTTTGAGAGGCATCCCCGAACCCATTGAAGCCCAAACGGTGGCTGACATACTCGCAATTATTACCCGGTATTAAACTTATACACGATGAAAAAAGGCCCGGAAAAGACCGTTTTGCCAATACCGCTTGCTTCACTGGAAAAAACGGAAGCAGCAAAAAAGATATACATGGAACTCAAAACAGTCTTGAACTATGAGATCTGTAGAATGCCTGTAGAACTGTGCACGCACTCGCAACGGCCGATGTTTTAGATACCAGAATCACGGGCACTCATGCCGCATGCCGCTTCGGACTTCCTAAATGTCTTAAATGTGCAGGTGACCATAATATCTCGGAATGCACAAAAACCAGAGAAACGCCAGCCACCTGCGCCCCCTGTGGAGGACCTCACCCGGATAATTACAGAGGCTGCCCCGAACACCCGGCGAACCGTCGCCAAATCAGCCAGAGAATAAACGCGCACCGCCCTTACACCGAAGCTGCAAGATACAACAGACAACCGCTAACCCTCCACTCCTCCAGCTGGAGGAACGCGGCCGCCTCCCCAGCAAACTGCCCTCAGCACTCCCAGAAATGGCGACTCGACCGGCCCCTCCCCGCCACCGCCGGCCCGCGTGATGTTTGCGAACTACATCAACAAAATCGATCACCAAACCGAGACCGCGTCCCCACAAATAATAATAGCCCATATACGAACGAGTTCCTCGACGTTTTCAAATCGGACCTCCAAAAAGTTACGAAGGAGGCAGCAGCCATGACACAAAGAATACGTAACTTTAGAGAATAATCAGATAAAAGCGCATCCCCTCCCTTCTCTGCCCCACGTTTGCAGGCACTTTCCAAAAATCGTTTAAAATTTTGAAAATTACAAGCACACCAGATGAAAGAGCGAGGGAGTCCGTCGGCTCCGGTACTCGTAGTACTAGAGGAGTATTTCAAACATAAGGAGTGCCATGGAATTAGGAAGTTTCGGCTTATGCTGGAGAGCTATCTGAAGAAATCATTAGAAAAGTGGATTATTCGCTTACGAATTAAATGATGAACCCATTGCAGACCTCAGAGAGAAGTTCAGAGTAAACTACTGCTTTGAAATATTGAACACAGCAATTGGTTATGTAAAATAACGATTCATACAGTTGAATGAAATTGCAAGAATATTTGATTTTCTATACTATACTTTCTATTCTATACTTCCACTTTCAGATGGAAAGTTCCAAAGAACTCATGGATTTGGGCAACAAATTGGAAACGGCTCTAACCCCATCTTTTCTAAACGGCATTGATATGGCAGCTCTCCGCTCTGAACTTTCACGTGTCGCGCGCCAAGGAACAATATTCATTATGAACTATCTGTACCGAAAGTTCGCGGATTCGGTAGCAGAGAGGAGTTATTCAAAACTTGGCGCAGTCTAATGAGCCAAGAGCGACTCGCGGGACACAATTTCACTATAAAAAGGTGTGGCTTTCCAGTTTAATATTAGAGATCTAGAGATCTAAAGTGCCATTGGATTAATTAAAGTTAGAAGAGAGAAATTTATAAAATTAAATTTAACAGTGTTATATTTAGTCATTTAATTTTGGGTGTTCATATGTTTTGATCTAATTTATACAGCCGTCAATATGTTTGATTCATATTTATACACAATCCGGTAACCGGCCGCGTTCTGGTGAGCGACGCTCGAGACCCGAGACCGAGTGCGGCTAGATCAGTCGGGAACGGCGCGAGACGAAATCTCAATTGGCAGTGGGTAATCTCAGAACTATCGCGAACGTATATCAAATTAGAGATGTCAGATTATAAAAACATTTATTGCAAAGTCGGCGGAACATATATAAAGTGACGGAACGTACCCCTTTAGGGAGTTTTGTACTCCTTTTAAAACCTGTACTCCCAAAATACTGTATTTCATAATGCAATATTACACGACAGAAACACTATCGTGAGAATTGATTTAATATATTTGTAACCGAGCTCCGAGCCCATGACTCGATGAAAAGTGTGAATTTTTTCATTTTGACAACAATACCGAATGAATTTAATTTCGTAACACGCTCGACTCGGGTCTCGCACGACTGCCATCTACACGCTACACTCGATTCAATATTTAAATAATCTTTGCTACCGATTCATAGATGTCCACATCTTCTGTTTCTGGGACCATACGACATAAATATTAAAATAATTAGTAATTCAACATGTAATATGGAAAAAAACGAATGTATGTCGCGCGCATTAAAAAAATATTGGTCCATTTTTACAAAATATGATGTGAATATCGGTTTCACAGCGGATAGTCGCGGGACCGATCTCCATCCCCGGTCTCCATCGCGGGAGTTCTAACCGTTACGCTGCAGAGAAGTCAATGAAATTTTAAAATACAGCGGACTCCCGATTAGCCTGAAAAAATCCCGGATAATCGCATTTCTCAGTTGATCCGAAAGCGTTGAAAAGTTAGAAAAATCACGCATGTGCGCTATTGTCGTTGTTCATATTGTCGGGTTGTCTTTAGACAATTATTATTTTTTAGATCATTTTAGATAAAGGAATTCTGACGATATATTATTTTTCAACGAGATTGTTGTCAATAGAGTTGTTGTAGAGTAACGATTTCGCGGTTTAAATTTCGTTGATTTTTTATGAAGAGTGAAGAAATCACGTTCCTGTTACCTTCCTCTCGGACGTTATTAGAATGCACGCTATCGTTGGGGCGCGCCGTTAAACATCTTCACCTTTTAATACTCGGCGATCGGTTAGCGAATGAAGCCAATCCCGTTCCTTCGTCCCTGACGTGGCCCTTATTCTTCATGATAAATTCTTCATCGCGTTCGATCTGTTGTAATCGGGCACTTCAATCTGCTAATTAAAAAATAAACTGCGCCACTCTCGAGAGTAATTCATTTTTTAAATAAATTTCTTAATCGAATATTAAATTGCGATGTCAAAATGTATAAATAATAAAGGGTCTCAAAAAAGCAAATCGATGCATTTAATTCTAATACTAAAAAGTGCATTATATAATATTATGTTAGACCATGTATTAGGGCGATAGCGAGACGGTAGAGTCCTCGCTCAGCTTGCGTAACTGGATAGCTGGATTCTCGGCCCCTCCCGAAACCATTCTGATTTAAAAAAGTATTAAAGGTGTACGGTATCGACACAATATATTATATTCCATGTTAAAAATGTTTTCTTTAAATACTAAAAAAGGACTCTCAGAGATACAATTTCTCTACAGAGTTAGTACGGACCAAATATTGCTTTACTGGCATCTATTTTTCTGTACATAATATGTCATTTTAATCTTTTCTTAATTTAAAAAATGACCACCAATTATTATAAATATCCAAAGATCTCAACAAGAGATCTCGATGTCTCGGGTTATTAGATATGGATACCTATATTATATTTTTAAACAATTCTAATTAAATTTTAATGTACTACCACTTATCATCAAATTATATAAAACAAGTAAATGTATCAAATATAAAGATAAAAAATGTATTTATATTTTTGTTGCTACTGGGAAATGAATATTTTTTCTATGTCTTAATTAGAAATTAACACATTTATTTATTAAAGAACAGAACTATGTTCTGAAAAAAACAGTAACTTCACAATAATAATATGTTCTCTTTAATTAATCAAATTATTTACTTCTTTAGCTGATCGACCATTCGCAGATGCCTTTTGGAGTCATCGATCTCTTTTTAAAACCGTACTCTAAATATACTTCTTTGTGCTCTTTTTCGGGCCTGTAATCACCATGTTATCATAATTTAACAGGCCTTCTCTAATGACAAAATCTCTACCGTCCACTTTAAAGGAATTTCATCAGAACGTGGACTACGAGGTGGGGTTTATTAGGCAGATGATGACAAGATTATTAATTAATTGTAGATTTCGCGTTTCTGTAGCACTGTGTGTGGAACTGATAAAGAATTTGCAAACTTCTACAACGGTTCCGGGAAAGGGTGGGTCTGCTTAAAGATTAAAGATGTTTGCCTACTCTACTGTCCGAGTACTTAATTTATCCGGTCTATAATTGAACAGAAGGCGGCACACAGGTCTAAAATATTAATCAACAGTCTAAACACGGCGGGTCCGGTAACTAGAGTACAGTACTACTCGGAGTACAGATTATGGGAAATGTGCCAAACTAATACTTATTCTGCTTTTCGTTTCATCCTTTTAAGAATTCTGATCTGACTCGGATACATATCCAGGATCCAAATAATCGGTTTATTATTTAAACTCGTCATGTACATTGCACGATAGCACCTTCTTTACTGGAACGGTGGCAGTTTGAGTTTAATTGCATTTCCAAGATGCACTTACAAGATGCAGTGGCAGTGGCAGTGGCAGTGGCAGGCTGGCTGTGCAATTTCTGTCACTTTAATCCGCTTCATTAAGTGTATCGAGATTTATTTATTTTTGAAAAAGTGCCTTTGGTTCATTTTTGTACTCGCGGATTTTAATTTCTTTCTAGAGAAACACGCGTCGCTTCGATTACGCCCTGGAAGCGATTATATACTTTATAATCTCATAATGCATGGAATCTTTTGTCCTTTCTTTGTGGAATCAAACTCCAGGTCATAAAAGAAAGAAATGTAAATGAAATGTTTCGTCCTGCGATCTCGTCGGTGAGGAACGGCGTCTCGGAATGTGGGCTAACTGCGGATCGCCGTTCTAACACTGTCTATTAGTAATACTGTAATTTAAAAATATATAATTCTATTTTATGACCGAAAACCGGCCCCGAGGCGAGACTCCGAGTCGCCTGAGCCGTATTCTGGTCCCGTTTACGGCGATGACATCTATCGATTTATCGCAAATATTATATTTGGAATTTCAAAATTTATCGAGGAACCGAGGCAGCGTCCGGAACATCGTTCGCTTACAATTGTTCCCGGTCACGATCTGTCGTCCGGCTTTCAATAAGGCGTATCTAGTTTTTTGTTAAAAGTTTCGGCTGGGCTCACATTGCCCAAATATATGCCCATAATCCATTTAAACAGGCATATCTAAATTTTATTCCGATAAAATATTCTGACATAATCATTCTCATTTCGATGTGCCACTCTTACAAACGACAGTAATATGCAGGCCATTAATACACCTCACACTGTCCTTAAATCAAAAAATATGCGTAGATTAAGATTATTTTTTAATTGTTACCATAATTTTTGGCCAATACCTACAATTATTCGCCAAAATACGGTTCTGAAATAGATATCCATTACGCATTCTCTGCAGAGAACAATCGTAGGCCAACATTTTTATATGGCGAACAATTCTGGCCGATAACAATGTCACTGTGAGCGATCGTTTTAATGTCTCTGCACGAGGGTCTCAGGTTATTTCAATAATAACATTATTTTTGACATTTACTAGTGTTTATTTTATTGGACATACAAATACTATACATATCAACAGTTTCTTTTGGTACACATAAATACTTAAACTTTATTCACGTCAGGTATCGGCGGGGTGTCGGCGGGCCAGCCCCTCCTCCCCCGCCCGCCGCCGGCGCCGACCGGGACCATCTGGAAAACGATTAACATTCATTTATTTGAGTTTCCGAGTATCAGACGGACCCACGATGACGAGTGTTTTAAAAAGAAAGCAAAGTGGAGTTGAAAAATGGACGGAATGAAGTCCGTCAGATTTAAAATCGTTTATTCATAAAATAAAACATAATCTCTTTCCTTATTCTAGATATGTTAATACGTGTTTACCTATGTTCAATAAATTGTATATCTAACCACTAGCCTTCTTTTAACGCAAACCGGTTTCGGAACATCACCGCGGCAGTATAAAACGAGTCGATATAATGTACTCGAGATCTTCGGAAGTCAGGGCCTGGCCTGGGATCTCTGATATCGGTATCAGAATATCATTTACCTCGTGGATCTCAGGTGCGGTATAGTGTACACATTTAGAACGAGAAGGTAGAAGCGCGTGATCCGATGGTCCGGTGAATGGAGAACTAAATTAAAATCGTAACTCACCCGCGAACTTTCCGCTCAGCCGAAGAAGCCGTGGTGGTGGTGTCCGTGATGGTGGTGACCGTGGTGACCGTGGTGATGGCCGTAGCCTCCGTAGCCCCCGTAGCCCCCGTAGCCCCCGTGGCCCCCGTAGCCGCCGTACCCTCCGCCGAAGCCCCCGTAGCCTCCGCCGAAGCCGCCTCCGAAACCGCCCAGCCCGAAGCCGAACTGGGGCGCGGGCGCGGGCGCCGGCAGGGCGAGGCTCGCCCCCAGCAGCAGCGCCACAGCGAGCACCTGAAAGCGAGCGCAGATGAGCACGCGGTGAGACCGGTCGGCGCTCCCCGTTCCCGCCCCACCGCCGCCGCCGAGTCCGCAATCGATATATGCTCGAGAATAAGCTTAACAATATTCTAGTATCGTCCGTAGGTATTTCGATGGACAAATACAGGTTTTCGTGAGACAAGAACTACTCAAACTATAATAGTAACCGGAGTGCTTCTGCCGTCTGCCGTCCTGCAGACGCGAAGTAGGTTACGCGTCAAGTAATTCAAATCGATTATAATTAATATTATTTGCAAATTTTACTACGTGCTTTTTATTCATTTTAATTTAGATTATTTAAAACTTTTTTCCAAAACCGGTTGGTGTATTAAATATAACTCTTAAAGTAGTTAAAAATAAAGGATTTAATTATTTATATTAATTTTATAATTGAAACTTTAAGAACGGAATAAATTAATAAAGTATAAGAAATTCGGGAAGGCTATAAATAAATTATTTATTAGAATTGACAAAAAATGTTACACTTGATTCGTGTTTTTTTCATCTGCCGATTGTATTGATTCAAAATGTGCGATGATTTTATATTTAGATTAATAAAGTGTAGCTCAGAAGTTACTGCCAATCCACTCGGTTTCCTTTCGCGTAGTCTTTTTGCACGGGTTACCTTCAACGTGGTTCCGCGTGGGTTGCTACAACGCGGTTCCACGTGGGTTGCCTGCAACGTTGTTCCGCGTGGGTTGCCTGCAACGTTGTTCCGCGTGGGTTGCCTGCAGCGTGGTTCTACGCGGGTTGCCTATAACGTAGTTCCACGTGGGTTGCTGCAACGCGGTTCCACGTGAATTGCCTGCGTTCTACGTGGATTAACAGCGACGGTGTCTAAATTGAATCTACAATACATAAAGTCAAGGAACACCGAAATAATATTAAAATTAATGATTCTTAAAAGCCGAATGCTAGAATGAGGGAGACACGCATCGCGAAGGGAATTTTCCTGAAGAACTGTCCCGGGGGAAACTATTCCGGGAGAACTATCCCGAGAAAACTCTACCGGGGAATTGTTTCGGGGAGAAGTAAAGAGTTTCGGTCTGTAAGAGACATTTAAATATTAAAATCGTGAGATGAAGAATATCATTTTTATTATGATGAGTACTTTTCATTTCAGCTGGGCTTTTATATTAAATCTTTATACATTCAGTGTATATTTATATGTGAATATTTAATTGCACCGAATCAGTTAAAAAAATTACAAAAGCGAGCCACGACCATTTGGCGGAACCACTTTTAAAAACTGTACACTCGGCACCCTTCCTTCAGAAATAGTCTTATTAGCGTAATATCACAGACTTATCTATGTAAACCCAGATCAAACTGCACCTTACTTATTAGCAAGTGCCTCTTACCTCTTGCCGAGTTAGGTGCGCTACCTACTACTGCACTAGTTCACTCCTGACAATACAGTTTCGGCAGAGACCAATCTAGTTACTAGATTCGTGAGGTTTCTCGGTGCTCTACACGGATACTATAACAAGTCACACTCGATTTAGAATTTGTTTAAAGCTAAATTACTATTTTTTTAATGAGAACACTTATTGTGAATTTGCAGTTTTTAGAATATATTTCTGCGATTTTTTTAAAACAATTTAAACGTATCAATTAGAAAGACACAGGTAAATTGATTTGATCTGTATATCTTTCCGATTGATACTAAATTATTATTTTTAACGCACGCCGGTATATATAATAAAATATTATCACTAATTATAAATACGGAGACGATTGATCGTATCTACGTACATATGAATAGAACAAATGAGACTGACGAATGGCTGATTAAATAGAATAAAGCACTTACTTGGAATACAAACTTCATGTTATCAGGTTTTAATATTTGCACGAAATGAGGAAAAATCTCTCGAGCTCACCGTGATATGGGCCCGGCGCCCCGTCTTATATACGGTCCCCGCAGGGGCGGACCGGTCCCCAGCCTTCAGAATCTCCTAATACGTCAGCGTTTGTTTACACCGCATCGGCCTGATCATCGACAGGTCCACGAGCACTGCCGAATCTGCGCAGCGCGGGGAGGTCAGACCGAATGCTCCAGATGGACCGTCAGTTTGTTAGCTATAGATATGGGTCGAATGTGACATGGTGGTCAATACATATAATACAACCCTAGACGAATCCGTTATACCACAACCAAACACGACTACCTGTCAGGTACTCTCTGGAACTGAGAAGCTAATGAGGAAAGATTATAGCTATATACGCTAATGTGTGATATAAGTATAATACTTTTAAAATTAGCAATATTAACTTTGTGGTTAAAATTCATATTTTTTATTTATTATCTTTGTTTTATTAACCACTGAATTGAGTTTGAATACATCTACCTTTTTGAAAAATACTATTTTCTTCTTCAGGGTGTCAACTCACTCAACTCAACTCAAATTGTTGCTTAATACAAATTTATTATTAATTATTAAGCAACAATTTGAGTTAGGAACTAAATTTATTTTTTAATAATTGTTGTTTTTTTAAAAATAGATTGTGGTGAAGAAACAATGATATATATTTTTAGTTAGTTATGACATCCTAAAAAAGAAAATGGTATTTTTCGAAACCGGTAGACGTATTTAAACTCAATTCAGTGGTTAATAGAACAAAGATAATAAATAAAAAATATGATATAAGTAATGGAAATTATATTATTTAATAAGGACAATACAATCATTAAAAAATCTTTATTTTTGAAAAATATTGTGTTTACGAAACGTCGAATATAAAATTTCCTATGTTTTGAAGCCAAGATGACGAAGCCGCGTCTGTTCTGAACAAAATAAAAATATTACTAATGAATAGACTCAGTGACCGTTCAATATGAAGACATTATTCATTTTGATGGGTTTTAAAACGCTTCCTATTCGGAGAAATAGACAAATGCACAATTCCATAGGAAATTAATTTTAATCGGTCCTATTAATGGGTATTTTTAATCGGTTTTTTCGCTTCATTAAAGTGCTAAACCAAATCTGTAGCGCTACGATTTTCTGAAGACAAATGCTGATAAAATATATTTTCGCGTACATTTTGATTATCGTGAATTCTATATTATGCTTATTTATAAAATAAATTTCATAAATATTTGAACTCATTTTACGGGAACAATTTTTGTGCGTCATTTTGTAACTTGCCGCATTTTAAAATTCTCTATAGTATATTTAAATATTACGTAATCATGAAACAAATAGATTATTATATCATATTCCGCGTTCAGACTCTTCCAAAACGTCGACAGGTTGCCAATTTTATTTTTATACATTGAAAATAACACAAATATAAGTATAAGAGCATTGAACAGGTGAAGAGAAAGAATAATGGTGACAATTTACTTTACTAACATGGCTAATGAAACATGGGCGAGAAAACAACACGAAAAAACCATGCTTAGGTTTGAAAATAAGTTATGAACGCGACAACAAAAAAAAGGAAAATCATTTTAATTCATTGGGCTAATGAAACAAAAAATATATTTTTAAAGAGAACACTTTTTTATTGTGAAGTTGCATTTTCAGAACGTAATTCTGCGCTATTTTAATATGAATTTAATATTGTCATTAATTTGTAGAAAATATATCAATGTCGATGAACAAATCACCGTAAGCTCGGCACATTCTCACTATAGGAGAGCGTAATCCAGAATCGGTTCCACTTATTCGGTTACACAATATAGTCCACAATCCATAATAATATTGCGCTTTCCCATCTTTTACCTATGACTTATTGGCCTCGGACTTTAGTGACGTCATTGCGTATAGATGGCTGTAAAGCGCTCGGTTAAACGGTAAGGTCTGTAAGCGAGAGCAGGGGATATTGACCATTCTTATCTATGGCCGCACTGTCAAAACATGTTAAATGCGTAGAATAAAAAGTATTTGCGACGCGACGCGAATAACATACATAATTCAAAGTTGATACGCATGAACACCGTTTGTGCGATTCTAGGGAGAGCAATACAGAATGCACTAGCAGAAAAGCGATCGGCGATATATAGATCCTACGGAAGCCCCGCAGAGCCTAGCAGCGAGCTATCGAGATTGAGTACACAGAATTATTCTCCTCAATCAATTGTAATATTCCGTGACATGGCTTCCGACGGTTTCACCTCTCAATAGTGATTATAAATAAATAAAAACTTTTATAAAAAGTGTGAAAAAATAATGTATTAGTTTTAAAAGAAGTTAAAATAATATATTGTTAAATGCCTTTGTGTCTTACCACAAGGGCACCGTATGGCGGGTACTAAGTCAATCATACTGCACACAGTTATGTTACGATGTATACCTTTAGGATATCGTATCGCTCGTGCATAAAACGAATTTATTACGTAAAACTGTCTCACTGGGAGTTTTCTGTTCTGGGACATGACTAATAATTACACTTAACGTTGTGTGATAGTATTTGTATATTTGTATCCATTTGGGTAAGAATCTGAATGGCAAGCGGAAGTACACATTTAAAGACGTGTTAAATTGACGTCTCTTAATTTAGCGGTCACGATACTTACCTAGTATGTACGATGGTCGGGGGTTCGAGCCTCGTTCCGGGAGACCGTCAAATTAGTCGGTTCTGTGTTCATAGCGCGAGCGTTTAGCTCAGTTTGTAAATAGTGCGAATATTAATCTGACACGTATTCCATGTACGAATCTTAAAAAAAAAACAGAACTTGAAATATGATTTTCACTAACCGGAGCGCTTCTCGCGATTCGACTTACAAAGAGCATCAAACGGATCGCAAGAGTTGAGTCGCAGTTAAACCGAGCCGCGTCACTTCCACGACAAAACTTGAGCAATGTGGTGAACATTGTTATTCCAAGATCCAATCCCGATGGCGCTCGCGTTCCGGTATCAAACCTTTCTTCATTTTCACACGAGGGGCGAGAGATAGATCTCGATAGGATTGCCATTACTATTGGCCATTAACCGTTTTTGTGAATATACATTATGTATAAAATCCTATGTTTAGTTCTCACTAACATCCCCTTCTGGTTATATATATATATATATATATATATATATATATATATATATATATATATATTGATTTAACTTTATTACTTCGTCAATTATTACTTATGTTTGATATAATATGCGTTTGTAAGCACTTATCGTATAAAAAAATAAAGACAAAGATATTGAAGGCATAAATAAATGATTTATTAATGAGAAGATGAGTTTCAAACAGTCTCAGGTGAGCCTCAATGTTCGTGGCATTAATTGATGTATGACACACACTGGCACTCGACACGCGTCAGCACGCGTCAGCACGCGGCAGCACGCGGCAGCACGCTCGCCACTAAACTTGCCGCTGAATTTATCTTCTTTTTTTCATTTTATTCAGGTTCACAGCGTCAACTAACTACATTTTTAAATTTAATTAATTCATTTAATAATAAAATACAATTTACATTAGAAATGGAAAATAATTCGACCCTAAATTTTTTAGATTGATTAAAAATAATAATAAAATTGAATTCAAAATTTTTAGAAAACGAACTTCTACAGATACTATCATATACAATGAATCTAATCATCCATCATCACACAAACATTCAGGGTTCCACTCCATGATACATCGTTTAGTCAATGTACCTGTCAACATCCAATTTCAATATTGAATTGAATACAATTTTAAAAAAATAGCAGTTAATAACGGGTATAATACAGGTTTAATGGACAACATTTTAAAAAATAAATTAAAAGAATAAATCACAGATAAATCATAATGATAATAATGATAATTGGCGTAGGATTTTATACCTAAATAACTTTTCGAAACAAATATCTAAACACCTACCGCGAAACATTAGACCGGCATTTTATACAAATAATAGTATAGGAAATTTACTCATCAATTCTGAAGACAAAGATGATAAATTTAACAATCCTGGTGTCTATAAACTTAGTTTCGAGGATTGTGCTGCATTTTATATTGGTAAAACGGGTAAAAATTTTAATATAAGAGTAAGGGAGCATTTGAGATGTTTGAACAATAGTGGGTTTTCAGAATTTTCTAGTCATTTGATAGAAAATGGTCACGGTTTTGATAAAAAATTGGGATTGTCAATTTTGCATATAAACGGTGTTGGTCACAAATGAAATAATTTGGAATCGTTGGAGATAAATAAAGCGTATAAACCTAATCAAAAAATTATAAACAACCGACTAAATTTAACTACGAGTCCCATTCTAAAATTTTTTCCTAAAAATTATTTGACTAAATTTGTATTAAGTAACAATTTGAGTTAGGTACTAAATTTATTTTAAATAATTGATTTTTTTTTTAAAATAGATTCCGGTAAAGAAACAATAATATATGTTTTTAGTTAGTTATGACATCCCGAAAAAGAAAATGGTATTTTTCGAAACCGGTAGATGTATTTAAATGTGAATTTTAAGCCCAAAGTTAATATTGGTAATTTTAAAAGTAGCTGAATTTATCGGCCACGACGGCCTCGAAGCAATAAAAGAGCTCAGCCGCCAGCCTACTGTCCTACCGGTGAGTCAACATTATTACAATACTATTTACTACTACAATTTTAAAGATGTTATCTATTTATCAAAAAAAAATGTCGGTTGCCGCCATTTTATCCTTCTAATTGATACTACAAAATTAATTAATTTATATTAAAATACTACAGAACTACGTTCTGAAAAATTGCAACTTCACAATAATAATCTGTTTGCCATATAAAACAGTATTCTTACGGCTAATGTCAGTAATGTCAGTACATGCCGATATGATTCAACATATCACTGGAATATATTATTTACTCGTAAATAGTAAAAGAAGTAGAAGAAGGTGTTTTTGATACTATTTCCTATTATTTATGAGATAATTAGAAACTGATACGTATCTAGATTAGAAATATCGCGCGTTCTCCGCGATTCTTGGAACTTGAGTAACCGCACATTTCATTATTCGCGGGTAACACGCTGTCGATCCGATCGAGACAGCCCCGATGGTGAAGTAACGGAGTTACGTAACGTGACCGAGTTGTAATACTGAAATAAGAAAGAATGTTCTCATTCGGTTAACAGTTCACGGAGAGAAGGAACCGGTTTACGGGGAATCCCCGCGGCGCTCCCGGAGCGGTGCGCGAGGGCAGTCGGGAGACTGTTCCTAGACCGAGCCTTCCGATCGGATTTAAGGTCCCATAAACGTGTATAATTCGTCAATTCATTCCTAGGTACATTATGTGTTAGTATAATTGTACGACCGACACTTATTTTTTATTCATTTGACTTCGCGTTAATATAAAATATTAATTATTCATCATTTTATTTTCGTTTTATTTCAATAAACCTTTTTAATACGAAAAAAACACTAAATTAAATATTGACATGCACATTCTTTAAACATTTATCTTTATTCGTTTATTATTTTATATTTACATACATGTATGTATATATTTTAAAACGTTAATAACAGCTTATGGCCGTTAGTGTTCCATTTATTTTATTATATGTTTAGTATTTACGCTCCAAACGATAATAGAATCAATTTCATTTATTTTCCCTTACGAAAAAGAGCTGTTTTACCTAAATTGTTCATACAATATATCATTATCATTAAATAAATTCCAATAATTTATATCTATTAGAAAATAAGATAAATTTTCGAAATAAAAATAACCAAAAAGTTACGAAACACTGGAAAATAAAATAATTTGTTAAATTAAGTCTTTTTTATGACCAAATAAGTAGTTTCTGATATGTTTATATCGCGTCCCGGGTCAACTGACTACTCAATAGCTTGACTTTGCGATTAGAGGGTGAGGGGTGGGCGCTTTCAGCGGGTCTCCCTTCTAAACTAGCCGGCTCGCTTCCTCTATCCAAACTAATAACATTATGTCCATATTCTGTACAGATGAACCAGCTTATCGCGCAGAGGTACCGCCCGGCCCGTTAGCGACTAGCCTCCTCGCAGAGGCAGAGATTCAGCAGAGCAAAATTCCAGAGCGCCGGGCGCGCGGCCCGCTACCGATTCAACCGATTTATTATACATTATAGATTTTTTTTAATTTTCGTTCGAGACTACAAATTTAGTTCTTGTGAGATTTGGAGATTGTCTCCGTACACACTCTGTCAAGCTCGTGACGTCAAACGTCAAATGTTGTTGTCGTCAGTTAGTCGAATGATTCTGAATCACCCCAGCAGCAGTTAAAAGTAAATGAATATTGGTGTTTTAATCTCTTTCCATTTTTAAATGTGAATTTATAACCGGAACAAAACACAATGCATGTACCTGGTATTGAGCTGTACTAAAGTTCAACTAAATCTCATAGATGATCCCGCCGTGTCTCCTTTCGTGGACCTGAACCATCAATATGTGTCTTACGTTATTTTTAGCGTCAATGTTGAACGTTTAATGGGCAAGAGAGAAAACAGTTATTAATTAATTATTGTAAAGAAATATCTACAGTGCACCAAAACTCTCAAACCGTGAACCACCATTCTAATACAATGAACCAAACCTCACGCCACCACCACCACACTAATACTGTGGACCGCCATTCTACTACTGTAGACCAAAGTTCTCGATGTACAGACCACCATTCTAGTATTTTAGACGACTATTCTAGTACTATGAATCACAGTTCTCGCCCTGTGGACTACCATTCTAATACTGTGGACCAAAGTTCTCGATGTGTGGACCGCCATTCTAGTATTGTGGACGACCATTCTAGTACTATGAATCACAGTTCTCGCCCTTTGGACTACTATTCTAATACTGTGGACCAAAGTTCTCGATGTGTGGACCGCCATTCTAGTATTGTGGACGACCATTCTAGTATTGTGGACGACCATTCTAGTACTATGAATCACAGTTCTCGCCCTGTGGACGACCATTCTAATACTGTGGACCGCCATTTTAATATTGTGGACAACCATTTAATACTACGAATCACACTGTGACTGTGGATCACTATTCTAATATTTTGGACCAGAGTTTTTACTGTTGACCGCCATACTAACTCTGCGTACCGAAGTTCGATAATGCGAGATCCTAAGTTGCCTAGACCGTAATCCGGCCCCGTCTACTGTGACGGCACCTGTAAAGCGTGTTATTCCACTATTACTAATAAAATCATAAACCAATTTGACTTTGTTTCAAAAGTCTTGGATTTTTAATGAATTTCAATTCAAGCGGCTGCCGATCGTATTCAGGTCCGGCTTCTCAGATGGGGTCTCAGCAAGTATAAATAATAAACAGTATTAAGGTTTACATTTCTTTTATTATTGGAAATTGTATTGTATTAACTAATATTGTTTCAATTATATTACACTATATACATCAAACGTCTCGTTTTATACATATATATATATATACTCTAACTGTTAATCTTTATTTATGGCAGGTACTGACGGGGAGTCGGCGATCCAGCCTCTGTCACCCGCTGTCCTGCCCTGCTTGGACCACCTGAAAAACAATAAATATCAAGTACACATATTTTAACAACCCGGATAAGATAGGTACCGTTAATAGGTATTCTAAAAGGACAATAATGTAACAATATGTCAATCGACAATTTTGTCTTTCATCTGTATATCTGATGTAGATGTATCAATTTTGTATCTAGCCACTGTTGTTATTTTTCTTAATACGAATAATAATAATTGTAATAATATTTCCCTAATTGATATAAAATACTTAAGATCTTCGAAAACCGCCTTAGATATTTATAATGAAATATCTGACTTGAGCGATTTTACTACAAAACAAATTCACGGTTCACATTTAAAATCGTCGCTCGACTCCTCGTCAGCGACGCCAACGAATTCTATGATATAGTTCAATTGTACATTTGCGCATGCGCTAAAGTTCGCCTGCGCGAAACTCTAGGATTATGTTGTCCCGCTGAAAAAATATATATTTTGTAATAATTTCAAGAAAAATCTGGACATTTTTCATTCTTGAAAGATAATTTGCACCGCGTAAGAAGCTGCGATCCGTGAAATCTCACCCGCGAATGTCCCGTCCCGCTCAGCCGAAGTGGTGGTGACCGTGATGGTGGTGACCGTGATGATGGCCGCCGTGCCCCCCGTAGCCTCCGTAGCCTCCGTAGCCCCCGTAGTCCCCGTAGCCCCCGTAGCCTCCGTAGTCCCCGTAGCCGCCGTACCCTCCCCCGAAGCCGCCTCCGAATCCGCCCAGCCCGAAGCCGAACTGGGGCGCGGGCGCGGGCGCGGGCGCCGGCAGGGCGAGGCTCGCCGCCAGCAGCAGCGCCACCGCGAGCACCTGAAAACGAGCACACGGTGAGACCGGTCGGCGATCCCCACTCCCACCCCCGCCCCCGCCGCGGACCCCACCGCGTCACATTTGATCGAGGATTACTCGAATAACTTAAAATTATTAGAATTTGCAGATTTATTCAATTATCTCAGTCCGGTATTTTAATGGTCAAAGACGGGTTTTGAGTATAAAAATAGCACGAGGAACGAGGAAGCTCGGAGGCTAACCTGCCCAAATGACGCAAATGAGTTGTCAAACTTTGATATTGCGTTACGATAGGCTGTCTAATCAATTAACTCATTGTATAACTCTATCATTTTAATTAAGTATATACCGTGCATGAAAACACTCATAAATTATCAAAACTATATGAAATGTTTACATTACACATTGGAATTTAAAAAAATACTTTACAATTGTTTTGTCTTTGCTCTGCGCATATTCGGTTGCCTTCAACGTGGTTCCGCGTGGGTTGCCTGCCACGCGATACCGCGCGGGTTGCCTGCCACGCGATACCGCGCGGATTGCCTGCCACGCGGGTTCCGCACGGATCAAGACCTAGGTCGTTTGAGATGTGTACGAACGACACACAAATTCGAGGAAGAGAAAACAAATATTTAAATTCAACAATTTATCAGTCTTCAATCCAAACATTAAAATCCTGAAATAAGTGACGTCTACAGTCTGCACGGCGGGCATCCTGAAGAATTTCACATCTGACACATTCTCCAGAACGTTTTTGTATCATCTTATTCTTCATGTCAGCAGCTGATTTTGATCTCCGAAGTGTTCGTGATGATTAGTAATTTTTATCTCAACTGCGTTTTATATTAAATCTCTGAAAATATGTTTAGCGGCGCCGAATTGGTTAAAAAATGTACGTTTTATCACCGTATTTAACAATTGCAGACTTCCCACACTTCCTTCAGATGATATCACTCAGTGTCAATATAATATCACTAAGCTAGTAACTGCAAACACCATTTGATATTTGTTCTAAACGCGACTTACTACCTTCGACCTGTTGCCCAATATTAAGTTAAAGCCACCGAATAGGTACTCTGAACAATTCATATTTGATAGGGGCCGTTCTAGTTACAAGTTCCTCATTACTCCAAGATGTATTACGGAGCTTACACAAATAAAGAATTTAATTAAACTTAAACTTTTAAGCATGTAAAATGTAAAAATATTACCACAATTTAGTCTTAATTTTATCAACGTAAATTTAAATACATATAACTAATAATATTGACAAATAACCTTGAATACAAGAAATGATTTTAAAAAATTTAAAACACAGCTTACTTGTAAAACAGACTTCATGTTGTTAGTTTTCAGTATTTGCACGAAAAATAGATGACCTGACTGCGGTATCGGCCTAGCGCTCCGCCTTATATACATACGGTCTCGGTGTGGCAGACCGGTTCACAACCTTCAGAATCCCCCAAATACACGACAGTGTTTTCGTTACATTCGGTCTAATCGTCAACAAGTCCATCGTCACCGAGTCTGCACTAGTCGGCTGCACGACGACGACCAGCCGAAGTGCTCCAGATGTAAGATCGATTAAATTGAGTGAGATGTTGGATATATCACTCGCCTGCCAGATGGAGGAACAGCTGACAGATAATATAGGTTAGCCGGCGAATATGATGATCGAACAGTTACGGAGGCAGGTTTAACAGGGTGCAGAAGGTACGAAGCTCGACCCCCAGGTGAATCCGCGTTTTCGTCGGTCGTATCGCCATCCAAACGCAACTAAATACTCGGTCTGTCACTCGGTAGCTGGGAGATCGAGGGACAGTTTCTGACAAGAGAGGCAGTCTGAAGACCCACAATACTCGATTGCTCGATCAACCCGCGATGCGCTTCACCGGAGCTCCTGGCAATAGTGAGAAATAGGCCCCGTAGAATGAAAAACTTCGATCAGCACCTTTCCTCAGCTTCGATCAGAATCTCCGACCTGCCCAGGCCTGGAAGGAACCTGAAACAATTCAGGGCCTCTAGATGGGAAATCCTGAGAATGTGGGTCTCTAGATGGGAAATCCTGAATCGATCCGCTGCGATGGCCGTCCGATCGGCCTGCCAGTCGGACTCCCTAGTCTGCTGTTTCCTGGATAATATATGCCGGCAGCGGTACTCTGATAGAGAATCAATTACTTTTTTTTTGTATCCGTCTTGTTTCCCCGGAGGGAGTGTTTTGTGCGCTGCCCTAGTTGCCTCTCTGTTTACCAGTTTTTGTGTATTACTGTATGTTTGTTAATATTGTATTATAATGATTATTATTATTCAAAGGTGTCATACGTGTAACGGGGGACGTTTTGGTTGGCGACCGTGCGTCGTCGCTCGGACGCTTATGCGCTGAGCTACGCTGCACGGTCGCCTGTTTAGCATTAAAAACCTAGAGGCGAATGAATAGAACCGATACAGGAGCTTTTGCTTATAAAACGGTCCTGGATCCCCTCGTTAGCCTCGTCAGCAGCTTCTCACACTTTAGCGTAGTGCCGGCACGCTTTCCCGGCCCTCGCCTCGATGCTTCATCATAAATACGTATTATAATTTAGCATGCGCCCGCAATTTATCATACAGTAGATATCAGTACATCTTAGTTTATTTTTGGCTTAATTTACATTAATATGAAACCTAACAGTGGGACTCTCGCCACTACTATCCAACATTTAGTCAGAATACGTCACGAGAAGAGCGGCGAAGAATGGAAGGGGCAGGGGAGGTTTTCGGGTCGGCGGAAAGAAGATCAAACATCACAATTTTGCTGATGAGATTAAACTGGAAACCGTTTTACAGAAAATATAATTCATTAAATGTCAATGGGTATAAAACTATGCTCGCGCTAATGCAGCACAATAATTCATTTGGACGCGCTGATCGCGATCGTGACAATGAGCGAAAAATTCGTAGTTAGCTAAAGTTTGCCGTGAACCCACTGCATGTAGAGAATATGCAGTGACATGAAGCGAGCGACTAATGTAATAGTTGTCCACCTAGAAACCTAGAAAAGGAGTTTATCCTGGATAGATGCATCACACCACTATAACAATACTGACACTAAGAAGGAAGGAAAACCAGAGTTGCATTTCAAGACGTGTATGTTCGTAAAATATTGACGTAATGTTACATACGGTGATGAGGTAAACCGTGATTGTGGCCGTTGGCGTTGTTGTAATTGTGATTGTGTGCTTGGTAATCGATTGTGATGGCGATCCGTAAGTGGTGCGAGCAAACGCACTCTTGACAATCATCGATAAAATTGAACACTGGTCTCAATCACAGTCCCATCCCTGGTTACGTATGGATTAAAACATATATGTTTACAAATTTATTGTTTTATTAAAGAGAACACATTCTTATTGTGAAGTTGTAATTATTCAGGACAGACGGTCTAATTAATACATTTAATTAGTATTTAAAATATCACCGACCGATGTTCTGAATAATTACAACTTCACAATAAGAATGTGTTCTCCTTAATAATATATAAGTTGTGTCAATGTGTCCAAAATATAATAAAAATGTATGTGTGTAATGTTTAGTTTTAAATGAGTGTAAAGGTCCTATCTAAGTAATAGTCTAAATAAAATTTAAATCTAGTGTATAACTTCAGATATAAATTAATAATAAAAACCCACATTTACGTAAAAAAAAAAACCGGCAAAATTTTAATTTAGAAGTGGTGCCTTAACATTTAAAAAAAATATATTTATTCAAATAAAACAATAAATTAAATTCTAACTAATTAATATTAATTAGAAATATATACATATAAAATCAATTTTATCGAAAAATATTATTGTTGCGCCACTGGAATTTCAAACCGGGGAAGGTGCATTATCCAACTATGCTACATCTTACAATATATTTCTAATTAAAACATTTAATTAGTATTTAAAATGTCACAGACCTGAAGTTCTGAATGATTACAACTTCACAATAAGAATGTGTTCTCCTAATAATAAAGTTGTATCAATAAGTCCAAAATTTAATAAAAATGAATTTATAATTCTGGCGTCTTCTATCGGTTTACTCAAAGATATTCGAAATTCTGTAAAAACAAAGTGGACAGCTTTCAAATAATGGAACGATAGATGTATTAATTTTAAAAGTGTAACATATACGTTCAAAAATTTGTCGTCAATACAGTGTGTTGGTATAGCATAATCGTATAATCCAAGTTCCCAGGATTAGAAGGGATCCAGGTTCGAATCCCGGTACCAATAACAATATTTTTCGATAAAATTGATTTTATATGTATCAATTTTATCGAAAAATACTGTATATTTATATATATAAAATCAATTTTATCGAAAAATATTGTATATTTATATATATATATATACATATAAAATCAATTTTATCGAAAAATATTGTTATTGGCATCTTCGTAATTAATATACTTAATTCGTATTTAATTTTACTGTCATCTCTTTCTATACAACCCTTCCACTCTGTCACGATTTACGTATCAAATAACGTGATTAATTATTTATCTGATATTTGTAAGAATTTAACTATTAAATACTAATTAAATGTACTAATTAGAAAGATATAGTAAGATGTAGCATAGTTGGATAATGCACCTTCCCCGGTTTGAAAAGAGATCCAGGTTCGAATCCCAGTGGCCCAACAATAATATTTTTCGATAAAATTGATTTTATATACATATAATATAATATTAATTCATATTTAATTTTACCGACATCTCTTTCAATACAACCCTTCCACTCGGTCAAATAACGTGATTAATTATTACTTACAAGAATTTAACTATTAACACATCTCGAAAGCATATTTAATTCGTGTAGAGTTTCACGAATTTCAAACTGGAAAAATGAAAGCTCGCCCTTAATGACACTTTCCAATTTATTCATTTTTATGTTTCATTTATTTTATTATGATTTAGATTATTTTTATGTTAGATTTAAAAAAATATTATTTCACTCCAAATAGTAATAAGTTATGAATAATAAGATACAATTGCAGATATATAATGCGTATCTGTTCTATCCGAATTAGTAAAGACATAAATTTTACAAGTTCTAAAAATATATAATAGTAATAAATGTTCACGCATTAAGAAAATTCCAATGATTTATATTAAATATCAAAAATTTTAATTAGAAAAAATGCCGTTGATATAGTAAACATTATTGTTTTATTTTTATATTCAAATAAAGTAATTAAAATAGTTTCCAAAGTATTTATATAGTATCCTGACCGGTCAATACTCGGGGTGGACGGGATCGAAGTGCGGGTGAACGGACTAGCAGCCTTCGGAGTGGACTTGGCAGAATTTATTATCCACACTCATTACGCAGATTCATCTCCAGATTTCAGAAAGTGTGGAACAGCCTCAGGTGCAGCGCGCCGGCGGTCCGGAGTCTACCGGACTCGCCGGGCTCGTCATCAGAATTATCCTCGATAATAATGGTTCCTCATAAAATTGAATGACAACACTGGAAATTAATTATAATTCCGCGGTTCTCGATCTCCCGGAAGGTATTTCACTCAGATCTATCGTATCTTGATATTAATGTGCTAAAATATACATTCTTAGGTTATTTTTAACATCAATGTGGTCTATCTTTAAATCATCTCGCAGTCTATCTATCGAAAAACATATTTTTCTTCATTTGTATTTCTACATTCTTATTTTATTATATTTTTGATACTGCAATATAATTTATTATAATGAAAATGACACTTGATAAAAATGCCCTTCAATTCTAATCTCACATTATTGCGAAAATAAGATTATCCGCTCCATCGATAAACATTTCATTAGATGCATCTGATAGCATTGGATCTATATTATAATCCTTTCTGCGAGAAAGAGGAATTCTTTGGCCTCTTCGTCAGCTTTGGTACTACACAAAACACAGATACAAAATATCTCCAGTCGAACGGTGAGAAGTATTCATTTGTAAAAAAATTGCTACATCGTTTAAATACCATCTTTATTTTAACGTATTTTATCAGTATCATCTACAATAGTACATGCGCGGGACATGATCATTTCCTATGAGGTACACATTATTACAAACACAGCATCGGGTAAATTACATCTCCGCTGATTCGTTTAGCGCCCGTACCAGCCCCCTCGGTGCCCTCCGTAGCGTCCGTAGCCTCCGTAGCCTCCGTACCCTCCGTAGCCCCCGTAGCTCCCGTAGCCACCGTACCCGCCGTATCCGCTGCCCCCCCAGCCGCCCCCTTGACCGTAGTGCCCCCAGCGACCGCCTCCCCAGCCGCCGCCGCCCCGGCCTCGGTAACCCCAGCCGGCCTCCGCCCCCGCCAGATCCTCTCCGGCCTCGGCCGCTCGCGCCGGAGCAGTCTCGAGTTCCTCGGGCGAGACGGCCTCCGGAGCCTCGGGCCCCGGGGCCGCGAGGGCCCCCAGGACCGCCCACGCGCAGCAGACAGTCAGCAATATCTGCAGAAGAGTACATTTTGTATTAAATGATATATTTCCCTAAACATTGATTACATTTTACCCTCAATTTAGTGTTGCCATCTATTTTAGGTTGTGCTGTAGGATGCCCGACAAACTACTAGCGTAAGATTTTAAAAATTTATATTTTAAACGAATAAATGATTATTTTATTTTTGTTTATTATTTTGTAACACGTTTATAATATTCCTGAATGTACAACCTTTGACAGTACAATGCGAAAGAATATTTCAAGAGAAAGGGTTTAAAAAATAGCGAGTAGTGCATATATTACATGTAATATGTAGGTCAATAATAACTTTATTCGGCAATGACATAATATTTTGAATGCCTTTCGCCACCACAAAGAGACCGGTCCGGTGCAGCAGACGCCGGGAAGAGAAAGGGGATTATAATTTTTCGGATAAAACCGAGTCACTCGAGGCGAGGCGAAGGACGACAACCGTTACCGATGTGAATAGAACGTAAACAGAAAAGAGAGTACCGCGGGTGTGGCCAGTGGGCGTGGTGCGCCGAGGAAACACTCACCGTTTTCATGGTCCGTCTGCGATGAAGCCCTGAACGATGTCGAGGAGTACTGCCGGACCTGACGGACTCCCTCCGGCTTTATACTCCAGCGCCCGACGGCCTGGACCCTTCGAGAGGGGACCCCGCCGTCCCGATATACCTACGTGAATCATCATTTTGAATATACCCAGTGGTTAACTGTTCGCGTGTACATTTCACGGTGAAGGTGGTTCAACCGCTACGGTCAAACGACACACGGAATACTCGACATCAAATCGTAAAAAATAGGATGAAAAGCCTCCCCGAGATTAAGCGAGCTAAATATTTTATTTATTTATTTTGAATTAAGACGCAGGTCCTATGAGACACGATTAGATAAATATCAGTAGGTACCGCACGTTTTGAGATTTTGATCAAAAGATTAATTCATAAATAAGTATGAGAAAGAAACAATCCAAATTTCAACTTGCTCCTTATTGTTGCCTTCTCCTCATTGCCACACTTTTCATTCTCACATCTTCCTTTTCTAGTGGAATAGAGGCTTCCTTGATATCTCTGCTACTTCTACCTATCACGTCCAAGTACGACTATTGCTACTATTACTCCATTTTATCGGAGACGAAGCGCGGAGTACCTCAAATGTGAATGTCTCGAGAAAATCGCGTCTAGCGATCCATAACGGTGATTCGGTCCGGTAATAAGATAAATAAATTTTAAATAATTGATGTCCTACTGTTGTCTCTGTTTATCCGAGTGAGAATTTCTAATAAACAAGCTCTTTCTCCAGACGTAAACATTTTTCGGAATAGACTTAACATAACCTTCTACGCGATAACTGTCACGGTACTATGTAAATAAGAAGACAGAACGCAGCGTGAAATCATTGACAATCTCTAGATTCGTAAATCTTAACCAGAGTGTGGAATTTATAAACATCCAAAATTTAAAGAAGGAAGGCCTTTGTCAAGGCATACACTCTGAATAGAAATTTAAAGATACGGTCGATGAGAGGTGCGCGCTTTTCTTCAACGAGTATAAGGTCCGCACCTTGAAACCGTCATTTTAAAGATTGATTCCGAATACAGACCTTATTATATATAAAATTTTCAAGAAACTTCACAAATAAATGGTGATTTCATTTGACAATTGACAATATTAGTTTTGACTAAATGTTTAATTTTCATCGTTTGTGAACGTACTTGAACCTCCTCCAGTAGATGATGTTTAGTGTTCGTATGGAGAGTCGTCTGCAGCACAGCAGGGCAGTCTCCGCCGATAAAAGGTCGACATTCAATTCAGGATGATTTGTCAGTCGCCGCGTATTTGTTTTGTAAAATGAATAAAAGTGAGCGGGTGGAACCTGACCTGCCAGAACTGAAGGACACAATCGACGAGTCTTACAAATTGTGCAATTATTCCGAATAGTTTAATGCTATTTTATTTACCAAAATCGTGAACCGCCGAGCATCTCCCTTGTGACTATCAAAACTAAAATGAACTTAGAATTTCAGCCTCAGCATTCCCCTTCCCACCATCCCTCACCAACGAACACGTACAGATAAGTATTATGTTCCAAATGTTGTTTTTAAATAACTAGAAAATGAAACACAATTTTTTTTATTTTGTTTTTATTTATCAATTATTTTGTTTATTACAATTATGTATAAAATTTAACATCGGCCAAGTGGCCACCTCCGGCGGCGGCACAAATGTGTGCTCTTTTAACCATATTTAGTGTGATGTTCTTGAGATTGTGCGAATGTGTGCGTGTCAGCACGCCAGCACCGCCGGTTTTAGATGTACGCGTGGCGTGCTCAAAAAGAAGACGCGCGCCGAGCGCGGCCTCTTTTCTTTAACATTAGTCTCCGTGAATACTTGCATCCTTTATACCTTAACAATTTTATTAGAGTAATAAAGTTTATAATTGTAACATTCATTTCTCATTAGACTACCGACAATCTTCGGTGAGGTATACGTCTTAAGAAGTACTGATGAATTTATCTGTATTGATCATTGTATTTGAGCAATTTCATTTCAAATACTGTTTTGTAGCAACGGAATTGTTGAATTGGCATAGATCTTTGATTTCAAGCACTCGGGAGACGTGAAACCAGGTGATCGAGGAGGCCACTCAATATCCCCATTGTTTTACTTTAAGCGGCCGGGAAATTCAACATTGTCGTGTGCCGCAGGCCAATCGACTCGATCGGCCACCAGCAAGTTTTCCAACACGTGACCACCGCGAACGGTTACAGCATTGCCATTATTACAGATGAAGTGTTTTATTGACTTCAACACGTTGTAGAGGCGTTAGATGCTCCGCAATAAACCAAATGCGAATTGACAAAAGTCTGCCAAACCAAAATGGAGGCCAAACAAAATCAGCCTGGAACATAATATTCACCCTGTATTTATATAAAACAGATTTATAAATAAATCGAAGACTAATTCTCATTCCTTTTTCTCTTTCTCCGAGTTTCCACTCACGGCTCGGTAGGTACTCATTTCCACCGGTGTGGTGCTCTGTGTCCTTTAGCGGCCTCACTGGTCTCAGTCCAGGCAGTCTAGGCAGTCCACCCATAGTGAGAGACAAAATTGTACACTTTTTTTAAACAAGCCTTATTGGCATTTTTGTATTAGTAAAATAATATTATATATACGCTAAATACAAACGTATTTATTTTTGAGTGGGATTCAATAGGTATCACCTCTGATAGATTGAACCTTGTTCTGGCTACTTTGTTACACTTTCATCTGTACTCACGTAGTCACTTCTTTTATGCTGTGAGATACCATTTTATTAAAATAAATCATTTTATAAAATATTTAATAAATGTGAAAAATTTTTAATGTTTTTTTTAAGTGTCGTAGTTTTAGTGTTAAATTTAACTAGGCCTATATTAGACAGTATTGCTTCAGACCGATCTCTACCCAATCGGATCATATAAAGGGTCCATATTTGAATTATTTATATGTATATATATTTTTAAATAAAAATAGAGATGTATGCACGGAATACGTGTCACATCAATATTCTCACTATGTTCAAATAAATCTAAACGCTCGTGCTATGAAAATAGAACTAACTCGGTAGCCTTCTGGAACGAGGTTCGAACCCCCGACCGCTAGATTACTAGTTTAGTATCGTAACCACTGGACTACAAGCACGTCTATATTAATGAATGATTTCCAATCAGCGTTAAGTGTGTTGTACAGTTTCGAAGCTAAGAACGTGTAGAAACGTTGATAGAATGTCGTTGTTGCTCTCGGTACCGGTGTGTGTTCACTTGTCGTCATGTTACGTGACTAACACCTTAAATACTATGATCGATTTAAATGGCCTAACTTTGGACCTCGCGGTGAGCGTCTGTCCTACAGTACAGGTGTCAAATACGGGCGTACAAGCCAGCGGTTAAACGGTTTGACATTGTACCCAGTTTGAAAACATTACTAATGATACGAGTCATCTCTATTCTTATGCACCTGCCCGACCCGTAAAGGATGCTCCACCTCACCGTGCGCGACCGGTTCGTACACAATGTCTATCCGTGGACACATCGGGCGGGTCGGAGCAGCCCGAAGCCGACTGTCACGAAGCCTCTCATCAAGGCGCACGTGCGCCCGCCGCTGAGAATGGTCGTTAAATAAAACCCATCATACTGCACCCCGGCAATTGCGCTCGAGGTAACTGCGCACCGACAAGGCTGAACCGCGCAGTACAACTCCGACAGCAGCGCGCAGTACAACCTCGACAGCAGCGCGCAGTACAACCTCGTCAGCAGCGTGCAGTACAATCCCGACAGCAGCGCGCAGTACAACCCCCGCAGCAGCGCGCAGTACAACCCCCACAGCAGCGCGCAGTACAACCCCCACAGCAGCGCGCAGTACAACCCCGACAGCAGCGCGCAGATGAAAAATAAATAACCCTTTTTAGGTTTTAGTTGATTTCGCTAGACTGCTCATCTACGTTAATTTACTACGGCTCTCGATTTTCGTTATCAGATAAATTTTCAAAATTCCATAACGGGTTTTGAACCCTAGTTTTAATATAAATGAGGACATTTATTCCCGCGTATTGTATTTTACGTCCAATTAAAATTAAATATACTTATACCTAATATGAAAAAATCATGATATAAACCGAAAATAATATATTTATTAGTCTTTCTTTCCGAACGATTTTCGTTTTCTGGTTTTTTTCATGTACTTAGTATGTTTTATGTTTAAAATGAAATATACGGGAATAAGTATTGCGCGCTATTGTCGGCGCGCAATGGTCGAAACACCCACCAGACACGCTGCGCACACAATTTTCTGTAAGAAATGTAAAACCACCAGCCATTTAAACTGTGCGGTGACACAATTTCACTAAAATTATGTGACGGGGACAGCAAATACGGCACGGACCAGATGAAAACTGAAACGTCGACCTGGACAGAATCGTAAAAAAATCATCAATTCTGATATGAAAAATTCAAACGAGACAATTCCATTTCTGGTGCCGAGTCGGTTTTCATAATAGTGATCGGGTAACCGAGCTCAACAATTACGCGTATGGTAAACTCTAACTCTAACTGTCGGTAAACGCTATATATTGTAGTTATAAATGATTTTGTGTATATACGTTTGTATCTATAAGTCTTAAAAATACAACGATATTAGTAATGACTCGTATTCTACAAGAATGGGTCGGCAACCTTGTTGCGTGAAGAGCCATTGTAGTAAAATACAATTCTACGGTGAGCCACGTGCGTACTACCTCTTACTTAAAATATTAATAGTGACATTATATTTAATTATTTTACACCACTCTAATCGTTTTCCGGCCACTGACCGCCACTACGACAGATTTAATAGAACAGCACAGTTCTGAAGATCAGTCTGCGTCCCTCATCAGCGACCGGTATCCGATTTGCAAGATCCCAGTTATCGTTAAACAAACAATCGGTACCGAAAAATTATCGTAAATGACATAACGTTTCAAATGCGTCGAGCATTGCGTGACGTGCGATGAATATCATTTTTGACCATATCTCAGTGTCAAGTTAAATTATCACCAAATATGTAAACATCACTTTCATCACAGTATTATTATTATATTAACAATTTAAATATTAAAGTAATGTATATTTTACAGTATATGTCTTGATTTACATTAGTTTGTCGTAAAATCAGTACGATAATATTAATTTAAAGAATTTTGATCAATTTTAAACTGAAATTAATAATTCTAAACATTATTTATCGACAGAGAAGACTATTTTTCCGCCTCGATTCAATACGTTTCTGTCAGTATCGAAAGATACAATTTGTATTTATGGTATGTCACGAGTTACAATGAAAACAATAATTAGGGCTAATCATAAGGCAGCTAATTTTTTTGTAAAAATATCTCGAGAATGAAGACGTACGAAAGGCCCGACTACCTACATTCCGGGAAATTTTCATTCCTGACCGCGAACTCAAGTTTTAACCGATGTGACTTTAATTAAAATCACCCGAAGGAGGCATTCGTTAAATGACAAAGGTTCCTGAAGATCAATACGAAAAGAAAAATTGATCGAAAATATTTTTTTTATTAATGTATTATTATTAACTTATTGATATTTCTCAATCGATTAATTGAAGTATGTAACTATGTTTCAAAAAACATTTTTAAATTAAAAGTGACGCGGGTCGCCGACCCCTGGGGCAGATCGCGCGCAACAAAAACCGGTATTCCGTATACCACACCATTCATCATATCGATGCTGGAAATATTTATTTTATATAACAAATCAATTATACATGTAAATTCAATTAAATGTACATAAGTTATTGCTCGTAAACCGCGGGCGTCTCACATCTCCTTATATTTGAAGAAACTCGCAGAGGAATATCTTTTCGGAGACCGACAATCTAGTACGAGATTAACGTCATTGTATGATTTTGTTTACAGTCATTTTATTATCAAATTATACAAAGGAACCAGAGAGTGTGTGCGTACTGGACGCGTGTCGTTCATTCCGTCGTCCGTGTTGACGATTCGGAACAATTGAAGCAGACAACTTCATAAATACGACTAATATAATATGTACGTGGACCGTCATTATTTACCCTGAGCACTGCCATCTACATCTACGCTCTTTTAACCAATTTCAACAACGCTATCGTCACCCCTCCCTAAATTACTTTATTATAATATTTTATAATTAAATTAATTAGAATAATATTATATGATTATGTAGGTACCTACTTGAAAAGTTACAAGTGACAAAGTTTTAAAATACGTGTGGCAGTTGCATTATTAATTATCCTTAATTGAATCGTTCCGAACCGAATATTTTCAGATCTCGAAATTGTCAAGGGGTGTATTTATCTCGGGTCTATTATTACTGGCGACGGTAGTCGCGAACCAGAAATCGAGCCACGCTGAGTCATCGCGAAGAGTTATTCGCCGATTCAATATTCATATGTGATAAGGAATATACTGTAGAGGTGAGGGAGAAGAAATAAGGTGAATTGACACCTTTGAGATATTACTTGGAAGAGTTTTGTGGAATTTTAATTGAGGATGCGCATTACAATTTCTTTATAACTTTTAAGAACACCCTGAATACTCGGATACCTGACTACAGAGAGCACTTCGCGTGTCCTGGATGAAAAGTTGAATATGTCGCCTGGCAAACTCGAGTTGTTCATTAAACAAGGTTTTTAGTACAGCACCCACTATCTAGCGATCATTTTCGTTTTGGAACTCTCGTAGTTAATCTATCTACATAAAACTGCCAGGCGGGCTACCCAAATTTACAGTCTGTCTGTTCTATTATATTCTATAATGTTATTAGCTATTTGCAGTCGAGTAAGGTTTATTTTATGAGAAAGTGGAATTTTAAAATAGAGTTAAAAAATAAATTCTCCCTCGTTACCGAGGATTTCGAGGACTCCCGGGTTGCGACCTGTCGACCTTCTCGGCCGACTTTCTCTACCGAACGATGAGGTATGACAAAATACAATAGGTATCGACTGAGCAGTGGAGAACAAAGTTTCCAATTATGAAATCATCGCGCGGGTTGCTCTACTTCCATTATGTAAAACGATGATATAAAAGTTTAAATTAATCAATATATAAATATCAAATATCAAAAGAAAGGGAAAATTCAACCCTAAAATTATCGCGCCTGAAACATACTTACATAGAACTCTTTTCCTACACAACGCTGTAGATCGGTGAAAATTGAAAATATCGAGTGAGCAATATTTGTACCTACTGTCCACCTTATTAATTCATGTACTAGAAAACAATTATAATACATTTACCAAAAATGAGTGAGTAATCAATATTTCAGTACCGACATCGAGCTTTATTCTAATAGAGGCACGCGGAGAGATTTTTATAAGATTTCTTTTCATAACACCTATCATACAACTTGGTTCATTAGCTCGTCAAAACTATTCGGAAATTATTACATTTTCTACAACAAATTGTTAGCAATTTACAGATTTAGGTAAAGTCCCGCAAGTAGACCCCGGCAGACCGGCTCCGCGTGCAGCGGCGCTTATTACGGATTTATTGTTGCGATGATTAAAAAAACGTCTCGATGACCGTTCATGAGACGTTTCGAAACGAACTTGAACCCGGATCTGAAGATGAAAACATTTTTTCTGATGCCGCACCAGCCGCCGACCTGTTCGTTAACCCGCTTTTTTTCCTGAAGCCGTTCTTATTGGGAATCTACTTCACGCTCGCGAGACTTCTGTTCTCGGGAGACGTCAGAGCCGCCCGCCTGCTCTCGTATTCAAATTAACTGGGGTTTATTATAATAATACTCATTTGTATTCCTTACATTTTTTATAAAAGATTGGTTGCGTGAAAGAAAAATGCCGAAACAAATTTCCTCGTAACCAAGTATTTATCCATAGCGGAATTGTGTATTTCAACACTTGGCCGCTACCTCAATGTAGCTCCGTATCGGCGACAATGCTCTCTTAATTCTAGAAGCTCTGGCACCTAAATATTTTTAGCAAAACATTACAATTCATAAATGCAGTCTCACGAAGAGCTCTTTGACAACATTCTACCGATAACTATCGAAGGACAGTTTCGATGAATCAATTCAGGATCGTAATTGAACGGCTCGCTCTTTAAGTTTGGCCCGAAGCTCTCAGGCGACCTGACGTTCGTTTCTTCGTTCGCTTCTTGCTTCTTCTTCTTTGAACATTTCCAATCGTTCAACAAGTCGCGCCTCCGTTCCCTCGGCAGTCGGTCGGTTGAGTTTAGTCCGCTTCGAGCGCGTGCGATCTTTCCTTTTCCAATCTTCGGCTCGCGAGCGTGACACCTTTTGACGTTTTGTGTCGATTTAAGTTTGCTAACGTTCGATTGTTAGGCTATATTGATTTGATTCAGTAATTTTATCTTCAACTAAGAAGATGGATTACAGTACGTGGAAACTATTGTAATATTGTCATAACGTATCGCGCATTATGTCCGGAGGAGAAACGAGAATTGATTGAAATGGGATACCATTTTTGATTAGGACAGCAGAACCTCCTCCTCCATCTGACCGATCACACCTAACGCATGAATATCCTTTCACTTGAAAACGGAGAGACGGCTTAAACCGTGTCTCTGGGATGGAAACAATAGAAATTGTAATAATTAAAGAAGATTAATTCGATTAGAAACAGCGCTTCTCGTGTTCCACTGAAGAAGAACTGCCATTATTTGGGAGAGAGTTTGATATATTTTAAATTATTTCGGCAGCGTTGGACGGTATTTTATTTTGAAATATAATGTTAATTAAAAGAGTTAATAAAGTTTTAATAATATCAGAAGAATTATTATTATTATTAAGAGAAAGAGAATTATTACTTATTATTATTATTAATTAATCTGTTAGTTCTATTATTGTGTTTTAATGAGAAAGAATCCCAAAAGTGAATCGAATGCGCTTTAACTTGGAAGCGAGTAACTTTCGAGTGATAATGACGCTCACATCATTGCTCTGCTACCACTCAGTAAGGATGCATTAAAGAAATGTATATTATCTTTTATTCGATGTATACGTATTGTGATGAATCGGTTTCGGGTGTATCTGGCCTTGGACCCGTTTCCTCAGACTCTCTCGGCTCCTGCGACCGGCCCGCGACCCGTCGGAGCAGTGGCGTTACTACAAAATTGGACTCCAATGCAAAATGGAAAAAAGACCCCCTGTATATAAGTTTTGGTCTCCTATAAAAACGGTGACCTATTGTTTTTGTAAAAATAGTTATTTACTGATTAACTAAATAATTTGACATTTTTAACTGATTCCTGCACGCATACGAGCATCCCTCTACTATATTTGTGGATTAATGTATAAGCAGATTTTGACTAACCGGGATCGTACCCGATTACTGAGCTCGAGTGTTATCGAGTCCCAAAACCTCTGATAATTATAACGTATGATTTATACGAATTATTTAATACTTCATAGCGGTAATTTAAAAAAATGGGGAAGCGTACGCGGAATACGTGCCACAACTGTTAATTGTTTAAATATTCCGAGTTTTTGATGTTCGGTTTCGGTTAAGAAAAAATAAATTTCAACGGTTCCATTAAATCACTTAATTAATCTATTCCCAAATAATAAAAACGATTACTGTGGCTCTCCCGGGGACTCCCAGTACTGTTCTGTGATACCTGTATTCGCGGTACAGTGAAATACGGTCCTACCTCCTTGCGATGGCAGTCGCCACACGCGAACGACCGAGACGGACTGACTGTCTCGCCGCTTCCGACCGGCACGAGCTATTATCTTGCAGGTGTACATTTTATTAAACGATTTTTTTAATCATCTGGGGTATCTATTTATACTAGTAATGGAATATTAATAGATTATCTAAAGTGCTGGGTCACAACTCATTGCGAAGCTGCAAAGCGTGAAAGTTGTTTACCGTCGGGTGTGCTGTTGTTTATCCGAAACTGAACGCAATCATGCTATATTGCACATAATACTAGGGAAGTTTCTAGACTTTATGGTACCTACCTGGCGTCTTCTCCAGTTCCCTATTGTATTTAAATAAACGAACAAATTTCGAAATCTAGTTCTTTTGGAGACCATTTGTACCATCAAAATTGTTCTAGCAGATTCCCTAGCATACCTCTGAGCTTCACTTCACATAACACACCGGAGGTTCATCTACACGGAACGCTGGTGGATTGTTATGGCCCTGAACCTGCAGCTCTTTGAAGATTGTCGCTATTATTAAAAGTGTCATAAAGGCCCCCATAAACCGGTGGCCATCGCAAACTAATTAAACAGTTAATAGATGTTTATTATCACGGTTTAGATATGCTTCAAAGGTTAGGGAAAAGCTATATTTGTATTTTCTTATAGCTTTAAGGAACAAACAAGCTAATTCTCGCTGGGTTCATGTTTGTAAAATATATCGTTTAATTGAATATATTATATTTTAATTTAACTAAACAGTAAAACCACTTCTTAGCCTAGGATTCCACTCGGTACTAAATCAAATACTAAAATCGTTATTATCGTATTATCCACCAGTTTCACCAAACCTGATATTTGAGGGCGATGAGTTTTTTTAATATACAAAATTAATTAATGTTTTATTAACAAACGGGATTCTGTATAGGAATAGTATTATTGCTGACGAAATCCAACATTTAACACTGGTAAATAAATATGTGAAGATCATATCAGAGATATTTAAATTTAATTTTAAAACTCATTTCCGAAATAATTCATTCTCCAAAGAACTCTTTGAAACTCGGTATTATATATTACTCGAACTTCTTTTGTATTCTGGGAATATTGCTTATTTCTGGTTCCAGCGAGCCGGACACAATAAAACAAATGTTATGTTTAGGATTTTATTATTATATAACTCCCATTCGGCGCTTAGAGCCTTCAATTATCAGCAAAACTAAAATTAATTTTATTATAAATTAACGACCATATCCGTGATTGTGACCCCCGCCACCGTGACCCCCGCCACCGTGACCGCCGCCGAATCCGCCGTGTCCGCCTCCTCCGTTGTGACCGCCTCCGCCATAGCCGCCGCCGAATCCACCTTGACCTCCGAATCCGCCTTGCCCCTGGTGGCCGAAGCCGCCGCCGCCGTGATGGTGCTGCTCGGCCGTCTCCAGGTCATCCGACGGGGCGGGCAGCGCGCCGACGCACAGCGCCGCGGCCAGCGCGACGGCCAGGAACATTATCTGGAATAATTCAATACAATATAATTCGATAATACAATATGCAGTCTGATATACGCAGAGCAATATTTACCATCTTCATCTTGATGCTGCGGAGTCGGAGGATCGCTGAAGAGATTCGACAGAGATATGCCAGGACTACGAGATGCGCGGACGTTTTATAGCCGTAACAGAATTCGTTTTTTATTTTATTTGTTTAAGGTACATAATAATTATTTAGGTTGTATTTTAATTGAATAATAGCTCGTCAGACAACTTTTTTCTAAACGCCGTCACTGTTTTTTTCGACCCCTAAAAACATTAGCCTCAAGTGTGTTTACCAATACGGCGCGCCAGTGCTTCAGTACTGCGTGAGGAAGAACACGATGGCGAAGCTCCCAAATTATGTTGAATAACGCGATCCGCGCCCGGCAGCTGATCGCGTACAGTTTGAACCCAACAACAACCGATGACTTATTTCCAACGACAGACGCTCTTTTTATTTCCTCTTTCATTCCCAAAGCGAATCGAGGATTTTTAAAGTTGCGAGTGCTAGTTTTTCATGAATGTGTGAATATTATAAGAGACAAAATATTTATTTTTAATAGGTAACCCACGTAATACTTAATATTTATTTTATATATAATATATACAGAAGGCTCGTTTTCCGATTGGGCCCTTTTCATTGGGCCCTTTTTTGAGTTACGCCACTGTTCTCATATTATACACTACGGTAACTTTATAAGTACCACCAGATTCCGTTGCGGTTCTATCCTCTCTTTGTACTCTCGACTCGCTTGGGTTGAGTCCTTGTAATAATAACTCAGTGTTCCATGTCAACAATTATATTTTATTATAAATAGTATTACTGTAGTTAACAATTATATAACTCAGATATAAACTAATAACTATTGCGAAGTGGCATGGAAAAGAGACCAGTTCCTCCAGCGGCGGCCTCTTGTAACCATTGTCCCCTACCACTCATCTAACATACACACACGCGCGCACACACACATACAAGTCCAAAATGTATGTATGTAATATTTTTTATTAAGAAAATTGTTTAATCAAACGACATATTTCAATTCTTTTCAATTACGAATTCATTAGGAATATTAACTGATTTATTTTATTTGATATTGATAAGTACGGTAGGTGCGCGATTACAAAATTTTACAAAAGAACAATTACAACATCACGTTTCAATGATATCCCGAGAAAATAAATCATTTGATTAATCAATTCGAAAGATACACAGAAAAATCTATCTATCAAAAATATCTTTGATTCTCACCGGAATACGAACCCAGAACTTTTTCTATCCGGGAGAATGCGTTACCATTTCGCCACTTTAATCATTTAAGTATTCGACATATTTGAGACTTATATTTTATAGTCTCTATATATCATACATCTACGGTGATCCTACACTCGCCCGTACACATGGCCGTATAAGGGCTCACCTATCGACCACTAGAGCCCGAACTAGAGCGACCGATAAGCAAATAAACCATTAGCACCGGAGACGGATCCCGCTCAAGCTATTGACAAAACTTATTCGCAGGCCGTCCTAACACTAACATCGACGAGCCACTGCATAGTCCAACCGCTCATTTAAATTGTATTAATTTATCACTTTAATAAACGAAACCTTGTAAGTACTTTTTCATTTATATACCCCGCTCCAGTTACTACACCGCGACACGCAACCGGACGCGCGAGACAAGAAGGGGTCAGTAGCTTCTGCCTCACAACTTTATAAGCTTTTGACACAATCTCGAGTCAATCATAATTTGAATAACTTCAACACGCGCAACCTCAACTCCTACAATTTCATTTGTAGATTTTTTAAATAATACAGGAATATAACCTTCACAATAAAATGTATTCATTAAAATATTAAAACATTGTCCAAAATGTCAGGTCACACTGCTAAGTGTTGCGGTCGTTTACTGTTGTCGTTTATCCGATACTGAACAGAATATTGTGTCTATACAGTCGCGCTATACCGCACATGTTAGGGACGTTGCTAGAGTATCCGATGGTCCCCGCAAACCTGTGTCCAGTACCTGCGTCCTGCGTCCTGCGCGCACTGCGTCTTCCAAGGCGACTGCTCGCGTTTTCTATTATTCAATTTGATGAAAAAAAATGACGAAATCATTCTATCATTTTAGAAATTAAGTAAAAAGCCAAAATAAACTAAACAAGCAGCTCCACAATCGTACGTGTTCATTCAACTCGCACGACTCGGCTTCGCTTCCAAGATCCGTCCGCCGCGCGGAGGAACTCGATGGCCCTGAACCCGCGGCTCGTGTATTAATACTCTTAATAAACTATTCATAAATAATACTTACCCGATAGCCGGCGGCCAATGCAGACTGGTTAAACTGTCAACGTTATTATGGTTCTAATACGCTTTAAAAAACAGAAAGCGAACCGCATTATACTTTTTTGAACCAAAAATGTATTTATTGAGTAGGTATTGTAGTGAAATTTGTACCGTAAACTGAATTTTATTATGTACCCACCATGTTGGGTTTTAGACATCACCTTTACCGATACCGGGATCGATACCAGGCTCCTCTAAAATATTTTTGTAATAAACAAAAATTAAGGGGCGCCGAATATTACATGTTCGACCTCCGCTGTCTTAGTAAGTAACTAGAACACTGTATTATCAAATTGTCATGTAATATCTATTTTTTTTATATTAGTATCGAGGCATTGATTTATATTTTTGGTATTTACTATTTCTACATTCTTACTATTTATATTTTATTTTTAAAAAACTTTCTTTTTGTTTGTTTTGTCAGCGAAAATAAACTGCGTGTCATCATAAATTATTTTGATAATGACTTTTAAATTGCTTTATTCGAATACGAGATTTTGTATTACGAGAATGCGTAGGTGGCTCACACAAGAATAGTATTTTAAATGAATTAATAAATTATTTTTTGAACCAGAATAACATATTCTATGAGGGATAACAGTCCAAGTCGTTAATCTTATTTTTTATAATAGCTTTAAGAGTAGCCATGGAAATATACGTACATACTTTATTCTTTCAAAACGAACATGAAATTGATTAAGAGAAATAGGTAAGTGCTCAATAGTAGTAATAATCATTATTATTTATTTTTTGATTCATAGTATATTGTTGTAATCGGATAAACATTTCGACAAAGTAAGACATATATTCGGGTGACCTACCTGCTACACTACTATATTACTGAGTGGCGGGCGGTGCTTTTCCTGTATAGTTGTAAATAAAGTGCAATGTTCGATGTACAAAAAATATATAAAGGTGTCCAGCAGAAAATTTTCAAGTTTAATATTAAATTAAATAAAAAAACTTCAATGTCATTCTCGTATTTTATTTATACAAAATAGAGTTTAAAGATACGGATTTTACGTTTTATAAACAACATTGTCTAAATGCCGTCAATTTCTCTCGACACTCTTGCAATCGAACTCTTATTCTGTTTCCACATGTTCTGGCGTCGCTGCTGACGTTGATGGTCCCGGAAGAGTTTATTTAACCATTGTCTCATCCCTTCTTGTTTGAGCTTTTGAACCTAACACCAGAGTGGCGTGCTCGGCCCATAACTTACTCGTCGAATATTAAAGTGAGTACAAAATGCGCGACGCGCACGAACCAATGAATTACCGCGATTTAAATATTGCTCAACCACAAACGCGCGGTGAGCTCCCGACCAGTGACTTATTGCGACTGGCAAATCCGCAAATCACGCGCATCGAACAATATCCCTCCCACTTACCTCACCCTGAAATTTTTACGCTGGACACCCATATAAAGAGTTAAACAAGGTGTAATTGGATCAGATAAATATTGTAAAACTTAAAGTAAATACACTGTTATACTCTTTACATATCACACACCTAGATCAAAACTAACACAACTCAAATAGTCATTTTTCAGTGGACAAAAAAATAATAACGTTTTTCTCCATTTTTTGCTACTAAAGTTGTGAAACTAAATAACATTTTAGGTCATAAATGTATCCGAATACAATAATAACTAAAAATTCTTGGTTTTTGCGATGTGCGATATATAACATATATATATATTTATGTTTATTTTAAATATGAATTAAATATATCAATTAGAAAGATATACATATAAAAAGGTAACATATAGGTTCGAAGATTTGTCGCTAACAATATCGTCGCTGTAGCATAGTTGGATAATGCACCTGCCCCGGTTTGGAAAGAGATCCAGGTTCGAATCCCGGTAGCGCAACAACAATATTTTTGGATAAAATTGATTTTATATGTATATCTTTCTAATTGATATATTTAATTAATTATACACTTGGATGAGTGCAATTTTTGCTCTAAGATCTTCATATTGGCTATTTACAAACTGCCTGGTAAACTTTACTTGTGTTGTGAGGTGCAATATCTTCCCAATGTTTGAGGTTTTCTTCAAGTTTGGCATCAAAGTAGTTCGCAGCTCTTCTTCTTCAGAAGGAGGAGGAACACTCGCTTGTATGGGGGGTGAGATGAGTGATTGCAGGCTCACCCGATTGCTTTCTAGCGCTTTTATCTTTTTTTGCGTGTCAATCAATGTATTTAGTAGACTGAAGTTTTCTTTGAGTTTGTTTATACATTCGATATGGTAATAATATGAGCAGTTTTTGCAGCGTAAGTCTGCTTGTTATTAGTTACATTGTTATTAGTTACACATGTTACAGACAGTGTTAGCGGCTCGATCTAATTAACTGGATTTTTTACCATTAGATAGTAGGTATATACCAAAGTGTTAAACGTCAGCTGATTTTGACAGGAATAAAACAGCTGATTTGATTTAACACTGCATTAGCGCGTATCCTTTAGAACTTATATTATTTTATTAGAATTATTCATGTGTTTCGGTTAAATTAATATATTTTTTCAGAATAAACATGTAAAGAATAAGAATTATGTTGTAACGAAAACGGGAAACATTATACATCAATCTCATATAACTATTTTATATTATTCATTTTCTTTCATTGCCTTATAGTGTCATTAAATGCATTATTTCAAATATCGCATTATTATACTGTGTTTTAAATATCGCGAAATTCTTCATAACAGATCGCTAGCATTTATATACCTACTGGATGTTTCGGCGCGGAACGTAGCATCCAAAGTGCATATATTAGCATTAGTTATATTGAAAATATAGTAACAGCGTGAAATACAGTGATGCTATGCTGGGGTTATAAAAAACCACCACTTATAATAATTTACTTCTAAATCAGGACCTGCACGAGAAGATCTTCCAATCTACGATTCCACTTGGAGTTAAACTCAATAAAATCTCAGAATTATTGTATTGTTTCAGCCACCAGAGTCGCCAAACATCACATTCGCGGACAAGCTTGCTTTCGTAATTTTCTTAATAAACGAGAGGTTAAAAGGTGATACATTAAAAAACGGATTCCTATATTATTTCTGAAGAGATTTAACTCTTCAAAAAATAGATACTTACTTACATAGGTAGGATGCAATATTCGTAAATATATAAAACTCAGATCACAGAGCTGGCACATCCTAGCGATTGTTTTATCGGCACGGTATTTAAAAAGTTATTCTACAGGGTGGCCCAAAAAAAGCGATAATATCTCGTACACATGAGTTATTTCAAAACATAATATAATTCATCACATTTATCTAATCATCAAAACACTCCATATTGCTTTGTCTAGTGGGTTTTAATCCGGGCTGTTCGGTGGCCACATGCCTGGCTCGATGAAATGAACATTCTCACGACGAAGAAAGTTGATTGTATTCCTCCTGGCTGCGTGAGATCCTGCTGTAATGTCCAGCTACACTCCAGACTTTGTTTTGAAACTTTTTGTGATGATTTTCCTAGAATCCCAAAGTTTTTCAATTCGCAAAGTATTGATCAAAATACAGTCTTCTGCAGTTATTTTTGTCATTCCGGGCAACAATTTGAAAAAAACAAATATAAATAATGGTAAAATTAATAATCAAAGATAGCGACCGGAAATTGTCAAAATTAAACGTATTATAGGTAAATAGGTAAGTAAATTAGTAAACTATTAAAGCTATTATTGATAGAGTTAAACTAATTTTGATGTAATTATATGTTTTCACTTTTTGTAGGCCACCTGTCTTTTAAAGTTTCAAATTTTTACCATACATTTTGACATATGAAATGCTTTATCTGTGGATATGATGAATTCACTCAAATCATAGACAAGTCAGAAACATTATGATACATACTAAATTCTGAGAATTTTTTATAAAATGCGCGTTTTGCGTTAAAATTGGTTAGATCGGTTAGATTAGGTTAATAGGCTAGTTAGTTGTGTTTTTTGTAATTTTTTCTCTTGATTATGGAACGGTATTATTATTAATATGTTATGATTTTTTCACCACATGCCATATAAAATTAGCCGGCGCCGAGAGAAGAGATTCCTTATAAGGCCTTGCTTTTTCTACGTAAACAAAAATGTGTTATCTTGCGGTCCGGTAGGCTTTAAAAATGTATTCGGTGGAAGTATTCTCAACTCGTCACGACGTGAGCGAGGTCATTATATATTATAACACAACAAATAACAAAATATGTTACGCTTGTTCATAATTTAGTACAATAATTTAATTTTATGATCAGTCATTAAATTTGTAAAAACACTGTAAAAAATATTTTAAAATATCCAGATACAACGTGTGATGGTTCTATTTATCCAGTACCTCGGCACCGCCACGAGCTCGCCTTCTCGCGATTCCGACTCCACCTCCACGACATCACCAGTGACACCACACCGATATAAGTATTTTCTTCAAGCTAATCCAATATCTCTCGTAAAGAAATGAAAGTAAGCATTACTTTACGGGTGTAAAGATATTTATTAGAGTTGAAATATATGCAGAGTATAAAAAGGTAGATAACTGATATTTAATTAAACTGACTTTTTTCATGAGCTTTATTAGCAGTCAAATATTATTTTTATTATTCGTTTATTCGAAGAAACGGTACTCTCGAGTACTCATTTATTCATATTGTGGAAATAAAAAGATTTTTTAATCGATAATCTGAACTAATAACTAATATTTATAGAAGACTTTCAATATATGCGTAATGTATAAAAATATTATATTTTGATTTTTAAAATGTTACAATTCCTTTGAAAATAATCTATTTTTAAATAATATTTTGTGTCGTATACTGATAAAGTGTTACATAGGTAAGTATTGAGATCTGGATTACTTTATATAATATGTACATTACAAGTCACGATATTTACCATTGATTAAAATAGAATCACCCTGTGGTTGCCACCAGCAAAAGGGTGGAATGAACGAGGATAATATTTTATAATCTTAAGCACAATTATTACTGCAGTTAGTAAAAAAGGCAATGGGCGAGTACTCGTGTTACCCCTCGGGCGCACTGGGCGATGTATTCAGACGGAAAAGCTAAAACCGATCTCGAAATATATTTCTCTAAGTTCTGCGTGATGAGTGAAGGTATTCTGGAAATATCTTCTACTTCCCGTACAGAATGTAAAAATGAAACAGTTTATATTTTTAGGATTTTAATATTATATAACAACTCACATCCAGCGCGTAACACATTCACTCTTTCTTAAAATACATTATCAGGGAAATAAAGTTAAACACATTCCTATACTTTAAATAGTATTCAAAATAACGAAGATGTGTCATTTTTGTCTTTCTCAATATAATAATTATATTAACGACCGTAGCCGTGGTGGTGGTGATCGTGATCACCGCCGAAACCGCCACCGCCGAATCCGCCATGACCGCCGCCGAATCCGCCGTGACCGCCGCCGAATCCACCGTGACCGCCGCCGAATCCGCCGTGACCGCCGCCGCCGAAGCCGCCATGACCGCCGCCGCCAAATCCGCCAAATCCGCCAAATCCGCCGTGACCGCCTTCGTATCCGCCGTGACCGCCTCCGTATCCGCCGTGATCGCCTCCGTATCCGCCGTGATCGCCGCCGAATCCTCCGTGCCCCCCGTGGCCACCCCCGTAGCCGCCGAAGCCGCCGCCGCCGTGGTGGTGCTGCTCGGCCGTCTCCAGGTCGTCCAGCGGGGCGGGCAGCGCGCCGGCGCTCAGCGCCGCGACCAGCACGACGGTCAGGAACATTATCTGGAATGATACAATATAATGTAATACAATATTGTGCGCCATCAGTCGGACGCACTCGGAGTAATATTTACCGTCTTCATCGCGGTATGCTCGAGTGCTGAGTCTGAGTGCTGAGTCTGAGTGCTGAGTGCTGAGCGGTCCTCGAGAATCAGCAGAGATATGCCAGGACAGCGAGACGAGCGGGTGCTTTATACCCGAAACAGCTCTGTCGATATAACCTGTTAGAAACCACCGAGGCGATATACCCATTCCTCGCGAGTTACATTTCGGGACTTTTTTACATATGTTAATACACGTGAATATTTTTTATTTATTTGAATATAATAAAAAACCTAACTCGCTCGACGACTTTTCCTACTCGCCGTAAATGTTTTTTTCGACTCCATAAATAATAGTTTTGTAATGTGTTTACCAATACGGTGCGGTGCGTCAGTGTTACAATCTTGTGTAATTTACAATATGTCGGTTTTCCCATTTTTTTAAATGAGTTAGAACGCTCCAGCAACCCGCGACCAGCCCCCTCTGGCCTTCATTCCGCGCTCGAAGCAGACCAATATCACGATTTCACTTGTTAGAACACCACTAATTGTACGTGTTTATTACAAAAATATTGACGAGAGATTCCTCATTTTTCATCATTATAAATATTACGCATTTTATGCATTACATACTAGAATCATTTTTTTAATAATTTTCTAATATAATAATAATAACAGTAATTTGGCAGCTGCTTTTAATTTTTCTCACCCAGATGAAGAAAAATATTATTTCCGAAACCGCTCGGTTTATATATAAAACCCACTCGGTTAAATGTAGAGTTACTGTATAATCGTACACTTATGAAAACTGATTCCGACGTTATTTGATTTGAAAGGTATGCAGTTACTATTCAAGAAAATTTCCACACATGCTGGTGCACGGCTCCCGGGTCCCGGGTCCCGGGTCATACGATAACTACCCCGCGCGAAGACTGCGCTACATTACACCCGACACCCAAACTTTATAACATTTTAGACTCGACGCAAAGCTAATTCTATCATCTGCCTTTGTTAAAATGCAAAATCACCCAAAACAATATTTTGTTGTTCAAGGTTGCAAAAGCACTTAGTCGGAGTAAGGGACAACCTAGCAATAAAACGTCGGTATTGTTAGACCCCCAAGGCGGCGTGGGAACGCCAATAAAATCCGGCGTACACGATTCTAGTCACGTAGGCGAAATGCACCATAAGGGATGCATCATCCTTATACGTCAGTCTTTCTACCCATCTCAGCCATCGCTCCGTAAATACGATCTAGTTTTCAGTTAGAAAATAAAGTTAGGATCGTCTCGGTAATCTGCAATTCCGGGGTAAATTTAAATTGTGCACCTTGAGTATAAAGCTTAGACTGTGATGTTCTCTGTGTTTAATCGTTGATATTGAAGTACAAAAAGGGTCCCGGTGGACCTATATCAAAAGAGACAAATCATATACGGTACGCGCAAATTGGGATTAAGAAAATCGCGTCCAGAGTCCCGGTTTGCCTGGATAATTGGACATCGTCTGGTGGTCAATCCTGAACTCCGTCACTCAACCCTGGCATCACAACCATTGGCGACACTTCACTTCAAGTACTATTATCGGCACGTGGAAGGCATCTCCGGAAAGGTAATCCCTCACGTGAGGGACCTGCATAGTCAATATTAGACAAGAATCATACAGAAAATTTGGTAATTAACTTCATGTTGGCATGATGGACACACAAATAATGCTAAATTAATTGTTATCATTTTTTGAATTGTATTATATTATATTATAGTATATTAATAAGAATTAGGTAAACTGCTTTTTTTGCTCAACTTTCAATACATACAATAAACTTTATTACAAACTATGGCTTTTTGTGATTTCATTTAATAACCATTTGACTTGAGGATAATTTCAAAAAGAACCAGTTAGGCTACATGCCTCCCCCCTGACCATGAAGCCGAGGCAGAAGGAAGACGTTACGTAACACCTTTTACAAAAATACAGTTGTCGAATGGCTGAGATATCGTACCGCGAGAAGAGTCGCTCCAGAGCCTGCACATACACCGGAGTGATTTGGAAGGGAAGGGTGTTTCTGTTTGTGCTTCTACTTTGCTGTCAATTGTACTGTTTCTATTTTAATGTATAGTGTGTTATTTAAATTACTAAAAGTATTTTTAAATGTTAGGCGGTTTCCTTACATTATAGATATCCTGAGTGGGAAATTTATACGTAAAAAACGAATAATTTTCATATATTTTTCATATTATAATTTATTATTTAACGCAAAGGGGACTTGGCGGATAAAAATAAAACATTTTTAGAGAGAAACATAGAGAGGGAGGTAGTCGAGGTGAAACCGACCCACGCAGAAGGAGAAGAAACCGACCCGTACCCGCTCTAGCCCTCCGATTTCAGTTTTATTTAAAAGAAAAAAGAGAACAAAGTCGAATAATTAATTTATTAATTTTTCACTTCATCGCCTTACGGGACTCGGATCATCTTAGATCTAATAACATCCCAAATTGAGAGTGCTTTCTGTGCAACTATATATACAGGGTGTCAATATTTGAATTTGACTAGACGGGCGGCCGACGCCCGTCAGGCAGAGCAGACTATCGACCGTAGCGGTGCCCCCCGTGGTGACCGCGGTGACCGTGTCCGTGACCGTGGCCGTGCCCTCCCCGGCGGCCGCCGTAGTGGTGCCCCTCCGCCGTGTCCAGGTCGCTCCCCGCGTCCTCGTCGGCCGCCTCCAGACCGGCCGGGGCCGTCTCCGGGTCCTCCGCCGCTCCTCGGAGGCTCAGCAGCGCGACCAGCGAGACGACTATCAGCAAAATGATCTGAAATAACATTATTTCTGATTTACCCGTGCCAAAAGTGTACTAAATATTTTTAATGAATCTCTACAATCCGTGGAATTATCCTTTTTGTTTCTTCTCGCTTCCTTTCTTAACGCTTCCTTTGTTAACGAGAACTTAGCTTCGTGTATTTGGGCACCGCTAAAGAGTGGCGCGGTGTGCGGGTGGGGTGGTGTGAGGTGGGCGGGTTGAGCTGTGTTCTCTGAGGATATGATCGCAAGGAACACGAGCAGCTCCCGGTACGCGGTGTGTGAATCTCGTATTGAACATGACTGCCCCATCGATTACTTCATAACCTGGCCGCCCCTTTTCCAACAACTATTGGCGCATAGTTGTAATTAGTTATATTCACTTTAATTGTACTAAATCGCTGCGTATGTATAAAAATTGGGTTTCGTATACAAAACTGAAACCCAGCCAATATCCTGTGTAAAAAATACAAATATAATTCTCCCATAATGACTTACGTGACAACCTTCTACTGCAGCCTCAACAAAGATGATATAATTGACATCGTGTTGATATTATTTTAAATATATATATATACATCTTTGTAATCAACCCAACATAATATGACTTTAAACCTTTAAATCAAACCGAAAATCTCCAAATATTATCAATCAATACACCCCTATTCAATCAAAATCAAAATCCTGGCCAGATAAAGCTGCAATCATAAAATATATTATTATGCAAGAAGACCTCCAGGTCGTTAAACTTCCAAGTTGTCTTTCGAAAACCTATGAAGTACAGCATTTATTACTCAAATTGCAGTAGAAAGTATAATTACGCACTCGAGATTGTTAGACAAGCGATGCTTACCAACTTCATGATGCGACGAGGGTATTCAGGATAGCGGTGGCAGGTGAGGTACCAGCGCGTCCGTGGTGAGGTTTGCCAGGATCGAGAGACGCGCGGGCGTTTTATAGCCGCAGGGACCTGCACGCGCATCACATGTACCTACAGGTGTCTTTTCATAATTCGCTGTTTCCTCGGTGCACTCCGGACGCGGCCAGGATTGGATTCTCCTTATCCGTACCGACTGGTTTACCCTGCGTATCGTTAAAAGTGACATTTTATGGAAACAGGCTCGGAGTACCTTCGTCTAAAGCTTCGAATCGAGAGAATTATTCTTCGAGGCGTGCGATTAAAATAATAATATGTGATTTTTGTTTCGCATTATTTTATTTCCCAAACTAATATTTTATATAATGTATATTGAAGAGCATTTCTTTGTGGCGATTTGATTGGAAGCATTGTTCACTCGTATTCATTGCACTCGCTGTTTTATAGTTCATCTCAGCCTGTAGCCAATCTCCCTACGTTGTAAAATTTCAAAATATGTCAATTATGCGAGTTGTTACGGGGTATGTCTACAAGTGGTAGATATTGAGAAGATATTGGAATCGACCTAAGACTCAATCGATGATGATGTATCCTCTTCGCGACGTTAAACTCACACACAAATATATACACGAATTATTGCATACAGTCGGATAATCATAACTACAAGCAGGATTACTTTTCCATAAGTCCCATCAAACTGCATAAACTCAAAATGCACACAAAAGTAGAGATCTCACGATTTGATTTCATATTTTTCAAACGATATCGTGGCTAGTTCAAATACGAATAACATTTTGCGGGTCCGCCGTGACTGTACGACAAACGACTGGATTAGGAGCAGCCTGTTGTTTCTCCCTCGAGAACTGCAACTGAAGTGTGCAACAGATTTGGGATGAGCCAATTGCCACAACTGAATTTGGAAGTAGTCGATTAATGTTCTCGCGCGAATCGTACGCAACCGGTTTGACCAATCTTCCTGACAAATCGTGTGAAACTATAGAGAGTGTGATAGGACACCATTTTTGTAAATAATATATAAATTTTATGTGCTATAAAAAGGGGTTCACTGAAGCTGTTGCAAATATTGAACAATAATAATTATTTTGAATAATTATTTGTTATATTATATCATCATGACGGTTCATGGTAGCTAAACAAGAGTGAGAATCTCCACCAAAAGACCTATTCATTTATTTTTCGAATAATATTAATTGTATTCGAATGGAAGAGGTTCCCTTACGCGCTAAGGCCACAGGACTAGACCGTCCGCCCGCTGTCTGCAATGGTATTAGCCTTGTCCTAATCGGTGGTGAAGTCCAGAGTTCGGTCCGGAGGGTTGAAGAGGAGGTGAACAACTCGTAATATTATTAGCCTTCATTCTTTTGAAACTACCTGGCCACGTAACTATCATTCTCCGGCTATACTCGTATAATATAATAAAGCAGTCAAATGGTTCAATACTTTAAAATCGTTTGACCATTTTATGTTTGTCATTACCCACTACTCGATCACTTTGTGATGAAGTCGGTTAGTTAAATGTTATAATATTTTAAATGTTACTCTAAATATTAATTTAGAATAATTCTTAAAACTACTGTACGTAATTGTCATTAGCGTTAGCTGTTACCGAGGCACTCCGTTCTAGTGGTGTAATAGGGCCAGCGCGCAGGGCGCCGCCCCGCCATTTTCTTTGACGAGGAATTTTCTTTTCGAGTAGGTACATTTTGATACAGAATATTTTTTAAATATACTTGACGGATATTACCAGAATCCAAAAAAATATACAGGAACATTTACAAAACGTGAAAGTCATTACGAAAAATTTTTAAGTTTTTTATTAAGAATTGGATCATCTGGGCGCGGCAATATCCTATTCTTTCAACCATTGACCACGTGCACTTGGAAACAGTATATGAAATATAGGAAATATATGAACTTAACATAAATAAACAGTCATCCCTAAATTAATATGTTGTATATTGACTTTTGACATATGCGTGGTGTTTCGTATTCATCGAACACATTTTGGCGCTTCTTGAGAATCGGTCGCGACTTATATTATTGACACCTTTCCACGTTCAAATTCCTACCCATCATTTTTCCCTGACGCGATATTTGTTCGGTTGCGACACCGCGATTGCATTAGCGGTGTGGATTTTGTTCAACTCCGGAGCGTCAGCATTGTATTGTGATCCTGTGATTTGCGCACGGTGATTGTTGTGTGAGCTGCGGGTGAAGTGATCGATATCGCTATCTTCATTTGGAAGCGGGGGTCTGCCCGCCCGCGTGCTGTTTGTGTGACTGTCGGCTGCGACTGCAGGATTAACGGAGGCGTCATACACGTGGTAAGGCGAGTCCTTCAGATTCCCGATTCCCCTAGATCCACTAGTCCTTCGACTGGATTCCCTATCTCTTCATCGACCCTTACCCGTTAATCCGAGTCCCTTATTTCCTTCCTTCTTTTACCGCCCCTCCTTTCGGCGATTCCGATTTCCGACCAGAATCGTCGTAATCTAATCGCGGAACGCGCTACTCGAAGATCGCGCAATTTCGTTACGGTAGATCCTATCGGCGCAGGATTTACGTTTTTTTTTCACATAAAAATATTTAATTTCCGCAGGAATACGTGTAATAAAAAAAGGGGGGGAGGATTGGGGTTAAAACTGAATACCGCCCTGGTTCTTTTTTATTTAGCACTACACCACTGCTTCGTTCCACATCACTTCTGGCAATAAGTCCGGGATCTCACCTTGAGCTCCTTCTTTTTCTAATATTTATGAACAACATACGCGATGTCAAAAAATACTCAAATATTCTGCTTTTCACTAACGACCTCAAAATCTATAAATCTGTAATATGGTGTACATAAAACGATCTATATTTCAACATCGAGAAATGCGACAAAGTTTTTTTCCCGAAAACATTGAACATCAATGAAAAGAATTACTGAATATTAAAGTCTGATCAGTTGTTCCAAAACTCTCGGGTCCGTTCTCAAAATTTCATTATACATCAGCACCAATTACCTCTTTTCTTGTTTGATTTCTCATCAATCTAGTCACCCAATTACTAAGTTAAAATCTGAAAAATCCTTACATCTCTGTCACATCGGCAAGGCTCGAGTGATTCGCTCGATACATACAAGAGACTCTAAAGTTCTCACCAAATCTCTTTTTTTTAAATATGAAAGATCACGGACCTTAAGACTCTAAAAAACAGTTGATAATAAACAGAATACTCCCCCGACTCTTTCACAAATAGACTAAATATCCCTAACCGATAGTGAGATCTCTAACCAAATAGGGTTGAAATATCATACAAGTTACCGAGAAGCTACCGATCAAGACTATTTCTCGCCCTGCTTAGAATGCTTAATTATTGTAATAGAGATCTCATATTTTAACACTATCGTGGATATTCTATTCTGAAATCTCTTATAATAAAATGTTCACGAAAGTATCTCAAAAAAATTCCAATATCTCTCAGAGCACCCTTAGAGTAGCTTTAGACTCGGCCGAAGATATCGATTGGACCAGAATCATCTCACATTAAATACTGCTATAAAATTGGTAGATTGGTAGATTAGGTTTTACCAGACGATCCTAAACTTAAACTGCATAGCTGCAACTCACTTGACCTGCGACAACCGCCTCACGCTCTGAACTCTGATGCACAACAAAAGGAAAACATTCAATACTTTGGCATTAATTGGAATCACGGATCATGTCTATAAGGATTCAAAAACTCATTTATAAATTTAAATGTATTAAGTTAGAAACATACTTTTTATTGAAATTAGTAAGACTCTATAAGCACTTCGTTAGTCTTTTACTTACGGGATTATTAGTCGGGGTCGCTGCGCATAATCGCTCCTACTGCCGCCGGTTACAGCTCACACTATTAATAAACCCTACAGACACATCAGACAGATTATAAAAAAGGCAGCTATATGTTGTAGCCGCGTTGAAGACAACTCGAAATTATCATTTTTTAAGGAAAGGAAAGATTAAAAGAATTTTAAATTGAAATCCGATTGATGGTTATACTACAAAAAAAAATATAGCTTTTTTACTATTTAATCTTACTTAAAACTGTTTATTTCGCGTTGTAAATTCTTAAAATATTTTGCGTATTAACTTAAACCAGTGCACGTGTGAGGTCCTTCAGAAATTGTTAGGTATGCACATGGTTATTAGTCGTTCGAACGCGTAATTCGTTCTAACCAAAACATAAACTAAGTTCGCAGTATTTGATTTTAATACCGAGGATTGTCACGTATCACGTGATCGGAATTCGTTGACCTTGAAACCTTCTATGCGGTAGTTTTAAATATATTTATTGTTCATTCTTCTCGATTGTCATTTTGCAATTCAACTCATTTTCAATTTTTACAGTGTCTTCAATATCTTAATCTTAAAAAGTGTTCCATGTAACATTATTCCTCTAATTGTCTTAATATGTTTTTATTTTACATTGAACCTGTGCCTATATTGAATGCTATGACTCATTAGACGGAGTCATTAACGGTATGTAGATGATCCGTACATTTAAAATAAACAGATAGATGGAGATACAAATTGTTTAATGTGTGTGAACCGACCGGTTTCCGCCTAAGGATGAAGGATAATAATATCATTGTGCAGTGCTCACTGACAATCCACATCCATCCAAGGCCGATTCGGCAAGTTCGATTAATTGCGATATCCAAAACATCAACATCTGTTCTAATATAATTACGACTTGACCTTTTTGGTTCAAAATGCGAGAGAATATTCCGATATCGTCTCGTGCGGTACCGACTGCGTCTCTGTGCCTCGACTGATTTATGTAGGTGTGGGTGTGGGTGTGGGTGTGGGCAGGATGGATGGATAGAGTTACGAATTAGATATTATGGTTCTGATGAATAAGTATTCAAATCAATAGAAAACTTGAATATCTCGGACGTAGTATCTCATAATGCAGGAAAAGAATGCTGGATGTCGGGACCCTGGAAGGAGGAGAACGTCACGGCTATGAAGGCAGAGCCACCGCTTACCCGGGACCGTTTATGAATAAAAACTCATATGACGACTGTGCTACAATACCCCGCACATAGTGACAGGGCGGTACCGCACAGCTGTCTACACAAAATTACCCTGATAGACCCCGACAACATCCACTTTATAGAGGTATAAATAAACAAATTTCAATACAATATATGTATAAACAATGAAGCAAAAACGCAAATACCAGATTAAAGTAACACTTAGACGTTTTTGTAGTTTCTTATTTTCCTCGGTGCTCTGATTACAAGTCAGATTCTGTTTATATTTGTTTTTGTTTTGTCGTTTCTCCCCTATCGGAAGTATCCCCTCTACTTCCCGACTAAAGGCATATGTTTTGTAGTTTCTTATTTTCCTCGGTGCTCTGATTACAAGTCAGATTCTGTTTATATTTGTTTTTGTTTTGTCGTTTCTCCCCTATCGGAAGTATCCCCTCTACTTCCCGACTAAAGGCATATGTTTTGTAGTTTCTTATTTTCCTCGGTGCTCTGATTACAAGTCAGATTCTGTTTATATTTGTTTTTGTTTTGTCGTTTCTCCCCTATCGGAAGTATCCCCTCTACTTCCCGACTAAAGGCATATGTTTTTTTTGTTTTTACTAATGTTATTTATTTTTGTTATCCTTTATTTTAGTATTACGTTAATTTGTTATTTGTGCTTTTGCTTCTTTGTTTTATTAACCACAATTGAATTTAAAAAACATCTACCGGTTTCGGAAAATACCTTTCCCTTCTTCAGGATGTCATAACTAACTAAAAATATAGCATGTTATGTAATAATGGATGATTAGATTCATTGTGTACGATAGTATCTGTAAAAGTTGGTTTTCTAAAAATTTTGAACTCAATTTTATTATTATTTTTAATCAATGTTAAATCCAAAAAATTTAGGGTAGAATTATTTTCCATTTCTAGTGTAAATTGTATTTTATTATTAAATGAATTAATTAAATTTAGAAATGTAGTAAAGGGAAAGGTATTTTCCGAAACCGATAGATGTTTTTTAAACTCAATTGTGGTTAATAAAACAAAGATAATAAATAAAAAATATGAATTTTAACCACCAAGTTAATATTGCTAATTTTAAACGAATTATTTTTTTATTTGTTTCTGTTTATATCTCAATAATGTGGAAGTGGTCGGGGTCAATGAGGGCAATTTTACGTTGACAGCTGTGCGGCACCCCCCTGTCACTATTGCACAGTTGTCATAGTAGCATTAAATAAATGCCAACCTGACGGTGAATGAAAAGGACCGTGTGAGAGTTTTTGCTTATAAACTGCCCCGGGTAAGCGGTGGGTCTGCCCTCATAGCCAATGTCCGTTGGACGGATAGGTCTCAATAAGAAGAGAAGAGTTAACCTGAAGACTCTGGGCCACTTAAAATACACGGATTTCCCTAATCGCTTATGTCTAATTATTGTAAAATACACAACACAGATATCGACCGCATTTCACACCATGACTCAACCTAAAGGCCCGTGTCCACGAAAGGAGGCACAACGTGAGAATCTCAGAGATTTAGTTGAGATATATTTCATCCATGTACACGTGGTGCAATTTAGATGTGGAGATAAACTCTTAAATCAACTTGAGATCGGTAGAAGAAGACAAAATACAATCTACACGACGTTCAATATGACAATGAGGTTTGAAACACGCACATAAACGTCACGTAGATCGATTCTGCCAGTTAGTACAAGTTCTGCAGTTACATTAATTTGTACGACATTTTAATGTACTTTGTAACGCAAGTGAGATACGAGTACATATATTCAAATCAAAAAAGATCATCGATAACCTGGTGATAAAATGTTCTTCCTGATCAATTAAATTTGATTAGTAATATCTCCGGATGTCCTTCGTAATATCACGCCCTTTATATATTTAAACATAATCAGACTAAAGGTTTAACTTTCGATTGTTACTAGTATTCTGTCGGTCTAGAATATTCCGCGATTAGCTTCGCACATTGTTTATATTTACATATTTCATCGATCGTGATGTTTACAGGTCCAAACAAAAACAAATCTAAAACCTATATTTAGCCGCTATCACTCGCGGCTAAATATAGAAATATAGAATCGTATAATTATTTAGCGATATAGTGATCAATCGAAATAGTTTTACATTTTATTTGAATAATTTTAAATATAGGGTAACACACAGACGAGAGCTTTACTTAACCTTTAAAATGCCACGAGCGAGTTGACCCTCCAAACGTTGGGAGACATGCCACGCAGGAAGCCGCTTCCACCATTTCATTTCATCAATTAAAGTATTTTAAATCATTCTACAGCCTTTAATGAACGGTTCGACGTGAATTCATTTTGACCTGTAGCCATTTTTGAGTATAACTCGCCATAACTCCTCACCGTAGTTGCGTATTGTAATAATGAACTAAACCTGCCCAACATAAAATAATAGGATGTTTCATTTAAGGTTTTTGCAAGCTGGTATGGATCTGGCGTCTCTTCGAGAATAGATCACGTTTTTTGTAATTGGTTTCGGTTCGATTCTATACTAATACGATGTTTCTAACGACCATTTTCTATTGTTTTGGGACAAAAACAAAATAACATAGTTGAAAAGACCGCGCGCTGGTTCTCAGTACTGTGACGTCACACTGTTAGTATTCTACGAAGCCGACCAAAATGTTAGATACTGCAGGAAGTCAATTATAGTCCAGTAAAAAAATCGTTCGCGTAAAGTGCATAAGGATAATGTTGAAGTATGAACGTGTTTTTAGACGTATAATTATGCTCTACACCGACTAACATTCGTCAATGTTAGTGATCGTGTGAATAATGCCGGCTATATAACCATCGCGAGGGTCTCGGTCTTGGCAGATCTCCCGAGCGTTCGGAAGCGGCATCCTCGCATCACACTACACTCCTCAGCTTCCCATTCGTCACTCTGTCGCTTCGACCGTGACTTCTACGATGAAAATGGTAAATATAAGTCTTTTTCCCGGGAATTCATAATTTTTACTGTAACACCCTAATGTTCTTCTGCGAGGGAAATTGTTATATTACATTGGATTATGTAATATTATTGAATTTTCTGATGAATTCTTGGTACTTACATTTTTCAATGTCTATTGTCACTAACTTGAATATAATATTTTTGATTTGCATATTCTTAAATAGATCATTTTATTTTCATATTTACATATCTATTGATTTTAGAATTTTTTAATTTTTTTTAAATAAGTTTTCAACCATCACCTTTCAAAGTGAAAACCTCAAACTATTTCTTTAATCGTTCCGAGACTATGTACGGCGAGCGAGGCGAGGTGACGGTGATGCGTTATTCGAATAATACTAAATTTGCTGCTTTTGTGCACGTTCATACCAAATAAAAAATCTAAACAGCGTCATTATAGAAGCTATTATAGTTATATTATAATAATAGATATATTTAATACGAATTTATTTCTTTAAACAAACTTTAATGGATTTTTGTTTATTGCGAAGCCGTCCTATGTGCGCCAGGCGCGGTGGCTTCATAGACGCTTTGGATGCTCCGCATCCCTTGTGTTCTAGAATCCAAAAACTTTGGGCATTTTGTTTCTAGCCGAAAACAGCACTGCGTCAATTAAATTCGTTGTCTTTTAGAGATCAGTCATAACACACACCACGGCAGGGCACGCACACGGAGCGAGTCGAAATATATACACATTCTCAACTTTCGAACATCTATGAACCGCGTAAACACACAGATTCCAGCAACAGTGTATTCTATAATTCGTTCTGTATCCACAAAATTTGAAAGTATTCGACCACCTATTCCAATGTACAAAAATTGACTTCGGGTATAATGCACAGAATAGCATACATGTGTTACAATGCGAGTGGATTGTTTTGAAAAATTTATGCTTGAATACTTGAAGCATTGAATATTCTTCGATTATCTGTTATATTTGTTTATTTGATAGTAGGTATAAACTTATTATCCAGCATCTCTTCTACAAAAAGTCACCGACCGCCACTGGTGTACGCCTGTCCCAGGAAGGGATTTAAACGCTAACTTTTTTAATTAGTGTTAGTAATTGTAATAATAAATGTATTATTTCAGATAATATTGCTGATAGTCGCAGTACTGGGCACGGCGCTCGCGCTCCCTGCTCCCGAGCCGCAGCATCACGGCGGATACGGGGGCGGTCACGGAGGATACGGAGGAGGCGGTTCTGGCGGATACGGGGGTGGTCACGGCGGGTCCGGGGGCGGTCAAGGCGGATACGGAGGTGGTCACGGCGGATACGGGGGCGGTCAAGGTGGATACGGAGGCGGTCAAGGTGGATACGGAGGCGGAGGTTATGGCGGCGGTGGACACGGCGGCGGAGGGCATCACGGGGGCTACGGGCGTTAATACTCCCGGCTAATCTCCTAATGTACGTACCCGTACGTATAACAGACTTGATGATATTAACTATTATATTTTTTCGAATGCTGTATTCGTAAATTCAGAGATTTGACTTGTGCTGCTAATAATAAAAATCTTATGTTACATATATTTTATTTTATTTTATAATAAGCGGAACGGTTTAATGACCCGACACATAAAAGTACGGTTTATACAATAATTAAAATACTTATTAAACCACTTAAAAATGCTCATCACGCGCGTTCCCTATAATGGGACTACCCACCGCAGCCTGTACACACTACACTACGGTGCGGTGACGCGGCGGTGCATTGACAATGACATAAAAGTGAGATATTATATCTAATAAATAAAAATTCTAAATACATGGAAGCATATAATAATACATAAGAACATAATTACATATAGGAACTTAAATATAAATATTTAGCACCAATATACAAATACGGTTTCAAGAAAAAGTATTGTGTGAACTTTTCGTTTGTAATAAATTGGAGAATGTCCAACTGCGTTACCGCGCTAATGCCATACAATGTACGCGCTCGTGAAATCGGATTAAATATGATAACAATAAATATAGCAACATTGCCGGGGTGCGCATCTAGTCTGATACATATATTATACTAGCCGAAGTACCCGACGGGGCGGGACATCGAGAAACGAAGAAAGTGTAGAGTACGTGCGCCAGTCAATTCGCGAGACTCCCGATCTCTCCGTTCGTAAAAGGGCGAGTGTCTTAAATGTTCCCAGAAGTTCCGTACATCGCGTAATGCGTGAAGATTGGCATCTTCACCCCTGCGAGATAGTGCAGAGAGGCCCTGACTTGGCTAACCAAATGATTCGGTTCTCAGATACAGCGCGCTTTCAGCTTAACGTCCACGTAAATAAGCAAAACTGCCGGTATTGTAGTCCAACAAATCTAAAACAAAAACATAAGCTGCCTAAAAAAGTTACTATTTGGGCTGCAACGTCAGCTCGAGGTCTAATCGGCCCGATCTTTTTTGAAGACCGAAAAGGTCGCGCAGCATCCGTGAATTCGGAGCGATATGCGGAGGTGATTAACAACAGTTTCACACCAGCACTGCAAAAGTTTCGTTAGGCTAACCGAAACACTCGGTTTCAGCAGGACCCCGTCCTAACGTCTCATACGTCTGACGTGTGAAAATTGATATCTTAACTTGACACCCGTGAACCTATGGGGCTACCTTAAATCAAAGATATACGGTAACAATCCTCCCTCTCTGGACCGAAGAAGAAAAGAAATGGCAACGATCACGGAGAATACGCGTCGAGCAGTTCTCAGAAATTTTTCCTCCCGTTTAGAAGAGTACCAGCGATATAACGGATCATTTTTATAAAATATCATTTTTAAGAAATAAATTTCCAGAGACTATACTTAAATGCGAGATATTTTTTTTTAACAAACTCATCCATTATCCAGACAGACAAAAAGACTATCCAAGTATACAACTTTTCACAGATTTTAAAGTACCAAAAATAGTAGACATATACAAAAACATTCAATAATTCAGATTTTCAAAATTAAAAAAATCAATTAAGTTTTAGAAGCGAATTCCGATCTATAAGATGTAGAGATCAAATTGATATCCCAAAACTGAAATATATCGCAATTCAAAATCAATATATTTATCAGGGTATCAAATTTTTTAACAATCTCCCCATCACAATTAGAAAAATTACGGACTATCATAAATTTGTAACTAAAGTAAAAAAATATGTACACAGGCTAACTGAAACATAAATTAACTCGAATACACGAGTCTTACTCTCATAGAGAAGAAACGAATGTTAATTCATATAGATATATATATAGACTCGTGTATTCGAGTTAATTTATGTTTCAGTTAGCCTGTGTACATATTTTTTTACTTCAGTTACAAATTTATGATAGTCCGTAATAGTCCGTAGTATATATATATATATATATATATATATATATATATATATATATATATATATATATACTACGGATCCACTGATTATTGAAATTGTATTATATTTTTAATATTAATAAAAAATAAAAATAAATATTAAAAAAATATTTTAATATGAGAAAGACTTTTGGGACACTCACAATGTTAAAAAAAAAAACACTTCTGCCATATTAACGTTTAGAAAAATGTTTTCGAAAACGATCGTTTTGTACAAAGGGTCATTTCTAAAAAAATAAGCTTTAAATCTTGTAGTACGTAGCTATTCAATAAAATTATGCACGTTTATTTGATAAACTTTATATTAAAAATATTACCGCCTTCGAACACCATTTTAAAAGAAATTCACACTTCACTCCGATGCAATGTATCAATTTAATATTTTCCTAAACATTGCCATATTACATACCTACCTGTAAGATAAGGCAATTCGGAGGAGCTTCACCTGTCCTCGTATTGTACGAGTACATATCCGTTATTTCGTTAAGTGGTTATTTTTCTACACGCACCGTTGATTTAGGCATAACAGAACATTGGACCGGCTCCAGAAATGTCACGATGACATCCTGCAATATTTTGCACTGTAAAGTGAAGTCAGCCTTGAAGATGACCCCCGACTTGGAGCAGGTTCTGGGGACATGTGGACTTTCCAGGCTAACTCGTTGAACCGGATTTATTACACGACTCTCATACTACATGCGGTTAACTGAGTTTTATTTTTAATTCGCGTTAAATCTAATCGAGTCGTTTATTGTTGAAAGATGCCAAGGGAGACTTCGAAATCTCAGTTCCCCGCGACCAGATAAAAGGTCAACACGAAGGTCTACCGCCTAAATTCTGTTAATAAAATTGATAGACACCGTGTTAAAGTAAAGTGACAAATTGATCAATAAACACATTCGCATCAATTAATAGTCGAAATTCAACAGCTGGATATTGTTGACTACTGCCCTTGTCCAAAGAGTAAATGTCGCAGATTACTTCCGTTGTTTACGAAAAACGAAACAGACTTTCGTTGTTTTATGTAATGATACCAGCACAGCTTTACATAGCACCCGCTAGGATCACGATCCCTTTACAAAACACATTCTACGATCGTTGGCACCGGTCAATCTTACATAGCACATTCTACGATCCTTAGCATCGGTCAATCTTGCATAGCACATTCTACGATCCTTTGCACTGGTCAATCTTGCATAGCACATTCTACGATCCTTTGCACTGGTCAATCTTGCATAGCACATTCTACGATCCTTTGCACTGGTCAATCTTGCATAGCACATTCTACGATCCCTGGTACAGAGCAACCTATTAGAAAAATAAGTCGGGCGAATAATTTATCGGGCGTTCTATATTACACTGTGATTACGAACAGTCAAAAGATAAATTAGTTTGGTGGATCTGTAATTGTTCAGAACAAGAGTGGGTTTTGCAGGCAACGCATCAGCAACAATAAAGGCTAATGTTCCTACCGATAAGGTGGCGGATACTCCCTGCAACGTGATCTTTTATTATATTTTGTATATGAATAACCGAATTCGCGGTTGTATATCATGTATAAAATATAATCTCTTACGAAGCACGCTTACTGGAATATTGAAGAAAATGCAATATTTATTTCATCAGCCAGTACAGATTATAAAAAATACATAGTTAATTAACTTTAATAATTAACAAATGACAGTTTTTACTTTTACAAACAATGCTTCATTGTGAATATGAATATGTGAAAATAATTGTGAATTATACTTAAACCTTTGTAGTGCGTATCTTCTTAAGTTTGGATTCTGGTTTTCTCGGCTCGACTTACTTAACCTCTTTAGGACTCTTCAAATTTAGTACATCATTATCGAGATCTTACGTTTTTGCTGGTACAGTGGTGAGACAGTTGGATCGAGTGGGCAGAGGCTCGAGCTTCGTCCGGCATTTAGTCCATATTCACGGAAAACTAAGACTATTGTATCTTCGTAGAAAGCAATCATTTTGTGGTTTCACATATTAAATTAAATAAAACCCAATCACTTTATATGAAACGACGAATCTTATTACACGCCACCCGGTTTCGCTTTGCTCAAGGTTCGTCAGGGCGTATTTAAAACTAACAATAAATACAAAAAGAGTGCACTTATATATGCATAAAGAGGTAGATACACTATAAAAAGTATTTATTTATCAGACTTTATTGACATACATGTTTTTGTTGTAACAGAGGAGAATATAAAATAATATAACATGATAAACATAAGATACAATTATATTGCAATTAAGCATAATACTCGTAGTTTATTGTGTGGGGTAGAGTAGACTCCACCTCTGTTTTATACAGCATTGTCCTGGCCACTTTGCTAGACTGCCGTCTGTGTTAAAGTAGCCAGTTTTCTTCGTGCGGTTGTAATGTTATTTAATTAAAAAAAGATAAAGATTCAACAAGAATAAAAAAAGATATATGTGTAGTGACAGTGTTGTAAAACTAATGAATTATTAGTATAGTATAGTATAACTATGTTGGAATGTTGGACAGCGATGCTTATGATTGATCTCTATCCAATTGGATCACATATTGGGTCCATATTTGTGTAATCTTATTGGAAGTGAACGATTTCCAGTTGGTGTTGGGTGTGTTGTACAGTTTCGGAGCTAAGATCGTAACGTAAGAGTGTAGATCGTTGATAAAATGTCGTTATTGCTCTCGAAACTGATGTGTAAATGTTTGTTCTTTGTCTTGTGCTGTGACCATAATTTATTGCTTGGGATGAGTTGTTGTTAGCATGGAAATATTGGACAAGTCTCGACATATAGATTTGTCTTATGTCTAGGACATTGTACTCTTTAAATATAAGATCTGCGAAAGAGAGATACAGAACACGTATAGAGTTATACGGAACATTAAGAGAGGGGGAGATGGATATTAAATTGATGTTAAAGGAAACATACCTGTTATAAGGTTAATGTATAAATTTATTTGATTATTAAGAATTGCCCTAGCACTATTCACTGCCTTTTTTATCTCAAAGGCTTCTAAATTGTCAAACCGGAGGCGAAATCCGTTTTTATGGAGGATATTGACCCCTGTTCTATTATTAATAGAATGGTGTTTTTCAATAATATGGTTGAAAAATTCTGAGAAATCATTACTGTTTAAATACGCCTTGACAAAACTCGGTCTGAGCGAAACCGGTTGGTGTGTAATAAAATTCGCGGTTTCATACAAAGTGATTGTGTTCTATTTAATTTAAGAATATTGTGTTGACGTGTATTCTGTGTACGTATATCTATTTTTAAAAAAATCTCGCGCTTTTCAGAAACGATTTTGCATAACATTTTGTCACATTCTCACCGTAATATTTTTTTACATGTTTTAAATAAAATAAAATTAATGAACTTCGCCTGACTTTTAAAGGGTTAAAATTACGCAAACAAGAACTAACCCCTCGATCTCCAGGTCGACTGTCTCAGAATGTGATGCGGGGGAAACCAGTTATCCGCGGATAAGGATAATTGCGCGCAAGTTCTGGTTATCCAGAATGCTGCGAGGGAGCGCGTGTGACGCGCGCGGTGCGTACCGAGGTTATAAAACGTCCCAGCCGGGAGATCTCGTCAGCACTGCTGAACCCGACTTTGCGCACCTCACCTGCGAGATCATTTCACTTCCTGAACGCACCCCGAGAACCAAGTCGCGCAATGAAGTCGGTAAGTATCGTTTCATTATTATTATTATGTTGATTTCTTTCTGTTCCCCGGTGGTGAAACCGAGAAATACAATTCCAATAGGGGAAACGGTATGAATTCATTTTTAATTAATTTCGGGCTACCAAAAGGAAATCGAGACTAAACGAAGAAACACTCGATACTTTCTAATGCTTCAGATATATTATTCACAATAAATCAATTATTTCACATTGAAGCTGTTATTTGTTAATCTTGCATTATTATCTTAACTATATTTTTGTTTAAGGATTTCTCACTTATGTAGTTAAAAAATGTAAATATGGTAGGTAAATTATATTCGTCCATTCGAGTATTTTTATAAACTGAACGTTAATGAGAAAATGAGCATTTTCTAATTCCGGGATCATGTTTATTGTATCCCGACACCTCTGGATTTCAATGTTGCTCCTGGACTGGATTTACGGACAGTCATCTGTTTTGTCTATGTACACAATCTATATAAAAATACTTCAATGTGTTCTCATATTATTGTTGAATTGAACTTTTTAGTTATAACCTGTAATTATTTAATTTATTAAATGTATATCGCTGTTACATATTATTTAGCGAGTTATTTCTCGGTTGTATTTTACGTTTTACGCACATTCGATATTATAAAACGTAGTTTGCCTTGCCTATATAACACCATTAACGTTATTTCACATTACATTATTAGCGTTTCACTAATAACAAACACACGACCACAATCTATTCGAGATCTTTTCATTCTGCGTAGAAGTCAATTTTTTCGGTTGCTGTTTTATATTGCTAAAATATTAATTAAATGGTCCCCATTCCGTGACAACTGCACACTAGACAGGTGCAAACAGGCAACTGCACACCATCGTTACCTCACTTAAAGAAATGCAAAGCTATTGCCAAGTAAATTATATTCTATTACCTGCGTGCATATGTCTCGCGTGCTGATGCCGCGTGTGCAGTTATCTGGTAACCGAAGCTCTTCGGTATGTAGATGGATAATATTGTAACAGTATCTCACTTAGATAACTAAATTAATTATAATCGACGAATAATACTTGTGAGCAAACCTCGCACACTAACATAATGGAGTTTGGCTCGACTCGGGGCAGCCGTAGGTCGCCTCCAATCTTATTACACGCGTGTCATAATTGTATTATATACGAATGAGATCATTTTACCCACTAAAGTACCAAACGAGTGAACACAACCTCATCATGGGTCCGCGCTGGCGCTGCCTCCCGTCACTCCCGTCCACGCTGGCGCTGCCTCCCGTCACTCCCGTTACACGCTGGCGCTGCTTCCCGTCACTTCTGTCCGCGCTGGCGCTGCCTCCCGTCACTCCCGTTACACGCCAACAAGATTTCAATCGATACTTGTTGAAAGAATATTATAAATATTATGCAACATCAACAATTCGATCTAATTCGTTATTCTCAAATTTGTATTCATTTAATGTTCATCTTGCGTTTTTTATATGTATCTATTAATTTATTATTGCGTACTTTTATAATAAAGTTCTCGAGGGACAGTGAACGGTTTTCGGTCGGTGCTGCATTACAGCAAGACTACGAGGCCGACGTGTAGCATTAAAAAAATACCAAATCGGCGGTGAATGAGCAGAACCGATATGGGAACTTTTACTCGTAGAACGATCACCATTAATAATTTTAAAAAGTACTTTTAACGCAGTGAGTGTCTAGTCTGGTCCGGTTTCGTCTAGATACCGATATTCTACAACGTATATCTGTAATTTCAGATGACTCTGCTGGTTGCCGCAATCCTGGTTTTGGCTCCGGACGTCCGCGGGACCCCCGCTCTTCCCGCCGAGCCCGCCCCGCTCGCCCCCCTCGGCCCGCTCGGCGCCGTCGTCCCGGACGCGGGGGCGGCCGATGACCTGGAGACCGCCGAGCAGCACGGCGGGTACGGCGGTTACGGCCATCAACACGGCGGCCACGGAGGGCAACACGGCGGTCACGGGGGACATCACGGCGGCGGCTACGGTCACGGAGACCATCACGGAGGCTACGGTCACGGTGGCCACGGTCACGGAGGCTACGGTCACGGAGGACATTAAAAATGAAGGATGGTCGCACATACTGCACATTCTTCCACATAATATTATGTTCAATATTTGAGATAGACAGATGTAGTAGAAGTGAATGTATACTTTTTGTATCAAACTGCACGGATAATAAATAATAAGAGAAATGATAGGCACCCGGCGTTTCATTTGATTTTTCGCCCCTGTCCATTCCCCGAAGGCTGGCCGCAACTCAGTGGTGCTCGGGGTGCGGTAATAAAATGGTTCACCAGCCGGGACAGTGAATGTAATTTGATCAGATACTGAAGTAGGCATATCTCGTTCCAAATTCGTGGCGGTTATTTCGTAACAATATCCGAGTGACAGATATTACGTAATATTGTACGTAACTGCATTTGGGTATTACAGCCAATCGAGGTTAGGTGACGTATCATATAGTTATATCATATTTATGTGTTATATTAAAAAAGAGCATTTCATAATTCCATAAAAAACAATATATATATATATTATCCTCGAAAATTTTATAATAATTTTTTATCGATCAAAATCAGAATTGTGAATAATTATTATGTGCTTTTAAAATTAACAATATTAACTTTGTGGTTAAAATTCGTATTTTTTATTTATTTGGAGATAAATAAAGCATGTAAAACTAATCAAGAAATTATAAATAACCAACTAAATTTAACTACGAGTCCCATTCTAAAATTTTTTCCTAAAAATTATTCGACTAAATTTGTATTAAGTAACAATTTGAGTTAGGTACTAAATTTATTTTTTAAATAATTGTTGTTTTTTAAAAAATAGATTGTGGTGAAGAAACAATAATATTTTTCGAAACCGGTAGATGTATTTGAACTCAATTCAGTGGTTAATAAAACAAAGATAATAAATAAAAAATAATTATTATTATGTGTAGCCTCGGTAGTGCGAGTCTCCGAAGATTAAATAAATTTAACAGTTTTTCTATTTAGATAATTAAATTAATCCTGATTACGCAAATAAATGGTACACTTAATGTCATGTAACCGTAACTCGGGCCACCGATTAATATAAAAATCGACAAATATTTTTTGTCTCGATTTGCATCTGGAATGTTGCCAAAAGGCTGCCTCGGATTACAAACAGGTAATTATTATTGAAATAGGCGGAAGAATCACAAGATTAATAATTACCAATCTATTAATCAATATAAAGATAATTTTTTATCCGACGTTTATTTCTCAATATCAAGAATCAGCTGATACTTCAAATGAGTCCATTCTATAATATTACTCATTTACCGCCATTTATTACGCTTATTTACCGACGACATTTTCAGACAAGAATTTCAGTACAGCGAACTCAGCCTATTAACTGAGGAGGTCTTCATTTACATTTTTAGAATTGCCTAAGTGCATACAATTAAACTACGCAACTGTCCTCAATTCTAAAATAACATACCTTTGTATATATAATTTATATATTGTGTTTTAAAATATATGGAACTTAATAGAATATTTTCTAGTTTGGTAATTTTCCATACAGAAATGTGATAAAAAATGCGAGTAAAGTGCCCGTCGCTGATTTTCGCTTGCACTTGAACGCCTTATTGACAGAGGGAAGTTTATTATCTTAGCCAGGAATGGACCCCGTCAGCTCGCTTCGCGTGTCACGGGATGACGGGATGCACGGCTGATCGACCGAAATACCAGCACACGCTTCCCGCGGAGATCAGTCACGCGGCCCGCGAGAAGAAGATAAGGTAAATGCGTTGGCAGACAATAATGTATATTAATGTGCGTACGGTATGATGTGCACATAAACATGAGAGTATTATGATGTGGTACAATAGATAGTTTCTCTATAAAACACCAACCGCGAGTCCGCTAACCTCAGTCCTGTTAGCTCTCAGTCCTGTTAGTTCTCAGTCCTGTTAGTTCTCAGTCCTGTTAGCTCTCAGTCGGGATCAGTCGATCGAGCTTTTACCATGAAAAAGGTAACCATGAAAAATTTGGTATAAATATTATATATTATTTCATTAATGATTATCCCTTGTCCCTCTGACTCAGCGTCGCGACCTCCGTGGACTCCCGCCCTCTTTACTATGCTCTCGCACCCTTCAGATTTTAGGACTGACCCAGAGAAGCGCCTGTCGCCTCGGTTGCACTCGGTCGATCCAACGGGTGGGGCATTTTCCTCTTCCTCTTTCTCTTCCTCTTCGTCCTTCGACGTGGCCCACCGCAACGAGCTTCCCCGAGCTGACTTCTCTTCTCACGAGGTAACCGATAAATAAATGTAAGGATTCCTCTCAGGAAATTGTAGCTTCTAGGCAGACATTATATTAGATTGTGGCGTACTTGTATTTCAGACAATGGTATCGGCCGTAGTGTTGGCCGCGGTGTTAGCCACGGTGTTGGGTGCTCCCTCTCCTTCGCAGCTGGACGGATTCAGCGGCGGCTATGGAGGCGGTTACGGCGGACACGGCGGTGGCCATGGCGGACATCATGGCGGAAACGGCGGATATCATGGTGGAAACGGCGGACATCATGGTGAAAACGGCGGACATAATGGTGAAAACAGCGGACATCATGGTGGAAATGGCGGTCATCATGGTGGAAATGGCGGACATAATGGCGGAAACGGCGGACATCATGGAGGAAATGGCGGTCATCATGGTGGAAACGGCGGACATCATGGTGGAAACGGCGGACATCATGGAGGAAATGGCGGTCATCATGGTGGAAACGGCGGACATCATGGTGGAAACGGCGGACATCATGGTGGAAATGGCGGACATCATGGTGGAAACGGCGGACATCATGGTGGTCATGGTCGTTGATGTATATGCGTATTTTATTTATATTCGTCATTCTAATATAAATTTAAACTCATCCTTTATATCTACCCCGGGGCCGCTCAGAGAGTTACAGAAGCCCTTCTAAAGCTAAAACTGTAAAATTGCATAAAAAATCTAAACCTGGGATACATCGACCCTATAATTCGCTACAAGCTATAGTTTGACTGGATCGAAGTTCCCTCTGGTTATTGGGACCCCTTAAGGCTCGTTATTGGGACCCTTGGTTCTTAAAATTCATATTAACGGTATATAAGTGCTTTATTAATTTGCTCTATTCGCTATGCTTATTACGGCTAGAATCCTCCTGCTTCCTTGCTTCCTTCATTAAATAATATGATATGTTGCGAGATACTTCTACTTACTATTACATTGATGTGTAATTTACTAATTGTTTTACTCCAATTAATAACTACTATATATCTATATATATGACCCAAGATTTGATGTTTGTCGCGCATTATCCGATTTTGCTATACCAACACAACAATTGATAACAAATTTTCGAACCTATATGGTACAATTTTCAAATGAATACATCTATCGTTCTATTATTTGAAAGCCATCTACTTTGTTTTCACGGAATCTCAAATAACTTAACACTTCTTTTCAAACTACTGCAAGGCCATATTGATTGTCCCAACCGATTGCAATTAATATCTTTCCATGTGCCATCTAGATCAACCCGGCAATCCGTACTCTTCCACATTCCCAGAAGTAGAACATCTTACATACAAAATTCATTCATTTACCGGTCATGCAAATACCATAATGAGAAATTGACTTGTTCAACATTAGCCTTACTGCGCTTAAAGGGTTATTTTTATGAACCACCTCAATCTCAATTTTGACTAATCATTCTACCTACAAACAAGTGTTGTTCTCCCTTTACCGCAACAATAGTTGCAACCTCAACACCCTTTCTCCCTCTTTTTATTTATCTTCTGCACCTAAACATACTTATGTACGTAAACATTTCTGTGGATTTTCATAAATAGTATCGCATGTTCAATATTTATTATGTTAATTATTATAATAAGTTTATAAACTGTCAAAATCCCTCGATACAATAAAATAAAATACTTTTGGGTAAACCGAGAGGAGACGCCAGAATCAACAATTCAATTTTATTAAATCTCGAACACATTAATACAACTTGTATAATTTATATTACACTACATAAAAATGACATGTAATCCTAATCGGATAATACACAAAAATTGGATGTTTTATACAAAGAAATAATTTGAATTGAACTATTCCACACTGTTAACTATTATATTGAAATATAACAATTAACAAGTATTAATCGACAAGTTCTCGGTTATTATTTTCACGTCCTCGATTGGCCTTTCCTGGCCAGTCCGTAATATTACGTCACATGATCCCATCCTGTACTGACTCGTTATTTTATATCCTTATAATATCGATATAAAAGTACAATATAACAGAACGAAATCCAAGATAGGTAGGTATATGTTATATAGGAGAATGACTTCTATAAATATATCGGTATTGCAGTAGATAATTAATCATGGATTCCAAAAAAACTCTCATTTTTCTCACACAGTACTCTATTCGGTTCATGTTGTGATGTGAAGTTTTCCACCCATGAGTATTATATACGAGTAATATATTTGGGCATCTAAAACATGCGAAAAGCGGATGAATCTGTCTCGGAAGAGTGCCGCAGCGGTGGATAGATGCTTCGCACCTCGCTTGAGAGACTAGAGACAGAACCTAGGAGGTCATCCATTTGTTTTTAAAAAATTTAACGTAGATCACGATATTTTGTTTCACTTTTTTGGAATGGCTTCGTGCGATCGTGAATATCATACGGATATCGTGCGGGATGTCATTTCACTTTTTCATATATTTTTATTTTAGTTTTTCACGGGTACTACAGGGTTGTCGATCTTCCGACTCCTAATAATAAGATCTACAATTTTTAAGTATTTTGGAAACATTAATGCATTGCAATAAAGTACTGTCGACATATCGTAAAAATTAATAAACATCTGAATTGTTTTTGATGAATTAAAAAAAGTTAATGATAAAAACCGGACACATTTGCATTCAAATGTTCGCGTTTTTGATATTTCCACATCGCAATATAAAGCGGTTTCAAATTAAATACCACTTCAAATTTAGAGTCAACCCGCAACAGTATTTTCGATTAAATAATTTGTTCTCATTTAAGACTATCGCTCGGTATCGAGACCAAGTCTGCAGAGAAACGGAGACAGCGGGAGGCTGAGTTGAAAGTTTTGCTCGGCCGGGCTCCGAGTCGGTGGAGTTCCCGATCTGTATCGTTTCTAATATTTTAGTTTAAAGTTCACCCAGTGATTTGTTAGTAAAACTATTATGCATATGAGAAAATAAAATCGTGTTGTATTTTTCATTCGTTGGCGCTCATCGTTTGGTACTCTGTAAGACACGTTTCGATTAAAAGTTTGTCGAAAATTAATTTTTCATTATCATATTAATCGATCAAATCAAAAATTTTAAATAGGTTACATAAAAAGGCCATAGGCCTTTCAACAATTGGATTGTCCCAAAATACACAACTGAAGATTGAAGAGGATGCTTTCTCTTAAAAATGATATTTGAATTCTCTGCACCAAATTAATAATAAGGATAAGAGATAATAGGATAATATATTTTCCTTCTTCACATACAGTTTTTTTGGCCTTTATCCACAATGATATCTCAGTGAGACGTCGATCTCTGAGTCAGTGCGTCGTGCAGTACATATTACCTGATTACACATGAGCAATGCTCGCATAAGAACGAAGATAATCTCAGAACTCATCACCATCAAATAACACGATATAAATTATAGAAAAACATATATTATAAAAAGGGTACAATAAATGTAATTAATTGATAATAGAAAAAAAAAATAGTAATGTGTATTAGTGGAGAAAGTGACAATATAAATATTTTTTTATACGTTAACGTTCTGTAACGTTTTACTAAGACGTCTTTGTTTTCCTGAAATCTATCCCACGGGTTTTTTGGCACCACGCCGATGATTACACCTTCAAATTTGTGACACGTGTCTATCGTATCAATTAATCGGCGCCTCCTCGGCCAGAAACTCTGTGTGATATGACAACGTTGAATCGAGACTCGTATTAACTTGTAATCAGGCACCCTATTTGATGTTTAATTTAGTGCAGCAGTATAGCGCGTAGCGTGTAGCGTGTAGCGTGGAGCGTGGAGCGTGTAGCGTGGAGCGTGTAGCGTGGAGCGTGTAGACACGGTAGAAATTTAAGCTGTAGTTAAATCAGATAATACGCAATAAGACTTGGGTAGAATGTGTCCTGTGCGAGAAAACTTCCAAGCTGAATTGTCAAGGGGTTGTATAATATACATTACGTTTGCCCGTGCAAGATTAAGGCGCGTTAGATGAAGGTGACGATCACGTCCGAAGTAAAATATAACTTTACAACTTACAACCGCGAGACGATATCAGATCAGCTTAAATATATTTATTTGAAATACTAATGTGTAAAACCCGTTCTATGTATAATGTCTTCCGAGCGTCATTTTTCAGAACTGGATTTCCTTCTGTATAAATAAAACACCACAACACTGTTTATGACTTGAAACATTAAGATAAATGGTTTAATGTTTTAACATAGGAAAACGATCATTATATAAGCATAGGTTTTGAAAATAAACATTAAATAATCCTATCTTCGTATTATTCATATCTGAAATATTATTGTTGACTATATAAGTGGACACATTTCAAAAGAAATTGCAACTTCACTCCAATGAAATAAATCATTTTCCCTAACACATAAAAACTGTTGAACTTGAAACGTTGAAACTGTTGAACTAAGATATTCCGAGGTATATGGATATATATATAACTCATTTGATCTTAGTATAGTGAGTAAGATTAATAAATGATCACTTAGGTGGTTTGGTCAGTAAGTAAATAAGTAGTCAGTAAGTAACTCATTTGAGTTAATACGTGACATTTATGGCCAAATTCGGTTTTTACTTTAGTTAATTTAATAAATGTAACAATATATTTAATTCAATATTAAATAGTGGAATCGACAATACATATCGTATTTACCTTTATATAAAATTATAACGACAGATAATCTTGTATTTATTTACATATTTTATCTTCTTAGGATGATGACATTTACTACGGTGTTTATGTTGAAACTCGGGTACGACTTGACTTAAAATAATTGCAAATAATTCAACAGTAATTTAAATTAATAGAAATTAAATTTATCAACTAGAAAACAGAAAAAATGAATTTATCGAAAAAATATCTGAATTGCTAACGGGAATCGACTTGGAATAAGCTAATAAAATGGAATATTAGATGTATTCATTTGAAAGAGCTGCAGCATAGCAAGTTCAAAAATTTCTCGTCAACTTACTCGGTCAGCGTGCTGTAACCGGTGACGTATTTCCCCGGAGAGTAAAAGATTCAGGTTCGAAGGTTGGAAAGGTTGGGCAATACCTGGCCTCACTTCATTCCGCCTCACCGACATTTAGAGATGTCGCCCGAGCGAGGGACGAGACACGCTTTTGTTATTATGCTGGCAGAAGATAAACCCGAGTGATCGACCGACTATTCAGCTTTTTAAATTAAATAATTAGGTCTCGGCGGCTTGTTGATTACTAGATTTTCCCAAAAGGTACATTTCAATACCGCGTGAAATACAACAACTCACACTGTTGACGTATTTTCACTCAGTACAGTCATAAAAAGTTTAATGTGATGCATATTTTACATTATTACATCTCGTAATTCTCATCTATTTATGATTCATAAATTACTTCACGCTGAACGCTGAACGCTGAACTCTGAACTGTTCTTTATACACAAAATGCCCCCTTCGACACTAAAATAGCGATAATATTTTTTCTAAGAAGAAATATTATCTTTTTTCCTATTCTTAAATTAGTATTAAATGTAGAAGTTTTCAAACAAATGGGGACTCAGGCTGATACTTTTTTTTTACACCACAGTGCTTTAAACTTTGTTGAAAAATGTTAAACGAACCGAATTCTCATTTTTAAAGAACTGGCAAAACTGTTCCTGTTTTTAAAAAACAGTAACACACATTTCATAGAAAAACTTATCAGAAACAATAATCAACAAACGGAAAGCGATATTTTTTTAAGTTTTGGGGAAATGACGTTAAAAAAAGTAACAAACGGTACCATAAATTCCAATATCTCGAAAACCGTGTGATATTCATTAGACCTATGATGGGATATTCTGACAGGACTCGGTCTCAGCTATCGATGATTTTCGTGAGGACAACAGGATACCCTGTATTTGTATAATATTTCAATCTCTTTTTGTGTATTTTTGAAATTTGAAAAAAGGAATATTTCTGAAATACAAATAATTTGGAGATAGATATTTATCTTATATATAATAAATTTATTTTCTTAGAAATCATTAATCAATAATCAATAAGATACTAGTACGATAATATTATAATACAGGCAACCACCTTCACACGTCCGTCACGCAGTGTCCATTTGTAAACACTATATAATAAACGTCGTCATTTGATGAATTTCAATAATAATAAGTTCTTCATTAATTATAGATTACGAATTTTCCAGCAAAAATATCATCATGGGGGTGAAATCGGCCATACAAACAAACCAACAATGTATAATATTACTGATAGGATTACGGGTCTGCTTTACATGCAGCGATTCTAAATTCGACTACTTATCCATATGTACCGCGACCTCCGGCTGAGGTTCGCGCCCATCGCATCCTATCAATATTCAAATCGCAGAACTAATAGCGTTGTCAATTTATACACGCCATTAAGAGTCGAAAGCTATTTGTGAATCACTCGACTCGGGAGAATAAACCGAGTCTGATGAACTAAACGTATTTGGTAATTCGGGTTTCTATGAAATTTCTCGAATCGTCCAATATTTTGCCCATTTTATGGATACTGACAAAATCCAGTCATCACTGTCATCTGGTATACTAGGCTCGGTGTTATTATTATAACGAGCAGTTTTGGAGGGCCGGACTTTACATATATTTAAGCTCAACCTGTTTAATAACCGAGGTCGCTAATATATATACAAAAAAGTGTTTCTCGAACCTGCAACTTTTATTTTGTAACACTACAACGGGCGTGAGGCTCGATTACAGCAGAGAAACATCGTAAAAACACCCAGGCTCAATAAAATGACAGATTGATCGCGTTCTTACCGGGAGTCGAACCCGGAGCCCTCGGTGTGGGAAGCCAGTATTACATTTTCTCTTTAGGCTTAATTAAAAAATGTCCTTAAATATTACATAGGTATTCGTAAACCATCGTATTGTTTAATACAACTTTCACTTAAATAACAAAATTACAATTTACCACAAGAATTTAAAAATATCTAACTCGAGATATAAATGTAAATTAAAATAATAAATCAGTACAACTCTTCGTCTTGACCAGTTTGGATTTACTCGGATGTCATCATTCCGGGTCCCGGGTGACCCGGAGGACCGGTGCGACCCTGCGAACGGAGTTCAGCTCGGGCGCGGGGAATCCCGCGAAGCCGCAACCTCGCCGCGAGCGGCGCGACGCACGCGCGCGAGGCCACCCGGCAGCGGTGACGCAGAATACGCGCTCGACGCCGTCGTATATTGTTTCTTCTTTGTTAAACGGAACGTGGAACCCGAATATTTTTTAAAACTACAATTGTTTTGACAGATTTTTATTGATTAAAACCTATTTATATAAAAAAATCGAACGCAATAGTCGAATCTCTCGTGAACGAAAATTAAAACATTTTCCTGAATACATAATTTCCACAACTGGCAATTTGTTACTTCCATTATCATTTTTTGCGCTAGAGAACGACGCATTTTTTTATTTTTGATGGATTTGTTTTTGATTTTATAAAAAGAAAAGCCAAACGTACTTCCGACTTCCGACATTAATCTTCAATAAAAATAATAATTCGCTTTAGTTATCAAATAATCATGTTTAATCATGAATAGTGTTCTAAAAAACGTCCATATATTTTTTAATTAGAATTTTATATGGATAAGAAGATATTATTATCAGTTAAAACGTAACTTTTAAAACACTATGAAACTCAAAAATTACAATACTTCTTATATATCTCAATAATTATTTAATAACAACCACTGGCCGTATATTGTATTAATATGTGAACTATGTGGAAATAAATCAACTTCTGAAAAAAAATCAAAAATTGATTACATTGATACGTATTTGATTGATTTTAATTTTTAATGAAAACGCATTATTATTAAGTTGTAGCTTTTTCGAAACTAGTTATGTGATATTTTTAATACAAATTAAATGTATCAGTTAAAAAGATATACAGTTCAAATAAATTTATCGAAAGAATATTTTTTTGCCACAGAGATTCGAACCGGAGACATTTCCTATCCGGGGAAATACACTGACCATTACACCATGTCAACGTAGTAAGTTAACGACAAATTTGAATTGATATCAATATTTGAAATCAAAAGAGTTTAAGTCTTCACGGGGCATTTTACGAGGAGACGATGACTTGAACTCTCTGCAAAGTGAATAGAGCGATGTACTAACGGGTATATGGCGCGCGGGCGGCTCCAACTTCACACAACTGACTAGACTAGACTAGACTTCTGGAGACAGCTCGACTGCCGTCTAGCCGATATGAGAAAATGTGAACTTGGATTTCACATTTACATTACAGAGTAATGGGTCAATGAACCCCCTGCTTGTTCCGATCGAGGGGATTATATGCTAATATTATAGGGTGAGTTAGGTTAACTAACATACTCGTATCTGCAAAACTGAGACAGATGAAGCTGGATGTCCAGGAACATTTTTTATTCGGAATGGGAATTTACGTCATAGTTAGTAAGCAAAGCTGTTGCACACAGAGGCGTAGATAAAAAATTGCCTTCCAATGCAAAATGAAAAAAACCCCCCTCTTAATATTTTTCTATATGTGTATATAAGATAGAAGTAAGTATATAAAGTAGGTATTACGTAGTTTTATCCATTTTATAGTAAGAACAAAATTAATCTTTCACCTTTCGTAATACTTTTTAATTATAAAGTTATAATCTAACACCTTCATATAAAAAAATACAAAAGTATGTCTTTTGGTTTTTTTATGCAGTCGCAACTGAAAACATCCTTGCTTCGCTTTATGGCAATTTTCATTTGGCGAAGGCCTGGTCTTTAACCAGTCGTATTACCGTGGTACCTACTTACTGTACATATTGATAGTTGCACCTTGTATCTCCTTAATACTTCTACTATCTAGTCAAATCGGCGCAGTGAAAAGGTATAATGAATATTCACATCGGGTGAGCATCAGGGGTCTCATCCGGGGTCCGCGTTGCTTATAATCATTCATATCGATGTTATTTTATTATTTTGGTATTAACTTCGGTCTTCGTGCGATAATTGATATCAACATTATTTAACATCATGTATATTTAGGATGTTATTGATGTTAAAAATAAAATTCAAAATTAACCCCGTAATTAATAATTGTCTCAACCGAACATATTTGCAGGAAGTACGTGTCACCAAAATATCACGTAACTCGCATGAGAAACGGTTTGAAGGTTGCCAGCACTGAATCGGTTGTTCTGTATGCAGCGAGTGTATTTAAATTATTTAAATGCAGACATGCTGACTATTTCAGCTATAAAACCTCTGCGTCCCTCGCAGCCCCGGCAGATCTCCATTCATCGTTGAAGACCGGTAAACTTACCTTTTTTCTTATCGGTTTACTTGTGAGCATCTTACATTAAGTGCTAATCATTAAATGGAATTACTCTGCCCAAAAATAAAATTGAAAATTATTAATTTCTCTCGGTGTGTCTCAAATAATTGAGATTATCGGAAAAAACCCGACACTTACAACGAAAATGGTAAATATTCAATAATGTGCACGAAAACTTTGCTTTAAAAATACGATGTGATAGTGTTGTTTTTAATAGTGTTCAGTATATCTATAATTCATTAAACCATTATTCAATTAATGCACTGAGCGTTGTCAAATATGTTTATATTTTTTACGGAATTTTCATTCAGGTTCATCATAGTGAAAGTATAAAGTTAGTATAAAGAAAGAAAGTGAGTATAAAGTTAAAGAGGAGATTTTCTCATGTTCAAACAAAGTTTACTAATGGGAATCTTATTTAATAACGTACGTCTATCTCTTCAGGCACTCCATGGATTAGCGATTTTTAGTTATGTGCTGAAATAAACTTATCCCAGTATTACACGTAATATATTAAATATGCAACATTAATTATGTACAAATATTATTGATGTTTAAATTATAAATCCAGGTTTCTTGGTCGATCACCCGAATTTTTATCTAGATTTCCTACTACTAAATATTGTAAAGATCTTCCTTATACTTGAATACTTTCCTCCCTCTAACATAACAATTTTATACTTCAATTTTCATCACGGAAATTGTTAAACATATGAAACTTATTTATTGTTAAACCAAAAGAACACAGATTCACAAAGAGAAATAAAAATAAATCAAATACCTTTACTGACCAGACTCAGGGCGAACAGGGGGTCGGTCACCAGGTTAGAATTACATAAAATACCTGACCTGTTTTAATTATAACCTTTACTTATTAGAATCCGTGATATACGGGGATTATCATTATTTTGTTTATATATTTGTCGAATTTGAACGTACAATTTTATAGTTTTAAAATGTCGAGTCTTATGGCGAGGATCTGGATCAAACCATTCTTGACAATTGACCATTCGTATTCCAGATGATGTCGTTACTCATCGCCGTCGTATTTGCCCTGGTGCTGGGCGCCCGCGGAGTCCCCGTCCCGCTCGCCCTGAAGGCGACCGAGCAACATCACCGCGGCTACGGAGACGGAGGGGTCCACGTCGGGTTCAGCGGCGGCCTCGGAGAGCTCGGCGGGGTTCATTTCGGGTTCGGCACCGGTCTCGGGGGCTACGGCAGCGGTCAAAGCGGATACGGTAGTGGTTATAACGGATACAGCGGAGGATACGGTCATAATGGATACGGCAATGGATACGGTCATAATGGATACGGTCATAATGGATACGGTAATAATGGATACGGTAATAATGGATACGGTCATAATGGATATGGTTATAATGGATACGGCAATGGATACGGACACAGCAGTCACCACGGAGGTTACGGCGGAGGTCACAATGGATATGGTGGTAATTATGGGTACGGCGGTGGACAAGGCGGTTATGGATACGGTGGTGGTCATCACGGAGGATACGGAAGCGGTTACAAAGGACATCACAGCGGTTATGGCCGTTAATACTCCCGACTAATCTACATTTGACAACTGAGTTTTTTTTTCAATTTCATTTACCTTATGAACGAATCGTATTCAAGTTAAACGTACAACCACCGGAACAATCAGAGTCGGCTGAAGGGAGAACGGTGCTAATATCCCACGCTTGATACCCTCGGAAGTATCTTCATCTCCAATCTGTATCTTATTTATAAAATTGAGTGATGTTGTAAATTAAAAGAATCGTTCTGTAACCATTTTTGTTTCATTATTATTATTAAACCGAACTTAATACGCCGCTGTGCTGTGTTTACTAAACTGCCCCATGATATATGCACTACGGTGTAACTATCAAGGATCGATTTGTTTTGAAGAATCACTAATTCGCTAATAAATCTAAAATACCTGTGTATATAGAGATAGAAACGTGGGCTCTGAGAAGGAAAGAAAGGAACATGCTAGACACCTTCGAGGTGTGGTGTCGGCGTCTCGTATAACGCGTACCGTAGACTGCGAAACGAATAAATGTCTCCATTCTTCAGGAACTCCGCACTGAAGAAAGTCTATATACAACGTGCAGTAAAATAATCATCTCATACTTTAGGCTTGTTGCTAGAAGAAATGGAGATAGTGTGAAGAAGTTGGTGATCATGGAGAACGTACAAGGGCGGGAGGTCGATCTCCAATAAGAGAGACTGACCGACACCGAAACATGTGGTAACAGAATAAAAAACCGCGATGCTCAGTCATGAGTACATCAACCGAGAGAGAGACGTAAAATTAACGTTTTAAACCATTTGTAGATGTGAATATTATGTTCCAGGCCTATTTTGTTTGGCCGTCATTTTGGTTTGGCAGATATTTGTCAGTTTGCATTTGATAATCGTAGAGAATAGTTGATTACAATTTATCATGAAGTATCTTATCTGATGCCTCGATATTATTACAATTATTAAAATTATTAAAACAAACACAAACCTAACTTTTGGAAAAATAATCATCGTAATGCCGAGTTTCCTCTTAGAAAAAATATATTATACTTAATGAAGTCTGCAATATTCGAATAATATTTAAATTCTGCAAACAGCGAGTTGCTGATGGCGGCCAGCAGGGAAGTGTTAAACAATGCACTAGCGACCAGTGACTAGTGACTAGTGACGAGGCTCTATTAATAAATCAATTAGTAGGTTTTGCACGGCAAGACGTAGTGCTTGTCGTATTATTGCTGCGCGACTATCGCTGAACGTGAACCGAGTGCTGATTGCAGATTACAAACTTCTGATGCCTCCTCGCGAGCCGCGACCCGCGTGACGCGGAGCGCCCGGAACTCGATTTGCTGCTGAGCCGCTGCACACTTGAATACTCTTTAATCTAATTAAAAGGCTAGCGCCATCTTCTCATTTATAATCTGTGATAATATAATAAAATATGAGACAAAGTAAAGAAATAAATTAATATTGCTTTTCTATATCTTTTATATATATTTGCTTTTTTCGTATTTTAAACGACTTAAACACATATTTTAAGCGAAAACAAAAACACGCAAATGGATGTTTCACAACCCGACCTCTTAGAATAACAAGGTTCCGACTAACATTTTGGGCTAATTGAAAAGGGTTCCAAATGAATTATTCTCACACCGACTCTATTTAACGGGTATTTTTAAAAAAATAGCAAGGGGTGAAAGTTCCAACTGCACCAGTTATTTATTTTAATTTATGGATCATTATTGTTAATTTACAATAGTTTATTTTATTTTTAATTTCCCCCTCATTACTGTGAGTCATACTGAAAATAAGTTAAGACCATAAAACTGATCGTATTCGCATACTCAAACAAAATATACATTGAAGATATGTTAAAATTCAATCGACACTTTTGAGCTCATCATCTCAAAACATTGTCAGTGTCAGATGGAACCTTGTTGTTCTGAGGGGCCGAACTGTCAAAGTAACAGTTCGGAGCAACATATAATTTCACTAGCGCCTATCAGTTATAGTATATTTTCGCTAGTAGAAATATATACCTTCCAGTGAAAATGTATTCGGATATTTCAATAAACGGTCTGTGAAAATATATTTTCACTGGTATAACACATTCACTGTAACATGTATATATTAGCAGATAAGCAATTGGCTATTGTGACCGCTTCGCAACCAACAGTGGCAGCTGCGCAGTCAGGGTCTCATCAGCTGACGTCGATTGCTTACTGCAAGACTCTGCGGACGGCTATTGCGGACGGCGGGTGACCGCTGCGCGTTCAGGATCTCATCGACTATCGTCGAAGGCTTGTTGCTAAGCACTGCAGGTGGCTAGTGGTCTCTATGCGGCCATCGGTGACCTGTGCATCCTTATTATATTGCATTAGATGAAATGTAGATTCTACGGAAGTCATAGGCTGCGTAGAGGCCACTATCGGCGACTTTGCGGCCACAATAACCACCCGCAAGTTCAAGCAGCAAAAACAATCGGCGATAACCGATATTATATACCATTCTGTATTGCTGTCCCTGGAATTATACAAATAGTGTTTTTATGTACTAACTTTGAAATATATATGTATCCACTTAGAGTATTCTTGAAAAATTCGAACAAAACATGCATATGTCATAACATGGACAGTTATATCATAGATAAGAAACTGTGACCATAGAGTGCGACACGATATGTTCATGAGACATAGGTGAGATGACAGGATGACAGATGCTCGATGTATTTGCCAGTCGTAATACGATTTCGCGGATATATATTTGCGTACTGTTATTGAATATATAAATGAGAAAACATTTAGCTAATATTAATCTTACTTTAAAAACACGTTCGTTTTTGCCCTGCTGGCGTCTCACAGACTTGGCCTTTATATCATTAATCAAGCATTATATAGCCATAATGACACTACAGACATCCAGAAACCTATTGAAATAGGCGGTGGGACGTAATAATATTGCGGATTCAACGATTATTATTCGCGGGGGGAAGATTTTTTACAAGAGCGTGTAAAATATTGATATACGTATGTACTTACATAAAAAATAGTTATTTTTTTATCTTGGTGTCATATCTCTATGCAAATCAGTTATATATGTCATTACCATTATCCGCGTATATGTGAAAGATGCGCATCTATTCAATACTTCAATCAGTATCGAATATTTCAATTCGAATATTTCATAATTTTCTAATTTTCCGATCAAAATAATAATATGGGATTAGCGAGCCGCGGTCGCTCGCGCAGACGCCGATTATTGCATTATTGTTAAATGAATCCCTTTGTGTGGCTGGAGAACGGCTTCGTAAAGCAGTCCTCCTATTTGTATTTATTTTAAAAAATTGCAACCCATTCAATACACTCGAACAAATCTACTGAATGGCGAATTGCAACAATACTTCATTTGACGTGCGAAACGAACAATATACAACGTCATTCCTGCGCATATTTTTCTACCACTATTATAAGAATCAAAGTACAGACAATACTTTACAAATAAAACACCTCCATGGAAAACATTGCGAGTGTACGTGTATCCCTATACAAAGACAACAAATATCTGTGCGACTGATCGATCTCGAGAACTGCTGAACGATTTAGCTCATCGATCATTTCAACGAGAACTTCGGTTTAATTATTAACTTTGCTTCAAATTAGACTATCGAATTAAAGATGTAAATACATTACAGGATTTTTTTGTATCGGTTCGAAACGGATGACTTTCTTCCAGAAAATTTAATGTTTATATCATCACGGTACAGCGTCAGGAGGCTGGACAGTTGTGATGATCCACATATAACCAACTGATAAAAAAATATGAATTCCGAGAAATTTCTAGAGCTGATCCGGCAGGAGCAGGGGGTGGAGACGCCAGGGGCGAGTCGGGCTCGAAAAGGCGAGAGGGACGCATGGACGACAGTCGGGTCCGAGAGGGCGAAGAGTCGGGTTCGAGCTTTCGGAATGGTCAGATGGAGGTCGGTCGGTATGGAGTTTACGCGCCGCGAGGGTTGTTAGAATTGATCTAATGTGTTAAAGTGATAATCGGTTACCTTACGACAGTCAGGCTCGGAATGGTCGAGGGGTCGCACGCGGGGAAAGTCACTTTTGAACCGGGAAACGAGACGTATATATAAACGTTGTTAGGGGTACGAAATTAGATTTTCCGTTTCGAGAATTACGCCGCAAGTGTTTTAGGGGTGCTTGTGTTGATTTTCGGATCCGCAAAGGTCGCGTTAAAATTTACAAACCGCGAGTGTAGTGGCTTCAGGACCCAGATGGCAGACCAGGACCGGCGCAGATGCTGAGGACCGTAGCAGAGGACCCAAAATACTAAGTTCACCTTTTAGCATGCTTGTATACATAATTAAAACCGCTAACAAATACTGTAGTGTGATTCGGATCATCATGTAATTACTCATTCATAGAAAGGGACTGGCGTAACCGCTAGGCTACTTGATATTTCACTTTATTTAATTACTGTCCATTTTATAAATTGGGAACACCCACCTACAAGTTTCAGTTACATGTATCTCATTATTTAGGACCAATTATATACTACTATTGGCCGTGTAAATAATCATGTAACTATGTACGTAATTATTTGTATATTTACTTATCCGCGAAAATCTAGATCTAAAAATCTCATAAATCCTGTCGCGGCTCACTCTGCTGGCACCAGGGTGAGGGACGGGGCGCATTTTATAGATTACATTTTCGATCGATAGTAGGTAGAAATGATAGAACTTATCCGAGAACTCTGTGTGTGTATTTACTTTGGGAATACACAATCGCATGCGATGTAAATCGTACTGACCTTTATATTGACATTGTGCTAACAACTCACTGAACATTTTACTTTACGACACATCTCACGAGTAAGGCTTCGCACATATTCCTACATTTATCAAGCTTATCAAGGTTATCAAGCTGAAACCAGGTGTTTCATTCTACCGACTTTCAACGCCTATGTAAATTGTAGTTTCCTAAGAAGATTTGATTGGAAGGAAAATGTGCTTTTGGAGGCTGAACAGAGTCATTCGGTGGCATGAAGTGTGGGCGGGCTAGCTATGGTTATATTGGTTTGGTAGCGATAGCCATAACGAAAGAGTTCTGGACATCATCGGTCTGCGTAGGGTGCACAAGGCTACAGGCTAACCCTACGTATGTTTACCATTCATGATCTGTTTCCGATATATAATCTGGCGTAAATAGTTTAGTCCGCACTGGGTTGTATCGAGGTGATTTCTGTGTGGTCGCCGTGGTACCCGTACTTCAGCTGTATGAGGAGGATGATAGTAGTGTCTCTAGAGGTTAATACCCCGAGACAGTGTTCCTGAAATGTTCTACAATTAAGCCGCCACGTCGGCAATCCACACAAATACACACGCACCAGCATGCAGTAATAATAATCCTAACTATTTGTTCCTGGCTTTATTCGAGATGCATTGTTCGAGACACCGAGGATCATCCCGCCGATAAATTAAACTATTCTTCAGACACCGCTGTCACATGACGTATGTTTTCAGACGCACCCTAAGGAATCAAGGGAATTTCCTGAGAGTCGTACTGTCATGTCACAACCTCATCACAATTAATTACCTTCAGTGGTGGACGCGGCCCCGGATTGGCCACTTTCCTACCGATACTGAACAGCAACGTATTGGAGATACAAGGACCTCGGCCATGCATCTTAAATGAGTCATAACAAATGATATTGTTCACTAAGACATTGGTCGAATCAAAACTTTGGATTATCATCATCATCATCTTTAAACTTTTGAACGCGTGGGTGCAGGGTTCGGGGTTCAGAGCCCGTCGTCTACCGCGAATAGGCACCAGACGTACGGATTCTGAATCTGGGGTTCAGGGGAGCCGAACGTACGCCACAGACTGGTGTCTAGAGAACTTATCATATAATCACGGAACATATTTGCCAAGCGAGGCAGACACCTAGCATGTCGCATGTTGTTTCACATGTCCACATAATTTATGAACAGCTAGGCTACGCCACGAAGCGCCTCAGTCACGAGTACGAGTCTACGACAAGGTTGGTGTCCTATGTATAATTTCTTTCTCACTCTTACATTCTAGCTCTGAATAATACGTACATACGTATAATTTCACCCTCACTCTTACATTTTAGCTCTGAATAATGCGTACATATGTATAATTTCTTCCACACTCTTACATTCTAGCTCTGAATGACACGTACATAATTAATGCTATAACGGGCGCGCTCGAATATCATACCGCTTGACGGGAAGTTTTCTGTTATTTAGTATATTTATTTTAATAATTGCTCTATAGGTATTTGATCGGCTATAATATTTGGATATTTGTAAACTTTAGATATTTGATAATTGAAAACGAAGCTAAAAGAATTAGGAGTATTACGGACATAACATGGGGAATATTCATAACCACTAGAACGATCACGTTGGCCAAATTTAGATATTAAGCTAATAGACTAGCATTAAGCGTAAAAATTAGTATTAAGTAAGGTAGAAAGCTAGATCCCCACACTGGCGACGGAGGCCAGGAGGATATAAATTAACACGAAATATTACTTAAGTGAGTAGGAGAATGTACGGGACCCTTACACTGGGCCTTTACAAACGCGAGGGCGGGATCACCCTCACGCTGGGCCTTGCGACCGGGAGAGCTCGCACGTAGGAGAATACCGAACCCATAACAGAGGCGTGTCTTGCGAGCAGGACGCCCGCACAGGGAAAGTGTAAATTCCGCGTTAAATTAGAAATAGTAATATTAAAATTATATATAAATAGATTAGAGGAAAATATACCCATTCCATTACACTGGTGCCGGAAACCAGGGGTCTTATTAATTATTCTGAATTAATTTTAGAGTAATATAGTTATTCGAATTAAATATATATAATAGACGTAGATTAATACGGAATTATTACACAGTCTACAGTCTTTATAGAGATACATTAACAGTAATTAATTTTTTCGTAATAAACGTACAATTTACTACAAAAATCTTGGACTGTATTATTTTCTTCATCGTTATCCACTATGGTCCCTCGTGACTGAGGATCGTGATCTCCGCGAACTCCGCCCTCTAGACTGTGCCACTTCACTTTTCTCCGATCTCTTCACTCGGTCGGTCTGACGGATGGAGGATCTTCTATTCTTCTTCGTCGTTCGACATAGCATATCGCAACAGACTTCTCGCAATATGCCCAAAAAGTTTAAGATTCATCTTGGACAAGCGGTTGAGAGTCTGTAGCCTCCGAATAAGATAAATTTTTAACTGTGGGACATTTTGGCATAAATATATTAATAAATGAAGACGTGAAAAATATTTGCTCCTGATAATTATGGAGAATATTAATTACACCCTTTTTGCACATGAAAACGTGCAAAATTATAAAATGTATATTTAGAGAAACATGGTAAATGGAAATCGCTGACTGTTGATTAATCACTTCATTCATTTAACTCTTACCTTAACATTATTTTTATTTTTGATTAATAATAAACTAAAGGTTTAGCTATAGAATTTCGATAATCAAAACATATTCTTCTCTTCTATCATTTTTTAAAATCTCAGGTTGTATTTGATGAGTGGAACCGGCACGAAAGTTGCATAACTCTCAAAACGGTTCGGGAAAGGACGGTCCCCTCCCCTCTTTCTGTACTTTTATATATAGAAAAATATGTAGTCGCCTTCGGGGTTCGGGCCCTGTACGTTCTTTTACCAGAATAATGAGTTACCCATGTTATGCTATGTTAACCAAGTACCTCGAATTTTCAATTTAATATGTGTGTCTTCTATTTTAATGAAAGTTATATTATTTTCTATTCAAAACTATTAACCTTTTATTTGCAATGAATCTCAAAATCCTTTGAGTTATATGTATTTACGTGCTAGATGGCGCTAGTATTACAAGTTTATTTTTTATTTATTCAGTTTTTTTATAAATATATATAAAATTGAAACACATTTTGATGGTTAGGTTAGGTCTGGCTCCCCACAACGGAGAACGTTCACATCCACAACCGCAGCCTTCTCGAATTGAACAAAATAAAAGCCATCTTGGGGTTGTACAGTATTTATTCGGAGGACATCAACGAATCATTATTGTCGAACAAGTTAACGTTTTCTAAATATTAGAAAAATGTCGCAAATCGTGTTATTTATTTGTATTCACTGTGTATTATATAATAGTATATGTACATGTACACATTGCAAGTATCGCCGACCCTTTCATTAATGAAATCCGTATAAAGAAGAGCTCGAAGGTGTTACCCGTGGTAGTAACCACCCCCGTAGCCCCCTCCGTGGCCCCCCCCTCCGTGACCCCCTCCGCCCTGGACCAGCAGCACCACGACCTTACCCCGACCGCCCCCGCCGTACCCGCCCCCGCCGTGACCTCCATAGCCGCCGCCGTATCCTACGCTGTGTCCGCCCCCGCCGAAACCGTAACCGCCCCCGCCGAAGCCGTAACCGCCCACGCTGAAGCCTCCGCCCCCGTGGCCTCCCCCGCCGTAACCGCCGCCGCCATGGCCACCCCCGCCGTATCCACCACCCCCGTAGCTGCCGCCTCCGTACCCACCGCCGCCCCAACGAGATTCCGCAGGCTCCAGATCATCTGAAAAATGTGTTGAATAATAAGGTAATTATTTATATAACAGGTGATACAAGCTCAAACGTTATTTGAATGATCGTATCGCATAATTGGGACCCCGTTTCACCGACAGCAGCTCAGAAGAAGCTCAGAAAGAACATAAGATGCTCGGATCATTTCTCGAGACCTTATCATTCACATAGCAAAGAAAAAAGACAGGGGTCGTTAAATCGCACTGTCTCGGTAGAAATTGTGCATTCGGTAAATTTCTAATATAATCACTTAATTTTTTCCATTCTTGTGTGGCACGTAGCCCTATCTGCTGAAAATAGGCATCGTCCAAAAGCACTTTTATCATTTTGTAGTAAATTTTCACAATTTCAGGGCACTAGTCAATTGTGTATCGACTTATTTTTGTAAATGACATAGTTTTTATTTGGCAGATGACATTTTTAACCTTAAAAAATAAATAATAGAGCGATATGTAAAATAACGATTGAGTTTGGATCACCCTTCATAAATGAAACAAGATTGTTCTTCACGGTTATGAAGGCCGCAGCCCCTCATTTTAGTACTCCATTCATTGAAATCATTCACAATAGATATATTTCAAAAATCAATTACAAATTTATTTATAAAACGTTATATTTAATTAAGAATATTATATATTTTAATATACGTATGTAATTATGTATTTTCAGATATTTTCGGAATTTTCCCTTAAGTCATCAATATTTAATATATTACAACCTAATTATTAACAAAATGCCCACAGTAGGAATAATATTTGAAACACGGTTCCAGATTTATTGTCTTGGGAATTTAAAAAATAACGGGTGTCTGTCGGTAAGCCCAGACCTCTTCTCGAGCTGAAGAATATTGGTGGAGAAATCCAAACATTTTGCATCCAATACCAATACCAATGCAGGACTCGTATTCGTATTTTTCGTGTATTAATATCTCCATGCTATGTAGAATGTCACGTAAATGATAAATAAAAATAATTATAAAAACACGAAAAGTTATTTCATGTTTAAATAGTAAAGTGACTTTGGGCCCACCGTGTATTCATTTATTACACATTACGTGTGTATATTCGTAGTCGGTGTAACGAAAACTCATTCTGTCCTAATTACATAGACATGAATGACTCGAAGGCATTGCCGAATGTTTGTATAGCTAGAAAGGTCCACAGTGTGACCTTGTTCCAAGTTCCAAAACTAATATAAAACCTACGTGTCAAGGTAAAATAAATAAATGTAAACCTACCAGCAACAGAGCCTCGCGGGACACTGTCTTCCGCAGCTTCCGCCGAGACAGATGGCGCTCCTTCGCACGGAGCCCTGTTCACGAGCACCAGGATGGCCGTGATCACCAGCAGGACCTGGAAAGATATTCTTATCATTTTGGGAAAATGTTAATTCCGCCAACGATTCCCCGCCATAACGATGAAAACTTATTATAATACGAGAATGCATCTTCTATAAACGCTATACTCTCTTATACCTACTTATGTTTAGGTTACACCATTTTCACATAACCTGACGCCACCCGCACACTCTTGTCTTCTTCTAAATATATACTATAAGAGTATTTAAACAAATATTTCATCCTTTTGAAATGCCGCTAATACTGAACGCTTTATTTGCACAACTTCAAAGCTGCGGGACCATAAAATTAAAATAAATTAATAGGTGGTAAGATCAAAGAGTTTTATTTATATATCATATTTAATATTTCTCTTTGCGATGCGCTTGCGATCTTCGAATGACGATGTACGTAATTGTGAACTCAGAAAATTGATCTTTGAAGATTCCTAACGAATAAAAGTTTGACAGAAGTATGGACTGAGAGTTGAACTCGAGTTCACAGTTAGACCCCGAACTTCTAGAATCGTTAAACGAGAGCGAAGTGAGAGACGAGCTCGTAAAGGGTAATTTGCCGGTCCACGTACCTTCATTGTTATCGAATGACGCGATGTAATCCAAGAGCGAGAGGACTGCTCTCGAGAGGTTGAGGAACTATACTTACCGAATGTTTAACTCGGTTTATATAGCGATCGTTGGAGGTTTTTTGTTTCATTTTTTGTGAAGTACTTCACATCCGCCAGATGGAATAATCACTTTAAGTAACATTTCACGGCCGCCCGGCCGCCTCACCGGGTACTGGCCCTGCCACTAAACAATGGTTATTTAGCCGTTTCTGTATACGAGCGCTGTATTGCAGTACGCGTGTTTCTGTTCACAGCATGACCTGTTTCAAAATGAGTTACTTCGAGTAATAACTAACAAAATGAGGAAATGTCTAAAATATTACACCGCGGATGCGCGACAATACATAATGTGTGTAATATAACCGCATCGAAGTATTCCATTTAGCTTGTTAATATGGGTTATTCTATAGTACCTTACGTCCAGAAATCAAGAAACATCTTCGGATTAAACTGGAATTTAAGGTAACATAACAGTTTTTTTGGTACGAGTTTAAATATGTCTTTGATACCTAATACGTGTATTACTGATGAATGTCTCAATGTGCTTACTACAGAACCACCCCCGCAACAGTTCCGAGCGGGCTCCGCTCCTTTCTACTTTCTAGAAATACACATCAGTCATATTCCCGCGCGCATTCTTTTCGGAGGTTATATTTTTTGTAGATTTCTGTTTTGAAAAGCGGGAGGACATCAGCCAGGGAAGATTTAAAATTAATTTTAGTCGTAGAGGCTTACAAAACCATGTAAACGGGAAGCATTCCACTCGAGTCTTTTGCGCGGTTCCGAACCGGGAAGAATCGAAACCGGAGAATCGGGTATCCGCGTGCTTTAAAAATAACCGAGAACTGGATAATTTTCGAGGGGAACCCGGTTCTTTTATTTATTTTTAAAAACTGACTCTTCCAAATGATACATCTTTTGTCGCACTAACATATTATTATATCGGCGGCGTTCAGGTTTGAAAGTATAGAAAACGTTATCCAGATGCAACTGAAACATAATCCATTAGCAATGCGGGAATTTCTCCGTTCATTTCCCCGGAATATTACTTTTAACCGTTTCAACTCGTAAGTCCACCCTCGGTAGATATTACAAACCGGTGCATTGGTTTCTCACAACTCGGAAGTCTATTGTGAGAAACCGATGCACACCGTTCATTAAAATGCAATATTTACCTAAAGTAGACGAGGATATCGGATGCTCAACGACGCAGGCTTATAAAGGAAGACTGACATCTACAATGCATACATGCAAATAGTAATGTACGAGTGAACAGGACTATTTCGATCGAAAAACATAAGTATTATCAATTATACAACTGTTTCACTTTTCTATTCGATCAATTTTTATTTATTTAATTAAATATTATTTTAATTCAATACTGAAATCAAACATATAAGTTTATATTGTACATATATAATATTAATCTAAACTCTGGATCAGTATAATTATAATATTGGAAAAAAATTCACCAGAACCGGAATCGAACCGGCTATCCGGTTCTTTCATGAAAAATACCCGCGAACCACCGGGTAATGATTTTGACCAGGTATTCGGATGTCCTAGTCAAGTTAGTCATCAGGATGGGATCGTTAGGCTTCCCGAGGACGAGGTGCCTGCAGACCGCGGCGATTGGAGCGAACGATGACCGCGGCAGATTAATGATTCCCGAGGATCACAAAAAGTTTTCACAAGTGCAAAACTTTGAAATCCTGTTTGAAATTTACAATTGTACACGTCGATAGAGATAGTGTGTTGTAAATTATGAGTATCTTGTCGGTCTAGCGGTTAAGACACTCGTCTAGTGATCCAGCGGTCGGGGGTTCGAGCCCGGTTTCGAGTTAGTCCTATTTTCATTACACGAGCGTTTAGCTCAGTTTGAAAATAGTAAGAATATTGATGTAACAATAATGTACGCATTTTATTTTTTACTAAGAAAATTGTCTGATCCCTGTAGCTGACAACTTATAACTTTCATAATCAGTTTAAACAAAATTGATTAATTTTTTTATCAAATACACGTTTTAATGTCGGTGACATGATATAATTTAACAGTTGATTAACTAATAGAATATTTAGTTTTAAACCACTTTATTATGTGTATATACAAATGTCAATTAGTTTCGGTTGGACCCAACCTTCTTCAGGTTTATGTAGACTAAACTGAGTACAGACATTTACGGCAGATTAAGAAATTAAAGGAGAGAGTAGCAGCATCGGGTGGGACAGTGTCAGCTAGAGGGTGAGAGGGAAGGGTGGGATTACGTGAGAACAAAATTATTAGATAAGTTTATTTGGTTATTTACTATTCGACTATTATTATTAATTGATTTATTGATATCTAACGCTTCTAAATTATTAAAGAGCAAACCTATTCCATTTGAATGTAAAACTTGTTCCCTCGCATTTCTATTAAACGTATCTTGTCTTGAAGAAGGTCGGATCTAATCGAAACTAGTTGATATTTACATAATAAAGTGGTTTAAAACTAAATGTTATATTATTTAATTATAATCTCAAGCCACAAAGAGTTTGCTTTCTTTGAAAATGTTTTTATAAACTGTCTGCGTGTAAAAAACTGCGTTATTAAAGTTGAACGTTCATTAGTTTAGTTCCGTATTGTTGATAATTTAATACGTGTACCTATGAGCGAGCTAAAACAGCGAAAAAATATTCAACAATATAACAAATATTCAGTTTTAACGCCCACCTTAAACGGGTACCCCGGGCAGCCGTCCACTCGGTCTGCGGCTCGGTCCACCGCTGTGAGAAAACTTTTTTGAGCCCACTTAAAAAAAATCGTAAATTAGTGTGAGGTAGTGGACGGCGAGTTCTTCGCGTCGGTGACGTCGCGCGAGTGTTCCCCGGGACTCGGGATTCCCCTCCATTCGCGGACTGAACATATAAATTTTTATTTTTCAACAAAAAATGTAGTTTCCCAGGACTGAACTTCAACGTCAACACGACAGTGATCATTAAGCGCTCGCGAGAACCGGTTTTTTTACTGGTCGAACCGCGAGAGCTGATTGTTATTAAACGATCGCTGATGAACATTCCCAATTACACAGGTGTGGGTATTCGCACCTCCACAATCAAACCATTATCATTTATTACTAAATCTGATTTCTTATAAAGTAATTAGATTCCATCTTTCGCAATGGTTTAATACGAACTAGAGAACTGAACGTGACGCTATAAAAGGCCGATTCTGTAATTCTTAGCTAATCAATGGTCGTCCTTTTATATATCCATCAGAGACTTGAACAATATTTCCATGCAAACAATAACTCACCCCCGGCAATAAATCATGGTCACGACGCAAGGCGACGAACAAACATCCACACACCGGTTCCGAAAGCAACAACGGCATTCTTTCAACGTTTCTCCATGTTTTTAGCTCCGAAACTGTACAACACGCTTAACACTAAATGGAAATCGTTCATTTACAAAAACTTACATAAATATGGACTGTTCCGCACAGCAAGGCGGCCGCGGATAAAACCGCGGCAAAAAAGGGGCTTAGCCAAGACACAAACCCGGCCGCGGAGAGCGCGGCGCCCTGGCCCGCGCACGCGCTTAGCCAAGACGCAAACCCGGCCGCGGGCTCGCGCCGCCGGGTGGTCGCGGGGGGCGCAGCGCCCCGATCCAAACACGCGCCGGGCCGACATGTGGACTTGGCCGCTTTAAAACATCTTCGCGGTCGCCACACTACGCCCGTGGGAAATCGCCGCCACTGCGGGTACCGTGCGGCCGCCGGCGGAGCGGGGAGCGGGGAGCGGGCCGCGGACCAGGCCACGCCCCGACCGCCGCCAGGAAATTTAGAATTATGTTTTGTTCAATATCTCTTGTTAAAAAATTATTTTAGATATAAGAATTGTAAAGAATAAAAGAGAATTGAGAGGGCGATCGCCCGGGAAGGATATAACGCACCTCAAAAATCCTTTGATAATAAAAAATGATGTTTTAAGGTTTGAGGTGCAATTGTAAATTACCCGGGCCATCGCCCGCTATAAAAACTACCAGGCATCGCGAGGCAGGTCCATGTTTATATTAAAAAATACTCGCGATGCCTGGGGCATGTCAGGTTTTATAAATATTAAAATAAATGTATGACAAATAAGGGTTCTGCCGCCCCTTACGGGACGGCAGGGAAAATGGCTGTTGTTGCCAGTTTTGGCCGCCCGGCGCTGGCGGCGCGGGACCGTATCGGGGTGGCGCGGGGCCTGTCCTGGCCCCCTGATTGGTCCCCGAGTATGCTGGAGCCTTACGCTCCTGCATACAGCAGGTCAAGGATAAATAAACGGTCCGGCGGTTGCAAGGGCACTCTCTCTCTCGCACTTCGCTGCACCTGCACCGCTGGACAAGAATTACATCTGCCTTTTTACTCTGACCCCTGCCTTCACATTGGACTTCCTTCCCTCTGGACATTTCGACTTTGGCTGCACATTTGGACTGATCCCGGAAGAACTCCTACGACCTGGCACTACTACTGGACACGATTTGGACCCCATTGGACAACTGCACACCGGCAGAGAATCGTCGTCCGAGCGACGAAGCAGCGACGAACTTTATCAGCACCTTCAGAGTTATACAGTCTTGTTCCTGTACCGAACATGGACTCAATAGATGATACAATTAGTTAGAGATAAGTCTGAAGCATCGCTATCCGAGATGTCAACTAAATCATAATACAGTACTATAATAATTCACTTTAGATTTGCAGCACATTCATCACATTTTTTTATTGACTCTTATTTTTTTTTAATATCTCTGTCGAATCGTACTCTTTCTTTTTAATTTCAATTTTGACCACAACAGTACGAAAAGAACTGGCTACTTTAACACAGACGGTGATCTACCAAAGTAGCCAGGACAATGCTTTATATATACTACCGCACTGTAAACTAACAAATGTATTATATTATATTATTGTATATTCACTTCTGATGTACAAAAAAAATTATGTCAATACATACGATACACGCCGCGCGCGTATGCGTCATTGACGTCACCTGCCGTCGGAACATTTCGGTCTTAGCCGATGATGTGTCGCTCTACACCTTTTGAAACGAAGTTGGATTTTATTTATTTTTAAAATTACATTGTCCGTGTCGAAAACGTTTAATTAAACATTTCTATGAGCATTATTTTGATAACTAGACGAGAAAGTAACTCAGATTGAATACTTTTTTCGAATTTTAATCCATATGTTGATGGCGATTTTTTAAATGAATATTAAAACACGCAAGGAGACGTTTCACAACTGTGAAATTGAGTTTTAACTACAGTTTAGAGCTATATAAATTTCACTATTTAGTTAAATTTTACAGTTTTTTATTTATTTATTAAATGTATTCCGATATGCTTTCATTGAAACGTCAGTGAAAATATATTCACTGGTTATTCACATTCACTGTAACGTGTGCGCTTTATCTTTTCGGGATAATTTGTCCTAAATCGTGGAGCAATTTCAAAAATCATATCGATCGTGCGACTTATTGATTTGTTTTTAAACTCAGCGAGCGAGGTCATCTCGAAACGTGAAAGCTCGCTCTTTGTTCACTCGGCACAATGCACGCTCCTGGGAAACTGTCAGAATGCTCTCCTTGGATCTTATCGTTAGGCGATTCCTATTCAGTACTCTAACAGCTATTTACATTACTATTTATAAAAATTAGTCATTTACGTAAGACCCTGCATACATACATAACATCCATTAGATATATATTTATAAACAAACGTATTACATCATAACTATTAAGTAGTATATAAAATCATTTATATTAAATGAACGGTGCCAGGGCCGGCCTGAGGCGGTGCAAATACATCTAGCCCCGTGCTAGTAAGTGACAAATTAAGAAAACACGAAGTTTAGCTACTTTATTAGGGCTCATATCAGAGTTGACCAGTAATTTCCTGCAGATAGTTCCAAAAAGGCTACACTGAGTAATTACAGTTTGTAAAAACTATTACTGAAGTCATAATTAATGATTGATGAATTAAGAGCAAATGTACAATTATTATTTTGCAAGTACAGTAGTACAATTCTAGACGAATGAAATGTATATTTCGTTATTGCTTATCAATAACCATATTTTTCACGTACAGACATTTCTACTAATTTTGCTAGTGTAAAACTCGCGTAGGTCAAATCAGGTTTAAATTTGAATAATAGATATATAACATTTTATCAATGAAGTCTGAATCTGTTAGTCTGTCATTGTTTTTGGAATCAAAAATATATATAGGTACACGAGACAGTCCTCGTTTTCTAAATTCAATAATTTGTAATTTTTCTATTGGAATTTTATCCCAAAAAATCCGATTTATCATATTTACTAACAATAATTATCACGGTTTCTTGATAATTCTAGGTTTTATTGGGCTTCCTTCTAATGATAATGGAGGTGTTTTAGCTGTTCTAAGAAGAAGTTATTATCGGATAGCGACATTTATTCGTGCATCTGTGATTCGTAGAACGTTATTTATTTTTGTTTTGAACAATATAATCTGTTTTTGTACGAGCATCAACAAAAAAGTACTGCCGAGTAAGTAAAATAATCAGATTCATCGCGTATAGTAAGCATTTGAGTAAATCTGTCTCGTGTCTCGTGCACGAGTTAAAGACTACAGCGGGAATTTTCTCTGATCGCGTGCGTCGCTCATCGCATCCATCAGGTTTCAGATTGTACAGTTGTTCAGTTTTCTTAGATCTCTATTATGGCACTATAATAGATTAGTCAGTTGATTGCTAACACTTAAATGAGCGGTATATGTAATTTGCGGGGAATTTTTGTACAAATAGGTTCACCGATCCTCTAATAATCCTCTCGTATCCTGCCGGACCGCAACCCGCAGACTACCATCCGAACGGGTACAGAACGTCTACACTATAGAATATTCGTTACAAGTTATCGAGTTAAATTGATAGATTGATTATGCCCTCACAGTCTCGGGTAAATTAAACGAGTACAATAAAACAATAGGTGTTTTATTTTCACATATGTGATCGTGTCATTAATCGACATGGCGGTTACTTTGCGGTGTAACATAGGTGCATCGGTACATCGTCAGACGATGGAGAAACTGAACTGAGACTTCTCGAAACTATAGTAGTGACGAAATAATCCGACAGTGTGTGAAGTACAAAATTTATTACAGACCTTATGTAATACAAGTTAGGTTGTCACGTTAAGTTAGGTTAGGTTATTTAACACAAAGTCGCGGCAGCGTAATGAGGGAACAGTGTGCTGCTCTCTGCGCCACTGTGTGCGCCTGTCTCGCGTGCCACAAAATCGAAAATAATGTTTGGCAAATGAAAAAAATAATGTTTGGCGTTCACGATGGTGCCGCGCGTTATGACCGCCGTCTCGGTTGCCATAATGAACAGATACATTTTGAAAAATATTTATCTATTCGCCGAGCCTTCACCTTAAATCCTTCATATATCAGTGGATGAATTAATGAGCCTCGCGAAATTACAGCACAATTTTATGCAAATCTGGTGAATTCTTCGTTAGCACCATTTTCTGATGTTGAATTAATTTATTAATTATTCAGCATTCTGGTAATTGACCTTCGTGTCTCCTCGCCGATCAGAACAGGTTGAGCGTAATATATTATATTTCAGGGGAGTGCACTCCGTACGGCCAAAAAACCTTTACACGATATAAAATAACATTTTTTAAATAGAATTGTTTTCGTTTGTCAGAATATTTTTTAATTTGATCGCCATAAGAATTAATTAAATTGAATAATACTTTGGAATAATAAAAACTCGGTATTAATTTTGTAATTTTGTAATGCAACTCAATGCGGTACCAGCTATAAGCACTACCGGTAGCGTGAGCGAGCTTCCCGTGCGGACCGATCTGCTCACTTTACTTACCGACGATCACCGCAGCGGCAGCTCCCGGATCTTCAATACACAGTTTGCACGCTCGTCTTTAAGCCTGTAATAATGTTATAAATTCGCTTCAATTAATTCAGTAGCAACAGTACCTAAATAGTTAATACTATTAATCGTGATTCGTGGTTAAAATTTGTTTTTGTTAAAAACTATTGATTTTCTGACGCTTAAATTTTGTGAGTGATTTTCATTTAAATCGATTGTCACTTGAATCAACGCCTTCTACAGGATTTTCTGTAATTTGATTAGTGCCATCTGTTTTTGTTGGTAATATTTACGATATTTTGTTTGTTGTAGTATTTTTTTTTTTAATTTTGTAGGTATGTGCAGTAATTTTCTACTAACTATTCTGATTGTTTGTGCTAGAATGTTTTTTTAAGCAAATGAAGTTTTAATAATATAAATAAGTACGCTCAAAATTATGTATTTTTTAAAAAAATATTTCATTTATTGAGATATCAGAAACTGTGATCACAGTCACAGTTCTCATTAACAAATACCAATCACAATCACACCGGTGAGTCAAGAGTAGCATTTTTCGCATCATTGAAGAATACCTGTCGCCTGCTACGCCGATATGCGTACTCTATCTATTCTAGATATTCAATATCTGACATCGGTCTCGGGGCGACCGTGTTCTCGCCTTACTGATCTCCCTTCGGCTAACGTCCATCACAGATTTTATTATTGAGAAACGTGGACATAAAATTTTTACATATATTTACATTTTAAACATTCTTATACAAATATACAAAACTACATTTATACTTATTAATATACAAAAAAAGGGGTACAAGCTTCATAATGTGAGAAATGTTCACTGTTTCCTTAACTGGACCGAAGTCTGTACTCGCTCTATCCGTGTTACACACACAATATCCCCAAACATGTTACACGCGCACAAATACCCCCAAAATGACATCGGCGAATTTACTATAAAACAATCGGATTGAATTGGTATTTGTGTCAGTATTTGAAACAAATAAATTGCACTCACCGCGCAACAGGTGATGATAATTGCACATATCAAGGCCGCCCCAGATATTCACAAGCTGGATGTTATTTATTTTATTCGGTTTTCAGATATCTGGGGCGCCAAAATGAGAATGTACAAGTTTCAAAAGGTAATCGCGTTCAGTTTCTGTAATTATATCGCGTATCTAGTTGGCATTATCGGTAACAGCATAACCTACGTTTGTGCCTACTGCACGCCACTGATATATTTACACTGCTACCGTAGAGACGGACGCCACGTGACTCATTATATGACACAATATATATAAATATTTGAATGAATTTAATGTTGTTTTCTAAAAATTCAAATAACAAGTTGTTGTTTTTACTAATCCATAAAACATTTAGAAAACTAAAATACACAAAAGATGTCTGGAGCCGTTAAATCGGGTGAACTTGCAGCCAATGTAAATCACCAAAATGAGAAATTAATCAACCGAAAAGATCTTTCAAAATCCGTATCGCTTCTCTGGCTCTTATCTAGACTCAACGCATCAACTGCCGCATTTGAAAGCCACCAGTAATAGTTGGTGTTTGACCATTATTTTTTTTTAAATCGGTCCAATAACATTTTGGCCATGAATAGCGTCCCATGCACCAACTTTGTGGATGCGATGGTGTTTCACGAATAATTTAAGAATTTTCTCTTCTCCAAAATGGAGAATTTTATTTATTGCCACCGAGGCGAAAATATGTTTCATCAATCATTACAATTTTTTCAGACATATTTTTCAACTGACTTTTTTTTAAAACAAAAATTGTCACGTAGACGATCACAAAGACTGCCTCGAGATAGGTGTTCGCCTAGTAGGTGAGACATGGAGCGTATCTGAGTCTTTCATTGCATAGATTATATATCAATATTTTTTATAAATTATGTTTTTTACGCATAGATAGGTAGGTAATACAGAAAATCTATATATATACAGGTAGCCCAAGAAAAGTGAGAACATCTCGTAAACACATTAGTTATTTCAAAACATAATATAATTAATTATAATTCTTAATGTAATTTTATTTGCACAATATTCAGCTAATCAGAAATCATCGAAACACCCCATATTGCATAATCTAGTGGGTTTAAATCTAGCCTGTTCGGTGGCCAGATGCCTGACTCGATGAAATTAACATTCTCACGACGAAGAAAGTTGATTGTATTTCTGGATGTGTGAGACGGAGCTGTTTTAATGTCTAGCTATACTCCAGGCTTTGTTTTGCAACTCTTTGATCATTTTCCTGGCACCCCGACATTTTTCAATTCGCAAATTTTTAATCAGAATCCGATCTTCTGCAGTGATTTTTGTCCTTCTGGGCAACAGTTTGATAAAACCAAATACAAAAAGTGGGAAAGTTAATAATACAAGATGGCGATCGGAAATTGTCGAAATAAAACGTAATATTGGTAAATAGGTAAGTAAGTAAATTAGTAAACTATTCAAGCTATTGTTGATATAGTTAAATTAATATCACATTTTACGACACGTTCTCACTTTTTTTGAGCCACCCTGTATATATACAAAACTATGCAATCCTACACCTTTTGATTGATCTATACCAAATGTTACATACCTACGCATTACTTAAGATACTACGCAAAGCGTGAATGCACTCCCCTCAGCCACCCCGCGTGTTTCAATTCATATGCCATCTACTCTATTTGCATTGTATACCCTGAGCCAAACACAAATACCTTCCTCCTGCCTCTGACTTAGTATGAACGCAGATGTCGCTCGCACCACTCCGTGACATTTGCTTAATTCGGTTTGAGGCCGTTGACAACGCACTTTTGGTGGAGCAATCATCATTAAAATCTAATTTAATTGTGCGGTATTAGCCTCATTTCGTGAATTCTGCGGAAACAGGAAACCTGATCCGCCTACTTCGCCGGTAAGGTCACAGCATCCGCGTGATGTTGCCAAACACCTGACCGCTATATGGCACAAGGTGAGTCTGGTGGACCGGTAGTCCCGTCCCGCCACCAGCGGCGTGTCGGCGCACCTGGTTCGACAACATTCTATATATGCAATTACATTATTTTGTATTGTTACTTCGAAGGGGGAGCTTGAGATGATTTCGACCTTTCTAAGCCTATTTATATATAATTTTATAATAAATAATAATTCTCCTGGTCGCCGGCACCACCTGTGGCAGTTCCGTATTTCCCTATGTCTAACTAAATATAATTTTGATATTACTATTTCTAATTTAATGCGGAATCTTCAATTTCCCTGTGCGGGCGTCCTGCTCGCAAGACACGCTTCTGTTATGGATTCGGTATTCTCCTACGTGCGAGCTCTCCCGGTCGCCAGTGTGGAGATCTATCTTTCTACCTTACTTAATACTAATTTTTACGCTTAATGCTAGTCTATTCGCTTAATATCTAAATTTGGCCAACGTGATCGTTCTAGTGGTTAAGAATATTCCCCATGTTATGTCCGTAATAATCCTAATTTTTTTAATCCGCGTTTTCAATTATCAAATATCCAAAGTTTACAAATATCCAAATATTATAGCCGTTAAAATACCTATAGAGCAATTATTAAAATAAATATACCGATTATCTTACGGTATACGACTAAGTAGCAGAAAACTTCCCGTCAAGCGGTATGATATTCGAGCGCGCCCGTTATAGCATTAATTATGTACGTGTTATTCAGAGCTAGAATGTAAGAGTGTGGAATAAATTATACATATGTACGCATTATTCAGAGCTTAAATGTAAAGTGAGGGTGAAATTATACGTATGACACCAACCTTGTCGTAGACTCGTACTCGTGACTGTGGCCGCTTCATGGTGTCGCCTAGCTGTTCATAAATTATGTGGACATGTGAAACAACATGCGACATGCTAAGTGTCTGCCTCGCTTGACAAATATGTTCCGTGGTTACATGATAAGTTCCCCAGACACCAGACTGTGGCGTACGTTCGACTCCCCTGACCCCAAATTCAGAATCCGTACGTCTGGCGCATATTCGCAGTAGACGACGGGCCCTGAACTTCGAACCCTGCACCCAACGCGTTCAAAAGTTTAAAGATGATGATGATGATAATCCAAAGTTTTGATTCGGCCAATGTCTAAGTGAACAATATCATTTGTTATGACTCATTCAAGATGCATGGCCGAGGTCCTTGTATCTCCAATACGCTGCTGTTCAGTATCGGTAGGAAAGTGGCCAATTCGGGCCGCGTCCACCACTGAAGGTAATTAATTGTGATGATTGTGACAGCTATTTAGTATCGGTAGGAAAATGGCCAATCCGGGGCCGCGTCCACCACTGAAGGTAATTAATTGTGATGATTGTGACATGACTGTACGATTCTCAGGAAATTCCCTTAATTCCTTGGGTGCATCTGAACACGTAGGTCATGTGACAATGGTGTCAGAAGAATAGTTTAATTTATCTGCAGGATGATCCTCGGTGTCTCGAACCATGCATCTCGAATAAGGCCAGGAACAAATAGTTAGGATTATTATTACTGCATGCTGGTGCGTGTGTATGTGTGTGGATTGCCGACGTGGCGGCTTAATTGTAGCACATTTCAGGAACACTGTCTCGGGGTATTAACCTCTAGAGACACTACTATCATCCTCCTCATACAGCTGAAGTACGGGTACCACGGCGACCACACAGAAATCACCTCGATGCAAACTCAGTGCGGACTAAGCTATTTACGCCAGATTATATATCGGAAACAGATCATGAACGGTAAACATACGTAGGGTTAGCCTGTAGCCTTGTGCACCCTACGCAGACCGATGATGTCCAGAACTTTTTCGTTATGGCTATCATTACCAAACCAATATAACCATAGCTAGCCCGTCCACACTTCATGCTACCGAATGACTCTGTTCAGCCTCCAAAAGCACCTTTTCCTCCCAATCAAATCATCTTAGGAAAACTACAATTCACATAGGCGTTGAAGGTCGGTAGAATGAAGCACCTGGTTTCGGCTTGATAACCGAAAAGATAAATGTTTAGATAATGTAGGAATCAGTGCGGAATCTTACTTGTGAGATATGTCGTAAAGTAAAATGTTCAGTGAGTTGTTAGCACAATATCAATTATAAAGGTCAGTATGATTCGCATACGCATGCGATTGTGTATTCCCAAAGTAAATACACACACAAAGTTCTCGGATAAATTCTATCATTTCTACCTACTAGCCATTACTTCGGATCGAAATGTAATCTATAAAATGCGCCCGTCAGGATTTATGAGATTTTTAGATCTAGATTTCCGCGGATAAGTAAATATACAAATAATTACGTACATAGTTACATGATTATCTACACGGCCAATAGTAGTATATAATTGGTCCTAAACAATGAGATACATGTAACTGAAACTTGTAGGTGGGTGTTCCCAATTTATAAAACGGACAGTAATTAAATAAAATGAAATATCAAGTGGCCTAGCGGTTACGCCAGTCCCTTTCTATGAATGAGTAATTACATGAGGATCCGATTCACACTACAGTATTTGTTAGCGGTTTTAATTATGTATACAAGCATGCTAAAAGGTAAACTTAGTATTTTGGGTCCTCTGCTACGGTTCTCAGCGTCAGCGCCAACCCCGGTCTGCCTTCAGTCACCACACTCGCGATTTCGGAATTTCAGCACGACCTTCGCGGACCCGAAAAACAACACGATCACCCCTAAAACACTCGCGGCGTAAACCTCCAAAAGAAAAGCTTCAAAAGCGACCCTCTCCCGTGCGATCACGAAACTGACTCTCGTAAGGTAATCGATTATCACTTTAACACATCAGATCAATTCTAACAACCCTCGCGGCCGCGTAAACTCCATACCGACCGACCCCCATCTCGCCATTCCCAAAGCTCGAAGCCGACTATCGAGAAACCGTTCACAAACACCGACCCGCCCCTGGCGTCTCCACCCCTGCTCCTCTGTGGAGAGGCTTCCGCCACCCCTTGCTCCTGTCGCATATGCTCTAGGAATTTCTCGGAATTCATATTTTTTTTATCAGTTGGTTATCTGTGGATCATCACAAGCTAACGTAAATACTTTTAATAAATTTACTCGTAATCTCAAATTTTTTCTTATATTGGTAGTGGTAGATTTTTTAATAAAACAGGCGAGAAGTGAGAAGGCTGCGCCTACACTATATTGTATTTTTTGTTCTTTGGAGTACACGACGAGACAAATCTAAATATAGGGAAATAACGAAAGTGTAATACAGGGTGAATATTATGTTCCAGGCCGATATTATTTCATTCGTCAAAATTTCAAGCGTAACTCGGGCTGTGTGTAAAGTAAACCGTCGTGTTGAAACCGCACGTGTTGCAGGCCCGTTCGACCCAATTTGGCCACTAAGAAGTTTATACAGCATTGCCTCTCGCATCCTAAAAGAAATATGGTCCGATGATTTCGCTGGCCTACATGGCGCACTCTACAGTAACTCTGCGCGGGTGTAACGGTCGTCGGTACATCAATTGAAAATTTTCAGTGCCCCAATAATGGCTATTTTGTTTATTAAGAAAACCTGCCAAATGGAAAAGAGTTCCATCGCTCGCGATGATATATTCCAAAAGTCAGGATTGTATTTGTTTTAATGACTTCAACACATTGTTAAAGCGTCAGGTGCTCCATAATTAATTATAATCAACTACCCTCTACGATTACCAAATGCGAACTGACAAATGTCTGCCAAACCAAAATGACTGTTAAAGAAAATCGACCTGAAATATAATATTTATCCAGTATATACGTCAAAATATATCTTGTATGTCAAAACGACAACAAAAACATTTTTTTCGTTTAATTTAATTCCAATTTATCTCACACGTGTCTATAAAGTAACTAACTGATATCAGCAGACTAAAATTTGATATTTCACTTTTGCGTATTTCTGCTTTGAACTTTCAGGCCGTCGAAGTCGCCTCTGCGTTTGACGTTCAATATTTATTGAAGAAACCTAGCGCTAAATTTCACTGTAAGACTCCCGCTGCGTGTCTGGTGAAGGAACCACTGTAAAAAAGAAGGTACACTTGTTTTATCAGCTGGTTTATTCACTGTAAGACCGCAATGTAAAGGTCTTACTACATTATATAGTCAACTTATTCTTATCTACATACCAGAGTACATGTTAGTTGTTATATATCATTATTTAACCTCAGTTACCAATATTAATAAAGTAAATATTAACTTCCTTGTAGTGATCTCATACCAACCATGGAGCCCGACCATATCATTAATTAAATGTTGGTTATTTACTTAATTATTACTATACTATCTTTCCATATATATAGAACGAATCAGAACTCGCTAGCACCACTACTATTTTTAACCTAAAGTCGTAACAACTATTATTCTGTTCATACGTGTTATAATTATATCATAAATAAATCGTTGCAGAAGTACATTGTGATAATAGTGTGTTCTTGTCCTCCACAAAAGCCCCACCGTTATCATCCTGATTGCCCAAGTCTCGGACGTTAGTTGGATATCCTAGTATCCAAGCTTGTGGGTCACTACGGCAAGATGGATTACTTAACTAGTCGTATATATCGTACACTAGGAAATGTTTTCAGTTTAGCGAACTCCCGCAAAGCCGAGTATTATATCAGTTATAGAGGTGCAGCTGTCAGTCTCGCGGCGAGGGAAGAAGACTCCGCTCTCCGTGTCCACGCTGGTACCCTTCTCGAGTGTCCGACGCGCTAGTCGCCTGCGAGTAGTCCCGTGAGATGGGCTACGCGAGGTCAATCGCCACAGAACTTTAAAATTTCAATAAATAAACTATTTTTACTACATTAAAAGCATTTTTATTAAAACTAACATGATCAAGTTGATCAAAAATGAAAAATACAAAAAAAATGCACGTTTCCAGAAAAGATGTTTAAAGAAAATGAAATAACACATTATAACTTGTCATTAGGTAATTATTCACATTTTAGCTGCACGGTGGCGATGCGTAATCTGTAACTTTTACTTTTATATAATAAATATTTAGGCGGGCCCTGGGCGGGCGCCCGGGAGCCCGGGAGCCCTGGAGCCCGAGCGCGCCGCTGCCCGCCGCTATCGCAATCTAAAGTACCGCGGTATTGATGAGAAAATTGTTCAAAACAGTAATGTATTGATGTATTGTTATTTCCGAGCTGCTCATTATCGCATCACTCAGAAGTCGGCCGCTGCGACAGGCCGCTCGTCGCATCCATCTCATATTATAATTAAATTAATTACGTGCTGAGAGGCACCGCACCCATCGGTCGATGATAGTACAAAGTAATACGTATTAACCGATTTTCTCAAAACTGTGCACAATTACGGTAAAGGTAAAAAAATGTGCACGTGTGAAGTATGGAGAACAATCATTCACAAAAATGTCGCGTTGAACATCTAACATCTGGAAGCGATATATATCAAACATCGGCTATTTTAAGCATCGTCAGACCATAGACAAAAAACTTTACTAGGTATTTTTCAAAAGACAACAGTCTTTTGTTTCATAATACATTTAAAACATCTACAGAAATTGCCGTCAGGTACTGATTTCATCTGAGAATATTGTTTTTTTCTCAATTTAACAATATTTAATATTTAAATTCAACAAGGGGTTCGCTCGAGCCCCTCCGAGCCCCCTCCAGCCCGCTCCCGGTTCGAGTCGGACACGGATAATTTGTATTCTGGATGCTGCGCGATGTGGCTCCGTGACGACTGCGATTGTCCATAATCATCGCGGGCTGTTTGCCGCGGAGAAAAAATATATTAACTTAATGTCTACATTCCGCTAGCCACAGTGTAAATATGTATTTAAAGCGGCTCACTAAACACGACTAATAATATTACTATATTTAAATTATAATATGTAGAGTCTAATTTATAATATATAAAATATTTCATTATTAGGACAGTTCACGTTCGTGTGATTATTGTTTCAGAACTCATTCCAAGTATTTCTTTACTAACACCGCTCTTAATTCTTAATCGATATCTTCAAAATTACACCTTTATATCTAAACCGTTTGTTTAACTTATGAAAGAGAATATTTCCGTCTCTACACTGAACCGAAGACAGATACAGATTAAAAGGAATCACAGGGGGATCACGATCCTTAGCGACGAGGAGAATTATAAAAGAGATAAAGATAATATTAATGTATATATTTATTTGGGAATTTCCAAAGCCGTAATACCACACCGGCAACCCGTTTACGCGCCCAGCAATTATGGAACATTAAGTTAATGAGCTGAAGCTTTGACCGAGAGACCGAGCCGAATCGGCGTCAGTGCGGGGAGCTACGAGCTATGAGCTATTCGCTATTCGCTATTCAGCTACATAAAAGTGTTTTGATCATTTAGATATCGGTCTGCAGTTGGAAGGCCACTTTCGCGATGTTCATTACATTTGACGGGAACGGTCGATCGCATCACCGAGTCGGGTGACGCCACTGCCGCACCTCGAACTCTATTATTCTCTTCAACAACTTCAACTTATTTTTCAAAATAATACAGTAGAAATCGTTTAATACGAAACCTCGGGGACCTGAATATTTTTCATGATGAAAGAAATGAGAGACACTAGACTGCGACAGAAAGTCAAGTGCGGGAGATAAGTTATCCGGGTAATGATTAAAATGGCGAGAGTGGAGTGCGGCAAGCGGCATCCTTTTTTATTATCAAATGTCAGCTTGAAAAATATAAAGTCGAGTTATAAAGTCGGAAACGGGAAATAATTTGGTGACCGTTTCGTGACGAGCGTTGTCTTTCTCGTGTTAAGGAAATCCTGACTAATATTACGCTTTCCCATCTGCATCTGTGCCGGCTTCAGTAGTGCCATAATGGCTGTATAGTGCTTGATTAAACGGACAGGTCTGTGAAGACGAACTTAATTAAATTAATAATAATTTTACTCTCACATTTCTCTGCCTTATAGTCCTTCTTAAATTTTAAATTGTACTCACTGTATAAAGTATTTTGTATCGTCTGAGAAAACATGTGACTGGTTCAATAATAGTTTGACTTTTATTGTAATTCTCGTATTTACTGATAAACTGTATATTTTCTGAATAAAATTGGTTACGATTAACACTTAAATATTTTATCTTTTATATATTCAATAACAGTACGAAAATATATACATACAATTTGAAATGAAAACATATTTTAGTGAAAACGTTTTTAGCGAAATTTCATACTGGCATCTGTCATATTTCCTTCCGTTTATGGTAAGGTAGAAATCTTACCATAGACATTATCTATCCACCATTCTTATATGTCGTTTCTGTTCTTTTTGACAGCTAACTTACAAAGATGGAATAATTTTAATTACATCGACATTTTATTTACGTGTGGTTTGTTTTAAGGAAAACTATCGTTGAAATATATGTAAATTGTATCGAGTCCCTGACCACGCAGCGATCACAATGGTCACGAAGCGACCACTAATGGCCGCGAACTGGCCAAAATAGCCGCCCGTAGGAACTAGCAGCAAGCCATCGGTAATAGCCGGTGAGACCCTGACTGCGCAGCGGTCACCAGAGTCACCAGAGCGGCAACTGCAGCCACCCGCGAGGCATAGCAGTGAGCAATCTCGCTTGCCTGCTAGTAAATATATGAAAACACTTAACATTTTGTAGGGACAGGGATTGAATTCATTCTCGCGACCTATCCCTTCTTAACGGTTGAGTCAGCTCGCTTCTGGAACAATTCTGACAACAGAAAGATCCTTTACAGTACAATACAATAAATAATAGAAATACGTTTTCCTCAATATTAAGTCACGTACGAATATTATCTAAAATGGTAAAAATTAAACTTCTTGAATTTCCAAAATATTCAGGGTTTCAATTCTCGCCAGGGAGAATTTCATTTTTATTTAACTAATTTTTTTTCCGAACCGGAAGCCATATTCTATGCAGAATATTTTCCGAGACATGCAACGCGTTTTTTGTAATTTTTTGACTATCGTATGATGTGTTTATCAATAGTGATTATCAAAAGTCAATGCAAGGTCTCGGTTGTTTCCAAACTCAGCATGAATTGAAAGTATTCCCGATAAAATGTAACCAAAATCTATTTTTGGTATTTCCGATACAAATGAAATCAATTTCTCGTAATATCGAAATAATAATCTCTTTCTAAATGTCACGGCTGAAATAATTATACTTATAGCTCTTAGTATGAAAAACATTATTATACACTAATTTAATGTATTCATTATAAATATATAAATATGAAAACAATATTTATATATTTATAATTAATACATTAAATTAATATTTAAAACATCACAGACCTACGTTCTGAATAATTACAACTTCGCAATAAGAATGTGTTCTCCTTAACATTATTACATGATTAACATTGATTAACATTCGATTTAGTAAACAAAAAATTGGTTGTCTGTAAAGTCGGTTTACGGACGATAGTTTAACGTGACAACGTCATAAGAAAACATTGATGAAATGATTGCATACTTTTATGAATAAAATGGAATCATTTTTATTGAATTATCATTATTTTGTATGGATACGAAGAAGGAGTGAAATGAAATCTACAATTTTTTATTGATATATTTTATTCGCACTCATTAATTCAAATATGTTTATTACTTTGATGAACAGTTTATTTACAAGTAACAATGTGCTTTTAGCAATTTATTTACAACTTTTATACATGTGTGATATTTAACGTCTTCCAATCTGTGTTATTCTGTTAAAGATAGGTCGGTGATAGGAAAAGATGAATGTACACTGCGCCAAGTACAATTTTAAACGTTGTATCAGCAGTGAAGCATGTAATTTCAGCCAAGCACACGTCGCCCGTGTTTTTGGTGAGACGAGTTGCGTCCGACAATTCAACGGGACAATGGCGACAAACGGGACAATGAGTCATGTTTTTTCGTGCGTGCAGCGGGCGTTCATCGATTTATAAGACGTTGTCACGTCAAAAATCTGATGAAATTACTGAATTTGTTAAAGATGATGTAGACATTGAGATAATAAGTATTGTACCGTTTAAAAATGATAAATTCGATTCCCGTATTATGGAATGAGTCACCGAGATTAGAAAAACATAAAAATCTATAACAATGAAGAAGTTTTGCAAGTTACAGTTTAACGTGTAGCTGAGCGTTTGGAAAAAAATTATTAATTATTGATTAAAATACGAGAAGAGAACATATTAAAAAGACGTTGGCAACCGTCAGTAGATAAGTAAGCAGCGCCGCCGACGGTACCAAATTGTTTTCTAAAACTATTTTTCTGCAAGGCTCTTTTTTTTAAACCTACAGGTGCACACAAAAGTTAGCCTTGACCTGTGAGTCGTTATTTGGGTGCGTCCAGGTTCGAATCCCTCCAGCGACTAAATATTTTTTTCGATAGATAGATTTTTTCTGTATATCTTTTAACTTGATTCATTTAATTAGAATTAAAATACCGCAGAAGTGTGTTCTGGATACGCAACACCCCAGCAAAAAATGTGCTCTCCTTAGGGCCGGTCGTGTGATCATTGGTAACTATTTCACTAACGGCCGTGGTTAAAATCGTTTGCGGGTTATTTGAACGTCAAATTTACTATTGTCAAAACATAGATGAGATGTCTATAGATGTGATAAATAATGAAATATGCTTTATCTATGGATTTTTTCGCTTAGGCGTTCGATATCTGTCATTTTAGTGGCGAAATTTTTTCGTATTATGTGTAATAATGTATATTAAACGACGAGATCATCATCGGACGAACTGTCATCACTAAAATAACGGGATATTGAATGATTCATTGTCCTACACTGCAACTTCTAAGTATCAATGTGTCAGATGACTTTTGGAACAGCTGTGAAAAATCCGCTATCGATTCTCGCTTTTACTATCGGATATCGCGGAGCAAAATAAGTTTACTGCCGAATGTACTTTCGAGAAGTAAATATTTTTTTACTGACGATGGAACAACCCGTTTTCGCAAAAATAAATACTTTAGTAACTTTTTTAGTAAACAGTTACAATTGATCATAAACCGGTCCTTAATATTTTTTATTGTTTGTAATAAACTTTTTACAATAAACCACTAATTTTTGACGTGACAACGTCTTATAAATCGATGAACGCCCGCTGAACGCACGAAAAAACATGACTCATTGTCCCGTTTGTCCCGTTTGTCGCGTTACGCCGAAGGCAAGCGTGCGAGCGAGAGCGCGGATAAGCGATAGAGAGGCACGATCGGCGTACCGTTCGGATTGTGCCGCATCTATCTCTCTTCCACTCGATTGGTCGATGCGTCTGAGTAGAAAAGAGACAGCGGCAGCACACAACTTATACACCTACAGTACCTACACGTGATCTGTTTACAACTGTTTATAAAGTGAAGTGAAATGTTAATGTGGTTTTCATTGTTTATATTTTCACTCCTTCTTCGTATCCATACAGAATAATGATAATTCAATAAAAATGATTCCATTTTATTCATAAAAGTATGCAATCATTTCATCAATGTTTTCTTATGACGTTGTCACGTTAAACTATCGTCCGTAAACCGACTTTACAGACAACCAATTTTTTACATTAAAAATCAACCGGTTCAGAAAAGGTAATTTTATTTAATTCTTCTTTAATTTGGGATTATCTATTTTACACGTAAACAAGGTTGGTCTTAAAATTAAATAATCTAGACTCGTTAGGAATAAGTAAAGCGTGTAAAAATAACCGAAATATAAATAAGCAACTTAATTTAATCATCCGTCCTATTCTAAAAGTGTATCCAATAATTTCGGATCATTTTCCCATATCTTTCGTCATCATACTAATTTAATTAATTAAATAAGATATAATAGAATTATTTTTGTGATAACTTTTAAATAAAAAATTTAAACATTGAATTTTTTAAATTTTATATTTCGATTTAGTTTTTGTGCTCCAAAAAGGATAGTTTTTAATATGAAACTCGCGCGGTTTTGTATAAAAAAACAAGGTTTTGTATAAATATGATTTCCACAGGATTGTACGGTCGTGTGTGTGAGTGCCGCACCGCCGGCAAGCGTGAGTGCGAGACTATAAAGGGTGGCGCGCGGCAGGGCGCGGTCTCTTTCTCTGCGTATTCATCGACTTAATCGTTTGACCTATACCAATGATATACCTTATACTAAATTGTGTTTTATTAAGTCTATTTCTTGGACCTTCACATTACGAGGTGTACACTGAAGACGTACTTAGAAGACAAGTACGTTACAATAAATTTAGTTAAAAATGTGTACCATAATATTTTCGCAGCAAATGTTAGAAATATTAGGGTTAGTTACTAAATATACCATTATTACGATCCGAAGTTGACTGACCTTTTGTTGGTTCTGTAAACGTTAACTCGCTATATAGGTCAGTAAAACAACTTAGATATAATTATACACAGAAGGCTGTAATACAATGTGGATACTTTCAAGGCCGCGAGAACATTCGTATCAAGGTGCGTGCTTGGTTTTTCCCACACTGACCCTCCCGAGAAGTGATCTCGAGACACGGCATTTCGGAACGGAAACAGAAGTAAACAAACATTTAAATATCTGAGTCATAACATTTTTTTTATGTACCTAAGCTTGATTTGACTTACGAGTTTAATCATTATCAAACTGAATAGATTACTCTGACTGCGACTACATAGATAGTTTCAGTAAACAGTCGGTAGTCAGCAGTCAGCTGTCAGCAGTCAGTAGTGATTAGTCAGGTGTGCGTGTTATATGCCGGCTACATTCTTCCATTTTAGCTAATCAAATTAGATTAATTTGATTCAAATTGTCATCGTATTCATTTGTCTAGATCAACCAGTCAGGTCGACGATCGCATTGTTTACATTTAGTCCTTCTTGAGATAAAAGGGTCCCAGGGCAGAGAGGTCGGGGGCGGGCCGCTCGGGGGGCTCGCGCGAGTTCATCATTAAATTTGACATGCCCGAGCCTTGACGAGCCCCTTGTTAAATAAAGAAAAATCAATAATATCAGATGAAATCAGTACCTAAGTGCAGTATTATGAAACATAAGACTTTGTTACCTTTTGACATTTCTCGTAAAATACATTTATTTCGGGTGCATAATAAAAGAGAGCTGCCATTTTCTTGTCTATAGTCTAATAATGCCTAAAAACGCCGATTTTTGGTATATATAATATTATATTGCTTTCAGATGTTAGATGTTCAACGCGACATTTTTGTGAATGATTATCCTTCATACTTCACACGTGCACATGTTTTTCCTTTTACCGTAATTGTGCACAGTTTTGAGAAAGCCGTTTAATATGTATTACTTTGTACCATCATTGACCGAGAAGAAGTTCAGTTTCAATCCAGTGTTCCGTTTTGAAACATGGAATTGGGGCGAAAAGAATAGTAGGTACCTATTTCAGCGTCAGTCTTGGAACTCTTCATTCTTGCAATCTAAGTTAGATAAGTACATTGTTCACCTATTGATATTAATTACTCGACTGTAAGTATATTGCGTATTGTTACCTAATATAAGTAACGTTCGATTGCTTTAATAATTATCGCGTATAATTGTATAATAGTGATAAAAAAAATCCGCCCCTTCCCCGGAACTCTGAGGAAGCGAATAACTCTGAGGTTAAGCTAGTCCCTCCTAGTGTGATATTTAGCCCAAAAAATCTTCCCTTAAAAAGAAAGTATTTACGTTAACCTAGACAAAGGATTTAGAGTATGAAAAGCTCGAAGCGGCGGTAGACGATCTTAATGTTTTGGATATCGGTTGTAAGAAATTCTTTAATTGTCTAACCAATGTTTTTAAATAAGGTGCAACACTGCTCTAAATTCAACACTACGCTAAATTCAACACTACGCTAAATTCAATACTACGCTAAATTCAACACTACGCTAAATTCAACACTACGCTAAATTCAACACTACGCTAAATTCAACACTACGCTAAATTCAACACTACGCTAAATTCAACACTACGCTAAATTCAACACTACGCTAAATTCAACACTACGCTAAATTCAACACTACGCTAAATTCAACACTACGCTAAATTCAACACTACGCTAAATTCAACACTACCCTAAATCCAACACTACGCTGATGTAAGAAATATAATTTGCGAGCCGATATTTGTCTTCGTAATTAGACGAGAGTGAAGAAGTAGGACTCGCGCCACGAGTAGCGGAGCATCATACCAGAGCATCGCATTTAGTGAAGCAGGTGAGTATGGAACATTTATTAAGTATATATACATACTTAAATAGATATTTGCCTCGTGTGCAGTGGCGCGCTTAGCTATCGACCTCCTGGAGCCCCAGAATTTTAGGTCCCCCTAAAATCACCAAGTAAAAATAATAAACAGTCATTAAGCATTACAATAAGAAATCATGCGCCGGCATTTCATCATCAAACGTTAATGCGCAACACGGCAAGTGAGAAAAAGACGATCGAGACCCTTCTGTACGTACAATTATTATAGCGTCATTTATTTACATGATTATATAAAAAATAGTATTATAACCTAAAACAATGAATCCCCCGATACCTCACCCCATTTTCGTACCATTCACAGGAAAACAATGAATCCCCCTATACCTCACCCCATTTTCGTACCATTCACAGGAAAACAATGAATCCCCCTATACCTCACCCCATTTTCGTACCATTCACAGGAAAACAATGAATCCCCCTATACCTCACCCCATTTTCGTACCATTCACAGGAAAACAATGAATCCCCCTATACCTCACCCCATTTTCGTACCATTCACAGGAAAACAATGAATCCCCCTATACCTCACCCCATTTTCGTACCATTCACAGGAAAACAATGAATCCCCCTATACCTCACCCCATTTTCGTACCATTCACAGGAAAACAATGAATCCCCCTATACCTCACCCCATTTTCGTACCATTCACAGGAAAACAATGAATCCCCCTATACCTCACCCCATTTTCGTACCATTCACAGGAAAACAATGAATCCCCCTATACCTCACCCCATTTTCGTACCATTCACAGGAAAACAATGAATCCCCCTATACCTCACCCCATTTTCGTACCATTCACAGGAAAACAATATTTTATAGTATTTGCTGATATTTTCAATCTGTATAACATATTTTTCTTCTTCTTTTTTCCTTCCTTCATATCAGATGAGGCGCGGCTCACAATACACCTCCACAAGTGTCTGTCTCTAGGGTGTCGTATTTGATGTGGTCGTCGCTGTTGCGAACTACTCGAGCCTGTGCTGTACATAACATGAAGATCGGAAAGATAAAGGTGTGACCCGACACAACTCTGATTGCATATTTAATGTCTTATCTTAAATACTAAATTAATGTATTAATTATAAATATATACATATAAAATTAATTTTGTCGAAAAATATTGTTTTTGCGTCACCAGGATTCGAACCTGGATCTTCATTTCCAATCCGGGGAAGTACACTACCGATTGTGTTATAACGCCAGTATTTTTCAAGACAAATTTTCGAACCTATGTGTTACATTTTTTTAAATTAATACACCTGTCTTTCCATTATTTGAAAGCCATCTACATTATTTTTACAGAATCTCAAATACCTTTGAGTAAACCGACTGCAGACGCCAGAATTATCAATTCATTTTTATTAAATTTTGGGCACATTGATACAACATATATTATTAAGGAAAACACATTCTTATTGTGAAGTTGTAATTATTCAGAACATAACATTATTTAAAATATCACAGACCGTCTGTTCTGAAAACACATTCTTATTGTGAAGTTGTAATTATTCAGAACATAACATTATTTAAAATATCACAGACCGTCTGTTCTGAATAATTACAACTTCACAATAAGAATGTGTTTTCCTTAATAATGTCTCATCTTTCCATTTGCTTGTAAATTGGTTACAGTAATAAAATAATTACCTATCCTAACATAACTGAAGGTAGACTTCCCATAATTATGAGACATTGTTATCTAAACCGGGACAATTATCGCTTCACATTTGGTTCTCGCAACACCAAATTTTGGTTCAAAGAATTTTGAAATTCAATTTGGACAATTTGGACTGTAGTCAGAAGTTTTGAAGCTCATATCATGCATTACTGTGTGAAGCTCATATCATGCATTACTGTGTGAAAGGCGAATGCGGTCTCTTCGGCCAAATCATTTTAAGTGTAATCATCATTTTTAAAGAATATTTTAATAGATGGAGAGCTTGCGAGAGCCATTACACGATCTTTCATGTCCACTCGCCCACATTGCCGGCACTTCACTTTGCTATCTTCACCGCAAAGATTTTTTTATAAATGGATTGTCTTTTTGCAGTTCATTCGTAAATTTTCAATTTCTTTTCGGCATTTTAAACACAATTTTAAAAGAATTAGATTAAAACCTGTACTAAATTAGATTTCTGCTGTGTCACTTTACTAAAATATAATTACACTGCAAGTGATCAGCGTAAACTATCTCCCGCGAAGACGCGGAGAGCGGCGCGGTTGCGGGGGTTGGCTACGCCGCTCGTGCACCGCCGGGACCGATATGACAATCTCGGTCAAACCGGGACGTATGGTACGCCTAAAGGTAATTTTGTAAAAATATTCCGTCTTTCACCTGTCCATGAACAATTTATATTTGTACGTCACTCTGAGCATTAAATAATGAAAAAGTCAATTGACATCATTTTGAGTGACAGCAAAATGACACAATAATTGTTCACGAGACAGTTGTGATACAATGGCCGAGCGAATGAAATGATCCTGACTATAAATGGCGCTCTCAGATATTCAGATATTGCCTAATAATTGAGCATCTACCGCGGCGGTATGTCGTTCGTTAAGTTCGCGTCTCTACTTGTAATTTTAATTACTCAATGCGCAAATTCTTCCTTCGAAAATTCCAGGGGAAACATTCACGTAATGAAAAATGAAATTGAAAAAGCTATGGAGGACTGCGGGGACACCAAAGATTCGGGAGAAATCTCAAAATCCGAATTCGAAAGAAAATCGGCTGACCCCGGAAACGTTCCAGGGTGGTACGCCCCTGGCAGTCGCGTGGAGGACAATACGTCGCGCCGCGCGAGGAATATTCAAATCTTGCTGGGGAGAAAACGTCATCCTGGAAACGAAAAGAATCTGGACGGGAGTAACAGCGGAGAATGGGATTACGGCGAAGCGAGCAGAGGCCAGGGCGGGTGGGACAACCCCGAGGACGACAAGTCGGTGATGGACAATATCTACAGCCACAGCAGAAGAAACAATTCCTACGGTTATCCGGGAAATAACGAAAACTCTTCTTCGGGAGCCGACAAGTCCGTTCAAGAACAAAACTCCACGAAATACAATCGAGGCGGGACGAATAATAACTTTGATAGCAGAGGAGCCAGGATTCATCCGTCGGCAGGGTTCAGGAAGTTGATGGATGACCGAGTGTATAAGAGCATGAAAGATCTGAACCTCACGACTAATTACTACGACCCGTTCATGACCAGAGGAATTAGGTCGGCGGAGCCGAGTCAGCCCAGACAGCGAAGATATGACAAAATCATCAAAACTACCAATGAAAATGAGGTTTGTCTCGTTTCATCTCTTTCACTTAATGTTATCAATTATCAGTGATGAAATAAACATTTCCATGGAATATTCAAACTTACGCTTGAAAAGTATTTTTTAAATCCAGTAAAATACAAACACTGAAGCTTCCTAAATAAATGTTCCGCTAGATACCCATTTCAATACCTGTGTATCATACCTAATAATTGCACTCATTATTTAGGTTAGTTAAACGAATCACATTTGATCCAAAATTTGTAAACACAATCATTCAATTTTTCATCTCTTTTTACAGTAACTCTTATCCGATACCACTGAGACCGAAGGATTGTCGGATAATAGAATTTTCCAGATATCTGATTATCATTTGTGGGGTGAAAGACCTACATCCTTCCCTTTCACCGGCTAGACAGTGTAGAACATGAGATCTGCGGGTTCTTTAACTTGAGCACACGTACACACCTCATTTTTGTCACATTCTGCCTTCATTCTAAACTGGGAAAATTTTATAATAATACCTGGAGATTATAAATAAACGATGTTAGTCATTAGTAAAAGTAAGACAGACATCTAATCAAGAAAAACACTAGACTACAAGAAATAAAACAAAATCCAGACAAATCCTCATCTCGTCGGGTTAGGCGCGAGTTCGTCGTCCTCGTATGGGACACCACATGTCTTGGCATGACATCACGTTTTAGCCCGCAGCATCCAGGCCGAAGCGATTAGATTCATAGATTTGTTATAGATCATCATGATAAAGATTTGTTATAGATCATCATGGTAAAGATTGTCGTCTACAGTGAGGCGACTAACTCCAAGGTAAATCCAAAATATTAAATGATGTTAAAAACAGAGGTATGCACCAGAGGCATAAACCAGAGGCAAAGCCAGAGACAAAAACCAAAGGCAAAAATCAGAGGCAAAAACCAGAGGGAAACGTCCTGTTTCCTGTAAAAATTATTTACCATGCGATTAGATTAACAAGTTAATATTAAATTATGCACTAGTGATTGAACAATAAAAAATACTTACCCTCTGGGTACAGTGAATTACACACAGCTACATTTTAGTCTGACAGCTTTGGCGATGGTTTGAAAATGAACCGTAGATTGCAACCGTTTTTATAAACTGAGACACTGAATGTGATACCAACTTGAGGGTAACTATTTGTGAAATGTCAAGGTGCCTAACAAAAATAAGTGACGGGGCAATTTTGTATGTGACCCCCATTTATAACGTCACACACTCTTTAAATTACCATAACACTATACAAAATACAATAAAAGTCTGTAAACCTAGTTAGTGAAGAGACAAAAGTGTAATTCAATTAAATAACTAGTTTTATTGAGCTACTGTATAAAATATAAACTGAACAGGTGAAATGTTTTAACTTGATTAATGGCACAAATCACTCTTGAAGGGTTGATTGCCCATGTAAAAGAAGAAGAACAAGTGTAATGAAAATACAATTGAGAACACCACTGTAACAACACTGTATATCGGTGTTGGGTAGATCTGAGTTATGAATACCACAATGTTGTATATTTTCTTAGACATCCAATATATTATACAACCATGTCAAATAAATAATAATTAATTACACACAATTTCCGAGCGAGCTTCCCTGCAACAACACTTATATCATTCAATGATAGTTAGTCAGTGCTCTGTCTATCTATCAACATTTGTAAAAATAGATGTACAGGTTATTGCTAGTTGGGATATATATATAATTTTTTAAGACAACACTAAACTCTACTATGTATATAATAATATACCACCACTCTCAAGCAACATCCGGTTGCTTAGAGTACCGGATAAGAGAGAGTATATGCCATTAAATTGATTCAGCCCTCGAAATTTGTTAGAACACTAACAAGTTGTATTGTAGAATACCTGTTATTTTTGATATTAATGTAATGATTTTCTCTTGCATTCCAGTGTTTAAGCCAGTGCGTTTTCACAAATCTACAAATAGTAAGTTCTATATTCTCTACTAGAATTTGAAAATCACAGCAGATTAACATTTATTATTGTTTTCGAGCGCATACCATATTTTGTAATCAAATAGGCAATCATTATTAGGTGCCTAAGCCCAAATCAAATACTTATACTTGAAATCATTAATCTTATTTCTAGCTATTTCTTCCTTATTATTATAGGTTATATTGAGTATGTAGTTCTAATAATTAGTGCTTGCTAATAATTTGTTGAAATTTGATCTGCAGGTAGATGACAGAGGAGTACCGACCGAGGGGCTCTTTATTAAACTACTCCAGGATAGCATCACTTCGCAGCAAAGCAGGTTCATGCTAGAAGATCAGCTCAACGCTTGCTTCCGTGAACTGGCATCGGGTAAGGGACTCCGTGTTGATGATTGTTTCTTATATAAACATCTCTAATCATAGATCCAACAACTGTATCTTGAAAACTCTAGGATAACAGATGAACAGTGTATATACTTTCTAGGCGATAATCAGAGGTAGGCACTACCACAATTCGGTATTGCCCGCTTTATAATAAATTTTATATATTTGGTGTCCAGACCATAATAGCCAGTTTACATTCTATTTCACAGATTTCTGTTTTTTATTTTAACTGATGGAATGTACAGACATTCCTATATATATAACAAAGATATAATATGGGGAACAAAAGCTTGCAGCCATTTCATTTCTGCTTGAGATGTATGTATTAATATTTTTAAATATTCAAACTCGGTCTCGCCCACCACAGGGACGTCCTAGTGGTTGTGGGCGTTTCATACAGTCGATCTTGGGTACCTGAAGAATTTAATAATTTCGGTGGGAGTTCTTTCGGCACGGAAGCTTTCTATAATCGCCGCTTTTTTATCGTACTCCATGCTCAGGTTAACAAGCTTGGCCATTTTGAGGTTATAAAAGTCTTACTGACATATTTAGCCAACTTTAGCGCCAACTAGCGCCTAACCCTGAATTCAAATATAGCAGAAACTTCTAATACAATTTTGTCTGGATTCTAACAGCGCACCCTGTATATATTAAAACCTCAATATAACGAACCTCGGTTTAATGAACTTTAGATATAAGGGACAAAATTTCCAATCAAAATTGAAAATTGATAAAACATACTGTAAATGTTATACATGTTCAAATAAAGTGTCCCCGCTCATAAACAGTATTCTGCGCATGATTAACATATCACCCTTCTCACATTCGAAGTCGAGTCATAATGAAATTCAGCTTTATTGCTATCATTTTTGTAATTTTAGAAAGCTAATTATCAAAAACAGCAGACTTTGAAAGTTGATGGTTTGTTCAAAGTAGGATTACCGAAAGCAAGCTCCTCAGCATAGATTGTTAACGAAGAGTAACAAGATGAATAAATAGGATTTTGTACGTCATTTTATATTTTTTAAACTTTATACCCGCATATAATTAAAGTGTATTTTCGGTATATAAAAGTTTCTGAAAAGGAATACAAAAAAAAAGTCTTCTAAATGTGCATACCAGATACATTATAATTTTGATTCTATATGAAATTAAATAAATAAATCTTGACTCGACCGACAAATCCTTCAGCTTACTGTTAATAATTGCTTACTTATGGTTCTTAAACCAGAGAAGGTTAATAAATCATATCTTTAGTGCATTTGCCAGGTTGCTGAGATTCCATATAACTTTATTAAGTACAATTAATTTATTGTGTATATTTACAGAATCTGAGGACAACGGATGTTCCTACTCCAACACTCTGGATCGGTGCATGGGATTAGAAATAAGGAAAAGAAAGTCACTTCTTAATGAAAACGCAAATGTTACCAAATCTACATAGATTTCCATAAATATAAATATCTCAGGATGAGCCACTCGGCACATGTTAATATGAAGCACCCCTCTTCAGTGTCTCTTCATGGCTGCAATGCGACAAGCTAAACAAGTATTATATAACATCTTTACATATTGCAAAAATACCCACATTTGTATTACTTTGCATCCAGTGTAGGAGATGCAAGCCGGTATATATGTATATTGAAAATGTTAAATAAACTTTGTACATGTTTAATCTATTCAGCAAACACGGGCTGGTCCAATTCTCCGGTCTCCCGAGCACCTTCTGCTTCTGCTGCACTACTGATTTAAACAAACACAAAAGTGACATGTACGTGAAAATTGATAGTTCGGACACTAGTGAGTGATACAGAGCAACTTAATATTCTTTATTATTATATTTATTGTATAAAAATTAACATTTCCCTTCTACTTTTATATAAGTAGTCACTGCACATTTAACAAAAAAAAAATGAAACCAAAAGTCACATAAATAGTTTTAATGCATAAAAAAAAAAAAAATGATTATTATGATAATCAATTTCTGGTGACTTGTGTTTTAAGGTCACAGAAACCTCACATTGCTACATTTCAAATATTGCAAAGCAAACACAACCATTAATGACATCAATACATTATGCTAAAATAAATAGATATACAAACAGCCCCTGTCCAAAAAGCAAAGGTGGAAATGGAATTATATTAACATGAGGATTAGGGTGAGCGGTTTGCTATTTGAGTCAATAACCGCTCGCGAGTCTACTAGAAAGGTATGTGGTGGAGAAATTGATCAAATTGTTGCTTTGTCGAACTCTTTCATCTTGCTGAATGTGATTAAACCATCTGCAGAGGTCCAAGTACGCCTCCCTCTCCGCCCAACTCAAGGAATCCTGAAATAAAACAAACCAGTTTGTAATTAATTTAATATTTACAGATACAGCATAGATTCAAAAACAAGTGGAAAGAACCAAAATCCAACTGAGATACTCAACATACCAATATTGTCTGTAAACCAAATTCTATAACTCAAATATATATTTATTTCTTCAAAAGTATGTAGCATAATGTGAGTGTTTCATATATTTCAATTAAAAAACTAATGCAGGGTTGGAGCTGAAAATTTCAATGTAAGTTTTTATAAAATAACTAAAATTTATTTTTCCATGATGCCTGAATTCCAATTTTGACAGAATGTCTAACAAATTGCCATTTTAAGGACCGGTGTCCTCAGATAATTTAAGTAATTAATTGATTAAATGTTAAGAGACAAAAATACTTACAATAATTTCGTAAACGGTGTGATAAATAATAACATCCGCTAATGTTTCACTGTATCCTACCAAGTAAGAACAGTTCTCTAAATAATTGTTTAGTTCCTGTAACAAGATTAAAACACAATTCTATAAATCCTATGTATAACAAGAAGATAATAACATCTGATGTAATTGATTGCATTAAAATATTGTTGTACACATAAAAAGATGTTGTTAAATTTACCAACCTTTAAAATCAATTTACTTTGATGCGAGTTCAACTTGGTTCGCTGTCCGTACAGAGAGGCAAACTCCAGCCACTGGTACACTGCAGCTTGATGCTCCTGGGTGCTCTTCGTGTCTAGTGATCTACTTCGACTAACGAGGAACAGCAGAACCGTTGCTAGACCCTTGTACTCCTTCCCATCACTCGTTATCTTTAATACCTGAAAACATTCGTTCATTTGGCAATTTCTATAGTTTTGTACACAGGATAAACCATTAAGATAACTCAATATATTACAAACAAAACACTTTCATATAAACAATCCTCGGATGAAATACGATCATTTGCGCCATGTGTTAATATAATTCACGGATACTGATTTTTTTTCAATTTCTAGATATTACCTGATCATTATTAAATGAGAGATTCTCCGCTTTGACCCCTAGATAATTCGCAATTTTATTTAAGGTCTGTATATTCATTTCAAATATAAACTTCGAAAAACAGATCAAAAAATACTCAATCTCACCCGGTTGTCAAAATTCGACAGGCGGCTATATTCTACATTTATCTATGGACTACATCGGCTACATCGCCAATCCCCATCAGGACAGTTTGCAATAAACACTCGACTGAGGTGTTACAGTTCATATAAAAATGCCACGATGTCATTCGATGCCATATGATTTAATATAATTTGATTAATCTCCGATTGTATCATGCTCCTGATCGCTCGTCAAAACGGCACCCCGCACTCTAATGGTGTGTTCGCTTCGCGACCCATATTACGCCTTCATTAGTACCATGGTTATAGGAAGAATGCAGGTGAATATAAACACACGGAAGATGCACAAATTAGACATTTATTAATCACAGTTTATACTCAATGGACAGGTGGAAATACATATAACTAACTTATTCTATAACTAATTCTACCTCAGATTATCTCGCGATGTTCTTCCGGGTCTTCTTTCGGAGACCTGGTCTCAGACCGGCGAAGTGGAGCCGTTAGCACCCGGCATGGGCGGTTATCTACTGTCTATTCTTTCGACAGCGCGTTTTTTCTACTGACGCTTTCAACTCTGAACCTTGTATTCAACTGCCTCGTTCAACTGACGTTTTCAACTCTGAATTTTGTATTCAACTGCCTCGTTCAACTGCGATTTCCAACTGGTGCTTTCAACTCGGAATCTTTTGTGCAACTGCGGTTTCCAACGGACACTCTCAACCCGGAATATTGTGTTCAACTGCGGTTTTCACTCACTCTCCCGAACTTCGTTTCCACTGCCCCTCCTGGACTTCGTTTTCAAATGTGCTTCACCCCCAGCTCTTACTCCCAACTTCCGTTCCCACCGCGTATTTTCAACTCCCTCTTCCGGACCTTATTTTTAACTACCTCCTCCCGGACCTCGTTTTCAACTAACTTTCACAATGGCGTTCTGGCCCTTTTAAAGTAACCGTGCGGAGGCCTCATTGCTCCATTCGTTGACAGTGGCGTTACACCTTCGCTTGTAGGCCCAATTTTCGGTTCCACCAATTTTATTCATAATCAATTACATTTAATTGCACAATTTATTCGTGTCCGCCAAATCACACAGTCTTTTAATCTTTGAGTTCATCTCACTCCTAGGTATAAACACTTAACATTGTCTTGTCAATTAAACTTTTAACCAAGTGTCCTTATTACCGCTATTCATTATTCTCATATCAAATTATGACTAAATTCATCTCTATAGTAATTTTATATAATATCTCGATTTTTCTTTTTGCCATAACATTAGGTACATATGAGACCTGATCTTTTCTTTATTCAGTCTTATATTACACACACTTAAATCTATTACATATTTTTCCTACCTGCCCATTACATTATTATTTATTTATATCGAAATCTCATTGCCCGTTTTTATTGTCATTATTCAAGTTGATTAGTAGAGATTAGATTATCGCGGAAGTGCCGCTACATCGGCACACTTTGATTAGATTTACATTCGCGATTCATCAGACTCGTTTAGATTATTTTGCCGTATGGGACGAACATTTGCTGATGGCATAGTCCGATTTACGCACCACATAAAGCGCATGAAGGTGGAAGATGTAAATCCGAGTACATCAACTTGTGAGTATTCGCTCTATCCTCTCTGGTTACCTCTACAGAGAAAAGCTATTTTATTACCCAGGAGTTAATTATCCTAGGGGCGACAATAGGGCTCGCAACTTAATGGATTTTCTTTTGTGCGATGTACTCGATGTCTCGGCCGGCGAGGATGTATTGTTTTGCCATTAACCGCAGGGGCACTGATCCAGATGCAGCTCGTCATACGTGCTCGCTGCAGGCCACACATGGCTATACAGTTGGCCACAAGTATGAAGGAGACAATAAAGTGAGTGAAACGATAAAACAAGTAGTGCGCCCGCATTTAATTAAGGTTAGGTGTAAGAATTTTCAATAAAATAGATATAAGAATATTCCTTTTTTTTGTTGTAAATAAATGTGTAAATTTATATAGAAACTCGTATTAATTTAATTTACCCTCCCGTCATCTTCTCGTGACCACCACAAATATTGATTGCGCAACGACCGGTGTGTCTGCATCCATATCATAGGATACGAATACGAATAATTGAACACGGTATTGGCCTTTTGCGCTTAGATATATAGATTGTATTATTTTCCCGGGAACTATTCATTGAGTTTCTACATTTAAAATAGTTAATACATATGTGGCAGCTTGCGCGCATCGTCCAGATGTTTCTCATTCTGTCATTTCTCGGTATTGCGCCATCCCACGTGAACAAAGCGGGAGCGTTCGAGGAAGGCCGGACTGCACCGCCCGGCGGGCATGACACACATGCACAACAGATATACACCAACACATGTAGCAGAAGAGGCAGTCTGCCAAACAATCTGCGCCCAGTACCCAAACCGATCGAACCGCAGATGCACATCCTGACTCTCACCTTCCACTAACCGTGCATCGTTTTTCTATTGTCTTTATGGATTCTTTCTTTTGGTTCTATGGGTTGTTTCTTGCTCTCGGTGGCTTCTCTCCGATGAGAATAAACAATTTTGGATAAGAGCGGTTTTCACTTGAACACAACCAATCTTCCTACACATAAATAGATTACAGTAAACTTTGATAAACGTACATGAGAAAATTTGTGAAAGGGGGCGGGGCAAGAGTGATACGCCAGAACAGAAGAGTGTGGTGTACTATTCTCTCTGCCTACCTCTTCGAGGCAATATCACGATAATTAGTTAACTTTTGTGAATATATTATTTAATTTGTATAAACAATAGGTATTAAGAATATCAGAATCAGCTCCTAATTTATTTATGCTACACAGGACACTATCCTCTAATTATCTCCCTATTCTCAGTATGAGTGCCGTATGAATACCAATTACGCATGTACAATTGTTATTGTAAATATTTTTGTATTGTGTTACGGCCGCATCTCACGTGTGACGTTCACATATCACATTTATTATTTTCGGCGCGAAACATTAAAATATTTCAATATTGTTGTGCGCGGGCCGGGCGATGTTAATCTCACTTCTCCCCGCTCCTAAACAGGCGTTCACAGCCGAACGAAGGGTGGCTACCCCCCGCCCCGCGCGTTGGTTAATATGGGCCACACTCTCTCGCTCTTCGCCCGTCCAGCGCTCCGGATCTAAAATAAAATAAAGCGTGGTGCCGCCGCTGGTCTCCAGGCAGTTCCTTACCGACCGTTATTTTGCTTCGAGACGAAGCTGACAGGAAGCTGCACCGTGCCTCCTGGAAGGCACCTGAAGACTCACCTTGGACACGAGGCAAACGGCGGATATTCCCACCGCTCACACAAAATGATCGGAAGCCGTCCATCACGAGATGACCAAACGCGGTCGTGGAGACCACGTGGCGAAAGTGCGTAACCCGAGCGTAGTGTAGACCCCGCGTCCGTAAACTGAGCAAGGGGCGGGTTCCAAGGTAGCTTGTTGCACCCGACCGCAACAGGAATATAGGAAAACAATTAAAACAAGAAGATATAAGTAGTAATAAGAATTTTCCTCTTTTGTTTATAAATAAATGTGTAATATGTATATAAATCTTGTTAAATTTAATCTACCCTCCCGCCACCTTCTCATGACCATCATTAAATGTTGATTGCGCAAGACCAGAGTGTTAGCATTCATATCAATTGTTTCCACTGTTTTTTTCTTATATAAGTATATTTTAAATATATTTCATGAACAAATTGTTAATTTTAGTTTCCTTTTATGTATTTTAAACTTGCTATAAAACTGTTCTGCAGTTTGACAAATATTGAAAATTATTATATACTCATATATGAGTAATAAAAAAACAATCTCTTTTAATGTTTTTACTGCTTAAAAAAAATTAAATGGATTCAAGTAATACCCATCTTTAAAATATAATAAATAAAAACCGACCGCAGCAAGTGCGTTCTTAGCAACATGGAAAATTTGAGATGGATTGACAAATAAGCTCTATAAAAACATTTTTTTTAAGATCGCTACACACCATCGCAGAATAAATTACTTAGTAACCACCAGACAACAAACCATGAGCGACTCAGCGTCTGCCAGTGACTTGTAAAAATTTACTAATTTACTCAGCCTGCTGCTGGTCCAAGCAATATGATATTACCGCGTGTAGTGCCACGAATTCTACCATGTACTTTGTGCACATCTGGTCAGTGGCGTTTCTAAGGACGTTTTAAATAACAAAAATATGCATTCAATAATAATTAAGAGAACATGAATGCCCGAATATAGACAACGTGTTCTTCCCAGGAGCTATGGGAATACGTTTATGGACGGACAAATCCTAAAAATGCATTAATTTTAATTGACAAATTTTATACGGGGTGATTTATTTTACAAAGTAATACGGACGGATTTCGCACCTATGGGAATTCCTAAGGTTGCCGACAACAAGAGATGGATTACCTTTTTTGTTCTTTGAATGCCCAGCTGGAGTAAAACCCGGCAAAAGCAATAAAATAATTCGGACACTGTACGAAAAATTGATTAATGGCAGACTACACCCTAAAGGCTATAAGTTTTGTCAGACAGTTTGCGATGTAATAAACCGCCCCAAATGCGAGATACCATAAAATAGCTTCCGTCCACCTACTTCTGGAATATCGTAGTCCAGATATCTTCTCCAAATAGCAGAAGATCCGGATAGCAGAAGAATTAATTTAAATTATGTTAAAATTAGATAAGTAGAGTTACATTAATATAAAAATATTTCGCTTCGTATTTTTCTTGCTGAAGATACGTAATACATTTTCTATGAAGACGAATAGTTACGTAATTAATTTATCTCCTCAGTGATCTATCGCCACCCACTATGTTGATTGCACAACGACCACCGTGTCTATGTTTATCACGCTATTCCCAAATGATTGAGATGAAGCAAAGAAGAAGATGAACCATATAAATAAAATACTGTACCACTGTTTTACGAAATAAATATTTATGATAAATAACGATTTTTATGATGTAAAAGTAATAACATTCCACGTTTCTTGGCAACCTATTTTCATTGCAATCCAGTACTTACCTTCATATGTTTCCCAATTTACTTAGAAATATATATTTTTAAAAACTTTGGAATTGCGTCTTTGTCTATGACAAATTTTGAATTTCCCTTTTCCGCCGCCGTCGTCGAGCGTTTGACAGTGTTTCGGGATTTTTTATTAAAATCCGATTCCATCCACCAATTCTATTCTTTTTTTAAAAGAAAGTTAACGTCATAAACTAAAAAATGCCGCCTAAATTCGATCCCTCTGAAGTGAAAGTCGGTAAGATACAAGTTATAATAGTTACGTTAGTAATTTTTGCCTGTGTTAAATTGACAAGTATTCCTGGATAATATTATATTACTCTCGTTTCAGTGTATTTGAGGTGTGTTGGAGGCGAAGTTGGTGCCACATCTTCCCTCGCTCCTAAAATTGGTCCACTGGGTTTGGTAAGATACTTTTATGCCACAACAATCACCATAACCTCAACGTCGAATTTGACATGTCACGTGTACATTCTAATCACCCTTTTTGTTCATTAAATGTTAAAGAGTAACAAATTGATAAATTCTTAAAAATATCATTAAAGATACTGCTCATTTTTGCGAAAAACCCCTAAAATCACTAACTGCCAAAATATGTATGTCGTGATCTAATGTCAAAATTATATATTAACTAGATAATTTCCTCCCCGTACTCGTGTAGGGATCAGTTATTATACTTTTGTGCAACTCTTTTAAATTATCTACCGTAACTTGATTAAAGAAAACAAACTTAAGGTATCTTACATTAACTTGGCAGTGTTGATACATTTCTTTTTAAAGGATGTGAACTTCTACAGTAAATTGGTTCGCTCAATTGTTGGTTAGGTATGTTACTAAACGGAGTTGTGCATTACAGTCCCCCAAGAAAGTGGGAGATGACATTGCCAAGGCGACAGGAGACTGGAAGGGTCTGAAGATCACCGTGAAGCTGACCATCCAAAACAGGCAGGCCGCCATCTCCGTGTGCCCCTCGGCCGCATCCCTCATCATCAAGGCCCTCAAGGAGCCCCCGCGAGACCGCAAGAAGCAGAAGAACAGTGAGTCACTCCGGGTCCGGTATGAGTTGTGCGCGTGAGGTATAGATGTTTTGTCCAGCCTGCGGGGGCCCTCCCCTACCAGGTGCGTCCCTCCGGGTGGCGGATGGAGGGAAACCGTGACTCAGGATCCGTTCCCTGTCACGGCTACTCCGAATAACCAATAAGGAGTCGTGGACCAAAGGTTCCCATAACCCTCGTCCTTTCCCGCACCCCTTCTGCGAGCTCTCGCGGCGTTCGGAGGTGAGTGTGACCGAGACTAACTGCAGTGGAGACTGCGTAACAGTAGTATTTGTTTTACAATAATATTTCGATAGTCTGATGGTCGGTGTCAGATTTCAAATACCTGTTTTCTTTATCTCTTTTATACACCAATATTGTTCTTGTATCAAATCAGTTCTCACTGCAATATAGATGGTGTAACAAAACTTTGTTATATATTATAACATAGTTTTGATATCTGATTTAAATAATGAATATTAGTTTGAGTGTTGATGTAGAGAATGCAATATGATGGAAACAAGGAACTGCTTAAGATTTTATCAGTGTATGTGATTAGATCATTTCCGCTCTTTGCAGGATAGTTATTTGGTTATTTTCTATTCATATATTTTTAAAACTTGGAATAGGAACTATTACATTTCACTTCAGTTGATCATTTTGCTCAGCGTAAACACTTTCACCATTTTGAGAAAAATTACTTTTCTTTTGGAAGTAATTTTATGCAGATGATAAATGTGCTTTAAACACCATATTTTATTTGCGAAATTCAAAGTCTTTTCCACCTGCTCTCAATTATTATTTTTATCTAAAAATTTAACTTTGATTTGCACTTTATATTCAGTCAATAGGTAATACGTTTTAATACTCAAAAGGCTGTGAGATAAATATCAGAATTAGTTCTGAAACGTGTGTCGCTCTGTGTCTGCAGTTAAGCACAATGGCAACTTGGCTTTCGACGAGATCGTGAGCATTGCCAAGCAGATGAGGCCGCGCTCTATGGCCCGCGAGCTGTCCGGGACCGTGAAGGAGGTGCTGGGAACGTGCCAGTCTGTGGGCTGCACCATCGACAACAAGAATGCCCACGATCTCATAGACGAGATCAAGGAGGGAGTTCTCACCATTGAGGAATAATATATAAAATAAAAATCTTCTTCAAAAATCGTCTTTCATTCACACATTTGTCACTATATCTGGCCATCTTTAGTTGAGCAGAGGATCTCATGATGTCACCTCTAAAGCTGTCTTTCTCTGCCTCGGTACGGGTGAAACTTTCATTAAATGCTTGCTTAAACCTTGCGGTAGGACTCGGCTTAATCATTACAATCCAGCACAATAATGGTTCCACTAGTTCTTTTCAATGTATGGCTCAGGGCTCAGTTCCTAACACTAATGTGACACATATTCTATTATGTATTAGAGTACAACCTGTACGTTTTCACTTCTCATATCTTGATAGATTTGTAAAAAATAATTTTTAAATTATCTGTTTTGGCCATGGTTCAATTTTTAACTGGTCTGTCGCATTGAGCCCCGATTTTGAAAAAACTAAAAATGTGACATGCAGTTTCAGGAAGACAAAGATTTGAAGAGAAAAGTTCCCATCTTTGTAGACCCTTTGCTCGCAAGGATATCAAAAATCGCAAACTTGTACAGGCAACTTACTATTGTGTATATATTTGATTGGCAGTATGAGTGCTGCTTAGTAACTTATTTTGGAACCATAGCATTATGTTTCCCCTTTGTACAAATTTACTTTTATACATATTACATTTTTACAAAGATAGACCTACTGGAGAAATATTAAACACCCTTCATTACGATTTTACCAACTCTACGGGATTTCAAAATCTGTTTTCTGATAGTACTTCTATAATGACATTCACATGCAAAATTTCAAAACCGATTACAAGTTCTAAGAGTACACGGTCATATAAGGTAGTGATAAAGGTCTGTCCATATTAGTTCAATTTTCGCTACTCTACATTTAAATGAATAACATTGAGCCTCACAGATATTCATCTTCATTTTACTCTTGATTGGTTGTCATGACCGTGGAACTGTGATTATTGGTTGATAACAGCGTAGACGCTCTGTCGCCATTTGTTTCTCGTGAACTATGCATTGAGATTTTTCCTCCCTTAAATCGCCAACCTTTCCAGTGACCTCATGTCATAACATGGCCAAAATATTGGGAGCATGAGATATTAAGATTTTATATTGATTATTTTTAGTACTGGGTTAGAATCTATTCAAAATTAAGAATGTGTCTCCGCTGCTAATCATGTTTTGTAACGCCTCTATTAGGGTGTTGCAACTACAGCACAAGGCATTGTGAATATGTGAAACAGAATCTAAAGATTTAGATTACATGAAATATCAGTCAAAGGCTCAGAAAACGTACACGTATAATTGTGAAAACCTGAGAACATTTGTTATAATGTATTATGCACTAACAGTAAAAAGGTAAAATCAGAGCCATATTTCCAATCTTAGGGTTCGTTTTCAACTGGCAAAAAGACTAAAGTTGTCATTTCAAAAATGCTGAGAAATCTCAAAATAAATATGAGGCAATCGATTAAGCAGCTACTTATGAAATTTTAATCATTAGCTGAATGAAAAATATCAGGCAAACCTCGGATAAGTTGTTAACTGGGCCATGATCTGATCCTATCAAACATGTTTATTACTCCACGAATCAGGGACTGTCTTAGCAAGCAATTGTGAATGTTTGCATTCAGGATAACCAAGAATGATTCTATGGAAATATTTGTAAAATTAAATCTTTGTGATCTCATTGTGAAAGTGCTCTTCATAATCAAGTTCAACTATTAGATACGTTTTTTTGTGACCAATCTGGCGACAGCACTATGTCAGTGACAGCTGTCACAGAATACTAAGGACGAACTGCAGAGGCCCGTACACCTGCAGCGTGGGTGCACAAATCTAAGGCCCAACCGGACACACCTGACCAGTCAAATAGTAATTAAATGTATCAATAAGAAAGATTTACAAATAAAATCAATCTGTATATCTTTCTTATTTATACATTTAATTTTTATTAAAATATCACAGCTATGTTCTGAAAAACTGCAACTTCACAATAATAATGTGTTCTCAGTCATTGCAATGTCATGAGTGTTAAAATGATCCAACTTTGCATCTGAACTTACCATTTTGTATAACCTTTATGTGTATTATTTTTCATGTTACCTCCGTATTGTAGTGCTACATATAGAACAGCGATGGGTCCACGCTGTACAAGTACTTCAATGAACTAGTTCTTTATACGCTTCTTGTTTGCACATTTTAAATCGTGCTGACGCTCCAATAGTTCACAACACTAGCAAATAACTTAGTTGCCTGCAACGAAGCTCTCACTCAGCAACGTACACCATTAACTGCAAACTCGGTATGTATAGACAAGAGTGTACCGCTTACTTCATTGAAGTATACTTCACAAAGTATCGCGAAGTATAGTTCAATAACGACAACATTTCATTGTACTACACGAAGAGCGAAGCGATCGCAACTTGCATCAGGAGTGGGCCAACCAGTGATACCAACATACATACTTTAAATGAAGCGTTCATTATAAAATTAAGTATTGTCCTTCGCTGGTATAGAATAAACCCAGGCTATTCAGTAAGTGCCTATTTATTTTTAAAACCTACTCCAACAACTCCAAAATCCAACTCGAGTCATTCCACGCTAATCATGGAACACAAGGTGGCAGCGGAGATTGCGTAACCACGTACCACATGTACACAAGTTGTCGGATATGAATCACGGTCTTGAGAAACATTTAATTCACAACAGTCAGCTCGCATAGTATTTATTCGGCAGCTAAAGTGTTAAACTGAGATGTAATGATGTCAAAGCCAATTTGGGACTGGTTGATTGGGCACTTTGCCACTGACAAATAACTGATAAAGTTGGCACGGTAAGATCTAGGAATTAGAAACGTGTTTAATGATCCAATACCTAGTTTGGTAAAATCTAGAGATTTTATTAGTCTGATAGAGTGCAATAGCAGTCTCTGGTACTAAACTATCGTTTCTAATACGGGGACGAAGAATGAGGTCGACTGGAGTCTTACTATACTTCAAATTAACAAGCTGTTCACGTAATAGAAGCAGACCGAGGACTGTGATGCTCGTACATTGACTCGAGTTCTTAGTAAATTTGATAACAAAAAAATTACTTTTTGATTAAATCAATATTTATTTAATAAGTGTAAATGTTTTACATATAATATTGGTACGTAATAAGTAATTAAACTAGGGGAGAAGGGAAAAAAATGGGTAAAAAAAAGACTTTTTTTTTTTATGGTGTATTAGAGCGCGGCCAGGCTGCAGTGCTGGCGGCCCTTACAATACTTTTATATGAAACTTTTACAAGCTCGCTAAGTTGCTCGCCTTCAGATTTCAGTTTTGGTGTACCGACATAAAAAACCTCTAAATAATAATGTTACATTGACACCGCACCACACCACAAGCGGCGGAATATGGTCGTAAATGTAGACGAGGAATCAATGTTCATTTTCTAATATTGAAATGCTCGCCGCTAGGCCTTCACACGAGCTCGGGTGAGATGCCTCACTCCGCGTTAAAGCAATCAATCATAAAACCCGTTGCACTTCACTCTGAATGCCTTCATCACTGAATAATTTAACTTAGAATTATACAATAAAATGACACGGCCATTTAAACAAAAATTTGGAGATCCAAATAAAAAGAAAATTAAAATAATACAAATTAGAACCAGATTGTGAGGAAATCTGTACCTAACGTGAAATTTAAATTAGGTCATACAAATAATGTGACAGTTTTTGAACAATCGGTCAAGGAAACAGGAGAATCCGTAAAGACTGTATTACAAGATTAATATTATTTTCATTCATTCCATCCCATTCGACAGGTCGGATACCATCTCAAAAATATATACTCCGACATTGCGGCCATCAGATCGTGTCAGGAAGGGTTCATTCATTGGAGGCGATTAGCGGCTTAGCTGTAGAGATCATCGTCTGCTCCGTCATCCTGGAAGGTAGGCTGGTCTCCGCCTGACGTTCCCGCGGCTCCCGTAGAGCCCTGCCCTGCCGGGAACCTGAAGTTGGTCCCGAACCCTCGCGACTGCTGCAGAGTCTGCGCAAACATTTCGTACTTGCGAATGTCATTATCTGAAACAGATCTCCGAGCAAACTTCATGGCTTCCTCGAAATGCACGCGAGTTATCTCCGGGACGGGGTCCTCTTCATCCATCTGAGAAAAAATAATTGTTTAAGTACAAGAGTGAAGTGGGGAGTATTCATCCCTTACAGAGAAACTACCGTTAGAAATAAAATTCCAAGAATTGATTTTGATATAAAGTACGTATACTATTCAATTCAGTTAATATAATAGTATCAGAAATAGTACTACGGTTCTAACATGACCTGCAAACTATATACCTTATAAATATGTAGAAATCAAGGTATTGCCATTATTCTAAAAGGAAATGCTCGTTTGGGGAGGGGTTAGTTCTAAAAATAGCAACAATATTCACACAACAATATAATATAAAAAGAAACAAATAATTTTTCAAACTTTTGACATTTTGTCTTCAACACTCACATCCATGGCTGTGGTGGGTGTGGCCTGCTGGCGTTGCCTCTCGCGCGTAATTTCCGTCTCGATGGCTTGTCGAATAGCGAGTTTACACGCTCGCTGGCAGATCTCCGTCAAGTCTGCACCGCTAAAGCCTTGGGTCACCTGCATGCGCAAATAGATTAAATAAAATAAAATAAATGTTCCAAATATGCACTATGCGCTTTCTCTAAAATATTTCTGAATCGCAATGAAGCGAGAATGCTGACCTTCGCAATGTAGGTGAGGTCGACGTCCTTGGCGATGGGAGATTTGCGCAGATTAGCCTTGAAGATAGCCTCGCGAGACTTCTCATCGGGCAGCGGGATGTATATGAGCTGGTCCAGGCGACCCGGCCGGAGGATGGCCGGATCGATGATGTCGGGTCTGTTGGTGGCGCCTGGAATACAATCATTAAGGAATAACCTCACCGTATGCATTTATAGTTAAACTCCATACTTGTAATTTGGAGCTTATTCTATTTATTAACATGATTATGTTACCCCAGCCCTGACATTCCAATACTCATACACGGTACTGTTTTTTTTAATACCCAATATTAAGTATTAGGAATCTTTTAGTGTATGAAATGGCACACTATGTGATCACGGACCAAAGTCGCCGTATCAACTATTGATACGGCCGCATACAAAAACCCATTTATACCGTATCAACTGTTGATACTGTAGCATTCAATAGGATAATAAGAGAGTAAATCAAATAATCTTGTCAACTACGTATAACAGACTACTTGTCACTACTAGTCACAAACTAATATATATTTATGTAACATCATTTTTTAAATTTGAGAAATTTACAACGGCAGTAGCCTAGCTAGCAGCTACTGATTAACTCTAATTCAATATGTACATGTTACACAAAATGAGTCATTCTGGCCGAGTTCAGTTTCTAATTTTTAAGAACACATTTTACAGTTCTTATTTATTTTGAATACAAATTAAATTAATCAATTGCATAACTTGGATTTTTTATGTTCAACCATGTTTTGGCCAAAATATTGATCACTAGTAAGTGTAAGTGTTAAATCTCGCAACATTCCAAGGTAGTAGATAATCAGTTTGCATTACATTACTCATTCTTGGTGCGAAAATTTATATTTTATACTGTCACTCGAGCCCAGTTTAACATTTTACGAGTATTCAATAAATTTTAATGTTTTGTTAGTACATATTTAGTTATTTCACTCTCACTTTCTTTGTGATTCTTAAATCATCTGTGCTATTTTTATACAGCACGCTAGTTGGGTGTTTATATTTATAATAACAGTATCACCAAACAAAATTACATAATGTTTCCGCGACTTGCACAATTTATTTACGTAGCTGTTATTGCAAAACACTTTTCACAAATTTAGCTGTACATTTACTAATTGTAAATTTATTTTCGATGGACCCTTGAATTTGGAATGAATATGGTTCTACTGTAGCACTACTACTACTGTGGGCAATGGTTGAATTAATCATGCAACAGTAGGATTAGGAGAACTAAACAATTCAGACTCATTCATTTTATTTGTAAAAAATGTCACATGTCTCAGTGACGCACACAATGTTTCTCTGGTTCACCCCACTTCATATATAGATCATTTTATAATGTTATCAAACGTCCTCTCTACTGTCAGACACACGCTGGTGTCTAAAGATACTAAATACACGTAATGATGATCTTACATGTTAAACACCCACCCGAAACATGATGCAATTTTTTTGTACACCAGCAAAACAAATATTTTCTAATTTGAATCAAAAGTTGAGATACTGAATTACCACAATTTAATTACTCAATCTTTGTTTTTCATCCAGCCTCAAACAGCTGCAGTATAAATAGTGAATATTTATTTATACTGCAACTATAATATTATTACCAATAATGAAGACATTCTTCTTGGCCCCCATGCCATCCATCTCCGTGAGGATCTGGTTGATGACTCGGTCGGCCGCTCCTCCGGCGTCGCTTACTGATCCACCCCTAGACTTGGCGATAGAGTCCAACTCATCGAAGAACAGCACGCACGGAGACGCTGACCTCGCCTACAGATGACAATATTACATATCTAATTCCATCAGTGGTAAATTCCAGATTGTGCCAAATCCACAAAAATAAAAAATTGTTAAGAGATAAATATAATACATTGCTGCCATTGGCCAAAAGTTGCACTACTGCTCTGAATTGTTATTTAAATTAATCCATCGAAAATTTAAAAATTTATTAAATACCTATATATATTTAGATGATCGCTTAAATCGATTTAAAACGCCACATTGGTGTTTTGGCGATATGTCTGTTCCATAATTACATAATATTAAAGACAACAGTCTTATATATAAACAAAATATTTGATTACGTTATAGATAAAAATAACATACATAAAATGTTTACTTTGATCATTGAAAGATCAGATTAATCTAATTTATGAAATTTGCTACTAATGTCGTGAATAATTCATATTGTGGATAAAATATGTGTGAAAATAACGACAGTACGGATTCAACGTCTGCCATGGCTAGATAGACCAGCGTATTGAGGTTCGATGGACAATTAAAATTATCGTCTTTTATAAAACTGAAAATATATTATTTAAAAACTGATTTGTGTTTTTGATATAAAACTTAGTTTTAAATAGTAGCTGAAGCCTCCAAGCACGTGAGTATGTTTTCACTAAAACAAAGTATTTTAACCTTTGAGCGGGCGCAGCTAATCTGAGATGAAGTTTTTAGTTTTTATTGTGCGCAGAAGAGGGCGTTTGGAGTACGAAGAGGGTGGGGTTAGTAGCTTCCCCCCTGCCAGAAGCCAGAAGCCAGAAGATGTGGTTATGAGGCTTGTGAAACCTTTACATGGTTCAGGTCGTAATATCACTTGCGACAATTGGTTCACCAGTGTCGAATTGTTGCAGAATCTCAAGAAAAACACGTTGTCATTGCTCGGGACCCTAAGAAAAAACAAACGTCAGCTCCCTCCTGAATTCGTCAACACCAAATCTAGGGCTGCAGGCAGCAGTCATTTCGCCTTCAGTAATGGAATTACACTTGTGTCGTATGTCCCGAAAAAATATAAAAATGTTATCCTTGTTTCGAGTATGCACAACGACGACGAAATTGATTCTGATACTGGAAAACCCCAAATGATTTTAGATTACAATGAAACAAAATCAGGAGTCGATGTTGTGGATAAATTGTGTGCCACCTACAATGTCGCTAGAAATATACGAAGGTGGCCAATGGTAATCTTCTTTGCACTTTTGAATGTCGCTGGTATCAATTCAGAAGTCATACATATTTCCAACACAGCGAGTTTAGATCCAAACCAACCAGCAAAAGGCGACAATTTTTTAAAGCTCTCTGCAAAGAATTGTGTTCAGAACAAATTCAAAGACGAAGTACTCAAACATCTGGGATACATACTGAACTCCAACGCAGACTCTGTCAGTTTCAATCCACACCCCCACAACATCAGGAGGTGCCTACATGCCGTGAAGGATTGAGGAAGAGGTGTTCACAATGTAGAGACTTCGCTATTCAAAATACAGCTGTCTGAAGTGTTCAGAGGTATTTTGTTTGGAACATGCACGCATGGTATGCGACAAATGTTATAGCGCTTTCACCAATGCTCAAAATGAACCTGATCACGAACAATAACACTCTCACTCCCTAATTTTGTGTATGAATGTAAAAAAAAGAGATAGGAATCTACCTACGTTTCCATTCTTGTTTCATTATTTTTTCTCTTCCATTCTTTTTATATCATTTAATTTATGTTGATAACCTATAAGACATTTTTATTTTTCACACTTCTCTTGCCATTGTTATGTAGGTACCTATGTAGAAAATGGAAAATGTAAAAAAAAATATTGTTCTTGAGAAATATAGTAAATATCTTGTTTAAATAAATGGTTTTGTAAATTTTCCCAAAAATCAACCTTTTAATTTCACAGATGAGGCGCGCCCGACTGTGTGAAGATTAGTACCGCACCCGCCCAAAGGTTAAAAACATTGAAAATTGGTAAATGGCCTGCAAATTGAATGGTTAATAACACTATCAATTTTTAACATTTCGTTAATTTGTCTCAATTGAGATTTGTCTCTGTAATCTTGGCTTCAAAATTATAAGAAAATGTATTTAATTTATGTAATAATTTACCAAAATTGAGATAACTTGCACGCGAGAATTGCACCTAATGGTCGCGGTCTTTTTTATAATGCTTGCATTGTCTTAATTATGGCCAATAACATTCAGTTTATAATAAAAGGTTCTATCTAAGTATGTAATAATTTAAAAAAAAACGTCAAATGCAGTGTATAATTTCATATATGAATGAATAATAAAAATCCACATTTTTGTAAAAAAAATGGGAAAATTTGAATTATCATTGAAAGTAATGCCTTAATATGGAAAATGATCAAATATATTTTATTACAATCTTGAAGCCAGATTATTCAAACCTTCCTCTCTCGCATAATTTACGTAACAGATAAGATCATTAATTATTTCTGTCAAATTCAAAAATTAGTCAAATTCTTATAAGTATTTATAAGAATTTGACTATGTATTAGCCTCATCTTGAAAGCATATCTAATTTATGTAGAATTTCTTGAATTTCATACAAGAAAAATGAAAGCTCGCCCGTAAGTGTACATTTAGATGGTGTGAAGAAAAAGGATCTTATTTGAGTGCATTTGTGCGTACCTTATCAAAAATATCCCTGACGTTAGCTTCAGATTCACCAAACCACATGGTGAGGAGTTCCGGTCCTTTCACTGATATAAAATTGGCTTGGCATTCATTGGCAATGGCTTTAGCTAGGAGAGTTTTACCTGTGGAATAGACAAAGGTGTAATTGCTCAGGGTCTTAAGCTTATAAAATAACTAATTAATAATTAACAGCTTAAAAATCAAAACAAAAGTAGAAAAATAATTCATAGGTATACAACGAAGAAATGGGACCAACCGCAGCCGGGAGGTCCGTAGAAGAGAACTCCGCGCGAGGGCTGCATACCAAATTTGAGGAACTTGTCAGGGTGCTCCACAGGATATTGTACCAACTCCTGCAGCTCTTTCTTCACGTTGGACAGGCCGCCGATATCAGTCCAGCTCACATTGGGTACCTCCACCACGGTCTCGCGCAGCGCCGACGGGGATGATTTGGTCATGGCGTACTGCGTAATACAAAACCATCATAGTAATAGATTCTATTTTATATTATTCTAGAATAGACGGAGCGAGTTATTTTTAATCTGAGCTAGCAGCGAGCTAGTCTCGCACCACCATTAGACCAATTTTACCATTTTTTGCTTTCTAACTGAGGGATGATAATTCAACATTTTATGTATTAATTTAAGTACAAATAATATTTAAAAAGATCCCGCTAACTGTAAAATTAGTTTCCACCAGATTATTTATTGACTTTTCAACAATTAGTATTAGCATAAAAAGTCATTCTAAATATTACTTTAATTGTACATTTTTTTAAATATTATTTTTAAAATTTATACACTGATTTAAGTAACCCTTTGCACTCGAATGCCGCCATAGCGGCGGCATTGGTTTGCCGCACTACTCGAATGCCGCCATTGTGGCGGCATGAAAAAAAGTGGCATTTCCTAATATTTTAATATATTGAGACTTTTAATTTTCAATATTATTTAACCATTTCTACAAATCAATAATAACAAGTTATTAAATTTGATAAAGAATGGAGTAATACGTCATACAAATTCAACACATTCTCCCCAGCACTTAAGAAGCGAGTTAACATTACATCAGCGGGTACACAAGCGAGACAAAAAAACAACACGGAATGGGATCTTTTTTTATTAGTTTGGGTCATAAATATTGATGTTTATTTGACTTTTAGATATGCCAACCAAGTACCAGCCCAAAGGCTGCCTCGATCACTATGTATCAACGTATTATTTTATGGGTAAGTCACTAAAATGGTGAAGAAAACTCTTTTTTTGGGAAATGAAAGTGTGCGCCATAAACTCTTATATACTTCATAAGTTTTCAAGGAAGAAAAAAATAAAAACCGATGACACATTTGAAGTTAATAAAATTATTGGTTGATCGATTAGTAGGAAATTTTCGGAAGGGTACTGAATTTCGAAGACGTTCTGCTACTTTTCCTACATCATCGCCTTATTTCCTATATCATATCCTTCGTTTCAGAACTAAAGGAGACTGCACAGTGTTCTACTAGAAAAATTCAGAGTGGAAGAAAAGGAACACGGCTATTTTGTGAAACTTTAAATTATATTTTACATGTTTATTCTATTCATATACCTATTTTAACGAAACCATATATTTATTTAATTATATTATAATGTGAATATAGCTTTTTCTTAAAAAGCGCTTCGAGTTGGCGGTACACAAATGAAAAAATGTTGAGTGCAAAGGGTTCAAATTTATACATTCTCACAGGGCCCTCAAAAGGTAATAAATTCAATGATCAAAGGTCCATTTTTCCTAATTCATTCATCAAAATAAGTCATCAGAAAATTGTGGGAATATAAAAGCATATACAGTAAAATCTCGTTTATTCGAAATTTGCCACAAATCAAAGTTTTGGAGCAGGATGTGGTCCCTCTAGAAAGTTTTCATACTAAATTATACTTATAAATCGAATATCGTTATTCAAAGCTATTTTTGGACCCAATCAGATGAGTTTGTCGATTTATTTTTCGCCAATTCAATTTTTCTAATATCCATAATCTACAAAATACACATACGCTACGCGACGTACCTGTCAAATATCAAAGTCTAATATAGTCCATCCAAATTGGTAGCATCGCCCCAATACCGTTTCACGACGCATAAAGTTTGTTTTCTCACTCATTTTAAGTATACTAAAAAAAGATGACAAACATATCTTGTGCGTCCTCGATATTTAAATCCTTGTCTTCCTTGCCGTGACATATTAATGCTCATGCTTTTTTTTCTCACTCGTTTTCTTTACATTAGAAAAAGATAGCAAGTATTATCTTTGCGCCCTTCTAGGTAACATAATTCTCCCAGTTTCTGCTAATGTCAGTGCTTGCCAATCTTCTGTTCTGTATTAATACAATCATTATTTTTGTTTACATAGTGTTTGTATATTTTTTTATACAAACGCTAGTACACGGTCGAGTTCTTCAAATGTTTCCATGTTTTATAAATTATTTAATTTGTACTCATTTTAATAAAGAGATTTCTCTTTTTAAGTTTAGTGTCAAGGCATTTTGAAGAATGTGTGGTTGGCGTTTCTCAGATTTTCTCATATCTTGTTAATTATTTTATTGCCACTGTTTTATATGTAAAAATAACTATTAGTATTTCTCTAATATTTACGTGTCAGATATTTTGAATTTTGTGAATGTGCAGTTTGTGTTATAATTTTATAATCTCAAAAACAGCACGAATGCAAAACTCATACAAGAAGCCAACAGTTACTAAAAAAAATCTAATTAATACAAGAGATTGTCAAAAAATATTATCCAAAATGAAATTAACAGAAAAACATGACGACCTCAATGACATTGTCGACAATATTAAAGATGATTACAGGTAGAACTTTGGCATTGAAAGGCTAGAAATGTCATGGAGGGAAAAGAAGCAAGGAAGCGGAGATTGAAGATTGAAAAATAACAAGACGTCACAGGCGAGTGCAAAATGCCGCTGCGACCACCACAAAACAAAGTTTTAAAAGCGCTGGTAACTTTTGTTGCTAACTTCAATACATCGGAGAAATGGCGGTATTAACAAGTACGACAATTGTGTTGTTATTAAAAATGGCACAAAAGATAGTCCATTATAGTCGGTTTTTTAAAAATAATGTAGTGATTTGTTTACGCTGTATATTGACAATTTGTTTGTTATCTTTAAATGTGTGTACAAGGTACATATAATTACTTTGAGTTGTAATGAAAAATATTAATACCTATGTTAAAAAAAAATCGAGTTTTTGAAAATTTTATTTTCATTATCATAAATCGTTATTCGAACTTTTTCCTTGATTTTCGGTCCCCTCAACTTCAAATAAACGGGATTTTACCATACAATCAATATGAGAGCTCACCCTAAAGTTATCCATGGAGACTGCAAGAGAGTTGAGGACTTCAGCATCAATCTGATCATCCTCCAAGTCTATGAGGTCCATCTTCTCTCTGATCTGTTGCAAAGCAGCTTCGGAGCAAAGCGAGGCCAAGTCAGCTCCCACGTGACCGTGCGACTCTGCGGCTATCTGGAAACCCATCAAATTCTATAACTGCACAGATATAAACGTAATAGGCGAGTTTTCTTTAGAAAGATAAAGATGGGTTAATCATATCTTCCTCATGATTTAAATTGTCACTTTCACCACTGTTAAATGTTAAAATGGTGAGATCTATTCTTCAGAAATATTGAATGTGATCAGAATGCTCGTTTTCCAGAATCAACATTAATAGTCTGACCTGTTCCAAATCCACATCCTCGGCCAGCTTCATATTCTTGGTGTGTATGCGTAAGACCTCCAGGCGGCCAGTAGCGTCCGGGATGCCGATATCGATCTCCCGATCGAAGCGGCCAAACCGACGCAGCGCACCGTCAATGGAGTTGGGGCGGTTAGTAGCCGCCATCACTATCACATGCGAAGACTTCTTCATGCCTGTGATGGTTAAAAATGTGTAAAATTAATTAGATTGCGATGCATGAACACAATGGATAGTTACAGTCCCAACCTCCCAGCTGTGCTTCCACAAGCTGATAAAAAGAAATTACTGTCATTAAAATATTATTTTGTTTGTCTAATTGGGATTCTGCAGTGTTGTATGAGTTACAAATATTGTCATCTTTCTGGAGAAGCATTTTAACATCCAGAATAAATATTTCATCCCGAGGACGACATTTTTGAAGAAAAACAATACATATGATTTCAAAGCGTAAACTTACCGTCCATAAGTGTTAGCAGCTGACTGACGATGCGTCGCTCCACCTCTCCGTGCGTCTTCTCTCGCTTGGGAGCGATGGCATCCAGTTCATCGATGAATATGATGGCTGGAGAATTCTTGTCTGCTTCCTCGAAGGCTTTTCTCAGATTTGACTCGGATTCTCCCGCCAATTTGGACATAATCTCGGGCCCATTGATTAGGAAGAAGAATGCACCTAGAATAGCAAATGACGTGTTAAGAGATATGGTATTCCGGTGAATGTTTAAATAATTGCAGAGCGGGGTTTACCCGTCTCGTTGGCCACAGCCCTGGCGATGAGGGTCTTGCCGGTACCGGGAGGCCCGTACAACAGGATGCCTCGGGGCGGCTTGACTCCGATGGCCTTGAACAGCGAGGGATGGCGCAAGGGCAGCTCCACCATCTCTTTGATCTGGGCCAACTGCTTGCGACAACCTCCGATGTCATCGTAACCCACGGCGTTTAATGCCTCCTCCTCTTCCTAAAAAAAAAACATTTTACATTAAACTTCCCGTGTTATATATTTAAACCTTGAATCACAACGTTACAATAAGAAGTGTTTTTTAGAAACGATGGTTTAACAAATAGCAAACTTTACAAGATAAACAAATTGTAGGCTGACCCTTGCAAATTACCAATTGCAAAATGGCAGTTTTCAGTTAAATAAGCCGTCAGATAAAACTATGGCCTTTAAATAAACCAAAATGATGAATTTAATTTAATAGTGCAAACTACCAGAAATAGAAATGATTTATTCATCACTATAATATTCTGATTGAAATAACTGGCACAAGCATCTGACAGTCAATTGTTGACAATTTGAGTAAATGAAAACACAAACTGCTTTTCACTAATAAACGAACTAATTGTCATATCAGAACCATCGATTCAAATATGTAAAAATAGTAATCTCACCTCTCGCTTGATGGGGTCTCCCTCGCAATGTATAACCGTGTCGGGGGCCACGATACAATATGGCACGGGGTCTGTTTCCACCACTTTGAATTCCACGGCCCTCATCCCACCGCGCACGATGAAGGTATCGTCTTTGTGTATGGGACGATAAGCCTCCAGGAAGTATGGCTTCAAATATACTTCAAATAGATTTCTGCAAGGATATCTTTGCATAAGCATTTCACTCTTGACTGGACAGATACGATTATACAAATATTTCTCTAAATTGAAACTCACCCGGTCAGCCCCTCCACAGAATCATCCATGGGCAGAATGTGCACACGCTTGCCGTATTTGACATCGGGACACGGGGCGACAGCCACTACGTCAGACAGGCGCACACGCAGATTGTTCCTCACGGCGCGGTTCATGCGGATCTTCTCATCCGGACACGTGTCGTCTGACAAAACGATGCACACTGTCTCCTTACGCCGCTTGCCCTTCAGCAATACCGTGTCTCCTCGAAACAACTGCAGCTCATCCATCTTGGCCTGATAATCAGATGACATGACATTACAGTGAGCACCGGATAAAGCAGACCGGGTGGAAGAACCGACTGCACCGTCGCACTACTTAAAGCAGGCAGTATAAAAGTATCCTAGGGATGGTCATTACTTTCCAATATCACACTATGTTAGTGTCAATGTCCAGTTTCTTATTTAATTTTGTTAATTATTTATTTTGTATCTATACAATTTCAAAATGTCATTTCGATTGCATATATCGCACACCTAGATCAAAACTAAGATAACTCAAAAAGTCATTTTTGAGTATACAAAAAATAAAAACATTTTTCTCCATTTTTTGTTACTAAAGTTATGAAACTAAATAACATTTTAGGTTATAAATGTTTCATAAAATGACACTATTCGAGAACTGGGCCTAAGTTAGTTGTGTATATGACAGAGTATCAGAATACAATAATAACTAAAAATTCTTGTTTTTTTAAGTTGTCTTAGTTTTGATCTAGGTGTGCGATATGTAAAATAATCTGTGATAAGAAACAAATATAACATTTATTGTAAAAATAAAAAATGGCAAACTGAGTTAATTAATAACTTCAATAGTTGTTTCGTAACAGCTAACTAACTTCATAAGACTGTTTCACCGCGGGGGTAGGCAATCATAATGGAGCACTACACTCTTCTGTCACACTTGACACGCAAAGCTCGCCATCCATTCATTCACACTTTCTCACGCATGCTCTTCCATTCTAGGACAATCTTCTAATACGCTTTACCCAGACATGTGAGACAAGACAAATCTTCCGCAGATATCCTATAATACTGGTGCCATCGGCACCATATATTTTTCTTACCATTTTAAAAAAATCAACAAATATTAGTTAAACAGTCTACCAAATTTTAATGTGAATTCCTAATTACTCTTATAGCACAGTCTCTTAAGAAATAACATGGGAGAACTTGCATTGCTGCTGAGTTAATAAGAATATACTTTTCTATGTAAAGGTTTTATTAATACAATATGATTAGGTCTAGCCCCGATAATTGGACATGCATCAAAAAATGAATTGTTAGATTAATGAGCTAAACGTTAGCGTTAATTGGAAAAATACTCATTCCGAGAAGATTTTTAGATATATAATAATCTAAAATATTGCAAAGTAAAAGTGAGTCATCGTACGCAACCTGTCGTGCAATCTTACTAAAAACTTTTTTACAAATCGCTTCATTTAAACCGTTTTTAATTAATGGATTCTTACTTTTCATTGAAGGTTAATATAAAATATATCAAAATAGAGTGTGTAACTTTCTTCGATTTTCACAATAGACTATAAAAAAAGCACTTAACACTGCTACCAATTTCTTAATCGTTGATATAATTATTGGCAAGTCGAGATCTGATGGTTTCAGGTCGATGTGATATCGCATAATATGTGATTCATTATAGTAACATGAGAAGTTAAGAAAGGCCGCTTTTATTGAAGACTATTGTTTTGCAATTATTTACAAATTTCGCATCATATTTAAATATCATTTGGATATTCCTGGGTTCTAAGAAACACAAATCTCAAACAATCCTAGTTTCAATTCTTTATCAGCCCAGACGGATTTTAATAATTCCATACTTATTACAAATGTGAAAAATTTGTAATAAAACCCATAAATATCTGTGGGTTTATTTGTTATAACTGTGGTTTCGTGACATACATACATATAGGTATCGACTGTATTCACACATGTGAATATATGGGCTTCACATGCCCATTATGATTTTTTCTTCATAATATAAGGTAAATGAGGGTCACTATTTGAAATAGAAAATCAATTACTTGGCTGAATTATATATGAACGTACGTATTAATAATATGACGGATTCAATAGACCATTCAGTTAATAATGTAAGCTAGCTATTCTAGACACATATAAGATTGTTATTGCCTGAAGACAGGAGACGATTCACCATTAGTAGGCAGTATATATATAGTTACCATAATCAAAAAATGATAATATATTTTTATTTACAATGTAATCAGTAGGAGTGCACATCCGTTTTGGAGATAGATTATGGCAAAATATAATTTCAATAAATCAATAATTGTGTTAATTTGGCACAGTAAAATGTACATTGATTTATTTTGTAAGGCTGCGTAACAAATATTTAAATAAGTTACTTTTCTCAGCCGATATTTGTTATCAATAATAGCCAGGTTACTGGTGAAAATTTTTTTCCAATGCACAGCACCTTTCATCTATTTTAAATTATTATACTTCCAAATGGAATCAGAGTTGCAGCGGCCGATGACCATTCAATTTTTTTGTGTCATGTAGTGTAATGATAAATATTTTTTTAAATAGTAGACTAGCGTACTTAATATGGTTCTCGCAATTATTACACAAATCATATAACTAAAAGCACATCAACTCATAATATTGTAGAACATTTTGTTTCAAAAAACATGAATTGACAAGTATGTGCATGACACAGCTGAAACCTGCAGACCATGGTTCCCAAACAATAATTTGTGTACAGCGCGCTTACCTGTGACAGAGCAACAACTGAGTTATCATCGTTAGCAGCTTCTTCTACGATGAGACGATTGGGCCGGTCTTTACGGCGGAGAATCGCGGTAGATAAATCATCGGGACTGGAATAAAACAATGATTCGTTTTTAATTGCTGTTAAATTTTATAAAATTATATCAACTGGCCAAATGAAAGTCTTGATAATTGGAAATCAATTAAATTCTTTCATATTAATAAAACAATATTATTTAAGCAGATCAAACGAAGATGCTGATTTCGAAAATAAAAAACCAGTTCGTACAAAGAAATCTAGAAAATGGTTTCAAAGTAAGGTTATAATATAACATAGCCCGTCGAAAAATCAGCGAAGTACTTATGAAATAAGTGAATACTGACGCGTAAGGCAAAATTAATAAAGTATATTAACATTATCAGTTGAAATAAAATGAAAAATAATATTCGCGTATAAGTTGATTGACGACATGATGACAAGCCAAATTTCAAAGAGTGATTTACAAATAATATAAACTACCAATAATATTAGTCTCTATATAAAAACTACCGAGTGCATTGAATTATACATTAAATACAAACCTCTTTCCTTCGGCCATGTTTGCAGAAATTTAAACGGTAAAAAATTTAGCACGAACAACTCCACGACACTTGGAAAAACGCCGGACTGAATGCTGAAACACTGATACACTCATTCGCCCATTGGCCCGTATCTTCGACGTGACGTTGCCGTATTTCTTTTGTCCAATTCGGTGCAATTGCTGTGTCATGAATATTTTCTATGTATACTGATTTTCTATGGTGTAGTACAGTTTTCGAAATCCACCATCTTACTTTTGCAACAAATAAGAGACCAGCACGTTTTTGTTAACGTATTACATTGGTCAAATTTGCAAGTAGGACTGTAGTTACGCAAACTGTTTCTAGAACTTTAGGTACGTGAGAAAAATATTTTTTTAATGTTCACGATCACAGAGCAATTTCTTATCTATGGAGCAATTCTTCCCTTTATTTTTAGTATTACATCATTTTTTTTTACGAATTATTTTTGCCTGTTTGCATTAAAAAATTAAATTAATATTAAAGTTTGAAAAACAGAAAACGCACAATGCGATCTTGACAGCTTTGAGGCGAGTAACCTTATTTTATCGGACTAGAATATTAGGTGTTTTTGTTTGTAGTTTTGAATTAAGGCTAGTCTAGTTTAAATAGTCTCGCTTAATATTTTCATTTAAACGTATACAATAACTAGCCGAAGTACCCGGCGTTGCTCAGGCTTTACGCAGAGTGAAGAGGCTTCATTTAAGGGGATGGGAATAGTTTTATCGAAATCGTATTGTAAATCGTATAAATAGTATTTTGTACGTCCGACTAGTGTGCAAAATTTCATCAAGCTCGGAATAAAATTGTAGATTTGTATACAAAACAAAACACACCACCCACCAACTCTTAATTATTGTATATGTATATTTTATGGTTTTATATCGTTTAATTCCTTGAATAATTATTGTTTTCACACTTTTGTATTATTGTTCGGATTTCATATTTATTAAAAATGAAATTAATAATTTTTTTATCGTATTACGTCAATATTCTTATTATTATCTAAATTAAATTGTATTCATTAAAATAAGACTAACTTAGTGGTTTCATTATTTAGTTCATTATTTTACGTAATCCCAGCACCGCTTTGTTTGTATCTTCGCAACGGCGGTTTTTCCGGCCCACGCGCGCCGAGCGAGACCGCCGACTCGGTTTAATTCATAATATACGCGCACCATTTCATATTCGTAATATTTGTCTTCTTTATTTTTACCATATAGCATAATAAACATCAACACGCCAACCATCACTCTTTCATTTAACCACTGACCTAACTCCCAAGAATCAATATTTCAATTCGCGAATCCCTTATTATATTATTTTAATGCATCAAGTAGTGTACATTGTATTTATTGCCAATATTAAAAAAAAATACTATGTAAATATGGAATATTGAAACAAAAATTCTTTCCAATGTGTGTACCATGACCTTTTCAAAGCCAATTACCAGAGAAATGAGTTATAATATCAGCATTATTAGGTATAATGGTGTTAAGGGGGTTATAAAAGAAGAGGCTCTAAATCCGTTTTGTTAGAGCCTCTCCGTGATTCATTTTCCAGGTATCACGCTTTTATAACACAGATAACACACGAATTCCGTTTTTTTTGTCTCTACACACAATGTACAAATGGGCAGGTGTACATCCTTAGTGTTAACTTAACTCTAATTGAATTAGAAAGACTCGACCTCTGGCCAGCGGAATGACGTCGATAGCTTCCGGCTGGGAGACTGCTTCTGCGCTGACTTCTGCAACCACTACTGGGCCCTCCTCGCAGGACTATCCTGACGGACTCTTCTCCGCTTCTTCCGAGACAGGCTCTTTTTATTTTCTGTGGCAGACTTTGTGCTCTCCCTAATTCTGCAATAGATTGTATAGACTGGCCTGTCTATCCTCCAAACTCTCTCAAATCCTGTAGCAGATTATGTAGACTGTGGCTTCGAATTTTCTCGAATCCTTTAGCAGACTGTACAGATTGTGACCAAATCACTTAAGTGAGTTTTTGAAAACGTATTCACCGTAATTATTTAATATTTACTTGCTTAGATTTGCTACAAATATGCCTAGAAAGTTTCATTTCCACCGCATTCGGTTAACGTTCGTTCCTTTACTGCCTGCTCCATGCCGAAAAACAATATATAAATATAGGTACCAGCCAACCGGTCTCTTAAATGCAATAAAATAGACAGCAAGAATCGCGATAAGTCAAACATTAATATACAATAATGAATTGGCAGATTAAAGCAAAGTTATGTAAATATTCATTAATATGTATAAATATTCGTTAATATGTATAAATATTCAAGGTGCTAATTTTATTTTAAATAAATTTATGTCAAATGTAATAAAATTATTGTTAGCCGCATAAAAGAACCCTACACGTTATAAGATTCATTTTTAAAGCAATGTAAATAATAAGCTCATGAGTAGATTTACGTAGTTGTGAGACTTTGTTAATTTGTTTGTTAACAAACACAAGTTAATATTTTATAAGGGAGATTAAACATAATAAAATATAAGACGGAGGCGGAGCTCACAGCCATCAAAGAAAGGCCAGCAGAGTGGCACCAGTCTTGGGGGTGGAGACAACTGGTGAATACGAAGGCACTCCCTCGCGGCGAGAGATAAAAACAGACCGGCTGCCATTTTCGGAAGCAGTTCGTCTCACCGTCCAAAAGCAATCCGAGGATTTGGAGATCAGTCATGAGTAGTCAGTTGTCGGGTCAGCCTGAAAAAAAGCCAAACGATAAGTTAGCTTGGAAACAGCCGCCCAGCCAGTAGTCAAGAATCTGCCCAATCGATCATATATCAAACATATTTTTTAAACAAAAACAAAAGCTAACATAAATCAATAATGTTACAATAAGTGTTAGTAAGAAGTAACGATTTTAATTTTTAAATTAAAATAATTACGAAAAATTATTCGCTAATATCTAAATAATTCGGAAGAATGCCAAATAAGCGACGAACATAAAGCCATTGAAACCTTTCAGGTCAGCATGACCGTAGTTAATAGTTGAGTTGTATGTAATAATACAACGGATTAAAAATAGCCGTAATTCCACTCTGTTGTGATACTACTTTTGTAATAGGAATTTTCTTCAGTTTTCATGCGATGAAGCATGGATGAAGCGCCCAGGCCCATAGATAAGAGATATTTCCAGTACTACCCAGTACCATAGATAAGAGATACCCAGTACCCAGGCCGTAAAAGATCCAGAGGGATATAGAGCATATAGAGAACTGTCAACTGTCATTAAATGAAAACGCGAATGTTTTGATTTTCGTTGGAAAGCAATTCAAAGTATTTATTCGTTTACACATTATTACTCTTCAATTATTTTAGTATGACTTACAATGAAATGTGTATAACAAAGAGTTACTCGGGGAGTTGCCTGTTTATATAATTACATAAAGAGCGGTGCTTTTCAGCTGTCTGCGCTATGTTTGCGTCTGGCAGACTTATTTTTATCTCTAGTTTTTATCTCCACCTCTAACTGCAACATGATGTCTCTCTGTATAGTTTTCTTTTTTTTTTACTTGTGTGGGCCCCATTAACCTGTTAGTGCTGTATATTTATTTATGTAATGCTTGCAGATACAACCTACAAGCTATGTACTGTGATGACTGATAATGATTTTACATAATTTCTAGTACTATAGCGTGAAAGAGTGATGAAATGGAGGACTGCAAGTTTTTTTATAAACGATGATATTTAAATTATTCAATTAATTTTATGTAAAGCATTTATTTAAGTTTGCAAACAATATTGTTTTATTATTTTATATGAGATGAAATGTGTAAAAAAAATAATTTTTTATACCTGTTTTCTTTTTACAAAAAACAGCATGTTAATCATAAAATGTATGCTTTAACACTCCTGTTCCGGAACCGGGCACAACATAACCCCAAAAATCTTATTTTTAGAACTATTTATTATATTAAGCTGGTATTGTAATGCGCAAAAAAATAGAACAATGTGTAGTAAGACAATAAAAAGTAGAGAAAATGATGTTTTTCCAGAGACAATCTGGACCATTTTATTAGTTAACGGCAGACATGACGTAAGTATTTGGATTAGTCACATCTTAGATCTCTTCGCTCAGTTCTTACCGATCAGTCTATAGTGTGTTTCATTTGCGTCTTACCTCTCTTTAGTGTTGTCAATGGGTGCTACGTAATTTTATATAATATTCTTGAAGTTTTTATTTTAAAATTGAATGTAATCTCTATTATATTCAGTATTCCTCTACTTATTCTTCAAAAATGTATATATTTTCTTTAGTTATTATATAATATTTATTATCCTTGTACTACAATTTATACCTTATGCTTTATTTCAATATTTAATTCCCGCATTTACCTTTTTACTTTTTTACGATATATTGATTTTTCCTTGTTTATGTTTGTAATTTTAATGAAAATGTTTATATTTATTTTTCTAAGTTATGTACTGTTTAGATTTCTTAATTTTGAAATGTAGGAGCAAAAATGGGCGATTTGATTGTAGTCTGTTTATTGTACGCCGATGATGCAGTACTAATAGTGAATAATAAACAAGAATTACAGAGTCTAGTGAGTAGAATGTACAATGTATACAAGGAAAGCGACATTATCATGAATGCCAACAAGTCGAAAGTGATGGTATTTGAGAAGGAGGAAAGCAAGACATTGTGCAAAATACTTGTAGGTGATGAATGTTTGGAACAAGTAGATTTGGGAAGTATGTTTGATAGAAACGGAAAGGCTAAGAAAAATATCGAAAGGAGGGTGAGGGCGCTTTGAATGGAATTATATCTACTAGCGGTAGACAAGGAGCTGGCAGAAGAGGAACAAAAGTAGGCTGAATGCAGTGGAAATGATATCACTTAGGCGTATATGTGGCAGATCTATTTATGACAGAGTAAATAATAAGTTAGCATAATTAATAAAATTAAGAAAGGATTTGCTCATATGGAATGGATGAATGTGGAGAGAATGGTAGGATTAAGAAAGGATCACTTAGGTGGTTTGGTCATGTGTAACGGATGGATGAGGAGAGAATGGTAAGAAGGATATATAACGCAAGTGTTGATGGCAACAGAAATAGAGAATGTCCGCGAAGACTTGGCACGATCAGGTAAACCAGATACTGGAGGATGCTCCTGTTAGAAGCCTCAACAATCGAAGAGCTTGTATGAAAATATGTGTGAATGTGGATGGGGTGAGAATTGTGTCTCAGGACAGACGAGTGTGGCGCTCTATCCTTTCTGCCTACCCTGCTAAAACCATTTTACTTCATTACAACGCAAATTTGAATGGGGTCACTTTGTATCCGGTTCCGGCCCTCGATTCTATTTTCAATCTTCCGGTACCTGAAGGTTAAATACCACATTTAAGTTAATATTTTTAATATAATAATAATTACACTAGCATGACTAGAATCTTTAGTTGTTTAGTTCATAAATCTGCCATGGCGCAGAATGTTGTAGTTGTGCGCTAGGTTATTCTTAATTTCTTATTATTACTAAATTGAAAATTCTGTTCTTTCGATTCGCGTTGTACGGAGATCTTACTTATTCTGTTTCTTAACAGAATATCATTTGAAAAGTTTTCAACTTGACTTATAGCTCCACACAGATCATTAAAGCATCAACTTCCTCTTTTACTAATTTGCAAATTTTACCATCTTACTAAACATATTTTTTCCATGATAGTTTTTTGCTTTCAAACACAATATTTAGTAGGCGTGATGGATTTGTTTAATCAAAATATTCCAAATATTTCCAAGATGTGTTAATAAGCTCTCAAAAAATGCACCTGAATGATCTTAAGGGAAAGTTGGATAATTGCACAGGTTGATAACACCGCACCCAGCCCAAACTAAGAATCTAACAATAGTAATATACAAAATGTCATGTTACATTGTGCATAAACAAATAATACCCTGCTCCCTGCACTGTCAGTGTAATTAAAGCATCCGTTTAAGGTGGACACTGACGTGTTTTGCACATTTTTGTTATTATTTTTGCAGAACCTGCGGATCAAAATATGTATCTAAATAAATATTTATGTAATGTTATATTTTATTACTAATATTTTGTAATATAATTATTATATTATTGTGTCCAAGTGTTATCATATTGCTAAAATAATATTCTTAGAAATTGTTGTGAATATAAATCAAAATAGATAAAGGTATAGATTTCCAAAAAGGAAAATGGATCATGGGATCCACTTCAAATGAAGAGTGCAATAGAAGCAATAAGATCTGGAAGGAAAGTAAAGGAAGTAGCAAGAATGAGAATTTAGACATGATAGAGAAATATGGTTTTGTTGCTGCCTCTGTTCCAACTGGATTCAAAAGGAGTGTTGCGGAAAGGACCGCTCATCATTTTATTTGTGACTACCGTAGTATTAGAGATTTTTAAAATTTCTTCAATTTAAAAAAACTTCATTCAAAAAACAACATTCTTATTCAGTAGATACCTACCTGATTTATATTAACAAACGGAATTAACAAACTCGGGACACGGTGTTGTCAGATCAGCTTGTTTGTTGTCAGATGTTTTGTTTTAAATAAAATACAAATATACTGTGAACATTTCCATGATGACATTTTCAACAAATATTGATGAATTATATGATATGAAATAGTATGTACGTACATATAATATATATTATTTTTTCACAGAAAGTAATCATTTTGTGGTATATAAGATTAAATAAAACACAATCACTTTGTATAAAACCACAAATTTTATTACAAGCCAACCGGTTTCAAGATTCGTCAGGGCATATTTAAAACTGAGCTTCGTCAGGGAGTATTTAAAACTGAGTTAAATATCTAATTGAATTCTGATCATAAAATATATATTTTCCTCACTAGGTATGGTGCATACTTACATTTTGACTTTCTCTGCCAGAGCTCGTGTAGGCTTTTGGTCTTAAATAACATAATATATTGTATATTCTACTTTGGCATTATCAATAAATGTCATTTCAATTTCGCCAATATGTTGGTTTGCCACTATTTTAAAATTCACTAATATATTTCACTTGTAGATCTCGTCGCGCCATCCGGTATGCTACTTGCATAGCCTATTTCCTCAATTTTCAAAGTTATGCGCAGACAAACTTTATTGATGCTAGAATTGTTTTTGTAAGATAAAAGTAAATACATACTTTTATAAGTTTGTTTTAAAAGCAAGATACATAACTTTGAATACAATTTTGAATAAAAAATGTTACTTAACATTTGGTCTAAAATGCTCCATTATTGAGATATGTAAAAAGAAAAAAAATACCAACAATCCATTCACCACTAATTATTTTTGTCTATCCTGTTTCTGAAGATCAAAAGTGTAAGTTATCTTATCTGTAACACAGTGATGTGGCAAATTTTGGCCATTTCAACTTGCTAATGACACTTAAAAAGTTTAATTTTAATATGCATATTAATTTGGAACTATGATATTATTGTCGAAAAAGTCTCATTATTAGTTGTTGACATGGAAATCGAAACAGATTTGAACCCTTCAAACTGTCTTCATGCTTGGAAGTTGGTGGCCCTCCTCCAAATAAAATAGCATATTGAGAATTTTTCCAACATATTGTATTGTAATTTGACGGAATTTCTGAATGAAATCAACCTTTTAATTGTTGATTGAATTTGTTTTTATAGTTTTACTCTCCAATTGAGAATAATTTTTTTTGCCATCATGAAGTTGGTTGAGATTAGTTTTGTTAATATTTTTATCACATGTATAATGTACTGCGAGTTTACAATTCTCTGCGAATCAATTTAATTCATCGCAATAAAAAAATTGATTAAACATTCTTAAAATTCATATTACTTTTCAAAATCTTTAATCAAAAGTACATTTTGATGTTTAAAATATTATTCTGAACAAAAGATATGTTGATATCTATTTAGATTACATGCGCTATGTAGGAGTCTATCCAGATGCTCAATAATGTTGCCCTAATGAGATTCAGAGAAATAAGGGGGCTGGTCACAAGCGGAGAGCATATTGTGAGCCATGAATTGCTCACCGCAATGTTGCTTAATTTGGAATATAATTCAAAGCAGATTATATCACAAATAGAAATAGCACTACTTGTCTTTACTTTAAGTGCTATATATTTTCTTTACAGTACATTAAAGGACATTAATTTCATTATTTTTAATGAATCTTTTCAGTAACGGGTTTAATTAGTATAAATTATTGATTATTGTCGGAATTTTAAATAATTTTTGACAGCTTTTAATCGATATTTCAAATTAGTAGATGTTTAATTTAATAAACAATGTAAAGCTGCTCTGAAAGAATATTCTGCATCAGAAGAGGAGAAATCTCATTAGAATGTCAAAAACAGGAATAAATAAAACAATTTTAGGTAAGTTTCATTATTTAATGCAGTTATTTTTTTCTAAAGTTTGTTGATAACAGCGATGAGCACTTTTGGTAAAATATCATAGTACAGTAACTGTGCACACATTACATTACCCTTCATCCTTCGTGTTACAACCCTATTCCCACCTAGTCCGTCTCTTAAAGGGAACATCAATTATCATAGTCTTCGCTTTCCAGTCCGGAACAGCAAAACCATTTTCTCAAACAATGAAATCAAAATGGTTTTCTGGATTGTTTAAAAGTTAATCTACGCATGCATCATTTAATGTGGGAATCTTTTCCAAAGTCTACAGAAATTTCATCACAATTACAAAGAAAAGAGCTAAGTTTAGGGGCTAAATGAGAGCTAAGTAACTCCCGACATGTTTCCAAACAAGCGATGGAATCTGAGTTACCAGTTAACAGTAATGATTGCTGTGGCTGTGAAGTAATATCACCGTTATTACCAAAACTATGTATTTACATATCAAGGCAAAACTTGTCAATATCTACGATAGCTCACGGAGCAAAACATGTCACTGAGTGGTGAAAATAACTTAATTTATCGGTATTCATTATCTACACTCGCTTTACAATAATACGATGTTCCAGTTATTAGACAGAGTTCCTAGTAAATACAATATACATAAATATAAGTGTACAAACTGCTCCAAGCCGTGTCAGTGATGTAACTAAACCATTACAGTTTGCGCGCTGTCTCGCTACGCAATATCGTAGATTTGATTTGAATTAATAATCAAAAGTGAACTTCGTTAACAATAAACTACATTTTCATAATGAACAAAGCATAAGTATTTATGATACAATCTTCAGTCTAAGCTATCATGTAATACAATGGCAAGATTCACCTAAAAGGGATACTTGGATAGTTTTCCTAATGAATCTTCAGCAATAGCGAGGTATCAAATAATTTAATAAAAATAACTAAAATTAAAACAGTTGTCGTTTTAAATTAATACAAATTAAATATTACATAATTTGGCAAAATTATATTCTACGTAAAATTGACATTTGTATTTACATAAATTGTTGGCTCGGGTTGTCGGTCGGTGCGAGAAGAAATAAGAGAAGTCGGAAGGCAGAAGGCAAACAATATTACTAGTGTCTAATCTACATAACATATCTTTACTTATTGCTTGTACCTCATGGTTATAGGACAGGTGGTGTTCTCACTGCAGCGTCACTGACGGAGTACAGAATGTGGAGCCGAGAGGTCCCGAGCCGCGAACAGTGTCGCCTTATTTAGTCACGATGATACCTCTAAAGAAGGCAGAGTCTTTTATGCTACTGTACTTTCTTCCTAATATTTACATCATATGTTAACTTATCAAATAAAGTACACCTAAAGTAAACAAATGAATGAACTGGCGAAATAATGGAAACAAAAGGGGTCGGGTGTCAGCAGTGGTGCTGCTTCTGGTGGACTAACACTAACACTAGTTAGTACTAGCAGTAGAGTAGGGATTAGTGATGTAGAGTTGTGCAGCTTTACTAAATAACTTACCTTATATATTTATCTTATAAACTTCGTACCATCTGATAACAGTGAGTGTAAGAAACTTTCTGCGAAAATAGAATAGTCGAGGATAAAGATTAACAAGTCGGCGGGAGAACGATCCATAGCCATCGGTCACCGCTCCACAATATATATTTCTCTATAAAATATATTATACGTATCAAAAACAATTTGTTTGTATCAATACAAGTCTACAGTTCACACTAGGAATATACTCTGTTAAGTCATCGACTGCGGACTACCTCGGTGGTCTCTGCTCGGTGGTGATGGCGAGGGTGACTACAGTCGGTGGTCAGCTACGGGAGTTACTACAGAAGGGCTCGCGAGCTGTGAACGCGGTCCAGATGACCGACACAATTTTTACCAATCCTTTTGTTTGTTTTATTGAGCACCTAATTTTTTTAAAGCTAATATTGTTTATCTGTAATTCTAAATATTGCACGATTTCTAGCATATTATACAATTAATAATTGATTTCGATAGCGGATATAGGCGTCCCTCAAGTAACTACGCTTCACACAACACCATTATCTAATTAACAATAATAAGTAATTGTGAAACTTTTAACGTGAATCTGCAACACAAACATGTTCTTACATTAAAATTATTTTTCTTTAATCACTAGATAATAAAAATATGGGTTAGTTGACTAAAAACGTAAGGTTTGCGGTTTGCTTCAACAGAAAGTTTTCAACAGCTTCAACATTCGCATCAAGGATTCATTTGAAACAATCTGTTAAACTATAATCCGTTACAAATATCTGTTAACTAAAACTATTTCCCCTTCTTCACAGCCCAATTAAAAATATGAGATACTCGATAAGTAACCTAAGAATATCATTCTTTTAATCAATAAATGATAGAGACTCATGCGGGTGTCACACCAGAAATGTACTTAATCGTAATGCAGACAGCTTCAGAGATGAACAAACTAGCGCCAGTTTCTGAAGAGGAGTATCTGGAGAACGTTCAACTGCTCGATGCGAGATCGAGCCCGTCAGAGCTACAGGAGGGACGACCGTCCGCTAGTGCGTGGAGTGTCGTCATTGCGGGAAATTAGCGTCGGACTTGTGGAAGTTTCTCGGGGCCATGGAGGGATGGTCAGGAGCCATATTGTTGTCCGATTTGGGACGTGGCAGGCGCAGGGCGTGTTGCAGAGGGCGCAGCGCGAGTCCCAGAGAGGGGGGCCCCCGGTCCGGAGACCGCGATGCGTGTTCCGCCTCGGCTGCCAGGGCCACCACCACGGCATTTATACTTCCCGCATCCTCTTCCGATCTGTAGACAATGTGTATTTTTAAGGCTCAGAAAACAATATTTCCATAAATGTTTTATACCTCATTTTGATAAAATTTCTAAGACTAAAAATATTAGGATATGTATGAGAGTGGCAAAAGATTTAAAGGACCTCGGTATATTAAAACTTCTATATACATCATTAGTGAGAAGTTAGGTTGAGTATAACTCTACTGTACGTACCTTTTTACAATGCGCATCTCACACAGTTGTAAGAGTACAAAATTAATTTCTGAGATTTGTCAATTATAAACAAAATACATCACGACTTTATTTAATGTTTACAGTTTAATTCTACATTACATAGAATTCAAAACTTGGGTAAAGAGTAAGCAGATGTATGGAATATAACATATTTTTTTATAACTGGCAGAAGAATTAATTTGAGACCATCACAAGTTACACGGTCATACAATATAATTTTTTCATAAATATTTCAGTACATATAATGTAAAGCATTTATTATCTTTTTTTTAGGATAAAGATATTATTGCTTTCATATATTTTTGTTAATCGTATAACGCATCATATAATCATCTTGTTAAAATTAATTCAAGGAAGTTTCCTTGTGATCTATGAATTTATTCAAGGAAGCTATGGATTAGATTAAATTGATTAATTTTATTTAGATTAAATTTGATGACTGAAAAATGCCTATTACAGAACTTATTAATAATTTATTAAAGTTCAAAAATTTGTAGCGTAGCATTTGAACCCGCTACCTATTTTGATTCAAATAGGACAACCGCAATTTAAAAAAAAAGTTTAAAGTATACGAGTCTTTACACTGTAAATAAATAAAAACGTGTTTTGAAATGGGATTTTTTATTTTCCAACAGAGATAATATGAATCTAGGATTGCCAAATTTTGATGTTTTATAATGTGCGGTTGGAATTTAGGAACTTAAATTTTTACAATGAAAATAATAGCAATTATTACCTGTGAGCCACGAGGTTGGGATTCTTGCCAATCTTGTTGAGTCTTTCGGCTGCCACGCTCTCCATGGTCCTTCTCATGAGAGGGTACTGGTCCAGCACTGCGTTGAAGTGGTCCACTGACAGCGAGAAAAGGTTGCAGTAGGTTTCTGCCCTTACAGAAGCGACTCTCCGAGCGTTGGTCAGGAGGCAGATTTCCCCGAAGTAGGACCCGTCTGATAGACTGGTGGCCACTTCTCCATTCGCCATCACAATATCTACGATGCCCTCCTGGATGAAGTACATCTTGGATCCGATTGTTCCCTCCTTTATAATTATATCACCTGGAATTAAAATATTAATATTAATTGTTACTTCGGTTGGCACTACTGGGTTTCCTGGTTTATAATAATATACACGTGTGTGTGAGTATTGCTGCACTTTTTTTGGAAAGCTAAGAAGACAGTGACTGACAGGCATGATTCAATTACATCCTATGCTTCGACCAGTCTAGCGGTCCAAATAGCGGTCGGTCGAAATCTAAAGAAGACAACCCAGCTAAAAGAACAACAACATTGGACCATAAAGAGTAAAATTAAAAAGGTTAGTGCAGTTCATATATCATATGTGTGATATATGAAGTGCACTGTGTTAATCGGAAGCCTGGGAACCAGCTATCGAAGGAATTTACATAAACATTAATGAAATTGGATAATTTAGATAGCAGTGTCATTTTCATCTCAAGGGCGCTTTAAACATATAGTATTTAGTCCTGACAGAAACATGTAAATTTTAAATGTGTCGTGTTAGTAAAAATTGATACCGAACCTGGTTGGAACACCTCGTATCTAAGTTTCGTGACGACGTCCGAGACAAAGTTGGAATCTGCATTGGCAAAGAAAGGAACAGAAGCCACAAGCGATCTGCAATTGTAGTTGATGACATCTTCTCTAAGTTTCTCACTCAATTCCCCGAGGATGAGCTCCTCATCGAAAAACTTTCCTTGGTACCTGTGCTCAAAATACTCTGTGATCCGTTGTCTCATTTCTCGAGGTAATTTTCTATAAGCCATGTATTCTTCTACTTGCTTGACCTGAAACAGACATTCGTGGTTTAGTTCTGGGAGGTATTAACAGGGATTATTAGGCAGCCAGCCAACACACTGACAGCTGCAACGCGAACATTTCAAAAATACCTTTTCTCGGTACTGCCTGCGTGATGAGTCAAGACTCTGTATCAGATTGGTGGCATGGCCCAGGAACAGTGCGTAGCAGGTGGCCCCTGAGATCATGGACAGCATGGTGAGCCACATGTCCGTCAGGGACTGTGGAGGGAATCTTCCGTAGCCGATACATAGCATGTGGGACATCGCCTTGAATAGCGCCCATGAATATTGCTCCAGCCAAAATGCTTCCTGTAATACGATAACATTAATTTAATCATTCTAAATACATATTTTTACTAAAATTATATTTACATACAGTACACTTTGTGGACAATCAATTTAGTAATTGTAAATTATATTGCAAAAATTAAAAACCATCATAGATATTGTTTAAATCATGATAGATTGAAATTTCTAGAAATTAAATAGTTGGACCACGGCTTAAACCTGGGATCTTTCTATTGCTGGTAAAATGGTCTCCTAGCTGAGCTATATTGGCCTTGTTAATTTTGTCAATTTGTTCAGTTTAATGTTTTATTTGTATTGCTCTAGAATTGATGGAAATTTGAGCAAGCCATGATTTGGAGTTCATTTTTATAATTCTTTATTATTATTCATGGTTATTTTTGAGACTTGTTCTGTATAATTTTTGAAGAATTGCAACATCACTAATAAAATATGAATTTTTAATTTAATCATAATATAAATGATTTATTACGTTGTTTTTAACCACTTAAATAAGTTAAATTTAATATACCAACCGATTTTGGAAAATATCATTTCCTTAATCAAGATGTCAAATAAACTAACTAAAACCGTTTGCCAAATGTTCTACTGTTTTTAAATTCTATTTAAAAAAGAAATCTGGTATCTGTTACGACGTTAAATTGTTACGACGATGAAAGATGTAGAAGTTGACTTAAGGACGTGCTTTCATTTTTCCAGTTTGAAATTCGAGAAATTCAACATGAATTACATATGCTTTCAAGATGAAGTTAATAGTTCTATTCTTATAAGTATCAGAGAAATAATTAATGACATTATTTGTTACATAAATCATGAGAGAATGGAAGGGTTAAGTAGAAAGAGACGACAATAAAATTGTTTATATTTTCGCAAACGATACAAGTGTCAAAAATAACTTGTGTCTGGAGGCTTATCTTTCTTTCTTATTTATGGGCTTATCCAAGTTTTTTCATATTAATATTATGGAATGAGTGTTGTCTATCGAAAATTAAATAATTTATCGAAGTACCAAATTCATATATATGAATATGTTTTGAAATCAAACAAAGTACCTACATATACTCATATTTAAATGGTCACTTAAATCAATGTTTTAAATTTAAAATCATTATATCAGATGCATTTTGTGGTTTTGTTTAATATTATCGATTTAAACCACCGTGTTTTGATGATATGTTTGTTTGTTGAACAGTGTTATATATGTAAACAAAATATTTAATTGTGACTTAGAAATAATGCACATAAATGTTTACTTTGTTCAAAAAAATGTTGTTTTCCATTAAAATCAGTAAAAAACATCTAATTTATAAAATTTGCTACTAATGTTGTGAACAAGTTCAATATTAATTCATATTGTGGTTTGTGGTCTTTCTTATAAAGCTTGTATTGTTTTAATTATGGCAAATAACATTCAATTTATTATTTTTAATTGAGTGTAAAGGTCCTATCTAAGTAATAGTTTAGAAAAAAGTCAAATCTATTGTATACCTTCTCATATAAATGAATAATAAAAACCAACATTTTCGTAAAAAACAAATTTTTTAATTATTATTGAAAGTCGCGCCTTAATGATACAAATTTTTTTTATTTAAAAATAGAATTTAAAAACATTAGAACGATTTGACATATGGTTTTAGTTAGTTACATCCTGATGAAGGAAATGGTATTTTCCGAAACCGGTTGGTTCATTAAATTGAACTCATAAAAGTGGTTAAAAAAATAGCATTATAAATTGAGTAGCTTGTTGGTCTAGTGGTTAAGACGCTGGTCTAGTGATTTAATGGTCGGGGGTACGCACCTTGTTCTAGGAGACCAGCAAGTTAGTCCTATTTTCATAGTACAAGCTTTTAGCTTAGTTTGAAAATTGTAAGAATATTAATGTGACATGTACCTATCATGTGTGCACGTCTCTATTTATATTTAAAAAAAAATTATATTAAAGTGAATAAAAAATACAACATAGTTGTAGACTAGTAGATTCACAAATTCAGATGTATTCTGCAGTGTTGAGATTAACATTGTGTAGAACAATACCTGTAATTCGTTGATGGCAACCCAAGAGTTGGAGGGAAATCCTTGGAGCATGGGTACCAGGAACTGTAGGCACCCAGACCAGTGACCGATCAGCAACATCATGCAGATCAGGTTAAAGATCCGCATGAACACCGATGCCATGTTGAGGAACTAGACAAGCCGACACACGAAAAGTTAGTTAGTGCCTTTGAAATGATTAACAAAACTTGCGAAGATCCTTGGACTTTATTCGGCTACTTCAGGAACAGAATGCCCGGTAGAGCGCTATATCCTCCCTCAAATGAAAAGAAAGTGAAAGCGGTAGTCCCAAGAGACAAGTGAACGGTTAGTTTAGCTTTACATGCTCCACCACTTTGCCATCAACTTAATTAAACTTTTTAACTATTCATATATTTTTATTTAATTGTATCCGTTTTAGCAAAATTAAGTTTAAGTTTGTTAAAATTGGATTTAAAAAAGCGGTAAATTATTTTCATTTCTAAAACAATAAATTAATATTAGACGTCACAGTCTACAACTAAAGAGTTACAATTTTGGATAGTTTTGTATTGTATTAGCACGAATACGTGGCGCGGCTCTACTGCTCCAAGAAGGGTAAATGAATATGACCGGTGCCACTAGTTCTCCCTTTATCCCTAAGCAGAAGCACCTATGAGGAAGCCCTTTCGTTCCCCACTTTGGGTTTTCTGCAGTAGGTGCCCGTTAGTTCTTCAATCTGAAAGATTCCCGTAGTTTTCCAGTCTCCGAGGTCCTCTTTAGTTCTTCATTCTGTGAGGTCCCCCTGAGTCTCAGTTTATGGGATCTTCCCCTTTTGACCCGAGGAGGAGCTGTGTTTTTATGAAAGTGCAGTTCTACAGAATCCATATTCATTACTCCTCCTTGGAAGCCAACACAAATTGAATATGCCAGGAAAATGCGAATAATAATTAATTGTGAAAATTTAAAAATAAATTGATGAAAATATTTTTAAGCCATTCGATTAAACTAAAATAATTTTTACAGTGATAAAAATTGCATGCCCGTATAAATTAAAATATTCCAATAATAAAAAGGTGTCGGTCTCGTATAAATGATGGCAGCGCTAATCGATGAGTCCAATAGAACTGAATTGTCCGTGTGTACTGAAATAAGGTTGTAAGAGCGTCAGACTGCCGATGATAGTGTCGGCGTGAGGTGGCATGTGTTGTGGCGTGTATTTGCATGCGGCGGCGGAGAAGAAAAGAAAGTAGTGGAAGCAAAGAAGCGACAAGCGGGAGAGCGGCGGAAGCGACTAGACAGCGACTGTCGTGGCTAGCAGTAGCACGAGAGGCAGCGCTAGTGCGGCAATAGTTCTATAGCTAGAGCCGCACGAGCGCCGGCCACTAACCACAGCAGCCAAGCTTGGCTCATGCTGCGGGCTCATGCTGCCCGCTGCGCCGGGTTACCTTGAAAATCAGATTGCTTTTGGTGTATCCCTTCTTTTTGCTCGCTTGATCGGAGCTGAGGCGCCCCCTCCTTTCTGTGCGCTTTTTTTGAAGATTCTGCAATATCTAGAAAACAAGCGAGAAACACAAGATAGTAGAAAAGAGCAAAGCACGGTAAAGTGACTCCCGGGTGGTAGAAGGCTTCATGCCGACAGGGGTGAGGGGGAGGGTGAAGGTGGGGGGAGAGGGAAGAGAGCAGAGACAACAGAATAGACAGAAGAGTCAGCATCCTCGGCTCCTCGGGGGTCGAGCCTCGTCCTAGTGGGAGTGGAAGGGATAGTATAGAGGCGCTCCCGCACACACATGAAGAGATCTCACAAACACCAAGGTGCTAGATGCTAAACCACCAAACACATACAGTACTATGATACCCGATAGGATGAAATGTGACATGCACACCATGTTATCTGAAGAAGAGACTCAACCATTCAGGTGGAGGCAATTATTACACAATAGTGAAAGAACCGAATTACCATATCTAAAATGCAATTCCTAAGTTGCAATAAAAAAGTACAAATTAAGTAAAATAACGCAATTGCAGGCAAAAAACAAATTAATTCGTCGAGAACTAATTCGGATGATGCCAACTTCATGTGAACAACGATTATATTTAGAATGATGATGTTTGTAATGTGACAAATTTAAGAATATGATTGAATTCAATGGTAGTGTAACAATGTATATGTTTATAATATCACATGCCCATATTATTACCAACATCAAATACTTTTCCAGTGAGAAAACCATATCTAATCAAAATCATTCCAAGAATGAAAATTAACAAACTAATTGTCAAATGTCACGTGGGTTCAAAACGTCATTACAAAAATCTATCGTTAGTATCTAACACAACACCAAATTTCTGTTACCAGATACAGGCAGTGGAACATAATGCGATGTTAGAAGGGAATCTGTACAGTGATGGCAGAAGTCTACGTTATCCAAGGGGCTTGTACATCTACATTCTAGGATGGGGAGTATGCCATCACGGCTATTGGAGTCTACAAGCTACACGACATCAAGTGATCCAATCCAAATACACGCCACCACGGACAGAAGAGAACAATATGGTTAGGTGTGCACCTGCGAGAGTCTGTCTCTATCCTGAGAGTTGGGGGTCCCGTCAGGACGGATGTCCGTGCGCTGAGGCTGGTACAGGGGGCTGATCTGTCGGACACACGGCCGTTACACCACGCTATTTCCACAGTCACAACCACCACACACTATTCATTGCCCATTGCCTGACGCCTGACGCCTGATACGCACTTACTACATAGACAGACAGACAGACCTAGTTCTTCAGAAGCAATCACTTGAAAACACATGCTCCGATTAGATACATACTCTACAGTCTATGGTTAGTAACAATTTTATTAATGTGCTGCTAATTATCAAGTGATTGTTTCGTCAAGCATGATTTAGATTCACAATGACAGGACAAAAAATACTACGTGAGAACTTCTGCATTATTGAAATCTCCATTTCACGTACGTGAGAAGTAGAAATCAAAAATATGAATCGGTCTAGGAAAAGCTCAATCAATGAGGATCATGATTGGACGGATATTCCACGTATCGTAATGGAGTTTGTAAAAAGTGGAATGTAATTGAATTAAGGACCAGGAATTAATTCAGCTAAAGAACCAAATAAAAATAAATCAAGTGCTGTAAGTTGTCAAGCAATCAGCAATCAGCAATTAATAATGTGCTCGAGCGGCTGCGAGACCATTAGGTTCGTAGTGGTTGGGTGTACTAAACATAATGTGATCAGTTAAAGCAAGTATATATTCCAGCGGCCATCATTGTTTCTCCTACACTCTTATTACCTTATTTACACCTGCATTACTGTCAAATGGAATGCTTTATTTAGCTCTTTGATTCATGTATAATGACTTATATTTATATTCAGTAAAGTACTAAAACACATATTAAACAAAAATGATTGATAACAAAAAAATAGCGATTCCTCGGTCACCTACTGCTTGTACGAAAGTAGGTGAATGGTTTATTTTGTATTCAAAATAAAGCAAGCACATGAATGGAGCAAAGGAATATATTTCAACAGATCGGAATGTAAAGGTGGAAGCTCTTCTGGAGGACATGCATTCTTCCATTTCAAGAAAATGTTCTTCATTTGTTTGTTGTTAGTGTGCGTCGGATTTTGTTAGTGTACAATAAGCAGCTTATACAATTATGTTAGTAATTGAAAATTACACTGAATTATGTTAAATACACTCGTATGTAATGACGTTCTGATTTAATGAAATATAAGTTTGGGAATGATTATAATTATTAATATTGTATTTTATTATCCTCACGGCGCGATTTATTACTAAAATAATCTTCAGTCATGGGTGGACAAACTGCGGACTACGAACTAGTCTGGCCCGCGAACCTTTTCAAAAACTACTGGAAGAGAAGAGCCTGGGAAATTTAAAAATAACACTTTTTAAATAATCATTTTCCATGCCATAACTTGACAATTTCAACACCAACATTTGGGCCCCGGATGGAAGAGTTTGTGCACCCACGGTCTGAAAAGTAAATGAGTCAAAATTGTTTTAATAATAATTAATGATTGCCCAAATATAATAATTGCTTTTTGTTACACAATATCTATTATCAGATGGAATTTTTAAAATAACTTTCACTTATAATATGTAGATGACACTGATTAAGCAATTTATAATAATTGTTCTGACATGCGCACGTTGTGTAAAGTGAGAGAGGGTCTTCCCATCATAATATACGATGACACATTGAAGTCATTTTCGAGACAAAATAATTCATTATTTCATTCATAATTCATTCTGGCTGACGTTTCGGACTTCAGCCCTGATAATGGATCCGGCAGTGGGATCCGAAACATTGGCCAGAAAGGTCAGATATACACGGCAGATTAGCCCAGAAAACTGTACATAGAAGATTATGAACGGCCGTGAAAACCTAAGAACATTTAAAATTTATTGTTATTTAAAATTTTTTGATTAGAGTATTTCATTGAAATATGTAGGTAGGAATGTTGGAGAATTATATTTCCTTTAATAGAGTAAAAAAAATTTTTTTATAAAAGATTGCCACTATAAAAGAATTTTATAATTTGTAACCTTTTCAGTAATATATTTCACCCATAGATATTAGTAATTAGACATACATATTACTTTTGAATTTGAAGAATGTAAAATGTTATTATTTTTAGCATTCAATTAACATAACAAAAACTATGATTAAATAATATTTTCATAAGAAATACATCCAGAAAAGTTGTCGAGAGAAAGTTGCGTATTGTGTCATGCATTGAAAGTGCTTCAAATATGCAATCGGATGTAGAGTAATTGTAGCTCGATGGACAGAAACTCTGTAAAATAATAATTACTATAAATATAAATCAATAGTATTTTTTTGGGAGCTTTTCGTGAAGGAGAACCGAATTAGGCATGTTAAGTATTGTATGTTGGGAACATATTTAAAAAAAACATTCATTTATCAAGACTATCAAACACATAACAATATTTAGTAACTGTTAGCAGTTAATCTATAGATGTATAGTAAGAGGAAAATAAATATCAGAAACATTAACATGCCATCTTTTGTGCGAAGGTCGAAGCTAAAACAAAAAGATTAGACAATAAACATGGAAATAAATTGATGGAATAACATAAAATTGAATACAAAGGAGGTGTGTTGCATATTTTCACTTAATAATAAATCCAAGAAATTTGCTGAATTATAATATTTTTATAATTTTTAAATAATTTAAATATTGCTCCAGGTTTTAGAAACAAGACGTGTTCCTCATCCTTAAAGTAATGGGAAACCTTAATAATGCAGGTGGATTTAACAATGGCTTAATGGGTTACTCGGATAGGGGGTTTCAGTAATTAAGATATTGTTTTTGGTTCATGCTGTCTTTGAGCTATTTACTTAATAAGTGAATCAGTTACAATGTTATAACACTTTATAGAGTGCGGGGTCTAGAATAGTGTGCGCTGTTATAAATGGCATTTGCTTACATATACTTCCTCCCACTGCGAGACATATCGGACGAGTCTTGATAACCGGAGTAATCTGACGAGTGACAGGAGTTTAGCTAGTCTCAGGATCCTCAGCGCCCGTCCCGCGTGTAGGATCTGGAAGCTCTCACTGAAATCCTGCACGGATAATGACCAGATTAGAGGAGTGTCACGAGACAGTCAAACTTAAATAAGCTAGTTATATTATAAAAGCGTCAATCACAAGTGGCGCAGTTGCATTACTTAATCTAAATACAGTGTACAGCTGCTGCGTACTTGTCGTGGTTAATGCCTGATTGCTGAAAAATACGCAACATGTTATGATCACTGCCTGCCATGTTCCTTTAAGTATTAAGAAAAGAACTCTATCAAAGTGTTTCTCTAAAAGTTTTACCAGTATTGATCTGCGAATGTAAGATTAAGTTATGTTAATGATAATTAGATTTATACAAAGAGCGCACTATATTAACAGTAACCACTGACGGTTGAGTTAGTAGTATACATATATAGTATGCCCTGACTACTTATTTAATGTAAATTGTCGGATGATATTGGACAGGTAGCTTGTTCAGGTTTGTTGCGCGAATGGTACAGCTGGTGGGAATTTACCACAACTTGAAACACAAGAGCCGATTAAAAAATAGTAATTGGAGCATTCAGAATACAAGTAATCACATGCTTTAGAAAGGATAAAACCCTTTTCTTTTAAAATTATTAACATATTTAAATAATTTTGTACGGCTATTAATATTATATGTACACAGTCAACCAATAAATTTTGTTACTTCCTTTACCAAAAATTATAAAAATCATGATAACTATCTTAAAAGATTTAACCTCTGTTTTAAAAGTTTTATTATTATATACATATGTATCAGTTTTACATCTGTATACATTAGGCACATGCAGTTAACACATTTAAATAAGCTGTGGAGAATTATAATTTCATAATTATTTATTTTTATATATTATCTTTGTTTTATTAACCACTGAATTGAGTTTAAATACATCTCCCGGTTTCGAAAAATACCATTTTTTTCTTCAGGATGTCATAACTAACTAAAAATATATTTCATTGTTTCTTCACCAGAATCTATTTTAAAAAAACAACAATTATTTAAAAAATAAATTTAGTACCTAACTCAAATTGTTACTTAATACAAATTTAGTTGAATAATTTTTAGGAAAAAATTTTAGAATGGGACTCGTAGTTAAATTTAGTTAGTTGTTTATAATTTCTTGATTAGTTTTACATGCTTTATTTAACTCTTAACGATTCCAAATGATTTAATTTGTGACCAACACCGTTTATATGCAAAATTGACAATCCCAATTTTTTATCAAAACTGTGAACATTTTCTATCAAATGATTAGAAAATTCTGAAAACCCACTATTGTTCAAACATCTCAAATGCTCCTTTACTCTTACATTAAAATTTCTACCCGTTTTACCAATATAAAATGCAGCACAATCCTTGCAACTAAGTTTATAGACGCCAGAATTGTTAAATTTATCATCTTTGTCCTTAGAATTTATGAGTAAATTTCCTATACTATTATTTGTATAAAATGCCGGTCTAATGTTTCGCGGTAGGTGTTTAGATATTTGTTTCGAAAAGTTATTTTATGTATATAATCCTACACTAATTATCATTATGTTTTATCTGTGATTTATATAAAAATTGATTATTATATTCTTTTAATTTATTTTTTAAAATATTGTCTATCAAACCTGTATTATACCCGTTATTAACTGCTATTTTTTTAATTGTATTCAATTCAATATTGAAATTGGATGTTGACATAGGAATATTGACTAATCATTGTATCATGGAGTGGAACCCTGAATGTTTGTGTGATAATGGATGATCAGATTCATTGTGTATGATAGTATCTGTAAAAGTTGGTTTTCTAAAAATTTTGAATTCAATTTTATTATTATTTTTAATCAATGTTAAATCCAAAAAATTTAGGGTAGAATTATTTTCCATTTTTAATGAAAATTGTATTTTATTATTAAATGAATTAATATAATATATAATAGAAATTTTAATATAAGAGTAAGGGAGCATTTGAGATGTTTGAACAATAGTGGGTTTTCAGAATTTTCTAATCATTTGATAGAAAATGTTCACAGTTTTGATAAAAAATTGGGATTGTCAATTTTGCATATAAACGGTGTTGGTCACAAATTAAATCATTTGGAATCGTTAAGTTATTAGTTTTACATGCTTTATTTATCTCCAACGATTCCAAATTATTTAATTTGTGACCAACACCGTTTATATGCAAAATTGACAATCTCAATTTTTTATCAAAACCATGACTATTTTCTATCAAATGATTAGCAAATTCTGAAAACCCACTATTGTTCAAACATCTCAAATGCTCCCTTACTCTTATATTAAAATTTCTATTATATATTATATTAATTCATTTAATAATAAAATACAATTTTCATTAAAAATGGAAAATAATTCTACCCTAAATTTTTTGGATTTAACATTGATTAAAAATAATAATAAAATTGAATTCAAAATTTTTAGAAAACCAACTTTTACAGATACTATCATACACAATGAATCTGATCATCCATTATCACACAAACATTCAGGGTTCCACTCCATGATACAATGATTAGTCAATATTCCTATGTCAACATCCAATTTCAATATTGAATTGAATACAATTAAAAAAATAGCAGTTAATAACGGGTATAATACAGGTTTGATAGACAATATTTTAAAAAATAAATTAAAAGAATATAATAATCAATTTTTATATAAATCACAGATAAAACATAATGATAATTAGTGTAGGATTATATACATAAAATAACTTTTCGAAACAAATATCTAAACACCTACCGCGAAACATTAGACCGGCATTTTATACAAATAATAGTATAGGAAATTTACTCATAAATTCTAAGGACAAAGATGATAAATTTAACAATTCTGGCGTCTATAAACTTAGTTGCAAGGATTGTGCTGCATTTTATATTGGTAAAACGGGTAGAAATTTTAATGTAAGAGTAAAGGAGCATTTGAGATGTTTGAACAATAGTGGGTTTTCAGAATTTTCTAATCATTTGATAGAAAATGTTCACAGTTTTGATAAAAAATTGGGATTGTCAATTTTGCATATAAACGGTGTTGGTCACAAATTAAATCATTTGGAATCGTTAAGAGTTAAATAAAGCATGTAAAACTAATCAAGAAATTATAAACAACTAACTAAATTTAACTACGAGTCCCATTCTAAAATTTTTTCCTAAAAATTATTCAACTAAATTTGTATTAAGTAACAATTTGAGTTAGGTACTAAATTTATTTTTTAAATAATTGTTGTTTTTTTAAAATAGATTCTGGTGAAGAAACAATGAAATATATTTTTAGTTAGTTATGACATCCTGAAGAAAAAAATGGTATTTTTCGAAACCGGGAGATGTATTTAAACTCAATTCAGTGGTTAATAAAATAAAGATAATAAATAAAAAATATGAATTTTAACCACAAAGTTAATATTGCTAATTTTAAAAATAATTATCTGACTACATTTGTAGAATAATTATAGTGTTACATATTCAGATTTTAATTCTATTAAATAAATATTTAATTTTGATTTATTCTTCAGAAATGATATTTGTTCACAGCTTATATAAATTTAAACACCGCAAACCCTCGGCTTCATATTATATATATGAACTTAATATATTTATAACAATCTTGTAAAGAAAATGGTGCTGCACTTCCACAAGAGAATTTTGTTTGACGATTTGGTATCAAGAAAGGTGATATGTTTTTTTTCTGGACTACGCATTTCTGAAGTCTGATTACTTGCAAGCCTTTTGGAATCTTTTCAGAATTTTTTGAAAACTTTGTCAAATATAAAACTCATCCCCAGACTGGAGTCCACAAGTTTTTTTTACAGATTTAGTCATCACAATAGTTGATTCGTTTGGCAGTCACTTTTGAATTAGACAGAACCCACAACTCTTTGATGACTTTATTTATGCAATCGCTACTGGTATTAACATATATTTATGCTAAATGAATTTACCATTATTATTAAGGATGAACCCTTCGGCTATTAGACAATGTATTTAGCAGTCCAATTTGGGTAGAGGTCCCTATTTTTTAATCAATTTCTAGTTTTGTAAATGCTTGTATGAAGACTAATTTTGATTTGAAAATAAAAATGTTTATTCTGGTTATTTTGGTCACGTCCAATGCCCATTCATCTTTTCAAGTAAAGTTGTGACAATAATGTCCGGTTATCTGTGATACATCATTTTATGTGCTGACCAAGCTTTGAATGACAAATGCACCGTTTTCAAAGGTTCATTTTTTTAAATCTTTAGGCTTTGCAATAACTGACTGCTCGACGAACCTTCCTAGCCTCAACTTAGAAAGAGTAAAATTGCGGAAATCAGAAAAAAAAGTGATCAAGTTCAATTTAAATTTAAATTTATTAATTGTTGATTTGAATACAAATAAAATGTATCAGTTATACGCATTTATACATTCAATATGCAACAATAGAGGTATGCACCCCCAAATAAGAAAGATTTTGAATTATGGGGATTATGAAACATATTTTCAAATAATAACTATTTTCAAAATGTCTAACATTTGATAGGATAGAAACAAAACTGCACTATTTATTATTTGATGACGTGTTGATTATCTACAACAGTGGGAATTTTACAATTGGTAACTGTTCAAAACAAGTTTGTATGTTTCAGAACCGTTTAATCTTTTGATATCCATTCATTTAAATTTTAAAATCTCCACTGGCTATAAAATTAGTTTATCTCAATTCCTAATTTTCTCATTTGTAAAATGTAAAATAATGACAGATTTTAAATATTACCAATTAAAAAAGTCCGTATTGCTATTCAAAGTGTAGTCATTTTTGTTTGTATAACTATTTGGTAATGGTAAATATGGAATAGAAATTTATTGGATAACGCTGTTAGGTTTCTTCCCTTTCTAAAGCATAGTCGTGCAGTGCAATCAAACTGCCTATGAAATTTTGTTCTAACATTAAAAAGCGATTTGATTAAATTTGACAAAATCATTTTATACCAAATAATAACAATTCACTTGTATTTCCTACGCAGTACCAGTCGTCGGAGTCTTCGTCGACTATTTACAATGTCAGTGTTTAGATGAGAATGAAAATATTTTTATAGGAATGTGAGTGAGTGAACATGAATCTGAAGGTGGGCGTGAATGTGTGAAAAATAATAATTATTATCTCGTGTAAACAATAAACAGTAATCACACAATGTGATGAATACAGTAATTTAAATACTACTAAATTTAAAAAATTCAAATAATACCTAAAATCTAAAAAGTTTCTTATAAAAATAAAGTACATCGTAAAATATGATACAACCACATCCATGAACATCCACAAATTGGTAATATTTCTGCCATGCTGTGCTTGTTTTAGTCAATTAAAAAAATGCATTAAAAATCATAAATTTAAATGTGTTAACACTTGAGGAATTTTGATTTTTCTTTAAATTAACCCCGTTACTTTGTATCGCAGTCCTCTTAATTAATAAATGATGTCATTATTAAAATATATATAAAGTACTGGAGGGCTGCGTTTTTTTATTACTTCTCGGCGTGTAAAAGTGTATGACGAGTTTTACTTAGATGAGTGGTTGTTTGAAATTTGATTTAATATTACGCCGTATAAGTAGCTTTTCAAAAATAACCCCGCAATATGTATTAACAACAAAAGTTTGATTAAAAATAATTTCAAACAAAACCATTCAAAGCACGTACACATCAATGACATATTAATATATATTTGAAAGAAATCAGCCCCATTTTACAAAATTTAAAATGTCTCTAAATATACAAGTTATTAAAGATTTGAAAGAAAATAATAAGATTCAAATTATATGGCTACATACTTTTGATTTTCCTTATTTTCCTCCAATATTTAAACTGGTACGATGGTGAATAAACATAATGTGATATATAACATTAGAATAACTTTTTATCTGTATTAGTAATTAACGGAATCAACATGTGTTATTTCAAATATTAACATTACGTAACATATGTATAAACGATTAACATACGGTGAGTTATTTTACATTTTGAAAATTACAAAGTGCTAATGAAAATGTTCCATTATTTTATGAATACTTTTGAGTAATAATTATCGTGAAATGTAAAAGAACCCACTTTCTAATTATAGCTACATTTAAAAAAAGCATTCAAATAAAATAAAAACTAATAATGAATGAAGTTGTAAAACAAAGTGTTAAGAGAGTTTTGCAGCAAAAATTAACATGTGCAAGAAGGAAAATGCATAGAAAACAGAGAAGGTCAATTTGGGTGCAGAGACAGTAAGTGTTTAGAATAAAAGTGTGAGAGTGAAAAGAGAAATTAATTCTGAACAAATTATTAGGGAAGAAAAAGAAAATTTCAGAATAGAGACAGCGGTAGAAGTGTAATCAATCGTGAGGTGTTAGAGAAAGTTCTAGAATTACCGAGACAAACCAAAGCGGAAGTAAAGAGAGTGAGAGAACAAAGACGGTCTTGATAAGTAATGCATTGTACACCAAACCTGGGTCGAGACACTGGCGGTAGTAATTACCGAGAACAAACACAAATGAAGCAACAACCATCGATGGAGACAACACAAAACGAAAAATAAACCAACTGGAACAGAAACACGGAAATTATATCCAACCAAGGTGAAAACGGGCAAAATAAATAAAAACAAACGAATGAAACGTACGTTTACCTGATTGAAGATTAAGAATATATAGTCAAGGGGGATACTGGAGATGAGGTCGAGGAAGAACCAGGTCCTCAGGTAGTGCTTGGCTATCAGCTTGGGGTCCAGTATTACTTGCTCCGCGTTGTCTTGCTGCATTATCCCTGAAACACCCCCCGCAATATAGCAGGTATAGTTGCGGTACAAATAGCAAACCCTGTACTAGTCATATTTACAGAATTTATTAATGCAGTAATGATTTCATGCGATCTTCGAGTGCTTTCAAACAAACAAAAATCGGAATACCAGATTCGCGGAATTTAACGGCATGAATTACGTTCAACTTCGACTTAACCTTACGTCTTATAAAGTTTGCGGTAAGAATTTCCACAAAATCTATTATTCAATGATACTTGGGACAGTTTGGAAACTTGTTGTCGAGTGAAATATTTGTGTTTGGAAAGAGAGCCGACTCGATAGAGAGCCCCTCAACTTTTGGGATTAGATAACTTTTCGACAAAGAGAACAAAAAATAAGCGACTGCAAAATGAATCATTTTACAGAGGGCACTTCTAAATTGACAACAGTGATATCGAGAAATCAAATTACTATTTGTGTATTGATTCACTGAAAACAATACAAAATCTGACCACTTTTGTTTCTGGGCACTGTGTACATTTTTCCACTCGTCCACAAAACATTTATTTGTTGGACGCCGCAAGATTTCTTGGGCGAGTACCTTACTAAGAGGTGAGCTTGGAATGTGATTAGAATTTATTGTATTATTTATAAATCAAAAAAAACATGGATAATAAAGTTAATACAAGTATTCATTAATGAATTTTTTTAAAAGTATGCATGAATAATAAGTAGCTTTATTAAAGATGCAGAAATATTCTGGAGACATCTAGAAGTCTCTACGGATAAAAGACAATTGAAAATACTTCGATTCATTAGGTAATACATATTTTGGTGCCAGCGATTTTGTAACTGTTTCTAGATAATTTTTGGGTGCAGAATCCAAAATAACTATCAGATTTGGTCTATCAGATCTAGTTGTTGAGATACGCTATATTGGCTTCTTTTGTAATAAAATAATCTTATTTTTAACCTATGTACATAACATTTTTTTACTATTACTATTTGCTCCAACTGCCAGTTAGAAAAACAAAAAATACAAAGTAAGGTATTTATTTCACACAGTAGATAAATATACTTTCATCACTTTTCACTTAAAATTTTTCTTTTCTACGATTTTCTTGCATAGAGTTTACCCGGACAGTCCTGCTCATCTCGGCAATCTCATATTCCTTTATATCGATTTTGCATGACGGAATCTTTCCCCTGTTCTTCACTAAAATCACTTAGGTTTTCTGGAAGCCGGTCTAAGCGGTTGTGGAGGTAATGAACTTTTATGGTCATGTTACAACCGAGAATATTAAAGTTGGAAAGCATATTTTCCACTAATTCTATGTAATTTTCAGCCTTTTAATTTCCAATAAATTTTTTTACTACTTGAACAAACGAACACCAAGCGTTAAATTCAATCTCGTTCATTGATGCGATAAATTATAGATCTTTAATAAGCTGTCTTATTCGAGGATCATCAAATTCAGACGTTCAGTTTTTCTGCGCTAATCCCAGGAAGTTTTTGTGTCAAGTAGTCGAAACAAAGTCCATCTAGATTTAAAGCCTTCACAAATTGCTTCATAAGTCCCTACTTGATACGCAAGGGTGAAAATATGATTTTCTCTCTCGCAACCGAAGGTTCGTTGATTAAGTTTTGTTTTCCTTGAATTATGACATTTCTTAAAGGCCAATTTCTGTTAACCCACGCTGATCCTTAGCTATGCTGTCCCAAAGATATAAAAACAAGGATTTTTTGTATGTCCACTTTGCTGTCCAAGAAGAACGCGTTTACGTCTAAAAAAAACGTCTGGATGATTCACACAGATAAGTCTGCTTGTGGATGCCAGGGTTATAATTCAATGTTTTATTACTAAATAACGCCGAAACTTTACACAAAATGATAGTAAACTGAATTGGGTTAGGCAGAAGTAATATGAGCGAGTTATTAATTAGTTCATGGTGGGGGTTACCCAAATATAAGAATGTCGGGTTTTACGGTCATGGGTAATACGAAGTAATTGAAACTGACTAATTAGATTTCAATTTTAGGTACGAACCTTTAAAGATATCATTATTTTTGTTTTTTATCAGAACAAAAATCAATTAGCTTATATCTCAAAAACTAGAGCTGATACAAAAAAAAGCCAGATATTTTTGGAATCAGCACATCAAAAATATCCAAAATCAGTTCTTACTTTTCCAGCACCAAAAAAAAATTTCATGTTGCCCAGTGTTATTATATTTCAAATCGTAGAGCAATAAGTTTTTTTTTTTTATGAAATTAAAAAAAATCAAATTTTAATAAATATTATTATTGAGTTCCGCTAGTTTGCGTAAAAAAATATTTAAATGTTCAATGCTGTTTCAGTTAACAGTTAAAAATCAACAATAATAATATAATACAACTCAATAATAATATTGATTAAAATTAGATTTTTTAAATTTGATAAAAAATAGACATAAATACAAACTAAACACAATAAATAAAATATTTTTTTCGTACTTCAACGATCTAAACAACTTATTTTAAGATAAATTAAGTGTACCGACCTGTCCTAAAATTAACAACGATATCTATGAGAAATATGGTGTCCGAGAGGCAGTTGAAGGCGATCCATCTGGTGCTGAGGTCATCGTTGAAGAAGGAGATGGCTACCGGCAAGATGATGAGGTTCGCCACCAGTAAGAGCAGCATGCACAGGTCCCAGTAGAACCTGGAACAATATAATTGCTATTATCCGAGGGCTTATCGTATTTCCAGGAAGAACACATCATACTTTAAATATCATTTATTAACATGGCGGTTACTTTTTGGTGTAACATGATTCATTTTAATTTTCACAACAAAACTTTGTATTACATACACGTTACGTTATTTTCACTATTAGTTTCGAGAAGTATAGTTCCTCTCATATCCGGAATTTTACAATTATTTTTGATTAAAAAGTATCCACTTATGTTACAATACTATAAGGGTATGAGGGTACTAGTTGCAATCTGATATATTTTTATTTGGAGAAAAATTTGATAAAATAATGACCTTAACACACTTCTTACGATGATAATCCTTATAATCTAGAATAAAATACAAAATAAAGCAACACCTTCCAAAAACAACCTAATTTCCGTACTAGTGGTTATTTATGGGTAACCGGCGTCGACTGATGTATCATTTGAATGGTAATCAAAATGACTTAATTCTATTGCAAATTATACATTTATGGATGAATCTTTACACTTTATAATATTTTTTATTGTATCTAGAATCTCACGAAACGTAGCGGCGTTCCGGTTTATTCCAGGCCCTGGGTGTATAACGCGTCGCATCCATATTTATTTTCTTTTTAGATAACATTTGTTATTTTCTAATAACGTGTCGTTACCAAAAATGATACAGATTCGCCAGGTACCTGTATAAACGAATAACACCGAAATGTTTTTGGGTTTGAAGGCGAGTTCACCACTCGACGACCGATCTGACTTAATATTACATTGAACATGAACAATCGTGAAAATTTTTGTATTGTGACCGACGGGCGGAGGTAATCGAGGGAAGGGAGGAGGGAAAAGGGAAATTAATTAATTTTTCGTGTACGCTTGGCCATAAGTCGGCCCGCGAACGTTGGAAATGAGCTTTCGGGGCTTTGGGCGATGTCCTGACAGTTAGGTCTCCACACACAATGTTTATCGTACCCTGCGGGGAGGCTCGTTTCTCATTGTCGGGACTTCCAACAGCACCGTCCGGTTTACCAAATCTTCCGCGGACGTATTCTATTTTTAGTGTCATCAACAGTCACGTCATACGCGTTTCGTACCGTTCTCTGCTCATTCATTCGTTCGACATGATTAAATCACCTAAGCGACCCTTTTTTAATCCTATTTACTATGCTAAGATCAGTTTTACATTATTTCCTTATTTCGGGTTTGCGAGTAAACTGTAATATGTAAGAATGTTGTTACGGGTATTTAGTATATTTATACTTATCACTAAGAAAGAAATATCTCGAAAAAAACACATTATACCCATACAGGGATGGTATCAGCGGTGTAACTATGCCGATGCAGTGCAAAAAGTGAGCGCCATACAATTTATAATCCTACTTTTAAAATTAGCAATATTAACTTTGTGGTTAAAATTCATATTTTTTATTTATTATCTTTGTTTTATTAACTAACTTTTTGTCAACTGACTACATTTCTAAATTTCATTAATTCATTTAATAATAAAATACAATTTTCATTAAAAATGGAAAATAATTCTACCCTAAATTTTTTGGATTTAACATTGATTAAAAATAATAATAAAATTGAATTCAAAATTTTTAGAAAACCAACTTTTACAGATACTATCGTACACAATGAATCTGATCATCCATTATCACACAAACATTCAGGGTTCCACTCCATGATACATCGTTTAGTCAATATTCCTATGTCAACATCCAATTTCAATATTGAAATGAATACAATTAAAAAAAATAGCAGTTAATAACGGGTTTAATACAGGTTTGATAGACACTATTTTAAAAAATAAATTAGAAGAATATAATAATCAATTTTTATATAAATCACAGATAAAACATAATGATAATTGGCGTAGGATTATATACATAAATAACTTTTCGAAGCAAATATCTAAACACCTACCGCGAAACATTAGGCATTTTATATAAATAATAGTATAGGAAAATTACTCATAAATTCTAAGGACAAAGATGATAAATTTAACAATTCTGGCGTCTATAAACTTAGTTGCAAAGATTGTGCTGCATTTTATATTGGTAAAACGGGTAGAAATTTTAATGTAAGAGTAAGGGAGCATTTGAGATGTTTGAACAATAGTATATTTTCAGAATTTTCTAATCATTTGATAGAAAATGTTCACGGTTTTGATAAAAAATTGGGATTGTCAATTTTGCATATAAACGGTGTTGGTCATAAATTAAATAATTTGGAATCTTTAGAGATAAATAAAGCATGTAAAACTAATCAAAAAATTATAAACAACCGATTAAATTTAACTACGAGTCCCATTCTAAAATTTTTTCCTAAAAATTATTCAACTAAATTTGTATTAAGCAACAATTTGAGTTAGGAACTAAATTAATTTTTTAAATAATTGTTGTTTTTTAAAAATAGATTCTGGTGAAGAAACAATAATGTATGTTTTTAGTTAGTTATGACATCCTGAAGAAGAAAATGGTATTTTTAGAAACCGGTAGATGTATATAAACTCAATTCAGTGGTTAATAAAACAAAGATAATAAATAAAAAATATGATATAAGTAATGGATTATATCCATTTGAAAGTGATATTTTTACGAGTATCGATATCTTTTCCAGCGTCAATAGTATTCCACAGCAAGAAATGGAATTAGAACATTTAAAAAATTGTTTTTCACGAATATTACGAAACACGCCTATACAGATAACACGCCTATATATCAATGCGCTTATACAGTACAATATCAGAAGTCCGCCAATATGTCGTGTTAAGTAAAAATCTATTTAAAGCGAAGCGAATATTTTTCAAATGCATGTCTTGCAAAGTATGAATATTATTATATGAGACGATATTATTCTTTTATCGATATATCTCATTCATAAACAATACTTATTTAGGGGGCTGTTTTACAAATTCTGTATTGGGGTCCAACTTTTATAGTTACACCACTGGATGGTACGACATGTCAGGGGTGGTATCTGAGACACGTAACGCGTGCAATCAAAAATAAATTTGAAATATCATGTAAACAATAAATTACTGCACTAGGAAGTACACGCTGGCATACATAGACGCATCTGTTTTACTTTAGTTTGAAATTTGCTTAAACAAACGTCAGTTATACAGATTGAAGGTAATTGAACAACTTTTAAACAAATCAATAAAGCAAATTTCGTCACCGAGAGTTAATATTTTTTCGTACGATTTTAGACTTAAATTGATTTAAAAATATTTGGGTTTATCACTATTGTAATGGCCCACGTCCACGACGATCTCTCAATGAGACTTTGATCTCTGAGAGTCAGTAAGGGTTCGTATGTACCGGATGCATTATCCTAATTCGGAAGCGAAACGCGAGCGACGATGATTCAAAGAATGCTTCGCGTTGAATTCTATACCGACCTTTATTCAATTTCGAGATAAATCTCAAAAAAAAATCTCATCCATGGATACGGACCATAAGAGCTGCGATCGGTGTGAGAGTTTTTTTTACTGAGTTAGCGAGCGAGTGACGCGAAACGTTCAATCTGAGATTGCGTATTACATCTCCACAATGAGTAAATATATGTAGTGTTCACACCGCTCGCAGACTGCACATCTCGGTGAACATGACCTTTCCTCGAATACAAGAGCATTGTCACTGCAATCAGTCAGCTTTCATCTTTTGTCCAACATTTCCAAGAGTTCTCCGCAGGGCGCTCTCGAGAAGTCGAGGGTGTTGCGGCGGTTAATAATCCGTGAGAAAATTGTAATATCTTTTGAAATGTGTGACAAAACGAAGCAAACAAATATTTAAAAAAAAAGATCGTCCATTACAGGGTAGTTGCGGTTGTGACGATAATAATTTTAAAACACACTTTAACCTTTAGATTAGTTTAATCTTTTTTATTATATTAATAAATTCAGATATATGTATCGGAACAGATGATATTATTAAATAATATTATTTTAATTTTCACAATATACACACGTCGGGTTATAGTTTCGAAAGGTGCAGTTTCTCCATCATCAGGTGATAACTCACTTAAATGCAGTATTGCGGTGTATTCGGGTAGAGAGGCGGGGCTTGGAAATAAATAATCACCCGGTGATGAGAGGAACTGCACCTCTCGAAACTATAACCCGACGTGTTTGTAGTGTAAAGTTTAGTCGTGAATATTAAAATAATCATGTTACGCCGCAATGTAACCGCCATGTCAATATCGGTATGTAATGTTTTTGAATAATAAACCTTCTGTAATGGATAATTACGTCTATTTAAGAAAACCATAACGCGAGGCAATGCGGGAAATATTGTTTGCAGAACGAAGCCATTCGGACGTTTCAATATGATTTTGAAAAGTGATCTTCTACTGGGTATTCAAATAAAAGTGTTCAGTCAATGTGACTGCAGACTGCGGAACGTGGACTCTCAACAGAAGATAGGTCCGACAACTTTACAGACGCGCGTCGAGCTTCACACCGAGAGACAAGAAATGAAACGCGCGGATAAGAGAACAGACAGGAGTAGTTGATATAATAGTATACGCCAAGAAAATGAAATGGCAATGGGGAGGCCACAGCGATTGGAGGACGAATAATCGTCAGGCGAATCATCCAGCGGTATCTGAAAAAGAAATCGAGAGACTGACAGACCACCCTAAAACCCGCTGGGTTGATGAAATCATAAATACACGGCAACAAATAATAATAGTCAGAGAAAAGTAGTATACAATCGGGGAAGCCTGCATCCAGTAGATCATCACGACGATTCATTTAAAACATATATCAACTGCTGGGTTGCAAATATCATCATTTCAGATTTAATTAATGAATATAGTACGAAAGTACACCGAATAATTTTGTTAAAACACAAACATAATTTTAGAAACAAAACGGGCACGCGGGCACGCGGGCACGCGGGCACGCGGGCACACGGGCACACGGGCACACGGGCACACGGGCACACGGGGACATTTTTGAAGGCGAGTTGTCTTTAATGAAGCGCGTTAACAAGTAAGGAAACAATTTTATTTCGTGATTTCGAAATTATAACTTGTTAGTGTGACTTCATGTCATTTTAAATAATTTTACATCATACGAACGATTATCCAAAGTGAATAAAAACATTTAATGTGTCATATCTGAGAGAGATTTCAATAAATAAGATACTGCGACATATTTTTCCAACCGGGTTCTTGTTTCGCAGGAAAACTACCCCACAGCGTGTGCCCCGGACCCGACCGCCATCTAAATGCATGAAAAATAAATATATATAGCACGAGACAGTTCCGGTTCCTCCCGCCGGGAACGAAAGGCGAGGCGGATGTTTTCTCGGAATGTCTCGCGGAATAGACATATTTTCATTGATGAGACTCGGGTTTGTCCCCTTTAAAAGAATTCATAAAACATCTCTCCGAGCGTTTTTATGCTGACCTCCCCCAGCACCGAACCCCGCCATTAACGTTTTATCAAACTACGGTATGACGGTCCCATCACGTATGAAAAGTTCAAACCCGTCCTCCTTTAGAGGTTAACTCTTGCCCCAGCGCCTGCATCACTGTAGTCACAATACACTCCAGTTTTCCTAACACGCCCGTAAGGCTTCCTTTATGACGGAAGAGCGAGGGGTTCCAGTGGACCCCGTACTCTGTATGAAAAGATATCGAAGATGACACTAACAATCTAATGATTGGTTTTCCCAGGTAAACTGAGACATTCCGCATTCAATATACATATTTGTCCAATATCACGAATGTGGGCTAAGTCAAGAAATTGGAAAAATGAGTTTATCAATTATTTCGAATCGCATTGTTTTAAAAGAATATAATACGATTCAAATTGTAACAAATGTGAACAATTTGAAGTGTTATATTCAGCGTATTGTTACGACCTTTAACGGTATCCAGCTAGTGTTTATTTTGATAATAGAGTCAGTCATTCAACCTTACATTTTTTATTTTCATTGAATATTATTTTTATTGAAATAAATTATATATCTAGTAGTGACTAAATACATTTTGAAACATTGTGTTGTGTAATATAAACATATTTTTTAATCAATTCAAACGCAAACCTTTAAATATATCGAAACGAAAGAAACGTGACTTAGACCACTTTCATAATAATGAAGCACATACGTGTATTCTAATTAAATTGGTTAAGATGCAGACTAGACACAAAAGTGTTTACGCATTGACAGCACAAAACTAAATTACAAAACCGACTACTTATTAAAGACATCCAGATACATTTAGTCGAGGCCATTTTAATTTGAATATTAACATATTGTAATTGTGACCAATTTTCTTCGGTAAGGAAAAGTTCCGAGTTCGAGTCCCAGTGGAAACTAAATATTTTTAGAAAGATAGATTTCTTCTGCATATTTTTTTAAGTACGAGTAATTCGAAAGGATCCACCCTTTCCCTGACGCATTTGATGAGTTTGAACTTGTGTATCGGTTCCTCTCAATAAAACGAAAGTAAAAAAAATGACTCCCGAGAATTAGAGTAATTAAACGGTATTCGAGGCCCAAAACAAGCGAGATGCTACCGTGAGATGTGACCCCCCCGTGTCCAATCTTTATTATCGAAATAAATAAAAATATATACACAAATTATATCAAGAAAACAGTTCATTACAGAAATAAGTGATTCATCTAATTTGTTTTAAATATCAAATAACTATGATCTAAAATTGGAACTTTATAAAATAATGTGACTTCATTAAATTATATAAATTGAAAACGTTTACTACATTATTCAGTACGACTTCGAATTTGATCTTGAAAAATCGGTGGAATAATAAATAAAATAAAGAATAAATATACCTGTCCTGTTTAGGAATTATTTGTGGTACCCTTCGGGGGATACGAGCCCTGAAATGTTGAACACGCATACACGAGCATCAACCGGATTGCAATATTGGAATGAAATCTGGTAATTAGCTCGCGACCGGCGGGGGTACAGCGGGCTGGAGGAACGGGCCCGGAACAGCCTGAAACCCGTTCCAGAGCGATACGGTATTGCCAGGGGAGATATTCCCGCAATGTACGGCCGCCGATCCGCCAATAGGAGAGGGAATCGGCGGAGCGAGAGAATATAACTGGTGGGCTACGGATCGCGGCTTGCTCGCTTCAAAAATAAGAATATGTATAATAAACTGGAGGTTCAAGTGGAAGGCTTCCCCTGGAAATAGAAGCGGGCGATAGACGGCAGAATTTGCGAATTATCGGTACAACAAAAAATCTGTTTCCACTACACGATAAGTGAAAATGTCAGTTACAGCTATTTGACTTCCATATAATATTTGTAATACTCGGATTAAAAACAATATATTAATCATAAGTTATATAACTAACCGTCAGTTATCTCGCTACGAACAATGATTATTTCATTTATAACCTTGTCACTCTGATTTAGATTGGGATTATTTTTTTCATATTTGTGTTGTTGAATTTAACGGATGAATCTCTCCTTACAGTACAGTACATTACAGTACATACTTACAATATGAATATAATGTGCGAATATAGTGTTTGAATGTTATATTTATTTATTTATGTATGATATTGTATATAATGTATGGTCTATAATAAATTAATAAATGGATCACATATTTTTCAAAAATAATAATATTTTTAAGGAGAACACATTTTTGTTGAGTAGCAATTTCAGAATATAAGTATTTTTAATATACATCAGACGAATTGATTAAAACGATCTATTTCTTGAAAAAATATTTTAATTGTTATCGAGGTTCGAACCTGGACTTTTACCTATCTGAGGAAATGCATAAACCAATTCCGCTATATCAACTAAGTATGTTTACGACAAACTTTTGAACTTATAAACTGAAATATTTTTTACTGTTCGGGATGGTCCGTTATTGTAGTGCATCTGACACCACAGTTTATGGGTGAATAACAAAATGGTACAGCACTCGTGTAGGGTGTCAGAGATGCCGAGATCGATATTCGACGTTTCCAAATTCTTTTAGATTTCAAAAAGGTTTTGAAGGTATCGGTAAATAAAAAAATAAAACACAAGGTAAAAGGTGCGAGAATATAAAAGTGCTTTGACAAGTTTTACTGAAGGACTCGCTGAATTCATTGTTAAAATGTAAAGTCTTCCTTCGGGATCGGGACTTGGCTTAGCTCATTAATAGCTCAGCTGGGAAAGCATTCTACGGACAACAGAAAGGTTTCGGATTCAACAAGTTAACGGGTTACTTCGGATTAATGATCAAGGAACGGTATGCTCTGAATACTTGCATTGAATTCAGTTAACAAAGTGAACATTGTGAATTAAAAGTTAGCCTTAGATATTGTCTTGTTTTCAGGCAGGTGTGATGTATGACACGTGGTTAGACAGGTTATTAAACCAGCTCGACCAGATAGGTCATAAACCGGACAGATCTGACTTCTGGATATTTGAGAGTGCGATTGCGTATCCGAAATACAGGGTGGCCCAAAAAAAGTGAGAACATCTCGTACATAGCTCATGAGTTATTTCAAAACATAATATAATTAATTATAATTCTTAATTTAATTTTTTTTGCACAATATTTAGCTAATCAGAAATCATCAAAACACCCCACATTGCAAAGTCTACTAGGTTTAAATCTGGGCTGTTCGGTGGCCACATGCCTGAACATGATGAAATTAACATTTTCACGACGAAGAAAGTTGATTGTATTTCTGGCTGTGTGAGATGGAGCTCCGTCTCGTTGTAATGTCCAGTTATGCTGTAATGTCTAGCTATACTCCAGGCTTTGTTTTGAAACTCTTTATCATTTTCCTAGCACCCCGACGTTTTTCAATTCGCAAATTTTTGATCAGAATACGGTCTTCTGCGGTAATTTTTATCATTCTGGGCAACAATTTGAAAAAACCAAATATAAACAATTGGAAAATTAATAATCAAAGATGGCGACCGGAAAATGTTGAAATAAAACGTAATATAGGTAAATAGTTAAGTAAGTAAATAGTAAACTATTTAAGCTATTGTTGATATAGTTAAACTAATTTTGATGTAATTATATCACATTTTACGAAATGTTGTCATTTTTTTTGGGCCACCCTATATGTCAAAAGTTGACAATATCATCAAATTAAGATTAACAGGTAGGTTGTAATGGCAGCTGAAGGGAGCACTTCAGGCCAAGCATAATGCTCGCACTGGAATGTTACAAAAACGGGTTCGTCAGAGCCAGAGCGAGGTCCCAGGCAAATAGTGACTGAAATTCTCTTGAGAACACACAAATTACGCAGCGAGAACCTACTCTTCACTTCTGCACCGACTGGGGAAGGTTGTCTATATTATAATATATAAATGTGGATAGGAGGGTACTTGTATCTGACGTAATGCCGTAAAAAATAAACCGAAATTGTTATATATATTCTGTAGTCAAAATAAGGACAGAGCAATATCGATATATATATATATATATATATACGCTTCTACAGCAACATAAACCGTACGTACACCCTCCTTCGGCAACATACTCGTAAATCTAAAACTAACGAACACACTCTTTCGACAACATAAACTTAATGCATACGCTCTCTCGTCGACATAAATTGTGACATGAGCCCAGCGTAAACGTTACTACGTCGTCACAAACTGTGACCTAAAACTAATGTACACGCTCTTTCGGCGACATAAACTTAATGCATACGCTCTTCCGTCGACATAAATCCAAGGTACCGCTCCTTCGTCGACATAAACTGTGATCTAAACCCAACGTACATGTTCCTCCGTCAACATAAATTGTGACCTAAACCCGACGATATATTATTCTTTTTTTATATATCTTAAAGAGAGCACATTATTATTTGTGAAGTTGAAATTTTTTCAGGACATAATGCTGTGATATTTTAATACAAATTAATCAATTAGAAAGATATACAGATAGATAAACTCCATTTATCGAAAATATATTTTAGCTACCACCGGGATTTGAACCAGGATCTCCGCCTGTCCGAGATAATGTAATCGGTTATCGCTAAAATATTTTTTCAATAAATTGAGTTTATCTGTATGTATATTTTTATAATCGTTTAATTTAATTTGTATTAATATATTATTCTGTTTATTTTTCTATGAACTATTCCTAATTACTCACTAGCGAATATTAACCGGTTATTCTGCTACCTTTTATCTGTAACTACATCTCTCCTGCTGTATATTGATAACGCTATTAACGTGTGCCGTTATTAAATTGACTTTATAAAATGTACTAACTAAATTTGAGAAAATATTATAATATCTGTATAAATCTAAGATGGTTCGCCATATTGTTAATATATTTTTAATACCACGATGAAAGAAACTTAGGTTTAGAGACAAAAAACGAAGACAGACATTTTTTGAGTGTCCTAATGTAGACATTTGAGAAACTTTTATCTACAGCCGTCTGACGTAATCGATTCTTTATTTGGCAGAATTTCAAAATGGATAATCTCTTCAAAACTAACCAACTTCACTTTTCCGCCTCGGGCTTGTTTTCTGGTAGATTTGATTCATTTATACATTGCCTTTCCAGTAAAATATCCATTGTTTAGATCTGGACGTTTTAACAGTCTTTAGCAAAATAAAAATACAAAAAAAACAAGCCGAGTTTTTTTGTCATGCATTTTGAAAACAATGATACTAACATATTATTTTTATTACTTTTTTTGACTTACAATGGATACTTGGATACATATTTTTTAATATGTTATATATTCATAATTACCGCTCAGCTTAACTCACCTTCCCCGGGGAAGTTGGTTGCCGTTGCAACCATCTATATATGATATGAGACCCCCCTGTAACAATACTGTACAGTTAGTTCCAGAGTTACATAATACGCGATATTGACGCAAGTTGAATACTTCACGTGCATTTTGTTTTTCCAAAAGAACCTCAATATACCTACCCCGTTCTGGCTAACTAATCGCTTAGTGGAACGAGATTGCATTTCGGCGTGGAGCAGTCAAGAGGCTTTTTTTGTGGATCGAAATTGTCGACGTGTGTAAAAATCCAGACCACGAAGAAGCGATGTTCTACACCATCCGGAAGTGCAGTGATATCTTCGTTCTTCACTACAAAAGTGCGAATCGAGTGGAGGTGATAATTGACGTCCAACCATCTGCCATTATTCCTTTCTGAATATAATTCGAGTTGCGTCAATTAAACAATAATTTTAATCGATTTACGTAAATTGGCAGGTACATAAAAAGGAAATTTCGAAAAATAGAAAAAAATGCGCTTACCTTTGCGCGTGTATTAATATTTTCACGGCGTGCGTGTTGAGAAGTCGCGCGTAGTTAGTTTAATATTCACGTTGATCACCGCTACATAGTATTCGTTGTTTATAAACAGTTAGAATGCAATCGAAACGTTAACCCGAATGCGCGGGTAATACACCAAAAAAACAAAGGTCTGCAATTACTATAGAAGAAAAGTTAAAAATAATTCATGTATATGAAGATGGGAGGACTATAACAACAATAGCTCGGCAAATAAATCGAACTATTTCGACAGTGAAAACAATAGTGAAGGATTGTTGAAAGTACGAAAGGTGCGACATTCGACTTACGTAAAAGTCTACGGAATACATTAAGTCGGGAAGTGCCTGTATATCGATTTTTACAAATGTTGATAGATAGACAAAGCGTCGGCCATCTTGGATGACATATAGTGCTGTTGCAAGGAAGCAGTTTATTTATTTATTTATTTTATACGGTTACCGTTCGATGCCCAAGAAGATATACAACATTGTGGTTCATAATTCAGATCTATGTTGTTGCAGGGGTGATCTCAGTCGAAGAACAATATTTATTTTTCTATAATACAGTTGTTAATATGTCTGTTCAACGATTATAAAAAATGTTCTCAGATTTTTACGGTCATTCCGAATCTTCTATGTAGGGTTTTCTGGGCTATTCTGATTTGCGTATCTGACCTCTCTGGGTCCAATATCGGGGCTGACATCGTTGAATAATGCGACACACGGCACGTTAGTCTATAAAACTGTACACTGAAGATCAATAATCCATTTTGTTATCTATCTGTCCAAATACTGGCACAACAATTCTTCAGCAAACCGACGTATCTCTAATTTGTATTAATGTACTTATAAATAATGGCATTCGCAAGACGAGTTCTAAATCACCTTAATCGAGTTCATTCTGTAAGTATATATGGTCTTCCTTGCCTCGGTCCAATAATGGTACTCCCGCTACTTCTCTACTGCTAATCTTCTAGATAACTTATTTCAGCAACCCGGATTATTGATTTGTCGTTCGAAGAGCGAAGCGCGATTGTTACTTCACGGTATCGAAGAATTCCGTTTTGTAATTCGCTCGCGAGATTTTGTAATTATTATTCACTACGGGAATTCAAACGATCTCTTTCTTCCAACTTTCTTTCGAGGGGTTCCCTAATAGTCTCCAAAAGTAAAACGATTGAATAAATCGATGGAAAATATAAAGTTTGCCAAACTTTTCCAAAGTCGTATGTTAAGTGTTCACTTAACGAGTATTAATTCAGAATTCATTTTGTCGGTTATCAAGTATTACAGCGTCGTAAAATTATAGGAATCCACGATTGTTCCACCGAAACCTTTGTTCTCGATTAAAACATTAAAAATACCAATTGTACAGAATTGGTCGCTAATTTAAAGATTATAATTGTTTTTTAGAATTACAATTGTATTACACGAGCGAATAGGAGCAAATGCGTCCTTCAATAATTTCCAGTACCTTATTAGACACATGATATCTCCATAAATCGTGCGGTGTGTGTGGGGAAACAGAAGGCAGCAAAGGTAGGTAGATAGATTATCTTGACTGCTTCATGTAAAAAATGCCGGTTATCTTAAACATGATAAATAAATAGAAAAAATATATAGTTTACTATGTTAAAACATAGAATATTATTTTTTAGCACTTTGTAACGAAAACGTGAGACAAAAAAGCTTCTGTCACACTGAACTAGTATCTTATCTTGAGGTTGCTCACTTTATACCGTTCTGCCTCACTTTTCATACTTCGGTCACCACGTTCATTGTTCTGATGTGATGATCAGTGATAATCGACATGACATAACATTTAAGTAATATTAAATAAATAAATGTCATTATTTCTCATTGAGCATTATGGTAGAAATGTGACACATTGTCATTGAACGTGTGGAGGTCTATCGCCTTCATAATTTGAACATAACCTGCACATACCTGGATGTAAAACGGGGCTCTCATCAACCTCAATAACGTGCCTGGTACCGACCCCCAATAGTCGTCAATACAACGCGCCGTAGCCGCCTTATGTTGTAGAACTTATACTGTATCCGTAACTTTGTTTCAAGCATCAATAAACATTCATCTCTACTCTCGCTAAAGCACATTCTTCTGATCCATCAACATTTAGACAATACATAAACGTTACATCTTTTCTCTATAAATGGTTTTGTCAAACGAAGAATTCTCTTTGCCTGGAAATTCTGGTCCAGAATAATTAAGGAAACTTATCTTAACAATTAAGTAAGCGGCTTACAACATAAGAAATATTATCCGACATAAATAAATATGATGGTCGCATTTATAATATCGATATGATGTAATTTCAATAATTAAAAGAGTTTTAGTCGACTTTAATTTTAGACTTCTGCGCCATTCCTAATCCTGTACATCTCTTATCTATGCTAATCTCTACGCTCCTGACAGATAGATTTTGAGAAAATTTTGAACACAGAAAGTCATAGATTAGAAATTAGATGGCAGATTGACCGCGGATAGATCGAGTACCTATCGCGTATCATCCTATCAAATAGAGTGCTGAATATGCGGCCGCCATTACGAGGGCGAGTATGTTTGATTCGGAACTCGCCTAATACCAATTAGTAACGTAAAAACATGATTCAATCGACAAGAATCATCAAAACAATGTTAATAGATTTTTATATCATTTTGCAAACATTTGATATTTGTGTTTAGTAATTAAACTCTTAAAATAATAGCATTCACGAACACACTTCAATTAAAGAAGATTGTTTAAAAGTGACGCTGAAATAGCAGCGGAATACATTAGATGGACCAGTGTTAGCAGATATTTTAAGTAAATCAGTCCGCGTGCTGCTCGAGCGGGAGAGGATGATTGATGCTCTCCCGAGGGATGCTCTGACAATGGAAGCTGGACAGATATTCGATCATTAAAAAACTCTACATACAATTTTGTATTTTATGCACAGTTTTTACAGAGAATTGAAACTTTTCCCACATTTCAATGAATTGCGAAAAACGGAAACACTGGCAAATTTGAATGTTTTTTTGTTCGTTTGTTAGACCTCGTTAATTTATAAAATGGCATTATTAATAATTTTGTGTATGTTTATATGATCTAAACTAAATTGTAAAATTTATTAGTTATCTGTATTATCTAACATATATTTATATTTTATGAGAAGTACTCGGTGTTTATTTTATTCACGTTATAATTTGACGTGTTTAGTTTTTTTTTGTTAAAAGATTTAACTAATTTATTTAGTTTATTAATTCTAGGATGGCCTCTGCGCACTCGACGGTTACACCTGGGATTTTCGTAAACAAATAAATTTTAACGTTGAAAAAATATTTTACGTATTATTTATGACCTGTTTGTTCCGAAGGTTTTTTCTTCAAAATAGTAAACAAACAAGTCGATTATCAGAAATTTTTTAATTTGATGCTGCTGTACTGTAGGTAGGTAATTATTATTCATAATGATCATTTTTCAATGTTAAAATACTAAACTTTTTTTGACGTCGGTTATTAAAAACTGTTTGCGGTGTTAATTATTGTAGAGCAGTTCAATTCGGTCACTCTTGTAACACTAGTTTATAATAAATATGTACGCCACTGTACACATTTTTAGAGTAATATAAAAACAGATTTATAAATATAAACGAGTCCAGATGCTGAATTATAGCCGCTGAAAAAAGAAAGGCATCTCACTTAGCGCAAACTAAACTAATCTAAAAATGTTCAAAGCGTCACATGTACGGAATTAATCGTAATATAATACAATACTCGTGAACAACACGAAAAAAAAACATGACATACAAAAATGAAGAAATGTGAAACAACTCACAAAACAACCATTATAACTTTTTAGAGAACGAAAAACAGAACACTTCTGAAGTAATTTCGAAGAACACAAAACAAATTAGTCGAATCATTATTATAGCAGGTCGGGACTCGAATGACACCCCGACCGAAATACCGCAAGGTTTAATTACGTTACCTAATATTGTAACAATTGTATCAGAACAATTACACGTGTTAAGCTATGTATAATAAGAACAGATACATCATGCAAGACGGGGGAAACACATCAAAGTCTCCGTAAAACGCGAGGTTTGCTTAATGAGATAACAACGCTCCCATCCATTTTGGTTTCATAATGTCACCGTTTTTTGAATAGGATAAAGTGAGACACGGACGCAGGTAAGGATTCTATCTTAATATATACAGCGCTTAATCTGTGTAAACAAAAATCAAATAATTCCATACCGGAAGGTAGGTAACGATGTTATTTCAAAATATGAATCCAATTGTAAAATATTTCATTCGATTTCCCACCACTCCCTGACCACCTCTCTTCATCCCGGGCGAAGCCGGGCTCGAGTCACTGAGCGTATTCCAATATTCTTTTTAATTTTCCAGTCGGTAAGTTATACTTTTTATTAAGGAGAACACATTCTTATTGTGAAGTTGTAATTATTCAGAACAGACGGTCTGTGATATTTTAAATACTAATTAAATGTATTAATTAGAAAGATATACATTTAATTAGTATTTGTAAGATTACTGAGTCAATAAGAATTTTCTTATTTTTGTATATTATTTGATATATTTGGATAATGCACCTTCCTCGGATTGGAAAGAGATCCAAGTTTGAATCCCGGTAGCGATAGCAATATTTTTCGATAGAATTGGTTATATATGTGTATCTTTCTAATTAATACATTTAATTAATTTATACTTTTTTATTGTAATTAAACTAATAACTTTTTTATTTCTTTGACTAAAACTAAATACATTAATCTTCTAGTTTGTTTTCTTTAAGTTGTCGGGCTGTAATGCTTGGAATTTAAAATAATTGTGATCGAAGTAATGACTGCATGTATAGTGTGCAGTCAGAAGTCTGTGATTATATTGCTTCAATATTGGTGCTTTTGTAGAAATGAAAGTGGACCAGTTGGGTAATGACTTATAATATTGATTATTTAAGCAATAAAAGGAAAAATACTTATTCACGAAGCACTATCCCAAGTTGTCTCGATACAATCTATTATTATATTACACACCTAATATCCAGAAATTGACTGGAATTCATCAAAAATCCAGTCACCCAAAGTTTGTAACTGCACAGTGGAAAAATATCTAAAAAAGTTCCTTAAATTTCTAATATATCGAGAAGGCCTTAGCGAGATTCCCTCGATACATACGATAAGAGACCCGAAAGTTTTCATCTAATCTCTTAGAAGAAAAGGCGAAAAATCATGAAACAATGACACCCCCACAATATTTTCTCAAATATACTTAAATTGACCTGTCCGATCTACGAGATCTCCAACTCTATTTCACACCAAGTTTTACAAATCCAATCTAACCTAACCTAACCTGGATGTATTTTTCATGACACAGGCTTATTTTAAAAACGAAACGGACGTGAAATACGTGCTTATGCGTCGCATATCAGGCGGTAAGACTCCTGTACTTGTGCGGTAGTTTTTAATATCTTGTTTTATCTCCTCAATTGTCAATTTGTATCAAAACATTTTTTAACAAAGAAGAATCGCAATCAAAAATATTCCTCTCCAAATTGTCTACTATTAGTGGACTTGTGGATGCTCTCATAGGAAGACCCTCTGTTTGATTATATATAATATTATTAAATTGAAAATAATTTTGGTTCATACAAAGGTTTAACAAACGACATAGACCTTTTACCAAATTATTAGGTAAATTAGATGAATTTAGTAAATCAGAAATTAAAATTTTACTTTTATTAGTAGGTACATTAGTAAACAAATTAACAATATCAAAAGAAACAAGTTTAACATTGTTGGAAAGATCCATGTCCTTTATTCCATACGAGTCCCATTCTAAAATTTTTTCCTAAAAATTATTCGACTAAATTTGTATTAAGCAACAATTTGAGTTAGGTACTAAATTTATTTTTTAAATAATTGTTGTTTTTTAAAAATAGATTCTGGTGAAGAAACAATGATATATATTTTTAGTTAGTTATGACATCCTAAAGAAGAAAATGGTATTTTTCGAAACCGGTAGATGTATTTAAACTCAATTCAGTGTAACAAAGATAATAAATAAAAAATATGAATTTTAACCACAAAGTTAATATTGCTAATTTTAAAAGTACACTTATATTAGTTTTTTCACAATGTTTCTCTACTATAAAAAAGTGTATTCTATAACATGATATTCCCAGAATTATCATATAATGTTTTTTCTTTGTACCTCAATATCGTATTAGAACTATTTATCTTGCGCTCTACTACCCTAGGTAGTAAATGTGCTCACGAACTACTTCAAATCCAATAATTGTGGTTTTATAAAGCATTGTTGGCCTCCTTTCTCAATAATAGAAGATAGTGATGCAGCAGCCAGGATTATGAAGGCGGCCGAGGCGGGCAGCACTTATTTTGGTGTAAAGTTCAATATGAAATCCATTCGGCTGACCGCACTTTCCGTAGGAACACGAAGAGTTGGAGGTTCTGCAGACTGCTACTTCGTTCGCTATTCTTTTATTTACATGTTTGTTTGTCTACCATCTTACTGACCTTTTCTGGCGGAATCTTGGCGTCACCCTACGTCAATGTTGACTGTTTTCGTTTCTCTTTAACCGACAGATATGGTAGATTTTGAAATCCCACTACAATAGGAGCAACCGTAGTCATCAACCGAACAATAATTAAATTCTCCATAGACAAACAAGATCCCATTAATCCAGCCTGAAACAAAATTTCATCTGACTGACTGAATTATTAAAATATTCAAGGGTTTCCTGAGCGCACAATTCACGGGGGACACCTTTTACTGTTTCAGGTGGATTTCTAAGGGTTGCTTCTGGAAGGATATAATTATTCAGTATTTCTCAGTCGCACATAAAAATATTTTTTTTAACTTTCTTTTACACAAGATTAACTGGCAACATTTATAGCGTCGGTCTCGTTAGGGGCGCTCCGCGCTTGACGTCCGCCCGGACCGCGGGTCGCGGGTCGCCGTCTTCTCGGTAAATTCAATTAACTCAAAAGTGACAAAGATATAGTGGGAACGTTTATTTTGGAATATAATATTCAAGACATTTATATTATTTCTTTGAGGAACATTTAACATGGACACATTGTCAACGGTTTTGGAAATGTGCCCAGCTTTGAATATTTTAGTCTCATCTTAAATAAAAATGTAGTCAATGTCTTTGACATGTTCCTATGTATTATAATATTTCTGAATAAATGTAGTAATTTCAATATAATTCTTTACGAAAAAAATGGAGTAATTTGACATTAACTTGAACTTTGATGATAATGAAATTCATCATCATTACCAACTTCGCCATTTAGTATAGGATATGTAGCTCCGCCAAATTCTTTAAAACTTCTGGTATCGCGCGTCCACTCTCCGCCTGCTGCTGCCCGCACGTCGTCCTTTGGCTTGCTCATATTTCGTCTCTCGGTTCGAGGTCCACTCGGTTACCTTTTTAGACTACCTATTGTTTTCTCATCTCGCCCACTGCCATTTCAGTTTTGCCACCCGGCGCCGTACGTCGGTTATATTTTTTTCTTTCCTTTTTCATATTATTATTGACATATAGTGACCTCAATCAGACGAGAGTCGGCTGGTAATGCATTTTCACAAATCCCGGTCTCGGGTCGCCCTCGCAACTGATTCCAGGGTCTCTCCAGGCAACGCATCTATCAATAGTTATGACACTCTCCCGGGTCTTCTTTGGCCCAATGTTGTTCCCAAGATAATATTATTTTCTAAGCAATCATTTTGACGCACAATTGGAAGAATATTGTGTTTTATTTTTATTGCAACTATTGGATCGTTTCAGAATTGAAGTATTTCTGCGTCGCGCTGTCCACGGGATGCGTAACATACTTCATTTCGTAGGCATCTATTTTACGTCTGTCGCTATTGCGACTGTCAAGGTATCCACTGCACATTTGAAGATTACGAAGATAAAATGTGAACCGACATAATTTTAGTTGTTTGCTTTATATCACGGTCTTTCCGTGTCCTCTAAGGTTGGTTCATAGTAACTTTAGCTAGGTGTATGCGTCTTCGAATTTCCTTCTCCATAGACAAACATCAGTGCTCGTGATCAGCGCACCCGAATAAATAACTTTTTGAACTATCTCACAAACCGCTATCTGGGAAGTTCGCGGTAATTCTGTTGGCTGTATATCTTCATATCGCATGTCAGGATAGATGGTCGGGATACACTTTCTTTCTTTTAAGGTCGTGGCATCTTTTGTAAAGAGTTTCTTGTAAGAGGAGTCTCAGTGTATTTTATATGAAAACAATTTAGAGATTTTAAAAGCTCGCACAGTTGGCCATTGTTTGCCTCTTAATATCTAATGAAATGATAATGTTACATTTTTTTACTAAATTAAAAAAAAAGAAATGATTATTTTAAAGAGATGTTACTTTAACGCTTAACCCTTTCTTAGCCGCGGTAACGCTGGTCTGCCTCTCGGTACAGTCGGCACTTGCGTTATGATGAATAATGTTTAATGAGCCTTTTATAAAAATAACTTTTAGAAAAATTAATTAATTAATTAAAGAAAACACAGCGTTGTTTACTTCGCACTGCACTATAATTAAAATTAAAATTTTTTAGACGCTTACTGCATCATCTTCAGTAATAAACTAAAATTAAAGATAATTCAGTTAGCATCGAAAACGTTTAAATTTTAATTAAAGTGTAGTGTGAAGTAAACAACGATGTGTATTATTTTATTTTATTAATTTTTCTAAACAGTTAATAACAATGGACTTCCAGAAAGTTAATCACGAAAATTTTGAAATATTAACTTTTAAAGTAGAAGTATAATAGTAACCATTTTATAGCCATTAAAACTAGTAAAATAATTTTATTCTCATTTAAATGCTTAAAAATTTCACATTCTTCAAGGCAACACAAGTTGACATTATGGCTGCGTACGGGTATTTTCTATCACGGTATGCTGAGGGTTAAAATTGTCAATCAGAATAGACTACAAAACGATCTAAATCCTCGCACAATCGACATTATGATAAAATGGTTGACCTGATCCGAATCCGAATGGAATTTTAACGAAATTGAATACACACTTAAATAAAGTGTGTTTTATTAAATGTTGAAATGCTGATGAGGGAAAAGTAAATAGGATCGATTAGCTGGCCGAAGAAGGTCGCGCCCGAAGCGAACCGCCTTAATATCAGCTTTTTATCCTCTTCAGCGTCGCAGCCCGAAGAGCAAGAGCAGCGCGGTTCCTAATGCGCCCGACTTTATAGAAAAAGGCACTTCACTTCAGCCGGCGGGATCTCCAAATTGCGGATCATTTATCTCAGGAGACGCCTTCCTCATCCGCCAGCGCCTAATCTCAACAATTCCGAGTAAGAAACTGCGCTATTAAGGGGCTCTTTTTGTACCGAGACAATGTACCCCGCTCCGGCGTTATATCGAACATAAAAAATATACATTTTTCCTCAGTTTTTACTTTATTTCCCGTTCACGCGGGGAGCACAGTTCCCTACACTAACCTAACCTAACCTAACCTAACAACGAAGTCTGGGAAGGCTGGCGTTGCATTTTGCAACCAAATCGCTGGCGCCGCAGCCTCTGCTACTTCAGTAGCATTTTAATGAAAATGTACGATTTTTTACACACATAGAGTTACCATTTTTCAAAATATCCCCCCCACAATAATTAAAACAAGACTCGCTTCCGTGTAAATGGAATCATTTTAATAAAGTGTCGCTACGCTTCATTGGTTAGAGCTGTCTTCTAACATAGGAAATTCCGGGTTCGAGTCTCGGTAGTGACTATATATGTTTTGATAGACAGATTTTTCTAAGTAGGTAATTCACAGGGGCGTACACTGCATACAAGCAAAAAAGCTCTGCATTATTAAAAATTCTGGGAAATAAAAATAAATGAATCTTTATATTATGAAAAGTCCCTATAAAATTCTATCCGTTTTATCGGATTAGCATATCTATGATGTAACCTACTACTTTTGTCTAGCCGTGGGTTGTTTAGAAAAAATGCGAACAATTTGTAACAAGTTCATGTGCATGCTCGTCCGTAATACGCTGGCACTTAGGTATTGTATGAACTTAACATGTTTATTCAATCCTGAGAATAATTGTACCAAACTAAATATTTTCTTACTGAAATTATCTGTAGGCATCTTTACATCTGAAGATTTTCTGTATTTTTCAAACAGTTTGTGTTTAATTCTGTTGTCTTCGAAAGGGATTAATCCTTACTGAAAACTGTGTGGAATGACATTTCTACGTATTTGTTTTACTTGACAAACTAAACGTTTTGTTTTCATGTGTTTTCGATGTTTACGTAGATAAAATTTACGGGTTCTAATTTATTATCTGTCAAGAGAGCGAATTTGCACGTTTTGGGTTATTATAAAGTTAAATTATTACCAATGTTAAATTAAATATTAAAATAAAATAATTTCTGTTATGAATTTGGACTATGCTAATTGATAAAGCAAGTTATTTAAATATATGTTTTTGATCACTGTTAATGAAACATTTTAAATTCGTTGTACGAAGGAGAAATTGTAGAAAATAGTTTAACTAAAATCGAAAGCAGAGCGCGGTACCGAGCAATAAAATAACTTAAAACCTGTTTTAAAGCAATCAATTTACAATTATATTCTAAATTTAAATTGTTATAGGATTGTTTTCAAAAATAAAAAAAAGTCTAATATTTTTTATGAAACCTAGTATACCTAGTTAGCATAGTCGGTAATAGCTTAACCTATGTTTGTGCCTACTGCACGCCACTGGTAATTCACATAATTTTCAATTAGCTATCGCTTGCACCGCGTTACATTATATTAATCAAACAATTTGAAAGTGTTACTGTTATATTTATTTCAAAAAGGTGCATCGTATAACTAGTAATAATGTTTAATAATGAATTTGTGTTTTGATGTATTTAAATTACCCTTCCGCCCGCTTGGAGAGTAATAAATTAGTGTGTTAATGCCAAAACAGACCGATAATGGTTAGACATGGTTCGGAGAGCATTCCACCGCGACGAAGGCAATTACCTTCTTCTTGAAACGAGCAAGTCAAATTAATATTAACTAATAAATCTGCGCATTAATGTTAGCTCCACAGACTGATATTATAATACATGTGAACTGTCTTGTATTTAACCTACGGAGGTTTAACGCCTCCACAATCGTCAACACCGCCGACGACCCCTGAACGCACCCTGCATATACCTGAGTGTAAAACACCTGCCACCACGCGGCTGCCTTTCGGTCAAGATATCTAGCAAACACTCCTCGTTGTAGACTTTTTATCGCATACTTTTCTACTATAATTGTGCACAAGCAACAATAAAATTCTATCAACAGTAAGTAGCTAGTAGTAGTCGCTCTGGCGACACATAAACATACAAACATGTCATGATCATATTCAAAAGAACACGCGTGCGCTGGGTGGATTATACGGGAGCACAGGCCCCCACACACACAACCTTCTGATTCTTACAACATGTGTACCGATTCATAACGTTCAATCATAGTCGCACCCTAATACTTATCATATCTGTTTATTATAACGTCGCCAAATTCCCTCCAAAAATCCATAGAGGTATATTTTTATTCAATTTATTGTCTGGGAATTCAGTTTTTGGAGTATTCTCAAGAGGTAACTATTTAAGTCGTCCATAAAAGCGATCGCGGGACGCTATTGCAGTCAGATCGTATTCGAAGTTGTAACGAGTAATAATTCAAAATTTGCCTACTTCTTGTTTGTAATAAACATTGTTTTAACCATCCTGTCTTCGTTCGCAAAATCTCCATTAATGGCACGCAAGAGTCGTGTAGTTTTAGAGTGCAGTGTAACAGTCACACCATATTTATGAAAATATAGAAATTGAAAGGGTTTAGGATATGAAATCGTCCGAATATGATTCCACACGAAAAATAAATGATGGAGAAAGTATCATCAGGCGGGTTGAAAAGAAAATAATGTGGTCATACTGCAGACTGGTCGCGCTGCTCAGCAACACTGACTGAAGAACTCGAAACTACTTGCAACTTACACTCGAGTATTCTCATTAATCTGCTGTATTTAAATTGATATTATTTCATATATTTTTAATGTATAAATCGTTAACTTTAACACCTAAATGCCTCAATTTAAAAAAAAATATTTTAACTGTATTTTAGACAGGCCACACTTTTAAAAAATAATACCCCATTGACATATTACGCATAAGCAAAAGAAACCTTAGATTAGATAATTAAAAAATGCTAGAATTTGAAAAGTTCACTAATACACGCGACGTGTACCCGACAATTGATTTCTTTGCAATTTTATTTTATGGATCGTTCGACCTGCCGAAGATGCGGTATACGTCTATCATAGTGATTTATACAAAATATGTTACTTAAAAAATGAATAAAATAACTTAAAAGAAGATTATGTATATCGAATTTTACGGTAGCCTGAATTTCGACGAAAATGACATAATAATTGGATTTTATTCTATAATCAGAATAATTCACGGAACAGACGTCTACGTCACCCTAAATCATATAATCACATTTTTTAGAAAAGAGAATATAAATTTGGTTAAAATATGTAAATTCCGCACAGGCCAATTGATGTGACCCACACGTAGGTACCTATCGATCAAACGATGCATTTAGCCTGCTGGGCTGCTGGCTCATCGACCGAAATGCGGCGGCCGCATGCAGTGCACCCAAACTCTACAATCGATGGTTCTGGATAAACACTCATTATATCCCTCTTGAAATATTTTGATTTGAAGGTTACAATTGATACATCTTCTTCGTTTTTCTCTTTTTACATTTACTCGGGATCGGCTCTCCTTGCCGGTCTTCTAACATGCGATACTCATAACTGCAGTGCTAGAATACGAGGACATCTTAAACGTAGGTTTATAGTTATAGCAGTCACCAACATACGATCTTATCATCATCATTATGATGATGATGATAGGATGAAGATGATACTAAATTTGTTTTATTATAACGTTATATAATAATATAATAGTATAATGCTGACGTATCATATTCAGTAATATTACTAATACTAAACTTAAAACTAAAGGACTACGTGTTACTTAGAGTTGAGGAGTTGTGGTTGGGGGGTCGGATGTAGGGGCGTGGTCAAATATATTCATGTAAATTAATCATAATATCAAAAATGTCATCAATATTCAAACACTTTATATTACGTCCTCTCTCCTGCGCTTGTTGACCACGCCCCCACACCCACCCAACTCTAACCCTAAGTAGCACGTAGTCCTTTAGTTTTAAGTTTAGCATTAGTAATATTACTGAAGATGACGTGTCAGCATTGAAACCGTTATAATAAAACACATTAGTGAAAGTAAGGAGTGTTTTTACTTTAAACACAATTTAAAATGGCCTTTCATAAAGTTTCACAAGTTTCAAAGTTTCATATTCAAGCGTTTGGATGCACTCCGGTTCAGCTTTGTTCTGGGAACAATTTCTTCGTATATATATGCCTCTTGCTAGGTAGACATAATTATCAACTTATTCGAGCTGAGTTCCATTAACATGGATGTCTATCGAGTCAACACGGCAGTTAATCATTTCTCGAGTCTTTGAAATCTTCAATCCTTCTTTGCCACTGTCTTCTGATAGTTTCTATATTCTGTTTTGAAGGTTGTCTGGATCGTTTGATAAATTACGATATTATCTGTAAAACGGTTTAAATTCTCACCATTTATAAAAACGCTTTTATCCTCCCACTCTAGTTGCCTGAACAGATTTTCGAGGGTACAAATATGTATTTTAGATGAGATTGAACCGTCTTATCGGACACCTTTATTTAACTAAACAAAATTAGGTATGTATTTGTTTTTACAGTAAAGAGAATTCTAAACGAAAAACAGTCTATAATCTATTGTGCGTGGCAGCATTTATTCTTCAATCTTCTTCCAAACGTGAGACCGTATTTTTGACGTCCGAGGGTCTAATACGAGTGGTGTATTTTAATTTACGAAGCGTTTTAAAAAGCATCAAAAATCTAAATAATATCGAGAAAATTTAACGGCTTACAATTCAAAGTGGTTTTGAAAATTTTTTGTTCTATTTTATAAATATTGCCAATGAAATTAAATATCAAGTAAAATAGCATATCTTTTGTACCTTCACTAGAGTTTTTTGATAATTCTGGTTGACCGACGAGGTTCTTCAAAAAATCTGCATATTATTATCGTTAAATAATATGATATTTAATTATAATGTCACGTCACAACGCGTTTGATTTCTTTGAAAATTTAATCTTATTTTATTATAATGATCGATTTCGTGAAGTTTGTTAGTCTTGCGGCAGCATATACATTATATTGATGCACATGCTTAATAAACTTGCAGGTAGGTATATGCTTATGTAAATGAATCATAAAAATATGTTTTTGCTAATTAAGGTGAAAAAAGAAGACTCTTCAGTTCATTTAACATGTTTTATGAGTACAAGAGAATAATATTTATCGGTTGGCGATTTGAAAATTTTTATTCACAATGAAAAGGGTAATATTTTCAAATTATCCGCGATAGAGTTTACACCTGGGACGCGAGGAGCACCTCGGAGGAGCGGGAGCGGGGCCGGATTGGGGCAGGTCGGACCGCCGGTGATAAATCTCGCGGGAGGGGGAGGCCGTCCGCCCCTCCTCGCCCGTCCTCGCTCTTCTCGAGTCCCCCTAGAATACCGCTTAGGACCGGTCTATAAATTTTCGATGCGGGTAATAAATATATTTCTGATAAAAATCGGCATAGAATTAATGGATTCAATATTGTTTTCTCCCGGACGGAGTCTATTTAGTTTATTTTTTCGTAACTCAAATGTGGGATAAATACGAATAAAATATACCCTTCTAGAAGAAATAACCGGTGTAGTTGTAATCGTACTGCCAAAAAAAAAATGGATGTAAGGGTGGATAAGATTTGATGGATTTGGTAAATTCGTGGATTTGATAGAAATACAGGGTCAAATGGCGCGAACATGAATGTGTTGAATAGTTTTGAGTGAAAAGTGCCGTGGAAAATGTAATACATTTAATCGTTCCATTATTTGAAAGAGTCATCTACCTTATATATATATACATATATCAAAAAGGTAACATATAGGTTCGAAAATTTGTCGCTAAAAATATTGTCGCTCTAGCATAGTTGGATAATGCACCTTCCCCGGTTTGAAAGGAGATCCAGGTTCGAATCCCGGTGACGCAACAACAATACTTTTCGATAAAATTGATTTTATATGTATTAATTAATATATAAAAATTAATATCATTCCACGGAATAAATTGAAGTCGAATGTAACTCGCAGTAGCGTGTTAATTAATTATTCCACATAATTATAAATGCTTACCGCGTTAATTAAACGTTCGATATCATTTAACAACAACCGGTAAATCCAGCGGAGCCTTCTGCGCGTGACCCGCTGTCATACCCTGCCCTGAAGCGCACTCTCACTGGAGCCGAGCATTCATCTCTGCGTGATTTCTCAAGGATATTCTGCGGGACTCGCTAACCGCGTGTGACTAACCACCTGTCAATAAATTAACGTAATGAACCGATTAAACACCACAAGATAATATCACACCGTCTTCAGGCAATTATAATATACCGTCCAAGATTATATATATACCCTGTCAATTATAATGCACACTAGAACCTTTACACCCTTTACTGATGTTTATTTAGTGAAAACCGATACATTTGATAAGAGATGATTGTTGCCATTCTGTTGGAAGTCATCCCGGCATCAGTGCAGAAACGAATGGTAAAGGTGGTTCAAATACGAATTTAAAAATATTATTTATTCTACGCGACATAGTTAATTGTTATTGCAATTAATTTTTAAAAAACTTATAATAAAATTTAAAATTTTCTGAAAAAATTAAAACCAAAACTCCCATCTCCCTAACACCGCTCTTATACCGTCCCCCTCGTGTAGTCGATAGTCTATCTTCTAGTTTTAAGATTTAGTTTATTGCTGAAGATGACGCGTTAAGCGTCGACAACGTTTTAATTTTTAATTAAAATGTAGTGAAAAACGTCGGTTTATTTTAATTAATTAATTAATTTAATAATTTTATTAAAGGTCAATTTGTTTGAAATCTTACATCTGGTATAATCTACAATAAATATGAATATACCATAAGGTTATGATAGAACGTTGTTTGTTTGTGTATTACGATATTTTATTAGATTTAGATGTATCAGTAAAAAGGAGAAAAATAAATTAAAATATATGCGGTCTCAGATCCATCTGTCTTTTTGAAATAACTCATTTGTTACAACAATTTTAATATTTTTGTTTCTCAGTTTATTTTGTCACTATGATAAACATTTTAGAACAGAACTGTGTACAGCAATTTTGAATGAAAACACGTGTACGTAATTGTTATTTACAACTATAAATACACCCCGCAGAATATTTTAAATTAATTTATGAAACGAAACCGACACACGTTACTCCGAATATTTTACGGAATGTGACCCACTGCGAGGGTAATTCGGACTTACGGAATACAGAGGGACTAATGCAGGGTTTACGAGATTACACCTCCATCAAGTTCTGGAAGATAACGTTTCATTTTTTAATCAAGAAGAAAGAATCACAGACCGAATCCGAACTATAGTCGATTAGTTCTCGAGCTTTGTAAATCCAGTTTAGATACGATGCACTAAAACGCTAGCGCACTAGCTACATCATCGGCCGAGTGTCTGTAAGAATAACGTACATTAATGTGTACGTAGCCTAAATACAATGAATGCATATCTGTAACACTTCATTGTATTTTGAAAGGAAATTCATACTCGTACATTACATCAGAGCGAAGTGTCAATTTGCTTTGAAATGCGAATTACTTACATTAACATATGAAATTTTGTTCTGAGGAAATATTTTTCAAACATAAATCTATTGTCAGAAATTTGAAAATTGGAATTAGAAAAAAGTAATACTTCCGAAAAAATATTATGTACACCTAGGTTGGTAATTATTAATTATTAAGTTTTCAGTTCGGGTGAACAATCAGCGAGTTTGAGTATCAAACCTTAATGTTACCTGACTATCGCGTTCTGAGACGCGAGGATTAGGCTTTTTTATTGGTTAAATTAGGAGCAAATTGCGAGAGACGTAGAGACCGACAAAAGAGAGGCCTATACAGAATACGAAGAAGAAGATTAAAAAGTGAAATGGTAAATCTGGCCATTGAATTTTAGAACATTATATTTACTTACAGGTAATCTGTACACAATACCGTCATTAATTTCTTACTAATTACTTCCTAAATTGAAGTATTTATCTTATTTGTTTACGAGATATAAAGTTCCGCTGTTGTACTCGTCCACCATCAGTCCGACCGCTTGTTTACTGTAAATACTCATCACCTCTAAAACGTTTTCCACCGGAACTCCTCGAGTTTAGGAAACAGGTAATAATCGCTACTGTACGGCGGACGATCGAGAACCTCTCATCCATATCTGACCGATGATTTACTGGCCAGTTTTGGGGACAATGATTTAAATGGCGATGAACGACTGCGACAGCTCGTGAACAGACGTGGTAAATGCTTAAATGTACGAAGTTATAATGGTTAAAAATATATAAACTGAATAATAAAACATGTACTTCATTTTTTAACAATAAAAAGTTATTAATTTCTGGTTTTGGATGGTTTCTCGTACGACCGTTCTAGGACGATCTGCAGCTGCATATTTTTTCATATAACTTGTTCGATCTTCATAACTGATCCATGGATCGTCGGATTTTCTTGCGTGTGTTAACTATAACTTTAGGAAGTACATTACGCTATTGCGCTTTTGTGAGTGCAGTGGGTAGCGCTTCGTGCTGATCAGCGAAGTACGCTTTCCCGAAGACGGAAGACCTGTGGCCACAGCAAAATAGAAAAGCACCAATGCGAGTAGGTCCTGTTTTTCCGAGTATCTAGTTAGTCGTCGAGCCCCTCCTGTCCTGTCCTTGTACAAAATTCCTTCCATCCACTCCACATCCCGATTCCCAACCCCTCGTGTAAACATAACTTGAACAAAAAATCTAGTCAACTTTATTTTTCTAAGACGTTATATTTTTAGTTGGAAGTATTAAACGTGTCTCTTGGCCTGTCGAAGCCTCCTCACCTACCGGGAGCGCGAGAAAAGAAACGAGCTTATATAATAATCCGAGTAAAATGTTTACTGTTTCTTTCCCGACTGTAGTAATACCTCCCCGCCATCGCGGGCCACAGCAAAACAGAAGGAAAGATCAATACAATTCCGTCTACCGCAGAGCTGGGCACCGCGTATAATACACAGTCCTGTCGGATCTTCACCGTGCTCGGAGCATTGTTTTTCCCGGCAGAATTGACACTGTCAGTACACTTTTTTCACCGCACAATACGGTCAAACGAGAAGAATCGTAAATTGGAAGAGTTTCCCCTTTCAACATTCAGTTTTTTATTTAAAAAATCTATTTAGTTTGACTGACGCATTCCTTCGATAGTTTCTTTACTATTTTGTTTAAAATTAATTAGATACATTATGGACAAATTGACAAAATATAAGCCAAACCATTTTCTGTCGATTTTATAACATATTATACTTGAATCAAAAATAATATATATTTTTTATACAGGAAAATAATTCCACCATTTTATTCTTAAATGTAATATATGTCAGCCTGTTAAAATTCATGCACATGATGTATCTACCATATGTTATGTTTACCGCGCCAACGGCTAAAATAGGAACACGCGGAAGATACATAGCATATTACCATGTACTCGCATCCGAGTTCTCACGATGATAGAAAACCTGGTCTTATTTAGTAGGTATAACATCCTATTTATGTCACGTTCGCCACATGAGACTAAATAGCACGCAGGTCATAAATCTATCTGTAAAGATACAAAGATGAATATTTTTTGTCAGTTTTCTGGAATAAATTGATCGTATAATAATAACCTGGGTTTTAATACTGACCGAGTACATCCTGCATTTTCTGACGAATATGTGACCAGCGCGCGTCTCTCTACTGCGTTTATTCCAGTCACACGAAGATTGAAAAACATTACAACAAGGAGATACAGTTTTTGTTCTGTACGTTCTTTTTTATTTATTTATTTATATATATTTTGACATCCATATTTTTGTACTAACAGAGGTGGATACATAATAAACATACATAATACATAGTTTATTGTGTGGGATGGAGTAGACTTCACCTCTGATATATACAGCGTTGTCCTGGCTACTTTGCTAGACTAAAGTCTGTGTTAAAGTAGCCAGTTTTGTTTTCGTGCTGTTGTGGTGTTATTTGGAATAAAAAGAGAACTCAAATATGAATAAAAAAGTAAAAATAAAATAAAAATATATGGAGTGAGAGTTTTGTAGGACTAGTGAATTATTAGTGAAAGAATTCTATAAATTATATTAAATTGTTGGATGTCCATGCTTCTGATTCATCTCTACCTGAATGAATCATATATTGGGTCCGTATTTGTGTAATCTTGTAGGAATTGTACGATTTCCAGTTGGTACTGAATGTATTGTATAGTTTCGGAGCTAGGAACATGTAGAATCTTTGATAAAATGTCGTTGTTGCTCTCGGAACTGGTGTGTAGATGTTTGTTGTTTGTCTTGTGTTGTGTCCATGATTTCTTGCTCGAGGAGAGTTGTCGTCAGTATGGAAATATTGAACGAGTCTCAACATAAAGATTTGTCTTATATCAAGGACATTGTACTCTTAGATTGATTATTGATCAGAATAATCAGAAGAGCGACTAATTTGACTTGTAAACCTATTCAAATGCATACAGCATGCTAAGACGTAGTATTTTACGCAATTCTATAACACGCAACAACTGCACATTTCTGCACTTCACAGATTGAAAAATGCATTTTAATGTGTCTTGCTGTGAATAATAATAATAATATTACGTTGTGACCTTAATGAAATAAACCATCAAGCCGAGCACGTGCCACCCTGCCGGTGCCAGGACCCTGCCAGGGTCGCTCGTAAGTATTTGTGACGCTTCGTCGAATACCTATTCGAGAAATCTACGTCACTTCAAAAGTCAATTAAATATACCGACAATGTACGGTAGTATGTAAGTAGCGAGGTGACTTCTATTTCATTTTAAAGATACATTATCAACAGGCGGTTTAAGTCCCACAGAGCAATGCGAAGATAGAAATGTAACAGTTGACAATTTTTGTGATTTAAAAATTGAAAACATGTTAAGGAAGTGAAATGTTACAGACTGCACTTTTTTGTACTTTTTGTTGTAGTTGAAAAATTAAAAACACACAAAATACGTTTACACGTGTACAATAATAGTGTAAGAGTATCTATTTCTAAAATATCTAATCAAATAAATCACATTTTATTTAGTACCAATAAACGTCAATCTTTGACGTTTTTACTTTTAGCTCAAAAATCCCAACACTGGCGTATTCAAATATTAAAGCATGTCCACTTGCGTCTCGGTAAATATTTGTGAATTTAACGCTTTCACGGAACTATTTAATAATTTGAAATTGTAAAAATAAATACACTCGCAGTACCGACCTACTGCAAAGCAGGTACAATGCTAATCATCGTTTTCGACAAATTAAACTTCAAAATGTCAAAAATAAATACTACCGAACCTCCCATCATGCCGTTTCTTGCAGGTGTGATAGATGTGCAGATAGGATGCCACATTTTTCTGCCCTGACACACCATTCTTGCCTCGTCCATTTTCGTACACCATATGCACGCTCCTAAAGGTTGTTGAAGCTCTAACAGCACCGTCCTCCCGTATATACTTAGTTTATTTGGACATTCCAGGTCCTTCGCTCGATCTGTTTCTGTTGCAACTCGTTTCATGGATCTTTTTTACCATCCTCATCTTGCTCATACGTCCTACATGACTACTGCAAGCAGTTCTTCATTCGTTCTTAATTAGTTTAATTCTTTCCTTTATTCAACTCGTAATGCACGACTGCTTGTACTCTCTCGTTATTTTCTAAATCTGTTTGTACGAATACGCTGAAACTCTTGAATCGACTGCAGCTAGATCTGTCGGTGTTCAGTCAACGCTGAGTTATTCGTATAAAAGTTGTCTACTGCGTTTTACATAGCGACAAGATTGAACCTGGCAGTACTTGACGACCTTTGTATTCATAACATTATGTATGTGTAACGAGGTATCTTATAAGATTTTATTATTACTTCACCGTCATCGTACTTGTAAGATTACTCATCATTAGAATTTATTATTTTATTTGCCAAGTTTAGCGTTTTGCTTTAGTTGTTGCGAACTGGTGCGGAATATTTATTACGAGATATAACAAAGAGTTTCTTTAAGCGCGGTATTACGTGGGTATTATTAGATTTTTTTTACCAGTCCACAGACAGTTCTCAATTTTTGAGATGAAATAATGAAAATGGTCGTGTTTCATTTTCGGTTACTCCGCCCATTGTCCCGAACACTTTTTGCCGGCCGCGACCTACCTACCTACCTGTGAGGGTTCCGTTCGTGACGCGCGTACATTAATATAAATTATAATTCTGGCGAATCTTTCACTTGGCGAGTATAATGTAATGGCAAACAAGAAAAAGGATGAATAGAAAATGAAGGCTCGGCCGCTCCAAGGGTGGAACAATGGCTTCGCACTCATCCCTGGGCGAGGAGCTAACCTAACCTAACCTAAGCCCTCCTCGCACCCCGTAATCAAATGATTACGACGCCTCTCTCATTATTATCGTAATCTTACTTAAAGGATGATGTTTAAAATGGACATTTTATTATAATTTTAACATTTTAATTAAAATCAAACTCTGAACCGGCCCGGGGAATAAAGGATTACCAAAAAAGTGACAATATTAGCACCAAAATTCTATACAATATTAAATATCGTTGTGTACATTTTTAAAACGGAGTATTAGAACAATTTATTATTATAAAACAAATTAGATGAATCAATTAGGAAGATGTATCTATCGAAATACTACACACGCATAAATAAACACTTCTCCTTAATAAGATGAACACTTACTCAGAATGAACACTAGCGAATTACAGTTTATTTATTTATTTATTAGTAACTATATAATACTATATAAAAAATTAATTTGGACTGTGCCCGTCTCACTAGAGAAAGTCTGTATCGAGACGGGCATAGTTTACAAGCAATTGTTCAATTAATTAAAATTACAAGTAGATAGATTTATTACTATATAAAAAGTGTACATTAAGAACAATTTTAAAATGAACTTAATTTTTGGATCACTTTGTAGCAATAATTAATATAGGTATGAGTCAATATGTTTGGGTGAGTGCACCAATACTGGCTCTACCCATATTACGAATCCAAGTTTTAATGTATAGTTTATGTTCTTGTGACAATTCAATTGATTTAAGTCTTTTAGTTAACAGTTTAGGTCCAAAATATTTGTAGTTTCTTTGACCAAATGTAGTATGTGCTTTTTGGGTTTGTATTTGTCCGTGTGAAAATTATGGTTTGGTTTTTTTTTAAATGTGTCTGTTTGTATTTATATATGTATTTGAGAGTAGTATTAGCGTATATTTGTCTAATATCAAAGACATTGAATTTATTAAAAATTTCGTCAGTGCTCGTTGTGATTGGGGATTTGAGGATAACTTATAATATAGTTATGTAATAATGTCCGCTTAAATTCATAAACATCGAACTCAATATTTTTAAGTCCGACTGCACCACATGAAATCAACACAGTGGTACAAGAATTAAAAACTAACAGCTTTCCAGGTAAAGATGGCATTTCAACTAAGCTTGTAAAAAAAAATTAAGGAGAACGTAACCGAACCATTTTCATTTATAACTAAGCTTAGTCTACAAACTGGACTCTTTCCAACCGTGCTAAAATATTTTGTGTTTTGCCCAATTTATAAAAGCGAAAACCCTTGTGCTATATTCAACTACAGATCGATCTCTCTTTTAAGAGTTTTTTCAAAAATTCTAGAAAAAATTGTTAAACGGAGTCCCTCAAATTCCTTGATGTAGTCTCCAATCAATAATTCGGTTTCCGATCAAAACGCAATACAGAAGATGCTCTCATGTTTCTCGTGGAATATATCGTCTCGAACCTGGATAAGAGAAATAAATGCACGGGGATTTTTCTTGATTTTACAAAAGCATTTGACACCGTACCGCATGTAATATTGCTAAAAAAACTTGAAAAAATAGGAGTAAGGGTCACGACGCATAAGTGGTTTAAGGACTACTTAACAAATAGATGTCAAATTATCCGAAATAATGAAAAATACAGTAATTCATCATATATACGGTGTTCCACAGGGAAACATTTTAGGCCCTATATTATTTTTGTTTTATATTAATGACTTTTGTAATAGGACTGTAAATAATGGAAAAATAATCACTTTCACGGATGATACCGAGCTTTGCTTTGAGGGTAAGTCTTGGGAAGAGGTCAATATTCGTGCACAGGATGATTTGGACAAGGAGAAAAAATGGTTTGATACGAACCTCTTATCACTTAACACAAAAAATCAAATTATGTTTTTGTATTAACGAAAGAACATCGCCACATCAAAGTCCTCATTCATCGTACATGACTGCAAAACAAACAAGAACATGGATTCCTCATACCAATGTGAAAACACGAGTTAAAATATGGGATCGATGATCATCTTAACTGGAAAGAGCGTATATCGAACCTAGGTAAACGCATAAGAAAACTAATTTACTTTTTTAAAGGAATACTTAATATAAATTTTGAACTTTACGCTACTCCTTAATTAATTGCGCTGATTTAGTTTAGGGATAAACAATATTAGAATCGGCTAAAAGAGCACAAAAGACAATTCCTAGGGTAATAAATAGTCGTCCCTTTAGATATCCATCAGATCGTATACTTGAAGAGTACAATGCCCTAGACATTAGACAAATCTATATGTTGAGAATCGTCTAACATTTCCAAGTTAACAACAATTCACTCCAAGCAATAAATCATGGACACAACACAAGACAAATAACGAACATCTGCACACCAGTTCCGAGAGCAACAGTGACATATTATCAAAGATTTTACATGTTTTTAGCTCCAAAACTACAACACACTCAACACCAACTGGAAATCGTTCACTTTCAATAATATTACACAGATATGGAACCAATTGGGTAAAGGTCAATCAGAAGCATCGCTGTCCAAAATTCTAACATAAACACTATAACTAATAATTTACTAGTTCTACAACATTCTCACAATTTTTTCTCTCTATTATTATTATTTATCTAATATGTTCAACTCTGTTACAACAAAAACATGGATGTCAATAAAGTCTAATAATTAAATATAAGTTTTGAATTTTTCGTAAAGTTTAATGCGTAGCTTATTTCCTCGACAAGGTAAAGTTCGGGGTTCCTATCACCGTGGCAACCAAATAATTTTTCGATAGGTATATATTATTTCTAATCGATTTATTAAATTAGTTTTATATATCGTAAAACTGTGTTCTAAAATTGTAACTTTGCAATAAAATAAGTTTTCATTTAATACGTGTATATGTAATATTGTGATACATAATTACCCCAAATTACAAATGACCACGTGTAATTAGCTTATCATTCGTCATGTTAAATAAATATTTTTGATTCATTGTACCTATTTGTTTTTTTTTTTTTTTAATATTATCATTTTACAGTCAGCCTTGGCCAACTGCCATCTGATGATCTAAATCATCACCTCGAAGAGATTTATTTACACTTCCTTCGATTAATTATTATCTAGAGAGTCTTCCTTCGGAGTATCTAATCATTTAAATCCAACATTTGAAGAGCAAAGAGCCCGGGGGATGGAACTCTCTCGAGATTGTCAACAGTTTAAAATGATGCAATCACGTAATTCTGTGAGGTAAACAGGGATTAAGATAATCAAAAATATCGATGCTAGCCAAAGTGATTTGTTCTCTTAATTTTTTTATATTATATATTTGTTTATTTTAAAACACAACTGATATTTTTAAAATTAGCGATACGAATGAAGTGTTCATGCTGGCATAGTAGTTTATAAATCGGGCAGTAGTGACGTGCATAGGAAATAATTAAAAAAATTATATATCTACGTTTGTAAAAATATTAAATAATTATCTATCTACGGTGCAGCAGCATTTTTCAAAAGAATACCTTACGAATCCATCAAATTCGTATATTTCAAAGGAAACTGACCCTTCACTTTAATGTAACGTAATAATTCTCTTTAAAACTTCCCTAAGCGCGACAGCAACGTTTAATAAGTAAACTATTTAAAAGTACTTCCAGCTTACGCTGAAATAGTACACGGACTGAACTGAATTGATATTATTTAAAATAAATTTAAGGAGATACGATTGCATAAGGAAATTCTTAACATTTTCCAAAATATAAAAGTATGAATGGAAGCACCAAACTTTAGTCGAGATAAAATACGACGTGAAAAATGTCTGTATTTCATATAATGCTTTAATTTCATGGCTAAAATAATAATACAACTCACAGCGCAGTCTTCCTTGAGGGAGACGATTCTTCCCCCAAATTACCCATGAAGTTAGATGGCGAAAAAGGTAGGGAAAGGGGGGAGCAATCTAGAGGAAGCCCTAAAAATGGGAATCATTCCTACTGGGTTAACTATTGAGAAAAACTATATTTACATGTCAGTTTCCCTTTACAAATAATTTTACAAAACAATTAGATTTAGTTTAAATTTACCGCGCTTCAAATTCAAGGCCATTTTTTAAATAATGCACCAATGAAAATGCGTCTTGACAATTCCGAGCTGTGATTGGATCACTACCTCGCTCGATCTCTATTGACGCGGGGAACGCGATCAACTGACATCTTTGCCGCCGTTCAAATTCAAATTCCTGCCACCCCGTAGATTTCGAAAGAGCACCTGACGGTTCACTAAATCTGAACCGATCAGAAAACGGCGCATCAAAACGGACTAGTCCCCCCTGCTTGTTTTGTTAGACCCCGCCAGCCCTCCAATCTTGAGGGTCGAGTTCTCCTTCGATTATTACCTCGACCAAAGAGTCGTCGTAATACTTATTATTTGGATCTATTTTGATCGTGCACACATATCAAATCCAAGTGAAGGATAACTTCTAAAGACACGTGCAAGAACTATATTCTAGTTACGCGACGTTAAATTCATAATGTTCTGAAGTACTCACCGCGATTCTACGTATCTTTACTTTCTCACGAGCCATCGCGCACTGAGCAAAGTCCGATCATCGGATCGGTACTCGTTTGATAAGGTCATAAATAACGCACTTGAAAAATACTTCACCATCGCCAAACCGTAATACCAAATGTGTAACTCTCAGTCTTTTCTATCCTCCGATAACCCTGTGTCATCTTCATCCTCCGATGTCTCTGTATCTTTTTCATTACTGCCCGATGACTCCGCCTATCATCCAGTCTATCCCCCGGTTCCACCCGAGCCAGTCTCCATACTTACATCATCAGAGAGGCCATCATGACGTCGCGGCAAGGTATTTGTATCTCCGTTCTTCAGATAAATGAGACCCCGAGTCCGGTCTCTCTATGCGCAGGCCCCATTCGATGCGAGGATCTGGTTATTATGTAATCGAGAATGTAAACGAAGAATGTTTTGATACAATTTGTTACAATGTGGCAAATTTATAATCCCAGATATTTGTATATTTTAAAACTCGATCTGGTATTTCGAGTGAGGTCGGTACGGTGTTATGTTTTCTCAGTTACGCCATACAGGGTAAAATATTAGATCTAAATGCAAACAACTTTGAAGAAGCTCGGAGCGTTCAAAATGTGGGTCCGCAGAAAGGTGTTAAAAATAATCTTTACCGATAGACCGAGAAATGACACCGCACTAATGAGAAATCATTCATAAGTGTAACGTACAGATGAGGAAACTGACGCAGTTTGGACATCTCAAGAGACTCCCTGATCTTTATGAAATACTGCACATTGTTATACAAGGAAAATCGATGGACGACGAGATCCTATCAAAAGGTGAGCCTCGTAGTTTAAAAACCTCAGACAAAAAGTCAGAATAGCTAGCGCGATCGCAAACATCCGATAATGAAAAAGAAAAAGGCTTTCTTCTGCACTCGAGTAGTATTTCATGACGGGAGGTTTTGCTAGGAGCGTTTGTCTTACCTTTAAGCGTCTAACAGAAAACAAATGTTTAATGAGCGTACGGAGACATTATTAAAAAACAAAAAAGAGAAAGAGTACCGCACCGCGTGTTGCAGAATCGAGATTATCTGAATTTTAGAAAAGGAATTGTTTTCCACCCCCCGTTTTGCTCTTAAAGCACCAGATTATATCTAAATAATTAACGATCGTATCGCGCTCTAAGTGAGCTGGGATTTTATTTTACTTAATTATTACAAAGCGTACAGTGTGCGCCCTTTCTTAACCGTAATGACAGCTTCACCTGACTCGGTCTTCAATAATTACGAGATATTTCGTTCGGTTCGGCGTACAGGATCGCGGGTCCGCTTCCGGTGATAATCCTTCAATTTCCATAACACCTCCCGTTTCTTCATTTACAACGCGATACTAATTATTCTAAATCTAATTATTGAAAATATGTTTCCTCAATATGATGCACATCTTCTAATTGATTAATTTAATAACTAAAAATATATAAAATTAGCAACCAAATATTTTTTCGATTAATACATTTTTTTCGTACATCTTTATAGTCGATTCATTAAATTAGTATTAAATATACCGCGGAACTATTATATATTCTGAAATTGCAACTTCACAATAAAAATGTGTTTTCATTAAAATATATTATCACGTTTCCTCGTCCATTTCTGTGACTTTCTGGACGTCCTGGACGTAGCGCCATTGTGGCTCTATAGTGCTTGATTAAACGGGAATGTCTATGAGTAGGGAAAAAACGATCATGTTTTTAATATCTCTAGGTTAAGGTTATTTCAATGTTTTCTTATTTATAGATTTAATAACAATACATAAGTATACATTCAATTTGAAATTAAGTTTACATTGTTTTTATAACGAGTAAAAAAAAACATGACATCTGTTATCTTTTATTATCTATGGTATACCATAGAATGAAGCACTTTCATAAATGTCAAAATAACGATTTTTGGTTATGTTTTTCATCCGATTCCAAATAGAATTTTTGTGTTTATTATTGTTTAGCCGCGAACAAAGGTGGAGCGCGGTCTGTCTAGTACTATTATTATTAATAAACATACATTGTAACGTAAGTATATTCTTTTGCACACAAAATAAGTTTAACATTTTCGATGTTATCGATCAATCCAATTTGTTGAGTTTTTCATTGTGAACTTCCATTTCATTAAGTATTTTTAGAAAACACTACTGGCAAAAAGAAAAATTAACACCTTCGATTGATAATGTTATCTGTTGTGCAGAGACGGAGCAGGTGTTACCCGTATTGATCGTTCTTCCGCCAGGTGCGGGCGGGGCGGGCGGCTGAAGGGGACCTACCCTCGGGAGCCGCAGGATGTGGGGAACCCCGATGGGTTGATTTGTGCCTGTCACCCGTAATGCGCTCAATTCCCACGAAATGAACACGTGAATCCGCTAACCTTATATTGTGACGAGATTATTTTTCAGACCGCTGTACTCATGCGCTGAAATATAATATTTAACTGGAATGTTAAAGGAGAAACTGGAAAAGTTGTATTTATATTTTTTATTTAAAATTAACAAATTATCTTGAAATATCGTTGAGCGAATGTCATGCAGAATCATGTCTCATCAGAAATAGATGAGATGTGCAATTCTAATTGACGTATTTTATTTCAGAGCAAACTAATTAAACCATTGTATAGTGTCTAGCGGAAAATTTTTAAGGTTAAATTGTAATTGCTCGTAAACTATCAGGATGAGGTAAGTGGGAGGGATATCGTTTGACGCGCGTGATTTGCGGATTTGCCAGTCTCTACGAGTCACTGGTCGGGAGCGCACCGCGCATTTGCGGTTGAGCATTATTTAAAGTGCGGCGATTCATCGGTTCGTGCGCGTTACGCTTTTTCTATGCACTTTACTAAGTGATGGGCCGAGCACGCAACTTATCCGGTGTTGGGTTCAAAAGTTCAGGCAAGAAAAGACAATGGTTAACCAAACTCCTCCGGGACCATCAACGTCAGAGCGGCGACCCCAGAACATGTGGCTCAAGTTCAAACTCAAACTGCAAATCGTGCAGTTTCTCAACAAAAATGACTATTCTTTACGTGAAACCTTAGCGAGAACGATGCTTGAACGTTATGGAAAAATAACATTGTAGTTTTTTTTAAATATTTAATATTAAACTTTAAAATTTTCCGCTGGACACCCTTATAAATTACACAATGCAATGTACAAGTAGTAAATTCATAATTGTAAAATCCTATCGAAATTTACCGAACCCTTAAAGAAGTAAAACGTAAAATCTGAAATGAAATACAAATTCAAACACCGACACAAATAATGTTTGCAGGTTTACGAGTCGCGCACCCACCCTACGCTTGCCTCACGAAGGGTGACCGTGACGCGTACCGTGCAGAAACGTTGCACTATTTGCTTCGGATATTGTATTAATTTTACGGTTAATATTATGTTTGCATACTTCAGTACGCTTGTATTACTTATACCCACGTTAGAGCTTAATGCTACCTTCTGAAAATGTACGTCTCGTACGATATCCACAACATGCAAGTTGCAAAGTGGTGGCTAATTTACAAAGATGATGGGCAGCACCTTTTCCAGTGAAAGACGCCCCTGGTTCAGGGACTACAGGGGCAGCAGCTGGCTGACAGCTAATGGACGGACGGAGGATGTCAATGCTGTTGTCATTTTTATGTTCGTTCACAAAAACGAGAACGCGTTGAATTCTGAGAGCCGAGCTGGCGTAGCCGGCAGGTTTATTCGATTGGCACTCACGGGCCACCCTTCTTTATTTTCGTATTCCAAAGGGAATTAAAACTGTGACAATGTCGATTTTTCTCTTTAACATAGAATATGTTTTATCGGAGACTCCTTCACATCGTTAAAAATATAAGATTAAAGATAGCGTGTGTGATCTCAAACACCAATTTATGGGACTGTAATATACCATTTCGGGTATTTAGTATCTTTGTACACTTTAACCAGGAAGAAATATGTAGAAAAAAACACAAAAGCAGAGGTGGTAAGATGCACGTCTGGAACATATAGCCGGACAATATATATCTAATTAATAATCTTCTAATGAAACTTATTCATTTCATACTCTTATATTTTATAGTCATTTTATTGTCTTTAATAGCATCTCAATCGTATAAATCTCACGGGCGTTCATGGAGAACAAGGTTAGGAATTATAAAATATGGATGAATATAAATGAAGCAATGTTATTACTCTACTTGAATTTATTAGCACTACTCGAGTTTCGAGAGAAACAGTAACTCTCATCGACAGGTGAAGTATTAAACTGACTACACATAAATATAGGAGACAAGGTATAGGTGGTAGACATACAAGTAATTAGGTATTGACAGATGGAGGGGGAGAGGGAGTTACTGGCGGAGGGGTGGTTGTAACGGGAATATTGAGAGGAGAGGAGACAAGTTAGAAAATGTAATATTATTTAACAGATTAACACCCAAATTCAAATTCATTTTTATTTCTAAACTTTCAAAATTATTTATTTTATTACCTTTACGCGTGACAGAATGGAGAAGTTTAATGGTACACGAATGAAAATAATGATTATTTGTGAATGAAAGGAATGTTAGGTAATAAAATGAATAGTTTTGAAAGTTTAGAAATAAAAAGGAATTTGAACTCAAGTATTAATCTGTTAAACAATATTACATTTTCTAATTCATCTCCTCTCCTCTCAATATTCCCGTTTCAACCACCTCTCCACTGTCCACCAGTAACTCCGCCCCCCCCATCCACCTATCAGTACCTAATTACTTGTATGTCTACCGACTAAACCTTGTTTAGTCAGTTTAACACTTCACCTGTCGATGAGAGTTACTATTTCTCTCGAAACCCGAGTAGTGCTAATAAACTCCAGAAGAGTAATAAAATTGTTTCATTTATATCCATCCATTATGATGAAACTCTACAAAGTTAACGCTGATTCTAATAATAATACAATTATAAATTATCTTTGGGTGGATGTGGGTTTATATTGAAGTAGTATCGAAGAATTTGAAGGTTGTATTGTAGATGGCATGATTAATGTATTTTATATATGTATTCATATAAATATTTTCATCCAAAACTCTCGTGTCCGTTTGAATGTCATGAAATATACTGTATATACATATGTGTGATAGGCGGTGGGATATATTATGTTGTTGTAAATTTATTGTAACTTTATGTTTGTAGAAGTTAACCTATCCAAAGAAGTTACTGCGCGAATTATTATCGGTGGAGTTGTCTGGAAAGCATCGATACGAAGAATGAAGCTCGCGAGACAGTCTTCCCGAGCGCTACTGACCGCATCGGTGCTGTTACATGCCGTCGGTACTGAGTGTTTTTAAAGCTGATGGGAGTCGCGTTTCACACACCGGTACCTGCTGGGTAAGTTCAGCATCGCCCGGGGGTGATGATGATGGTGGAGATGGTAGATCTCCACAGTTCCTTCATTTTAAAGGGTCTGTTTGTTTTAGGAGCATATTCCTTTGTTGGAACTAAATGTGAACAATGTCACGCGTTTTCTCCTATGTGATAATCTAAGCTAAGGAACATAAGCATATTTGGTGATACATCAAAAACCTATATTAAGCAGACCGCATGAATGGTGTTTGGCAACAGCCACACTCGCCTCAAATTGAGATATTTGACGTTAAAAGTGCGTTATGAAGAATATGAGTGCGCGGTTCACTGTGCGGTGCTACACAATTGAGAGAATTATTTACATAATAAAATAAAGTGATGTACTGGAGAGCACATTTATCTTAATAATAATAATATAATGTGATGACATTTAACACATTATTACAGAACACCATTAATATAATCATTTAGTTTTTACATAAATGCAAATGATGAATATAATTTGCATTAATCTTTACGAAATTCTTGCTGTTACGAACGTGGATAATATTATCCAAGAATCTATGTACATGATTTATTTACCTACAAACAAACGAATATATGATGCTCCATATACAACATTTCTTATGTGCCCCATTAATGGCTAAAAAAAGAGCATCCCTGAGTTTCCTCCCCTGCTTGCGACTAAATGCCCACGTTATATCGTATCAAAGAACACGTGTCTCTAAGTATAGTATAATGGCCTATATCTCGTCGTAACTGTCTCTGGAATATAAATCCAGCGCGAAACAACTTTACTTTTTATTGACGGAGTACATCCTGAAATCGTAATATATAACCTTCAAGCATGTCTCAACAAATCATTGTCACTCGAAGAATACGAACACATTTCTCTTAATAATATGATTAGAAGATATCAGTTTAACAGTTTTAACCTAATTGTTTTTATATAAATACCATAGAAAAGAGATGTTCAATATACTTGCCAGTTGGAAAAATAATCGTATGTCTCATATGCAGATGAGACATACGATTTCATCAGATTTTCTAATAATAAACCCTATATTAGTATTTTTTCTTGCTGGAGCTTGTAAAGTTAGACCAATGTAATGAAAAGGGGGACAGTTTTATAGGAATGAGATATGATCAGAGATCATGGATCTCATTGAGACGTGTGAAGATGATACCAACAATGTAAAGAAAAAACAATCGATTCAAAATTGTCAGAATTTACCAAGAGAATAATGTTTATGATATATCAAGTTTTAGTATGGGAGTATTTTTTACGTACTGAGTGGAATTCGTAGAAAAACTAATATAAATAATTTTTTTTTTTTTTTTTAAAAACACTGAACATAAAAATTGAACAAACCAAAAAAATTGCACGCCCCTGAGTTGTTTCAATATTTCAGGACCCGTAACAAAAAGGTTGCTCCGAGCTTCCCCGGGGTGTGTAACCCTGTGGGTGTAACCCGAGGGTGTACATTGTACAGAGCCTGGGCACGGGCCAGTATTACTTACATTAATTAGTCTCATATTTATATTCACGCCGATATATGAATATAAATTGAAAATTTAAAAAACCTTGTACCTAAAACTTTGTTGTAAAAAAGATATTCCATGTACTCGTAATTGAAATTTTTGGTCATAAGTAAATAAGGTATAAAAAATTAGGTCGAGAACTCATGTAATCTTAATTTGGGTATAGTGGTGGACCACTATAGTGGTCAAAATTATATTTTAACGGTGCATCTAAAACAATGTACAAAAATACGACTAACTCGGTGGACTTCCCGAGTTCCTGACCTCTTTCTCTCTAGGCGACAGTTTACAGGAAAATAATTTGGAGCACTCATATACAGGGTAAAGTTCAGCAGTGATTTTTTGGCCTGTAGTGGAAAATTATGTCTACGTTCCACCATATATAAGCAGGCTTCTGGGTGTAGCGGGGTCTTAGAAGAGTGCAGTACTATATCGTTTGGTGAGCACCGATTGAATCCCTCGGTATTGCAGTACAACATTCACTTTCAAGAGACTGTCTTTTGGAGACAAATAGGACACGGAAGTTTCGTTGCTTACACTAAATATTTGATCTGGTTTTTGACACATTCTAGAATTAGTCCCAACAGACACGTAGCTCGGCATTATCAATAACAAGAATACCCGATTGTGGTGGACGTTTTCACGAACAGAATATACTTTTTATAATCATTTATGATCGTCGCTTTCACAAATTGCATCTTCTTCGCGAGACGCTTTGACTCTAGTTTAAACTCATTAGTAAGCAAATAGGAATAACGTCGGTGTTGTAGTTTAACGTACAGTGATGTAAGTTCAGCCCTTTTAATGACTCAACTTCACTGAAAAGAAATACTATTCGAACAGGAGTTCACTGATTAACTAATGGTTGTTTGTAAGTCATGACGTAGGTAAAAACGTACCTTTTGTTAATCACTAGAAAACAAAACAATTTGTTGTACTGCTCTCTACCAAAAGTCGAACTTTTTGGGTTACCTCATATCACGAAGCAATATATATTATAATGTTTAAATAATACCCGTTAATAAATGTTATATATGACAGAATTTGTACATTGTCTGTTCAATTTAATTGTTAAATTTTAAATAGATAATATTTGTTTATAATTAATAATTGTGTATTGTTTCGTACGATTGTTTAAACTCGTGTGGTAGATATTCACTAACATAATATTTTCTGTGACAAAATTATATGCAAATTAATTTTGGTGATCAATTACCCTTTTAATTTAGTTTAATTTCAGCAGCATTCGTGACACATTCGGCAATTTTTTGCTAATGTAATTATTTTTTTTCATTCTTTTCTTCAAAGTTTTGCTCTCTATAGAGTTTGATAATCATGACTGGTATACAAATAGAGAGTTACTCTTAACAATGACTGAACTGCGATGGATTTATTATTAAGATTTGAGTACCGCGTGCGGTACGCGGTGCTCCTACGCGGTGCTCCTACGCGGTGCTCCTACGCGATGCTCGTTTGCAATGTTTGGCGACCACAACTCAAAGCCCATTTGTGAGGCGAGCCAGGTCGCCGAAGTGACGCCAATTAATGTATACTATTAACAATGAAGAATTGCGACGATTGTACGGTACTAAAAGATACGTTTCCGAAAGTGATGCGATAGAGACGCGAGGCAGTAATATAAAATTTTGAAAACAGTGAATTATCAATAAACATTAACATTTGTTTATGGGACACGCCTAACCGGCACCTCATCGGATGTGCTCAGTATTGGGAAAATATCACGATATGGCCCGACATTCAACGCAATTAATGATTAATGTAAAATATGTGTGAATGAAGAATATGGTAGAGTCTGATTGTCCATAACTAAATAAAAGGAGGTACACTGCGGCCGGGAATTCATTTTCTGCACTTTATTTCTTCATCTGACTTCATTATCATTATCGTCAGCATTGAGTGATTCGACATCGGCGAACCGCTCATGTCTTGTTTAGTCGTACTCCTATACTCAACAATAGCATTATGCCGGCAATAGAAAGGTTCCGAGTTCAAGTTCTGGTGGCAGATCTGTTTTATAGAAAGAAAGATTCGTTCTTTTCATTTTTTCAGTGACATTTATTGAAAAATCGCAACTTCAACAAAACGTTCTCTTTTAATTTAATTGTGTTTATTTGCATAGCTTTAGACTTCAAACTACTATTTAATATGATTTTTATAAAATTATGATAATTTTTCACGTAAACATAATTTTTCGGTCCTATATGTAGCGAATATTTTATTGTTGTATTCGTGCAGCAGCTACGAATATATGATGCTGCGTTAGTTTGTTGACACAAAACATATTTAATGTATATTTTACTTGCACTATGTAGAAAAACGTATTCTATATATATATATATATATATATATATATATATATATATATATATAGTACCTCCATGCAAACCTTCTCGATGAACGGTTTTCACCACATGTGAAAGTATATAGTAATAATTAACTTTAAAAAAACTGGAAGATAGACTATTGACTACACGTGAGGGGCGGGGGCGGGGGGGGGGGGGTATCATTTTTGAAACTGTGATTAATTTTTTAATCGATGTTGACATAAATTATGGAACAATGTTCGCAAGGATAGGAGATTAATTTAGATGTTCTTCGAATATTTCGAGTGGATCGATGGATCATCAATCACCCGGAACAGGTAGTTCCTAATTAGTGTGCGCCCCTGGCAGTCTTAGGGGGTACGTATGAGGGGTGGTACGTTTCCTCCGACTCTAAGAGAAGGATTTACAGAGAAACGATCGTACTGATTCGACAGCGATGTCGAAGTGACATCTGGTTTTTCGCATTATATTTCCAAACTCTCAAAGTAATGTAACTTTTTAATTATGATGTTTCATCTTATTTGTTTTAAGTATTATTAAATAAGTTAGAAAAATATGACATCAGTAAAATTAATATAATTAGTTACGTTAAATGTTTTCTGGTAATAAAATGGTATAGAAGTCCTGGCGCCATCTAGCCGATTCTCTACAATGGTTTTTGTAAGTTGTAATTATAAATATGGTCGCTTCCAACAGGTAAAATAGATGTCTCACTAATAAGGTATACTTGGATAGTGTCACTACAGCTGAAATAGTTAAAGCGGACTACATTTTTCTAATACATAGATTTTTTTTACATTATCTATATTAATAATGTATACAATTTTATTATATTGAATAGTATTAATAAATACTAATATTTGATGGTGATCTATATTTTGTTAACTTGGAAACATAGAATTAATTATTTTTTTTGCGAAAACGGGTTGTTTGATCGTTAGTAAAAAATGCATTCTCAAAAGTACATTAAAATTAGTTAAAAACGAGAATCGATAGTTAAATATGGCGGACTTTTCACAGCTGTTCCAAAAGTCATCTGACACGTTGACAGTATACGATAATTAATCATTCAACATTCCTCTATTTTAGAGATGACAGTTCGTCCAATGATGATCTCGTTGTTTAATATATAATACGAAAAAATTTCATCATCAAAGTGACAGATTTCGAACGCCTAGGAGAAAAAATCTATAGACAATGCATGATTATTTGTCGCGCCTGTCGACATCTCTATCTATGCTTTGACAGTAGTAAATTTGATGTACCAACAATTCGCAGAGAATTTTTACTAAGGGCCTTAGTAAAAAGTTACTATAGTAAAAAGTTACCATAATAAAAATGTACTACTGATCACACAACCGGCCCTAAGAGTGATAAGAGAAAATTCTAAATTCCTTTGTCGTTTTTTGTGTCCCACGTAGAACATTGGAGAAAGGTGTCAATTTTCTTCAAAATGTGGTTACGTAACCTTTATATTCTGAAGGTATAATTTTCAAAATAGTAAACGAACAAGTTTATTGTCAGAAATTTGAAAATTGGAACACCGTAATATTGTTAAATATTTAAAAATTTTTCATAGAAATAATAAGAATTAGTAACACTAAGATTTCTTAAGTCAATTAAGAAGGATATAAGAACTGGCGAAGCAAAGGTGTGGTGTGCAGCAGAAGGAGTAGTGAGACACTCGTACAATAAACATATGTAATCATAATATGTCTAATAAAATATTGCGGTTCAATTATTTATTATAAAATCAAATTTTTAACCAAAAATTACAACATTTCAATCCATTATGTATTGTTCAGGACTTATTTATTATTATCTTATATTTCAACCAATTTATCGATGCCTTTTCTATAAATATCGGCTGGTCTGGTATCGAAACAGTTATCGAGCTAATTTTTGAGGTCATCGTCGTTGTTTAACGCAACGCCACGCATTTGACAGGAGAGCGACCGAAAAATGTGATAATCCGACGGAGCGAGGTCGGGACTGTGGGACTGTCGGGTGGATGCGGCGGTTGAGCTTCGGGATGACCATCTTAACCTTGATTAAAGGCGAAAAGAAGTATGGTCGACACTTCATTAATTAAGCCCAAAAATTAAGAAAAACTATAAAATACAAGAAAACGGCGACACCATAGACGTGTAAATGAATAGACATTAAATAAAGTTTACATATAGAAGAGGGGTTTGGAACATTAGTACCGGGACAAGGATTATTCTACACACATTCTTAGTGGAAACATAAATTGATAGATTATGACGCATTTAAGCGACAGTAAAAGTATTCACCTTCGAAAAATAAATCTTTGTTCAAACGAGACACCTTTTTTACATGAATGCGTATTATATTGTCAGCATTTAAATTTTCGTTCCAATCTAGTCATATTTAAAAAAAAATCACGCAGCTATTTGATTGCGTAACTGTGGTACAAAAGCCGTCACGTAGGCGACACCAAAATGAAAATATTAGGACAAGGAATTTCCGTTAGATTATTTCCGTATATTTGGTAGTCTGTGGGCGATACCGACGTTTTAAAGCAGAAAAAATGTTATCGAATAGTATGTCACTTTTATCACAAAACTGTCTCTGTTTGATTAAAAAAAAACCGTAAATACTTATTAGACGACCCAATGTATAAGCAGGTTGTCGTTAGAAATTCTTCTGATGAGCGAGTGTGTATGAATTATAAATGCCTATCTACGTGTATAAAGGTAATAAATATCCTGAACATATGAAACTCGTGCCGACCATCTTAAGGGTGTTGTACTGGGCGACGGCAGGAAGTCTGCCGTGTTTGTCCATTATTGAGGATAGGGGAAATGGAAAACTATTTTCCAGAACTAGCCGATCAGGTTTCCTAATCCATCCCAGGCTATCAAACATAAGTAATGATAGGCCATCATTTTAGTTGCGCTCTCACGATAAAGACTGTCTTAATACCGAGTTCTGACCATCTAACGATGATATTTTATTTGATTTACAGTTTCATTCTACGTTGAGGAAATTTTAAACTGTAAGAATTTTTATATTTTATTCCACACGTTTTAAATCTCAAAGTTTTAATTTAATTTAATTAATAAAAGGAGGAATTTTTAATTCTTGGACTCTGAACTCAAAGAATGGACGTCGAGAGCTTTCGATACAATTAGCAAAAATATTTAAAACCTAAAAATTTAGATCGCAGAATGAAAATAGTTTAATCGAGATTGAGGATTGATATTTAGCTTATTTAAAATAAGCAAACCAAAATATATCATATATATAGATGATATTTTCTCTTTTAAATATACTGAAAAGACAAAAATAACTTCTTGGGAAAATATTTATTTATTACAATCATTTTATGGATATATATGCATACTTAACTCAAAAACTCGTTTTTATAGATAAGATTTTGTGTTATTAAGACATTGATTTGATTAAAAACACCCTTGGCTCAGGTGAGGTTAAAAATCTTACTATTGCTCAACTGTTTCTTCAGTAGAAGTAGATGGTTTAGCTGGAACTCGGCAGATTATAATTTTTCTAATTGTATTACAAATAAAATAAAATAGGCTATAATTTTTTTCACCACTTTGAAACTTATTTTAATTATTCAATGGCAGACGAAAGATAGGTCAGTTCAACATACATATACTGAAGGGTTTTTATCTCGCATAATCGTTACCATTCTGGTTTTTCCAATCCTACAAATTAAGTAGGTGTCCCCAATTATTTCATTCTAATTTAAAAGCACCACCCCAAAGTGAAAAGTTAACGTTTTTTTAAATAGCTTGTTTGCAATATAAAAATGAAAGGATTTCAAGAAATGTGCCTCCGTGCCATATCCTGCAATATTCACATTCCATAAAATTCTATAAATATTGGATGTAGCGGCGCCGCGCTGGGAAGGTGCGCTCTGCGGAGTCAGCTATTTTATTTCAGATTGTTTCGGAAATTCAACAAGTTACTTAAAAATACACAGCGAGAGGGGACCCACCGCGGTGTCCCGGCAAAACGCGCCAGACAAAAGCAAATGAGGATATTTATTCCCATGTACCATGTACATGTATTAAAAAAAAGCATTTTAAATGTAAAACATATCTATTTAGATTAAATGATAATTGCTCTTTGATATTGCGCAAGCAAACACGCGTCTCTCTCTCTCTCTAATTATCGGTAAAACGAATAAAGTGAAACTAGTCGAGTAATAATGTAAAAGGGCGAGTGAAAATATATTTTTTTGCATATTTTAATTTATATCCACTAAGTTTTTTTTGAAAAATGGGATCGAAAAACTGAAAAAGAGATAGAGGTGATTTAAAAAAATGATGGAAGTCAAATTACATGATAATATTCGTAATGAAACTGAAAAAGTCGATTTTAAAATTATTAAAAAAACAGTTTCCTTCCGAACGACCTAATATTAGCTTTGTTAATATATAATAATTATTGAACAATGTTAGCTTATTAATTCTATGGTTCAAAATCAGCTTATCAAATTTAAAAACCAGTCTATACGAAATTTGAAAATTTAGCGGAAAACCGAAAGAGAGTGAAATCATGTAAAAGCTTTTTTTTTCGCTATTTTTAATTTTGTAATTTTGTTTAGCGCTTTATTGTCGGGGCGTACTTGTCGGGGCGTACTTGTCGGGGCGTACTTGTCGGGGCGTACTTGTCGGGGCGTACTTGTCGGGGCGTACTTGTCGGGGCGTACTTGTCGGGGCGTGCTTGTCTGCGCGCTATTGTCGGGGTGCCACAATAAACGCATAACGTGATAAATTCGGCCATCGGTTACTACAATAATATATGTAAATAATATAAAATACGATTCAATATCGGGTAATTTTTTTTATCGATTCGGTATCTCGAAGGTGTTTAGTAATACTTTCGCTAAAAATAATTAAAACACAAATCTTTTGCGACTGATAAACAAAATAATCGTGGGTTATTGTCAAGTGTTAGTAAATTTGAATTCACTAAATTATTTAAAATCACACGTTATGCAGATAGAAGGTATTGAAACTAGATAATTATTATATTCCATCGATTATTGTTGTTGATAATATTTTGAACACCTTTTATTTATTTCTCGTCCGATCTCTACTCTCAAATATTATAGCCATGTGTCTCAGAATTGAACTACTTTAGATTATTACATTTGGCTATCATTTGTACACGTAATGCTATTTAATAAGTAAACACTAATATATCTCAAGTGGGCATCGCCAGAGTGCGAATTTATTATTGAGTTTGATACTCGGTTGTCGAAAACACTCACGGCCCGTAAACTATTTTATTACCGGCCATCATATTCGGATTTACAGCCGACGCAGAAATGGATGCATTATCCGATCGTACGTTACGCGTCGCTGGTGAAGCTTTACTGCCGGGATGATGATTGATATTACCACATTTCAAATGAAAACTGAGTACAATTATGAGATATAAATATCTGCTATGCGAGTCTAAAAAAAATATTTTCTGTACGATATAACTATTTGAGTCTTATAAGAACTGTCCTGCCCTGCTAAAGGAGTTATTTGATATTGATTAGGAAGATTTTTTCTACATTTATTGACGGAATTACGAATTGACTTAAGTATTTAAAGCTAGGAAGGCAATTGCGCTATTTTGAAACAAGATGACGGATCAAGCTAGTTAACGATTTAATCGAGATTCCTACCAGGTCAATTTATCAGAACAGTTCCAAAACGTGGTAGCTACATTATCACGGCATACATGTGCCAAATTTTACCATTACAGGTATAGGATATTTATGGCACAGCGCTCATTTTTGTCCACAGGTTGCAAATTTTTCTAAAATCACGAAAGTTTGAATAACTTCTAAACCATTAAATTTCAGATGGCAAAATTTATGCTCGATAGATTGCCAGCGATGTTCCCTCACCATAGGTTCTGTTTGGACTGCTATCTCTGGGACATTCTGTATAAATATATAATTTAAAAAAACTGTCTCGAACCTGTGTCATATTATATATTATATTATTAGTTCATTGGGTTTGGTTAAATGGGATTAGATCCGTTATATAAGATTGTTAATTATTTATTATTTGCGTCCGTGAAGTTGCCCTACAGGTACGTATAGAAAGCAGAAATAGATTAAAATTGGGTATTTGTCTACATCGACTGCTGGCGGGAATGCGGCGATGATAATGCTGGCGAATGAATGTTTCATCGTAAGAGGTTTCTCACTTCAAAGCCAGATATCGAGATTGAGTTTGCCAGAAATATTTTGAAATCGCGTTTCAACGGAATTTATTAGGTACGTAAAACATCCAGCGTCGCTTTGAATTATTTATGGAATTAAATGAAAACACGTACTTATAAATGAAAAAGACCGCAATACATATAGATTCGTGTGAGTGGTCTATCGTTAAGGTACTGTTAATTTGAGAGTTTCCGCGGCCATACAGTCACGTCGATATCCTTTGTCTTTAACTTTCTGAACCGGCTATTCATCTCTGACTTCTGAAAGAGTTCAAGAATCAGCCTCCGCCGTGTTGAAGAGGCAGCTCACTGCGAGAGGTTGTTTTACAAGATGAAGAGTGTATTCGTTACCGCCGGGAGACGGAGGCGTGTTCGGATGAATAAAACATAATTCACGAGTCAAATAAACAATCCCGCGACAGTGTTCGGGACGCGCAAATGATAAAGAGATATTTTAGAAATAGGAGAATGTTTTTTTTTGTAACTTGCGTAAGTTTGGAAAAGAATAAAGGTGCGGCGATAAATCTTGCCGAGGAATGGATGGCCGCTGTTGGGGGAGGCTCTCATCTCCCGCGGAGCCTCCGCGGAGGGAACGCTTTCCTTTTATTTCTTGTGCCCGCGGCCGGGAACCGGGAACTGGGGAGGCGCGATTTCGTATTGACAAAAAGCTTTAACCCTTTATTTGTTGTGTGAGGTTAAAGCGATCGTTCGTCTTTGTTGATAATTTAGTGCGTACAGCGCAATTAATATCTTACAAATAATTATGTACACGCATAAAATACATTTTTCTTAACTAAATTTTTAGGCAATATTAGAGTTACGCGCCCTCAAAATAATTAATTTAGTATTCTAGAAATTGGAGAATATTTCTTGTTCAAATATTTTCGGAGGGTAATTTTTATACAGTTTCGGTGGAGATCAACTCTAAAGTTTGGCGATGTCTTAAAAATATATACGAATTAGTGATGTTATTGTAACTCTAATTGTGTTCGATTTTAACGATGACTGGTAATTGATATTTAACTGTATCTTTTTAATTGAGCATAATCATAGTCACAGTAACGATTTAACCATCACCAGTGCGTATATGAAATTTGAAATGCTTCAAATTCAATGCTTATTATGCTCAATTTAAACTAAATTCAATATAAGGATATAAATGCAATTTTTTTTAGTTACACACATAACATACACTGTTTTTTAAAAAAAATTAAGAGTGGAGGCGCCCAGAAAAATTTCGCCCGAGGGCGCCACAAAGGCCAGGGCCGGCACCGGGCGGAGTCTTGGTAAGAGTGGGGAGGGGATTGACAGGGAAACATCGAAATAGAAAATATATTAAATAGGGGGTTGTTTGTAATATTTAATTGGTTATTAATTATATTGGATTTAGTGTTGAGCCAGTTTTTAATTTCTAGACTTTCTAAATTATACAATCTAGGGTCATTATTATTAATGTGTAAAATTTATTAATTGAAATTGTGGCTTGTCTTTAAAAGATCGTTGGAAAATTCTGAGAAGTTATTACCGTTAAGGCACTTTAGGTATTATTTTATTCTAGTATTGAAACTCCGCGCCGTTTTACGTATATAAAATGTCGGACAGTCATTGTTTACCGGATTGATATAACAGGTCGATTTTGTTTTTGGAGTATATAAGGAATTTACCTAAGTAACCTCCTTATAGGAGCTGATCACTTTCTAATATTCAAAAAGTAATTTTACTGTAATTCAGGTCGTTATGAAATATTTATAACAGAAAGAAAACGTTATTTAGGAAATATTTAAAGTGAGTGTCATTAAAAATATTATGGAATATTCAGAACGCGAATTTGACGAAGAAAATACACCAAAATATAAGATAATTAAGTTGTTTTGTTAGTGAAGAGCTTCAGAAAATAAAAATATTATTTTTTCTTTTCGTACAACAAAAGACCCCGAAGAGTAATTGAAGGTTAATTCTCGGTTCGGTCGTTTGCTGAGTGCGTGCAGACCGCAGCGAGGAGGTTGCGGTCCAGGGAAACCGGATTGTCGGGAAAGTCGGTGACCACACCGGGGTACCGGCTACCTGTCTACAGAGCTGAGGAGAAAATTAGTTTTCTTTAATTGTTCCGAACCTTTAATTCTTGCGCTGTCAGAAAGTACAAAAATGTTATTAAATATGTTAGTGGAAAGAAGGCATCCACGCTAGTTATTGGGTGAGCACATGTGTAGTAACATCTATGTTATGATTACCCTTCGTATCCATTGTATCATGTGCGTATTTTCTTTAGAAATCCGCCAGTACAGATAAGCAAAAAAAATATATTAATATTCATTATCATTAACGTAAGCTAATAATACGTCTTCGTTGTACTTTCCGGTGTTGTTAAAGGTCTGAGTAAAACTCGCGGTGACAATTAACTATTTATTACAGCGAGATACAATTACTATACAAGATGTACAACTATAACGAGACAACGGCAGCGTAGCAAAAGAGGGCGCACCCTGTGTGTGACCGCCATTTATATCCGCACATACATAGGCATTCACATACACACGCATACGACCCGCGTGGGCTGTGAGGCTCACATACACATACACATGGACACACATACAATCCAAGGACATCACACTAATCTAACCGAAATCGAAGAAAACAAATGAGCAGTTTTTGTGCATAAAATATTAAGAAAAATTAATGGACCTTCACTAGAAAATGGAACTTACAGAATAAAAATGAATCATGAGCTCGAAAATTTCTCGAAGACTCTCTGCATAGCGATACACAAATTTACATAAACTGTGTCCTAAATGATGGAGTCTTTCGAATCACTGCACTATTCCAGTTTATACCAGTAGAAGAACCGATAATCAGGTTTCAGGTAACACAAATACTCATGGGAACAAGTAATATTATTATATAAGTCTATGTTTACGCGCCTTGGTACTTCGATTGGCACACTGGGTTTCCCGGTTTATAATAACGTACATGTGTGTGTGCGAGTATTGCCGCCCTTTTATCGGAAAGCTTAGAAGACGGTAACCGACAGGCGTCATTCGATTACATCCCGCGCTTCGACCGGTCCAGCGGTCTAAATAAACCATCAATACGCGCTTCGGTCGGTCGAAATCTAAAGAAGACATCCCAACTGAATCGGTCCAGAAAGACAGCAACATTAAAAAGGTTAGTGCAGTTTATATATCACGTGTGTGCTTATCATTAAACAGAAACCTGGAAACCAGCTATCGAAGGCATCTGCGTATATTGCTTCGTATGCCTGAACACGAGGTCACATCGGAACTTCGACGGCAACTTATCTCGACAGTCAGAGCACGAAATAATTATCTTAATAAACGATTCTCAACTATGTCAAACGACTGTTTATGGCGATGAAAGCCTTACGACTTGAATAATGTATGAAGCGGGATGATTTGCGGAATTGTCGCGAGGATGATCCCCAATTTAAATTTTCATTAAAGTTTCAACGAAATAGGTCCGCTGAGGATACCTCCGTAGTCCGCGTCGCAGCCTGTCACAGAAGGGATGTAATAAATAAGGATTTTCTGGAATTTTAATTCCCTCGATAATATCGGCCGATTTGTTAGGCTAGCGAAGACAAATGGGATGTGCTCGACTAAAATCAATGTAAGGGTGAATAGGAATCTTAAAAAGTAGACGGTAATTGTGTTTCCATCTGTTGAACTGTACGAGGAAACTGGTTTTCAGACCATATTCACATTTTGAAAGATTTTCTCATCATGTATTGGTATTTAAAAATAAAAAGTTATATTTTTCTCGATGTTTCCCATTTATTATCATATTATTCAATAATAAATTTCTATGATTAAGTCATTAGTCATATATATATATACTATTAAATGGAGTGAATTGTGAAAGACCGACAACGATGTAGAAAATTTGTAGAAGTTAATATATTTCACCCTAATATTTAAAAAGTGTTTTTCTTTTGTTTAGTTAACGAATAAATACAACCCTGTTAGTATTCCGGTAAATAATAAAAAAAATATTTTTAACATATAGAATTTCTAAGTACAATTATATGAAAAATTATATTACTGATATATTTTTAGATAATAATTTACTAAGTGTAGAATATTTCCACAAAATATAATTTAAACATTTATATAACAATGCATTTCTATATAAAAACAATATAAATGTTAGTACGTTAATCATCTACGAAATTGAGATAATTCCGGTAAAATATTTGTACCACGCCACAAACGTTACTAGTAAAAAACTACTGTTGAACTTATAATACACTCGACACCATCTCGGATAGATGTGTAAACTGTATTCAAGTTGGTATAGTATGTTTGTAATTGTGAAAAACATACTTAAGTAATTTTATGGAGCGTGTCATATTTATAAATACGTTGAAAGTATCGCTTTGTTCCTTCTTTAACCGATGCTTTCACGTGCCAATTGTTTAAAAAACGCGTACTTCAAAGAATTACTCGATGAAATTTATCAACAAGAAATGCGAGTATTTTAGCACAAGTCGGGTTCATTTGAAAGGTGGCTGAATATTTATAAAATCTGACTTGTATAATATATTAATAAAAAGTCTTTTTCACGCGGAACCAACGAGGGCGCTGTAATATCCCCGACGAATAAAAGTGTGATTATTGTTTACTGCGTAAGGGATGACCCGCCCGTCGATAGTTTGGGGAACACGCTCCGCGTTACATAAATCTTCTTACCTTACGGGTCGGCCTGAAAGGTTTCGCTATCGCGGTAGTGTGCAAGCTGATGTTTACCTGGAACAAGGCAGAAAAACAATTAGGATTTATCCATTGAGCTGGACATGCGTACGATAGTACTCTTACTGGAGCGTACAGCCGTACGACTTACTCCAATAAACGGGTGCTTCGTCGATCTCCGCTTCTCTCGAAGTCGGAAGAAATGAAACACAATAAGATGTTCACTGTAGGTACACTGCGGTGAGAGAATGAGTTCCTGGCCGAAGTGTACCTCCTTTTATTTAGTTATGAACAATACTATAATTCATTTATCATTCAGTTTTAAATTTATCATTTAAGTGTTTAATTTCGGGATACACCATTTTATAACATTAAACATATTCCAATGAGCCGGTTAGGTGTATTCAAACATAAATATTATTTTTTGTCCTATATTCGGGCACTTCGCAGATCGTTTTGTTATTAATTATATTAATCAGCGGTCGCTCCTGGGCCTGCCGTTGCTTACCGCGCGAGCTCTTTATTCTTGGCGGTGATACACCGTTTTTAGATTACTATAATAACTCTGCCTCGTGTCTTTATCACATTACCCTTGCTCGCTTCACAAATCCTGTTCAGCACATTTACTATGAAATACAAACAAACCATTCGTATTTGATTTGTCAATAGATTGTTCACAATTTTACAAAAACAAAACAAGAAATACAGAAAATCCAAGAAGTAATGTATCCCAGAGGACAGCGATGATTGAGAAGTGAGAATTTCGGGCTCCATTCTAGCGTTTGTTCGGTACTACTTTTTGGAACTTCCACGCACCTAAGTGTTACCTATATATTTTCTATTATCGGCGTTTGTTTTACCCAAATTTATATTTATTATAGCGTAGTTCATTGGGACGGAAGGAATAAAATGTTATTATATATACTTAGCATTGTACTTCGTGTAAGTAGGTAGTAAATGTATTATTAGAAATTATTTTTTTAAATAAGTACCATATAGATAGATACTGAGTTTACAAATAATTTTTTTACCTACCTACCGGGACGTGAAAGGACATATTTTAATTTTCAAACATGTCGAAACAGAAGTTTGACGTTTATTTAATTAAATTTCAAAAAGTTGTAATTAGAGATATATCAATTTTATTTTTATTTCTGTCATATGACAATTTTCGAAAAGGAAAATTGACATTGGCAGCAATAATCAACTCGGTACTGTTGCGAAATTGTACTTGTAGGCAGTGCTCCGAAACTGGAGGGCTAAGGGTTAGTTCCTCCAACGGGAGGAAACCACATCAAAATTCATTAACCCGTCGAGTTTAAGTTTTAAGGTAACACTGACAGAGATACATTTTCTTTTATACATCTAGAGATATATTCAACACAAGGCGTTACTTGAGAATTAAATTAAAAATTAGTATATAGGTAATACTAAAATAGTTCTTCATCCTTTTACTAATCTATTTCAAATTTTGCATAGTTAGTCTTTAGGTCTTTGCATGCAACTTTCCCCCTCCCTTTCGTCACTCTACTCTCTCTCCACGATATAATAGATTATATTATATTTCCACTCTTTACACAGCTACTTTTTAGGGCCCTGCGAAAAACATAGGCACTTCCTTCCCCTAACTTCCTATTTCAAATAATAACTAAATCTGAAAATCGGGCAACGCCGAGTACTTATCGCAAGTTATTTAAACACTAAAAACTAACAGGGAATGCTAATTATATTAACCTTTTATATGCCATGAGCGCTTTGACACGCCAAACTTTGTACGTCATGCCAAGCTATAAGCGTGTTAACATGCACTTTTGTACCTTGCAAACTTGCAGGGATTATAGTCATATTTTTAAATCATGTTGCCATCATCTGAGAACGACAGGTCGCAGCTTTTGATAGATAAGTCAAGACACTTAAAGCCTTGTCTTACCCTATGTTGTGTCTTCCATTTACAATAAAAAGGTTAATAACTGTTTTGTTTAACAAACATTCCTTCCTGGTTTCAGATAGCTGAATAATAAAAGTTGAATTAAATTAATCAATTAGAAAGATATACATACAGATAAAATTAATTTATCGAAAAATATTTTAGCTGACACCGGGATTTGAACCAGGATCTCTTCCTATCCGGGGAAGCGCGCTGACCAATTACAACATGTCAGCCTAATAAACCATCGATAAATTGATCTGTATGTATATCTTTTTAATTGACGCATTTAATTTGTATTAAAATATACAACTTCACAATAAAAGTTTACATTCAAAAATGTATTATGACAGTAATTTTACAACTCTCATAATACTTTTATTAAAAGATATTATTTATCTTATAAATAGATACGAAATGAAAGTGAACGATGTACAGGTACGACATGTCATCCTTTATGTGGAAAGGACGTTTTAATTATTTTTCTTTTGTACATATCCCGTGGAGACATTACTCCGATGTAAAGAAATAGAAAGTTTAACTATAAATCTTAACCGAGCCACGGAGACCGCGCGGTGTACTTAAACTTTAGTATCCGGACCGTCGTGCGAACCTCCCGCCGCCCGTCGCTCGCCACCTCAAGCTGCCGCTAACTTTACACAACACAGATGGAGTCAGTCGTCATCGAGTATCATCATATTAATATTATAAATACGATAATATCGACACTTCTGCTACGATGATACGAGTGTGGTATGAAGCCAGATTCAGAAATATTGGATAATATTGGACCGACGTGGATAATTAACATTAAAAAAAAATTATCCGTAAACGCTGGACGTTGTGTTACAAATTCCTGGCATATAATGAGAATACAATGCTTCGTACGACACGTTTCATTAAAAGTAATTATAAAAGAATAAACACCCACTTTTCTGTCACTGAAGAGGAGAGCGGGGGTGATTAATATCCACCCCTCGGAAGAAGCGCGCGGTGTGAAGTAATAAATGTATTTTATTAATGTTTTCATTAGCCCCCGAGTGGAGCCGGAAATATTCACCGGTGGATATTGGAAATGAAAATATAATTTGCTAAAATATGCAAATATGCATCGTGTGTGTATACTTGAAGTCGATCGAATAGTAAAAGGCCTTTAATTAAAAATACCCAAGTAGCCGCTCACCTGGGTTGGAAATGTGTTCAACGAAACCGACGAACGGGATGACGAGCTATTCCGATGATATTTGAAAGCCCGACGGATTTAATTAATATTAAAGCAAATTTACAAATATTATACGATTGCTTCACGGCTCACAAAACTTGCTCATGCAGATCGTCGTTTTTAATAAAATATCCGAAAATATATTCCTCAAATGAAATAATAGAACGTATATCTGGTTTCATGATGTTGCCTTTTAAACATTTTATTGGACGCCGTATATCGTGTAAACTGACGTGTGTGTGATGTTCCAGAAGTTGTACTTTTTGTTATCCGGATTTTCACCTGTTTTGGATTTTTAAAAAAATAGCAAGGTTGTATAAGTTTGATATTCCACATTTTGAACCTCCGCAATAACAAAGATAAAACATTATATTAAAGTTTTGAAGTATCAAAAATGATTAATATTTTGTTTTTAAAAACGTTCCTGTTGTATGTTCAGAACCAACACGATACTAATTAAAACTGTATTTTTATTTAACTTTGTATAAACCAATTTCGACAATTAATCGATTGATGCATAGGATTTTACACATTAATAATAAAGGCTTTAGATTGGATAAATTAGAAAGTCTATAAATCAAAAAATCACTCAACGCTGAGTCAAACATGAGCAATTAAACCTTATTTAATATATTCCCTATTTTAATGTCTCCCTGTCGATCACCTCCCAACTCTTACTGAGACTCCGCCTACACCCCGTAATGGAAGTCGTTTAAATTTTATGAAATAATTCAGCTGTACGCCAGTCCCGACGAAGATACGTTAGTATCGAAAGCGGTTGAAGTAAAAACAACACAAAGTTAAAGTATGTCTAACCGCAGAGTTAACGCCACAAACACTAACAGCAGGTTACATATCAATTTAATTGTTCAATGAACACTTCACTCTGATATGATGCGCTAGTTTCCTTTTGAATTTGGCTTTAAAAAAAACGTTAGTCGCAAAGCTGTACTTTTATTTAAATTGGACGATTCGCCTCCGAAGGTTCTGCGAAGTTTTATGAAAATATTAAAATGTCACATCGGAACAATGGCGTTTAATTATTTGTTTGGAAACTAACGAAATATTTCATCATCGGACCCTGTTATGAAATATTATATCGAGGAACAAAAAACAGACACAGAAAGTATTACAAAAATGAAAAATATTTCTAGATATATTCTTCGATGTCTCCGGGGGATGGCGGGGGTAGAACGAAACGCTGTTCGTTAAATTGGTAATGTAGCGCCTTTGCGCGGCAAAGGATACCTGGTTAATAATTAACATAACGCTTAGAGACTTCTCCGTCAAAGCCTTCTGTCACCCGCCTCGATTTGTTTTCTTTTCAGATTTACGAAAATAAAATATTGTTTGATATTTCAATATTTGATGTTGTTTCATACATTGATTACATTGTATTGTTGAAGGACTATTACAATTAGTATATTTATATTTTTACTTGAACAGATCATTAATAGGTTTTTTTACAGACGCTTTTATGTAATTCTGTTCATTTAATCAATAAAGCTATCGCGTCGAAGTTAGCAAAGCGCCCGTGGAAGTCAAATTACTAACGCGAGTGTTCTGCAGATTGAAAATTCAAATTGTAATAGGCGCAGGCTATTATACCTAATAAAATACCATTCATATTACATCCATATAGACCGACTGCATTTGATATCACGAAAATATGGAAACGATAAAACAACGTCCTCGGTCCGGTGGTTACGATACTTGCCCAGTGATCTAGTGGTCCGGGGTTAAGGCCCCATTCCAGGAGGCCATCGAACACGAGCGTCTAGCTTAATTTGAAAATAGTAATAATAGTGATGACACGTGTTTATTAAAAAAAATAATAATCTGCCTTTTTGTCAAACTTCAAACGTGATCCTTCCAAAATATATCTAACAAAATAATGAAATTTACGGACACGCACTGTTAACTCATAAAGAGGTAATAGACAAAGAAACTAAGATTCTCAGTTCAGTACCAGTTTTCTTCTGGAATATTAAGGCGTTTCCGCTGCATTTACCTGGAAATCCCGACGGCGTGAATTCACCCGACTCCCCCGCTTCCGTTCCCAGATCAATCAATCTTATTTATTTAAGGGTTCATACCGGCGCGGACACCTTAATGCTCGAAAGTATCCTCACCTGTATTTATCAGCGAGAAATTTAACGAACACAACTCGTTGGGTTGATTTTGTGCTCGCTCGGTTTACATACTGTTTTTTCTGTTCAATTTATGGGTAACTATTGTAATTTTTTTAATTGTCAAAGAGCTACCGCACCTCTTGACATACTTCGTTCTAAATTTCTCCCTGCGCCGGATAACTTCCATCGTGACCAAATCTAAAACACGTAAAAACGCGCTTTCGCGGGAATCCCACGCGAATATTTTTGGTTTAAAATGTTTTCTCGTGTGGAATCTCACCATCCATCATAAAAGGATGATTGGTGAAGGAGCTGTCATCGTATATCAAAATCTAAATGTTCACGAAATAACGAATAAATAATGAAATTTCACAATTACAATAATAAAAAAATATTAAGGGGAACACATTCTTATTGTGAAGTTGTAATTATTCAGAACAGACGGTCTGTGATATTTTAAATATCAATTAAATATATTAAATAGAAAGATGTACATATAAAATTAATTTTATCAAAAAATATTGTTGTCGCTACCGGGATTGGAACCTGGATCTCTTTCCAATCCGGGGAAGGTGCATTAACCTATTATACCACGCCTACATTGTAAGATAACGACAAATTTTCGAACTGTAACATATAAGTTTGAAAATTGATCGGCATACTTGCCCGGATAGGAAAAGTTCCTGGTTCGAGTTCGGGTGGTTAATATTTAAAATGTTTATTCGTTAAATTGATTATATCTGCACATCTCCCTTATTGACACATTTTATTTGTATTAATGTTTTCACTTTGCAAGGCATTTGTATCTTCACACTGCGGCGATGGACCGGTGTATAATGTGAGAAACAATTTTTCAAATTTGATAGTTCCATTTATTGCCGTGGATTAACGCTCGGAAAGGTTTGGGTACCTCCAAAAATATCGATTTCAAATGGATTGAAGGGTGTGAACATTTTGATCTTCCGTTTAACGTAGGCCTACAATTGCCTGCATCGAAATTCTGTCACTTGCTCTCGTTCCAAGAACAAGAGGGTCTTAAAAATCCTAAGGATCGTGGACTAAGTGCACTTTATTAATTAGCTTTACAGTAAAAAATGAAACAATTTTAAATTGAAAATAATTGTCTTACTTGACAAATGAATCGAGAAATAGAGTGATTTTTAAAACAAAACAAAAACCAATTATTGCGACAATGGAGCGAAAGGCATTGGAAGTCTTTTATCTTTCATCGAAATCCAAGTAGAGATCGCGCGGTCAAGCTTCAATCCGCGCAAGATGGCGATTTTTCCAGGCCTAGGGCGTGACTGCTTTTTTATTTATTCATACGAGTAAAACGAAATTTGCTGTATACAGCGCAGGTGGGAGGAGAATCTACGACGGTATCAGAATTCGGATCTACAAAAACTTTTTTTAATATTGATGAGTTATCATCATATTTAAGTGTTTTATTTTTTCTATTACTTATATATATATTAATTTATTATTTATTAATTTCTGTAGCATAATTAGTACATTTGAAAATAAATGTAATTACTTTACTAGACGTGGTCTGTTGTAAAGCAATTACCGGTAGTTTTTAAAGGTTGTAATCGTTAAGGTACAATCGTTATAAAGTAAGGTAAGTAAGTATAATGTGAAGCAAGTTGTGTAAAAAAAGTTATAAAAATATTTTTGTCTGTAATATAGTTGGAGACAAAAATGTGTAGGTAGTCAGATTAGCACAAATGACAAATTAGTTTCATTTTGCTTTCTACCTACATCAAGCGACCGATTTGAAAGTTTGTTGACCGAATTTGGTATTCATTTTTGGCACTGAAAAGTATCCTAAGGTTTTGCTTCTAGTTTTGTTTGGATCAGATCGTGGAAGTATATCTTCTCCATTCTTTTAGCTTTTTCTGCCATATCTTACAATCAGGGTGGTCAGGTCTAGGGTTTTCAGTTCATTTAGAATCGTTGATGTCATTATTTATTTAACGATATTCTATGGAGCCTCTGACCAACTAATTAATGGTATTTTCAGTAGGTGCTCATCGTTTGTTAATGTGACCACTTTAGTCGGTTTTTCACGCCCTTTTTCAGATGGGGGCAACGTTCGAGCTGCCTCGGACATATTCGGATTTACTAGATACATTCGATAGATAGTAGCCGATGCACCCGTGGCCGATGTTTCCGTTGAACCTAATTTTCAATTTAGAAATAATATTTTAATTTTCACAACTAAATTTTGTACTACACACGTTAGATTATTGTCACTACTATAGTTTTGAGAGGTGCAATCCTTCTAATCATCAGGTTATTACTTAATGTGTATTACCCTTACAATAATTATGTTGCACTGCAAAGTAACCGTATCTATTAATGTTATTGAAAATAGAATTAATTATAATAAAAAAGAAGTGGTCTACCATAGTACAACTTAATCTAACCAATTAACGCAAAAAAAAAACAATCGGGATAAATGATAACGAAATTATCGTTTCGGGGAAACACATGCCACAAATAATATTTTGAATCTCGCGGTCCTGGTGGCGATTATCGTTATTAGCCTGCTTTTAAATTATCGATTTGTGTCTTGGCCAAACGAACAACATTGTACGCTGGCGTGTTACTTGTGTCATTTTAGCGCAATATAGTTAGGGATCTTGTCTTTGATGGTAACAACCCGCGTTGTTTATTTGATATTTACTCGTCGGTTAGGGATAAAGCGAGTGTTTCTTCTAATCGATCCGAAATATAATGATCAGTTTAATAATAACTCTTAAGGATCATTTGAATTCTATTCAAAAGTAACTAATCGCTAGACAATTTCAATAAGTCCGCGAGCATTTGGCACGAGTCCGTATCCCGCGGTGAGGAGTGGCCTCGCTGCGGCCTGAAGTAGTCCACAAAAATAATGCCGACCCGGCCGTATTGCGGAGTTCCGGAGACGTCTCTTCACGGGACTGCGGAAGCTCCGAAAGGCGGGCTGAGGGTCCTCCGGACCGGCACAATCTGCGGCCACTCGTGACGTCATTACCGATCGGTATCGGCCGACGCCAGCTGAGTAAGGTTACCGCTCGCCAACTTGAAGAGCGAGTTCTTTAAGAACTGCCGCATTAAGTTGGCGACCGAATCGAATGTGAAATGATTTAGTTAGATTATCTGTTAAGGTTAGCACGCGCTTGATACCAAGAGCTTAATATGAAATGTCGTCTTGAAAATTTTTAAATTACTATCAATTCACTTATTACTGAAGATTTACAATACTTATATATTTATAAAACGATAATCATACTAATACGTACATACATAAATTTTTTTCTTATAAATAAATAATTCTACATGAAATTTTAACCTTTGCGCTGAATATTTTAGGGGGTGGTTTCAGGTTACCGATAAAATAAACAATAAAGCTTATTAAATACCGAAATCCTTTAACATATTGAGACGAAGTCTTAAACGCGTGCCACACGAGATGTACCAAATATTGTGGTCAAAATACTCACGATCAAAATTATTGGAAAAAGTTACTTCTAATAATGGATTCTGCAATGCGACAGGTCATGAAACACGGCAGAATAGCCCGGAAAACTCTACACATATAATTCTAAGCGATTTTAAAAATTTGAATATTTTTAGACATTAAGATAAGATAAGCTTTATTGTTGTATTTAAACATTTTTTTACATCAGTCTGATGTAAGCCGTAGATTGATTGATGACACAATCGTGTTTAGATTTCCAGTGAAGCGTGAATCGTTGGGTTAGGTCAGGTTAGGTCAGGGGTGGCAGGCGAGAGCTGGAGCACGCGACCCGGGCGGAGAGGGGGGTGGGATGACGGACGATGGAGCTGCTGATGGTCAACTCGCGATGTGAGGGTTGCACGAAACTTTATAACGCTCACTAATTGTTTGTAAAAATACTTTTCAAGGCCTCCTAAACACGGTTAAATACAACCCTAAATACTATATATTAAAATATATATATATATATATATATATATATATATATATATATATATATATATATATATGTAGGTATATCGAATAATTTTGTTGGGGAACTCGTGTCAAATAGCCCCGAGAAGAACTTACAGTTTTGGTAATTACGCGTGCAAAAAATCGACTATTAAACAAATAACTAAGTCACCTTCCGTTACCATTAGATGCAGTTAATCGCGACATCAACTAATAAATAATATTAAGTACCCACTAAGATTTTGACTAAACTGATAAAAGGCTCTTGAGAATGAATACTGTTATTTTCTCGAAACGTCTGAAGTGTAAAAGTCTATTAGACGCGGGTGTACTCAGAAAATAATTCGTTATATTTTACCGGTGAAAACCTTAAATATAATATATATGTACAGGATGTCCCGTAAATAGTAGTCCAAATGAAAAATATCGATAGTTATGTCCTATCAGAATAGTCCATCATAGGTCTAATGAATGTCACACGGTTTTCGAGATATTCGAACTTTTATGAATTTTTCATTTTGAAAACTGAACATCGCTTTCTGTTTGTTGATTATTATTTCTGATTAGTTTTCCTATGAAATGTGTGTCACTGTTTTGTAAAAACAGAAACAGTTTTGCTAGAAAAATATTTAAAAATGTGAATTCGGCCATTTAACATTTTTCAACAAAGTTTAAATCGCTGTGGTATTAAAAAAAGTATCATGTGCTCATTAGCTTGAAAACTTCTAAGTTTAATGCCAATTTAGAAACAGGAAAAAAAAATATTTCTACTTTGAAAACTGAATTTTCGAGGTTGAAATGTTTTTTTTTTAGTAAAATTTAAATAAAACAATGTCCAATTTTTAAATTACTGCACATTTTAGCATAAAGCAAGTTTGCAGCAGAAGCAATTTAAAAAAGATTATCATGAATTTTTTTACAAAATGCCCCCTTCGGCATTAAAATAGCAATAACCTTTTTTTAATGATATTCATTATTATTAATAATAATATTGAAAACTTTCAAGCACTCGTTTGATGTTAATGTCAGATGACGCCTTGTAGTTCAAGGAAAGGCTGCAACAACACGAAAGACTCAATTCTTCCATGTCGATGGGATTAATTACATTTCCTGAGTTTTAAAATTGACTCTGATGAATATTTGAATAGAGATTCATTTATGATTTGCAGCTGCTGATTGTATTGAATATCTAAAATTCAGATGCTGAAAATACTCGAAACGGGTGAGTCGATCATATCTCTCAGAATTGAGGTTTGCGATTATGGATTGATAGCTAAACGGTAATCATATCAACAGGTACGGGAAATATGACATCAATCTGTTTTCACTTTATGGGTCCTGTATAAATCTGAGTGATTTATTTGTAAATTTATTTTTTAAAATTGTGTTGGAGAAAATTGGTTTTTTTCGAATTTGGTGGTTAATATTTAACTGAAACAGATGCTATTTAACGCAATATTTTGCGTATTATCGTACGGAAGGTTTCATCAGTACTTACTTCATTATGCAGAATATGTTTATAAAGATGATAATATCATTTTATTTATTATATTTTTGGATGAAATCTAATTTAATTTTAAGGATTTCAACAGAAACGCTAATGTTCGGAACCTCGCAACGCCCTCTATAATATTTTTCTCTTTTTACGAGTATCTTTTCTACGTTCTCGATATACGTAATGGTGAAGATGGTGTGTAGGAGTACCGTGTAGAAGCTTCCAATAGATTCTGTATATTTAGCATATTATTTTTATATTCATATTTGTGCTGGAGCTGTTCTTTTATCCGTGCAGCCCGGAGTGCAGGGATGGGGAACCTCGAGGATGAGGTATTTTGTACACCAAATGAAAGTGGAAGAATTTCAATTGACACGACGCAATATTAGGAACATAATACGGGAAAAAGACAACGATGTAGTAAAAATTTGAATAAAAAATAATCTAGCAAATGGAGTCCACGATTAGAAAAATGGCAGTCAGATAGAAAGGAGACAGAGTGACTATGGATGCTGCAAATAGTTTATAGTAACCACGATTACTATGATTAGGTACGATATAATTAATTTATTTGTTTAATTTCTTTAGGGAATTTAATCTAATTTAATGTAATTTCAAGGGTCCAGAAGCGAAAAATAAATAAATTCGGGATAAGAATATGTTGCTATCTTGTTGAAACGTCAACGGATGTACAATTCAACAAAGCGTGACAACTGTTATGGGAAAAGGTACCTACCGCTCCTATTATATACCATATGCTTTGGTCAGATCTCTGGACCGACAACATGAAGTATTCAGACGCCGAGTATGAAGGATCCAACAGCGGATGGATGAAGCTATAGACGAAGAATACATTATAAAATAAAGAAACGGACACAATTTAAAGTTGAAGGGTAATTTGAGCGTGTGAAGCGATCGGTGGATAAATCCGATTTGATATATAAAAAGTCGAAAATATTTACAGGTTTAATAAAACTAATTTCGGTCGGAATATTGCAAATTTAAAAATCCGCCCGCCCTACCACCCCACCACCACCGTGTCTCGATGATATATATTATATAAAACTTTAGTTTAATTCGTCGATTTATCAGCATTGTTTAGAAATTGGTATACAATTTAACGGGTCAATTTGCAATTCAGGACATGTTTCCAACCCCTGACGCTTACTTCTAGGCCTCGGAGACCGCGAGGCTCCGCGGGGCTAATCAATTTGGCACAACTCGACATTAAAGGAGCCCCCCTTCGAAACGTGCCCTGGAGCTTGTCTTCATTCACGGGCTGTGTCTTCCTTCGGGCTACATTTTACTGCGGATTTCTCAACCAGAGAAAAAGTATTAAAATACATCAAATATTGCGTACGGTATTTATAGAATCGCTGTAATCTAACATTAATTTTATTCGATTTTCATTTTAAAATTCCTGCTACCAAATAAACGGGATTTATCCGTATTGTTTGTTGGCAAATATTTCACGGTTACGCAGTGGACGCAATCCGAACACCTAAATAATCACACAATACAAAAAGTACGAAAAAGCGTTTCGTGATTTCAAACTGGTACTTAATCCTGTAAACATTATATAAATTTAAAAAATAATACCACTTCCTCACTGTCATCTAGAGACAGTACAGCGAAGCTGAACGTACCCAGGATGTGGTGCTCGTAGAGCAACTCCCACCAGCCATAAAGACGTAGGGTACCGTTAGCATGTAACTTGCCGCCTGTCACATATTAATATCCACATACATCGTCATATATTTTGATACAAATACGCGCCACTCAAAATAATACGAGGGGATTTGGATGAATATTGGGGCATCCAATATCTCACACAATTTACGTTTTCTTAACAAATGAGTTGGGGAAACGCAGAATATAGGAATGTGAAAATAATTTAGGAGAGAGACAGAATTGTAGAATAGGGTGGGCTGAAGGACCACCCAAAACTAGAAAACACGACCCACCTGTGAAATGGTCCTTTAGGTATTTGGGTTTTTCACTGGATCCACAGATCTTCTGGATTCAGGACACGCACTTCGTTGTTCCGCAGAAGTAGTCTTAGAAGTACACTTTGGCGATAGTGCCAAGTGTCATGCAACAAGCGCCGCGCACACTAGCAAGATGTACAGGTTTAGGCATGGACAACGAAAAAATGAAACACACATAAACAATATTAGTCCCACACAGCAGGACGATAACTAACACAATTTCCATAGTCTACCATACCACCAGTAAACGGTTACTGTCAGTTCAAAGATTCAACTCGGATTGATTCAAAAACCCATAGAAAACACTACAAAAAATATGGTGTTCTGGGTATAGAACGGAGGGGTAGACATTTTACATGTGGCGTTCATATTGCGCGCACGGCGCCCGGCGATCGTTGGATAGTCATAAAGATCGAACAAACGTCATCCTCAAATCCTTCTGATCTAGAGTCAGACGTCCGTAAAATCACACACGTATATCTACATCATCTATAATTGGTAAACCTCCCAAAAAATTATTCCTCATCAAGACTAGCCAAGACAAGACAAGTTCTGATATATTTTGAGACCCTGCGATAATAACAAAGTCAAAATGTCGAATTAAATTGGTTCCTTTCCGCATCAAGATTGATGAAAGTTGGAAGACGCCGGATCAAGATTGTTTTGTAATGGAAGCTTAGACAGAATATAGGGTATCATTAAGTGGAAGAATGAAAAGGGACTTAAATCAGGAACATTAAACGAGAATGATCATAAAATTTCATGGCGCCTTACACGTTAGTGTATTGCTGGCGGTGGATAAATATTTAACGTTTTTATAATAAAATATAGCCATCACTTCGGTAAAGCTCAAGAAGATTGAGTAATAGGAAAAGTGCGCGTAAACTACAATAATTCTGGATTAGTGTGAGTGGGTTTATCCACGTTTTGATTTGTGAAATAGTAATAAATAAAAAAGTTGAAAACACTTTATATCAGTTCAAAGCGGCGACTGAAAAAGTTTAAGCCGACGATAATAAGAAATTGTCTCTTGGGAAGAATTTTTTCATTTTAAAAACAGCCAAATCAATAGACGTGCCTGCGGTCCAGCGGTCTGGAGTTCGAGCCGCGTTCTAGGAGGTTATCAAACTGCATAGCGCAAGCGTTTAGCTCAGTTAAAAATTGTAAGAATATTATACTATTAAAAAAAAACATTTCTTAAACGATAGAAATTTCTTTTCAAATTGTTATTAAAGTCTGTCTTTCCAAACTTACTGAATGAGTTATAATTTTATTGTTCTCTGTGTAATTTTAGTAGAGTTTCATTTTTGTTTTGATTAGCTAATTGCAAAACTAAAATTTAACCACAGTAAAAGTAGGTACAATAAAACATTGAACTGTCAATAAGAAATCGTGAGAGGAGGGCCTGTACGCATTATGCTAGACGCTGTGAACTGGACACCTGGACAACTGGAGCTGTAGTTATACAATTTAAATAATTGATCGACGATGATGAAGTGATCACATGCCTATAATTTTCCAATTCTTCGATATTAACACTTTTACTTCGTGTCCAGCGGTTTATGTGAAAAAGACAAGTTGATTTATGAAGATGAAGAATATTTTTGCCATGTCAATATCGCCACCGATAATGGTGGATAAGATGATATTTTTCAGTCCAGGTCCACGTACAGCTAGATAATGGTATCTCTCAATGATCGCTATTTCTTTCGATTCCCTATTTTAAGCATCCAGCTGTTTTCTGCCGTCGGTTCAGCAGCGTCTCCACTTTTATCCCAAAGGTTGTCAACCTTTCAGTTAAGATGTCTAGCTTATTGTCGTTTTAATCGTGTCCTTTGGCGGAGCGTATCTTCAACTTCAACTCCTGCGGCAAATGTCTTCATTCTTTCTTATTCTTTTCCATAGGATCACCTTAAAACTGAGGAAATCGAGGACACGTTCCGTCGTCTTAGCTGTGCGGGTTCCCCGAGATATACCGTAGCACTCTACAACCTCAATCGATGCGTGTCTACTATAATACAGTAAAATACTAGTGTAGTAAGCAGGGTACCGAAATATACGCTTTACTTTGCTGCAATGTTATCTGATTGTAACAATATAATAACACACTGTACTGCACTATGAATCAATAATATAAAATATAATTATTACGAATAATATAGTGAACCAATGAAAGATTTAGCAGCTACTTCCTTGATACTTAGCTTATCGAATTAGATTAATTTGATACAGTCTTATTATATTCGTTTGTTTAGACTAACCAGTCAGGTCAAGAAACGCATTGTTTACATTTAGTTCTTCTTAGGATGAAAAAGTCGCAGGGAAAAAATATGGAAGTTTATATTAACCAGTCAGGTCAATGAATTGTTTAGATTGATTAAATTAACCCTTCTTATTAAATCTTCCCTTGAATCAAATAATGTTTACATTAAACTTTACATTAAACAAAGGATTTAGGGTACGATCATTGTGTTTTGGATATCGGTTGTAAGAAGTTTTTCTTAAATAAATAAATAAATTATTTCTCTTCCAAAATGTTTGAATAAAGCGCAAATCGACACTACACTCGTGTGAAAAATAAAATTCGCGTACTACTAACCTTAGCAATTCATTAAAATACTCCGCTTCTAAACACTTCTCAAGGACGCTACACGTCACAGCGTAGCGATGGCCGCTAGAGAGAGATTGTGAAGTGAGATAAATATTTTTTTTATGGCTGTTAAGGATTTTGGGTAGGTGGTTAATCAACGGCGTTAAGATATTAACATTTTCATTTTTATTTCTCCAGTAACATTAATATTGCGTTGTCACTTCCCTTTCTGTGTGAACGTCTCCTGGACAATGGACGAGCAGGTCCGGACGCGCTCCGGTGTCCCGCCTCGGCCCTCGGCTGGAGGAGTACATTATGGTAATGTATACATTTGCTATTATCCCGAGAGCATATGCAAAGTACTGTACGCGTAGATACAGACGTATAGGATTTGAATAAATGTATTAACCCAAAATATGCGATCAACAATTCTCATTACAGAATTCATATTTTTATTATACAACAGTGGGCTATAAGTATTAGCATTTTTTAAATCAATTCTGCGCGGGAACGCGGGCGACAGCGCGCGGGAGCTCGGTCCTCGGAAAGTTAGTCGCGATGGATCGCTTCACGGAGGAATATGTTATATTAAATAAATATGTGTATTTATACTAGCAGAGACTAATAGGCTATTATATTCTGCTAGGTGCCCGTTGCGCGGTCGCAGTTTTCTTACAAAGCGATGCGTTTTTGTAAGTTCTGGGACTCCACCAGGCTTTTATTGACAGCGACTGACAATAATTATATTTGGAAACATATTTTCAAATTATATTTTTGACCACCTGCATTTATTTAATTAAATCGATACATGAGAAGTTACGTGTTATACAATTTATAATAATTATTTTGTTTGATGGAAAACGAATGATGTTATTACAAAATGTAACAAAGACAAAATAATCGTAATGTATCGTGATGTAGCGATCGTGTGACGCGCGCGAGTTGGCAAGAACGGCAGCGCGGAAGGGATGAAAGAGCGTCGCGCTCTCTCTCTCGGAACAAATCTTTTATATTGTATTCGTAATTGTGAGACCCGTAATAAGGCGTATTGTTGTTCATCGAGTTCTTGACTATCTAAATTCCCGCACACAAGAATGCACCATTGTTTGCAGCCGCGATAGTCGGGTTAAGAATATAACAATAAATATTTGAATGCGCCACCTCTCATATTTTAAAATATAAATCAAATACCAAGTGAAGCGCCATCTACCTTATGAAATTGTAACGTTGTTAACTATCATCAAACGGAATACAGAATAGATTGCACATTAGCCTTTTTTGCTTTTGAAACAACTGTATTTATATTCAAATCATGTTCTTCGATAACATTTATTAATCAATTACCCCACAATAATCCTATTATCAAAATACCAGGAGACTATTTAAAAGTATAACCTTATTCTGAACACATTGGATTGCAGATTGGAATCTAAGAGAATCATTTTTAATTCTACGTATTAAGCCATTTTGTGTTAAACACTACATCCTCAATTTTTCATCGTTTTTTTAACGCTAACTGCGGACACTTACTCTCATTACCCTCCTTTCTCACATTTAATCGCTCTATTAAAAATGGCGATTTCTCGCTACGCATAAAAGGTTTTCTTAGTATTTGTGTGTAAAATGGGATAAAATATTAATATATTTATATTTATCATTCTCTGATGTCCACTATTGCCTATAGAGTAGAAGTATATAATTTTACAACTGAGGTTACAATTATTCAGTCCGCAACTTGAATTCTCGCTAGAATATACTAATTTAATACAGGATGTCCCAGAGACAGTAGTCCGAATGCACCCTATGATTAGGAGACATCAGCTCAAATAGAATATCTGAAATTGAACAGTTTTGAAGTTATGGAACCCACGACAGATGCTTAGATAATGAATAAAGAATTTGCGAATGGTAAAACTCTCGAATTGGAACATTATTTTAAAAATCTTAATACACTACAATTTACAAATATATCAGTTTTTAAACTACTCTCAACTATTTAATTAACATATTTGGAAATAAATATTTTTAAATAAATATCAGATACCTCGTAGAGACGAAGTTGTTTTTATTATATTTAATGAAAAATATATGGGAGTGTGGGGTGGTTACAGGGCTTACGACCTGTCTTCGACTGGCTTAAGTGATCACTTCATATATATAACGTTCACCAATTCTCACCCCTCAATCTTCATATTTATCTAATTTTTGAAAGTTGTATATATGGTATTACATGGACTCGCTTCCAGTACCACTACACTATCGCCATCTATGGACCAATTTTGATGGTTCTTTTTTTGAAACAGCATATGTTATATGTCAACTCAATGAGAATCAAAATTTGTTGAAAATTATTTAAAGCAATATTCTTTATCTGTGAAATGTTTTTAACACATTATACTAGAATAAGCCTGAAAAAACAATATTTTTCAATTTTTTATATATTTTCTTATTTTGACCAGTTTATTATATTAGTATTTTTTATTAAATATAATAAACATAGCTTCGTCTCTATGAGATATCTGATATTTATTTAATAACATTGTCTTTATAGGTAAAAATCCAGTAATTGTGTGTTCTTGGACAAATTCAAATATTGGAAAAATATTTTTAATTCAAAAAGGGTCACCTAATCAATATTGCAGCAAACTGTGGACTGTAACAGTATTCACCATCCCCAATTAGTAATCTAGCTTTGCCCTGACTACTTCGTTAGACTTTCGTTTGTTTTAAAATGCTTCATGAAAAATTGTAAAGAGCTTTTAGGCATCCAAAAAATAAGATAAAGCTAGAAGAAGATAGAATAAAATATCTAAAAAGGTGGTGAAAAAAGGAACTGCTTGTATTGTGAAATCTCGGGCCAAAGAACCTAAGATAATAGCGCAGGGCTATGGGGAATTGAGATGTAAGACGGCTGGAAGGAATTCGGTATACGGACAGGACAGGAAAGACTCGTGAACCGACCGAACATCACAAAGAACGAGACTTACCTGCAGTGGTACTCCTCTTGCCTGGATTTCTTCTCTCTCTGTGGTCATTTTGCTGTTTTGCACGAAATCCAAAGAACGAACTCTGCTGATAAGCACGAAATGAGCACTACCCACACCGCACAATGGTAAGGTGAGTAATTTACAGCTGGTATAATAGCAATATGTATTTTTCAGTTTGAGATGTTCAATGTTAACTTGTCAACTCATTAGAGTCACACGTGTATTTTTCGATGGGATAAAATTACGATTGATGAAAAATTTCAAAAACTTTCACACAAAAGTCGGTGTTTGCAAAAGGAAATTTTTCAAAGAAATTATAAATTAGCATTTCACAAAACCATAAAGAAGACTGGTAAAATGTAAAATTTCCCTCGGTAGGATGCGCGGTGCGCGGTGCGCGGTGCGGGGTGCGGGCCGAGTCGGGAGAGCGTACAGGTAAAACGTTGTAAATTATTTACAAACTTCACAGCCAGAAAGTTTCCACAATCAAGCGAGGGGCGGGATGAGGGATAAGGCTGGTTACATAAATTACACCTTTAAATTAATCCGCGATGTGAAACCGGATAAATATTACAAAAACATTGCAAGAAATGTGTTTCATAAACCCGTCGGTCGGTCCGCTTCACCTCGCTGTCTAACTTCATTTTTGATGGCTCAATTTGTGTGGTCCACCGGGTGTTCGCCAATCTTCTGGCCAGGGTCTCCGACCAAATCAAAGAGCGGTAACATGACCATTACTAACTTTGCACAAGTGAACTAATTATGCATTTCATGCAACTAATTATGCTTTCAAACAAATAATAAATATCTCATAGAGACGAAGCTATTTTTTAGTAATGGAAAAATATGGAAGCATGGGTAATTATAGGAGTTACGACCTGTCTTAGGCTGGCTCGAGTGATCACTTTACACAATGTAACGTTCACCATTCCACCAAATCAACCTCCATATCTATCAAATTTTTGAAAGTTGTATACCTGTTAATATGTGGAATATTTACCGGTCTGTGAAGCAATCGTATCCCAATAACGCAACCAAATATATTTTCGATAAATAAATTATTTCTTTACATCTTTATAATTGATTAATTTCTTTGTGGATATTAAAAATAACACAATTAAGTTGTGAAAAAAATACACTTCATTATTCTTGTTTTATAATCTCTTTTTGTTGTATATGAACATCTTCAAATTCAGTAAGGAATTAGTTGTGATTAAATTTGATATGAAGGACCCTGAAAACAATTAACAATAATAATAAAGGCTTTTCAAATATAACGTCGAAATCATGATTGGGGTCAACGCGCAAGTAAAACCATGAGAAAGGTATAATCAATTTTAATCGCCCCCCATAAAACGCAAATTCAATAAAGCCATAGTGCATCTGAGAATTAAGCCGGTGTTGCCAGATCTACCATCAGAGTAGATTGAGTTGCAGTCTGTCATAAAAGCGAAGATATGGTTCCGACCTATTCAAGTTTAATGCATTTTCGAGGCACTTACTACTGCAGCAGCGCTGTGGATCACCCTAATAGATTTCCTTCCCGCCCGAGCTGAAACTTCCGCGACACTGAAATATGCGATGTGAGATCTGCACAACGGAACGCGAGCAACACCTATCGAGACACGTACTGCAGTATAGGGTGGTTCGGGTAAAGGACGGAATGTATTAGAATACTACAGGTCTGAACGAAATATTTCGGTTCACAAATTCAAAGGCAATTTCCATCGATTTTCACCCTGCGCGTACAGGGTCGGAATGACTGTATTAATTGTGACAACCAAAAGAGTTGATGATAAATAATTAATTTAAAATTTATGTTGATAATCATTATTAAAATCAAGATGAATTAAACAACGAAGAAGACTCACGCGAGTACCACATCACACCTACCACAGCAATATTGCGTTATGTAATCCGATTTCACGCATGTGTAGTGATGGGATAAGATCCCGTGGGCTGTATTGATTATACGAGTAATAATGAATAGTTGTCGCAACCCGAAGTGGATTCAGAAAGGAAAATAATGCCAGATGAATCTGGCCTATCTCGCTCTAAAGTCTTGGGATGGACGTCGTTTTCACCTCCGGTTGACGAACACGTTTCTTTGTGAAGAACCGAGATATCACTGCACTTCCGCAGCTGTTGAGATCACAGCTTCGTGGTCCTAGCGTCATGCACAGTGCTTCTTTCGGACGGTAGAAAAATAACACAGATTTTGATAGTTCTGTGTCGTAAGGCAATCGTCCCCCCGTCGGCGAAATCCCTAAGTAATTGGTTGGCCAGAGCGGGACAGGTATATTAAGGTACATATTAAGGTTTATATTGAAAGGACAAATGCACAGCGAGTAGGTACTCGACTCGCGTTAACGTGCAGATTATATAGTGACATTAACCCACATTAGACATATTCTGCCCCAAAAAACGTTTAAATTACACTTTTTCTTAAACCAATGTTTGTACATATATGTTAGTGTTAAATGTATATATTTTGGTACTAAATATTTATTTATAATTATATTTAAGTTTCTCTTTGTAGTTATGTTCTTATATATTATTTTATGCTTTCAAATACTTTTCATTAATTTTTAAATAAGTATGTATATCGTATTTAATTGTCAATTATTTTTAACGAAATAGAGATGCGCACACGGAATACATGTCACAACGATATCAGTGTTAGGCTATCCACTTGAACACATTTATTAAACTACTTTCCATCTACGAACACCTTAAATATTGAATATTAACACATGAATTGAAAGAATTCTAATCAAAAACCCTTTACTAATTGGAATCCCGGATCCCGAAAAATCGGGATCACAATCCCGAAACTTTCGGGATTGATATTTAGAATTAATTTCGGGACCCCAAAATTTGATCAAGACTAAATGACGAAACACCCGATGCCTTGCAATTACTATGGGCATATTCGTAATAATAAAATAATTTTGAATTCACATTGTTATTTGTAATCTTGCATTATATAATCTTTTGTTCAAATTACAAATAGTATTTGCTATATCTAGCCTTTTTATAAACTTAAGGAGAACACATTCTTATTGTGAAGTAATTATTCAGAACATAGGTCTGTGATATTTTAAATACTAATTAAATGTATTAATTATAACGATATACATTTAATTAGTATTTGTAACATTATTGAGTCAATGAGGATTTTCTTATTCCGGGACTGATCCCTGGATTACTAAAATTGAATCCCAAGATCGCAATTTAGCCTCGGGATCGGATTCACTAAGCCCGGGCAGTCCGGACCTGACCAGCGCAGTGCGCGGCGCGCTCGGATAAATGCGGGTGTTAGGTACTTTCAAAATACATGGAAATGAAATAATTTGTCGATTACGGGAATGAGGATGTTTACAGTACTCTGAATAGGATAAAACTCTCTATCTTGAAATGCTCTGCGCTGTAAACAGAGCGATGAATTGTTCGGTCTGGCGCCTGAAGTTGCGCGCGGGCGTGCGTCGAGCACCGCGCGCCGCGCAGCGCGCACGGCGCACATCACCGCGGGTCGGACGGAGACGGACGCCTAAGTAAATAAATGTCAGATCTAATGCCAATCTTTGAAACTATTAACAAATATTATTTTAATACCGGATATTCACGTTTATCCGTTTATTGATCCACTGAAGATGAATATCACGGGCTGCTGCATTTTTAGGAGATTAAAGATTGTATTGGGAGTCTGTCGTGTAATATATTACACGACAAACTCTCAATAGAATTTTGACATAGCAATATGTACCTTTGTAAAAATGATAAAAAATGTTTTAAGTAATAAAATAAATACTGAAGACATCTGCGGTTATACAATAGTCTTTCAATTTAAAAAGTAATATTAATTAATTAGTTCGAGTAAGTATCGGGATATATATTCGTTTTACCTCTAGAAGGTTATACTTTTTAAAGAATTCATCCCAGCATTATATAAACCTTTAGTATTGTGTTGTCTTTTTCTCGCTTAAAGATGGTTTCGATATTCGACAAGCTTGTGTAAGAAGATGCATGAATGTGGGTGTGGTTCTATACCGTCTCTGCCTACATCCGCAGATAAACGGCGTGATAGTAAGTTAGTATTTTTTTTTTGATGTTCCTCCCCATACTAGTATTGCACAATTAATTAAAGAGCAGCAGAGTGGAAAAATTATTGTTGGCACCGCATGCGAAACGTATTTTTTAATTCTTCGCGTACTACATTTTCAAGAAAGACTATTCGCATTATTCAGAAAAATTATTCTTGCATACTTTGGGCGTCATCGTCATCGTCAGTTTTGTACCCACCGCTGGATGAAAGCTTTCCCAAATGACACCCATTACATTACTCCGGAGGCTTCAGCAGTCAGTTGTCACGGAAGATTGATCGAGAATAACTCGGCTCTGGTTTTGCTGCACGAAAGGAGTCCAGAAACGGATGGAGTATGCAGTACCTACACCGGCTACCGGCGGGGGATTGCAGGATCACGACGCTCAGATCCGAAGGAGAGGTAAAACATATAAAGAATCGAGTTTAACGAGGTGTTTTTAGTAGGCTGGGCAGCTCTGTGCGCGCGCACTGCGGCAGCGTCCTTCGCCTCCCGTGAAACAATAGCCGATCGGCACACCGATCAGACGAAATGGACATATCGTCACGGTGTTCGGTTTCCTATGCTACGTAATTGTTTCGGTCTGCTATATGCCTCGCTGCACGAATTGCTTATTTAGCATCCATTATGTATTAAAAAAGTCGTTATTTGTTGACTTTATTCTGTTTGAAGCTAAATATCACGGAGGTCTATTTATGCAAATAGCCGCGCTGCATTCACAGCTTTTATGCGCCATTTATTGCTTTTGTTCACTAATATCTGAATAGGGAATCATTTTTTTTGTCTTACCGGGTGTTACTTGTATACTGATTTCAGAATAATTTGATGTTTTTTTATATAATAGACTGTTGTTTTTGAATAACTTTTTAATTAAATAACTAACTAGCTTATCACGATGCAGTTTCCCCGCGGGAGCAGTCAGAGAAGATAGAGCGCCACACTCTTTTGTTCTGTCAATTCTCGCCTCATCCAGACTCATACATCTTCTCATACAAGGTCGCCGGTTACTGCGGGTTCTAATATGACTTTTTAAATCGATCTATTTTAAATATCATCATTAATTTTATTCTTAATAATGAATTACGAACGCCGTAAGAAGGGGTGGAGTTACGGTAATTAAAGAATTACTCAAATAAAACATTGATTATTCAATTACAGAATAAACATATATATGTCAGATATATATTTCTCGGAAAGTAAAGTATATACATGGAGGTTGGTAGATTTTACAACATGCGCTAATTTATTAAAATAAACAAGGTCAAACGAGAACAACGTAACAAGGTCACGTCAAGTCCTTTGTTGAGAAGTAAGGAAAGCAAATACTCGCGGTGCAGTCAGATCAATATGAGCCGGCGCAGAGATGTTGTGTTTACCGATATGCAAATGCATTCTGTTGCACTTGAAGCGAAATGAAATTCATATCGGAAAAATTCGCCGCCCGGGGCTGCCAGAGTGGAAATGCAAGTGGCTCGGTTATGTACTCGTACTTACTCCATCGCCTCGCATTGTACCCGGGAGTTATATTACTCAGCGGCGCAGGTGCTGATCCAGGGATCTACGTCGCTTCATGACTAGTTTGACTATCGTCGGGTGCTATAAACTAGGTCCTGCAACCGATATTTTCTGTATTCGGTGTTTAATCTTATTTATATTTTAGGATATCCTCTGTTTGTATATGGCACAGTAAAGGGTATATTTTGTTAACATCGGTCTATATGGTTTTGCGGGGGAGATTCAGGGTGGATCACTACCCGTGCAACGCAGGATGAAGCATGATTAGTTTATTATATTATGCGCGTTTATAAAAAAAATGTCAACCTGGCGGAGAATAAGAAGGACCAACATGAGAGCATTCGCTCAAAGAACCGCTCTCTGAAAGTGGTGTATTATCTCGCTGTAGCTATATACGAAGCGTTCATAAAATATAAATTAAGACGAATGGACGAATAATGAAGACATTTGTATTTGAAATTGTAATACATTCGACACCCTGAAAGATGTCCATCTTTCAGGGTGTCTTACTATACTAGTTGGGTTGTCCAACCGATTGGGTATCATGGTGGTATAGTAGAAGCCGAAAGTCAAGTCATATTCCAGCTCGCGTTCGATTGCAGGAAGCAACTGTATATGTACAGAAGATAAATTATGAGTGGCGGTCGTTAAGAGAGGCTTTTATTCAACGGTGGATGAACGTTCAAATGTCGATTGATGAGATCAGATCTGAATAGCCGGTATTGATGTTGAGGAACAATTACACGAAACGTATAATATTACGCGTCCGTGGGAATCGATCTATGAATAATAATACATATGCCATATATGACATTTCTCACTGCTACTTGATGTTGAAGTAAAAAAAGATAGCTTGTTCAATATGAAAAAATAGAGCTGAGATTAAAAAAAATCTATGTGGAATTATCAATACTATCAATGGATTCTGGATCCTGATATCCGCGGTACCTATTTGAAAAAATGTATTTAATAAATCTGTTCAGTAATTACACATTAAATAATACAAATGAATTGGTTTTACGGTTTGCACAAAATAAATAATTATGGCGGATAGACTTGTATTAACCTATAGCACAAATAATAATTAACCCCGCGAACCGAGGGCAGGCCCTGAAGGGGTGGCGGACACCCTACCCTCGCTGCAGAACAGAAACATCGGCAATAGCCGTCAGCAAGGGAAGATTTACGGGCGAGAGGATGGGGGAATTGATCACCAGTTCGTAAACAATTAAATCAAATTGATCGAATTCAGAGTCTATTACTGTAACCGTAACCGACTGCGGCGATCTTAATAATGGAATGACGGATGTATCAATTTGAAAGTGCAACATGTAAATTTGAAAATTTGTCGTCAACTCACTGTGTTGGTGTAGCGTAATCGGTTAATGCGTTTCTCAGGATAGGAAGAGATCCAGGTTCGAATCCCGGTAGCAGCAAAAATATTTTTTCGATAAATTGATTTTATTTATATTCATTATAATGATATATCGACTGTACAAAACGATCAAAACGATCAGCACAATCGCAGTAGCATTGTGGCCATTAATTACTCAATGGTAAACTTTTATGAAAAGTTAGTACTATTATTTAGGTTTATAGAAATAATTCGCCATAGTTAGTGATACCAAGTATTTATTCGATAGAACAATATTGGTTAATAAAACAAAGATAATAAATAAAAAATACAATATTTGTCATTATTATCGTACTTAAATATTCAGTACCTATCTAAATCGACATTTCACTCTAATGTTGTTCCTTTTAAAATTTTCTATACGTGACACACATGTTCCTACCGTTGGAATATTATATATATGGAGAAAACATTATTATTGTGAAGTAGCAGTTTTTCTGAACATAGTTTGGTGGTATTCTGATACAGCTAAAATATTAAAATAGATTTTTCCTTCATGTTAATTGATTTAATTTGTATTTTGAGTTTATGCGGATTTCAGCTATTTCGCCGATTATTTTCATCAAAAATGTTCTCACATTTTCACGACCGTTTAGAATATTCTGGGATATTATGCCGCGTATCATGACCTCTCTGGCTGACGTTTCGGATCCCATTGCAGGATCACGAGCCGTTATTAAGGATCATTTTTTTAAAATTGATTTTTTTAAATTTGTTAAAAATGCTGTTGTCACTACCGGAAATAAGCACACGACACAACACAGACTAGAACAAAGTTGGGATCGGTGCCAGCGGTGGATATGAATGAAAATTTACTTTAAAAAATGTGTACCTATTAAACCATCCGAATATTTTAAGTGTTTACCAAATATTATTTAATATATTCCAACTGAATCGGTAGAGTGAGAGACCTTAGAATTAAATCTACTGAAATATCCTCATCAACCCCTATCGTTTTGGATGAATTTACTCGGGGTCGAGGGTTTAGAGGTCGCTGCGGCAGCCAGTCAGTACTTCGAGTTGAATGGGGCGGAGGATGTACAACGTAGAACGTTCGAGAATTGGAATGGAGAATAAGATAGACGCAAAAATGTTTCATAACTGAGCGCAGCTAAAAATTATCAATTTTCACAAAAATGTCAAACACAATAAATTTATTAAGGAGAACACATTCTTATTGTGAAGTTGTAATTATTTAGAACATAGTGGTATTTTAAATACTAATTTAATGTATTCATTATAAAGATAAACGAATAAAATCGATTTTATCGAAAAATATTGTTGTTGCTACCGGGATTTGAACCTGGATCTCTTTCCAATCCAGGGAGAGTGCATTAACCGACTATGCTACATCAGACAGTACTTTTGACGACAAATTTTCCAACCCATATGTTACACTATTCAAATTAATACATCTATCGTTCCATTATTTGATAGCCATTTACTTTGTTTTTACGGAATCTTAAATACCTTTAAGTAATCCGATAGCAGACGCCAGAATTAACAATACATTTTTATTAAATTTTGAACACATTGATACAACTCAGATCCAGGTTCGAATCCTGGTAGCGACAACAATATTATTCGATAAAATTGATTTAATATGTATATCTTTCTGATTAATACATTTAATTAGTATTTACAATAAATTTAATTGAACGGAAAGATCAAATGATGTTAGATGTTGCCAGTGGCAATACTCGAACAAAGGTTCATGTAATCGATAACAGCCATAAATAGTTGAAATTGGCTAATACTCATTTTGTCGAGACTCTGAACTTTTATACCCTCTCAATTATCTCAAATGTACGAGTATATTGTGTATATAGGTATATCAGAGTAGACGGTATAATATTAACAGCATAACATATATGTATTATTCTGTACATTAAATAATTAGCAGGTACAATTCACTTTTAAAATGGTTTCCAAAAAATAATTAACTGCAGACATCTCTTAAATGTCGACAAATGTTGACGTAATATGTCGACAAATTCATAATGTTCGTTATTATGACTATGCAATCTAGGTAAAGCCGAGCACATGTAGTTATTTATCTTGACATAATTGATAAAAAGATATATTTTGAATACGTTAACGCAGGCAGTCACATATTATGTAATATTTGTATAATTAATTTTATAGGTACACATTAATATTCAATCTGTCTTTCAACTTTTCTATATATTGTCACGTTGAGCTCGGGCTGATCGGGCATCGTAGGACGCCAGGACCCCGAGCTCTACGTCACCGGATATATTACTCGGTACTTAGACGTCAGTGGGTCCTCGCTGGAAAATGTCCATGGGCCGCCACATGAGCAACTCAGCTAGTTGCTAGTCTGCTCAGCTAGTCTGCGAGGGAAGATGAATGCGCAAAGACAACAATTTTTGTTCCAATTATAAACTATATTTTACAACGAACTTTACGACTAGCCACGCTTCTCGCACTAGACATGCCAGGTTTTTCTATTTTTCATGTCCGCGTTTCACTCGTTCATCTGTCTCTTGAGGCACTGTTTCTGCTTCATCTTGACATCTTGCACACACCAGTTCCAGGGGATCCGAGTTAACAGGAGCCAGCGAAGATCAGCTCGCCAAACTCGGAACCGCTATCCAGAATTTTTTCAACAAAAAAACACCGTCATCCCAGAAATTGCCGGCGTTAAATTAGTCAGAGACGCCCAGCATTTTGTGCAGACCCTGCCGAGCCTCACCTTTCTTTTTTCGTATTTTTCTCCGCATCTCGGCCAGCACTCTATTTTTAGAGCAAGTCTTATTTCGTTACCACCAAATAAGTGACAGCTCATCGTATTGATTTGCCATAGATCCTTCCCCAAACAGCGGGCTTCCTATTGGCTTACGGGACTACAGTGGGTTCCACTGATATTTTTCATCTAATTGTTTTAGTGAGCCCGCACACGGGGACGCATGCATCCAAAAGCGACAATGTATTCTTCATTTATAACTTAATTGCAATGTTTTTTATGAACGTAATGCAATAATTTGCACACATAATGGAAGAGTGTTCGTAGACTGCCGAGTTTAAAATTGTGTTTCAAGCTTGTGGTGAATATTTAATCGGTTAGTTAAATCCATTTATATTTTGATTTCCTTAGTGTTTTTAAAATGGTGCTGTTGGTGTTGAGTGTGCGATTGCACTATTAAAGTAGCCTCCACCACTGCACGCTGCACACTGCACAAATGTCCCTGGCGCTCAGTAGCTCCCCTGGTACAAGTTGAATAATAAAAAATAAATACAGCGGCTTACAAAAAGTACACATTGTAATATAAACATCAAACGAGATAGTTATAAAATGCAGTTTGTCATTGTGTCTCTCCAGAGGCTGGCGGCAGCGGGTAACATAATTAGGTCCGTGCTGCATCACGATTCTGCAGCAGCCCCTAACTAGTCCCTCTCGAGGATAGAGTTCAAACAAATAGGCCAAGGTTTCCGGCAGTAGCGTGCAGTCTCACAAGCCGACCGCGATTTTTGATTTATCTATTCGATTAATGCTCGCTTAATTAAATTATTTTTAGATTTACCACAGCAAATACTCACTGTTATCTCACTGCAGTAAGTTCAATACACGCGAACATTAAAAAATACGATCGTCGAATTTCAAATTTGGCGGCTGCGCTTTCAGTAATGTTTACAGTAGTTACGTGACTTTTTCTTCAATAAGTATATGCGCACTGCAGTGTTACATTTTATTCAATTGTTGTGCGATTAACTTTAATCCCTGTACGATGTTAGATATATAAATAACAGTGAGGATTATTAAAATAAACGCTAACTTTGTTCAACTTGCGAACGAGATCTCAGAATACACTCGTTCGTACGTAGAGGACTTAGTATATTTTTAAATGGATTATTAATTTTATTTAAAGGAACCTTTTTAAGTATCACATGTAGTTAAAATATATACGGTAGAAGAAAGGGTGGTTCTTGGAATCTTCATATTGTTGTTTATGAAGAATTTTCACTATTTATTTTGATCACATTTCCTTATTCTACAGTCACACATATACATATATACACCTCTAGTGATGTATCTACAATTAGTTCATTTTCAAAATAATAAAAAAAAATAGTTTTATTCCTTCAATCATAAAAACAACTTTGACATTTTGAGATGGGAATTAAAATACAAAAATTACCTTAAAACCTAATTTTTATTTTATTTAATATCCTAAACACGGCTACCGATTATCTAATATAAAAATATCGTACATATTATTATAACATTTTGAAGACATTGAAAAAACCATTTAGAAATGCAGAAAGTTATAGATCGTTGTATGTATCCTCGGTACGTTGCACGCTAGAGTACGGCTCTATTTTGGTGACCACATTTTATAGATGGAATTTGTTCAATTTAAATTGATCGGGAAATGGGTAAATTTTATTGCAGAAAATTCTCTGTTTTATGAAAACAAAGAAGTCTATTGTTAGAAATTTGAAAATTAGAACATTGCAGCGCTACTATAGTGTATTTAATAGTTGATTTAAATTAATAGCAGTAATATTTTGTATAGATGTGAGGTCCAGAATCAAGAGCAGACATGTCCACTTTACCTGTTTTCGAGTAAAATGCAAAAACATTGAACTACAACTGTCACTCTTAGAATCATATTGGAAATGACCAGTTGATCGTCACATGACCAAATATTGTGATTTTAAATACTAAATTAATGTATTAATTATAAAAATATATACATATAAAATCAATTTTGTCGAAAAATATTGTTTTAGCGTCACCAGGATTCGAGCCTGGATCTTCATTTCCAATCCGGGGAAGTGCACTACCTTTGTGCTATAACGCCAGTATTTTTCTTGACAAATTTTCGAACCTATATGTTACATTTTTTCAAATTAATACACCTGTCGTTCCATTATTTGAAAGCCATCTACATTATTTTTACAGAATCTCAAATACCTCTGAGTAAACCGACTTGCAGACGCCAGAATTATCAATTCATTTTATTAAATTTTGGACACGTTGATACAACATATATTATTAAGGAAAACACATTCTTATTGTGAAGTTGTAATTATTCAGAACATAGGTCTGTGATATTTTAAATACTAAATTAATGTATTAATTATAAAAATATATACATATAAAATCAATTTTGTCGAAAAATATTGTTTTAGCGTCACCAGGATTCGAACCTGGATCTTCAACCCGAATCCGGATTGGAAATGAAGATCCAGGTTCGAATCCCGGTGACGCTAAAACAATATTTTTCGACAAAATTGATTTTATATGTATATATTTTTATAATTAATACATTAATTTAGTATTTAAAATATCACAGACCGTCTGTTCTGAACAATTACAACTTCACAATAAGAATGTGTTTTCCTTAATAATATTGTGATTTTGGCTGAAGACATATTTGCTGGGTTTGAATTGATTATTTATTATACGTGTCTGCGATTGAAGTAACAAGCAAATTTTAAATGCGTTTTTATACGAAATTCGGTGATATTTATCTAATTTCGGTAAGTTAGTCTTGTTACATTTATAAGTGATTCGGTTTTCAAAATTAAAATGTAAAACTATTTTATAAACAAATGTGTTTGATGAGTATAGAAGAAAATGACGTCCTCAGATGCGTCTGAACATTTATTTATCTTTAACGGTCTCATGAGACTCGGAAGTCCACGACCGGAGCACCGTACACCCCTCGACATTCCCTCCGTGATCCAGTCTGCCGGGCACCCTTGAAGGTCTGTCTTGACGTTATCCGTCCATCCTAGTCTTGATATTCTCTTCAGTCTAGTTCCTGTGTATAAGGGTTTTGCGCGTGTTCATCGCATCGCTACATATTCCGCCCACTACACTCTCTTTGCTTTCACCTTCATCCGGATATCTGGAGCGGTATACCGTTCTCGAAATTCCAGATTCATTATTTTCCTTTACTCTCCCGTTACGTTATCACGTGACAATAACTTCGATAAAGCAATTTTTGTAAATCTGATTTGATCCTGTATTTATTATTGGACATCATTATTTTTCGTCACAATATTGTTTTAAACACTAGCAAATAAAAATGATCGTTTTAGATAGTACGTTTCAATCATCCCACCTCTTCTTCTAATCCGCGTGTACTCGGTTTAATCATATTTTTTAAACACGTGTCGCAATATACAGTTTCAATCAGTGGAATTTACTGTAATTACGTCTGTAGGCCAACGGGCCAAGCGAGACTATTTGAATTAGTCCGTTATTATCGGAGTGCACTTTAACTATTCTTATTTTACAAATCAATCAACCGAAGGTCGGTGGTATGATATATTATTATATTTATCATAGAGTGTCATTCGCAAGCGGCAAGTCTCGCTATTTGAGGAAAAAAAGATTTTTTTCATTCCGTTTTGAATGTAAACACTTACATGAGAAGAATTTGTCTCCGGAGGATTCAGAATACCAAATTACGAAGGGAGAAAGTTGAGAATTATACACTTTGTTTGAAGGCTAACTTCGGGGCTGTCGGCTATCGTGCAAGTTTGATAGAACCTTAAAGCGTTTCGTTAAATTGAATTTCGCACTCGTTTATGCTTCCATCACTAGGAGGGGAGTTTTATTAAAAATACACAGGGGTGCCGTTTTAAATTAAAAAACGTATGTTATCAATCGCATCTAATTAAGAATGGATTCACATCAAAAATTTATTAACAGGTGTATCAAAAATACAACGAAAAATGATACAATTTTACAGTGAGATTTAGCAGTAACGGTTAGTGTGCATCAGATGATCATTCTGCTCTACGTACAATTTATAATACACAATGAATGATAGGTTTCTCCATACTAGCTGTATACTATATCGATGTAAATGTTTCATCATTTCAATGATATTGGTGGAAGTTTTCACTCGATACGCGAGGATGACTTTTCTCAAGTCTGCCTTGAATTACCGATCCTCATCAGAGAAAGTTCTAACTAAATCAATTCTCGGCGTTCTCGGTTGCAGCAGGCTGAATGTGTACCGAGCTAAATAAGCTTGTATATATATTCCTGACGACTACCTTAGACAGTGAGTGGTATTAAACGTTAGGTTATCTTCCACTACACAGTACTCAGTACTGACCTGCCCGTCGGGAGAGCTTTCAGGTACAAACATCGGCTGTCCGGGTACTATTCCCTGAAGCGGAATAACGCACTCGATCCTCCGGACTGAGGCTCACGAGAGGACAGTTTCTTCAGTTACATTTGTAAAATTATTTATTTATGTAAGTGTGTATTAATTTATTTTAGTTCCATGTCTGTATTATATTACAATAAGGTGGTACTGTATAGCTTCTTCTTTTTAAATTGCTATAAAATGTTCAGAGAAATTTTTACTCTTACAATTCATGCATCAATATAAAACATTCGATAATGTTTATAATACTAAGATAGTTAATAAAAGTGTAGAGTTGATGCTCTCGCAAAGGAAGTTTTTCGAATTGGCAACACTTTTTCCAGTGACAGGCAATTTCACAGCTGACAGCTGATTTGTGTTCAGTTTGGTTTGCCATTTCACCATAAATAGATTTGCGTCAGAACAACGTTTGCAAGTTATGCAAATTTATTTCGAAAATCGTGGTTCAGTTTGCGAAATTTACCGTGCGTTATGTCCATTTTACGGTCGAAGAAGCTGTTGTTCCTTCAAAAATGATGCCGGCCAGAACGTTACAGTCAACGGAGAGCGCTGTAGATCCATGATTACTGACTTTTTCGTTCCCCAATCGAATGGCATTAATGTGGAAGAGCTGCGGTTTCAGCAAGATGGTGCAACATGACACAACGGCGACACAATCAATTTATCGAAGGAAACATTCGATGAGCGCATAATTTCGCGTAATGGATCTATGAATTGTCCTCTAAGATCGTGTGATTTAACACCTTTGGATTATTTTCTGCGGGGATATAAGAAGTTGCTAGTCTATGCCGATAAATCAGAGATGATAGACGAATGTATGCGCGAAATCATATTTAAACACTAATGGTATAAAATTATCTTTCCAATAAAGCCAATAACAGCTATTACTACTATTTGTATTTGTTTCGTTTAATTTTAAAGTTTTAACCTCTAAAAAAACACCCTTCAGTAGTAGAATAAGCGGTCTAGCCGCATGTAGAGTACTCAGAGTATCGCAGACTCTAAGGAATTGGAAAAAAAGAAGAATTCTCCTAAGAACATCTACATCAGCAAACAGAATTAAGTTTGTTTGTTTTTGTTTTTTTTATTGTTTTTAAATACGTTATGATAAATAAAATTGAATCGAATCGAATGTCTTACACGCAGTTAGAAGAGTGAGACGGAAGGCTAACTATTTATAGCGAAGTCTAATGGAGCAATTGCAAGGCCAATCAGAGATCAAAGTAAATCTTAATGACGTTGTTTGTTTGTTTGTTTATTTTCCAGTTCGAAGAAAGCTGATTCCGAGTGTGCCAAATGCTTCCGAATACAACTCGATAATGATTCATAACTGCTGCAATGACGTGCAACATACATTGTGTTATCCATACAACTGCTTTATCCACGTTTAATCTCCAATCTTACTCGTGATTTCATAAATGTACGAAGCGTAGAAAGTCTGGTTTATTCCAAAGCTTGGTTTTTGCCAAGTTGCCCTTTTCGTCTGACGAGTGCCGGTGCTATTTTAAAAGTATTCGGTCGCGGGTGAGCCGAAAGAAAAGTCATTCCTTATGTTACCTCTTTATTACGAACGTGCATAACAATAGGATTCAATAAATGCACGTACGCGCATCTACCGACAGACAGACGAATACATAATGCCACATGTGCAACGTGTGCCGCATTTAACTGCAATAAATGGTCACCTGTAAGCCACACTTGCGACTAATTCCCACATCCTTATGTATAACGCAACGGCCTATTTATGTCACGTCCATCATGCACAAGTAAATAACAGGCAGGCGGGAAATCTGCCTAACTGCCTAAATCATCTAACAAAAAAAAAATTCGATGACATTTATTGTATTAAACCTTCAACTTTTGTATTCAATATATAATTTAAAATCAATGAAATATTTCAATTAATGGAATATATCTCTGATATGGTTGAGTTTACACACATATTCTTTGAATATTTTAGACTCGTAATTTAGTCAGGTATCCACCCATAAAATATTGTGTACTAGGTCTGTTACACTTTGTATAAGATGCCGGTAAATATTTTGTAACTTGTTCTCTTGAATAAATCCAACCTGAGACAACTTGAAATTTTATTGACGGAGTATATCCTGAGATCGTAATATACAATCTTCACGCATGTCTCCACAAATCATTATTAGTCGGTTAAAATATCCAAAAGATCGAAAAAATCAACACCTGAGAAAGAACAGGAAAACGAGGAAATACAGTATTTATTCTGTACACAATGCTCTTTCTATAATATATAGAACTCGTTTTGAACAACCTTCTTGAAAACCAGTAACCTGACTTAGCTGACAGTCAATAAGTCATTTTTCCTAAACAGAAAATAAGATTACAGAAACATTTACGCCAGCCAGCGCAGTCTTATGGAAGCAAATTGCTGGATTTTGCAATCAATTCAAGAAGCTTTCAATAAAAGAAACTTGTTATTGGTCATAGCAGAAGATGGTGACTGATGGAATAGCCTTGTTTTTGCATTTAGTCACGCTATAAAAACTAGTGAAGCGGGTGAAGAATAAGATAATAAGAACGAGATGTGATAGTAAATGGGAATTAAAAGTTTGTCCGTCAGACAAGAAATCTTTGTTCCATGTTATGTTTAAATAAATATATGTCACATTAATTTAACAAGTGTTTTCATTCGAATTCTTAATTATTCAAATAGTTTCACAAGGAGCTCCTTTCGCAGTTCATTTTTTTTCTAAAGTAAAACATAGCAAATGTAATACCACTTTACAAACTACCCTAAATAAGCAACTGTCTGAAATAACTTGCTAGGTTAGCGTAGCAAATTTTTTTACAGTATGAAGAGTACAAGTTAGCTAATAAATAAAATATTAACTCACGAATCTGGCGAAAATGCTTAGCTTTTCAAAACTGTCAGTTTTATTTTGGACTAAGATCAATAGCAGAGCTATTTAGGGTTGCGTAACCAAAAACAGAATCTTAGAATATGGAATTGTGTAACTGTGGCATTCGAAAAACTGATCTAAAGTGTCGATTTTCGCGAAAATCATAAAAGTGTCGAAAACTATCGATTTTTTACTAAGGTCATATTTTGATTATATTTGGTCAGTCATGAGTTGACCTATCAGCTCTTCAAGGGATGACGTAGACTTTTGGGACACCCTGTATATTTACCGAACTGGAATTACCATATATGTAGATCAAAAATTCTGAATATGCCAAAAGCATAAACATCGTATAATAGAATAACGTATTCATTTTATTTTTTAGACCTTCGTACAACAGCGTATTATTATAATTTTATAAATAAAACTACAATGTTTTCTGTTCGTCACAAATGAAAATTGACTGGGAAATTCATCCATTTCATTGAAAAGAAGTCGTAGAAGTCTAAATCGCTTTAAATCACTTTGAAAATGGATAAATTAATTTTTGGTTCTGTATTATTTAAAAGCGTAAATAAAGATATTTAAAATAGTTGGAATACTGCTGAAGGTGATTTAAATTAAATATATATATTTTTTTGACCTTGAACATTAAAAAGTATTTTTAGTGATTAGCTTGTGATGTTTCATTAATATGGAAAATGGTTCAGTTCAGAATAAACGAAACATAGATAGAGAAAGACAGCAAAAATGACGAGCTCGATAAAGTAACGATGCGCAGGATAAATTATGATAGAATTGTAAACCGTCACGCACAAGAAAGATGAGAATAAACGTAAACTACGTGTAACTGATGCTCTCTGCTAGCTAACCATCCTATGAACGTTTTTGGCGATCGTCCCAGGACGGGGTTTAAACACTAGTAAACATAGATCGAGGTAAAAAATGAAGGTCACATTGTATTCATTAATATAATAATTAACATTGTATGTGTGATTACGCAAATTATTTTAAAATATGATACTTTAATTTACAGTAACAACTCTAAAGATGAAACAATATATATAAATATATATACACAAGATATAGAGATCAAATTGATATTCCAAAACTAAAATCAATATATTTATCAAGGCATCAAATTTTTTAACAATTTCCCCATCACAATTGGAAAAATTATGAACTATCATTAATTTGTAACTGAAGTAAAAAAATATGTACACAGACTAACTGAAATATAAATTAACTCGTATATACTCCTTCTTTATACACGAGTCTTACTCTCATAGAGAAGAAACAAATTTTAATATATATATCCACTGATTATTCAAATTGTATTATATTTTTAATATTAATAAAAAAGTAAAAAAATGTTAATGTATGCAGACAATAACTGACTATACAAATAAACGAGTACGTCTTTTCGTGTTTATGTTTATGTACGAATATGAAAGAAGCTTAATATGTGTATGTTGTATTGTTAATAAAGTTCCGTGTATTGACACAAAATAAAAGCGATTTGTGCGAGTGGAAGCCCGCGTGCGACTTCTATTGAAGTTGTAAACTATCCCCGCGCAGGGCCAGAGCCCGTGTTGAAGTAACGTTCCAGCATCCACGGTGCGGGAGATAAATGTTGGACGCGTTCCAGACATTTCTCAATACAGAAATATAATTTAATGACCGCCGGCCATACACTTTAGAATACCTCAACATGTATTCTAGGGAATTTATGACTGATCGACACTAAAAACAGCCAATATTTCCCAAATTCGAGTACAAATGGAAATTACTTGCCAGGAAATCGTTCATTTAACGATAGAAGAAGATACTCAGTGGCGTAACCAAAAAATTTCCCCCCGTTTAATATGAATGCACTGGGATCGAAATATTTTTTCACGTCAAAAGTGTGAAGGCCCTGCGTGGTTTTGATATAAAATTTACTTTTAAATAGCAGTTGAAGCTTCAAAGTATGTGAGAAAATATATTATTTAAAAACGTATGTTTTCACTAAAACAAAGTATTTTAAAAACTTTGAAAATTGGTAACTCTAATGAATGGTTTACAACACTATTCATTTTTACTACTTTGCTAATTTGGTTCAATGCCGATTTATCTCCGTAATCTTGGCTTCAAGATTATAAGAAAATATATTTCATTTATGCTGTAATTTACCGTATTAACACAATTTTGTAGCTTGCGGAAAATGCATCTAACGGTCGCGGTCTTTCTTATAATGTTTGTATTGTATTACAAAAATCCTATCTGAGTAATAGTTTTAAAAAAAGTCAAATGTAGTGTATAATTTATGATATAAATGAATAATAAAAACCCACATTCATTATTATCGAGAGCGCCGCCTTAAAAAAAAATGTATCGAAAAAATATTTGGTGGCTACCGATATATTCATACATATAAGTATTCTGTAAAAACAAAACAATTTTCAATATTATTCACATTTCCACGTTAAACATTGCCACGTGATGCGTTTTCAAGTGCATATTGTATTCATTACACAGCAAGTCAAAATATTGCTTTATTATCTATTATAATATTCAAACTTTTTTGGAAAAAGACAACTCTTTTTTTATTCAATCACGTGTACTCGCAACCAAGTGAATATACAATTATATAATATATTTGTTAGTTTACTGTGTGGGATGTGCGCGATATATAAAGAATTGTGCTAGCTACTTTGCTATACTAGCGCCTGTGTTAAAGTAGACAGTTTTTTCTTTGCAGTTGCGGTGTTATTTAATTAAAATTAAAAAGAAAGTGAGATTCTACAGAGATATATAAAAAAATAAATAGAGACAGTAAAAAAGTGTAGTGAATATGTTGAAAATCTAAAATATTCATCGAAGTTCTCGGATGTTTACGTAATATACGTTAGAAATGTGATTGCAATTCTTGCTGAGATAATTTTTTATAATTATTAATTCATATTTGCGCTGGAAAAAGTATCGTAACCTTTTAGGCCCTTATCTAACCTAACCCGAGGTACCGCATTGGCTGCATTGGCGTTGTTGCGTCACTGAAAATACTCGTATTGTTAATGGTACATCGATGAGGCACAGATATTGCAGACAATATGTCCATAAATCAATGTTTTGGTGTTCCAAGCTTGTTAGGTAAGGATAGAAAATCATATAATACGCTTTGAAGCTTAATAAACCAGAACGGTTTGTTTGGATATCTAATATTTGTACACTCTCCATCGTAATATATCGATTATGTTAAAAAGGGACATGTCTGTAATATTTTTAATTACAGCCATTATATAATTTCACCATAAAATCACTAACTATCGCCCGCAAAACGATACAAGCATTACAATATATATTGAATTTAAACGAGGGCGGGGAGGACGGGGGACGGGGGACAGGGTATCCAGTTTGTTCTTAACAATTTAATAAGGTACCTACGCTTTAAGATTATGCATGATGTAATGCATATCATAATTGTTCGTGATAAATATACTATTTTTTATACACACGGATTGTGTTTGTAATGTTTGTTACGTTGGATAAAGTATCTCAAATAGCTTTTTTTAAGGCGATTTGAGCGTCCAATTAGTGTAGCATAATGTACGCTACTGGCATTGTTGCTAAAATAAACATGGCGGCCGCTTCCTTCCACTGCCTATACTACGTTATGGGTTCTATCTATTACTATAATAGAAAAAGATTTAGAAAAACACTGATTGCATTCTAAAGAATGTTTTTATATATTTAAAATTTCAATTCTTTTGTTTTTTGTTGTTCTAAAACAAAACAAAATATAACGACAAATTTTCGCGTCCAGCAGGCGAGACCGGGAGTCGGCAGACTTTCTAGTGAGAAGAGCCAAATATTAAGTAAACAGAATCTGAAAATTTTCATAGAGCCTCAATGTAACTATATAAAATTTGATGATCTAAAAAAACGAGTTGAAATCAAGATTTTTATTCAAAACTCACTTTCACGATACAGTCGTCGGCTACTCAGAACAATGATATATATATCTAGCAACGAAGAGTTTGTCCAATCTTAGGCATGATTGTAAATTATCGTATATTTTTCGTTTGATTCATGGAAGATAGTGTCCAAAGAATGTCAGAATGACAAATGTTAGTTCTTTTATTGTGTCATATGTTGCGGGCAAACTATTCCACGTATCAAATATGGTTGAAAGTCGAGTTGAAGAGCCGCAAATGCCTATGAAATCCCTGCCGACCCCTGGGCTAGACTATAACGTTAAACCTTGTATATATACAATTATAATATTAGTCAAGTCAGGAGGTACTCGGGTTCGACAGTATGATGAAGTTTCATAGGAATTTACAGGCAACTAGATAAACAGGTTGCGGTTGATTTTTTCCTAATATCTACATTGGAGAGAATATATTGCATATTGCAGAGGAGAAGATTTCTTCAATTATTCATCTTGTAGATATCTCAGTAAAGTTCGTTAATTAATCGTCGATCAATTGTTGGTTGTTTGAAAACTTATTTTAAGTTATTATTGTTATAAGTTGATGGAGGTATGAATGTACTGAAAGCTCGTGTCTCCCAGCGAGGATCGGATCAATCAGGATGAACGGGAGCTAAAGAAGAAAGACGACTTCATAATTGTGCGTGATATTTTTTGCATTAATCATGTTAATATTGGTTTTGACCACCCTATAAGGTAACACACCACACGCATATCCCTTCAGAACACACCCTCCGTTTACTATCGTAAAGCCATCCCTTTTGGGGTTGAATAATAAAATGAGGAAATTTGAAAAAAATAACCTCACAGCAGTCGGTACAAAACATGTCTACTGCTGCGGAAACCGGAAACGACCGGATGCGATGATTCGGAACTTTAGCGGATATTACATTTGTGGCGCTTTCAATAAATTATTGCAGGACTCCGTATGTTTTGTGTTGCAATTTCTTCTTAACTTCCGCATCCTGATCAACGCTGGAATCGACAGTTGTATTAGAAATATTTTTTTGCTCAATTCAATTGTTGTATGTGTGCTAAAATAATCCTTTATATTGTTTCCAAAGAAGTTTAAAGTTTAAATAAAATACAATCACGTTGTATGAAATCAATGAATTTATTATATATCGAGGTGAAGCTTGAGATAAGCGAAACCGGTTGACGTATAATAAATTTCGTGGTTTCATACAAAGCGATCGTATTTTATTTAATCTATTATGTCAAACCGCAAAGTGATCGCTTTCTACGAAAATAGTTTGTTTTAAGTAGTTGGTTATACAGTTGAAAATTAAAATAAGGCTTGACGCAAGGAACTATTGAATACAGAATGATCTGGTAATACTTGAAGCGCCTTGAAATTGTTATTAAGTAAATATAGGTGGTCGCGTGGAATATAAATATGTATTAAGTATTGTAATGAATATCAATCGGTTAAAATATAATACGAGTATCTCCAAAGATCTCATTAAGGATTATTTAGAACTATGCGAACGTTAATACGATAACAAAAAATGTATTTTCGAGTTACAAGTTAAATAGACATAAGTAAAAAATTAATATATTAAACGTATTTAAGACAAAAACCAAAAAAAAAAAACATTACTTAAATATAATATTCTATGGTTGTGTGGAAAAGAAATTTGATAGAAAAGTGAGAATTATTTAATGGTAATATTTTTTTTTAACTTGTGCGGATAATACTATATCTAGGTGTTCATAATGTAACAATATGTCTGAAGAAAAATAAACTAAAACTAAATGTAAACTAAACTAAATTCACGAATATTGGAAATGAAAGAATACCAATCACACCAACAGTTATGATAGATGGTGAAAGTCTGAATGAAGTGACTGAAATAAAATATTTGGGAGTCATAATAGATTCTAAATTGAATTTATCTCAAAATACAAGATACGTGACTAAAAATATTGCTAAGAAAATCTCACTTCTGAGAAAGATCAGAAGACTTATTAATACTGAGTCTTGTCAAATAGTATTCAGCTCTGTTATTATTCCTCACATCAACTACTGCAGCTGCATTTTGTTTTTGGCTAACGAAGAGGAAATGCAACAATTGAGAGTCATGCAAAATAAAATTTTGAGAATACTCTGAAAAAATAGATATACAGTACAATGCTGCAAGATCTGAATATGATGACCCTTAAGCAGAAGATATATTTTAATATCATTGTATTTATTTATAAAATCCTCAATAAAAATATATCAGCGGAATTTACACGAAAAATTGATGCAAATGAACATGAGCATGAGCATCGTACAAGAGGGGAGGAATGGACTGAGACTGCCATTTAAGAAGAAGGCCAAATCTCAGAAATTGATGACGCGATGAAGATTTATAATGAAATGCCAGAAAACATAAGAAAGGAGGAGAAATTGAATAGATTTAATATGAAACTGAGTAAATATATAAAAGATAAGTTTTAGTAAAAGAAAATACTTTAATCTTGTTTATATTAGAGCATATGTAGGAGTGCTTATGTACGCACTATGTTGAGAATTAAATAAATAAATGGTCTCCAATAAAGCGGACGTTCATATATACATCTTTATAAAATACCTATTATCACTTAGCTCGTGCGAACATATCCTGGCTAAATCTAATCCTTTTAAATTCTTTGTCGATTTATGAACGAATTTAGCTGCGCTTATATCTTAAAGTTTTGAACTGCAAATATCCTATTTCCATACAGTTCTCTGGTGTTGATGATGCTACTCTAGTTGTAGAATAAGATAACTGATGTTTCCGTCTCTGTTTCCGGTATCAAGGTATGATGGTACAAGTAAAGAAAAAATGTTATATTTTTTTTGAATAATTAGTTTTTACTTTCATGTATGTTAAAAATAGAGCAATGTTGCTGATTCTTTTACTAGTACAATAAAGATTTATTTCGTTGCACTCGTAAGCAGAGTGCTTTGAGCAAAGGCGGTTTGGATCCGGTACAACTGTACACGAAAGAGTGTGAAATATACCCCACCAACTCTGTACCATTGGTTGGAGTGCCGGATATGTAAACAAAACATAAAATATATGAAATGCCGTGAATAATAAATAATTGCACTGACGCGAATGAGCACTCAGCCACGCACCCACCGGGAACGAATATTATTTAGAGTTTTGCCATGAAATGACAGATGAAATTATGTTTCTAGTTATACAGATGCACTTCAGTAAGACACAATCGAAAAGTCTATATAATATCGTACAAAATTTGCGCTTGTTTCTAGAAATACGCCAGAAATAGCCTGCAGATGAGATATCCTAAAATACATGGATATAGTATTCGTTTACGTATCGGATTTTGATTTCCTTTATTTACAATTAGGTGCGAATGAGATAAAACAGTAAATGTATATACTGGTTAATAGTTTATACCGTGCGTCTGTATTACATATACAGCGAATATTATATGTCGTCCCTTTCAACGCGATACTCATATTAGAATTTCTATAAAGCTGTCATCGCGCAATTGAACGTATAACAATAATATATTACTGCGGGGAATAGATCCCGTGGACTGTATCGACTGTTTAGTTGACGCGACCCGAATTGGATTCAGAAAGGAATAATACCTCGATCTCAGTTCTGGGTTGGACCTCCGCTTGATTCGCACTTTTGTAGTGAATAACGAAGATATTACTGCACTTCCGGATGCTGTAGAACACCGCTTCTTTTCCGTGGTCCAGATTTTTACGCACGGCGACACTTTAGATCCACAAAAAAGCCTGTTGACAGGTCCGCGTCGAATTGCAATCTATTCCACGTCTGCCGAAATCTCTAATTAGTAGTTGGTCAGAGCGAGACAGGTACAATAACGTTATTGGAAAGACGGAATTGGAGAGTACTCGACTTGCGTCAACAATTACTAACAGATAAGTCATATATTATTGCTAGGCTCTGCGGACAGCTATTGTAGCCGCTTCGGCATTTAAGTGATCTTAATCTATAAATATTAAAAACGCGTACGTTTTTGCACAGATCGCATCTCACAGACCTGGCCGTTTAACCGAGCGCTTCACAGTTACAGTTACAGTTAACACTACATCCGAACCCTGTACATTATAAAGTCATAGATAATAGATGGGGAAGTGCAATATTATTATGGATGATATTAGATTCAATTTCTTATCAGTTATCTGACAATACTTATCAGCATTTATTATCTCATGCACCCCCCATTCTCTCCGGACCGCAGCACCGAGTGAGATTATCATTTATCCGGTCTCCGCAAAATTTTTTCAAAATAAACTCAAAACATCCCTTGATGAGTTTTTTACCCTAAAATCCGAAAAGATATGGTGCGAATAGTCGCATATAACAATATGGATATAACAGATACCGGAAGATGGTTCTGTTAAAAGTCTCAACAATTAATGAGAAGATGTATGAAAATGGTTGAGGTGAGACTTGCGCGTCACTAGTGATGAGTATAACATTATATTCTCTCTGCCCATTCGATATTGATGTAAAAAATTATATAAAATGAACGACTACCGCACAATGTATAGGTCTAGGTATAGGTAGATATATGATGGAAGGAGATGCCGTCAAATATTCGTAAACAAAATATTGATGCATTTTTAGCCCCTTGAATGAATGAATATGTAGGTGCCGGTAACAAAGCAGAACTCGAATGTTTCCCTTTTAAGATTATTATATATTGAAAATTAACATTACTAGTCGAAACGACAAAAAAATCTTTACAAAATACATTAAGCAGCGTAATAGATACATTTAAAAAATTATATTTTGAGATATAATGATATAAAAAAAATATAATCAAGTGTTATTCCCATTGCACATTAAGTAAAGGAAATGAGCTCTGTCAAATACTAAGAATTAAAACTGAACTGAAGTATCCGCCAACAAACATATCTTTAGACTTATTTAATAAGGATGCAAAAAATGTTTCGATTAAAAGTATACAATTGATCAAAATTAGTAAATCCACTGAGTGATTATTTTTTCTTACATTTTAGATGTTTATAGCGTTAACGTTGATTAATTTAACGTCAACCGATCTCAATACTACAGTATCTTCATCAGGATGGACGCACACTAACTGATCCATAAAAAATGTGCCATTGATAATATATTTAATATCGATTGATTCTTTAAATTTGTGTTGACCCTGCACACGCGCCCGCAGACATGGCCGTGTAATGACTCGCCTGTTGACCATACAGAGCCCAAACCAGAGCGACCGATCAGAAGACACAATAAGTCATATAATTACATCGGAACGGACGAGACGACTCTTCCGCAGACCTTCCTCTCGTTCCATCGTCTTCCATCCGCCACTCGAGCGGGCCACTCCAGAGTTTAACGCTCATTTAACTGTACAATTCTTTACATCGATAAACGCTGACCTTAACAAGTGCTCTTTCGATAACTTGCTCTAGTAAGAGCGACAGACACCCTACACAGCGACACACGAAGAGCGCGCGCGAGACTCGAAGGTGTCAGGAACTTCGTCCCGCGGAAACAAAGTCTTCTGATAAATCACATCAGACATATTCAATGAACACAACCTTACTATTGCACTGAGAACTACAAATTAAATTGGTTTTTGAGAATATTAGATTTAGTAGGAAAGGTTTCTAACGTTTCTTAATTATCTAACCTTTTCTCTATAAAATGGTACGAAAATTATGAAAAGTTATTATTATTGAGGCATCTTCGATCCTATTTTATTCTGGTATATAAAAAATAAATATTTTAAAATGATTTAAAAAACAATTTTGCATTACATATTTTCAGTCTCAATCTTCCTTGCAAATGGAATAGATAAATTATAAAAAAAAATATTGAAATTTCAAGTCTCTAAATAAAAACAGACCCGATATATAATATTACGCGTCAAGGATTACAAATATTATATTAGAAGCCGACTAAACTGAGCGTGTAAAAACATGGTTCGTGCAACCTGCTCGAGGATGCTCTCTGCATTTTAACCTTGACCATTTAATCATGAAAACCAAAAACACGAACTGTGAAATTAATCACCGATATCTATAAGTTTCAATCGCAAATCGTGATTATTAATTTAACGACGCTAGTGTCACGAAAAAACTCGTCAGTGTTTTGATGAGTTACCACTTATCACTGATATCGCGCGATCATAATCATTATTAGTGATCGATCTACATCATTTGCAATGAACAATATGCGCCGCCCCTCCCTACAGAGTGATACTAAAACATTGATTTGTTCAGTATTCTGAATCTGGGCGAAGGATAGTTTCATGATTCTGCGGTTGAGCACGCATTTTTGTACGCGTTTATATTGGCACGTGTCGTTTACACATTCAAATAAGTTGGGCGGAATTGATTTTATGGCAAATAAATTAAAACACTATATTTGTGTGATAGAGTATACGACATATTAAAATGATATATTAATTACATTTTTCACATTATTATTTATATATAATTTTATTCAATAAAGATTCACAGGTTTTTATAGATCAATACGATGCATTTTAGTGGAATCTTGCTGTTTTGATCCGTGCATTACTATTTACTTAACATTAGTAGATGGGTTTCTGCGGTTACCATATTTATGAATGTAATTGTGGGTGTACTAACGTGGATTAGTCATTATATCGCCACGTGTTCATTTTTACGAGTTCACGTGGCGGCACGGTTTTGGAAGGACGCCTGACCGATGACGAATTCAATGTCACATTAAATTGTCTCGTGGATGGTGCATTATATTTAGTTGTATTTCGGTTTCTTCCGCTTAAGTAATATAGGGACAGCAAGGTATTTTCTGAGACCAAACTATCATACTAGTATCCATTTCAAATAATTGTCACGAACGTGTAAAACCGGGAATCCATTTATACAAACTGACAAGTACAAAAGGTCCCATATACGACGTTCCTGATGTTTCTGCCCACATAAGATGCCTGTAGATATTTTCTAACCAGTTCTCTTGATAAATTTATTTTGTTGTATTGTTATTATTATTGAAAAATTGAAAGGAAATACAGTATTTATTCTGTGCTTGCTTAATAATAATGTTAGACGTTTCTCGTCGTGAATCATCCACGACTCATAATTTAGATCACGCATTTTACAAACGGTAGGTAGGACCGCTTCTTCATCACTAACTTTTTAAACCATGGTTCAGATCATGGACTATCAAAACCAATCATGTTAACGTTACAAGTTTAGCAGACTTAGTTTATCACTTTAATAGTGTGAAATAATTCATTCGATAATACTACGACGGTACGCTGAACCTATGAATGTAAGGCCTTTAATTTTTTTCCCACGCTTCAGAAAACTGCATAACCGAGCTGAAGCAGATTTTTTTATATAAAGATGGCAGAAACCACATTAAAAATGTACGTTCCTGAGAACAAAAATACGCTGCCTATTAATAGAGTGGTGTGAAAGCGAGCCACGAGGTAAGATGGGTGAACTTGTAAACAGAACCACATCTCCAGCCATTAGCATTATTATTCGCATCTAAACAGTCCTCAGCTTCCGATGACCGCCGCCACTGGACCGCTCCTGGAGTATTAATAGAAGTTGATGTAATCTCAGGACGGTGATGATGATGGTGCTGACAGATCAGTCGGCGAGCGCTAATGTGCGCGCATTAGCTGCAGCCTATCATCAGTGCGCTGGCAGCCGATGGCGAGGTGAGGTGAGGCACGGCCCGATCAAATTACATTGTTGCAGAAGTACATTCAGCACGTCAGGACAAGCAATACTCAAACTTGCTTTATTATTTTGTTTCTTTATTTTGTGCATCCTATATTAATATGTTTTAATGATTTTCCCGATAATGATCACCTCGCCATTGTGCATGGACCGATGCGCGATGGTGTGCATTGCCAACGAGATTCGAATAGTAGATTACTCCGTGGCTTCGTACGCCTGACACTTTTTAAGAATTTTTTTTTGTTGTGGTATCCATGTTCGTTTACGCAGTGTAACAGAGACGCCATTTTTGATTTGAGCCCACACATTGTCAATTCTCTGGATCGTTATCAAGAAACGCTCCACGCAGATGCATCCGAAATACTCGAGAAATCTGCGGAGATCCTATAACAATACATCAGAGGTCACAATCATCAGCGGAGGACTGAGGAGATCGCAATCGACAATTTAGTAGCCAGGTCTGTGGTGATATGTCATACTGAGTAGCAGTTATGTTATCAATAAGAAAACTCGGGATCAAATTAGCTATCGAAGGATATAATATTCAAAGTTTCGATGCAATGTAATACGTCCAAAGCATCGGTGGATGCGATAAGGACACTTCTTTAGTCGAATTCCTCATTACCGAGGGTTGTGATCCCTCGGCTGTGACCCGTGACCGTCCGTGACGATTCATCACAGCCGTTCAAAAATTGTAATAAGATATCCGTACTGACTTTAGTGAATTGATGTATCAGTACGCGTTGCTGTCTATAAGATGCTAAGCGTTCACTTCTAATACCATATTATACACAGATGACAAATTATTTTAACAGTATTCTGAAAATTGTGTTCTATCAAAGTTTTAAAGACATGGCATAATCTTATGAAGTTTGAGAACAGTTCAAAGTTTCCGTCGATGATTTATATGTCGCACAAAGTACAAGCTGTACTAAATTCAAAATGGAAAAGTCGCAAATTGTCGATTGAACCTAATTGAATCTTGTTATGGTAATCTCCGACTAAAATTAGACACGACGTACCTCGTTATCCGTCGATCAGCCCGGCTGAAATCGATTCCGAGAACTGATTTCCTATTAATATAATATGCTTTCATACCTCCACAGACTGCAGAGCCATTGCGGGTTCCATCTGCAGGCAACTTGCTCCAAACTGTTCATCTCAGCCCCCGCACCGTCTACCTTTTAATAGTTTGATTACCAGTTAATTCTTAAGAAGCTTGTCACGTGACTTAGATTGGTTTGAGGGCACGAGCTGAGACTGTTTAGTGAGCTAGAGATTTACCAACGGCTAGACTGATTGCACAAGTATTTAGAAAACACATTTTTCATAGTAAAACAACCATGGTTCCATGTTGTTATTGAATAATTTGTTTATAATATGTTTGAATATTGACTCAAAGCTATGTAAATATGTAGTGATGGTTAAATCGTTATTTAAACTATTCATAATGAAAACATACTTTGTTTATATCACTGATTATTGATTATGCAACATGTTTCGGGACCGATGGTTCTTTCTAGGTATGGACATAAACAAAACTGTAAATTGAGAGGGTAACTAATTATGAACTACTATTATTATTAGTAATTATTAATAATATTTAATTTGTTATTAACGCTTTTTCTTATTTCTAAAATATCAAATTTATCTAACTGTAAACTCCTGGTATTTATGTGTAAAATTACTAAACCCTTATTGATGTCAAAATAATGATTTGTTTCCAAAATATTATTGGAGAATTCAGAATAGTTGTTGTTCTTTAATTTAATGTTAAGTAATCAATAAACAGTGGTAAAAACAAAGTGTGTTTTCATTATTAATATAAAATGTTGCCACAAAATAAATTTGCAATTATTGAAGAAGCGTTATTGAGACCGATATTGTGTTCGATTGTAACGATCATTGGTAACTAATTATTCTTAATTTTTAGAGCAATTTTTAGGCTAGAATACTAGTACAATACTTTGGTTTTAGGATGCGTGTATTAGATTAAACTTTGGTTTCGATCACGGTTCAGAATCATTCATTATCTTTGTACGCAGCGTACACTACTTGATTCATATCGACGGTGACTGACATATCTCTGAGACTTGAGAGTATAAATATTATACGTGTACATGCAGTTTAGTATTGTTTTGGGGGTCGAGTGAAAACAGTGGTCGATGTTACGATATCTGTTCTACTTGAAGAGAATTTAATGTTATTCAAAGATGCCAATAGAATCGAAAAAATATTTGTCAAAGATGCATTGTGCAGTTATTTTACGAAAAACTAACCTAAAAAACTAAAAATGAATAACCTTCTAACTGCCGACGATATTTGCCACGAGGCTCACCATGTGGAATTGAATAGGCGAGTGGATGGCACAGAATAGACTTACATTGAATCCATCCAAAACAGAATTACTATGGACAGCAACACCTAGAAGGCAAAACTTAATACAGGAATCAATGTCTGCGAATGCTAAATCTGCAGTTAAGTTATTGGGCGTGCACGTTGATTCAGATCTTTCAATGAATACACAAATCAGTAAAACTGTCAGTGCATGCTGATATCAACTGAGACAGATTAAAAGTATTCGGAGACATCTTCCTTTTGAGGCAGCCCGTCTACTTATAAATGCATTTGTGGTGTCACGTGTGGACTATTGTAACATTATATATGCTGACCAGCTAATGTTTAATGTTTAAGATATACATATAAAATCAATTTTATAAAAAAATATTGTTGTTGCGCCACCGAGATTCGAACCTGGATCTCTTTCCAAACCGGGGAAGGTGCATTATCCAACTATGCTACAGCGACGATATTTGTAGCGACAAATTTTCGAACCTATATGTTACCTTTTTGATATTAATACATTTAATCGTTACATTATTTGAAAGAGCCATCTACCTTATTTTTACAGAATCTCAAATACCTTTGAGTAATTTGATAGCACAGACCTATGTTTTGAATAATTACAATTTCACAATAAGAATGCGTTCTCCTAATAATAAAGTGTGTTTATTTAAAAAATCTATTAAAAGGTTAAGAATTGTCCTTCACAAATGGGAGAAAGTAAACCACATTGAAAACAATATTCAATATCGTCTCTGAAATGTCGAATGTCACTCGTTTAAAAGGTTAAGGTTCGCGTAATTCCCTTTGGCAAGTATCGATAAGATGTGATAGTTCCAATAGTGGAAATTTTAACGAACACTTCCAGTTCCGCAGGCTCCGTAATTATTTCCCTGGCAACATTTTTTGTTTTGGCTGGACTCCAGAGTGATCCCTATTAAAATTGTAGTATTTCGGAGAGCTGAAAATAATCTCAAGGTCTGAAGTCACAGCATGTTTCTTGCCAGGACAAATCCCCCTAAACCCGGATGTCACCTTTTCAGGAGAGAAAGAAATATTGACATTTAACTTGGGGAACACACTATTTACTCAATATATTATTTTTAGTAAGTAGATTCATCTTATTAAGGACATCGACATCCTTCTTATATATATCTAATTAGATCTCTTGTTTATCTGTAATCGCCCTTATTATGTTACGTGATATTATTACTCTAATAGGAAATCTATATCCTGTTCGAAAACTTGCCACCCGCAGGGCCTAGTAACAAGCTTTCTACAAATTATTACATAATATAAAACTTCACTTTTCTTCATAATGAATGTGCATTCTTTCACAGTTAAAATATTTGGTTGCTAAGCTGTCACAATCACCTGACAGTCAATCTGGTTTATCAGTTTATAAGTGCTCAACTTACATTTTTTATTTATCATTTCGGATGGCTTTCACTTGGAACTAAGTGTCCAATCAATGTGTTATCTGAAATATTCCAAACCACTAAAAACTTTCTTTTTATTCCGAATATCGCTTGGTGGAAGTGAAATTAAAAATATTGAAGTATTTTTATTTTTTGTTGTTACGAAAATTATTTTACTAGCGTTCTCTTATAACATGATTTAAACATGTCAATTTGTTCACGATTCGAGTAATTTTAAATATAGATTTATCATAGGTGAATCTCAAAAATATATATTAATTATAATATTAGCCGGGATTCATAGTTATAATTCAAAATACGAGGTCAGGGAGTGGGGGGTGACAAAATTTTGTCAGGATCCTAGAGTGCAACTGAAAAATATTTGAAACGGATGAAAGAAAAAACTATGCAAATTTTGGTTTGGATCAGTGTAAGATTGTATAGAGAACAGATAGATACATGAAATTATACGTAAATATGGATGCATAGAACATCAAACGATTTAGCCAGATATTCGAGCGCAATCCGCAGGAAACAGATGAAGTATTTATTACCTTGTAGAAAAATAAATTGGCAAAGAGCAAAAAAAACATTTTATGGTCGATCCACAACTGACCTATTTTGGTACCATGCAAGAACCGCGATAGATTGTGATCGAGTGCTAGAGTCGAGATCGAGTCTAGTGTAGTGTGCGCGCGGGCACCTGGACTCGGGCTCGAGCGGCTCGTGACGTCACGAGCGGGGGACTATTGAGATGTCGGTCCGCGCGCTGACCTATTCCACGAATTGATTGCTTACAATTGACAGATTGGAATACATTCGCATTTGGCTTAAGATTTATCGCTTCGTCGGTCATGCGGACATTGCAAGAAGCTAATGGAATTTTCTACTTTAAAATGACACTTTATTAACTAATGAAAACACACTTTGTTTACACCTTAGTAATGTTTACTTTACTATTAACGCCTTTTACTGTTTCTAATTTAACCCCTAATATTTGTGTGTAAAATTACTAAACCATTGTTAATGTCAAAAGAATGGCTCGTTTCCAAAAGACGATTGGCGAATTCAGAATAGTTGTTGTGATGTTTTAAATACTAATTTTAATGTATTAATGGAACGACAGATGTATTAATTTGAAAACACTTAGGTTCGAAAATTTGTCACGAAAGATACTCTGGCGCATTTGGTAATGCACTTTCCCGGATTGGAAATAGAGATCCAGGTTCGAATCCCGGTAGCGCAAAAGTAATATTTTTCGATAAAATTGATTTTATAAGTACATCTTTATAATTAATATATTAAAATTAGTATTTAAAAGTGTGTTTTCATTATTCATATAAAATATTGCCTCAAAATAAATTAGCGTTTATTGAAGAAGTGACGCTTCATTGTTCGGTAATAATTTAAGATTGCGCATCAATTAAACATCGGAAACAAATAAACGTCTCCGAATTTTCTCCAAATATTTTTGCCATTGGAAAAATGGACGGTCCAAGGAAGGGTAAAAAAATCTCACGGAAAGTTTCATGCGGACGCGTTAGGTTAGGACTTCAACGCAGAGTTCTCTCCTAGATACACCTCACAAATGATCCCACGGATCGCAATAGTCCACAACTTCATCGGAAATATTCTGCGATCACGACGTGTAGTCATGATCGACTACTCTTTCTGAGAATAGATGAAGAAAAAGAAGAAATAAACTTGTACCTTCCGGCTGAATGTAAGACGAGAAATCTAACAGCATGTAACCTGACCGGTATTTCAAAATTAATGTTTATAACAACTTTTTTTAAGCGGGTATTTTCGCATAATATAAACATAAATCTGTTCTAAACAGTGATCGATTAAAATAAAATTTAAGAAACTCAAGTTGTCACGTATAAAATAATTATATTTCAATAGCTTAAATATGCAAAATAATAGAAAAACATTTACATAGTACCTAGATTCGTGTATAATAATATATACAATTTTCTAAGCATTTTAATTCTAGACAAGTCCCCAGTACTAGTAGAGTACAGAGCCAATAACCGTACTGATGAGAGAAATGTAATATTCCTTAATGAAAAGATTTCGAGTGGCTGCAGTAAGCGAATACAAAGTCTGGCACGATGTATATTGTGCAAAAAAATGCACAATTCAAAACAAAAACAGTCGTAAAAAATGATGATGCGACTCATAACGCTCGGTGACAAGGTGACAATCGCTGCCGAGGTGTGGCCGGCCTGACAGGTCGTCCGATAAGGTTCACGGTTCGGTGAAGAATAACTCCCGGCGCGGTGCAGACGATCAGCTGACTTGCGTACTGAAAGTATTTTTGCTCGGAATAGTTTACGGCGCCTCGATTTTTAGGGAACAATAAAATAAATTTGGCGATCGAGGAATGCTACATTTATAATGAATGGAGCGTGTCATGGACGCGTAGTTTATCAGATGTTGCAGTTAACATTTTTTGTATTTTGGTAGAAAGTAATCACTCCGCGGTTTGAGATATTAGATTTAATAAAACTGCTCGCAATGTTAATTTTCGTGCTAAAAAGTACCTTAGATGTTTAAACAGTAATGGTTTCTCAGAATTTTACAATCGTATTATTGAAAAAGACCAATAATTTAATAAAAGCCCAGGCCTAGTGGTAGTGCAATTATTAATATCCGAATAAATTGATCCATTAGCCCTATATTAGGTATTTTGCTTTTAAATCAATTAAATATACATCAACATTGTACTTTCCCGTCCCTTGAAGTTCTGTTTATTGTCTTAGTTTGTCTTCTTCTTTTCCATAGATGTACATATATGTTTTCTGTCTCTCTTTTTCGCATATAATATTATATTCCATCTCCCTCTTTATGTATATATGAGTTCACTCTTTTTGTATTTATTGTTAGTTTTACGAAGCTCGAGCTAAGCGAAACCGGTTGGCGTTTAATAAAATTCCTGGTTTCCTGGTGTTTTATTTAAACTAATATTTTTTACACTGATTTCGATTTCAAAATACAGAATAATTCAGTTACGGTATCGAATATGAAGTAAATATCAAACAGATACAATATATAATATTATGACGTAAGATCAAATGAGGTCCAAAATAATTCCTTACGTAGTTGTTTCAAGAGATTAGAAGGCATTTAAAATTCTCGGAGCAAAGCCACCATTGACAAATAGATTATGATTGACGGACTCAAATGGATGATTTGATCCGAACAGTCTCCTCACTGAGTCCCGACGATAAGTTAAAACGAATCCTGCGTAAGAAATACATTTGGCCACAAAAATGATTCGTACGTCATACATAACATCTCATCGATAGGGTATCAGTATGATTACAATATTACTATATTCAATTGTTGTGAACAGTTCATAAATATGTAATTCAGTATCGTTGATGTCTTGGTGTTTTCATGATGCCTTTACACTTATGAGACTTTAATAGTTTCAGAGATTTAACATTAAAGATCGGTATGTACTAATTACGTTTTCTATTTTACGTACAATATTTGATGCATTCATTTTTGTGGTTAGACCTTATAACTACAATAAATTAAAGTAGAATACATTTTTTAACCAAGCTCTTTCATCTGTTGATATAATGATATACGGATAGTTCTCCATCCCTTCGAACCTTAACCCTGAACCAGAGCCGCGACACTCGTGCACATCTAATGATTAATAATTTCCTAAGGATCTTAAATCTTTGGAAAAAATCCGGGCAGAAGACCATATTCTTGGCTGAAAAATATTTTTCAGTTTTAAATTTATACAATCTAATTGTAAAAATGGAGATCAAATAACAAAGACATAATCAATCACGTTTTGTAAAAAAAAACTTTCGCGAGACGAGCCAAAAACACTTACAATTTAGTAAAACATACCTCGAGACGAATACTGCACTGCGGGTGGTAGAGGAAGGCGCTTTTCCAATACATTATGAATGTCGTAGGAACATTTATTTACCTGTAACAATACAAAGTAATAATGTTAGTACAAGAAAGTGAAAAGTACTATACGGATGATGTCACTGGAAATTGTTCTTAATTATTCATTTTGTAGTATCAAGGGAAGAAAAGTCGTTTTATGATACGCGCTTTAAAAATAATTATGTACTTGACATATGGTATAATACTATTTGGGTGAAGCTGTAGTGTAGGTACATAATAGTGATATTAAACATAACAAATATTTTGTAAAAACAGATGATTTTCATAAATGATGCTAAAGATATGCACAATATTCTAGAATCTATACTTCAAAGGCTAGAATTCTTGCAGAAGAGCAGAGGGTTTACTTTCTTAGATAAAAATATAGTTCTTCTCCCACTTCGCTTCACTTCGAGTTTTGTCTTTGCAAGATAATTATTCCCGACGGCGACCGCTTCGAATATCTGTCTCCATCTAGCCCGTTTGGTGGCATTCCTGAAGAGCGGAATTGGTAGCAATTTTGACCAGGTACGTATCGTCAACTGTCCCTCGGTCTCAGCGAGTCATCATGCGGCCGAGTACTTAGTAATTATATTATGAAGTGGACGAAAGTGAAGCTGGTTACGGTTTCGGTTGCGGTCTATCAAGATAATTACGTCACTATTGTACAAAATAAAAATAGCGAGACGAATGTAAAGGTTTTGATAACTATTTTTCAGACCACAAGTCGCACCTAGAAAGATCGAAAATTGGAGTGTACCTTATGATCCATAATTTGTGGTAACAAGTCCTGGCAGAATACAATTTAAATTTAAAATAAATATGTATCGTACATGCATTTATTTTTATTCTTACGCATGTATTTAAATTTAATACGTAGGTATTTTATTATTATTCACTCCTTTTACTAAATTTGATATTTTTCTCTCCAAATTTGACAGTTCATTGAGCGCGTAATGCGAATATGTACAGACGTCTGACACCACCGATAAATCGATATAAATTGTTGCTCGTTGCCCTACTCGTGATTTTTTTATTAATTTTTGCGTCTTATTATCCGAATAATACGGAATATTATCAGTGATAAAAAGCACACATTTGTCATCTATTCGCGTGTGTGTAAGCACGGTTTCACGAAGGTTACAACTCGGTCCACGTGCCCGTAATTAGGGAGTCATTAATTGGGAAGAAAACAGTATTGTTGTTCGCTGCTTAATTTAGGTAATTACGAGGGAATCACGATTGACCAATTCGTAGGACGTCGCTTTACTTCCGAAATGGCCGTTGTGATGATGAATGTCACGCTTTATGATGACTTTATTTCCCCGGTGGCTATCTTGTACACCATTTTGAGTGTTTCTATCTTTGTTACGTCACACTATTAATTAATTCGAGTAGTGAATTATTTTATTTTTATTTTCAAGTCCGTAAGCGCGCTTTGTTTATTAAAATGATCGTTTCAGTGGACATGCGCTGACTCTCGTAACACAGCGATGGTTTAATCATTATTTAAACCATTATTGTGACTGTGATTGGGATCAATTGTAGCGATGATTGGTAACTGTTTATTTGTAATTCTTCGATAAATGAGAAAGTATACCTCGAACAGTTAAATCTTAGTTACTAATAATCACTAAATTCAACATGACGGTGCGCCACCTCACATGTAACTTTATGGACCATAATCTATGAAAATGAATCCAATATGGCTCGGATGTACACAAAAGTGATATATATTTTATTTGAGAGTGTTCTCAAATTAGTTAAGGTATCCTCGCGTCCACATCTTGGAGATTTCATGAGAGAGATCATTTCACATCTCCTGCCCTCTCTCACGGTGTGGGACTAAAGATTCGTCCGTGTGCACGCGTCTTAACCATCCATATTTCAGAATCGGTAAGAAAAGTTATAAATATTCTTAAAACTTCTCCAGATCCGTATAGCCTATATCGGACATCGGACGGGATGCGACAGGGGCACCGGGTATGTCTCTCTGCCGTGTCCGTCATCGCTTATTGTTCACAAGGCGAGGTAAAGGTAGCCTCGCTGCGAGTAGCAGAAAACACGAAATACACGTTCGTTTCGGTCGCACGTATGACGATGGTTTTATGTTAACTTTGGTGTTTGTGACGAATGTGTTCGGTGCGCGGTCACGCCGTGTACACAATATTACAGTCCGCGAAATTAATCAAAACGAACAATGTTCCGAATGCGGGATAATTTATTATTCAGGGACCTGAATAATAAATGTTCCCGTAAGCTTTCAGTATAGGCCAACGTAAATATTTTGCAGAATCGGTAGGTAAAGCCCTTAAAAAAAGATACGTCTAACATTATTGTAAAACGATCATTTCATTTCTTGAAAAAAAAAAATATATCATTTAATAGAAAATTGTACTTTAATCGTTAAAAATAGTAGTTTAAACTTATTCAACTTTAGGGTATATTTAATTTGTTTTTGAGGCTAGTTAATTTTAACTTCTGTATTTCTTTTTGCTAAGTTGTTTTAATTTAGGTAACTAGCAGAAAAGCAATCGACTATTTGTATTTTATATTCACTTTAAATAATGACACCTACGGGAGACTTTACCAAATAGATCCAATGGATGCAATGGATTCAATGGATGCAATGAATCCAATGGATGGAATGGATCCAATCGGTGATACGTCAGCGCAATATTATAATAAATTTATTTAGTTTAATATTAAATAAAATTTGTAATGATTACATTTTCAAATTATTTTTGTTCGAATGTGACATCTAGCTCCTCTTTGATGAACAATTAAGCCGTAGACTGAACATAGATGAGCTTCTGTATCTGCGCTGCGGTGTGGCACTGCGAGGTTCGTTTTGGATTAATTTGTCGGCACCCTTTGAAACAATTAAAATTAGTAAATCTCAAGGTGTTCGAGCGCTGCTGGGAGGCTGTCTATTGATCTGTAATTAGACACCCTTTACGAATAAAGAGGATGTGAAGAATCATCAGATATTTATTTATTTAATTCTTTATACAGTACATACAGAGGCACTCCTATATATACTCTAACATAAACAAGATTAAAGTATTTTCTTTTACATATTTAGTCAGTTTAATTTTAAATCTATTAAATTTCTTCTCCTTTCTTATGTTTTCTGACATTTTATTAAAAAATTTCATCGCACTATACATCATTTATTTTATATTTTCTTACTGAGGATTCTGTAAGCAAATACCATTATATTAAAATATATTTTCCGCCTAAAGGTCATCATATTCAGATCTTTCAGCAGGTATGGGTTACACGCGTTTCTCTCAGGAGATGGTTTGCTAAGATTATAGGAATTATTAATTAGGGCTCTGCCAATTCAATCGAACAGATCCTTAGAACATGTAGAATCAGAAAAAATATTTTTTTTTTATAATATAATTACGTTATTTTGAATTAACACGTTTTTATCCAGTGATATAAATATCCAAAGTTATAATTATTTGTAACACTTTTTCGAAGGTTGTTCGTCGTGTGTTAATAATAAGCTATGACATTACAAAAGTGATGTCATGTTCTAAATTACCCCGTCAGATTATTTTACGCTAACGACGTTACCGTCACGAACAACGGTACATTTTGCAATACGCGCGATCTTCACAGTGGTCGGATCGGTACTTTTCTATGGTATTCGCGAGATCTCGCCGGGCATCTCTCTCGAAAGCTGCGCCTGGCGCGGGCTGCGGGCGAGCGGGCCGGCACTGCGGAATCAAAATGTTACGGGGGTAAATACTTAATTGGCTACTCAATCACTAGTGCACTGTATTCTTATGGTTTGTTTGTACTTAATAGCATGGTGTACAATCTTTTCGGAAATTGAATATTTTCTTTTCCCGCTTGGGTAATAGAAATATGATTGACTGACAATAATGTTACGGAGTATGTTTCCGGGCGATTGATGATCAATACCTAATCAATACTTCTCGGTGACAGATGATCCGATGGATGGATGGATCTCGTCCGCAACAGATATGGGATTCACAGAATTCGACGTTAACCGATCCTCACTTATCTCATGTATTGTTGTCGCGTACGTATGCCGGAAGAAGTCATCGTATTCGTAGCATCTCTATGTTGTTAATTGATTTTTGTATTTCGTGTTTCTAATTTAAACTTAATGTCTTTGCTGTATATCTGTTTGGATATCGATGTAGTATGTTAATCGATTTAACCGAAAATTGTTGTACTAACTTTGATAGTTGAATACATTCTCTGTTTATACCGAAAACATCTTTTCATTTATCACTCCAGGATATTAACAATCAATTTTCCCGATTTAAGACGAAGGCAGAATGTGACAGATCAGGGTGGATATGGATTTCAGAGGTCTAGAACCCACCGTTTTTTATGTTTTTCCCTGACTAGCTGGTGGGGAGGATAGAACACCAGTCTTTACCGTCGCGCTAGGAAAGCTTCGCGTCGAGCCAGGCACAGATCGTGCGTTCCTTGTTGCGTGTTTTATTGTCAGTAGTATCTAACAAATATAAGAAAACACAGAGCAGCAGCACTTAATGTATTGCAACAGAGACTGTAGATGATGATACCAGTCACCGGTTTCAGGCATTATCATCCAGAACAAACGTTATCAGCGGATAAAGATGAGACAGATCGAGCAGCCGTCGAATTTAATATTTCTCGGTATAATTTAGTTATCCTAATTAGCGGAGTGGTTTTGTATTTCTACCCAGGCTTCTATTTTATTTAAGATAACCCAGAAATGAAATTAATGAAATGGACACCTTTGATGTTGTCCAAGAAGGCAAGTGAAATCGGGACCTACGCATTACCGTCCCTCTCGCTTTGTAGACTACTATTTGTGGGGGTGCGAGAGAGATGCGGGATTTATTATGAAATATTGCGAATACTTTGACATTTGGAACATCGCCCCGGGCGGATAGGGTGCGGGGTGTAAGGAGGTCCCCCCCCCCAGGTAGCAACCCAAACTTTGTACGTCAGATTTATCTCATCCGTTTCAAATTCAATAATTCAAATGTAAAGATGTTCGAATAAAAGAACACAAGATTGTATAAAGTTTACGAATACAATCTACTCGTAACTCTGTACAGTATTATTTGTAGCATTGACTTATAAGTTTTAGTTGGGATATATTTTTATTGTTTAAATCTTCTTTCACACGTTGAAGAAATGGAGAAGGATTTAAAATTAAATCAAAAAATAAAATAATTGAGATATTTTAAAAATTGTTTTCTCAGTACCTCTCGTTAATGACATCAAATTTTCAATTTGTCAAATCGGAGAATAAATAATGTTCAGCCCGAAATATTGTTTAATTAACGCCACTAAATACCACAAAAGATAATATTAGATAGTCTAATAAATACCAATATCTACCATTACTTCATCCTAACTGAATACAAGTATTGTTAAATATCGATGTCGCAATATAATCACTTTTGTCAGTAAAATGAGGTACGCGTTGTAATATTTATAGTATCATTAAATTGAAATATTTTTTATCTACATACAAGTATATTACGATATAGCGTTGAATAAATAATATACACATTTCGTTTAAATAAATAACAATAATAATAAATTATTTCAGCCAAACGTAAGGTCGTAAACATCCAAATCATACAAAATAAATATTAATATTAGCGATTTCACTTAGCACTGAACTGCCGGTCTGAAAAGACGTGTTTCACTATCATTTTAGATTGATTCATCCCCTGAAGATAGGTAATGAGATTTATCTGAAATATTGGGACGACTATGGTCATTCTCGGGAACAGCAGAGAAAACCTCAACCCGCGAAAACTGAATATTTAACATACGCTCGTATGTACACTTAAGATATGACGCCTATTGATGCTCGATCAAAATAAACAATGTTCATGCATAACATAACATAAATAATTGTATATATCTAATTCATCATCACGCTGTTTCTCCGCGGAGATAAACAGAGGATAGAGCGCCATACTCTTCTGTCCTGATACAAAATTCTCGCCTCGTCCGCATTCATACATCTTCTCATACAAGTACGTCGATTATCGAGGCTTCTAACAGGACCATCTTCCAGTATCTGATTTATCTGGTCATCCGAGTCTTCCGCGGACGTCCTCTATTTCAGATGCCTACAATACTTGCGTCATATATCTTTCTTACTATTCTCTTCTCTGTTATTCCGTTCCATACAACCAAACCACCTAAGTGATTTTTTAAAATCTTATTCAATTTTCTTAAAATTTCTTAACAGTAACTGTAACTTCACGATATTTAATATCGCAGACGGTATCACTTTAAGTGAAAATGTTTGAAGCGAAGGTGATTGTTTGGCATCGCGGTGCATCCTTTGAGTGCAGTAATTAAGTCTCCGGGAGAGCCGCACACAGTGCAGGTGAAAGCAGTCTGTTCCTGCTTCCCGGGATCAGATTATTTGTCCGAGTGGAAAATGGCCAGTGGCGGTTGACTAGCGATTTATATTTGGGGGCCGTCTGTCTCTATAAATATGTAGTTAATGATTTTTAATGGGGATCAAAGTCTTTGGCAGTGAATGTTATAGAATTGGTTCTTTACTAACAACAAATTTCTGACTACTAATAATCTTTAGTTATGCATATTTATCTGTAAGTTGAGGGGTTCTGGCTAAGCCAGTGCCTGTATTCTGGCAGTTTTCAAATTATATATTAAATTATGTTTAATGAAATGACATTTTTTATTGTGAAGTTGCAATTATAGTTTTGTATTTTAAACAAATTAGATGAACTAATTAGCAAAAATCTTTTGAAAAATTTTTTTTTTCGATTAATTTTTTTTGTATATCTTTCTAATTGATACATCTGTTTGTTTCAAACGTTCATTGAATTACCGTAAAGAGTTATAAAGAACATTGTAAAATTATGTGTAAAAATATAGAATGAACGAGTATACTCGTAAGGTAAAAATAGTATTACAAATATAATATAAAATGAAAAGTGGAGAAAAACGTTAGAAATGCTAATTTTCTGAGGAGCTTATTCAGAATTATCTGTCATTGGTATGTGATTGTCGTAGGAGACTCACAACACAACAATATTTACAGCGATTATTTTATGTAATATCTTTATAAAAAGTTCCTGGTTGTTACGCCTTTTTGCCTGCTTAAACATCGTACAGACACGCTCCATACGCAGCATACGTCAAGCATTATTTGGATAGGATGCACTAGCAGTACCGACCGTTTGGACTGGCGGATGCCGCTGGTCTGTAATTTTTTTTACTTAATCAGTTGCATCAATTCTGTGCAATGGATCGACAAATGGTCGCGTTCTAAACGGAGATTATCCGCTAATTAAAAAGATAACGCTGTTAAATAATTCTTACGTTTTTCTTATTACGTAATTATTTTCTAAGGAACGCGATAACTAAAACAAGTTTACAAGTCGCGACAATTAATTATAACCAGTGGTGGTTTCATTAAATTGGGAAATGGGCTGTTTTTCTATTATTTTTGATTTTAAAGATTTTATAGATTTCTACAAAATTATTTATGATTTCCGACAATTTTTTCCCCCTTATTTTAAATTATATGTACTCTTCTATATCTCGCTAGAGAATTTTTTTTTTTAAATAGTTTTTAAATATATTAATAATTTGTCTTAACGCGACTGGTGAACTCTTTTCTGATATTGTGCTCTATCATGTTTACCTTCATATTATAATTATTCTCCCTACAGTCTATCGTAGGCGATGTTTTGGGCCACATTTAAGTTAATATAATATTACATTTATTCATCAAATCACACAATCTGTAATTTACTCATACAATCGTAATTTATAATACTCCATTATGATATATCGCACCATCTTGGCCATAGCGCTTACGATTTGATTTACAAATACCTCTAGTAGTAAATAATGAAACAAAAATACCTTTTTAAATAAACAAGTTGGTTTTATTTAACGGCGGCGTATTTCAGACCGTCCTCGAGACGCTTCATCAGGGTTGAACAAAACTACTTTAAAATGTATCTCGAGATGTATTCATATATTAAAAAATCTGCACTCTAAACCCGAGTTTTTGTAATATATTGGGCAAAAAATACATTATTTTCATGTGACGTCAGGTCTGTGGCAAGCGGGTTTGGGAAAAGCTAGACCAATGTGTCAAGCTTATTGTATTTCGAGAAAACATTTTTGTAGCGGAGTTACATTTTCAGAAATTATAATACAAAAAATGCAACATAACAACAAAAAAGTGTTTTTCTTAAAAATGTGTAAGTTGTATCAAAGTTTATCCAAATTTAATAAAATTAATTAATTAAATTCTCGCGTCTCTTAGCGTGTATTACTCAAAGATATTTGTGATTCATCCGAACATAAAGTTGATTGCTTTTAAAAATTGAATAATAGATTTATCGATTTTATAGAATGTATGTTGAAAATTTATCGTACTCGGTTGATATAGCGGAATTGCATTTACCCAGATTGGAAAAGGTCCAGGTTCAAATCGCTGTAGTAATTAAAACATTTTTTCGATAAACCGATTTTTTTTCTGCGCGCTTTTCTAGTTGGTTAATTTAATTTGTATTATTGTATTTCAAATACATTTTAAGTCGCAGATTTCTGGCTGTAATAAAACCCCATAATATTTTATTGACCATTCGAAGATACGCCAATGACAAGAATTTAATTATAGTAAAGCGATAGCGTTGACAGGCGCAATGCTTACTGGCCATTAGCAACAAGTAAGCATTCAACACATTTAGTCGGAACAATGAAATGTCGACTAATTTGTCCCAGCAGAGATAATTGGATTCGATAATTGTTCTCACAAGAGTACAAATATAATATTTTTCCTTGTACGATAATAAAATGATTGCATATTCACAGCACGTATTTATAATTATTCATCAATCTCCGCACTTATCGCTACTTCGTAAGAAATGTTTTTTAACAAAAATACTAAGAATTTTCTTAAGAACATTACTGCAGGTCTAGTGAATTTCATTATACTTAAAATAAGCCCATATTACCAGACCCGGCGACAGGGGGGAACTAGAGGGACAAGCGCGTCGGGCCCCGAAGTTGAAAAGGACACGGTTCTCTAAACGCTTCTCCCGGGGACGTATTTTTAGAAGATCGCCGACTGGCTGTACACTTCGTAGTCGATCTCTCAAAATATCTTACTACCGCGTTGTATCACACTCAATAGTTGCAATGTAACTGATTTTTATTTCAAAATAGATTCAATGCAGTAAACGACCAGATTTTGCGAGTATCAACTTTTCATTTTCTGTTTCTTTTGATCTCTTTAGTAGTTGAGATTGAGTTGGGACCTGTGTTTATTGCTGTAGAGCTGGGGGAAAGGAGATACGTATTGATTGTCAAAATTCAGAACCCAATACCCTATATGTAAGATAACAAAAAACATTATTAGTGTATTTAACTAAACTCACTCGCTTTCATTACGTTACATTCGGCCCTGTTCTCCTCGCTTACTGCATTTCTGCAAACGTTTTTTTATCAAGTAAAATAATTTAAAACTAAGTGCGTTATATTTTTCAAGGCAGTATTGCATAAATTTATGGAACGCTACAGAAAAGACAGAATAAAAATGAATTAATATGTTAGATTTTTATGACAAATGGTTTTAGTTTTTAAAAACCTTTTATGAGTCACCTTGTATATATTATATTACGATATATATTCCGTCTGAATCTATCTAGGAAGGGGCCTCAAATCATCAGAGTACTAGGGCCCGACATTTCCGACGCCGGGTCTGCACATCGCGAGCAGTCTGTGTACATTATTTACGGTACAAGATTCTCTCTACATTTTACAAGAAATAATTGAACCTTTTTTCAAAACATCTAACCACTCAGTTTCCTAAACAACGTTTTAAATATTACAGCGAAATGTTTTGCTAAATCCCTTCTGGGAGTTTATGGAACATTTAAGGAAAGGATTTACCTGGATAACGATTTTTCTGGAAGAGTCTACGTTTTGGCACATTTAACTACCGGGATCAAGAAAAACAACGGGTAATGAATCCCGGTTCTAGTGATTTTTCCGTAAAGAGCAGGTATCTATATAATGCGAGAGGATTCAATATGAATTGAAACGAATTACCACAATTTTGAAGATTAATAATCAAGGCTTGAGCAAATTTTAATAGTTATTGTTATTGTGTTCGATTGTAACGAAGATTGGTAACTGATTATTCTGTGTTCGTCAATTGTGCTATATAATAAAGAAAAAAAACCGTTGACGAAAGGCACAAGGTGTTATTAGTTAACTAACTGTTGGAACACAACTAGTCGAATTTAATTTTATAACAATCTAAAAAGCATTGAAGATGTTATTAATTAAACATATTCCTGCACTAGAAAAGAAATTTCTCATTCTTTTACCGTTTTCTATGCAACGCAAAATATTTTTTTTATCACTAACGTCTTAATAAAATATTGTATCAATTTTAAGTCTTATTAAAATTATTGTTTATTGTTAATTCGGAGAAAACGCGTAATTGGTTTAATTTTTGTTTCGCTTTTATTATTATTTTTTTTACATCGATCAACTGTTTGTTTTCCAAATAAAATAAATATTTAATGCGCGCGTTGCTTCGCTGAGTGGAGTCAAAATGGGAGTGCACAACTCTATAATGCGGGGCTTCCTTCAACCGATTATTCTTAATTCTTCGAGCAGTGACCGGTATACTAGAAAGAGAACAATTCAATCTTTGTTACCGATCACAGTCACCACAACTACAGTTTACCACGACTAACGGATATGGGAGGTCACTGGTGATCCGAATGGCTAGAGCATGCTACCGACGACGCGTGCAGTCTGCCATTTGAAAAATCAGGAGGTCGGCGACAGATAAAATTCCCTGGGGACGCTCGCTTTAAAGATAGCGTACCATCGTTTGACAGACGTAAAATTAATTTCACCTTATTCACCTTTTATGTACCTACCCGCGGACCACCAAATTCACAGATATGAACTAACGCTAATTCCTTGTTTCAATATTTTCTCTTTGGCAGCACTTACGCAATCAAATAGCTCCACGAATTTTTTAAAATATATGACAATTGAAACTAAAAATTAAACGCTGAAAATATAAACGCATTAATGTAAAAAATACGTCTTGTTTACAGAAAGATTTATTTTCGAAGGGTAAATACTTTTATTGTTGCATGAATATGTCATAAATAATGTGTAGAATGCCCCTCGTCCCGCGACTAACGTTCCGAACCACTCTCTTATATATACACTTTATTTCATGTCTATTCGTTTACTAGTGTGCAGTATCTACCCCTGAAAATAATGTTAGTATGTTATTGTAAATGTAGGTGTGCAGTAGTCGCGTCACTATTCTACTCAGCATCACATCTTGTTCTGTGCTCGACACTCTACCTACTGTCCTTCGTGTGACTTTGAGAAGAGTCTCCATCTGTGTTAATACGCCATAAGTCGATCCACATATTTATTATCTTCATTTCATTCTTTATTAAGCTTGTTTTTGCGACAATTAATTTTATACGTATAATGAAAACATGAATTTTTCGTAAAGTTTTGTATTATCTAGTTTCAGATGACGTAACAATTCAGTCTTTGAATGTTTTAAAAGTAAACGTTAAACATTTATAAACAAATTAATTATCGGATAAGGTTAGTTAGAAACATAAAAATGAACTTGAGAAATAAATATTGCATTCCAGTTAGGACTCAAACCATAGTTTGAACGGAATATCTCTAATAGCTAGTTTTGGAAGCATCACACAGGAGGGAGAACGCATAAACGTGAATAATTGAAACGTTAAGTACCCTCGTAGGTGCGGAGTACCAGTACCGCGGGCGGGCTGCTTTACTTGAGTCAGTAGTACATTGTTATATTATATCAGCACGAGGGTGGAGCGCCAGGTCCGGGCGGGAGGCAGGAGCAGCCCGCAATGTATTCAGGGAAGCTCGAGACTGCCGCACTTCCAACTGGAAGCCGCGCTTTGTTACCGACGATAAAACCACACCACCATTAACACCTTCACCTTCTCGTTTTAGGCAACAGAAGCGCCAAACTTTCGTTTTAACAATACATCCCCCTAAAAATGTATTATTTTTAAATAAAAAACTAGACATTTTATTTTTGTCATGACTACAGCTTCGAGAGGCGCTCATATTAACTGATGTAAATGCCAACTTAAAATATTAGTCGTGACATAAATAAAACCCAATTGCGTGTGTAAAACAAACACTATTTAAAAAAAAATTGTGCTGTGGTGCTAAGTAAATTAATAGTGTTTATTCAATCGTTATTGTGACTGTGATAGGTAACTGATTATTCGCAATTCTTCGAGCAATGACTGATATACTAAAAGTATATCTCTTAAAACCTCTATTTATTTTAAACTGATATTATTTTTTACACAGTTCTTCTTTTTACTCTACACTGATATTTCTACCATATCATTACTATGATTTTTTTCACTTGTCACTCACGTCTACTTATTTTAACCTGTTATTATTTTTTACTCCATTTCTATAATATGCTCTTACTTTAATGTCCTCTATACTCTGTTCCTTACTTCTCACATGTCTTTAGTCTATCTAAATTTTCATTTTGTTTCATTTAATTATTCTCTACACGTCTCTTTTTTGATTTTCCTGCTTTTTACTATTCAATTTGTTTGAATCAGTCCTACCTTACTTCCTACTAATGCACATATCAGCTTTCAGGAATATTAAAACCAATAATAAATAACTAATGGAAATTAATGGCTACCCATCTCAGAACGGGTGCTTTATATGTACCTAGCGAGGTAGGAAGCGGCTAACAGGCTTTCGTATAAATAAAACGAAATATTTATTACTTATTGTACTTTCTGGTGTATTAATTACGTAAAAAATGTTCATATTGACGCGAGATTTAAAATAGAGTTAATAAATTATAGGCACTGATATCAGTATAGAAAGCGTTCTTTCTTTTAGGAAGGATTCCGTTAAGGTTGTAAATGTTTGAATTGATCGAAGAGCTCAGAGGTGATGAGGCCTGCCGGGCGGGAGTCGGGCCGCGGGCCGTTCCGACGCGCTGCGGTCTGATGAATATTAACGCCGGGCTGAACCCGATCCATTTACCTGACGCGCCCCAGGTAGAGCACACCGCACGAGCGGGAGATCAGCGCTAGGAGCATCTCGGAGATTAGACTAATGTTGAAATTCAACACACGACAATTTTGATTACAAATAATTGCGGGAAACATTTAAAATAACTAATCTTATAATGTTTCTAATGTTAACTTTGCGGTTAGACATAATTACTTATTTTAAAAAAAAACTTTGAAATAACTGCCGTGATTAATTTGACGTCGACCCGTTTCAATACCACTGCATCGTCTGAATGCGCTAACGTTTTATGTACGTAATAAGTAAATCAATGAATATTGCTATCATTATTCTGCTGCAATGTACGTTCACGATGACATCAGCTCGATCAGTGTGAATCACATCAAATGTTATCGTGCGCTTTGTAACAAAACCATTAATTCTCTTGTTTTATATTATTTTACTTACCTCGAATTACGGACGTACTTGACAACACGAGGCGCGAACTTGCATTCAAATATATACATTCAATCATTATCATCAATACAATTTGCAATATACAGGGTGTAACAGACCCAATCCGCATTATTTCACGGGTGGATATCGGACTAAATTACCAATCGAAGGATCGATACGGAAAATATAATCGATCGACATTTTTACAAACTTCTAAATAAATATTTGAGAAAATGAGCTATTATCTTTGCTTCAGGCCCGCTGACATGTCATCTTACAGGTCATCTGACAAAAATAGTCCGGCCGCTCGAAGTTCTATAACCTCTTATGTTTCAAAATAATATTATTTGGAATCAATAAAATATTCAAATTAATCAAAATTATAGCAAATTTATGACTTTTTAAAAATGCTTATATCTTTGACATGGTTGAGATATTTTCGACTCTATACAGCGTGAATATTTTCGACTCATATTTTTAATATGTAAGTATCTGTCTACCCTAAAATATGATATATATAATGTGTAATATATAATGTGTACTGGGTGTAACACTAAGTGTGTTACACCCAGTACACATTATAATTCTTCGCTACCTCTAGATGTCGTACCGCGGTGATATATTGTCTAAAACTTTCCTTAAAAAGGTCAAACACGCTGGAAAAGTTAAAAGATAATAGACATATGATGCCTTTTATGTTTATATATTGTAATACACAGAAAATAAATATTATTTTTTTATTCGAGTATATCCATATTTTTCGATGTTAATAATCATCATCGTTTCGATGATACAAGCGACGCCCTGCGGCGATTATTCAAAAGCCTACTTTTAAATAATCTAATAGAGGAACGGAGATGTTTGCGTCTTCGCTAACATCATATGGATTACTCGCGTTTAAAGAAGAATAGGGAGATCGATATGAAGAGCATTTTGAGAATGTTTATGTATATGTTCGTACTGTATTGTCGCGTTTGAAATAATATAGTAAATAGGTATTATAGTTGACATATAAAAATGATGTAAAGATAGTAATCGTAATAATAATTTTTAGTCCAGCGTATGTAATGTGTTTGGAATATCTGATTTATGTTTTAAAACAAATATAAAATCTTCAAACAGCCATAGCGAAAAAAATTGTAAGCCTGGAAGCAAATTGGAAGGAAATTGAGGCATAATCTAAAATTCTTCCTATACAAGGGGTGTTACTGTTCCTTTTAATAAAAATAAATTTTAACAATGATGCTCTAAATAGGGTGGCTTTACACGGAAAAAATAAAAGAGGTGTAGCTAATCTGAATTTAACAATTCCTAAACTCAACGATAATAGAATTTGTTGTTCCTATAATAAAAAATAAATTATCTAGGTTTTTAAAAAAGAGTACGCTTTCTCCCAATTTGGAAGAAATGATAAAAAAAAGGCTTATAATCTGTCTTACCTGTAAAAATAAAATTAATTGTTTAAACTGTGACTGATTAATTGTTATGTTCCGATTATATTAAATGTAATAAAATGGATACAAATGTACCTGCAAACAAACATCTATCAATACGTTTTGTGGTTCTATTATTAATTAAAAAATAAAATATAAATTAATTAATTTTTTTTGATAATGTTTCAAGGTCTGCTGGCCTTAAATAGAAGTACAGAGCGTAGTATATGGAGAACACATTGCCGAAGAATATTTTTCGCTTTCATACATACAAATAAGATTACAAATGTAGTATTTTTGACCACATAAGTTAGGGGAATTCGTTCGAGCGTACTTAGCTTTCTGTAGTACATTTGTCTTCAGAACTAAAGTCGACACTGGCTCATTAGTGCACGTGTCCGTTGTTACCTATTACGGCTATAAACGATTGCTTCAAACTTTGAACAAGCTAAGATAAGCTAAGATAATGAGACGCTACGGAAGTATATGAATTAATCTGGGTCTGACAAAAAATGTATCGAGTCTCTTATAAGGACGAGTAAGTAACAACTTCCCTGAAGCCTTCTGATACGACTCCGTTGAATAAAACTTTAAAGATGCCTGGCGTTGAAGACAGGCGAGGCTGCAAGGGTTCGATAAGAACTCCCTTTCCCGCAAATTTACAATAAATTGAGGAGTTTTTCACAAAAACTATCCCCAACTTTGAAAAATTCTAATTTACAGAATAGATCCATGATTTAGAATTACTTATCATTTTTTAGGTGTGGCCTACATTTAAATGTTGAATAGTTGATCATATTTTAGGAATAATTTAGAAATAAAAAAAAGTGGTTTTAATAAAAAGATATCTTTAATAATGAATATTAAGTATTAAGTAGTTTAAATTTTCTGTTAGTGACAGAAAACTTGTATTAATTCCCGCCTGGAATTCAAACAAGCAATCGGTAAGAATATTTGCTGTAATTACATAATAATTATTTTAATGTTTTGCGTGCTTGAAAAATTCAGTTTTAATTAGTTTTCATTCAGTTCAATTTATTTATTCTTGTTCTGAAGTCTTTGTGTCTGGAGTAAGTGAGTTATCCCGCATCGGAACGGAAAGGTTAAGTGATTTTTATAAAAGTAAACATTAAAAAGGTAAAATGACCTTCCTTCCTCCTTTCTCTATCATTATATTTATTTTAGAGAGGCTAGAATTATTTGCTAGATAATTTTTGGCCTAAAGAATGCTGCTCAGCTAAAAGAACAATAATATTAACATAACTAATAAAAGGTTAGTGCAGTTCATATATCATATGTCTGTTTATTATTAATCGGAAAAGTGGGAACCAGCTATCGAAGGCATTTACATAAACAGAATGAATATCTACATATAATATTTAATTCATAAAAATCGCATGTGTTTAAATAAGCGTGGTCACTGAACACTGATGAAGCTCGCATCATCCGCAGCTGCAATTGGAAGCTTTAGCGATGCAGTTGCATCCAAATGTATGCAATAACCTGCCTCACTAAGCTCGCTGCACAAACACATCACAAACATCCCCCCCCCCTACACACAGTTTGCCACAAACCGCAGGCGTACGTTTCATAGAAGCATTAGTGTGCAAGGGTTGTTAAATACACTCGGCATCATCCAAAATATATCATTCGTCCATAAATAATTCTTTCTCGACATTAAATCACCCAGGAAATGTAAAAATGATTAAAATATGCTGAAAAATTACAAATAAAATAAGAAATCGTTAAAATTGTTCATATCTGAAAACATCCATGAAGGCACTGACAACAATTTTCACTGAAATATAACGCATCGGTACCTTAAAAGATAAACGAAAACTTTAAATCTCCACCCCTATGCCTCATTTCTTGTATAGTCTAATCAAGGGTTGAAAAGAGTTTACAATAAAATAAGTGTTTTGTGTAAAACTTTCAAAGCCATCAAAAAAGGTTTCCAAGCCGAGAAAATATTAAAAATGAAGAAAAAAATCTTTTATACTTATTTTCATATCTAACCTAACCTAACCTCGTCCAATTGCCAATGCCAATTGGATATTTTTAATTTATAAAATGAGAAATTATACCTAATATAATATCAAAATAAGCTTTAATAAGTTAATTGCCTTATAAACAGAATATTTATTCAACGAATTATAAATATCTCATAGAGTCGAAGTTATTTTTATTATATTTAATGGAAAGATATGGAAGTACGGGTAATTACAAGGCTTACAACCTGTATTCTGCTGGCTTAAGTGATCGTTTTATACAAATATAACTAACTATTCTCACCCATTAATCAATCTCCATATCTATAAAATTTTTGGACGTTCAATATATGTTACAATGTGGAAACACTACAAATACACTATCGCCATCTGTATCATACTTCCATATCTTTCCATTAAATGTAATAAAAATAACTTTGTCTCTATGAGATATCTATAATTTTTTTAATAACATTGTCTTTGTAGGTGAAAATCCAGTAATTGTGTGTTCTTGGACATATTGGAATATTTATTTTTTAGAGATTTGTATTTCCACACTACGCCACTGGAATGTTGGCCGTAACACCGACTTCCTTTATTTTATAATTACATTGTTAGATAAAGAAATCAAATGACAACAAAAACAAATAATAAATTATCCGTTATCAATCCAAAAAGATGCCAGTTTGGAATTAATGGTTCTTACGTTAATCAGCAATTGTATAAAAATCAGTAAATAGTAAACAGCAATAACTAAACAAATTTCATAAATAATTCATATATTTAATGCGTAATAAAATGATAACGTGTTGCATTTTATACGAAATGATTATTCATTATTATAGTCCGACAGTGACCATATCCATAGTTTACAAAGGTGGGAAATATTAAATTATGCATAATTATTTTATTCACAGAAAAATGTAACCGGTGAACAGCAAATCCAAGAAAATAGCGATACTAATGAATAATATTATAATGGCTGGTATTAGATCAACAGATAATTATTAATAAATACATATATTATGAACCCGAGGCGTAAAAATATCTAATACGACTTGATGACTCACGTCATAATCTTATAATTGTCCATGTTTTCTGTCTTGCTGTTTTGTAATTTATGTCGCTACATTTCACAAAATCAAATTTATCGGAAGAATTTTCTCTCTGGCTCAGTAATTGAACAAGAATTGAACGTCATATTTCGTTAGTCGAACGAGGATTTAATATCTTAAATTAAATTAGTTTGGCTGGATAACCGAACATGATTGAAATATTTACCGAATATATGATCTGATTGGGTAGCTTGACGTCGAGAGCGTGAATGTACTCTGGGTAAGTGTTATCATGAAAAAACTTCATATGGAATGTGATTATAAGTAATTTTTGTTATATAATCAAATTAAAAATTAAATTGATCAACCTTCCGTAGAAGACGATTTATTTTTCTTAAAAATATAATCCCAATCGACGTCGTACTGAAAGAGATATCGTTTACGTAGACATATTTAATAACGTTTTTATCTTCTGTATATTATGTAAAATTGTATGAATAATTATCTGTTCCTACTTGTGGAGGGCCATCGCCACCGAGGCCGCCCAGCGATATTGAACGCATCCAGCGAGGTGATACTCGCGTCAACTCCCACCGGTCATAAAGACAAGGGGTACTAATGACGCGCAATAACAATGCAGAGGGGGCAGCTGCACTCGGCCGGGCCGAACCGTCATCACTCTGCCCATCATCATTACGCAGTGGGTAAATTAATTTTATTTTTATATATTATATAAATTCGGGTCGGGAGCGAGTTTGCTCGGTCGTGTAGGACGAAAATCAATTCGACTAATAACACCTGTGTGACGAGTATTATCATCTTCTACCCCGGTCATTTAATTCTTAGCTTAACCCTTCCTAGCCATGCAGTTACACAGGTCTACCGAACCAAATAAATCTGTAATATTTCCGCAATATTAAAATAATATTTTAGTGAAAAACCGAAAAAATGAATTATTTTTCAATTTAATTACGTGTAAAATTGATTACATTGCATATCAACTGCGATAAAAAATACAATTTAAAGAAAGGAGAGAAGAAATCATGCATTAATTTCACAGTGAAAATGATAACAAACATGCGAATATAAGAGAGTCACTGATTATTCCTCAGTTTAAATAGTAAAAAACTCTAATTTCTTACGGTAACACGAATTCACAGTATGGCTGAGTACGAGTATTTTCTATCACGGTATGGTGAAGGTTAAGCAGAGCTGAAAGAAAACAGATCCTTGAACTTTATCGTAATGTTTCTCTGAGTGTATTTGTTTGAGGGCCGGTTGTGTGATCAGTAGCAGATTTTGACCGTGGTAAATTTTTACAATCAATCCCGCTTAATAGTATGGCAAGGCGAATAATCATCAAATACCTGCGAATCTTACGAAATCGATTTATTTTAAATATTCACCGTTAACTTTACGTTTTATCTATAGCTTTATTCACCCCCGAATCATCACTAAAATAGCGGAATATTGAATGATTGTCGCATACTGCAATTTTCAAATAGCAACGTGTCAGATGACTTTTGAAACAGATGTTAAGAGTCCGTCATTTTTAACTAAGGATTGATGGTTTTATTATCGAATATCAGAAAGTTAAATTAATTTACTACCGAATATACTTTCGATGAGTAAATATTTTTACCGATGATCAAATAATTTTCGTGTAGGAAAAGAAGCAGCCGCGGTCTTCGGATGATCGCGATTGCTAATAGTGAAACCTGGCGGGATAACCGAGATGGAGATGTAATAACTGTCACGGGTGCGCTGTAGATAAAAACAAATGATGAGAAATGCGTCAGGTCAAGATCAATTGCAGCCACGATTTTTATTACGCTGGCCGTCGTGTTTATTGATGATTTTAATGGCCACAATGTCAATGGGATCATTAACAAATCACGTTATTGGACGGTTTTGATTTATCGCAATGTTAAGGTTTGACTTCCAATTCGTTGGAAATTATTTTCGCGCAATATCACAATCGATAACTTAAACCAAAATGACGTAAATTATGTTGTACAATATAATAAATTATCCTCAGTGTATATACATGCTCGTCTATTGAACACTTCTAATCAAATAAATACAACTGTTATAAGAAAGAAAACGAAGAATTGTAGTAATGTGTAGTAAAAAACGTGCAAAGTTTTGAATATTTAATATAAAATTCTGATCAAAAAATGTTCAATTAATGTGTTATAATTTTAGAACATTATGTATAGTCAATATACTAAAAACAACTACATATTCTCAAAAATTACTATCCAAAGAGTGAGAAAAATAAAAAGATTAGTCCCCTCAATAAAAGTGAAAGGAGGAGGAAGGATAGTATGTGAATGTGAGAGTAGAGTGAAGAAATGTTATTCTAAGGGTTTATCAGATATTTGTCCAAATGATGTACTCGAAATATTGCAGAATAGCTCAGAAAACCATACACATAAGACTACTTCTGGACGGCCACGAATATCTACATGAGCTTGAGGCTGGCCAATACTTCTACCAGTGCGAGATGCACATTCCAACACTATTTTTCCCTATTGTCCATCATATTTTTGACAAGATTTCTGCCCTATTGCCACTTGAGCCTGCAGATTTTTTGGGCCTCTATCTCGGTTCCCTGGCAAATTTTTAGGCACTCGATTTCTCGGAGATATTCCAAGCGCAGGCCTTTCACAGGCCAACATTTAATTTGTAAGTAAGTACTACACCACTAGTTGTTGGCTTAAATCTCCGAAATCGAATGGCATTGAAGATGTTTAGGTCCTCAACAGGTTAAATAAGTTATATTACAGGCAATTTATAATAATACAAATTTACAAAGATAGCACACACATTGTGGCTTGACATTTACATTTTATTATGTACATATACTAGTCAACTAGTTTCAAACCTATCTTTCTTCAGGACAATATAGTATAGACTATCCTAAGTACAGATATTTAAATAGAAGGTTAAGAGGACAGAGCACCAGCATATCAGAGTTGTCTGATATTACAATATTATAAGTTAGTCTATACTATATTGTTCTGAAGAAGGTCGGGTCTAACTAAAACTAGTTGACTTTAGTGTATGTACATAATAAAGTAGTTTAAAACTAAACATGATTTTATTTAATTACAAAAATTCTAATAATTGGTGAGATGAGAGAGATAATTGATTCGATTCGAAGGTATCAGCTCTCAAAAATAGTGCAAACGATATACCAGGCAGGTACTAGGTATCTATTAGCCTAATCCATTCGTATACGATTTGTTCGTAGTACTAGTGACAGTATTGAGTCTTTAATTAAATTCAATTACAAAAAATGGAACCACTTTTCTAAACTATTTGCATAGAAATATTATAAGAATTTTAGCATCCAAATTACAAAGAGTACAATTTTTATTTATTTTTAATAGGTGGGTAAAAAATAACATTGAATATTTTCATTGATTTAACATTAAATTTGAATAAAATTGGAATCATATTTTATTTTTGTAAATCAGTTTTCATAGCTGTAGAATTAATGAGCAATCTAAATAAAATAGATTGACTGCAGAAGGCCATCTAGCGTTCGTTATAATATATATAAAATGTGTTTATTCAGGGGATACCCAGTCAATTAGTCATAAAACTGCGTTAGAAAATTTCATATCATTTATATATATATATTTATATAATTTAACTTTTTGTTTTATTTTCACAATTCAGAGTATCTATTTCGGTACTTCGCACATGTTAGGCGAGTGCTCCGTCTTAGCTACTTCCCCAGTAGACTGTGTAAAATAAGGATCGTATATACACTTGAATTTATATATTTTTAGTGATTCTAATTTCTCAACTATAAAAACGTGTATTCTGTTTTTCATTTAATTCTCCTAATTATCTTAAAACGTTTTCGGATTGTATCTAAATGTCTCACTAGGGTTACATATCAGATGCACTGAGTATATTAAAAATAAAATAATATAATGCTTTTTTTTTCGTGTTAGAATTTGTTACATTTATTTATTTTTTTGATATATTAATGCATTATTAACATCAATTTTTAATATTTACTAATATTTAATTTATTAATTATTACTTCTGGTGAACTTTTTATCAAAGAGCTAAAGCTATTTGCAAACTGTCATTTTTACATCTCGTTATTGTCAGTAGTGTCCCCGCATTTATGAATAAAATAAAAATATGCAGGGGTGGTACGGTACATACGTCTGAGACAAGTGTTGCGTTTAAAAAACTAAATCAGTTCGGGTAGTCCCCTTCTCGTAATTTAATTACAAAAAAAATATATCAACCGATAACGTAAAAATTGCTTTGTGTATTTTTATAATGTGATAGATGCTAACAGCTTCAACAGGATGATATCCATTAAATGTATATTGCATATATTGCAGTGCACTCGCTATCATATTATACCGGCACAATAATCACTTTAAACGCGGCACATCGCTCCGAATTATGAATATTCATGTAATATTGACATCGCGTGGACAATGTCCCTTGAATACCTCGCAAGAATGCGGTTTCAACACCGCTGCTGGATGCGAAGCCATGTTTTCCAAGTTCAGGAATTCACGGTGACGTGTCAGGCTGCGTGACCTTCCGGTGGCATCACCTCAGCCTCGTGACCTCTCTATATTCCGCGATAAGGAAATTGTCCCACGCAATGGCTCCAATGGGAACGGATAAAATTTCGTTGGAATCGATCAAAAAACATATCTATTAAACAATCATAATAAAATTATAATTTACATTAAGGTATAAATTGAGCATAAACAATTTTGATTAATTTAACGTCGACTAGTTTCGAAATGTTTTTCAGATCGCTCGCCCACTAACCGATTCATAAAATAAAATGTGCGAAGAAATCACTCTCACAGATCTCAATTAAGGTGGCTTGGACACGTTTGGAAATGTCAGAAAGACAACTGCGTGACGATGTTTTTAGATTTTTTGACTTACGTTCTACAAGATTGATTCGAGCTGAAAATTAAGGATTTGCTCTTGAAGGTGTTTCATATCAAAATTTGAAGTAGTCGAAGACGTAGTGAAATGTTTTATAATTATTTGAAGGTTTTTGTCTTCTTAGTCGTCATTATCTTGAATCTTGACGTAGAAGCAGTTATCGCGGTGTGATAATATTACAGCTTAAATTATCCGGAGCCATTTGTTTCGAGTGGAATGTTTGTAGTAATTTTTGAACTAATGTATATAGTAATTTTTTAATAAACTTGAAAAAGCAAACGCCACGCCGGCACAACCTATATCTGTCCATTTTATTTATTTTTTATCGTTTCATCACAAATTTTGTGACGAAACTGCATGGGAATTATTTGCTATAAAATCGCGTTACTAATTGTATTTACTACAATAATATTTACTACAATCTCTATTTTCCATTATTGCGAAGTTTTATCGTTTATTAATGTTTATTGTTACACTATTTTTATTACGGTAATTTCTTTTCCTTTATCAGCATGACGGAAGTACGTCTTTATTGAATTAATCTATCGAAAGAATGTATTTAATCAATTATTACACTTTTCTAAATCAATGAATATCCTAGTCGACCGAATACACCGCGCGACTTTACATTTTGTGTATGCAATTGGAATCATATTTTTCGGTATGGAATTAATCTATTTTACAAATGGTAAAAAAAAACAGTTAAAAGAGAATTATGTTATACATCGTAAATGTTCCAGAACCTATTTCATTGAGAATTGTTGAAGAGTTAGACATTTTTAAGGAGAACACATTTTTGTTGTGAAGTTGCATTTTCAGAACATAGTTCTGTGCTATTTTAATCCTAATTAAATTAATCAATTACAAAGATACAGAAAAAATCTTGTTATAGAATTTTTTTTTAGTTGCAATCGGAATTCGAAGAGGAATATGTTTAGGTTCGAATCCAGATAGCGACAATTTTTTTTTTTTTTTTGATAAATAGACTTTTCTGCATATCTTTCTATTTGATTAATTTAATTTTTAGTTAGAAATTGTTAACATAATATACATACATATAAATAAATTTACGGTCGGGGCGAGGCAGGTGGAAATAAGTTTCAGCAGTTGGTTTATTTATAAGCTACGAGCTGATTGAGTTGCTGAAACTCGTTGCTGAAGTTAAAGTGAATTTGGAAGCGCGGATTGTGGAATAGGTTTTTCTCTTTTTCCGTTGACAATTGTTCCATCCCATTAGTCGAAGAGGCCTCCTGTACCCCCTCTCCCTCTCTAGGAAGCCGGTAAGTGCGAAAGAAAAAGTTTTAGAAGAATACTTTAGCGATCTGATAGAAGTGCAGTGACGAAATGATTGTTGAAACTTTCCTCCGCTTCAGACGACCCGAAACTCGTGCAAGGCACAAAATTACGATTTTATGACAGTAGGGATATTAAAAGTGTATTTATAATATTTTATTAATAGAACTGACTAGAGTAGATTACTATAATCGTTGGAAATAAACAAAGAACATAAAATAATCCAATAACCATCACAAATTAACGACTAGCCAATTCTAAGAATGCTCCCAAAATATAATCCATTTCATTTCAGTTCGGCTATGGCTCTATCGTGACGATACTAAAAACTAAAGATAGAAAATTACCAATTTTTAGATAGATTTCGATACAAATATTATATGTTGCAAATGGTTTTGTCGCAATTTTTGGAAAATTTCAATGCACTTTCTTCGATATACATATGAGATAATATAAAAAGGATATTATGTAGTTATCACATTTCGATTAGTTCTGAAAAAATTAACCTTGTTATCTTCTGGACTAAGTAACCGGCCTGATTAGCCTTCTTGTTTCAAAATAGTGGCTATTTTAAACCACTAAAAATTCGTAACTCATTAATTAAAATTCTCAAAAAAAGTAGTAGAATATTAAATGCAGTGTAATATTTTAAATATGCAGTGCAATATCTCGGGTTCAAGTCTTTGTCGCAGCTCAGCCTTTTTCGATAAAAGATTTTTAAGATTTATCTAGTTATCACATATTTTCGTTTAATTATCAATGAAAGAGATGTTAAAAAAATCCCATAAAAAATTACCATATCATATAAAATTAATAAATGTAGATAATCAACTCATATAGCTTAACTTCTCGAAGTCTAAGCCAACCAGAATCAGGTAGTACTCACTAAGTAACATTAAATATACCACCGACTAACCGTCACCTTCCAGGTTCCCCTTAATACAAAAGCAAAAAAACATGGTCGCGTTTTTTGTCAAGGTATTACAGAACAAAGGAAGGTCGTTCTGGTGGAACTTGATGACCTTCGAGTGTGGATTAAAACCCTTGCCCCAATAACAGAAAAGTTTGCTTGTGCGGGTCCATCTAAGCGCTGGGTTGCGCTGCGCTGTGATTTATAATCGTTACTTGTATAAAAAGAGACGCATAATTGATTGATTTTCATTTTAGTAGGTATCTCTGAAAAACGTAATAATAAACTCGGAAATAACTTGCGGAGATTGGCACAAAAAAACTGTGACTAATTTAAATATGAGAATAAACGAACATCGCCATTGCCTAAAAAATAATACCTTATCGGAATTATTGATAGCTTTACACACCTATACTAAAACATCTCCACTGGGTACCAAATAAACGATTACTAATGAATAACTTAGAAACTGTCAAAATACAAAATAATTCAAATTTCAAGAAACAAATAATGAATAACGTTCCCTAATCCTTCACATTTACTTTCCATATTCCCATTAACGACCGAAATCTCCTCGCTTCAACTCTACCTGAATAGGTCAACACGAAACTATTTAGTTTGTTTATTACCTGAAGATGAGAAGGACTGCATGTCTAGAAACTAGTAGTAACGAAATAATTCAACGTTTGTGTAGTTCAAGATTAAGATTAATTAGGTGGTTTGGTCATATGGAACGGATAGAATGGTGAGAGATATATGTGACGCAAGTGTTGTTGACACCGAAAGTAGAAAATGTTCGCGGAAGACTCGGAACGACCGGGTAAATCAGATACTGGAGGATGGTCTTGTTAGAAGCCTCAATAAACGGCGAGCTCGTATGAGAAGATGTATAAATTGGGATGAGTCGAGAATTGTGTGTCAGGACAGAAGAATGCGGCGCTCTATCCTCTCTGCCTAGCCCCGCGCAGAAACGGCGTGATGGTAAGTTAGTTAGATAGTTAGTCGTGTAGTTGAAATGTAATAATCCGGCTACACCACAACACCGCCATGTCAATTAATGATAATCGTTTTATGGTCATCCAGAGGTTGTACCAATGAGGACTAGAGCAGAATTCTCTCGCACCTTCTACAACGGTTACAAATTTAAATAAACAATTATTCAATTTATAGCTGAATCGGATGCCCGTTTGTACACATGATTGGCACGCAATTTATTTCCGAAAACGTAGAAAATTATAGAATTGAAGACTGGTTTTGCGGTGGGATCTTTTCCATAACTGGTTGTTTACTCGCTATTGACTTGTAACACAAGATTGCGCAAGACATTCCATCCAGGAGAGCGTTTGAGCTCTGCGGTAGTCACCGAGTCACGTGTCATTTCATCTCTTGCAAGGGAAAATATTCACATTCGAGCGATGTCACTTTAGGGATGTTCTAATTCTTAATGTGACATCATTTATTTTGAGGTAGTATATGGACCGACTTAGCTCGATACTAGGTGCCGTGTGCCGAGTTTAAGTAAATATCAGTCGGCATATCTGAGTATGAGCTAAAATAATTAGAAAATTTAGAATTCATTTTTACCTTTCGCTTTTTGCACATTTTTATAGTTTTAAACATTTATATTATTTATGTTTTGTATAAATCCTATATATATATAAATATGTACATAAGTGTGATTATTATTATATTACTAAGTAAATTTATAGGAAAAAAATCATATTTTCAAATTTATACAGAAATATTGGCAGCTACTTTCCAAATGACTCGATTAAATATATTATTTTATAAATTATTTAACTATGAATAAATATTTAATTATTTAACCACTTAATAAGTAATTTTTTATAATCAACCGGTTTCGAAAAACACCATTTACTTCATGTAAAATTAATTATCCAAAAATATGTGACGGTTTAAAATTAAATTAAAAAAAATATTTTTTAAGGAGAACATTTTTATTGTGAAATTGTTTGAGGTTCCGTAAATATAAAGAGTGTGGCTTTCAAATAATGGAACGACAGATGATTTGAAAGTGCAACACATAAGTTCGAAAATTTATCGTGAACTTACTGTGTTGGTGTAGCATAATCGGTTAATGCATTTCCCCGTACAGGAAAAGATCCAGGTTCGAATTCCGGTAGCAACAAAAATATTTTTTCGATTAATTGATTTTATTTGTATATCTTTCTAATGAATACATTTAATTTGTATTAAAATAATATTTTTTAATTTTTTATTTATTTAATTCTTAATTTTAATTGTTACGTTGAAAGATGTGGACATTGACTTGCGGTTAAATTTAGTAGGTTATTTTTCATGGTTTATTTATTTCAAATGATTATAAATAATTCAATATAAGACCAACATTATTCATATGAAAAACAGGCAATCCCGAATTTTTAACAAAAGTATGATCTTTTTCTAATAAATGATTGGAAAATTATGAAAAATCATTAAAAACAAAGTGAAATAATCTATAAAATAATGAGTTAATTTTTCAAATGTAAAAAAAAATTAAATATAGATTTTATTGATTTATTTATTTGGAAAAATAAAATGACCAAGGACGGACAATATATCGATCGAGATGGTTTTCGCTTGCAGGCCATTATAAAAGAATAACGTACGAAATATTTAGATGTTGCTATTATTATAAATCGTAAAAGCTTTAAAATACGTCATATTTATCTAACATATAATTCTAAATATAAACGTTAAATCTAACATCAAATATATTACAAAAATAATGTTCAATAATAATATTAGCTGCTTATTTAATTTTTATTTCCGCAACGTATTTTATAAAAGATTTATGGTTTAGGATGCTTCTGTACTGGCCAACTAAAATAGAGTAACGAAATTGTAAAAAATGCTCGATGATGCGTGACCGGGTATTATTTGGAAAATTAAATCATTACAACAATGTGACAGCTACGAGGGCTGTCTGAAAAATTTCCGACCTCAACGTGAAGATGGCAGCACTCATCAACAAAAGTTGGGAAACGTGTTTGCACATGCTTTGATAAGTACTCACTACAATTTCAGACATTTTCGAGTTCGCAGTTGTCGTTTAATGATCGTTTGAGTGAGTCGATATGAGTTTTTGTGAAAATGGAAAAAATCGAGTATCGAGCTGTCAGTTAGTATTTGTTTTTAAAAGACTAGTTGGACGCTGTATACAGTGACTCTGCACCATCATTAACCATGGTGAAAGTTTGGGCAGTTGAATTTAAATGTGGTCATACCAGCTCGGGTGACGATGAACGTTCGGGACAGTCAAAAACTGCAACCACTGACGCTAACATCGCTCAAGTTCACCAAATGGTGCTGGACGACCGTTGAATTAAGGTTAGAGAGATAGTAGAGGCTATTGAAATGTCAAAATAATCAAGATACTGAATTAAGATTTAGGCATGAGAAAGCTGGTCGCACTTTGGGTACCGCGTTTGCTCACTCCGAACCAAAACATTTCCAACGCTCTTTTGACGCTGTTTAAGCGCAATAAATGAGAGTTTTGGCGCCGATTAATTACCGTACTGTACTGAGATTACTCGGATACACCATTATACTCCAGAAACAAAAACACAGTGAAAACAGTGGACTGCGAAGGGAGAATCGGCTCCAAAAAAGGCAAAGGCTGTTCTTTCGGCTGGGAAAGTGATGGCGACTGTTTTCTGGGATAGCCATGGAGTTGTCTTAATCGATTGTCTTGAAAAAAGAAAAACCATTACAGGAGTATACTATGCATCATTACTTGACAGACTGAAGGCAGAAATTGCGAAAAAAGGCCACATTTGCAGAAAAAAAAAATGTTTCACCAAGACAATGAGCCGTCTCACACCTCAGCGGTTGCCCAGGATAAAATCTACGAATTACGGTTTGAACTGCTTGACCACTCCCCTTAATCACCAGATCTAGCCCCTAGCGACTTTTTTTTATTCCCTAAGCTAAAAGTTGCCCTCGAAGGACTGAGATATTCGTCAAATGAGGAGGTCATCACCTTTATAAGTAATTATTTTGCAGAGAAAGACTCAGAGTACTATTTGGAAGGGTTAAAAGGATGGGAAGATCTCTGGGAGAAGTATATAGACTTAAAATGAAACTATGTAGAAAAATAAAAATAAATTAGAATAAAAAATGTCTCGTTTTTTTGTTAGGTCGAAAATATTTCAGAGAGTCCTCGTATATTAAGCTCTCGCATTCATAATTTGAATTGATTCCTATCATTTATTATCTCTTCAAAATATTAGATATAATCCTCCCCGCTGTGGACAGCATGATCAGTAAAATTAATCCGACGCTTGTCCACATAATTATCTGCAACTCGTCTTATTTCTAGAAGTATTTTTAGAATAACAACATGTTTATATAATATTGTAAATATGATAGTAGGTGTGCTCGTGTGCCGATTAGGATACTGTGAGTATATGTGCGATGAGACTTATTCATAGATATTGGCAAAATTAAACAAATCATTATAGTTTTCAACTGGGAAGAGTTAATTGTCACGTTCACTAATCTATCTAGTGTCTATCTAGTGTCGAACCAACGATAAATGCATAATTTTTAAGAGAAATAAAAAATTTGTCACGAGATCGATAAAAACAGAAAAACTATTATAATATATTGACTGCACAGGACTGTTCGACTCAAAAACCTGCTTTCAATTTTTTTAAAAAGATTCGATCTTTCTTGCCCTTCTAGTATGATTCTATCCTGTTCTGGGTAGCGATGGTTAAACAGTTATTTAAACTGTTAATGATCATCGGTAACTGATTATTCGTAATTCTTCGAGCTATCACCGGTACACAAGAAAATAACCCTCCGATAGATAAATCTTAGTTGCCAATCATCGTTACAATCTGTGGTGGTCTATCGCTTCCACATACATGCACATATATACTCCGCGATTATATTCAAAATAACACGTGAGTGCTGGTATAATTTATGGGGGCACCAGCTTCTCATACTCACAACCAAGTGTTAATGTAGGTGACTATTTTTCTATCATCACTGTTTCGGAGTTTGCATCGTGATGCATGAATGAATTAAGAAAAGTGCAAATAATAGGTGTACCAGAAAAGAATGTCGTTTTTTTAATAAAACAATTTAGTGCATTAAATGTATTTATTTATTAAAACTTAGTTCAAAATATAATTGCCATCGTTTGATATAACCTCCTCCCACCTCTCAGTCAATTTTTTAATACCACGTTCGTAAAATTCAGCTGGTTTCGATGTAAAATACTCAGATATGCCTTTTGTGACATCCTCATAATTTTTGTATTCTTTTCCCTTTAAAAAGTGTTGCATTGACCGGAACAAATGGTAATCCGATGGAGCAAGATCCTGTGAATATGGTGGGTGACGTACAGTTGTCCAACCTAGGGCTTTAATTTTTTCTTTCGTAATTTTTGAGGTATGCGGTCGTGCATTATCGTGCACTTTCTTTCTTCATGAAATGGTAAAGTATAATATTTCGAATAAATTCCTCATTCGGTACAAAGCTCTCCATTGTATATAGGATTGTAAATTTTTTTGTTTAAAAGTCCTAGTACACTCCAGGTATACAGGTAGACAGAGAAACAACACAGAACACGTTGCAAAAGTTCGACTGCCGAAGCACAATTGACCACTCAAAAGCGATAACAAAAAAAACGACACACTTTTCCGGTACACCCATTATGATAAAATACATAAATAACTTTAAATTATATTTCATCACAGTTGGAACAACACTCGAGCGGAGCAATTGGGCGATGGACGATGATTTCGATGTTTAATATACATTAGCATGTAACCCGAAAAAAATTCACCACCAAAGTGATAGATTTCGAATACAGAGGCGAAAAATCCATAGATAAAGTATAAAATAAAGCATATAATAATACACCTATAGACTTCTCATCTATACTTTGACAATAGTAAATTTGACGTTAGAATAACCCGCAAACGATTTTAACCACGGGCGTTAGTAAAAGTTATCCTAGTAAAAATTGACTACTGATCATACAACCGGCCTTTAGTGCAACTGAAGCAAATGGTCCTCGACTGAGCGCGAATAAGACCAAATACAGTAATCAGATGAGGTATATATATGAAATAAGAGTAGAGAACTTGCCCACCTGGGATACAGATAAAATGAAAACTAAAAATAGGGAAGTTAAATATCGTATTGAGCAAGCTCCAGCGACATTATTCACTGAAAAAATTATAGATAAGTTTAAAGAATTCGAGGTGGGGTTTTACAGATGACTATTAAAGCCAGGCTGATGAGGTCATTAATGATGTTGTGTTGATTCGGGTACGAAAGGAAATTAAAAAAATATAGAGATCTGTAAATTCTAATACTTGGCCATATTAAGAGCCATCCAGAAAAATATCTGATTCAATGCAAATTTGTCTGCAGAAGCGGTCTTGAAATTCTAAAAAAGTAATAGAATAGTAAATAATCTAAGACGATGGTTCGGGAAGTCCACAGTCTAACTATTTTGAACCGGTGCAAATAAAATAATGACCACAACATTATCGTTATCATTCGATAGGCAGACAAGCACTGGAAGAAGAAGAAGAAGAAGAAGAAGAATGTACTGACCATCGAGCTGCAGTACCTTGCGCACGCACAGTCTAAGTGCTGAGGAAATATTCATAATAATATTATCGTGCATTATAGATAATATTAAGCCTTCCGCCTGTCAAGGGAAGGTTACAATATATATTTTATATACAATACAATATAAATTATGTCATCTTTCTAGGTGGCCTTTTTGTCTTTTTTATAAATTCATTGTTTAGTCTGCTCGTTTAGTTATAGATATTTTTTCCTATCTTATATTATATAATAATGTAGTCACTAGTTAGGTCAGGTTAGGTTTGTTACTTATCTCGTGGACAGGGAGACGCACGAATACCTCAATCGTGCAAAAGATTCTTCGGCCACATTATGCGTCAAAATGATAGCTTAGAAAAATATATCATCCTGGGTACAAATTAAGGCCGAAGAAGACCTGGAAGAGTGCCACAGCGGTAGATAGACCCTGGAGCTGGAGTCAGCTGCGAGGGCGACTCGGGACTCAGGAGATGTATTAAGAGCCGAGTCTCATCTGACTATATATCAATATTGCCATGAAGGAGGAAGTAAGAAGTAATCGCTCAGTCATCATCATCATCAGTATCGCTTTCAGATTCAAGTTTAATGTTTCATTCGAGTAGGCCGCTTTACTGCTATTAGCGAGTTAAACCAAGGCATTTTTAGACATGCTCTTCAGTATTTTAAATTTCTGATACTACCCTCCTTTAAAAAATATTGTATTTGCCAGAGCTTTCACGATGCCTTTGAGAAGTCAATAAGTTGTACTTCATTAATGGTCGGCTACCACTGAAAATGCGTAAAAACCTTGCAAACGTTGAGAAATTATTTTTGCAGTCTAAAAAATGCCCAAATATTTCATCAGATCTTATGTTTAGATGTCCTTAAACTCGCAGACTGTGTTGTCGTCTACGCCATTCAAACTTATTCGAATCGGGAAAGTAAGCCGTTATTTTTTAATTTTATAATATTATAACTTCTTCATTTTATGTTCTTTGTAAATACTATTTAAACACACCTCAATGCAGATAACACTAGGATGTAAAATATATTTTGAAATATTGAAGGGATAGTAGTAGTTCTATCTCTTACATCTACAGGTACATTACGAGAAAATAAACTTTTATCACGGTGCGGCGTGGATGGAACTAAATATATTTTCATACTATTATAGTACACATCACCTTCCAATGAATGCACTCAAATGTACGCGGGTGGGAATACAATATTTATTCCAATTGTCATTTCTATTGTTTGAACTATTCCAACACTAGAATATATACGGGATCCATTTTTTAAAAAAATATTGCTATACCATTTATTAGAATTGTCATTTCTACACCTGACCTAACTACTTTCTCGGACTTTTTGATTCGCCTGCTCACTGTGAATTCTACTGAACCTAAATTCGCCGAAACTTCTGTGTACACTCGAGCATATCGTAAAATATAATTAATATTCCCGTTAGCCTCACTGTGAAACGGTTATAATACTATCAAACACGAGAGGATGATTCACCCAGCGCTGCAGATTAGATTAAATACTGGACAGCGGACACCGAATACCAGATCATGCAGATGAGGCGAGTCATCACATGTCCGAAGGAACCCGAAAGATTGTCGGATCCGAAATGAAGTAATAATGAAATGAAATGTACAGCGATGCCATGTACACACGGTCATTAATCAGCGTCCATCCTCGCTCCGCAACCAGGCAGACAATTTATTTATTGACACTATTATTTGAACAGTTGTAATGTATATTAAACGTGCATTATGTGCGTGAGTACTGAGCACACGACACCGGCAACTGGGCGCCCACAATCTGGGGAGCGCTTCTGTCAACATTACCATTTTCAAAGCATTGCAGAATGTCAAACAGACAACTAAAATATTAATTTAACGAATAATTTATTGCGTTGTATCTGAATTTATCGATTAAAACACAGAATTGCGTCACACTGCTCCACACTGAAATATACAGGTGTAATGGATCTGATCCGCAATACTTTTTTGGTAAACTTGATTTTGTACAAATTCTATACAATACGGAAAACATTATTTTAACAGATTTTTATAAAATTATGTTAACCTGAGGGTTGAACGAATTGAATTGGTGATCGTTAAATATATAAAGTAATCACTTAAGCCTGCCGAAGACAGGTCGTAAGCCCTGTAATTATTCCATACTTCCATATATTTTCCATTAAAATGTAATGAAAAATAGTTTTGTCTCTATGAGATATCTGATATTTGTTTAATAACATTGCCTTTGTAGGTACAAATCCAGTAATTTTGTGTTCTTAGACATATTAAAATATTGGTAATTTCTCTGATCTTCACCCGGCACGCGGCGGTCTACTGACACGATACGTTAGATTTTGTTGATCATGTTCTCTGTAGTCACCTCAATCGGAGGGCCTGGGCGTTCTCCATCAAAAACGGATGTTCGGTCACGCTTAAATTCATTAAACCAATATCTGATGGTAGTCATAGGAGATGCACGATCCTTATAAACGGCGTGCAACTTTATTTTGATTTCTTCCCACGTTTTCCCAACCTATCGCTGACCTATATTGTTCTTTTTCCATGGTTACAAACAAATGCAAACTTGCCTATGTAACAAAACCACTCTATAAATCTATATAAAATTTTAACAGGCGTCGTGTGAAAGACGGCTTTCAACAATGATATACATATTTAGCGTCAGTGGCGCCATTAGTCGTTAAACATGGATACTTATCATATAGCTCTCGTATAATAAATTAATCGAGATATTTGCGTAACTACATTATTAAAATACTTATATCTCTGAAACGGTTGAGATTAGACACGAGCAGCTTCAACAATTTCGACTCATATTTTTAATATGTATCTATACATTCCTATACGCGCTTTCAAAATAACTCACTACTTACTATTCCTTTCATAAAAAAACATATCCTTTCAATGAATACAATTCAACATCAGATATTTTTGAATGGAATGAACACATCAATAATGTGATTTGTTATTTGTACTTCACCCCACTCGGTACTGAATCCTTTAGGCACACCCTCACCTAAAATGATTAATTGAAATCAACAGTAGTGGATGTTTCCATGGTGAGACATCATGAATGAGTACCACTCACTTGATCAGTGGAGCAAAATATTGTGTACATATTTCACATTTATTACTCGATTGTCTCTATTTGTCGCCCAAAAGGTTTACGAAATTATCCAATCCTTGCGCGGAGACATGTTATTGAGTTTACTCAATAAAAACAAACAGATGAATATTCAAAACAAAGTAAACATGTTACAGAAAAAATGTAAAAGGCATATTATATATTTTTTTCAAAAAATAGAATTTGACCGGCACTTGAACTTGAGAAACATTGCATTTTAAATAGATGACTGTTTTTTTAGGTTAACTGGGAAAATGTATGAAGTAAGATACGAAACAAGACTGACAAAGCTCAGTCGAGTCCCGATATCAGTTCTGATTTTCCGTAAAATATGTATCCATCGTTTTTTTCAGTGACGTATTTATTTCGGTTTAATTCAAAATAGTGAAATGTTTCGAAGAACAGCAACTATGGCAATGAATCATGAATTTATATTAATTTAAATGTTATGCTGAGAGATTGCGGAATGGGGTCGGTCCTCGACAGATCGGCACATTGACGAGTGCAATGGCTGCAGGCTGCGTATATTGTTTGAAGGAACATTTACCGATCGCTTATGTTGAAATGTTGAGTATACTCGTATTAGTTGTATACGAGGATAGAAAGATATATCTCTATATATGAGGAGAGTATTCAAAATTAACATAAATAAATTAATCTACATGTTTATTTAAAATAATAACTCAAACAAAAAGAATCTAAATAATTTACTTTATTTGAAGAGAAAGCAAAGTACTTTCATTGGAAATTATACGTAACAGGTTGCATCTTCCATAATTAAGACAATAATTGGTAACAAATAATTTTTTTAAATCATTAATAAATATATAATTTAATTAGCATTATGAAAGTAACAAGAAGAAGAACAAGAAGACGCTTCCAGGCTACACGGTGGACCAGCATGGAAAAGGAGTTTCAGGAAAGCGATCTTAACTAGAAAATGATGCAACGTTGCAGATCCTAGCATGCACGAGTGCGTGTTAGGAGAGCTATGGGAAGTGGCAAAGACAAAAAAGAAGATTTAATATAAAAAATAAATTATTTCCTCGCGCACACCTCCTAACTAGAGGTGATAAATAATTATAATTAATTTTATTTGCTCAATGGCAGAACTTGTTAATATGAAATTTAAACAATTACCTATAATTGCTTTTAATGATCGTTCTGACTAGAAAAAGTACTAAATCAAAATGGAATACAATTGTATGGTGGAATATCGTGAGTGGATACTATTTATATAATGGATTTAGTCAGTACCTACCCAAAATAATAATTAAAATATGCATTAGTCACATTTTGAAAGATGACTCCGAAACCATTATATTCCGATTTATACATCAACAAAAAATCTATTGTTAAACGTTTTCTAAAGCAGGTTACCCTTCAATACATTTTTTGTATTAAACTTAATAACAATAACACGTAGGTACATATTTACTCCTATTAAAAAAAGCGTAGGATATGTAGCGAATAAGTGCCGACACGTACACAACCAAAACAGTTTCACTAACAATCACAAAGTGGAAAGAAAAAAACTTGTTCGTGATTCGCTTTTTTGACAGTGACCTAAACCACTCCGTCGGAGCCGTCGCATATTTCGCTTCCGACCTTGGCCTCGTAAATTAATTTGGCGAGCTCGTTGGATCTGCATCCAATTAGTTAAACAAAAGGTAGCCGGTAGCTGGATGCTGGACGCTGGACGCCGGACGCCGGACGCCGGACGCCGGGACGGGGAGCCGCCCGCTCGGGAAAATCGTGACCAGCCTCTAGTGCCGAGATAGACCAGTGAAAATAAGATTGATTCGGTTAAATCTGAATACGTCAGCGGTGCGGTGATCTATATTAGTGCACGTGACTCGGCACCGGTTACTGTTCAGTGAGAAGCGGTTCTAACATCCTCTACTTTATCTAATGTGAATATCCATCATTTTCGGTAATGGTACTTTACCATGATATAAAATAATAATTAATCTCGGTAAGCTATGAAGCACTATGAACTGTACCGGAAACTGCCAGTCCGTGTGCATATATAATGCATAAATAATGCTTCACGAGAGGTAATCTCTGAGTGAGAACCCTAAATAATGGAACCAATGTTTCTTCTAATTTTATTACTTGTCGCGCAGAATAAAACATTTCTGTGCAGCTTATCAATACAATAAACAATGGATCTTATCATGTACCGAACCCCTGAAATATTTATAAACCGAGTGCCTAATACATTGATGCAATATAGTGATAAGCACCTACCCATTATAATCTAGGGTTAACATACTCAAATATGAAATTCTTGAAAATAATTTGTTTCTTTTTTGTGCAGTGTCATAAATCTTTTTTATGTCTGAATGATTTTGCGTAGTGCACGACCGCGCAGTTTAGAGGGAACCTGTTCCACTGACGCTTTCACCGGGGACACCAGAACAGAAGTTAAACTAGATCAGAAGCTTGCGAGGGGTGTGTTAACAACTCTGCTTCGATAATATAAAGCACCTTGCATCCGTATCTTCTTCCATCTCAGTATATAGAATAGATCAGATACAAGATGCGGTCATGTTCGCGAATTAACATTAAAATAATTCACCAGAAACAACACTGATCAAGACTAAGTATTTTCGATAATAGACAATACAGAAATGGTCCTGAGTGTTTCGTGTTTGTAATTTTAATTAATTATCCATTGTCCTTGGAGCGGGACCCGGAGATGGGCTCTGGGTATTGTGGAGGCACTGGAAACTCCAAATCGTAACAAACATTAGCGCGCGCGAGTTCAATTGAAGCAAAATATGGAGCTGGTCGTATGCGCTTTAAATAAATAATAAGGTATTTAAATATCCGGGCGAACAAACTCACTTCGTGGAACGAATATCTGAAGCACCCATCGCTTTAAAGCAGTGGTGGACTAAGCAGCAGAATGATCGGGCAGCCAAATGGAACGCCAGATTTTTGCTATTTATTTCTTTACTTAAAGATTCACCCAATGTTGACAATGACAACATTTTAAAATCTCTCTCAAACCGTTGTATAACGTAAAAAAGTACTCATTTCAAGTAATGCAGTGTTAATATTATGGATGTTAATGTTATGTGTTATATGTTAATATGTTTAAACTCCATTAATTGATAATATCGATGGTAATGGATATTTTTATTTCTGTTTATTGCATTATACAATAATTAATAAAGCGCTGTTTGATAATAATTTAACAGATGTTGCTTTAGTGCCTTTTAATGATTATTTTTTTATTAGGCCAGCGTATGTTGCCATCACGGTTAATTCTTAAGAACCGGGTGTTAAATAGTGGAGGCTTCTTGAGGGTGGTGAATGGTAACGTTAGTAGTGTATATACGCAATATATCCCTCGCTCCCGCCGGCCGTGCTCGCGTGTCCTCGAACGAAGTTGTCACATTTCGGTACTTGAATATTTACCACGAAACATTTTCTCATTAATGTCACTGTTAAACAAACATTGTTACATTCGTAATAATGTTGACACGACGCTCATTGTGAGACCGACACTCGCGAGTTGATGAAAATTGCACCACTCGCGGCACTCGACGAGTCGGCACACAACTGCATCTGCGACTGCGTCTGTATTGCACAGTACTGCGGCGGTGTGCTCGAAAGCTCGACAGTGCTATTTCATGAAAATACATCCTTAAAACTGAAGTCTGTGGCGTGATTTTCTAAACATTTGATAAAATGTCAGGACTAACTATCATCTAATCTCATAGGCAGCATAGGTAATATACTGAATTTGTTGACATATTTCAAAAAAACATATTATTAGTTAATTTAGTTAGGTTTTCGAATTCCGAAATCTAGCCGATAAAACGGCGGGAGTTTCCGGTGTCCGCGTGACAGAGTTTGTACACCCGGGGTGCCACTTGACATCTTCAGTTTGATTATTAATATTATGTAACGGGAGCACTGCAGCGACGCGCCGTGGAGCCGGAGCCGGGCCGGAGCCGGAGCCGGAGCCGGGCCGGAGCCGGAGCCGGAGCCGGGCCGGAGCCGGAGCCGGAGCCGGGCCGGAGCCGGAGCCGGAGCCGGAGCCGGGCCGGAGCCGGAGCCGGAGCCGGAGCCGGGAGCCGAATGCTGGAATTAATTCCGCAATCGGCCGTGCATAGCTTCTGCTGTGTGACCAATTGACGTCTTCGCTGCTTGCACTGACGACTCTTCTTTATATTGCATGCCAGCCAACTACTAATGTTCCTTCACGCAAGAGAATGCAGTGCTTACATATACAAATAAGCTGTAAACAACTAGTATTTATAGGAATTTTAATATTATTTGACATTACATTTATATTATGGGTGCAACACACCTAAAGCACAATATTTTAGGGATAGATACATTTTAAAAATATGAGTCGAAAATGTTCAAGCTGTATGTGACTCGTCTCAATTATGCCAGAGACGTAAAAATTAAAAAAATTCTTAGTTATGCGATGATTTCGATTAATTGAAATATTTTATTAATTCCAAAATATACACAAAATAAAATGTCATCGAACTTCGAGCGGTCAGACTACGTGAAGATGAACAATAATAATGGGTTTAGTAAATATTTATTTCCAAGTACCTAGACATGATTATGTAAAAATCTCATACAATAATATTTTTTGTAACGGCACGCAATTTGAACATACTCCGTGAATTTTTATTTAGTTTGTAGAACTTCGTGTTTATTTTTAATTAAATTTAAAAAGTCAAATTATAATCAATATTGAGTTCTGCTAGTTTGCGCAAGCATTATTATATGTTACCGTTACTATTTGAAAATGGCCTTAACCGCCAAAACAGCATATAATAATGCTTACGCAAACTAGCAGAACTCAATAATAATATTGATTATAATTTGACTTTTTAAATTTAATTAAAAATACTCCATGAACATTTTTAGCTTGTAATTAAGTTAGGTACCCACAAATCAATTATTGTGGATTAGGTTTGTAAAGATTGATTAAAATACAAGTTCGTGCGACCTTTTCTCAATGCATTGTATGTTTTTTGGAAATGTTCAAATGGGATCTATGGATCTCGGTCCGATAAATCTTTTGAAAATCTGATCCCTACTACGTAGAATTTTTCACACATACAGTACAGACATCAGCTGGTGATGGCTGATCAGTGCCAAACTAATATTAAGCAAAGTTTACACTCGAGCCTATCAATCAGTGGCATAACTACATTGAAACGGCGTTTGGGCCCACGTTGTATAGGAGCTCAAAAGGTCCGTACCCTAACAAGCACTAATTACGTTTAAAATTCACCACAGCAAGAAACAGAAATTTAAAAAAAAAAATGTCTCTCCTATATTACGAATTTGATGCCTTGATAAATATGCGGTATATTTTAGTTTGAAATATCAATTTGGTCTCTAAATCTTGTTGATCGGAATTCGCTTCTAATATTTCATTTATTTTTAATTTAAAAAAAAAATGTTTATTGAATTTTTTTGCACGTCTGAGTTGGATACTTGGTTAGTCATTTTATTTTTATAATTATTTGTCATCTTTTTTGAGCGATTTATAATTGTGATATTGAAGTTTTATACGCTCCTCCCCATCCAATAATACCGTATTGCGAATGTGACCGCACAAGCGCGTAATATATTATTTTTAGATTTGTAAGTGATATTAAATAGATAAACCGGTTAGGAATGATATTAAAAATAGCGTGTTTGAAAATTTCGGAATATTTTATTCGAATTTCGCGGGTGGACTGAAAATATAGGAACGTTGTTACCCGCTATTAGTATCTTTGCCCGATAGACAGAGGAAGATATATGTAACAAAAAAATATTGTATGCAGGGATTGCACGATACTGTGCCATGTTGATTAGCACCATCTGTATTATTTGAAAGAGGTAAGAGGCGAAGGAAACATACATTATTTCACCGGACAAGGACGACAGACGAAAGGCCAGGTTAAGAGCCTTGAGCATCAATCTGAACGCTTTATAAGTTCAACTGGGAGTGCGCAGCGCACTTAAGCAATAAACGACAATGACAAATGAATGAACGGTGAATGTTTGGTGAGAAAAAAAAGGCTGAAGAAGGGTTCAAGCACCTCCAGACGCGAGAGGTCAACCCGGATGACACCTTCCAGCCAGATAGGAAGTGTATTACAAACCCGAATCCGGTAGGTGCTCCAAATATCATTTTATGGAAACAGTACAGTCGGATATTCTGTGCGGAATTCGTTCTACAACATTATTCGTCATAGCATCTTTTCATTTTAGCGGTGTCGGTGGTGTAGCATAATCGGTTATAGTATTTTCCCGGACAGGAAGAGATCCAGGTTCGAATTCCGGTAGCAACGACAATTTTTTTTTTGATAAATCGATTTTATATTAATATCTTTCTAATTAATACATTTAATTAGTATTATATAGAGCGTTTTAATTTTTTAAATTTGCGATAGTTTCACGCTTTTTACTGACTTAGTATTATACATTTTATATACTGCACGACTTCGGCCTATTCTTCTTTCTATAAGTGTTGACATTTCTTAAAGAAAATAGGACACAAATTTAACAAGTACACTCGTAAAGGGCATCGAGTGCGTACACTTCCGTTCTGCTGCGAAATAGCCTGGACTGCTGGACGGTGCCGCCGGAAGAGGTGCAACATACATTTGTGAACAAGAAATATTAAATATATACAAATAATTTAAACACAACTAAATTAAATAATTTTCTATTACATTAATATGAATAGGATTTTGGGACACAACGAAAATTCTGGTGGTCTGTGAGTGGGTTCGTTCTCCACATATACAATTATTACTCTTTGTATGAAGAATATATATGTACTAGCAGAAAACAGTCTTGCTAGGCGGTGACACCGTTTCAGTAAAATTTATTTTTCAATATTGAATTTATGAAAAAAATAATGTAGTTTACCACAGTACAACACATTATACACCGAATTGCGTCGCCGCCTGGCGAAACACGAGGTCTCATAAAATAAAGCGGGGTGCGTCTTGGCTAAATATAAGTTGAAAATATTTATCTACGTTCTCAAAATTTGATTTCTAGTCACGGGCGTTAGCCCACTCAGGAGCGGCCGGATATGTGAAGTATGTCGGTATTACCGTGTATTTTTTGTCTCGGTCAAAGTGTAAAAACTAAATTTAAATATATGAGTATAATGTGTGATATGGAGAATATCGCATACCATACGCAAGAAGTCTACTGGTAGTATTATTGCCGTAGCAAGTTTGTTGGAAAACGGTTATTAGAAACTTCAACAAACCGTTGTAATCCAATCGGTTTCCGATAATGCTTAATTATTTTTGTTTCTTTTCCCGATCAACAATCGTATAGCACAATAAGCATTACCGAGATTCGGCTTTCGTTCCGCCGAGCCGTGAAATCCCTTATCGCCTGCACCGGGCGCGGAATCTGTTTACTCTCACCTGCCGCGCCGCTGCATCGGACCGCGCTCGCGGAGATCAGCGCGTAGAATTAAGCGTAAATGAATTATTCAAAAACAAACACGTATCAAACCCCGAAAAATATTCATAAATTCAGTTCAATCGAATAAAAAATATAAGTGAAAATAAAAATAACATCGTCCCGAGTATAACAAACCTGTAAAAATATATAACTAAACAATTTAAAGATATTTTCCCGCAATAAATTTCAAACGAATTCTTCGTATCATTGATATTGAGTTTCAAACGACAGCTTCCCACGGTCCAGTCTTTACGAAGCTGCGCAACGGCGACCGCAACGCTCGACTTTGAACTTGCTAATGAAGAAGTTTGCAGGAAATGAATTTAAATTAAAATCACAAATTAGTCAGCGACGAGATATCATATGCGCGCGCACACCACCGAACGCTCTGATCGCCACACGCGCACGCGGGCGCCTCGCGGAGGAAGTGCAGCGTCGCGAGGGAACTTAATTCGGTTTATTTTTATGGCGCTTTTGACGCCCGACGAGCGACATTCGCGCATACCGACGTCAACATTCATACAGCGGCACTAGCTAGGAAACTGCATTTGTAATAATGGAATCAAAATAGTGTTGCTACAATTTTGCTGTTCGCTCAACTGCTGAATGAGTATCGAAAGTTATATTAAAATTATTATGGAGAACAGAAGTATTATTCATCTTTCTGTGTATAGTCGAGATGAATCGGAGTGAAACTCTGGATTCTTCTGGATCTAGACAAGATGAAGTATGATGTGAGTACATTCAATATGATACTAGCAGCGAGCTAACCAGGCACTAGCTTTTCTGCTAGACCATTCTGTATTACCCTCTCTGGAGTTATACAAATATGTTCTTGAGAATCAATTGTGAATAATTACTTATTCATCGACATTTTACTAAAATACATTCTTGAAAAAACTGAGATCATGTTTACAACAAATAATTACTAAACAAGCGTAAACATTACCAATATATATTCGAAAGATGGTCAATATAGTTGCCAGTCGGAAAAATTCGTACGATTTCGCTAACATATTTTTTTTCTTACCCGTAATAAAGACAATGTATACTTAATTTTGAATAATAAGACAAAACACTTTGTTTAAGTCACTATTTATTAATAAATCAACATGTTTAGATATTTATAGTATCCTTCTTCAGGTATCAATGTATATTAAAATTAAAAATACAAGCATAAATATAAACAAAACTATAAAGTATTTGGCGGGTAACTGAGTAGGAACTATTGTGAAAACAAATTTAAAAGGTGACTGTTTGTTTATAGTGGTTTAAACAAAGTGTTTTGTCTTATTATTTATATAATGTGTGGCCACAGAGTAATTTTGCTAATATTGAAGAACTTAATTTTAAATTGAATATATATTTGCGTGCTGTTTTTGAATATATAAAAGAAAAAACATTTACGTAGGTACCTAATCTTAATCTTATAAGTATTAAAAATACGTTCGATATATTCGCTACTTTGGTATTTTTCTTACTGGCATGACACTTACATATTCAAACACAGATCCAGTAGCGATAGCGATGAAGTGCAATCATATTATTAGATATTTATGGGGGACTATCGCCTCTACAACCTGCAACACCGCCGACAGGTCTCGAACGCACATACCCGGTGCTAACCTTCACTTCTGAACGGCCATATATATCATATATCATATATGGCCGTTCTCATACCGACCAGTCGGGCGTCAAAAATACAAAATACTCAGAGGTCGGACTACTCGGTCTCACTTATTTCTCGGCTTCTCGAACACCTCCTGGAACGATTCGCTCCGTACACTTTATCGTTATTTTACTCTAACTCGTGTTCTGCAAATTGCGCAACCGACTCCAATAAACGCCTGTCAATTGCAAGTAGTTTTTATTTCTCTACCTGTTCCAGCTACACACACAATCACACATTCACGCACACGCTCGAATTAAATATAATGGGGGTTACTGTGAGAAAACTAGGCACGGGCGAGGGGTTCATTTTTAGGAGAATATTGTCCTAAGTTAAGATGAGTCATATTATCTAAGAGGTCACGTCTCGAATCGCGATACGTTATAATTACGTTTGAATTAAATAAATATTCAAATATTTATAAACGAATTAGGACAATCGATTGCAGTAAAAGATCACTTGATTCGAGCTGTGCTGCCGGACGAGGCTGCTGACAGTTTCATGGACAGAAAGAAGAAAAAATGCCTTCAAATGCAGATGCGTTTAAAACATATATCATTATTCAGGACAGGGAGCTGTGGAAGCGCGTGACAAATTGAGTTTCTGAAGATGTCATCTCGTGTCAGAAATGAGATACGAGGACAGAAGAAGAAGAAGTATTCAAATAAGAATGAAATTTCTCGTGTCTTACGTGATACTAATCGTATTACAAGTGTATCGAGTAAGCGAGACTGGCAACATCAATAAATAAATATGTATCATTTCATGACATAATGTACTTATTTATAATTCACTAAATCATTTTTATTATATAATATTAGTACATGTACATTTATTTGAGCTGTATTATATACAAGTGTGAAATGTGGAATAACTGAATAAAGAAAAGGTACGTAGCAGGGTCGACTTTGTTGAAAAAGGCGAGTGTCCTAATCAGTTAGCCCTTTTAAAAAGAAAATATTTGTCCATAATTGATTTGTCCGTTAATTATGAAACCGTTGTATTATAAATTAGGCAGGCACGTAGAACGCCATACGCGTATCTTCAATATTTCAAAAGAATCGGCAAGGCGTACCATTTCTGTTATTAGCAACATTGACTGTGTCAAAATAACTTTACTTCGAAGGAGGAATGCCAAGATTACAGTTTGAAAAAAATCCAATTTTCGTAAAGATTGAAAGATTAATTTTAGTAATTCAGTTCGTCTGGGCGAAAATGTATTTCCCGTACTATCGTGCTCGCGCAATACCTTAAACCTACACCACATTTTTTTTACCCCGCGAAGCGTAATTTTACGACGATCCGAACAATGTTATATTCGGGGGTCGGGTTCGAGGCCTCGACGCGCGTCGCTCGATCGGAGCATTACGGAAGGACAGGCCGGGGATGGAATATAAAAGTTGGCTTTTCGGCTGAAGAAATGTTCACTTCTCGGAGATTGGCTCTTGCGGTAATCCACCCGCAGGGGCTTTGTATCCGGCCGAGATGTATGTGCCGCTCATTTATTTAATAAAGTATGTAAGATTATCCTCTTCTCGCTGCAGCTGCCGGCTCTACGATAAAGACCTCACTCGAGGTCACATTTGGCACTTATGAATATTAATGTTTTCTTTATCGACGATGTAATCAATCTGTCGAAGTAAACAAAGCTCGACTATTGAGTTTCACGCTGGCTTTTTTAATTATTAATCGTCGGCCTTGATCCACTAGCCGTTATCTTCATATCTCCACCCGTTAAATAATATCGCTCGCAGCTCGCGCGTCACTTCTGCTGTTGAAGATATCCGAGTAATAACGATGCCGGGCATGTCGGGCATATCGGGGGTGACAACTTCTTCAATTAGTTTTTTACCTACGATTCTAGTACCTACGAGGTGTTTGATGCCTTTTTAGATACGTGTGTCGCCCGAGGAATAAAACTGGATAAAAACACAATGGAGAATCTGATAAAATGTTGAAATTATTAGTTTATTTTCAGCAAATCTCGAGAAAATTGGAGGTAAGTATAATTTCCACGGCCGAAATAGTAAAGGGATAAGTATTTTCTCGACATTGCCTTTTATAAAGTAAGCCATTTCCCTCCGTGTTTCCAGAAATCCTGGTTCCACAAGAGGGCATTATCCCGCGCTGGAGCCGTGGTCGTGTACACTTTATTGCTCTTCTTAAAGGAATTCGATCTTGACCTTATAAAGTGAACGGCGCGAGGTACCGAAGTCAAATTGGTAATGGACACAATTACATTAATACATTTTTATTGTACGATAAGTAAACACATTTAAAAGCCAATAAAAAATAGGACGTACGTACTGGGTACTGGGTGACTTATCCATTTGATTTGATGATCTACAGTGAAAGAGGAGTAAGAAAAAAGAAGAAATGGTGGAGTTAATTAGTTCCGACGAAAAGAGATACAAAAAGCTGATTGTGCATCAGAGCAAATCTGACTAGCTAAAAAGTCAGTTACGGCTGGTCGGAGAGCCGGCGCGTGAAGGTCATTCGCTAAAATGTTATCAATTAAATAAGTATTTCTTCATATTACTATTAATGATGGCGTTTCGCAACTTTAAGGTCACATCGTGGAGACAGAGAGGATAGCATGTCACATCATACTTCAGGCCTCCAGTGCCATCATTTTTTGTAGATATTCCTTATTCACAGCTCTTTTGAAAATCTCTATTTATGTGAGGTTTACATTAACTGTCCGATTAATGTACGCACGAGGACTGACAATTAAGTTCATGTAAGAAAGTTATTATAACTTCAAAATGACCCTCATCTACAGGAAGTAACAACTCAAATTACCTCCAGATATAATGCTGCATTCTATCTGGAACGTTTTGGAATAAATTACGGTATTATTTCGCGGCCGACTCAGTTAATATGTTTCACGAACTTAATTGTCAGTCCACGTCTAAAAGCGATCGACCCGCGAATATCCGCACTCTTTTTTCTTGATTATTTTGCAATCTTCACATAAATATATCAATGTCAATACGAGATATCTATATCACAGCTGCGTAATCTTTAAATTCACATGAACATGTAGATGTTGAGTTATCTACGTAAATAAGGCTTTAAGTCCTATTTGCTCTAGTTCTGTGCAGATCCTGAGCTCCATCTCTTTTCTCCACACGAGCGGTGTAATAAATTAAGTCTCGGCATCTAAGGATCGATTATATTTAGAATGTATTGCCTCGAGAAGGCGCGCGTGATATCCGAGCCCCGGGACATTATTTAGTCTGATAAGCATTCCGCAGGCTGGAGGCCTGACGCGATACAGACTTTGTAATTTATTAACGATCTCATGTACCATTTAAAAACGGCAAAAAATAAATGTCAATAATATTCGATCACATTTTTGTAGTGTTTCTAAATACGTTACGAGAGAATTGTCGAACATAATCGTATAAAAAACTGTAATGCAAACATTTATTTGCGTCGCTTTGGTAAGTATTTTTTTTATTAATGCCGTCAAAGATGATGGCTTTATGAACAGATCCGCGATTGTTATATTTCAAGTTATGGCAATTAGTTCTAAATCTTAATAATTTTTTGACTGAATTATGTTTCACCATATCCTCTTATATTGTATAATATTATTTTTTATTGTATCAGAGTTTTTATATTTTATGTTTAGTAATTTATCTTTTTTTTTAAATATTTTTTGTACATCTCGGAAGCAATATGAATACTCAGTAAACAGTTCGGTTTCTAGACATATTCTATCAACAAATGATATTAAATGATTAATTTTATAACCATTATTTGTACAAAAATTATGTATTATTGAACAGAAAAACATTAAATTTTTTGTAGAATCTACTACTCATTTAATTGTTTATCGATTTCACAGTAAACATTTTTCTTCCATCTGTGAATTTGTTATAGAATATACGTTCCTACTGATTTGGTGCGGTAAGTGAGTACTTGCAAACCTTGATTTTTCTCACGTCTATGAACGATGTTTGACATCCAAAATTTCTGTGACAGATTCAAAATCTGTTATTGTTTACTGAAAATAATTAATTCTTGACTCGTTAAATACAAATTCAAGTTGTATTTTTAGACTGTGTTACGACGACGAGCGATTTTTTTTACGTTCAAGCATTCAATATTATAATGTTGATCAATACGTTAACTGTTGGTTCAAGTCGTGGCGAGTGGTTCTCCAGAATTCTGTATGAGGCAGATATATGGACCCCGAGAAGTAAAGAAAGGAACACGCTCGACGCTTTAGAGATATGTTGTTGGCGTCGCATGCAGCGCGTACCGTGAACTGTGAAATGAACGAATGTCTCCATTTTTCAGGAACTCGGCACTAAAAAAAGGCTCTCCACAAAAAGACCGGAGCCTCCCTGCGTAAGTCTTGCACTGTACGCAATAGCGGACCGCGATGCTCTGTCACGAGCACACCGACCGAGAGAGATATCTTGGATCTTAGTACAATATTTGATGTTGAAATTTTTAGTAAATTTTAAGTAGATTCTTACTATGGAAATCCCAATCCAACGGTGACAGTTTTTCTATAATATTTTCAATTCAATTTAAATTTTTTATAATTTATTAATATCTCTACACCGCGCTTAATGCATTGTGTACATTTTTATTTTTTGGTGGCAGTGAATTATTTTTTTTTAGCCGCACCGCAAGCAGATGGAGAGGAGCTCGTCACGCGGCTGACGGCCGATCGAGTAAACAAAGCAGAACAATTAACGTACCACGGAGCGACCTGTCTTATAATATTATAGATCTGGTAAGGTTTAGTCGAAAAGATGTTCCGACCGTTAATTATTCCCAAAGAAGAGATTCATAAATGCATTATGCTACAAACCTCATCACACGGGGTCGTAACTCCGTGTTGCCAGGTGGCATTGAACGTGTGAAACATGAGGACACGTGTCACCGCCGTAACGGTACATTACGAATTTATTTGTGTATTTAAATAAACTAGGTGCTTATTTTTGTTAATTAGTTATGTTTAATTGTACCGTGGTAGAGCACTTTGCTTTTTCAACATTGAAAAATAAGTTTTACGGGAAAACGGGACGCGGCCGAGTATCGCGAACTATTGGACGCGAAGTGACCGATCTAGTATGATATATTATTTATTCTTAATATAGTGCGTACAATATATAATGTAACTTTGTATCTTTTAAAAATTTACTTATCTTACACATATTCGCTTCGTTTAATTTGGAATTTTTGTAAATCCTTCATCACACTACATCACTGATATCTGATATTTAGCCTTCTTCCTGAATGGCAGTCTCATTTAACCCTTTCCTCTTATGATTTTGCCCTTGAAAACATCCGTTATGAGCAGTGGCGTGACCATACCGATGCAGTGCATCGGGGTCCACGTCAGATAGGGGTCCAAAAAATTTGCATCCTGTAATTCATTGCGTTGATATTTTGCGAGTATCGATATCTTTTCCAGCAATAATGTTAATAGTAATCCACAACAAGAAATGGAATTATATAATTAAAAAAAACGATTCTCGCGTATATTACGAAAACACGTGGAACAATTATCGATATACATAGCTACTATTGGGTTGGGGACCAGACCATCGCTGTATAGAAAAAATCGCCTTGAAGCGAAGCAATAATTTTAAAATAATTTTATATATATGTGCACCTACTTAAATTGTTATTCCTATTGATGGAAATACGAGGAAGAAAGGTAGGTACTTACTTTTCGTCTGCCGGATGCTGATTCATTGATAGATTCCTCTCCACCACGAGTACATGCGTTGCGGCGTGTATACTATCACTCGAGAAAAGGATTATTATGTATAAGCGGAATTAACGTAAAATTAATTAATAAGCGTTAGCGGAGTGAAACAACGGTAGTTATCCGTACAAAAGTTTCAAGGGCACCGAACTTGCTGCAGTTGGAAGACTTAATCACTGGGACATCTTCTTTCTTCCTTGTGCTTAAGGATAGGTGAGGAAAGAAAGAGAAAGAGATACGCAGGTTAAAATTTGAATTGTGAATTGTGCGTGAATTGAATGAGGTAACAAGTCAAACGCCAAAAAACTTAATAGAATTTAATTAATTTTGAACGGCGCTAACACCTACATTTACTTTCACCGAGTTGTATTTAAAAGCTATTTTATTTTGTACAAGCTGCGTGTGTTTATTAAAATTATTTATAAAAGCCCAGAAGAGTGATAATATAAATAAATAATGTGTATATAAATGCCCAATAATATTTGTATTTTTTTTCATAAATATTTAATTTTGTTCTTACAATTTAAAAGATAAACCGCACAGTATTAATATTCGTATAGGTTATTTTTTCCATTCTGCATTGGGGATCTTCTTTTGTAATTACGCCACTGGTTATGAGTTATGAATAAAAAAAAATCTTCTATTAAAGACACTGATATATCTAAGTGGACGTATCTGGTTTGAAAATGCATAAAGAACAAAATTCCATGCATTATACAACGTACGTACTTACTACGCTTGTACACTGAAATGTGCCATCCATGTGATATTCTTCGGCTGTACAATGCTGTGTACGATGTGCCGGTGTGTACTCGTAAATCGGTACAATTTTGAGGAAAACGAGTCTGTTCTTCGGAAAGAGCGGCGCCGCGCCGAGTAATTAGTATTCCAAGGCCGACCGACATTTGGCAGTTTCTCAATAACACTCCATTACTGCCCGTGCGGAACGTGACGTCACATCTCCTATGCAGGTGCAACGCTGAAGTTCTGGACGCGGACAAGGAACGGTCCCGTCAGAAGAACAGTCATAGAGTGGAACGGCGAAGGTAAGTTTTAAGCGCGAGCGATATAACTATCCGAGAGACGGTGTGCAACATATAATGCAAAGAGTTCTTACCACAAACTGTGTAACAATTTAATTCTTTTAATTAATTAATTATTACTAATTAAATTAGCACCACGCCGTTTATTAGGCGGGAGTAGGCAAATAATAGACTGCTATATTATTCTGTCCTGACACGCAGTTCTCGCTTCATCCATATTTATACAACTTCTCATGCATGCTAGTCGATTGTTAAGGCTTTTAACAGGACTACTTTCCAATACCTGGTTTACCTGGTCATGTCGAGTTTTTCACGGGCATCATTTCAGGTACCATATTCTTCTTTACCATTCTCTTCTCATTTATTCGTTCCACTTAATTAAATCACCTTTTTCTTCTTCTTCTTATTCTCACGCTTTATCCGTTCAACGGACATTGGCTATAGTCACTTTGTTTACTGCGGTGCAGCTCTACGGCAGATTAGCCAAAACATTGATTTATGTTCTTCCATGATGTTCTCCATCTAGCAATCTTTCTCTGCATTATGAGGTTCAAGATCTTCTACTTCTCTGGATATCTCATCACGTGACCGAGATGTTGACGTTTTAGGATTTTTATTAATTCATTCGAACCATAACATCTTCATTCGTAACTTCGTCCAGCTAATTATGAACATTCTTCTGTAGATCGACATCTCACACGCTTTCAGCAGACCGATAAATGTCCATACTTCCATTCCATAAAATAATACCAAGAATCATTATCCAAGATTATTATAATTCCGTCTGACATCTCATCTTACGAGTGATGATGAAGCAATAATACAATTGAATTATATTATTGAAAGCTGTCATGTAATTTCTTCTATAGCTAGAACACTAACTGTTCGAGTATTAGATGTACCTTGTCGAAAAAATCTTTACTAGATTGACTTCTCACAAAATAAAACAAAGGAAATATTGTGTTTTTTAATATAGTTATTCAAAATTCTGTACCAAAACACACGACACAATGTGCGTGCGTCAAACTTATACACATTCAATTATATTTAATTTATACATGATATTGCTAAAAATAAATGTTTCTCTCTAGGGGCAGCTCTAGAAGCAGCATCAATCAAGAACGTGATGGACATAAACCTGGCGTGTCTCTCACACACGACAGCAGGAATCCGGCAACCCGGATGGCCCGCAATGGCTATATACAGGTTACACTCGATGGGTTTACGCCTTACGAGTGTACACCATTCTCGCCTCGTTCACTTTCATTCTTCTTTCATCTATTTCATCTACTCAAGCGAGCTCCTCACAATAGCTACGCGGATAGTTTAAATAAAATAGTAGATAATAATTCATTATATATATATATATATATATACAATTAATCGAGCATACATATCGCGTGCAATTTAGAAATGTATCATCAGCAGTCTTATATCGCAGAGTGAGTGATGAAATTTAATGATAATTGCCCACAGCGACAAGTTCACACAATGACAACTGCACACAGTCAGCTTATTACTCTGCCGTAACTTTGAATTAAATAAGCTAACTTAACCGGACTTGACGTAATTTTTAAGAGATAACTTATTATTATTTTATGTGCAATTGTCACTTCGTACACTTGTCTCGACAGCCATATGTTTATTGGCTTATTTTAGTATTTTATTAATTATAGACCTTTATTTCCCACTTATGTTAAACTGTTGGCGACGAATTTTTTTACACGCCGATACTTTTAAATGCAATAAAAAATTAAATCTATAAAAAACAAAATTCTTTCGCGCGGGCCGAAGACCCGCGATCGTTCATCGAGACCGCTTTTAGTTTTTATCATTTGGCTTCACCGGGTCAAGGATGCAAATCTCTCAAACAAAAACTAGACTACGCGACCGTACGCCTTCAATTCGCGGTCGCGGGGAGATCAACGGGAGAAACGTGCGTTACCTTTGTGCACGGAGGCGTGGTGCTACGTAGATTAATTAACACGATGAAGCGAGAAAGCGATATTGTGGATAGGCTGTGTTTTAATTAACAGTATCGAGTATTTTGGAATTTAATTTAATTACGGTTTTTCAAGTATTGCGGGTGTTCAAATACGGAAGTATGTATTTTAATTTTCGCACAAACAATGAAATATGGTGAGACAAATCAATTCGTACCCGCGGAAAAATACCCTGGTGAAACGAGCTTAGTTTGAAAATTGTAAGAACATTGATGTGAACGAATCTATCTTATGTAGATCGCTTTGAAACCGCGGTATCACTTGATTTTGATTTTGTTTTCGTAGATAATACGAAAGTTGCTGACGTTTTCAAAATTTTTTGCCATGTCTGACGCAGTTGAAATTTAAGAATATTTTTTGTTTGCTCTGTGATATTGTAATGAAAATGTCTTTTTTGTAAGATGAGAAATGATTTATCTTTTAAAAATGGTATATGCTTATTACGTTTTACCGTCGATAGAATTAATGAGATACATATCTACATATGTATATATGGTACTGTACACTAATGTATGGAATTGATGTCTCTTCTCGTCAAGACGTTGCCTAAAAAGTGACGGTACCACCGTTCGCAGGAGATATAAATCTCCCTCAGTCGAGTTGACTTACTTGGCAACGACGATAATGCCAACCTAGGATTCCTCAAGGAAACTGTCTGTATAAAACCTGATCTAACCCCGAATATACGGAACTTAAATATTAAAAATAAATAAATAAATCCAATAAAAAATACTCAAATTAAAATGTGTGCTCCAAATATGAATCTCTACTAAAAAGATACATTACTGAGGGATATTTTTATTTTATGAATTAAAAATTTAATAAGAAGCAGCCATATTTTAGATTTTTAATAGTCTGGGAACAATGCGAATAAAGTTTGACGGTCGACATAAAAAAGTGATTTACCCATATAACTATAATTGACTTCGACATGATGATAATGCTCGGCAATGCTGTACAAATGATCGCTGGAATCCTAAACAAAACTGTCTGCGTCTCCATTAACTTGAGCTGATGGCGGATTCGTGTTTACACTCCATCTGGCCACACGGTCGAGATTTATAGCATGATGAGCGGGGCGCGATGCGCGCGCCACTGCCCACTGCGGGCCGGCATTACTAAGAGCGGTCAGATGTTGGCGCGGCATCACCGATTGTTAAAATAGTAAAATAAAGTCCAGTGTGGCTTGCTCGAGGATCTGCGAAATATTAGTGTGAAAGTAAAAAAAAAGACAAGGTTAAAATACGGTGCCAATAAATATAAAAGGTGAGTACTCCATTATTACCAAAAAAGCATCATCAGAAAAATCGAAGTCATAATCCGCCCGCGCATCTGATAATAATAAAATGATTTACAATTTGTCTTTGTAAACATTGTTTGACTTAATGATATACAAAGCACTTTCATTGATCACTAGCTAACTTCACGAATCATCAAAAATTTCACAAAGCTTTTATAAACTCCTTTATTATTTAAATATTTTCAGTAATACTTTCCACGCCCTACTCCCACTTCCTTGCATCCTCTCCAAAAAAGGCTAAGCTAAGGTTATTCGCAGTGTAAAGATAGCCCTAGTAATCCCTTTACTGTGCTCTTAGAACATTTCGTCTCTCCGGGGATAAACGGACGTTCTAATATATATATTGTAGCGTTAACACAATTTCATATCAGTTGGATTACACAGATGGCTTACCTTAATAACACAGCTTACCTTAATATCATCTTAACCTCAACTGCACTACGAAAGCCAGCGTCCTACTTTTCAGGACCCCAAGGATACAAGTCGAGGATATACAAAGATGACAACACTAACGTTCATAAAACATTTACGAAAGGTTACCAATTGGGTACCTTTATATGCATGGCCAGCCATAGTTAAATATGCGTTGGGTGATTGCATTATTAGTTCGCAGAGGCCCCTGGAGGTACCAGCCAGTAAAAGATAACAGTTCAACCTACCCTCAGGGGACCTGTATTGTACGTTCGTAGCAGAACCTGGAGTAGCAAATAGAAAAAAGTAACCCGCGGAGGATCTGCTCAAGGTTACGCCCAAACCAGATCGCAGGGGATCTACCTGGATACCTATAGAGGAATCTGGAGTTGCACCACATCGAGAGAAAGCTGCCTACGACCCGCCGTTTGGAAGCGCGGATACCTGCAGAGTTCCCTTCTACATAGTACCAAACGAGAGGAGCCCAAAACGAGAACCTTGGACCTAGCCTAAAGAAGTATTGTAAATTAACATGTGTCGTTTTACCTAACTCATTTGGAAGAGAAATCTATGGCAATAGGAAGGATCCTATAAAAGATCTGTACTTCTCCTTTTTTATGTTGATATTATTATTTTCTTATGACATATTTAGTATAGAGGGAGATATAATTTGCTTTGAGATACGTGTTAAAGTTCACTACATTATTATTAGCTAATTTCTATACACCGAGCGTACGACTGTGTGCTCGTACAGCCGTATTTTATTTTGTAAAATTCAACAACAGTTCAAATGCAAATAAAACATTTAAAAAAACAGGACTGAGATGATCAACAATCGATTCAAAATGCAAAACGTGCGCCCATTCAGTGGACATATCTGGCTACAACTCGGACTCTAGTTATAACTGGTTACGACAATTCCTACTAAAAACGTAATTGGAAAACAAACCGCAAAACGTATATATATATTTTTTTTTACAAAAATAAACGTAATTGACATCGAACTCTGAACATGTCTATTGCCAGCTGGGTTTATTTTCGGAAAAAAATATGTTTAGCGTTCGTTCAATGATTTTGATTATTTATTTCCCTACTTTTTGATGGAATAATGATCAAAGAACACGAATTTAATAACATTTATGGGTGCGTTCAGGGTCGGAATGGCGACCTAAGATCGGCCCAAGAAATATTTCAATAATTCTGTCCAAAAACTATTTTTTAAATTGACTACTAAATTTTTTTAACGCGGTAAAAAAATGCGTATATATTACATATTGTGAAAAAACGCATCTACACAACAGACTCAAAAAAACGCACGCTGTACATCGATAATCACATAATTATCATACTCATTTAATATTTCTCTCTTTTCTGATTTTAACAAAAAAAGCTTCTCGTCTGCTGTCACCGACAGTAAGTACGCAATCTAATTATAATTTGCCCCTGTATGTTGTTCCTGCACATATAACATTTTAGAATAATAATTGGTTTATTGCGGAAAGCTATGAAAGTTAAGTTAGATCTCTTTTAATCACACCTTGTAGGATAAATTTTAATATTATATTTAGTAAATAAAAACACGTTGTCTGCCCCTGGTTACTGGTTACATTAGCTTAATTATTGTCATTGCAACCCACACAGAAATGTATGAATAGATTCTTAATTCATCTCCCAGTCGTGGATAATTTTTTTTACCTCGTTAATGGCATGAATATTCCTTTAATATTTAATACATTGTGTAGCTTAGTCAAGGATACAAATCGCGAGGAAATCTACTCAGCTGTGTATTTAATAAATAATGATATTTATTACTTAAAAATATTTAATTCTACGATTGGATAAAGAATTAAATTAATTAATTAGGAAGATAAACATATAAAATCAATTTTGTTGCGCCACTACAATTCGAACCTGGATCTCTTTCCAAACCGGGGAAGGTGCATTATCCAACTATGATACAGCGACGATATTTTTAGCGACAAATTTTCGAACCTACATATTACCTTTTTGATATTAATACATTTAATCGTTCCATTATTTAAAAAAGCCATCTACCTTATTTTTACGGAATCTCAAATACCTTTGAGTAATCTGATAGCAGACGCTAGAATTATCAAATCATTTTTATTAAATTTTGGACACGTTGATACAACTTTATTATTAAATATTTATTAATAACTATTAAATAAATATTAAATAATATGATGAATTTTAAGATACAAATATAAGGAGAGTACATAGTAATCGGAAGGTCTGACAATTTATATCCGTAGCGAGAATTCAATGACGTGTTTGAATTTCTTTTCAGAACAGAATGTATGTTGGTTGTCCACATGACGAAACGTATCGGTGAATTGTTTACAATTTACTCTTGTCAAAAGCATTCAATCACTGAATACAGTTTTCCGTGTTTTTCTTCAATATATTGCATGGATTTCGCTGCTGTTAATCTAACATTGCACGTAAATCGAAAATCTTTGACTAAAAGCCATTATTATCTCTGTACTGGGATATTTTAGTGACACTTCACTGTTTCACTCGCTTGTACAGGGTGAATATTATGTTATAGGCTGATGTTGTTTTTTAATAACTAGAAAATAAACAACAATTTTTTAATTAGATTTTTATTTATCGATTATTTAATTTATTATAATTATGTATGGAATATGACATTGATCAAGTGGCCGCCTCTGGCAACAGCACAAAAACGTGTTCTTTTAACCATATTTTTCATAACATTCTCGCACACTTCGCGTGTTATTTCAGCTATTTTATTTCGAATATTGTCGTCGGCATTGTCATTGGAATTGGTCATCGGAATTGTTGTTGGATTATTGGCGTAGACTTTTCCTTTCAAGTACCCCCGCAGAAAATAGTCGGGAGCCATCAAATCAGGTGATCGAGGAGATCAGTCGATATCACCACTTCTCTTTTCAAAATTCTTGTAAAATTTCAAGCGTAGTACGGGTTTTGTATGAGGTAGCACCATCCTATTAAAACCGTACGTGTTGCAGGCCCAATCGACCCAATTCGGCCGCCAATAAGATTTCTAACGTGTGACGAGAGCGATCACCATTAATGGTTACAGCATTACCATTATTATTTAGATTAAATTTTTTAATAACTTCAACACGTTGTTGAGGCATTATATATTGTATAATAAATTGTAATTAACTAATCTATTTGATTGCCAAATACAAAGTTATAAATATTTTCTAAATAAAAATGGCGGCCAAATAAAATCGGCCTGGAACATAATATTCACTATGAACTAATGAGTTAGATGTTGCGGATAATTGGTAATCCTTTTACTAGACAATTTTCGGATACAAGATACTATGTACGCTCATTACTGATTGCTTGGTGATGAAAGCTTTATCTCTATAATATATTTAAATTAAAAATATTTTTTTATTAAAAAATCAAATAATATTTTTATTGTTTTTGAATAGTTCTTTCAATATCATAAATTATATTAAAAGTTTCTGGCGGTAAATTACTAATACTAGTAAAATATGTTTTAATGCCTTCAATAGGCCTCATGGCATCGTTTTTTGTAGGAACTGGGTTGATTGAATGAGTAGAAGCTAGTTTTCTTCTGTAAAGTTTTCGTTATATACGACTGTCTACTATATCACCAATTTCCACTGCGTCCGATGTTATTACGTTGGAGTCAACGTCTAAGTAAGTTTTTGTCCAAATTTAAATAAATTTTAGAAGTTAATTGCGGGAAAGAAACGTAAAATATGGTTTTAAATATATTAAAATGACTGCAGAAATAACACGCAAATGGAGGGAAAAGGTGAATTCTGGGTATATAAAATCGGGGTTCCACTGTAAATGAAATTGAATAAATTATATAGTGTTATATATCTCTTTTATCACAGATTTTACAAATAGTTATATAGGACAGAAGTCAATTGATTCCTACTAATAGACAATACAAAATTACATTGCATTTAATATTGACTGTCATGTAACTAATCCCACCGTTTTTACTTCAAATAAAGTTTTCATTATGAAGCATTACCTAAGAATAGAAGAAAAATGAAATATTCATTCACCGATTTATAAGCAGTAGCCGCTTGATGTCTAATAGTGGCTGCCGCGCAGTCACAATCAGTGTTTCCGTAAATTCTGTTTTTAAAAGTTTCCCATTCCGGTGTATGACGCGATACATAACTGCGATGCCGTCTGGCGACAGATAACTTTCAGGGTTTCGCTAAATAAAGCGGTTTGTGTCTTAGTTAAATAAAAGTTAAAAAAATGTTCAGTCAGCTTGTCGATATTACCGTATATTTATATGTCACGTTAAAATGACATACCACAGTACGACGACACGTGGCTCTGGTGGTTTCCTACATTTCTGGGGTAGTTTAACAAAGGTTAATAATTTAGATTTTCTGCCATGTTTAAAACTTGCAAATGGAAGTTATATTATATATAAGGAAGTTTCAGCGCAGGGGCGATGCACGCGCTGACCAGAGCACGGCGGATAACTTTTCCTAAATTAATTTATATGTAATTAACGTAATGGAAATAATGTGGTTAGAAAATTCTATTTCCTATTTAAGAATTTTTCTGAATGTCGCGGTTATATTATATAATATTTATACAGCTGATGGACAAAAATGGTAGATATGTATCTAGTACAAATCGAACTCGTTTGTAAGATATAACAGTATTTCATCAATGTGAACATAGATTTCATAATCTTTCAGATTAGAATTTGTAAACTATGCTCGTTTTAAAATAATATCACAATATACGAACTAAGATCAAACATTTATCGAATACTTTAATTGAATACTATTTAGGTGTTAAATAATAAATATACATAAAAAGCGTCTAATTCACAGCTTATTACTATTATTATTCATGCCAGATGATAATAATATTAATAAATGATAAATACGTATTTTAGTGAACAACATTTTCAAAAAAAAAAGTTCACAGTTTTGAGCTCATCAGTCAGACGATATAAAGTAGTACCTACTGTTATAAAAGCTTTTTTTTTAAACTGAAGTCAGCTGTCAGCATCACCCTTAATGAACTCACTATATTATATATTATAAAGGTTCAATATTTTATTAAGTAAGTATCTTAAGTAAGTAATAAGTATCTTTGTTCTATTATGGATTTAAATAATCAAGTTTATAAAAAAAGTAAAATAAATGAGTTCGTATGTATCTCACAACACATGTACCGACGTCCGAAGCGAATGAAGTCTTCGGAGACCGCCTTTATTCCTAGTTTAGTTTCGCCGTGGGACTCATTTGTTTCGGACTCGCGAACAATTGGACGGCTCGTTTCCAAGTGAGTATTCTTTACCGTGCTGTAGATGCCGAGGATATCTCGAGTGAGGATACTTCACTCGCTGCTTTGATTATGTTCTTTCTGCTTTTTACTCGCTTGGAACGAGGTATCGCGTAAAAACATGGCCAACTTCAAGAGACGTGAAACAGATTTTTTTATTGCCAACCCTCAGTACCCGCGAGTTTCTGCCAGCCTACGCTAGAATTGATAACCAGACTGCGACTTTGTCACAGTCATTGCGCGTGGCTTGTTAATTATATTTATGGTTTAGTCGATAGATATGTATATAATTGGCCACTCTGGGCTATTGAAATGACTAACGTGTGACATGAAAATTTGATGTTACCATCTTAAAAATATATTTAATATAATATGTCAAACAACAAAGTGATTGCTTTCTACTAAAAAAATATTATTTAAAATATTTTTTACATTAAAGTGTGTCATTCGATTAATTTAAATAATAGGTAAATTCAATACCATTAGTAATTAGTAAATGGTTGAATATGTATTATTTCATTCATTAAAAAAAAATATATATATAAGATTACACTGTTAAGAATGATTGCCTACTCAAAGGTTAACTTAAGAATTATATATTTAAAAAAAATAGAGATGCGGACACGAAATACGTGCCACGTCAATATTCTTACTATTTTGAAACTGACGCTTGTGAAATGAAGGTAGTATTGACTCGATGGCCTCCTGTAACAAGGCTCGAACCCTCGGCGGCCTCGACCACTAGATAACTAGGCGAGTATCGCAACCACTAGACCGCGAGCACAGTGAGATGATGATTTATGTTCAGTTTTAATAGCTTTCACTTATTAATCTTATTGCTGTACGATATATATTTAACCGAGACACAAATCGCACGGTACTCCTATTGAAGTTTTTAAAAGCAGACTTACGATAATAATCACCGCTAGAACCATGACATCCGGAGCATAATCTGTCACCCTTCCGGTGACACACGTGCAACCTGGCCTTATTATTTAAATCACTTTAAGAATGTATTATAACGTTCACCAATTCTCATCCCTCAATCTCCATATTTATCAAATTTTTGAAAGTTGTATATATGTTAGTATGTGAACTCGCTTATGGATGGCCATGGTGTAGTGGTACTCGAAGCATATATACAACTTTCGAAAATTTGATATATGTGGAAATTGTCGTAAGCCAAGTAATTACCCCATACTTCCATACATATTTTCCATTAAATATAATAAAAAAGAATGTTGTCTCTATGAGATATCTGATATTCGTTTAATAACAGTGCCTTTGTAGGTAAAAATCTAGTAATTGTATGTTCTTGGATAAATTCAAATATTGCTAAAACAATTATCGATTTTTTCTCTCCACATTTTAATTACATTTTTTATTTATTATATTTGTTTTATTAACCACTTAATTGAGTTTAAATACATCTACCGGTTTCGAAAAATACTATTTTCTTCTTCAGGATGTCACAACTAACTAAAAACATATATTATTATTTCTTTACCAGAATCTATTTTTAAAAAAACAACAAATATTTAAAAAATAAATTTAGTACCTAATTCAAATTGTTACTTAATACAAATTTAGTCGAATAATTTTTAAGAAAAAATTTTAGAATGGGATTCGTAGTTAAAAATTTAAAATTTAATAAACGGGTAGAAATTTTAATATAAGAGTAAGGGAGCATTTGAGATGTTTGAACAATAGTGGGTTTTCATAATTTTCTAACCACTTGATAGAAAATGGTCACGGTTTTGATAAGAAATTGGGATTGTCAATTTTGCATATAAACGGTGTTCGTCATTTGGAATCGTTGGAGATAAATAAAGCGTGTAAAACTAATTAAAAAATTATAAACAACCAACTAAATTTAACTTCGAGTCCCGTTCTAAAATTTTACTTATTTTATTTTAAATTTGAGTTAGGTACTAAATTTATTTTTTAAATAATTGTTGTTTTTTTAAAAATAGATTCTGCTAAAGAAACAATAATATATGTTTTTAGTTGTGACATCCTGAAGAAGAAAATGGTATTTTTCGAAACCGGTAGATGTATTTAAACTCAATTAAGTGGTTAATAAAACAAAGATAATAAAGAAAAAAATATGAATTTTAGCCACAAAGTTAATAATGCTAATTTTAAAAGTATTACATTTTAATTGTTTACCAACGTTTCAATGAAGTTGTTGATAATATTGTGCCATTTTGTGGCACCGCAAAGCCTCGCCGCTGAGAGCCGAGAGGGCGAGAACAATGCTTCGGCCGCGGTGGATCTGGTTGTTGTCGAGCTGAACGAACATAATGTAGTTGTGGAAGAAATTATTGCGACATGACAAGCCGGACACGTAACAATGAAAGTTCAACGATTCTGAATGGTGATCATATTATCATATTCAATTGTTTTCGTCGCAATTATTAACAAATTAGTTTCACAAACGTTTTTAACTGTTTGCAACCGCTGCTGGCTGACTTTTCATTTAGTAGCGGTTATTATTATGGTCAATGTTAAGGTCTACATTTTGTGTCGAATTTGAAGGTCTTCGAGAGAATTCGGAACTCGATCACTGGGCCGACCGATAATTAAATGGAATAATGCAGAATTACAGAGGCAAGGAAGTCAATCGGCCATGGAGCTGAATGGTCTGTGGCGTCAAATGATTATGAAAAGAGCTTTACTGCTCCAGCAGCAAAATCTGATTTGAAGCAAGTCATCTAAAGTAGTGTTGGTAAACCGTTATGTGACTATTTTTGTAACTGAGATTTAACTGTTGTAGGTTTTCTCGCTAGTACAGCAGTGATTGCTCTAAGAATAAGGAATATCAGTTACCAATCATCGTTACAAACGAACACAATCACAATAATAGATTAAACATTAATGACGATTTAACCATCACTAATTAACTGAGGTTCATAAAACTGAAGCAGTCATGCAGTAAGATAAACAGCATAGTTACCTTAACGAATACTTTATTCTATTAATAATTATACAATATACTTTGTTTAAACCACTATTTATTAATTATTCTACATGTTTGGATACCTATGGTATCATCTTCAGGAAACAATATATACTGAAATTAAAAAATATAAGCATAGATAAAAACAAAAATATAAAATAGTGAATAAGTAAGAACTAATATGAAATCAAATTAAAAATTTCAGTATACATTGTTTCCTGAAGATGAAACCATAGGTATCGAAACATGTAGAATAATTAATAAATAGTGGTTTAAACAAAGTATTTTGTCTTATTATTAATATAAAATGAGGCTACAAAGTAATTTTGCAAATATTGAAGAAATGACTTATTCTGTTACGGATTGGGAAAGAGGACCCATCGGTATGCTACCCCCGAGCTGACTCTATAAAGGTAGTGAAATAAATTATAGATGTTCCATTCAGCTTTTTACTTAATTTTAATATTGAATATGTTTTATTAAGCTTCCCCAGTACAATTCATAATTACGTTAGAATTTTTCTTAGCATTTTTATTTGAGTTTTATTTTCATTAGAGGGATTTTGGAAGTATCTCTCGTGTACTAAGCGAGCGGTCCATCGTCTCAGCTGCAGCTCCGCTCCCAGTTAGCTGCCGCGACAAATTGTGGGGTAAGAATATAATGCCGGTAACACGTACGAATGGTTAAATAATTATTTTTAAAAAAGCAAGTGTTTCCCTTTTAACACAGAATATGTTTAATCGGAGGTTCCCGAACGATACAAGTAGCGAGTAATATTATATCATCAAGTAATATGTGACGAGTATTTATTAACTTTGTCAATCAAGAAATGCAGAGGATAAAATGTTTAGCCTCCTAAAAGTTGCTCCCCCACTGTAGGGTTACGACTGAATACGCTTCAGTCACGTTGCTGTATACATTGATTTAAATAAATAATTAACCTTGCGCGAACGAGCTTCAATCGAAACGACTACCGGCTGTTTCGGTTAGGATAGTAATTTCTCGATAATGAGTATTTAGCGGGTTGTGTTATGTTAATACCCAGGAATAATGAATAAGCGAGTCGACATTAAACTTTCGCAGCGCGCAGATTCCGAGACATTAACAAAGTCCCCGCAGCTGTTTATATTTGAGAAGTGAGGCTTCCTATTGACTTATCACCGCCCATTGTGCCGACACTCTTCTCTTCCGACACTCCCGCCTAGACAACCGCCCAGACATTCATATTCTAGGATTAACAGACAGTAAAAAAACTGAATTTACCCATTCGCTGCGTGCATTTAATATTCGCATATGTATGAAATGAAGCTCCACCAAACAATTGACAGAAACGCAACTATTTAAAAAACTCTATCGCCAGATTATGGTAGTGACCCACAAACATGCCGTCAAATTTCGTCAACAAACATTTTCTAAGTGAGGCTTATATTTTTTCCCTTTGGAGTCGACAAACTTTTTTAATTATAATATTTCTTAAAAACCTTCAATCGTAAATGAACTGGAATTGTTCGTTCCATTCAAAAATTTTTGAATATCCTTAGCAAATATATAGTGATGAAATTTGACGACTTTTTTTGAGTCGTTGTGTTTGAGTGAATCTACAATATACAGAGTGCTCCGTTAGAATCCGGACACAATTGTATTTGAAGTTCTCGCTATATTGGAATTCAGGGTTAGTCACTAGTCGATGCTGTAGTTAGCTAAATATGTCAGTGAGACTTTCATAACCTCGAAATGGCCGAGCCTGTCAACCCAAGCGTGGAGTACGATAGAAGAGCGACGATTATAGAAAGCCTTCGTGCCGGAAGAATTCCCACCGAAATTATTAAATTCTACCCAAAATAGGTAACCAAGATCGAATATATATGACTATATGGAAAGCTCGCAACCGCGAGGATATTCCTGTGGTGGGCGAGACCAAGTTTCCGGCCAATATCCACGTCCTGAGCGTCGTCTCAAGTGAGGGTGATGTCATGCCGCCGCACTTCTTCCAGAATAACGAAATGGTCACGAAGGAGGTTTATTAAGAGGTCCCGAGGACAGTGGTAAAGCCGTGGATGTAGACTGTGGCCCCTGAGAGACCGTATATTTATCAATAAGATGTAGCACCCGTTCACACGAACTATTTAGTGCAAAATTGTCTACTGACAACGTTGACATGTTTTGATCGAAGGACTTTTGGCCTCCTAACAGTCCCGACCTGAACCCTCTGGACTACAAAGTGCGGGGAGCAGTCGAGAGACAAACCAACAAGTCAAGGCACCCTAAGGACAACTTTTTTTTTTTGTGTTTTTGTATATTGACTTAAATAAACAACTTTTTGCAATTACGTTTTTTTGTCCGGTTTCTAACGGCGCACCGTGTAGAGTTCCAGTGATGTCCGTATTCATTTGTAAGTGATTTATTAAATTTGTTTTAATTACCAGAGAACAAAGTAAGTTCTGAAATATCGTAATTTCACAAATATTTCATTTTTCATACAAATTATGTCATATATCATTTGATTAGATGAACCCTTTGACCCTTTCGTACAGATTCCCTTGAGATCCTAATCCGCAGGATCTTTTAAGGTGAACCTGCGTGTTCTAAAGTGCTCTTTTGATCTTTGTTCCCCCATTTCGCTTAATCACGGTACCTGCTGTGAAATAATTTTGCGTTATTCGAGGTACTAGATATATCTCGTACAAGATCGAGGCGCAGATGGGCCTGCAGGGTTAGCCAGCAGTCTGGATCCCGTAGGCGACCTCGAGGGATGAAAGCCGTCCAGTAGTGACTGCTGTCACGGGCTTTCGAAGAACATGTAATTTTTCTACACCTCATACGGTTTCCTGCTCTATTTTAATTACTGTTTCTTTTCTAGTTTTTTTACTTTGCCCTACTTTGTGAAATACTATTCTGCGTTATTTTCTACTTATAGTCTGCAGTGAAATTTAATATTTGCCTCCCCCCTCCTTTATTATGAGATATTCCATTTTATTGTTGTGCTCTTATTTTGACGTAGTTTCAACGCTATTTACGTAAATAAATTGGTTAATCATTAATTACACACAACGGAGCCTCGATCGGGAATTACAGGTGGCTCCAATCTAGTATAGTGGCGAGATTGGAGAATGACCAATATCATCATAGTTAGAAATTTACGGATAAATAATGTAACTAATATCGCAATTTTCTTCATCTTTCTCGTTGATCCCTATTAACTGAGGATTGTGATCTTTTTCAAATTTTCGTCCTTTTGACTATACTTTTCTCGGCATCCCGCAGATCTGACTATCACCAAACTTCTTCAAGAGTTTTTTTCTTCTCGCAAGATGTCCGATCAATGGAGATTTGTTTCGGGCAAATGGGTGAGAGTTTACTGTTGATGTATAGAAAGAGATATCTGCGCATCTTACTGTCCACAATCTTTGCAGAACGTGTCATCAACATCAAATTTAGGCCCTTTAAGCCAGGATTAGATATCTAATACCTCTCTAGCCCTAAGATATCTCTCGCGTACACAGTTTAATACTACACTACAAATATTTGATTTTTGTTAGGGCGCGGATCCCAGAGTTTGATTTGCATTCTTTCATGATACGCTGTCGGGTGATATGTAGTCGGGTGCGTCGGGCGCTTCGGTGTCTCTCTGTGCTACTTGCAACTTCTACATTCATATTTGTTTAATATTTTGAATCCGCGTTTCGCTTCCGTAACTCCCACCTGCACTGCCAAAACTGGAAGCAGGCATGCATTGTTCGAATACTGTCGCTTCAGAGACAGCGGAGGTTAGCTTTGTAAACCGTATTCCGAATAAACAACGAAACGAATTTGTGCGGTCGCGTGGTGAACGTACCGGGGCGAGAACGCGTACCGGCCGCGCGCTACTGCAGGTAAATATTATACATTGCGACGGTAACGACTCGCGTACCCATTGTCGGATGTCGGTCCTGCCGGCTGGCTCGCTGGGGAACTTTTGCTAATATATCATTATTTGACGGAACACCGTACCCGGAAGAGTTTAATTAATTTTTTTTTTAAAAAGCAAGCACATTTATTTTCGGAAAATGGATTCATTCAAGAGTTAATTGTGACGATTAGAATAATATTAATACAACTTTTAATAAACAATAATTTACATCTGAAGCACAGCACTATAAACCGGAGAGAGAGAAAGAAATAGGTTGAAATCCTTCGAGATGAGATTCATCGGAAGAGGTCCATCGGAAGTAGACATCATTGGAAATCGAAAGGGTGAACGGTTAGGTGGCCCCGAGAAATATACGAGTATGTTCACTAAATCATGAGCGAGGCGATTGCAGACACCTACAGAAAATTTCTGGACGGTGCTCACAACTGAACAACAGGCGAGCATTGCACCGACAAGAATACGGTACACTATGATGAAATAAGAGAATTAACGTAAACAGCAAATACTTCTAGCCTAAGGTAAAAAAATCACACTTTAAAATTTTGCAGATGCAAACGCTGACTTTCCATAATTCTGTTAATATTGCACGGGACATCAGCACACGATAATATTACTTCCCTCAATTCTACGAAGATTATAGGACGCCATTGCAAAAATATGCCGTTCAATCGAGATAGTGCCATGCGAGGAAGGAAACATCAAGTTTCTATAACAAAGAATTTTCACAATGCAAATTAGCGATGACCAAATCAGACATAGGGGCACGAGAAATTATCTTTCAAAATATTTATTCTCTACACAATGTCGGATGATCACGGATTTTTATATTTTTAAATTACTAGAACGGAGTCACGGCTTCTGTCCAGCACACATCAGACTCGGTCTACACGGAAACTTCAAAAATTCGCCATATTATCCCCAGCCACTCTGCTATCGGTCGAAGCGTAATATCTGTGATACCATAGTGACACTATCACATCATATAATTAGATAGTTTTACTTTTTTTTTCACGAGAGATGAACATGGAATAATATAATACGTTTTTTACAAATTAATTGCTATTATTTATTTAGAGAGAAAAACAATATAAATTTAATCGAAAAAATTTTTAGTAATTAATAAAATTTCATAAAGTTGCTTTACTTTTTACTGTAGCGAAATAGTGAACACCCTTCCTTGGATAGAAAGAGGTCCAGGTTCACGTTTAGATTTTTTTCTGCATATCTTCCTAGTTCACTAATTTAATTTGTATTTAAATTGCTATTAAGTTAATCGCTTTTGAAAGCAGATTTTACATATTTTATGGTACCGTATGACTCAATAACATTAACGCAACTAGAAATAATCAGTACATAGCTATAGCTTCGGGCCTTTTACAATCTATATCCTAATATAAATATTTTTTGTTTTAAGGGAAGATTTTAGTCCCGACAGTTTTGATGGATTCATTGGACCCGCTGGTTAATCTAAACACCAACCCTTGAAATCTCAAGTAGGCTTCCGAGTAATTGCATTCTTTGGCCTGACATGGTACTCAAAGTAAAAACCGAAGCGAACATAATAATAATATTTATGTATAAGTTTAAATTTATTTTAATTATAAAGTAGTAAGTAACCGGAATATGACATACGCACTGCCATACACTCTCACAGGCCTCGACATCAGGACAGAACTATCGTCATGTACGCTCGCATTTGAATTATTATTATCTTAAATCTAACGTGAAAGTTCGTGAATTTTTGGTTCTAAAAAGATTTAATACCGTCATGAAGTGGTTTGTTTGTGCTTGCAGTTAATAAGCCGGCGTGCAGTAGGCTTAAACTTTGGTTATGGTGTTACCGACGACGTTTATGTAATTATACCGAAACCGGATTTGGTGGTTTCGGGTATAGTATGCGCGTGGGTATTTAGAGCAGAAGAGAACTCTCTTAGCCGCCCCAGATATGTAAAAACTGAGTAATCTAAATGACATCCAGATTATGAACCTCCGGGGCGGCCTGTGTGGCTGCAGCGTGCGAGTGTAATGTTAAAAACTAAAGAAAATTATTTGTATTTCAGTTCAATTCGTTTCTGTTATTTCGTAAATTCACCGATAATATGTTCCCGATCTACGTTTACCGCGATGTTTTACATCGATAATGGTCTAATACTTAACTTAAAACTAATTTATAAAAACAGAAACAGATTGAATTGATACTATTAATTAAATTATATGTCTGCACGTACTGATGTATTAACTAAAAGTAATAATCAACTCGCACATGTATTGAATTCTCTCACACTCCACAAATGATTGACAGAAAACAAAACTTGTCCATTGAAACACATTGTGTTTAGTTAACGAAGTAAATATGTAAAAGTGTTTTCACACGAAGTTTTTAGTATGGGTTAATCAATTCAAATTATACACAAATTGTTTGATAAATTTTGGAAATCTTAAGATGCCCAATAGGTTGAGTAAGAAAATATGTAGTTTAGTATGTGTTTCTCATGCGGATTGAATAAACAAGTTAGACGCAACCGACGCTTGCATTCTAGCAAAATGCGGAGACGAATGGCAATGAAGTAGTATAAAAATAATTCACAATTTTTCATACTGTTGACGACTAGATAAAAAATAGTAATGGGTTACGCTAATCCGGGTGATAACGTTTTATAGGGTCTTTTCATAAGATAATATTTTATTTTTATTGTCCTGAATCTTTAGTAATGCATAGCTTTTTTGCTTGTATGCAGTGCACGCTCCTGCCTGTAACAATCAGCGGCGCGCAGTAGGTATAGATTTAGGTTATGCTGTTAACAATGATATTTTACAATCATATAAAATATGTGTAATACAATATTTGTTGTACATAGGTTTATGAACTTTCGTTTAACCAACGTCTTTAGACAAAATGAATCCATCGTTTATGCGACCCTACCATGTATTTATTTGTAATTTTAGGGTACTATTAATTGTGTTCTTAAAGTTTAAGGTTTAACTTAAAATAATACCTTCTTACCCATATGAAAATCAATAAAAAAATGTATGGACGTTTTCAAGAACAATTTTTATGACAGAACATGATTGTTTGAAAATCCTTCACGTAATAATAACTAAAGAAAATAAAATTTTTTGTTAAAGGTACGAAATAGTTCTGCCAATTTTTTTTTGTTTTTCTCATATCAAATACAAATCCACGCACCAAATACGAAGAACGATCGTCAACAAATCAACACGTTAAAAACATTAAGATAGTAAAATTCGCGAATTAGTAAAAGAGAAAGTAGACACTTCAACGTTTTGCATGCAGTTGTGTTTCAAATGTTATTCTGTTAAAAAACAGCATTAGTAATGACTTCATACAAACCGGATCAACCGAAAGCAATTTTTAATTCAGTAAATAGCTAAATGTATGATTTGAGTAATACACTAGCTTAAACATAGAAGACAGTCATGTAAATAGCTACAATCACCACATTGTAGCTACTAGCGCTACGGCTACAGCGGTGGGTTGTCGTGGTAGTTTTTGGAACTAAGCCATTAATGTTTCTACTGGTACACATATGGTGCTAATTGTAATAAATCCGTAAATATATGTTTACGATCCATATAACAGATTATTTAATTTATATTTGTTTCCCAGAACTTTTAGTAATGCACGCTCCTGATAACAATGCATTATTGATATAGTTTATAGTACATATTTAGTTATAAATACTTCGACTGCAGCCAATGAAATACATGAAACTAACCGACGATTTCCAGAATAATTAGAACTTTCGAGTAATGAAATGAAAAGTGATCTGATTAAAGCTACCCAATTTGTTGCACTTTGGACAACTTTGAGTTAAACTTATTTCAGGCGGTAAATTAAATAATAATAAATAAATATGTATCTACAATGTCGACCTAAACTACTTGATTATTGAAATATATGAAATTATGGTTAGCTATGGTTATTATAGTCAACATTATTAAGTGCTATTAGCGATAACAAGCGGTTATGGAAATAGGGCAATTTTGTTCCATTTGTGCGAATGCGAGATTTGAATATTTTTATTAACCTTGTTGAACCAATACACTCAAATAGATAAAGATTAATATTTTTTTTTAATATGTTTTGTGAGAAATGACAAGAAATTAGCCTAGAAACTGCTGCAGAATAGTTTCTATGTTAAATTAATGATAAAGTTTTCAACAAATAATATCTTCATATAATACATATCCTTCAGTGTGTAATGCGCAACCAATTTTTATAAGCCATCACATACATTACATTGGAGCGAAGTGTCAATATCTTTTGAAGTATACGAATTAGGTGTACGTTTTATACGATATTTTTATTCTAAAGGTACATTTTTCAATTTCTACTGTTATAAATTTGAATATTGGAATTCGAAAAATATTTTTATTAGTAAAAAAAACATTTTATTTTGAAGTTGTAATTTTAGAATATTGTTCTATGATATTTAAAATAAATTAGAAAAATATAGATAAAAAATCTATCTAGCGCTAGGTTAGCCGTTTAAGTTAACGACGTTAACTTACATAGTTTTTTTAATAAATGACACTTCTATTGTTTCATTTTATTCCAAGTTTGTATTTTATTTAATAATTACCTGCCAGCATGATTTGAAAATCCTTTTTAGAAATAATTCTCGGTTTACAACTGTCGATTTTCAAAGTTAAAACGTCTATATTTTTTGAATGGTTGAAAACCAATAATGCAGCTTAATTACCGTGCCCGTATCAATGAAAAGTATTGTATTTACCAATATATATAATTACAAATAATTTGTTTGCGTTAGCGAGTTTGTTGAATTTTTTTTGGGGGAGTTTTGAAAGGTAAATAGCGCATGATATATTTTAAAGTTAAAATGTCACTAAATAATAATAATTTTTTACGATTATTATTTTTTAAATTAAGAAAAAAAGGATAAGTGTCTTCGTTTGATGTGAAACATCCGCGTGACATGTATCAGTTTTACTTAATTGTACAATGATATAATGCGTTACGGTTTGAAAATAATGAAGCGTAATATATAACGTAAAATGGTGTATATTGAAGTTAGTCCATTGATTCTACACTACACTGAACACGCGTCACAACACTGGGGACGCCCATCTCCTTTACATTTTTGAATCCTTCAATATTATTAGAATGTTCGGTTTGCCGAGTTGTTCCGCCGCACATTTCCTCGCCGGTTGGTGTAATTGATTTATGTTGACAACCGAAACTTGGTACTTTATAACACACCAATTATTGACTGAGAGTTTGGCGCTAACGTAATTATAATTATTCAATTCGCTCGTTCCCCAGTTCGTCCGGCGTTATATAAGTGTTTATATTATCAAATCAAACAATATTCAAGTTTTTCCCTAATACGTCAATCATTAACATTCCTGATCAAATCACGTGTAAATGAAATAAATATGCGTTATTGAGTAGAGTATTTTTTCGGATCATTAACTGTAAACAGAATGAGAGAGGTTTGGGAATTATTAAAATAATAATATGAAATCCATTTTTATATTGAGTCAAAAGTGAACCCTGAAGCGATAAATAAAAAGCGTTAAATATCTTAGACACGTACATAATACATTTTTCCTTGACGTGGAGAGATAGTCTCTCATGATATTCAAACATATTCAGAGTGTGGCCAATGTAAGAATGCGGCTGGGATTTTTGCCGCGCTTATCCGGCCGATTAGGTTGAATATATCAAAAAGCGACCTGATACAAATAGAAAATAGGCAAACTCGCTCGCATAAATATACAGACTTGAATAATTTAAATGAACGGTGATCGGTAACACGTAGGACTAGGCGACACTCTTTCTTTAAATGCGTTTCTGCTCAGATAATTTCAGCCGCATTCTTACACCGCCCGTACTCGATAGTTTACTTTTGTTTTGTCGATGCCCCGACAGAAATTAAAATGTCTCGTTATCGAGCGAATAATTTTTAATCGGCTTCGCGTCTGACGGGAATCGAACCTTTAACCTGCGGGTGCTCGATCGGGCCCGCCGACCGCGTCGTCAGTAGATAACATAATAATCGGTCCCGAGCCCTGAAACGATAGAAAATGGAATAATATTATTGTGAAAATTTATAAAAATAATACGTGCCAAAAGGCGTCAATTGTTAAGTCTTTTGTTAGGGCGAGCTGCGCGAGTTTTACTATCAATTATTAATTTCCAGTTTCACCACGACCGATTCGCCGATTGCAAATAGCACTACCTATTGACAAATTAATTATGAGTACTCGACGAAGCGACTGCGTTTAACACAATTACGGCATATCGTTTATTAATATGAATTAAATAAATATTGTTTTATCGAGTATTGACAACCCTGATCTATTGTCTGGTATCAACATCTACATCCCTATACCTGAAAATATAAATGTACACTGTAAAGCTACGAAGACTGTCACTACAGTTTTAATAATTTTTTTCACTAATTAATATTTTAGTATATTTGTATTAATTAGATATTAATTTAAAACTCGCGGTGCGCACCCGATGTTGTCTGAGATTTAAAGAGGTCTCAGGGGTCGGTTGTATTCCAAATAGTGATAATAAACCGTTTCGTAACTGTGATTGTATCAATTATCGGTAACTGAGATTAAATGATGATTGGTAACTACGATTCAACTGTGTACCAATCATTGCTTGAAGAATTACGTTAATCAATTATCAACCATCGTTACGATCACAGTCACAATTACGGTTAAAACAACGGTTTAAATAACAATTTTACCATCACTAGTTTCAAATATGTTAGATTCAATTTCTTATTTACAATACAATTATAATAGAAAGGAGAACTTTGCGGTGAGATATTTTATAAATTAATGAATGTAGTGATATAATTTTTAAGTACGGTTATAAATGATAAAAAGGTTTACAGGCTTCGGAAACATCTTCATCGGTGTAGTGTTAAACTATACATTAAACTGAAGTGGTTAAATACAAAATTATTTTATATTAATTATTAGACTAAATGTTTTAAATAAGTTTGGTATCATAATACATCTATTAAAGTAATGTATTCTAAAAAATTACTGTCAAAGATAACATATTGTACCGGTGTAAATTAATTTTAGTGTAAATAATTAGACAAAACACTCTGTTTAAACCACTAATTATTACTTATTGTACGTGTTTTGATACCTGTGGTATCTTCTTCAGGAAACAATGTAAACTGAACTACAAAGTGGTGAATGAGTATGAACTAATAAGTAAACAAATTTAAAAGGTGACTCTTTGCAAAGAGGATTTGGTTATTTATAATATTTGGCTTGCTATTAACACTTTTTCTTATTTCTAAAATTTCTAATTTATCTACCTATTATTATACCCCCAGTATTTGTATGCATAATTTCTAAACCCTCGTTAATATCGAAAGAATGGTCTGTTTCCAAAATGTGATTGGAAAATTCTGAATAGTTGTTGCTATTTAGGCATATAGAATAATCAATAAATAGTGGTTTAAACAAAGTATTTTGTCTAATTATTTATATAAAATGAGGTCACCAAGTAATTTTGCTAATATTGAAGAAGTAATTTTATTGTAGTTAAAAATTCTATAAATATATTAACCAAAAACGACAGTTTCACGCCAAACGACATTGAAATTAGAGAAGATAGACTAATAAAGTTTTAAATTAATTGAATGTAGGTACAGGCCTTCGTATGGGATAAATAGTTCAAGACTGGGTCAGCTTCGTCGACTCTAGATATTACTCGCTAAAATGTTGACATATTGAACTGATTTCTTTTATCATTCCAATGTTGGCTTCGCCTTATGTAAAAGACATAATGTGCCGCGGAGAGTATAAATATATATTTTTTGTAAATGGCAGTTCTGCTGCGGAGACATAACAAGTAAACAACTATAAATGTGATAAACTTAAAATGGATTGGCGGGCTGCGATACCATCGGGCTAGCTCTGTAGTACCCCGTAGTGAGGAGCAGACTCGCTCTCGCCGGACACTATCATTGTGTACGTTTTAATACAATATTTTATGGCTTACTTCAATATTTGATAACAATGCTTACTGATTTCTGTCTGTCGAAAATAATTAATTGTTTTTTACAAATGTTGACAGATAGACGGAACGCCGGCCATCTTGGATGACACACAGTGTTGTTGTAGGCAAAATCATTTTATTTATTTTATATGGTTGTTTAATACACCATTCTATACCTGAGGAGACAATAATAGAAAAGTCTGTGCAATCTCAACATACCTCGGGGCTGAGACATATGTGTGGGACTGTACTTTACGTGTCCACTGCGCGGTTAACAAGTTTTTAATCGCAAATATTAATTAATATAATATTGATTATTTATTGTCGCAATTAGCCTCGTACGTCATGTTTATCTTATTTCTAGATAGTCTATAGTCTATAATTCTATAGTCTAGATAGTTCTTAACATAAAACTTTTGTAAAATATTAGGTATATGTAAAATGAAAAAATGAAATTAGGTCACGTGTCTAATATGACTAGCAGAGCTTTCCAAGTGTGACAATAAATCAGCAATAATTATTTTAAAGCTTTGATGAAATTCTTTTTTCCGATGACATCACGACTGTGTTGATATAAAATAATATATTTTTCTTGAATCATTTTTGATACGAACGTCAGAAAGTCAATCAACTGAATGGCATTGTAAATAAATGACAAACACTTAGTTAACCTTGCGGTTTGAGCAAAACGATTAAGCTTTTCCCAGAAACTAGCGTGCATCTTGAAATACTGCGGTCGATTTGGGAGAACATTTCTCAGTACTGTTCAATGTCGGAAGATTTTAAGTTTTTAATTTGCGTTTTGAACATAATCAATATTGTAATAATAGAATGTTGTCTGTATAGCATAACGAGTAGGTACGGAGTGAAAATTATGTTCCAGGTCGATTTTGTTTGACCGCCATTTTGGTTCGGCAGATATTTGTCAGTTCGCATTTATGTAGTCGTTGAGAATAGTTGATTACAATTTATTATAGATCATCTATAGCTTCAACAACATGCAACAGCACATGTTTTTCAGCTCAATATTGATGAACTTTTTGAAAAAATTCATCTGGAACGACGAAGCTCATTTCGACTTAATAAACAAAACAGTCATTGGGGCACCAAAAATCCTCAGTTGATACACCGATGACCTTTACAACCATGCAGAGTTACCACATAGTGCGGCATGCGGGCCAGTGGAATCAATGGGCCCTATTTCTTTCTGGATGCAAGAGGCAATGCTATGAAAACTTCCTGGTGGCCGAATTGGATCGATTTGACCTACATTTCACACACAGCCCGAGCTACGCTTGAAATTTTGACGAATGAAACGATATCGGCCTGGAACACAATATTCACCCTGTAGGTACAATACATGATTTATTTTTATCTTAGACCTATCAGCAATTTAGAACTTATTTTTTGTACAAGTTTGCAGTTTAGTTGTATAGTCTAAGCGTAATATATAATGCATGTTTTTGTCTTATTCTTATTTGACATCAATTCATTTGTTATCAATTTTAATTTTGACCTCTTTAAAAAATGTAGCTAATATAACTATTCTTTTCCATTATATACGTAGGAAATATATATTTACAGTATAATCATTGAAAACTAGACAGGTTAGGTAATCTCTGCCATATATATATATATATATATATGCTTGTTAGCCTAGCGATCTAGTAATCGGGGATTCGCGCCTCGTTCCAGGATACACCAGCAAGTTACTCTTATTTTCATAGCACAAGCGCTTAGCTTAGTTTGAAAATAGCAAAAATATTGATGTGACGTATATTCCGTGTACGCTTCTATTTTTTTTTTAAAGTAAAAAATAGTCATTGTCTCTTGAATTGTAAGTACGATTGAGACGTGTGGAATAAGTTTCTCTCTAACCTATTATTCCATATTGTAATAGTGCAAGGCAAGGCAAATTACAATATTGTCTAAAAACACAGAAGTATTATAGAATTAATTCAGTTCAAATTCATTTTAGAATGAAACTTTTGAACCAATAACCGGTATTTTGTAAACTACCGAATCAAATTCTTATTATTGTTATGATTATTATTTTTATCTTACCGTTTAGATATCCACAATAGATGATAGATTATGTATATTACGTTTTGGTAAATCATAACATAGAGTAACAGAAGCCGCCACTGGGTCACGCGAGTGAAATGTTCCTAAGACCTAAGGAGCACCTCGCGTGCAGCCAAATTGCACCCATCGCTGCACACATTTCACCGCCTGGTTAGATTAGAAAGTCCTTGGACACTGCAAGTCATGCAACCAGAAAGCGCTCCACGGGCGAACACACCCCTGGGCGCTGGCCTCGCAGTCGGTATCGTCGCATTCACATACATATCTGGCACAAGCGATTCAAGTCTGGTTTCAATATTGGGGGCAGAGAGGGAAATGAGCTAGATATGTAGAAAATTAAATTAAGTTTTGTTTATTTTTGCTCATATATAAAATCGCAATTTATTTTGCTACAAGTAGGTAAATTGATACATTTCAAATGTCAATTTCTTTTGAAATGTGCATATATGACTGTTCTGGAAGTATAAAAAGGATAGCTGTCAAAATTTTGAAAATTAGAATTTAAACAGTAATATTTCTGATACGAAAATTGTGTAGGTAGACAATTACTATTTTAATAGAATTATCCGTATGGTCATAACGGCCATTTTTTCAAGTAATAACTACATTGGTTTGTGGCGTTTGATTGATATAGAAGAAGATCCAGTTCAGTAGGAGCGACGCTTAGATCTATATCAGACATCGACAGTTTTGCTAGTACGCCTCCACGCCGAAGACCCCTGAACGCACCTCACATTATCCGGTGCGTAAAACCAAAGCTCCTTACAGTCGCAAAACTGCGCCCGGTAACCACGCCCACAATAATAAACATGATATCTAGGAAACGCGCAACATTGAAATCATTTCACGGTTCGGGTATTGAATATGTATGACCTGTAACTATGCTTAACAATACACTCGTGTCGACCTTTGTAGTTTACTCTAGCCACACATTTTCAGATGAAAATGTGAACGGTGTGGTGTGGTATGGTATATCCTTCTGATACGTCCACACATACATCCACATTAACATCCACAAAGCATAATCCACAAAGCACTTTTTCTCCCGAATTGATTTCAAATACAAATAGAGCTATTAGATGCATTTTGAAAAAATATCATTGCCTTGTAATACTTACAAAATAAACATAAATTATTAATCGTTTTTAGAAGATAGGTCATATATTATTGTTTCTTGGCATTGATTATAGTTTATTAATATATATTATATGATGTAATATACTATCAGATCAGTTCTGTGTATATATACCATTTCAACCGATAAACGTTTCTATGTCAATACTTTAATTGGAATTAACAATTATAAATATAATACAATTCAATAAACTATTCAACAGTTTTATTGAATTAAGTTATACTGTTTGTTTGCTTTGATCATTCTATGTAGCAGAGAAATACAAAATATGTCAGGGATAACTCCAAATATTAAACAAGAATTAATAATACTAAATACCGATAACATTTTCACGGCAACAATATTCATTTAAACAAATAACTAACTTTGTATTTAATACTCTGACATCGGTTACCTTCGTCAGGACGTGAATCCAAACTGGTCGACGTCATGATAATCTACACGGTTAGAAAAGAAGTAATTATTTTTTAAAATTTATATTTATATCTAACCACGAAGTTGACGCTATTAGCATTTAAAATATAAATATACTTTATAACTCGGATATTCCGTGAACACCGAGTCTAAATTGTTATTAGAAGATTTCTTCATACTAAATGTGCAGATATCCGGTTAGCCTTTTATGCTCGTTCTGTATTTGTAAAGCACCATTCATACCTACTGATAAAGAATTGGTGGAATTTCTGCCAATCCGTAAACGCGAAATCGCTTTCGACGATGTATGAAAGGCATTTTGTACAAAGTTGAACGTGTATAATATTAAATTTCGAACATCTGAAGAAACAAAATAGATATCTCGAGCCCTTCAAATCGGCGCGCTATTTCTTAAAGCTGGTTCAGTTATTGCCATTAGGTTGTCAGTTCAAATTCATGTGAATTTATTTAAATTATTCTAATTCAATTGAACGTAGCTATCTTCAACTCAGGTCAACTAAATTGTGGAGAACGCGTCGATATGTATTATATATATATAGTTTGCTTAAACAATAATACTAAACACCATACAAAATATTTCTCTACAAGCTGATTATGAAGAAATTTGTGTCTTAAATTAGCAGATATTAACACGTGTTTTTGATATTATAATGTGACATTAAATCTGAGGCGCATATTTAATTCACGGATGTCAATGATGGCAGATTTTGAATTATTTTTGTACTAAAGAGACAAGACCGGAACTTTAATCATCAGTGTATCTGCCTCGGCTGTCAATAAATAATGGAGATGATTTGTGATCACAAAGCTTTTCCTTTAACCTGAGTAGTAATCTTACCTTGGGTTACTGTATTATCCCGAGTGTCACGTCTTACTAGACGTTCTTCGAGTTTCAAAAAAGTAAAAGACTAAGAGGATTATCTCCCAGAAGGCAAGATCTGAGGGATAATCTCTACCATGCGTTTCACCGGTAATAATAATAATAATAATATTGGATAATTTTTATAGCGCCATATATGTAAAAAAAATTCACCCCAAGGGCAATTTACACATAAATTCTTTATAGTCCTATATTATTTTTGTATTTAAAATTAAAAAACGTTATTTGAATTTATCGAAATAATTATTTGAAAAGGTGCGTTTTTAGTCTTTTCTTAAATAAAGTGTCTGATGCACCGTTTCTCGTGACGGAGGGAAAATAGTTCCAGGCTTCTGGGCACAGTAACACAGTATTCAAATAAAAGGCTTTATATAAACGAAAAACCCAGTTGAAGCTAAATCATTTCATTTTCTTTCATAAATAATATCGAATTGAACTAACGACAGTCGTAACAATTGACATAAGACGTTATTGTATTTTCGCAAATTTTACGACACACGACTGAACCATAATGGCTTCTTTTAATAGAAAACAATTCTATAACAATTAACGCGGTTAAAGCAGTACACCGACGTGAGCATTTACTTTATTAGCTTTTCTTGGCGGAAAATTACATGTAAGTCGCGCCAATCAAAATTGATCTGGATGTTAATTAATACCTATTGAAAGAGGGCGAGTGCAGGAAGCGAGCTGGATGCACTGAATGCAATCATTGCTAATATCATCTTGTTATTAGAGACAATGAACACTCTTACAAGTGTGAGGCACAAAATAGACTCGCGTATAGAAGTGCAGCTGATAGCTCAGAGGCCAACGGAGTGACAGCGGATTACTGGCGAGAACGCGAGTGACCAAAGTGAAATATTAACAAGATTGGTGATTTTGATATTACAGATACTACAAAGAACGCACATAATCTTGTTACAAGTCTCGGCAATGTCTGTAGATGAACCCGAGCACTGTTTGTCCTCCCAGCTTATATCGACTAGACTCAACACAGAATTACCCATTCATTATGCATATTTTATTTATTTAATATTCTATTAAATGTAATGTCATTAAAACCTGTTTATTATTAATTAAATAACGTAACATCTAACTAAAACTAGATACAATATTCAGATTAATCATATTAATGAATATACTCTGATCAAATTTAAAATTTTGCTTACCGGCAAAATGGTTTATTTTGTTTTAAAACACTAAGCTAATATAATCTATTACCTATAATAATGGTAGGGAACGTATTTCTATATATATTTTTTAATTACCCATTTTTGTCTAACTTATAAAAAGTGGTAATTTAATTTGGCGCCAAATACGCGCCGATCCGAGACCGGTGCGGAGTGTTCAGTCCGCGGAATGACACTTAGGTCTGCAACAAAATCACTTTTCATTGAGTCCATTGACATTAATTTGCGATATCCATTAAGTCGTATTGTCAATAAATTGTACGGTACGCGAATTGTCAGTTGACAATGCAGCGGTACAATTAGGTGCTGTTTACAGTTTAATACCAAAACAAATATAACGCAATGTGGAACCATATTGAAAAGAAATCCATTTTGAACGTCACTTACTTGATAATGACCGGTTAAAGTAATTATCCCTTTAAAAATCTTAGTAAAACAATGTGGCGTAGCACTGGGCAACACTGTTCATGAAGTTTGTAAACAATGACGGTTGTTCGTTCACACAAACCACTTTTCTTTTCAGCCGAGCTGAAAAAATGTCACAAATAAGGACGCGTGATATACGAATATTAACATTTATGAACGTTGCCATATTAAGGGAAGTTTTAAAAAAGTTGTAGAAAGAGATTGTTCACTTGAAATTGTCACACAGAACACTCGGAACAGAATCGGGAATAAAGCAATGACAATATGTTTGATCGCCGGTGGACTCACCTGAAACTGCTGCAAGGGTGGATGACCCAGTGGCCGGCGGCCTTCTGGCGGATGCGCTCCTTCATGAGCGCCTTCTTGGAGCCGAACAGCTTCATGGCCAGCTTGTTGTCCGTGGGCTGGAACAGCGCCTGCAGGTGGTTCTTGAGGAAGCTCTGCTTGCTGGGATCCTGCGGGCCGGGGGGCGCCGCCTCGACGGGCGTCCCGTACAGGGACACCTCGTCGAAGTGCACCTTGCCCGTGCTGCCGCCGTGGTTCTTGGCGGGGGCCGCCATGTCGGCGTCTCCTAGCAGCAGCGTCTCGTCATCCAGTGCCGTCACCAGGCTGTCGGTGCAGCACGTGTTGGTGTTGTCCAGCGAGACCCGCACACTGCCGCAGCCCGCGCCCGACTGAGACGACAGCTGCTCGTCCGAGTGGGCCGCCCCCGTGCGCCCCGCGCGCCGCGCCGCCCCGCCTCCGCCACCCCTGCAACACGACACACACCGTCACACTACAGTACAATATTGTCATCTTCCGTGTGCCGTCACCGGTCCAGCTAACTTACTATGGGACCCTATAGGTAAAAGCGGGAAAACATCGCATAATCTAATTTATTATAACAATTACAATTATGGTGTTATTTTACGCGCGATTTGTATATTCAGAAAATTATCAAGGATATACAGCGCTTGCCAGAGAGTCCACAGCGAGTTAACAGATTCTAGTGTGGGTGCAAATGCAATGTAAATCATAGTTTAAATCGATTTTAATCAATTACCACTTAATGAAGTGCTGAATATATATATATATATATATCAAATAGAACTCAGGAGTGTGAAGTTGCAGTTTTCAGAACATACTTCTGTGGTATTTTAATATGATTTAAATGTATCAATTAGAAATATATACAAGAAAATTCAATTTAAAGGTGATAGCTTTTACATTTAAAATAACTAAAGCATTCTACAAACAAGTTTGAAAATTTGTCAACTTACTATGTTGGTATAGTGTAATCCAGATGGTAAAAGATCCAGGTTCGAATCTCGATAACAAAAAAAGTATTTTTATGATAAGTATAATCTTTCTAATTAAAACATTCAATTTGTTTTGACTGTGCGTTTTTATTCGGACTAGTGATGGGATCATGTTTTGTTTATTTCTTATCTTCTCATTAAATTAAAGAATATATATTTAAAAATTACACGAAAATAAAATAAATAAATGGATGAGCAACATTAGGTACCATTGGTTGTATAAATAATATAATTTAATATTTTTATGAACTGCGCGAGATATTTATCTTAATTACATTTATGTTTAGTGATTTTGACACATTGCTATAGTATAATTATACACCGAGCTTCTATTTTCTCGCTTTGAGCGACTATTATTTGTTAAGTGATTTAGGGCCTGAAGCGAGGAAATATAATAATTATTGCTCAATTTCGGAAATATATATGTATTTCGATGTACTTAACGCGATTTTGTAAAAATCTCAATTTTCAGAATTTCATTCGGAATTTTTGTATACTACTCGAACATTTTAGACTCGATATTGAGTCAGATTTCCACTCATAAAATACCGTAGACTAAGTTTGTCACACCGTGCATCTAGTATCCTAAATATCGAATTCATTCCAGTTATAATCTATTCACGAGAGATTGAAAATTTGAGACAATATCCGCATAGACAAGAACGAGGAGAAGACGGATTAATGGTTCGTTTGATATAATTTTAATTGGTTACGGATTAATATATTAAAAGATTATTTTCAACATGTTATTCAAATTAAAAAAAATACACGAGTATAAAAAATATTGTATTATTTTCAATATTGTATGCAGATAAAAATATTCCCTCATCGCCTGCACGTGCAAAGGACTCTAGATTATCGTAGACAGGAGTGGAATAAAAAACTACATTTAAATAAATCTTATGTATCGAATTCATTTTAGAGATGCAATATAAATACAATATTACGTTTTATTTTGAAAACATTTATTTAAATATTTATTATTTTAGGGGTAGCTATACAAAATCGGAACAGTGTGTTTTCCATGTATTTTTGTTCTGCTCTTCTATAAACAGTACAATAACGAGTCTCTAAGGGATACGATTATTTTAATGAGGTCTGGGAATATATAAAGCTACTGAAATACTAAAATAAACTTAAGATAAAATTTTGTAATTCTATTTGTCAATATACATTTTTCTTTTAAAGAAAATAAAATAATATTTTCCAACAGATGTTGGCAGATGCCAATGTTGGATACACTAATTCACGCCTAAAACCGGAAACATTCGAGTACAGACATTACCCACCCACCCGTGAATGTAAAATCAAAATAGTCAATATATTGATTCAGACCTAAAAATAAAATTTTCCATACTGCAGCTTGCGTCTTGAAAACGACGTCATTCAGCGAAAAGAAACTATTCATTTCAATGTTAGAGTCGAAATTATTTAGATTATTTATAATTGATTCATAAGAAAAGGTACTCAGATTTATATAAATGAAGTTAAGGTGAGCTGGTTATGGAGCGACATCTATGTATTATAATACAAAGTCAAACCGGGCACCGTGCTGTTCGTCGCGGCTATTAGAATGCGGCTCACTAGCGCCCGCTAGCGTCGGGTGTTTCGCCGGTTCGTTCCGTTCGGCGACCCGCTTCTGTACCGCGCCTCATCGGTTGTTTTTAGAATCGCGTATTTATTGCAATCTTCATAAAATAAACCTGTGACCAAACTGTTAGTACTTGCTCGATGTAAAGCCAAGCTGAATATCTGTAATAGAATCATTTTATTTGTTAGAGTTATGAAACCATCATTACTCTAGTTATTCTTCGGATTCACTTTATATTTAACTTAAATAATTCATTACTAAAGTTAAAGAATCGCCCTCATGAAATACACACATTTGTAAAAATGTTTTTTTAGTAAATTTGAACATTCCCATTTTCTATAAAGCTTTTTTCTAAGCATACGCTATTTCCATGACTATACAAATATTTTATTTGCTAGTGGGTTGATCAGGTTTAGCGATATCCTGAATCACTAGTACCATAGTAGCTTAAAATATAAATTAGACCGGTTGTACGGTCAATTTCGTTGCCACCGTCTACGCTAGTCGCGCAGTCGAACTGAACAATCCCTGAAGTGGAAGTTTTGACCAAAACATGAATGTTGAAGCCATGTTTTGATTACAAATAAAATAAATAAATCTATTTGTATCGCTTGTGCGCTGATCTACATAATATATCGAAACTTAAAACCGCGTATTTAAATCAATTATGCAATTAGCCGCATTCTCGAAATAAAAATAAATACAGTTGACCTCCTACTGCCATTTTGTTAGTATTTAATGACGATGCGATGCACCATATGTCTGTTAGTATGACGCATCAAGCGTCCAATGCAAGAATGTCGCAGACTGGCTATCTCGATAATCGGGACTTTGGGCTGTGGACCGACGCCGCTGAATGTTAAATACATAAATAATTCTATTCCTGAAGAAATGTAGGGTTTTCAAGTTTTCCTTATAGTTTTACAAACATAAAAAATACATTTACAGAAAGTACAGAAAAAATGGAAAATTTAAAAATATTACTTTGATATTAATGTTAAATGACTGGTATTATTGTCGAATGCACTCATTCATTCGTTCTCTCTTCAATTACTGCGGGTAAAAATCCTTCATAATAATAGTATACAATTATTTATATCAATATGAGAAAGAAATATTACAATACGTGGATGTAGAAAAAATAAAAATGTGTGCAAGAATTGAAATGTGTGGAAATATAAATGAATAATATATTAAATATTAATTAAACGTAAATTAAAAAGATACACATATAAAATTAATTTTATCGAAAAATGTTGTTGTTGCGCCACCGGGATTCAAACCTAATCACTTTTCAAACAGGGGAAGATGAATTATCCAACTATGCTACAGCAACATTATTTTTGATGACAAATTTTCGAACTTATATGTTACATCTTTTTTTTCAAATAATGAATACATTATTATTATTTGAAAATTGTACTTTGTTTTTTTTTAACGCAAATTTGAGATTCCTTAAAAAAAGTATTAATTTGAAAAAAGGTGTAACATATATAGGTCCGAGAATTTGTCGTCAAAAATAATGTCGCTATAGCATAGTTGGATAATGCACCTTCCCCGGTTTGGAAAGAGATCCAGGTTCGAATCCCGGTGGCTTAATAACAATATTTTTCGATAAAATTGATTTTATATGTATATCTTTCTAATTAAAACATTTAATTAATATTTAAAATATCACAGACCTATGATCTGAATAATTACAACTTCACAATAAGATAATAATATAATAATTTATTAATTGTATACACAAAAGCTTATTTAAAATCATCCCCATTCATAGCGCTCTCAGTTTTTAAAAATTATGAATTGCGTTTTGATTTCTGTAGTAAAACATTTCTTTTATGGATTTCCATAAAAGAGATGTTTTGATTAATTATCTACCCAAACGAGATTTGAGGAATTTAAATTTTCTTTTGCATATAACACAGTAGTCTTCTGACTGGTAAAGTATTGAGCCTAGTTTAATATTAACCCTTCCGATAATCAAGGGCAGCAGTATTTATTTTTTGTCTTTAAATATAAATTTTTGTTTTATGTATTTAGACATATAACATTTTTACGGCTGCAAAAAAAAGTTTGCTACGTATATTTTACACACATTTTAAAATGCATAAAAGAATGACGTCAACTTACGGCATTTTACAATATGTTGAAGCGATTTATTTCACCGATTGAAGTGGTGTCTGTGAGAAGGTCGATGATTTGATAATTTCGCTATTTGAAAACCGTTATCAAGCAGAGTTTTAATTTTTTATATCGATAGGCACTACATCTGGGTGATACAGGTGTGTCTTTTGAACGAGAATTAATAAATTAAAAAAATATATATTTATTCATTTATTAACATTCATATTTTTGTTATAACAGAGGTGAATATAAATATTATAATATAAAATTGTAATGTTTATTATGTGTGATGGAGTAGACTCCACCTCTGATATATATAGCGTTGTCCTGGATACTTTGCTAGACTGAAGTCTGTGTTAAAGTAGCCAGTTTTTTCGTGCTGTTATTTAAGATTATACAGGAATAAAAATAGATAAAAAAAATATACATATATAATAAAAGAAAATGAAGTGGGAGTGTTGTAGAATTAGTGTATTATTAGTGTAGGAACTGTATAATAATTATGTTAGAATGTTGAATAGTCATGCTACTGATTGATCTCTACCCGATTGGATCACGTGTTGGGTCCATATTTGTGTAATCTTATTGGAGTCGAACGATTTCCAGTTGGTACTGAGTGAGTAAAAACATCTAGAATCTTTAATAAAATATCGTTGTTGCTCTCAGAACTGGCGTGTAGATGTTCGTTATTTGTCTTGTGTTGTGTCCATGATTTATTGCTTGGGGTGAGTTGTTATTAGCATGGAAAAATTGGACAAGTCTAAACATAAAGATTTGTCTAATATCTAGAGCATTGTATTCTTTAAATATAAGATCTGATGGATATCTAAAGGGACGACCATTTATTATGTTGAGAATTGTCTTTTGTGCTCTTTTAACCGACCATAATATTGTTTTTGCTGCTACTCCCCAAATTAAAATAATGTAATTAATTAAGAAGTAGCAAAGTGCAAAGTACACCAATCTTATGAGTTTGTGTCAATTATACACCGTATTCCTTTAAAAAAGTAAATTAGTTTTCTTAAGCGTTTAGCTAGGTTCGATATATGTTCTTTCCAGTTAAGATGATCATCGATCAGTGCTCCCAGATGTCGAATAATTTTAACTCGAAGTTAATTTTTCACATTGGCATGAGGAAGCCGTGTTCTTGTTTGTTTTGCAGTCGTGTAAGATGAGTATAGGATTTTGATGTGGCAATTTTCTTTCGTTAAAACAAAAACATACATATTTAGATTTTTTTGTGTTAAGTGATAGGAGGTTCGTATCAAACCATTTTTTCACCTTGTACAAACCGTCATGTGCACGAGTATTGACCTCTTCCCAGGACTTGCTCTCAAAGCAAAGCACTGTATCATCAGCGAAAGTGATTATTTTTCCATTATTTAAAGTCGCATTATAAAAGTCATTAATATATACCAGAATAATATAAGACCTAAAATGCTTCCTTGTGGAAGACCGTATGTTAGCAATGGTGGATTGCTGTATTTTTCATTGTTTCGGACAATTTGACGCCTATTTGTTAAGCAGTCCTTAAACCACTTATACGCTGTGCCCCTTACTCTTATTTTTTCAAGTTTTTTAGCAATGGTAGATGCGGTACGGTGTCAAATGCTTTTGCAAGATCAAGAAAAATCTTCACGCATTTATTTCCCTCGTCCAGGTTCGAGACTATGTATTCCACGAGAGACATGAGGGTATCCTCTGTATTGCGTTCTGATTGGAAACCAAATGGTTGATTGGATAAAATGTTATTTACATCTAGGAATTAGAGAAACCTCCGTTTAACAACTTTTTCTAGAATATTTTAAAAAACATATAAAATATAGATAGGTCTGTAGTTGGATATATCACAAGGGTTTCCGCTTTTATAAATTGGGCATAACACCGAATCTTTTAGAACGGTTGAAGAGACTCCAGTTTGTAGACTCGGGTTTGTTATAAATGCAAAGAAATAAATAAATTATAGGGTGACTGTGTCCGATGATAAATATATACGTATATCTACAATAAGGCGGTTAAGATATTCGATGCCTCCTCTAGCGATGACCAAACAATGTCAGGATTCTTCGGAAGCATTTACTTGATTGTCTGATCTGTTATGTTATAACTCTTCTTGTAATTATTCTCGATTGACTTTCCGTCAATATCGACGGGACATTTCTAATATAATAATATCCAGAGGTCGGTGTCCGATGTCGCGTCGTATTAAGGATTAGTTATGGGGAGGGAGCTACTTTTGTTTTACACAGGTCCTTAATAGTTACGTTGAATGCTAAATTTGGTCTATGCAAGATAGGGTGAGATATTCGGGAGCATAGTCTTCTCTGTAGAATTTTCTGAGCTTCTATGCGTGATTTTTACCCATCTGGCCTACGTTTTGGATCTCATTGCGTGATCCATATAGCCCATAAAATTGTCTATATTTCGTCAATATTTGGCTTTTAAAATAATATACATTTAGACGAGCGGAGGGGGTAGGGATGGCCGGAGAAGGCGGGAGTCCTGAAGAGTATCTATGCAAAATTTGAATTAGATCGATTCGAGGGTGTAGGGTTGTATAGATAAAGAAATATAATTAATATTAATAATAAGAAAAAAATTTGTTCATACGATTGTTTATTGATAAATCAACTTGTTTCGAGACTAATGGTCCCCTCTTCAGGATACAATGTATACTAAAATAATCAAATCCTTTTTGTAAATATTCTCCTTTTAGATTTGTTTTCGCAGTAATTTCTAACTAGTCACCCATCACTTATATTTATAGTTTTGTTTTGTCTGCTTGTATTGTATCCTGAAAAAGGGACCGATGGTATTGAAACATGTTGATTTATCAATAAACAGTGGTATAAAGAAAGTGTTTTCTTATTATTAATATAATATATTGCCACAAAGTAACTACGTAATTATTGAAGAAATATAATTCAAATAAAAAAATAATTATTTAAATTCTCTTCGTATTATCATTGTCACCGCACTTCCGGTTCGCCTGATCGTCCTGGCCGCCCCGGTCGGGGCCGCGGAGGCTCGCCCGCGCACCGCGCGCCTCGACACTGGCGAGCGGCGGGCCTCGCCGCGGAGGACGGCGACCGGCGTGGTGAGGAAGGTTGCGATTGAAAAAATTGGGTCAGCCGGCGGCCGCCGCGGGCCGCTGCCCCTCCCCTCATCGCAAAAAGTGTAGCGGATGATATTTGGGTAATATGTTATTTTTATTAATTTATTTGTCGACTCGCACGTCTTAGGGAGCTTTTTGTCTCATTTTTGTCATTGAGGAGATGTGACCATTTTCTTTGTAATATGGTTATGTGACCTTTTTGTTCTGATTATTTTTTACAAATTCAAAACAGAAGCATTATTATGGGTAGGTAGATATTACATTTATTTTAATTAACACTAACATTTATATATTGTGAATAAGCGTCAAACTTTTTTTAACGTATTATGACAGTGATTATTATAAAATGTTTGTAGTGTTTAAATAGCACGAAAAGAGATGCCTAAACTAAGTCCTAAGACAAATTTTGAACACTACTCTCGTATACGTGAGTTTAATTGAAGGTTTCCGAGAGTACCGGTGTATGAAACTGGTGTCTCTTCTAGATCAGATCATATTTATTGTATACGGTTTCCTTGATCAAACCTGTGCCGACATTTTGGCTCCGTTACACGTGCCATTGTCAAGTCTTTACGGTACAATCGTACTATTAATTATCGCATTGTTCTTTTGTGTGACACACGTTGAAATTTGAAAAGAAACTGATACGTTACATGAGTGTAAATATCATTTAAAATGTACGAATTAGGGGAGTTGGTGATCTTTATGGTCTCAAGGTATACTTTTCAAATATAAAACAAACATCTATTTTTATTGTCAACAATTTAGAAATTCTATCGCAGTACTGTTGCTGCACTCTACAGAGGTAATTATTAAACAAGTTCTCTTGTATTTTTTCTGTGTGAAGCCACCCTACTTAGAGCATCGTTGTTATATTTTCCTTATATTATAAGAATACAGTTTAATTACTTTTTAAATAATTTCTTTCGAAAGGTTCTACGCCATTATTTATTATTATTATCTTTTGAAAGGTGATATAAACATATTATTTATCGTGAATTATAATTTTCTGTTTCCTGTTCGAGATTTTGTATTAGGTACACCTAATTTTCTTGTGAAAATTGATGTTTTAACTTATCCCACTCCTCCCACGAGCCACGTCACTGATGACTGATGACTTGATATAATTTTCAATCCGCCCACAGTCTGTTAACAGTTTGTCTCTTATCTTACACGCGCAGCGGTCCTACGCGAGGGGATGGATGTTGAATGAGACGCCATTTAATCTGACGGAACAATCGATTGCGGTTTGTCGTGTAGGATGTTATGCAACTACAATGTGGCGTGTCATTTGTCGTTGCACGTCAATTATCCACATAATGTATGGTCGCCTAATGCACTGTGGTAGTTGATTGTGTACTGATAATTCAAACACAATATCACACATAACCTTTAATTATTTTTTGTAGCTGATTATAGTTGACCTAAACAATGACAATAGACCGTATTTATTTGTGTCGAAAAATAAAAATATGATTTAATACTGATTATTTTTCTCTGCTATCGAAGATCCTCAGCTGTGGACCTGTCGATGTCTTTTCTCTACTGATCTCGGCCGGGACGGTCGTTCCATCAGTATCCTATCGGAACGGCTCTCGTAACAGCGGCTCTGGAGTATTTGATCCGGTCGGTCTATCGAGTCGGAGATCACACTCTTCTTCGCAGATCTTCACACTTCCCTTTAAGTTTGGATCGCGGTGTGCTCGTAAAAAATATTTTACGCAACTTTAAGAACCGATGCTATCATTTGTGCGCTGGAGGAAAAAATAAGAAAAAGATTACCTTACCGGTGTAAAGCTACCGGGAGGGCGAGGCCCTGGCTCCACCGCATGACTAATGAAGACGCGTAAATAATTCAAGAGAACCAATAACAACTATCCCGGTAAGCTGCCTACTTTGGACACATTCTCCACTATTCATAATGTGATCTTTTACACTTCATTATGCAGAGGAACATGGAAGATAGAAAGAGATTATCTTGACTCAGAAAATGGTTAAATTTTCAAAATGTTGGTGTTCTTAAACATGGTAAATCAAAACATCGCGACACGGTCACCGATCTTCGATGGAAGACGACACGAGAATAAAAGTCTAGTTTTTTGTGTGCACTATGATGCCAAATTGTGTGCATACGCATATCCGCACGCATTACAGGGATCACCGATCACCATTAACTTTTTTCCAGCTAATCGTCCCATTTGTGGGTAATGTATCCGAAAAATTGGAGGAAGAATTTCAGACACATTCTACAATCTATTGTCCACAAAGTACATTTTAGATCCTTAATTGAAAATTTGAGTTCAATGAATTCTTAGCCTTCGCCTCCAGCACCATATTTCAAAAACATTAAGATTATTTCTCTTACTTGCGTTCAACGTCCGCGTAAAGACACGTGGAAAAAAACAACAGATTTGACGTAATTCATTTTTGTCGTTATGTCTATAAATAGTGATATTTGACTATAAAACGATTTGACTTTTGTATCGAGAATTACGTGACTTGAAAAAATATTGTGACTTACCATAATATACGTGGTCGAAAAAAGAACATTGTTCAAATATTTGCTTAATCTTGAATACTCTCTAATGGATTCGAGCTTCTTGCGGCTGTCTAAACTATAAATAATTTAGCAAAGATTTTATATTATTAAGAAAAACACATTCTTATTGTGAAGTTGTAATTATTCAGAATATAATGGTATTTTAAATACTAATTAAATGTATTAATTAGAAATATACACATATAAAATCAATTTTATCGGAAAATATTGTTGTTGCGCTACCGAGATTCGAACCTGGATCTTTTTCCAAACCGGGGAAGATGCATTACCCGACTATGCTACAGCGACAGTACTTTTGACGATAGATGTATTTATTTGAAAAAGTGTAACATAGGGGTTCGAAAATTTGTCTTCAAAAGTACTATTGCTATAGCATAGTTGGATAATGCACCTTCCCCGGTTTGGAAAGAGATCCAGGTTCAATTTCCAGTAGCGCAACAATAATATTTTTAAATACTAAATTAATGTGTTAATTATAAATATATGCATATAAAATCCATTTTGTCGAAAAATATTGTTTTTGCGTCACCGGGATACAAACCTGGATCTCTATTTCCAATCCGGGGAAGTGCACTACCATTGTGCTATATCGCCAGTATTTTTCTTGACAAATTTTCGAACCTATATGTTACATTTTTCAAATTAATACACCTGTCGTTCCATTATTTGAAAGCCATCTACATTATTTTTACAGAATCTCAAATACCTCTGAGTAAACCGACTGCAGACGCCAGAATTATCAATTTATTTTTATTAAATTTTGGACACATTGATACAACATATATTATTAAGGAAAACACATTCTTATTGTGAAGTTGTAATTATTCAGAACATAGGTCTGTGATATTTTAAATACTAAATTAATGTATTAATTATACATATATTATATACATACAATTTTGTCGAAAAATATTGTTTTTGGGTCACTGGTGACGCAAAAACAATAAATTGATTTTATATGTATATATTTATAATTAATAAATTAATTTAGTATTTAAAATATCACAGACCTATGTTCTGAACAATTACAACTTCACAATAAAAATGTGTTTTCCTTAATAATAATATTTTTAGATAAAATTGATTTTATATGTATATCTTTCAAGTTAATACATTTAATTGGAATTTCAAGATTTTATATGTGGAATTATTTAATTTGGATTTGATTGATTAAAATATTATTTTAGATAGATTTAATATTAGTTACTCCATTCTTAGATACATACATCGCATCTGTTATTGTTTATGTAATGTTTGCGTAATATTTTATATATGTTTAAAAGCTTATATACAACCGTAAATAAAGTGAAATGTATAAATAATTACTGATTGTTATATCCATTATTGTGAAATATTATTTATTTATTATTATTTTATTGTTTCGTATTTCTTTATAGACATCTCACGTTCGAATGATTGACGGCGTCACCCGGGGGAGGATCCTCAGTGCACTGGGCGAGGCTGTCGGCCGTACAAATATTAACCCGTTAACTGTCTTAGCACATACTTTAGCGTCATTCATTTTAATTACTATAAATTATACACTATTTAAAATATGAATATAAATCAATTGAATTAAATTTACGATGTATATTAAAGCCCCGGTCCCATAGTCTGCATGTATGCTGGGTAAATTATATTTCTCGTGACAGCGTAGTTTCGAATTTAAAGGATACTAGCAGATAAGCAATCAATGCAGTAGAATATATATTTCAATGCGGAATCCCTTATTCCTTGAAATATATCTACTTCCAATATGTCCACTTAAAGACATTCTTGAAATGTCATATTTGACAGTTCGACCATAGATAAGGAAAAAAATGCGACCATAGAATACGACGCGATATGATCGTGAGACATAATATGACAGGATGTTTTTTTTATCTGTGACAGGATGACAGATGCTCAATATATTTGCCGGCTGTAATACGATTTGGTGGATGTGTATATATATATATATATATATTTACGTACTGTTATTGAATAGGTATATAAAAAAGAAAACATTTAATTAAGTAATCTTATCCTAGAGATATTAAAAACACGTTCATGTTCGCCCTACTCGCATCTCACAGACCTGGCCGTTTAAACAAGCACTATACAGCCATAATGAAGTTTAATTATTTATTTGAGAAGAACTTTCGTTAACCAATACCCAAAACAAAGTGATTATCTACCGATGGCTTACAATCTATATCTTTTGTCTCGGTTAACATAAACAATCTTTGCTTTAAGGAAAGATTTTTAGACCAGTATGAACTATTTTTATGAGTTCATTGAAGAGCTGGTTAATATAATACTAGGCTTAATAATATAATGCTAGGACTTGGGATCTCATGTGGGACTAATTGTAAATTTTGTTGACCTGATATTTTTTTCTAAAAAGAAATGAACACAATAAGAATACGTACGAAATTAAACCTGCATAAATTAATTTGATAAGCTCAGTATCAAGCGAGTAGCCGGAATATAATACGAAGATACATTGTTGACTGTGTGACGAACGAATGTCTCTGCTCTTCGAGAACTTCGTACTGAAGATAGGTTCTCCACGACTTGCAGGAAAATAATTATTTTGTTATTTTAAGATGCTGATAGAAGAAATTGAGGTAGCCTGGAAAAATTGGTTATCACGGGGAACTTACGAGAGGTAAGATGGACAGTCCGAGTCTGAGACATGACCGGGGACTCGTGCACATCGTATAGGCAGAATTGAAGATCGATCGCGATGTTGACTCATAATCAAATTAATAGACACTATTATATCATTATCAGCGATTCGTCGAACACGAGAGTTAAAAAACTGAACAACATGAACATATCTATAACGCTCGTGTCTTATGAAACTGTAGAGAAGATATAATTATTTTGGAGGTCACGATGTGTTGAACCCGCGACCCCGGCTCGGCGAGACTTCACGTGAACCAGCAGCACTCCTATAATCATTATCAATGTTGATAGTCAATTTGATGTGTGGTAATTTTTTAAACATTATTATAATAATTAATGGAGTTTGACTCTGACCGTCACGAGAAAATCATATGTTGCTGTGAAAATGAACAATTCAGGTATTTCACACAATATTTAGGCCCTATTCTAAATTTCATTTAGAGTACCTACGCTTCTTCATCTTCTTTTGTACGCGTCCATCGGTGGAAGTTGGCCTGTCTACTTGCTTTCCGCGATCCCAAGTTCTGCGAGTTTCTCTCCGACGCCAGCCGCCGGTTCTCTTAATATCGTCGCCCTCTACCTCTTTTGCCTGACCACGCCGCCATTGCAGGTTTCGCCATACCAACATTCATAATATATATAAGTATCACCACCTGTCCGATATAGTACCACTTCAGTTTCGCGACAGTTCGTACAATGACGGCAACTTAGTTTTTCTGTCTTCTAAGGAGATGTCCAGTATAGCTCTTTGAGTAATTACCAGTTTGGCATAATTACTTGAATTTCTATATATGCATGTTTTAATGTGATGCGGTGTCTTCTTGTTTTTGAGTATATGTCTGAGGTTTTTATTTGTTAGATGATTAAATACAAATAAAATGGATTTACTAAGAAACTTAATATATATGGTCGTTACCGGAATTCGAACTTGGACCTTTTCTTATCTAGGGAAATAAATAGATTATTTATATATATCTCTCTAGTTGATTAATTTAATTTGTATTAAATACACCACAGAACATGTTCTGAAATTTCAACTTCACAACAACAATGTGTTTTCCTTTAAAAAATTGTTGAATAAACTTCTTCACCCGTCCTCACTAACTAGTCATTCAATGATTTAATGTTAGTGTATTTTTTCTGTAAATAATAAAAATAAAGTTCATTAAAATTATGTTTGGTTAAAAGTATTACAAATATAGAGATGATTTGCGATACGCAAACTAAGCTAAGAACAATAGCTACGCGTAAAACTCGACAGCTTATCTAATAAATGACAGTCGCCTCTTCATTCGTTACTTGTTTGTAATCAGAGCGTGCTTTAGTTTAGTTTTCATAATAAATGAACAACCCTGGAGACCAAAATCGCATTACCTGAATGTCATACTATTTGAGTTATTACAAAGCGATCATTCAGAATCTAAACGTTTTGACGTTTAGTGCCAAGATCTTCCTAGCCAGACATCTATTTGAATAAGTTGCATCTCATCACGAAATGTCACCCCACAGTGAGGCGATTTAAAACTTTGACAGTAACGCTTTATATATTTGGATGAGACTTTACAATTGACAAGTGCATGACATCACGACGCCAGTTCATGAGATGCCCGCTGGCGTCTCGGCCGCTAATTACCGTCTCCCAACATAACGCTCTACCAAACGAAGGAGTACTTCTTAAACTATTCATCTCTTAAGAAGTACCTTCTATAAATCTTTATATAAATGTCATCTTGCTCATCCCTTCATCAGGCCTTCGCTGTGGTGTCTCATTTGGAAAATCGTTCAGTTTTTAAAGGCCAAAATGAGACTTGCAAATCTTCATTTTTGCCTTGAGTTTACTTGAAAGCTAGAATGACATCAATGAAGTCGCCACACGGGAAAAATTGTTTTTACAATAGAGCAGTACCAACAAAATAAATATAAATCTGATAGGCAACACCAAAACTATAAAGGCTCGTTTTCGTCTACCGAGAAAGCTCTGTTATACCTTCACTAGGTCGAAAAATGATCACAGAAACTGTGCCCATTTCCAACACAAATGCGAGTTGAATCTCTCTATGCGAGTGTAAAAGCCGACCAACCAATAATGTGGAGAACGTTTGACTAGGTTTCTGCAAAAAAATACTTAACGATTTAACATTTGGTTTCATGTCGGTGTCTGTCGTCCACTGTCTTTTTAAACTCTTAAAAAGTAGATGGCACCCTAAAAAGTTTCTTACAATTTTGAATAGTTATGGAAAAAGGTTAGAATATTATGTATATTTTCACAGCAATTCAGTATTTTCTGTATTGAGTTTTAGGGCTATTCTATAGTGATTTTACGATAGAATAGCCCTAAATATTTCCGGCTGACGTTTCGAATTCCATTTTAGGGTTCACCATCAGGGGTGATGTCGCTGATGCAACTTGATCCTGAAGGACACTGCAATTGAATTTGAAACGTCCCGGTCGGCCAGAGAAGTCAAAGACATACGGCATAATTTCCTAAAAACTCAACATGAAGCTATTTTAGGTATAGTATTTAAATGATGAAGAAGGCACTAGGTATAAATTAGATAAATTTCGAGTGTACTTATTGCAATTGTTTTCACACTTCCCCAGGATTCCGCTGAACACCACTTGGGAAGCGCTGTCTGATCTGTTGAGATAGGTCGTTGTATAATTTGAGTCCACTGCAAAAAAGTTTCGGCTGTCCAAGTTTGAATATCGCTAGATTTATGTGATTGTTGAGATATGCGCTTGTGTTATGTTTATATAGTTAATGTAATTCTATACCCTTGTATTATAATATTATTTTTATTCCTCCGTATTCTTCCGTCTCGCTCGGTTTCAATGCACACGATGGCCAATCTGTTGTCATACTCTCTGAAGGCCCGATCTGTAATTGTTTTTTGTTTATCCCAACTTAGTCTGCCGCCCTACCTCCGAAGTTGTTAAGGAGACACACCTTGGTAATTGTTCTTCTGGCTTTAACAAGATGTATTCGAGCCAACGACTTCGACTTTCTAAATGTACAGCAGGGGCTCCGTATTGTGGTACCTTTTACTCGGTCCAATGTCACTTCTGCTATATTTCAGCACCCTAGATCCTTGATCTCACTTTCTCCGTGAGATTCTATATATTATTACTTCTAATTACTTAGAGATTTTGCTGACGTGTGAACAGAGTGCATTTCGACACGGAACGGTCAACACCTGTATTTCTTTTAACGTTCGAGAGTAGTGCCGTACGTAAAATCTGGACCACGAAAAAGAAACGGTGTTTTGCAGCATCTGTAGTGCAGTAATATTTCCGTTCTTAACTATAAAAGTGCGAGTCAACTGGAGGTGAAACTTAACGACCAACCCAGGACCGAGATTATAATAGGCCAGAACCATCTGCCATCCGGATTGCGTCAATTAACCATTAATTTTAATCGATAAAGTCCACGGGATCTTATTCCACCAAGTAGTATTACATCAAAAGAAAAAAATAGCGATGCATGTACGGATCCGTGAATGATAGGAAAAGTGCGAAGCATCTGGTTCAACGCCAAGCTTTACGATCCGTAAAAAGAGCCCAGACTCTCAATACATATTTAGACTAAGATGGTGGGATACCTGCAATAGATCCATGATTGACGAATCCCAAAATGTATCCAGGATCTTCTTTATCCATCGTTCATCACCTCTTTGATACATATGTGTAACCTAGAAGCGTTCCATTAGAGCGTTCATATTTTTTGGGTCACATCTGATACCTAGATTCTCTGGCTAATTCCTACGTACTCCTAAGTCCTAAGTACTCTATCTTTCAGGGTTATTTCAAGCACAGTTGGACCTCATTTACTTTACGTATGACATTGATAATAAGATTCATCTATTCTTATTTTGTATTTTACATCTTAAGTAAAGTAAAAATAGTAATGATCTTTTTTGGCGTGGTCAATATTTCGAGAAACAACAATAATAACGCACGTCGATATTAACACACATTGTAATCGATAGGATTGGCATGTTTATTTCTACATCATTTTAGCCTTTTTTCTACATGGAGACTATTAATTAATTATTAATTTTTTACAATAATTGTCAAAAATTACTAACCACGGTTATTAGGTTAACTCCTAGTAGGTTGTCGGTATGTTAAGATGATAGCTCTGCTACAACTTAACCAAGTTTTGTTGTTTTGTTTCAGCAGAAAAGTATACTCGGTTTTATTTTTCTTTGTTATACGTGACATTCAATCGATCAATCAAAATTTTTTGACTTTAACTTTTAAACTAATATGTTTGTCGAAAACTTTTGACTAGAATTAAAAATTAGTTATTGGATTAGATAAGCATTTGAAGGATAATAGCTTCAAATGTTTATCTAATCCAGTTTTAGGACAAAGGAGTCTGGTAGCTCTCGGTGCGACAGAAAAAGTATTTATGTTAGCTACAATAATTGAATAGACAACTCGCAAACGTGACGGATAAAATGTAAAAGGAAACCGAATATATTTATGTTCGGCACCGCACGTATTGTAATATCTAATTTATTGTATAACAATAATTTATGTAACCGGTGTACTTCTCACATATAATAGGAATTTCAAAAGGTCCTCAGAATCGATAGAAAAATATAGAAAAGAGGATATTCATAGTGAAAGAGAAATAAAATGTAATATTTTTACCTGTCCGCTTTGTGCCGTCACCTGTAGAGGGAGAGGACTTATTGTGCTTTAAACTAGGGCTGTCCAAATAGCCTAAAATTAACATTTTTTAAATTAATATTAAAAATGTTTCTATTCATTATTTTTACATAATTTACTAGTAAGAACGCGAAGTTGGTAAGGTGTTTATTAAAATGCCGAATGAAACGATAAGAACGCTCGTGAAGACTTACGACAATTTACGACAACTAGTGGTTAGGATACTCGCCTAGTGATCTAGTGATCGGGGGTTCAAGCTTCGTTCCAGAAGGCCATCAAGTTAGTGTTATTTTCATATCACAAGAGTAAAGCTTAGTTTGAAAATAGTAAAAATATCGATGCGACACGTATTCCGTATACGTATCCAAATTTTTTAATGAAACATCATTTTTTACCGTGGCGCAGAAAATTAAGTTGCAGGTCTTCAACAATAAAGTCCTGCACAAGATTTTCAGCCCAATAAGTAACTTAAATATTTTATATAAATTTTATACTGATACGAAACATCTTGATTATTTTAATAAAGGTACTCCATCTTTCCACCTCGTTAAAAAGTCACGGACAATCGTCCTTAGTGATTCCGGATTAAATAAAAAATTAGGTTCGTATCCATTCGAGGCTATAAAGTATATGGGGATAGAATAAATTGACAAAATTTGTAGAGAAATGTTAGTTAAGCGATTGTGAATGTTTAAACATGTTGTATGATCACGTGTAACATAAGAATGACGTAGCAGTGGCATGTATATGTTGATGCGAATCAAAAAAGTGGCGGATGCCTCACTCCATCACTCACGTGTTCTTTCGACAGTCGCAAAATGTATTGTGTGTGTGGCCAGAGCAGCTTACAAAACGAAAAAAAATATTATGATTATCACTCGGTGTATTGTCAGGCACGGTTTGCAAGTATGGAGTAGCATGAAGTCGGCCGTGAGAAGAGTGAGGTTTGTTAAACGTGGCGTCGGTACTAGGAGACTTTACGGCTGCTAGGCGCTTGATTTTACGCACCTGTTTAGTAACGCCGGGCGTGATGACAAGAGTGGAGGCAATAGTTCACAAATATAACGTTACGGGTACTTCACTGAAAATATATTTTTTAATTGGTATTACATAAAAGAAAGTAACACGGTTAATACTAAATCAGTTTTATTTAACAGGTCTGAGCAGTCGATTTCCTAGTGTCAACCCTGACCGCGAGCGGACACCTGCTCAGTCCCATATATCACCGATCGTGGAAAGGTTTCTTTAAAGAGGAAGGTAAAAGGTCCCATTGTGACCGGGAAAGGAGCAGTTCAGGACGTGTCGTCTTCGCTGGTGACTTCAGCATGGAGCCGAGATCGATGAGCCCGTCTGATAATACTTCTATTTATATCCATTGTTTCAGAACAACTTTCATAGCGACGTTGGATTGTCCCGAGGTGTGGTTTTTACCGTTCGTTAACCGAAGTCTACTAAAAAGTTGTATAGAATGTGGTTATCGATGATTTATTGTTTTTTAAGTAAGTAATCGGACATGTAATTATTTATAAATAATAAATATTGGATTCTTTTCCAGATAGTAACAATTTGGTATTATTATTTGACTAGAATTAATAGTTGTACCGAAGTCTGTCACACATTATCTATTAACTGATTTTGTTCAAATACATTAGGGATTAATACGTTTTGTTGTTTATCAACCGTAAAGTAATAACGATTGGTAACGAAAATGCGAGACGGACACCTATGAACCTTCGAAATGGTGGACCTGTTACCGCTCAGCTTCCAACTCATATCATAATTTCTAGATGTGTGATTTTAAAATGTAAACTGTATTCATTTACTTTATTGTATTCTATTGAGTTTTGTGAAGACTCGTGTTCACGGAAGGCAATCTCAGAGATTTAGTTGAGATACATACAGCTTGAGATTGGTAGAAAAAAAAACTATAATATCAATATAAAAGCGAGATTCGACACGTGAGGGATTCTATGCAAACTTTACCTTAAACCACCATTGATACTTACAAACTTTAGACTTTAGTTATCAAAAACAATAACGTTAAAATAACGCGTTAAATTACAAACATTTATTCCGTTTCAAAATCATCCAATTGAACAACGACAATGACATTTGACGTTTGACGTACGATGAGCAATGTGTACTGTGTGACTACGAAAGTTGAGAATTGTCTCCAAGAATCTCACGGGAGCAAAATCCGTATCTCAGAGATTATCTCGAGTCAAAAATGTAGTTCGTAGACGAGGACCATAAGGATCAAATATATCATTCGGAATTATGTCTATCTTTAAACCCCTTCGACAACGCAGTACGGTACTGTAAACGATATTTTATTAATGATTTTTTTACACGTACAATAATAATAATTGTGATAAAATATGCAATTTTTTTAATGAATAGTGCACGAAAATATTTATGACCATAGCGGAATACCTCATTCGCTGTTCACTGACCACGACTCGCACAGCTTGCACCGTGCGAGCGAGCAACAACACTCGTCTCATGATAAGTACGCCATTTTTGTTGTTGTTTGATACTGTAATCTTAGATATAAAATCACAACGTCTTACTGTACGTCACCAGCAGGGAAATTGATACACTTCATCGGAGTGAAGCGACACTTTCAATTTGGTATGTCAACTGTGTATGTAATTTTTTAAATATACAATAGTAAGCGAACAAGTCAGAAATTAAAAAATTAGTAAACGTAGATAAATAATTATTTAAATAAATAGTAATATTTCTGATATGAATATTATGTAAGTTGAAGTTAATTTCGAACTAATTTTCTCGATGTTATTAAAAAGTGTTTAAGATGTTTAGTATTGTGAAGTAGTATTTAATTAATATGAAAGATGATCCAATTAACGTCCTGGGAAGGGTGTTAAATAATAGCTACTCGATAAGATATTCACGTTTTAAATATCTAATGGATTTTAGCAGAAATTATAAATCCATATAGATAAAGCATGATTTATGATTTTGTAGATTTAGTTAGAGAAAACACTTTAAAGTGAGTGAGGGTAGTAAAATTGTTGAAACGAGGGACTAGGGAAAATTAATTAGCTCAAATTTTGAATGAAATCTAATAAAGGATTAAATAATGAAAATGACTGAAAAAGTATAACTGAACTAAATATTTAATGTTACGAAAGGAGCGTTCTATCCTCCTTAGTCAGTAACGTCTCGCGCGAGTACGGGGATAATATTATGTTTTCTTATATTTACGTTTCGTATTTTTGTTACAGATTAATGTCAGATTTAGAAATTAGATCTGGAAATGTGGGATCGAATCTTGAGACGGCCAGTTAAAAAATCCCAGCTAAGACACAAACCACTTTATTCAGCAAAATTATGAATCTGCCGCCAGGAGGGATCGCGTTGGCATTAACAGGTTTTACTGAAACATAGGGGAAAGCCTCTTTTAATTTTTGCTAGTTTCGTTAGAAAGGATTTTGAAAAGAATAAATATTGCTGTAATTATGTGACACTCATATTTAATTTTAAAAATATTATTGCTACGGATTGTGTCGGCATCTATTTTGTAAAATTTCATTAATATCTGCGGGAACCTTCCTAGTCGAAAACAGCTGTTAAAATAAAATACATTTTCGTAGAACCTAAATTGCTCGTGATTTATACCGTTCGGAACGTGCTCGTTATTGTGGAATTCCACAAAGTAAATTTGACAATCATCGATAGCACATTCATCATACAATAATAATGTCAAATAATTGTACATTTAATTAAAAACTGACTCACTCTTTGTCGATGAGTTTACAGATGGTAGTAATTTCTTCGTTCTCTTCGTCACTGGAAGACTCTTCGTACAGCGGATCCATTCGATAATATTTCTAAATCGCGAGCTCACTTCGGAACAGTCGAACCCTCAAAACACGCTAACGTGTCCACCCGTCTAAGCACTCAAACACCGACTAATATCGGGGTCTTTTCTCTCAGCCGGTTACCTGTTAAAGAATACCTTTCGATGCACGCATCTCTGACATTTGGCGTTGTCCAAAAAAAAAAAATCGTGTAAAATTAATACTATTCAAATAGCGCGGAAGGTCTCGCACCGCGGGCAGTGTTTGCCACTTTTCATGGTTTAGTAATGGAGTGTCGTTCGGGGCGTCCCATTATCAATTCAGTACTTTCAGACCTCTCCTAATCCCCTGATAATCGTAATGTTGACAGCAGAATGTCAACTCAAATACCATAATATCGTGACGGCTTGCCGTGTCCACTTTTAACTGCATTTATAGGATTATTTATTTTTGAAGAAGACGTCATTCATAATCAGTTTTTTGGTTATCATACCGCGTGTACACGATCTCCGCAGGGCCAGTATTTAATGACTCCGGAAAATAGTCCTTGTATGACAATAAAGTAAAACGTAAAAGCATTTTAAGATAATCAGGGAATAATGTGTCATATTTTTATGGTTAAGAAAATAATAACAGTCTAAAAAATGAAAATAGAAATTAGTTACAAATTGATAGTTGAGGAGAATGAACAGTATTTAAAACTACCGCACAGAAGTACACACGTGTGTGGGTTCCGAGGTCAATGAAGTCTAATCACGTGACGAGCGACCGTCCTTGACGTGAAACCGAATAATGTGAACTTGGTCTATGGTAAGGACGTATAGTTGTGATTGTAATCCAGTACTTGCCTCAAAAACGAGGTAAATTTCGTCTTACATTTACAGCTATCATTAAATTTTTTTTTTATCATTTTTGACAGACGCCATTACATATAAACTTTCTAATGTAGGGTAGTTTAGGCATCTCCAAGTTAAAATTCAAGAAAATATGTTGAAATTTTGTTGAAAATGTATGAAAAGTTACGTCATATGACCTTCTGCAATAGATAGTAGGTCTCTAAGTTTTATTTTTATAATAATATGAAGGGAAAGATTTAAATAATATATATTTATGGGTATATAAACTAATTTCCATATATTGGATCCAAATAATATGTTATCTATCAAAATGTTTAGATTAGAAATAATATGAAGTATGTTCGATAAGTAAACATACCATTTTCAAGAACAATATTTCATGCATTTTTTCATAATACTCACGATATAATAATATTTTTATTTAATTTTTAATTCAAATTTAAATATAGGTACACTTGTATTGATTGATATTTGTATTAACCGTTAGTTAATACAAATATTCATCGTTCTTCTAAGGAACCCGTTGTAATCCAATAAGTTGAAGGTATTATTTTAATACAACGAATATGTTAATAATGCATCGTTGGTGATATTGCAATTCACTTTGAATTTCGTCTCGTTACATTGCATTTAAAATTCATGCTTTCGATGCATTCATGAAGGACGTCAAAAATAACGTTATTTTAAAAAATACCTTTAAGTACCGGAAGTGTGCTAGGAACGAGTTGTCATAAAAAGGAACCTTCCACAAACCAGCTGACTCACGGTTGCTGCCGGATCTGCTCTCGGAGGCTGCAGCATCCTGAGGTCCCTGCGCCGTGCTCTTGAACGTGTTTTATCTAATTTAAATATCTCCCATCTGATTGATTTCTTAAAAACTCGTTTATATCTTCGATTTCCCACCTGACAACTCGATCACGTGACTAACTAATTATCGAAAACTGGTTATATTTCGACTGACGCAGATTTAGAATGGTAATAAATTATTTATCAATGTATAAATATGTTATTTTTTGCGTACGTTAGTAAGAAATTGCATTAAAAACAGCAGTTTTTGTTGTCAGCAAAATCACGAAATCGTTTGCCAGTTGTTTTTATAGCCAGTAAAAACACAATCGTTTATTAGCAGTCTTTATTGGCAATTAAAAGACAAAAACGTTTACAAGAATTTTTTGTTGCACAGGCAAACAGGAAACTCCTCGCAGTAATCTATAATATTAATATTTCAAACATTTTCGTGCTTAACTTTGGGGAAGTCCATTGTAGTTGATTTAAAAAAAAAAATCAATCAAATAAAACACAACTTTATTTACTTCTCACTATAATACTTTAATTAAACATTAAGATTAAAACATTTTCAATGTTTACCGCATAATCTTCAGTAATAAACTAAAATATTAACTATATATAGGGGGGATGGTATGAGATCGGCGATGGGGAGGAGGAGGTTTCAGGTGAAAGTGAAAGTAGTTGTGGGCGGGGCTAATGTGAACAGGAGGGATGTATCGATTTGGTGTTACGATTCATTTTGTTTTAAATCATTTTTCCCTGATAATTACGTTATGATTTCCGCATTAAATAATTTATTTTACAAAAAAATAGCCATGGCCGCGCAGCACAGCCATCATAGCTGATTTTACGTGTCTAGTAGCAAGCGATCGTATTCTTTTTTATTATGTTTTTGCAAAAAGCTTTTACGGAAACACTGGTCGTGGCTACCCGACGGCAATTATTGGCTGTGACACGGCCACGGCATAATTACGGCGTAATTATCAAGCATACCGACTATCAGTAGATGGTCCTGTCGTATGAGAAGATGTATGAACGTGGATGAGGCGAGAATTATGAGTCAGGACAGAAGAGGGTAAGCAGAAATGCCTGTAAGTTAGTTAATAAATAGTGTTATCTTCTTACTGTAAGCTTGTGTAATGAATCTGTAAAAAGTGTAAATATTTCAAAAATTTTTACAAATATAGCGGAAATTGCAGGATTACTCTAATAGCTATGAAAATTTTGATATTTTATGTAATATGTATTGAACATTTTTTTTCAAATATTATAGAGGCCAATATTCTCTGTACAACTGAATATCTTAATTTCACGAATGAAAAAAAATATCCGATTGAAAATGTTTTATAAGAAATTTTATTTTTTAGATTTTTCACGCTTTATCTTTGGATATGACGAATTACCTCAAATTTTACTACAAATCATATTTTCTGTTACAATTTACTTTATATACTATTTGAATTAAATTGGTTAGTTTCGTTTGGTTAGGTAAGGTTAGTAAGGTTAGGTTAGGTTAGGTTAGCTAGTTTAATTTTACAATCCAATAGTGGTGTGTTTTTTTTTCTTTGATTATGGCATGGTATTATTATTATATTATGGTTTTTCACGAAATTCTAAAGTAAACATATTTTTTAATATTTTAAAATTATTAATTTTGCTTATTTTGAAATAGAATATCGTAGTTTATTTGAAACAATGCTCTTTTTAGAAATCTTTAAAGTTAACCGTAGATAAAGTGTTTCAGATGTCATAAATTATTATGGTAAAATTTATAAATTTTAAACTTTGGGTAGGATCATTTTTGGAATCGGGGCACTCAATTCTGTAGGGAAAAATGTTTTTTGTAAAAATCTGAGAAAGGACTATATTCTCCACATATTTATACCATTATGGATTCAGTCAGTTATTTATTTGTTATTTATTTTTCCTATAAGATTATCAACAGGTCATATGTGACCCTAATAGATAATCCTAGGTATTAAGGTACAATGTAGAAGCATTTAAGACAATCGGGGTTATAATATGTTATAAAATACACTTTTGTATGGTTAAAAAATTGAAAACACTCAAAAATGTATGTTATGTTAAAACCAAACTGATATTTGAGGAGAATGAACAATTTATTTAAAACTACCTCACATAAATACATAAGTGCTTGCATTTCAAGGTCAACTAAACCAATTCTCGTAATTTGTCCACATTTGCTTATGCCGACAATCCTTGGCCTCGGTTTAGGTGGGACGCATATCACACGTTCAAATGGTCATTACCATCGAATAATATAATTTCGTTTTTGAATCGAGTCTGTGACATGAAAAATGTATCCAGAAGGTACCACACACGTAGAGGAGAGAGAGCCGCGCAGACTTTCCTCAATCACGCGGATCCATAGGTGAAGTTCCACCTGATGTTTGAAGGGAGTGCGCTTCGAGGGTTCCAGGAATGCGGAGTTCGGAGAATACTTCATCAGCGGCTCGTCACCAGCAGACAGTTCAGAAATAGTTAATTGATATTTGACTGGCGCTCATTTAATATTGATCAAACTCAACAAAGAAATGACTGAACAAATATTTGATAAAGTAATTTCACTTCACGGTTCTGTCGGGCATTTTGTTTTATTTACGATCTATAATGAATGGTAGATCTTTCGAGACTGACGGTAACTGTAAATGAGTTAAACAATTATGTGAAATTGATCTGATTGAAAAATTAACGAACTTTGACATAGTCATGTCAGCTATCAATTCGTCAAGTATAATAAATTTGATAATTATAAAATCTTAATCAAATTGTGATGTCAAAACATCTTTAAATCATAAATAGCGTGATTCATATTTTGTTATTGGCTTGTTAGGGTTTTCGAAGTTGGATCAATATCAATTTAGAAATTATCATTTCTTTAAGTCTATACTAATTTATTGTCTTTAATGATCGTCTTCACATCATTAATAATATTTTTTCAATGTGACCAGAAAATAATTTTTATTTTTGTACGCAGAAAATTTTAAATTAGCAATTTCCTACTAGGCTTACTATTACTATTAGGCTTGATTTAAATCGCTCTTTTGCCGTTTAAAAAATTATATAATAATAGTATAAATTTAAAATGATATCAAAAAAATTCATTACATCATTCGCCAAATTATAGTTTATCTGTGCGAAGTCTCTGGCATGTCGGACCTCGGCTCCCTTTACAAGGACAATATTGGATCATAAGTTGATTATTGTGATATGTTGTCGCTAATCCCCTAACCGTGGAACCTGCAATGGGATCCGAAACTTTAGACAAAGAGATCTAAGGCACGCGACAGAATATCCCAGAAAACTCTGCACAGAAGATAATCCATCCGTAAGAACATTTTTAACTACTGTTCGTTTTATCTTATTTGATTGATTTCAGAAGTATATAATAGTGCCACAGTCTCGATAATCATGACTACTCTATCAAAAAAATCAAGAAGAAGAAGAATTTAGTTGGCACCTATGATGAATTCTCATCATTTGATTTAAAGATGCAGCGATTATAATATTCGAGGGAGATGAGTGGGTGGAACTACGACATAACTAATTGTGGAATAGTTCTTTGTTCGCTGTTTTCTCTTGACTTTTAACTTGACTATTCTTCAGTCCCTCGTTATGAGGATGACGTCTGCCATGGTTGACGATTGTGATCGAGTGTGGCTGAGGAGTCAAATTATTTTTCTTTCTTTTTTTTCAGTAATTGCATCAGTCCTCTTCTATTCGCGAGCTTCTCCTGCACAATGTACTTTTTGACACCATTGTCCTCGGTCCTGGGCCGCGGTTTTCCAGTGTTCAGGGTCTGCGCCACATCTATTTAGATTCGGCTTCAGGGTGTATTTGAATCTTTTACTCGTTGCGCAAATATAACTTACCACCTATACGCACTCAGTGACCTGCCCATCGAAGTTGGTGTTTAAGGATCGCAGTTTCGATACTAGGGATAGCCTCCTCCAGGACACTCAAGATTATTCTGTATTCTTCTCATTTTATAACTAAGATCTTTCTCAAGCATCTGTTGTGATACTTCTCGAGAGACATTAGGTTACGGCTATATAACACCTACGATTCGCATCCATATAGTAGTGCGGGTAATAGACTGGCACTTTGGTGTTTTTGCGTAGCTCACGGTTATCAAACACACGTGTATTGTATGTTTGAGGCGTTAGATTAAAATATCTTTTGATTTGATTTATAAGTATGGTGCGTATGTAATTTTCATAAGTTACATTGATGAAATACATATAATTTAGATAGGTTAAGTTAGGTTTAACTTTAACACAGACGTCGGTCTAGCGACTCCGTCTCTAGCAGTCCTCAACTATGCCTACCGCATCCCATACAATAAACTTACACATACACTTAATAGCAATATAATTGTAAAAACTTTATCATATTATTTTGTAATATTTTATATTCACCTCTTTTACAACAAAACCATGTATGTCAATAAATAATGAATTATATGTATATTTAATAAATATATACATATAATTTATATGTAAATCGTTTGAAATACGTGCGAATTAATGGGTTTGCATGAAATATAAGTAAATTAGATTTATTAAGGAGAATACATGGCTATTGTGAAGTTGTAATTATTTAAAATATAGGGGTATGGTGTTGTAATTGTAATACGGATTGGAAAAAGAGATCCAGGTTCGAATTCCGGTAGCGCAATAACAATATTTTTCGATAAAATTGATTTTATGTATATATCTTTACAATAAGTACATTTAATTAGTATTTAAATTAGATTTGTTTGTTTGTAAAAATTGATAGATATATAAGCATGAAAATATATCTTATTCGCGTATTTAACCATTCCACGTCCGCTATTGCCAGATCGAGCGGTGGAATGAAACATTAAAAATACACATTAATAGAATCGATATATCTACTATGTATTTAGTTAGAAATTATTGCATTTTTGATGAAAACTTACGTAGTTTTAAATATAAACTAGAGCCTCAAAGCGTGTCAGCAAATGAAATATATTATTTAAAATAGTTTGTTTTCACAAAGACAAAGTATTTTACAATATTTGAAAATGTATATGTCCTGCAAATTTAACGGTTTATAACTCTATTAATTTTAAATATTTTGTTTATACAGAAAATGCAGATTTGTCTACGTAATCTTGGCTGTAGGATAATAAGAAAATATATTTCATTTATGCACGAATTTTTCATGCGAAGGCAATTTTGTGGCACACGGAAAATTAATTAAATAGTCGCTGGCTTTCTGATAATGCGTGTTTTGTTTGTGTCTTAATTATAGCAAATAATATTCAGTTTATTAGTTTCAGTTTGTGTAAAAGTCTTATCTAAGTCATTTAAAAAAAAAAGTCTAAGTCTAACTTCTGATATTACAAAAATTCACATTTTCGTTAAAAACGCGAAAATATAAATAATCATTGAAAGGGGCGCATACATACAGTTATTATGAATTTAATGCCTTAGATTTAAATATAAATTCATTCGATGCGGTAGTTTGAAATAGATAGTTTTGATAAATTAGATGTGTTAGTATAAAATAATAATAATTTGCTTGAATTTTATATATATAAAAACATGTGGATACAATATTTTTTTGCGATTGTACGTAATAGATACATGTAAATTCAATGCATTAATATGATATATATGTAGATAAATCTTAATATTCGAGTATTTGTTGCGTTAGATGTAAATTTGATGCGTTAGTATATAATACGTGTAAAATATTATATGAATCCGTATAAATTTTATATATATTTGGTGTATTAGTTTGGAATACATATTTATTAAATGCGTTAGAATATATTATAAGTGAATTTGAAAACGTATTAAATACATATATATTTGAAAACGGACATATAAAAACATATAAATTCAGTGCATTAGTATGAAATACGCGTAGCTTAGAAATACGTGAAAGTTAGAATCTTGGGAGGGTCAAGGCGCAGTTAATGGTCGATTATAAGTTTTGAACAGTGATTATCTGAATATATTTTCTGGACCTCCCAGATTTGGTCAGATGTTAGACCAAAGACCCGATGGACCAATGACATAGCAGACAGTCTGTGACAGAGATAGTTAGGCACCGTGGGAGGTCCATCTCTTGTACATCATCAGTATCTTTATATGCATTACTGGACATACTCGTACTTGATTATTGGCACTTCACAGATTTGAAATATAGTCAATTATTTTCTGCAATGACGACCTCAACAACAACTCAACACAGAGTTCACCTCTGGCTGCTTTCGCTCTTTCGTACTCGTAGACCTGCGAGCCCCCGCGTTGTATATCACCATCGGGATGTTTTTTCAAGAAATTAACTTATTTGTTTTGAATCTAAATTATTAATATTATTCAAAAATAACTAATAGAATACCGATCGAAAAAATACGTAAAAACCACCTGGATTCGAAACCTGAAACTTTCTCTTGCCGGGAGAATGAGTCACCAATTACGCAACATTAACCATTAATAATTATAAAAAAACTGTGTTGTAAAATTGCAACTTGACAATAAAGATTTGATTTCATAAAAAAGTATTTTATTTATCTTATATTTTATGATGAAAACTAAAATGTGAAATATTTCTACATTACGATGAATAATGGCTACAAATTTGATGAATTATTTTCCTGCGCGTGTTATATTTATGAAATTTGTATCGTTCTATCAAAGGTCGTACTTTTACAACAGCGCGCTCTGTGAAACACGTTTTATACTAATACTGCGCGAAAATTGACGACGGATGTCAGCACAGTCGCTATGTGCGAGCCGATAAAGCAGATTCCTTGTATTTGCGAAAATATTGAAGGAAAATATTTTCAGCCGATACAAACACCATTCTGCGTTCCGCGCGAATTGTACGGCGACATCTGTTGGACGGGGAGGAGAGCTCAATGAAAAATTGAAAACTGAACAGTGTTCTAAAATGCCTTCGTAAAGCTTATTAAAAAAACCTTATGATAAAATTGACAGTGGTGCGTGTTTCAAAATTATTTATTTATTTAGACATTATACAGTAATATAATAAATTGATGAATACTATATATATTATACAACGCGGTTATTAAAGTACGACAAGATAGTTCAAAAAAGCGATAGTAAATGCCCATCGTGGTTTTAAAATAATGTACAGTTAATTTTTTTTTCTTTCCTTACCCGGGGTAGGGAACAAAGGGTTCTAGCACACAAATGAGAGTAAAAAATGACGCGCGTCAAATATTAATTAGAACTTTGGGAAATTTGTAGGAGCTCTGTATTTTTTTTAATGCGCTATATTGAAAACCTGCACGACTAAGAGAGAACGTTATCTGAATCCTTCCAACGTTCGATCTCTCATATTATAACTTTTTTTAAACAGATGATAGATTTAAGGGTATTAGACATATAAGAAAAATAATGGTGACAGATTACTTACATCCTAATATATTTCACATGGACTAGAAAATGATATGAATAAACATTTTATTAGGAAGAATTCATTCTTCTTGTGAAGTTGTAATTATTCAGAATACTAATTAAATGTATTAATTATAAACATATATCCCGGTAGCGTAACAACAATATACAAATAAAATTGATTTTATATGAATATCTTTCTAACTAATACACAAAGTGTAATATATAGATTCGAAAATTTATCATCAAAGTACTGTGCTGGTATAATATAATCGGTTAATTAACGTTCCCTGGATTGGAAGAGATCCAGGTTCGAATTCCGGTAGCAACAATATTTTTCGATGAAATTGATTTTACATGTATATCTTTCTAATGAATACAGTTAATTTGTATTTTAATATCTAGTTATTAATTGAGTTAAATAAATGAGATTTTTTTTAATGGGAATTAAAAAGTTATAAACACACCAACAAGGAAAAATCATCTAATGAATCGTAGAATATTGTTGATTGGTAGACTTTAAATATTGATGATGAAACAAAATATCGGTAAGGTGAAATTAAAATATTGAGCTTTTGGAAATTAAAGTTGTTTTTTTAACAAAGTTTAGACTTGAAATCAGTTTATCTTTAGAGAGGCATTTTTTGTTTTATACAATGGTAGAAAATATTAACAACTATAAACATTTAAAGATTTTAGATTTGATTTACGGTTTTAAAAAATCCGAACACGAAATAACGCAATCTTTATAGTCCTAGAAATGGAAGATGAGCGAGCGTAGATGATAATATTCTGCTACTGAAGTTGATGCAAATCCAACTCTGACTAGCTGAAAAACTATTCCAATTCGACGGTGCATAAATATATTTAAAAGCTTTAGAGACCGGGTGTTTGCATTCCGCGCAATCCCGCATCAATTGAGCGGCAAAAAATGCATATTCATTTAATAAAAACATTTAGAGTAAGCCATTTCAAATAATTTATTCAGTCAGTACATAATCTGCCATCGTAAATTTAGGGAGGCATTTTGTTATTATATGGTCCATCTGTGCACATGCACAAAATTAACAAAATCTGTGGCCAGACGTCGACTGGCGGGAGGATTATATAGGTACGTTTACAAACTAGAAACTATATATATATTATATAACATAACAATAAATATATTTATATACACCTTCCTAAATATTATTTGTACAACAATTTCATCAAGTACCAAAATTCAGCTTTAAGAGATGGGAAAGGGAGTGGGGGTGGTTTTTAGAAATCTTATCTAGACAGAAATTTTCTAATTTTGTCAAATGTGCAAAATTTCATCAAGATATACTAAAACTCTACTTTAAGGGGTGGAAGTGGTTTTTTGAAATCTCATGTAGACCGTGACCTTTCTCTTGTTTTGAAGGTCAAGTGTGCAAAATTTCATCAAGTTCGGAATAAAACTGTAGATTTGTATAAAAAAAAACAAACACAATCTTCTTTATATACATAATGCATTCTGTATTACTCTCCCTGGAATTGAACAAATGGTAAACTTTGATATATATATATATATATATTTACACTTAGAGATATTCTTGAAAAATACGAACAAAACATTCATGCGTCACATTTGATAGTGTTACCGTAGATAAGGAAAGAAACCAGTGCCACGCGATATGACCATGAGATATAAATGAAACGGCAGAATGACATGCTCAATTAAATGGCGAATGACACTACATCCACGACGTCCGGAAAGTCATAAAAATAGATGGGGGGAAATGCAATATTTAATAAGGATGTAGAATAATCTAATATATATCTTTCATACACGTTCACGTACTTTGATTGAGGTTAATGAATCTCCTTTTCGCCTGGCAGATGAATTATAGCCAGCTGTTGATGTAAAGCGGCAAAAGACATAAACAATGTGTATTTAACTTCACATAAATCTTTCGCGAATCCTTCGAGAAGCCTCTGACTGAATAGGAAATATCTCAGGGTTAAGTGGGCTCTCTGCTGTTCTCGCGGAGGTTGGGGAGAAAAAACAAACCGTCGTTTGCAATTGGCCGGAAACGGAAACACTGGCGACACTTTTTATGTCCTTGCGGTACAGTGCGGGAGTCAATGTACTTTTTTAAAAATTTGTTATCTCATCTTTTTTTTTGTATGCAATCCGAAAATTTATGTGGGACCTATGTCTGTAATTCATTTTTGAGCTATGCATAACAAATAACCAAAACATAATATTTCTATAATGTACCCACTTTAATTATTTATAAAACAACAATTTTATAATTTAGATATAAATAAAATGAAATATCTACCGCAACTGCAGGTAAATTACCATATCCATACGGGGATGCAGACTGTCCTAGGGTGCTGTACATGGTTTTATTATGTTCCCTTGATAATTATTAATCCACTACCCAAAATCGAGAAAGGAAACATTGAGGGTCACTAGCGGAGGTGGAATGGATTACCGCGCATGCTCTAAACAGCCTCACGGGAAATGAATACTGAATACTACTTTTGAATACCACTTGAAAAAACGTTGTACCGGTGTATTGCTTAAAGACGGAACTGTTAAGACCATATACCGGAAAATGAATAAGTTTATTTTGTAATTGTAATTGTAATAACTCAATTGTCAATCCTTCCCAGTCAGATATGAATTCTGTATGTTCGTATACAGTGACATCTGTGGTTAGGAAAAATAATTAAAAAAAGGCAAAATAGGGTACACGCGAGCTGGACTGATGATATAAACCATATCCGAGGTATTACAAAGCAACGAGGGAGGGTCAATTCAGAAATAGATATAGATACCGAGTTCAGATGTCGTATTGTAAAACTACATACTTATGAGGTGTATAGGTGGCTTAATGTTTTACAGGATGTATTGCAATGTGACGATTAGCCTCCCCTTTGGGGTGCACGACTTTCATCGCTTCTCTCTGGCTGCCTTCTGGAATCGATATGAAAGCGAACCTGACTTCAAATTGATATGTTATGAATATTTAACGATGATACCGGAACCAATCTATTATACATCAGTAAATGACCAATCGACAACTCAATTCTTTATGCCCATTGTAACTACTTTGTACTCCAAAATTGTATATCCGTAAGCTATTTAATAAAGAAAAGAAAATTGTATAATTGAACTAACCGGTGGAATAGAACTGATTGAGAACTCATTTTATAATAAATTGCTAATCAGCCTTGTAGATTTTGATAATTAATACACGCGTCGTACCAAAGCGGGAGTGCACAACTCCCGGGGGGGGATAGGGTGGGACTAGGGCTTCCAAACCTGTTAAGAACGAAACCGATTAGCCGGTTTTTCGATCACCGTTTTATTACAATTATTTTTGAGTTAAGTAAAAATATTATTTTCTTTTCAAAAATTATAAATAACCCATAAAATTGATGAATACATTTCTAAGCGAAGCGACAGCGATACCATTGCCATTTCTCGGAAAAATCTTTTATTACGAAAGTGCTAATATTTATTAAGATAACTAATATTCTACGGCCGTCAAGTACCCTTACAATTATGATTGAAAACATATCCTCCAAATTTTAGCTATGTATAAAATAATAATCCATCTGTATTTTTCTTGTCAATATGTTTATTTTGTCCAATATAATGTTATGCATATTTCACATTTTATAATTTAATTTGCACATCTACTACGCAAACAAAAATAAAAAAAATTTATTTATCAACGTTGTCACGCTTATTATGACAGGGACTCGCTGTCGCTGTACCGACCTCGAGCGGACGCAGTCATCGATCGGCCCGAAGACTGGACGTATGAGAACGGCCGGCGGGCACGGTCGGAGAGAGAGGACTTCCGCGCGGGCCGCTCGGGCGGTCGGGAGCGGGGCCGGCTTGACAGCCCGCCGGACAAGATGATGGCGAAGGACGGACCGGATCTCATGCGGTGATTCGGGAGAATATAGGGCCCGATTTTAACAAGTAAAGAAGCAAACGTTTGCATGAACCCGGCGAGACTTTGGTACCAAATTTGACCCACGGTAGCGGGACGAGACCTTTCGAGATGGACAGCTGCGAGATAGCGGGCCCATCACAACCGCAAACGAGTGAAATTCTGCTCTGGGCGTGGGACGACTGAACTGTGGCTGCCGTCACTACCCGTCTGCTTTAGTATTGCATTTTGCGTAACCGAGACCCTGGCGAGTGCCTCCGTGTCTGACTGATCGGCGGCGAGGTTTAAGAAGGAGCTTCAAGAGGAAGAAGAACCCTGAATATTTAATTGTATCTTTTTGTATAAATTTACTTGTGTAAGAAAATATAGTGTACATATATAATGCGTTGAAAGCAAGTGTTCTTACTGCATGATACCATTTCCAGCCAGCCATTTCGACATCATACACATATACACCCACAGACTGAGCCGAGCCGGTGGCGTTGACCTGGCGTTCGATCCGCCGAAGCCAGATCGCAACGTAACAATGAATATTCTCAAATATAATACGTACTTCTTTCGTGGATTTAATTATCTATTTCCGGTTATTTTACCATGAATACTGTATTTATAAGCAATTAAACTAGATTTTTTTTTTCCATAATTTTTAACAATTATTTATTTTTTTAAATAAAAAAATACAAAATATCTTAATTTTCCGAGCACGGTTTAGACATTTTTTGTTTTTGGTCCGGAAAAAACCAAAATCAGTTTTTTCTGACGGTTTTTTGGAAGCCCTAGGTGGGACCCTTCGGGGTTTCCTTCAATCAAGAAAGACCACCAGATCAAATATAATAATTTAGGACGGCAGGAAAACGGAACTCGCAAACGACACCATTAAATCTGTTGTGAATTGAAATGTTTCTGAAGCCTCAACTAAAACACTGAGATGCCAACAATTTCCCATTATGTCATTTTAACAGCTGAGACGACAAAACTCTGAATCCGCGTCAGCTCCCAGCGCCAAGTTATGATAATTTATTCATTAGCTTTTTCTGTGAACATTATCCTCCCTCGGCCGAGCCGCTCCACTCTTCGTGCAATATTTTCTAAAGATCAGTGTGGCCGAAAGGGTTGGTTTATAACACCTTTATTCCCTTTCCACCCTCGGCCGCGCGGTATGATTACAGCCTGAAAAATACCTGGCAGTTAACTGGTAAAATATTCAAAGCCGAACTGAAGGGTTCTTCGGGGAGTTGTTCTTCCGCACTCGAGTGAGTTATGTGGCCGTCGGGGCAGGATATACACATTACATCAAACTATTCATATTTTACACCATTTCCATATTATTTTATTAGATCTGTTCGATACATTCACACGATCCATCAAACTATTTCCCCCCGGGCATTAGGGGAGATGTACTCGTATTTTTTGTTCTTCCGAAGATGAATGGTACGTATTATCATAAATAATTACATATTATGTCAATAATAAGAAAAAACACTTTGTTTAAACCACTGTTTATTGATAAATCATTATGTTTCAAGACCAAAACCAATATGGATTTATAATAAATAATGGTTTAAACAAAGTGTTTTTTCTAATTATTTATACAACATATAATATATAACATATATATAATACATAACAGATAATATCCCTCCCGTGTGGCTGGACGGGATGAAATTGAGCGTTCAAAATAAGGTCATATATTCAATGAAGATGGACAAGACGATGATGACATAGAACGGCAGAGGAGACAGTTGAGCGTTCGAGCAAGTATGCTGTCACGGCGTTTCTACCGATGCAGTAAGGAGGTGAAGAGCATCCTGTTTAAATTGTTCTTCACCAGCATGTACACCTGCGAGCTCTGGCCGAAATACAAGCAAGTGACGTATAACCGTCTCCGAATTCAGTACAACAACTCATACAGAATACTGTTCGGATTGGCGCGTTATTGTAGCGCATCTACAATGTTTACCAAAGGCCGTATACATGGATTCGTTCCGCTTTTAAGCCATCGAGTTGCTGGCATAAAGCGGCGGCTGGAGCTCAGCACCAACTTTCTGGTGCAAGCGGCGCTCTCATGGAAAGCTGGTTCCCAGACCAGAGAATGGCAGCGCTTACAAAATAGCTACATATACAACGATGGCCTTGGCTGAAGTAGTTATATATGTAATAATTATATTTTGTGTGTGTATATGTGTGAACTTTTTACTTTTTATTAACTTTTTACATTTTTTTTTTGTATTTATTAATATTTTCCTTGGTTTTCTTTTTCCCAGCATATTTATTTCATAACCTTTAATGTATAACTTAATATGTATTATCTTTATGGCGAAGCAGGTTTAAAAAAAAAAACCTGATTACGCTGGAATAAACACATTATTATTATCATTATTATTATTATTATTACCGTAAAATAATTTTGTAAATATTGATGAAATATTATGTCATAAATATTAAGATGGCTTTTCATTCCTGTGGTTCAGAGGTTGGGCTATAAAAAAAATAGAGCTACGTGGTGAATGTTGCCGGCCCAATTAGTGTATGAAAAATCTTTGATCGTACATAGTTAGTAAGCATATTTATACGTGTGTACCATTAACAGTATGGTCATAATTACGGCAAATTGCAAGTTGTAGGTCATATTTTTTGAACAGCTTTGCTTGGCGTTTGTTGAGACCTTTTCTAGAATAAAGGTTTGTTAAGCTTTCATCATTATTCATTTTGTTTTCAGTCAAAATGGAAGCTTTTAGCTAAAAATCATTCTATTATACCCTTTCACCTTTTAATCGACTTACTAAAAATCATTCTTGCCTAAAGTAATATAATATATATATATATATATGTTGTAAATTGAGTTGAAACACTGTTTTATTATACTATATTTTATTGTTTTAAACGTTAGAACGTTTTCGGGAATATATTAACATTAGTTGAATTATATTATTGATAATGGGAAAGCATTTCCAAAAACGTTTTATTGAACAAAGTAAACTTTTTATGTACATTATTTTTATATTTGTCGCAATTAAATACTTCGTGTATAAATAACACTGTTGCATTTTAAACAAAAGCTGTCTGTTGACAGTGTGAATATACATTCTGTAGTATGCAATGCGAAAACACAAAGATGTTCAGTGATTTCGGTAAACTCTTGGAGAATAACGGCTGATGTAATGTATATATATTATCTTTATATTTTCTATGCAAAGGAAGATGATTCTCGCGTCTGAAGAAAATAATGTAACAAGAATTATTTACATAGGTTAAAAATTAGGTCAGTACGTGGGGTGCGCGATAAAACATCCCCCTCCGAAGGTCGCCCCTAATGACGCCCCCGGGAGCAGCTCCACCCGTCGGTGATTTATGGTGGAGATTCCTAGTAAATTTATTCATTCCTGGAAATCGACTCCGCGTGGGTGGCGCGGCTTGTAGTTCCAGGAATGCTCCAGTTCGGGAGGACCCTGGATGCCTCGCCGCCCACTCCCATTCTAGGAATGCTGTAGCGAGAGGGCAAAAACTGGTTCATATAAAAATGTGTAAAATCAAACAACACGTTATGTTATGTATATTTTCTGAATACTTCCCCGTGCGGGACTCTACTTTTATTTTATTAGGAACTCTACTCTACTAACTCTTTATATATATTTATGCAATGTTAGCACTTTAGTATTGTTTAGTGATTCAACATTTTATATTATTATAAAAACATACTAGATTTATAATATTTATTGCAAATTTTACTTTCCGGTTCTCATTCATTTTATTTTTTTTCCGATAATTTTAAATCATTTAAGTCAATTTCTACATCTTTCATGATCGTAACAGTTTAAGTTAACTACTAGATTTAATAATAATTTTTATGCTTTATTTTTTTTTAGAATAATTTGACGTTTGGGTTAAGTTATTTTATTTGACCCGATGAAGGAAATGGTATTGGAGTTTTTTTACAAATAATTAATATTAATATGATTTATAACGCGTATCTCTTTAACACTGTTTAATTATATTTTGTTGATGGCGATAAAACAGAATTTTCAATTTTTAAAGTTGATTAATTCCACAGCGAGAATATTATTCTAAATATTATCGCACTTACAAAACATAAAAGCACGCGGTGTTCGTTATTATATATTTTCGCTTAGGTTTGAAACTTGAATAATAATTGTAATAATTGTAGTGTAGGGATGTAAAATAGATTTAAAAATTAAAAATTAAAAAGTGCACAGATGCGAAGCCCACGGCTTCCAAGGTAAATTATATCGGAACGTGTGACGCGCGACAGTCCTCAGCGTTTACATGCTTTTGGAAATATATACAATTGAGGTAGGACTGTGCCAACACCGTGTACACTATAATTTAGTTTTTAAACTAAACCTATGTCAATAATAAAATGCGTATTTATAAAACGAGGTTCAATAGTAAATTAATGTAAAGATCAATAAAATCAAGAAACTTAAAATTAATTTTCATTTATAAAACGACCCCTCTTATCGTGCGACCCATTAGCTCCTTCGGTTAACTCCTGTCATGCCGCCCTTGTACCTTCGGTTCAGTTCCTCGCGTGCTCCGCCGTCCCGTAAATACACCGCGGCCGCTTATCGCGCCATCGGCCGTACCTCTGTGTTCATTTAGCCGGGAAAGTTATTTAAAATCCCATGAAGTCGATGTATCGTATGCGACTTGTGTAACTGATCGCTGACTGCTTTCTGCTTTCTGCTTTATCCACCGAGCTAGAGAATCTCGATACGAATGTATTGATCGGAGCGCGACGGTGCTTACTAACTAGGAACATTTCGTGGCCTACGGAGATTGAAATTGTAGATAGATTGCAATCGCTAATTTTCGGATTGCTTCAATAATAATTATATTATTTACGCACTTCATTTTTTCGTATTGTTGGTATGATCGGTTTATGTAGTGTGCGAAGGTCGTTGGTTTCTGCGACGGGAAAATTGCTGTCAAACCATGGTCAGAGGGACAATTGCTGTTGGTACCTCATCCTTACCATACTAAACATCCCCTAATAAGTAGTGAATAATACTTGGAGATGGGAGCAATACTTCAAATTATCGGACCACAATACATTGAACCAACCCTTGACGGATAGAAACAGCTACTATCAGTCCAGGTTAGTGGTAATTTTTCATTCTGCATAAGTGATCAAATTATCAATAGAACACTCTTGAATAACAAGCTGCCGAAGGAAATCACTAGAACAAATATGTTTATTCCGATGTAGTCGGGTTTTTTGTGTAAGAGCTGATTTGTCTTAAGTAATGAAAGCGCCATCGAGGTGAAAGTTTTTACGAAAATGGCGCTTTACAAATTATCCAATATTATTTAAGAAGATAATAATATGTAAAAAGAAGAAAAACACACATATACGTAAACAAAATATATGTAATAGATTTTAATTACGGGTATTATTCTATCTGTAGGTACTCTGGAGTCGATGCCATTCTCTAGTCAGGGAGCCAGCCCTCCGTGAGAGCGCCGCCAGCACTAGAGAGTCGGTGTTGAGCTACACGCCAGCAACTCGATGTTTTAGATCGGAACGAATCTGTGCACACGGCCCTCTGCAAATATTGAGGATGCACTACAACAACCGTCCAACCCGAACAATATTCAGTACGAGTTGTTATGTTGAATTAGTTGATGATTGCACTTCGCTTACTTGTATTTTGAACAGAGCTTGCGGGTACAGGAGTGCATGCTGGTGAAGTTTCATTTACAGTGGTTCAATAAATCAATTAGAAAGCCCAGCACTAACTATCGAAGTTAGTTACGGCAACAGCTGCGTACGAATAATGCTGTTCACATCCTTATTGCATCCGTAGAAACGCCGTGGCAGCATATTCGCACAAATACTTAACCCTCTCCTCTGTAGATGATATTTGACTTTTTTTATGAACGCTCAATCTCGTCCCGTTCAGGCAGCTTTGTGCGCAAAAAATATTTTGTGCAATTTGAAGGTCCAATGCTTGTGCGCTGGGAGAGAAAAAGATAAAAGGTAACATTCACTAAGCGATACAGCCACTTGCATATATAGAATATAGAAAGATCTCGATTGAGATAGTTCGGACACGTCTTGCGAATGTCAGAGAAACGATTACCAAGATGTATTTCCCAGTTAATTATGGAGAGAAGGCGTCGCCCCAAACTAAGCTGAAAAACTTCACAAGGCTATGAAAACAGATTTGATCTAGGAAACTGGATTTGCCTTGTCAAGGCTTTAGGCTCCCAACCCGAGAAAAATGTTGACGATAATGGTTATGGCTACAAAACACTTTTTTCATGAGGAAAAATGCAGCTCGACCTTGTTAAATATGACATTCGATTTCCATTAAATGGTCCCAGTTTTCATCACGTCTGTGTTTTAACTAATAAAATCCTTTTAATAAACTTATAATATTATCCATATATGTGCATCTACCTACAAACAAACGAATACATAATGCCTCATGTACAACATTTCCTGTGTGTCACATTTAACGGAAAAAAAGAACATCTGCAACCCACGCATGCGACTAATTCCTACGTTTATCGTGTGAAAAACACGTGTCCTTATATATAATATTGTATAAGGGCCTACTAGGCAGGAAATTAGCCTATTCAAGACGCCGCTAAATATTTTCTAACCAGTTTTATTAAATAAATCCGAAAATGATTTTTTATTAACGGAGTACACGCTAAAATAAACCAGTACTCGAATAGGAATATGAAAATGAGAAAATACAGGTCTACATTCTGTAAGTATTAACTACTGAGTGACTGATTTAAATTAAAAATATATTTTTTTATACAAATAAAAGATTTATCTTAATTAAACAATGAATAATTGCCCTGCAGAAAAAGACGTCGTAAAGTGGAGTCGTCAGGACCTACAGCGATCGGCGACCCTCCAGGGTTGGCAGCACGGAAGACACCACTTGTCACAGGCTTTGGGACATTTTACCCAAATCTTTATTCCCTCCATTCGGAATGTACGCTATCGTTTTATTCCTCGTGTAGCATTAAATCCCGGCTCCTCGTTAAAGCCCGAACCGACTCATCCCGGGGGAGCCGTGCTGGTCTGTTCGGGCCGTACTCCATTACTCGGCCGGAGCTAGTGTTTCTTAGTTGGATGCTAAACTTAGATATATTATTTATAATACCGTATAATACTATTTTATATTGTTAACTTTGTTTTATTAACCACTTAATTAAAAATACATCCACATGGATGTCATTAACTAATCAAAAACATATGTTATATTGTTTCTTTAACAGAATCTAATTTTAAAAACAATAATAATTTTAAAAGTAAATTTAGTACCTAACTTAAATTGATACAAAATTAACAGAGTAATTATTAGGAAAAATTTTTAGAATGAGACTTGTGGTTAAATTTAGTCGATTGTTTATAATATTTTGATTAGTTTTACATATTTTATTTATCTCCAACGATTATAAATGATTTAATTTAAGATCAACATCATTTACATGCAAAATAGACAATCCCAAATTTGTATCAAAAGTATGATCGTTTTCTAACAAATGATTAGGAAATTCCGAAAAACCACTATCATTCATACATCTCAAATGCTCCTTTACTCTTATATTAAAATTTCGACCCGTTTTACTGATATAAAATGCAGCACAATCCTCACAACTAAGTTTATAGACACCAGAATTGTTAAATTTATCATGTTTGTCTTTAGAATTGATGAGTAAATTTCCTATATTATTATTTGTATAAAATGCCGGTCGAAATGATATTTTTCGAAACCGGTAGATATATTTTTAATTCATAAGTGGTTAATAAAATAAAGTTAACAATTTAAAATAATAATAAAATAAAGTCGATTTTGCTAATCTTAAAAATATCATATCATAATATTATTAAAAAATTAGAAGTGTGAATTATTAAGTCGTAACGAGTTGACAATATTAAAAAAAATCAGGAATCGAACTCGAGTGATGGAAAAATACAACTTCTGATCAAAATATTTAAAGATTATATTTTTCGCTTCGTTTTCAAGATAAAATAGTATTGCTGTCATTACTCGATCGTGAATCGAACGAAAAGTAATTATTTGTATAGTTGAAACTGCGATTAAGTTTTCCAAGCAACCGCTTCTGTGATTTCAAAATGCTGCTAGAGCCGCGTTAACTGCCAATGGTATTCGTAGAGCTTTCGAACCGGTTAACCGGTTATTTGAACAATTTCAAAATAATTGAAAACCTATCATTTTCAATCGTTTCCGGTTAGTATTTTTTTCCAACCGCATTGTTTTTATTATATTTCGGTTTAACGTTTGCCAATAGCTTCAAACACTTATTTCACAGATGTTCTTTTTTATGACAATCTTGATCAAACATCTATGACATGACTATGTTCAAAAGATGAACCTATTCTAAATGTTTCAGAGGAACTATTGCACAGTTCACAGTTCTCGACTGGAACTCTAGAGGTAGAATCTTTGAAAACGGACAATTTGGCAAAAAAAAAGTACAATAGCAAAAAAAAACGCAAGGAGGGAGTAAATTAAAAATTTATGATTATGAATAATCGAAATATCTTTCATAAATATAGCCAACGTCTACTGCCAGTGAGTGTATATTTTTAGTACCTAGCCAATTTTGTACCACAATAAGAAAGTCAATGATTATATGATCAATTAAATTTCTTAGTATTCAGAAAAAAGGTTAGTCGGAATACTAGGTATACATTATTGTGGCAAACGTGATAGCAAACTTTTTATGGGATGAAACGGACACACAGTGAGAAGGCAATGCAATTATTGCACGCAAAAGTTTCAGGTGCGTATCATGTCTCGTTTTGGAGGCCAAAAGTGTCCGTCAAGATGGTGTGATTTCACGCCTTTGGTCTTATTTCTCTGGGGTTTTTGACTCAAGTTTATTGGCGAAATAGAGCCGCATTTGTATACACATTCCTTCGTAATTTATATTGTCTCAGTCTGTCTTTAGTCTGTTGAATTTTTTGGGTTTTTTGAGCTGTCTCTCATTTTTTGAAATTCTTGTAGTTCCTTTGGATACCATTTATTAGTACGTATTAAAACCATTTTTTAAGTGGCGTCAGAACGTTTATAGCTGTGCTCAAATTATTTTTTGATATTTAAGTCAGTATCAATATCCCATGTGAATTATTCCAATTTCTTACGCCAATTTTCTTTGTTATAATCTTTTTTGATTTTTGATTTTGATTTTCAAAATTAGTGATTATTATTTCGTGATCTGAAATTTTAGGTTTTTTACCAACTGTAACATTTGTGCAAAGTGTGCGAGAGTCGTGCCACTTTGTCCAAACATAAATATTAGCATTTTTCAATGCAATGATGTATTTTATTCAAATATTAAAATGTTATTTTGTTGAGACACGCTGTATAAATAGAATTTAGAAGTGCGAGTATGATTACAAAAACCTTTATTGATCCCTCGATAAGTATTATTAAAAACAGTGATTAAGAAATATTTCTTTATATTTACATTTTGTTCAAAAAAGCAATTTAAAAATACAGCTTCATATACGTAATTTCCTTTGTCACATAAAAGTGTACACCTCGCGAGTTTCTCAGCTGATAAAACTAAATGGCTCGATAAAACTAAGGCTCGAAGGTTTTTATCCCCTTCGCCTTGAATTCGAGGGAAGCATTTCCTTTTATATCTTCTATTATATAAAATAAAACGTTTGTATATTTATTCGCTCATATCTCGTATACTATAAAGGTGGGATTTTTTAAATATTAAGAAAATAAAAATAGAGATGCGTGCCCGGAGTGCGTGTCAAATAAATATACTTACTATATTCGAACTGAGCTAAACGCTTGTGCTATGAAAATAGGACTGACTTGCTGGTCTCCTGAAACCTCTGATCGCAAGATCACCGGAGGCAAATGTTATGACTATTCAATAGACCAACAAGCATGTCGAAAATCTTGAAATTTTCGCAAACGATAGTACAAAATTGAGCATCGAGCGTTGTCATTCGTATTCGGTACGCATAGGGATTGCATATGAAATTTCGAAATTTTGTGAATTCCATAATTCGTTGTCATAAATATAATCTAGAATTCCAAAAATTTCATGGTGAATTCCGAATTCTAAATATATAAAAATGAAATATTGTTACGATCACAGACTAACGGGTACACAATGAGAAATCGCAGAACAATTGGGGTGTTGCGAAGGGATCGTTCCTAGAAAGTGATATAGAGACGATGTCCGGCACTTAAATAGACAAAATAGGTCGACCAGACAGACAAAAGATAAAAGATAGCAGTTACATCAAAGAAATGTCTGAAAACTGGCTGATCAGTATTGAGATTTGTTTTGTCGAGGGCGGTAGTGCGGCGTGTAGTGTGTATTTAGTTACTCTGTCTTGGTTTTCAGTTAAATTATCGATATTTTTTAACAAGGTTAATTGGAGCAATTTTAATTTATTACTGTATTGTTCTTCTCCTCAACCTCCAATATCCGGAATAATTGGGACCATGGGTGTTCGGATAATATAACGTATAAACAAGGGACTTCTTAAACTCACATCAGCAGCAAATAACCTTGTGATCAAATGAAAGTGTTGTAGGTTAAATTGGTTATATTGACGTTTAGTAGGTCTTATCATTATATATTAATCCTCAAGAAACAATAGTTTATTTGTAGTTTTTAGTTGGATTTTTTTTTATACAATAAATAATAATAAATGTATTTATTTATTTATTGGTAACTATATAATGCATATGTAAAAATGTGGTTGGACTATACCCGTCTCACTAGAGAAATTCTGCGTTGAGACGGGCATATTGTACAAATAGATTAGTATTAGAAGTATAAAAAACAATTACAAAGTGGACATTCAAATAAATTATTTAGAAAAAATTTGTGACATCGATATGTTTGGGCGAGTGCACCAATACTAACTCTACCCATATTACCAATCCAAGTTTTTATTTTCAGTTTCATGTTATTGGGACAGATCAATTGGGTTAAATCTTTCAGCACCCTATAAATGGTTTTGGCCTAACTTTACTATCTTAAATAAGCTGTTTTTTATTACAAGCATTGACTAAAAAATAATATAACATTTTTCGAAATTCGACCGAATTCCGAATTTTTTCATTTCGTCAAAATTTGCAATCCGTAGGTACGCAGAATGACGTATTGATGTATTCTAACCTTATCCCCTAATTTCTTCAATGAAAGAGCAAAGTTCCATCCAAATATATGTAATATAAGATCTACCGTAATCGAACCTTGCACCTTTCATCCAGGAATATGTTGAAAGGAACTTTAAGACATGAACTGTTCGATGTCGAAAGTTTCTGGGTAAGTCCTGTGATATGTATCTTATCTTATATATAATATCTCAATCTCATATAAAATTGATCAATTAGTACCTATGTATTAGAGTAGTGTGTCAATGGTACCTATCTATTGGAGCAATATCAATTTTGAAGTACGGTTTTTAAATTTGGAAACTGATAAAGTGTAATGCTACTTTTTACTGTAGATAAGCAATTATTTAAATATATGTACTAATGTATGTATTAATTTAAATTACGTCTTTTGCGCCTGTTCTAGAATAGGTTTTAAACGCAATAATAAAAATAATGTAATTAATTAAAGTTTTAGTTTTATGAACTACCCTAACTAAACTTTTTGTGGGAAAACCTGGCTATTTGGGATGTGTATTGAACTAGTTTTGGATATGATCGGGAGGAGGGTTTTATGGTTGACACGATTCAGGAGGTTATTTTTATTATTATTGACACAATTTAAGAGATTATTGTTACTGACATGGTTGAGGAGGTTCATTGTGATTTACACAATGCAGAAGGTTATTGTTATTGTCATGATTTAGTAGATTTATTATAATTGACGCTGTTAATGGGGTTATCTTATTTGACATGGTTCACCTTTCAGGTTACTATAATTGGCATTATTGATGAGATTATTATGATTAACCTGGTTAAAGAGATTATTGTGATCTATCAACATTAACTTGGTTATTATTATTGCCACAATTGAAAAGATTTATTATGATTGGCACTGTCGAGGAGATTATTGTGATTGACACAATTGATGAGGTTACTGTGATTAACATGGTTGAGGAGGTTATTATGATTGACACAATTATGAAGATAATAATATGGAAATCTTAGAATTAACCGCAACCAAGCTATACAAGGGAATATTCTTTATCTGAGAGAATGTATGAATTTATTTTTGGACACGATTAGGGCAGTTATTTAGATTGGCAATATTTAGGTGGAGGCGTCACAACCAAACGTGGCGGGAACATTGGAAAATACTCCAGAGTTATCGAAACCCGTTAGGTAACTCGCTTCACATCTTCTGTACTTTAAGATATTTATTAGATCTGGAGCAGATCGGAAGTCATTTCAAATATGTGGACGAGCCTTGAATTTCGTATCTACGCGTTGTACTATACTTTCAGGAGTCGGTATTGGAAAAAATAAATGATTTTACTCATGTTTTATTTTATTTATTCACTTTTGTATACTTTGTCTCTGTAAAACCATCGCAACTTACAATTATCATACATATAAATGTATGATAATTGTTGTAAGTTGCGATAAGTTGTAAGTAAGTGTTGTAATATAAATGGGAATAATCCCAGAAATTTCCGACACTTTTATTAGAAAGACATTCAAAAGGATATTTAAGTGGAAAGACGATTGAGTAGGTAACGATCGAAGAAATAATATAAAACTTGTGCAATCTAAATATGCAGGACACAATGGATTGGATAAAGTTTTTTACTTTATTAGAAAATTCCATGGTAGAAAATTTGGTAATAACGAAAGATTAGTTAAGACAAAAAATTGTTAAAACAAAAGATTGGACAACATCGCTAAAATATATACAGGTCTATCTCCTCCGTAATCAAAAACACTGCCGATTGCCCCTGAACGCACCTCGCAAATATCTGGGTGTAAAATTAGACTCTTATTAGCCGCTAAAATACGCCGGTACCGACAGAAAACAGTTGCCAGTACAACGCATTGCAGTCGTCCTCTCTTCCACTTCTCTCGCAGTCATCTCCCCGACGAAATCACTGGCGACACTTCTGTGTTATAGACTTAGTAGTGCTTATGCTTGTGTCTGTAATAGTATTTAAAGCATCAATACACATCGTTTATTGTAAGTGATCATTCTGCTCTGGCGACACACTCGCACTCGCACACGCACACTCCGAGTTATAATTTAAAATGATTTAGTCTGATCCATCAACATTTTGATATCACATTAAATATTATTTATTTTATTTTATAAAGGGATTTTGACAGTGTAAACATATTGTAATAAACATAATAACTATTTAACATGCGATACTAAGGAGAGCAACATGAGTTTTTATAGGTATGGTGAATGGCCAAGGTTTAGATTGTGGTGGTTCATAAGAAGAACCCTTTGAGTGTAGTAAGGCTAATGTTGAACAAGTCAGTTTCTGTAAATTTCTCATTACGGTATTTGCATGACCGGTGAACGAATGAATTTTGTATGTAAGATGTTCTACTTCTGGGAATGTGGAAGAGTACGGATTGCCGGGTTGATCTAGATGGTACATGTAGAGATATTAATTAAAATTTGCTGGGACAATCAATATGGCCTTGCAGTAGTTTGAAGAGAAGTATTTGGTCAGCACGTGTTCGACGATGTTCTAGGGTCTTCACATTGTGGAAGTTTTCTGCATCTAAATATGAGCCGAATGATAGATTAGATCTAACATTCAGATGTCGAATAAACCTATTTTGTATTCGTTCTAATCTCGCAATGTATGTAATCTGCCATGGGTTCCAGATTTGAGAAGCGCACTCTAAGTGACTACGAACGAATGCGTAATACAGTATTTTGAAGCAGTATGGATTTTGGAAGCGTTTGCAGGTTCGAAGTATGAATCCTAGCATTCTATAGGCCTCAACAACTTTCAAACTGACTGCATTCATATACTAGGTGGGTCGCGTTGCGTATAATTACTACGATTTTTCTATATTTTTTTAATTTGAAAACCATTATATGTCTGATTTTCTTGAACAATTTACCGCTATTTTTTTTAATTAAAAACAATCTTTTTATTATTTTCTAATTAAGACATACATGCTAATGTTATGAAAATATGACTACTTGATGATCTCCTGGAACGAGACTCGAAATCGATCACAAGGCTAGTAGTGTCTTAACCACTAGACTAACAAGCGCAGTACGCCATTGCCCAATCAATCAAAGTTTTATAATACTTTTAGGCATATCTATCCAATTTTTCCACGCTAACAACAACTCACCCCGAGCAATAAATCATGACAAACTACGAATCAATCATTTTCAAAGATTCTACATGTTCTTAGCTCTGAAACTACACAACACACTCAGCACCAACTGAAAATCGTTTACTTCTGATAAGATTACACAAATATGGTCTCAATATATGATCCAATTGCTATCATCGCTATCCAAAATTCTATCATAATCATTTTACAGTGTCTACACTAATAATTCACTAGTTCTACAACACTCTCACTACAACTATAAATCCATAAATACTATCAATAAAACTGGCTATTTTAACACAGACGGCAGTCTAGCAAAATAGACAAGACAATGCTGTATACATCAGAGTTGGAGTCTACTCCATCCCACACAATAAACTACGAGTATATACTTAATTATCTTATGTTTATCATGTTACATCACAATATATTCACCTCTATTACAACAAAAATATGTATGTCAATAAAGTCTAATAAATAAATAGATCTGAAATGCAATAAAAAGAATCCAGTTTCACCGTCAGAGAGTAAAATTCGTTAATCATACTGTTTGATGTACTTACCGAACTTGTTTAACTATTGTTTTATTTGACTTACGATTTATAAAATTTGGAAACTTTGGGCTCTAATAATAAACATTATAAGTAGTTAGAATGAAGTTTTCTCGTTCAAAAACTTGGGACACGAGATAAAGCTGAAGTCAGGGTTGTAAAAACATGGTGTTCAAACAAACAGGAACTTACTATACGACATTGTCATGAATCATTCATACTAGCCCATATCGTATTAGTAGAAAACTTTTATATTAAATTGCAAGTTATCTGTCGAACTGGGATACGCGTACGTCTTTGAGCTTTGTTTTATTACATAAACATTTAGACTTGAAAGTCTTTTATATTGTGTTTCAATATATTATCTCTTATAGTTTAGCCACAGTATCGAATTTAATATCTAGTAAATACGATTTTATTCCGATATACGTAATGTATTTCTTTACTGCTCAGCCTCCTGATGCCGTACCATGAGGATATCATATGAAAATCGGTTCAGCCATTATTATATGTATTTTAATGTCTACCTCACTGGGTTTCCCTTGTAAGTATGTAAAAATTCTTAATCCTTCCGTTGCCATGTTGTAATATAAGTCTACCGCTTGGTACAGTTATCGATCGCTACTTGCCGCCGAAGCTGACGCCCGCGTAGTTAGATTTCGTTATTATATTTATCAATATTTCATTTTTAAAACTCAATATTTACAGTAAAACTATTTTATAGTCAATAATTTTGTAAAAGCATTTTTATCTCATTACACATTCCTCGCGGTTACACAAATTGACATTATGAAGGTGTCCAGGTATTTTCTATCACGGTACGCTGAAGGTTAATCAGTGAAAAGTAAATATTGTATAAAATGAAAATGATAATAAAAGTGATGCTATGATTAAACATGAAAATTTGTTTATATGTGTAATATAATAGTTTTATAAGGTTGATAATTCTTTAGCAGACATTTTCGTATATATTATATATTTTTAATACTTTTTAGGTGTGTACCAACCGGTTTCTAAAAATGTATTCTTAGAAACCGGTTGGTGAACACAGTAAACTCACAGTGGTTAAAAATGAAGTCGATGAATGATTTATTATTCAAATGAATAACCGCAACGTGTTTGCGTAAAATAATAAAAGTAATATTTTATTATTGAAAATATGTGTGCATTATTCCTATTGTTTATTGTTTGCAGTTGTCAAACTTTGTTTATATACCTACCTATAACATAATAATATAATAACTAATATTTTCGGATCGGTCCAAGTAACAAGGGTCGTTTGTTCACCCTTCTATGTTATGGTTGATGTACTCCTCCTTCGATCGTGCTGGATTAATTAACCTTGAAGGCTCACGCCACTGGACTAACTGGCCAATCAGTACGGCCAATTGGCGAGCAGTACAGAGGTGACCTCCAAACTCGCCTACTTGGGGCAGATTTACCCGCCGATTGGTGAAGAACTTCTTTCTATCAAGTTCATTAAGATCTCGATAGAAAATTTTAATTGAGTTTATATTACAAAACGCACTATGAACTCCAAATCGTGGCTTTTATAGCGGGAAAACACACTATAGACTTTTAAATTGTTTTTTATATTCACGTACATTCAGTCTATTATCAAAATTACAATTTATTTATATTTTACGTGACTCTAAGAATTATTTAAATACGTGGAAATAATACATTAAAAAATCGTCATAATAATAAATATTCGCGTGACATATGTAGTATCAAAATTATTAATATCCATTGAATGACCGGATAAAAACTGGTGCAGATATATAAGGCGATTAACTCATTGATTACAAATGCCGATAACAATATTATCCGAGATCTATGTACCTGCATATGCCTACAAATAAACGAATGCATGACGCCCCATGCACCATTTTCTGTGTGCCACATTTAATGGCAAATTTTTCAGTCGCAATAAGTCACCGGTCGGGAGCGCACTGGTTCGTGCGCGTCGCGCTTTTTGTACTCATTTTAATATTTGCCGAGTAAGTGATGGGCCGAGCACGCAACTTTTCCGGTGTCGGTTTCAAAAGTTCAGATAAGAAGTGACAATGGTTAACCAAACTCCTCCGGGACCATCAATGTCAGCAGCGACGCCAGAACACGTGGTTCGCGTTCGACGTGAAATTATGCGAAACCCGCATAAATCGATAAGCAAGATTTCCTGTACTGGAACAAAAAAATCAACAGTGCAAGTTATTTTGAAAAAAAAAACTACAGTTTCACCCATACAAACTGCAAATCGTGCAGTTTCTCAACGAAAATGACTATTTTTTACGTGAAACTTTAGCGAAAACGATGCTGGAACGTTTTGGAATAGCATAGACGCTTAGAAACACAGACGAAGCACATTTTCATATCGATGGCTATGTTAATAAACAGAAAATGAGATACTGGTGCCCCGAAAACCCAAGGGAATGCCATCAAAAACGTTTGTATTGTCCAAAAACGACAGTGTGGTGTGCAATTTCTGCCCGAGGGATAGTTGGCCCTTATTTTTTTAACCAGCGAAAGACAGTCACTGCTGACGTGTATTGCCGAATGATCGACTAGTTTTTGACAAAAAAACAACAGATATTGTGTATCCAAAAGCACTTCAATAATCAGTATTAAAATACAAACATTTTCTTTCTTTTCTTTGAGTGGCATTGCAGCGTATACCGGATACTCGCTAGTTGTTTGTAAAACGTAAAATATGCCTCGTTAAACTCCATTTTGTATAAATAAAATATGATAATAACATCATAGTTTTTAAAAAATTTAATATTAAAAATTGAAAATTTTCTACTGGATACCATATGTAAAAACACGTGTCCTTAGGTATAATATGAAGGCCTTTTTATATCACATCTGCCACATAAAATATATAAGTAAATAGCACGTAGGCAAGAAATCTACCCAAATAAGACACCGGTAAATATTTTGTAACCAATTCTGTTGAATAAATCCAACTTGAAACAACTTGAGTTTTTATTAGCGGAGTACATCCTGAAACCGTAATACATAACCTTCACGTACGTTTCTATAAATTATCAGCGAGTTAAAGTATCCAGAAGATTGAAAATCAGCGTCTGAGAAAGAATTCGAAAACGAGAAAATACAGTCAATTCGATCTTTATGATTCCTGAATCGCCAATCGACGTCTCGTTCACACGTGAACACAACGTGAACGTGTAATACAATGCTTCATGTCTATTGTCTATCCACTACCCCCTCTCTCTATACCCAGAACACGCCTTTTTTATGAGGTGTTCTCTAAGGCTTTACACCAGTTGAAAGTTGAAGTTTGAACTGAATGTTATCGTTTACAAGTGAGAGTTGCGTGAACTATCTTCCTGCAGTGTGGGAATGATAAATTAACGGAGAGTATTCTGTGTGTGTGTTCGGTTTCTGGCTATCGTGCATACCGATCAGTACATCTTGATATTGTGCTTGTTGTGTCATACATTGCACCATCACCGAACAAATGAGTACGTATTCTGAAGCCAGAAGACTTTTGGTTCCAGTGAAAAAAAATCCAGATACCTAAAGGAGCATTTCTCAGATGGTTCATGTTTCCTGGTTCTGGTTGGTCCTTCAGCCCCCCTGTTCCCTATTCCTGTTCCTTTCCCAATTTCTTTACACCCTTCACACATTCGGTATTTCCCCAACCCCACTTGTTCAGACAGTCTTTATTCTGTACATAATATCGTATGCTTAATTTTGGTTCAGCGCTAGTCTTGCTTAGGACTCGTTTAGCCGGGCCAACAACAGATGGTGGCAGGCGTATGCCACAAACGTATATTAGGAGATGCTTCAATAACAATTTTTTCCTGTGACCATTTAGAATATGTAAACCATTAACGCATATAGTGCCAGCACCGAGTGATTTTCTTCATTACACCAGAAACTTCTTTCTTTTAAATCGACAAACGCTTACACTGCACCTGTCGTATCAAACTTCTGAACTAATAAATGTACCAAAGAGGCACATTAATTTACATTAGCTTAAAATATACTCTGCGGTGATGGGTCAGATCTGACCCGGGTGTTTCTAAAAATATGAATTACTCTATAAATATTCGTTTAATGCTGTTTTTCTTGTAGTCAATCTTTTATTAAATATTTCCAAATAATTTTAGATACAAATAAATATATCTGACGAGACTCAAATGAGTTATTAATAAAAATGTAAAGAAACCTTCAAAAATGACCCAAGACAATCGCTTTTACGGGATTAAATCTCAGCGCTTACGTCGAAACACATATTTTCAACATTTTGAGCATATTTATTATGAGCATACCAGGAATGGGTCCATTTATCGTTAGACAGTCCAATTATTGTGCAAATTTATATTGCTATTTGTTTTGACTTATTTTCGTCTGGTGGCCCCTAGACAATGCCAGTAATATAACTATTTGAGCAACTTTGCTCCAATCTGTAAGTTTTATGACCCCACCCTCGGGTTTTTAATATTGTTGTTGCTAATTATCCGTGGTTGTTTATATTTTGGCTGTGTAGGGCGTCTGTTGATGTATGAGAATACGTACATTATTCGTAATATTTTTTAATTGAATTTTTTAGCAAAAACATTACCGAACATCATGCAATTTCATTAAATAATATTTAAAATAAAATATCTATAAAAAATCGTCCACAAAACTGTTGAAATACCGAAAACTTGGGGTGGGTCTAAAGTGTTAACAGGATTTTTCTAGGAGATGAGATCCTTTAAAGATAGGGGGGAGGGTGTTTTATTCGTATTTTTGTGAAATATATTTTAATATTATATCCTCAATTATGTACTTTTATTGATATGATTTTTAGGCTCAAATTATGATGTTTTAGTTAAGTGATATAGAATAAAATACTTTGAGATATTGACGCATTAATAAGCGGGAGCATTGAACACGATACGAAGTCTGCCTGTGTCAATTAATCAACCATACTGTATTGTGGTAAAATATTTACCATCCAGCATCGAAACGTTGCACATAGCCAGACTTTATACGAATAGTCTAGTTAAATTATTTTTCTTTTCTCATTTATAGTGTGTGTGCATGGAATGGGCTTTGATCTCTGGTATCGAAGATTTGGCGATACAAGTTGGTTGATTTATTGATCAATCATTACTCATACTCAATCAATGTTCACAACAGGTAACGAATTAAAGTATACTCTTCTTGAAACTTTAGAGACAAGTAACACCTGTGTAAAAACATCTGCCATCAACCTTTCTTACTTTCACACTTCTTCCTCCCCACTGCAGATAGCTTCTGCATCGCTAAAATAATAAAACAAAATATTATTATGCTCCAATGCTATAGAGATATGCCTGATCGATGCTCTTTATCTGATTCGAAGAACTAAAAATAACTATATTGTTCCGTATTCGAAAAGCACACTTTTGGCGCGCTGTAATATCGGCCACGAGTAATGTTATTGAGACATGTCCGAGTTCTAATTTCTATCCTCAACTCATATCCTATTACTTGGCCTGAGTTTGAGTTGGAGCCCGACGCTGTTGAGACATCACTGGATAAATATTGTATTGTTTGATCTCGAAAACGGCGATACCATTCGCGTTGTGAACCAATCGTCTCCAGTGCGGTGGAGCACTATTTTTTTTGTAATTTATGACAATATTTTTTGTTATTTATGTGTGCCGTAGGTGAAATATGAAATCACCGTCTTTATTTGGAAGCGGAGATCATCGATCATCCTCGTGCATGCAGTGAGTGGTTTCAGCGGCAACTTCAGGGACTTCGAAGGCGTCATACTTGAGGTAAGACGAGCATTCCTTCTAAATCCTAGTTCTCCGAGATCGCTGGTCCTTTCCTATAAAAAAAACTCCTTTCCTCTCACCAACCCTTTCCTATATCCATCTCCCGATATTCCATCCACACCCTGCGGTAATTCTAACATATCACTGGAATTGTCATAATCCTTTCCACGTAACGTGCAACTCGGAGATGCACAAATATATTATTTTTTATTTTTTAACGATCTCAGGGGAATCGGAAGTATATGACCGCAGTCATAATAGCGGTTCATCCATCTCTTGATATATCCTCCGTGAACCAGCGCTATTTTGATGTTATTCGCCCATCCTAGGTCTCTGTCTATGTTATGTTACGTACGAGGGCTTTGTGCGTGTTACGGGATTCATCTGTTCTCGCTACATTTCTCGGGATATCTGGGGCAGTGTGCCGTTCCCAAAGTTCAGGATCTTTAATCTCCAGAAGAAGATCTATGAAGAGAGGTATTTTAATGTGGGGTCCATGAGTGTGTCGCGCAGCGTGAAGAACGAGTGGGACGTCTGTGTGTATCGGTGGTATGGGCGAGGCTCATAAGCGGGCACGCTCCTTGGGCGAGCTTTCTCGCTTCTGGGCTCCGACGAAATATCTTGTTTGAATAAATTCGTATTAATTGTCACCCGGAAAAGGTGTTTAATTCAATCACCACAGCACAACTGAGAATACTGCAGCCGATCAAAAACTATACTAATTTTGTTTTAAGACCTACATGTTTCGTGTTATCTAATGCTTTCCTCCTGAACCATCGTACATAATCTCTTTAGTACCCTACATAAAACCTCTGGGTACATTTGCCTTTATTTTGCGTCGGATTCAGGCTGTCTACAAAGTAGTCTAAATATAGAAAGCCTTTACGAATACAGCCCATCATTGTGAAACACGTATCTGCCAGAAATGTCTGAGAATTTTTGTAGCCCGACATTCACCATTCCGCCCACGTTTGTCCGGGGTGGTGGGGCTAGGGGGGATCGATACCTCCCCCGGGGGCTGGTCGCCGTTTGGACCGAGAAGGTTTTAATAAAGTCGGCCGAAGCACGCGAAACGTCAATTCGGCAGAAGTAATTGCGTATTAGAAATTAATATTCCTCGCTTTTTAATGATTTTGAAAATATTGCCATTGCTTACTTTATAGATTAAATCTTTTAAAGAAATGCTCCAACATTTAGTCGTTATGCTTTCTTAACAGTCAACTTCTTCAGTTGAGTAATGTGCCTACTTCATTTTACGCATAAATTCATAAAATAGATTTAATGTTTATATACAGGATGTACATTAGCATTACCAAAAATTCATGTCATATTGACAAAAAAATATTTTTATAAACTGAAATTGTTCACGTCTCAGTCACATGTATTATACCACTCCTGCATATAATGTTTTTTCCTACAAATATTTCCTTCTCGTTGGTGTCCACCTGCGTTCCTCCTATAAAATTTTCAGAAAGTTTATTTCAATCGTTCTATTTTAAACGTATGGGTTAAGACTTCTCCGGAATAGGATATGACAAAAACTCAATCAAAGGTAATCGAATGTAGAAAAATTTTACCGTGAGGATAGAAGACTTGTATGGATCCCACTTTGGCATTTCGCATATTTTTAAAAATATTTTATTTTACTAAAATTTTAATATTTGACAAAACGATTCGTTTATATTTAAATTTATAATTAAAATCAATAAAAATCTTTTTTTTTTTTACATCGTAAGGTGACGTCATCATTTTCACCTAGGCAGGTGGTTCATTTGGTGTTGGGTTTGAAATTTCTAAAACGGAAGTCCACCGAAATCATTAGTAAAAATAGTTGTATGTACATTAATTTATGAACGGAAGTGTTTTAAAATACAAGGCCTCGATGTATGTATCGTATATTATATAAGCCGTCATTAATGCGCACATATTGATCGTTCGTTATACTTAAAAGCCTATTTGCTTTCACTGATGTAACAAAAGTTGTCAAAAAATATGGCGGGAAGTTAAATCAGGAAAGCAAAGTTTGATGTTGTGCACGCCAGGTCACGGAGTGCGTGCTGAGCGAGCGGGCGCCATTTCTGCTTTAACATCCTCACGACTGCAGATGGATTAACCTTTGTTGTACACGGAAGCGCTTATTTTATTGAAAAAGTCGAAATATTGTCTTTTACTTGTATCGGGTCGTTTGTTAAGTCTTAAGATAAAAAATTTCAATAGTTTCCCTACACAAATCAAAGAAATAAAGGATATAAAAGAGTTTAAAAAGAAACTAAATGAATACTTCAAAAACACATAAACAATATTACAGAATTCTTCAAATGCACACAAATGGACAATGAAGAAAATATGTAAGTTATTATATAAAATTATTGTAGAGTAACTCCCTCTCCAAGAACAAGAGCTGGTCTCTTTTTTGGAGAGGTAAGCGAAAGAAACACCATGTATGTGTATAACCTTATGTATGTTTGTAACCATGTATTTAAAAATTGAATTTATTTTGCCCATGTATTTTTTTCGCTAAATTAAATAAAAAAAATTTAAAAAAATATATATTATTCTCTCGCTTTTTTGTTTTTTACTGACAAAAAATGACAAACTTTTCTATAAGAACTTTTCTGCTCTAAGACACCAGTATCGCCGTTTTCGCGTATCATATAGTTTTTCTTAATTTTTGGGCTGACATCAAATTGTCAAATTGAAAAAAGCGAAAATTTAACAAAGACTTAACTTCTCAAAGTGGTCATCCAGGAGCTCAACTAGGAAATTTTGCCACATCCAATCTCGCACTGTCAGATTATCAAATTATCGGTCGCTCCAATCAAATGGGTAACGTTATGTTCAAGAACGACAATGACCTAAGAAATTGGCTCGGTAACTATTTAGATACCAGACCAGCCGATTTTTATAGAAAAAGCCTTGACAAATTGGTTGAAAGATGGGATTAAGCCCATTTGCAAAATTTGATTTTATAATAAATAATTTAATAAAACCGAAAAGACGTATTAGACAACCAAATATTATGTACGTAGGGAATAAAAATATTGCAAATATAATAAATTACTTAAAAATATTTTTTTGCATTGTATGAAACTCCAATTGAAGTTGAAGTCGAATTGAAGTACATTCTATCCATTTACAATATACAGGTGATTTCTGATTATGTTTTAAAAGCTTAATCAATATTTTTTTACTCATTTAAAGTACAACAGATAGCCATGATAACCATCAGCATGCAGTCCATATATTTAAGTTACTTGATCTTTAGTAGAATTTCTGGAAAACGAATTTAAGTAAATAAAATATTTATCTGTTATTATTCCGATTGCAATAATTATCGTATTATTCTCATTTCAATTTCTAATATTATTATCTCGGACAAATATTTTATTTACAAATTAGTTAGTTTATCTAGACTGCATATAATTACTTCACATGACCTGTCAATTTAGAAATAATTAGGCTTTACCCCCTTTTGATAGTTATTCTCTCGGGAATACATGGCGTAATCAACCCTCCGGGTGGAGATGTCAAACATGAACATGAAGCAATCTACTAATTGTAGGATGTACACACTTGACCTGGACTTAAATTTAGTTACATGTTTTTAGTAATAAATTAATTAGATTCTGCCTGGGTGACCTTTTTCGAAGGGTTAAGGAATAAGGTAGGTCATGTTCAAGAGAGCACAGAAAGTGAGGGTTGTAAACCTAGTCAGAGGTATTACAATACAGGACTGACGATCTCATCAGATAATATAACAATTAAAATTGTAAACTTTCAACAATAGAACTAATATTAGTGTACAGTGACCGAACAAACTAGCGATGAGATCGATCTTTCTAGTCATGTCATGACTTACATTTAATTTAAGCCACACAGACAACATTTGATAAGAAAATAATATTTAGATTTAACAACTAATACCGTAAAAATTATTTGTAATATTAATTTTCACTAAACTAAACTTTGCACTCCACATATTTTGAGTTATTCTGTCACTACTTTAGTTTCGAGAGGTGCAATCCCTCTTATCATCTGTAGTAATAATATGCCCCAACGTGTATAGTGAAAATTATTTTGCACCAGAATATATTTAATATTTTACGTAAGTCCAAACAAAATTTGAACATCCTTTATATAAATATATTTTTCATAAAAATTATGTCCTCGTTCGTGACGTTTGTACATTTGTGGTCAATTTTGGTGTCCATTCTCAAGGAATTGATCATCGGGCATTTTTTAAGTAGTCGACTCATAAAAAGTGGCTCGTATTGAATGACGACCACGGAACAAATAATTAAATGTAAGTGCCATATTTCACTCTTCCACACATTACGATTGAGACGGCTTAGAAAAAATAATTAGAAATACATCAAGTCAAACACATAAAAAATACTTATTCATAGACCACTGCTCCAGCTGACTCTTATCTCTCGGGATGTAGATGTTTCTTAAAAAGTACACTTCTGTGACATTTATATTATTTTTGTATATTTTTGAGGTTGCGATATTTAGTTTCTTAAATACAATGTATTGATATTTTCTTTTACAGGGTGCCTACTTTCAAAACATTAAGGGTTTCGGGTGATTGAAAAACGACACTAAAAGCGCAAAAAAATATTTTATTTCAGCAGCACATCGAAAAATACCAAATTACTAAAACATGTAAAAACAATAAAATACATCGGGTGTGAACACAACTATACTTTATTTAAATTCTGCTCTTACACCAACGGGTGACACGGGTCACCGGATCACGTCGGCAACATTGCACAGCCGAACATATTCTCTGCGGTGTCAACACTATGAAGATGAAGAAGAGAAAGAAGACACATCAAAGATAGCCAAGAATGAATGTAGAGAGCAGAGTGATGAAGGAATGCAATCAGCGAGAGAGTTATTGTGATGCCATACAAATGCTTTTTGCTACGAAATGTCATTTATTACATACATTTTTAAAATAGAATTTCGTTACAAAGTGTACCTTTTTATATCAAAAATAGTGTATTAGATTATGACAATGTGTTTTTTAAGTCAATAAAAGTAGTGTTATGTTGTGTCGTATCGCTAATTAGAATATGACACCAACATGTGCGTTTCTAAATGATTAAAAGTAGTTTAATGTTTTTAATGACATCTTGACACCAACATCTCGTGTTGAATACAATATGCAATAGTGTATTGCATCAGAGTGGTTAAGAGTCATTATTAGTGTATCGTCTAATAAGGTATCACTGAAGTAAGCGTAATAATTAATTACAATATTTAGCCATGGCCAAGTAGTGATTTATCACAAAGCAAGTGAGACAAAAGGTTGTCCTTGTCAATATCGATTAGTGTCGGAAAGAGGAAACGTAATATGTATACAATTGCACCTTCAAGAAAAATAGTTGAAATTAAAGCGATGTGGTGATGATTCAGATTAAGGTATTGTTTGTATTGTATTTATGCGTATTGCTTAGAAACAATATGTTGTAAGAATAGTTCGTTCAATTAATAAATTCCAAAACTTGTGTTTGTAAAACTAATCAGAACACCCCCTTACCATTAAACTCATTCCCTAAAAGTGTGCACCTGTAACTGTAATGTCCAACAGCTAAATGAGTCGAACAAGGTATTACCGATGAATGTTGAAAGATACCACAATCAGCAAAAGCAACGAGCACATATTGATATCCTTCAGACATGAAACTCACAGCAGACACGAGAAGGATGTCGCGATAGGCCGAAGAAAGCGCACATCGGGGGAGGGATGAAGGCAGAAATGAAAAGCGCTCAGCGTGCAGTGCGGGTGAGGAAACAGCGAGAAGATGAAACAGAGAAGAAAGTAGAGAAGACGTACAGCGGTCCATTGGAGTCGTGGTGGTCGGCGGGGCACGGGGTGGAGCCGGCACGCCGGAGCCTCCAGATGGCGTGCCGGGCGGCCACCAGCCGGGCGAAGCCGTGCCGAGCCACCCTCGCCTGTGGGGGACCCGCTCTCGAAGAAGCTACGGAGATCCGCGAGCTCCGTCCTCCGAGTCCGGTCACTTATCAGCGCGGTACTTTTATCGTTATCGTTTATCACAGATTTGAAGCTTCGATTGCCGCTTTCGCCTTCTCAGGTTACAGGAGAATGTATCATTTTTTCAGATATTAATTTCGTATTATTTTTGGCGGTCTTTTGACTATTTCTTAATCAATCATTTACAAAACACTATTAACGAGACCAGCGCAGAATTCTTCTCGTTTTGGAAAAATATTCCTGCTTCTGTTTACTTCGACCGATATCGCAATACCGCAGCAGAGCAGACTCCTTGTATTATCACAGATTCTATCTAAACTTCATTCATCGAGTGAGCGGGACGTCCAGCGTCGTGTTTCAACCGTCTTCGTGTGTTCAATTGATTTCAGAAATCAACTTCCATGTATCGTAGCGATTAAATCTGATTTCGAACTTTTGTCGAAGATTCACCGGACCACAACAACGGTACCAGGAGAGGGGGAGGATGTTTTTTTGGATAAAGGGAAAAGTTTTCAAATTCTGTTCGCGTTTTCTAGTTTTCGCGCTCGGTAAAATTAAAACAATAAATGTAATTAATTTTTGTGGCTATTTTACCGCACCGACGGTTTGTTCGATAAGTGAATTATTTAGATATGTTTCTAAGGTACAATTTTACTACTTCTAATCAAATCTTGCAGGATTTTTATTAATGATAATTTATTAGTCAGTTTATAACGAGCGCAACAGGTTACGTAACGTTAACGAGAAAAAAATGGAAACGCTTCGCAGAACACAATATTTTATTAAATTTATTTTCACGATTTCAGATTCTCTACGTCTGTATCGATTTTATTATCACAATAACGCTGTTCGTGTTTTCCGACGAAAATATTTTGCAAAGTGTAAAGGTCAAAGTGTACCTTCCGCGTTACATAATCGGGGACCAGCGAGGTCCGCGCTGTCGCTTCCTCGACAGCCCTTCGACCGTTCGCTCAACAAGTTGGTACGAAAGTGAATATTAAACGTAAACAGCGATCGTCGGAATGGCAGGTGAAGTCTCGGACGAAGCTGGTGGCAAGGCAACAAGCGGTGATCACAGCACCAGGCTCAGTGCAAATCGCGCGGTAAGACGTGGCTAAAATAATTTTTCACAACCGAAGGTCACCCCGAGCTGTACAGTTCGACTAAAATATGATCAGGTAAACGATTCCAAGTTTTTTATCGGACGGTAGCGGTGCGGAAGCTGGACGCCGAGATTCTGCTTCTCCGGAGAGAGAGACGATTACAATTTGGCGACATTTAATTTCGCGTATTTAAAATAATGCTCGAGTGTAAAAATTGCTAAAAAATGTAACAGCCACGATACGATACGATACGACTAGGAGGCCGCGTGAAGACGGGCGGTATAAACGTGTACAAAAGCTTATTATAAGTATAAAAAGTATTCTATTTTCGATATCGAGACGAGCTTCAGGGTGCGTTTAGGTTAAAAATAGAAAGAGACGTCAATATTATCGCTCCCATCGCGAGCCGCCCTCCTACCGCGGCAGAGCGAGACGACCGCCGACGCGCCCGTCTGAGAAGCGCGGATACCGTTCGCCGTGAGTCGGAGGAGCGGAACCGCGGGGCGTGGGCCTGCGGGGGACGGGGGCGCGGAGGGGCGCGGAGGGACGCGGAGGGCCGGCGAACCAAGCGGCGACCTGGCGAGGACTGAGCGCGCCGGAGCCTCCGAGCGGCGGATCGAACCTTCCCCCCCTGCCCCGCCGCCGCCCCGAGCAGGGCGCGCGCCTTCTTTGCGGCTCGTACCCTTTATGACTACTAAATATTCAGTTTTAATGAAGTCATATTTTATACTTCCTTGATAAAACAAATTAGATGTAATATAGCAAATCAAATGATTGGCCTCAGTTGGCTGGAATCCCACATGAGCAACTGAAGCAAACTTGTAATCGTCAGCGGCTACAGCTCAACTCCTGTTCTCGTCACTTCCGGTGTACCCCAGGGTTCACATCTGATCCTACTTTTGTTTTTATTTATCAACAATCTTGTACTGTTGCTTGAGAGTGAATCTCTTCTACACGCAGATGATCATTAAATATTCCACAACATTAAAAGTGTCCGAGACTTGTACAAGTTATTAGTAAATATCATGAAACATGGAACTGATGGTGCATAAAAAATAAAATGGAACTGAATATCAAAAAGTGTAATGTAATTAGTTTTACTAGGAATAAAATAAAAGTGGAAATACGCATACTCATTAAGCGTTTAACTCTTTCCACAATCTCCGCAATTCAGAGACCTAGAAAAACCTCAGATTCTCAATTGACGTTTCGTCCACATATTGTACCAAATTTTACAATTAAGTTGCGTTCTTTAATCCAATTTCACGAAAATGTAAATTATATAGTGACATCAATGTCAACTAATTTACTACGTTAACATAGTAAATTAGTTGGACATATTCTCTAATTTATTACTATGCTACAAAATACTTTTATGCTACATTATATATTGAAACTATGTTTGTATAAATCTTTCTTCTTTTATTATTCTTTTATTTAAATCTTTCTTCTTTTAAAAAAAACACATCTTTATTTTTTACCATAAATATATTTACACATCTTCACAAACTATTCATATCATTAGTGGAGCCATTAACAGAATTCAAACGAATCAATCTATCTTTCCTATTTACTGTCAGCAATTTCCAGTACATTTCATTCACACGTACATGCATCAGACTAAACTGTATCGCCATTAGCACAATAAATACGCACAATTTTAATTTCGTTAAAAGGCTTTGAAGACATTAATTTTGATGACGTCCTAGAAGAATTCGAACATATAGAAACGAGAGAAGTCGGGGAACCGGAATCTTGCAAAGAAATAATTAATGAAAATCTAAGAATTAAATTACTCAATGTCAATATTCGAAGCATTAATTATAATTTCGATAACTTGCAAGTGCTACTCCAACGCACTAACATCAATTTTGATATAATAATTTGCACAGAATGTTGGCTGAACAACTTGTCCGTACCGAAGCAAATAAAAGGCTATAATGTACACGCTACAACCAAACATTTTAACCAAAATGACGGAGTGGTAGTGTACACTCATAACAATTTACATGTCACACATGAAGAATCATCCATCATACAAGATGCAAACTGCCTTCACCTAATCATTGACAAGTTTACTCATGTTCTAGCGTTATATCGCCCGCCCTCATTTCAGAACGCTGCGACATTCGTAGTGTCACTAGATACTTTCCTTACCACTCTCTCACAATCAAAGGAAATAATTATCACAGGCGACCTTAATATCGACGTCATCAATCAGTCACTGCCTACCATCACTCAAGACTACCTCGATGTTCTAGCTCACCACGGACTCCTCTCAGCAATAAACAAACCTACACGAGATAAATCTTGTCTCGACCATATTATGATTAAGTCCAAGTCTCCAATTCACGCAGTAATTTGTCAATCACCTATAACCGACCACTTTCCGGTTATGATGGGCATCGAACAGTACACCAAAAAATCACACAAAACTAACAACCTGCGAAGAAAATGTATCAATTACAACGAACTGATTAAAGACCTAGAACAGGAAGCATGGAATTCAGTATATGACTGCGAGGATGTAAACTCAGCTTTTAAAGAATTTAATACTATATTGCAACAACACATCACCAAAAACCAGTATTATAAATCTCACTCTACAAAAAAAAACATAAAACCGTGGATAACTGAGGGTCTAATTTCAAGTATAAGAAAGCGCGACAAACTTCACAAAAAAGTTCAGCAGTATCCTCTCAACTTAGACGTACGAATTCAATACAAGCGATATAGAAATATCTGTAATAAGGCTACAAAAACGGCGAAAATACTATATTATAGAAATTTAGTAGATCAAAATAAAACCAATACAAAAAAATGTTGGAAAATTATTAGAGAATTTACCAATTCTAATATAGAAAAAAGTAATAAAGTATTTCAGATGGTTAATGATGAAAACATTCCAAATACTGATGAAAATCAGACTGATATTTTAAACTATATAAATAAATACTTCTCCTCAATAGGTAAAAAAATTTCAGATGATCACTTACTTAGAATGAACACAAATGAATTACAGTTATGTAATAATGTCCGCCTAAATTCGCAAACATCAAACTCATTATTTTTAACTCCGACTACACCACATGAAATTAACACAGTTATACAGGAATTAAAAACTAATAGTGCTCCAGGTAAAGATGGTATTTCTATCAAGCTTGTAAAAGAAATTAAGTCATACGTAACCGAACCACTTGCATTTATTACTAACCTGAGTTTGCAAACTGGAGTCTTTCCAACCGTGCTAAAAGATTCGTTGCTATGCCCAATCTATAAAAGCGGAAACCCTAGTGATATATCCAACTATAGACCGATTTCTCTTCTAAGTGTTTTTTCAAAAATTCTAGAAAAAATTGTTAAACGGAGGCTCCTTAAATTTCTGGATGTAAACAACATTCTATCGAATCAACAATTTGGTTTCCGATCGAAATGCAACACAGAAGATGCACTCATGTCTCTCGTGGAATATATCGTATCGAACCTGGACAAGGGAAACAAATGCATGGGGATTTTTCTTGACCTTGCAAAAGCATTCGACACCGTACCGCACCTACTATTGCTAAAAAAACTTGAAAACATTGGAGTAAGGGGCATAGCATATAAGTGGTTTAAGGATTACTTAACAAATAGACGTCAAATTGTCCAAAATAATGAAAAATACAGCAATCCATCATTGATAACACACGGTGTTCCACAAGGAAGCATTTTAGGTCCTATATTATTTCTAGTATACATTAACGACTTTTGTAATATGACCCTAAACAATGGAAAAATAATCACTTTCGCGGATGACACCGTGCTTTGCTTTGAGGGTAAGTCTTGGGAAGAGGTCAATACTCGTGCACAGGATGGTCTGAACAAGGCGAAAAAATGGTTTGATACGAACCTCCTATCACTTAATACAAAAAAATCAAAATATATATGTTTCTGTATTAACGAAAGAACAACACCACGTCAAAGTCCTACACTCGTCGTTCATGACTGCAAAGCAAACAAGACCACGGCGTCCGCATGCCAATGTGAAAAACTGACAAGAGTCAAAATTATTCGACATCTGGGAGTACTGATCGATGATCATCTTAACTGGAAAGAACATATATCGAATCTAGCAAAACGCATAAGAAAACTAATTTACTTTTTTAAAGGAATTCGATGTATAGTTGATTGCTAACTCTTGAGATCGGTGTACTTTGCACTGTGCTACTCTTTAATCAATTATGCTATTTTAGTTTGGGGAGGAGCAGCAAAAACAATATTGGAGTCGGCTAAAAAAGCACAAAAAACAATTCTCAAGGTAATAAATGGTCGTCCCTTTAGATATCCATCAGACCTTATATTTAAAGAGTACAATGTCCTTGATATAAGACAAATCTTTATGTTGAGACTCGTTCAATACTTCCATACTAATAACAACTCTCCCCAAGCAATAAATCATGGACACAACACTAGACAAACAACAAACATCTACACACCAGTTCCGAGAGCAACAACGACATTTTATCAAAGATTCTACATGTTCCTAGCTCCGAAACTATACAATACACTCAGTACCAACTGGAAATCGTACAATTACTATAAGATTACACAAATATGGACCCAACATATGATTCAATCAGGTAGAGATGAATCAGAAGTATGGATATCCAACAATTTACTATAATGTATACAATTCTTTTACTAATAATTCACTAGTCCTACAACACTCCCACTCCACATATTTTTATTATATTTTTATTTTATTATACTTTTATTTTTTTAATTTTATTCTTACTTTTTTATTCATATTTGATTTATTTTTTTATTCCAAATAACACCACAACAGCACGAAAAAAAAAACAAAAAAAACTGGCTACTTTAACACAGACTTTAGTCTAGCAAAGTAGCCAGGACAACGCTGTATATATCAGAGGTGAAGTCTACTCCATCCCACACATTAAAATATGTATTATGTATGTTATGTATCCACCTCTGTAACTACAAAAATATGGATGTCAAAATATATATAAATAAATAAATAAATAAATAAATAAATATATATTGTAATGTTAGAATTTAATCCTTCAAGTTGTAATTTTTTACAACTCGCCACGTTTATAAGAGGTAAACCCTGAATCGTAGATAGGTAGTTCGATCGGTACCGATGCGCGGAACCACTCGGCTATGGGAGACGCGCAAGGCGGCGCATTGCGCGGCCGCAAGTCCATTCGTACACGATCAAAGGAATACCAGGAAATGACAATTTCCTTTTTCGGGCCACGGGATAAGGGCACTCGATTCTAATCTGAAGGTGGTGTCACGGGTAACCGGGATGTGCAATGGAAGGCAGTCTCCATTTGGGATGGAGTAATCTTCGACACATCCAGCGTGACGGCCACGATCATATACGATGGAGGATCTAGTGTGTGCGGTAGTTACGGCGCACGGATTTTGAGGTTATGTGGCCATAATTTTAACTTAGTTGTGGTGGAATCAATCTCGCGTAGATGATTTGCCTTATTATTGTTCCACATTCTTGTCATGATTTATGTACAAAAACCGGAATGTTTATTAAATTTATTTTGCATTAAATAATGTTGTTGTAAATTAACCTCTTTCATGAAATAAATTACGCTGAATTAACACTGAAATAAATTTACAACAGATAAAAGAGAGGTTGCCAGTCGAGGGTAAGTACGCAGCACTCAATTCTAGCCGAACTCACATTTTCATGTCAACCACTGTCTAGCCGGTGGCGTCGTCCTGGCTTTCTATCCATAGGAACCAGAACGCATCGTTACAATATATGTATATATATATGCTAAATATTTGTTTATAAGTATTTTTATATTTCTCATGTTGTAATTATGTTGTTATGCAGAATTTTCATGCATTTCAATTATAATCTGTTCAGATATATATTGTAATTTCTCATTTTTATACAAATTATACAGACCATAGTACGAGTATTATAGGCTGCGGAGGTTTGTCATATTATGGCGATGCATGCGATGAACGTCATGAATATTTATAGTGAAGCTCATTTACTCTGGCATGTGTTGTCATTGTTCGGTTCATTTTCTGTATGATATAAAATAAAAAAATAAGTTTGAATCGACTTTAAAAATAAAAGATTTTTACATGAAGACAATACTAACTTCAGACACATTATTTTTTCTGTATTACCTACAACTGGTAAAATGTATATGTAACATAGAATAATATTTTTATTTCTAGATAAGCATACAATGATTACGAAATAAGTTTGCAAATATCCGTATTTTGATTAGATTATTTTGAATAATGCGGTATTGCTGAATTATTATTCATATTGGAAATACTTATTATTACACAGCATTATGGAGAAGTGTCGAAAACGACTTAGTGAACTGTTTCAGCATTTTAAATACAAGAAAATTAAACGTTTTCGTTTCTCTTTTGTAGATAAATAAAAAAAATTATAAACCTCGAGTTGTATATAAAATTATCATATAATATGTTATAACTTCTATGTATAGCAATGGCAGTCTTATTCTTATAAAGTAATATAATTCTCCAATTACAGTTTCAAAAAGATTGCCTTAGGACCGGTTGTATGATCATTAATACATTTTTACTATGGTAACTTTTTACTAACGCACGTTTGCGGGTTGTTTGAACGTCAAATTTACTATTTTAAAAGTATAGATGAGATATCTATAGGCGCGAAAAATAATCATAAGATATGCTTGATCCATGAATTTTTTCACCTCTGCGTTCAAAATCTGTTATTTTGATGGTGAAATTTTTCGAATTATGTGCTAATGTATGCTAAATAACGAAATCATCATCGGACGAACTGTCGTCACTAAAATAGCGGGATATTGAATAATTCATTGTCCTACACTGCAACTTTCAAATAATCAATGTGTCAGGTGACTTTTGGAACATCGTCCACATATTTAACCATCGATTTTAGTTTTTTACTATCGGATATTATGAGTTAACTACGGGATGTGCTTTCGAGAAGAAAATATTTTTTTACCAAACAACCCGTTTTCAAAAAAATGTTTACTTTAGTAACTTTGCATTCTATATGGATGTATATTTGTTCCGAATTCGAAAACACCATTTTGGCGCGTCTTTACGAATCGGTCGCGACCCATGTTATTGACACATTCCAATCCCAAATTCCCATCCATACCTTTCCTCATGCTCGTCTTGTCAGGGTAAATTATGACCTTGACGTTAGTAGACGTCAACTTAACCGATATTTGTTTGATCTTGACAACGCGATAGCATTCGCGTACTTTCGGCTCCAGTGTACCGGCACTGTATTTTGTGATATTGTGTTTTGATTACGTATTTGTATGTTGTCTGTGTGCCGTGGGTGAACTTGTAACATCGCCGTATTTAAATGGGATCGGATATCGGCTCATTGGCGTGTCATTGAGTGATCTCGGCGGCGACTGGAGGAATAACGGAGACGTCATATATAATGTAAGGCGAGCAGTCCTTCCGAATCCCGGTTTCTGAGATCACTGTCCTTCGACTGGAACCCCTACCGATCTCATTCTGTATCACGGTTCCTTACTTCCTTCCCATATCTTGCGGTGACTCCGATTTACGACCGGAATTGGCGTATTCCATTCCGCGGGACGCGACCCGGAGATTTGCGCAATTCGTTCGTGTAGGATTTACAGTTCGAATACAATACTATTTGCCAAAATTGTGAACGAGAGAAGAGAAAATAATATATTAATCTCGAGCGGTTCACTTATGGATGACCGATCGGATAAGCGAGAGCGCGTGTACCAATGAGCGCTCCAATCGTTCATCTTCTCATACATGTTCCGACATCAATATATCATAAAAGTACCCCTTCACACTCTGCACCAAAATATAACGGTTAAATTGAGAATATGATATTTTATCGAATTTTGCAAAAATGTATTTTCCTGTGGAATTGAGTGCCCCGATTTAAAAAATGAAAAAAAAATCCTGTCTCAAGTATTTATTTAAAAAGCTATTATATATTAATATTTTCATTATACATTTCGACATGTGTAACGCTTTATCCGTAGGTGAATTCACTCAAATCATAAACAAGTCGGATACATTATGAATACATACATAACGGATACACGTTTTAAGATGGAATTTTTTTTTACTATTTAGGTTAAATTGGTTAATTAAGTTTGGTTAGTTAATTTAATTTTACATTCCGATGATACGCATACCTCATGATGATGATGGTGTGTTTTTTAGATTATTTATTTGATTATTATTATTATTATTAGCTAATGGGAACTTGTCAATCGAGGCAAAACTAACGGTACACAATGTACCGACACTGATGTAAGAAAGTGAGGCTTGGAGCTAGCAGAAGAGGAACGAAAGTACACTGAATGCAGTGGAAATGAGGTCGCTTAGGTGTATATGTGGCAGATTAATTTATGACATAGTATACATTTATGAAAGAATGAAGAAACAAGGAAAGAATGTAATGTTGATCTTATTATAGTGAGTAAAATTAAAAAATAATCACTAAGGTAGTATGGTCATATGGAACGGATAAATGAGGAGAAAATGGTAAGGAAAATATATGACACAAGTGTTGATGGCACCAGAAATAGAGGACGCCCGAGAGGTTGTGTGAGCGTGTGAAAAGTGTTGCGCTCTATCCTCTCTGCCTAACATGCTGATGGTGAGTTAGTTAGTTATTATTATTATTATATAATGGTTTATCACGAAACTTCAACTTGAAAGTTATTTTTGCTTATTTTGAAGTAGAATACCGTAGATTATTGGAGGAAACCACGCCTTTTTCAGAAAATTTAAAAGTTAACCATAGATAAAAGGGTTTCCAATGTCGTCAATTATTATGGTGAGATATCTAAACTTTAAAGTGTAATAACTTTTTAAATTCTTGTGGCATTTTATGTTAATATTAATTATATTTAAATTTTTGGAATCGACGCGTTCAATTCTGTAGGAAAATATATTTTTTGAAAAAATCTGAGAAAAGACCATATTATTGATAAATGCTAAATAAAATACGTTGTCGTGTATGTGATTTGTAGGAATGTCCAGGAAACATAGTTTAAATAAATGTCTTAAATAATCATTAATAATCAACAAAATACAATACACGTTAACAAATAAAGCGATGTTTTTTATTTGTAAAAATACATTGCGGGAGTAATTAATACAATGCACATTACTTACTTAAAGAAAATATAGTTAATTTGTGTTTTTTATGTCTGTGCACATAATATGTTATAATATATGAGATGTTCTTGTATTGCGTTGATAATGTAACGAATTTGCAAAATCCGTTCGGGCCATATAAATTATTAGAAATGTGTAAAATCATTAAATCATTGAGGCAGTTACCGGCCGTCGCCGAACAATTAAATAAATATTTTAAAAAATATTTAAAAATGATTTTGGAGTCTTGTTACTGTTACCGAAATATTGTGTACGCGAAACAATAGTTCACGACCCAGCATAAATACTACGCCAGGGTAATAAATGTTTCTTTTTTTTAAAAAAGCTCTGGATAAAATATGTTCTCAAAATAAACGGTTTTTTGGAATAAATTGAAATCCGGAATCGTAATAGCTGCAACTGGAAAGTTTCTAACAGGACATTCATCAACTGCACATGTAGTATTATATTATATTTGAGCAGGACCAGGACATCCTTCCGTGAGTGAAAAAAGGATGACACCCAGAAATTGAGAATGTTCCACCAGAGGAGACGGAGGCATTTGAGGTCTCGGAGTTCTTCCTTAACAAAAGTCTCGAGTATTGAGAATGCTTCTAGAGATGATACAACCGGAGGTGGAGGGTATTCCGTGTCCGATATCTCCGACTGGAGGTAGCGGAGGGCTTCCGGGTCAGCGCAATAAGCCCTTAAGTTCTAACAACGCTGACTTTCGGAGAGTCTGAGGTGCTTTGGCATCATAGCCAATAATATCAGCGTTCAACAGGACTCGAGTAGGTATCCGCGGAGTACCGAGAGGAGAATGCCATAGATCTGCTTTGCGGGATGCTAGGGTGATTGTATTAGCTCGGCTCTAATATGTTGGTTATATTTATATGTCTATATTTAATAAGTTATTTACCTTTAATTGTGAATACATGTATTTTATTAGAAACAACAGCAGACTCTTCTTTGACACCTCCCTGTATATATCCGGAATGTTAGCAACCTATTGTAGTAAAGCTTGTTAGGGTGTATTGTGTAAAGACACGCTTGACAGTCTCGGCTGCATAAAACCGCATTCGCCTTATTGAGGTGAAGGCGCCGCTTTGGTTAGAGCAGGTCGATTACCAAGGGGTGGGGTGTGGAATCGACAGACCCGATACAGTCCCCCCACGCTACAATATATTTATGTATTTTGTATAATTTAAAGTCCTTATCTTTTATGTAACCTTCAGAAATCTTGTGTATAAGTTTTATACTGTTATTTTTAATGCAAATTAAATATATTAATTAGACATACAGATAAACCAATATACAGACAAAATCAATTTATCGAGAAAATATTTTGTTGCCACAGGGATATTTTATAAAATATTTTTCGATAAATTGATTTTATCTGTACCTATATCTTTCTAATTGATACTTTTAATTTGCATTAAAAATATCACAGAACTACGTTCTGTAAAAACTGCAACTTGACAATAATAATGTGTTCTCCTTTAAAAATTATTTTGTTATGCTAATATTATAAAGTTGGTGTGTTATTTTGTAGACTTTCAGAATATCAGATGCCTCGGGTTCTATACCAATTTTAATATTTAATATTAGAATTGCAGACCAGAAATATAAAAAGTACATACTTATAATACTATAATATTAATGGGTTGCGTTACTTTGAAGACCGTCTGTCATCAGTTTGACTTTCTACGAGGTTTATTTTATTACTGGAATGTCAACTGAAGTTAATTCTAAATTATTATATTTAATTACTTTACTAAAGTTACATTAACAAAATACTTACATACCTACTAACGGATAAACCTGAAAACTTTTAAATCACGTTTGTTGAATTGAAAATAATAAACATACTCTGTGATTAAAATTTATGGATTTCAAGAGCTGGAGCTATATTTGTGATAATCCCACGAACCGGAGCTATATTTGTGAAAACCCCACGAACCGGAGCTATATGTACGAAAATTCGGATAGGCGATCCTACAAAACGGGTCATATTTATTAAAATCGTCAAATCACTTAACAAATGTAAGATATTTCAACTCTTATTAAGCGTTCATAAATATGTCAAATAATTAATGAAATTGCATATTTTGGGAATAATTAATTTATAAATGACAATCGATCAAACGAGTCGGCATTTTAGTTTCACAAAACGATATCATTTTAATATTCGAAATTATGAATGAATACGTCTCTTAAAACTATTCAGTATTATATTACAAATCAGAACAATATATTTTACAAATGGACGTGTTTTATTGTAATCGATGTCTTTTGTATAATGTATGCAATCAGCCTTTACATAAACAGGCATCTTAAATATAGCTCACTTCTGACTATTGGCTACTCGGTTTGCTAAACTTGATGAATAATGAATATTTACATCCTCGGGCTACGAAAGAGTAGCAAAGTACCTTCCACGATCGATTGGCCACATTATGTAACAGTTTCCATTTTAACTTACTGAATCCATAAGAGCGAAGAGCAAACATAACCTAGACAAGCAAAATCACATTGTAGAAATCCTGGAGAACAAACAAACTCAACATGAATCTGATAATTAGAATAATAATCTCTCCGTTTGCTTGTACAAGTGTTATATTTCTTTGAATAGCAATGTTTTCTTATGACTTTGTGGTTTTGGACACTCGACGCGGCTCCCCGCTGGAAGTGACAGCCGCCGTGCGGCATCTAGCGGGGAGTTGTGAAACTAAAACGGAATCGCGGTGAGAAATGGTTTCTCCGAATTCCACCAGAAGGCAATGACGTCGTGGAAATTCTAGAAAATGGGTCAAATTGAATTGTTTACACGAAATAATAAATGTAATTTTATTATTATAAACATTATCTTCAGTGAGTATATTTAATAAGCTAAATTTTATTTAGGTGAGACAAATGATTTAATAAATTCTAAAATATTCTGTATGAAACTAAAATGGAAATTCATTGATTTGTAGTTATCAGTATATAGGTACAATCAGTTATATTTTTTTGTCTTACTTATCGATGGATCGAAACCAGTATCTACCTATTGAAATTCTACATATAACATTTGCTTCTTCTACATCGCTCTTATTTGCCTTTACGTTCCTTATCTGACTGAAGTTTTACGTATAATACGTAAGGGTAAGTTGCATGAAGATTGGTTTACGACACAGATATCCCTTATTAATATTGTATTCACATGAAATATTGTAGAGTCCGTAAAAGCTGACATACTAGGATTTAGAAGGCTAAAGTAGTTCTAATCCTCTATACTCCTAGAGTAACGTTTATAATAAAATTAGGTTTACAATAAACGTAATTTTAAATCTTTGCAATTGCATAACTTATACTGCAAATAAAGCTTTAACAATAATATTGGAAAACAAAAAGATTTACTCGGATTAGTACAGTGCTGAAAGACTAATATTTTTGAACATAAAATACATTTCAATGTTGTGGTATTTATTTTTAATATCCTCGCTAAAAAAATATTGCCAGAATTTATAAGAAAAATGGAGGCAAATCAACATGAACACGAACATGAGAGGAAGAAATGATGAAGAATGAGAGTGCTAGGAAGAAAGCTTCTTAGAAATCAACGATGTACAGTGCGATGAAGATTTCAATTAAATGCCAGATGATATAAGAGAGGAGAATTCTATTTCTAGAAGAAGAGAGGAAACAAAAGAGAGGAGAGAAGAAGGAGAATCAGTTCTAAATTAAACTAAGTAAATACGTGCAAGACATGTGGTACAAAGGAAAATATTTATATTGTTTAAAATCTGTGTATTTATGTGCACACTAAATTAATAAAAAATAAATAACTCTGTGAGATCAGAATGGAAAGAGAGGTGAACATATTTAATGACGAACGAAAAGTCTTACTCTTAGTCTCACTTGAAAATAATAAATAAAAATCGAAAATAATGTGTTGAAATACTTTTAAAGGTACAAATTGGAATTTACATTGTGTGTTGTAATGTAATAAGTCTTAGTCTTGAAGGAAATAATAGTTACCTTGATTAAGTCATTTTACGAGTGTGTCTGTGTGTGTGTGTGCGTGCGTGCGTGCGTGCGTGCGTGCGTGCGTGCGTGCGTGCGTGCGTGCGTGCGTGCGTGCGTGCGTGCGTGCACGCGTGCGTGTGTGTGTGTGTGCGTGTGTGCGTGTGTGTATGCGGGGTAGCCCAAAAAAAGTGAGAAATCTCGTAACACATGACTTATTTCAAAATATAATGTAATTAACTATAATTCTTAATGTATTTTTTTTGCACAATATTTAGCTAATCAGAAATCATCAAAACACCTCATATAGTATAATCTACTGGGTTTAAATCTGGACTGTTCGATGGCCACATGCCTGGCTCGATGAAATTAATGCTCTCACGACGAAGAAAGTTGATTGTAATTCTGGCTGTGTGAGATGGAGCTCCGTTCTGCTGTAATGTTTTTCAATACTCCATGCTTTGTTTTGAAACTCTTTGATCATTTTCCTAGCCCCCCAATGTTTTTCAATTCGCAAATTTTTGATCAGAATACGGTCTTCTGCAGTGATTTTTGTCATTCTGGGTAACTTTGAAATAATTTGGGTAAATTTGAAAAAAGGAATTAAAAATATTAGAAAAATTAATAATCAAAGATGGCTACTGGAAATTGTCGAAATAAAACGTAATATAGGTAAATAGGTAAGTAAGTAAATGAGTAAACTATTTAAGTTATTGTTGATATAGTTAAACTAATTTGGATGTAATTATATCACATTTTACGAAATATTCTCACTTTTTTTGGGCCATTTTGTATGTATGGCGTGTATATTCAAGTTTCTTTAATCGCAATAACATTCAAAAGAGGAAATTCCTTTATTAAAATGTAGACATGGCACATTAGATTTTAAAAGAATACAAACCGATTATTAAAGAGACTCTAATATAAAGCAATGGGCTATCGCAGATTGTCGGAAGGCTCTAGGGCTGACTAAGATGCCCGACTGAATGAGAGGTAATAATTTTTACTGATGAACGATACGCCAAATCGTGCTGAGTTTTAAAAAATAATTATATTGTGAGAACTGTCTCTTGTTGTGTGACTGTTTGTGTGTGCGTCCGCCAGGAGAATGTGAGTATGAGTGGGTGGGAGGGGAGCTTTATAAGTCACGCATTAGCGGGGAGCGTTCTCTGAGTTCAGCTCCTTCCAATTATAATGACTGTTTAAAAGTGTATATATTATATTTAACCTCTGTACTTATGTATTGAATAAGCTGATAATTGTTACCTAGAAGAATAGTTTATTTTATCAACAATCCGTATACGAGATAACCAGATAAGTAACAGAGGATTGAACACCAAAGTAAACGAGTAGCAAGTGCGCAGTTTATCATAAGGCGCAGGTTATTACATAAATAATAAAAGATAATTCAGTCCTAAATTTAGCGTAGTCGCTTTAGTTTATCAAAAAACTATAAAGACTTTATGAAAACATATTGGCCCTTGATTAGTCATCAAGTATTGGAACATCGTAAAAATACTTGTCTAGATTGCGATAAAGGGTTAAAAATAATTATAGTATTCAGGCAAAGCTCGCGCTGTTCGTTCCTACGTAGATCGTAGATATATTTTTGTTCTCCCTTCAGGTGGAAGATTGTAGAAGATTGATTTCGGGCAGAAAATGTTATCGCGAAACTTTAACTTTCGACAAATGAGGCACACGAAACGTTCCGATTCGGTTGGCGTACGTGGTCAGAACGAAGAGTATAAGAATAGACGGTGACCTCGTCGGGTAATCGGTTGGTCGGGAACCTCGATCGCTTCCTTCCTCCGTAGAAAAGCTCCGCTGGCAACACCCTCGCGCCCTGACAATGGCCGCAGCCGAAGGTCACGTCTGCCGTGAAAAATTATTTTCGCTTTTTAATGGACAGCTTCGCGTGCGGCCTTTTAATTTATCGTTACGTCCTCTCCCCGCCCGTCCCTTCCACCCTTGCAGTTCTACCGTGTTCCACTTTTAAATAATAAATCAGTTGTTGAGCGTCGCGACGTCACTCGGAGGCGGCTATGTCGATGTCGACGAACTTATTTATTTTCGATACAAATTAAATGTATTAATTTGAAAGATACACACAAAAAAATATTGCTACCGTGATTCGAACCTGGATCTCTTCTTATTCGGGGAAATACATACACCGATTATGCTACACCAACATAGTAATTTTCGAACTATATGTTGCACTTTCAAATTGATACATCTGTCATTTCATTATTTAGTTAATGCATTTCCCCGGATAGGAAGAATTCCAGGTTCGAATCCCGGTAGCGACAAAATATTTTTTTCCATAAATTGATTTTATATGTGCATATTTCTAATTAATACACTTAATTTATTTTTAAAATATCACAGACATATATTCTGTAAAATTTCAACTTCACTATAAGTATATGTTCTCATAAATTTTTTTTTTTTCATTTGTATGTATGCTACGATAAATATTTTTTACGAAAGTGTAGTAATTAATATATTTCAAAAATATAAAATGTTCCGGATATCATCTAACTTCTCGTTCTGCAGCCATCTATAAATGTATACATGAATATTGTAAGAAATGTGGGCATGACACTGGGTTCTCATACCGCCGGCTACTGGTTCGATTCTCTGCGAGGAACACAATATGTAAATCTACGTTATTTTGTCAAGTCTGGGTGTTTTACGATGTGTTTCATTGCAGTAGTTGGGCGACCTGGCCTGTGTTAGTGTTATAAAATGTTGATAGATAGTTAGTAGCCTGCCCGGTGAGCCATTCTTTTTTGCATCCGTGTGCATTTGCACTGCATCAAGTCATCCGCGCCATACTTGACTTTTATTCAACCATTGACCTCTCCTATTCTAAAACGGCTTGACTTACACGTGTGTCTCTATTGTTTTACTTTACCGAATCATCGCACACGACCTCTGATTATTGAAGATTTACGGAACTGCCCGTTTTGAATGTTAAATTAATATAAAAACGATGCTAACTCAAAATTACATCACGTAAGAGCGTCACACTCTTTTGTCCTGACGCACAACTCTGCACGTATCGTCTTCTCGGTCGGTCGATCGTTGAGGCTTCTAAAGCGACCATCTTCCATCCGGTTTGTGTGATCCTATACCTTCTATCAAAAAAAATGTAGTCACCGGGTCTCGAACTCGGAACTTTCTATTGCCGGTGCGTAGCTTTAACCGATCAAACGTGACACTTTTTTTTTCTGTAGGATTCGGCCATCTTTCTAATTGTAACGTTTCTCTATAACTGCTTTTGAATGTAAACTGCTACAGGTGACTTCCAAATAATGGGTTGTTTACCAAGTATTTGGGGTTTTGTTTAATTATTTGTTATAAAATCGAATTTTTAAACAAAAATTATAACAAAATGAATTATATTAATTAATCAATTAGAAATGTATACAGAAAAATAAACTATCTAACGCAAAAATATTTATTCAGTTGCAACTAATTTAATTTGTATTAAACCACCATTGAAATATCTTCAGAAAAAGGCAACTTCACAACAGAAATGTATTCTTAGAAAAAAAAAATTTCAATCAGGGGTGTATTCTCCATTGTTATTCAGGGACTTCCATCTTTCAACCAATTTGTCGATGCCTTTTTTGATCTGGTATCGAAATAGTCATCGAGCCAATTTCTGAGGTCATCGGCGTTGTTGAATGTAACGCTACGCATTCGATTGGAGAGCGACCGATAAAGGTGATATTCTGTCGGAGCGAGGTCGGGACTGTGGGGTATGTAAGGCAAAAATAAAAATGTATCGAAATGTCTTAATTTTGTTCAACTTGACACACCATTGTTTAAACTCAAAAATTAAGAAAAGCTATAAGATGTTTTAGAGCAGAAAAAACGCTGTCGAATAGTTTGGCAATTTTTGACACAAAAAAACAAAAAGCGAAAAATTAACGTTTCATAAAAAACATTATTAGACGACCCAATAGATTAAAAGTTTTGCCACCGCCAAATATAATCAGACGACATTGAATAATGTAATTATAGCTTAAATAGTTAAAGCTTTCAACCCCAGGTTCCGTTCCAAATTGCCGATGGTGATATGTGTATTTTTATCTAAAATATCATTATAAAAACACTTTAATTTTAAATTTTGCCAACGCCTCACGATGACGCTGTTATAAAAGGCAATTGTTTAGAAACTGAACTGCCGCCGCGGACGCGGGGAGCAGAAGCCCGCCTCGCATTCCGTTCCCCCATTTGTAAACATTTTAAAAGAAATAAAAAAAGCGCTGTCCCTCCGCCGGAAGAGTAATTCTCCCGCCTGCGCCATTATTGCCGCCATTCCGACCGGAAGCGGACGTTGCCGCCGTTTGTTTCAGGGAGGAAGCGCGGTATTACATTCGTTCGATACATATTTATAAATGATCCGAGTGTGACGTCATTATTCCCGATCAATTAAAACTTAAAAGATATATTCATCGTCGCAGTGGTTTACCAATTTTTGTGAACGTATTAGTGTGAAATTAGAATTTATCAATCGTTAAATCTAACGCTGATTTGTATTTTAAAAATGTGGTGATGGCCAACGGTGGAGAGTATCGTTTCTTATTTCTTTTTATTCTTCGTTTTTGAGTTTTTTTTTCTGCGAGTTTTCCAATTTCTAATTTTAATAATTTTGCAGATTGACCACGACACGCCGGAATTTATTCTGAATATTGTAAACTCTCATCATTTAAATTTCGTCTATAAAATGATTAAAAATTGATGATCCAACTGATATTCGCATACGATGTCCCAAAACTAAAACAACCCACCCCGATTTCTTTAATTCTCAACAAACTTTAGGTGAAAAAACAAAATCACTCGATTTAATATTTCTTTTGACAAATGTCAGAAAACAGTTTGGAAAAATGTCGGATTCATTCGACACGAAAAATATATATTTCCATTTTTGTTTTTTTTTATAATTCAATATAAATAGACCATTCATAAATGATATAAAAACGAAACGGCCAGTATGCGTATCCACCATGAGGTATCATAAGTGTCCTCACCGTAGTAATATCGGTCTCTGTTTAATCTTTTTGTTCTGTGGAACTAAAATTCGTCTTCGATTAGCATTGTTTGAAAATTAATGTCGATTTTAGAAAATACATGATAATACGATTTTGGTTTACAATAAAAAATGTTAGAATGTATTCCAGACTATAGATACTTGTACAATGTAAAAAGAAAGCGGGCAGGAACCATTTTCATACTGAAATAGTCGTAGATTTGCAAAAGTACTGCACATGGCCGTGATTTTAGGATTTCACACAAATATTCTGCTAAAATGTAAAGGTACGAAATGGTATTCACAGATGGCAGTGCTTTGTTGAATTTTGTAGATTACGATTTTTCTTCGATATTTTTTCTTCTTCAGTTTTTACTTATTTGTGGAGATATTCTCTCCACATTATATACGTTTTTTAAACTTTTCTCAGTCAGTTTAAGTGCATTATTAAATTTTAAAAATTTTAGTGATAGATAAATGTTCTACGCATTTAAAAAACTTAGTTCTAACTTCTTCTTCTTTTTTTTCTATTATACCGGGGTTTATGATTTTCTCCGTTAGTTTAATAAATGTTTATGTTTTGAAATGTTCTGGTGATGGATAAAAGTGTAATCAGATCGTCTTCGTCTTCTTTACATAGAAAACCAGCATTTATATAGAAATCCTTTTCCAAGTGAGTTTAAGCACCATTCATAATGTTCCAGTAGACGATGCCATGACGGTACTAATAATGTGTAAATTTAAAGAATAGTCATAGGTCTACAATAGTCTAAACCTGCTCTCGCTCCCGATCGGACTAGACGCAACATTCTTTGAACTTCTGATGTGAAATAAAAATGGAAAGAATATCTACTGGTTCACCTATGTTTCCCTTAGAGTCAACATTTAGAATTGAATACAAGCTCATATTAGCTTACGGTCGCGGTGTGAAATATATTCAACCCAGTAAATTTTACATTTCTTCCGGGTACTCTAATCAGTAGAATTATTATAATTCGTTGACAAAGAGTTGATCTATATCTCTCGAGTACATAACGGTCAAGTTGTAAACTATTTGTGTCAGCACAACTATAACTCTCAACATTTGACAGTTTCGGAAAATAATACGCCAGCCATGTGCTCGGTAACAGAGGGCGAGAATATGATGATCATCCACCGGCTGGACCGTTCAAGTCACGAGCGGGCTCAATGATCTCACATTATTCTGTTGCGTGTTAATATCGAGGGATGAATGTTGTACGATCGTAACTGATTATATTTTACAAAAGAGATAAAATAATTTAAATTACATTTATTAAATATTTAACGCAATCTTTACGTTACGGTTATTTATTTTAATATTAAATTGGGTATTTATTATTTTAACAATTTTAATTAGGTGCTAGACATGTTTAAAAAATATATATTTTATAATTTAAAAAAACAAGAATGATTTTTTAAATCAAAAATATGTATAAGTATTTATCGTGTACAATAAGTTAACTGATCCCCTGATGATCGCTACAGCGCCACGCTAGCAGCATCCGCCGATTTTTATAAACGCACCTCTCAATATAATACTAAATGTGAAAAGATGGTGTAATCAACATGCTATTATTATATCAATTTATACAAAATGTCGACGCTAATAATTGTCAATTATAACGTCCCCTGTACAATGCGACTGATATATATATACGTACGCTAGTAAAAGCAAGGATATAAGTCATTAATATTATTTATTTATTTAATAAAACGGTAGAAAGAATTTTTCCTACTTCCCATGTATTAGAAATTGTGAAAGACAAATCACTAAAAAAAGTGTTCTACAGTATTGTAAACGCGAATAACAGTAAGTGCAGTGTATTTTATTTTTTCAGCGGCGCATCGAAGCCGATTCATGGCGGGTGTAAGTTTACCTAAACTGAAAACGGAGCGACAGGCAGCGCTGACCGGGCGCGACGGACTAGAAAAGCATTATATTCCCGATTTCCAAAGACGGCGGTTGACCCGGATCCAGCATCACGACTTGTGTGACTATGTGTACAAAACATATTTAATATTTTACTTCGTAAACATAATTAATTTCTTAATAATAAGAAGAAAACTCTTTGGTTATACCACTTTTTATTGATAAATTAACGTTTCAAGACTGATGGTCTCTTTTTCAGAATAAAATGTATACTAAAATTAAAATGCAAGAATAGACCAAAAGAATACTATAAACTAATTAGGACAAAATGTTTTTTTCTTAATCAACACAATAAATCAAACACGATTTTTTTGGTTCTATATAAAATTTGAATAAATAATGGATTTCTTTAGAATGAATACGGTCTGTCTTAAAAAAAATAAAAGTTCACGTTTGCTTCTTATTATATAATATATTGCCACAAAGTAATTTTGTTAATATTAAAGAAATAATCAATTTGAATTGCAAAGCTGGAAAACACAACAAAGAGATTTCCTTTTGATTGTTTGCCTTTTGGGCCAATTCAGAAAAGATCTTCAACCGGAGGTAAATGCTTGCTCGAACATAAAGACAAGTATTTGGGTATCGAGGCGAAAAATTTATCTCTTAAATTACTATGTGGATATATTACATCCATACAGACTAATTTTACATTTAAGATTGCGGAATCATGGAAATGAACTAAGAATTTTCAGAGGGAAATGGAAATAGGGGATAGATAAGTACGTTAAGGAATTCCTTTGATAACAATCAAAAATTATAATCCTTTGATAACTAAAAGACCAGATCGTGAGGAATAACAGAAGACGGAGGAGAACCTGGCTCGACTTATCCAAAGACTAACTGACTCGTCGACTTCCGATTTTCCGAAGCGTTCACAAAAGCAAGTTGGTCACATCCCCGTGAGGAATAACTCAAAATGAGTAAAATCTGCACTTCACGCTCGGCAATCTCCAAGAGCCGGATGGCCATCTCGCCGAGTCGAGAAGATCGGTTTTAGGGAAAGTTTTATCAGTATTTTTATTTACGGCTGAAAAAATAATAACCTAACCGGAGGATGGTGAATATTAAAGAACTCGGAACTTCGGAAGAACGGTATGACGCCCCAGATGTCCTGCGGATGGTGAAGGCTGAAGACGGGACATGTAGCGAAAGCAGATGAATCTGATAACACTCACAAGAGAGTGAATCAGTGATTATCGAAAGAGAACTTCGAAGAAGTAGGCGAGCGTCCAGCGGACTGAACCACACCGGCGATGTCAAGGGATGCATAGAATGGACTTTCGAGCTCCACGAGGGCGCAAATAAAAAAAAAATCTTGATTTTTTTGTTCCCTTGTAAACGCCAAACGCCAAAGTGTCACTTACAAAGTTTTATTTATAGTTGGAAATTTGACGTTTGACAGACGTCTGCGTATTGTTAGTGTTTTTTTTTGTTTTTGGAGGTAACTACCAAAATAATAGAATTTATGCACACTCGGGGTTCGCGGGTTAGCCCACAAGTATTATATATGGAATTCGGGATTTGAGTCGATTATTCTGAAGGAATTATATAGACGGTGTATTTCATATTAAATTGAAAATTTTCATTTTCATGAACATATTTTTAAGGTAATATAACAATTTTGCCTTTTTAGCACGTTTACTACTTACTGTACGCTTATTTTTAATATTCAAACAATTTGCTTTAAATTAAAACCAACTGGTGAAGGAAATATAAGACTATAACTATAACTCGCCTAGACAATACATATTTTTAAATAAGTTTCTTTCGTGCGTACGATACACGTACGATGCATTTTAAATATAAAAATATTATTTCAATAATATAGTAATACATAAGTAAAGTCGTTTATAATGTCAAATACTAATTATACGTCGCTCTTACCTTGAAGATAAATCAAAATCAAATTATTTGTGTACAACATGGAATAAAATGTAGTTTTAAATATGCAAATACTGGCAAACATTTTTTAAAAATGGTTTCGTCTGTATTTTAATATCGTGATCCAAATATATAGTATAGTTATTAAATCCCTTAATCTCACCGTTCCAACATGAATTTTTCTCAGAAAGGGCAACTGCTGCTAGCTTACGGTTGTATTATTGTCGACATTTTTGCCGCTAATTAAACTGTTTATAAGATTAAATGGTTACAATTTTTGTGTCTCAACTCAATGGTGATGGATAAATAGCTTTACTGATTGTCTAAGCTCAAATGTACTGTTTATGACGTTATACTTGTCGACTAGTGTGTAATTTGTTAACTATGCCACTTCATCTAACTTTCTTCGATACTCCATGTATTTTTGTTTTGTTTTATTCATTTTCTATAATTTCCAATTTATTTTATATCACTTTTTTTATAATTTTGATTATGGAAAACATGTATTTATAACATACATTTATTTTTACTTTGGGTTGCGTATATTTATTAAAAAAAATATGTTAATAAATAAATAAACAAAATACCAAAATACTTACCAAAATTGGTCCATACATGAATGTGTGTGATTGTTCCAATGAACTGATCTGATGACTAGGCCTGGCAAACTTACCTGTAATAAAATAATAAACAATTTTATAAAAAAGGTTTATTTATTAACAGCGGTAACCAATCAACGCGCGACATTATTATTGAACGTTTCAATTTGATTGTTTTCTAAATAGAAAGCTCGGTAATTTACGACAACATATAGTCTACCCCAATTTCTTTCTACGTGTCGTGGGTAGGTTAACTTAAAATAAAATGGATACATTATATAGTTAATACCCTCTGAAATATACAAATTAGGTAGATAAGTGATGTATTTCGTAATTATCGTAGAGTCCATTTACATAGTCAGATATTTAAAAAATTACAAAATATTTTTCTTAGCATTACAAGACGCTGATTATTAATAAGTAGTTGTGGTATTTAGTTAATTCGAAAGGGAGATCCAGATCAATAAAAAGACTTAAGCGACGTTCTAAAATACTAGTTCTATTAGAAAAGTTTCAATTCTAGAGCAAAAATAAAACTTACTTAAAAATGTTTTTTGTACTTAATGCAAAAAGTAACCGTGATAGTTGAATCAGAAATCAAGCTAGATTACTGAACCTTTCGAGAGGCCTTTTTATTACATTACTGGAACATGGAGAAGTCTGCTTTGTTTCCACTGAAAAACCAGGATTTTGAACCAGTAGTCTGCTGTTATGAATAATGACGACATTAAAGCTTAATTTGATGACAATATAAAGATAATTTTAAAAGTTGTTGAAAGTGATAAGGAAAATGATTGACGATACCTGAGAGAATTTAAAACATTTTATTCATGTTAAAAGTAAGACTTTTGTTTCATCTTTTTTGTAATTTTAAATCATAGTTAGTTACCTAATTCATAGATATTTGCAAGTGTTTTTCTACTAACATCATTGCATTATTATATATTAATTAGATAATGATGTCACGTGTTTTGTTCTTCTTCTTTCCTTTTCCTTTCTCCTGGATAGTCTTCCGACTTACATATCCTTCATTTCCTTCTCGATGTTTGATCACCAGGTTGTTTATTACGTTACCACGTTATTTTTGCCCGAATTTATAGCTGTTTTGATGACATAATCTTCTTATTACGTGATTATACCGCCTCACCCTGGCTTCTCCCATTTTCTTTGTGATGGGTTCAACCTGATAACCTGAAGTCACGTATTTGTTACAAGGTAATCTGTACTACAAACCTTAGCAGTAATACAATCACAAATAATACCTCTTTCAAGAAGCAAAACCAAAATTATTAATTCTCCGTAGGGAACTCTTAAATGGTCCTTCGAGCCGGATAGGTTGGAACTACATTAAATATTAAATCGTTCTACTAAGACCAATCTATTTTTTTTTTTTTAGACATAATGGGTTTTATATATCGTCATCAGGCATGAAAATCCCACCGTACGTCAGTTTGGCTGAAATTGCTTTAAGAGCTGCTTAGTAGTCTTTTCGTTTTATCGTGTGGGCAAATCTAAGGCTAACAGAAAATATAAAATACATATTTTTTACCTTGTACGTGCACCGCATACAAACGCCATTTCACTTAGTTTTTTGTGATCCTATAAAATTAGATTTTGGACCCGCAGGAGAACTTTTAAAACCGGTTACTAAATGTACTATATATTAAAATAATATTTTCAATACAATTTCTGTATTACAAGCAAAAATCGACAACACCAGAGAAAATAAATGTAGTTGAAGAATAATCACTAAAATGATGCACGGGTAAAGTAGGAATGGTCGAGTTTACAGATGAACGAAGAGAATAATTAATTCGATCAGGGTATGGAGGGTTCGTGTTGCACGCGTGATATGTAGAATGAAATCAGAAGAAATGGCAATCCGCTCCCAAGACGGCTTACCATTCTGTGTTTGATAGGTGCGAAATCCATTTTGGTTTTACAGTAAAAGTAACGTAACGTACTTACAGTTTACGCCAAATTTATTAATGCTAAGTTACAAAGAATTGATTAAAAAATATTGGTGTAAGTGGAGTTTGGAGCAAGCGTAGTATTAGATCTGGAAATCAAAGAGAGCAATTAGTAGACGGCTTACGTGTACGAGATCGTATTAGACCGTGTACGAGATCGTATCTCAAGTCGCTAACAGATGAACGTTGATCTTTCTCAGTGACTACCTGGTACCTCACGGTCGGGTGCATTTAGAATGGGTAGCAGGCATACACCAAATTTATTGCTTCCCGAAAGTCTTTTCGATGTTTTCTTGGCTTGACGTGTATTAAGTGATTATTATTATCTTACAGGAAGAGCGATTAGTGTAGTGCATAAATTGGGTGAAAAAAGGTCGTGCATATATTTTATAAGGTGAAAATTGCGGTGCGAAGAGGTGGACTAGAGTCCACTCCAACGTCTAGGTTAGCTTTTCGTTTTAAGATTGTGCGTAACATAATAATTTAAATTTTGTATGGAGGTTATTTGAAAAAATGTACCTGAGGCAGACCACGGTATCTGATGCTGAAGGATGGTAATAGTGGAGCAAGTAATGGTGTAAAGGAATCCTGAATTACTGGCTCAAATATTATGGTATCGGATGTATACATAGGAAGACCGATAGTTCACCGCTACTTTTCATTTCTTCAGTATTAGGTTGATGCATAATTATCCGCCTTTCTTCTCGCGGCGTTTAAATTAATTAATTAATTAATAGGGTTAAAAAATTAAAATACACATCTAAAACCATACACATATACTCCATATTAAGCTATACCAGCTGTATAGCTATACAGCTATCATCATCATTTCGCGATCTCAACAATATTTTTTGCGAAAGAACGATTAGCGAAAATATATGCCGAGAGTGGTCTGTTGGCTTCAAAGTTGCACCACTAGAACACTGGCTGAGAACTTCAACATCGATCAGTCCACGATTGTTGATATGACAAATTGGATCCCTCACAATCTCAGATAGCAACGAGGCCGACCGAGTCCGAATTTTTACTGATTTTCTCCAGAGAGATGATTAAAATCACTGTGAATCAAAACTTTGGATTATCATCATCTTAAACTTTTTGAACGCCCGAGAGTTAAAACAACTCGTTCACCCGGGTTGTCTCAGGCAGGGGTATTTGAGTCTGATGTCGAGTGAGTAATTTATACCGTATGTCGTTTCACATGTCCATGTACTTTTGAACAGCTAGATGACCTGACGAAGCGGCCACAGTTACGAGTGCGAGCCTGCGTAACTAGTTGGTGATTTAACGTATGATTTCTTATCTACACTTCCATTTCCAGCACTGTATAATTTCATAGTCGACTTATTGATAATTAGCCCGCGACGAGATTCACTCTAGAGCAATGTATTCGGGACTGTCTTACCTAAAATTGAAAGTAACAAACTGATGACTAGGAAACTAAGGTTTTAATGATTTCGTTCGGGTTTGACTCCTGCTACTGTATTTAGAAATATAATTTGAAACATGAATCGTTATTTAACAATTTCCTATAATATTTAGATATTTAGATTATTGCAGACGCGGGTTCTGTAAGAAGCGTCCATGGCGCGGGAATATTCCTAAATATTAGTTCGAATACGTTGGCTAAATTAGATATAAAGCGTATAAATTAGTTAATAAGCGTACAAAAATATACATTTTCATAACATATTTTTTTTATAAAATGAGTTATGAAGTTTCGCAACGTAAAATAATTTTCGTGAAAGAATTCATCTTTTATAAATGCATATTCTGAGTACGACCCTTTGTTGTGTTTCCGTGTCTGCCTTCGCCAGTCTAGGGCGGGCGGTCTCACATCTGGGATTCTCCCTGCCCAAAAGCTCGACCTTCGAAGCTTCCGCGATACGAGCGGTTGTGAGAATATTATAAATATAATTATAAAATAAATTATTTAGAAGTTAGTAGCATTCACTTCAGTCGGTGCTCGAGACCGGGAGCCGAAGGGCGTATATTACTTCGATAGAAGGGATATGACAGTACTTTCATATTTTATATACCGAACCTTCCCACGTTTGGAAAGAGATCCAGGTTCGAATCTCGGCAGCGCAACGACAATATTTTTCGATAAAATTGATTTTATATGTATATCTTTCTAATTAATACATTTTAATTAGTATTTAAAATACCACAGACCTACGTTCTGAATAATTACAACTTCACAATAGGAATATATTCTCCTTAATAAAAGACGTAGATTCATTATTGCGTCATCTACAGTTGCATCTAAAATATTTGATAAAATATAACTTAACAATTATATTTCATATATTATTTAATTTAAGTATAGAGCTCTAGATTCTTCCCACGATGAAACCTTGTGAATCTTTATTAAATTGCGGAAGAAACGGTGTTCCGTGCACGAAACAAGAATGTAGTCAAGGGTTGTTCGCCGATCTCCGCTTCTCTCGACGATTCTCTCTCATGGTGATAATTATGAGGTGGAAAGAAATGAAATACAGAAGATATTCAATATAAGTACACCACGGCGGCAAAATCGAGAATGATCTCCGCCTGCAGAATACTCTGTTTTTATTCAGATTCGTAACAATACAAATAGTCATATTTGCAAGTACATACAAGAAGATAGGCCGCCGGTGTAACGTCTAAGACGTCTTTGTTTTCCTGAAATCTATTCCACGGGTTTTTTAGCGCCGCGCCAATAATTACTCCTTTAAATTACTGACACGTGTCTTATCGTATCAATTATATAGCGCCTCTTTGGTTAGTAATTTTATGCGATACAAGCGGGATTCTAAACATTCATTCACATGCAACATATAATTCAGAAAATATAACAATATGAAATTTAGTCCAACATTTTGTATAACCCTGTAGATCTGAGATATCTCAAGTTAAAATTAAATAAAGCAAATTAATGTTTTTGTGACTTGCAGAGTTTAAAAATTTTAAAAATACCGATAACCGTTTAGTTACAGAAGACCGCGCATTGATATTTTATTAAAAATAATTCAGAGAAACTTAAACCATTCCAACTTAAATCACAATTGAGAAGTCAAAAGAATGATACATTATTGTAACTGACACGTTCGTGATATATTCAGCTGAGCCAAGAAAGTGACTGTTAATTAATATATACTGTAATATTATAATAAACTCGTAAGTGTAATATAAATTAATGACATTTCAGAGAATATATTCTACGCTACTCCTCTCGTCTGCAAAGTTTCGACAGGCGGGAACTTTCCGGCTTCCGGCTGGTGCTCTTCCCCCGACAGCGTCGCCTCGATAACCTTCACCTTCTCACTTTATCTATTCGTATTTTATTTATTAAAAATTCAACAAGTGATTCGCTTTTTAAATAAAAATTGATAAGTGAATGTATCTTTTTTATTTATTCGATAAATATTTCAAAAATCTAGATAACTAACTTATTAATTAACCGACTATCGCGTTCTTTACCAGCGGGGGTAGAGATAATAATATACTACACTATAATCTTTTGTTCTGACACACATCTCTCGCCTCATCTATATTCAAACAAAATAAATCTCGAAGAGGACCGTTTTTTTTCGGGGCGGTTATATGAGTTGTGCACTCTCGCATCGGTTCCACTCATTAAAGCAAACGCGTGGGTTTATTAAACAAGAACATTTTAAGGATAATTATTTAGCATAGTAATAATAATATAATAAATAATGTATTATAAAGTAAGTGAAATGAATCCAATAAGATAAGGCAAGGAGTTTGGTGAAATTACACCAGTGACATAAGAGACCCACCCCTGCAACAACACTGTATATCGATTTTTATAAATGTCGATAGACAGACATAACACCGTGCCATGTTGTAAGAAAGTTCATTTAGAAGTTGTGTTTAAAAGTATTTTTATATAGTTGTTTTATATATTATTCTATGCCCAAGAAGATATACAACGTTGTGGGGGTAGTCTCTAACTTGTCATTCAATAAGTGAAGGATAGGGTGTGCGCCAAGTACACAATTATTCGTGTGTATGTATGTATGTACAATTTTTATTTAAACGGAAAATGGAATTATTTCTAAACATTTTCGGAAAAACCATATACGTATTGTTAAAAAAATATTAAAAGACGAAAAAAAAAATTTAAAAAAAATTGCAAATTGAAAGATCACAGACGTCATAGTACAGCATACAATACTGAGGTGAACCGACGTTTGATTCCCCGACAGTTGATCCCTCTGCCAATTGATCCCTCTGCCAATTGATCCCTCTGCCAATTGATCCCTCTGCCAATTGATCCCTCTGCCAATGGATCCCTCTGCCAATTGATCCCTCTGCCTATTGATCCCTCTGCCAATTGATCCCTCTGCCAATTGATCCCTCTGTCAATTGATCCCTCGGACAATTGGTCCCCCAAATCTTCTTCAAATACCTATTTATATTCATAAATATCAGCATCCGTGAATGTTATAAATAGGGTGGAAGAAAATTTATACAAATATTGCTGTCGTAGGAAATAATATATAATTCCAGGTAATTAAGAATGTTTTCATATTTACAATTAATCGTTATAACGTTTACGAATTGTGCTAAGTCATTTTTAATTTATTGTTTAAACGCTTTAGTCGGGAGATCAAACGTCAGGGAACCAATATTGAGAACATCTGCGATCAGGATCTCGACTACGTTCTGAATCTGAACTGGTGTCACCGCGTCTCACGTTTCGTTTACATTATGCGGGATTTGCAGAGTTCAATTATTTTTAAATAATGCTTACAGAAAATATTTTTACATCGCAAGGTTCATTCTCTCCCCGAACAGCGATAAAACGAAAAAAAATAATAAATGAATATTTTTATTTTCTCATTATTTCCCAATTTCTCGGTACTGACGTCCACGGGGAGCAGACGGGCCGAAAAGAGGAGTGAAGAGATGTCCGGGTCCAGGAGACTTCCGGGGGACGAGGGATGATGGAGATATCCGTCACCGAGAGCCGCGAGCTCGCTCGAGATGTCCTCGTAATTAACTCCTTGAACAATGAAGTTCTTATTTTTTCTCGACATCGTTCGCAAAACTGTTTCGTCACAAGTAAACATTTATCAAAATTGAAACCTGTAATGTGTTATTAAAAATAACTAGCTCTAACTAGATAACTCACTAAAAAAAAGAATTTATGCTGCACAAGTTTGACTTGATTGTATAAAATTACCATGAATCGATAAAACATTCTAACAATAAAAATTCCGGGTTAAAGTTTTGATGGTAACTACGTATCTGTTTTTTGAGAAGAATCAACATCAAATAGTCCTGAAAAGGACATTTACTCCGACGTTTCAAGTAAATAAGTTAGAACCACCCGTATATATATAAATTTTCAAACATAAAAATTGACATGAACAGTAGAAAAGACTTTATTAGAATTGACACACCTGGACACAGCCATCCACAAAATGGGTGGATGGCTGTGTCCACCCATTTTATCATCATTATTAATAATAAACCAACAAAATATCCCTATAATAGTCAAAGAACCCCTTAGCAAGGTAAATGAGCGTGCACAGATCCGGCTATTAAACAAATAACTAAGTCACCTTTCGTTACTAGCGACGTCAACTAATAATATTAACATTCATTTTGGCTCTTGCTTCGAACGGCAGGATTCAGGATAACAGGTCCTTGAGAATGAGTAATATATATAATAATATTATATCTATCTACGTGGTTCATCTAATTTGTTTTAAATAAAACATATTTGATTAAGATGATTACGGTGGAACTGATTTAGACCAACACGAATTGTACAGTCATATACTATTAATTTTTCACGAACGTTTTGGTATGATCTAGGGCATTTACTGTCGTTTTGATTTTCATATCTTGTTCGCTTTATCTTTATTAATTTGATTTGTTTGCAATGTTTATTTGATTTAATTTTTTATATGTTTCATATTATAAGTGTTTACTGAAGAGTTACGCGTAAAAGGTCTTTGTACCGTAGATAAATATAAGTAAATAAACGACTCTATTAGATATTGATGAAGTGTATTTCACGCTAATATTCCTACAAATCTGAAATCAACAACAAAAACTGAAGTAATACATCATAGTGCCACTCGCTTCTTGATCTCTCCTGGTTAAGATTTACCGCCCGAAAGAATAATATCCCCTTGAATCCACCAATCAATCACAGCGCTGCCCGACCCACCCTCCCACCCCTAGCACTGTCCGTCGCATCCCCTTCCACTGCCGACCGCCACGACTCCGTCGAGGCATATTTTGTGCCTTGAACACTTGAACAGAAAAAACCTCAAGGCTCGAAGGAGGATCTGATACAAGAATGAAGAGAAATCAAATATTTAATATCGTTTCTATGAAATACTTATCGAAGTTTAGAAATTTTAAATCGTTAAAAAATTCATAACTTTTGATTTGTTATGAATTATTATTATTATTATTTACTTTTAACTTAGTTGTATAGGTACTTCTTTTAAGTAACTTTTATTTAAGAGTTTAGAGGACCTCCGCTCACGACGACCTTAAATGGCACTAGCTACATATACCGTGCCACTTCCGATGGCCACCGCAGGAAGCGGGCACTTCACTTTACTACTTTTTAGATAGGTTACATTACATTATTATATTATTGAATACATATCAGTTATCTCATAAAGTTATATTTTTAATTATATTTAATGAAAATATATGAAATTATGGGCTAATTACAGGGCTTACGACCTGTCTTTGGCTGACTTAAATAATCACTTTATATATATATAACTTTCACCAATTCTCTCCACTCAAGATATGAGATATCTGATATGTGTTTAATAACAGTGCCTTTGTAGGTAAAAATCCAGTAATTGTGTGTTCTTGGATATTTTCAAATATTGCTAATATTATAATATTGTTGCAAAAGATGAAGAAATTACAAAAGGTATACTTTTGTCACGATAGAGAAAGTCAGAGAATAAAAACTAAAAACCAAAATTGATTTAAATGGATTCAAAAAGTTAACATCATCTCAATAAATAATACATATATATATACATATACATAAAAAGAAATATCCAACCCGCACAACGTGCTGATAACTACTGACTTTAGCACTCGCATCTCTCAAGCTCATGACTGTGGGGATGGGGATTTGAAGATGTGGAGTCCTGGATCTACGCCTCACAGTACACATCGCCACAATACACAAGCCAACAGGATCGAGACCGAGGGATCTAATACAGAACGGGCGGATAATGTCAAAACAGATCTTCGAGAGGTAGGCGGGTGTCTGGCGTACTGGACCGCGGAGGTGATGTCGAGAGTTGTGCGGCGCTCTGCGGTGACTGCTCTCATGAACTTTCGAGTGCCATAATACCGATCAAGAGGACGATATTTTAAGTGTTATGTAACAAATAATATGAATTTTAATTTATGACATTAATAACCGTGACGTATATTTTTGGTGAATTATTCAATCATCATCATAATTATCGGCTATTGTTAATCCACTGCACGATGATGGCGCGACTCTAGCGCTGAATAGAGCTTCAGTCGTCCGTCAATATTTGCAATGTCGCTCCGGTGGGAGTGCATCCTATAATAAATAAGTCGGAGCGTGGATTTCAATAGTTTAGTGAATTCATTTGGACTTTGGAACAGATTGTAGATAAAGCTAGCTTTAGCAGAAGGGAAACTAAAACATATATATATATGTAGAGATAAAATGCCTTAAAATAAAATCTTCAATCAACGCGTGGCCCTGACCTGACCCTGAAACTGTGGGGCCGAAACATGAATAATTACAACATGGCTCATTCGCACTTTGAGATGACCCAGAGGGATAAGGAAAGAGCTGCGGAAAGAGGGTCCTCGAGGGATGAAATGATAATGAGCGAGACATTTTGACCATAGAAAATATAATCGACACGGTTAAAACCATCCAGGTTTCTCGGAGGATGAAAATAGACTACTGTAATATCTTAAACATTTTATTAAAAGCTCTTTAATATTAAGCTTATTACAAAGTATACGAGATATAAATATTTTTTAAATAATATTCAAGATTAGTTTTAAAATCTTGTGGCAAGAATCATAAATAATAAAGTTTATCAAAACAGAAATGAATGCATTAAATTCTTTAAACACACGAAATCAGCATTATTAACCTGTATAAAAATTTGACACCATAATCTAACGGGAGAATTGCAATGGCAGAGCGTTCTCTTAGCGCGTGCGAAGTAGTTAAATAAGTAATAAGTAGATAAAATAAAATATTAGTGTGCTCAATAATTAGGTGACAACCAATATTTTTATTCCCACCATCCAGTCTTTCCTTGCAGGTCTACTAATAGCTAGAATTATTGCAAATCAGTACCTAAGTAACAGATTTTAGTGGCTACCAAACCGAAATGAAACTAACGATCAATTTTTTGATTCTCATGTTTCTCTAATCTCCCTCGGCGTTCCGAATTCCCAGAACGACCCTCGAGTGCCCCCACCCTGCTCCTCCCCGGGCCCTTTATACCCCCTGGTCCTCCAGCACCGATACCGTGGGGAGGCCGTGTCAAAGGAGCCTCCCACCCTGAAGAAATTGTCAAACGAAAAGGAACTGAAATTAAGGTTCCAACTTGATCCAAACAGATTTTTTTCTGAATCGATTTCGTCCCGCTGAACAAATAATAATCCAATGCGAAGGAAAATGCTTTAGGGCGAGTATTTAAAAAAGGATTCTTTATGAAAATACTCGAGGCGTTAAAATATGTAGGTTTAATAAATAATATTAAAACAAAGAATTTTGAAATTTCTGAACTTTTCAAATAAAAATAAAAGACTTGATTTTTAGAAAAGCACATTTTTATTGTGATGTTGCGATTTTAGAAGATGTTTAGATTTAATTTTCTGGCAATACTACATTATTAATGCATCCTTGACACACTAAGAACACACAATTATTAGATTTTCACCTACAAAGGCAGTGTTATTAAACAAATAATAGATATCTCATAGAGACGAACCTATTTTTTATTATATTTAATGAAAACTATGGGTAATTACAGGGCTTACGACCTGTCTTCGGCTGGCTTCCATCAAATGTAATAATAAATACCTTCGTCTCTATGATATATCTATTATTTGTTTAATAAATATCACACTAAAGTCGAATGTAAATGATTGAACATAATGTATTTGATAACTCATCGTCTCGACAAGATAAACTTCCGGGTTCGAGTCCTGGTGGTAACTTTATTTAATTTTGAGAGATAGATTTATTTCGGTGCATCTTTCTAAGGGATTTATCTAATTTGTTTTAAAAATCACGTTAAGAAACTTTACACTGGAACTTATTAGATGATGTAGATCCTATTAAGAGTATTTAAGCACTTTTTTATTCCTTCGACTGGCATCTCTAGTTTTTGTGCTGTTGGTATGATTTGTTAATGTAGTATGAAGGTCGCCGCCAGATAAGGAACTATTAATCAGCTCTGGTATTTAATATTATGGCCGGTCGGAATTTCCTAGGACAAAGAGTGTTTTACGATATTTTTATAAATCCCAAGTGAGAACCCAGGTGCTTAAGGTGTTGGCTCTATACATTATTTTCCCGAGAATTATTTACAGAATAGAAAGTGCATTAGAGGGATTTCAGAAATGATAGGTTTAGAGAAAAATTATATTTTATCATGTACAGAAACTAATCAAATCCAAATATAAACTTGTTGTTTGCCAACACCCCAACTTGGCGTAAAAAAAAAAAGGTTTTGCGGATTTATAAAGCCGTTGCGACAATGCTTCTGTTTATTAAATTAGACATAAATAAAACCTTTACAACACCTAAATTCTGTTGAAATCACAGTTTGTAAATCACATTTAAAAAGTTAATTCTATTTATTTGCATAACTTTTAGTAATTTAATTATTAAACGTTTGATTTATGATGTTTAATTATAAGGTATTCTTATCCACCTCACTACAGTACGCTACATTTATAATAATTAATATTTAATTATAAATGATTGCAATATTACTGAAGCTCGTAATAATTTAATTTTGTGAAAATTTAGAATTAATTATAGGTAGATTGTTTTAAATGTAAGTACAATTCACAGTATGTATGATTTTGGGGACATAATAACATCCGTAGTTTTTATCTGAATTCAATCAAACTTGATCTGATCCATTATATTGACTCATAATGGTGTATCTGTTAAAAAATTAATAATAACGGAACTCACTTAATGTTGGTCTTAGAGAAAAAAGAAAAACGTTCCTCATACTTCTCGTCCTCTATCTTCCGAACTTTTTTTTTTTAAATCTCTATTTAGACTTTGAAAAAATTAATATACTAAAGAAAACATCTTTTTTGTTGTAAAATTGCATTTTCAAAACATAGTTCTGTGGTATTTAATATAAATTAAATCAATCAACTAGAAAAATATACAGAAAAAGATCTTATTATTAGGAGACCATATTCTTATTGTGAAGTTGTAATGTGTTCTCTTAATAATATACATGTTGTATTAATGTGTTCAAAATTTAATAAAAATGAATTGTTAGTTCTGATCTAATCAAAATTAGAAGGCTCTTTCAAATAATGGATCGATAAATGTATTAATTTGAAAAAAGATATAGGTTCGAAAATTTGTCGTAAAAAAAAATGTCGCTGTAGCATTGTTGGATAATGCAATGCGGTTTGGAAAGAAATCCAGGTTCGAATCCCGGTGGCGAAACGAGAATATTTTTTTGATAAAATTTGTTTTATAAGTATATCTTTCTAATTAATACATTTAATTAATATTTAGAAAAAGATTATGTATCGAAAAAATATTAAACCGATTTCAGCTAAATATTTCCTCCTGCACTGATATCTTTCTAGTTGATTATTTTAATTTATAGTATATAGTAAACATACCGTCATTCACGGACGAAATCTACGTGAGTTTTGCGGATGATGCCGGGATTTTTTAAATATAACTATCAAACATCATTGAAATTCTAATAAACAAATAGGGAATAATTTCAACAATTCTCTTTTATTTGCGGTACATTTCTCGGCTTTTAGTTAAAAGAAAATTTCCTTTTTTGATTCAGCGAACACTCGAAATTCGCAAATAATTTTCAGGACATCTCGCACTGAAATGTCGGCACTTCAGACTCTCGAATATTTCTGCCGAAGTCTAGAGCTCCATCTCAGACAAATGACGCGAATTCCAGCGTCTAGTTCCACAATTCTGTTTCCAGTTCACGGTAAGACGAAAGATCCAATTTTAGTTCTGATATATTATTCGGTTGCCCCGCCGTACCGGTTTGTCGCTGCCCAAAGGTACAATGGTAAATATTTTAATTCCACTCTGTCTTTCGTGGAGATAAATTAAACTGAAAATTAAAAAAAAATAGGGATACGTACACGGAATACGTGTCAAATAAACATTCTTATTACTATTTTTAAATTAAGCTAAACGCTTGCGCTATTAAAATAGGATTAACTTGATGACCTCCTGGAACGAGGCTCGAGCCCCCGACCACTAGGCGAGTATCGTAACCAGTAGACCGCGAGAACGTCGAATCAATTTTTGATCATCCTCATCGTTATTCATGTTGTTATTCATTAGTGTTTCCTTTGAATTTAAATTCTTTTATTTTTCGATGGTTAAGGTACCGAGTAAAACTGAAATAACTCAACGCGTGTAAAGTACAATGTATAGTTTATTTAAAAATTAAAATAATCATACAAGACAACAAATCCTGCTTTGGCAATTAAAGATTTCACTAAGCCCTAACCGTCACAGCGAGCTAACGTTCTTTAGTAACGAAGTAAATAGCTCAATCCAGATAGTAAAGTGAGAATACGAGGGGTTCCGAATAAGGGTTTCCGCCGTGAAGTACAAATGCTAAATGTTTATAGCTAATAACTGTTTCATCACCGGCACTTGAGCGCGATCCCTCAAAACATATGATGGACCTCCGTGAGCCGTGAGCCGTGTCCCGCCACATTCAACTGTAAAATCTCTTATGTGCTACATTCTTTTTGTGTAAAATTTATTGAAAATTTATGAGAGCGTATTAAACAGATTTATGGCTTTATGTTTTTTTTTTATATTCTCCTTGTATAAAGGACGCTATCTTTATGAATCGATCGATTTAAAATATTATTCATTTTGTTTATCTGGCAAGTTTCTGTGTAGGACAAAGGAAGACGGAAGGATGTTTCATATTCACGAAGGAAACAAAGGTTTTTAAATTAATAAACTAGATAGTCCAAGAATTGTCAAAGTATGAAGTTTCTGTCTTTAATCTTAGAATTCATCCAGAATGAACTAATGTTCTGTCCTGGCGTACTACTCTAACTTAGTCCACTTCCGTACATCTTCTGATGCACACTCTTGATCTATTAACAGGGCCGTACTGTAATATTTGGTTTATTTGATCATGCCAGGTCTTCCGTAGACGCCGTCTGTTACTGTTACCTGGTGATGAACTCAAAATCACGATTCGTGAGTTAATAACTGATATTTTTGAGTCACACTCACTATCAGTGATTGAATATCGTGAATAATGATTCATTTTTTTTTTAGTATCTATATTTGCCTGACCCGAAAAATAAATTTACATATTTTAAGGCATTTTTATTCTGTTTGTGAGGATATTAAATTAGATTTATGTTAATTATTTATACTAGAATATGTTTATTTACGCAAAAGAGGTTTTAATAATATATATAAATACGCTCAAAATTACGTATTTTTATTTCGCGTATTGTGATATCGTGTGGCGCATGCGCATTAGTAATGAAACTGTGATCACAGTCACAGTTTTTAATCACTGATATTATCGAATACCAATCACAATCACACCGGTGAGTCAAGCCCAGCATTTTTTCTCATAGCTACTGTTACCTTTAACACTCTCCTCGTATGTTTTCTTTACCTCTTTGTTTTTTGCGTTATGTCGTTAGTCCGCTCCTCTGCTCCCGGCCACTCTGGTTTGAGCCCGCCACCGTATACTCTGAATATTTTCTCTAATCGCTATCCTCGGGTAACTACTAATTCTAACATGTTATTAATAATAAAGAAGCGGGGATTTATCTTATCGCCGTCCTGTTAACCCTGTAGCATGGCGGCGTGGCACGGTTGCCATGTAGAATTAATAAAATCCCAATCTGGCGGCGAATAAGAAGAACCAAGCTCAGGTTTCTTTACCATCCGCTCCTCGCTCACTCGTTCCACAAGACTGAACCATCTCGGCTACCCTTTTTTAATTGTATGAACTGTACTAAAAACAGGTCTATATTTACTCCGAATTTGTTAATTTATTACTTTATCGTACATAGATCTAAGCGACCACATTTATTCCGACAATTGTAGGCTTCTCTTTCAAACATTGTAACATTCTATTTCTTACATTCTAAAATGAATTAATGTACCTACTATTAATATGAACGATTCAGATAAAATAATACGGTATAGTACTCTTAAAATATTAAAATACCGTGCCGAGACTAGGGTAGTGTGAGGTAGAAAAATACTAAATTATCATTTATGCAATGTTTTACATATTCATTTTTCTATCTGCAGTGCAGTCTTGGCTAACAGCTCTCCTGCAAGCGACTCATTGTATATTCAATTATATGTGGTGAATCTCCATGAAAAAATAATCACCACCGAAGATGGCTTTTTATTGTCTATTGCATTGCAATCTTGTTACTATGATTTGCAAAATTTAATTCTTTTCTCGATACTATATCCCATGATACCTTCCTCCACAAATGATCTCCTCCGACTGCTATTCCTGTACATTCTTCTTTGATTCTTGGACTTTTTCATTTTACTCCGATTCTCTTCCACACATTCTGCCCTTATTTTCCTAGGTCTGTCACTAGTACTTAAATTAAATTAATCAAATATTGTAGAAAAATATACAGAAATAATCTATTTACCGAAAAAATATTTAGTTGTTACCGGAATTCGAACCTGGACCTCATCCTATTCGGGGAAATGTATTGTCATTTCACTACAGCAACTGATTACGATTGCGATAAATTTAGAATTAATATATGCGCGTATATTTTATATATATTAAAAAAAACAAGGCCTATTTTGCGAAGTTTATATGTTTATATGTGTTTGTATGTAACCGATTTTGTCACACACAATTATGCGTTCTATTCGCATTCTAACATCTTTCACAGACGTCTGAAGGTTGACTGTGTCTTTACAACCTTTTCTTTTCATTCGTCTTCTTCTCCTTTATTTGTTACAACTTTTAGTTTGGTGATTTTTTGAAAAATTATACTTTTTAATTAGCCTAACTTTTGCTTTTCTCGCTCATAATTCTGCGAATTTGAGAGCAAAAATCTTTTTTTAATTTTTTACCGATTGCCACCAATGAACAATATCGTTACACACTTTTTTTAAAAGTTCTTCTTCTTTTAATTTCTTTGTAAAGCCTGATTTAGTGAAATTTCGTACTTTTGAGTTTTTCTCTGTAAATTTACGACAATATTCAAATTTTTATAATTCCTGTGACAGGTAGCAATAGGCCAGAATTTATTCTGGTGTTTGTAAACTCCCATCATTTCAATTGCATCAATTAAATGTTAAAAACGCGAAAAAAAAATAAAAATCGATTAATAAAATACATACAAATTAAATGTAGAAAAAACTTGATTTCATGAAAAATATATTAACCAAATGCAACTTATAACGTTTTATATTGTTTAGAAAATGTCAAGCAAATCTTTCGGGAAATAACCAAATATTTTTAGATTATAGTATGAATGGACATCTCATTTATAGTGTGAAATTGAACCGACAAGTGCGCATATCGATTAATATTCTTAATAGATGGTTTAGACATTTTTTTATGGTGATACCACAGCATCCATTTTGTTTTTTGAATCAACATCTAACAAAAGACGGCCATATTGCACTTGCATTATGTTTGTATTATTTTTCGAGAAACGTCGATTTTATGATTTCTATTTATTTTAATGGATATAAATATATTACGCCTGTGGGTTGGCAATAGATGAAGCAATAGCGTTAGTCAATTATCTTCCACATGCGCATAGCTGATAATTTGAATTAAAGAGATATACTGTGGACACATTTTGATTTTTTCTATGAGTTTTAGTTTAATACTTATATTTTTAAACCTTCTGTAGTTTAACAAAAGTGCACTGTGTCTATCTTATAAGTGTCATATCGTTTTTATGTAGAAAACCAGATTTTAATAATATTTTTATTTTTATGAGTATTAATGAGAAACGCCTAGTTAACGCTATTTGTATAGCATCGGCGTTATTGATTAGTATTCCACAGTCGTATTTCTCATTATTTGAATTAAAGAGATAACCCGTGGACACATTATGACTTTCTTGGTCAGTTTTAGTTCAATATTTTTCAATGTTTTTAAAACTTCTGGAGATTGACAAAAGTGTAAATTTGTATTTTTGTCTCTTCTTCTTCTTTTTATTTTTCTATCAAAACACTTTTTATGGTTTTATCAAAGTGTATTAGCGATTTTTTCTTATCTGGAAAAGATCGATAACAGAGTACTGCGTCTCTGCAGGATACGTCTGCTACCGCGCGGTAGCTGTGCGGGCAGGCCAGTAATACTTTATTATTATTTTTATATTGACATCAAAATTCAAAAAGGCGTTACCTAATTTTTTTTTTTTAAACCTCAGGACTCCAAAAAGCTGGTAATAAAAGAAAGCTTGACATATGTCTGTATAACAGTGCAATGGTTAGCGTCCTCGCCTGTTGTGCGGAAAATTCGGGTTCGGTTTTTCGGAGAGATTTATTTTAATTTTATGTTTCATAAATTTTTAATTTTGTTTAGTTATTAAACACAGACAAGGTTAAAATTTAAAAAAAAGTTAATTTATCAAATTTTTTCTCTTATATTACAATATTCAAAAAAAAGTATACATTAAATGTTTATGTTAGTAAAATAAATATAAAATATTTTTTCGTAAAATCTTACTCACAAATAACAAAAAAATAAATAGTAAGCAGGGGCGGATCGGGTCCAATATAAGCGTCCAACTCCTTCAGGACCACCGGCAAACTTTCACTAAGTGGTGTGGTCCGCCCCAGATAGAAGGGTCACGTAATTCACGGTTTCATTTTGCCTAAGGGTCGGTTTAACAAAAATGTATCCGCTCACATACAGCTAGTAGTAACTGCATAATCTATTAATTGTTATTATTTCATTATATTGGGTTGGTGCGTTAGTTTTAAATGTTTTTGCAAGGAACTAGTGATTTTATTGCCGTAGAATCCAGAATAATATTACACTTCTCCATCTACATCTGTGACTTTCTGGATTCCGGATTCAGTATTGACATTATGGCTGTATAGTGCTTAATTTAACGGCAAGGTATGTAAAAACGAACGTGTTTTTAATAACTCTAGGTTAAGATTATTCAAATGTTATCTCTTTTTTGCAATACGTAAATGTATATTCAATTTGAAATGAAGTGAAACGAATAAGAAAGAAAACGTATTATATTTTCATGCCTTTGTCAAAGAAGATATCTTACGATAGAAATTATCTATCCACGATTCTTATATGCCATTTTTTTTCATTTTGACAGCTAACTTACAAAGATGTAATAATTTTAATTATATTGACATTTTATGGGAGTGTGGTTTGCTTTGGAGAAAGCTCTATCATTGAGATATAGATTATATTGAGATACTGGCCTCATAGCGATCACTAATGGTTGCGTAGCAGCCAAAATACTGGCTCACAGGAATGAACAGCAAGCGATCGGCGATAGCCAATAAGACCCTAATCACCAATGGACGCGTAGCAGCTACTATTCACCACAGTGGCCGCTCTCAGGGCTTGCAGTAAGTAATCGGCGACAGTTGATTGCTTATCTGCTAGTTATTTTATTATTCAATAACTTATTGTTATTATTATTATTCACGTCTTAACAAAAAAAAATATATTACCGACATAACTTTTTGTTTGAGTAAACCGAGGAGTTAAAGCATGAATTGAATACTTATACTAATGTAACTATGATTTGCCTCCGAGAAATGTAACTATCACTTCTCAGGTTTATTGCCAACAACTCCTTCGTTTTGAGCCGCAACTGTGATTGTTCAGCATGATAATGCCCAACCGTATACTTGTGACATTACAAAAGCGTCTATTCAAGAGCTCCGTTGGGAGGTTATTCCACATACGCTCTATTATCTTAATCTTGCTCCATCATGTTTTCCGCTCTCTATCCAACAATATTCGAAGAATCTCTTCTAATAACAACGTTGTTTTTCAAAGTGGGCTTGGCGACATCTTCACCTCCAAACCACCAGTTTCCGCGAATATATTATTGATTAGTTTATGTATTTCGTATATTTGTTTAATATCTGCTCGTACTAATAGTCTACAATATAAATCAATAATTTATAAAAATATCTGTATCTAATAAGTATAAGTATTATATATGAAGGTGCTGAATAAATGATCGCCGTAAAACATAGAAAATATTCAGAAACGTCCCTTGGCCCCAGTCTGGATTGGGAATTACTTCCGGACCATTACACCCCCGGCGAGCAGAAGTGATACAATACGCGGCGGGAGGGTGGTCCGGGAGGGTGCCTCCCCCGCCCGCGATCTGTAATCCCATCGATTGCTCCAATTTTTTCGCGAACTCCAGAATAAACGATTTAGCCAGAGGAAATATTTTCTGCGTGAGGAGATACATATTTGTAGGTTACGTCGCTTTATTAACGTTTTCATCTTTATAGTATTGATATTCCGCTTTTTATTGGCCTATTTGGAGTTAGGTGAAATGGAACGGTTCATTTGGGAGTTTTTGGCGCGGATTTGAATGATCGGTGGACATTTTATTTATTTTATTCTCGGAAAAGTTTTTGGTTCATTAATAGGCAGTTTTCACGTGAGGTCTGAATTTGTAAAACCAGTATGTTAATGCTAGTGGGAGCATTATCATACCGCAACTGCGGAAAATATGAATTTGCGGTTCTAAAAATATGACAGTGGACAGGCCACAGGACGGACAATCGTAAGATGAATGCAAATGGAAATTCAATAATATTCCATCTGTTTGGGACATATATTTATTATGCCAATATTAATTTACTTTGAACGAAATAATGTATGTGCCTCCCCCCTTCATCATTCCTTTCCCGCCGTTAACTAACCAGTCGGCCAGTGACATTGAACCAGTACGAATACAATATGACATCTCGCCTATATGGTATTTCGTGACCCTCGGGCGAAGGGCGCTGTGATCAACAAACATAGTGTACTTCGGAGGCGCTGACAGAATCCGGAGCGGGTGATTAGTCCGTTATTTCTTTCCTGTCCTGGTTTTTTCTAGTATCTATGCTTGGGTATCCAACACTATCACTGCATAGAATACGTTTTTCTAATTCGAAAAATAATGAATGAACTATTCTTTCGCAAGATAGACGGGGAAGCCAACCACTGTACTATCGACGAATTAAACGTGTCTGAAAAGACCACTACAAATATCGTAATCTCTCTATTAATAATACTAATTCACGCAATATTTAATAAGGGTAACCATTGATATTTGATCAAATAATAGATATCTCATAGAGACGAAGCTATTTTTTATTATATTTAATGTAAATATTTATTATTATTTGTTTTATAACAGTGTCTTGGTTGGTTGTAAATCCAGTAATCGTGTGTTCTTGGGTATATTCAAATATTACTAATATAATACAGGTCCAAATAAGAAAATATATATAATTGAAAAATATTGATTTTTCAGGGGAATTACTTTAAATAATTTCAAAAAAATAATTACATTCTCATTTGTGAAATACATGCTGTTTCAGGGAAATGAATATCAAATTTAATCCATAGATGGCGATAGTGTAGTTGTACTCGAAGTGTTTCCATATATTAACATATATACAACTTTTAAAAATTTGATTGATATGGAGATCGATTAATGGGTGAGAATGGTGAACGTTATATTTGTGTGAAGTGATCACTTAAGCCAGCCGAAGACAGGTCGTAAGCCCTGTAATTACCCATATTTTCATATATTTCCATTAAATATAATAAAAAATAGCTTCATCTCTGTGAGATATCCGATGTGTGGTTAATAAGAGTGCCTTTGTAGGTGAAAATCCAGTAATTGTGTGTTCTTGGGCATATTTAAATATTGATATTAATATTTGACGATAATGATGCATTAAAAATGTGGTATTGGCAGAAAGGCGAATAGAAAACATAATTAATCATCAAGAAATGATTAGAGGCCTACCGCACGGCGAGCAAACTTCTCCAATTAACTCGCTCACTCACGAAACACCGTTAGATCATGTTCCAAACATTGGCTGGAACCCCAATTTGAACAAGGAAGGACCGACCGACGGAGAGAATGGATTCCGTGATTCACGCGTCAATTAAATTCATTTTGAAAATAGTAACAATCGGACGGTGGTCCGACCGATGCACGAATACTTCAATCCTGCAATAAATCCGACAGAAAGTGACCCACAGCAGGGAATTAAAAATTCTTCCAATTCTTCGACCATATTATCTCGGGGCGAATAAGAGTACCACAACGGTGAATAGATAAATCGTATCAGCTGTGCGGAACTTGAGGAGGTGCATTACGAGTCGAGTTTATTTGACATATATGTTTTTGTTGTAACAGAGGTGAATATATTATAATATAACATGATAAACATCAGATACAATTATATTGCTATTAAATACTTTGTGCGGGATGGAGTAGACTCCACCTCTGATATATACAGCACTGTCCTGGCTATTTTGTTACACTTTAGTAAACAGTTTTTTTCGCGCTATTGTGGTATTATTTAATTCAAGAAAGGATTATATTTAATTCAAGAAAGGATAATATTTAATTCGACAGGAATAATAAAAAAATAAAAAATGTAGTGAAAGCGTTGTAAAACTAGTAAATTATTAGTGTAGAGGTTATTGTACAGAGAGGGCCAACTCAAAATGACTGGTGTAAAATGCATATAACGTTTGTAATTTTAATATTGACTAAAAAAAATATTATTACATGAAAGTGTACTTTCTTAACTTTTTTTAAATCTATGTGTGGAAAATAACACTATTTAAATAACCTCCATTTTTATTCGAAAAATACTTACTCTTTCTAAAGTATTTTGCATTATATTACGTAACGTTTCTGCCTCCGAATTTGTTATTTCTGCACGAATATATTTTTTAATTGTATATTTTGTTTAATTATGTTTTGTAATTTTTTAATTTAATTGTTGCTGGTTTCTTCGTGTAAACTCAGACTTTTAAGTAGCCCCACAAAAATAAATCAGGCGCCGTAAAATCTGGGAAACGGGAAGGCCATGAAAACTCTGCATTTTTTGAAATTAGCCGGTCACCGAAAATAGATCGTTGCGAAACATTATAAAATTCAATCATTTTAAGGCGCTCTTGCACGGAGTATGTAGCCATTATAAACTTTCATTAATTCTTTATTATCTACAAAAAAATATATAATTAATAATAAACTCTACCAAAGTTATACATTTTTAAAAACAGTCAGCCCAAGTTGGTCTACTCTTTATTATGATTATGTTGGAATATCGGACAGCGATGTTTCTGATTGATTGACCCAATTGAATCATATATTGGGTCCACATTTGTGTAATCTTATTGGTAGGGAACGATTTTCAGTTGGTATTGAGAGTGTTGTACAGTTTCGGAGCTAATAACAAGTAGAATCATTGATAAAATATCGTTGTTGCTCTCGGAAGCGGTGTGTAGATGTTCGTTCTTTGTCTTGTGTTGTGACCGTGAATATGTTAGCATGGAAATATTGGACGAGACTCGACATAGATTTGTCTTATGTCTAGGACACTGTACTCTTTAAATATAAGATTTGATGAATCTGGATTGAGGCCGCTATATGTCAATAGGTTGAAGAATAATTAATGCAAAATCTAAACAGTCAGGGATCACCGTGAATGATATATTATATCAGCCTACTGCAAGAAAATAACTATTGTACTACATAGATAAGCCTGAATATTATGCCAATTATGTCACATTCCAGCATCAGTCAGATGAATATTACTCATGTATCACAAATTACAATGTATGTACAAATAAATAATAAAAAATATAAATTAACGCATTCAATTCTGACACAAATAAATCAGCATAACATAGTTATGACAATCCATCAGAAGATCGGTTGACAGAGCGTTGGTTTAACATCTTTTTGACTTGAAAAAGGTTTTGGAAATACAAAGTAAACGTGAGAGCCGTTAGAATATATCGACTCGTACACTAAACGTTGTCTCCAATACAAAACGAGAAATTTCAAATAAAATATTAGTTTTCATTATTTTTCCACGTTTCATTTTAGTTGTATCCGTGGCGGATGTTACAATGGAGGCACAAGATACAGCCCGCGTAATCTATTAACATTTTGATGGCGTCATTGTTCCGGCCGGGCGGGGGTGGCGCCAACCCCCGGTAATGATTGCGGGAACAGCAAATGACCGCGTGCCTCTGTCAGTCCTACAGCCGGATGATTGATGCTCCCTTCCCCTGATGAACCTGGACCGTGACGTCACCGAACGGCGGATCCTCCCACCTGGCCGCCATCACGCCTGTCGCATTAAAGGTCACCCGCCAGCTCGTCTGCGGTAATTAAATTGATGTCGTTAATAACGCGGGCGGCGTGCGAGGCGTGTGAGGCGCGCCGCTCGCGCGCAGCCGGTGCAACGCGGGGACTTCCTTCAGACAGAATACCAAAGGTCGTCCCGCAAAAAATAAGTGGGGGCAATCGCGTGAAACAATACGTCGAGTGAAAGATCGGTCGCCGTTTCGGACTCAGACTCAGGATACCCTTCTTCATTTTCATCTTTTCCAAACTCTCTTCATTTTACTCGAATTAGCTCAACTGTGAGGAATCTCGTGATGCTATGTGTTCTCGATTTTATTTTATGAAATGGAAGCGTTGACTTTTACCGAAGAAATGATATGCAGCGATAGAACTTGAAACCTTTGAGATGTGGATCTTCAGAAGAAAGCTTAAAATATGCTGGATGGACAGAATTACGAATGAAGATGTTATGGTTCGGATTAATAAAGATTTTTTTTTTATTTAAAATAATAAAAATCTCAATACTCGTGCTCGAGATCGTGCATCTTATAATACAGGGAAAGATTGCTGGAAGTCGGGAGCTTTGGAAGAAGGATAACATCACGGCTGAAGAACCTTAGGCGATGGTTTGGCCAGTCTACAGTAGAGATTTTCAGAACCGCAGTAAACAGAGTGATGATAACCAAAGTCCGTTAAACGGGCAGGGAAGAAGAAGAATTTTACCTCTATAGTATTTAACCGCCATTACTCTATGGCACCTTGCAATATATAAGTGCAAAACGGGGCTCCCCTCAATCTTAAGATGACGCCGCTACCGACCGAAAAACAGACAACAATACAACGCGCCGCACCGTCAGGGAACTCGGTCCCTGAGTAGCTGCAGCCTTTCAGACGAGTTCATTAACCAACATTTCACATTGCGAAACATTTACTGCTTATACTTTTATCTATGACTGTGTTTTAACCCATTGATGGCGTTTATAAATACGCATGACATTTTTCTTACGCGGCACTCTTTGGTGACATTATAATTTACTACTTTACACTACGATAACGCAACAAATTTATATATTTTTAAGAAATCGATAGCAAAGGTTCTCAAGTATTCTCATGAATATAAACAAATAGAAAAATCAGAACCATAATTACAAGATAACGTAAACAAAATTATCCATGAGAGATTACAACAGTGCCCTACGCCATCACTACACTAGCGCCATTTGTGAAGAGTGAAGTTGTGACAGATCACTACTTCAGACTACCGCAGAGCGCAGGCGCTGATTTTTGAGACTAATGCACACCATTTACAAGTTTTTAAATATTGACATTAAATTTAACTCTATAGTTTGAAACGCATAAACTGAGTTTGAGAATTTGAATAACTGAGCGATACTGGATGATACGAGGACTTTTATTATTTCGTGTTTGTTTATAAGATGGCTAATAATACTTGACAAATATCGATAGATGTCGGTACGATAAGATTCCAAATAATTTTGGTACGATTTTCACCGCTCCTCAGCGCGTATGTACACACTAGCGGCGGACGAAGCACGGCGACGCATATTTGAATCACCCGCGCCGTGGGCACATAAGGCGCGACACATACACGAGTCACCCGCGCTGTGGGCATGTAAGGCGCGACACATATACGAGTCACCTGCGCTGTGGGCATGTAAGGCGCGACACATATACGAGTCACCCGCGCTGTGGACATGTAAGGCGCGACACAAATATGAGTACCCGCGGGGAATGGATTAAGCATCAATATTCGAACATGCACACGCACACATCTGCTCACACATATCCCTATCCTCCATTTGTAACACATTCAACACTACATCATTTCATTCCCCAAATCTCCGATGAAGACCCAAATATCGGAAGCGATATTACTTCGTCCTGCAGGTTTGTCTTCAAGGAGCCTCTCAGGTGGTCGATTAATGTCTATACTTGCTGAGTGGCTGGCCCAATAGAAGACATGCTTTTTAAACAATTAGTATAGCTCATAGTAATCTCTTTCGTCTTGTACCATTTTCTTATACGGCTCCGAATATTCTTTCTCCCAAAAATACACTATCCTTTCATTGTTTTTTTGTTAAAATCCATCGTTCTGAACCACAAATCAACGATAAGTCAAAGTACGTAATTTTACCACAAAAAGTCTACCTAAGGGCGTAATGTATACACGGTGGCAAATGTTTCTCGTGCCATATTTCAGCTTGCAATTACTCTCGCAGAGCTCATTTCATTGAATTTTAAAACATTTTTCATAATGTGACATTACTGAATAAATCTGTGACTAACCAGTAAGTACTTCTTGACTCATGCAATATTTTGTATGATCAGTTATTTAAGTCACGCTGAATAAATTTATGAATTTGGAGACAATTCATCATCATTCCTGGTTTAAGTGTTCCTTCTGACATGCATCCACATTATTCATTCAAAACGTCAATGCAGGTGAACCGTTTTAATGGCTCTATTTCAAGTGTGCTCTAAGCTCTAAGTGCTTGAGTTAGTAATTGTTGACTGATTATCTATTAGATATTCATATTTTTATTTGTTATCTTTGTTTTATTAACTACTTAATTGAGTTTAAATACATCTACCGGTTTCTAAAAATGCCATTTTCTTCTTCAGGATGTCATTACTAACTAAAAACATATATTATTGTTTCTTTACCAGAATCTATTTAAAAAAAAAAACAATAATTATTCAAAAAATAAATTTAGTACCTAACTCAAATTGTTATTTAATACAAATTTAGACGAATAATTTTTAGGAAAAAAATTTAGAAAGGGTAATTAAATTTAGTTGGTTGTTTATAATTTTTTGATTAGTTTTACACGATTTATATATCTCCAACGATTTCAAATTATTTAATTTGTGACTAACACCGTTTATATGCAAAATTGACAATTTTAATTTTTTGTCAAAACCATGACCATTTTCTATCAAATGTTTAGAAAATTCTGAAAACCTACTATTGTTCAAACATCTCTAACGCTCCCTTACTGAATATTAAAATTTCTACCCGTTTTACCAATATAAAATGCAGCACAATCCTCGCAACTAAGTTTATAGACACCAGAATTGTTAAATTTATCATTTTTGTCCTTAAAAATATGAATTTTAACCACAAAGTTAATATTGCTAATATTAAAAGTATTATTAGATATTCAATCAAAAGAGATGTTTTGAGCAGAGAGGCCAGACAACAATATTGTTTGTGTAAACGCCATGTACATTTTTGGTACTAGAATAATCTAAAATTATTTTCGATGAAAACTTGACCAAACAATACGGTAAATATACATTTATTTAGTACCCATAAATGTCAAACTAACGAGATTCTTGATATTTTTCAGTAATTCACATGTCCCGATAAGAATTCATTAGCTACCTACTTATAATTATGAATTTAACAAAATGTTATATACCTAGTGCCTACCTATAAAAAATACAATGTTAAGCAAAGGTTTTCTAAAAAATGAAATTTCAAAATATCAAAAACAAGAGTCGTGCGATGTTTCCATATAACCACGAGAGTACTAACTTATTGTATATTATTTATGATTTTTCTGAATTATGATGACAAAGACAACATAATAAATCTCGCATACACGCTCCAATGTTTTTCAGATTAATTATTAGGACACGTCGCACGTGACGTTAACAGACCTTAAACAAACAGGTCGGGTCGGGTTAGGTTCGGTTAGGCGGAGGTGTGCTCCATTTTTTCTGGTGCCGCTCACTTTGTGTACGGCCGCCGCCCACGAAACCTTTGTCCGGCAAATACTTCACACTAATTGCTTCCAATTCTTTACAAACCCCCGGTTCAGGGTCCAATAACCTTTCCTGTCGGGGAACAGAAGAAAAACGGCAAATTCGGAACATGCTGATTTTAAAATAATGTTTAATACAACTACTATTCATTAATCCTCGTAGTCCAGTGGGGATGACATTGGCTTCTCATGCCGAGTTCATACATTCGATTGCCGGTGAGGACTTGAATCATCTATGTTCTCAAGTCTGGGTGTTTCTGTGATGTGATGATATGGTGACGAATGCGTAAACGCGCGCGAGGTTGGTAAGATGAGCGTGTGAAAGAGATAAATGACGTTGCGCCGCGGTCGGTACTCTCTCTTGTCTCCGGACTGTGATACCGTAAACATGAAATATAAACCTGTATAATATTGTATAGAAGCATCGGGAATAAATACTTTTGTTACCACTAGCTGAGTAATATTCTTAGACGTTATAAAGGTGGTTGTTGTGGAATATTGATTGACTGTGATTTATCAGAAGGTTATTGTTGATGTAAGACTGAAGCCCCTAACATATTCTAGTCTCACGCGTGTTAGTGTATGTCACAGTGTATATGGCGTACGTGTCAAAGTGTGTTTGTAGGGTGACTGTTGTAACTAGAGCAAGGTATTTAAATAAACTAAATTTCATCTTTGCTATTGTCTGCACCATTGCATAGTTCTCACTTCGTGCGCATCATCAAAGTGCGTGTTTCTGGAGCCACAGCTAAATAAAAAATCCAGATAACAGGTGAACCATTTAAGTTAGGTCGTGTTCTTCCTGGTGTCTCGTTGGTACTTGAGCTTCCTGTTCTTAACTCTTTCCTATTCGTTACTTACATATTGGGTCCTTTGGTTAGAGATTGCGGGCACACAGATAAACGATAAAAAATAGTGGCGCGGATGATGGAAGCATCTTGTAGAGATTTTTAGACTCCAACCTTTCTAATGTAAGAGGGCAAAGATGATGATGATGATGATGATGAAGATGACTTATCTTATAACGTGTACAAAATATTTGTTATGAAACAGTTTTAACCATCAGCGTTCAGAAGTTCGCTGTTACGCAGGCGCGAATCAGACACGTGCCCAAGTACGAGTGCGCCCGTTGAAGAAAGTGAAAGACCAGTCACTCGAGGTTAAGGATTGTGGGTACACACATCTTCGGAGTGAATGCGTATCCCTCCAATACATAATGGCGGCGTGAATACTTACAAATCACTAAAAGAAACCGACGCAATATCCTCGTCGTTGCGCAGATAAGAACAGCGCTTACCCACACCCAGCGTTCGTTACCAAAATTGACATCGAGACATTTTCTCCACCGTTGCGGCTGTTGTTTGTCTCCCGACGACCGTCGCTTCGCCAACTTGGCCAGGGACGGGACCAGCTGTCTGGAACGACGCCACCTCCCCGGGTATGGTTTTCGACTCGCATCTCTTTTTAGTGGCAACCGTTAACCAAGATCAACCGTATTTTAGTACATGTTTTTTGATACCACAACTCTGTAATCAACAACCCTTGTATGTATTTATAAAAATTATCTAGTATGTAAGCTTTTGTTAGTCTGTAAGAATATTAGGCTCAATTGTTTTGTTAACGTTCATCATTAAACATCGCCCAAGAGGCTTTTAAGTAATATATACTCATTCTTCTATTGAAGCTATCCTTTTGGTGGCCCTCGGGGCAGTAATACCATCCTGACTTAACGATGAACTAATACGTCGGGATCCCTGCCAAGTATCTCATGTTCTCTTTGAGCAACCAGTTACGAGAAAAGAGAAGGAAATATTTTTTGTAACATATTAATTAAAAAATGTTGATATAATAGATCGAAATTATTTTTTGATTAATAAGTTTAAGAGTTGTACGCAAGGTTGTTACCCAATTCACGTAAAAAGTTAAATACCATGAAACAATTACAATAGAGAAATAGCCGACTAGAGAAGATAAAGATATAGGGATTTGAAGTACGCTATATACTCGTAAATCTGGAGCATTCTACTACGTAATAAAAGCGGAGCTACGGGAGATAGGAGAGCCCAGATGCCACGATGTCCTTTACCATACCATGATAGAAAATACCCATACGCAGCCATGCTGTCAACTTGTGTTACCGTAATAAATTAACTTTTTAAGCAATTTAAAATATAATATATTGCTTTTACTAGGTTAAACTACTTTAAAATAGTTAATATCGTACATTTATTATATATATATGAATCTACAGAATAGTGTTGAATACAAAATGAAGTTAACCCAGTAAATGAGTTAGAAATATTTCATTATTAAATAGCAATAAACTTTCATGACAATTTTTCTTATTGGTGCTAAATACTTATTATTAATCATATTTAAGTTCTTGAATGTTATAATCCTACGTATTATTTTATGCTTCCATGTATTTTTAAATTTAATTTGCTCAGTTACGTTCTGCAATATTAATTTTTCTGTATTTCTGTATCTAGATAAGCCCGAAGGCTATGAAGAATCCCAGAAGAAGAAAATAGAACATGAACAGTGATGACGGTTTGAGCATAAACAAGAATTTATCAAGTAAATCTGTTCCCAGAAGATGGGCAAAGTTACACGAGTGGAACTCGGCGGTGACGGTATCAGTCGGTCGTTCTGTTTTGCGTACAAAATACAACAGTTAACGAATGGCAGCTCGCTTCACGCTCATCTCTCAAACGTCTTTCATTAATATAACCAATTAGTGATGCTCTTAATTTAAAGTGGCCAAAAATGCAAACTTTACCACATGTTTGTTTGTCAACTCGGGTCAACTGGACAATGATGTTGAGAAACAATTAAAGAAAATTGGACTTATCGTATATATTGATGGAGGTTTTCATTGATATGAAGAAACTCGCCATTGATGTACCGACTTCTTCGTACCAGATCGGCCGAGACTGGCCACAGTTTTTAGCGAGCTTCACCGAAAAGGGTAATTTAGACAGCTAGAGAATTTTAAAAATGGCATAACAAATATATTTGTATTGTGTCATTGAACTGTTACTGATCATACAGAAGTTAGACCTATGTTACTGCATGCCTGAAGAAGGGTTAATGTAGAGAAGCAGGATAACACGATGAACATAGTCATGTTGTGCGAAGAAATATGATGAAATTATAACTTGGAAAAATTAGCGAAGAACAGAAACGCGGAAGAGAAGAAAAATAGGGCAATCTCTTTCACGCTTCTCATTGATACCAGCTCTTCGGAAAGTACGACGAAATCGTAAAGTATCACCAAGAGTCAAAAGTCAATATCAAAGCATCATCAGGGATCTCCTCATATCCTCAACAAAGACGGAAATGACAAAAGAAGAATTTAGTTGAGTAAATTTTGGAAAAACTAATAACAAATAAATAAAATATTGATTTGTTGCAAATTATTTAAATGGAACGGGTCGGTTTGCTACCACTCCCCCCGGGGTGGCAGTTAGGGATGAATGGGTAGGTAGTCAACAAATCAGTGTTTAGGAACACCTCGCCTGCGCGATGCACGATGTCACTGGTATGTCAGTATGAACGATGCGACATGTGATGTCGTGTATTGCTACTAGATTACACAATCAACTTGTCAAAATATAAATTTAATCTCCTCTAAAAAGGTCACTTTATGGATATAATAATAAGGCCTAATAAAATAAAATTTATTTCCTAGAAACCGATAAATAAGAATTAATGTTAAAACTTTTCTAGATCATGTATAATTTTTATGTTGTTTTCAAATCGATCTCCGCAAGTCTATTGATCATGCACAAAAAAATATTCTTTAAGATTTTTTAAGTAACTAGATTTGTCCATATTTTCTATACGTTTCAGTTACCTGCGTTGCGTTCACAATACGTGCAGCCATGAATCATAGCTCACTTGGTAGTTATCGATTTTTTTCTTTACGCGCAATAAAATAAAAATAACCAAATGAACAAGAGGTAACGATAATAATGCACAATATTTGGAAATTGAAGGTTATGAAAGAGAAACAAAATCAGGATTATCAAAGTAAGCACTAATAACCAGAATGAGAGAAAATAGAAGAATAATAATGATGGAGCTACTCAGCAGCAGCAGTTCTCCGGAGGATCTCTCATCTGGAGAACCACAGACTAACAAAAGCCCTAAACAGCTCTAGATTCCTGCTATACTTGACCAGATCGGAATTCTTGACGGAAACTCGATCTACTCCCTCCAAACCCTTTAGCATTTCTTGCCCTGCATCCACCAGACTTACGCAATACCAGAGTATACGCTTCGGTGTTTACCTTACCCGGCTGCAGGTACACCGTGAGTCCGGGGCAAGCCCTAAATCGTGTAGCTTGCTGCGACATTCACCGTGATCCTATACAAGCTGCACTGAGAAATGGTTAAAAGTCAGAGGACACCCCCGGCCACCCTCTGGGCTGTAACACTGAGGATGCCGCAAAGAATCTCAAATTCGTACGAGTTTCACGCACGCCAATTTATCTATTGCGGGTCGTAATCCATTTAACCGTTGGATTGCTGTTCAACCAACCGGTATAATACGAATATTCTGCGATATTAATATTTCTGAATCGTTGAGCCTACAAACCATCCATAGTACATACTTAATACATCTTCACAATTATCTACCGATAGTGTCGACGCTTTTCTGTACTCGCGATCGCCCCTTGAACCCGTGTGTTCAGAACCTGGTCTCAGCTGTCATCTCTCTACAATACCTTTCTCTACTGCTGCACTCCTGGCTTAATGTTTGTTTCCTCCCTTGAAAATTCAAGCGGTGCAATCATTGGTCGGTCACTATCTACTCCTGAGTATAGTCATACTTTGCGACCCAGATTCCATCTTCACTCCATCTCGTGATCGCCGTCACGAACATCTACTCGTCGGCCGTGGACGGCAAAATGCGTATTCATCTGTTGTCACCTTGCTCATCGTCCTGACCTCATTCTGTCGAGCTACCTGATGCCAGTATTCAACTGCTCCTCTCAGGAGCCTTCTCCTCAGGTTACTACCACTGTTTATATTTATTTATTTTTATTATTATTATTATTATTATTATTATACACCCCCTATTCAGGCATTAACATAATTTGTAAAATAAAATAATATTTCATCGGAAGTGCAACACAATGAAAAAATGATATAATGTCAGCATGTTTTTTCACAATCAAAATTAAAAATAATTCTAAAATGTGAAGTAAAACAATTTATCCGTCACCATTGAGTTGAGACACAAAATATTGTAATAACGTAGTCCTATAAAGAGTTAAATTTATAACAAAAATGTCGACTACCTCTGCATATTCATTCCTTAAAGAATCCATTCTGGGGACTGCGGAGTTAGCTAGTGCACGAGTTCTGACATTACCACTGTAATAGCACAATGAATTGTGTCTCGATATACATGTACAATTAATAGGTATTTAATTTTCTCATGATTATTGTTACGTTACTATCTTGAGAACAGTTCCTAAAATCCTTGGCGTGCTCCATAAATAATTGTAACCTTTTTATGCCAATTTGAAGAGACTTGTAATGTAGTATTAATTACTGATCTCAGTATTTCATCTCTAGTTATAAGTTCCAAGATGAAAAACTACGTCAAACTTATCTGTCTTTGATCTATTTGTAGGTGGTATGTGTTAATTACCTGTCAATCAATTATTATGTAGTATGTGTTATTTTTCTTTAAACCTATTTTTATTTTAGAAAGCAATCCACCCTTAGAATACTATTTTCCCTTAGAATTCAATTCGGTTTGAATTCGATGAGAAGAAAGACCCTCACAAATATTAGGTCTCTATAGTACGTCTGTTCGCTTCGTGATGTGAGCTAAATATGTAATAATACTTAACTGTATATTAGAAGGGTATATTTATTAATTTTTATTAATATGTCTTTCATATGTGGAGCTGTTGTACGCCAATTTTATTATCCCTGTCTCGGACCCGTATAGATTAATTTGGAAAATGTGGGATTTATCTCGGTCTGGAGATATTTCTGTCTTGCCAAAACTTCTCCGGTTTATCCATTAGATTACTTTCCCTTCAGTAATCTCGAAAGTATATGTAGAAAATAGTGTCGCGGCCCTATAAACTTTCTTAATCGCAGTAATTAATCTCCCGATTACTTTACTCGATCACTCGAATAGGAAATGTTTCGCGGGGTTGTCGCTCCACTGACTCCCGCAAGTCGCTCGTACGGCATATTTTTATACCCGTCCTACCTCTGAAGGCGTCACGAGTGGGAGACTACATCCAATCAGCGTTCCGCGTAGAAAGTTTAGTAAAATAATGTATATATACGCTTCAATGTTTTGCAACATATTCGTATTCTAGATCTTACGGAATATTACAGATTTGATTATCATTATGGCTTGTGTCTACGGAATGAGTCACAATGGGAGTGTACAGGTGTTGAGATTTTGATCTGGAGATCAACTCAGAGATCAGCTTGAGATTGATAGAAAGAGACTAAACCCGCGTACAACGTTCTCCTCTTACCTCCCTCTTCCACGCTCAGTAATAAAGAATCCCTCGATGGATGCTGGATGTCACCTTTTAAGGCACTCGAAATTAAGTTGAAACTACCGTCGGCCACTTTGCAGGTATTTCTCGGTGTAGGTAGGTGACCGTCGTATATTCGAAAAGGTACACGGGTTTTATTGTTTGCAGTACCGCGACCAAATTAGCACTGACTGCGCCGCACTAATGAGCGAGTGAGTAGTTATCAAGTATGTGTCTGGAAGTTGAAAGGAATCTATACCGGGATTAGGAGCTTTCTCTAACATTACTGAATTACCGCAGAATGCTGGTGTTGATGCTGTTTAGCAAAGGCTTAAAAATGTCGCTTTAATAAAATGATTGAAATGAATGATTGACAATAGACATCAGGACAATGCTCCAGTTAATACAGTAGGAAGGTCTTTTTTTGACAAAAATTGAATCACCATGATGGAATACTCGCCCTATTTCTATTCCCCAAAATTAAGAAAGACATGAAGGATCATCATTAAAGGTCGCGAGCGGAGGTGGAATGGATTACGACGCGTGCTCTAAATAGCCTTACGAATAATTACTTTGACTACTGCTTCCTGTAATGGGAAAATCGTTGGACCGAGTACATTGCTTTAGAAGCGGATTATTTTGAAGAGCACTGTGCACCAGATAATGAATAAGTAAGTTTCGTAATTGTAATAATTTTTTTGTAATAATTGTCAGTACTCGTGCGTAAGACTTCCGGCAACTTTGGTGATGTGATTTTTAAGCTGTCAAATCGTATTAATTAAAATTCTTAAACATACTTAAATTTTAAAAGCATTGATTTTTTTATGATCTTGCTTGGGTATGAATCGTTATATTTATCTCATAAATGAGAGTATCTCTTAATGGCGGCCTCTGAGTGCGCGTGATAACCCACTTTTATTGCATTCAATTAGGGGTGCAAATAGTGCTTACCCCTTCCGGAAAGTTACCACCCCGAAACATGTTCTCATAGCTGTGAGCGACAATAAAACTGATGTGGGCCGAACCCCTCCTAGCGGAATATGGTAATGTGTAGTGGAAATGACCGCCATCTTGCCACGAAACTAACGGCTGGATTATTGTAAGGACACTAGAAAATGTTTGACATGGTAATGGAACGGTTATGCGAGTCTGGTCTGCTTATAATAAATAGGGAATTGATCATTTTTGTATCGCAAATGATGTAAATGAAACTAATTTTGACAGAAAACAGTTTGGATGTGATCTGATGTTGATCGGTACATTTTTCGGTATTTATAAAAGCGTTCACAATTTACAATTTGGAAATATGATTTATTAATCATTAACTGAATACTCGACGAAAGCAAATAAATTATGATTTTTTCTTATGCTCAATGAACTTATTAAAGCTGAGCGAAAGAAGAATTATTTTTGATCTAGTATCATCATATATATTAAAGTTATAAGCCCTATTTCGTGGTGTTTGCAAAAAATCACGCGGCCAACTCCGTCACACCGCGCGATCGCTTTTTAGGGGCTTTCCCGCCAGATATTTGGAAATTTTTTTTTTTTGCCAGACGGCCGAAGGCCGACGTAAACTTTTCGCCATAGACACTTTTCGTCTACCGCCACTCCTCGATTTACGGCGACCGTTTCCGTTCGGCCGATTTCTAGCTGTTTTTCATTTTTATTTAGCCTAAATCGCGCGTTTTCGCTCGCCGCTCCGCCATTTTGAGAGCCAAAATTATTTTTATACATTTCGGCGACGGTCCGCGGCCGACCGCATCGCCGGGCGTACTTTATAAATTTTTCCCGCTTTTAGTTTTTTCGCAAAACTCGAAAAAGTGAATTTCGTTTTTTTCACTATTTCTCCGCCGTTCAGAGAGATATATTTTTTTTTTACCACTCTATTTGCGGAAAACGATCGCCCGGAATTTATTAGCGAGTATGCAGACTCCCATCTCTTCATTTGAATCTTTAAAATGTAAAAAAACATTTTTTTTTTTTGAAAAACGCACGGACCTACCTAGATGCGCCGAAAATGCGAAAAAACTGACACTTTATGCCCCGTTAACTGAAATCTCCCGGCCGCGCAAAACAAATGAAACACGGTTTTTTCCAGAATGACAGCGAAACATTGACAAACTTTGCGATTTATAAAAAATGTCGATTTTCACATGAAAAAATGTACATTTTTTTATTAGAAAAGCGTCTCTATACACTATTCGGTACTAGCGGTACATGAGAAAACCCCTTATTTATGTAACAATCTTTGCGTTTATGCTCCCTGAAGGATAATATATACCCGATACGAATTAAAAATAGTATTTTTAATAAATAATGTTTAAATATTATATCATGTCCATGTTAAAAATGTCCATTTTCACGTGAGAAATGAAACATTTGAAAATTATTTCTACACTCTATGTAACATTGAGCTTATTAAATAAATATTGTAATAATACAGGTAACGGTTCATTCGACCACCTTGAAGCGAAATATGTGACGAATCCGAATTAAAAAGAGTATTTTTATTTAAATATGTACATTGACATTTTTTTTCTCTCTTTATCTTTACCGCCGAATAGAACGATTTTTCGGTAGAAATGTATTTATATTATTAAAGAAAACTACTTTTTTAAATTTACGGCGTCTTATAGCCTTTTCAGAATATTAATAAATGTTTTAAATGAAAATCTAATTTAATAATTAATTTGCCGCGGTAAACGTGTGCATTTTTTACAAATTTGACATACAGATGTCGCTATACATGCGGTTTTAGAAAAATAAATATATTAAATAATTTTGGTATGGAAAATATGTTTACAGATTATGAGATTTTCTACTATTAATATTTTTCTAATAAATATAATTTATTTTCCACAAAAGGGTGAGGAATATTTTAAATGTTTTTTTTTTATGTAAACAATTTTTTTTAAGTATTAGATTTTTTTAGTAAAACTTATTTTACATAGATGTCGCCATACATACCGTTTGTTTGCAGATTCTCTACCGTTAATATTTCTTAATAAATATAATTTAGTTTCCTCAAAAAGGTGGAGAATATTTTTTAATGTTAAAAAATACACGATAAAATATTTATGAATTTTAAATGTTTTTTTTTTTTATGTAAACAATTTTTTTAAGTAAAGAGCGCGAGATGCGTTTTAAATATATAGAAATTTAATACGGATAAAAAATTTCATTTACAAATTGAAATTTTTCGCGATGTTTTTTTTGTTTTTTAAACTTTTATCGATAAGAGTGCCATTTAGTAACACCTTCTTCTTTGATTTTCACAAACGACGTAGAGGATAGTGCGCCGCACAGTGCAGATAATTGGAATGCTGCCTATTATTATTTTTAAATTCAAAATAGTATGAATATTCTGAAAAGAGTGTTTTGCGTCATTCAAGTCTTATTAAACATATTGTGTTGGATATAAATATAATATGCCTTTTGGTTGGCAAATGGTGTAACGCGCAGTTAATAATTTGAATTAAAGAGATATGTGTATATATTAAAGAGACGCCTGGTTGACTGCAATTGAAATAGCATTGGCGTTAGTTTTAGTATACAACAGGAATTTATATATTATTATCGCTCGATTAATGTATTTATATGAACACTGGTTTTTTTTTATTATATTGGTTAATTAAGGTGCAATTTTAATTTTTATTAATCTAATTTTCATAGTAAATTAATATAAACTGCTTACTTATTTACCATCACGCCGTTTCCCCGCGGAGGTAGGCAGAAGGATAGAGCGCCATACTCTTCTATCCTGACACAAAATTCTCGCTTCATTCACACTCATACATCTTCTTATACGAGCTAACCGATTGTCGAGGCTTCTAACAGAACCATCCTCCGTTAACTGGTTTACCTGATCGTGCCAAGTCTTCCACGGACGTCCTCTATTTCAGGTGTCATAAACACTCGATTAATCCAACAGTATCAACTGCTTACTTACTTACTTACCATCACGCCGTTTCCCCGCAAGGATAGGCAGAGAGAGGCAATAAACTTTGAAAAACACTATGAATTTGAGGATTACATTCAGGGATTAATATATTCAAACGACGAACAACAATTAATGAATTTTTACAATAAATTATATGTTTTTAAAAATAATGTTAAAAGAAATGTAGCTTTAGATAAATAGTTAATAGTCGTCTTATTCTTTAATAAATTAGGTTCAATAATTATATTTTTTATCTATTTACACGATAAAAATCAACATCATCATCATCATCATCATCGTTTAAATCGCCACCTTCTTTGATTTTCACAAACGACGTAGAGGATAGTACGCCGCATAGTGCAGATAATTGGAATGCTGCCTATTATTATTTTTAAATTCAAAATAGTATGAATATTCTGAAAAGAGTGTTTTGCGTCATTCAAGTCTTATTAAACATATCGTGTTGGATATAAATATAATATGCCTTTTGGTTGGCAAATGGTGTAACGCGCAGCTAATAATTTGAATTAAAGAGATATGTGTATATATTAAAGAGACGCCTGGTTGACTGCAATTGAAATAGCATTGGCGTTAGTTTTAGTATACAACAGGAATTTATGCTAGGACACCATGCAGTAAAATATAATTACAAGCATTAGTTTTGTTTAATTATGTATTAATATTATTTAACGACATGGAATGAATAAAAATTTTATGTCAATTTTAGAATAGACATAAAAATACATTTTTTCTTTATAACAAACTATGTTAGAGCATAATCCGGACTGTGAATTTCTGTCAAATATTAAAACGAAATGGATTGGCAGAATTTTCATACATTAAAAAATTACTTTTTCAATCGATCTTTTTATGTTAAAAAAATTTGGTCAGCTTTAATTTAAACTTCATAAAAACAACGATAGATGGCAATTACATTAGTTATCCAATTTGTAAGCCATCTTCACTTTGCCTCTATCTCGGTATTTTACAAATATTATTTAATTATGGCGTCCAATTATTGTAAAACGATTTTTTTTATGAAACTTAACGTAAACAAGTAACAATTTAAAACAATTACGAGTAAATTAATAAGTATATGTAGTAGGTACTTTACCATAACATTAGTTCCATTCGCATTGTAATTCATTATAATGTTTGGAAATGTCCATCATGTTTGATTTTTCGTTATTATTTTTAATATGATTATATATTTTTACTTAATTTTAACAATATTGTTCGTATGCATTTGCTTTTTATTAGTTTGATAGTGATTATCATTTTCATTTAAATAAAATAAAACTTAGATTATTTATCGACAATCCGGTGTTTATGTAACTTTAAATAAGTACTATGGTCCATGTGTGTATATATTATTATACAGAGATATTAATAGTACTTTCTGAAAGGGGATGACGTCAGCGTCTCTAAATGTTCATTCTATATCATGTGTCTATTAATTTGAATATATACTCTTTCTATTTTGTTTTATTTGTATATAGGTATATTTACTACAGTGCAATCTGAATAATATTGTCAATCGGTTATCGTTATTTTAATCAGTCGGTCCCAAAACACTGTATATAAAATTTATTAAAAATAATCTGCTTATTATAATCAAACTTCAGTTATTGATGTAAAAGATGAAGGAAATTCCTACAAAATGACCCTTACTGATGATGACAAAAGAGAGTGAATGTAACACGCACACGGAAGATATTTCAGCAGCTTCTCCAACGTATGTCCAGATGCAAAATTCGCAACAAATTCTTTGACGTGGTGTTTATACAGAGCAATAAACTTTGAAAAACACTATGAATTTGAGGATTACATTCAGGGATTAATATATTCAAACGACGAACAACAATTAATGAATTTTTACAATAAATTATATGTTTTTAAAAATAATGTTAAAAGAAATGTAGCTTTAGATAAATAGTTAATAGTCGTCTTATTCTTTAATAAATTAGGTTCAATAATTATATTTTTTATCTATTTACACGATAAAAATCAACATCATCATCATCATCATCATCGTTTAAATCGCCACCTTCTTTGATTTTCACAAATGACGTAGAGGATAGTACGCCGCACAGTGCAGATAATTGGAATGCTGCCTATTATTATTTTTAAATTCAAAATAGTATGAATATTCTGAAAAGAGTGTTTTGCGTCATTCAAGTCTTATTAAACATATCGTGTTGGATATAAATATAATACGCCTGTGCATTGGCAATCCGCATTTTGCAATCACTATCAAACTGATAAAAAGCAAATTTGCATTTGCTTCTTATCAGTTTGATAGTGATTATCAGTTTCATTTAAATGAAATAAAACTTAAATTATTAATCGACAACCCGGTGTTTATGTAACTTTAAATAAGTACTATGGTCCAAAAGTATTATTTTTAACAAAAGTATAAATACAAACTGTGGCACCCCAGTTATTCCGAACCCGGTTAATCTGATTCTGGTTTATCCGATCCAGGTTAATCTGACCGTGGTTAATCCGACATCGGTTAATCCGACACCGGTTAATCCGTCACCGGTTAATTCGACAATGTTTAATCCGACACCGGTTAATCTGACACCGGTTAATCTGACATCGGTTAATCCGACACCGGTTAATCCGACACCGGTTAATCCGTCATTATCATCGTTTAAATTACCACCTTCTTCTTTGATTTTCACAAACGTCGTAGAGGATAGTACGCCGCACAGTGCAGATAATTGGAATGCTGCCTATTATTATTTTTAAATTCAAATTAGTATGAATATTTTGAAAAGAGTGTTTTGCGTCATTCAAGTCTTATTAAACATATCGTGTTGGATATAAGTATAATATGCCTGAGAGTTGGCAATTGGTGTAACGCACAGCTAATAATTTGAATTAAAGAGATATGTGTATATATTAAAGAGACGCCTGGTTGACTGCAATCGAAATAGCATTGGCGTTAGTTTTAGTATACAACAGGAGTTTATATATTATTATAGCTCTATTATTGTATTTATATGAACACTTTTTTTTATTATATTGGTTAGTTTAAGTGCGATTTTTTTTTAATTTACTTAATTTTCTCTATTATTATTATGTATGAGTATGTCTATTATTATTTTTAAATTCAAAATAGTATGAATATTGTTTTTCGACGTTCGATACTTATTTATCTTATTATTAATTACCATAACGCCGTTTCTCCGCGGGGGTAGGCAGAGAGGATAGAGCGCCATACTCTTCTGTCTTGACACACAATTCTCGCCTCACTTACATTCATACATCTTCTCATACAAGCTCGCTGATTGTTGAGCCTTCGAACAGAACCATCCTCCGTTAACTGGTTTACCTGATCGTGCCAAGTCTTCCACGGACGTCTTCTATTTCTGGTGCCACAACACTTGATTATATTGGTTAGTTTTTGTACGATTTTAATTTTGAAAAATTCTACAAGTAGGTGAATACGTAATGTATTTAAAAACATGAATTATTCCTTCTTATTCTTCTTATTTTCCTATCAAAACACTTTTTATAGTTTTATTAAGTGTGTTAAGATTTTTTTTTTCTTCTGAAAATTGACAACAGAGTACTGCGTCTCTGATACGTCTGCTGCCGGGCGGCAGCTGTGCGGGTAAGCTAGTCATATATATTAAAGTTATAAGCCCTATTTCGTGGTGTTTGCAAAAAATCACGCGGCCAACTCCGTCACACCGCGCGATCGCTTTTTAGGGGCTTTCCCGCCAGATATTTGGAAATTTTTTTTTTTTGCCAGACGGCCGAAGGCCGACGTAAACTTTTCGCCATAGACACTTTTCGTCTACCGCCACTTCTCGATTTACGGCGACCGTTTCCGTTCGGCCGATTTCTAGCTGTTTTTCATTTTTATTTAGCCTAAATCGCGCGTTTTCGCTCGCCGCTCCGCCATTTTGAGAGCCAAAATTATTTTTATACATTTCGGCGACGGCCCGCGGCCGACCGCATCGCCGGGCGTACTTTATAAATTTTTCCCGCTTTTAGTTTTTTCGCAAAACTCGAAAAAGTGAATTTCGTTTTTTTCACTTTTCCTCCGCCGCTCGGAGAGATATATTTTTTTTTTACCACTCAATTTGCGGGAAACGATCGCCCGGAATTTATTAGCGAGTATGCAGACTCCCATCTCTTCATTTGGATCTTTAAAATGTAAAAAAACATTTTTTTTTTTTTGAAAAACGCACGGACCTACCTAGATGCGCCGAAAATGCGAAAAAACTGACACTTTATGCCCCGTTAACTGAAATCTCCCGGCCGCGCAAAACAAATGAAACACGGTTTTTTCCAGAATGACAGCGAAACATTGACAAACTTTGCGATTTATAAAAAATGTCGATTTTCACATGAAAAAATGTACATTTTTTTATTAGAAATGCGTCTCTATACACTATTCGGTACTAGCGGTACATGAGAAAACCCCTTATTTATGTAAAAATCTTTGCGTTTATGCTCCCTGAAGGATAATATATACCCGATACGAATTAAAAATAGTATTTTTTATAAATTATGTTTAAATATTATATCATGTCCATGTAAAAATGTTCATTTTCACGTGAGAAATGAAACATTTGAAAATTATTTCTACACTCTATGTAACATTGAGCTTATTAAATAAATATTGTAATAATACAGGTAACGGTTCATTCGACCACCTTGAAGCGAAATATGTGACGAATCCGAATTAAAAAGAGTATTTTTATTTAAACATGTACATTAACATTTACGACTTTTTTCTCTAGGTTATCTTTACCGCCGAATAAAACGATTTTTCGGTGAAAATTCAATTATTTTATTTACAAAGACTACTTTTTTTAATTTATGGCATCTTATAGCCTTTTCAGAATATTAATAAATGTTTTAAATGAAAATCTAATTTAATAATTAATTTGCCGCGTATCCATGTGCATTTTTTACAAATTTGACAACAGATGTCACTAACCATGCCTTTTTTCAGAAAAATAAATATATTAAATAATTTTGGTATGGTAAATATGATTACAGATTATGAGATTTTCTACTATTAATATTTTTCTAATAAATATAATTTATTTTCCACAAAAGGGTGAGGAATATTTTAAATGTTTTTTATTTCATTTTAATCAAAAATGTCAATTTTCACGTGAGAAATGAAACATTTGAAAATTGTCTCTACACTCTATTGTACATTAGGCTTATTAAATAAATATTGAAATAATACAGGTAACGGTTCATTCGACCACCTTGAAGCGAAATATGTGACGAATCCGAATTAAAAAGAGTATTTTTATTTAAATATGTACATTGACATTTTGCTTTTTTCTCTAGGTTATCTTTACCGCCGAATAAAACGATTTTTCGGTAGAAATGTATTTATTTTATTAAAGAAAATTACTTTTTTAAATTTATGGCGTCTTATAGCCTTTTCAGAATATTAATAAATGTTATAGATAATAAACGAAATTTAATAATTAATTTGCCGCGTATCCATGTGCATTTTTTACAAATTTGACAACAGATGTCACTAACCATGCCTTTTCAGAAAAATAAATATATTAAATAATTTTGGTATGGAAAATATGTTTACAGATTATGAGATTTTCTACTATTAATATTTTTCTAATAAATATAATTTATTTTCCACAAAAGGGTGAGGAATATTTTAAATGTTTTTTTTTTATGTAAACAATTTTTTTAAGTATTAGATTTTTTTAGTACAACTTATTTTACAGAGATGTCACTAAACATCCCGTTTCAGAAAAAAAAATATATTAAATAATTTTGGTAAGGAAAATATGTTTACAGATTATGAGATTTTCTACTATTAATATTTTTCTAATAAATATAATTTATTTTCCACAAAAGGGTGAGGAATATTTTAAATGTTTTTTTTTTTATGTAAACAATTTTTTTAAGTATAAGATTTTTTTAGTACAACTTATTTTACAGAGATGTCGCCATACATACCGTTTGAGCCAATATTTAAAATAAATAGTAAGGCAAACATGTTTTTACAATATACTGAACAAAAAACTTAATAAATATAATTTAGTTTCCTCAAAAAGGTGGAGAATATTTTTTAATGTTAAAAAATACACGATAAAATATTTACGAATTTTAAATGTTTTTTTTTATGTAAACAATTTTTTTTAAGTGAAGAGCGCGAGATGCGTTTTAAATATATAGAAATTTAATACGGATAAAAAATTTCATTTACAAATTGAAATTTTTCGCGATGTTTTTTTTGTTATTTAAACTTTTATCGATAAGAGGTGGAGGTAGGCAGAAGGATAGAGCGCCATACTCTTCTATCCTGACACACAATTCTCGCTTCATTCACACTCATACATCTTCTTATACGAGCTAACCGATTGTCGAGGCTTCTAACAGAACCATCCTCCGTTAACTGGTTTACCTGATCGTGCCAAGTCTTCCACGGACGTCCTCTATTTCAGGTGTCATAAACACTCGATTAATCCAACAGTATCAACTGCTTACTTACTTACTTACCATCACGCCGTTTCCCCGCAAGGATAGGCAGAGAGAGGCAATAAACTTTGAAAAACACTATGAATTTGAGGATTACATTCAGGGATTAATATATTCAAACGACGAACAACAATTAATGAATTTTTACAATAAATTATATGTTTTTAAAAATAATGTTAAAAGAAATGTAGCTTTAGATAAATAGTTAATAGTCGTCTTATTCTTTAATAAATTAGGTTCAATAATTATATTTTTTATCTATTTACACGATAAAAATCAACATCATCATCATCATCATCATCGTTTAAATCGCCACCTTCTTTGATTTTCACAAACGACGTAGAGGATAGTACGCCTCACAATGCAGATAATTGGAATGCTGCCTATTATTATTTTTAAATTCAAAATAGTATGAATATTTTGAAAAGAGTGTTTTGCGTCTTTCAAGTCTTAATAAACATATCGTGTTTGTAATATTTTTTAAGTAATGTCGATTTTAAGATTATTATTTATTTAAATGGGTATAAATATAATACGCCAGTGAGTCGGCAATAGGTGTAACGCACAGCTAATAATTTGAATTAAAGAGATACCCCGTGGACACATAATGATTTTGTCTGTGAGTTTTAGTTGAGTACTCATGTTTTTAAACCTTCTGGAGAATAACAAAAGTGTACTGTTTCTATCTCACGTGTGTTTGTCATATCGTTTTTATATAGAAATTACGGTTTTAATAATAAAATTTTCGAGTATAAATGAGTAACGCCTGGTTGACTGCAATTGAAATAGCATTGGCGTTAGTTTTAGTATACAACAGGAATTTATATATTATTATAGCTCTATTAATATATTTATATGAACACTGGTTTTTTTTTATTATATTGGTTAATTAAGGTGCAATTTTAATTTTTATTAATCTAATTTTCATAGTAAATTAATATAAACTGCTTACTTATTTACCATCACGCCGTTTCCCCGCGGAGGTAGGCAGAAGGATAGAGCGCCATACTCTTCTATCCTGACACAAAATTCTCGCTTCATTCACACTCATACATCTTCTTATACGAGCTAACCGATTGTCGAGGCTTCTAACAGAACCATCCTCCGTTAACTGGTTTACCTGATCGTGCCAAGTCTTCCACGGACGTCCTCTATTTCAGGTGTCATAAACACTCGATTAATCCAACAGTATCAACTGCTTACTTACTTACTTACCATCACGCCGTTTCCCCGCAAGGATAGGCAGAGAGAGGCAATAAACTTTGAAAAACACTATGAATTTGAGGATTACATTCAGGGATTAATATATTCAAACGACGAACAACAATTAATGAATTTTTACAATAAATTATATGTTTTTAAAAATAATGTTAAAAGAAATGTAGCTTTAGATAAATAGTTAATAGTCGTCTTATTCTTTAATAAATTAGGTTCAATAATTATATTTTTTATCTATTTACACGATAAAAATCAACATCATCATCATCATCATCATCGTTTAAATCGCCACCTTCTTTGATTTTCACAAACGACGTAGAGGATAGTACGCCGCATAGTGCAGATAATTGGAATGCTGCCTATTATTATTTTTAAATTCAAAATAGTATGAATATTCTGAAAAGAGTGTTTTGCGTCATTCAAGTCTTATTAAACATATCGTGTTGGATATAAATATAATATGCCTTTTGGTTGGCAAATGGTGTAACGCGCAGCTAATAATTTGAATTAAAGAGATATGTGTATATATTAAAGAGACGCCTGGTTGACTGCAATTGAAATAGCATTGGCGTTAGTTTTAGTATACAACAGGAATTTATGCTAGGACACCATGCAGTAAAATATAATTATAAGCATTAGTTTTGTTTAATTATGTATTAATATTATTTAACGACATGGAATGAATAAAAATTTTATGTCAATTTTAGAATAGACATAAAAATACATTTTTTCTTTATAACAAACTATGTTAGAGCATAATCCGGACTGTGAATTTCTGTCAAATATTAAAACGAAATGGATTGGCAGAATTTTCATACATTAAAAAATTTATTTTCAATCGATCTTTTTATGTTAAAAAAATTTGGTCAGCTTTAATTTAAACTTCATAAAAACAACGATAAATGGCAATTACATTAGTTATCCAATTTGTAAGCCATCTTCACTTTGCCTCTATCTCGGTATTTTACAAATATTATTTAATTATGGCGTCCAATTATTGTAAAACGATTTTTTTTATGAAACTTAACGTAAACAAGTAACAATTTAAAACAATTACGAGTAAATTAATAAGTATATGTAGTAGGTACTTTACCATAACATTAGTTCCATTCGCATTGTAATTCATTATAATGTTTGGAAATGTCCATCATGTTTGATTTTTCGTTATTATTTTTAATATGATTATATATTTTTACTTAATTTTAACAATATTGTTCGTATGCATTTGCTTTTTATTAGTTTGATAGTGATTATCATTTTCATTTAAATAAAATAAAACTTAGATTATTTATCGACAATCCGGTGTTTATGTAACTTTAAATAAGTACTATGGTCCATGTGTGTATATATTATTATACAGAGATATTAATAGTACTTTCTGAAAGGGGATGACGTCAGCGTCTCTAAATGTTCATTCTATATCATGTGTCTATTAATTTGAATATATACTCTTTCTATTTTGTTTTATTTGTATATAGGTATATTTACTACAGTGCAATCTGAATAATATTGTCAATCGGTTATCGTTATTTTAATCAGTCGGTCCCAAAACACTGTATATAAAATTTATTAAAAATAATCTGCTTATTATAATCAAACTTCAGTTATTGATGTAAAAGATGAAGGAAATTCCTACAAAATGACCCTTACTGATGATGACAAAAGAGAGTGAATGCAACACGCACACAGAAGATATTTCAGAAGCTTCTCCAACGTATGTCCAGATGCAAGATTCGCAACAAATTCTTTGACGTGGTGTTTATACAGAGCAATAAACTTTGAAAAACACTATGAATTTGAGGATTACATTCAGGGATTAATATATTCAAACGACGAACAACAATTAATGAATTTTTACAATAAATTATATGTTTTTAAAAATAATGTTAAAAGAAATGTAGCTTTAGATAAATAGTTAATAGTCGTCTTATTCTTTAATAAATTAGGTTCAATAATTATATTTTTTATCTATTTACACGATAAAAATCAACATCATCATCATCATCATCATCGTTTAAATCGCCACCTTCTTTGATTTTCACAAACGACGTAGAGGATAGTACGCCTCACAATGCAGATAATTGGAATGCTGCCTATTATTATTTTTAAATTCAAAATAGTATGAATATTTTGAAAAGAGTGTTTTGCGTCTTTCAAGTCTTAATAAACATATCGTGTTTGTAATATTTTTTAAGTAATGTCGATTTTAAGATTATTATTTATTTAAATGGGTATAAATATAATACGCCAGTGAGTCGGCAATAGGTGTAACGCACAGCTAATAATTTGAATTAAAGAGATACCCCGTGGACACATAATGATTTTGTCTGTGAGTTTTAGTTGAGTACTCATGTTTTTAAACCTTCTGGAGAATAACAAAAGTGTACTGTTTCTATCTCACGTGTGTTTGTCATATCGTTTTTATATAGAAATTACGGTTTTAATAATAAAATTTTCGAGTATAAATGAGTAACGCCTGGTTGACTGCAATTGAAATAGCATTGGCGTTAGTTTTAGTATACAACAGGAATTTATATATTATTATAGCTCTATTAATATATTTATATGAACACTGGTTTTTTTTTATTATATTGGTTAATTAAGGTGCAATTTTAATTTTTATTAATCTAATTTTCATAGTAAATTAATATAAACTGCTTACTTATTTACCATCACGCCGTTTCCCCGCGGAGGTAGGCAGAAGGATAGAGCGCCATACTCTTCTATCCTGACACAAAATTCTCGCTTCATTCACACTCATACATCTTCTTATACGAGCTAACCGATTGTCGAGGCTTCTAACAGAACCATCCTCCGTTAACTGGTTTACCTGATCGTGCCAAGTCTTCCACGGACGTCCTCTATTTCAGGTGTCATAAACACTCGATTAATCCAACAGTATCAACTGCTTACTTACTTACTTACCATCACGCCGTTTCCCCGCAAGGATAGGCAGAGAGAGGCAATAAACTTTGAAAAACACTATGAATTTGAGGATTACATTCAGGGATTAATATATTCAAACGACGAACAACAATTAATGAATTTTTACAATAAATTATATGTTTTTAAAAATAATGTTAAAAGAAATGTAGCTTTAGATAAATAGTTAATAGTCGTCTTATTCTTTAATAAATTAGGTTCAATAATTATATTTTTTATCTATTTACACGATAAAAATCAACATCATCATCATCATCATCATCGTTTAAATCGCCACCTTCTTTGATTTTCACAAACGACGTAGAGGATAGTACGCCGCATAGTGCAGATAATTGGAATGCTGCCTATTATTATTTTTAAATTCAAAATAGTATGAATATTCTGAAAAGAGTGTTTTGCGTCATTCAAGTCTTATTAAACATATCGTGTTGGATATAAATATAATATGCCTTTTGGTTGGCAAATGGTGTAACGCGCAGCTAATAATTTGAATTAAAGAGATATGTGTATATATTAAAGAGACGCCTGGTTGACTGCAATTGAAATAGCATTGGCGTTAGTTTTAGTATACAACAGGAATTTATGCTAGGACACCATGCAGTAAAATATAATTATAAGCATTAGTTTTGTTTAATTATGTATTAATATTATTTAACGACATGGAATGAATAAAAATTTTATGTCAATTTTAGAATAGACATAAAAATACATTTTTTCTTTATAACAAACTATGTTAGAGCATAATCCGGACTGTGAATTTCTGTCAAATATTAAAACGAAATGGATTGGCAGAATTTTCATACATTAAAAAATTTATTTTCAATCGATCTTTTTATGTTAAAAAAATTTGGTCAGCTTTAATTTAAACTTCATAAAAACAACGATAAATGGCAATTACATTAGTTATCCAATTTGTAAGCCATCTTCACTTTGCCTCTATCTCGGTATTTTACAAATATTATTTAATTATGGCGTCCAATTATTGTAAAACGATTTTTTTTATGAAACTTAACGTAAACAAGTAACAATTTAAAACAATTACGAGTAAATTAATAAGTATATGTAGTAGGTACTTTACCATAACATTAGTTCCATTCGCATTGTAATTCATTATAATGTTTGGAAATGTCCATCATGTTTGATTTTTCGTTATTATTTTTAATATGATTATATATTTTTACTTAATTTTAACAATATTGTTCGTATGCATTTGCTTTTTATTAGTTTGACAGTGATTATCATTTTCATTTAAATAAAATAAAACTTAGATTATTTATCGACAATCCGGTGTTTATGTAACTTTAAATAAGTACTATGGTCCATGTGTGTATATATTATTATACAGAGATATTAATAGTACTTTCTGAAAGGGGATGACGTCAGCGTCTCTAAATGTTCATTCTATATCATGTGTCTATTAATTTGAATATATACTCTTTCTATTTTGTTTTATTTGTATATAGGTATATTTACTACAGTGCAATCTGAATAATATTGTCAATCGGTTATCGTTATTTTAATCAGTCGGTCCCAAAACACTGTATATAAAATTTATTAAAAATAATCTGCTTATTATAATCAAACTTCAGTTATTGATGTAAAAGATGAAGGAAATTCCTACAAAATGACCCTTACTGATGATGACAAAAGAGAGTGAATGCAACACGCACACAGAAGATATTTCAGAAGCTTCTCCAACGTATGTCCAGATGCAAGATTCGCAACAAATTCTTTGACGTGGTGTTTATACAGAGCAATAAACTTTGAAAAACACTATGAATTTGAGGATTACATTCAGGGATTAATATATTCAAACGACGAACAACAATTAATGAATTTTTACAATAAATTATATGTTTTTAAAAATAATGTTAAAAGAAATGTAGCTTTAGATAAATAGTTAATAGTCGTCTTATTCTTTAATAAATTAGGTTCAATAATTATATTTTTTATCTATTTACACGATAAAAATCAACATCATCATCATCATCATCATCGTTTAAATCGCCACCTTCTTTGATTTTCACAAACGACGTAGAGGATAGTACGCCTCACAATGCAGATAATTGGAATGCTGCCTATTATTATTTTTAAATTCAAAATAGTATGAATATTTTGAAAAGAGTGTTTTGCGTCTTTCAAGTCTTAATAAACATATCGTGTTTGTAATATTTTTTAAGTAATGTCGATTTTAAGATTATTATTTATTTAAATGGGTATAAATATAATACGCCAGTGAGTCGGCAATAGGTGTAACGCACAGCTAATAATTTGAATTAAAGAGATACCCCGTGGACACATAATGATTTTGTCTGTGAGTTTTAGTTGAGTACTCATGTTTTTAAACCTTCTGGAGAATAACAAAAGTGTACTGTTTCTATCTCACGTGTGTTTGTCATATCGTTTTTATATAGAAATTACGGTTTTAATAATAAAATTTTCGAGTATAAATGAGTAACGCCTGGTTGACTGCAATTGAAATAGCATTGGCGTTAGTTTTAGTATACAACAGGAATTTATATATTATTATAGCTCTATTAATATATTTATATGAACACTGGTTTTTTTTTATTATATTGGTTAATTAAGGTGCAATTTTAATTTTTATTAATCTAATTTTCATAGTAAATTAATATAAACTGCTTACTTATTTACCATCACGCCGTTTCCCCGCGGAGGTAGGCAGAAGGATAGAGCGCCATACTCTTCTATCCTGACACAAAATTCTCGCTTCATTCACACTCATACATCTTCTTATACGAGCTAACCGATTGTCGAGGCTTCTAACAGAACCATCCTCCGTTAACTGGTTTACCTGATCGTGCCAAGTCTTCCACGGACGTCCTCTATTTCAGGTGTCATAAACACTCGATTAATCCAACAGTATCAACTGCTTACTTACTTACTTACCATCACGCCGTTTCCCCGCAAGGATAGGCAGAGAGAGGCAATAAACTTTGAAAAACACTATGAATTTGAGGATTACATTCAGGGATTAATATATTCAAACGACGAACAACAATTAATGAATTTTTACAATAAATTATATGTTTTTAAAAATAATGTTAAAAGAAATGTAGCTTTAGATAAATAGTTAATAGTCGTCTTATTCTTTAATAAATTAGGTTCAATAATTATATTTTTTATCTATTTACACGATAAAAATCAACATCATCATCATCATCATCATCGTTTAAATCGCCACCTTCTTTGATTTTCACAAACGACGTAGAGGATAGTACGCCGCATAGTGCAGATAATTGGAATGCTGCCTATTATTATTTTTAAATTCAAAATAGTATGAATATTCTGAAAAGAGTGTTTTGCGTCATTCAAGTCTTATTAAACATATCGTGTTGGATATAAATATAATATGCCTTTTGGTTGGCAAATGGTGTAACGCGCAGCTAATAATTTGAATTAAAGAGATATGTGTATATATTAAAGAGACGCCTGGTTGACTGCAATTGAAATAGCATTGGCGTTAGTTTTAGTATACAACAGGAATTTATGCTAGGACACCATGCAGTAAAATATAATTACAAGCATTAGTTTTGTTTAATTATGTATTAATATTATTTAACGACATGGAATGAATAAAAATTTTATGTCAATTTTAGAATAGACATAAAAATACATTTTTTCTTTATAACAAACTATGTTAGAGCATAATCCGGACTGTGAATTTCTGTCAAATATTAAAACGAAATGGATTGGCAGAATTTTCATACATTAAAAAATTACTTTTTCAATCGATCTTTTTATGTTAAAAAAATTTGGTCAGCTTTAATTTAAACTTCATAAAAACAACGATAGATGGCAATTACATTAGTTATCCAATTTGTAAGCCATCTTCACTTTGCCTCTATCTCGGTATTTTACAAATATTATTTAATTATGGCGTCCAATTATTGTAAAACGATTTTTTTTATGAAACTTAACGTAAACAAGTAACAATTTAAAACAATTACGAGTAAATTAATAAGTATATGTAGTAGGTACTTTACCATAACATTAGTTCCATTCGCATTGTAATTCATTATAATGTTTGGAAATGTCCATCATGTTTGATTTTTCGTTATTATTTTTAATATGATTATATATTTTTACTTAATTTTAACAATATTGTTCGTATGCATTTGCTTTTTATTAGTTTGATAGTGATTATCATTTTCATTTAAATAAAATAAAACTTAGATTATTTATCGACAATCCGGTGTTTATGTAACTTTAAATAAGTACTATGGTCCATGTGTGTATATATTATTATACAGAGATATTAATAGTACTTTCTGAAAGGGGATGACGTCAGCGTCTCTAAATGTTCATTCTATATCATGTGTCTATTAATTTGAATATATACTCTTTCTATTTTGTTTTATTTGTATATAGGTATATTTACTACAGTGCAATCTGAATAATATTGTCAATCGGTTATCGTTATTTTAATCAGTCGGTCCCAAAACACTGTATATAAAATTTATTAAAAATAATCTGCTTATTATAATCAAACTTCAGTTATTGATGTAAAAGATGAAGGAAATTCCTACAAAATGACCCTTACTGATGATGACAAAAGAGAGTGAATGCAACACGCACACAGAAGATATTTCAGAAGCTTCTCCAACGTATGTCCAGATGCAAGATTCGCAACAAATTCTTTGACGTGGTGTTTATACAGAGCAATAAACTTTGAAAAACACTATGAATTTGAGGATTACATTCAGGGATTAATATATTCAAACGACGAACAACAATTAATGAATTTTTACAATAAATTATATGTTTTTAAAAATAATGTTAAAAGAAATGTAGCTTTAGATAAATAGTTAATAGTCGTCTTATTCTTTAATAAATTAGGTTCAATAATTATATTTTTTATCTATTTACACGATAAAAATCAACATCATCATCATCATCGTTTAAATCGCCACCTTCTTTAATTTTCACAAACGACGTAGAGGATAGTACGCCGCATAGTGCAGATAATTGGAATGCTGCCTATTATTATTTTTAAATTCAAAATAGTATGAATATTTTGAAAAGAGTGTTTTGCGTCTTTCAAGTCTTAATAAACATATCGTGTTTGTAATATTTTTTAAGTAACGTCGATTTTAAGATTATTATTTATTTAAATGGGTATAAATATAATACGCCAGTGAGTCGGCAATAGGAGTAACGCACAGCTAATAATTTGAATTAAAGAGATACCCCGTGGACACATAATGATTTTGTCTGTGAGTTTTAGTTGAGTACTCATGTTTTTAAACCTTCTGAAGAATGACAAAAGTGTACTGTTTATATCTCACATGTGTTTGTCAAATCGTTTTTATATAGAAATTACAGTTTTAATAATAAAATTTTCGAGTATAAATGAGTAACGCCTGGTTGACTGCAATTGAAATAGCATTGGCGTTAGTTTTAGTATACAACAGGAATTTATATATTTTAATAGTTCTATTAATGTATTTATATGAACACTGGTTTTTTTGATTATATTGGTTAGTTTAAGTGCGATATTAATTTACTTAGTTTTCTTAGTAAATAAGTATAAACTGCTACTTACTTACTTACCATCACGCCGTTTCTTCGCGGGGGTAAGCAGAGAAGATAGAGCGCCGTACTCTTCTGTCCTGACACAATTCTCGCCTCATTCACACTCATACGTCTTCTCATACAAGCTAACCGATTGTCGAGGCTTCTAAAAGAACCATCCTCCGTTAACTGGTTTACCTGATCGTGCCAAGTCTTCCACGGATGTCTTCTATTTCTGGTGCCAAAACACTTGATTATATTGGTTAGATTAAGTGCGATTTTAATTTTGAAAAATTCTACAAGTAGGTGAATACGTAATGTATTTAAAAACATGAATTATTCATTCTTCTTCTTCTTATTTTCCTACCAAAACACTTATTATAGTTTTATTAAGTGTGTTAGGATTTTTTTTTCTGCAAATTGACAACAGAGTACTGCGTCTCTGATACGCCTGCTGCCGGGCGGCAGCTGTGCGGGTAAGCTAGTCATATATATTAAAGTTATAAGCCCTATTTCGTGTTGTTTATATGTCACAACCGGCTAGGTAGTCACACCGCGCGATCGCTTTTTAGGGGCTTTCCCGCCAGATATCTGGGTATTTTTTATTTTTGCCAGACGGCCGAAGGCCGACGTAAACTTTTCGCCATAGACACTTTTTCTCCACCGCCGCTCCTCGATTTATCGCGACCGTTTCGGTTTGGCCAAATTCTAGCTATTTTATATTTTTATTTAGCCTAACTTTTACATTTTCGCTCACAACTCTGGGAATTTAAAAGCGATAATTATTTTTAAATATTCGGGCGACGGCCCGCGGCCGACCGCATCGCCGGGCGTACTTTATAAATTTTTCCCGCTTTTAGTTTTTTCGCAAAACTCGAAAAAGTGAATTTCATTTTTTTCACGTTTTCTCCGTAACCTTTGGATGAATTAATTATTTTTATATTTTAGGAGATAGATCGAGACGCTCCAGAATTTATTTCAAAGATAACAAACTCCTATAATTTAACCGACGTCTTTTAAATGTAAAAAACGCGAAAAAAAATGTGAAAATTTTATCAGAGTACCTAAAATTGTAAAATTATTAACACGACTTACCCCAAATACCGGTTGTCGAAATTTTTCTCAAGTCTATGGCCATAACTCGAAGGCCGTAACGAATTCTTATTCGCCGGACAATTTGATTCGTCGACGAAATTCGGCCTTCCATTGGCTGGACAAATTGATTGGTCCTCAAGCTTGCAGTTCATTCGCCGAAAAAATTTATTGGGCGTTGGTATTTTTTTATTGGTTATAATAATATTCACGCAAAATGGGCGCTAATTATATTATTGATAACAGCTGTTTATGTCAAATTTTTTTAACCTAAAATATAGTTTGACAGTAGTGTCAAGACGGCCATGCTGACGTTTTGACTTACGAAATGAATTCGATAGAGGGCAGTAATATGTGGAATTGGTATTATAGGTTTTTTGAATATATTAGTTAGTTTAAGAGCGATTTTAATTTTTTTAAATGCTATTGATAGCTAAATTTATATTAATTTATTTAATAAAAATTAATTTATTATTTAAACACACTACTAAATGTATTGATGATTTTAATTATTTTTTAGAGTTAATTAATTTTTTTACGGAAAAGAATTATACCGAGAAAAATTGTATTTTTTCTCTTGGGTTGCCGGCTATGCTGGCTATGCTTGCCGTTAGAAGCATCGCCGATTGTCGAGGCTTCTAACGGAACCATCCTCCGTTAACTGGTTTACCTGATCGTGCCAAGTCTTCTACGGACGTCCTCTATTTCAGGTGCCAACAACACTTACTTACTTACCATCACGCCGTTTCTCCGCAGGGGTAGGCAGAGAGGATAGAGCGCCATACTCTTCTGTCCTGACACAAAATTTTCGCCTCATTCACACTCATACATATTCTCATACAAGCTAACCGATTGTCGAGGCTTCTAACAGAACCATCCTCCGTTAACTGGTTTACCTGATCGTGCCAAGTCTTCCACAGACGTCCTCTATTTCAGGAGTCATAAACACTCGATTAATCCAACAGTATCAACTTCTTACTTACTTACTTACTTACCATCATGCCGTTTCCCCGCAAAGATAGGCAGAGAGGATAGAGCGCCATACTCTTCTCTCCTGACACACAATTTTCGTCTCATTTACATTCATACATCTTCTCATACAAGCTAACCGATTGTCGAGGCTTCTAACAGAACCATCCTCCGTTAACTGGTTTACCTGATCGTGCCAAGTCTTCCACAAAATAAATAAAATATTTATGAATTAATTTTAAATGTTTTTTTTTTATGTAAACATTTTTTTGAAATACAGCGCTTGAAAAGTCGTTGAAATACGTTGAAATTTCTTAAGAATAAGAAAGTCCATTTTAAAATTGAAATTTTTTCGCGATGTTTTTTTTTATGGCCGGCCAATGTTTTGTAAAAATATGTTTTTTAAACTTTTATCGATAAGAGTGGTATTTTCAGTGCCGTTCATTGGACGAGTGATCTGATTCGTCCATAACCCTGGCCGTTTATTGGCGGAAGGCATTGATTGGTTTAAAGATATAGTAATATTCATGCATTGGTTATAATAATATTCATGCAAGATGGCCGCTAATTATATTATTGATAACAGCTGTTTCATATAAAAAAAAATTAAAAATTGGTATTATAGGTGCGTTAAGTGCGATTTTAATTTTTTTAAATGCTATTGATAGCTAAATTTATATTAATTTATTTAATAAAAATTAATTTATTATTTAAACACACTTTATGGTTTTATTAAATATATTGATGAATAAAAATATTATTTTTAACAAAAATATTATTTATAACAAAAGTATAAATACAAACTGTGGCACCCCGGTTATTCCGAACCCGGTTAATCTGATTCTGGTTAATCCGATCCAGGTTAATCTGACCGTGGCTAATCCGACATCGGTTAATCCGACACCGGTTAATCCGTCACCGGTTAATTCGACAATGGTTAATCAGACACCGGTTAATCCGACACCGGTTAATCCGACACCGGTTAATCCGTCACCGGTTAATTCGACAATGGTTAATCCGACACCGGTTAATTCGACAATGGTTAATCCGACACCGGTTAAACCGACACCGGTTAATCCGACACCGGTTAATCCGACGTCGGTTGATCGGACACCGGTTAATCCGTCACCGGTTAATTCGACAATGGTTAATTCGACAATGGTTAATCCGACACCGGTTAATCCGACACCGGTTAATCCGACACCGGTTAATTCGACAATGGTTAATCCGACACCGGTTAATCCGACACCGGTTAATCCGACACCGGTTAATCCGACACCGGTTAATTCGACAATGGTTAATCCGACACCGGTTAATTCGACAATGGTTAATCCGACACCGGTTAAACCGACACCGGTTAATCCGACACCGGTTAATCCGACACCGGTTAATCCGACGTCGGTTGATCGGACACCGGTTAATCCGTCACCGGTTAATTCGACACCGGTTAATCCGTCACCGGTTAATTCGACAATGGTTAATCCGACACCGGTTAATCCGACACCGGTTAATCCGACACCGGTTAAACCGACACCGGTTAATCCGACACCGGTTAATCCGACACCGGTTAATCCGACACCGGTTAATCCGACACCGGTTAATTCGACAATGGTTAATCCGACACCGGTTAATTCGACAATGGTTAATCCGACACCGGTTAATCCGACACCGGTTAATCCGACACCGGTTAATCCGACACCGGTTAATTCGACAATGGTTAATCCGACACCGGTTAAACCGACACCGGTTAATCCGACACCGGTTAATCCGACACCGGTTAATCCGACGTCGGTTGATCGGACACCGGTTAATCCGTCACCGGTTAATCCGACACCGGTTAATCCGACACCGGTTAATTCGACAATGGTTAATCCGACACCGGTTAATTCGACAATGGTTAATCCGACACCGGTTAATCCGACACCGGTTAATCCGACACCGGTTAATCCGACGTCGGTTAATCCGACACCGGTTAATCCGTCATTATCATCGTTTAAATTACCACCTTCTTCTTTGATTTTCACAAACGTCGTAGAGGATAGTACGCCGCACAGTGCAGATAATTGGAATGCTGCCTATTATTATTTTTAAATTCAAATTAGTATGAATATTTTGAAAAGAGTGTTTTGCGTCATTCAAGTCTTATTAAACATATCGTGTTGGATATAAGTATAATATGCCTGAGAGTTGGCAATTGGTGTAACGCACAGCTAATAATTTGAATTAAAGAGATATGTGTATATATTAAAGAGACGCCTGGTTGACTGCAATCGAAATAGCATTGGCGTTAGTTTTAGTATACAACAGGAGTTTATATATTATTATAGCTCTATTATTGTATTTATATGAACACTTTTTTTTATTATATTGGTTAGTTTAAGTGCGATTTTTTTTTAATTTACTTAATTTTCTCTATTATTATTATGTATGAGTATGTCTATTATTATTTTTAAATTCAAAATAGTATGAATATTGTTTTTAGACGTTCGATACTTATTTATCTTATTATTAATTACCATAACGCCGTTTCTCCGCGGGGGTAGGCAGAGAGGATAGAGCGCCATACTCTTCTGTCTTGACACACAATTCTCGCCTCACTTACATTCATACATCTTCTCATACAAGCTCGCTGATTGTTGAGCCTTCGAACAGAACCATCCTCCGTTAACTGGTTTACCTGATCGTGCCAAGTCTTCCACGGACGTCTTCTATTTCTGGTGCCACAACACTTGATTATATTGGTTAGTTTTTGTACGATTTTAATTTTGAAAAATTCTACAAGTAGGTGAATACGTAATGTATTTAAAAACATGAATTATTCCTTCTTATTCTTCTTATTTTCCTATCAAAACACTTTTTATAGTTTTATTAAGTGTGTTAAGATTTTTTTTTTCTTCTGAAAATTGACAACAGAGTACTGCGTCTCTGATACGTCTGCTGCCGGGCGGCAGCTGTGCGGGTAAGCTAGTCATATATATTAAAGTTATAAGCCCTATTTCGTGTTGTTTATATGTCACAACCGGCTAGGTAGTCACACCGCGCGATCGCTTTTTAGGGGCTTTCCCGCCAGATATCTGGGTATTTTTTATTTTTGCCAGACGGCCGAAGGCCGACGTAAACTTTTCGCCATAGACACTTTTTCTCCACCGCCGCTCCTCGATTTATCGCGACCGTTTCGGTTTGGCCAAATTCTAGCTATTTTATATTTTTATTTAGCCTAACTTTTATATTTTCGCTCACAACTCTGCGAGTTTAAAAGCGATAATTATTTTTAAATATTCGGGCGATGGCCCGCGGCCGACCGCATCGCCGGGCGTACTTTTTAAATTTTTCCCGCTTTTAGTTTTTTCGCAAAACTCGAAAAGGTGAATTTCATTTTTTTCACGTTTTCTCCGTAACCTTTGGATGAATTAATTATTTTTATATTTTAGGAGATAGATTGAGACGCTCCAGAATTTATTTCAAAGATAACAAACTCCTATAATTTAACCGACGTCTTTTAAATGTAAAAAACGCGAAAAAAAATGTGAAAATTTTATCAGAGTACCTAAAATTGTAAAATTATTAAAACAACAGACCCCCAAAATATCGATTCTAGAATTTTTTCTCTAATCTATGGCCATAACCTAAGGCCGCAAATTAACCTGATTGGACAATCCGTTTCATTGGTCCGCACTGTAACCTCTTTCATTGGACGAGTGATCCGATTCGCCCATAACCCTGGCCGTTTATTGGCGGAAGGCATTTATTGGTCTAAAGATATAGTAATATTCATGCATTGGTTAGATTAATGTTCATGCAAAATGGGCGCTAATTATATTATTGATAACAGCTGTTTATGTCAAATTTTTTTAACCTAAAATATAGTTTGACAGTTGTGTCAAGACGGCCATGCTGACGTTTTGACTTACGAAATGAATTCGATAGAGGGCAGTAATATGTGGAATTGGTATTATAGGTTTTTTGAATATATTAGTTAGTTTAAGAGCGATTTTAATTTTTTTAAATGCTATTGATAGCTAAATTTATATTAATTTATTTAATAAAAATTAATTTATTATTTAAACACACTACTAAATGTATTGATGATTTTAATTATTTTTTAGAGTTAATTAATTTTTTTACGGAAAAGAATTATACCGAGAAAAATTGTATTTTTTCTCTTGGGTTGCCGGCTATGCTGGCTATGCTTGCCGTTAGAAGCATCGCCGATTGTCGAGGCTTCTAACGGAACCATCCTCCGTTAACTGGTTTACCTGATCGTGCCAAGTCTTCTACGGACGTCCTCTATTTCAGGTGCCAACAACACTTACTTACTTACCATCACGCCGTTTCTCCGCAGGGGTAGGCAGAGAGGATAAAGCGCCATACTCTTCTGTCCTGACACAAAATTTTCGCCTCATTCACACTCATACATATTCTCATACAAGCTAACCGATTGTCGAGGCTTCTAACAGAACCATCCTCCGTTAACTGGTTTACCTGATCGTGCCAAGTCTTCCACAGACGTCCTCTATTTCAGGAGTCATAAACACTCGATTAATCCAACAGTATCAACTTCTTACTTACTTACTTACTTACCATCATGCCGTTTCCCCGCAAAGATAGGCAGAGAGGATAGAGCGCCATACTCTTCTCTCCTGACACACAATTTTCGTATCATTTACATTCATACATCTTCTCATACAAGCTAACCGATTGTCGAGGCTTCTAACAGAACCATCCTCCGTTAACTGGTTTACCTGATCGTGCCAAGTCTTCCACAAAATAAATAAAATATTTATGAATTAATTTTAAATGTTTTTTTTTTATGTAAACATTTTTTTGAAATACAGCGCTTGAATAGTCGTTGAAATACGTTGAAATTTCTTAAGAATAAGAAAGTCCATTTTAAAATTGAAATTTTTTCGCGATGTTTTTTTTTATGGCCGGCCAATGTTTTGTAAAAATATGTTTTTTAAACTTTTATCAATAAGAGTGGTATTTTCAGTGCCGTTCATTGGACGAGTGATCCGATTCGCCCATAACCCTGGCCGTTTATTGGCGGAAGACATTTATTGGTTTAAAGATATAGTAATATTCATGCATTGGTTATAATAATATTCATGCAAGATGGCCGCTAATTATATTATTGATAACAGCTGTTTCATATAAAAAAAAATTAAAAATTGGTATTATAGGTGCGTTAAGTGCGATTTTAATTTTTTTAAATGCTATTGTTAGCTAAATTTATATTAATTTATTTAATAAAAATTAATTTATTATTTAAACACACTTTATGGTTTTATTAAATATATTGATGATTAAAAATATTATTTTTAACAAAAATATTATTTATAACAAAAGTATAAATACAAACTGTGGCACCCCGGTTATTCCGAACCCGGTTAATCTGATTCTGGTTAATCCGATCCAGGTTAATCTGACCGTGGTTAATCCGACATCGGTTAATCCGACACCGGTTAATCCGTCACCGGTTAATTCGACAATGGTTAATCAGACACCGGTTAATCCGACACCGGTTAATCCGACACCGGTTAATCCGACACCGGTTAATCCGTCACCGGTTAATTCGACAATGGTTAATCCGACACCGGTTAATTCGACAATGGTTAATCCGACACCGGTTAAACCGACACCGGTTAATCCGACACCGGTTAATCCGACGTCGGTTGATCGGACACCGGTTAATCCGTCACCGGTTAATTCGACAATGGTTAATTCGACAATGGTTAATCCGACACCGGTTAATCCGACACCGGTTAATCCGACACCGGTTAATTCGACAATGGTTAATCCGACACCGGTTAAACCGACACCGGTTAATCCGACACCGGTTAATCCGACACCGGTTAATCCGACACCGGTTAATCCGACACCGGTTAATTCGACAATGGTTAATCCGACACCGGTTAATTCGACAATGGTTAATCCGACACCGGTTAATCCGACACCGGTTAATCCGACACCGGTTAATCCGACACCGGTTAATTCGACAATGGTTAATCCGACACCGGTTAATCCGACACCGGTTAATCCGACACCGGTTAAACCGACACCGGTTAATCCGACACCGGTTAATTCGACAATGGTTAATCCGACACCGGTTAATTCGACAATGGTTAATCCGACACCGGTTAATCCGACACCGGTTAATCCGACACCGGTTAATCCGACACCGGTTAATCCGACACCGGTTAATCCGACACCGGTTAATTCGACAATGGTTAATCCGACACCGGTTAATTCGACAATGGTTAATCCGACACCGGTTAATCCGACACCGGTTAATCCGACACCGGTTAATTCGACAATGGTTAATCCGACACCGGTTAAACCGACACCGGTTAATCCGACACCGGTTAATCCGACACCGGTTAATCCGACGTCGGTTGATCGGACACCGGTTAATCCGTCACCGGTTAATCCGACACCGGTTAATCCGTCACCGGTTAATCCGACACCGGTTAATCCGACACCGGTTAATCCGACACCGGTTAATCCGTCATTATCATCGTTTAAATTACCACCTTCTTCTTTGATTTTCACAAACGTCGTAGAGGATAGTACGCCGCACAGTGCAGATAATTGGAATGCTGCCTATTATTATTTTTAAATTCAAATTAGTATGAATATTTTGAAAAGAGTGTTTTGCGTCATTCAAGTCTTATTAAACATATCGTGTTGGATATAAGTATAATATGCCTGAGAGTTGGCAATTGGTGTAACGCACAGCTAATAATTTGAATTAAAGAGATATGTGTATATATTAAAGAGACGCCTGGTTGACTGCAATCGAAATAGCATTGGCGTTAGTTTTAGTATACAACAGGAGTTTATATATTATTATAGCTCTATTATTGTATTTATATGAACACTTTTTTTTATTATATTGGTTAGTTTAAGTGCAATTTTTTTTTAATTTACTTAATTTTCTCTATTATTATTATGTATGAGTATGTCTATTATTATTTTTAAATTCAAAATAGTATGAATATTGTTTTTAGACGTTCGATACTTATTTATCTTATTATTAATTACCATAACGCCGTTTCTCCGCGGGGGTAGGCAGAGAGGATAGAGCGCCATACTCTTCTGTCTTGACACACAATTCTCGCCTCACTTACATTCATACATCTTCTCATACAAGCTCGCTGATTGTTGAGCCTTCGAACAGAACCATCCTCCGTTAACTGGTTTACCTGATCGTGCCAAGTCTTCCACGGACGTCTTCTATTTCTGGTGCCACAACACTTGATTATATTGGTTAGTTTTTGTACGATTTTAATTTTGAAAAATTCTACAAGTAGGTGAATACGTAATGTATTTAAAAACATGAATTATTCCTTCTTATTCTTCTTATTTTCCTATCAAAACACTTTTTATAGTTTTATTAAGTATGTTAAGATTTTTTTTTTCTTCTGAAAATTGACAACAGAGTACTGCGTCTCTGATACGTCTGCTGCCGGGCGGCAGCTGTGCGGGTAAGCTAGTCATATATATTAAAGTCGTAACGGGTATTTCGTGGTGTTTGCAAAAAATCACGCGGCCAACTCCGTCACACCGCGCGATCGCTTTTTAGGGGCTTTCCCGCCAGATATTTGGAAATTTTTTTTTTTTGCCAGACGGCCGAAGGCCGACGTAAACTTTTCGCCATAGACACTTTTCGTCTACCGCCACTCCTCGATTTACGGCGACCGTTTCCGTTTGGCCGATTTCTAGCTGTTTTTCATTTTTATTTAGCCTAACTCGCGCGTTTTCGCTCGCCGCTCCGCGATTTTGAGAGCCAAAATTATTTTTATACATTTCGGCGACGGCCCGCGGCCGACCGCATCGCCGGGCGTACTTTATAAATTTTTCCCGCTTTTAGTTTTTTCGCAAAACTCGAAAAAGTGAATTTCGTTTTTTTCACGTTTTCTCCGTAACCTTTGGATGAATTAATTATTTTTATATTTTAGGAGATAGATCGAGACGCTCCAGAATTTATTTCAAAGATAACAAACTCCTATAATTTAACCGACGTCTTTTAAATGTAAAAAACGCGAAAAAAAATGTGAAAATTTTATCAGAGTACCTAAAATTGTAAAATTATTAACACGACTTACCCCAAATACCGGTTGTCGAAATTTTTCTCAAGTCTATGGCCATAACTCGAAGGCCGTAACGAATTCTTATTCGCCGGACAATTTGATTCGTCGACGAAATTCGGCCTTCCATTGGCTGGACAAATTGATTGGTCCTCAAGCTTGCAGTTCATTCGCCGAAAAAATTTATTGGGCGTTGGTATTTTTTTATTGGTTATAATAATATTCACGCAAAATGGGCGCTAATTATATTATTGATAACAGCTGTTTATGTCAAATTTTTTTAACCTAAAATATAGTTTGACAGTTGTGTCAAGACGGCCATGCTGACGTTTTGACTTACGAAATGAATTCGATAGAGGGCAGTAATATGTGGAATTGGTATTATAGGTTTTTTGAATATATTAGTTAGTTTAAGAGCGATTTTAATTTTTTTAAATGCTATTGATAGCTAAATTTATATTAATTTATTTAGTAAAAAATAATTTATTATTTAAACACACTACTAAAAGTATTGATGATTTTAATTATTTTTTAGAGTTAATTAATTTTTTTACGGAAAAGAATTATACCGAGAAAAATTATATTTTTTCTCTTGGGTTGCCGGCTATGCTGGCTATGCTTGCCGTTAGAAGCATCGCCGATTGTCGAGGCTTCTAACGGAACCATCCTCCGTTAACTGGTTTACCTGATCGTGCCAAGTCTTCTACGGACGTCCTCTATTTCAGGTGCCAACAACACTTACTTACTTACCATCACGCCGTTTCTCCGCAGGGGTAGGCAGAGAGGATAGAGCGCCATACTCTTCTGTCCTGACACAAAATTTTCGCCTCATTCACACTCATACATATTCTCATACAAGCTAACCGATTGTCGAGGCTTCTAACAGAACCATCCTCCGTTAACTGGTTTACCTGATCGTGCCAAGTCTTCCACAGACGTCCTCTATTTCAGGAGTCATAAACACTCGATTAATCCAACAGTATCAACTTCTTACTTACTTACTTACTTACCATCATGCCGTTTCCCCGCAAAGATAGGCAGAGAGGATAGAGCGCCATACTCTTCTCTCCTGACACACAATTTTCGTCTCATTTACATTCATACATCTTCTCATACAAGCTAACCGATTGTCGAGGCTTCTAACAGAACCATCCTCCGTTAACTGGTTTACCTGATCGTGCCAAGTCTTCCACAAAATAAATAAAATATTTATGAATTAATTTTAAATGTTTTTTTTTTATGTAAACATTTTTTTGAAATACAGCGCTTGAAAAGTCGTTGAAATACGTTCAAATTTCTTAAGAATAAGAAAGTCCATTTTAAAATTGAAATTTTTTCGCGATGTTTTTTTTTATGGCCGGCCAATGTTTTGTAAAAATATGTTTTTTAAACTTTTATCGATAAGAGTGGTATTTTCAGTGCCGTTCATTGGACGAGTGATCCGATTCGTCCATAACCCTGGCCGTTTATTGGCGGAAGGCATTGATTGGTTTAAAGATATAGTAATATTCATGCATTGGTTATAATAATATTCATGCAAGATGGCCGCTAATTATATTATTGATAACAGCTGTTTCATATAAAAAAAAATTAAAAATTGGTATTATAGGTGCGTTAAGTGCGATTTTAATTTTTTTAAATGCTATTGATAGCTAAATTTATATTAATTTATTTAATAAAAATTAATTTATTATTTAAACACACTTTATGGTTTTATTAAATATATTGATGATTAAAAATATTATTTTTAACAAAAATATTATTTATAACAAAAGTATAAATACAAACTGTGGCACCCCGGTTATTCCGAACCCGGTTAATCTGATTCTGGTTAATCCGATCCAGGTTAATCTGACCGTGGTTAATCCGACATCGGTTAATCCGACACCGGTTAATCCGTCACCGGTTAATTCGACAATGGTTAATCAGACACCGGTTAATCCGACACCGGTTAATCCGACACCGGTTAATCCGACACCGGTTAATCCGTCACCGGTTAATTCGACAATGGTTAATCCGACACCGGTTAATTCGACAATGGTTAATCCGACACCGGTTAAACCGACACCGGTTAATCCGACACCGGTTAATCCGACGTCGGTTGATCGGACACCGGTTAATCCGTCACCGGTTAATCCGACACCGGTTAATCCGTCACCGGTTAATTCGACAATGGTTAATCCGACACCGGTTAAACCGACACCGGTTAATCCGACACCGGTTAATTCGACAATGGTTAATCCGACACCGGTTAATTCGACAATGGTTAATCCGACACCGGTTAATCCGACACCGGTTAATCCGACACCGGTTAATCCGACGTCGGTTAATCCGACACCGGTTAATCCGTCACCGGTTAATCCGACACCGGTTAATCCGACACCGGTTAATCCGTCATTATCATCGTTTAAATTACCACCTTCTTCTTTGATTTTCACAAACGTCGTAGAGGATAGTACGCCGCACAGTGCAGATAATTGGAATGCTGCCTATTATTATTTTTAAATTCAAATTAGTATGAATATTTTGAAAAGAGTGTTTTGCGTCATTCAAGTCTTATTAAACATATCGTGTTGGATATAAGTATAATATGCCTGAGAGTTGGCAATTGGTGTAACGCACAGCTAATAATTTGAATTAAAGAGATATGTGTATATATTAAAGAGACGCCTGGTTGACTGCAATCGAAATAGCATTGGCGTTAGTTTTAGTATACAACAGGAGTTTATATATTATTATAGCTCTATTATTGTATTTATATGAACACTTTTTTTTATTATATTTTATATAATTTATTTTCGTATACATTTCGTATACAAAATTCTACAAGTAGGTGAATACGTAATGTATTTAAAAACATGAATTATTCCTTCTTATTCTTCTTATTTTCCTATCAAAACACTTTTTATAGTTTTATTAAGTGTGTTAAGATTTTTTTTTTCTTCTGAAAATTGACAACAGAGTACTGCGTCTCTGATACGTCTGCTGCCGGGCGGCAGCTGTGCGGGTAAGCTAGTCATATATATTAAAGTTATAAGCCCTATTTCGTGGTGTTTGCAAAAAATCACGCGGCCAACTCCGTCACACCGCGCGATCGCTTTTTAGGGGCTTTCCCGCCAGATATTTGGAATTTTTTTTTTTTTGCCAGACGGCCGAAGGCCGACGTAAACTTTTCGCCATAGACACTTTTCGTCTACCGCCACTCCTCGATTTACGGCGACCGTTTCCGTTCGGCCGATTTCTAGCTGTTTTTCATTTTTATTTAGCCTAAATCGCGCGTTTTCGCTCGCCGCTCCGCCATTTTGAGAGCCAAAATTATTTTTATACATTTCGGCGACGGCCCGCGGCCGACCGCATCGCCGGGCGTACTTTATAAATTTTTCCCGCTTTTAGTTTTTTCGCAAAACTCGAAAAAGTGAATTTCGTTTTTTTCACTTTTCCTCCGCCGCTCGGAGAGATATATTTTTTTTTTACCACTCAATTTGCGGGAAACGATCGCCCGGAATTTATTAGCGAGTATGCAGACTCCCATCTCTTCATTTGGATCTTTAAAATGTAAAAAAACATTTTTTTTTTTTTGAAAAACGCACGGACCTACCTAGATGCGCCGAAAATGCGAAAAAACTGACACTTTATGCCCCGTTAACTGAAATATCACGACCGCGCAAAACAAATGAAACACGGTTTTTTCCATATTGACAGCGAACGAATGACAAACTTTGCGATTTATAAAAAATGTCGATTTTCACATGAAAAAATGTACATTTTTTTATTAGAAAAGCGTCTCTATACACTATTCGGTACTAGCGGTACATGAGAAAACCCCTTATTTATGTAAAAATCTTTGCGTTTATGCTCCCTGAAGGATAATATATACCCGATACGAATTAAAAATAGTATTTTTAATAAATAATGTTTAAATATTATATCATGTCCATGTAAAAATGTCCATTTTCACGTGAGAAATGAAACATTTGAAAATTATTTCTACACTCTATGTAACATTGAGCTTATTAAATAAATATTGTAATAATACAGGTAACGGTTCATTCGACCACCTTGAAGCGAAATATGTGACGAATCCGAATTAAAAAGAGTATTTTTATTTAAATATGTACATTGACATTTTTTTTCTCTCTTTATCTTTACCGCCGAATAGAACGATTTTTCGGTAGAAATGTATTTATATTATTAAAGAAAACTACTTTTTTAAATTTACGGCGTCTTATAGCCTTTTCAGAATATTAATAAATGTTTTAAATGAAAATCTAATTTAATAATTAATTTGCCGCGGTAAACGTGTGCATTTTTTACAAATTTGACATACAGATGTCGCTATACATGCGGTTTTAGAAAAATAAATATATTAAATAATTTTGGTATGGAAAATATGTTTACAGATTATGAGATTTTCTACTATTAATATTTTTCTAATAAATATAATTTATTTTCCACAAAAGGGTGAGGAATATTTTAAATGTTTTTTTTTTATGTAAACAATTTTTTTTAAGTATTAGATTTTTTTAGTAAAACTTATTTTACATAGATGTCGCCATACATACCGTTTGTTTGCAGATTCTCTACCGTTAATATTTCTTAATAAATATAATTTAGTTTCCTCAAAAAGGTGGAGAATATTTTTTAATGTTAAAAAATACACGATAAAATATTTATGAATTTTAAATGTTTTTTTTTTTTATGTAAACAATTTTTTTAAGTAAAGAGCGCGAGATGCGTTTTAAATATATAGAAATTTAATACGGATAAAAAATTTCATTTACAAATTGAAATTTTTCGCGATGTTTTTTTTGTTTTTTAAACTTTTATCGATAAGAGTGCCATTTAGTAACACCTTCTTCTTTGATTTTCACAAACGACGTAGAGGATAGTGCGCCGCACAGTGCAGATAATTGGAATGCTGCCTATTATTATTTTTAAATTCAAAATAGTATGAATATTCTGAAAAGAGTGTTTTGCGTCATTCAAGTCTTATTAAACATATCGTGTTGGATATAAATATAATATGCCTTTTGGTTGGCAAATGGTGTAACGCGCAGTTAATAATTTGAATTAAAGAGATATGTGTATATATTAAAGAGACGCCTGGTTGACTGCAATTGAAATAGCATTGGCGTTAGTTTTAGTATACAACAGGAATTTATATATTATTATCGCTCGATTAATGTATTTATATGAACACTGGTTTTTTTTATTATATTGGTTAATTAAGGTGCAATTTTAATTTTTATTAATCTAATTTTCATAGTAAATTAATATAAACTGCTTACTTATTTACCATCACGCCGTTTCCCCGCGGAGGTAGGCAGAAGGATAGAGCGCCATACTCTTCTATCCTGACACAAAATTCTCGCTTCATTCACACTCATACATCTTCTTATACGAGCTAACCGATTGTCGAGGCTTCTAACAGAACCATCCTCCGTTAACTGGTTTACCTGATCGTGCCAAGTCTTCCACGGACGTCCTCTATTTCAGGTGTCATAAACACTCGATTAATCCAACAGTATCAACTGCTTACTTACTTACTTACTTACCATCACGCCGTTTCCCCGCAAGGATAGGCAGAGAGAGGCAATAAACTTTGAAAAACACTATGAATTTGAGGATTACATTCAGGGATTAATATATTCAAACGACGAACAACAATTAATGAATTTTTACAATAAATTATATGTTTTTAAAAATAATGTTAAAAGAAATGTAGCTTTAGATAAATAGTTAATAGTCGTCTTATTCTTTAATAAATTAGGTTCAATAATTATATTTTTTATCTATTTACACGATAAAAATCAACATCATCATCATCATCATCATCGTTTAAATCGCCACCTTCTTTGATTTTCACAAACGACGTAGAGGATAGTACGCCGCATAGTGCAGATAATTGGAATGCTGCCTATTATTATTTTTAAATTCAAAATAGTATGAATATTCTGAAAAGAGTGTTTTGCGTCATTCAAGTCTTATTAAACATATCGTGTTGGATATAAATATAATATGCCTTTTGGTTGGCAAATGGTGTAACGCGCAGCTAATAATTTGAATTAAAGAGATATGTGTATATATTAAAGAGACGCCTGGTTGACTGCAATTGAAATAGCATTGGCGTTAGTTTTAGTATACAACAGGAATTTATATATTATTATCGCTCGATTAATGTATTTATATGAACACTGGTTTTTTTTTATTATATTGGTTAATTAAGGTGCAATTTTAATTTTTATTAATCTAATTTTCATAGTAAATTAATATAAACTGCTTACTTATTTACCATCACGCCGTTTCCCCGCGGAGGTAGGCAGAAGGATAGAGCGCCATACTCTTCTATCCTGACACAAAATTCTCGCTTCATTCACACTCATACATCTTCTTATACGAGCTAACCGATTGTCGAGGCTTCTAACAGAACCATCCTCCGTTAACTGGTTTACCTGATCGTGCCAAGTCTTCCACGGACGTCCTCTATTTCAGGTGTCATAAACACTCGATTAATCCAACAGTATCAACTGCTTACTTACTTACTTACTTACCATCACGCCGTTTCCCCGCAAGGATAGGCAGAGAGAGGCAATAAACTTTGAAAAACACTATGAATTTGAGGATTACATTCAGGGATTAATATATTCAAACGACGAACAACAATTAATGAATTTTTACAATAAATTATATGTTTTTAAAAATAATGTTAAAAGAAATGTAGCTTTAGATAAATAGTTAATAGTCGTCTTATTCTTTAATAAATTAGGTTCAATAATTATATTTTTTATCTATTTACACGATAAAAATCAACATCATCATCATCATCATCATCGTTTAAATCGCCACCTTCTTTGATTTTCACAAACGACGTAGAGGATAGTACGCCGCATAGTGCAGATAATTGGAATGCTGCCTATTATTATTTTTAAATTCAAAATATTATGAATATTCTGAAAAGAGTGTTTTGCGTCATTCAAGTCTTATTAAACATATCGTGTTGGATATAAATATAATATGCCTTTTGGTTGGCAAATGGTGTAACGCGCAGCTAATAATTTGAATTAAAGAGATGTGTGTATATATTAAAGAGACGCCTGGTTGACTGCAATTGAAATAGCATTGGCGTTAGTTTTAGTATACAACAGGAATTTATATATTTTAATAGTTCTATTACTGTATTTATATGAACACTGGTTTTTTTGATTATATTGGTTAGTTTAAGTGCGATATTAATTTACTTAGTTTTCTTAGTAAATAAGTATAAACTGCTACTTACTTACTTACCATCACGCCGTTTCTTCGCGGGGGTAAGCAGAGAAGATAGAGCGTCGTACTCTTCTGTCCTGACACAATTCTCGCCTCATTCACACTCATACGTCTTCTCATACAAGCTAACCGATTGTCAAGGCTTCTAACAGAACCATCCTCCGTTAACTGGTTTACCTGATCGTGCCAAGTCTTCCACAAAATAAATAAAATATTTATGAATTAATTTTAAATGTTTTTTTTTATGTAAACATTTTTTTGAAATACAGCGCACGAGATGTCGTTGAAATACGTTGAAATTTCTTAAGAATAAGAAAGTCCATTTTAAGATTGAAATTTTTACGCGATGTTTTAAGGGCCGGCCGGCGGTGAAATTTTTTTTTTTAAACTTTTATCGATAAGAATGCTATTTTTATTATCATTTACACCAAAAAAATCATCATCATTTAAATCACCACCTTCTTCTTTGATTTTCACAAACGACGTACAGGATAGTACGCCGCACAGTGCAGATAATTGGAATGCTGCCTATTATTATTTTTAAATTCAAAATAGTATGAATATTCTGAAAAGAGTGTTTTGCGTCATTCAAGTCTTATTAAACATATCGTGTTGGATATAAATATAAGACGCCTGTGCATTGGCAAACCGTGTAACGCACAGCTAATAATTTGAATTAAAGAGATATGTGTATATATTAAAGAGACGCCTGGTTGACTGCAATTGAAATAGCATTAGCGTTAGTTTTAGTATACAACAGGAATTTATATATTTTTATAGCTCTATGTATTTATATGAACACTGGTTTTTTTGATTATATTGGTTAGTTTAAGTGCGATATTAATTTACTTAGTTTTCTTAGTAAATAAGTATAAACTGCTACTTACTTACTTACCATCACGCCGTTTCTTCGCGGGGGTAAGCAGAGAAGATAGAGCGCCGTACTCTTCTGTCCTGACACAATTCTCGCCTCATTCACACTCATACGTCTTCTCATACAAGCTAACCGATTGTCGAGGCTTCTAACAGAACCATCCTCCGTTAACTGGTTTACCTGATCGTGCCAAGTCTTCCACGGATGTCTTCTATTTCTGGTGCCAAAACACTTGATTATATTGGTTAGATTAAGTGCGATTTTAATTTTGAAAAATTCTACAAGTAGGTGAATACATAATGTATTTATAAACATGAATTATTCATTCTTCTTCTTCTTATTTTCCTACCAAAACACTTATTATAGTTTTATTAAGTGTGTTAGGATTTTTTTTTCTGCAAATTGACAACAGAGTACTGCGTCTCTGATACGTCTGCTGCCGGGCGGCAGCTGTGCGGGTAAGCTAGTCATATATATTAAAGTTATAAGCCCTATTTCGTGTTGTTTATATGTCACAACCGGCTAGGTAGTCACACCGCGCGATCGCTTTTTAGGGGCTTTCCCGCCAGATATCTGGGTATTTTTTATTTTTGCCAGACGGCCGAAGGCCGACGTAAACTTTTCGCCATAAACACTTTTTCTCCACCGCCGCTCCTAGATTTATCGCGACCGTTTCGGTTTGGCCAAATTCTAGCTATTTTATATTTTTATTTAGCCTAACTTTTACATTTTCGCTCACAACTCTGCGAGTTTAAAAGCGATAATTATTTTTAAATATTCGGGCGATGGCCCGCGGCCGACCGCATCGCCGGGCGTACTTTTTAAATTTTTCCCGCTTTTAGTTTTTTCGCAAAACTCGAAAAGGTGAATTTCATTTTTTTCACGTTTTCTCCGTAACCTTTGGATGAATTAATTATTTTTATATTTTAGGAGATAGATCGAGACGCTCCAGAATTTATTTCAAAGATAACAAACTCCTATAATTTAACCGACGTCTTTTAAATGTAAAAAACGCGAAAAAAAATGTGAAAATTTTATCAGAGTACCTAAAATTGTAAAATTATTAAAACAACAGACCCCCAAAATATCGATTCTAGAATTTTTTCTCTAATCTATGGCCATAACCTAAGGCCGCAAATTAACCTGATTGGACAATCCGTTTCATTGGTCCGCACTGTAACCTCTTCCATTGGACGAGTGATCCGATTCGTCCATAACCCTGGCCGTTTATTGGCGGAAGGCATTTATTGGTCTAAAGATATAGTAATATTCATGCATTGGTTAGATTAATGTTCATGCAAAATGGGCGCTAATTATATTATTGATAACAGCTGTTTATGTCAAATTTTTTTAACCTAAAATATAGTTTGACAGTTGTGTCAAGACGGCCATGCTGACGTTTTGACTTACGAAATGAATTCGATAGAGGGCAGTAATATGTGGAATTGGTATTATAGGTTTTTTGAATATATTAGTTAGTTTAAGAGCGATTTTAATTTTTTTAAATGCTATTGATAGCTAAATTTATATTAATTTATTTAATAAAAATTAATTTATTATTTAAACACACTACTAAATGTATTGATGATTTTAATTATTTTTTAGAGTTAATTAATTTTTTTACGGAAAAGAATTATACCGAGAAAAATTGTATTTTTTCTCTTGGGTTGCCGGCTATGCTGGCTATGCTTGCCGTTAGAAGCATCGCCGATTGTCGAGGCTTCTAACGGAACCATCCTCCGTTAACTGGTTTACCTGATCGTGCCAAGTCTTCTACGGACGTCCTCTATTTCAGGTGCCAACAACACTTACTTACTTACCATCACGCCGTTTCTCCGCAGGGGTAGGCAGAGAGGATAGAGCGCCATACTCTTCTGTCCTGACACAAAATTTTCGCCTCATACACACTCATACATATTCTCATACAAGCTAACCGATTGTCGAGGCTTCTAACAGAACCATCCTCCGTTAACTGGTTTACCTGATCGTGCCAAGTCTTCCACAGACGTCCTCTATTTCAGGAGTCATAAACACTCGATTAATCCAACAGTATCAACTTCTTACTTACTTACTTACTTACCATCATGCCGTTTCCCCGCAAAGATAGGCAGAGAGGATAGAGCGCCATACTCTTCTCTCCTGACACACAATTTTCGTCTCATTTACATTCATACATCTTCTCATACAAGCTAACCGATTGTCGAGGCTTCTAACAGAACCATCCTCCGTTAACTGGTTTACCTGATCGTGCCAAGTCTTCCACAAAATAAATAAAATATTTATGAATTAATTTTAAATGTTTTTTTTTTATGTAAACATTTTTTTGAAATACAGCGCTTGAAAAGTCGTTGAAATACGTTCAAATTTCTTAAGAATAAGAAAGTCCATTTTAAAATTGAAATTTTTTCGCGATGTTTTTTTTTATGGCCGGCCAATGTTTTGTAAAAATATGTTTTTTAAACTTTTATCGATAAGAGTGGTATTTTCAGTGCCGTTCATTGGACGAGTGATCCGATTCGTCCATAACCCTGGCCGTTTATTGGCGGAAGGCATTGATTGGTTTAAAGATATAGTAATATTCATGCATTGGTTATAATAATATTCATGCAAGATGGCCGCTAATTATATTATTGATAACAGCTGTTTCATATAAAAAAAAATTAAAAATTGGTATTATAGGTGCGTTAAGTGCGATTTTAATTTTTTTAAATGCTATTGATAGCTAAATTTATATTAATTTATTTAATAAAAATTAATTTATTATTTAAACACACTTTATGGTTTTATTAAATATATTGATGATTAAAAATATTATTTTTAACAAAAATATTATTTATAACAAAAGTATAAATACAAACTGTGGCACCCCGGTTATTCCGAACCCGGTTAATCTGATTCTGGTTAATCCGATCCAGGTTAATCTGACCGTGGTTAATCCGACATCGGTTAATCCGACACCGGTTAATCCGTCACCGGTTAATTCGACAATGGTTAATCAGACACCGGTTAATCCGACACCGGTTAATCCGACACCGGTTAATCCGACACCGGTTAATCCGACACCGGTTAATCCGTCACCGGTTAATTCGACAATGGTTAATCCGACACCGGTTAATTCGACAATGGTTAATCCGACACCGGTTAAACCGACACCGGTTAATCCGACACCGGTTAATCCGACGTCGGTTGATCGGACACCGGTTAATCCGTCACCGGTTAATTCGACAATGGTTAATTCGACAATGGTTAATCCGACACCGGTTAATCCGACACCGGTTAATCCGACACCGGTTAATCCGACACCGGTTAATTCGACAATGGTTAATCCGAAACCGGTTAATTCGACAATGGTTAATCCGACACCGGTTAATCCGACACCGGTTAATCCGACACCGGTTAATTCGACAATGGTTAATCCGACACCGGTTAAACCGACACCGGTTAATCCGACACCGGTTAATCCGACACCGGTTAATCCGACACCGGTTAATCCGACGTCGGTTGATCGGACACCGGTTAATCCGTCACCGGTTAATCCGACACCGGTTAATCCGACACCGGTTAATTCGACAATGGTTAATCCGACACCGGTTAATTCGACAATGGTTAATCCGACACCGGTTAATCCGACACCGGTTAATCCGACACCGGTTAATCCGACACCGGTTAATTCGACAATGGTTAATCCGACACCGGTTAAACCGACACCGGTTAAACCGACACCGGTTAATCCGACACCGGTTAATCCGACACCGGTTAATCCGATGTCGGTTGATCGGACACCGGTTAATCCGTCACCGGTTAATCCGACACCGGTTAATCCGTCACCGGTTAATTCAACAATGGTTAATCCGACACCGGTTAAACCGACACCGGTTAATCCGACACCGGTTAATTCGACAATGGTTAATCCGACACCGGTTAATTCGACAATGGTTAATCCGACACCGGTTAATCCGACACCGGTTAATCCGACACCGGTTAATCCGACGTCGGTTAATCCGACACCGGTTAATCCGTCACCGGTTAATCCGACACCGGTTAATCCGTCATTATCATCGTTTAAATTACCACCTTCTTCTTTGATTTTCACAAACGTCGTAGAGGATAGTACGCCGCACAGTGCAGATAATTGGAATGCTGCCTATTATTATTTTTAAATTCAAATTAGTATGAATATTTTGAAAAGAGTGTTTTGCGTCATTCAAGTCTTATTAAACATATCGTGTTGGATATAAGTATAATATGCCTGAGAGTTGGCAATTGGTGTAACGCACAGCTAATAATTTGAATTAAAGAGATATGTGTATATATTAAAGAGACGCCTGGTTGACTGCAATCGAAATAGCATTGGCGTTAGTTTTAGTATACAACAGGAGTTTATATATTATTATAGCTCTATTATTGTATTTATATGAACACTTTTTTTTATTATATTGGTTAGTTTAAGTGCGATTTTTTTTTAATTTACTTAATTTTCTCTATTATTATTATGTATGAGTATGTCTATTATTATTTTTAAATTCAAAATAGTATGAATATTGTTTTTAGACGTTCGATACTTATTTATCTTATTATTAATTACCATAACGCCGTTTCTCCGCGGGGGTAGGCAGAGAGGATAGAGCGCCATACTCTTCTGTCTTGACACACAATTCTCGCCTCACTTACATTCATACATCTTCTCATACAAGCTCGCTGATTGTTGAGCCTTCGAACAGAACCATCCTCCGTTAACTGGTTTACCTGATCGTGCCAAGTCTTCCACGGACGTCTTCTATTTCTGGTGCCACAACACTTGATTATATTGGTTAGTTTTTGTACGATTTTAATTTTGAAAAATTCTACAAGTAGGTGAATACGCAATGTATTTAAAAACATGAATTATTCCTTCTTATTCTTCTTATTTTCCTATCAAAACACTTTTTATAGTTTTATTAAGTGTGTTAAGATTTTTTTTTTCTTCTGAAAATTGACAACAGAGTACTGCGTCTCTGATACGTCTGCTGCCGGGCGGCAGCTGTGCGGGTAAGCTAGTCATATATATTAAAATAATAGACCCTATTTCGCGATGTTTATATGTTTATATGTAACCGATTTTGTCACACACGTTTTGGTTAATATATCGCTTATTAGGCGTTCTATCCGCATTCTGATATTTTTCCCAGACGTCCGAAGGTTGACTGAGTCTTTACATCTTTTTCTTTTTATTCTTCTTTTTCTCCTCTATTTGTTACAACTGTTTTAGTTTGGTGATTTTTGGAAATTTTAACTTTTTAATTAGCCTAACTTTTTTTTCATTCGCTTATAACTCTGCGAGTTTAAGAGCTAAAATCATTTTAATATTTTTTGGCAATTGCCACCGATGAGTAGTATCGTTACACACTTTTTTTTAAATTCTTCGTCTTCTAATTTTCTTATGAAACCTGATTTAGTGAAATTTCGTATTTTTCAGCTTTTCTCTGCGAATTTACGACCAAAATATAATTTTATTACATCTGTGCATACATCACAATGGAATATAATTTATTTTCGTATTTGTTAGCTTCTATCGTTTAAAATTCACCTTTAAAATCTAAAAAACGCGTAATTTTTATATGAAAAATCGACGTACCTACCTACATACAAATGAAAGAAAATGAAAAAAAAGAAAATCCTTGATATTTTCTTAATAAACGCAACACTTCATATTTTCAAGCAGCAACCGTGGGCTGTAATTGGTCAATACCCTCATTGGTTACATTTCATACATGGCTGCCTGAAAATTAAATAAACAGCTGTTTTACCTGTCATTATTGCAGTGCGTAATTTTCGCGCAATTTTTTTTTTGACGTTTCAAATGTATGACTTTATTTCGACTCGGCATTGTAATAAACAGCTGTTGATTTTCGCGCATTTTTTTATGTCAGGTATCGACATCCAGATTTCACAGCTTGCAATAGTCATAGATATTTTATATTTTCCCGCACAAGATAAAATTGATGTTTTCACTCCGGAATTCGGTTAATTGTGGTGAAATACATACAATTTTTCTATACGTTTTTTTCGATTTTTATAGGTTAGGTCTAGAATGACACAATGATGATTTTTTAAATGCGTCATTGAATTAATTATTATTTCGCAGTTGTACACGTGACTTAAGTACGTCTGCCTTACTACAGACCGGTCGAAGGAGTTAGTTCTTTTACGCGTCTGTTATTCAATATTTAAATTGAATACTTCTGGTGATAGATAAACCTGTAACTTACTTACTTACCTATCATCGCGCCGTTTCCTCGCGGGGGTAGGCAGAGGATAGAGCGCCATACTCTTCTGTCCTGACACATAATTCTCGCTCATCCACATTCATACATCTTCTCATACAAGCTCGATGAGTGATGGATTATTATTCTTCTCTTTTATTTTTCTTCTTCTTTTCCTTTCAAATCACTTTTTATAATTTTATCAATGAGTATTAACAAAATGTTTGTTTTTTTTAAAACCTGGAATGATGGGTTGGTTGTGTATATCGGCTCTGTTTTTTACAATTTTAGGATGCCGAGAATAGTGGTATTTTTTTACGTGGTAAGTAATCTAACCTAACCTTTCTCAAAGATCAACACGCCTTTGACCATCTCGGGTTGTTAGTTGTGTACGTCGGCTCTGTCGCTTTTGAAAAATCGACGTACCTACCTACATACGAATAAAATGTAGAACATTTTTTTCAGACTTATTAATCAAACGCAACCGTCTATATTTCAAGCGATAATCGAAGATTCTTATTGTAGGAGCTCTGATTCGTTGATTTAAAAAATGGCCGCCTGAAAACTGTGAATGATCAGCTGTTTTACCTGTGCCATAATTTTAGCGCGCTTTTTTGACGTTTTAAATTTTCACAAAATGGTCGCTGAATAAACATCTGTTTTATGTCATTCAATTTAACCTTAAGCTATGACTTTGACGTTTCTGGTCAGCCATGTTTTTTTTGAGCCATGAAATGAATTCGATAGAGGTTAGTAAGATGTCGAAATGATTTTTGGGAAACGTGTAAAAATTGTACACGTGGTTAATAGGAATTTGGTTAATTATGGTGAAGTCATACATTATACTTAGAAAAATTTTCTGTACGTTTTTTTGGATTTTTATAGGTTATGTCTAGAATGACACAATGATGATTTTTTAAAAGCGTAATTGAATTAATTATTATTTCGCAGTTGTACACGTGACTTAAATATGCCTGTCTTACTACAGACCGGTCGAAGGAGTTAGTTCTTTTACGCGTCTGTTATTCAATATTTAAATAGAACAGTTCTGGTGATAGATAAACCCGTAACTTACTTACCATCACACCGTTTCCGGGGTAGGCAGAGAGGATAGAGCGCCACACTCTTCTGTCCTGACACATAATTCTCGCCTCAACCACATTCATACATCTTCTCATACAAGCTCCATGAATGATGGATTATTATTCTTCTTTTTTATTTTTCTTCTTCTTTTTCTGTCAAATCACTTTTTATGGTTTTATCAATGAGTATTAACAAAATGTTTGTTTTTATTAAAACCTGGAGAGATGGGTTGATGGTTGTATATGTCAGCCCTGTTTTTTACAATTTTAGGATGCCGAGAATAGTGGTGTTTTTTTTTTACGTGGTTAGTAATCTTACCTAACGCTTCTCAAAGATCAACAGGCCTTTGACCCTTTTGGGTTGTTAGTTGTGTACGTCGGGTCTATTTTTTACAATTTTGGGATACCGAGAAGTGGTATTTTTTTTAGGTGCACGGGGTGAGTCTGTGTAGCTCCTGCACAATTTCTTCACCACCCCTTAGGTTGTTGGCTATGTACGTCGGCTCTGTTTCTTCCAATTCTGGGATACCGAGAAAAGTGTTTTTTTTTTTTTGTTGGGTGAGATTGAAAACAGAGTACTGCGTCTCTGCAGGATACGTCTGCTACCGTGCGGTAGCTGTGCGGGCATGCTAGTCATATATATTAAAGTTATAGGCCCTATTTCGTGTTGTTTATATGTCACAACCGGCTAGGTAGTCACACCGCGCGATCGCTTTTTAGGGGCTTTCCCGCCAGATATCTGGGTATTTTTTATTTTTGCCAGACGGCCGAAGGCCGACGTAAACTTTTCGCCATAGACACTTTTTCTCCACCGCCGCTCCTCGATTTATCGCGACCGTTTCGGTTTGGCCAAATTCTAGCTATTTTATATTTTTATTTAGCCTAACTTTTACATTTTCGCTCACAACTCTGGGAATTTAAAAGCGATAATTATTTTTAAATATTCGGGCGACGGCCCGCGGCCGACCGCATCGCCGGGCGTACTTTATAAATTTTTCCCGCTTTTAGTTTTTTCGCAAAACTCGAAAAAGTGAATTTCATTTTTTTCACGTTTTCTCCGTAACCTTTGGATGAATTAATTATTTTTATATTTTAGGAGATAGATCGAGACGCTCCAGAATTTATTTCAAAGATAACAAACTCCTATAATTTAACCGACGTCTTTTAAATGTAAAAAACGCGAAAAAAAATGTGAAAATTTTATCAGAGTACCTAAAATTGTAAAATTATTAACACGACTTACCCCAAATACCGGTTGTCGAAATTTTTCTCAAGTCTATGGCCATAACTCGAAGGCCGTAACGAATTCTTATTCGCCGGACAATTTGATTCGTCGACGAAATTCGGCCTTCCATTGGCTGGACAAATTGATTGGTCCTCAAGCTTGCAGTTCATTCGCCGAAAAAAAATATTGGGCGTTGGTATTTTTTTATTGGTTATAATAATATTCACGCAAAATGGGCGCTAATTATATTATTGATAACAGCTGTTTATGTCAAATTTTTTTAACCTAAAATATAGTTTGACAGTTGTGTCAAGACGGCCATGCTGACGTTTTGACTTACGAAATGAATTCGATAGAGGGCAGTAATATGTGGAATTGGTATTATAGGTTTTTTGAATATATTAGTTAGTTTAAGAGCGATTTTAATTTTTTTAAATGCTATTGATAGCTAAATTTATATTAATTTATTTAGTAAAAATTAATTTATTATTTAAACACACTACTAAATGTATTGATGATTTTAATTATTTTTTAGAGTTAATTAATTTTTTTACGGAAAAGAATTATACCGAGAAAAATTATATTTTTTCTCTTGGGTTGCCGGCTATGCTGGCTATGCTTGCCGTTAGAAGCATCGCCGATTGTCGAGGCTTCTAACGGAACCATCCTCCGTTAACTGGTTTACCTGATCGTGCCAAGTCTTCTACGGACGTCCTCTATTTCAGGTGCCAACAACACTTACTTACTTACCATCACGCCGTTTCTCCGCAGGGGTAGGCAGAGAGGATAGAGCGCCATACTCTTCTGTCCTGACACAAAATTTTCGCCTCATTCACACTCATACATATTCTCATACAAGCTAACCGATTGTCGAGGCTTCTAACAGAACCATCCTCCGTTAACTGGTTTACCTGATCGTGCCAAGTCTTCCACAGACGTCCTCTATTTCAGGAGTCATAAACACTCGATTAATCCAACAGTATCAACTTCTTACTTACTTACTTACTTACCATCATGCCGTTTCCCCGCAAAGATAGGCAGAGAGGATAGAGCGCCATACTCTTCTCTCCTGACACACAATTTTCGTCTCATTTACATTCATACATCTTCTCATACAAGCTAACCGATTGTCGAGGCTTCTAACAGAACCATCCTCCGTTAACTGGTTTACCTGATCGTGCCAAGTCTTCCACAAAATAAATAAAATATTTATGAATTAATTTTAAATGTTTTTTTTTTATGTAAACATTTTTTTGAAATACAGCGCTTGAAAAGTCGTTGAAATACGTTGAAATTTCTTAAGAATAAGAAAGTCCATTTTAAAATTGAAATTTTTTCGCGATGTTTTTTTTTATGGCCGGCCAATGTTTTGTAAAAATATGTTTTTTAAACTTTTATCGATAAGAGTGGTATTTTCAGTGCCGTTCATTGGACGAGTGATCCGATTCGTCCATAACCCTGGCCGTTTATTGGCGGAAGGCATTGATTGGTTTAAAGATATAGTAATATTCATGCATTGGTTATAATAATATTCATGCAAGATGGCCGCTAATTATATTATTGATAACAGCTGTTTCATATAAAAAAAAATTAAAAATTGGTATTATAGGTGCGTTAAGTGCGATTTTAATTTTTTTAAATGCTATTGATAGCTAAATTTATATTAATTTATTTAATAAAAATTAATTTATTATTTAAACACACTTTATGGTTTTATTAAATATATTGATGATTAAAAATATTATTTTTAACAAAAATATTATTTATAACAAAAGTATAAATACAAACTGTGGCACCCCGGTTATTCCGAACCCGGTTAATCTGATTCTGGTTAATCCGATCCAGGTTAATCTGACCGTGGTTAATCCGACATCGGTTAATCCGACACCGGTTAATCCGTCACCGGTTAATTCGACAATGGTTAATCAGACACCGGTTAATCCGACACCGGTTAATCCGACACCGGTTAATCCGACACCGGTTAATTCGACAATGGTTAATCCGACACCGGTTAAACCGACACCGGTTAATCCGACACCGGTTAATCCGACACCGGTTAATCCGACACCGGTTAATTCGACAATGGTTAATCCGACACCGGTTAATTCGACAATGGTTAATCCGACACCGGTTAATCCGACACCGGTTAATCCGACACCGGTTAATTCGACAATGGTTAATCCGACACCGGTTAATCCGACACCGGTTAATCCGACACCGGTTAATCCGACACCGGTTAAACCGACACCGGTTAATTCGACAATGGTTAATCCGACACCGGTTAAACCGACACCGGTTAATCCGACACCGGTTAATCCGACACCGGTTAATCCGACGTCGGTTGATCGGACACCGGTTAATCCGTCACCGGTTAATCCGTCACCGGTTAATCCGACACCGGTTAATCCGTCACCGGTTAATTCGACAATGGTTAATCCGACACCGGTTAAACCGACACCGGTTAATCCGACACCGGTTAATTCGACAATGGTTAATCCGTCACCGGTTAATTCGACAATGGTTAATCCGACACCGGTTAATCCGACACCGGTTAATCCGACACCGGTTAATCCGACGTCGGTTAATCCGATACCGGTTAATCCGTCACCGGTTAATCCGACACCGGTTAATCCGACACCGGTTAATCCGTCATTATCATCGTTTAAATTACCACCTTCTTCTTTGATTTTCACAAACGTCGTAGAGGATAGTACGCCGCACAGTCCAGATAATTGGAATGCTGCCTATTATTATTTTTAAATTCAAATTAGTATGAATATTTTGAAAAGAGTGTTTTGCGTCATTCAAGTCTTATTAAACATATCGTGTTGGATATAAGTATAATATGCCTGAGAGTTGGCAATTGGTGTAACGCACAGCTAATAATTTGAATTAAAGAGATATGTGTATATATTAAAGAGACGCCTGGTTGACTGCAATCGAAATAGCATTGGCGTTAGTTTTAGTATACAACAGGAGTTTATATATTATTATAGCTCTATTATTGTATTTATATGAACACTTTTTTTTATTATATTGGTTAGTTTAAGTGTGATTTTTTTTTAATTTACTTAATTTTCTCTATTATTATTATGTATGAGTATGTCTATTATTATTTTTAAATTCAAAATAGTATGAATATTGTTTTTAGACGTTCGATACTTATTTATCTTATTATTAATTACCATAACGCCGTTTCTCCGCGGGGGTAGGCAGAGAGGATAGAGCGCCATACTCTTCTGTCTTGACACACAATTCTCGCCTCACTTACATTCATACATCTTCTCATACAAGCTCGCTGATTGTTGAGCCTTCGAACAGAACCATCCTCCGTCAACTGGTTTACCTGATCGTGCCAAGTCTTCCACGGACGTCTTCTATTTCTGGTGCCACAACACTTGATTATATTGGTTAGTTTTTGTACGATTTTAATTTTGAAAAATTCTACAAGTAGGTGAATACGTAATGTATTTAAAAACATGAATTATTCCTTCTTATTCTTCTTATTTTCCTATCAAAACACTTTTTATAGTTTTATTAAGTGTGTTAAGATTTTTTTTTTCTTCTGAAAATTGACAACAGAGTACTGCGTCTCTGATACGTCTGCTGCCGGGCGGCAGCTGTGCGGGTAAGCTAGTCATATATATTAAAATAATAGACCCTATTTCGCGATGTTTATATGTTTATATGTAACCGATTTTGTCACACACGTTTTGGTTGATATCTCGCTTATTAGGCGTTCTATCCGCATTCTGATATTTTTCCCAGACGTCCGAAGGTTGACTGAGTCTTTACATTTTTTTCTTTTCATTCTTCTTCTTCTCCTCTATTTGTTACAACTCTTTTAGTTTGGTGATTTTTGGAAAATTTAACTTTTTAATTAGCCTAACTTTTTTTTCATTCGCTTATAACTCTGCGAGTTTAAGAGCTAAAATCATTTTAATATTTTTTGGCAATTGCCACCGATGAGTAGTATCGTTGCACACTTTAAAAAAAAAACTTCTTCTTCTAATTTATTTGTGAAGCTTGATTAAGTGAAATTTCGTGTTTTTGAGCTTTTCTCTGCGAGTTTACGACCAAAATATAATTTTATTACATCTGTGCATACATCACAATGGAATATAATTTATTTTCGTATTTGTAAGCTTCTATCGTTTAAAATTCGCCTTTAAAATCTAAAAAACGCGTAATTTTTATTTGAAAAATCGACGTACCTACCTACATACAAATGAATTGAAGAAAATGCTTGATATTTTTTCTTAATAAACGCAACACTTCATATTTTCAAGCAGCAACCGTGGGCTGTAATTGGTCAATACCATCATTGGTTACATTTCATACATGGCTGCCTGAAAATTAAATAAACAGCTGTTTTACCTGTCATTATTGCAGTGCGTAATTTTCGCGCAATTTTTTTTTTGACGTTTCAAATGTATGACTTTATTTCGACTCGGCATTGTAATAAACAGCTGTTGATTTTCGCGCGTTTTTTATGTCATGTATCGAGATTCAGATTTCACAGCTTACAATAGTCATAGATATTTTATATTTTCCCGCACAAGATAAAATTGATGATTTCACTCCGGAATTTGGTTTATTATGGTGAAATCATACATTATACTTAGAAAAATTTTCTGTACGTTTTTTTGGATTTTTATAGGTTATGTCTAGAATGACACAATGATGATTTTTTAAAAGCGTAATTGAATTAATTATTATTTCGCAGTTGTACACGTGACTTAAATATGCCTGTCTTACTACAGACCGGTCGAAGGAGTTTGTTCTTTTACGCGTCTGTTATTCAATATTTAAATAGAACAGTTCTGGTGATAGATAAACCCGTAACTTACTTACCATCACGCCGTTTCCGGGGTAAGCAGAGAGGATAGAGCGCCACACTCTTCTGTCCTGACACATAATTCTCGCCTCAACCACATTCATACATCTTCTTATACAAGCTCCATGAATGATGGATTATTATTCTTCTTTTTTATTTTTCTTCTTCTTTTTCTGTCAAATCACTTTTTATGGTTTTATCAATGAGTATTAACAAAATGTTTGTTTTTATTAAAACCTGGAGAGATGGGTTGATGGTTGTATATGTCAGCCCTGTTTTTTACAATTTTAGGATGCCGAGAATAGTGGTGTTTTTTTTTACGTGGTTAGTAATCTTACCTAACGCTTCTCAAAGATCAGCAGGCCTTTGACCCTTTTGGGTTGTTAGTTGTGTACGTCGGGTCTATTTTTTACAATTCTGGGATACCGAGAAAAGTGGTATTTTTTTTAGGTGCACGGGGTGAGTATGTGTAGCTCCTGCACAATTTCTCCACCACCCCTTAGGTTGTTGGCTATGTACGTCGGCTCTGTTTCTTCCAATTCTGGGATACCGAGAAAAGTGTTTTTTTTTTGTTGGGTGAGATTGAAAACAGAGTACTGCGTCTCTGCAGGATACGTCTGCTACCGTGCGGTAGCTGAGCGGGCATGCTAGTCATATATATTAAAGTTATAAGCCCTATTTCGTGTTGTTTATATGTCACAACCGGCTAGGTAGTCACACCGCGCGATCGCTTTTTAGGGGCTTTCCCGCCAGATATCTGGGTATTTTTTATTTTTGCCAGACGGCCGAAGGCCGACGTAAACTTTTCGCCATAGACACTTTTTCTCCACCGCCGCTCCTCGATTTATCGCGACCGTTTCGGTTTGGCCAAATTCTAGCTATTTTATATTTTTATTTAGCCTAACTTTTACATTTTCGCTCACAACTCTGGGAATTTAAAAGCGATAATTATTTTTAAATATTCGGGCGACGGCCCGCGGCCGACCGCATCGCCGGGCGTACTTTATAAATTTTTCCCGCTTTTAGTTTTTTCGCAAAACTCGAAAAAGTGAATTTCATTTTTTTCACGTTTTCTCCGTAACCTTTGGATGAATTAATTATTTTTATATTTTAGGAGATAGATCGAGACGCTCCAGAATTTATTTCAAAGATAACAAACTCCTATAATTTAACCGACGTCTTTTAAATGTAAAAAACGCGAAAAAAAATGTGAAAATTTTATCAGAGTACCTAAAATTGTAAAATTATTAACACGACTTACCCCAAATACCGGTTGTCGAAATTTTTCTCAAGTCTATGGCCATAACTCGAAGGCCGTAACGAATTCTTATTCGCCGGACAATTTGATTCGTCGACGAAATTCGGCCTTCCATTGGCTGGACAAATTGATTGGTCCTCAAGCTTGCAGTTCATTCGCCGAAAAAAAATATTGGGCGTTGGTATTTTTTTATTGGTTATAATAATATTCACGCAAAATGGGCGCTAATTATATTATTGATAACAGCTGTTTATGTCAAATTTTTTTAACCTAAAATATAGTTTGACAGTTGTGTCAAGACGGCCATGCTGACGTTTTGACTTACGAAATGAATTCGATAGAGGGCAGTAATATGTGGAATTGGTATTATAGGTTTTTTGAATATATTAGTTAGTTTAAGAGCGATTTTAATTTTTTTAAATGCTATTGATAGCTAAATTTATATTAATTTATTTAGTAAAAATTAATTTATTATTTAAACACACTACTAAATGTATTGATGATTTTAATTATTTTTTAGAGTTAATTAATTTTTTTACGGAAAAGAATTATACCGAGAAAAATTATATTTTTTCTCTTGGGTTGCCGGCTATGCTGGCTATGCTTGCCGTTAGAAGCATCGCCGATTGTCGAGGCTTCTAACGGAACCATCCTCCGTTAACTGGTTTACCTGATCGTGCCAAGTCTTCTACGGACGTCCTCTATTTCAGGTGCCAACAACACTTACTTACTTACCATCACGCCGTTTCTCCGCAGGGGTAGGCAGAGAGGATAGAGCGCCATACTCTTCTGTCCTGACACAAAATTTTCGCCTCATTCACACTCATACATATTCTCATACAAGCTAACCGATTGTCGAGGCTTCTAACAGAACCATCCTCCGTTAACTGGTTTACCTGATCGTGCCAAGTCTTCCACAGACGTCCTCTATTTCAGGAGTCATAAACACTCGATTAATCCAACAGTATCAACTTCTTACTTACTTACTTACTTACCATCATGCCGTTTCCCCGCAAAGATAGGCAGAGAGGATAGAGCGCCATACTCTTCTCTCCTGACACACAATTTTCGTCTCATTTACATTCATACATCTTCTCATACAAGCTAACCGATTGTCGAGGCTTCTAACAGAACCATCCTCCGTTAACTGGTTTACCTGATCGTGCCAAGTCTTCCACAAAATAAATAAAATATTTATGAATTAATTTTAAATGTTTTTTTTTTATGTAAACATTTTTTTGAAATACAGCGCTTGAAAAGTCGTTGAAATACGTTGAAATTTCTTAAGAATAAGAAAGTCCATTTTAAAATTGAAATTTTTTCGCGATGTTTTTTTTTATGGCCGGCCAATGTTTTGTAAAAATATGTTTTTTAAACTTTTATCGATAAGAGTGGTATTTTCAGTGCCGTTCATTGGACGAGTGATCCGATTCGTCCATAACCCTGGCCGTTTATTGGCGGAAGGCATTGATTGGTTTAAAGATATAGTAATATTCATGCATTGGTTATAATAATATTCATGCAAGATGGCCGCTAATTATATTATTGATAACAGCTGTTTCATATAAAAAAAAATTAAAAATTGGTATTATAGGTGCGTTAAGTGCGATTTTAATTTTTTTAAATGCTATTGATAGCTAAATTTATATTAATTTATTTAATAAAAATTAATTTATTATTTAAACACACTTTATGGTTTTATTAAATATATTGATGATTAAAAATATTATTTTTAACAAAAATATTATTTATAACAAAAGTATAAATACAAACTGTGGCACCCCGGTTATTCCGAACCCGGTTAATCTGATTCTGGTTAATCCGATCCAGGTTAATCTGACCGTGGTTAATCCGACATCGGTTAATCCGACACCGGTTAATCCGTCACCGGTTAATTCGACAATGGTTAATCAGACACCGGTTAATCCGACACCGGTTAATCCGACACCGGTTAATCCGACACCGGTTAATCCGTCACCGGTTAATTCGACAATGGTTAATCCGACACCGGTTAATTCGACAATGGTTAATCCGACACCGGTTAAACCGACACCGGTTAATCCGACACCGGTTAATCCGACGTCGGTTGATCGGACACCGGTTAATCCGTCACCGGTTAATTCGACAATGGTTAATTCGACAATGGTTAATCCGACACCGGTTAATCCGACACCGGTTAATCCGACACCGGTTAATTCGACAATGGTTAATCCGACACCGGTTAAACCGACACCGGTTAATCCGACACCGGTTAATCCGACACCGGTTAATCAGACACCGGTTAATTCGACAATGGTTAATCCGACACCGGTTAATTCGACAATGGTTAATCCGACACCGGTTAATCCGACACCGGTTAATCCGACACCGGTTAATCCGACACCGGTTAATCCGACACCGGTTAATTCGACAATGGTTAATCCGACACCGGTTAATCCGACACCGGTTAAACCGACACCGGTTAATCCGACACCGGTTAATCCGACACCGGTTAATCCGACACCGGTTAATTCGACAATGGTTAATCCGACACCGGTTAATTCGACAATGGTTAATCCGACACCGGTTAATCCGACACCGGTTAATCCGACACCGGTTAATCCGACACCGGTTAATCCGACACCGGTTAATCCGACACCGGTTAATTCGACAATGGTTAATCCGACACCGGTTAATTCGACAATGGTTAATCCGACACCGGTTAATCCGACACCGGTTAATTCGACAATGGTTAATCCGACACCGGTTAAACCGACACCGGTTAATCCGACACCGGTTAATCCGTCACCGGTTAATTCGACAATGGTTAATCCGACACCGGTTAAACCGACACCGGTTAATCCGACACCGGTTAATTCGACAATGGTTAATCCGACACCGGTTAATTCGACAATGGTTAATCCGACACCGGTTAATCCGACACCGGTTAATCCGACACCGGTTAATCCGACGTCGGTTAATCCGACACCGGTTAATCCGTCACCGGTTAATCCGACACCGGTTAATCCGACACCGGTTAATCCGTCATTATCATCGTTTAAATTACCACCTTCTTCTTTGATTTTCACAAACGTCGTAGAGGATAGTACGCCGCACAGTGCAGATAATTGGAATGCTGCCTATTATTATTTTTAAATTCAAATTAGTATGAATATTTTGAAAAGAGTGTTTTGCGTCATTCAAGTCTTATTAAACATATCGTGTTGGATATAAGTATAATATGCCTGAGAGTTGGCAATTGGTGTAACGCACAGTTAATAATTTGAATTAAAGAGATATGTGTATATATTAAAGAGACGCCTGGTTGACTGCAATCGAAATAGCATTGGCGTTAGTTTTAGTATACAACAGGAGTTTATATATTATTATAGCTCTATTATTGTATTTATATGAACACTTTTTTTTATTATATTGGTTAGTTTAAGTGCGATTTTTTTTTAATTTACTTAATTTTCTCTATTATTATTATGTATGAGTATGTCTATTATTATTTTTAAATTCAAAATAGTATGAATATTGTTTTTAGACGTTCGATACTTATTTATCTTATTATTAATTACCATAACGCCGTTTCTCCGCGGGGGTAGGCAGAGAGGATAGAGCGCCATACTCTTCTGTCTTGACACACAATTCTCGCCTCACTTACATTCATACATCTTCTCATACAAGCTCGCTGATTGTTGAGCCTTCGAACAGAACCATCCTCCGTTAACTGGTTTACCTGATCGTGCCAAGTCTTCCACGGACGTCTTCTATTTCTGGTGCCACAACACTTGATTATATTGGTTAGTTTTTGTACGATTTTAATTTTGAAAAATTCTACAAGTAGGTGAATACGTAATGTATTTAAAAACATGAATTATTCCTTCTTATTCTTCTTATTTTCCTATCAAAACACTTTTTATAGTTTTATTAAGTGTGTTAAGATTTTTTTTTTCTTCTGAAAATTGACAACAGAGTACTGCGTCTCTGATACGTCTGCTGCCGGGCGGCAGCTGTGCGGGTAAGCTAGTCATATATATTAAAATAATAGACCCTATTTCGCGATGTTTATATGTTTATATGTAACCGATTTTGTCACACACGTTTTGGTTAATATCTCGCTTATTAGGCGTTCTATCCGCATTCTGATATTTTTCCCAGACGTCCGAAGGTTGACTGAGTCTTTACATTTTTTTCTTTTCATTCTTCTTTTTCTCCTCTATTTGTTACAACTGTTTTAGTTTGGTGATTTTTGGAAATTTTAACTTTTTAATTAGCCTAACTTTTTTTTCATTCGCTTATAACTCTGCGAGTTTAAGAGCTAAAATCATTTTAATATTTTTTGGCAATTGCCACCGATGAGTAGTATCGTTACACACTTTTTTTTAAATTCTTCGTCTTCTAATTTTCTTATGAAACCTGATTTAGTGAAATTTCGTATTTTTCAGCTTTTCTCTGCGAATTTACGACCAAAATATAATTTTATTACATCTGTGCATACATCACAATGGAATATAATTTATTTTCGTATTTGTTAGCTTCTATCGTTTAAAATTCACCTTTAAAATCTAAAAAACGCGTAATTTTTATATGAAAAATCGACGTACCTACCTACATACAAATGAAAGAAAATGAAAAAAAAGAAAAACCTTGATATTTTCTTAATAAACGCAACACTTCATATTTTCAAGCAGCAACCGTGGGCTGTAATTGGTCAATACCCTCATTGGTTACATTTCATACATGGCTGCCTGAAAATTAAATAAACAGCTGTTTTACCTGTCATTATTGCAGTGCGTAATTTTCGCGCAATTTTTTTTTTGACGTTTCAAATGTATGACTTTATTTCGACTCGGCATTGTAATAAACAGCTGTTGATTTTCGCGCATTTTTTTATGTCAGGTATCGACATCCAGATTTCACAGCTTGCAATAGTCATAGATATTTTATATTTTCCCGCACAAGATAAAATTGATGTTTTCACTCCGGAATTCGGTTAATTGTGGTGAAATACATACAATTTTTCTATACGTTTTTTTCGATTTTTATAGGTTAGGTCTAGAATGACACAATGATGATTTTTTAAATGCGTCATTGAATTAATTATTATTTCGCAGTTGTACACGTGACTTAAGTACGTCTGCCTTACTACAGACCGGTCGAAGGAGTTAGTTCTTTTACGCGTCTGTTATTCAATATTTAAATTGAATACTTCTGGTGATAGATAAACCTGTAACATACTTACTTACCTATCATCGCGCCGTTTCCTCGCGGGGGTAGGCAGAGGATAGAGCGCCATACTCTTCTGTCCTGACACATAATTCTCGCTCATCCACATTCATACATCTTCTCATACAAGCTCGATGAGTGATGGATTATTATTCTTCTCTTTTATTTTTCTTCTTCTTTTCCTTTCAAATCACTTTTTATGATTTTATCAATGAGTATTAACAAAATGTTTGTTTTTTTTAAAACCTGGAATGATGGGTTGGTTGTGTATATCGGCTCTGTTTTTTACAATTTTAGGATGCCGAGAATAGTGGTATTTTTTTACGTGGTAAGTAATCTAACCTAACCTTTCTCAAAGATCAACACGCCTTTGACCATCTCGGGTTGTTAGTTGTGTACGTCGGCTCTGTCGCTTTTGAAAAATCGACGTACCTACCTACATACGAATAAAATGTAGAACATTTTTTTCAGACTTATTAATCAAACGCAACCGTCTATATTTCAAGCGATAATCGAAGATTCTTATTGGAGCTCTGATTCGTTGATTTAAAAAATGGCCGCCTGAAAACTGTGAATGATCAGCTGTTTTACCTGTGCCATAATTTTAGCGCGCTTTTTTGACGTTTTAAATTTTCACAAAATGGTCGCTGAATAAACATCTGTTTTATGTCATTCAATTTAACCTTAAGCTATGACTTTGACGTTTCTGGTCAGCCATGTTTTTTTTGAGCCATGAAATGAATTCGATAGAGGTTAGTAAGATGTCGAAATGATTTTTGGGAAACGTGTAAAAATTGTACACGTGGTTAATAGGAATTTGGTTAATTATGGTGAAGTCATACATTATACTTAGAAAAATTTTCTGTACGTTTTTTTGGATTTTTATAGGTTATGTCTAGAATGACACAATGATGATTTTTTAAAAGCGTAATTGAATTAATTATTATTTCGCAGTTGTACACGTGACTTAAATATGCCTGTCTTACTACAGACCGGTCGAAGGAGTTAGTTCTTTTACGCGTCTGTTATTCAATATTTAAATAGAACAGTTCTGGTGATAGATAAACCTGTAACTTACTTACCATCACACCGTTTCCGGGGTAGGCAGAGAGGATAGAGCGCCACACTCTTCTGTCCTGACACATAATTCTCGCCTCAACCACATTCATACATCTTCTCATACAAGCTCCATGAATGATGGATTATTATTCTTCTTTTTTATTTTTCTTCTTCTTTTTCTGTCAAATCACTTTTTATGGTTTTATCAATGAGTATTAACAAAATGTTTGTTTTTATTAAAACCTGGAGAGATGGGTTGATGGTTGTATATGTCAGCCCTGTTTTTTACAATTTTAGGATGCCGAGAATAGTGGTGTTTTTTTTTTACGTGGTTAGTAATCTTACCTAACGCTTCTCAAAGATCAACAGGCCTTTGACCCTTTTGGGTTGTTAGTTGTGTACGTCGGGTCTATTTTTTACAATTTTGGGATACCGAGAAGTGGTATTTTTTTTAGGTGCACGGGGTGAGTCTGTGTAGCTCCTGCACAATTTCTTCACCACCCCTTAGGTTGTTGGCTATGTACGTCGGTTCTGTTTCTTCCAATTCTGGGATACCGAGAAAAGTGTTTTTTTTTTGTTGGGTGAGATTGAAAACAGAGTACTGCGTCTCTGCAGGATACGTCTGCTACCGTGCGGTAGCTGTGCGGGCATGCTAGTATATATTAAAATAATAGACCCTATTTCGCGATGTTTATATGTTTATATGTAACCGATTTTGTCACACACGTTTTGGTTAATATCTCGCTTATTAGGCGTTCTATCCGCATTCTGATATTTTTCCCAGACGTCCGAAGGTTGACTGAGTCTTTACATTTTTTTCTTTTTATTCTTCTTTTTCTCCTCTATTTGTTACAACTGTTTTAGTTTGGTGATTTTTGGAAATTTTAACTTTTTAATTAGCCTAACTTTTTTTTCATTCGCTTATAACTCTGCGAGTTTAAGAGCTAAAATCATTTTAATATTTTTTGGCAATTGCCACCGATGAGTAGTATCGTTACACACTTTTTTTTAAATTCTTCGTCTTCTAATTTTCTTATGAAACCTGATTTAGTGAAATTTCGTATTTTTCAGCTTTTCTCTGCGAATTTACGACCAAAATATAATTTTATTACATCTGTGCATACATCACAATGGAATATAATTTATTTTCGTATTTGTTAGCTTCTATCGTTTAAAATTCACCTTTAAAATCTAAAAAACGCGTAATTTTTATATGAAAAATCGACGTACCTACCTACATACAAATGAAAGAAAATGAAAAAAAAGAAAAACCTTGATATTTTCTTAATAAACGCAACACTTCATATTTTCAAGCAGCAACCGTGGGCTGTAATTGGTCAATACCCTCATTGGTTACATTTCATACATGGCTGCCTGAAAATTAAATAAACAGCTGTTTTACCTGTCATTATTGCAGTGCGTAATTTTCGCGCAATTTTTTTTTTGACGTTTCAAATGTATGACTTTATTTCGACTCGGCATTGTAATAAACAGCTGTTGATTTTCGCGCATTTTTTTATGTCAGGTATCGACATCCAGATTTCACAGCTTGCAATAGTCATAGATATTTTATATTTTCCCGCACAAGATAAAATTGATGTTTTCACTCCGGAATTCGGTTAATTGTGGTGAAATACATACAATTTTTCTATACGTTTTTTGCGATTTTTATAGGTTAGGTCTAGAATGACACAATGATGATTTTTTAAATGCGTCATTGAATTAATTATTATTTCGCAGTTGTACACGTGACTTAAGTACGTCTGCCTTACTACAGACCGGTCGAAGGAGTTAGTTCTTTTACGCGTCTGTTATTCAATATTTAAATTGAATACTTCTGGTGATAGATAAACCTGTAACTTACTTACTTACCTATCATCGCGCCGTTTCCTCGCGGGGGTAGGCAGAGGATAGAGCGCCATACTCTTCTGTCCTGACACATAATTCTCGCTCATCCACATTCATACATCTTCTCATACAAGCTCGATGAGTGATGGATTATTATTCTTCTCTTTTATTTTTCTTCTTCTTTTCCTTTCAAATCACTTTTTATGATTTTATCAATGAGTATTAACAAAATGTTTGTTTTTTTTAAAACCTGGAATGATGGGTTGGTTGTGTATATCGGCTCTGTTTTTTACAATTTTAGGATGCCGAGAATAGTGGTATTTTTTTACGTGGTAAGTAATCTAACCTAACCTTTCTCAAAGATCAACACGCCTTTGACCATCTCGGGTTGTTAGTTGTTTACGTCGGCTCTGTCGCTTTTGAAAAATCGACGTACCTACCTACATACGAATAAAATGTAGAACATTTTTTTCAGACTTATTAATCAAACGCAACCGTCTATATTTCAAGCGATAATCGAAGATTCTTATTGGAGGAGCTCTGATTCGTTGATTTAAAAAATGGCCGCCTGAAAACTGTGAATGATCAGCTGTTTTACCTGTGCCATAATTTTAGCGCGCTTTTTTGACGTTTTAAATTTTCACAAAATGGTCGCTGAATAAACATCTGTTTTATGTCATTCAATTTAACCTTAAGCTATGACTTTGACGTTTCTGGTCAGCCATGTTTTTTTTGAGCCATGAAATGAATTCGATAGAGGTTAGTAAGATGTCGAAATGATTTTTGGGAAACGTGTAAAAATTGTACACGTGGTTAATAGGAATTTGGTTAATTATGGTGAAGTCATACATTATACTTAGAAAAATTTTCTGTACGTTTTTTTGGATTTTTATAGGTTTTGTCTAGAACGACACAATGATGATTTTTTAAAAGCGTAATTAAATTAATTATTATTTCGCAGTTGTACACGTGACTTAAATACGCCCGTCTTACTACAGACCGGTCGAAGGAGTTTGTTCTTTTACGCGTCTGTTATTCAATATTTAGATTGAACAGTTCTGGTGATAGATAAACCTGTAACTTACTTACCATCACGCCGTTTCCGGGGTAGACAGAGAGGATAGAGCGCCACACTCTTCTGTCCTGACACATAATTCTCGCCTCAACCACATTCATACATCTTCTCATACAAGCTCGATGAGTGATGGATTATTATTCTTTTCCTTTATTTTTCTTCTTCTTTTCCTGTCAAATCACTTTTCATGGTTTTATCAATGAGTATTAACAAAATGTTTGTTTTTATTAAAACCTGGAGAGATGGGTTGATGGTTGTATATGTCAGCTCTGTTTTTTACAATTTTAGGATGCCGAGAATAGTGGTGTTTTTTTTTACGTGGTTAGTAATCTAACCTAACGCTTCTCAAAGATCATCAGGCCTTTGACCCTTTTGGGTTGTTAGTTGTATACGTCGGGTCTATTTTTTACAATTCTGGGATACCGAGAAAAGTGGTATTTTTTTTAGGTGCGCGGGGTGAGTCTGTGTAGCTCCTGCACAATTTCTCCACCACCCCTTAGGTTGTTGGCTATGTACGTCGGCTCTGTTTCTTCCAATTCTGGGATACCGAGAAAAGTGTTTTTTTTTTTTTGTTGGGTGAGATTGAAAACAGAGTACTGCGTCTCTGCAGGATACGTCTGCTACCGTGCGGTAGCTGTGCGGGCATGCTAGTGTTTATTTAAAATTTTGCATCATAAAATTGATTGCCCTGATTTATTAACTTTCACGTACTGCCAGAAATACTTGAATCATTTTACCTTATTATTGTAACAATATTGAGACGGTTGCTCGGTTTGATTCTCTATTACGCGTAACGCTTTGGGTAATGAGTATGCGGATGTAGCTGATGTATGGCACATAGCATTACCGGAATACAAAGGAATACCACAGGTATCGAAACATGTTGAATAATCAATAAATAGTGGTTAAAACAAAATATTTCTCTTTTTATTTATATGATATGTGGCCACAAAATAATTTTGCTAATATTGAGGACGCAATATTTTAAAGTTTATTATGTAGTTTACTGTGTGATATGCTATCAAAAGCGTTTCTCGACTCTATAAATATACCAATGCATTTGTATATATATATATATATTATATAGCCATTTGGTTCCCCATTAGTATTCAGCATTTCCTTGTGATCTTTGGTTTTACATATACATATTGCTGATGATCTCAACTCGCAACAATGCAGCCCTCTCAGTTACATTACCTGCAATGAGTTCGATATAGTAACCCCGAGGTTAGATGTTTTTATCAGCCATTGAAATTCGTAAGTTCCTACCGCGTGTATTGTACAAATCTATATTCCGGTGGGCACGGTGAACCGGAAAAACTGGCATTCGAGAAGCCTAATATTATAAATATCTGGAAACGGAACGAGTTAATTCTTAATTAAATACATCTTGGAAAGAGGAAATATCATACATTTTGTTGTTTATAAATTTGTGAAAAAATATATTTTTACATTTCTAATTGAATCACCTAATTGCTGTCTACATTATTCTAACTTTTCCACTTCGCCACATTTGATTTACTCTACTTAAATTTAAACTACTCTAGAGCGAAATCCATGTCGTACTAAAATAATAAATGAATACGAATAAAAAACAAAGGAAAATACGTTGATTAGTCTTTTCCATCAGTACTGGTAGGGTTATATGTATATATTTTCCTCTTACACAATCATATGTTTTGGATTAATTAAAGAAACGTACTATTCTTTATATAAGTACCTTGATGCTCGTTTATACTTTTTATTATCTGTTTTTTCCTGGAAAATTTGCCTCTCTAAATGGCGATCACCTCGTTTGATTTAAATTATGTTTATGTAAGCAGTAAGGGGAATTGTGTTATGTTGTAAAATAAAGTTTTGAGGCGTTATAAAAGAAAGAAGGGGTCACCACTTTGGAGAACAAGATATGGTGATGAGGTTAAGGAATCGTGATATATCGTATATTGAGCACATGACGTTTCAGGCTTCCTTTATGATTGCATGAATAATTGCATTGTGAACACGAATAATGTTTCTCCCCGAATGAGAAAGCACATAATATTTGTGATGATCCACATATAACCAACTCATAAAAAAATATGAATTCCGCGAAATTCCTAGAGCGGGTCGGTTAGGGGAGGGGGTAGCGGATAAGAGAACGGTGGGTCGGAGGTTGTGAACGCTTCTCTAGGCAGTCGGATTTGGAAGGGTGAGAGGGTCGCGCATGTGATCTGATTTTCCTTTTCGGGATTTACACCGTGAGTGTTTTAGGGATGATCGTGTGGGTTTCCGGGTCCGCAGAGATCATGTTCAAATTACAAATCTCAAGTGTGGTGACTCCAGGTTCCGGAGGGCAGACCAGGATCGGCGCAGACGCTGTGGACCAGATCCGCCAAAATACTAAGTTTATTTTTGCATGCTTATATACATAATTAAAACTACTAACGAATACTGCAGTGTGATTTGGATCATCGTGTAATTACTCATTCATGGTCTAATCGCTAGGCAACTTGATATTTATTTAATTACTGTTTTATTTATTTGAAACACCCACCTATAAGTTTTAGTTATAGTTTAGGACTCTCATCGTTTAGGACTAATTATTAACTACTTACTGGCCATGTAATAATCATGTACCTATGTACGTAATTATTTTTGTATTTAATTATCCGTGGAAATCTAGTAAAATCTCATAAATTCCATCATAGGCCTCAGCACACGCTGCCGGCACCATGGTGAGAGACAGGGCACATTTTATAAATTACATTTTCGATCTGAAGTAATGGCTTGTAGTTCGAAATAATAGAGTTTATCTGAGAATGGTTGTGTATTTATTTAACTTGAAATCGCACGATTGCATGTGTATGGAAATCACATTGCCTTTTATTATTGATATGGTACTAACAACCACTCCAAACTGAAATTATTCGAGAACCTTGCTCTCCTGTGATCAAAATAACAACAGTGTCGTGAGTTACAGAGTGTGATGCAGAGGAATTGTATGTCGGGATAGTATTTCGTCAAGTTCGGAGTGGTCTATAGTTGCTGAGGAGAGACACCGTTCTGGGCATTACTCGCGGAAATCATGCTGGTCATGATCATATACTTCGGTTGTAAGGACTAAATCGCATACATTAGCTAGCCATCCAAGAGGCGTTATCGGCATAAAGACGAAAGAGTCTGTCGATTGAATGCTGTCGCTTTATACCTTAGCCGAGACGTGAGTGGACGGTACGGATCCCAGAGTACCTCTTCGGACTTCTTGAGAGATGAGTCTATAAATGCGAATGTTGGGAAATTGTCATTTCACACCACATAGTGTGGGTATCTTAACGAAAGGACGAGAGGGAGACTTATACCAAAAGGCGTCAATTATTAACACATCTAACTGAATTGTTCCTGGCTCTATTTAAGATGCATTGAGGATCATCCTGGAGATAAACTAAACTATCCATGACGTATGTTCTCAGACGCACCCAGAGGATAGTAGTTTTCCCGAGAATCGTATTGTCATGTCACAATCAATCACAATTAATTACCTTCAGTGGTGGACGCGGCCTCGGATTGGCCACTTGCCTACCGATACTGAACAACAGCATATTGAAGATACAAGGACCTCGACCATGCAGATGCATGGTTCAAAATTGAATGAGTCATAACAAATGATATTATTCACTGAGACATCGGATGAATCAAAACTTTGGATCATCATGATAATCATCATTAACTTTTGAACGCGTGGGTGAGAGGGCTCGGGCTTAAGCACCAATCATCTACCGCGAATATGCACCAGGCGAACGGATTTCTTAATCTGGGGTTTTACAGGGGAGCCGAGCGAGCGCCATAGTCTGATATCTAGAGAACTTATCATCACGGAACATATTTGCCTAGCGAGGCAGGCACTTAGCATATCGCATGTTGTTTCACATGTCCATAATTTATGAACAGCTAGGCGACGCAACGAGGTAGCCATAGTCACGAGGACAAGTCTACGGGCAAGGTTGGTGACCTATGTATAATTTCTTCTACACTCTTACATTTTGGAATTAGAGGTAATAAATTGAAAACTAGTAAAATTAATATTATAACGAGTGCGCTCGGGTATCATACCGCATAATCAGAGGTTTTTCGCTATTTAATCACGTACTATAAGATAGTTGGTATATTTATTTTAACAATTGCTCTGTAGGTATTTGAACGGCTATAATATTTGGATGTTTGGAAACTTTAGATATTTGATAATTGAAAACGCGGATTACCACTAGATCGATCACGTTGGCCAAATTGAGATATTAAGCGTAAAAATATAAGATCTCCATACTGGCGATGGATTAACTAATAAATATAGGAAATTATAAATGTAGGACAGCAGTTTATGGAATCCCTAACAGTGGCGCTTGCGACCAGGAGCATTGCACATTATTTAGAATATCATTAACACAGGAAAATAAACGGATACTTTACATGTTTTAACGATCTTTTCTGATTGCAAGAATAATTGCACTAGGCACATGAAAATAGTTTCTCTCGTAGTGCGTAAGCACATGACTTTTTAAACATCCTTTATAATTAGATGAATAATTGCATTAAAAGCATATGATATTTTAAGAATCCTTTCTGATTACACGAAAAATTACACTGGGAACATGAAAGTAATTTCTCTGCAGTATGGATCAGCACATGTCTATTTCCTTTTAAATTGCACTGTGAACATGAATAGAGTTTCTCCTCAGAATGTGATATTTTAACTATCTTTTCTAGTTGCAAGAACAATTTCACTGTGAACATGACAATAGTTTCTCTCTGGTATGCGTAAGCATATGCCTATTTAAATCTCCTTTCCGATTACACGAATAATTGAAAAATAGTACAAAATAAAAACAATATGGAAAAAAAAGAAAAATACGATACAATCAACTCTTGATAAATTTATAATAAATTCTCTTTCAAATACGTACTTTTTATTACGTGTTATTTTCCCTCCTCTTTCGTACATTTCGAGTTTAGTATATTTTTGATGAACTAATCATATACGAAAGTCGAAGTATTAAAAATAGTTTTCATTCTTCCTATGTTTAATATGCAGCACAACCTCAGCACCAGAGAGTTTGCAGTGGAGTCGGGTACCATCTGGCAACAAATCCCGACAATGAGAATATTTTCCGATTCATATTTGATATCGGAGCTTTCCGCTCCCCCCGCCAGGTGCGCCGACACCATTGTTATTGATAAGGGTAGAATAATATCGCAAGACTGTCACTGGGGAGAAGGCTCCCCTCCCCTCCCCTGGGCGGAGATGTTTATATTGACATTTCGGAGATATGTCAAAATGTATTTGTTCGTTTACAGGTGTTGTTGGCAGGGCGTCTGATATTTCATTGTTTATTTTACAGGTTTCTTACAAAATAAGGGATATTTTTGTATGGAAGAATTGATTTCCTTGTGAAATAATAATTAATTTATCAATCATTATTCATTCGTCACTTCTTGTAAACTTCTCACCTCCATATTTAACCTATGATAATTTTTTCTTTACCTACGATTTGCATATATGATAATATGATAATATGATTATTGAAAGCCCTCGCGAAGATTTAACAATGTGTGGAAATACGTTGTAAAATAAAATAAGGGTTTTTGTATATTGTGAGGTACAAAGTGATGTATACAAATGGAGATGTGGATAAAAAGGCAGAGGAGCGAGGCGGATCGGAACTCGTGTCAAATCGACCGTCGGAGCGAGACTAGTGCAACTTCTCACGGTAGAAGCCTGCCACCCCGGGACGTCGAGAGCCGGGGAGGGCATAAATAATAGCATAACTTATTAGCATAAAAAATATGGAAAACTCACAGAGAACCATCAAGGATACCAGATATTGAAGAGTATATTTACTTACTTTAAATATTACAAAAAAAATCATAGAAATAAATACATATTTCAAAATATTCGTGATTAACTTTGTGGATGTTCATTGTAATTAACTTTTAATAAAATTTGTTTACTTCCTACCACTTTAATTATTTAATTAGCTGCGTCATCGTCAGTAATAAACTAAAAGTTAAACTACGAAGATAGACTATTGTCTACAGTCGGTGGAGGTATGAGAGCGGTGTTGGGGAGATGGAGGTTAACGATGAAAAGTGAAAGTGAATATCCCCAAGCTTAACGGAGCAACATCAGAAGAGTGGCGGGCAAAATATGAATGAAAGCAGAGATATTGGGGATATATGCTCCGTTAGGAACTGCAACCCACAAAAACAAGATAGGAACTTGAATCTGAACTGAATCTTTTCCGGGCCTCCATTAAGTGGGGTGTTCAGGTGGAAAATTCTGAGGAGACCGACTGCGGAGGAGGTCTGATCGGTTTTCGAGTCAGACCTCCCGGTGCGTTGCTTTCTGGATATTGTATGCCGGCATTGGTGTTCCGTGACCGTGAAGCTGCGAATGTTTTGTCTCGTCCACCTGAGTCTGCCTGTTTGCTCCCCGGCCCAGGAAGGGTCGTGCCTGCCTCAGTGCCAAGAATACCGTTCATATTAGTCATGTGTAAAATATTTGTTTACTGATATGTGTTGTTGTTTTGTGTACGTATACTTTATTATTAAATTAATACTATTTATTATTAAATTAATAATAAAGTGATCTTTTTCCGGGGGACAGAGAGCGATGTATTTCGTCTGACAGTCGTGTATTGTCGCTCTGTTACCTATGCAGCGTGCCAGTGGGACACGGTTGCCTTTTAGCATTATGAGTGACCTCTCCCTAGCTGACGATGACGATGACGACTGAATGAATGAATTAATGTACTGTATAGAAGATTTAAAAAATCACCTTAATTGTACGCTCATCTAAAAACAGGATTAAATTGGTTATTTCTAATTCTTTCAGCCAAAGTATTTTCTATTACTTTTTTTAGAAATTTTATTTCTGCCGCTTTGAGTCCTTAATCTTGTACGTACAGACAGTTTCCAAATCAAATGTTCATACGTGAGGGTTGTATTGATTAATATGTTAAGTTTCATTAAGGGATTGAGAATTCTTTATGGGGTTCTACTTTGCTTTTCATTTCCGAACAAACAAAACTGTTAATTAAGTAAACATTTATGTTACATACTACAATAATATTTCGTCGTTTCTTTTCTTCGTATCGGCTGTGATAGCAGTATCCGAACTAGCTTGCAAATTTTAAAAATTTGCAAGCTAGTTCGGTAAATAAATAGTGAATAAAAAAAATAAAAAAAACCGAAAAGCGAAATAAAATATTTTTTACATAGAAAATGTTTTGTCAGAGGCTTCTCGGGTAAAATATATCAAAAGGTTTGCGGATGAGGGTGCAATATATAAGAACGTTATTACGGATATTTAACATGTTTTTAGACGTTAACGAGGAATAAATAATTTCAAAAAACAAAAGAATATCATTTGATCTTGAAATAATATTCCGACGATGTTTGAAGAGACTAAAATTATTATCAAAATGATCTGCATACGAGGTGGGGCGGGGTGAACTAGAAAAACATATTCCATGCAGGTGTCGTATGAGACATGTGTCTGAGAAATGCAACGACGTCAGCCAGTGTATCAGTTAGATAACCTTTTCTCCACATTAATATAATAAATATATTGCGGGAATAAAATTCGAAAAGATAATAAATATTATACATCTGATTTTCAATATAAATGAACGATGGAATCCTTCTGTTAAAATTAAATGCCACGTTGGGCGAACTCGTGCAACCTTTACCGGGACTAAAGAGATGTTCTGCAGTCACGATCACAACTTTAGATAACGAATGCGAATAGTCAGATGCTACGTATTCTCGGTATTATTTTGTGTAATGGAAGCATTGACACTTACTGAAGAAATGACAAGCCGACTTGAAGTATTTGAGATGTAAGCTGGAGTGATGGAGTTATGAATGAAGATGTTACGGTTCGGACGAATAAAGAAAAATTAATTTTTAAAACAATAAAAATTTGAAAACTTTAATATTTCGGACACAGGGGAGTGTGAGGTCTTGCACCTAATCATGTAGAGAAATATTGTCGAAAGTCTGAGTCCTGGACGATGAAGTACATCATGGCTGAAGAATCTAAGGCATTGGTTCTTCAGCCAATATAAATAAATGTGAAGAATTTAGGCAAGTACACTACCTAAATATTAACAAATTCTTGAATACATTTATAATAAAAGAACAACTTGTAGTAAAAATGGAAAATACTATGTGAAGAACAATGTGGTTTTAGAAATAATCACTCGTGTGAAATGGCTCTCAATCTTATCCTAGAAGATTGGGAAAACGATTCTGATAAGGTTAAATATATCATTGCGATTTTCCTGGATTTTAAAAAAACTTTTGAAACCATCGACAGAGACATAATAATAAAAAAAATCGGAATAAGGGGAACATCTTCGAAATGTTTTAAGGAATATCTAAGTAATAGACACCAAACCGCTAAAGTAACCTTAATATCTGACTCCATTCCTATATCATTAGGGGACAAGGGTCAGTTCTTGGATCTATCCTTTTCATTATCTATATATATAAATGATATCGTAAATATGTTAAAATATTGCAAAATAAGAATATTTGCAGACGATGCACTCACATATATCGAGACAATTATGCAACTATACTGAATGAATGACTTAAATAATAAAGCAATATGGCTGAAGAAAAATAAATTAAAACTAAATATAAATGAAACTAAATTCGTGAACATTGAAAATAAAAGAATACCAATCAAACCAGCGATTATCATAGATGGTGAAAATCTGAAGGAAGTTACTGAAATTAAATATTTGAGAGTCGTAATAGATTGAAAATTTAATTTATCGCAAAATACAAGACACGTGACTAAAAAGATTGCTAAAAAAATTTCACTCCTATGAAGGGTCAGAAGATTCATTAGTACTGAGTCTCATCAAATAGTATACAATTCTGTTATCATTCCTCGCATCGACTACTGCAGAAACATTTTATTTTTGACTAATAAAGAATAATGTCAGTGTTGCGAAACAAAGCTTTGAGAATAATACTAAAAAAAATGGATATACTCGGATCAGTGCAATGCTGAAAGATCTGAATATGACTTTTAAGCAAAAAATATATTTAAATGTAGTGGTGTTTATTTATAAAATCCTCACTAAGAAAAATTGATGCAAATCAACATGAGCACGAACATCATATAAAAGGAGAAGATAGTCTGACACTGCCATCAGGAAGAATGCTAAATCTCAGAAATCGATGACCTAGTGCGATGAAGACTTTTAATGAAATGCCAAAAAACATAAAAAAGGTGGAGAAACTAAATAGATTCAAAATGAAACTAAGTAAATATGTGAAAGATACGTTGTACTAAAATAAACTATTTTGATCTTGTTTATAAGAGAGCATGTATAAAAATACTTATGTATGCACTATATTAAGATACCCGATGCTCGTCTAAAGTCCACAACAGAAAATGAAATAATATATATTAAATATTTTAATTATTCCATTTAGATTTAAATTCTTTTAATTTCCTTCATGACGTTGTCGGTCCCCGTCACTTCGGAGTAATGAAATTTGTCGTCCGACTGAATGCCCTTCGACACGGCGGCGCACGCGAGATGAGCGCAACCCGGTGGGCTACCCGGTAGCCAGATTGTTTGTCGGTAATTATCTCGGGGGGCGCCGGCGGTGGCGCTGAGGCGGCGAGGGCAGGGGCGGGGCGGCGCCGCCCATATCGACCCAGACTCCTGGCGGAGTGACGGCGGACTCCATTGTGACGGATAATATTTGTACACACGTGTCCAATGCTCGCTGTTTTGGCAACCTTGAGGAAGTTGCCATTTTATAATAAAACCGTCAGGGCAAACTGTTGTACCTTGTTGTACGCTCTTCACCACTGTTATTATCAAAAAAGGGAAGTAGTCTAACATAGCATTTACAACCAACTTTAAAAACAATAGTTTCGTATCTCGCAGTCCTAGTATAATATATAGCCTCAGTTTTTACCTAAATAAATACCTGATAAATTTTTAAGTTTGCACATTATATAATAACAATTACATTAATCATTTCACGATTATTCGTAAACCATTACATATAAAGCATTTTTCGTAATTTTATGATTATTGGTAATCGACGTTTTTAACCTAATTATATTTAAAGGTGGTCAAACAATCTCACGAGATTTGATAGAAAGAAACCATTGAACCGTGAAGCCATTGGCGAACTTCGCGAGCCAATGAGAGAAGTTCCATTTCCACGAGGGTAAAGGTCTCTAGAGTCTCTAGATCTTTTTAATAATCAGTTTCTGTTGGATCTAGTGACGTCATTAAAGTATACATGTAGATATATAGTGGAAGACAACCCTTGTGAAACATTTCTTTCTTGTAACGGGTTGCTGTTTTTTCTGCGAGCTGTCCATAGGACTTTCGTATCAGCGTCACATCGCTGATGCTCATGTCTTCCTATAATCTTTTATTCTTAGTATTTCAGGTCCTTTACAAATGTTGAAAAATAGGAGTCTACTGTTTTTGTTGAAGAGTTCCTGGTATGATAGAAAAAAAATGCCTTGCACCTAGAAGAAGAATATATGTATGAAAAGTAAAAACTTATAGAAGATAAGGTTTAAAAAGATTAAGCGTAGGATATAAATAATTAGGTATTTATAAAAGATTGATTTCAAAAGCACTGAAAAAAGGTTGGCTATTATTATTGATATCTTCAAAATGAAAGGTTTATCATTTTTATTTATCAGATTTATTTTTTGGAAGACATATTATTACGTATAAAATAGATTGTATTTCCGTTTCTTTTTATTCTTTCTCGATAATAATAACAATACAATAAAATAAAAACTCGAGGTGTGTTTGCACGGCAAATTTATCAAGAGTACTGCTTAGAACGTTAACGCAGGCGTCTTCTATAGGCACATTATTAATACTGCCTACTTGCTATTTACAAGGTGTGGTGGATGTAATACATAAGGACACGAATTTTTATATATGAAATAATGTGGGAACTGGTCGGATGATCAGGTAGTCGGCACATAAGAAATGTTGTATTAGGGGATTTATGTACTTGTTTGTTTGCAGGTAGATGGATTCCCGGTTATACACGTCCATAACACCTGCAAAAGATTTTTTGAATTTATAAAACGCATAATTTTTTAGAAATATAAGCAAGGAGAACCGAAAGAAAGTAATATCAAAACACATGGTTATGAAATAGGTCCTTACATTCTTAGGGTCCAAACATTTTTTCTTACTAAGAATACTTATGGTACCGCCATTAAATTTCTTTACTCTAATAGTCCTTATTCTAATGATAACTTCACTCAGCGATAACTTCGATGGGTTGACCACGTAGTCAGGGCGCTTAAAACCAGACTACCGAAGAAGCGGCCAACAAAACGCTTCAATCACTCTCTAAAAACGAAGCTTAAGAGCGTTCTTGTGAACTAGATGCAGGAGATAGGTACTGGAGGGCAATGCTATACGGTGGCACCCAACACTTCGAAGAAGAAAGCCGACAGGATGTAAGACAAAGATAGGGTAGAGCAAATGGGGCGCAGATGTCAGCCCGCAGCCGCTCTTTCCATGCCCAAGGTGCTCCAAAACTTGAAGATCCAGGATTGAACTCTTCAGTTATCTGAGGACCTACAATCATTAAAAATAATCTTGCTTGGACGTGAGACACAGCTGATGATAATTCTTTAATTGACATTTTTAATGTTGCTTGTTTGTTATCAGATTTGACAGGTGGTGACTCGGCGACGATTTGATTGAATATGTATCTGTTCGATCTTTATGGCTACCCAACGTTCGCCGGTCGCCGTGTGCGCGTTATGTTAACGCGACATATATAATGGTACCTGTCTATTACCTACCCATTATCCCCTCCCCTTATACCAGAACTTAATCTTTTTCTGTTGTTGTGTTCTCTATGGTTTTTTGGATCAGTTGGAGTTAAAACTTTGAACCGACAGTTATTGTTTACCAGTGTGGTACGGTAGACTGTGAAACTGTATTCATTATCGTCCTTTATGCGTGTTTCGGTTTATCGCTGTACGTGCCGAAACCTGTACATCTTACTATTGTGCGTGGTGCTTGTTGCATAAAATTTCGCGCTATCATCGAATTATATGTCCAAGAGAACTTCGTGCGGAACAATGGAATGCGTGTCCTGGAGTCAGCAGATTTGTGGATCTAGTGGAGAATCCAGAGAATTTAGATTTTACAAAATTTCACAGGTGGGTCGTGTTTTCTGGTTCTGGGTAGTCCTTCAGCCCGCCCTGTTTCCCAATCCTGTTCCTCTCCCAAATTCCTTTCAACCGTTTTACATTTCGTATTTTTTCAAGTCTCTCGTTCAGACTTACAATCATTTTACTTTCGTATAATAATAACCATGAAATATAAAGGAATATAATTTTAGCTCTACTACTGGCTGCAATGACCCTTTTCCCTATTATTTCTTATTAACTCTCTTCTTACCCTCGAGTTCATTTATTTACTACCACGTTCCAAACTATGGACCTAAATATCCTCTTCGTGTATCTAACTGCAGGATAGGAGCCCAAAACAGTTTTATTCTGTCGTCTTACAAATCGAACTTTGACACATTTAAGGGTTTTGTATTAATACCGCTATTGTGGCTATTTCATATGCGACAAAGCCTTTACCTGTATTTTGCTGCTAGTGGCTAGTGTAATAAGGCAAAGGTGATTTTTTTGTCTATTCACATAATTATTATTCCAACATAGCCGGCTTCCCTCGATTAGTTACATATTTATCTCACAAACTTTTTGTAGAGATATTAATCCCTAAAATCTCTCATACATCTTTCAGTACATCTCTTACATTCGCAGCTTAGCCACCGTATCAATTTCATATGAGGCAAGCGTTCACAAATTTTTTTATCGCTCAACTTAAAACATTCCAAGAGAATACTGGAGAACTGAATAAAAAATTCAACTGCACTCGTAACAGCAACAGACGGACGTTGACTTTTATGCATGTATAAGTAAATATCTTACATACGGGGAATTTATTACTGAATTTGATAGGTGTCTTTGTAGACTGTGGTTGGCCTTGTTAGTTATTGATAGATTACGCAATGATTCACATACTAAAGCAGGAAAAGACCAAAAAAATAGTTAGTATCATTTAAAAAGTTCGAGAGATCATTTAACTTTAATGAAACCATTACGCCCGTATTTTTAAACCTGTTTTGTTTTTTATTACATTATTTGAGTTATATGGGTTTTTCTATATTATTTTTTACAAACATATGTATAATATTTACTTTTTCCTTTTTCATACGTTAGTAAGGTGTGTTATGATTAAATGCCAGTACACATTAATCATACTTCATCGAGTGAATATTTTTTGTCACTAATAATATTCTCTGCTGTTTCTCCTCAATAATACCTCAGATACTTTGGCAGTTCTTGCAGTTGACAACTCTTTTATTATTGAAGAATAAATGATTGGGGTATCTGTTTAGAGTTTTTTAAGTAAATCTATTGTATTCAATAGGAATTTTATTATGCAAAAGTAAAATAAATCAACACTTTAAAAAGTAAGTATTATAAACTTAGTTTTGCATAGACCGGAGTTGTTTACATGAACAAAGAAAAGTTAAAGAGTTTTTATCTTAGTTTCTTCTGTTATTTAAATTTTTGAACCTATGTCCTTTAAACATTAAGTCTTTGTATATAATAAGATACAACCTTGTAGTATTGGGCCAGCGATATGTTTGTCAGCTTAAAAATAAAATATTTGAACAAAGAAACAAAGAAGTGTATCACGTATGCAAGGCGACTATAGGCCAACATGGGCCAGTGTTCGATACAATACAGGTAAGCATGTGAAACAAAAAGGTTAAATTAGTCTTCAGTTGTTTATTTACTAAAAATGACTGAGTAGGAGTAGCAGGAGTAAGCAGTGATCTACATCTGATGCTGGAAGTGCGCCTGAATGAATAAAGATCTGGCTTCAAAATTCAACGTAGCCTTGACATCTGGGGCAAAATTCCCCGTCCAATGACACATCGTTTCACACCGCAAAGTAGCCATCCTTAAGGATAGCGTTTGGTAGCATTTAAATTTTCCAGTAGTGGTGCCTCACCACTGTACTTACCTACGTGCTTAACATTTCCTGTGTTGAATGAAGAGATTAATGAGTTTGAGGCGAACAGTTAACGCCACCTGCGGCCCTCCAGTCGAAGCTACATTGAGCGTGACGCTAGGTCAGCGAGCGACCTTCGACGCGCGGTCGCCAGAGACTGCGTCACCGTGTCAGGCACCATAGTTCCAGAGGCCGAAAAGTGGTGAGACGGAGCGAGAAGGGTTCTGCAGCCTTGAGAGACGCCATTCCCTCTCGTACACCAGGCCGGACCGGCAGCTTTTATTGTGTTTTCTTTACTTCGTAAAGTATTGTACTTTATTACTTAAAATTATAGTGATCTTTTTATCAGACAATTTATAACCAGATTGTACTTTATAATAAATGGTGAGACAAAATCACAGGTACGCAGTTTGTATTTAAACACCCACGATGCTTGCTCTCCTCACCTTCCGATCTTCCCTCTCATCTTAACATGAATATTAATTTATATATAATAATTTAAAATTGTATATATCCGTTGAACAAATAAATTATGATTTTCTTATGAGCGCTCTTCATTTAACTGGCATGTCGTGTAGAAGAACTTTAAGTGATTTAGTTAAAATAGTAAATGACATGCTGGACGCCCTTAATTTAACTGATTTGATTGTATACAACGTTCCCGCGCGAAGTACCAGGTCGTCAGCGCTGTTCCATGTAAATACATCACATACTAATTTTTATAAGAATCCACCCACATAGAGGACAATTTATAGGAATGCACCCACACAGGCTTGGGAACGATTTCGGTCTTGTAGATATATTCCGATGTTCAATGTTTAAACTTGCTTAACTTTTCATTTAAAAAATAAATAAATTTAATTCATTTCTGTTTTCTGTATATTCCACGCTGCTCGCGTAACTTGCACGTATATTTTAATTTTATTATTAATTTTGCAAAAGCCCACAAGGGCGTGAATACAATATGAATAAATAATAATAATTAATCACAAATCACTAAAAGTGGTTTCGACATTCACTCGGCTAAAAGCAATTTTTTTAAAATCATTTTTATATATTCCCGGTCGGTTTCCGTCCCGCCACGCGCCGGTACTGGCTTCTCTCATCCTCTAAACGTTTTGCACCTTCCACCAGTTTTTGTCTCCATTCCTTTTCACAAAATCTAATTCATCACTCGCTCTCCTCACCTCTTCATCACAGTCCGTCTCCCCGTCTCGGTCCTCTCTCCGTTGTGCCGATTGCGATACTAAATTAGGCTTTAGAATCCGATCCTCTCCGGCGCAGGATTTATGAAACTGTTTGAATTGTTAACCGAGACTCGGGTTGAATGTCTCATTTAATTAGCGGTACTCGGCTAATTATTATTAACCGAGACAAATTCCGGCAACGAAATATAATTAATGGTGATATTCATTTAAATAGACACCGTTACTCTAGGTTACCGCGGTATTGTATCATATTTTACAGTTATTAATATTTAAAAAAATCATATACTAGAGAGAGGATATAACTCTGTTGGATATTTTTCAAATGGTATCCTATACACATTCCGCATCGATCGCACAGCAACATAAAACAAACAAATCGACCCCTCACAAAAAATGACATTTTTAAATTACTGTAATTATTAAAGTATAATGTTACCTACATCATAGAATATAATATACTTTTTTTTTAAATGTGCCACGTATATAAGCAACAAATCCGTGCGATATACTAGAATGATTAAAAATGTAATTTTTTACTTACGATACTTTACGTAGAAGGAGTCGAAATGATAAATCGCTTTATAACATTCATATTATTAACTGTTAGAAAAAGTCCAGTCCGTAACATTTCACTCTTCTAACTGTAACTGCGTAATATGTTATCATTTTTATAATTAAAAAGTTAAAATATTGTTCTATATTAATACTCTGTAGAGCAACGACTTCTTAACGATTAACCTCTTGAAATAAAATGAACATTAAACAAACTAAAACTGCTCTCATTTATATAACACTAAGTATACAATTATTACAAAGATGAAGCTATTATTTATTTATATAGAAAGGTAAAAATAGAAGTCAAAATAAAACGTTTATAAATTGAAAAATAATATAGCGACATGTATTCTGTTACATGTATATGAATATCAAATGATGAACCATATGTTGTAACTGCGTAGTTTGGAATAAATAATTGAAAGGTTTCTACATAATAACATAGTGTGGTAGTCGAGCGTGGGTAGAATTGGTGAACGTTAGATTGTGTAAAGTGATCACTTAAGCTAGCCGATGACAGCTTGTAAGCCCCATAACGCCCGAGACTACCATACTTACCTTCCCATATACATAAATAATAGCTTCGTATATGTGAGGCATCCATAATATATATCTTGATGATAATCCCTCAGGGGATAAATTCCAGTAATTGGTTCCTACAAAGATTTGGAAATTCTCAAAATAAAAAAATTAAATTATTTTATACTTCTGCATTTGTGAAGTTTTTAAAATAAAATGAGGTTATAATTTGTAATGTATAATGTTTTCCGTCATTATTAATGGACTTTTCCTAGTAATTTGTTTCCAGCGTAAACAGGGTGTAAATACAGACCCCCGGATTATTTGTAAAACCTTAATAATTACAAATTATAGAAAATAGAGATCAAAGTCTCTTAAGGAGATCACCGTGAACACGTGCCATAAGGACAGTGGCGTATTACTTTACATATTATATCTAATCTTCTACAAGCGCACTTTTTGTTTTCCTTCTGTTTCCTTCTATCCTGGTCCTCCGTTCGAAGATGACTCGATATAGCTCTCTAAACCCGAGTAATGAATCCCGCATAAATCTTAACTTGTGATGATCTCGACACGCGGAGGTGGAAGCTCAAGGAGAGAGTTCACTTGGCCAGAACGGTCGAGCGAAAGAAAACCCAGAATAACAATGATCGGGGTGAATCTGCAAAAACCGAGAAATAGTCAGCGGGAAAACATGGTCACGTGACTCGTGAAAGATAAATGGGAATAAATTTAGCCACGAAGTCAATAAACATGCGAGGGTAGCTACCCCTTCTCGGAGTGGAGTGGAGCGGTTCCGCCAGGGGAGATTTGCGGGGAAATTAAACGAAAATCATAAAATGTGGTCACGTAACACTACACGTTATATTATATCAGAATGTGTTGTGTATCCGTAGTCGAGGGCCTAGGGATGCCATTATTATTCCGAGCGGGCGGCTCTGTTCGCTCAATGAAATGAGGAAATCTTACCTCTGCTCGGTATTTAAAAAATAATCCGTCTTTGCGTAGACTCGACTCCATTTTAATAAATCTTTAACAAAGACATATTTTTTTCGTTTTCCATTTCAATTCAATTCCAGCGAACAAAGAATGATAAAAAAAATAATTCTCGGAGTAGTTGAAAGGGTTTTAGAAGTATTTTTTAAGAAAAATAAATATAGAAAATTATTAGATACGGTGGCGACAGTAAATTGAACATAAATCATCGCAGAACTAGAGAAGAGAGGAGAATGGAGTTTAAATTAGTGTTGGTAAACTGTGATTATATCGATGATTGGTAACTGAGGTTTAAACTTTGGAGGTTTGTACCAGTCGTTGATCGTAAAATTGCGAATAAATATTCAATTACCAATCATCGTTACACTCGAACACAATCACAGTCACAATAACGTATTAAATCACTCTTTAAACAACGATTTAACCATCACTAGTTCTAACACCCGTCTCAACAATGTCAAAATATTTGACATTAACGTGAAGATATTTGGCTTTTGTATTTATGAAAATGTGGGACCGACGATACCGACGACATCTGGCCAGGCTCCCGCCGACAGGAGTCGTACCAGTCTCGCCCCTGTGTTCCATACGACACGAGTCGATCCGCCTCTATCTAACTCGATTACTTCGACTCGGTTCGCTACCTGCTTGTTATATTATATATGTGATGTATCTATGGGACGAGCGCGTGAAGGTTGGTACGATAATGAGTGTGTGAAGGAGATAAATGTATCGCCCCGTTGAACTGTAACCATCTTATATTGACCTGTTACTACATTATATCGAAGCATTAAGAATAAATACTTTTGTTACTATGAACGGGTAGTTATTCTGACTGCACATCCTGCACACAAAGAGTCGATATCATCATCTGCATAAGTTAAGGTTGACAACGATGGTTAATTATGTCAGTTCCGCTTTACACAATCACCATCCACCAAGCTCAAAACAGCCGCGAATTGAATTTTGTGAATAGATGCTTACGTAGGAATCTCAGCGTGCAGTGGATTCACTTCACGAGGAACACTGAAATAAGGGAACGGACGCAACAGTCCCTAATCGCTGCTGTAATTATGAAGTGAGATACGCATGACTGGGATATATTGTACGGCTGCCTTCGGGAAGCTTCAATTGAGCATACATTTTGTATTAAATAAAACAACAATAACTTTGTATGTTTCGATTTATTATACGTCAACCGGTTTCACTTATCTCAAGCTTTATCAAGACGTATTTAAAACTGATCATAAATACAAAAAGAGTGCACTTTCTATACATAAAGAGGGAGACAAAATATAAAATTACACGTAAAAGAGAGAGACAGAATACATATATAGTTAAATAGAACATCAAAGGAGACAGAATATAAAATTATATGCGAAAGAGAGAGACAGAATACATATACAGACAAACGGAACATTAAAGAATGGGAAAATATACTGTTGATGGATATTAAATTGATTGATGAAAATGTATATTTTATTCCAAGAGTCCTGGATATCCTGCAACGACTATACGTAACTGCGATATATGGATTGGCGATACGTGAAGACACAGACAGCGAATCGTGGCCATATGGAACCTGGGAAGCGAAAATAGCAGAAAAAGAAGATAACACTAGTTCCATAACACAATTTTTTTTGGTCTTCAAAATAATATCACAGAGAATCATAATATAACTATATATTTGGAAACACTTGATATTGCAAAAATTGAAGAATGACGTATTCTTCGATTAATTTTATTTACTTAATTGGTTCCTACAAAGATTTGAACAAATACTCAAAATATGATCATTATGACTTTTGGGCATAAGGTGTTCTAGTTCTAGAAATGTGGAAGAGTACGGACTGCCGGGTCCATTTGGGTAGAATGTGGAAGTTCTAATATTGGGGCAGTCAATATGCCCTTGCAGTAGTATTTGGTCAGTACTATCCTTTGCACGCATGATTTTTAAGATTCTGTTATCTTATAATATCTCATATCTTTTGGTACGAATACAATATAATTTTCATTTTATTTTATAAAAAAATATGTGGTTTTTACACAAATATATTCACATATAAAAATACTAATTAAATAATGCTTAACATTAAACTTATAAATGTGTTGAAATGCAGATGAATTAAATGCAAATAGTTCTTGGTTTTTTCACTTTCTCATTTTGTCAATTAAACGGAATTTTGAGAGAAAATGTGACCTCGACTTTCTGATAGAACTAGCTCTTCTGCATGTCAAGGATCGTGGTGCAAGATTGTTACTTCAATAATTAGCACTCATAAATAACCATGTGCACGGCGCTCGCTGGATTAAACCACTGCACCTAGTATCAACATGACTAGAAAAAAAACAATTGCCGCAATGTTGCGACCGCGCTCAGGGTATCTGTTAAATATTTTTAAATATTAAAAATATAATTGATAAAATTAAAAGAAAGAGAAGCAGTCTATTACAGTACAACTTAACAGAATAATGAGGTCAAGAATTATGAATTGATGTTTGTGTGTGCGTGTGAGTACATGTTGTGATGTGAATCAGAAAAAAATTGCTATGTATCAGAAGTGATTAATGTGAGAGTGTGGTAGATGCCCCAATATTCTCGTGTATGTTCGATAGTCGCACGATGTATTGTGTATATGTTGCGAATGTCGCCAGAGCAGGTTATGAAAACGATAAACTTCTTACGGTTAACCCTTAATATGTTGTTTAGACATAGTTTACAAACATGATAAAGTTAAACTATATAAATAAGATAGGAGTAGAAATAGTAGCGTTCCAGAGACGGCCTTCGAGACTGTTACTCGCCGCATTAGTATTGCTACTTGACGTCAGTACTGGGAGACTTTACGACCGATGGGAGCTTCGTTTCGCGTACCGGTGGTACCTGCTGGGTGTTTTCAGTACCGCTGTAATGATAAGAGTGGAGGCGACAAACCTCCGTAAGACAAACTTTTAAAATAAATAAACACGCGATTTAAATGTACCATTCCGGCGATGATGCGACACACGTTCGCCACCTTCCACTGACAACGGGAACACGTTGAGTCTGCCAAAAATGATGAACGAGCCGATTGAGCTTTCAACACTATTATGGCGTAATATGATTAAGGATTTGGTTCAAATTTTGAAATATGGTTCGCATTCAGAGTACGTACACATATGCACTGAACAATTATTTAACTAATATTTAGTTATTATATTCGCATGCCTGAACTTTCCAGGTAGTGTTCATATATATGTAGTAAATAAATTGACACAACACATAATACTTAATTGTTAATTATTACTAAACGGCAACAAGTGTTCGTGGCAACTGAGCTCGGCAGTTTCAGTCTGCAAACCAGTTTTTACATACATAATTTATTCAAATCTTTCTCACTTATTGTTCGCAAAAAATAAACGACCAATTTTATAAACGAAAATGTCATTTGATGTATATTTTTTTATGGTTTATAAATAAAAATCCTACTTTTTATCCGAAGCTTTCTTTTTGTGGTTTGGAAGTAAACTGACAAGTGTTCATTTTGTTTGGAATGCTGATTAGGTCGATAAGTATGTAACCTGTTTATTTTGAAAGTTAATAAGAAACGACTTCATGTCTACAGACAGAAATTTAAAAAATATATTATTCAGAATTTGACAACTTCGTGTTAGCGGTTTTTATGAAGTTGTGAAACAAGGTAAAAAAATATTTATTATTCTTTTCCTTTTCTCTTTTTTTTCATTTTAGCGCCGATAAATCGGCGTTTATTTTTATAAGAACATTCCTTTTATAGCTTGCATCAATATATAAATATTATAAAACATTTATTTTGTAAATTGAGTTAAAATACTGTTTTATTCCACTACATTTTTTATTGTGTTAAACGATAGAACGTTTTCGGGAACATCTTTAGTTGTCAATATTATAATTCAGATAAAATTAAAAATACTTTTCAGACTGTAATATATGGTGTATTTAGATTTAACGGAAGTGGGGGTGGGGGTGGAGTTAAAATAGATAAGAGAGGGGATGGAATGGGCGGTGTTTGAATATTCATTCTGTTTTTATTGTTATTACATTGTTATGTTTAACGTTAACTCCAAACACACTATATATTACTGCATGAAAGTGTATTTAATTTTAGTTGAATTATAATATTGGTAATGGGAAGATGTTCTCCAAAACATTCTAATGTTTAAAATAATAAAAAATATAGAGGAATAAAACAGTGTTTTAACTCAATTTACTAAATAATCGTGGAATTCCACGAAGTTTCACCAAAAACTTTTGAACAGTTCTAATACATTTCATTTACATACAAGCTTGTTGGCCGCTTCCTACCTCGCTAGGTACATATAAAATACCTGTTATATGTATATATTATGTATATATAGTGGCTTCGATCAGATGAGACTCGGCTCCGTAAGTATCGGTCGCGGGTCGCCCACACAGCTGACTCCAGGGTATCTCAACGTATCTATCCATCGTTGTGGTACTCACCAGGATAATCTCCTTCTCTAGGCTGGTATTAGTGCCCAAAGAATTGGAAGAAATTTCACTGTTAGCCTTGCTGTGGTTAGATTAGTTGCTGTCCACGGGATGCGTAATATTCTTCTCCAGCAATACATAACGAAAGCATCTATTTTACGTTTGTCTCTATTGAGGACTGTCTGGGGCTCTGCTTCATACGTGGAGACGGGAAAGATGAGAGTGTGAACCGACATCATTTTAGTTACATTATATTTCAACAGTCGCATAGTTTTAGGACGGCTAACTTCCGAGTATAATATAATTACAAATCAGTTATATTTTAAAATATAAAACAGGTCTATATAGTCTTGGGACGGGCCAACACCTAGTGTACAATATTAAAAAAATTGATACTAAATACTGTATTCATTTTATAGTACACTCAAAACGATGTTTATTTCTGTTAATTTTCACTTTCGCCTCATGATTATATTGGGTCATCTGATAAATATTTGTGTTTTTTATGACATACTATAGCATATTTTCTGCTTTAAAACGTTTTTCTGTATCCAATGTTATTTATTTATTTTTGGGCTTGTGTGAATAATAAAGTGTTAAGTTGAGGAAAATGAACATTTTCGACACATACTTCTATTCGCCTTTAATAAAGGTTCCAATGGTTCCAAAACGGTCATCGACCACCCTACAATCCCGACGTCGCTCCGTCAGATTATTACAGATCGGTCGCTCTCCAATAAAATGCACACATTGCGTTACGTTACGTTGTCACGGCGTTAAATTGGCTCGATAACTATCATTTTAAAAAAGATGGAAAAAGAATTGGTTGAAAGATGGGAACAACAAATTTGTTGAAATATGGGGTTCTGAACAATAATGGAGAATACATCATTGATCAAAATGCACTTTTTGTTTAATAATTTTATTTCATAATGAATAATTATTAGATTGAACGCATTAAACGAAAACATTTAGTATTGTCGAATAAATTTTTCAAAATATGTATTTTCTGATGATTACGTCATTTTTTAATTTAATTTAAAAATAAATAGGTACCTATATTAATACAATTTATTAACGTTTCTATGTAGGGGAAGCATAGAGGAGATTTGAGCCGCCGCAAATATATTTTTCAAATATTGTGCTATTTCAGCGGTTATTATGCCCGAACGTTTATTCTTTCGCCTTCCAAGCACCCTGCACCCCGTGGCAACACCGCGTTGGACAGCACCATTAGATAACAATCAAAAGAAAAAATTGACAGACTGAAAAAAAAAGGGTTTTTTGTTTGCACATCGTTTTTTTAAATTGTGAGGTAAATCTATAAAGTTTCAAGCTATATCTTCAAAATCAAAATGGCTCGGGTGGGAGACTTGAACCATTCCTCGGAAGGAGATTTGAACAGCGGTTCGACTCTCCCGCTAGCGTGCAGGTCAAATATATGTTTTCGTAAATTTAATAATCTATTTTCTTTATTCATTTTTAGGTAAAAAATGCATTTTAGTAAAAGACAAAAAAAAGCGCCACTAAAATAAATGTTTTCACCTAGCAACAATTTTTGTATACAATATTAGATGATTTTAAAGAAATGTCAGTGAGAAAAATCGCTGTAGGGCTTTAGCTGTCTCATCTATCCCGCTTCAGCTCTCAAGATTGTAACACCGGAGACGATCGAGCCTTCCCCCCAAAGGTTTAGCTAAGAAATCAACAGAACGCGGCAGGCAGTCCGGGAAGACTAACATTTTGACAAAAATACTTGATTTACTACAGAAAACTCAGAACGACACCAGAAAAATAATAAAGACGGATAAGAAAAGACAGAAACTAAAAAGCAAAAGTAAGGAGACAAGTTCTTCAGCCTGATGATAGTGACAGCAAACGAGGAGAAGATATTCTAATTCATTGGGCCGAGAATTTTGAGTCTATGGAAAAAAAATAGAACGAAATGAATACTGGTATTGTTTCGTGTGTAAAAAAGAATAAATGGAAGATACGAGTCTTTGATCCTGTTGCAAACGATATGTGCAAGATAATTGCATCGTGTTAACCAAAAAGAACACCGAAAAATTCACTCGCTGTGATTACGAACAACAAAGTAGCAAGAAAACCAAATAAGATTCTATTTTTGATCCCGAAGATGAATACACTAGTGACCTAAATGAAACAAAAAGTCTGAGTATGTAAAGAAAATCCGATGAAGAGTTTTAGCGATCGATGTCAGAAGACTAAACGAAAGACTGATTAATAGTACAAATAAGTAATCTCAAAAAAACGATTGTCTTATAAATAATTCTAAATATGTTTTCTACGTACTGTAATTATTTTATAAATGTTTGACATTTGAAAGAACTATAGTATTATAATTAGTTATAGTTCTAGCCTAACTGGTTTTCGACATCAAATTTCTCTAGATTTTCTCTAGAATATAATCATTTTAAGTTGATTTAAATGTTGAAAAAGTTTATTTTTTTAACAATGGAATTAAGAAATAAGTCAAACTTTTGACATTAGAAATTCTCTAAAAAATAACTAATTTAGAGGGGAAAATATACAACTATGATTACAGTTGAATTTAAAACTAAAATTTGGTACTTTTATTAATAAAATTTTTGAAACATCACTTTTTAATAATTATTCACAATTTTCTCGGGGATGTTCAAATTTCCCGCCTATTACGGATACTTGTGCCACTTTACAATTATTTTTTTATGACTTTTGTTTAAGAATCTAGAAAATCACGAAATTTATGTATTGTAGCTTAATTTAGATGCTAATTTCATATCCCTATATTAAATTCTAAAACTAGTTAAACCAAAAAGTGGTTCAACTGTCCCGGACTCCTACTTTTTAAAGTATTAAACTATCTGAACTTTTATGAATAATATTTTAAAATAATTTTGTTTCAAATCTACATTAAATAAGTGTAAAATGTGAGAGAAAAGTAAGTATATTAAAATTTAAATCAATACATTTCTAAATCAGCCTTTTATACTTATATAACAATTTGAGATCGCAGTTGAATGGGGGTATAGCTCTCTCGCTAGTGATTATTGCTCATTTGGGTACTGGAGTCGATACTAGACTCCTGTTATTGACCCCAGTACCGGTAAAGATGGAATATATAAAAATATTAATAATTTTTCAAGATAAAATGAGCTGAGGAACCTCGTTAATAAACATATTGTGTAATGAAACATTTCAACATAGCTTCTTCCGAGTGACAAAATGTTTTACAATACTGACGTATCTCGTTGTTATTCCTCCCAGGTACTCCATCGGCATTGTTCCCCGCGTCCGAGCTCTCGATCTCGTCTAACGCCGTCGCCGGCGCAGGCTACCTATCGCAGCAAAATGTTTCTTGGATTTCCCCAATGCGACGTTATTAATATATACTACACTCGCTTCGTAAACCAAACAAACCGGTTCCGCAGTAGTCTAAGATTTCTTCGAACGTTCGGACGTCTCGATAACGCGGTGTTTGTGAAATTATTTGTTTCTGACGAATATCGCGCTCCCGATGTGAAGACTGCAGCACCATCATGGACCGCGAGATGGCGAATCAAACGAGTACCGCGAATCGCGAAGCGGACGGCCTGGAACCGCTGTTCAACTTTATAATACTCGGAGTCCTCATGAACATCGTCGGAGTGCTGGGGATCGCGGCGAACATCGTGTCGATGGTCATCTTCTCGCAGCCGCAGATGAAGACCAGCAGCGGCGTCCTGCTGTTCGGGCTGGCGTTCTGCGACTCCGTGCTGGATGTCGGAGCCATCACCTACGTCGGACTGCCGACCGTGTACCTCTACACCGGCTACACTTTCCGGTTCTTCCACTTCATCCTCCCGCCGCTGGAGCCCTACATCCACATCATGACTCAGTCCGCCTACACGTCCACCTTGTACCTGACGGTGGCCGTCACCGTGGAGCGGTTCATCGCCGTGTACCATCCGCTGAAGGTCAAGCTGGTCTGCACGCGCAGGAGGGCCGTGATGATCGTCGCGATCGTGCCGATCTCCGCTTTTCTGTTTATCTTACCTAAATTCTGGGAGGTTCATCTGTCTGAGATTACCGTGACGGAAAATAATGTCAGCTCGGTGGTGTACAGGACGGACATAGGAATATATTCGGAGATTTACGGCTGGCTAGATACGATAGTCGCCGTATTGCCGCTGATATCTTGCTTGATTCTGAACATCCTCATATTCAAGGAGTTCAGGAAGATCAAAGTGGAAAGAATGAATCTTTCGTTCGCGCAGACTGACGAAATCCAAAAAACTAAGATAATAGTTTTCATCGTTCAGGCGTTTCTGCTGTGCAACGTCCTCGAGATTCTGTACAACCTGTGCAACTTCGAAAACTCTTGGGTGCTTCCGACGCTGAATTGGTTCTGTATCGTGCTGAACAATCTAGTGAACTTTATAATCTGCGTAACGTTCTGGAAAATGTTCCGCGCTACGTTTCTCAGTTTGTTCGGCCTGAAAGCTGACAATAAAAGGCCGTCCGTCTCCAAGAGTAAGACGACTTCTTTAAAAAGCAGTACTTCTTCATTGAAAATTCAGTCATCCGAAGTTTAAAATAGACACGTTTTATCTGAATTAATCGTGACGCGAATATTGGAACGCGCGCGAGCGCTCGGGGCCCGGCTGATCCGAAGTCTCGATGCGTACAAAATGTTGCGATAATTTCGCCAAGATGTTCAAAATGTATTTTTCTCGCGTCTCGCCGTGTTTCTAATAACAGTTAGCGCCAGACGATATTGTATATAGACTAATTTAAAAAAATGTAATTATAAGTGGAAATTTTTTATTGTTTATATTAAGCAAAAATGTATTTCTTTCCGTATAAAATAAATGTACATACTTCTTAATTTGCGGAACTGACTTTTATTTAATCAATTTTTAGATAAACATTCTACAGCGAACAATATTGTTATTGTTGTTTTAGAAACTGAAAACACATTGATGTGTTGTGGGAATTATTATGACAAGGTATGCAAATGAAGGCCTATCAATAATAATAATAGCAAACTACGCAGAACGACGCCCGTATAAATTGTTATCGTGTGTAGATACATTTTTAAATAAAAGTATTATTTTACCGCAGTAATTGTTAAATATGGGAGATTAATCCATAAATAGACCCTATATACTTAGTATTTATAAATAAATACCCTTTTATGTTAAAGTAGACCGCCAGACCCGTATTTTTAATGTCAGCTGCTTTAAAAATAAGCCACGGTTTAATGTTTTGTTTTTCATTAATTATACTGAAGTGAAAATAAATTTGTATTTTATAATATATAGCTGAACATCCGGGGTTGTACAGGTTGTATTCTCCCCCCCCCTCCCCCCCGCTCTTCTCCGCGCCGAACGCCACACGCTACTACCCCTAATAGGCCTATTGTATTCGCCGTGAAAAGGTAACCCTAGTAAACCCTTTCTTGTGCTCTTAGAATATTTTATTTGTTTAAAATATTTTTTTAATAATTCTCTAGAAGTAATTATCATAACTATCTAAATCATTCAACGTTGTCCAAATCATCAAAATACCAAATATTTTTAAATACAATTAACTCCCGCACTCCTTTGTTCTGGCATGTTGTCCGAACTGCCTGCCCACTCTTCTTCACATTCACGCTCGTTGAAATTTCTTCAACAATTCATGACGGTGACTCGTCACACGCACCGGTCGCTATCGCCCGGGGCAATACGAGAGTAAAAAAAATTTTCGAAATTTGAGGTTTCTCTTCTAAAATGAGATGTTATAAAAATCCAATTTCCAGATCTACGTCTGGAGCTGAGCCGGAACGAGAGACTTCAGCCCGTAATAGATATTAACTCGTTCGCGAGTGTGCTCGAGTTATCCAATACCGGAGAAGCTCGATGAAGTGATCCCGAGGGAACAGCACATAATTGAATGGAGCTATGTCGTCTCGTGAGAAAAACTCCGGAACACCGAAACAGAACAATAAATTTACGATTCGACGCTACGGAACGAGGACAACGCGGGCCGATAGCGCGGGCCTCATCGACCAACTTTACATACTTCACAACCTGTCTCTACAAAAGATTTACCTCATTATTTTTTTACTTATTTTTAAGTATCTACAAAAGTCGTTCACATATCTTCGTATCCTCATTTACGTAGCGAGAAATATCAGATCACCCTGGGTAAACAAAGAAACAAATTGTGTTTATTTTAATTTTCGTTGGGTAATTGTCACTGCTAGTTTCGATTGGTAGAGTTCCTTTCATCATCAGATGTTAACTAAACTAAACATCAGGTGTTCCTCAGGGGTCACTTCTAGGACCACTCCTCTTTAACATTTATATCAATGACATCTTTAAAAATTTCTTATATATTCACACACTTTTATTCACGAACGATGTGGAAATTTTTACTCCAATTCATAATATCGACGATTGCCATAAACTTCAAAGCGATTTAAGCCGCCTCAATGTATATTGCAATCTACCTAATCTGCAAATCAACATCAGCAAGTGTGCATGATACAGTTTACTAGGAACAAGAATTCGTTTAACTTCCCTTACTCTCTTAATAACCATCTCTTGACCAAGAAATCTGAAACTAAAGATCTTAGGATTGTATTGGATTCTAAATTACTCTTCGACTTGCAGATTAACCATATTACATCTCGAGCAACCAAAATGTTAGGTTTAATCCTTCGGGTATGTAAAAAATGCAATAACACCATGAAAACATTGTACTTCTCATATGTCTGAAGTATTATCGAGTATGCCTCCCAAGTCTGGAATTCAAGATATACCACTTACATCGATAGAATCGAAAAAATACATAACAGCTTTCTCAAATATTTTAACTTTCGTAGTTATCGAACCTTAACTAGCACTGCTGAGTCATCTATCTTTTTCAAAGTTCCATCACTACAAACTCGAAGAGACATGGCCGATGTCATTTTTCTACACAAAATAGCCAACTGTAAAGTAGACTGTCCAGATTTATTTAGACGCATGTCCATTCGAGTGCCAGCCAGGTCAACCAGAACTAATCTTACATTTAATCTTCCACATTGTAACACCAATCCCGAAAAAAACTAATTTTTTTACCGAGCACCCCTTTATTTCAATTCACACCTAAACGAACTAGACATTTTCAATAGTTCAATTACCTCAATCAAACCTAAATTCATTACATAAACATTAAAGGCCTTTATTTTTCATTTTATTTTTATCACTCAGATCTTATTCTCTCTCATTTTCCTTTTCTTTTCCCCTCGAATATTTCCTTACTTTTTTTTATAACTTTTTTCTCTATTTTAAAATTTTTATTCTTAACTTTTTTTCCTCACATTTCTCTGCTTAGTCCTTCTTAAAATTCAAATTGTACTCACTGTTTAAAGTATTTTATATCTTCAGAGAAAACATGTAATTTGTTTAATTATTGTTTAGCTTTCACTGTAATTTCCGTATTTACTAATTAACTGAATATTTTCTGAATAAATAAAAAATAAAATTAAAAAAAACTAAATACAGAATTGTAGTCTATTTGGGTCTTTGCCGCCGTTGGTCGGCGTTTGAAAGAGGGGGAGGTTTCGGTCGTTAACGGAAATATGGACAGTAAAGGCGAAGTGTTAGAGAATGTTATGTTGTTAACCAGTGTTTTCTCCGCATTTAAATTCTTTTGTATTTCAACGGTTTCAATGTAAAGATTTAATTAGCGTGTGAGTAAACTATACAAAAATCTAGGAATACTTCAATTTCTACACTGCACACTTAATAACAAAAGAAATCTAAAATTTTCTGTTCCAGTATGGTCTCCCACATATAAAAAATGTTTTTAATATTTGATATACGATAGTTTAAACAATGGATACGAAGTTTGTAATATTTATGATGTTGCTTCGTGACATTTCGTTATCAAACCTAGGTAACCCCAATTTACTTTATCAACAACATTATACTAGGGTAACAACCAGATTATTTGTCTATTTATTAAAGCCTGCTAACATATTTATTGCTTCTATACAAGTATAGAATATAGTGTTTGTTTTAAAAAATATAATTAATTAATTAATAATTTGAAAAGTTAAACAGTTAAGCCACTTTAACAGATACAAGTGGTCGAGTGCTGGAAAATAGATCGGAGTCAATAAACGAAGGTCGATAGAACCAGAAATGGAGGATGGCCAAGGTCTTTTGGCTTCCAACATTCCGAGAGGCTAATTATTAATTGTGACTCACGAAATGGACAATAATTATATCGGAAATTACAGTGCCGTACCCACCGCAATGTTCCCCCTTACATCTACCTATACATCGTTACAGTAAATTCATCTAAGGGTCATTCCATATTAAATGGTTCAGAAATTAAATAAATAGTTACTTGATCATTTTTAAAAAGTCTCATATTTTTTGTGCAATCAACAATCAATAACTTCAGGTTTTTATCTGGCACCCTACCAGAGATATTTAGTTTAAATTTTAAAATTTTGTGAATTATTAGAACAAAAGGGGTGTAAGTCTTAAGGTTCAAATGTGTTTTGTGAATACTACTAGTTCTACCGCTTTATAAGAGAACTTTTGACATCCAGACTTTAACCCTTTCTGAAAAAAAAATTATAATATAAAAGCTAAGAATTAAGGCTAATACAATCGTATAGCCGGTTTCTCTCTGAACAAATTATTTTTAATCCCATGTTGATAGGTCAAATAGAAACTTAGATATTTGACTTTCCGAAAACCATTTACATTGCAAAATATACTAGGCCCTGTTGAACAAATAAGGGCGCCACGCAAAAACCAAAAACAATAAAATTAAAATAATAGTCATTTTGAACAACTAACAATTTTTTTTAATGGTTAGTATTGGACTATTTCGTATGGAATAGCCCCAAACCATTTATTTTTAATTACCTTGACAATTTAATAATCATTATTATTTTAAAGAAAATTTTATAAAATTGTTAATTTGGAGCGCCTTGGAAGTGAAGCAAGACAGATTCATCATCAAGTAGAATAATGAGATGAAGATTGTCAAAATATTAGTCTTCTCAATCTTTCTGAAGTCAAAGTCAGAAAGACTGGCTGTGTATGCTAAAATTTATAAAGATAGCTCTATTTTTCGAGAAATAAATGAGACCTTCCTGTAATTATACCGTACATCGGTTTTTACAAATGTTTATTTATTTATTTATTTGTAACTATATAATACATATAAAAATTTGTTTGGACTGTACCCGTCTCACTAGAGAAATTCTGTGTCGAGACGGTTGATAGAGCGTCATAGAGTATTGTCGCAGAAAAACTCATTTAGAAATTGCGTTTAAGAGTAGTTTAGGGGGAAACGGCGTAATGGTAAGTTAGTTAGAAAAGTCAATCTATACAGCCAACAAAAAAATTGTCCATCATTTTTCTAATATATGATATATTCCCATTTGTGCATCTCTTACTAAAAATTAGAGTTCACTAAATGTGAAAAAATCAGCTGGAACTGAACTTTCTACACTCGGTGTACAAGTAGACGCTGGAATAATGAATGACGCCTTCACCGGTAATGGATGTGAAAAATAATATTGGATTGATGTCATAATAATATTATTATGACACAAAATGTAACCTAACGGTTGAATAGCGTAAATTTGTCCCAGTTTCTAGCAATACAAATACGTAATAAGGGCACAAACACTCAACTACCCACTTGGGGTCTGAACTTATAAGCTAACTCGTATGACGAGCGTGTGCAAGAGGGTTAATGATCGTATTTATATTGTAACTCATTTATAATATACTTAAGTTTTGTCAACAAGTTGTACAAGTCAAGTACGATTAAAATGCAAAAAATTAAAGAATATTTTCGTAGAAAGCAATAACTTTGTGGTTTGACATATTAGATTAAATAAAACACAATTACTTTGTATGAAATCACGAATTTTATTACAAGCCGACCGGTTTCGCTCAGCTCAAGCTTCGTCAGGGCGTATTTAAAACTAACAATAAATACAGGGTGCACTTATATATACATAAAGAAGGAGATTATGACGTGCCCGACGGAGTGTCAGTGCGTCCACCGGTTTCAGATTGAAGTTTGTCACATTGATGAATTGATACATCACATCTGGCTGAAGAGATCCTGGGCATGAGGCTGTGAGAGTATCCAGGATCGGCAATTGTGGAGGTGCATTTCAAGTAGTCTCATTTCGGTATATTATTACATTTTTGATGATTTTAAAAATCGGTTAATCGACATTAATTTACACAAACATAAAGTTGTTCAATTTCTAATTAAAAAAGGTAAAATAGCGTCTAGTCCCCAGTCAGCGAGACTGCTTTTCATACTAATTGGCGTTGCGGCTGCGGGCATCAGTAGGTTGACAGAATGGAAATCCTCCAGAGATTGGTATCGACGGTACTTTCCTATCATCGTCGAATGACCTTTCTAGGTCAGTACAGAATAAAGATTATTAATGTTTGTTCCGTTCCTGGAATAAACATTAAATAATCGTTAACTGGGTAAGTTTGCTGTGTAATAAGTCAAGTTTAATTACTTTTTTTTCCTGTTTGATTTAAGCGGGCTCTTGATATTCATATAAATACATTGAAAGTATGTCTTAATTTGTTTACATAAACTTAACTTTATACTACACATACACAATTGAATTTTACACACATTTTTAATACACTGAGAGTGTTGTTTATGTATCTGAATTAATACATTGACAGTATTGTTCGTATTTCTGTGATAATACACTGAGAGTGCTGTTCATATTTCTGTGTTAATACACCGAGAGCGCTGTTCATATTTCTGTGATAATACACTGACAGTATTAATCATATTTCTGTTATAATACACTGAGAGTGCTGTTCATATTTCTGTGATAATACACTGACAGTATTGTTCATATTTCTGTGTTAATACACCGAGAGCGCTGTTCATATTTCTGTGATAATACACTGACAGTATTAATCATATTTCTGTGTTAATACACTGAGAGTGCTGTTCATATTTCTGTGATAATACACTGGCAGTATTGTTCATATTTCTGTGTTAATACGTTGAGAGCACACCGCACCACAACTCAAACGCATCTAACATTTTCCTTATACATTAGTAGAATAAATAATATTGAAAGATTCATAATGAGAATTTGTTGTACATTACTATTGCAGATCTTCTCCCTATTTGAGAGTTGAATGTATCTCCGTAATATGTATTACAGAAAAAGTAAATAATATAAATGAGCGTTAAAAATATTCATGAATCATTCTTCGTGAAGCCTTAAATGAGAAGTATTTAGTCGAGGAGAACTGAAATTGTCGTGCGATAGGTACCTAGTGAGTTATGCACTTCAACAGAAGCTTTTGGCGGTGACTGCCGAAGGGTTGTGAGAAAATATATCGTAAATTTATAATAACCAATTCTATTGTATATTACAGTGTCACGTTGTTATATTATTTTAACATTCTTACTTACTTACTTACTTACCATCACGCCGTTTCCCCGTGGGGGTAGCCAGAGAAGATAGAGCGCCACGCTCTTCTGTCCTGACACACAACTCTCGCCTCATCCACATTCATACATCTTGTCATAAAAGCTCGCCGATTGTTGAGGCTTCTAACAGACCATCCTTTATTATCTGGTTTATCTGGTCATGCCAAGTTTTAACATTCTTTACTATGAAATATTTGTTATTTTGGATTGTACATCAAGTTCCACGCTCAGAATTGAGTACACAATAAAGAAGGTTTTAAATGTTCAGGGTAGCTCAAAAAAAGCGAGAACATCTCGCAACACACGAGTTATTTAAAAACACAATAAAATTAATTATAATTCTTAATGTAATTTTTTTTGCACAATATTTAGCTAATCAGAAATCTTTAAAACACCCCTTATTGCATAATCTAGTGGGTTCAAATCTCGGCTGTTCGGTGGCCACATGCCTGGCTCGATGAAATTAACATTCTCACGACGAAGAAAGTTGATTGTATTTCTGGCTGTGTGAGATGAAGCTAACGTTCAGTTTTGCTGTAATGTCTAGCCATACTCCAGGCTTTGTTTTGAAAGTCTTTAGTCATTTCCCTAGCACCCCGACGTTTTTCAATTCGCAAATTTTTAATCAGAATTCGGTCTTCTGCAATGATTTTTGTCATTCTGGGCAACAATTAGAAAAAAACAAATGTAAACAATGGGAAAATTAATAATCAAAGATGGCGCCTGGAAATTTTCAAAATAAAACGTAATATTGGTAAATACGTAAGTAAGTAAATTAGTAAACTATTTAAGCTATTGTCGATATAGTTAAACTAATTTTGATGTAATTATATCCCAGTTTACGAAATGTTCTCAGTTTTTTTAAGCCATCCTGTAGATAAATCAGTTTATACTTAGTTCGAATACAGTTTTACTGGCTTAAAACAGATTCGCGCAAAACGTGTTGAAAAATAGAATTAAAAAAATATACACATCGGTCATAATTTGTAACTGGAATAAAACCGAATTTATTGTTTTCTTTTAAATAAAACGACAATCTTGAAATTATCACAATTTACTATTATCAGCGGAAAATAAGGAAATAATACATAAAAATAAAATGATGAAACGTGGAACACGGCCCGGGCGAGATTAATTTCACGGTTCAGCGTTCGCAGTTCACAGCTCAGCTGATTGGGGTAGACGCGAGGTCGATCCGTAATCAAATATTAAAAGAATGCCAAAGATATATTTATTTTATAGACGTCAAAACGTCAGAACCTGTTTAGTTTGAGAAGAAAAACAATATAAATATATATTAGATTGCGAGTAGCTAACAATATTAATCTTGATCAATTTTTAATAAATCCGTATTTCGGACGGCCACTGCCTCCACTCTCGTCAACTGTACTCGGAACGCAGCTGACAAGATGGAACTACTATCAGCCATAAAGACTCACGGTACTGAGGTACAAGGCATTATTAATTGAAATTGAGATAAAAAATATATAAGTCAAACAGCGAGAAATCTAAATACGAAAATAAAGAAACACCACCGCTGCCTAAAAAATAACATCTTCTCGGAATTTCTAACCACATAATTGAAACAGACCACTCTTTCGATAGTCTTCTCTTCTTAGTACCTTATAAAGGTTTAATAATGAACGATTTCGGAAACGTTGAAATACAAAATAATTTAAATTTAGAGAAAACACTCATTAACAACACACCATTCCCTAACACTTCTCCTTTACTGTCCATATTTCCGTTAACGACCGAAACCTTCCCCCTCTCTGTATGCCCCGTCCCATTGCCCAAATATACATAATACTGTATTTAGTTTAGTTATCACCGCATGATGAGAGGAACTGCACCCCTCGAAAGTAGTAGATAAAATTACCCAACGTATGTGTCATATAATACAAAGTTTTGTTGTGAAAATTAAAAGAAGATGTGAGTAAGTTTCTCTAAGCATATTACATTATTAACTATTCAAAAGCGTCTTGTTTGTCTTTCGTTAGCCTTTAAAGTCCAATCCGACCGTTTGTTGTCTTTGTAATTAGCCATTCTGAATCTCTTCTGATTTTCTCTCAATATCCTTAATTGTCGGTTAGGTCTCTTCTATTATTATAAGAAGACGCATTTAATATTCTGGTGCCCACGGTATCTGCGTTAAAATTTCTATTCGAATTTAATATAATTTTATACTGCGTTCGTTCAAAAGGCAGAAATTCTTTTAACAAAAGGAAAATTGATTTTCAAGACCTGAGCGGCGATCTGCAGACCTCTTGCAGTCACTACAAATGCAGTTAAAGCATCGCCAACTTCAATTTGCAGCCGGAAACTGAGTTAAACATGTTGGCTGGTCGCGCCGTGCCTCCGAATATCGACCCGGTAACATCTCAGCGGGAAATCCATTACCCTGTGATTGGTCGTTCTCTGAGACTGATTTCTTTTTGCGAGGATCGGGAAAAATCGAGACACGGACCGATGAGATTCTTTTTCGTGATAAGGGAAAAAGTTCAGTACATCGGTGGAGTTAATCAATATCGAAGAGTAACATAGAATACACCCAGTTAACCTGAAATATAAACTTAATGTAAATATTTTTTTAAATAAAAATTGAATGCATCTTCTTAGTGTACCGCGTCAGACCCTCCCGATCCTGTGCTACATAAAACAGCTCTTCCACTCATTTGATTCCTGTCCAATCACGAATGTTCTTCTTTACTAAAAGCTTTCATATGTCATTCGTTAAGAACTTTCACGACTTTTTCTTCCGCGGCACTATATCTTAAAACTATCCTCTACCGACTTCTATTTCCGGCCATTTTTCTCCAGTTCCCGGACCTTCCCGTCCTGTTCCAGTCCAATTATATTGAACTCGATTGGCTTTTGACATTTAAGAATTCAAAGTGAACAATTTAAATCAAAATGGTGGACAAACAAAATAGTGTTTTTAAATTTAAACGTTTCTGGTAAAGGTTTATCGGTGACATAAAAAACAATTCAATATAAAGTACTTGAAAAATGGTGTTAAATATTGAGTAAGGTTTATATAAGGTCGGAACCGTCATTTGATATTCTCGGTCAACTTAATCTAAAAATAAGGTACTTAATAATAAGTATCGTTGCCTGTGCCGCAGTCGCCAACGTGTGTTTGAACAGGATAATAATCCTTATTTATAACACTATTAAATTAAACCTTAATTACTCGCTTCGGGTCATTAGGTATTCGAATATATTCCATTGGGTAAATATGTTTAAAATATTATTATGGACCTTCCAGTGAGTACCCAAATTATTGTTTACGTTTCAGTAGGTATATTTTTTCTAAGTAAACCAAAAAAAACTTTAAAACTGCCAATGTCGTCAATTCTTGAAAATTATTGCTCCGCGACTATTATAAAAAACAGATCCAATAATGGTATATTTATGCAAATGACATAAAGCAATAGGCCCACCAATATTCCCCGAAGTTCTAAACAGTTGCTTTATTATAGACATGTATTATAGTATATAATTTTATATTACATTTTTTTTTATTTATTTGACATTTTTATAACGCAAATTTTACATTATTAAAATAACATGGTTTTTTTTCGCTTACCTCTCCAAAAAAGAGACTAGCTCTTGTGCTTGGAGAGGGAGTTACACTATAATAATTTTATATAATATTTTATTTATTGTCTATTTGTGTGCTTCGGAAGTGTTCTGTAATATTGTTTATTTCATAATTACGTGTTTTTGAAGTGTTCATTTAATTTCTTTCTAAACTCTTTTATATCTTTTATTTCTTTAATTTGTGTAGGGAGGCTATTGAATTTTTTTTATCTCTAAATACATAAAATTCTGCTGATTGTGTTTGGTGTTACATTTAGGGATTCTAAAGCTATTTTTAAATTATAATGATGTGCTTGTTTCAAATTTGACAGTGTTATTTTCTTTAATTAACTGATCAATTAAGATTTTTTTGTAAATATTTTCTATTTTGATATTTGATTTGGGCTTAAGTTTGTACGTGAGTCGTTACAGGTAATTTTGTTACAGTTGTCGTTATGGATAGTATTTTTTATATGGGGCGGTGTTTTAAGACTTGTCTATATCATACACAGGGCATGGTAGGATTTATCAAACACATTTTTATCTGGAGATAATCTCAAATATCAGCTTGAGATTGTTAGAAAGAGATAAAAACTTAAATAAGTGCACACACTTCATCTGACAGAAAGACTTAATACGTGTACACGAACATCACATTAAAACACGATAAATTCTTAAAACTATTTAATGTGAAAGTTAGCATTAATCATTAAACTTTAGCATCAGGCATTCAATTACAAACATTTATTCAGTTTTAACTGCCACTGTGATAACTATTTTTACTACTTCCATCAATATCTTTGTTGTCCCGTTACTGAAAGAAATTGGGTAAAGGCAAATAATCCCAATCATCACAGAGCAAATATTTGATGGCCCGTTACTATTTGGAAGTGTTAAAAGTATCGTAATACTTTTAACGTGCATTCAAAACTGTATTACCGTTATGGCACAGGAAATAGACATACCCGATGGAATAGACTCACGGTTATTAATTGTAATAGAAATGTTGTTACATACTTGCTTTAAGCTAACCACTGATACGAGGTATTCAGCTAGCCCATCTCGCTTACGGACACACCGATCTAAGTCTGGTTTATACTCCCGCACGAACGCAATCGGAAAGAGACATAATTATTTTTAGACCGCGATAGTATTACCTAATCTCTCCCCATGCAGGACGTCCCAACTTACGAACCCCTAAACTAATATAACTAAATGGTTACAATTTTAGGTGTCTTAACTTAATGGTGACAGATAAATAGCTTCACTGATTATCTAAGCTCAAGTGTGTTGTTTATGATGTTACTCTTGTCGACTAGTTGTGTGTAATTTGCAAACTATGACACTTCTTACAACTTTCTACGATACTCCATAATTTTTGTTTTGTTATATTCATTTTATATAATTTCCAATTTGTTTTACGTCACTTTTTTCATAAATCTGATTATGAAAAACATGCTGATATTATATAATTTTTATCTTTATATTGCGCTTCTGATGTGATTCTCTATTATGTAAAAAAATGTTTGTTAATGCCTGAACAATAAATAAATAAATTATGTACAATTTATATTTATATATATTATTGATTAATGACGACGACATTATATGTTATTTATTTAATTGACATGACTTGCTTATTTTGGTCACTGTGACCCAAAGCTAGGAACGAAGGGTTAAAAAAATGCGTCAAACCGTTGACACTTCTCATTTCTCTCCGAATAGTGTGACAGGAAACAATTCATCATCATTGAGTGCTCAACAGGAAAACTTTCAGACCTTGAGTCGGAAAAACCACTGCAAGCATTTCGCTACATAACGTAAACAAAATGAAAAAAAGCAGAACGGTGAGCCAAGTCTCGCCATTTACCAGAACAACAGATTATTTTTTGATAGATTTGCAGTCACAACACAGCACCGTTGTTCCCATGAATGCCTGGTCATTTGACAGTGATCCTTCTCCGAAAAGCGGCAGCATTCATAGAACATAACGACCAATACCAATCGACCGTAAATCCTAGGAGTGCTAGTCGAAGGAACAAAAGGTGCACATACAGATCGAACGGGTCATCATCAAAGGCGCAACAGTCCGGTGTGGACCCTGTTCTCTTCAAGTACGTTTCATCACTCTGATCTGTCCTTTCCCAGTTCACAATACCGATAGTCCTGGGTATCGCAATCTAACCGTTGCAGCTTAGCTCTTCCAACACTTCTGAGGTCGATAGACTTGCATCAAACACTTTCTTCGCAGATCGTTCTGAATCTATTCATTATACGTAATCAGCCTATTTCAGCCGAGCTATCTTAATAACTTATACAATGTTGGGTTGATCAGCCGGGAATGGCAACACTGGCGGTGGATTTGAATCACCCCCTCTACATAGTTAACACGATATCGAACGTTGAACAGAAGAAGAAGACAAATAAATCAAATACACCCGAAATACTAGAACAACTTAACCTAACCTATTTGTTAGTTACGTCACTCTACATAGGAGGGATTGATTGTGAAGCAACGCGTGAAGTACAAAAATGTAATCTTCAAGAATTCTAGTCATGTAGTCGGCAATGATTCATTTATATTATATTTAATAGATCCATTCATACGCTGGAATGCTGCTCTGGTCGTCTGCTGCAATTGTTATGCATACAATGGCAACACTGACATGACATCACTGACATGAGATATTCTGTCATAAATTCATAATCCGAATAATTATAATTAAACGATATACGAATACAATGAGAGCAGCAATCATCTTACGTCACAACATCTATTCAACCAGCGAGTCTGATTGTTGTTATAACTATAGATATAAAGCAGCGATTTACAATGTTTTTCAAGCACATACAAACTATTCAAATCATAAAATTCTCCCGGCATATTGAAAAATACTTATGTGTCAATTTTTCAATCTATTAAATAGCATGTGGTGGAAAAGCAACGTCATCTTTGCAGTTGCCGTTGCCTCAGGCTCTGCAGTACGGGTCGATTTTTTACTCATGGCACTGCACCGTCGGCCATTGACGAATCTGTTGCTAGTATAATTTTTTTAAATAATTCTAGTGCATAGTTATAATATATTATTTCTTGTTTCTACTAGTTTATCTTAACTGTAAATTTGTCTTAACTAAATAGTTATATATAATGCAGTAAATATAATGTAAACGAATTCTTAGGTAGATATAAAATACCTAATATTGTAATAAAATCGTTGAGAAAAATGGTCATCAGTTTATTTTAGAAGTAATAGTTAAATAGAGCAGAACAGCGTCTACTCAGTAGACTTGAATTAAGAGCTTAAATTTTACGGTACGCAAAAATATTTTGTAGCACAATGGTGTGCCACCAGTTGTAAACTGCTATAAAGATATTAGGATACTTTTTCTGAATTTTTCCGTTTAAAATTTTCAGTTTATAAAGTTGCCCATTCGACGGCAACGTTTTATGAAATGGCCTCAAACCCTCGACTCGGTCGGCTGCCAAAAACGTCAACAATCATGTTTGCCGAGGACTCCAGCGACCGATATTAAAAGGGTACCTAAATAATACATTACCGACTCGCGGCGATTCGCGATAGAAAGGTGTAAAGGAAATATAAAGGCTTTTGTCATAACTTTTATATTGGAATATTATTTTTTACGGCGTGCCTGCGGATTAAATTTTTTTCGGCTCGATGTATCCCATCGCTTTGATATTAAAAAATATGACTGCGAGGAGATGCCCAGATGTGAATCTCTATTTATTTTCAGTCACAGACACCAGGCAGACATTCTTTCGACAAATACGACCATCAAAGCCTAAATTTTTAGGACGGAAATAAAATATGATGGATTGCGTCCAATTTTCGTATTCGTTCATACATGCACATCATTTCTATTCACTTTTAATCTTGTTCCAACATTGAACGATTTTGGTGTTATCAATATTGAGTATTATAAATACGATTACGATTAATACAATTAAAATGACTTATTGAGAGTTATTTCTTTTCACAATGTGAAAAACAGAATGACAATAATGAAATAAATGAGTTTTCGAATCACAGGTGCGCAAAAAGATTTAAGGCACGTACGTGTGTACATATCATTATGTATACATAAACGGAATGGCCACCGAACAGGGAAATCCCCGTACTGAGAAAGCGTGCCAATTGTGGAGATGTTGCCAATCTTATATGACATAAGCTGCTTTGCGATCTACATACATATACAAGGTATAACAGACCCAGTCCACAATATTTAATGGACACATTCTGCACCGTTACTCTAAATATTATCGTTTAAATCATTTAATGCTGCGTACCTATTTCTAAATTGATCCATTTGTAATCTAAATCTTTGCTTCAGGCCTTAAATTATTTAACAAAAATAGTTTTCAAAAATTCGATGACCTTTATTTTTTTTAATCAATATATATAATAAGGAATCGATCAAATATTTCAATTAATCGAAATTATTACATTATTAAATAATTACGATTCATCTCCGACATGGTAGGGATCAGGCACATATTTCGTGAATATTATTTACTCATTATTTAGTCAGGTATCCAACCAATAAATATTGTGGACTAGATCTGTCACACCTTGTATATACCTATGTGTTCTTTTTTTGTCTCATGTTTTTTTTGTGAGACTTGTTTTTCTATTATTAAAAATTCTGGTGATGGTTGAATTTCCGTATCTTCTTTTTTCGTCATCTTCTTTATCTGGGAAATTAAATTTGTTTTTTTAATAATTCCCTTCTTCTTCTTCTTCCAATGCCGTTTCCAACAACTTCTCTTCGTCTATAACGGTATATGAAAGTACGTTACCAAAGTCACAATGGCGCATCATACATCATTGTTCGCCCATCCTGTCTTGGTCTTCTCCTGGATCTCAATCCGCATGCGTATGAGGGCTTCGCACGTGTTACGGGACTCAACTGACTCATTGTGTCCCGTCCACCTTTTTCAAGAAATCTGAGGTAGTATACCGAACCATCACGTCTCGATAGATGGATGAAATTTTAGTTACTTAAATTTACACAAACAATACACAACGTGACAAAAAACACATATAAAATTTTATTGCAAATAGTTCAGTCGAAGGGCGAGCCTTCGAGTTGATCATCCGCGATGTACATAATACCTAAAAAAATTCGGAAATTATTTGGAGTGAAAAGTATGAAACGACTTTTTTAATTTGGACGCCCTGTACTGAAAATCTAAATGAACGTAATAAATGTTCGTCCGCACCATTCTTCGGAGCGCTCTCTCTGACAACACGTATAAAAAAATATGAAAACTCTTTTTGTTGAAAAACGCTCCCGAGTGCTCGCTACCTACCTACGCACTGACCAGACAAATGTTACGGTGAAACATGAGCCAAATTTGCAAAAAAAAAGTATGAAGTTTGTAATAATACTGAGGCAGTATCCTCATCATGTCCGACCTCCCGATGCGGGCACGCCTATCGGGGAAAACAACTTAATGTTCTGCATTGTAGTTCTTGAACACGGGATGAAACGTAATGAGTTAAGTTTCAGACACTCACTTTAGATAAATATCAGTACCGATAGACGAGACAAATCTCTAATTCATGCGCCTAGAAACATAGACATGTGGTCGGTTAGAATGATGAATAAAAAATTTGGTGAGAATGTCTTTTATTTTATCAGAGATAAAGAAAGAGGAATACAGGAGATAGTGAAGCGTAAAATATGAAGAGTTAGAGGAGCGAGCCGGCGGTGTTCGGTCTCAGTACAGCCTGCACCCGTAAGAACTGTCGTCGACGAGTGATCGGGCCAGAATGGGCGGCTGGTTATCCACTGAAGGAACCCGGATACAGATGTTGGCTGAGGACGATGGCGAATTAGAATCACTGTCTTCGCAGACACGTACAATGATGTGTTGCAAAAAGTTTCACAAACAGCTGGCATTAAATAATTGTTAAAAGTATATCAATATAATATAGTATATCAATATCGTTAGTAAGTTGGCCTTAAACTAATACTTCTTTTTATATATCAGCCACACTGTCTGTCTAAAATATGAGTCGGTTCTATAAATCATAATACATTTTGTTAAGTAAAAAGTGAGCATTTTTATTTAATATCAACAATAATTAACGTATTCCGTTTGAACTGCTGCAGAAGAGATTTCTATCGCACCAACGGAAAGCTGACGTTTGACGTACTACAAGCGTAAAGTGAAGAGCGAATCCTTACGACTTAAACTTTTAGATTTCGAAACTGAATTTCAAAATTCGTAAAAATTGAAATAGTCGAAATTCAAACTCTATGACAAACTTCCGAAACTTGGCGTATACGAGGTGGACTACGATGGCCGAAGAGTCTCTAAAGAATCTCACATCGACTGATCAAGTGGAAAAGGCAACAGGGACTTCTCTGGTCTAAGATCTGCAGGGTGCCAAGAAAAGTAGAGCAACATAGTTTAGAGGGTGGGATTTCGTGAAGATCTCGATCCTCAGTCACGAGGGATCATAGAGGATGTTGATGAATAGTCGCTGACTAAAAATGATCAATAATGAGGTCGTGTGGCTTGAGCGCAGACTCTACTCGGCGGAACTTCAGGTCACGGGATCGATATGACGGGACGTGGAATGGTTGTGGGTGGACAGCACTCAATACAGATTTGTGGTGCCTCGACTAGAAAGCAAAAATGGTAGAAAAAAATCGTTTTGTATTATGTATACCTGACTAAATTATGAATCGAAAATGTTCAACTTTTCCTTTTGCACGAGATTTATACAAAGTCCGTAGGGCAGCAGGCAGCAGTTCGAATTCATCTCCGTTTCCAGCCGACACCGACACTAGAGACATCTGCATCCAATACCTAGCCGGCGGAAAAGTGCTGCCACCGCAGTCCTCTTCGATCTCTCGCCGACGACGCGTCTTCTGTTCCGCTGCCCCGCCACGGCGCTCGGGAGCCGGCGGGGCCGGCACCGAACACCGCCGACTCGCTCCGTTATTTTTCAACCTCCACGCTCCGCAGTTCTCACTTCTCTATACTTCATTTTTACAAGAAAACTTTCTGTACTCGCTGTTCTATCCTCTATTTCCATTTCATCCACATGTCTACGTACTTTGAAATAAATATTTGTGAAATTAATCCATTATAATTATTTGCTTTAGGACCTAAATCGTCTAACAAAAGTATAGCCTGGTCGCTGGAAGTTCGATAACCTATTATTTTTTATATGCAATATATAGTTTAAAATCATTCAATTCAATATTAAATTAATCGTACAACTACGATTATTTTTAAATACTCATATCTAGTTAATTTAATATTAAAAAATAAAATTAAAAAAGCCTCCTACAATCCTCCAGTCATGAGCACATCAACCGAGAGAGAGATAAGTTCCGACTTATTTATCAACTGTTATATTTTAAAAAAACTCGTTTAGTAATTGTTATTTATTAAATAATGTTGTCACCTATGGTGATCAAAATTGATGTGTACACCGATATTAGTGACTTTTAACATATATTTGCGTAGGAAGTAATTAATTTTGTAAAATTTAAGTTAAGCAGTGTACAAGAAAACGTGTTACCGTTTTGCGCCTCGCTCGAATTACGCGTTCTAGGTTTATAATTGAAACGACTTTAAGGTAGTTGTAAACGGTACACAACCACTTTCATCCGAGACAGTGCCTAATAATTAACGCAAGCAGGTAAATCCACGAAGACGACAAAACAACGCCTAAATCAACTGCCGCTGTTGTCTCAACAACTTAACGGAGACGCTCTCTGTCAGAGGACTAATATTCCGTACAACAATTAGTGAACTAACATGCTTATAAAAAAATACCACAAATATTTATTTACACACATTCCAGATGCCATCTCATATTAAGGAGTGACCTACGGCATGTATTATGATGAGAATATATGATTTGGGAAAAGGAACATTATCGTCTGCGTTTCTCCACTATTGCATGAAAACTTTCTCCAAAGATTGTCGCTGCACTGAGCCTTTACTCTTTACTTAGGCTGTTTTTCCTCAACCAGAGGACCATCTATGGATCGTCAAGCAAAGTTCGTCGTAGCTAATGACTGGCCACATGACCATCCGACGGCCACGGCGAGCTTTTCACCTTTGCTACTCACTTTCTCTCTCTGACTTCGGTCTCGTCTGCAGCTTTTGTTACCTACTCTGTTCCTACTGCGCACAATCGATCAATATATTTAAATATTTATCATTTAATAATTCATGAGTATTCGTTTCTTTTTATGTTTACATTTCTTCTTAATAATGTCTATCATCATCTCAAACAAACAAAGATAGACATCTCGATACATACTCGAACATAATGGTAAAACGAACTGCCATTCTCATTTAATGCTCCCGATGGCATCATATACATAATCACATCCTCACAACTCCCCTACCTTCACAGAAGCGTGTAACGCACTTCCACGAGAATGAATGAAACTTTACGTGCCACTTTTGTTATCTTAATTCTTCAATGAATACGCGAGATACTCGATCTCAAAAAAGTAATTTCTCTTGTTCTTTGTACGTTCTTCTTAATACTGGTTCTGAGGATATACTCTATTTATGGCGAATACCTGTCGCTATCTATGATAGTCCGGCAAAGGGCATGGACCACAAATGAGCAGAACGAACCGAGGTAGAGCGAGATGAGATTTCGATATTCCTATGACCATCAATTAGCGACTAAACTACTCTGAGAAATTAACTCTAATCTGCAGTCAGCTACTCACTCATTATATACGCGTACAATTTCTCAATTTAAACTACAGGTACATAACGTAAACCTATGAATCCACATTTTCTCAATTGCTACTATATCTTCCAGTATTCCCCTTCACCTGAATCCTGTGACAAGAAATCCGAATATTTAGATTGCTGGCCTAGATACGCAGATCATAGACCGTTTACAAACTTTTCCAGGTATACACGTAGGTATAAGTTTGTAAACGGTCGTTTTGTTTGTTATCAGAATAAATAGCCAAGTTATAACTTGGCTATTTATTCTGATCACAAAACTATTCAGTTGACATTCAGAGACTGAATGATGCTTACTTATCACGTGGGGCTCGTAATAGACTTTATAACCATCAAAATAAGTGCTGCCTTTCTTCCTTCCTCACTAGCTAGTGAATTTCCGTTAACTCAAAGGACCCCACATAAAATATTCAAGTTCTTGTTGGACTACTGGTTAAGATATTCGCCTATTGGTCCAGCGGTTCAATATTTTTAATGTGTCTTCTCTTTAGACTTCCGGCTTCGTTGAAGTGATAGGCTCAAGTTCTATTGATCAGAATACCAGAGTTATTACTAAGAAATTGTATCTATTATTAGTAAAATTAATTTAGTTAAAATTACGTAAAATGTTTAGTTTTTTTTTCTAATGAGCACATCCGAACGCATCCGACAACGCGATGTCTGACTGCAGCTAAAATATGACAGGCGATAGCTGTCTCATCAGTATTCACTCATCGTAACTTGTATTAATAGACTCAGTGCCAACCGTAAGTAGCGTTTTACCTCGGTCATCCTTGCGGTCTGCATGGTACTTCCATATGATACATTCCTAGAATATACTTCTACGGCTGAGATTGGCGGCAGTCGTACTCTCATAAACCGTAATGCTTTTGCCTTTTGATAAGTACTCCCCGTCTAGCATCTAGCGCACACATCACACTTGCACCATAAGTTACCAGTCTAACTATCTTCCGAGACATTGAATTGTTTAGTATATGTCAGGTGAAAAAAGACAAATATACATACTTCAAATCACACTCGTAGATAGAATTATTAAACTGATCTAGCAAGAACGATCATTTTAAAGTTGTGCGTGCGACAGAAATCATAAATCGGGCCAAAACCTTCCTCCGATAAGTTGGCCTGTCGCCGTGTGCTTGCGCCCATTTGTACCAGAATACCGTATAATATAATATATTTACAAATAGAGTGAACACGTCCGCGGAACATAGAGACGTCTCTCTCCACCCCTCTCATCCCCTGCCCGCGGTACGTGAAACAGAGTAAGGCTCACAAGTGCGGACACGTGGATTTATTGAACTGTTTTTGTGTTCGCATAATATATATTAAGGGTGTCACGTGTAGGCTCCCGTCTTCCCTCCGTCGCACTCTGCCACTGCCCGAGACCGGGCGGGGCGGTACGAAAAAGTTCATTTTTTCGGTTCAGATATTACTGTTTCTGAAAGCATTATTTCATCGAAAGACCGGGTTACCCGACTTTTTTGAAAGGTTCTGTATTTTTGTATGCAGACTAGCAGACGTGGTAATACAATAACCTGATAAATATCTAAAAAGGCACAAAAAACAACTGAAAACGTGATAGTAATTCACGCGAATGTAGTAGCTGTGTGGAATACGACTGGAGCAGAATAGTCAGGTATAGCACTTGTGGCGGAGGTCACCCACCTCGGGATGTAGTGCCGTGAAAGAAGAATAACTATTCTTAGAGCACTTCACATAAAAAAATGATATATATGTAAAATTAATATTCAATTATAATCGATAATCATTGATAAATTAAAAAATAACGGAATAATAATAACACAATCGACAGCCCTGACTTCATAAATTTAATACATTTTAAAAAAAACGTCAAGAAGCACGTGTTATTAAAAGTTTTCTGTTATTTTTAGTTACAATTCCGTGACAAAATTATTTATCAGACAAATCTTCGATCAGGTTCTCCAGCAACTACCTTTTTTGAAGTTGGCCAGCGCAGTTGGATAGAACTTTTTTCTCTTTGGTCACAAGTTTACTCGTGGTCCGACTCAATATATGTTTTTTAGTGGTCAGGGTATCGAAGTAAAAAGATTTATATACAGTTAGCACAGAATGACACATATTCCAAATCAGGTAACACAAACAGAACACTGACAGAATAGCACTGAGATATTTATGGTATTGGTAAATACTATTAAAAATCACATAGGAACGTAGAGCATATTTTCAGATAATAACAGAATATATTATTTGATAAGACCAGGTCGTGAGCAAATACATTTTATCTCTGGCTAGATTATTTCAAATGCAAGCATGGATATTTATGTGTATGTAAAGATAGCTTATAATTTAATTTGATTCTCCCTAGTTTAATAGGGAATAAGTATTTCTAAGTGTGCGGTATTAAGATCGTCACATCACATTTTGTTAAAATTATGACGTGTTGTCTTTGGTTAAATGAAGAGTAATATTTCTTTTATTTTTATTTTAAACTGAGAACTTACGTCATACAAAGTTGTGCTTGGTGTTATATAAGAAAATAGACACCTGGGAGACACCGAACGTTATAGTAAAATAATAATCGAGATGCTCTAGTTATTGTACTAGATTGAGAGTATTATTATCATTATCAAGAAATAAAATTCAAGATTAGTAAGTACGAGATGTTTACGTAACTAGAGATGATCGAATATGGTTCTATTATGTATGCAAGTTGGATCAGAACCTACTTGAATGTTAATAACAGTGCTGCGGTTTACAAATAATTACTATTTTTTTTAAATTTATTAAAATTGAAAGCGACATTATAAGGAATTGTAGACAACACCAGAGTCTAAGGTAGAAGTAAACTTTATTACAGCGAGAAGTAAAGTTCAATGAAGTAAGTCGGTAGTTATCATAATTTCAAAGAAGGCGATCGAAGATAATCTATCACTGTTAATTTTTATTATAAAATTTATTTAACACGCAGAAAATTTTGAGGAATCATCACTGTCCGAAAGCGTTGAAAGATCCAGATTAAAAAAAAGTTTCGACGAGGTGGAAGTTTACATGAAACATTGAACACTGGGGCACACGATTCCTTCGATGTTGACGTGGTTCATGGCAACGGAGTATCTAATGACACGAGACCCTGGGGTCTTCAGATAAACATAGGTGATCTTCCTGGATCTACAAAGCTGATAGTAGACGTCTGGGGTAACTTCTTGGCGTGTGTAAGGTCATCAGGAGCAATTAGGCGATAGCGAAGGTAATAAAAATATATTGAAAATTTAAGAAGTTACGTCAGTCTTCATAAGAAATCGTCACATCTCCGAAAAACCGGGTAGTTCACTGATGGATATTAATTAATTAATGGTAATTGAGGACAAAAATTTGTACAAAACTTTTGTATACCGATTACATGATTTATGAAGGTAGCTTCCTCGGACTTCAGTTAAGTTTACTGCCATATCTCAAATAAAAGTTACTACCACACTTATTAGGAATACTTCGATGGTCGAAAAATATTCTCGTAATAAAGAGGTTCAAAAAGACAGATACATTTTAATTTTAAAAGAAGTACCGAAAAATATCGCGAGGTGATATAATTTCACGAACGCGCCGGTATGTTGAGTAGATGTCGGATTTATTTGCCGCGGAAATGAAAGTGGGGCTTGTTTTTATACCCTTCCGTGAAGCGGCAATGACAAATAAAGGGAAGGGGAAAAGACTGAATTACAGAAACAACCGTAATATGTACTTCCTAGGGTGTACTTTTATAGGGGTGAAGTCTCGTGGCGCGATATTTCTGGTTTTGTTCAAACGGCACGTGTGCACTCGGATGGTCTATTTATAGACGGTACATCCTGTTTACGCGAGATTTTTGTCAACAATGGGTGATACAATTAGCACGTAATATTAATATTTGGTGGAGTGAATTTAGAAATTATTCAAAATTAAGATTATTATTTTCTTTTATTTTTATTATTTACTTCATAAAGGTGGTATTGTTCCGCACAGCCGCGCGGCCGCGAAAAACGCGGCGCCCCGGCCCGAGCATGCGCCGGGCCGAGACCTGAACTTGGCCGCTTCACAACAACATCGCGGCCACCACACCCCGCCTTTGGAAAATCGCCGCCACTGAACCGACCGTGCGGCCGAGGAGAGGGGGGAAGCCGTACCATGGACGAGGACACGCCCCGGCGCCGCGCAGAAGGATGATTTTAGTTTTTAGAGAATAACATGATGTACAAAATTACTAGGATTAAAATAAGAGTATGAATAAATAGAGTTTTGTAAGGGCGATCGCCCGGAGATAGTTTGACGCACCTCAAAAATCATTGTACTAATAAAAAATGGATTTTAAGGTTTGAGGTGCGTTAATAAATTCCCTGGGCTATCGCCCGCATTGTAGTATGCCAGGCATCGCGAGGCAGGTTAATGTTTGTAATAAAAAGTACTCGCGATGCCTGGGAAATGTGAAATAAAAAAGTAACAAAGGAAAATATGGGACAAAAGTCAGTTCTGCCGACCCATACTGGACGGCGGAAAAAATGAGCAAAGTTTCCAGATTTGGCCGCCAGGTGGTGTCGGCACGGGACCGAATCGGGGTGGCGCGGGGATATTTTGAGCCCCCTGATTAGTCCCTGAGGTTTGCTGGAGCCTTACGCTCCATACGTAATTGTTGAAGTATAAATAAACGGTCCAGCAGTTGCAAAATCACTTGCCTCATTTGCTTCGCACCGCTGGACTTCTCTCAACACACGACTTTTATTTCTGACCCTGCTCACCCTGGACTTGCTTCTTTTGGATTTCGACCTGGCTTTGACATTTGGACTGATCCCGGACAATTCCACGACCTTGGCTGTTTCACTGGACGGAGATTTTGGACATATTGAACCAACTGCACGCCGCTGCAGACATCACTTTCCGAGCTACAGAGCGAATCGGCGAACCACACCTGTCAGATTCTACAGTTCTTGTTCGTGTGCAGAACAGGTATGTTATACAAGGAATAAATGTTTCTTTTATGAAGATTTAGTCATTTATGTTGAATAAATTTAAAAGACGAGTATGTTGATAGTGATGATAATTTCATCGCCATCAACATAGCGATGGAATTATATACATGATACACTAAGTAATGAACAATGTATCAATATAAATTAAATGTAAATCTTTATATATAATATCCTTGAGATTGTGTGAATGTGTGTTAGTCAACGCGGCAGTACCGCCGGTTGTAGATGTATGTGTGTGGGTGTGTGTGATGACATGCGTCGAGCACGATCTCTTACTGGGTGTACTGAATTTTCATTATTACCTCGAACTGCGTAAGAAGATATGATTGACTCAGTGAAGAAGCATCTCTTTATCTCAATAATGGGCTGTGGGTACCAAGTCAGAATCGTATAAGCGTATTATTATCTCAAATAAAAATAAGTTTACTAATATATACATTTATTTTATAAATTAACACATAATGTCATCAAATCAAAGAAATGTATGTCACGGAAACTTATTGCTGTAGATGAAAAGTGAGATGATAGCTAATATATAATAACAAGGCTCTGGATAGTTCTTTCAAAACATAATCAGTAAAAGTTATATTTGCGTATGTCTCTAGAATATGCCCCGAGTCTTACTCTCAAAAATATTTAAAAAATCGACTCGGCGGTCTGCTCCCAAGTCAAATCAAATCAGGAGAAATGCATAACATAAGACAATAGCACCGACTGGATAGGCGGCGGGAGGTCTCGGAGAAGACGCAGGTAAAGCAGATAAGTATGCAGCAGTCGAACTGGAAATGAAGATTGATTCTGGGCCCGCTAGTGCGGAGATTCTTATAGTGAAGTTTACTCGACGTACGTGGATTCAAATCGTTTTGAATCTCATGGAGATACTTTGACCGGATGGCTGCAAGCGGTGTGATGATTTAAGAAATCGATAGTACACGATATTGAATCCTGTATATTACAACCGCTGACATCTCAGAAATTGGATTCGCTCTCGCCCCAGACTCGTGAATCATACGCATTCGTTAATTTATAATGTTTCACTTAGATTAGCGATTAATTAAAATAAAACAAATTGTACAATATTGTAGAAAAAAGAGTCGGGTCGGCCGATTTTTAACTACGCTTAAAACGCCATAAATCAACGACACACTACAGCCATGCTCTTCAGCCTGTCCAAATAAAGATAAAACCTTTGAGGGTGAAATACTAAATCTATTTTACATTTTAATATGATTTTTGTTTGATGTTTTCCAGAGCTTTTAAAACTGGTATTTCTGTTTCGGAGAAGGGTGACACCTTTATTATGTCACATATTAAAAGTTCCAAATTATAAATAAATTGTTTAGATGTGTTCTGGCTTCTGCGGATAGAACGCCAGGGAAACGCCACCGGCTAGACAGTGGTTGATATGAAAATGTGGGTTGGGCTGGAATTGAGTCCTGCGCACTTATTTAACCTGTGGTAAATTTATTTTCGCGTTGTGTAACTCGGACTAGGAATCAAAGCTAATCAATGAAAGAGGTAAACTTAGTAGGTTTGTTAAATACAAAATAAATACCAAGTAATCGATATTTCCATTCTGGCACTCTGTTCATAAATACAACTTGACAAGGAAGAGGAACAATCGTTGAATCGATTCATGTAGCAAGCCTTTCGGTTAGGACGCAAGGCGAATCATCACCGTAAGATTGATTCCACCTCCACGGTGGTGAACTATCGTTCTCTCTTGATATTACAACTGAGTTAAAATGATGGTCACGTAACCTCGAAATCCGTGTGTCGTAACTATCGCACACACTCCATCGTATAGGATCGTGGCCGTCGCGCTGGATGTGCCGATAATCGCTTCACCCAAAATTGAGACTTCCTTCTATCGCATATCCCAGCCACCCGTGAAGCCAACTTCAGATTAGAACCGAGTGCCGGAGCTTGAAAAGGAAATTGTCATTTTCTGATATTCTTTCGATCGTGGATCGTGGATTTGCGACCGCCGCCGCACAACGCGCCGCTTCGCGCGTCTCCCAGAGCTCATGTGGCGCTGTGAGCCGAGCGCTCTCACGCCTCGGCACCTGTCGAACTTTTATTTACCCGCGATTCAGTGTTTACCTCATATAAACGTGGCGAGTGGTAAAAATTACATTTTGAAAGATTAAAGAATCTACAGTATTAAAAAAGCGCAGTAGAAATGTATATAACGATTTCAATCCAAATATGTTTCTTCCGTTTTACCACGATTTAGTACAGAACTTATGCAAGTTACTAGAATCACTTTTTACTATTATAAATCATTACATGTTCGGTTACAGCGTATAAATCACAGTCAGCAGTGTACCATGCATTGTATCATTTTTTCATATACCGTGATTCGACCGAGCACCCCGCTTCTTGCTGATGTTTGTCCTCCCCCTGCCAGGGGAACTTTGAAACTATCGCGAGAGCAATTAGCACCCAGCGCCGTGTAGCAACAAGGGTGGTTCACACCTACGACCTTCCATAATCAACCCTCCGGTGTACACCCCCACTCCCGATACAGGGAGCTTTACGAACTTTATTACAAGGCTAATATGAAATGATTCCCTTGTATACTACGAAGTTTTAAGGGAAGACGAATGAAGTTATTAAGGAAATGTATATATCAAATCAAGATTTTAATTTCCATGATGCAGATTGTCCATTTTTGAAAAGAAAATTATAAGTTAAGATACCCGAGCGAGAGACAATGCTTAATTTATTTAGAAATTTACAGTAATTAGAAGTACAGTAATCTAATGATAGAGACTACACTTCTCAAAACTATTGTGTGACAAAAATATAAGTCTACTTGTACTTAGAAATATTTATTTCTTTTGAAGAATTTAAGTTGCAACACAATGTAACCGGTATATCAATTATTGATATTATAAATAAAAATGTTATAACTGCATATATAAGGATCTCTAATACTCAGGCTTAGATACGTCTTTTCAAGTCAAATGTAGCGCCTCATTCCAAGATCCCCTAAAACGGATTTCGAATAATTTGAGTTAAATATGCAGTTTTGTAGATTTTTTGTCAACTTCATTCAGAACACATTGTTTCTCGCAAAAGCCACTTAAATCCATCCAAACTCGGTCATCTAGGAAAATCGGCATTGGCTGAGCACTTTATGAGTATGAACAACCGTTTTGTATTTGAGCCGAAAATCCAGAAAAGCTCAAGAGTCATCGCGCTCATTTGGTTAATTAAGGAAGCATTTACAATTAGAGATGACGGTCAAAAATTTAAAATCTCTGAGGTATCCGGCACTTCAAAGCCACAGGAGTCGAAGTGTCGCACAGATAACACAACGCTACTCGTGTAATACTCAATACGTGTTTTCGACACGGTATTGCAAGTCATTACCCCTAAACGACATATTCTGCTTTCGATACGGTACTGCGAGCCAGTACTTAATAACGAGAACTTAACGTCTATTGATGAACTCTGCAATAGGATCCTAAACGTCGACCAGAAAGGTCAGGCACGGCAGATTAGCCCAGTAAACTGTACATAGAAAATTTTGAATGGCCGTGAAAACCTAAGAATATTTTTGGTTGAAGAGTAATATATGATACTATTTAAGACTGTCGTATTTTTATAAAAAAACTATTACATAATGTAGAATTAACATATTTATGTAATTTAAGCTATTTGAGAAGACGAAGTGATAACAGATGAGTAAGAATGTGAATATCGAATGTATGGAGCAACTTAGTGAAATTTTACACCTAGGAAACTCGAATTTGAGGAGATTATTAATGGTAATACAAAACACGAAAATGTCAGCCACGTCAAAATAGCTGAAATTAGCCTGAAGAATAGAAAATTTGTTAAATAAATCGTACCTACACGAGGTCATTTAATAGTTTGAATATTAAACTTTAGTACACAAACCAATAAAAAATTTATTAACTTATTTATAGTTTTTATTTATATGTTAGTCACGCATCCGACAATGTTCTGAATATTTAAAATTCTGAATGGCATTTTGTGATCCAAACTAAACAATGACATGCAACTTTTCCACCGAGCGCTCGAGGGTTTTCTGAAATACTACGAAAAGAAAGTGTCACGCGATAGACAAAGGGCGGAACCTTTTAACCTAAACCTTGAACCCGACCACATACACGGCGTATCCCTTAAAGGGTGCCCGAGAATCGTACGCGAGGAATCCAAGAGACAAACTTACACTGAGAGTTTTCCGGGCCGTACACCGTGGATACTTCTAACACGTGTCTACCTGATCGGGTCGTGATACAGCTTTTCAGAGATAATTGTGTATTGGAATACTATCACAACATTTTTTATTTATTACACATTTAACTCTTTAGAATCGCGTGCCCTTACGTTTAATACTATATTTGTAATCAAAATTTCACATTGTTATATAGTCTCGCCACCAAGCTTTTGTCGACAGCAGTTGGCGGATGTTTAAAAGCGTAAAAAAGCGGTTTGTTTCTACGCTAATATACAAAGCCAACATTATTGAAATATTTACAAAAAACATCAAAATAAATAATACTGTAAATGTGATTGTTAAGAAGATATTATTAAGGAAATGGGTGTGAGAGAAGTATTCTTGAGGGATTGGAAGGAGTTGGCTGCGGCCTATGGAAGAGCGATGGGAGTCTGACTGGTGGGGAAAGGTGATGAGAAGGGTACCTTTAAACTTTAGACGGGAATTTAATCCCCGTAATTGAGTGTTGTTTATTTCTTAATCCGCCTCTCTGCTCCCCGCCCGTATAGATTGTACCCACCGCGTTGTCATCGCGCGAGACCCGCAACATCATCTCTATTTGTTATATATAATGACAGATGTGTACTCATTGATCGTTGATTTATTTTTCTCCACTTACCGTATGTTGTAGTCATTTGGTAAATAATAAAGAGATTTCTTGACCTTTGATCTATTAGCGTTGTTATGAAACAGTTTTAACCATCAGCGCTCAGTTGTCTGGACGATTGAGCTGTTACGCAGGCGCGAATCAGTCACGTGCCCAAGCACGAGCGCGCCCGTTGAAGAAAGTAAAAGGCTCACGCGAGGTCAAGGATTGTGGGTACGCGCAACTTCGGCGTGAATGCGCATCCCTCTCAGTACATAATGGTGGCGCGAATACTTACAAATCACTAAAAAAAACCGACGCAATATCCTCGTCGTTGCGCAGATAAGAATTGCGCTTAACCACACCCAGCGTTCGTTCCCAAATTTAACATCGAGACATTTTTTCCACCGCTGCGGCTGTTGTTTGTCTCCCGTCAACCGTCGCTTCGCCAACTTGTCCAGGGACCGGACCAGCTCCCCGGGTAAGTCGCCTATGGATTTCAACTCGCATCTCTTTTTACTGGCAACCATTAACCAAGATCAACCGTATTTTAGTACATGTTTTTTGATACCTCAATTCTGTAATCTACAACCCTTATATGTTTATAAAAATTACCTAGTATATAAGTTCTTGTTAGTCTGTAAGAATATTAGGATCAATTGTTTTGTTAATTTTTATCATTAAACATTGCCCAAGAAGCTTTTAAATAATATATACTTATTATTTTATTGAAGCTATCCTTTTAGTGGCCCTCGGGGTAGTGATACCATCCTGACTTAACGACGAACCAATACGTCGGGAACCAAGTGCCAAGTCTGTCGTGTTCTCGCTGAGCAACCAGTTACGAGAAAATAGAAGGAAATATTTTTTGTAATAGCATGTAGAGTACCGGAGACTACGGGCTCTCCTGCTCTTCCATCTGAAGTACAGAAGAGATTTCTTGCCGGAAGACAGTGAGGGGTATATTTTGTCTGGTAGCCGTGTATCGTCGCCCTGTTACCCTTTTACCCTGTTACCCTATTACCTGTAGCATAGTGACGGGATACGGCACCTATTGCTGTTAGGAAGATAATGAAAGGAGTGAATCAAAAGGATAGAGACGGTATGTAAATATAAGGAACTATTATGAATCTGATTTGACTGTTCCTAAATTTGAACACCTATTAGTGGGAAATAAAATACAACATACCTATGCTGCTCTTTGGAATTGAGGTTTAGACAATGATAGAAGGCGAAATATTTGATTTGTTGTAGTTATAACGACATACGATAAAGATTTTCTGCAACTGCAAACTGCACGCTTCAGATACAATCCACGCGATGAGAAATATGATATTTTTCAACTCATTATGCAATATAGTAGGAAGGAGAGGCGTAAGTAGTAGGATATTATATTGAATGATTAGTTAAATGGCTCAAAATGCCGGTGATCTAATAAATCTTACACAGAATAATCAGCACACCGCAACTTGATCGCCAACCTTCGATAGAAGAGGAATAAATATAACTGTACTTAATATAGGCTTAAGTGGCATGATCTAAATCATGTGATCGATTAAAGGATACTCAGGCAGATGTAATACGAGGTTCATCATTGAACCGGTTACCCTCTTACAGTTCTGACAGAAGCCACAGAGTAGGGATAGGCGGGAATCAATCATGTTGCCCTTTTCCTATAAATTATGGTGTACTTCAGGGAAGTCTACCGGGTCTCCCGTTATTTGTAATCTAAATAATGAACTTTGCGGAATCGGTAACGGTAGTAAAATAATTACTATTGCCGATCTGGGTATAATCGAGACATGAACGGCTTTCTAAAGGTTAAACGGTACGTTCGGCTGTGCGTGATTAAAATGGTCGAACCGAATATATTAACAATAGACATTCAGTCTTCTATATTTCTCAGTTGTCAGTAGAAGTAATAAATAACATTAAATAGGTCTCCATATTGTGGATGTGGTCCGCTGAAAAACAGACCATTTAGCATTCATTTACAGACAGTGTTATTTAGGTGTAAGACAAATATTCTTGATATAAAATACTCAACACGTAGTAGTCTTACTATAATCACGTGTGTTTTTAAGTTAAGTACTGTAAAGCTGATATAATTAAAGGGCCACTTAGGTGCTTTTGTCATAAAGAATTAATGAATGAGAAATAATTTTAAGAAAGATAAGTGATGAAGATAGATGGACAAAAAGTTAACAATGATGGTACTTTAAACTAGAAGCCTCAACAACCAATGAACTTACACGAAGAGATGAAACGAACATCCTGTATCAGGATAAAAGAGTGTAGCTCTCTAACCTCTTCTACCGGCAGTGGCCGGAAAACTGCGAGATGTTAAGTCAATAAGTTTTTATATGGTCAAGCACTATTTGACATCTTTAAAAATTGGTAATGGAGGCGAGCTTTGAGTGCCTATCCCAAATACATTTTCTAATCTGTCCTCTGAAGAAACTGAAAGATTAGAAAGGCAGATGGCTGTAAAGAAAGACGGTGAACTATAATACGATAGAATGATCAGATCGAAGATGCTACCGATTATCCGATAGGATAGCAATAGCAATGGTTCTCTGAACTGTAAGCTACAGAGAAAAGTGGAGGAGAATCAAGGACGTCAAAAGATCACAATTCTCTATTGAGGATCGTGACCTGTCCAATAAATTCCCGAAGAAAATGCTAGTTTAGTATATTTTGGGATACATTACAATGTGGCAGTATTAGTCAATGAAATGTTTCCCAAAAAGACAAGTGACAAAAAAACGTTCAAAACTAAAATTCTTTCTATTTTTTATTTATTATCTTTGTTTTATTAACCACTGAATTAAGTTTAAATACATCTACCGGTTTCGAAAAATACTATTTTCTTCTTCAGGATGTCATAACTGACTAAAAATATATATCATTGTTTCTTCACCAGAATCTATTTTTAAAATTTTTAAAAAAACAACAATTATTTAAAAAATAAATTTAGTATCCAACTCAAATTGTTGCTTAATACAATTTTAGTCGAATAATTTTTAGGAAAAAATTTTAGAAATTTTTTCAACTCTTAGACGATGGACTTATAACTATTGCATTATAGTCTACTAGTCTGCTTCAATAGCGCGAATTTCTTGTCTTGATCTCGATTGCCTATCTTGTTGTAGATCGACGTCTCGCTCTCTGTCCCCGTACTTTATTTCTTCAAGCTGTTTTCATCTCTTCTAGCAACATACCCAAAGTACGGAAGAACTATTTTCCTCCATGTGAATGAAGAATCTTTCTTTAGTGTCGTTCGTCTCGCAGTGCATGGTATATCTATGTCCGTAGTATTAGACAGACAGATACGGTTTTTTGGGACATTTCAAACCACATTTTAGAGGTCATCATCTATGTTCTATGATTTTTATGAATAAAGATAGCACTTGAGGGACGCTGGAAGGTCTAAATTTTAAAATCTTTGCCATAGTTGCTAATAACCACATTGAATTTCTTTTATTTTTTCATTTTGCATATACTTAAATATGTTATTGAATTAAAGTCGCGTATTTTATTAGCTTTGATGAGTGGGATCGACAAAGAATCTTCTAAAGCGGTCCCCGGAAAGGGTGGATCTTCCCCCTTCCAGCTGTCCTTTTAAAAAATGACCATCATCAGGGTTTTTATGATATCTTCATAATCTTGATGTTCAATGAAATACCACTAGAAAAATAGGCTACGGAAAAAATGCTTCACTATTAATTTTTTTTTTAATAAAGATGCGTACACGGAATACATGTCACATAAATATTCTTACTATTTTTAAACTAAGCCTAACGCCTGTGCTATGAAAATATGACTAACTTGCTGATCTGCTGGAACGAGGCGCGAACTCCCGACCGCCAGATAATTAGGCCAGCGTCTTAACCACTAGACTAACAAGCTACTAGTATTAGTTTAGTATTATTATTTAGGAAGGGTGAGCGATTGCAATTCTTAATCCGTTGACTAGTTAATAAAATAAAATAATAATAAATATGAATATAATGAATGAAGACACGGAACGTCAACTAGGTTCAGAATATATACCGCAGTGTACCCGTTCTTTGATAACGTACTAAAAATAAATTCAGTTCACAAAAATGTATCCTTTGTGAAGCGTAAATATTTAGATATTACAAATATGTGATTCCGGAAACCTCATTGTTCAGATTCCGAGCAGCTTGAGAATGTCCCCTAGCATTTTAGAAAGCTTAATCAGATTCTCCACAGAGTCGGGAGTGCCATTTTTTGCTTTACAAAACGTGCATTTCATGAGAAAAGTTTTAGTACTAGACGTGCACTTTTCACCGAAAACACAGACATAAAATAAGCCCTCTATTATGTTGCACGTGCTCCGCGCGGTTCTTTAACTTTAAGATGAGTTCAACCTGAGGATTACGACAAAAGATAGTCCGCTCAGTAAAATTGATCGTTTTGACATGAATATGTCTTTAAAATCAATTCGAGGTGTAACGTGCATATTCAAAAATCTGACCTTCACGAAAATAGGTCAGACTTTAAAATGCAGTTGAATGTTATTAACGTTAATCGATTGTAGATAAATATAAAATTTATTTCAATTGCATCTTTCAGTTGCAATTGGCACCGATTGAACCCGTAAGTTTGATCGGGACCAAACAAGTATTAAACGAGAGCTTATAAGCTCCTCTGTGTATATAATATGGCACAAAAACATATCGATACCCTAGTGTAAATAGATAAATACATCTTAAAGACAAATATAAAATAGTAAATGTGTAGTAGAGAAAAATAAATAGCGGCCGTGGACCAAAACAGAGGATTCTTTTAAACAAAAAATACAGTGTTATCAGTTATAGTGTAGATCTCCGTAAAACAAAACAAAATCAACATAACAAAGAATTTTTAAAATTCATGTCTTTTTAAATGGTCGATATATTCTCATCCGTTTAAGCCTTTCTCACGCGATGGACACGTGTCAATTTTTATATGTAAATACGCGAGAACACAACTGAGGTACACGATTCAGAACCTTATTGATAAAACGCGATCACGTAAGTTAAGACCGTCGCACGCACCGTGTAGTAAAAATGTTGCCCATCATCCTGAATACAAATCGATATAGACCAATGTTGAAATTGCTTACATAATCGCTGTTGGCACTTTCCATAATTTAAAATTATTATTTTGATGACTTCAAATATTTATGAGAATGGCCCGGGCGGCGATTAGTGCAGTAACACCATTAAGTTACGAAAATTGTATAATTTTGGGGCGTCTGCTGTCTGTTGTCTGCTATTAAAACCCGCTCCGCGGAATTAGCATGAAGGCAAACAGAGAGGGGTAATATTTAGTGAGATCACAGCTCCGACAGGCGAGGGGCTTTAGCCAGGGCGGGCACCCGAGGCACAATTTGGGGAGGAAAATATTATGTGAATTATTCACATTCACGTACAATTTTTCATTGTTATCTCAAACGTACGATTTAATAGTACACACATCAATACTATAGAAACAAATGAGGACCATGGACCAGTTTTTCGAGGTTATGTACGACTACTTACAGTAATACAAAATGTGATGGATACAAATCAGAAGCATTGTGGTTTATGGTTGCCTCCAACCTCAGTCATGTCTTCATGTTCTGGTATATTCACAGAGCGTATTGTGTGAAAGTAAACAGGCAGCAACAGAGTTAATCTATTTACGGTTGGCACTGAGTTTATTAATACGAGTTGCAATAGAGTCTGAACTAATTGATACGCGCTACCGTGCGGGTATCTTCTTGGCAACTCTTGGATTGGAAGGACTGCAGATTAAGTTGGTCAAGAAAACAGCAACAAAGACTGTTCCGTTTTCGCAATTATTTTTTTGATCGGTGAACACACGTAATTCTCGCATACATTCCGTGGGCTTGAATAAAAATTATTATTATTAAATGTGGTAGTAGCGCTGTTACCTTTATGTTTGTTCTCTCGCCTAGCCCACTCCCAATTCAGTATCTAACTGGTCTGGCAGCTCGGCTGGTTGTTCAACTAGTTTTTTGTGAAACTCGTCGAGATTCGGACAATTGCGATCATTCGTTTGAATCCTGTGTAAATATTCTTGTTTGTCCTCAATCCGATTTGGCGTTTTGTTGGACGAAAACGCGCCGAGATTCGGAGTCGAATTGTATTAGTACTCAAGTATATTGGACAGTGAATTCATGAGAGTCGCCTGTCGTTGCAGTTCAAATTGAGTGAACTTCAAAAGAAACAAAGGGACAGCGTCATCGTCAAGTGAGATGAGCTATCCTCCTTATCCTGTAGCCTACCCTAGTTCGCTACTATCAAAGGATTCCCTCACCATCCCCTAATCTATTTCTCCATTTCATTCCCTAATTCATCCGTCTGCCCATCCCCATTTCCTATTCCCATTGCATCAGCCCCAGTGTGACCGATGATTCGCATCGGTCACAGAGACTTTAAAATACATGCGATATCCTTGGATTGTATCGACGTGTGTATGCGCGTGTTTGGGCCGATATAAATACTGGCCACTTTCCAGTACTACCGTTCGTCTCATTATTAGTTGTACATCTTGTATAGCAATTGTATCTTACTGTAATAAATATATAATTATTTTGAAATTACCAAAATTAACTTTTTACTAATTATAAAATTTACTTTTCGAATCAAATACCTAAACACCTACCACGAAACATTAGACCGGCATTTTATACAAATAATAATGTAGGAATTTACTTATCAATTCTAAAGTAAATAACAATTCTGGTGTCTATAAACTTAGTTGCAAGGATTGTGCTGCATTTTATATTGGTAAAACTGGAAGAAATTTTAATATAAGAGTAAAGTAGCATTTGAGATGTTTGAACAATAGTGGGTTTTCGGAATTTTTTAATCATTTGATAGAAAATGGTTATGGTTTTGATAAAAATTTGGGATTGTCAATTTTGCATGTAAACGGTGTTGGTCATAATGAAATAATTTGGAATCGTTGGGAGAATATGGAATAATGGAAGTAAATAAAGCTTGTAAAACTAATTAAAAAATTATAAACAACCAATTAAATTTAACTACGAGTCCTTTTCTAAAATATTTTCCTAAAAATTATTCGAGTAAATTTGTATTAATAATTTGAATTAGGTACTAAATTTATTTTTTAAATAATTATTGTTTTTTATAAATAGATTCTCGTAACGAAACAACACATTTTGATTGGCATTGACAAGAAGAAAATGGTATTTTTCGAAACCGGTAGATGTATTTAAACTCAATAAATGGTTAATGAAACAAAGTTAACAAATAAAAATAATAAATATATAATTGTTACCAAGTCACTCGGACCTTCAACACCGAAGTGTACAAGGAATACGTACTATTACAGTTTGTTTTTTATGGTCAAGTAAATCAAACAGACTCGAGAGTCATAGACCAATCGGTAAGCTGGTGGCACCATGGCAAAATAATATACTGCCACCAGCCCTGCTTCTGGACTGCCGTGGACCTCAAGGTGGCGGGGGGGGGGGGGATTACCCATCTAGAAACCCCCGTAGGTATCCTTTACCGTAATGTGTTTGCAGATTGCTGAGAGTACACGATTTCAATCCAAATTGTGGGCGCGTTCAAACATTGCGAGGTTGTTTATTTTGTCTACGGTTTAGAAATTTTCCTTATTTGCCCGGGAGTAGTTACGCCGCAGTCCAGCTGAACGATGCTTCAAAAATAACGAGACATCAGCGAGACAGGCAAAACATCAAGACGTTCTCTTCATTAATTGCGTGAGGAGGTGCATTCAATACCGGAATGAGCTAAAAATCGCGAACTGTTAAGTCAGCCACTAATCTTTGAAAGTCACAATCACTAACAGTGATAGAAAATATTGCCAAGATGAATATCGCCACTGAGCAGAATGTACCTAAATATTTATATATACGTACTGAGAATGGGATGTATTTTTTCCTTTCTTGGATCATCGCGCAGTCATTGGTCATTAGTAACCTTATCTATCTAGCTTATTTTTAGAAGGCATCTATAGACCCATATCTCAAATGTTTCAAAAATTCAGCGCAACATTTCCTCCTTTCTGCTGTACATAGTTGATGCAAAATATTTAAATAAAGAAAAATAGAAAAAACTTATACAACACAGATATATCAAAAGACAATCCAACCGCGCCTTAAGATATTTTCTCCATAATTGTGTAAGTGTAGAACTGCCCACTCGCAGGCTGCCGGGATTATCTCCATCGTGGATTCTTTAGTCGACCCAAAATTTCCACCCCTCCCCTTTTTCTGTAAAAGGGACGCGAGTGAGTATTCTTCCTTCTGAGAATTTTTTTACATTAGATGACGTCGTTTTGTAATACGCGTCTAAAATAATAATTACAAAAGTAAAATTAACAAACTAAAATAAAATTATTTCTCGATTTCTTAAAATATCTTATTGCTTTTGTTTAGTGTTAATAAATGTGCCCTTAAGGTATTGAGAACCTGTTTGAGTGATAAAATATCTAATTTGGTCACATTATTGTTGCGATGTACCTAGCTAGTGCGTTCAATATTACAGATTCAATTCTATCTGAGGCAAGGGCGAGGCAAGAATCGAAGTAATACTTGATTAGTTTTTGTTAAATCGTGATGCTGAAAAAGTGGACTGGGTGGGTCAAGGAAAACTTTGAAGGTATTCGCTCCTACGAGTGAACAACATAGGCACTCAACACTGCGAGTCCGCGTCCCTTAATTTATTGCAATGGCGATAATTATGAAGAAAGAGAAAGGAAAACAAGTGAGATCTGTTCCTCAGAATCTCCCTCGAATACGCGGTTTGAGGATAGGGCTTCTCAGCCATGCGAGGATTCTTAACAGATAAGCCATGAAAAATGTCATCCTCACAACGAGGAAGTCCCGAGGAGGACGTCAGTACTTGACGTCCTCTATTCATTGAAGGCATCCGAGGTAAATTAAATTAGAGGAAAACTACTCAGTTTTAATCACTTCATTATTGGGAAATGATCGATGAAACTTCAATCGTAGGTGTATTGTGTGTCGAGAGAAATATGATACTGCCCGCACCATTTCATATCAGAAAAACAATTCTCAGAATACTTCCACGGAGAGAGGAAAATCTATTCGGATTCATTTAAAATATATTTATCTTAACCGTGTTAGTAACTCTGATCCTATCGTGCGGATAGTGGGCTCCATAAAGTTATAGCTGCAGGGAGTTTCGGCGCCTCGATCTCCCCGTGAACCAGACTGAAACTGCCTTTCCACGTCCAATTATATGACATGACTGTGCATAAAAGCAGGCAGCTCCTAACCCGGCATCTAATAGCACGTGTAAATAAAGAGGTACATTATTTCCGTCACGTTTACCCTGGCGAGGTGTGGTGGGCGGGAGGAGGCAGGAGGGGTTGTCCGGTAACTCCCCCGGTCCGCTTCCGGTCGGAGCGGACCGGATGTCCGCCCACCTGAGAGCGGAATTATCTTGCCGGACATTACGGGACAAAAGTTTCGGACCGATTCGGGAGCTGTATCCGAACGCCGTTCGAAGTATCTGCTAAACAGGGCGGGTAACGCGAAGGAAACTAGACTACTGTTACGCTTCTTCCCCTAGTTCGAATGATAAGGGTAGAATTTAAAAATAAATTTTATCTTACGTAATTTATAGCTCAAGTAGACGAGATCCTTACATAATAAAATAAAAATCTTTCGAGCACAAAACCGACAAAGGAATTTAAGACGGTCGCGTCACAATATATTATATTCTAAAAATTACTCAACGTTATAATTTCTTTGTTTAGGTGGCCCGACCCGCCCGCCGGAATAAAGGAGTCCTGGAAAAATTTATATTATAAAAATAAGGAAATACCATTTTGCATTTAAAGATCTGACGACTTGTTTTTTGCCGCTTTATTTTTTGGCGTCGGCTGTAATATCAACCGGTCGAAAGTAAAACGTAATTTGATATTATAACTAAACAACTACGAGATAGAATAGAACTAATCAAGAAGATATGTTTCCAAACTAAGTAACGAGCTTAACAAGAGAAGTAAGAAACGAATATTCCTCAAAACATCATTTAGAATACTTTTTGCTAGTGTTTATGCTTATGCCAAATTTTATACCCGAGATTTGCCTTTTTAGAACAGTAACAATACAATACGAGATGGTAATGGTAACGTAATCTTAATTATTGTTTAATAATCACTGACATATGGCTCAAAACATCGGCCTCGACAAAACCCAGCCCACTGCAGAATAAATTATGACATTATTTGACGGCGCACTTTGATCAATAAGAATCATCCGAAAATGGAACTAGTATAGGAATTGTTACTCTCGTATCAGCACCAAACATAATTTACACTAGTAAGTTACTAGTCATTACTGGTAACTTAATTTGTGCACTCTCCGGTCCGGTAGTTTATACTAGTAAGTTACAAGTCATTACTAGTAACTTAATTTGTGCACTCTCCGGTCCGAGGACCGGATGTGCGCGCAACCTATGGCCAACCCGAGATGATTGGAAAGTAGGAGATGATAAGAAAGTATTTGAAAAACGGATAGGGCCACAGGTTTTCTGGCTTCAGAAACGCATGAATTCACATGAAGTCCTCTACTTCGTTGATAATACAAAGTGGGGAGGACACAAGCACAATAGCAATATGAACAGTAATACGCTCAAACGTCGTTTTTTGTTAATTTCCACAGTTCAGCTATCAATTCCACATGTCAACTTTAATTCTCCAGTCTAACTAGTTCAAAATCATAGACAACATACTACAAAAAAATATAGTGTTCTGAGGCATAAAGTGAAGAAGGGAAGAGGGGAAGAGGAGGAAACAAGTAGATAATGGGCTAGAAACCATTATAGATACATGTATCCCGTTCACACGCACGCATGTCGATCGGTGATTCATGCATCCGTCGTAAAGATCTCCTCTCTTGCATTCCTTAAAAGTACACATTCTCAGAGGACATGCTCTGGGGTCTCTTACAACAACTAAGAATTGTCCGTGATCCGAGATCAGGCAGCGCTGTAGGACTTTCTCTGCCTCTCGCTCTCAGAGGAGGAGTGAGTCCACCTCCTCTGGATCGGAAGGACCGTCCGATCCAGAGAAACCTACAGGCATTAATGTAGTCAAATCAAAATAATACATATATATTTGAAAACAAGTTGCTTCGCGGCCAATATTTACAGCTACGGCTGACGCGCGTGCTCCTCCGTGACGGCAGGATCTGCGAACCAGCGATATGGCAATACAAAACGATTTGTGCACCACCATTCGTTAGGACGTCACTGACGTTTGCGTCACACAATACAATAATACATTGATTTTCGGAGTTCTATACATATTGTTTGTTGACCAAAGTTTTTTTTCTTTAATGGCATTCAATTCTACCATCAATATTAACGCTGGAGATTTGTACTTTACATTTAAATGGCAATAAACCCCTAAAAGCTATTTAAATATATAAATCGTCTCACGTCTCTCAATTAACGGGCGAAAGTGGCACTTTCCGTGCCAGATCCAATTCCCTCCGTAACTTAATGATGATGTAGACATCTTTTATGGGATGTTCGAAGCACACGGGAGTTCACCCCCGAGGTCATAAATGACGAGAATTATAAACGGTCATTACACACTCGCCCATAACACACTCCTCCGTGACCCCCTTTGTACTTCTTTACGGTGTTCATGTCCAACTGCAAAAGCCACGACACAAAGACGGGCAACCTAGCCTTAGTAATTTAAAATGTGCGCTTGTATATACCTCGAGAAAAGGTCATTTGAAATCAAAAACTCCTAATAATGGTTTCTTGTTGAACAAAATAGACATATGATACCCCGTGCAATAACATTGTACATCGGTTTTTACAAATGTTGATATATAGACGGAGCTTCAGTTATCTTGGGTGACATACAAGTACAGTGTTGTTTCAGGTAAGATTAATTGGGAGTTGTATATAATATGTAGTATTATTACTTAGGTTCTATGATCGAGAATAAATACAACGTTGTGGCATTCAAAACTCTGATCTGCCCAAAAACGATACACAGTTGTTGTTGACAATCAACTATATCAACGCTATTTTCAAGGTAAAGTTCACTATCACCATTTTAAACAAGCTACACATATTTCTGAGAGAACATGTGATATGAGGGAGTACAACAGGATAGATGCTCTGTAAATGTGGTATTTGTGACGACCTTGATCATAGAAGGATTTTCAAAACGAGAATCGTCTATCCTCCGATATTTTGGCCACATTACCAAACATGAGTATACCATGAAAAAATTGGTGATCCAAGAAACAATGAAATCAAAATGCGCTCTTGTAAAATCACTAACCCGAATAGGTTTCAAGACTCTGGTCCGCCAGAGGTCTCCATCGTGTGTCGCACGGCCAATGCGACGGCCTACGCGTGCCATTGCAATTTCGCCACCTGACCGTCTGGAAGCACGGCATTAGTAGCTCCAGACATGCTCATAAATTTAACCTCATAACGTAGACAAGTAATCTGATAAGCTCCGTTCTGTTGGTGGTTTGCGTATTGCATTAGTTCCCTAATATGAATATTTATTTGTTTTAAAAGAGCCATATGTAAATGATTTTAGAATGTTTACAGAAGTGAAGGCTTACGGAGCCGTGCAAGCGAGTTCACGTCTCGCGTTAATAAGGTTGTCGAATAAAAGTCTAGTGTAACAGTTTTCGGGGATTACGTTTTGATTTATTTAAAAACATGAAAATCTTTACAAAAATTGTGCTGAAATATTCGAATGAAATTGAAAAAATAGAAGAATTTATATGTGATGAAAATTTTTATGACATAAGTTTGGGGCGTATAATTGTTTTGAATAGGTCTAGAATTTTTTAATTATTGACTGAACAAAAAAAAATTCCGACATATTCTTTTACTTGAGTTTAACCGATGAGTAAAGGCATGAACTGAATACTACCACTATTATGAATTAATGTAACCAGCACTACAATTCAAGGACAACTGACACTAGAAGATGACATCAAGTCATTTTTCAGCATGATAATGTCCGTCCGCATATGAATAACATTACAAAAGCGGCTAATCAAGAGCTCTGTTAGGAGATTATTCTACATCCACCCTATTCTTCTGATCTTGTTTCATCAATATTTCATATTTTCCACTTTATCCAACAATCCCCGAGGAATCTACTTTAATAGCGATGCTGCTCTTTAATATAGGCCTGACGATTTTTCCACCTCCCCAACCCGGTGGCATCCGGTGATTCTTTTGGCGAAAAACTGGAACTATACGTATTTTATTATTTATAGAAGTAAATTAGAATTAAAACGCTATGAATTATTGTATTAACCCAATACACGCTTAATACTGTTGGAATGATATGAAACTAAAATGTTTATTTTTGTTAATATTGTTTTATTTTTCCAACATAAATAAACCACAATCGAATAAAACATTTTTTGTTCCTTCAAATTTAAGTTTAAAAAATTAGTATTTAAAAAGTATGACTAAAAACATTGTTAAATACTTGTAAAGTATTATAAATTTTAAGGCCTCGTGATAAATCTAATTTTCCAAAAAAAATTGTACAAAGAACCATTTTTCATTTTTTTTTTTTGGTTAATAAAAACAAATTAAATACTTCATTTTCATCCCTGCACCCCCTGTAGACAAGGGTGCAAATTCTTTGTCGGTAAAATTTACAGCCGTCTGCCGAGCATGCGAGCCTTTTGGCGATCACCCTGTCCTTATCGCGAAACTTTTTTGACTTTGACTGAAATTGGTGAATCCACGTTTCACCTCCTGTCACGGCTCATGACAGGGGCTTCCCCAGCTGCCTGGCGCCACGAGGCAATGTCAATTTCAAACAATTTCGAAAACAAATAACATCTCTGGCATCCGGGGGAAAAAAAAGTTTTTATTCGAGACGGAACAAAAAAAATCTGTTCTTTTCAATTATTTCGTGTCGAGTGAAAAACTTTTTGAATAACCCTTATATGAAGATGTTTACATTATGCACACACATATATATAGCTACATAGGTGTACTTGTTATATATCTAAAACAATATGAGTTATATTTATTTTTTTGAAAGTGTTAAAGTTTACGCTATTCTTGTACAGTAGTAAACAATTTTCTATCTAAAGCGTGCGCGGGTCGGCGTCATAGCGCACTCAAAAAAATATAGCACATATTTTTATCGAGACTTCTCCATGTGCCACCTTCTATCGAAGGTTGGCAACCGCGTTAGGGTATGTTGATTTATCTTGTATACGACCATCAACATTTCGGACATTCGGGCTCCGGCTTGCTTGGCCCTGCTTTTGAAGTTGATGAGAGCTTATTGTTTGCACCCATTCAGAGTGCATGCAAATTGTGGAGACAATAGCCGTCCACAGGCTCATCTCTGTTCCAAAATGCTACTCTAATTGTAAAAAGACCCAAAATCACTAATAAAAGTGTTCCAAAATCTGAGACTTAGTTTATTTCAACCTCCTTGAGGGTGGTTCCTCCTTCTTCTGGACCCCCTCCCCCTTCCCCATCTCCTTAATAAGTTGGAATCCTGGTGTATTGCGCGCCAAGTACCCCAGATGACTGATTGGAGTGATCCAATTGAAATCTTTGGAAAAGAGATTTATAGATTCGATCATACAACGAAGCTGAATGAAAGAATGCTATAAATGAATTTGAGGTAGAGCTTCTATTTAAATGAAGTATATAAAAATATCTAAATGATATATAGAATTTTCTCAGAAAGTGGGAAAAATAATAATGCCTTTATTATTAAAGCCTTCATTTTATAAATATTTTGAACAAAATGACGCCATTGTCTTTGGCGCACCGTCCAAAATCAGTTACATTAATAACCACATTAATAAGGGAATTACAATTCTTGCAACAAAAAAGATTATCGCATTGTGGATTGGTTTGAATTGTCCCCCAGGACGCCAAACTTATTTCAGTTAGATGTGAACTTACATTTAAGGTATTAAAATAAGACACTGAATTTTCTGGGAAGTACATGTTACAGTTGTTTTTTGTAATTCACTATTTTCCCCCTCTCCTTTGTTTGTCATCGCCGCTTCATGGAAGGGTATAAAAACAGCCCCCACTTTCATCTTCGCAGCAAATAAATCCGACATCTACTCAGCATACCGGCGCGTCCGTGAAATTATATCGCCTCTTAATGTTTTTACGTACTTTTAAAATTAAAATGTATCAGTCTTTTTGAAACTCTTTATTATGAGAATATTTCTCGACTATCAAAGTATTTATAACTAAATGTGGTAGTAACTTTTTTTCGAGATATCGTAGTAAACTTATCCAAAGTCCGAGGTAGTTGCCTACATAAATCATGTAATTGGAAAACAAAATTTTATACAAATTTTTGCCTAAATTACCATTGATTAATTAATATCAATCAGTGAACTACCCGGGTTTTCGGAGATGTGACTATTTCTTATGAAAACCGCCGTAACTTCTTAAATTTTTGATACATTTTTATTACCTTTCTATCGCCTAATTGCTCCTGATGACCTTACACACATCAAGAAGTCACCCCAGACGTGTACTCTCAGCTTTGTAGATCCAGGAAGAACGCCTCTGCCCATCTGAGGACCTCAGGGTCCGCGTTTTATTAGGTATGCCGTCACCATGATCTACGTCAACATCAAAGGTATCGTGTGCTCCAGTGTTCAGTGTTTCGTGTAATCTTCCACTTCATTGAAATCTTTTTTAATGTGGATTAATACCACACGCTCAGAAATACCTGTCCCCTATAGGGAGAATCAAATTAAATTATAAGCTATCTTTGCGTACACAGAAATATTTCATGCTTGCATTTGAAATAATCTAGCCAGAGAAATAATGTATTTGCTCATGACCTGGCCTTGTCAAATGGTATATTCTGTTATTATCTGAAAATATGCTACATGTTCCTATGTGATTTTTAACAGTATTTACCAATATCATAAATATCTCAGTGCTATACTGTCAGTGTTCCGCTTGTGATACCTGATTCTGTACTAACTGTACATAAATCGTTTTATTTCAATACTCTGACCACTAAAAAGCATATATTGACTCGAACCATAAGGAAACTTGGGACCAAACAGAGAACAAACTGAGCTGGCTGACTTCAAAAAAGGTAGGTGCTGGAGAACCTGATCAAAGGTCTGTCTGAAAAATAACTTTGTCTCGGAATTGTAATATTTAAAACTTTTCGTTAGTCTATATATATTAACAGGAGGTTAGAGCTCCTTGTCATACATTTGTAACAGAGAATAAAAGTCTAAACGAGTTAATCTTGATGAAAAATCTCCATTATGGTCAGAAAATATACCAGGAATAATAACAACACATATTGTATCTCTCGGTGTTATCGTTATCTTTTCAAGTGCAGGTTTTTTCAATCTTTATTTGATTTTAATTGACTCATATGTTTGTAGAGAGATTCGTGGACGTTATGTATAAAGATTTCAAAATGTACTCTTTCAATAAAAAACTTGGTAGTTACACATTATATTTATTCCAGAGAACTGCTTCTAAAATATTGACCATGTCCTTATATAGGCAGATTCATGGTTTACGTGCCATTTAGTCTTGTGTCAGTCATGACATCATTATATCGTTATACAGTACCGAAGAACACGTGTTACTAGGTATGGTATAACACTGAGAATTTGCTCACGAGTACATAGCACTACAGCATGCGCATGTTATTTTTTTCTAGTCAAATAAGTCAACTTAGATGGTTTGTACACATTTTCGTTTGTAGGTAGATACAATGTGTACATGAATTTATTCATAACAAACACTAATTAAATAAATAAAAAGCAGTACAACCCACATTATATGAAACAATTGATCTTGTCGAAAACTTCTGAAACCTAGAGTTTTATTCAAGGAAACGTCCTGAATTTGAAAGATAATTTTTGAGGAATACAACTGAGAGCGCAATCTTTCTCTAAAAAAAGTGTACCAAAATGAATAACATGTTAATGAAGAAGCTATCGTATCGCCTGGAAGTCACGATTGCGAGAACTGTATAGTATTCAAAAGAAAATTATCTAAATAATTATTGAAAAGGGTAACATGTTTATAAATTGAATTAACCGTTTATACAATTCTTTATTTAACATTAATTCTTTGCGTAGCCACGTTCTGTAAACTTTAATTCGACTTTTGATATAAATGTCAACTGAAATGAAACCTAAGCTTTTATTTTATGTTTGCTTTCATAACCGCATTTAAATAATATTTCCAAACCAATTTTACAAGAGAAACAAAAACCATTGCATGTTTTTAATTGCACTTTTTATGAAACCGAAGCACTTTTATGAAGTACATTTTTGCTAAAGTTACGTAAATTAATGTTGTATTTGTAAAAAAAATACAATTATAATTATTATTAATTATCTTTTCAATTTGTTATATACATATTTACACTTGTTACATTATAGTTTAGTACGTTAAATACAGGATGCTTAATACGATTTCATTTAATTAATGTGAGATTTGAACGCAAATTACTTGATATAAAACTAAACGACTTTGTGGTTCGACTCCATATAGATTTTTGAACTTGCACATATTCAGGCTTATAATAGCGACACTTAGATAATAGATTTCACGATTAATTTGCTATTATATAACATAAAATATAAATATAAGTAATTGTAGAGAAGCATTGCTCACGATAAACAAAAAACCAGTGAGTAACAGTACTGCTCTCTAGATTTTGTGTAAACATTGCACATCATGTGTGTTTTGCGTACAGTTCACTGGGAACGAAGGAATTAATAAAATATATGTTTTACATTTTTTTTAATTTAATTTGTTTGAAAACGTTTATTTATAATTGTACTTATATGTATATGTTATTTAATACATCAAAAAAGAGAACTGGAATATATCGGTCAAGTCAATAGGTACAGTAATCTGTAATTTATCACATTGGAGAAAAACACGTGGAACCAGAAATCGGGGTAAATGATGAAATTACTGGATGAAAAAATGAAGACATTGGTCGGGGTTAGGGATTCTGTGTCGAGACAACCCAGAAATAAATTCCCGGGAATCTGATCGTCGTTTGCTGTCTCGACTCCCGGGATTTAAATAAAAAATAACCCGAGACTCGAGACTGATTTTTATTGATATTAATCATTTCAAACAAGTTAAGTCATAAATTAGAAGAATCAACTAGAAAGGTATACAAAAAAAAATCTATTTACGAAAAAATATTTTAGTTACTGACGATATTTGCACGTGTGTCAATTCTTGTAACTTCTTATTACAAACAAAATGAAATATATGGTCACTTCTTCAATATTAGTCAAATTACTTTGTGGCCTCATTTTATATAAATAATTAGACAAAATACTTTATTGTAAACATTAAAAATCAACACTACACTGTAATTTTTTTTAAAGTATTTGATATTATAAAGTTGATTGCTTTTAAAATGGAATAATAAATGCATCAATTATAAAAATACACAGATGTAAATTGTAAATTTATCGTAAGAAGAGGTCCAGGTTTGAATCCAGGCAGCAACTAAATATTTTTTCGATAAATTGATTTATTTTGTATATCTATATCTTGATTAATTTAATTTGTATTAAAAATACCACAGAATTATGTTCAGAAATTGCAACTCCACAATAAAAATGTGTTTTCTCTGAAAATTACTCCGTAACGTATAATCTACGTTTTACCCAACTTGGATTCACAATCTTTCTTTTGTAGCTAACATCACCAAAAAAAACTCCAAATGTTTCCAAATTTCAAAGAGATTTTTTCTCACGATACAAACGTAAAATAAATCATGTACTTTGATAAGCAAGCGCGTCCGACCCACCTGACCTGCTACACACCAAATCACAATTTTAAAATGAAACTGCGATACGTAGTTGCAAATGAACAAAGGAAAAGTTATTTTAACGTAGAATATGTTTATTCAAGGGATACCCCACTAAAATTTGTCACGAAAGCTGCGGCGGAAATAGCACTTTAAAAAGTTCTTAACATTTTAATAGACTCTCTTTTCACTTTTACCGATACCAAGATCGATACTAGGCCCCTGTTATCGATCCCAGTATCTCCAACACGCTAAGTGAGTGCTTATTTAATATATATTTTTGTTCGAGAATTTAAAGCATTGCTTTGTATTTGTGAAGTAAAATGTGTTTTTTTAGAGGTTTTTTTTCGAATTTGCAACACTTTTTCCAGCGACAGCCAATTTGACAGTTGATAGCTAATTTGTGTGTGCGATCAGTTTGGTTCGTCATTTTATTATGAATAGACTTACGTCAGAACGACGCTTGCAAATTGTGCAAATTTATTTCAAAAATCGTAATTCAGTTTGAAAAATTTACTGTGCACTACGCCCATTTTACGGTCAACATAATCGTCCATCCGAGTAAGTAATTCGAATAACTGTGGATCGTTTTCGCACCACGTATACTCTTACTGATAATACGCATCCGCAGAGACGTCGTATAATGCGCACTGAAGAAGCTGTTGATGTAATGAAGCGTAGTATTGAAAAGGACCCGAATGAGTCGATTTGCCGTGGTGCTCAGCAATTGGAGCTGTGTCCATCCAGCTGTATCCATGAGCTTACAAGATCCAGGGTAAGCCACAATCAATTTATTGAAGGAAATATTCAATGAGCGCAATATTCGCGTAATGGATCTGTGAATAGGACTCCAAGATCGTGCGATTTAACACCTTTAGATTATTTTCTGTTGAAATATGTGAAGTTGGTAGTCTACACAGATAAACCAGAGACGAAAAATGACTTGGAAGCTAGCATTTGTTGCGTTATTGCCGATATACGTCCCCAGCTACTCCAAGAAGTTTTCAAAAATTCGACTTCCAGATTGCGCGGCGCCCATATACGTCATATTTAAACACCAATGGTATAAAAATACCTCTAAAAAAACACTTTTTATATCCTATATTATTTGTACATTTTTTAACACACATTTTTAAACTAATATTGATTTATGTTGAGGTCTATCGCCATCATAATCATTATCACCGCTAACGTTCCTGAACCCACCGACAAAGCTTCTAACAGTTGAAAAAACCAAAGCCACAATTCGCGGTCACTAGTTGTCCGCAGGGCCTAGCAGCAGGCAATCGGCGATAGCTGATGAGATCCTGACCGCCCAGTGGTCACCGATGGCCGTGTAACCGCCACTAGCAGCCCGGCTAATTGTGTAAAAAGCGGTAATGTATGAATTTAGAAACAAAAATGGGTGATTTAGTTGTACACCGATGATGCAGTACCAGTGGAGAATAATGAACGAGAATAACAGAAGCTAGTGAGTGGAATAGAAGAATTGGCACGACCAGGTAAACCGGATACTGGAGGATAATTCTGTTAGAAGTCTTAATAATCGGCGGGCTTGTATGAGAAGATGTATGAGTGTGGATGAGATGAAAATGGTGTGCCAGAACAGAAAAGTGTGGTATTCTATCCCCTCTGCTTACCCCCATGAGGAAACGGCGTGATGGCAAGTTAAGATAGTTTGGTAAATATCTTGCTCGTGTTCCTCAGCGGTGTAGTAAAACCGGTGTTTGGTTTTCCACCAAGTTTAGTTATATTAATTAATTTAATAAATATATAAATTTAACTAAATTTATTTTTATTAAATAAAATAACAATAACTTTGTATGAAACCACGAAATTTATTGTACGTCGACCGGTTTCGCTTATCTCAAGCTTCATCAGTCCTGTTATTTTATTTAATATAATATGTCAAACCACAAAGTGATTGCTTTCTACGAAAAAAAATTTTTACCCAACCAAAAAAAAAAAATTAAATTCTATGCAGAGGTGGTATGATATATGCGTCTGAGACAAGTAACGCGTTTTTCTTTTTAAATCTTTCTCACTTTTCTCACTGGAACGGACGTCCATATTGTACGAATTTTCTCGCAAAATTTTGACCCAATTTTTAATAACTTGAATCGATACTTTTTCTATTGTTTGTAAATGCCAGGTAGGTAGTCCCTCCCGCCTGATTGGTCAGATGGTAACCAATCAAATCATGCGGGCATCACTTAGCATAGACCGTAATCAGCGCAATTAGTATCCATTTTATAAACGATGGAATTTAATGGGAACTTTAAAACTTGACCATTTTACAAATTCTGCTCGCAGAGGAAAGATGAAAAATATTTTGATGAAAAATTCCTTTAAAATTTACGAGTACATGTTGAAAATGAAAATATTATTGTATAGGTATATAATATTATTATCTTTGGTCAGTTGGTCCCCTGGTATCGCTTTGAATAAGGCAACATTCTAAAGATTCTTTTAATCTAACGTATTTTTGTAGCGACGTTTGAAATGCGATACTAGGTGTTATATCTATGATTGACAAATGCGCGAGCGTGTGTAAGGTTGATTTGAATGAGCGTGCGAAAGAGATAGCGTTTTTAAAGGATACGCGGGCGTGGGGCCCTCTGCTCTGTATTATATTGTATGTAAGGAATAATACCCAGCAATCTGGTATTATTCCGGCGACACCACCAAGAAGCGTCTGATCATCCAGTGCAGCCGTTATAGCTGGAATTCGAGAGAAATCTTCATTGTAAGGGGTATTACAATGGGCGCAGCCGGTACCGGCTGCAATATCTTACACTGAGATATGTATGTCGTTCGAAAGTACGAAATACGACGATGACGGATTTATAAATATTTGTCCCAACGCGACAGCAGATAGTTTTCCGATGGATTAATATATTACCTAAAACTATAAATAAATCATTTTATGAGCATTCAGCACCACTTCTATAACTATCACATTTTTTAATGTAAAATGCTACCAAATATGTGCAGGCTTGCTTATACGGCGAGATACATTCCAGACCACCGTCGTAAAATGAATATCGCCTTTTTTAGGGCCATAACATTCCAGAGCGTATAAAAGCCTTAAAACATGTAAACACTTTCATTTATTAAGTGCGTAATAGTCCTAGGTCTATAAATGGATGTACCCACATGTGGGAAATATAATATATAAATCATTTAGCTTTAATATTTACGAGACACGAGATGCGCAAATTCTGTTCGCAAACAAACTGAGCGTATCATAAAGACGCTGAACAATTACGCTATACTCTAATAGAATTATGAGATTTGTGCCGCAGCGTCAATACTGCGCCGTAGGAGCGATGCAACTCCGAAAATAGTAATTATGAATTAAAATTTTCAAAACCTGGTATTCCTAATTTTAATGTTTATATAAAAGATGTTAATTACATCACCTTACAAAACGCACCACATCTGAGAACTTAAATTTGTTAACAAATGAGAAAGCCGCCCTAGGAAGTTCCGTGTGCCAGGTGACCATGGATAAGAATGTATAAAATAAGAAATACGTCAACCCTACGGATAACGCAAAATTGACAAACAGATTTATAAATCTGAATAAAGTATTAAAATAAATATAATATGCTTTCGATTTTTTTTTTAATATAAAATTTCAATGAAAGTTTTATTAACAGAATGGAAAAACCATATTACAAATTATAGACGTAATCTCTAGTTATTTATTTATTATTCAATCTGAAAATTATTCAACCCTATTCTCTTAGCTGTCTGAGAACAAATTACGCTTGACAAGAGAAATCAAGTTGGAAATGTTAAATTGGATACGAAGCCTATATGTGCCGCCTAAATCCACAAATTCTTTGTAAAGAAGAAACTGGTTCATTGTAGCGAAAATTTATAATAATTATATATATGAAATATAAGTAGGTACATTATGTTTCTGTTTGATTTTTTAGCTAGTGTATTTCTGTATGTATATATATTATAATAAATCCTCAAAGGGTTTACTAATATACTCCTGAAAAGATAACTCACCATCCCTTGACGAACAATATTTCCTTACAGTATCACGAACTTACCTGTAACAAAAGAGGAAAAAAATCAGTACAGAAAAACACAAAAATAAATTAATAGACTATAATTGTTCTCTAAAGGAATGCACGGCCACCAAAAACACACATGAGGGAGAATTAAAATAAAGAAAATTTAAGAAAAAAAGTTATAACGAACACAGTGCAGGTTTTTTGCTTAAATTATATTTTATATTCACACAAATAGCAATATTAATTAATAATGACTTAGGCTATAAGTTAAAATCACATAAATTAATCTGCCCTTTCTGTTAGGAGCCAGATTGTGATACTTGCAGTACACCTGTTGTAATTACAATTTTATAAAATAAAACAAATAGTTCTAACGCAAATGTAATTAATTATCGGATAAACTTAAGCTGTATACTTAATACTTTCTGGTTCAATTATTATGTTTCCATTTATTTATCTCCCCCGTATAATCGTAACAGCGGCCATACCCTATTTAATTTATTTTAGAACTTTATTTTATTAAATGAATTAGTGATATCAAAAGCGGTCGACGTCTAAGTAACCCACGTGGTTAATACGTACTTTAAAATAGTAATAAAAAGTAAAAATTTAATTGTATGCATGTGTGACAGATTAATGGATTGCCAATCGCACGTGTAAACGCAATATATGAAGATGTAATGGTTCCTATCCTATTACCTATCTGAACCCCTCCACCCCTTTATACCTCAGAGCACGATCTTTTCTGTAGTGTGTACATTATCTACATTGTACATTGAAGCAGTTGACATGTTAATGTCCTGCTGTGTGGGGTTGATAAGTTGAACTGTTGGAAGTTAATGTTTACTATGGAGCGCGTTAGACAAGTTGACGTCCTACTTTTGAGCTCGTCAAACAATTGAATAAATAACATTCGAGCGTGACAGATTCAACTGTTCATCTTGTAATTGTGCGGTACGCATAGTGCTCGCTTCGTGCGTATTATCGAAGTGTGCGTTAGAGTGACTTCATGCCTAACAACAACAAGACAGAAGACCTATGGCCACAGCGAAAGTAAAATCCAGACAAAGGAGGGTCAACACTCGCAGGTAGGTCGTGTTCTTCCCGGTGTCTGGTTGGTTCTTGAGCCCCCTATTCTCCCTGATCCTGTCCCTAATTCTTTCCATTCGTTACCTATCCCTCGCGCAATCATCTGGGGTCGACCGGAGGTTGTATAATATTTTTTGACAATAAAGCATTATATTTTCATTTGAAAACTTTTTAAATTAAAGTTAATTCTTTAAAAAGAAATTCAATAATTTATTTCTCAAATAAATTAAAAAGTAGGGCTAATAAAAAGTTGTGATAATAATGTACATTATATCGTATGAAGAAACCTCCATCGAGTTCTTTAATAAAATAAATCTTTTTGTATTTTCTGGGCCTGCAACATATGAGAAAATGATTTCTCGTAAGGACGTGTAATGATCCTTCATGTTAATAATATTCCGCCGCGTCCCGAGGGTTGATTGATGGAATGTCCTCCTCTCCATACCCTTCAGCCACCCTTCCGCCATCCCTACAGGCAGGCAGCGTTCTTTTTTCCATCCCCTTTCTTAGTTTTTAGAATAATACATTTTCTGCAGAAAATAAATAATATTTATTTTGCGGGGGTCAACAAAATGATACATTTTCTGAATTAGCAAATCATCTTATTGAAAATAATCCATTTATCTTTATACAAACAATTAACCTAGATTGTATGGATATAAATGAAACAATGTTATAACTCTACTTGAGTTTATTAGCACTACTCGAGTAGTGCTAATAAACAATCCATTATGATTAAACTCTATAAAGTTAATGCCGATTGTATCAACAGTATAACCTAAATTGTTTTGAAATTCTTATAATGCATAACTATTTAAACTATAGTTTTTCCACAGTTAAAAAAAATTTGCTCAATTAATTAATTACGAAGGGAACTAATTGTTAGGTTACTTCAGATTAACCTTAGGTATTGTATTACATACTTGAATCATAATTCCGTAAGTATCAAAAAATCTCTTCTTCAAAACTCAGATGTAGGAAAGAGTATTTTTAAAAAGTCGCCATTTTGAAATAAGATGCTAGATCACTATTTATTTGTAATTCTTGGAAGAGTAGTGGTATATATCACATGGGATACCGGGGTTTCATTTCGTTCGTATCACAGTTTTTCTTTGCTTTTTAAAGTTAGCCTGTTATGAATCTAAATCTGAACCGCCAAGACATTTTTATATTTTTGCGATCAAAAGAAGCAACTGTTTAATCTAGACAAAATGAATATAAATTATCAAATATTTACATCTTGAAAAAATAAATTATAATTAAGATTCTAATAACATTAATTTAGCGTTCCTTTTCCAGGCGCACCAGCGTATCAAAGCAGGCGGAGTGAACAATTTCGTCCAGCTTATTGAGCAAACTTATTTAAATAGCTGAGAAATAATTTTACGAAATGATACAACCGGGAATAATAATAATGTTGACCTGACACACGTATTTATATTCATTTTGTATTTAAATACGCATAGGTGGAGTATGATAGATGCCAAGCAGTAATGAGACCGGTCAGCTTCTTTTCTACCTGTCTATATTTTACTTGTGGTGACATCGGCTGTGCGCATTCGTATTCCTACCTAACCCTCGTGATTTATTATTTCTCAAGTGCATTAGATTTGGATTACCTTGTACGAGAACTTATCGGTATCCAATACCAATACGTCATGTAGAGACGGAAATATAACTGTTAGTGATCTGATTTTCTTTTACTGCCTTTTAGCCTGTCACCGTGAAAATGGTTCCACCTTCCGACCGAAGCCGTTCGCCAAGAGTCGAACACCCAAATACGGTGATAACGTGTAACCTACCTTGTAGTTACTATAATTTTGTTCAATTCTTTTAATGTCCTCAACCACGTGGAGGAATTTTTATTTAAACCAAATTTTTGACTCGAGGCAATCCCTAAAATACGGATTAAGCTCCCGTGAGATTCTTTGAAGACAATCAGCTTTGTTAGTCCTAGTGTGCGCATTATGCGTGTCTTTGTCGTATATTGAATCTCATCTGAAGCAGTTAAAACTGAATAAATGTTTATTATTTGACGCTTTAAAGTAATGTTAATGTTTAATTACTTTGCTGACCTTCAGAACAGATAGTTGATGATTTTAGGTGTTGTCTGGGCGCACTTGTTAAATCTCGCTCTCAGATCAAACGTCGTGTACACTCGCTTAAGTTTTTATCTCTTTTTATCAGTTTCAAGCTGACTTTGAGTACTAATCTCTAAATCAAAATCTCAACACGTGTACACGGTATTGAGATGTATCTCAAAGATTGTATTATTTGATCTCCTTCCGTGGACGCGAGCCAGAGGAGAGGTTATTTATTAATCTTGATTTCTAACTATTTCTAGTACCCTAATACTCAAATTCATCGAGTCAGACATATCGGAGATTAAAATCATTTATTTGTACAATTCCTTGAAATCCTTATGCAAAGCGTGTTAAAACAAAGCGAAGCCGCCCTCCGTAAGTGGCTGAGGAGTGGCAGTAAACGAAATGCCACTTGAAGGGTTGAAGCACCCTCCGGATTATTGCCGGCAACTCTCTTAATTGTGAGGCCTCCGGCGAACACGACGGCGGCGTGTCACAGCTTCTCCCTCCGCTCAAAGCAAACAAACCCTTAGGAATAGTCACACTGTATTTTTACGGCGTATTTTTAGAATAGGCCACACCGCACTGTCAGGGTGCAGGAGGACTGTACCGATCAAATTATTTGCAACAGAACTTATTCATTACGTAAGGGCATAGTTATGGATTGTGAATATTTCTGTATTATTCGAGACTGAACAACAGAGCTCAGGTTACACAATTATAAAAAGATACATTAACTCGCAGTATCTAGACTTTGTTCCCACTGAAGTCTAATTAAAAGTTTAGAATATATAATAATTAAGAATAGATATTAGACGTACAGATGCGAATGATAGTGAATTTGAAAGGTCGTCTGTCGCGTGGGTCTCATCGGTTGGATGCGCGGCGTGGCTAAGCGTACTCTGCTTGGCCAGCACGTCACTAGATATCGATATGTGTCCACCGCGTGTTCTTCATAATAGTTTTATAATTTCTTTAATTAACCCATTATTATTATTTAAATTCGATATTCTATGATAACAGGAACATGAAATCAACTTTGATGTGGAATCTAAACCTAACCTAACCTAACCTGAACAATGAAACGGCAAAGATATACCAGACAATAATAGAGGTGACAATATCAGGCTTCCAGACATCTGGCTCAATACATTAGAAGGCAGATATCCCATCCACTAAAAAAAATATTAAAAACTTATTAACATCAATTTTTCGAACCCGACACTTACCGCATAAACAAATAACGACAAAAATATTTTAGCTCACCAGAAGCCAAACATTAGATCGTAAACACCCAACTTATATAAAGTAAAGGTAAGTGATTTCACTTAGCACTTAACTGCCAGCCTGAAAAGACGTATTTCACGATGACACGTTGGAGTGACACTTCACAGATAAGGCACCCCCTGATCATGGGTAATGAAATTTACCCGAAACTTTTGGACAATAATGATCCTTCACAAGATCAATAACCCAGAAACTTTCTCTGTGACATTATAGTCAACCTTTAATGAAAACCTTTAATTTTTTTTATTTATATACATAAACCATTTGTCTGTCTCCTTCTGATGGCGTTCGAATAATATTTTTAAAAAAATTCGGTTCTTATGTTGTGTATCTCGGAGTTCTATAGCCGACTTTTAAACGATAGCAATAAATCCAGCAACGGGATTCGAAACGTTGGCCAGAGAGATCAGAGGAATATTAACCCAGATTACATAGGAAATTCTAAACAGCAATCTGAGAACATTAAAATTTCATTAAGCGCTTACTTATTTGATTCAAAAACGTAAATGAATCACTTACAAAAAGATATACAATTACAGAATAATAAATTACCAGTTAAACTATGTTAACCACGCTTTCATGTTGAATTTTCAACTTTATATTGGTTCCCTCTATTCTAGCAAGACGTCTATTATTTCCTAATAAAATTAATTGTAATTGATAATTTATTTTCTTTGTATTTTAATAGACAGATTTTTTTTTAATTCATTTTATTTGTTTTAAATTAAGTACTAATTATTAAACTTATTCATTGTTTATTTATAAGAAAAAGGGCTAGGTATAAAATTAGCGTTGGATCTTTAACGTTCAAGACTGGCGGGAAGCAGCTCCGACCCGGCGTCTTCCAGTAATCTCTGGAATAAGTCTGTAAAAGTCTGGAAACAATGAGGGAGCCAGAACTCCCTCGGATTGGGATTTGGCGCGCTTCGTCGCTACCGAAAGAATATATTTTTTTTCCCTCGCTAATTTCGACGCCATCCATTGTTCGATAGGAAGCCTTCGCCGGAGGAAAGTTGGTCTCCTCCCGAACAATGTTTGGGAAATTGTAAAGCAGACAATTGTTGATACTATTATGTCGGCGATACAACGCTGGAGGCGGAATGGCTTTCTTGATTTTCTTTTGTGATCGAGCCTAGCGTCGTGTCTCGCGTTTCGTTTGTTATTTTTGTGAATATTTTAAAAGAAGCGACAGCCGTCGTTGTTCCGACGACCGATGAAAAGATAGTATCGGTGGCGTCGCTAATGATGCGTTATTTTAACTCACGGTTACTTAGCGTTAGATTCGTGTCTACAGATGAGATTTTCGCAGTTCACCGGGTACACATCAAGTCTCAGAGAATTGCCTCGCTCTCGTGCCTCGCTTCGCGTCACGTATCAGTACATTTATCATTATGTTCCGTTTGCAGAATAAATCTTCCCAGCAGCATTTCAAATGTACGAATGTATGTACGTTATTACGTTATATTTGGTACCTACCGCGCACGACAAAAGTTGGGAATTGACATTCACCAATCGGCAACACTGACCGCGTAAGGAAAAGATTTCTCGGTACCGTCTTTTTCTTTTGACAGATATCGACGTGCACGGGCATTAGTCCGATGTAAAAACAACGAAGATGTGACTTCATATAATTGAGGAAGGGTGAGAATAATTAAATATATTTGGCATCTGCGTTGTCCCACACCATATGTAATTGTGTGTGTAATTTCAGGATAGACGCCTCCCTTCTTCTTCATTACCTTCTTCTTCTTCGTTAATTTTTTTGTTACCTTCTTCTTTAACTACTTCTTCTGACATGACGGGAAAAGGGTCATACCACGGCAATACTTTCTACTTCAGACACTTATTACTTCTGTAATAACCAGACTGTTATGGCTGTGAGCACCTGGTGCCCCCATACATTACACATCCAGCGCTCATAATGTTATTTTGAATATAACCGCAGAGTGTACGAATATTTGTGTGTGTGTGGCCAGAGCAGGTTGCACGAGAGAAACTACTACAGTTGGCAGAAGTTTATCAAAGCTTGATCACAGTTACAGTCAGATAAATATTCTACTAAGAGAACCATTTGCTAGAGATCTTGTCTGTCAGGCAGATACGAGAGAAGTGGCGCACAGGGGGCGGCCTCTGAACGGCTGCGAGCACATTGTATTGACACATGTTGGGGTCGGTACCGGGCGTGTTTTTTTGGTGTCAGGAGCCTAGTTTTACATCCAAGTGAGGCAACTTCCACAATATTAATCTTCTGGTGTCGGATTAAATTTTTATTGAATACTTGGGAAATACAGTTATCAAATATTATAGATCACGATGGATCTAGTCATGTATATTATTTCCCCACGCTCAATATACCCGTGATTTAAATTATTACATCTGCAAAAAAAGAAACATCTACACCTTGTATAATAGGCCACCGTCACGATATTTATAATCATCATTTAATTTCAGAAAAATTAACATATACCCATTTTTAAATATTATCAAATATTATAACTCCCCGCAAATGCTAATATTACTCACAATTGCATCACTCTATTTCGTCAAAATCGCGCGTTGATCGGAAATACTTTCTAAAATGGAATATCCACGGGCATATGTGCGGTTCCAACGAATTACAGGATCGGGTTGTATCAGTTCGAGTCCATCTGGACCCCTGTTTTAAGGACCTCGTGTAGTAATGTTATTTCCCCCTCCATCAAATAACATAAAACCGATGCAAAATCGACTATATAAGCGACCCCCACTTAGCTCGCGCAGCAGAAAAAATCAACATCTTTAAAACCTATAGGCACGCGTCCGTGAATTTATCAAATTACGATCTTTTTCGTTCATTTCGTGTAAAAGTGTACCTGTAGCGAAGAAACAATTTCTTGGAAATTTATCATTTCTAATATTGATATCTTTGTGTATTACTACCTCATACCTCATACCTCAATACCACAACTCGGTGACCTCCATTTATGGCGCTTGAATTATATCAAAGCCAATAAATTCCTTGCCGGTCTAAATTAACAAAGAAATTTTACGAACTTGACGCCTCTTCGTGTACTTTGTCGTGTTATCTCGCGCATAAATACAGCTATTACTATTTCCTTCTTTGCCTTGGCCTATCTGCTCCGGAAGACCTCGCATCCACCGAGAAGTCCCTACGCCTGCCACCAGCATCCACAGAGATCGCCCCAGCCCACCTGACGACCAGAGGCTCCGAGTATTATTAGATACGCCGTCACTATGTCCATCAACCATAATCAAAGTATCATTTATCATCGGCCACAGTATAGATCCTTGTTAGTTCAATCTATTATCTATAACTAATTTTTGGTACTATAATATATTTCTGTGATTTCACCAAGCCTAAATTGTATATGTCTTGTTCTCACTATCTTTATATAAGTAAAAGAATTTTGTAATAATGAAATCATACACGGCCACTCTATCTAAACAAACATCTCATTTCAATATTTCTGATAGAAGAAATCACGATTAATTAAATTCATTTGACTCGGTCGTGTATGATCTTTATATCCCCACAGTGGCTCCACAATATCATTATATAAAAAGAAAAATATCTATTATAAGTGGTAAAAGGAAAAGATTATTTTTCTGTATATTATAAATTTTCCAAGGAATGTGACTGTTTCTATACCGCACCAATTGAAGCGCCGAGGCTTCTTAATGTAATTTATATGTCGGGTATGTCACCTTAGTGTGTAATCTACTTGTCTTCATTTTTGTCATCATATCTTACTTCATATTGTCATTTCTGTGTTAAAATTTATATCTGAATATATGTCATTCCGTACTAAACGTACATAAAACTTTTATTTCAACACCCTGACCTACAAAACATATTGAGTCGAACCTAGAACCGACCTCGGGACCAAAGAGAAATGTTTCATCCGCAGAGCTAGCACCGGCATCATTAAAAGGTAGGTCTTGGCGATCCTAATCCAGGTCTTTCACCGATCAATAATCTTATGTATTTGTGAAAATAAAACAACGAGAAATAATTTTCGTTACAATCTATAATAATGAGATTTATTCTAGGAATAGGTAGCCAGGGGAAAATTGATCGCTCGAACCGGTTGCGTCGCGATGTATTGTCGTCTGAATTTTGTTGATGCTCGGCGTGGTTGAATGGCTGTAAAATGTCTGGTTCGACAGCCAGGTCTGTGAGAAGTGAGTAGAGCCTCCACTGAGAGAATAAGATCAAAAATTCAGGCTACCAAAAAGGTTAAAACCATTATAGAAACAAGTGAGGAGTACTGAGATAAGGAAACCCTCCGCATAGAATCCTTACTTTAATGTATCGAAAAATCTGAGTTAAAGTGACTTGTATACGTCTTGGGAATGTCAGAGGAACGAATAACAAGATACGTAGGGCTCAAGACACGAGAAGATGGAAGCGCCATGCTGAGGTACGCGACTCTTCTAGGAAAATAATGAATTATTTATATAGAATGAGGAAATAGTACTTTAATTTTATTTAGATGAGATAAGATAAGATAAACCTTTATTAACATACATTTTTTATTACATCAGAAGTGAACATACAATAATATATACTTATTCGCTTACTGTGTGGGATGCAGGAAGTATCCACATCTGATTTATAAAGAATTGTCCTGGCTACTTTTCTAGACTAATATCTGTGTTAAAGTAGCCAGTTTTTTTTTTCGTGCTGTTGTGATGTCGTTTAATTAAAATTAAAAAGAAAGAGCAAGATTCGACAGAGATGTAAAAAAAATGTACTGAATGTATTTCAAATCTAAAGTGAATTATTAGTGTATTGTATTATGATTAAATTGAAATGTTGGACAGCGATGTCCAATTAAATTATATATTGAGTTAATATTTGCGTCCTTTTTCAAACGATTTCTTTTAGTGTTTAGTGTGTTGTACATTTTCGGATCTAAAATCATGTGGAAACGTTGAAATAATGTTTTTATTGCTCTCGGAACTGGTGTGTAGATGTCTTGTATTGTGACCATGATTTATTGCTGGGAATGAATTATTGTTAGAATAGAAATATTGTACAAGTCTCAACATATAAATATGTCTTACGTCTAGAACATTCTACTCTTTATATGGAACTGCTGATATCTAAAAAGACGACCGTTTATTACCCTAAAAATTGACTTTTGCTCTCTTTATTGATAGGTGAATCTTTACCAGCTGCTTAGGTTCCATTTCAATTCCTTGCATTAAAGATATTTGTTAAAGTGACGAGGCCACGTCGTGAATATTCATGTCTGCCGAGTTACATCAATTCCAAATTGAGCTAAGCTTTCCCGACAAAGGCAGAACCTTTTACAGCGGGAGATGTTTGCACTGTAAAGCTCGACCGTCTCAACCGTTGTCGACAGCGTCTCCTCCATTTCGCACATATTTCTACTGGCTTGAGGAAACTATTAAGTAGAACACATTATTAATGTGAAGTTGTAGTTTTTCAGAACATAGTTCTGTGATATTTTAATACAAATTAAATGTATCAATAAGAAAGATATACATAATAAAATCAATTAATAAAAAAAATAATTTTGTTACCAAAGGAGAATTTTTTTCCTATCAGATTTTACTCACAGGTGTTTTATAAAGTACATTATAACAAATTAAATGTATTTATTAAAAAGATACATATAAAGCCAATTTTACTGAAAAATATTGTTGTTGCTACCGGGATTCGATCCTGGATCTCATCAATCCGGGGAACGTGCATTATCCGATTATGCTATACCAACATATGCTACGACGACAAATTTTCGAACCTATATGTTACATTTTTCAAATGAATACATCTATCGTTCCATTATTTGAAAGCCATCTACTTTTTTTAATTTGTATTTAAAATGTCACAGATCGTCTATTCTGAATAATTCCAACTTCACAATAAGAACGTGTCCTCCTTAATAATATATAACTACTGTATCCATTTGAAAGTGCAATAAATGCAAAAGTTATTATTATTATTTGTGTTTATTTAATGATAAACCACATCATATTCATTTGATTTATTCCTTTGTAGTTTAATTTTAAATAAAATGAATAGACTCACGACGATACAATTCAATACCTGAGAAAAATAATAATGTTTTTGATTCTGTATTTGCCAGCTCCGATTTCTCTATTATGGCCAGAAATACTAATCTCTGCACTTCGAAAATATTATATAGTCACGAATGTTCACTACCGGGACAGGCATGGACTAATAACGACACCGAACTAGATATTGCCATGTTTATAATTTCGTAATAACAGACAATGTACTTGTCTTTTAAATTCTTTCATCCTTAATTACTAAATAGTCATAAAATAAACATCTATTCCTTGTACAACATGCCGTCATTACGATATAAATAATCAAGAATTTATAGAAAATACTAATCATTTTAAATAACTTCCAAATTGACTCCGCGCAAATATTAATAATACGTGCAAATTTCAAGTACAGTCTAAAAATAGATTATTCGAGTGTACACGTGCTGTTCCAACAAAACCAGGATCATCGCGTCATGAGTCCCTCCATATGAAACAACCGGCGTAGTCCTATGTATTTTGAATGTGTTTTGTAATTTCCGTCTTTCCCTCTCTCCAAATTTGGTGATCGCCGTTGCTAGTAAGAGTATATAGCACTTAGCAGAAAAAATCAACATCTATTCGATCTAGAGGTGCGTCCGGGAGATTATCGGTTCACGATCTTTTCCGGTCATTCTTTTAAAATGTATCAGTCTCGTTAAAACAATCTATCTCAAAAATATTTTTTAACAGTTGAAATTTTCCGAACTATGTGCGGTAAAAACTTACTCGGCATGTCGCAGAGAACTTATTCAAAATACAAGGTATATACCTCCACCTGCGCGTGCCAGTAGATACGCTGTCACCACGTTCTACGTCTAAAACCAAGGTACCGTGCGCCGTCCAGTGTTCCGCAATTACCATAAACCTCCACCTCTTCGAAATCGATACTCTGAACATTCCAGTTCTCGCCGAAAGTGATTCCTCCAGTTTTCTCCGTTAGGAAATTCTAGAAAACCAATTGACAGTGTAAAATTATCCTCGACCACCGTAGAAATTATAATAACCTCGATTTACTTCAGAAAACTTTATTTGTCCTGTAATACATTTTATTTCGACCATAGATCTTGGCGTTGTTAGAACTCTTACATTTCCAAAAAGAAAAATTATTAATTATTATTTATAAATCGAAGCACTGTTAATTACCAACAAGCAAGTTGTGATCAAACTTGCCCAAATAATAAAACCATATCCGATCGTCTCTGGTTAAGCAAACATCTCGTTCCGTTATTTCCTGATAAGGCAAACCATATTTTATTAAAGTAATTAGACTCGGTCGAGTATGATTTTAATATCCATTCGGTGTCACCAGTCTTCAATTAAAAGAAACTTACAAAAAAAGAATTATTAGTCTCCAGTTATCAAAGACAACACGTAAATTCTGTTTAAGTGTATTATAATTGTGTTAAGTGTGATGTGACGGCCTCAATACCGCACACCAATTCCTTATATTGTATTTTCTAAATTACGATATGTGTTCCTATGAAAACTTTTAACATTATTTTCCGTCTCCATAACATTTCAACTCTATACTGTCTTTGTTCTGTTCATAATATGTTAATTAAATATATGTCATTCTGTACTAAATGTACATAAATCTTTTATTTCGATACCCTGACCACAAAAGCACATATTGAGTCGGATCTCGAATAAACTTGGGACGAAAGAGAACTGTTCTACCCGTTGAGCTGGCAACTGGCAACTTCAACTTAAACTTCAAAGGTAGGTCCTGGAGAACCTAATCAAGGTCTGTCTAGAATTAATAACTGTCTTAAATATTAAACATCTAGAGGAAAACTTTTCGTTACAATATCTTCCATTAACAGCTTGAACCCGATTCCAATTAACCCCGTTCTAATCAAGATCACGCAGTTCGCATCCCTATTCCGATAATCGATCACATGAAGTCCTTCCGCAACTTATTAATTAAAACCACAAAAAACTGTATAAAATAATAATGTTTTATATATACAAACATAATTAGAATTACTCCCTCATATCACTAATAATGGTTCACGTGTCGTAGGTTCGCCTTTTCTGGAATAGTACATTTTATTCCGATACGCCTAGCGTTTACGCTTCTAGTTAACTTTAATTAAAGCTTTGTGGGGGTGTTGATATCGTTCACGTATGATATCATTGGTGGAAAACGGAAGTGCCGAGTTCGTTAGCAATTTACCATTTGACACGCTTCAACTTTGGCGGGAATTAAGCGAGCCAAATTTAATTTAAAACCAAACCTTGTCACGTCGGTCCGCCGCGGGGCGCGAAAACACTCACGCAGCTTGTTATCGAACAATATGCGAATTGAAAATATTTTCTGAGAACATCCAGAAAATAAATAAATAAAAAATAGACATTTTGCAAAGGAGATCGGCGATTTTTGATCATACTTCAGGGAGATTCGGGGAGTTCTAAGTCTTGACAAGTTCAAACCACCCGGTGAAAACACCACCAGCAATAAAGCCAGTCGGAGCTGAGAGAAACGTAACGAGAAACGTTATTTAGTATTTCCAAATTTATTGAATTTGGTTTGGTTTGATATAAATCTGTTTTTTTTTAAATCCATTTAAATGTTTGAAACTTGAGACACATTATTAACATTGAGTCGCGATTCAACTGCAACATAAGCTCAATCTTTCATTGATGCTTGTATATTGATATATTGTAACGTTAGGAACTGGATCCCTTGAAATGTCATCGTTTTATAAGGTCCACATTCAAAAAAATATTTTAATAATAGAAATACTGTCGCGCGCGATCGGAGACCGTTAAGGCCGGACATCTAGCGGGTGGCAGCGCTCACCATTCTCTTACTTCGGAGTGAGCGAGCTGTTTGGCCACGCTGGGCGGTTTCAGATTTCAATTCGTACACTTTTTTGATATAATGCCTAATGATTACTAGTCCGCCGACACTCAAAAATCTAATAAATTATATTTTGCGTTGTACCCTTTTCCTCTGCAGAAATAATAATTTCCCCTTGGACACGGGATAAAGGAACATGGCCAATTTTGTCACGACGTCGTTTGCGGAATAAAATGGAGATGATGTTTTTATGATTTGAGAGGCACATTCGATTGAGCAATGGATCCATGGCCATCGATCATCTGTTATATCCACTCATAACGCGGTGACATAATGCCAGGGGATCGATTTGAATACTGGGAGAAAATACTTCCCGAGTCTAAAGTCAAGTGATAACTCTAATTTTGGTTTCTTTTTCCAATGTCTAATGATCGACTTACCACCACCATGTTTAATATAGGATTATCTTCAGGCTGTGTCCATGAGGAAACGCCGGATTAGTGTTATAATAATTATTATTATTGTTGTGCGTTATTTTGTCATTGGGGTGCAGTTTATTATGCCTTTAAGATTATTTATATTAAACAAACAGAGACAAGTTAATCTCTTTCATTGATATCTCATAATTTCTCTCTACACTATCATTTACACAACATGATTATAAATTTATTGCACAAGTGAAATAAGAAAATTATCCTGCATATTATGCAGAAAACATTAAAAGGTTGGTGTGAGAAACAATTTATTACTACTACAAAGGAGTATTTTGAAAAAATGACAATAGAGTTCAGAGATCAATAATAAATTTTGGAGAAATTAATACAAACAATGATCTACTAGTAGTAAATGGACAACCAATTATTATTCACAATATTTTGAGTATATCAAAATTTTTGTAACAACACAATTACTGAGTTAATCCCCAGATGCATATTATAAATGTCTCATAAAAAATAATTTTCAAACCATAAATGGGGACAGCGTAGTTATAAGAAATTACTCGAAATGTCTCTACATCGTAAAAACATATATAAAACTTCCAAAAATTTCATAGGTGAGGCAGTCGACCATGGGTATAATTGGTATACGTTACATTGTGTAAAGTGATTACTCAAGCCAGCCGAAGACAAGTTGTAAGTTCTGTAATACCCGTGACTTCCATAATTCTCATATAAAAATAATATCTTCGATTCTATAAAATATCTATAATACGTATTGATGACAATTTATTATTCACAAATATGGGAATATTTTCATATGCATTATAACGGACAGTTTTTTTTCCCTGCTATATCTTAATTTGGAGGTTAGAATGATGTATATTTGTATATCTTTCTTGGATCTATCTCACCAGAGATGTGAGATATTGTCAATTATGGGTCTGTGGATCAATGCCATACAAATGAGGACGTTCCAATAAAAAGAGTTGATGAATTTGGACAGAATTTATTCAAAACAAGTTATACAAAAACATGGATGGAATGAGTATTATTTTAAATTTACATAAAATAAAATATGGACAGATATGCGCCTTACAGAAGGCGGCTTAACTTAAACTTATAAAAATGGTAACAGGGCCTGTATGGGCTGTGCTTGTTAAGATGCCTCGTGGGGCAGATCGCTCACTGAATTTGCGTGGAATAATTGTTCAATAAGTACCTTACGGTTTTGTATAAAAAACCGTAAGGTACTTATTATAATATAAAATATTAAAATAGTATAAAAAACTGATAATGGTAGGAGACTACCTGCACAGAGGCTTCAGGAGACACGAGATGGTGGATGGAATCCTAGTGGCACGATGCCAACCAGGAAAGCGAGAATGATCAGGCGGGGCACAGTATGCAGCAGAAGCGGCCAGCAAGGGTCCATAACATCTACATGTTGAAGGGTTTCGGAGGATGATGAAATAGTGATGCAATATAGTGGCGCGCGGTGCCACAGATTTCGGCGGATCGGTTGGATGTTCTCGAGATTTTACCACGGCGTTTGACACATTTGAGATGGTACGGATATCGCGAGTTCTGAGTGATAGATGTGGGTCCGATATATAAACGGTAAATAGTTCGGCAAAGACGAATCTTGCGAGACCGCGCGAAACATACATTGATGGTCAGGTTCACTTCACAAATAAAGAAAACCGGAGTTGTCATCTTAAATCACTCGCGGATTTGATATTAATAATATACATAAATAATCGCTGTATCAGATGGTGAATAACGATGGATTATTCCAAACCACGGCTCTTTAGATAATCGAGCATAGTTTAATGGAATGCAACATCGGAGACTGTTTGCGCTTGAGTTCGCGGACCAGAATTATAGCGAACGGGGATTCTTGCTTATTGCTTGTCGTGCAATACGCGCGACTAGAATGCATACTAGGGCAGTTTACTAATTTTGTCGGTAAGTTCTAGAATATTAAAATAAGCCCACGACATCATACTAAAAGGTACATATTTACATATTTTTTAAATCAATTAATGTTTAGGCATTATACATGCTTTGGTTGTTAAAAACTCAGGTATGTGAACTCTATTTTACACATTTCTGCCGTCTCCAGATATGACGAAGGAAATGGTATTTCACAAAACCGGTTGGTGTATTAAAATAACTAATTAAGCGGTTAAAAACAAAGTTAAATAATCTATTGTGACGAGACCTTCTCCCAAGTTGGATGCGCCAACACGTGACTTCTTTGTCCTCCGATTTTGATCAAGGGAAAGGTTGAGATGTGCGGTTCTGATGCACAGAATTTATCATACTGTCTCCCATCCACATCAGCAATAATTCTCAAGGAAAAAATAATAGAATAAGTTTGAGATTTACAACATTATAATTTAGCTTTTGCATACAAAATTTGAGCATGATAGAATAAGAAAATGTTAAAGTCTACAAGCATATAGCACTAAAATAATAATATCACATCAGTGTGATTTCAATAAAATATTTGCAAAAAATCATCTTTAACAAAATAGATCTTCAACAAATCATCTACAACAAAATTAGCAACAAGCATGAAAATCAGAGGTGTGAGAATAATTATTATAATTATTATATATATATTAAAAATAGACTATTCCTGTGCACACGTGCTGTTCCAACAAACCCAGAATGGTCGCGTCACGAGTTCCTGCTATATGGAAATCATTTCCTAGTCTTTTCTATTTCAAATGTGTTCTGTAGTTCTCGTCTCACCCTCTCTCCGAATTTCCTGATCGCCGTTGCTAGTATGGCTATATAAGCGACCCCCACTTAGTCTCCTGAGCAGAAAAAAATCAACATCTATACGACCTAGAGGCGCGCGCCCGAGAAATTATCGGTTCAAGATCTTTTCCGGTAATTTCTTGTAAAATGTATCAGTCGTGGTAAAACAATCTATCTCGAGAATATTTGTTAACGGTTGTAATATTCGTAACTACGTGAGATAATAATTTACTAGGTATGTCACAGTGAACTTTTCCAAAATCTCAAAGTAGTGACCTCGCGTTTGTAATATACAAAATCTGATAAGAATTTTGCCGTTATTATCTATTGATTATCAAAAATTTCACATTCGTTTGAACAAATTTGACGTATCTTTGTGAACACCGCCGTTAATTTTATACTAGATACATTTTATACTACTTTCTCCATCGCCTAACTGCTCCGGAAGACCTCGCATCCACCAAGAAGTCTTCCCCTACGCCTTCCATCAGCTTCATCCAGGAATATCGCCTCTGCCCACCTGACGACTTCAGGCTGCGCGTGTCAGTAGATACGCCGTCACCATGTTCCTGATTTAAAACTAAGGTACCGTGCGCCCTCCAGTGTTCCGCATTTACAAAAACCTCCAACTCTTCGAAATCTATACTCTGAACATTCCCGCTCTCGCCGAAAGTGATCCCTCCAGTTTTCTCCGTTAGAAACTCAATTAACAATGTAAAGTTATCTTCGACCACCGTATAAATTATAATAACCTCGAATTACTCCATTGAACTTTATTTGTCCTGTAATACATTTCATTTCTATCTTAAATCTTGGTTGTCTATAACTATTTTCCACTTTACATTTGCATAACATTTTATTATTTAAAAATATATATTTATAAACCCGAGCACTTACCAACAAGCAAGTTCTGATCAAACTTGCCCACATAATAAAACCATACCCGACCAGCGCTAGTAAACAAACATCTCGTTCCGTTATTGCTTGATAAGGCAAGCCACAATTTATTAAAATAATAATAGATAATATATCCGTTCGGTATCTCCCCAACATCCATGTGCAGACATAATTTTGTATAAATCGGTCTTCCATTACAAGAAACTAGGAAAAATTATTACTCTGTTTAGATATATTATAATTTTGTCAAGTGTGATGTGACGGCGTCAATACCGCACACGCAGAAACACCAAGTCCTTACATAGTATTTTATAAATTACGATATGTGATCTTCCTATGTAAACTTTTTATCTTATTTTTCGCCACCACAACATTTCAACTATTTTTGTTCTGTTCATAATATTTTAACTTGAAAGCCTTCAGATTTATTCGTATACGCACCAGACGGAAAAACAAAAAATATTGTGAAAGCACTTCAGTAATCAGAATTAGAATACAAACATTTTCTTTGAGTGGCATTGCAGCGCATGACAGGTAGTCGCTAGAACTATATAAAAATGAACAGTAACTACAAAGTTTAATTTGCAAATATTAAAAATATTTTACTATTTAAATCGGTTGTAACAAAAGATACGAATAAAGATATCTCAAATTTGTTTCCAGTAAGACTGTTTTACGGAACATTCCCCCTTTCGAGACCACCTAACTACTGAGCACAGCATTGCCAGAACAATCTAAGGTGGACAATCACAACTAGATAGAAATATTTTACAGTCATTTGTAACTTTGAATATCTTGAAACGATAGTGTGCGAGCAGCAATTGGATGTTAGTTGGAATTGAAATTATTTTTTATTTATAGTTTTATAAAACGACTTTTTTATATTTGGCTTAGAACATTTAGCTCCAGCAATCAGAGCAGGGGTGGCTCAGGGATGATACGGGGGTGGATTAAGACTGGAACGGGGGTGTGCCATGTCTCGCTCGTTATTTTTTAATGAGAGACGATTATTCCAAGTGCGATGCGTCTTGAGAGCGCCATTAAAACAATGCATCGGAGCGATTTAATACCCAAGAATAAAAAAAAAGAATTACTCCATATACAATGGCTCGAAGGCACTGTCTCATCTGGGCGAGATGCGGCTGCTATTTGTAATTTGTTTTATTTTAGTATATTTCCAGGATTCGAATCGAGGAAGATAATCAGATTGGGATAACATGTTTTGTCTCATTTCTGTATCGCGGAGTCAGCCTAAATGATGTACATTTGTCTCAAATGTGTAGCTTAATATAAGTAATAATATGTTTAATGACTGGCTTCCAAGCTTTTTTCTATTTTCTAAAAAGATAAAACGTCATACATTTTATTGGTTTGTACTTTATTTCGTATTTCATTCATACCCACTGTTCGATCTTTATGTCACATTCATGGATCGCCGGTCGCCGTGTGCACGTTTGAACATCATTGTGTGTGTGCGCTGTCTATGACGAACCAGTTAACGTCTTGCTATGGTTGTGAATTGTCAAGTTGTCATTCTATTGTCAAGTTAATAAGCTGAACTGTAGAAATTGACGTTTTCGCTATTTGATCGCGTGAAACTATTGAAAGTTGACATTTGAGGGTGTCAGACTGAACTGTTCATTATGCTATTCTGCGGTGCAGGTAGTTCTCACTTCGTGCGTATCATCGAAGTGCGTGTTATTGAAGTCAGAAGACCTGTGGCCATAGCTAAAGCTCATACCACTGCAGATAGGTCGTGTTCTTCCTGGTATGTGGATGGTTCTTGAGCTCCTTGTTTTTTTCCTGTCCCTGTTACAAATTCCTTCAATTTTTCCTACATACTGTTGCTTATCTCTCACTCAATAAGCTTGGATCGGCCGAAGGTTTCGCACACATCCATTATATAATATCAAAAGCACACAATCTTCATAATGTACTTTATGCGCAATGTTGAATTTGATTACACGATTCTATATATTTGATATGTATTGAATCAAAGGATTTTTCTGAGAATGGCAGACTGCTTCTGTAAGTAGATAGTTGACGAAGTTGATAATAGGGTAGTGGTTACGTAGCGTTGGTCGATCCGCACAACATATGACCCCTAGCGGCCGTGTGTTCCGCCGATATTCTTACCGATGTAACTATACTATACACCGCCCTGCGACCACTTAACTTGTTTGGACGCGACTAATTTTTCTTTTGCGTGCCGTCTTTTTCCCTTTTTTGAGGGTGTTTCTTCGATCTTTCTACACATCACAATGATTCTCTACGCTACCCCATATCATATGGAATGGAATCGGACAATTGTTAAAGAGAACTAATATGCAGCACGAACTCATAAAACAGTACTGGAAAAGTAGTGGATGCCATTCATTATGTCCACTTCATCATGACATCAAATGCTGCGATAAATTTAACTTCAAATATAATGCACGCGGGTAATATATTTTCACAGGATGGACGCCGTTAAACATATTATCATATATATAATTTCATCGCAATCAACATACTCGTCGTTTAAATTCATTCAACAAAAATTACTAAATCTACATGAAAGAAACATTTATTCCTTGTACAACCATACCACCTTTACGAATTTAATAATAAAAAATTAAAAAATAAAAGAAAATAATAATTATCATTTTGAATAATTTCCAAATTCACTCCGCCAAATATTAACATTACGTGCAAATTGCATCACCAGGATGTAAACAAGATGTACCGTCTATAAATAAACCATGCGAATGGACACGTGCAGATTAAACAGAACAAAAAATATCGTGTCATGAGTGCTCGACCCCTATGAAAACACGCCCAGGGAAGGAAACGTTACGGTTGTTTTTGTAATTCAGTCTTTTCCCCGACTCCTTTACTTGTCATCGCCGCTTCACAAAAGGGTATAAAAACAGCCCCCACTTTCGTCTCCGCAGCAGAAAAAATCAACATCTACTCAAAATTACGTCGCACCGCGATGTTCTTTCGGTATTTCTTTTAAAGTTAAAATGTATCGGAGTCTTTATTGAAAATTTTTATTACGTGAATATTCGTCCACCATCGGAAGTAATCGTAACAAAATGTGGTAGTGACTTTTTTTCAGATGTTACAGTAAACTTAACATCCGACGCCCGAAGTCGCTACTTTTATAAATCGTGTAGCCAGAATGGCGTATCAAAATTCTTATACGAATTCTTGCCGCGAATTACCATTGATTAATATCCATCACTGAACTACCCGGATTATGGGAAATGTGACGATGTTTTATAAAAACCCCCCTAACTTCTTAAATTCTCGCTACATTTTTTATTAAATCTTCTATTGACGTCATCACGCACCAAGAAGTCCCCTCAGACGATACGCTTCGGAGATCCAGGACGATCGCCTCTGCCCATCTTAAGGTCCGCGTGTCATTAGATACGCCGTCAACATGATCTACGTCAACATCAAAGGTGTCGTGTACCCCAGTGTTCAGTGTTTCGTGTAAACTTCCACCTCGTCGAAATCTTTTTTTAATCTGGATCTTTCAACTCTCGCGGACAGTGATGATTCCTCAAAATTTTCTGCGTATTAAATAAATTTTATAATAAAAATTGACAGTGATAGATTATCTTCGATCGCCTTCTTTGAAATTATAATAACCACCGACTTTTTTCTTGATCTTTACTTCTCTCTGTAATAAATTTTATTTCTACCTTAGACTCTGGTGTTGTCAATAATTTTTTATAATGTGACTTTCAATTTAAAACATTTAAAAAATTAGTAATTATTTGTAAACCGGAGCACTGTTATTAACATACAAGCAGGTTCTGATCCAACTTGCATACATAATAGAACCATATTCGACCATCTCTAGTTACGTAAACATCTCATACTTACTAATCTTGAATTTTATTTCTTGATAATGATACCCTTAATCTAGTACAATAACTAGATCCTGTCGATTATGATTTTACCATAACGTTCGGTATCTCCCAGGTGTCTATTTTCTTATACAACACCAAGTACAACTTTGTATGACTTAAGTTCTCAGTTTAAAATAAAAATAAAAGCAATATTACTCTCCATTTAACCAAAGACAACACGTCATAATTTTAAATTCTGTTTAATACTATTATAATTTTAACAAAATGTGATGTGACGGTCCTAATACCGCACACTCAGAAATACCTATACCCTATTTAAATAGGGAGAAGCAAATTAAATTATAAGCTATCTTTGTATACACAGAAGTATTCCATGTTTGCATTTGAAATAATCTAGCCAGAGAAATAATGTATTTGCTCATGACCTGGCCTTGTCAAATGGTATATTCTGTTATTATCTGAAAATATGCTACATGTTCCTATGTGACTTTTAACAGTATTTACCAATATCATAAATATCTCAGTGCTATACTGTCAGTGTTCTGCTTGTGATACCTGATTCTGTACTAACTGTACATAAATCTTTGTATTTCAATACTCTGACCACTAAAAAGCATATATTGACTCGAACCATAAGGAAACTTGGGACCAAACAGAGAACAAACTGAGCTGGCTGACTTCAAAAAAGGTAGGTGCTGGAGAATCTGATCAAAGGTCTGTCTATAAAATATCATCAATTAATATTCAAAAAATAATTTTACCTTTTCGTTACAATATTCTAAAATATTATATTTGTTAGCGCCGTTTAAGTTCTTTGGCGTTTGTTACCTCAAGCATATATCAATTTGCGGTTTACCAAATTTTAACCTGCTCATGTCCTTCTCTTTATTTCTCGCAGTGATTTAAGTCTTCCAACTGAACTGAACGAACATTTGTACGGATAACTACCGTCGCCTCACTCGCTTTATTATTTACTTATACATAATTTCGCTTATTACATACTTATATACATAATGTGAGAGCTGTCACTTTGTGTGTGTGGGTATATGTTCGTGAGATGAAGGGTGGGAAGCAAAATATACAAGCATTACACTGAGAGGAAAGAACACCCAAAGGGATTTTTCGATAGTATTTCTCAAGGCACCACACTGGTGCAGACAAATTGGGAAGTTACTACACATAATAATACTTTTCGCGAGTGTTTCTATACACGCTGTGACGCATGTACTCGTGGTGGAGAGGAATCTATCGATGAACCAGCATCCGACAGACGAAATGTAAGTGCCTTCTTTTCTTCCTCATGTTTTCACTAATATTTATGACTGATATAATATAAGGCATGAAGTATATTTTAAAAACGAAACAAAATTTATATTAATACTGTGTAAAACAAAAATCGATAGAAATAACCCTATTAAAATATGTGTAAAGTGAATTCCCCCGGACAATGGCGATCCGCACGTTCAAGTGCGCTATGAATATTCATATTAAAATGGCCGACAAGAAGTTCCAGAGCTGCGCAATCTAAAATTTGTAAAACACGAGTAATTTTGCGAACACGTCCAAAAAATTTCACTTAAAAGGGTTACATTTTAATTTTTCCGTATGGCTGGCCCTCGGTCCAGTTCGCTTCTGACCCCGCCAAAAGGTTTAATGTAAATTGACATATTCATAAAGCGCCCTCTGGAATTAATCAGCATTTTTTATCGAAACTCAACTGAATCCATAACAATTGAGATAAATGTCATTCATCGTGGATGGCTTATTTTATACAAAACCATTAATCGTGATAAATTATCCTTCAACACAAAATATGTTTATTTTATATACACAAAAACGTGATGATGATTACGAGGTTGAAAGAAATGAAACACAAAAGATGTTTAATATGAGTACACTATGGCAATAGAATGGAGAATGGCGTTCTCGCCCGCAGAATACCTTGTTTTATTTCAGTTACAAACAATAAATTTATTAATGAACATTTTCTCACCATATTAGCAAGTAGGCAGCGCCACCCTGATAAATTTGATCAAAAATGATAGTCTTTGTTTACTGAAATCTATCCCACGTCTTTTTGACGCCACGCCTATGATCATACCTTTAAATTACTGACACGTGTTTTATCATATCAATTAATTTGCACCACCTCGGCGAGTAAGTCTGTGCGATACATATAGGGTACAAATTATGAATTTATGGGAGAAATCGGAATTATGGATCGTTGTCGTATTTTGTGGGCGTAAGTGCTTGTCTTGTGATGTGAATCAAAACTTTTATGCAGGTGATATTTTGATGTGATGGAAACCTCAATATTTCACCCATCACTCACGTGTCCGTTGGTAGTCGCGGGATGTATTGCGTATGTGTTGAGCATGTGTTGAGCATGTGTTGAGCATGTGATCAGAGCAGGTAATGAAAAGAACAAAACTGCTGACAGTTAACACTTGATTTATTGATAGGCACAGTTTATGAGAAGTTTAACGATACAATAAAGTTATTACAAGGCGAATCTTGGAGCTGTTTTTGGGAATGGGGCGGCGAGAAGATCAAGATTCGATAGATAGTTTTCTCGACAGTTAGAAGCCGCATTAGTTTTGCTACCTGGTATCGGTGCTGCTAGGCGTTTGATTTCACGTACCGGTATCTACAGGATTCCTTCAGTTATGCTGAGCGGATATGACAAGAATGGGAGCGATGGGGCGCGTGCCGCTTGTTCCTCGAGACGACTTAACCTTATCAAAATGCCTTTATACCATCTCTCTTTCATAAGACCAGTCATTGTAGACATATAGATCATGTAGTGTACATATTACTTTTTATTTATTTTTTTATTTATTATCTTAGTTTAATAACCACAATTGAGTTTAAAAAACATCTACCGGTTTCGGAAAACACTTTTCCTTCTTCAGGATATGTCAAAACTAACTAAAAATATAGCATTGTTTTTCTATTTATCCAGAATCTATTTTTAATTTTTTTAAAAAAACAACAATTATTTAAAAAGTAAATTTAGTACCTAACTCAAATTGCTGTTCAATACAAATTTAGTCGAATAATTTTTAATGTTAATGATGTTTTTTAAACTCAATTGTGGTTATTAAACTAAGATAATAAATAAAAAAAAATATGAATCTTAACCACCAAGTTAATATTGCTAATTTTAAAAGTATACATATTATATGTTTTTTTAAGATTTCTTGTCAATAAATTCTGTGAATCCTACAGTGCATAATTAAATTGTACATAGATACTATTTAGTTACATCTATAACGCGATTTTAATATGTCTAGTAAAGAGTACAGTGAGATTTATTAAATAGTAGCAATTAATTATGATATTAACTAAAATAGTTTAAATTGACTTTTAAATTTAATGAAAATTAGATCAAATGCATATTATTCAGTTAACTTAAATGTAAGGGTATCCAGTGGAAAAATTTCAAGATTAAATTGTAATTGCTCGTAAACCATGAGAGTGAGGTAAGTGGGAGAGGTATTGTTCGACGCGCGTGATTTGCTGAATTGCCAGTCGCAATGAGTACTGGTCGGAAACACACCGCGCGTTCGCGGTTTAGCCATATTTACTCACTTTAATATTCGACGAGTAAGTGATGGGCCGAGCACGCAACTTAACTAGTGTTGGGTTAAAAAGTTCAAGAAGGGACAATGGTTAACCAAATTCCAGTTAATGTGAATAAAAAAATCAACAGTGCACGTTATTTTGAAAAAAAAAAACACAGTTTCACCCATACAAACTGCAAATCGTGTAGTTTCTTAACGAAAATGACTATTCTTTACGTTAAACCTTAGCGAGAACGATTCTGGAACGTTTTGGAACAGCACGAACGCTTGGAAACAAATTGTTTTCTGATAAAGCACATTTTTATATCCGCCGTTCATTCATGTGCCCCGACAATCCGAGGGAACTCCATCAAAAACGTTTGCATTGTTCAAAAACGACAGGGTGGTGCGCAATTTCTGTCCGAGGGATAATTGGCCTTTATTTTTTTAACCAGCGAGAGATAGTCACTGCTGACGTGTATTGCCGAATGACAGACGAGTTTTTGTTACCGCAACTGCAGCCATTTTCCGGGTTCAACAACAGAACACAATTTCAGCAAGACGGGGCACTCCACACACAGAGTTTCAATGGAGAAGCTGAAGGAAATTTTTCCCAATAAATTAATCAGCAAGTTCGGAGATATACCCTGGGCACCTCGGTAACCGGATCTTACACTGTGCGACTTTTTTTTGTGGGGATACATTAAGTCGAGAGTTTACAGCGACAATCCTCGAAATCTATAAGAAAATATCCGCCGTGAAGTTGCTGCCATTGAACCGACGCTTTGCTCTCGCATGTTCGCAAATTTAAGAGTCCGATTGCAACAGTGTCTCGAGAGAAATGGATAGCATTTAGACTTTATTGTTTATAAAATCTAAAATCCGCATCTTTAATTTTGTATGAATAAAATATTATAATAACATTGTTGTTTTTTTTTATTTAATGTTAAACTTGAAAATTTTCCGCTGGACACCCTATACAAAAAAGTTTGATATCAGTACAATAACTAGGTATAATTTATAAAAAAAGTATGGTTACGACAATCATACAATAAACATTCGGTGGAGAAATTATACATTTGACCAGTAGGTCGTATTGAAGAAAGCTCCAAGCTATTGTACAGTCTGTTAAATTGAATATAGAAGTTTATACACTTTCACTTATTCTCTGGATTGAGTTACTTCCGATGAGGAAATTTTCGATGTAAATGCAAAGTATTATCACAAGAAGTTTCACACAGATGTTTCAGACAATCGTTTATGCTGCGTACAAAAAGGAAATATGATTGTCCGAAGACTATATTACAGGATTACCTCGAGATGGTGCAGGAGTGTAGGCCCTGATTCCACAGAACATTTCCCTACCCGACGGACAGAGAATCAGAACGCCAGAAGGGATTGATTTAACAAGCCTTTGATGTCACCATGTCCATACTGAATAGTGATATCCCAAAAAGCCTAGTCAAGAATAATCCTTCAAGTAAAAATATTTCGTCTTAAAAGATTTTTATTCTGATTCATCTATTAAAAGTTTGACGAATAATGTGATTTCGGCCGGAGCGATGGTTTCTACTAAGATTCAAAATAAAATAACATCACATTGATTTTACAAAATCAATACACGCCGTTGAAAATTTATTATTACCTTAAATATATTTATTATTCCAGCGTAACAGTACGTCTATCCACTTAACTGTAGAAATCGACGGCAGTGAGACGGCGGAGTGAGGCAGCCGTAGGTGACCGATACCAAGTTCAATACTTGCCGTACAGAGGCACCCGAAGATCCCGTTCGTAAGATCTGCCGTCCGTGGAATTCGAAATTTTAATATTAGAAAGCGATGCTTTTATATTCGGAAACAGGACGGAAGGGTTTTTGAAACAATATTTTAGGATTATTTAAAACATGCAAATATTGAGGTCAGCGTGGAGCCCGGACGTGTTGGCCGACAGATATGCGATCTATGTCAAATTGGGATGATGATAAAAATATATAGATTAAAGTATTTTAAATACTAATTAAATGTATTAATTAGAAAGATATACATATAAAACCAATTTTATCGAAAAATATTGTTGTTGCGCTACCGGGATTCCAACCTGGATCTCTTTTCCAATCCAATAATGCACCTTTAGAATTAGAAAAGAGATCGAGGTAGTGCAATTCTTGTAGTGCAATAACTTTTTTTTTTTAATAAATTTGATTTTATATGTATATCTTTCTAATTAATACATTTTATTTAAAATATCACAGACCTATGTTTTGAATAATTACAATTTCACAATAAAAATGTAATCCTTAATGATTAACGTATGTTATTAACGTATTGCTCGAATCTTTGTCCTGCATATAATGCAAGCAGACGTACGTTGCCAAGGAGTTATGCGCCATCTGCTTCGTAACAAGTTGTGATGATCCACATATAACCAACTGATAAAAAAATATGAATTCCGAGAAATTTCTAGAGCTGATACGGCAGGAGCAGGGGTGAAGACGCAGGGGCGGGTCGGTGTTTGTAAACGGTTTCTCCGGAGAGTCGGGTTCGAGCTTTCGGGATCGGCAGATGGGGGTAGCCGAGAGCGCACTCGGACGGAGTTTTACGCGGCCGCGAGGGTTGTTAGAATTAATCTAATGTGTTAAAGTGATAATCGATTACCTTACGATAGTCAGTTTCGTGATCGCACGGGAGAGGGTCACTTTTGAAGCTTTTCTTTTCGAGGTTTACGCCGCAAGTGTTTTAGGGGTGATCGTGTTGGTTTTCGGGTCCGCGAAGGTCGTGTTGAAATTCCGAAATCGCGAGTGTGGTGACAGAAGGCAGACCGGGGTTGGCGGACGCTGAGGACCATAGCAGAGGACCCAAAATACTAAGTTTACCTTTTAGCATGCTTGTATACATAATTAAAACCGCTAACAAATACTGTAGTGTGATTCGGATCATCATGTAATTGCTCATTCATAGAAAGGGTCTGGCGTAACCGCTAGACTACTTGATATTCCACTTTATTTAATTACTGTCCGTTTTATAAATTGGGAACACCCATCTGCAAGTTTAATTACATGTATCTCATTATTTAGGACCAATTATATACTACTATTGGCCGTGTAAATAATCATGTAACTATGTACGTAATTATTTTGTGTATTTACTTATCCGCGGAAATCTAAATCTAAAAATCTCATAAATCCTGTCGTGGTTCACGCTGCTGGTACCATGGCGAGAGATGGGCGCATTTTATGGATTACATTTTTGATCCGAAGAAATGGCTTGCAGGTTGAAATGTTAGAATTTATCAGAGAGCCTTTGTATGTTCATTTTACCTTGAAATCGCACGATTGCATGGGTAGGAAATCATACTGCGTTTATTGTTACTACTATTTTATTACTAGTACTAACATTCCCCCCCCCCCCAAACTGAAATTATTCGAGGGCCTCGCTGCCTTGTGATCAAAGTAACAATAGTGTCGCGGGTGACAGATATTGATGCAGAGGGATTGATTGTCGAGATAGTCTTTCGTCGAGTTTGGAGTGGACTACAATTGCTGAGGAGGGTCTCTGTTCTGGGCGATATATATTACTTGCGGGAATTGTTTTAATGCAATCGTATACGTTAGTTGCAGAGCCGAGGGGTATACATAAGCTAGCTGACCAAGTGGCGTTATTGGCACAAAAGACGAAAGAGTCTGCCGATTGAATGCTGTTGCCCCACGCCCTGGCTAAGACGTGAGTGGACGGAACAGATCCCAGAGGAAGGACGCCTCGGCGAACCGTAGGTACCTCTTCGGACTTCTCGAGAGATGAGTCTCTAAACATGAATGCCGGGAGATAGTCATTTCAAACCACATAGCATGGGTATCTTATTGAAAGGACGAGAGGGAGATTTATATCAAAAGGCGTCATTCTGCACGGGCTTACACATTATTAACAATCCTAACCAATTGTTCCTGACTCTATTCGAAATGCATTGTTCGAGACACCGAGGATCATCCTGCAGATAAATCAAACTATACATCAGACACCGCTGTCACATGACGTATGTTTTCAGACGCACCCAAAGGAATCAAGAGAATTTCCTGAGAGTCGTACCGTTATGTCACAACCTCATCACAATTAATTACCTTCAGTGGTGGACGCGGCCCCGGATTGGCCATTTTCCTACCGATACTGAATAGCAACATACTGAAGATACAAGGACCTCGGCCATGCATCTTGAATGAGTCTTAACAAATGACATTGTTCACTAAGACATTGGCCGAATCAAAACTTTGGATTATCATCATCATCATCTTTAAACTTTTGAACGCGTGGGTGACCAGGGTTCGGGGTTGGGAATCCGTCGTCTACCGCGAATATGCACCAGACGTACGGATTCTTAATTTCGGGTTTTGTTCAGGGGAGCCGAACGATCGCCACAGACTGGTGTCTAGAGAACTCATCATATAATCACGGAACATATTTGTCAAGCGAGGCAGACACTTAGCATGTCGCATGTTGTTTCACATGTCCACATAATTTATGAACAGCTAGGCGACGCCACGAAGCGGCCACAGTCACGAGTACGAGTCTACGACAAGGTTGGTGTCCTATGTATAATTTTTTCCTCACTCTTACATTCTAGCTCTGAATAATACGTACATACGTATAATTTCTCCCTCACTTTTACATTTTAGCTCTGAATAATACGTACATATTTATAATTTCTTCCACACTCCTACATTCTAGCTCTAAATAATAAGTACATAAGTAGTGTTATAACGAGTGCGCTCGAATATCATACCGCTTGACCGGAAGCTTTCTGTTACTTAGTCGTATACTATAAGATAATCGGTATATTTATTTTAATAATTGCTCTATAGGTATTTGAACGGCTATAATATTTGGATATTTGTAAACCTTAGTCATTTTGATAATTGAAAACGCGGGTTAAAAGAACTAGGATCATTACGGACATAACATGGGGAATATTCTTAACCACTAGAACGATCACGTTGGCCAAATTTAGATATTAAGCGAAGAGACTAGCATTAAGCGTAAAAATTAGTATTAAGTAAGGTAGAAAGCTAGATCTTACACTGGTGCCGGAAACCAGGGGTTTTATTAATTATTCTGAATTAATTTTAGAATAATATAATTATTCAATTTAACTATATATATTAATAGGCTTAGAAATGTCGAATTCATCTCAAAGTGGAATGCAATAAGGTGTAACGAAAGCTTTTTTCAGTTATGTTTAAAGTTATAATTCCGAGTCAAAGTTATTCTTCAGACAGACCTTCAATCAAGTTCTCCAGCACCTACCTTTTTTTAAGTCGGCCAGCTCAGCTGGATAGAACTTTTTTCTCTTCGGTCCCAAGTTTATTCGTGGTCCTACTCAATACATGCTTTTTAGTGGTCAGGGTATCTAAATAAAAAGATTTGTGTACAGTTAGTGCAGAATTACAGTGGTAATTAAAATTTCAGAGGCGATCGAAGATAATTTATTACTGTCAATTTTTATTATAAAATTTATTTAATACGCAAAAAATTTTAAGGAATCATCACTGTCCGTGAGAGTTGGAGGAACCATATTAAAAAAGATTTCGACGAGGTGAAAGTTTACCCGAAACATTGAACACTGGAGCACACGACACCTTTGATGTTGACGTGGATCATGGTGACGGCGTATATAATGACACGCAAACCCTGGGACAGAAGCGATCTTCCTGGATCAACGAAGCTGATAGTAGTCGTCTGGGGTGACGTCTTGTGTGTGTGAGGTCATCAGGAGCAATTAGACGATAGAGAAGGTAATAAAAATGTATCGAGAATTTAAGAAGTTACGGCGGTCTTCATAAGAAATCGTCACATCTCCGAAAACCCGGGTAGTTCACTGATGAATATTACGGTATGTATGTATGTGATGGTAATTTACGGCAAAAATTTGTATAAAACTTTTGCTTACCGATTACATGATTTATGAAGTTAGGCACCTCAGACTTCTGATAAGTTTAATGCGATATCTCAAATAAAAGTTATTACCACACTTCGTTATGAATACTTCGATGGTCGAGAAATGTTTTCGTAATGAACAGTTTCAAAAAGACTTAAACATTTTAATTTTAATAGAAGTACCGAAAAACATCGTGAGGCGTGACCTACGGACGCACCGGTAGGTCGAGTAGATGTTGGATTTATTTGCTACGTAGACGAAAGTGGGGGTTGTTTTTATACCCTTCCGTGAAGCGGCGATGACAAATAAAGGGGAGGGGAAAAGGAGTGAATTACGAAACACAACCGTAACAGGTACTTTCATAGTGGTGAAGTCTAGTGACGCGATATTTCTGCTTTTGTTTGAACGGCACGTGTGCACTCGGATGGTCTATTTATAGATGATACATCCTGTTTACGCGTGATTTTGTCGGTAATGGATGATTAAAATTTACACGTAATATTAGAATTTGCGCGGAGTGAATTTGGAAGTTATCAAAAATGATTATTATTTTCTTAATTCCTTTATTATTTATTTCGTAATGGTAGTATGTTGTGCAAGGAATAGTGTTTCTTTTATAAAGATTTAGTAATTAATGTTGAATGAATTTAAAAGACGAGCATGTTGATTGTGATGAAATTATATACATGACAAAGGGAACCACGACAAGAGAGTTAGCAGTATGATTTGGTTTTCAGGAAAGAGAAGTCTGGCGTTCTGTCAAATCAGCGTGATGGTAACTAATTAAGTAAGTATGTACTTTATAAGCTCAGCCCTTTTGTCCAATCACCTAAAATGCTTTCCCTCCAACTGAATATTGAAACGGGAGTCTCCGTTTTCCTTCATAAAGATTTCAAACCGTTTTATATTTAGGCAAAAACTCTAACAAAATAACGCCTCCTCTCCGGGGGGATAAAATCTCTAAATAATTATGAGAGGAGGCTGGAATGGCACTCGTGGGGGAATGGTTATTGGCCATTTTTCAGAATTTTTCATTGACTCCCCTTTTCGGTGTTTGGGGATATTATGCCGTGTGCCGGGACCATTAGCCGGCCTTTCAGGACACGTCGAGTGGGTACTTTTTAACCAGGGATGTGACCGAAGCACGTTCTGCGCTTTGGGACAGAATCTGAAGTAGCAATGAAGTATACCGGAAATAGACAATACCGTAAATTATTCCACTTGTTATTTTAATAAATAAACACAGGTTGTCTTTTGAACGTTATAAATCATAACCATTTAACTTTTTAGTCACTATTGACTTTTTTTAATCAAAATTCTGATAATGATTGTCTACGTCAAATTTCCTGTCATCGTCCGCGTCGGTCTCTCGTGTTTGAGTATCGTGATCTTCACAAACCCTCGCCTTCTTGACCATGCTCTCCTGCTACCGGAGCAGTGCCTCTCGCCTTTCCACTCGGTCTGTCCAACGGGTGAAGGATTTTTCTCTTCCTATCGGTCCTTCAACATGTTCCACGACAATAAGCTTCTCCGAGTTATCATAACCCAAAAAATTGAAGGATTCATCTTAGGTAAACGGTTGAGAATCTGTACTTGATGTTCAGCTCCTGCAGAATGGAGACATTCGTACGTCGCATGGGCAACATGTGTATCCAGCACCGCATCATCAAGTTTCGTAATAATTTAGGAGATAACAAGAAAATAAAGTTATATTTTAGAAGCGCTCACGCAGGTTATTTGAATTCAAATAAAAGTATGAGTTGTATTGTACATATAACGTGCCCGAAATCGGAAATTAGTTTGCCTTATTACTTTCAATTAAATAACGACAATTTTGTAAATATTTCGTCTCAAGGGCGGTGCGCCAAACTCATCCGAAGAAATCGAATAATTTATACTCGCTAACTTTGATGCTCAATATCTCAGTTTGATGTAAATATCAGATGATACCTGAGGGCCTAAGGGCATGAAATTGATCGATATTTCATAATAATGTTATAGATAGTCCTATCGATTAGCACAGTTCGGCAGCATTGTTTCAAACAATGCATATTAAAAGAAGTGGCTATGATTTAGATCACACCACTAGTTCTTTTGTAAAGATTCTTAAATAATAAATACAATTCAGTATCAGTATATCAGTAATAATAAACTACATATCTAACTCAATAATTCGATTTGGGTTTCACGACGTTTCCTCGGTATTTTCGTCCCAGCAGATTTTTTTTACATAAAAACTTGTATTTCCAAACAAAAGGCGGATCTTCAATTCGTCACATAAATGTACTTTGATGTCAATAACTGCGTATGCAAAATCGATGAGGCACTTTGTAGAAAATTGTGTGAAGCACTCTGATTAGTCAACTTTGTTAAAATTTCGTGTTATTTGCTAAATAATTCACTTCTTTTAAACTTTAGTTGAAGTAAATAAAGGCTATAAAGATTAGTACTGCCCTGTAAAGTGAGTATAGTAGATTAACACCAGCCAGTGTTGTTGTCTTGACACTGTTTCCCAGAGTCAGACCGGAGAATCCGGAAACCCCAGCACGCAGCGTTATAGCAAATCGATGTCAATAAAAGCGTCGTAAACCGAGGGATACGTGTACTAAATAAAACTCACAACAGTTCGCCAAAATTGAAAAATCAATAATTTTTGACATTTCGTTGATTTTTTACCCCATTTTAATAAAGCTCGAAATATTTTTGTTATTTATTTATAAGAACGCACGTTTCCAAGGCTTTATTTGTAGTTACCGGTTAATGGATCCCTCCCTAAAGCGGCCCGCATCCCGTCCCCCCGGGTGCGCCGCTCACCTGCTGTGATGTAAGACATTTGACGTATCGAGAGGGGCGGGGGAGTATCGGCGCCTTTAAAATTCTACGGGCGGATTGAGGTCACGCGGGCGGAGGGGGCGGGAATGGGGGGAGCGGGTCTTTAAGAGTGCATCAATCACCAGAAATAAAGGAAGTGGCAATAAGACGGGAGCGACGGCGACCCGATATTTAAAGGCGCTAATGAACGCGACGAGCGCCCCGAACTCCGCCCGAATCGAGGTGACAATTCATTATTTACGATCTTTCCTTTATTTCTCTCAGTGATTCTATACACGACACAATATTTGCGTAGACAACCGTACGGTTATAAAAAATGAACCATGTAATTGTTGAAACACGGAGTTAATTACAAAATCGAGTGATGGAACTGACTGTGTAATTACTACCCGAGGTTAACGGAGCGTATATGAAGTGTTCATTTTTAATTAATTAATTAATAGTTAACCGTCTACCTCCAGTAGAAAGTTCCCAGTTCAATTAACTATATTTTTTGATACAGGTATTGTATTATCTGTACACCCTTTTAACAGATTTATCAAATTTATTTTAATAAACTAATTCTAATCCGATTGATATTTTCATTATAAAAATAATGCTTAGTCTAATAAATTCATCCTTTTTCGCGGCTTTAATACTAATTCATTTTTTACAAAATTATGTTATCAGAAAATTATACTTGTTTTAACAATATCATAGATATGACCATTACACTAATCTAAAACCAATAAACTGCATAATTAAAAAATGAAAGACCACAATCTTTAAATTTGTTTACAGTGTGCCAAAAAAGTGTCTTATTATAGAAAATTCTCGAATATATAGAATATTGTTTCTTACGATCTTTAAGCCAAGATTATGGAGACAAATTACGTACATTTGTACGTAATTTAACTTCGTACAAAATGTTAAAAATGAAGATATAAATTGTTAAATTAGCGAGGCATTTTTAATTTGTGTGGTTTTATGTGTTTTTAATCGTATGAACAGGTCATTTTAAATAATATATTATATTTCCTTACATGCTGTGAGGTTGTAAGCACCATTTAAAAAGTTGTTTTATCAAAATTGGGGTAATAATATATTTTCTGTCTTATTAAAAGTTTATCATTTTATGGTATAATTTAATTGTTACAAAGAGTAACATTGTCAGTAAAAAAAAATATTTATTTATTTTTAAACTCGATTCGTCCGGTAATAAATATGACGTTTTAAAAACGTCTCTTAAATGCTCGCAAAATCTCTCTCATCACTGTCATGAACAGAAATGTAACATCCATTTTTAGAACAGATTCTCGGTAGATTAGAATGAATCTCGCTGCAAGCCAAATTGACATTTATGGAAACTCGCCTTACCATACAAATACTAGAACCTAGATTCTCATATCAATAGATTCATCGTGCCCATACGCTGAGGGTATAAAAACAACCCCTTCCCTCGCTCTGCATTCATTTTCTTTCCAAAAATGGTTCTAATCGGACGTGCCGTCGCCGGGGATTTTTTTGTTCCGACGGAATCAAAGGGCTCCTATCTTAGATTTGGTGTAATTTTAAAAAAAGACCATTCCGAGAACAGATATCTCTACTCTTTGATTTACAACATTTCGGTCCGTTTAATCTCATAACGTGGACACACGACATTCTCTGGTACACGAAAGTATTCTGGCCTCTCATATTAGTTCCGGAGAGTGGCAATCGATCAGTTTATATACGCATTCGTGTTCTTTCAATCTGCAAAAGTCACGATAAACTTTCAACACGAGAGATATCCACGACACTTCTCGACCGCTAATCACACCATGTGCCTGCACCATATTAATAATAATCACTACATCTTCTCCCCTGATGGATCACCTCACTCCTTCTCGATGTCATTTCAATCCGAAACGATCGCTTGATGGCCCAACCGGGTCTATTATCCACCGCTCGCTACATCTTCGCCAAAGGTATTGTGTTTCATAAGTGTATAGGGAATTAGTGATTTTCCACATCGCGGAAAGAATATTAAAAGTCATCGTTCCTTTACGTCCTCGTGACAAGTGATAAACCTCCGATACGCTTTTCTTAAAAACCAAAGGTTAAATTTAACGTCGGCCTTCGTAAATATAAAACCCGTTATATTTCGTCTTTGAATTCTAACTGACACGTAACTATCCTCATTGATGTTGTCTTGATCTCTCTGTAATGTTTCATTTTCTTATAAAAAAATAATGTTGTATAAACTTATAAACCAGAGCACAATTATCTACCAACAAATCAAGTCCTGATCAGACTATCCCATATTATAATCATACCCTAGAATGCCTAATTACGTCTCCATCTCGTACATCACTAATTGATTTTTATGTTTTGATATAACTCACCTAATTAATATATGTTAATAGAAGGCCATTCCCGGGTATGATTGTATTATAACTTTCTGTATTTTCAAAGTGTTTAATTTTCTGACCATAACGTAGACTGCTTTTTTCGTTCTAAATAAATAAAAGAAATAAATTAGTACTTTTGAAATTAGCTAAATTAACTTTTTTGTTAAAATTTATATTTTTATTTGTTAACTTTGATTTATTAACCACTTATTGAGTTAAAATACAAAGGAGAGTCATAATCAAAAATATTCCTCTCCAAATTATCAACAAAAATATGTGGGTGCTCTCATAAGAAAACCCTCTGTTTGATTATACACTAAATTATTAAATTGAAAATAATTTTATTTCATACAAAGGTTTAACAAACGACATACATCTTTTATCAAATTATTAGGTAAATTAAATGAATTTAGTAAATCAGAAATTAAATTTTACTTTCATTAATAGGTATATTAGTAAACAAATTAATAATATCAAAAGAAACAAGTTTAACATTGTTGGGAAGATCCATGTCCCTAAACATATACACTAATTGCAACGAATGTTTATAGTGCATTTTGGTTTAAAAATATAATGTAAGCGAGCACCCACAAGTCCACTAATAGCAGATATTTTTGTAGACAATTTGTATTTGGGCAGGTTCACAACGTCAACTTACTACATTTTTAAATTTCATTAATTCATTTAATAATAAAATACAATTTACATAAGTAATGCAAAAATAATTCGACCCTAATTTTTTTGATTAAATTGATTATATACATTGATTAAAAATAATAATAAAATTGGATTCAAAATTTTTAGAAAACCAATTTTTACAGATACTATCGTACACAATGAATCTAATCATCCATTATCACACAAACATTCAGGGTTCCACTCCATGATACATCGTTTAGCCAATATTCCTATGTCAACATCCAATTTCAATATTGAATTGAAAGCAATTTTAAAAAAAGCAGTTAATAACGGGTATAAAACAGGTTTGATGGACACTATTTTAAAAAATAAATTAAAAGATTATAATAATCAATTTTTATATAAATCACAGATAATGATAATAATGATAATTGGCCTAGGATTTTATGCATAAATAACTTTTTGAATCAAATATTTAAACACCTACCACGAAACATCAGACCGTCATTTTATAGAAATAATAATATAGGAAATTTACTCATAAATTCTAAAGACAAAGATAATAAATTTAACAATTCTTGTGTCTATAAACTTAGTTGCAAGGATTGTGCTGCATTTTATATTGGTAAAACGTATAGAAATTTTAATATAAGAGTAAAGGTGCATTTGAGATGTTTGAACAATAGTGGGTTTTTAGCATTTCTAATCATTTGATAGAAAATGGTCACGGTTTTGATCAAAAATTGAGATTGTCAATTTTGCTTGTAAACGGTGTTGGTCACAAATGAAATAATTTGGAATCGTCTGAGGTAAATAAAGCGTGTAAAACTAATCAAAAAATTATAAACAACCGACTAAATATTTTCCTAAAAATTATTCGAATAAATTTGTATTAACAATTTGAATTAGGTACTAAAATCATTTTTTAAATAATTGTTGTTTTTTTAAAAATGGTATTTTTAGTAATCGGTAGATGTATTTAAACTCAATAAGTGGTTAATTAAACAAAGTTAACATATAAAAAAATAATAAATTAGTAATTAAAATCAAGCTAATGTCTCTTAGCAATAATTATACACACCTCTCTATGAATATTATTATACACACCTCTCTATAAATATTATTATACACACCTCTCTATCAATGTATGCTTTGACCGTTTAATTGATATCAATCACTTAAACGGTCAAGGCCGTTTAAGTGTTCGATACCAATTAAATGTTAAAACACTGTTTGTTGCAAATATATGGAAATTGCATCCATCAGATAAAACACGGTGAAGCTGACCAAATTGTATTTCGCTGTATATGATTATTTTCATCATGTTTCCCTTGTGTATTACCATCATTGTATTTTGTACTGTCGGATTTTGAATATATGTATGTGTTCCCGTACTATCATCTCTGTATTTGTATTCTTGTATTTTGTATTGTACTAATTGTACTTAAATCATTCATTTTGATACCCCAGACCACATAAGCACGTACTGAGGAGAATCCACGAATTAACCTTTGACCCTTTGAGTAGCTTGTTGGTGCAGCGGTCAAGACGTTGGCCTAGTGATCTAGTGGTCGGGGGTCCGCGCCTCGTTCCAGGACACCGGCAAATTAGTTCTGTTTTCATAGCACAAGCATTTAGCTTAGTTTGAAAATAGTAAGAATATTGATGTGACATGTATTCCGTGTACGCATCTCTATTTAAAATAAAAAACGAGTACTATTTATATACTACCTGAGCTATGCCGGAGGAAGGCTGAAATCAACAAAGGTCTCTTCAGTTCCTGAGTCTGCTCTGCAATAGCATTGTTAAATTTACAAATATTTTTTATGATACAGAATCAATTTAAAAACGAAATTATAATTAACTCGATTGAAATTCATTCGAGCGTGTAATATACGCTAATAACACGCGAATTGTTGGCCTTAGAACCTATGCTTGGAAAAATGGACTGAAAAATAAAAAGCAAAAATCACTTAAACTTTTAGTGCATTTATATCTATGTATGTAGGAATAGTGCGCGTGAACTTTATGTTTTAGTGCATTTATATCCTATGTATGTAAGAGTAGTGCGCGTGAACTTTATGTTTTAGTGCATTTATATCCTATGTATGTAAGAGTAGTGCGCGTGAACTTTATGTTTTAGTGCATTTATATCCTATGTATGTAGGAGTAGTACGCGTGAACTTTATGTTTCGGGCTGTGGAGTCGCAGTCGTCGGTTTATGGTATTTTGGGCGGAATTTAAGATTTATTATTTCAATTTAATTAATCAATTATGTATATAACATAGGTATCATATAAAGTAACCGACGAAGCGAGAGCGAATCATCAACACCGGATACATATATGCGGGAGATTATTTTTTCGCGAATTATGTCGCGTTTCTCCTTATTAGCAGTACTGTTCCAAAAATTCAGTTTCAAGAATAAACACATTTATACACTACGCACTTCTACAGGGAGATGAGTATGGCTGACAGCGCTTTTTGGCTGCACGCGTATGATTATCAAACGTGCCGTAAAAGTCTTCAGTAAAAACCATTTCAAAATACCTCCTCCCTAGGAGCGCAGGAAGGGGTGACCTCGGGTGTATCGGGGCGGGCCAGCGCCGCCCTCAGCCCTCGAGGATATATATCACAGCGAGGCGAGCGGGTACCGGGACGCATGGAGGAAATGACATCATCACGAAGACTACGCTAAATTGTAAACTTATCGTGGTTGAAAATGGTTCGAATATGGCGTAAATCAAGTCGATCAAGTGAATATGGAAAAAGGATCATTTGTCTATTTTGTTTTTGTTCTAGTACTCCGTGCCCGGCGCAATGGGAAACCCGAAAACCACAGATGTCGAAGGTATTCACGGGAATGGCTGTAATTTAAAATAAATGGAGGGAGGTGTTTTTTGGTCCAGGTGGATGAGATGTCCGTGGAGGTGGAGAGAGAAAGAAGGGACTATTTTTCTCAGGATTCTAGAGTACAACGTTGTAATATTATATTTGGAAGGGATGACACGATACGCATACATTTATATCAGGGAGAGATGCCTATTTTTGAGCAGGGTCAAAATTTGTTTAAGATCGGCCAATATTATTTTCATAGATATTTTCAATTTCATGTTAAACGATACATGCATATTTTAGCACTATATATCTCTGTTTTATATTTTAGATTATATTAAATATATAGCAAACAATAGACACGGTTTGTATAATATATCGAGAAAATAATTATACGCTTGTTCTCGTATTATTTAAAAGAAGAAAAATTGTTAAAGTTCACACACCCGCCCGCGCAATTACGTTTTTCAGGACGCCCGCATTTCGCTTTTCCAAGATGAAATGGTATATTATTTGCCATTTAAGTAACAGGTATATTAACTTTTTTCGCATAAAATATTGTTCTGCGAACAAAGCGCTCGGGGGTATTTCTCCAGAGGCCGATTTTGACTAAAAACTGATTGAAACGTTGGCAAACTGTTCACAAAATGAAATAAGACTAAACAATTCCATCAGGCGACCCCCTCCCCGGGGGAGAGTTCACTATTCCGATACGGCGCCGGAATATGTGGAACATTTCTATCCGAAGCAAAGAGCTGTTACTGTTACTGTCACTCGACAGACGTCGTTGTTCTGACAAATAATCATACTCATTGGATCCGGAGGTGATCGGTGAGGTTAGGGAAGAAGGTAGCTATTTCTTAGAAATCTGAGCTCTAACACTCCTCTAGTCTCTGTTTCTAACATTTTTTGAAGATAATTTTTCAACGATTTTTTAGGATCTCTATCCAGACTTGATAATATAGGCTTGGTCAGGCTTGTACAGTCTCTGGTTTATTCCATATTTTTAAATTTATACATTTGAGATACATGTTGCGTCCACCATGAACGGAGAGACGCACAAATGTCGCCATTCTTCAGGAAATATACATCAAGAACAGACTCAACTCAGCCTGAGACAAATCCTTCCATTTTGAGCATCTTGCGAGAAGGGAAGATACCTTGTTGTGAAGAGCTACGTCGAAGAACGAAAAGGAATACGAAGAGTAAATAAAACAGCCATTTAATAGGCAACTAATAGGCGTTTTATAAAATTCAAGGTTTCATGCAACGTGATTGTGTTTTATTTTATTTAATATGTCAAATCACAGAGTGATTGCTTTTAAGGAAAAATAAAAATAAAAAATAAAAATATATATATAATAAAATCCCCCACTCGTTGGACTGACCGAGTAAAAAAGGTAACACCCACTTCTCTGGTGACTAAGCCTAAGCCATAACATCTGCAGAATGCCATAAAAGTGGAGGAGTGTAGCCAAGAGGGCGAGAGTTCATAGAGAATGCGATTCTCAGTCACGATATAATTGTATAATTCTCTCCCTAAATACATAAGAAAGTATACAGACAGTTCAAAAGCGCAATAAAATTCTGGCTAAAAAACTCAGACCGAACGTATGTTCGTAGCACGGTCACCCCTTCAATATGAACACATACAGAGCCAAGACTGCAGATCCAACCTATGCATATGTGTGCATAAAGAATCAGCCAACAAAGCCAGCAATCCAGATTGTATTTGTGAATTCAGCTGACTGTCCGAGCGAGTGGTTATCTGTCCTTACTAGAGTGACACGGTTCTTATATTATTATCAATAAAAACCCTGGACCAGGATTTAATCGAAGGTTTTTTCGAAGGTTTTTTCACTCGTACATAATCTTTTCTTTACGGTTACGTGACATTAACACGACAAGGATCAGGAAGGAGTAAGTAAGTATATTACCATATTTGAGAAACTGTCTAGTAATTAATTTGTTTCAAATAATCCATTGCTCTCTTGCCAAAATACACTTCTCTCGACAAGATGAAATTTTATTGTATTTATTTCCGTTTTATTCACGGAACTGTTATAATGAAAATGGTTACATGATTGTAAGTAATGAACTTGAATGTACTTACACGTATTTGTACTATAAATTGAATCATTTTTTTGTTCAAAGGTCACAAAAGCCAAAAAAAAAGTACGCACGACGGAATCGATATCTCATTTTCAAATAAATCTGACAAAAACACTTTTTCTCTGACGCAATGTCCTAAAACAAGAGGATTACTTTCCCATTTTGTCCAAAGTCTGTTTTTAATAAGACCTTTTTATTTTTTCCAGTATTTTCTTAAAAACAATAAAAGGTTTATCTGCAATATCAGGTCCCGGTGAACGAGCGGACAACTGAGTCTGTTTAACTTTTTATTCTTTTTAAAATGTGTCAACTTTTCTGCGGTCGTCCGTTTCCGTGATTGGCGTGTTTGACTTTTATAATAATAATATATTTAAAAAGCGAGCAAAGTTAATTAAAAAAGCGAGCATTATTTTGTTTTGTTGATTTTTTGACGACTTCGTGTTTAACGGCAAACCGTCAAAATTCGACTCGGTGATCTTATTTATAAAGCGGAAAATCTGTTTGACCGAAGCAGAAAATACACTCGAACGGTGAGTTCTGGCATCATGAAAGTTGCACAGTTGATTGTATTTGGAATCTCTAGGTTACCGCGACGCCCTTTATTTTTTTAATATTTTTCAATATGAAAAAGATGTAGAAAAATGAAAATTTTAAAGAACACATATATTAAGAAAATCGCCAGATGTCAAAAACAATTTTTCGCAGTTGTCAGTTTATTGTTTTTCACCAATATCGATTTTTAAAAACTTTTAACATAATTTATAACTTTATGAAAAAATTAATTAATTATTAATATAAAACAACATTGTTTACTTCACACAACACTTTAATTAAAACGTTTTCGATGCCCACTGCGTCATCGTCAGATATAGAATATTTTTAGACTGAGAACACATTAAGGTAAGTGAATATTGCCGAACCAAATCAACATAGCGTAAAAATTTAATCTTCGCTTGACAATTTTTTTTCAGATGAATTCCGCACATTTCGTATACGAGTGGATGTCAAAAGTTTCGTACATTAACTTTATTTTATTTTATCTGTGAGAGCACTTTTAGACCATTCATCAGATTTGAAGTACGCAAAACGTCAAAAGGTGTCACGAGTCGAGGTATTGGAAGAGATTATATCAAAGCGGACAAAACTCAACAAGTTGTTCAACAAACGACGGTCCGAGGAAGCGGAGGCGCGAGTTGCTGAACAACGATGAGACGAGTACCGAACGTCAGAACACCTACAGCTTAAAATACGAGAGCTACCCTGATTGGCTAAATTTAAAGCATGAAGCATTCGGTTATGATCCTGAATTAGATTATTCAAACTTCCCTCCTGGTAGTTTGTCATTGAAGTGCTATTTTGATTGTGCTGTTGTGTTGGATAAATAAATAATTAGTGATGGCTTGCCTTGTTTCAGCTTTATCGACATCCGAAAGAATACCAGTTCCAGGCCTGTTCCTAAAATAAAATGATATTTGAAAGTGACAGGCTGCCGGTATCATTATCAACGGCGCCACAGTCACTTCGACTGAGATTCCTGACCTCCTTATGTAAGTTTCTCCACTCCGATCTGTTTTTCGCTATCCTTTTCCAGTTCGCAATACCGACTGTATGAGCGTCCTGGGTAATTCCAATCAATCACCGCAATGTGGCTCTTCCGACACTTCTAAAACCAATAGGTTTAGCGTAATGTACTTTCTTCGCGAGTCCATCCGTTGAATGTGACCTATGTTGGTTTCATCAAATGCTGCGTCTATTTCGTTATCGCAGCATGTGTACAGCATTTCGTTTTCATATTTAGGACAAATATCCTTCTTAGTATATACAAATCTACACATATATTTTTAAAAATATATTTTGGGAATTAAACAAATAAACACCGTACATTAGAAAAAACAGTCTTAAAAATCGTTTAAATCCGCTACATTCTCGGTTCACTCCTTTCATGAAGTCTCATTTATTACATTACGTGTATAACATAGTACAGAATCATAAAATATTTCTTTTCTGAATGCAATAAATTGCGGGCGACGTGATTCTGGATTTCAGATTTCTCCCTTTAATCCGTCGCGGCCACCGAAACCTGACTTCGCAGGCGCAATAAAACCCGAGCCTATTTTTGTGCTCGCATCCCCTAGCCCTCGTCAACCCCACCTGCACCTCGCAACCTGGAGAAGATAAAGTTCTCGGGACATGACAGATGTTAGGAGCAAAGTAGTCGAACAATACGGAGTGCTAAGATGAACACGGACAAAATATTGCTTGATTTATGGACTACGTCTTCAGTATGTAGTACTACTTCAGGTAGTTAGTTCTTGATTTTCACTTGAACCTTCTGGCATTTGTTTTACAGAGCAATTAACATGTTTTACGTAATATCAAATCAACTAAATGGCCGAGTACACAATATATAAGTAACACAAATTAATTTAATCAATTTGAACGCGATTTCCTATCCGGGAAAATGCTTTACAATTTTCGCTACATCGACCGAACACGTTTTCGATAAATTTTGAAATTATATTCTGTCAACCGACCTTATAACATAAATAAAATAAATGCCGTGTAAATCGTGAATTTTTATTATGTTATATATTTACCATCACTATATTTTGTGGAGGGCTTCACTCTCGTTGGCCAGATACAGCAGAACGAGGCTGAACATGCCCGACAAGACGGTACCGATTATCAGCTTCCACCAGCCACGAAGACGTGAAGCACTGGCTATATGTGACAGTATACACGTATTGCCGCTTACCACATATTCATATCCGTATACATTCCCATATAATCCAGACACGCAATGCACACCGCGATATAAAAGAACACGAGGGTATTGACTGACACGGGGGCAACTATACTCTCACATTATTTTAAAACCTTCTGATCGCTCCATCCGAGACATCGACAATTATTTCCCTAAACTATCATCCTCTTACCTTAACAACCATTACACGATCCCTTTGTTCCATATTTATAACGGATTCATGAATCGACGGTCGCCGTGCACGTGTCTGAACCCACCATTATATAGACATTATGACCCCTGTCCTGTTACCTACTTGTTCCTCCTCCTCTTTGTATTTTTTCTGTGTGTGCGTATTATCTATGACTTTGAACCAGTTGACGTCTTTTTAAGCTCGTCAGACGGGAAAATTGACAAGTTAATATCAAGTTGACAGGTTAGCGCGCCGAACAGTTAAAGAAATGACATTTAAGCCTATCAGATTGAACTGTTCACATTTCTATTGTGTAGTACTCACTTTTTGCATGAAATAGTGCTCACATCGAAGTGCGTGTTCCTGAAGTCAGATGAATCGTGGCCACAGCTAAAGAAAATCCAGACAGAGGAGCACTAATGCAGATAGGTCCTGTTCTTGGTGTCTGGTTAGTTCTTGAGCCAAACTGTCCCTGTTTCAAACTCCTTCCGTTTGACCTACATTTATCCCTCGCGCAATCATCTTGGGTCACATCAGGTTGCGCGTGCATGAATGTGTAATGTATGTGTGGCAAAAGGCACCATAGGCCATCTGGCGGTCTCACCGCCGAGCGGCCGAGTACTGACGCGATGTGTCGGACGCCCGCTAAGGGAACATTCCGCGAGGCTGCCGGGTATGGAAAACGAGAGCCATTCTGTTCTCGTGGCTGGTGTCTTCTACATGTCTGATCAAGTGTAAATTACCGTGTATTTAAATATTTCATACTTACCTCAACGTAATATCGTATTTCTGTACCGGACGAATAAATCACCAATAAACCCAACGTATACTTTTTATTTATGACGCTTTGACTGTCATCTTCTCCTACTTAAAACACCAAATATTACTATCTCAACTTTTTGACTTCATTTTCAGTACAATGTGCTCGCATTATCTTCCATCATAGAGTCAACATACTTCACAGATCACAAACTCGCTCTCGCGGTAATGCCAGACCTCAATCACATCTCATATGACACACTTTAACCTACAGATTCTTAACATATCAGTTCTATAACATAGACATCTAATCTGGTGACACACCTTATTTCAATTACAGTACCTCTAAGGCATTCTTTAAAAAAATGATGAGTTTGCGAGAAATTAAATAGTGCATCATCATAAGCACTAGTCTTATACATCATCACTTTTTATGCTTAAATTCACTTTGCATTTCCGCTCGAGCCTTGGGACGATCTTGATCCCAGTGATTTCAGACGGGGAGGGTATCGAATAAGAAAGTGGTCTAAAAAAGTATCTATTACTACTATAACGCGCACCCACCCCCACCCCCACCTCCACCGAGGAGAGAGGACTCCCAAACTACCCGTTTTATAAATAATGGGATTCAAAATGTATCGCTTGATAAATTATAATAAAATGTAAAGCCGAGCGAGACGCCACGATGACAAACAATATGAATCCGTCACGAAACTAGTTCCCCCCATTGCCCGCCCCGTTACATTAACTCGGGTTCCGCAGTAGACCCAGCATAGATTCAAACTGTTTCATTTATATACAGTTGATTTTTTACGTAAAATATCTTTATACGCAAAATCTGTTAACGGAAGTCACCATTTCACGCCCTACACCATCAAATAGACTGCGACAGAGCAAACCAATCTCCGCCTAGTACTGTTACTGTGTGGTGTGAAACATTTATTTTCTTAAACAAATAATAGAGACGAAACTATTTTTTATTATATTTAATGACAAATATATGAAAATATTGATAATTACAAAGCTTATGACCTGTCATCGGTTGGCTTAAGTGATCACTTTATATAAATTTAACGTTCACCAATTCTCACCCACCAATCTCTATACCTATCAAATTTTTTAAAAGATGTGTATATGTTAATATGTGAACTCACTTAGATTACCATTACACTATCGCCATCTATGGAAAATTCGTTATTAAAAATCTTCAGAGATTTTTTATATAAAACAGAATTCGCTCGTACGCATTTTTTTAATAATTTGATTTATTTAGTTTAGTTGTTATTTAAAATAGGGGTTTAGGTGGAGAGTGTGTATTTGTTTTACGCAGGCCCTAAATAATAATAATAATATATGCAACATTTGTTCCAGACAGGAAGAAAAGGAGAAATCTGGAAGAATGTGGTGGGGTACCTACATTTTTCTCAGAATGGTCTTTCATGGTAAAAATTTGAATTGTGTTCAACATAAAATACCTTTCTATTAAGTAAAATAGGTGGAAAAATCAAGGGTTGGGTGCCTATCTTGTGTACAGGGTTCAAAAGAGCAACTATGCAAATTTTGGAATGAATGGCATTCAATGTGTTTTATCCAGGGTCCTAAAGAGTAACTGTATAAAATTCTGAACGAATGGCATTCAATATAAAACACGTTCGTATCGAGGGGAGGCCGTGGGGTTGTCAGGTGGAAGTATACAAGATAGGATGAATTCTCAAAAAACTTATTATTATTACTACCTACTGAGACATGAAAGGACGTTTAAATTATTGATAACAAGAGTGTTCGATATTTGTGACCGGTCCAAATCTATCTGTCTCCCGTTTCTCTTCTACAATACCTCAGAGCACGACTTTTTCTGTGGTGTGTTGTCTATGAACGTAGAACTGTCAAAAAATGTGAACGCGAACTGTTCTGTAATTGTATAGTTATTGTTACTAGTGTGTATTCGGTTTCTCGCGGTGTGTACCGAAACAGCTATTGTGAGTTGAACGTAGTATTTCGTGCTAATCAACTTTGTTAGAGTGTGAGATTTAATGTAAGTGTTTAATTTAGTTTTTATTTTTTGGTCCACCCACTACAATACTGCACATACAACAGCATCCGTTTAGAATGATTTAATCCCGAGCGTGCAAAGATATGTAAAAATGGTGTGAAAGTAGTTGAGCGGCCCTTCGCACCGTTGTCACGTGACTACCCGCCGCCACCGCGATCCCGAGAGTCGGCGGGCCTATCTCGTTTTAAAATCTCACTTCAGGGGATTGAAAACGCGGGGAGAATCTTCAACAGCCCCCGGCCCCAGGGGCGCACTCGTCATTGTGCCCGGACGCACCTCAGGGATGGCATAAAATAAAAATCCCTTCCGGCACTAGCCGCAAGAATTAGGTAAAACCCCTTTGAATGAACGAATTTTTAATCAGAGATCATTTTGAAACAAGATGGTATATACGGTGGCTAACTTTTACAAGATCTATTTACAGTAAACTGTGATCGAAATAAGATAAGAATTACAAGAGTTATCATGTCCACATATTCCTTATATGGAGCTAGTGTATCTTCTATGTTAGATTGCGTTTTTCACAATGATATTTAGGTTGATGTTTTAGCAAGATTACGCGTGCCATTGTCAAGGCGTAACCTTCAAATAACCGTACTTGTGCACGGAGAATCTAAATCAAAAAGGTATATAACCTACTCGGCGTTGCTCTTTAGAAGTTGTTACTATTTAAAATAGCGCTTTACAGGGAGGAGGTTGTTTAGCGTAGGTTCTAAATAATAACGAAGTATGGAAAAATATATTCAAGTAGAGAGACATCTGGGAGAGTAGAGTAGCTTGATTATATTTTTCATAACTTCCTGGAGTGCAACTGAACATTGAATAAACTGAAATTTGGATGGGGTTCAAAATAACACTTGGAGATGGAGTGGCCAGAGATAGGGGACAGGACGTCTGTGTTTTGCATAGAATTCAATAGAAAAATTGCAAAATATTATATGGTAACATTCAATATAACACACATGAGGGTGTGGAGGTGTGGTCATGGAGAGATTAATGTATTTACATTCAATTAAATTTACTATAACATTACGTTATAATACCTACCCGCCGGAAGTACCCTTTAGGTTTAATATATTATTTAATAATAGGTAGATAGCAATGGCAACACTGCTGGCGCGAAAGGATCTTTATCTAAGCATTTCCGTTGACTAACAAGAGAAGCTCTGTCTGAATTTCGTGAACGTATTTATTAAAAACGTGTGATTCCATTGTTAAAAAAAAAGTGAGTAATTATATTTACTATTGGCATCTGTGTTACGTGCGTTATATTATCTAAGTGTATTTGTTATTGTATTTATTTCTTACAGGATGTAAATCCCTTCCTGAGAATGTAGCTCCACGTTTGGCACGTGTCAGTCATCGATTTCACCCAAAGTAGAACATGAGATAGTACTATGAACAGAATTGGCTATTCTATCTCCCTCCTGCCTTCAACAGTCATTCTCAAGGGAAAATAAATAAAATCAGAGAGAAATTTTGCATGATAATTAAAAAAAAATTATACAATTAAAACAAATGAGCAAAGAGAAAAAATGTCTAATTATTTACGAAAAATCACTTCGTTAAATAACATATTAATACTCAACGTAGCCCCATTCAGAAGTATTAAATGGAGTTTTTTCATCAGGTTTAACCACTGCTTAATAAATTAACTGTTACTTCTATTTGATAATATCACACCGAAGTGGAAAAATTGACCAGAGGTTGAGGAGCAAGTTGAATTTCATTGGACAAGTTTGCTTCACGATGAATATCACATTTGGGTTACTTGTAAGTTGACGTTGTTCACGGCGAGAAGATGATTTGAGCGAATGGATCCGAATCATGATCGTCATCCTACTCTGTCCATGGGCAATCGCCAGGACTCTCATACGATCCATCACGTAATCAGATGAATCAGGAAGGGATTTACATCCTGTAAGAAACAAATACAATAACAAACACACTTACATAACAAGATACATGTAAAACAAATGCCTAACATTAAATATAATTACTCACCCTTCCTTTTAACTATGGAATCACATGTTTTTAGTAAATACGTTCCACGAGATTCAAACAGAGCTTCTTTTGTTAGTCAACGGTAATGCTTAGATAAAGATCCTTTCGCGCCAGCAGTGTCGCCATTGCTATGACACGTTAAACCTAGAGGGGACTATCGGCGGGTAGGTACCATAACGTAATGTTACAATATGTACATTTCAATTACAGGAAGCGGGTGTACTGGCCAGGAGGAAGGGAAAGGTGCCGTTGGTTTGCGTAGATCCTAAAATGTAACTATGCAAAACTTAGATCGGATGGCATTCAATGTAACGTATGTACATTTCAATTTGGGAGAAGTGGTGTGCTGTCTAAGCAAGTTCATGCCATCGGTTAAGGGTGATGATACGAGTATAGTGGTAACTTCCAGAAAAAAATATGGAGAAATTTTCCACTCTACTCGGGCTACAAGGACAGTCCACCCCTGCATCAGCTCAATTCTTGGCACTCAATACGTCGCCACACACTGCCTTCGTTTTATTGATCACAGCACAACACGGTGTTGGCGGAAATAAGCCAGGAGATAATATCGACCTTGTGTAACGCGAAGTGGTGCTAAAGAAATTAGGCAATAAATTATATACGTTATTTCGATTTTTCAAGATCGTCCATCTTTCAAAGAGGCGTATCTCGAATTTACAGTAAACGATGTATTAACAAATTACGTAATAAAATTAATTGTTAAAAAATAGTTTAAAAAATCATATTATTATTGTTTTATTTATTGTCTAAACGAACAAGTCAATACGTATATAAATCCCCTCTAACATTTTTATAAATCACTATAATTAGAATTTTTTTTGTATGATTTGATTGTATCTTAAATTTTTTTTGTTATAGGCATACCAGAGATATGGAACAAAATCATCAATGGAACGTAGTTATGCAGAAAGAGGCTGAGACAATTTGAAACTACTGCACCCATAAAATATCCATAATGTTTGAACATAATTGTTAACTAGAATCATACAAAAAAACCACATAAATAATCTTGTCTCTACCACATTTACTTGAAATTGTATTGCTATCCTCTTTCATATATTATATAGTGTAAAGCGTAAAAAATTCCAGATTGAATTGTAATTGCTCGTAAATCATCAAGATGAGGTAAGTGGGAGGGGTATTATCCGACGCGCGTGATTTTCTGATTTGTCAGTCGCAATGAGTCAGTGGTCGTTTGCGTTTGCGGTCGAGCAATATTTAAAGTACGGTGATTCATTGGTTCGTGCGCGTCGCGGTTTTTGTACTCACTTTAATATTCGACGAGTAAGTGATAGCACGCAACTTATCTGATATCGGGTTCAAAAGTTCAGATAAGAAGGGACAATGATTAACCAAACTCCTCCAGACGCCGGAACATGTGGCTCAAGTTCGACGTGAAATTATGCGCAATCCGCGTAAATCGACAAGGAAGATTGCAGCCTGTGCTGGAATAAAACAATCAATAGTGTACGTTATTTAAAAAAAAAAAACTACAGTTTCATCCGTACGTTTGTATCGTGCAGTTTCTCAACGAAAATGACTATTCTCTACGTGAAACCTTAGCGAGAACGATGCTGGAACGTTTTGGAACAGCACGAACACTTGGAAACATATTGTTTACTGACGAAGCACGTTTTAATATCGATGGCTATGTTAATAAACAGAACATAAGATACTGGTGCCCCGACAATCCAAGGGAATGCCATCAAAAACGTTTGCATTGTCCAAAAACGACAGTGTGGTGTGCAATTTCTGCCCGAGAGATAATTGGCTCTTATTTTTTTAACCAGAGAGAGAAAGTCATTGCTGACGTGTATTACCGAATGATCGATGAGTTTTTGGTACCACAACTGCAGCTGTTTCCCGGGTTCAACAACAGAATACAATTTCAGCAAAACAGGGTCACTTCATACACAGATAGAGTTTCAATGGAGAATCTGAGAGGAATTTTTCCTAATAAATTAATCAGCAAGTACGGAGACATACCCTGGGCACCTCAGTCACCGGATCTTACACTGTGCGACTTTTTGTAGGGATACCTTAAGTTGAGAGTTTACGGCAACAATCCTCGAACAATTCAGGTCCTACAAGAAAATATCAGCCGTGAAGTTGCTGCCGTTGAACTGACGCTTTGCTCTCGCGCGTTCACAAATTTAAGGGTCCGATTGCAAGAGCGTGGTGAGAGAAATGGACGGCATTTAGACGATATTGTTTATAAAACGTAAGACCCGCATCGATAAACTCCATTTTTTTTTAATAAAATTTTAGAATAACTTTGTAGTTTTTTTTATTATTTAATATTAAACTTGAAAATTTTCCACTGGACACCCTTTACCTTTCACAAAAAATATTATTAGTGTTTGAACAGAATTGTTTCATAGAATCGTGCCAAAACATAAAACCCAGAATTACTTTTTGTACTAAAAATCATTCAGCTGTCCTTTTTAAATAGAATTCATATGTACAGAAGTTGTTGAATTTAAAATGATTAAATCGATAATACCTTCATAAGGTTATTAAGCGAATAGAACTTAAAAAAACAGTGTTTTTATTTTTATATGTGAATGTATCTCTTAACCAAGAATGATTACTTATTATCAAAATATTTCCTACAATATGCAGGGATAAATTATTCTTGCACTCTATGAATATAGTGTCAGAAATAAAGTTTCTAGAAAGAAAAACGAGCAAGAGAACGCTCTTCTACAAGATGGATTGACCAAATAAAGGAGTTAACAGAGTCCTCTTTAAATGTTACTATCAACATAAATTGATACCGGAAGGAGTACTGATGTACTAGCACATACCCCTACAGGGCAGAGGTCGGGAGACTTTCTAGTGAGATGAGCCAAATATTAAATATACAGAATCTCAAAATTTTCATAGAACCGCAACATACATTTTATATCGGCAATAATGCTTTCAAGTCATCTATCGTCTGTACTTCACATATCCCTACAGAAAATAATCCAAATAATCCGTTACGCGAATTGATGCGCTCATCGAATGTTTCCTTCAATAAAAAGATTGTGGCGCGCGCTGTGCGGCATGTTGCGCCGTCTTGTTGGAACCGCAGCTCTTCCACATTAATGCCAATCAATTGGAGAACGAAAAAGTCAGTAATCATAGATCTATTGCTGTGCGCGACGCGACTACGCTCCACTGCTGCAACAGCTTTTTCGGTACTGTCTATTAGAGTATGCGTGGTGCAAAAACGATCCATGGTTATTCGAATTACTTGCTCGGATGGACGATTATGTTGACCGTAAAATGAACGTAGCGCACGTTAAGTTTCGCGAACTGAGCCACGATTTTCGAAATAAATTTGCATAGTTTATAAGAGTTTGTTCTGGCATAAGTCTATTCATGGTGAAATGGAAAACTAAGCAAAAACCAGCTGTCAGTATTCAAATTGGCTGCCGCTGGAAAAAGTGCTGCCAATTCGAAAAACAATCCTCTAAATAAAACACCCTTCAGTTAGAACGGTGACCTTGCATCGATTTCGAAAGCCTTACTATGTCTGGCAAGAAATTTTAGGCGTGATTGTAATTTATCGACAATTAATTTTCTTCTAAACTTATTTTGAATTTGATTCATGGAAGTCAATGTTTTTTCCCATAAATAGGTAGAGCCGAAGATTATGAGAATGACAAATGCTAGCTCTTTTATGGTGTCAGGGAAATTATTTTATGTATCAAATATGATTATATATGAAAATATGATGTGGAGTTGAAGAGTTGCAAATATCTATGAAAAGAGCGAGCCGCGGTGTGCCGGCCCTGTCCTAGAGGTATTGTACACCAATTTCAGACATATTAGAATACACGATAAAAAAATATTATTTAAATACTACTGACATGTCAGTCTACACGAAGTCTATTTTCAACAAAAATTAATTCGATACCATTAATGAAATATAATATGTCCTTTGAGGAGAGTATAACAGGTCCACAACGAGATATCCGACTAATCCACCTGTCGACCGACATCATTCCGGAGATTTGACTGATTAATTATTTGTTGAAAAGATTCACAAAGCCCCAGGTATGCCGCGACAATATGCCGTCGGATATCCCGAGTTACAACAGTCGTGTCCCAGAGTGCGTGCGCCGGGAATTCTCCGCGCGAGCGGAGGATGGATAATCATATTATTCGGGACAGGAAGTGTTCGATAACTTTTTCATTCGAACATCGATCCTCGAGGAAATATTTCATGAAGTTTGTGAAGAAAACAAAACTGAACAAATCCTTAAATAAAGTATCGGTAATATTTAATACTTTAACTGCTTTATATTGTCTATAAAAATATCATTTAATCTACAAAACGTTATAATGTATGATGTCAGAAACATATTGGATGTAAAACCAGATTAATAATGGCCGAAAACTAAAAACCAAAACCAAAGATACCGAAGGCAGCAGAGCACAATCGAATCTGCTCAATCTCTTGTTAGTTATTCGAGACCCTTCTGAAAAACGGGACTCCAACCAATTGCGACTTGCGCTACTCTATAAATCCACCACTGGGCATAACTTTATGTACGAATTTCATGCAAATTGTAATAGAATAATACCAAGAACCGACCGGTATAAAAAAAACTATAATGATGTGTTTACAATATACAATGCGCACAAAAATGAAAGCATCTAGTTAACGCTTCTCCAAATCCTCTACAGAATGTTGATTGGCTGACTGATTTCAAAGGTTTCACTTTGTTGTTATAATTGGGTTAATACAAACACCAAACAGAACATGTGGGTTTTTCCACCCATTTCCCGATATCTAAACCGGATATCCGCCTGGCTGCCGGCTCGTCTGGAGGTTATCTCAGTGTAAGCCTATCGTACCGATCACTGATCACTGATCACTGATCACTGGCGACAGGCGGAGTACGGTATACACGCTGTGCTGACTCTACACGAAATCACTGAGGTCTAATCGAATTACTGAATTTCACATTGCAGTTTGAATAGAACTCGATAAGCTAATTATAACGCGATAGCGAGCGATGCACGATCATTTCGAAATTATTTGTGGATATACTGTATTCAAATTATTTTAAACAGTATTAAAAAAATACAACATTTTGGTTAACTAAGGGTAGTGGATAGGTTTAGATTGAAACCATGTAGCGTTCATATTGCGTAAATGCCATTGTATAATAGAACAAATTAGGAGAGAATATAAAGTTTAACTTAGCGAAATGAATATAATAAAAAATGGTCACTGATCGTTTGATCATATATGAGAATAGTAAGAAACATATATAACGTGGGGTAGCCAGGATAAATTGAAAGATGATCATGTTAGAAACCCCAACAATGTATGATTGTGGATGAGGCGAGAGTTGTGTAAGGACAGAGAAGTGTGGCACTCCATACTCCCCGAAGTAATGGTAAGATTAAATGTATTCAATATTTGAATACATCACGGTTAACCTCGAAGGTATTATTGTCTCAGTAGAAAGGAGCCACCCTCACCCGGAACTTTTATGGGAATGTTTACTCTCGTGCCAGTTCCTCTCGACAAAGCAAAGCAACGCGGGTCTAATGTAACCATCATTTGAATGCGGTGTAGATTAATTATTTAGCTTAAAGTTAAATGTTTATCACTTCACAAGTAAATAATAACAAGTAATAACGAAACATTAGGTTAAAGTATTAAGATTTAAGAAAATATATTATTAAAGGCCAGTAAGCAAAAGCATATATATAAATATGGCGTGTCTTCTGGAATCGCGATATTTGTATATGGTTTCTTTGGGGAAACCTAAGGCGATGTTTAGGAGTTGCCTCAAAAAATTACGATACCACTATACTTTTTCGCAGGGGATGAGAATCTCCCGCAGTTGAATTAATTTATTATATCTCCTGCGAGAAAGTTCGGTTATACCGTAATGTTTTGAGGCAACGTCCTCACAATGACACGCGTTATCGTGGCGAAATGTCGACTTAGGTTTCCCCAAGGAAACTCGGAAGATACGCCAGTTGCATACATTAATGCATGCAGAAACCTTAAATTAAACATATACAGGGTGGCCCATAAAAAGTGAGAACATCTCGTAACACATGAGTTATTTAAAAATATAATTATAATTCTTAATATAATTTTTTTTCTACAATATTTAGATAATCATAAATCATCAAAACACTCCATAATGCATAATCTACTGGGTTTAAATCTGGGCTGTTTGGTGGCCACATGCCTGGCTCGATGAAATTAACATTCTCACGATAAAGAGAGTTGATTGTATTTCTGGCTGTGTGAGATGGAGCTCCGTCCTACTGTAGTGTCTAGTTATACTACAGGATTTGTTTTTAAACTAGGCAACAATTGGAAAAAATTAAACATAAACAATGGGAAAATTAATAATCAAAGATGGCGATCAAAAATTTTCGAAATAAAACGTAATAGTAAATAGTAATAAATAGGTAAATAAGTAAATTAGTAAACTATTTAAACAATTGTTGATGTAGGTAAACTAATGTTGATGTAATTATATCACATTTTCCGTAATGTTCTCACTCTTTTTGGGTCACCTGTATATATAGACAGAAAGTAGACTGCTTACTGTACAGTGAATCTCTGGTAATTTTGCGGACTTTCTGTCTGACTTTCGCTCTTCATTTTTACATATTCTCAGTAATTACTAATTTCTCCAGGACAAATTTCATCTCTATATAGTTTTCTCTATACCTCTGCTTAGAGTCAAAACACAGATCTTAAGAAGGAAAGAAAATAACTTGTTCGAAGAATTTGAAATGCGGTCGGTATATTAAAGACTGCGAAACGTATGTCTCTATTTTTCTGGAACTCCGCAATAATGAAAGATCATCCATGACATGCAGGAAAATAATTATTAGATACTTTGGGCATGTCGCTAGAAGAGATGAAGATAGCCAGGAGAAATTGGAGATTACGGGGAATGAACAAGAATGGAGGGCGAAAGGTCGGTGTCCAATGAGATGGACGAGACGTGCACACTATACGAGGCCCAAGATTGCAAAGAATGGAGACAAGCAGAATAGAGAATCACAATGGTCAGTCATAAGCATATCGACCGAGAGAGAGAAAGATATCATTTCTGGCAACATACCCGCAGAATTATCAGAACCTCGTAGGCATATTTTATGAAAATAAGTGCTTGAAGTATTTTAAGGGAACAAAATAAATACGGTTATAAGATTTCCTTTCCGAGCTAGCTGTTGACTCGCTCCAGACACAATATCAACAGATTTTATTGATTCGACATTTTGAAAACATAATTCCCGAAGATATTGAGTAAATAGACATTTTCCAAAACTTGGCAGCGAAAATATCCACCCGCGATTTTATCTGGGGCGGGAACTAAACAATGGGGCTCGAGAGTCGCCCCCGCCGCGGCCACTCGAGCCGGGGGTGGGAGCGGACAAAAGGCCCAGCGGGCTCGCGGTGGCTGTTTTGTTAGTCTCACGGACCACTCGGCGGGGACCGGGCCCGCTGGAGGGCCGGACAAGAGAGATTAGGACACTCGGCGAAGGTTTCACCGGTTTTTGCGCATAAAACTTTATTTTTTTTCCACCAGTACAGCAGACGCAACAATCTTTTATAAATGTTCGAGCGTCCTCCGATCGTTCGAAAAATAATTTTGAAAATCAATATCGTTACAAAACTAAAATTTCATTCATAAATAAATTAAACTACGACGGTCTTGTAATTTTCAATATTATAGTCTTCTAGATATCACATCTTAGGCATTTTCCAAGAACATGTTGAATACCGTCAGTTATCAACACATCATCATATACCAATAAATTAATATTTGAAACTGCTACTTCTGGCTCCAATTGATTTTACTTTAATTAAAAACAGATAGTCAAATGTATAAAATTTGTATTAAATTGTAAATAAAAAAAGATTACTTAGATCATAAATTTTACTAAAAAAAACAACATTTATTTATTAATTAATAAAAATCCAGATTTGACGCTTTGTGTTTAGAAAAAAAAATGTCTACACATTATATTAAATAAAATAATAATCACTTTGTATGAAATCACGAAATTTATTATACGTCAACCGGTTTCGCTTATCTCAAATTTTATCAAGACATATTTGAAACTGTTTCAAGTACATCCTGATGAAGCTTGAGATAATAATAATGTGTTTATTCCAGCGTAGTCAGGTGATTTTTTTTTAACCCGATTCGCCATACAGATAATACAAATTATGTTATACATTATACATAATGCTATGAATAAGAAAACCAAGGAAAATATTAATAAATAAAAAAATTAATAAATAGTTACAAGTTCACACATATATACACACAAAATATAAATATTACATATATAACTACTTCAGTCACGGCCATTGTTATATGTGTAGCTATTTTGTAGGCGCTGCCATTCTCTGGTCAGGGAACTAGCTTTCCATGAGAGCCCCGCTTGCACCAGAGAGTTGGTGCTGAGCTCCAGCCGCAGTTTTACGCCAGCAACTCGATGACGAGATGTTGTATTGAATTCGGAGACGGGAATACGTCACTCGCTTGTATTTCGACCAGAGCTCGCAGGTATACATGCTGGTGAAGAACGATTTAAATAGGATGCTCTTCACTTCCTTATTGCATCGGTAGAAACATCGTGACAGCATATTAGCACGAACGCTCAACTGTCTCCTCTGCCGTTCTATATCATCATCGTCTTGTCCATCTTCATTGAATATATGGCCAAGGTATTTGACGTTATTTTGAACGCTCAATTTCATCCCGTGGCTGGACGGGCACGGACACGGGAGGGATATTATATAAGTGACACCGGTTAACGTTTAATAAATTTAGTGGTTTCATAAAAGATGATTGTTATTTAATTTAATAAAATATGTCAAATTACAAAAAGGTTGCTTTCTACAAAAATATATGTATACACACTACTACCATTAACTACAACAGTAGTTGACACAAATTTCTGAGAGATTGACTTTCAACAATGTATGATACAGGACAACTACGTATGTACCACATATGTTCATAAGCTATGTAATAAAGAAAAAAACGGTAAACTGTGAAAGAAAGCCACAAGCTGACTGAGTTTACCTGTAACTTATAAATTGAGTTTTACTAAATTACTTGTACTGATGAAACACCTCAATTTCATAAAGTTCATTTCAGACAGGTTTTTTCCTGGCACTTGTGCCGCTTTAATGTCGTCATGCCGATCATTCCTCTCATTCGCAGATAATTACCGTGTGTTTAGAGAAAAAATCATGGAAAGTTGTATTCCAACAACTTCCTAGTGAACCAATTATATATTTTTACAGAAAGCCTGTTATTGCTGGGTAGCGGAATGCACGTTTATTGAGGCAAGTATTTCCAAATATTAGTTGTCGGAGGATGAACGCACTAACAAAATCGAGCTACGAGACATCAGCGAAAGCTGAGCTCGGCCAACGGCCCTACGAACGGCGAACCGCTTCCTTTCTGGCTTCCGCCTCCACCGCAGCGTTTGATGCGAGCTCCGTTTCCACCCCGGAAATTCTAACAATACATTTCAAGCAACCATTGTGATTTAATGTAAATAAATTCAGTGTAAATCAAGTTATCTCTATTCTATTCTGCCATACTACTCTGTCGTCATCTCGTACAATAACCAGGATAAACTCGGCGACATGCCTATTATATATACACACAAAGTGGTAAACCGGCTATGATGCCTAGTCAGTGGAGAACATCCGAGCCTGCTGAGAATGGCGAGTAAACCGACTGAGAATATGGTGTTTCTGCCTTAATATAATTTAAAAAATTTATACATTTTACAAACTTAAATAGTATAAACTTTAAGTAAATTATATTACTTTGTTATACTTTGGTCTCGTAGCTGATCCGTAGTGCGCTGTCAGACAGACGCCGGGCCACATCCTCAGACGATGTTTATATTGACCGATACAAGAGAGGATATGATTAACGGTTTGGTGGGGGTTGATCGCGATTCCATCAAGAACTCCGATCTACTCAGTTGCAAAAGGAATCTGGACCTTCGTGACCTTCGTGACCTTGGTGAGAGTTCGAGTATCTAGATGAGTATAGAGACTCCCAGTGAGTTATTTTTCTTTCTATGTAGTCTGTTGTAAATTTTTTTAGGTACAACCGTTATTTCTCATTCGTTGTTTTTTCGCTTCGTACATACTCTGTTTTGTTTTGTTATAAATAAATTTTTATTTTTCACACTCGTTGCCATCATTTTGTTTTATTAGTAGTTTATTTTGTCATTGGAGAATTACGGACGGCAGTGGTGCTCCGATGACTGGTCAAACTGATTTTTTATTATGTTTTGTCCTTTTCCCTTTCTCGAGGGCGTATTTTTAAACTGTTATGTTTATATTTTCAGAAATGTATTTTATTCATTTGTATTATTGTATTGTTTGCACTGTACTTTTTATACACTGCTATAATGCTTATAAATATATTTTGTTGTAATTTTTTCTGAATAAATAAAATTTTGGGACCAATGAGGGTTTTGTGATGACAACTGTGCGGCTCCGTCTTCTCCGTCTAGTAGCACAGCCACCTATTAGCATTTAAAAAAATGCCAAACTGGCGGCGATTGACTAGGACCTTATAGGAGCTTTTACTTTTAAACGGTCCAGGGTAAGCAGCGGGTCCACCTTCATTGCCTGTGTTTCCAATATAATATAAATTATCCTATTTTTATCATGTTCTCGGAAAGGCCCAACAGCACGGTTCCTGGCTCCGCCGGATACGGATACGGACATGGACATGGGCGGGAGTCACCGTCGATTCAGAATAAAAGCCGCAAGTCACGAGTCGCAACCCTTATCCGCTTATATCACTTTAATGGCCACTTTTCCTGGAACTCGGCACAAGCCGGGTTACAAAAATATAAATAATTCACACAAATCGAATGCCCCCACTGAAGAGAATATTTTCACTGTTAGAAATTCTAATAAAGTCACATTAATGAATATGCAATGCGTAGTCACAGCCGATCAATTTGTAAATATGAAACGAATGAGTGAGAATAGAAATGTATTGAATATTTACGTATCACTGATGACGTCACGCTCGTGGCTTTTACAGAGATTGAAAAGTATACATTATTACAAAAGAGTGAATACACTCAGTATTGTTGTTGTCTATAGTTCTTTGGGAAAAGTAGAATGAAACAAAGTTTAATTACTTTGTGGCGAGTAGACAGCGACACCTGTGGGCCGAGCGGCGAACTCGCTTTAGCCGCGATACACGAACCGATAGTACGTCGTGAGCGAGCTCGAGTCGCCGACAGATGCAGTACTTTAGCTTCGCGGTTCGGTCGGCAGAGACCGATGGGGAATGAAGCACCGGCAGGACAAACAGCCATTCTCTCTCGTACGCGCGACCAGTTATAAATCTCTCATTATACAAAGTATTTTTAATCACTTATAAATCTATTTTTGTGACATATTCATCAAAATGAGGCAGAAACGAGGTAAGACTTTCAATTTGTGGTAGTTCTGCATGCGCTCCACTTTTTTTTATCAGTTTAGACTAGCGACATCCCCGCAGAAAATAAATCAAAGGTCTTAAATCACACGATCTTGGAGGCCAATTCACAGGTCCATTATGCGCTTATCTAATGTTCCCTTTAATAATAGATTGTGGCGCCGTCTTGTTGAAACCACAACTCTTCCACATTAATTCCATTTAATTGGGGTACGAAAAAGTCAATAATCATGGATATATATCGCTCTCTATTGACTGTAACGTTATAACGATTTTAGAAATAAATTTACACAATTTGCAAGCGTTGTTCTAGCGTAAGTCTATTCAAGATGAAAAGGTAAACCAAACTGAGCACAAATCAGCTGTCAGCAGTCAAATTGGCTGTCACTGGAAAAAGTGTTACTAAATCGAAAAACAAACCTTTAAAAAAACAACCTTTTTGTTTGTACAAATAAAATGGTTCGAACAACATTCGTCAGATGTCGCCCTAACACATGCTGTAAAAGTTTATAGAAAATTTGGCACAGGCAGGAAGAGGTCAAGATCCGAGAGGGGGGTGGTGCTGGTTGATTATTCAATCGGGTCCTAAATAGTAACTAAGCGAAATTTGATTTATATCAGAATAGAATTTTTATTTATTCAGGGTGTTCAGCGGAAAATTTTTAAAATTAAATTGTAATTGCTCGTAAATCATCAGAGGTAAGTGGGAGAGGTATTTTCAGATTTGCCAGTCGCAATGAGTCATCGGTTGGGAGCGCACCGCGTTAACGGTTGAGCAATATTTAAAGTGCGATAATTCATTAGTTCGAGCGCGTCGCGTTTTTTGTACTCACTTTAATATTCGACGAGTAAGTGATGGGCCGAGAACGCAACTTACCTGGTGTTGGGTTCAAAAGTTCAGACAAAAAGGGACAATGGTTAACCAAACTCCTCTGGAACCTTCAACGTCGGCAGCGATGCCAGAACATGTGGCTCAAGTTCGAGGTGAAATTATGCGCAATTCGCATAAATCGAGAAGGAAAATTGCTGCCTATAAAAACATCAACAGTGCGCTACAGTTTCATCCATGCAAACTGCAACGAAAATGACTATTCTTTACGTTAAACCTTAGCGAGAACTATGCTGGAACGTTTTGGGAGAGCACAAACATTTACATATCGATGGCTATGTTAATAAATAGAACATTAGATACTGGGTCCCCGAGAACCCAAGAGAGCGCCATCAAAAACGTTTGCATTGTCCAAAAACGACAGTGCGGTGAGAAATTTCTACCCGAGAGATAATCGGCCCTCATTTTTTTAGTCAGCGAGAGACAGTCACTGCTGACGTATATTACTGAATGATCGACGAGTTTTTGGTACCGCAACTGCAGCTGTTTTCAGGGTTTAATAACAAAATACAATTTCAGCAAGACAGGGCCACTCCACACACAGCTAGAGTTTCAATGGAGAAGCTGAGGGGAATTTTTCCCATTAAATAAATCAGCAAGTACGGAGACATACCCTGGGCACCTCGGTCACAGGACCTTATACCGTGCAACTTTTTTTTGTGGGGATACCTTAAGTAGAGAATTTACAATAATCCTCTAAGAATTCAGGCCCTACAAGAAAATATCCTCCGTGAAGTTGCTGTCGTTGAACAGACGCTTTGCTCTTGAGTGTTTGCAAATTAGACGATATTGTTTATAAAACGTTAAATAAGCATCGTTGAACTCCATTTTGTATAAATAAAATATGAGAAAAACATTGTAGTTTTTTTTTTTAATATTAATCTATTTTTACTTCCCGAATGATCTCCGTCAATATTTACTATTTAGTTTTTATAGTTTCACAAAAAGTTATGTTTACAGGAACATTATTAAAAAAAAATTCTCACATCGTATTTATATATCCCTTCAGCATTACGTACATGTTGTCTTGTATATTAAATGGCGTCGTGAAGGGACAGGGTTTTAAACACTAGTGATATAAATAGTTAACTATAACTATAACTATTCATTCCACAGTTCAATAATAAATTTCTAAAAAAGTCGAGATACCCCTCTGAAGATAGTCACGTACCGAGTCTTCTTGTTCCACTAAAGTGTGAACTGGAAATCCACAAAGAGCCGGCGATAGTCGTTTGATTCGGTGGAGCGCATACTTCCATTAGGTGATTGAGTCCAGCTCCATTGAAACGTTAGATCTGCAGGCCGTGGAAGGAGATCCAAATTGGGTTACTTTAATAATACCGCGGTGGTCCAGTTCGCGTCCAGTTCCAGTACAAGCTCAGTGATAGATTATATTTTTTGGCTGCAGAACATATGTATGTTCCGTTCGTGTCGCAGAGTAACATAAATATTAAATATCTGACAATTTAACGTGATTTTTAAAAAGAGAATTAAAATGGCTAACTAACTAACTAACTTACAATCATGCCGTTTCCCCGCGTGGGTAGACAGAGAGGATAGAACGCCACACTCAACTATCCTAACACAAAATTCTGGCCTCATCCACATTCATGCATCAAATCAAAACGACCATTTGTATATTTTAATAAATCATTTTAAACAAAACCAAACTTCGAATATGTCACACTTAATCACATTTAATAAGTAGGACTAATTATAATGTAATTATGTTGACAGTATTAAACAAATAAAATATTTTACTTTTAAAATTAGCAATATTAACTTGGTGGTTAAGATTCATATTTTTTTATTTATTATCTTAGTTTTATTAACCACAATTGAGTTTAAAAAACATCTACCGGTTTCGGAAAACAAAACAAAACAGTAATTTGAGTTAGGTACTAAATTTATTTTTTTAAATAATTGTTTTTTAAAAAATTTTTAAAAATAGATTCTGGTGAAGAAACAATACTATATTTTTAGTTAGTTATGACATTCTGAAGAAGGAAAAGTGTTTTCCGAAACCGGTAGATGTTTTTTAAACTCAATTGTGGTTAATAAAACTAAGATAATAAATAAAAAAATATAAAATATTTTAATCTGGTGCTTATCTGAAAAAATCCCTATTTATAACATTCAAGAATACTGGTATTTACAAATATTAATAGATACTTGAAGAAGCTTCGCGAGAACAATTATCCGGGGGATCAATTGGCAGAGGGATCAACTGTCCAAGGGATCAACTGTCCGAGGGATCAACTGTCCGAGGGATCAACTGTCCGAGGGATCAACTGTGGATAAATCGTCAGGGAACCGAATCTTCAATAGTAATCTCATCCGTTATAAAAACCATTATACCATTATAAACAAGTCTCGTTAGTTAGACGGAGCAGTGAGAGCGAGACAGCGAGAATATTCATAGGAAATGGTGAGGCATTTGTCCAGCGATATTCAATATAACTATTAGTTCGTTCAGTTAACGAGATACATTGAGATGTTTATAATTCTGACAATTGATACTACCCCTGTAACAACACTATACATCGGTTTGAGCAGATCTTAGTTATGAATGCCATAACGCTGTATATGATCTCGGGCATCGAATGATGTATTAAACAACCACATAAAATAAATTAAAATACTCATAATTTCTAAGTAATCTTCCCTGCAACAACACTGTATATCATCAATAATGGCCGACGCTCCGTCTACCTGTGAACATTTATAAAAACCGAATTGCAGTGTTATTGCAGTTATTTAATAATGATTTAAAAAATGAAACGGCACAGTATCCGTCCTAACTCAACTAACGGCATCTTCTCCCAAAAATTTTTCAAATCAAATCGGTGCGGTCATTCGCGGTGAAAAAAGCGGATGAAGGGGCTGTCTCGAGCCTCCTTCTCGAGAAAAATCCACAAAAAACGTTTGGTAAACACCTGTCAAAACTACAAGATAAACGGGGCTGTTAAAAATACCCAAACGATCCCCGACACGCGAACAACGGACCCGCAAACTACCAAGAAATCTAGCCGCAACCCAAATACAACGCTGTATTTGCACATTTTTGGAATAAATATTAAAGTACGGAGAATATATCGAGACTGGATAAATTCAATAATGAAGGTACGGGTATAGGGAAAACCCGAGAATACGCGGTTTTTTTCAAAATATGACAATTTTAATCGATTGTCACTTCTGTACAATAATAAGTCCTTAATTTTACAATCGTATTTATATTAAACTTTGTTTTAACCACTGCGTTGTTTTAACATTAACCGATTTCTATACTAACATATATTCGTCAGGATTGGCGTACAACTGAACTATTCCATAAAATTAGAACGACATATATCAATCATCACCCCCGATAAGTCACCTCCCCACTCTTACCAAGACTACGCATATACCCCGTAATGGATGTAAAAACAGCACAATTAAATTTGAATACATTTTTTAATTGTCTATTAAACATTAATTTTACTGTTTTACTATTTTTCTCAGTCCTGGTTCTTTGTAGCTCTGGAGGGAGTCGAAACATGGACTCTGAGAAGGAAAGAAAGTAACACACTCGACACCTTCGAAATTCATCGCCTCCATTCTTCACAATCTGAGAACCCCCTTACAACAAAACTGTATATCGGTTTTTACGATGTCGATAGATAGATGAAACGTCTGACATTTTGAATGCTCACTTAGAAATGGTGTTTAATTGTATTTTTATTTATTTTATTCAGTTGTTTAATATACCATTGTGACACTCATAACTCAGATCTGCCCAAAATCGATATATAGTGTTGTTACAGGGGTGGTTTCAACTCTACACTAAAAAAAGACTCTTTACAACACGTAGTAAAAGAATTCCTTCATACTTTGGGTATATTGCTGGAAGAGATTGAGATACTATTGATCACACTGGATATGACGTGATGGCGTGACGCATTTTAAACAGAATTTATTTAAAAAGTTCACTGGTTCTAAATTTTGTCGTAAATTAAATCATTATCATGGCCAAACGCATTCTCCCAGCAAGGGAAAACTCTAGTGGTAACTAAATATTTTTTCGATCATTTTTTTTCTGTATACCTTTCTAATTGATCCATCTAATTAGTTTTTAATATCATAAAACTATGTTCTAAAATTTCAATATGTATAAATACATATAGAAGCATATTCAATATGTATAAATACATCGAACAGAGTATCAATATGTATAAATACAGATTGATACTCTGTTTGATCATTCTCAAGGATGGTTTAAGCTTAAAATCACTCGCGTCAGTCAGTAAATAAAGTCCGTCGAGCCTGACTGATAAATCTAGCGGAATCGAAATTAGGTTCGAATAAAACTTTTAATTTGTTTCCATTCGGAATCAAAACGCTCTAGAAGTGCCACTATAAACCTGTAGTAAAAATTTATTAATTCTACTCAAAGCGTATATTTAGTGGTGTTTGTTAAGTTTTTAAAAAATTATATATAATAAATATTATGGAATCAGCTAGTGAGAGATTGCCAGTACTAATTTACATTTCTTGAAGATCTTTCAAGGACTAAAGTTTAGAACAAAAAATAAATTAGGCATCGTAAATTTTAACCTCTAGCTGTTAAATGTCCGGTTGTGAAACACCCCTACATTGCAAGGGTTTAAACTGACCCCAAAGGGTAGGGTTTCCTGGGGCTAACTTAAAGAGGATGGACGAAATCCCTAATAAAACCCTGAGGGCTCACACAAGCTGGGGAAGTAGAACCTTAACCCTCCGTTGACATTTTTTGTATAGGTACCTTATTTTCTTTAGCTACCTATTTATCGGATACATTTCTGGGCAAATGGATCTAGATGTAAATTCTGAAGCAAAGTAACAAATTGTACACGTATTTATTCGGTATATTCAGTGACTATTAAAGCGCCCCTTTCAAAACTAATCCATCATTCGGCATTTTTTACGAAATTGTTGGCTTTAATTTTTATTTACGTCAGAAGTCATACACTAGATTATACTTTTTTTAAACTATTACATAGATAGGACCTTTACACTAATATAAAACTATTAAACTGAATATTATTTGTCAAAATTAAGACAATACAGGCATTACAAGAAAGATCTCGACCGATAAAATCATTTCCAAAGTGCCACAAAATTACCTTAATGTGAAAATTCTTTTATATACGAAATATATTTTCTCGTAATTTTGAAGCAAAGATTACGGAGACAAATTTGAACGTAAAAATTAACAAAATATTAAAAATTAATAGAGTTATAAACTGTTAAATTTTCGTGACATTTTGTCATTTTAAAACGCTTTGAATTTATATAAATAGCCAGTATTAATACAGTGAATTTACTCACACGCTTTTGGGGATTCAAATATTATTTAAAGCTCAGTTTTATATCAATAACTAATATAAAACTAATATAAAACTAAATAAATTTCAAACTAAATATATTTATATCTATCCTATTTTGTGTATTTTTTATTGCTTACATAATTTTTGATGAAGTATGCCGATAAGATATATTTTCACGCACATTTTAGGTAAAATATTAATAATTTTCAACTTATTCACAACATAAGTTGCGAATTTCATTATATTAGATGGTCTTTCACCTAGCCTTGATAAATTTCGTAGTTTTGTTAGTTTCCGCGAACGGTAGCGCTATTGGAAAGGGACCAAGTTTGAAGTTAAAATGAGATATTGCATAGATACAATTTCGAACAGTGCCGGCGATCTGCGGTCTCATGAGTGTAAAAAGGAAAGTATGGGAGAGAGAGAGATAGCTATGATGTCGGAGGCTGATGAAATTCGGAGATATTGAAATGTGATTAACTTCTCATAATTAAGATGTAAATAATGGAAATTGGCCTTGGGAGAAATAGTTTCATTACACACATTTCAAACAGCTCACAAAACGGGAGATGTGATGTTTTAAATCGATAATATTAAACAAATTTACCTGGCATAATAATTTTGAATGTAAAACATCGCTACTTTGACTGATATCAAAACATTAATGTATTTCAACTAAGTACTTAAATAAATTATTTAATTTTAATAAATAAAAATGAAATTATACCCTTAAGAATTTTTCTTGTGTTATCATTGAAAATTGGGAAATGTGGAATAGAAAACCTATTACCCAGAGAAATTAATCAAATTAATATTTTTACTAAAGAATATCGTTAGGGATTTTTGATACAACTAATGAGTGGCCTAAAGTGCGGTTTGTTTTAAGGGAAAGTGTCCATCTTTGTCATGTTTATTGTGCTTCATCTGATGACAACCAGCACACTCAAATCGATGCAGCAATGCATCGATTTGAGTTTACCTTTACCCAGCAAAACTTTGAAAGAGACGTCCCATTTGTAATCAAAATCTCAGCTGAATACTACAACATTGGAAGCAAGAATCCGTGGCATATGAGTACACAGGCAACATTTATTTTGAATAATGTCAAGGCTGGTTAGTCAGGGTAGCGAATGAGGTGGGGGATTTTTTTAAGATGGCGGCCGCACAATTTCCACGAGGATGAACTGTCAGATATTTTTTTAAGATGGCGGCCGTACCGTTTCCCGAGGATGAACTGTCAGATATTTCTTTAAGATAGCGGCCGCACATTTTCAACGAGGATGAACTGTCAGATATTTTTTTAAGATGGCGGCCGTACCGTTTCCCGAGGATGAACTGTCAGATATTTCTTTAAGATAGCGGCCGCACATTTTCAACGAGGATGAACTGTCAGATATTTTTTTAAGATAGTGGCCGTACCGTTTCCCGAGGATGAACTGTCAGATATTTCTTTAAGATAGCAGCCGCACATTTTCAACGAGGATGAACTGTCAGATATTTTTTAAGATGGCGGCCGTACCGTTTCCGGAGGATGAACTGTCAGATATTTCTTTAAGATAGCGGCCGCACATTTTCAACGAGGATGTTTAGTCAAGGCTGGTTAGTCAGGGTAGCGAATGAGATGGGGGATTTTTTTTAAATGGCGGCCGCACAGTTTCCATGAGGATGAATTGTCAGATATTTTTTTAAGATGGCGGCCGTACCGTTTCTACGAGGATGAACTGTCAGATATTTTTGCCACCAACTGAATAGGGCAGAACGGTGCCGGACCTTGGCTGTATATTAAAATATTAGGGATCAGTTTCTAACTATAATACTAGAAGGGTGAGTTTACATCTAACACTAATAAGTGTGGCGCTCGGGGGAAAAGATTCTGACCAATCCACAATGCGATCATCTTTTCTGTTGCAGGAATTGTAATTCCCTTATTACTATGATTATTGGTGTAGCTATGATTTTGGACAGTGTGCCGAGAACAATGGTTCATCGTGCATACTATTAAGAGGCAACCTCATCACTGGATGACGGAGAGAGAATAGATTGATCTATAGCAGTGACGTTAATCGACAAGGAGTTTATCATCGACACGAATTATTCTCTTGATGGGGAATGCAGCCCTGGATTCACCTCGCGATACGCTGAACTCAGCCTTGCGCGTCGCATATAATATTTGTTCTCTGAGCCCCAACTCCCTATCCTCGGGCACTCACTTTCCAGTATAAATCAGTTTAAAGGCACGTTGTCATAGTGTCTCGTGGTATATGGTTTGTTTTAGGAACAATTTTCAGTTTTTTTTAATTCAACCTAAAGCACGCGGTAAATGATTTGATGATTTCTTGTTACTAAATCATTAAGTATTTATGCTTTCAAGATTGTTTTCGTTATGCAATTACCTTGATTGTCAACATCTTATGGAACTCATGATATGGAGCCATGTTTATTTGAAGCCCCGCTGACATAAAAGTTCTAGCCGCGATAATAAATATTATTGAATAGAAAATCTTCGTTACTAAAACCTCTTTAATTACTCTCCAACTATAAATTTTCAGTGAAGACACTAGAGAATGAGTGAGCATGTGACCCTGGTGACAGGACTCACTGCGTGTGCTGGTACAGTCGGCGGATGCCGATACTCAAAAACCAATTCCTTATATTTTGGTACCTGTGAAAATCTACATTACAGTATATATTTGTTTAACGGCTATTTTTAGAATATATTATCATACAACGAAATCCTTCGTGTGGACCCTGCCTTGGATTTGCAATTTGGTGCTCGCACGATAGGCAGTGTGGATACTGCATTACAATTCTCGAACTGATCTGGTGAATTATTATCTTCCGCGCGAGATGGCGGCGCGGGCGAGGTGAAGATTATCGCAACAAGGCATTCTTAGACGCGGTGAATTTGGGAGGTTTTTGGGCCCCGATTCTCTCGCGTCACGGAAGGACCACCTGTTAGGATCCGCGAGGAGATATCTGACTGGTAGCTGAGTGGACGGGTCGAGGTCCCCGAGCCGGACTTGGACAAGATGGCGTGCTACTGAGCTCCTTCAGGAAGCGAACTGGAATTTATGCCCGGGTGAGTGTCGAAAAAAATTTGGTAAAATGTTATTTACCTGAGAATTTTATAAATCTAAGAAAACGCTCAATCCTATAACGAAAAGCATAAAAACAGGTGCTACAAAATGTCGTATATCATAAAATATTCCTTAAGATTTTACCAATATACAGCATTACACGATAGACACATATTTGTAGTCTATTGGTAAATAGCCTCGTTAATAAATAGTTAACTGTTTCACTGTGTGCAGACGTTAACCTAATTCCGCTCGGAGCCGTGACACAGAAGTTTGATTGGGGTCTGTTTGTGCCGATCGTTTTTGTTCCACGTTTGCGCCCTCGCAAAAAAAGTCGCGGAACCAGTCCACTAATGCACACCCGCAGCTGATTTATGGCGAGATACATCACGTGTCACCCGCGATTGTCCGCAGACACTTCCGGGGGTCGCATCCCCGTCAGGACGCTATCACCAGCCACGCGCTTGCAGACATTCACCACATATCTCTGTTTTTTTAAATGGATACAATTTTTATTTTTATTTCATTTAATAAAATACAGGCCACAATTGCCGTCTGACAAGACTCGGCGAACGAGACACCGTGAACTACGAAAATCGAGATTTGTCTCCAAAAGATCTCATGTCAGAAAATTTCATTTGTGGACATGGGCCATTAACACTCCATCTCGATACTCCTATTTCAATCTTCTTCTTTTACAACATCGTAAGTTTTTGAAGTCTGCAGTAGCGAACGCCACTAATCCCATGATATCGCCGTTGCGGTTCGTCTACCGGGCATCCGCCCATCGCGTTATTATAATTAAACTTTTTTGAAAAATTAAACGGGTAGATGTCTCAGCTAAGTTTGTCACTAGACTGATTCGCCATCTCGTTTCAAAATGACAGCTGTACAAAAGACTACACATAGATGTATGGAATACGACGTTATGAGATAGTATTTCTAATGTCGCGCGAATACTCAAAGGTGTGTTTATTTAATTTAAGATTACGCCCTATTGTAAGGTTGGCTAGAAACAGTACAATCTGCAGTACAAAGTACCGCGTGTTTATTCAGTCCGCAAATAACCAAAAATAGATATATTCAAGGAAAGCCTTGAATAACCTTTTGTTACACTAGCTTAATGCCCGATCGATGTATGTCGTAAAATAGACGTAACATCGTGTCCAACCCGAGGTCACGGAAACTCCGCTACCCTTTCACAGTACTGTCGTATTCATATTTTCATAATTCGACATTGTGTCTATCATATGATCAGAATATGTTAAAACTGCATTATTAATAACTTGTTAGAAAATTTTGAAGTTTTCAAACTTAGTTCATAGTTACTCCCTTGTAGACTGCGAAGCTTAGTGATAATTAGTAATTTGTGAATGAATTTATATTTTCAATGTACATTTTATTGAAATGAAGATATCATCAATATTCTTACTATTTTCTAACTAATCTGTTTCACTTTACTGTGAAAATTAAACTAATTTGCCGGTCTCGAGGTTTGAATTCGCGGCCCAATCACTACATCACAAAAATCGATTATTTCCATCACGCATGACTAAAACTATAAAATATAATTCATAATAGTCAGTGGGATTCCACAAACAAATCTAAATCTACCTTTATAGTATAAATTGTGTTGTGTACTAGATGTAAAAATATTGTATCATATTTACAACTAAATAAAAAATATACATACATACATTAGACCAACGAGCGTGTCAAAATGTATTGCGAGAGGTGGAGTTCCATCTCTCCCACAGCGAGAGGTAGAACGGTGTGTCCAGCCCTCCGCCAGTAGCACCAGCCTACAAAGCGTGAATCGGTAAATTCTCAATACCAGGATTACACGAGGAACCTCTCCATCCTGGATCGCTCGATACGTAATCCTCGCCTTCGGATTACAATCCTGGCTCACCTAACTTGCAATCCTCGCCTACAGACGATCGCCAGATAGCAAGACCGATTCTCCATAATTATGCAATAGAATTTTCAACGGTCAGTGCCATCATTATAATAGCCGCAATTAGATTGTGCCATTTCCCGGAAAGGAAAATACAATTTCCTTATATTAACATGACAGAAAATGCGAGCTCTGCGCTGCGACTAAGGACAATTTGTCTCTATGAATAGTGTAATCCGACGTTCGTGCATGTTCAGGGATACCACGCTTTAAACGTGTTGACCACAAAATAAATAATCATAGATGATTAATTTCGTAACGTTACAACATTATATATAAAATGTACACTTCGTTATTTATACATTCTCGACAACACATTTCGATACAAAAAAATAGTTACTCCTCGTAAACTTTGTAACTAGCCAGCGGTAGGGTTAAAATCATCGAATGCCATAAAAAATTCATCAATCTTGAAGCGGCGTCAACCGTGGCACCCCCGACACGGCGCCGGCTCCCCCAGGTGAACCCTGGAGCGGGCGTTAATTATTCCAGGCCAGTATCCGCCAGGAGGCCGCTGTTCCAGAACTCGGCAACAAATGGAAGCGCGGACTTTTATTCCTCATCCCTTATTCATGAAGCGAAATGTGTTTCCACGAAAATGACTGAAAGTAAAGTCCGGGATGTATCGCTTCACATTATCGCCCGCTTCTCTGCAGTCATATCTGGTACCGTATTATTACACATTTCGCAGAACTAACAAACTCCCTACCACCAAACGATCCATACCTCGTGTTGTTGGAAATAGCACAATTTATAAACAACTGATATCGATGACGATGATCACAATGTTGATTTTTTTGTTTAAAATATAATCGAACAGGTTTTTTATAAAAAGTCGTACAAAAACAAAATGCTAGAAAAAAATCCCCTACTCCACTACTTGTATCGGTCCGAGCCTCCTCAAGAATATACCCCCACCTGTCTCCACATTGGGTCCCGCAAATTGTTGGCCCGATAATGAATAGGTCATTATTTATATAGTCTTACCACCTCGTTCTGGTCTATCTGTTCTTCGTCTTCGGAAGTGCTGTACTTGCGCAGTGCGCATGATAATGATAATAATTATTCCGAACAGAATAAAGATTGTATTTCCTCGTTTTTGAATTATTTATAAGGTGCTGATTTTTTCAATCTTCCGTATATTTTAACTACCTGATAATGATTTTTAGAAACAAGCTTGAAGGTTTATGTATTACTATTTTAAGATGTACTCCGTCAATAAAAGTCAAGTTGTTTCGAATTAGATTTATTCGAGAGATTTTTGGGTAATTTCCTGCCTATGTGCTATTTAAATATGCATGACGGACTTAACGTAATAGGTTCTTGTATCATACATAAGGAAACGTGTTTTTACTTACGAAAACCGTAAAAATTAGTCGCATGTATTGTTTGCAGGTGTTCTTTTTGCTGTTAAATGTTTATTTATAGGTTGATGCACGTACATGAATTCTCTGATAATATTGTTATCCACGTTTGTAATAATAATAATTAATGTAACAGTTATATAGCTGATTTTAATAATATATGATGCCGATTATAATAAAACGCCATGGCGAACCCATTTTCTGCTTCTTTATTCTTACTCAGATTATCATACTACTCAGAATACCATTTTGCAGTAGCTCCCAGCCGAGCCCTGCACATCAAGCAATGCTGACAATTAAATCTACTCAACTGTAGGAAATAGTACCGTAATTTTTTGAAGTAACGCGTCCACAATGGCATGTGTTACGGTGCCGAAACGTCGGCTTAGGTTTCCTTTCGAGGAGACTATCTACAGATAACGCGACCTAACCTAGACGAGACGCCAGTTTCACACACAACTGCTCATGGAAACCTTAAATCAAAGAAATACATATATGATTAGATGATTGATAAAGCCATTGCTTAAATTAAAACAATGACAAATATTTAATAATGAAACGGTCGCTTGTGAAACGGTAATCTTTGAAATATGAATATAACTCGAGTCATTGTAGTGTAATTACTTAAGGCAAATCATTTCATTCACTGAACGTCTCGGTTCTTCGCTTCAATCAAATTCGCCTCGTAAACGAGGGTATACTTTTACCCTGAATAACGTTAACACCGCGACGCCACGGATGCTTTTCCTGAAGGGTAATTTTCTCTGATCCAGGTCGACCAGCACAAAGAGCCCTCACAGCGGCCTTTATCCTGGCGTGATAGATGGAGCCTTCTTCAAATTTGTCACAACCTTTTAGTGTGACGAGGTATTTCTATTGAATTAAAGTATAAAGGCTTCGATAAACTAAAGTTTCGTATTAGACTGTAAGTTTTTAATATAAAGGATCACAAAATTAACTAACTACCTACATCATTAAATAGTCTTGGAAAAGATTTATAGGAAATTTTAGACACGAGACAATTTCTAGATAGGGATTTTGCTTCCGTGAGATTTTTGGAAACAACTAACGGATTTCGTTGTCACCGTGTACATACCGTGTCTCAGAAATTCGGCGCCTCGGGCCTGACTTCACGTACGTTGCTAACAATAAGCGCGAAGTTAGGCGCTAGACATTTGACGTATCAAACGTCAAATGTCAGTCCATTGACCATTTATGTCCTTTAGTCATGTGAGTGAATTTGAACCTCCTCAGCAACAGTTAAAATAAGATAAATGTTAGCATTCTACTTGCTAACTTTACAGACAATATAACTGCACCTAAGTATTTCAAGTAAGTTCTCAGATTTTAAACGTAGTCTCATTGTTTGGGGCATATAATTATTTATTTATTCTTGAACGAAAATAATGTACTGTGCCTTCCACCTCCCCTCCCTCTCCTCATCCGGCGCGCCGCCGCACGAGTCAAACGGCGACCTTGAAGCGGTGTGGTTATGTGTGAATCGATGGATAGGATTCAATAGAGATGTCGCGTCTTTAGAGTGCATCTAAAGAACTAAGACCTAGACGAAGATAGTGATAAGTTAACAGTCCACCTTGGAGATGTCTGAAGAACTGGATTGTGGTGAGTGCAAACATCTATGCTTTTATGCAACATTTTGTCCGATAATATCGGCAATCACATCATCATTATTTTGGTTCAAATGTATTTCTATGATTATTATAATATTTATATATTATATTATCGTTATTTTGTCACTTGTTACAAGTAATAAGATTTAGTGGGTAATACAATATTTAACCATGCGGATATTAACATTGCGCGCGGCAGATGTTACATGGTATCAACGGCATATTATTGAAAATATCCTATAATTTTAATGTTGTATATTTCATAGTAATTTTAAATCACAGAATTAATCATGTCAAAATTAGTAAGGTATAATCTGTCGATACTGTCGGTGAACAATCTTCTCCAGATCGCCAATCTAGCCAGAGATGGTGATACTAAAACTAAATTTAATTTTAAAGTTCGCTACTCAGATATCGAGTCAATAAAATCTGAATTTATTGATTCTCACATCGCGTTAGAAACGGGATGTTCTAAAGATTTCAACATAGAATGTCATCAGACAAAATTCACAGATTTCATGGATACGTACTATGAAATAAAGGAGATATATTCGGAGGTATTTCCGGAAACCGAGCATAAGCCACAGACCACGGCCGTTGTAAATCAAAATACATATCTCCCGAAAATGAGTCTTCCAAGATTTTCAAGAAAAAGCATAGAGTTTCCACCTTTATTTCAATTTTCCGTAAATGTATTCACGGGAATAATTCGTTAAGTGAAATAGAAAAACTTTAATATCTATTCTCACGTCTAGAAACGGACGCCTTGAAAATCATAAAGCATTTGTCGATATGAAAATTTAATTACTATGTGGCATACAATTTGATATGTGAACGTTTTCACAATAGTACTTATCGCAGATAATCACTTAAATTATATATTGTCACTACGCCCGATAGTTAACATCCGAGAATTAAGAAATTTCGTCGACTCCCTGAAGGAAAATATTCAAGCGTTAGGCTATTTGAATCTACCCATACAGCGTTAGAATTTTATTTTGGTGCATATAATTAATTATACGAAAATTAACTGTCGATTTACGTACAAGTTTTGAAATTCAGAATACACAGAAGGAATTCCCAAAATTTTCGGATCTCATATGTTTTTTGGAAAATCAGTGTAAGGCTTTCGATTATGTAACAATTGTAAACAATCCAACTTATAATTAGCAGGGAATACCTAACAGAGGTCTCCTAAAACGGTGTTTCTTGTATACGTATCGGGTAACGATTTCACTCAAAGGTATGTATTTTGGAATGAAACTTCTCATTTAATTTTCAGATGTAACCGTTTTAAAAGAGATTTCTAATCGTAAAAAAATTATACAATCAAAGAATCTTTGTTTTTCTTTGCTTCGATGCTTTGTAAAATGTGTTCTTCAAATTCGCATAATACCTTGATCCATCCAGAAAATTCTCGTCGCAAGGATAAAGACTCTCAAGCCAGGGGCACTCAATCGCCGGTGGTTGAGACAAATAGCGATGATTCTGGGAATTCAAGGGCAGTCTTACTGTCTACAGAATCTTCGAGATTAAACACTTTCATTTTGGCGACCGTCATTGCGCGGGTTCGTGACTCCAACGGGAGTTATCAGAAGGTACGTTGCCTTCTAGACAGCGCGTCACAGGCATCCTTTGTTACGGAAAACTGTGTACGTAAGCTTTGCCCTAGACGTTCCAAGGTGGAAATCCCAATGACGACACTGGGAGACCAAAGATGTCGTAATACCAGGGGTCTTATCGACATTACAATCGCCGACCGGAACAATTCTTCCGGTATTATTCATATGAGAGCACTTATTATTGACAAGATCACGAATGATCGTTTCAAATATCTTCTTTTGGCGGATGACAGATTTAATATGTCTGGCCCGATAGATATCTTGCTCGGCGCAGATATATATAACAATGTTGGTACAATCTTCGGTTGCGCAATAATGGGTCCCATACCTGCGGACACAAGGGAACAGTCTAATGTCCATTCGTCGTCGGTGTCACTGGTTACTGACGTCACTCTGGACAAATTAGTGAAAGTGAGAATGTTCCGGAGAGCATTGTCTCAGATCTCGCGGACATAGAATGCGAGAACTTATTATGAAAACTGCATATCGAGACATGGCAGGTAGATATGTTATTCGTTTACCCTTTAGGAATAATCACCCGGCACTTGGTGACTCATATCAAAATGCGCTGAAGCGATTTCATAGTTTAGAACGGCGCTTTCAACGGGACAATTTATTAAAAATTGAGTATTCTGCTTTCATGAGAGAATATTTTACTTTGGGCAACATAGCTATATATAAGGGGATACTTATGATTGGGGCTAATTATTATATACCTCATCACAGAGTTTACAAGACCACAGAGTCACATAGAAAAATTCGTGTAGTTTTTGATGCAAGTGCTAAAACTGCAAACGGTTTTTCTTTAAATGACTATCTACATGTGGGTCGCAAGTTGCAGCGGAATATTATCGATATAATTCTTAATTTCCGACGTCATATTATAGCGGTAATTTCAGATATTAAGATGATGTTCAGACAAGTACTCGTAGATCCGTCAGACCAACCGTATCAGTTAATTGTTTGGAGAGACGATCCCAAAAATCCATTACAAACTTATGCTTTGCGCACTGTCATATACGGTATGAAATGTTTCCCGTATACTTCCATGACATGTTTACATGATCTAGCTGAGAAAGGAGAGACGCAGTATTCCCTCGCGGCGAATGCGCTCGAGACTGCGATATACGTGGATGATATTGTAACGGGTGTTCCTTCTGTGAATGAAGCAATAAAACTCCAATCTGAGCTCATCGCTCGCTTGCATATACGCGGGTTTGTTAAATAATATCGCAGTCTTGAAAAACTTACTAATAGACCATTGCGAAGATTCAAGATCTTTTGATAATTCAGACAGTGAACCGTTTATTAAGGTTTTAGAAATTCAGTGGAATCCTATTGAAGATCATTTCTCTTATTCGGTAAACATATCGACGGATGAAGAATGCACAAAATGTAGAATTCTGTCTACAATCGCGCGGACGTTTGATACATTGGGGTGGATCACTCCAACTACGTTTAAGGCTAAGTTGATTTTGCAAAAATTGCGGTTACTTTGTACCCCACGGGATGAAGTACCGTCGAAAGAAATTGCGTTGGAATGGAAAACGTTTGCGGGCGACCTGAAAAATATTCGTAATATTTCTTTGAGTCGTAGAATTCTACCAGATAATTTCTGTGAAATTTCACTTCATGGCTTCTCAGATGAATCGTCTGTAAGATACGCAGCCGCCGTGTATCTGCGAACCGCGAATCAAGAGAGTGAAACATCGGTACACCTATTAATCGGGAAATCGCGAGTAGAGCCGGTACGCGCAAAATTGACAATACCTAGACTTGAATTGAACGGCGCTGTCCCACTTTCGTGATTGATAAAAACTGTTTCGTCATTTAATGGTGCAATATCGTTCTATAGTATTATTTGTCGGTCAGATTCTTCAATCGTCCTATCATGGCTGAAATTTCAACTTGGAGGCATGTGCCTTCACGGTTTAATTACGCTGACCCTGCATCTCGAGGAATGTTACCATCCGAGCTGGTAAATTCCGATCTCTGGTGGAGACGTCAACGGTCGCTCCGAGCTGCGATACATCGGTCAAGCCGATGCTTTGCTAAGAAACAAAGAAAGAGGTCATTACTTATCATGTTTCTATGGATGAAATATTTTTAGAACGTTTTAGTTCGTTGAGAGCATTACAGAATGTTACAACATATTGTTTACGTTTTAGTCACAATATGAAAAATCGTACATGTAAACGATTAGGTCCGTTGATAGTTGGTAAATCACGCAATGCACTCAAATATTTGATAAGGTTTGATCAGTCACAAGACTTTCATGAAGAAATTGAAAACGTACATAATGATAAACCTTGCTCGAAGCGTTTGTTACCGTTATTTCCATTTCTGGATAACGATGGAATCATTCGTGTTGGCGGCAGGTTACGACATTTGGATTTACCTATTATATTACCTATTATTATTATCATAAAAATTCATTGTCACGCGGAATCCAACACATTGAATGCAATTCCCTAACAAAAATTTTGGATAATCTCGGCGAGGCGTGCTATACGTACTCTTATTTGCTTCAAATTAAAGGCTAAACTCACAGTGTCTCAAATGGTAGGTTTACCCCCAGACCGAGTTTGAATATCGCGTTGTTTTGACGGAGTAGGTACGGATTTCGGAGAACCTTTTAATATAAAGGCAAGCAGGTTACGTAATTCTAAAATATTAAGGGCATATCTTTGTGTTTTTGCATGCTTGGCAACCAAGGCAGTACATCTAGAATTTGTATCTGATCTTGTATCTTTTCTGCCGTAATCATGGACAACTTCGATAGTTTTTATGTACCTAGGTTAAGTTATTAGTTAGATCTTAATCGGTATTTCCCGTGGAAATATAATGGTTTACATTATATTAAATTTAATTTGATTATTTCGTTTTCTTTGGTTACATCCCAACAATGATTTAATTTTCTCTTGTAACATTAGCTATACGCATGTAGCCATCCTTACATCTTACGAATTTTTGCATTATGGATAACAATACGATTTAGTTGAGAATTGACTTTTTAGGTCAGTCAATCCTCGGGGGGCACATAATTACTTATTTATTCTTGAACGAAAATAATGTACTGTGCCTTCCACCTCTCCTCTCTCTCCTCACCCGGCACGCCGCCGCACGAGTTAAACGGTGTGATTATGTGTGAATGTATGTCGATGAATAGGATTCACTAGAGGAGACCTAGACGAAGATAGTGATAAGTTTACAGTCCACCTTGGAGGTGTCTGAAGAACTGGATTGTGGTGAGTGCAAACCTCCTTTCGTATATCCTTTTTTTTCCGACATCTCTGAGGTGAATTGTAAACTTATCACTATCAAATCAAACATTATATACTGGGGCTTGTATTACTTTCTACCGATTTAAGTTCATATCTGAGTTTATCTTTTAGATCAAAATCTCAATACGTGATTGAACATAGTACTGAGACTTATCTCTGATATACATCTCATCGTGTCTCATTTCGTATACGTGGGGCATAAAGTTGACATTTTATAGCCTGATACCGTGCTATTTAAATCATAAAATGCCTGAAATAATGTTGTGTTATTGAATTTTTTCCATGAAAGACTTATTCTAAGCCACACACGTTATTGAACATTTTTAACCACGCTAGGTTGTGCGAACAAACAAATGAGCTGACATGCAACATACGGAATTTTATTACTAACTGTAGAAAATAATACAGAAGTTACCGTAAACCACATTTTCAATAACTTATTTGGCGTAATTTATATATTTTTATGATTGATCTTTGTAGATCTTTTTCTTGTCAAAAATCATTTTTTTAAATTTAATTACTCAAAAGTAGAAAAGTAGAAAGGTATTGAATACCCCACTATTTCGAAACAGCAATAACTGTATTTTTTTTGTATATTCTTCTTTAGGTGCTGATTTTATATAGAATTAAAAATGTAGAAGAAACAGTAGAGAGACGCGCATAGGTCGGCATTCAGGACATCCGAGGTCAATGATTAAAAATAAAACTCAGATGGAGAGTGAATATGATATTGCCAGTTTAATTCAGTTCACTATCCTATCAGCTTTATATTCAAAAATATTATCTAAGTCAGTACAATTTTTTCATACACGTGTTTCGGTACTAGAACTCTGAGGTGGACAGATAGTGATATCTACCAATAGAGCGCCGTCGACAGAGATCCAGGTACTCGGAGTGAGGAGGCGTGGAGCAGCTCGCACCGACCGATCACTCTCTCTTTCACTTGTCCAATACTTTCTACTCAGTAATATTTAATTATTAATTGTTGTCCAAAGCTCTATATCCAGGGTTAACTTGGAAGGGAATAAACGCAAAACAAAACTTTATTTTAATACGCCTGTGATTTTTTTATTTTTGAGAAAAAACAGTGTAATGATAACTGATAATAGCATAATATATAAAAATAACACCAGTGAATTTTCTTCGGAGTCAAGATTCAGAATTATGATGATTGTATATGGCCTTAACTCTCTGAATGCTGTAGGATAAATCCCGAAATTACCTCTTACCTCGGTAACAACAATACTTGTTCCGCGACAGATAGCCAACTAGCATCGCCATAACTCTATTAAGCTTATTTTGAGTCGGACTACAAATTTCCATTATCAATCACTGCGCTCTGTACACCATTTACATTATTATTTACAGTCACACCCTTTGACAATCACTGTTGGCATTTCTATTCACATCAAACTTATTTCCCGAGTACACTCATTCTCATCTACTAAACAATAATGAAATGCAGTATCGCGGTGTGCAGTGTGAATGTATTCTAAATAATGAATTAATTATACGGTATAATGTAGGGACGGCGATTCAAATTCACCGCCGTCCCCAGCCGACACCGATACCAGCGACATCTGTATCCGGGTTTCTGACTTCAACCTGAGAACAATCCATCGAGTTTCGCCTAATCGCTCGCCGATTATTATACATCTTTCGCATCCGCTTGAACGTCCAGACTGATGCGCTCCTCTAACTCTTCATGTTTCACGGTCCCCTATATCCTATATTCATCTTTTTCTGTCCCCAACCAAATCAATTATTTTACACCCCAACATGTATTTAATAATGTCAAAGTAAATCAAGTTGATTTTCAACGGCAATCTCCAGATGCAAATGGAGCTCAAAATTGACTGCTGTCTATTCTATTCTACGCGATCAGGGCGAGCTTTTCCTTTTATTTATCTCAAGCGTTATAATGAGATAGATAACGTTTCTCGAAAAGGTGGAGTCTAATTTAGGAGAAATTATCAGAAGAAATTATCAGAAGTTAACAAACAATAGGAGAAATTATCAGAAGTTAACGAACAATAAAACTATTATATGCGAGAGCTTCTTGAAAGGGAGTCTTGGTCTGGTAGAAAGTAAGTGGGTTCGGTCCCAGACTGAAGCAGCAAGCATCATCTTTCGGATCGGACCTACCCGAGATTTGCTGGAAGGCTTAATGTGGTGTTTTCTGTTTCTAAATATTAAACCCGGGGTACCTACCATAGATGAAGGAAACCTCTTGCTCCTGGGATCACGATCGTCTCAGCCGCCGTCTCCAGGGAGGGTAATTTAGGGTGGCTGTGTTATGCGTGAAAGAGAAGTGAAGTTAAGGGAGAGTAGAGTGTGATATATGTGGTTGACGTATGCAAGAGTGCCTGAAAGGTTGATATGTAATATCTTGCACTATCAGAAGATATAATCAAAAGTCGACAACACTACCGGAATAAATAATCAGATGCCAATAATATAATAGAACTACAAGAAGAAATAATCAGATGTTAGCTGACAATAAAACAACTAATCTATTGTAATTATTAACACCGGGACTGGTCTGGTGTACACCTGATTTTCTCAAATTGGCTCAAATACAATGCTTGCGATACAGCGCATAAATAATACATCCAGCGTGCAGCCCGGATCCGGAGCCCCGGTGGCGATCGCCGAAAGCTCCGACCCGCTAAAGATGAAAGCTTCCGCTAAGCAAACCCTTTAATAAGAAGTTTAAGCGGATATCTTGGCTTGACATTAATAATTGGCGGAGTAACCGAGAAGGAATTAATTCCTCCCTGCGAGCCTCCCTGCAAGCCTCCCTGCAAATTCTCATTCGCCTTTGAAACAACTTAAGATAAAGCGAATAATAATTTTTATCCTCTTAAAATTAGCAAAAATTGCGGCCATCTCTTCAGCAGAGATTTATGGCTGTTCTTGGCAGTTCAATTAAATACCCCAAATTATTTCTGGCTTTAGCTATTGTTCAGGCTCGATCCGAGTTATCACTTAAAGAATTCTTACCTCGTTTCAACAAGAATACAGTCCGTTACTGCTAAGATAAGGAAGTGCTATTAAGAAGATCTTCCGTATCCTTGAGATTTTCTGCGTCAATTTTTACATGCATCGCTCGAAATCAGCTGTGCAGTAAAAATTTTGGCAAGGCAGGTCGAAGATCATAAAATCTGTCTATTAAATATAATGTCCTACCCTTTTTTCCAATGATAATATTTTTTTGATTGCTTTTTAGATTTACTTACGACAGACATCCTATGGTTACAAGATGGTTCAGCTTTGGTAGTTAATAGATCAACTCAATAAAATGACGAATGCATGAAGATAAGAAAAGAATCGCATAAGATGGATAACAAGGAGAGCTGAATATAATTTAAAATGTTCATCTCATGATATAATAATTATGATGATGATCATTGTCTCTGATGACGATAATTGTAGTGGTGATAATTATGGTAATGGTAAAGATGATATGGAATAGCGCAATAAAGATTTATACGTTCAGGAATATATATATTGTGACGTTATTATGCATGTGTCTACGCGTGGGGCCCCACCAAAAACATCAGATATAAAATTTCGCACGATGTATGTGACCGGCCGCAGTCCAACAGCCAATGTAAGCTGATCGGTCAAAGAGGGCAGAGTGCGAAGCAAGATGGCGGAGCTGTCACTTTTTCTTGGGAGCGGATCGAGACTGAGTGGTCGAATGTGGGAGAGCTGGCCAAGATAGGAAAGAAAAGGCGCTAAAAAAACCGAAAGGAGAGGCTCATAGAGTCGCAATTGGAGAGGTTGGACGTTCTTGGCGATATTTTTGGTGAGATGGCGGCGTGTTGTGCTGGAAAATTTTATAATGGTGGAAAGTAAATTCGGAGATGGTAGGTCCGGGTTCCGGAACTGATCATCAACTCGAGTTTCCAGGCCCCAAGTCAGCATGATTACTCAAAGAAAAAAAAATCATCGAAGAATCAGAATGTGTAGTGAAACATGGAAAATGAGAACATGGACAAAACTTGATGTGTGTCAAGAGAAGTGTGGATGGGTTGTAAAATGTGTTATTATTGAATTATAGTTGTTAAGTGAACAAAATAGTATAACATTGTGTAGTCCAATCTTCCTTATAAACTTCACCCGGTAAGAACAAGTAATTTGTAAATGCCTATCTAGCATTCTATCCATGTCATGGAAAGGATGCTCAGTCAGCACGAGCCGCACATGACAATATATACTTGTTAAGATTTATCACATGTACCACGCTACATTCGACATCCACTATAAGTAGCGGGCTACAGTGACTAGCGATCCTCACTTTCTTCCTGGCCCTGGCTTTGTTAGCAGCTTTCGCGTCTCACTCCGCTTCATCGAATTAAGATAATAATAATACAATCGAACCATTGTAACTGTCCTTTGAATAAATGAAGTATAAATCGACAGTTTGCATTACTATTTACCTGTGCATTACTGCTTCTTACCTTCTATTGTTAAGATCATAAATATACTCGTATCTCACGATGCCTCTACTGAAGGAAAACTCTGCATCTAAACCTTCTGGCACATATTATCACCTAACTTTAAAACTGGTACGGTATAATATTCCTCAATTGTATAACTATTAATACATAGATCAGATCAATTATGCTACTTACTGGCAATCCTATTGCAGCGGCTATTCGAACTGCGGGCTGTAAAGAACGGCGGAGACTAGAATAGTAATCATACTCAGTAATAAAGGAACTGACTCAAGAAAAAGTCTCAAAAACACATTCAATATATTTTTAAAATCAATAAATAAAGGTTCTCATTTCTCTCGCATACATTTCATTTACATTTCGGTTTATGGGTTCGTTTTATGTTCATATTTTTATAGCAAATCTAAAAAACATAATGATAAAGCAGCATCTTCGCTAAATTCTGTTATACGAATAGCCTAGATTAGGCATTTCTTTTGGGTATTCTTCTTGGTCTATCACACAGATGTTGGGCTTTATCGTCGGCATTATCTTCATCTCTTTATGTTCATATCATCGTTCCGTCACGTCTTAATGTCAATGTTGATTCACGTATTTATTAAAGTATCTATACAGCCAGAACGACCGAGGTTATATGCCGACTTGGACAAAAAAATGTTCTTAAGAGAACACATTCTTATTGTGAATATTTTAAATGTGAATTAATGATATAAATTAGAAAGATATACATATTAAATCTATTTCATCGAAAAACATTGTTGTTGCGCCACAGGAATTCGAACCTGAATCTCTTTCCAAACCGGAGAAGGTGCATTATCCAACTATGCTACAGCGACGATATTTTTAAGCCACGAATTCAGAACATAGATCTGTGATATTCTAAATATGAATTAAATATTAATATGAAAAAAAACTAACATATAGGTTCGAAAATTTGTCGTTAAAATATTGTCACTGTAGCATAGTTGGATAATGCATGAAAGAGATCCAGTTTAGAATCGCGGTGGCCCAACAACAACATTATTCGATAAAATTGATTTTATATGTTTATCTTTCTAATTAAGATATTTAATTCATATTTTAAAAAATGTTCGTTTATGTCAAGAAAATATATTAATTTGAGTGAAAATTTTAGGACTTAAATGATTTGATAGATACCCGGTTTATAAATTAATAATCGAATTTAACACTGTGATGATCCACATATAACCAACTGATAAAAAAATATGAATTCCGAGAAATTTCTAGAGCAGTTGCGACAGGGTAGCGGGGCAGGGATGAAGACGCCAGTAGAGCGGGGCGTTTCTCCTGACAGTGGGCTTCGAGCTTTGGGAATGGCCAGATGGGGGTCGGTCGGTATGGAGTTTACGCGGTCGCGAGGGTTGCTAGAATTGATCTAATGTGTTAAAGTGATAATCGATTACCTTACGAGAGTCAGTTTCGTGACCGCACAGGAGAGGGTCGCTCTTGAAACTTTTCCTTTCGAGGTTTACGCCGCAAGTGTTTTAGGGGTGATCGTGTTGGTTTTCGGGTCCGCGAAGGTCGTGTTGAAATTCCGAAATCGCGAGTGTGGTGAGACCGGGGTTGGCGCAGACGCTGAGGACCATAGCAGAGGACCCAAAATACTAAGTTTACCTTTTAGCATGCTTGTATACATAATTAAAACCGCTAACAAATACTGTAGTGTGATTCGGATCATCATGTAATTACTCATTCATAGAAAGGGACTGGCGTATCCGCTAGGCCACTTGATATTTCATTTTATTTAATTAGTGTCCGTTTTATAAATTGGGAACACCCACCTACAAGTTTCAGTTACATGTATCTCATTGTTTAGGACCAATTATATACTACTATTGGCCGTGTAGATAATCATGTAACTATGTACGTAATTATTTGTATATTTACTTATCCGCGGAAATCTAAACCTAAAAACCTCATAAATCCTGTCGCGGCTCACGCTGCTGGTGCCATGGTGGGGGATGGTGCACATTTTATGGATTACATTTTTGATCCGAAGAAATGGCTTGCAGGTTGAAATGTTAGAATTTATCAGAGAGCCTTTGTATTTTCATTTTACCTTGAAATCGCACGATTGCATGGGTAGGAAATCATACTGTGTTTATTGTTACTACTATTTTATTACTAGTACTAACATCCCCCCCCCCCAAACTGAAATTATTCGAGGGCCTCGCTGCCTTATGATCAAAGTAACAATAGTGTCGCGGGTGACAGATATTGATGCAGAGGGATTGATTGTTGAGATAGTCTTTCGTCAGGTTTGGAGTGGACTACAATTGCTGAGGAGGGTCTCTGTTCTGGGCGATATATATTACTCGCGGGAATTGTTTTAATGCAATCGTATACGTTAGTTGCAGAGCCGAGGGGTATACATAAGCTAGCTGACCAAGTGGCGTTATTGGCACAAAAGACGAAAGAGTCTGCCGATTGAATGCTGTTGCCCCACGCCCTGGCTAAGACGTGAGTGGACGGAACAGATCCCAGAGGAAGGACGCCTCGGTACCGTAGGTACCTCTTCGGACTTCTCGAAAGATGAGTCTCTAAACATTTCAAACCACATTGCGTGGGTATCTTATTGAAAGGACGAGAGGGAGATTTATATCAAAAGGCGTCATTCTGCACGGACTTACACATTATTAACAATCCTGACAATCGAGATGCATTGTTCAAGACACCGAGGATCATCCTGCAGATAATTAAATATTCTTCTGACACCATTGTCGCATGACGTATGTTTTCAGACGCACCCAAAGGAATGATGGGAATTTCCTGAAAGTCGTATTGTCATGTCACAATCTCATCACAATTAATTACCTTCAGTGGTGGACGCGGCCCCGGATTGGCCATTTTCCTACCGATACTGAATAGCTGTCATAATCATCACAATTAATTACCTTCAGTGGTGGACGCGGCCCCGGATTGGCCACTTTCCTACCGATACTGAACAGCAACGTATTGGAGATACAAGGACCTCGGCCATGCATCTTGAATGAGTCATAACAAATGATATTGTTCACTAAGACATTGGCCGAATCAAAACTTTGGATTATCATCACCATCATCTTTAAACTTTTGAACGCGTGGGTGATCAAGGTTCGGGGTTCAGAGCCCGTCGTCTACCGCGAATATGCACCAGACGTACGGATTCTGAATAAGGGGTCAGGGGAGCCGAACGTACGCCACAGTCTGGTGTCTGGGGAACTTATCATGTAACCACGGAACATATTTGTCAAGCGAGGCAGACACTTAGCATGTCGCATGTTGTTTCACATGTCCACATAATTTATGAACAGCTAGGCGACACCACGAAGCGGCCACAGTCACGAGTACGAGTCTACGACAAGGTTGGTGTCCTATGTATGATTTCTTTCTCACTTTACATTTTAGCTCCGAATAATGCGTACATATGTATAATTTCTTCCACACTCTTACGTTCTAGCTCTGAATAACACGTACATAATTAATGCTATAACGGGCGCGCTCGAATATCATACCGCTTGACGGGAAGTTTTCTGTTATTCAGTCGTGTACAATAGGATAATCGGTATATTTATTTTAATAATTGCTCTATAGGTATTTGAACGGCTATAATATTTGGATATTTGTAAACTTAAGACATTTTGATAATTGAAAACGCGAGTTAAAAGGACTGGGATCATTACGGACATAACATGGGGAATATTCTTAACCACTAGAACGATCACGTTGGCTAAATTTAGATATTAAGCGAATAGACTAGCATTAAGCGTAAAAATTAGTATTAAGTAAGGTAGAAAGCTAGATCTTACACTAGTGCCGGAAACCAGGGGTTTTATTAATTATTCTGAATTAATTTTAGAGTAATATAATTATTCAATTTAACTATATATATAAATAGGCTTAGAAAGTCGAATTCATCAGAACACATAAAATACAACACACAACAGCTATCAATTACCTTATTACGAGAGGGACTACACTTCTCGATAAAACTAACATGTGTAGGACAATGTAGAATGAAAAATAAAAAGATACTACATATTTACACACGTTTTTGACATAACATCTATAATTAAAGATTTAATTTATTTTTTTCATAAAATACGACTTTATTGTTGTGGAGACCTCTAATATGACATTTTGACGAACTAATCAAATGATTATTTGAAATGACAGAATACAAACCGGATAGAGTAAATAATTATGTGATCGATTATCATATTTCACTTTAATAAACAGTCATACAGAATCATTACAAGTTTTATTAACAAGGCCCTTTCAAGGGTAGATTTTCACCCCATTCCTATTTAAAAGCTCATTTATACAAGTAGGTATCTTTTATTGGATCCATTATAACGTAGAAAGTGGCTCGAACAGCCTGGCAACCCCCTCCCTCGTCCTAGATTCAAGGGGCAATTTTTCACATTTTGCCTATCCCACAATCTTAAAAGAAATTATTCATAGTGTGTCTAATTTCGTGAATATCTTGTGAATGTTATATATTATCGGCCAAAATAAATATCGATTTCTCAGCATATTTACGGAGTCGTACGATGTATTGCAAAGACGTAAGATTTCAAAGATGAAATGGAAGATCTTTAGACAGAGGAATAGTGCATAGATTGACCACGTCAAAATTGTTGGAATAGTGGAATTGATTTCGGTCAGGCGTACACGTTGTATTCCGACTGCCTACTTAAATACTGCTAAATATTAATTAAATGTATTAATTAGAAAGATATACATATAAAATCAATGTTATCGAAAAATATTATGGTCCAAACCGGGGAAGGTGCATTATCCAACTATGCTACAGCCACAGTATTTTTGACGACAAATTTTAGAATCTGTATGTTACACTTTTCAAATGAATACATCTGTCGTTCCGTTATTTGAAAGCCATCTATATTGTTTTTTACGTAAACTCAAATATCTTTGAGTAAACTATAGTAGAAGCTAGAATTAACAATGCATTTTTATTAAATAAAACTTATACATTAGTAAAGAAAACACATTTTTATTGTTAAGTTGTAATTATTCAGAACATAGGTCTGTGATATTTTAAATACTAATTAAATGTAATAATTTTTTATTTATTTAAAAAAAGTATAGATGCGTACACGGAATACATGTCTCATTAATATTCTTACTATTTTCAAACTAAGTTAAACGCTTGTGCTATGAAAATAGGACTAACTCGCTGGTGTCCTGGAACGAGGCGCGAATCCCCGACCCCTAGATCACTAGGCCAACGTCTTGACCACTACACCAACAAGCTACTCAAGTAAGATACACAAATAAAATATATTTTATCAAAAAATATTATTGTCGCGCTACCGGGATTCGAACCCGGATCGATCTCTTTCCAAAATTCCAAAATTTCAGAATTGAGAAATTCGCGCATCGTGTTATTCAAAGGATGCTCTATGCTTTCGGAAATAAAGGTCATGTAATTAAAACCAATTTTTCTTTTATAGCCATAAACTAAAACATCTTCAGAATAACTTCGTCTAAGCTAAACCGTCCAAATTCAAAAAATAATAACGACATATTTCTAAATCGTACTTCAACTCTACTTTCCATATTAGCAATAACTGCCAAAAAAACTCTCCCCCTTTCCACGGCCTGCCCCTTTAACGGAATAGGTCAGCATCAAACTGTATTTAGCTTAGTTTTTATTTACACCTAACAATGATAGGGACTGACAAAGGTATCGATAAAAATATAACGCGACCGTAGTATAAAGTTTAGTTTCGTTGCAGTATATGTTGGCACTACAAAGTAATTATGTCCAATTTTCCATGCATTTTCCGAAGAATGCTTTTGGAATAAATCATCAAAATACATATGGGAACTCTCAATGATTATAAAACTCAACAACTAACCAGATAAAATATATATTAGATCGAATTACTCGCTGGTCCATATCGCAAACTTCCAGACTCTCTACCTTCACCGGGCAAAACTTGATATCGCATATAACGGTAAAGTTGTTAGAACGTTTCGTTTAGAGTTTTAGTTCGCGGAAAGTTTTTACGGTGTGTCGTAAATTCTAATGAACGACAATAGCTTTCAAATAACTTTTCCCACATTCGGAATCATGCATGTACCTGTAGTCTTCCACGTGCTAATCTGACGTGCACAAAAAAATATTTAACAGTTTTACTATCTCTGGTGATGGACCCTGCAGCGGCCAAAGAGATATTTGTGGTAGAATACTCCAGGAAACTAACTCATTATTATCATCACAATCAGCCCGAGTCAACCCACTATGGTCTCTCCTAGTATTCTCCAGTATTCTATTGTGGCGAAAGGCACCATCGACCGTACCACCAAGTAGCCGAGTACCGACGCGATGTGTCGGACGCCCGCTAGTGGGACATCCCGCTAGACTGCCGGGCGCGGGGAACGAGAGAGCTATTCTATTCTTACGGCTGGCGTCTTCAACAAGTCTGATTAATTGTTAATTACCGTGTACCTAAATATTCCATCCCGACCTCAATTTTATTACTATACCGAACGATTAAAGCAACAACAAACCCAACGTATTGTATTTTTTATTTACCACGCTTTGACTGTCATCTTCCCATATTTAAAACACCAAGCTATGTACCCTATTCTATGCATCAAGCTGCTACCCGCATTGTAGCGTCGGATCATCGAGCTGGTAGGTAACCCACATTTCTTGTTCTTATTCGGGGTCATTATTTTTACAATTTCTTTCCCCAACGATTAACCATTCTTTGATAGAAGTGGACACTTTTTGATTAGGTAATCTTGACAACTTTGATTATTTAGCTAATCTTTTCATTCCATATGTAATTGCTTTCTAAAATGTCGAGCATTTGTTTTTCCATATCAGCATAGCAATAAGCATTTTATCTACCACAGATCAGATATTCATTCTTAGATTATTTTTCTTTTCGCTCTTCTGAGAGTAATCAGAGCTATCAGTCGCCTTGCAGACTATTTTACTTCATTGCGGAACTTTCATACAGAATGAAACAAATACTTATTCGCCTTTTTATTTCTTCACCTGACTTCGCCACATTCTTTGAACTTTTTGATCGTTTTGTTTCTCCCGCGATCTGCGTACTGGATTTCTCCAACAATGTACGAGTATACATGTACTGCATATGCATTATTCAAACCAACCTACATTCAAATTGATCATTTACACTTAAAAACACTAGTTTTGTTGCTAATAGTTGAAGTTTATTACAGTATTCAGTTTCAAAATATGTCACTTGAAAAAATTAGTAGTAGTAGATTGGTAGTGTTAGATATGGATAAAGATGGAACCTTGCGGTTAAATTAGGTACCTACCCATTTGAAGCTATAAAATGCAATATTCCAGGCGGCAAATTATATTATCAGTTAGCATCATGCAGTCGTCTACAAGACTTACCATACCCGCATCTAACTGCCAATCACTTGTGGACGGCACATCCGCGACGACACTACTAATAGAGCGTTATAAGTTGGCCGCGCACCTTTTAATCATATATCTATATACCCTTTATGCTGCGGTGTATATATGTAGTATTGTTAAATTCGTCTCGTAGGATATATCTGTTGACATCATTTTTTTTAATTTTTTGGTTGTACTTATTGGTCAAATACTTTAAAATTATTAATTTTTTGCGGCAATTTTTCTCTTAAACCTCACAAACTTTCTTTACACACATTTTTACACACAAGCGGATAATCAATTAATAAGCTATCGTATAACACTAGCTTCATGTCGATCAGGCTTACGGTTCACGAGTCACGGCGTCCCAAAGTCCCATCATGCCGCTTACGTAACTCTTTCACGCTTTCAACCTATTGATATTTTTAATTTCTACCTGCATCGTATATTTTCTGAAATATAAGTTTTGAAGTCAGGCCTGTTTTCGTGACATAATTTTTGACACCATACCTCGAACCGATTTGAAAGGTGTATTCATGTCAAAAAGCTTACGAATAAGCTGTAATATTGTCATGAATTCTAGGAATAAAAAGAGTTTTTACTTTATAGTAGTGTGAAGAGTAGATTCCCTTATGTAAAATAATAACGTTTTAGCAATAAATAATATTTTCACGTTCATATGTCAATATTAGAAGTTACGTAGCTGAAATAACTTAATTTAAGCCATTAAGAAAATGATTCATTGTACCGCCAAATGTGTACGAAGTGTGTGAATAATAAACAACCGTATTTTAATCACCCAATCTCTAAACAAAATCATAACAATGATTCACGACGGTACAGGGCTGGGCTGGAATTTCGGTCCCTTATGCTATCCCTTATTATCGGGAAACATGCAATTAGAAAATAGAAATATACATGGAACCATTTTGCATATCGATTTATATTTGTTTACATCGTTCTGTGACGCATTCATTATAGCAGTAGTTTTAGAAAGAAATTATGAAAAATATTCTTTGTTTATAGTTGATTCTGGAGAAAGAGCGAGTTCGAAAATTGTAAAATTAGTATTTGAGTGGACACACACACACAATTGGAGTTAACAGGAACAGATAGGTTTCGATGTGTGTGTAAACACAATCTGCTGATTGGCCAATCACACGCCCGCTAAGCGGCAAGGACCTATGTTGATGAGAAGATGGCGGGATCTGTCACTTTTATTGACGCGAAGAAACTAGTCTGACGCGGGCCATGATCCAGAAAAGGAGCGAGAATCAGAGGATGGTAGCTCGCAGGGGGCGAAGGGAGTTACCTGGCGTCTTCAACCCAGACGAAAGGAGAATTTTTCAGTGAATTTTGCCCGACTGCGCGAAAAAACTTTTAATATATGGCAGGCGATCTTGGAACAATAAGCTGGTGAACAATAAAAATACTTATATCTTATTGATTTCAGTGTGTTGAAACCGAATATGATATTTAAAATGCTTAGTTAGCTCTCATTTCCGAGATATCCATTTTATGCCCATCTATGTTGTGCATAAAATGAAGCGTACGGCGTTCCGAGCGGCGAAGTAAGGTAGTAAGTAAAGGAAATATAAGTGTGGCAAATCTGACAGTGGGAATGAGGAGTCACTGTAGACCTTATTTTGTTCATTGTATGTTTACAGCTTGCTTAGAGTGAATTTTGGAGTTTTTTTCTTGGTCATACATAGCTTTAAAACCCAGGATATCACGTAAATGTATTAACAAATCTAACAATTTCTATTGCGTGATATGATATTTTCCATCCGTAAACACCCTATTACTCTAATCGGGAAGACAGCCTACCACCAATATTATGGTATGAGATTAGGAGATCAAGACAAAACGTGGGCACCTCATATCTGTTGAACAATACATATTATGTGAATCTACGTGGGTAAATTCATAACAATGCCCTTTGGCATTCCTATTATTTGAAGAGAGCTGACAAATTACGTTGATAACTGTTATTTCTGCATGGTACCATCTATTAAGCATGATATATCAAGAAAGAAGAAGTTGAGCATAAAATACCCCAATATCCCGTTTGATCTGATCTGACGATCTGCCTGTATATACCCCTCCAAAGAAGTACAGTCTGCACTTATATGAAGATGAAGATAGTACGAAGGTGACATCAGACTCACATCTTGAGGGTTCGATATCACAGGATCCTGATTTCACACCTGAGTCACCTTGTGTTTTATTTCGAGACCTTAAAAATTTCGAACCTTTAAAAGCGTGCTGGACTTCTTGGGTAACCGAAGGCTAAAAATTATGTCGAGTTTGTCAATAACCTTCTAGACAAGTATCAATGATTGGGCCGCAACGTGTATCAAAATACTCTTTCTCCACTCTCATCTAGAATTCTTGACAGAAAAGTGTAGTGCCGTGAGTGGTGACCACGGTGAACAGTTCCATCGAGACATTTAAATAATGGAACGAAGATATTAAGGTCGGTGAAACACTGCTATGCTTACAGACAATTGTTGGATATTGACTAGAGATGTCTCAGAACAGGATTCCAGGTTTTTCTAGCACAAGCAAAGAGAAGGCGCACTAATTTTGGCCACTATTTCAGTATTTCATGTAGTAAATTAAATTTCTGTATGTTTTTGTTATTTTGTATGTTTAATTTGCGATTGATTTAATAAAAATTAATTTAATTTATATTGTAGTAGTATGATTATATGATTCTGTTAAAATTTTTCTTTTTCTAAAAAAAGAGAGAAGAGAGAATAAAAATTGAAATGGACGTGAAAACCGAATAAAATAAGTGTGGTTAGATAGGACAGTGGCTGTCGGTTGAAGGGAAATTTGTAGAATTATAATCTTTTATGTGAACAATTCACGTATCTGCAGACGAAAGAGAGCTAATATGTGGTGGTACATGGTCCTGACTTGGCGAAATACCGATGGAGGCTAGCTGGTGACATGAAGCCCGTGGACCTGATGATTGCAGGCCAGCCCGGGCTACACGTGACAATGTATTTAAAACTAATAAATACGATTTTATGAAAATATGTGTTTTCAATCTCATTTTAAATAAAGTCTTTAATGCACTGGATCCTGTGGAAGTTTCATGCTTTTGGACCTGCTACTGCAAATGTCCGTTTACTAAACTTAAACTTGTTTAACCTTTCCGTTGCTAAAGTAGAGGCTGACCTGAGAGTTTGACGTCTATTATTCAAGTTTTCTGGAGAGCAGAGCTCTTGGAGATAGAGACACCATGCCATGTATCGCGTTGTACACCGACCAGCACAATTTAAATTCTACTCTTTCGGAGAAACAGAGCAGTTCACGCAAAAGGGCTATAAGACAGAAACCTGTGACATTGTTTGAGGGAGACCTGTGTTTGATCAAAGATGTGATCTAGAAGCGGTAGGAGGAGAAGAAGAAGTAATATTAATACATTAACTTACACGAGAATTACTTCTTGTTCGTGAGTATTCTTCCTAACGACATAATAAAAATGTTTTTTTCCAATGTGCATTACTCTCACCTACACAAATACACAAACTATTAACTTACATAAGCCAGCGCACACTTTATATTCTACAATTTTATTTTAAAAATATTACTAGTTACTAACTTGTAATATTAATCAATTTATTGTGTACAGAATAAAGACTGTATTTCGTATTCATATCGTTTTCACATTCTTTCTCAGGTGCCGGTTTGTTGAATCTTCTAGATATTTTAACTGACTGATAATAATTTGTAGACACGCGTGAACCTTACGTATTAAGATTTCAGGATATACTCCGCCAATAAAAACTCAGTAGATTTCACATTGGAGTTATTCAAGAGAACTGATTAAAAAATATTCCCAGCATCATAAATAAGCAGATTTACTGCCTACGTGCTATTCACTCGTGTGCTTTATGTGATGGCTGTAATATACAAAGCCCGTTATACTATACATAAGAACACGTGTTTTTATATACAATATAACATGGAAATTAGTCGCAAGTAAAGCTCGCAGGTGTTCTTTTTTAACCCTTCAATCCGGCACACAGGAAATGTTGATCGTAGTGTATCAGGTATTAGTTTATTTGTAGGTAGATTAACCATGTACATTAATCCTAAAATATTATTATTCACGTTGGTAAAAATTATCACTAGATACGGGATAACTAGTCGACTGCATAAATATATCTTATATATCAAATTTTATTTTATTTTTCAATCTCCCCGATTTAAGGTCACGCATAGGCCCTCAATTTTCTTTATCTGTTACAAATGTAGTGTCGAAGGAAAGATAAATCTCAGTACACAAGTTGGTTATAGAGATTAACTTGGAGATCAGCTTGAGAAATGGACAAAAATTCCAACCACTACACTAAAGTGAGGCGGCGAATCTCTGAAACTCGGTGTGTATACAGTGAACTACAAATGTCGAGAATGGTCTCCGAATAATTTAATAGGAACATAATCCCTGTTCCAGATATTGTCATCTGATCCAAGATCTCGTCCAAAAACTGTTTTATTTAAATTAATTATGGAACTACTTGCATTTTTAATATGTATATGCAGTTGACTAGTCGATACATCTCTAGTGCTTCGATTCTCGAATTGGCAGGTAATAGCTATTGCTAGGAAACCACTCCGGATTCCCGAGATATGAACATTGGATTGTCTCAATAGATATTGAGTAGAAGTAGAAATTCGCTGCACGGCCGTAACAGAAATGAAAACGTTTCCACTCTCGGAAATAAAAAATATAAATAGGCGCTTACCTACCCCAGTAAAACAAGGGATTGCGATTTTTTAAACTGCAAATCAAAAATCGAGAATTTATGTTACTTTTAGTCTGGGCTAAAAACATCTTCGAATAATTCATCGACAGAATGATTTATAAGAACAAATTTGCAAAAATTAAAAAATAAAACTACCATTCACGTATTCCAGTTGGAAGCAACAATTTTTATAAACTGCAATGTTTTTCAAATACCTTTGATAAAAACCTGCTAAATAGCTCCAGGACTTCCAGTCAGTTTTTTATTTTGACCAATTATTATTATTCTGAATAATTGAATTTCACAAATAAAAATGGGATTTCATTAAATAATATGAATAATTTATAAAACTATTAAAATATTAATAAATTTCCTAATTATAGTTATTTGTCAAGTGTGCAATGGTTAGGTTAGGTTTTATTTTTAATTATGATTTCTAATATATGTGTCATATTTTACTTTTAGAGAAAATGAATCAAGTAATTACTGTATTAAAAAATAAATTGTTTCCTTTGAACAACTTTTTCTGTATTAATGTAGACCACAACATTGATTGTGCTACGACTCACGTTGATGAAGTATTGTAAATATAATAATTATATCCTCAACTTACGACAAATTTTTTATTTTTTTATATTTCATTTAGCATATATATATTATCATTGATTATTAATCCTAATTCTGTTGCTTGAGGTACTCCGTAAGTTACTGTAAATCCTTCACTGAAATTGTTAATGTTTACGTATTGATTTCTATAATGAAGTTAATTTTGTAGTAAACTTATTATTGCGACTGTTCCGGGCCGCATATTACTGTGTAAGTCAATCCGCTGATCGTATTACTTCAATTAAGCTGAATGTAAGTTTAATACTGTTTTATAATATTACCTAATTATGATATTTATAAAACGTAAGTTTGCACATGTCGGTTATACGCATATGCAAATAACATTATTAGTAGCAAAAATCCGGAAAACTACTAGTGTTGGTAATGGGAAGTCAATTAGCGTTGGTTTTTAAAGATTATTTCACTATTTAATTAATTCTGAAAAGTCTATGGAGAGTAGTTCCGACCGACCACCAACATTGCGTAATGTATCCGTCAACGTGGTGCCAACCTGACCACAACTATACTAGGTACTGGCTGCATATGCCATGCATTTTCCTGCAGCCACTGCCGCCGCGCGCCAGCGGCTTAACCCTTCTCATAGCTTTATCGCACACTCCCCGATCCAGTAAGTTCATATTTTAACATATTAAGACTCTTTTCTAACTTTTTATTTGATGATGCACTTGACGACAATTACATTAACACAGAACGGTAAGCTAGCTTTGAAGACGGAATACTGTTCTCTTATCCTTTTCGTGGCATCTTATACGTGATTACTCTAACTGTAGTACCACACACCATCATAATTCTCATTATGATAACCTTCAAACGCCAAACTTGAACATATATTAGCATATGCTTGTGGGTGCGGTGATTAAAATTCACCGCCATCGTCGCCGTCTTCAGTCAAACAACGACGTGAGCGACATATACATCTAGGTAAGCTTCCGCGAAGAGAAGCCACGCTTTTCGTTGTGTCTCGAGTAGAGCCTCCAAATATTCGTGTTTCCAACTATTTGAATATCGAATCATTAATGATAATATATTCGAATATATTCGTAAATTTTTTAAGAAAGGAATAATTTTCTTCGGATGATAAATGCTTCTCCAAAAATGTAAGATTCGTGATTAATAACTTGCAGAACTCGAACTCTTCGTGGAGATAAAGAGGAGTCAGTATTCTCTCGATAATTGATAAAATTTTAGATATGTTTGTATTACTTCATATCTCATATCCCACGAGCAAGTTTTTTTTTCATTATTTTGAATATAACTTCTTGTTTGTCGGCTCAAGTATTTATGAAAGCTAAAAACTAAAGAATAAACAAAACAGGGTATTATAAGTGCTTTTTGTCATAAAACCATAAAGATAAGCAGAAGACTTGTGATGATCCACATATAACCAACTGATAAAAAAAATATGAATTCCGAGAAATTTCTAGAGCAGATGCGGCAGAAGCGGGGGTAGCGGAAGCTTCTCCAGACGGTCGGTTTCAGGACGGCGAGGGGGTCGCAGGGGTGTCGGTCGGTTGGGAGCTTTACGCGGGAAGCGGGGAAAGGTAGCCTGGAAGGGAATCGGACGGATGAATTTACGCGGCCGCGAGGGTTGTTAGAGTTGATCTAATGTGTTAAATTGATAATCGATTACCTTACGACGGTCGCGAAAGTGTTGGCGGACAATTTATTCGATCCAGGTATTATCGCGGGAGACATGTGTTAGTGCCCAGAAGAACGTCGGCAGCGAGGACCTGATCGAATCTTGATGAGTTTCTTTTGCATGCCTTTGTTGACTACCAAACTATTTTACCGCATTTGTAATATATGTTTTGACTCTTTATGATTACTCAAAATTATAATTGAACGATAACTACCTTGGCTGCTGCAGGGCTCGGTCTTGAATAATATAAACTGGTATAATCATGGAGAATCAAAGTATCAATGTGTATTTTAACCATTTGTTATATTATATACTGCACGATTAATCCACAAAAGGAATTAACAAGCTATTACCATTGTCGAATGATTTCAGCGATATTACACACCAAAAAATGAGGAGCTGCATTTATTTATCTATGTATTACTTCCTTCGGCCAGAGAGCTGAACTGAATATTCTGATATGTAAGCCTGCTTGGAGGATTTAGAACGTGAGCGAAAGGGTTTAGGTCGACCTTCAGGGCGTCTGGTACCGATGGCGAAGTATAGATTGGCACTGATATATGGGCGAGTCGCGTTGATTTCGAGACCAATCGCTGAGAGAATTTAGATCCGCTACTATGCCTTGTCGTCACCTACAAGAGGCTACAGGCTAAGGTGACGATTCCGCGGCGGTTTCGGTTCTCTCAACATACGTCATGTGCGCCACAAACTGTATGTAGCTTACGAGCGTATCAGGTGGGTTCCTGTAGGATTTTCCGAACACCCCGTACCTCAGTATAGTTGAGGAGGATGATAGTAGGATGTCTAGCGGTTAATACCCAGAGACAGTGTTCCTGAAACGACCTGCAATTACACAAACACACACACACGCACCAGCATGCAGTGATAATAATCCTAACTATTTGTTCCTGGCTCTATTCGAGATGCATTGTTCGAGACACCGAGGATCATCCTGCAGATAAACCAAACTATCCACACCGTTGACACCGTTGTCACATGACCTACGTGTTCAGACGCACCCAAGGAATTAAGGGTATTTCCTGAGAATCGTACTGTCATGTCACAATCATCACAATTAATTACCTTCAGTGGTGGACGCGGCCCCGGATTGGCCACTTTCCTACCGACACTAAACAGCTACATATTGGAGATACAAGGACCTCGGCCATGCATCTTGAATGAGTCATAACAAATGATATTGTTCACTAAGACATTGGCCGAATCAAAACTTTGGATCATCATCATCATCATTAAATTTTTGAACGCGTGGGTGAGAGGGCTCGGGATTAAGCACCCGTCGCCTACCGCGAATAGGCACCAGGCGTACGGGTTTCTTAATCTGGCGTTTAGGGGAGCCGAGCGAGCGCCACAGACTGGTGTCCAGAGAACTTATCATAATCACGGAACATATTTGCCAAGCGAGGCAGGCACTTAGCATGTCGCATGTTGTTTCACATGTCCACATAATTTATGAACAGCTAGGCGACGCCACTAGGCGGCCACAGTCACGAGGACAAGTCTACGACAAGGTTGGTGTCCTATATATAATTTCTTCCACACTCTTACATTTTAGCTCTGAATAATACATACACAATTAATGTTATAACGAGTGCTTATACCACTTGACCGGAGGTTTTCTGTTATTTAGTCGTGTACTATAAGATAATCGGTATATTTATTTTAATAATTGCTCTATAGATATTTGAACGGCTATAATATTTGGATATTTGTAAACTTTAGATATTTGATAATTGAAAACGAGGGTTAAAAGAACTAGGATTATTGCGGATACAACATGGGGAATATTCTTAACCACTAGAACGATCACGTTGGCCAAATTTAGATATTAAGCGAATAAACTAGCATTAAGTGTAAAAGTAGTGTTAAGGTAGAAAGCGAGATCTCACACTGGCAACGGAAGCCAGGAGGAAGATATAAATTAATAACACCAAAATAATATTTAAGTGAGTAGGGAAATTACGGGATCCCTTACACTGGTACCTTGCGACAGGAGAGCTCGCACGTAGGAAATTACGAATGCGTCATAGGGGTGCCTTGCGACCAAGAGAGTTCGCACAGGGAAAGTGAAAATTCCGCGTTAAATTAGAAATAATAATATTAAAACTTTATTTAAGTAGACATTAGGGAAGTATCGATTTCATCAGAGTACTGCCGAAGCCCAGGAGTAATTAATAGTTTAATATAGGGGCAACGCGCCGTACTGAAATAATTTAATAAAATATTGCCTAACAATTACATCTATTGTGATGGATAAATATAGTATAATTGAGTCAGAAAAACAATAGAAAATATCGGTTTCATTACAGATTTAAAAAAGACGTCCGATAAAGATGTTTACATCTTTATTGTCCGACTTCCATATAGCCGATAGCGGTACTTTTAGAGAAAAAAATCGCATACCTGAATGAATGAATGTTTTGTTTAAAAAAATCTTATATTAATATGAGCGAATACTTTACAAATACTTTTTAAAGTATTTGAATAACGAATCCTTAAAAACAGTCGAATATATTCGGGGTTCGGATATTCGAATATTCGGATTGGAGGTTCTCGAGACTCTCGAGTGCCAATTTGTTCCGTTCAGTATTGTTGATATATAATTATTTACTTAACACTGTATCATATAAACCCACTGAAATGATAAATTGTAATGCCACCATCATAGCGATCTTCAACAATCCGCTTCAGCGGTCACACTAACGATTATAGGACTAATAGGACATTTCCAGCAACACCACGAATAATAAATACGGAATGTATCGTCAAATTTATCAGCAGAAATTCCGCGTCGTGCGACAATATTCTTTACCTAAAGTCCTCTTCAGAACAGTGCACCATTTTTTATAAATTCTCTTTGTCAAAGCACACAAATGTTCAAAGCATTACTTCACGGTACAGATATATTGTCGGGTAAATATTTCATCCCCAGTATTGTGGGGATCCTGCCGGATATTCTCCGTCCAATATCAACACAATAACATTCGATCCTTTGTTATGCATAACTGCTCACAGAAGTTGGCAGTGTTTTGTTAAATAATATAATATTTTGTTTTATTAACCACTTATTGAATTTAAATACATCTACCGGTTTCGAAAAAAAACATATTCTTCTTCAGGATGTCAATACTAATTAAAAACATATATTATTGTTTCATTACCAGGATCTATTTTTAAAAAACCAACAATTATTTAAAAAATAAATTTAGTACCAACTCAAATTGTTACTTAATACAAATTTACTCGAATAATCTTTAGAAAATTTTTTTAGAATGAGACTCGTAGTTAAGTTTAGTTGGTTTTTTATAATTTTTGGATAAGTTTTACATGCTTTATTTATCTCTAATGATTCCAAATTATTTAATTTGTGACCAACACCTATCATGTTTATAATTTCACCACAATCAACATACTTTTTAAATTTTTAAATTCTTTCAACATAAATGACTAAATCTTCATAAAAGAAACATTTATTCCTTGTACAACATACCACCTTTACAAAATAAATAGTAAAGAAATAAAAGTAAATAATAATCATTTTGAATAACTTCCAAAATCACTCCGCGCAAATATTAATATTACGTGTAAATTTCATCGTCCATTACCGACAAAATCACGCGTAAACGGGATGTACCGTCTATAAATAGACCATCCAAGTGCACATGTGCCGTTCCAACAAAACCAGAAATATCGCGTCACGAGACTTCACCCCTATGAAAGTATACCCAGAGAAGTACATGTTACGGTTGTTTTTTGTAATTCTCTCTTTTCCCTCTCTCCTTTATTTGTCATCACCGCTTCACGGAAGGGTATAAAAACAGGCCCCACTTTCATTTCCGCAGCAAATAAATCCGACATTTACTCAACACACCGGTGCGTCCGTGAAATTATATCACCTCGCGATGTTTTTCCTTACTTTTAAAATTAAAATTTATCAGTCATTTTGAAACTCTTTATTACGAGAATATTTCTCGACCATCGAAGTGTTCATAATCAAGTGTGATAGTAACTTTTATTCGAGATATCGCAGTAAACTTATCCGAAGTCCGAGGTAGCTACCTTCATAAACCATGTAATCGGTGTACAAAGTTATATACAAATTTTTGCCGTAAATAACCATTGATTAATTAATATCCATCAGTCAAAACCCGGGTTTTCGGAGATGTGACGTGATGGTTACAAATGAAATAATTTGGAATCTTTGGAGATAAATAAAGCATGTAAAACTAATCCAAAAATTATAAACAACCAACTAAATTTAACTACGAGTCCCATTCTAAAATTTTTTCCTAAAAATTAATTGAAATTATAATTATTTTTTATTTATTATCTTAGTTTAATAACCACAATTGAGTTTAAAAAACATTTACCGGTTTCGGAAAACACCTTTTCCTTCTTCAGGATATGTCAAAACTAACTAAAAATATAGCATTGTTTTTCTATTTATCCAGAATCTATTTTTAAATTTTTTAAAAAAAACAACAATTATTTAAAAAGTAAATTTAGTACCTAACTCAAATTGCTGTTCAATACAAATTTAGTCGAATAATTTTTAGGAAAAAATTTTAGAATAGGACTCGTAGTTAAATTTAGTAGGCTGTTTAGAATTTCCTGATTACTTTTACATGCTTTATTTATCTCCAACGATTCCAAATTATTTAATTTGTGACCTACACCGTTTATATGCAAAATTGACAATCCCAATTTTTTATCAAAACCATGACTATTTTCTATCAAATGATTAGCAAATTCTGAAAACCCACTATTGTTCAAACATCTCAAATGCTCCTTTACTCTTATATTAAAATTTCTACCCGTTTTACCAACATAAAATGCAGCACAATCCTTACAACTAAGTTTATAGACGCCAGAATTGTTAAATTTATCATCCTTGTCCTTAGAATTTATGAGTAAATTTCCTATACTATTATTTGTGTAAAATGCTGGTCTAATATCTCGTGGTAGGTAGGAAAAGGTGTTTTCCGAAACCGGTAGATGTTTTTTAAACTCAATTGTGGTTATTAAACTAAGATAATAAATAAAAAATATGAATCTTAACCACCAAGTTAATATTGCTAATTTTAAAAGAAATTATAATTACTAAAGATTTTATAAAAAAACATATATGGTGATGCCTTCCATCACGCACTGAACTCATCAAACAACTTATTCTTTCCTCGGAATCTTAGTAATCTTACCTTGATTAAATTTAGTGTATTTAAACCATTTCATTCTATACTAGCTGATCGATTTACTGCCCGCCATTCTCCACACGAACATCTAAGGACATACACGCGACACCGAATAGAAACCCGAAATTAGAAGCTGACGCCATTCGCACCTTCAAGTATACCTTCTGATATGCATCATCATCGGTAGTCGTTAAATAACCTATTTACTCGTATTAGTGACTTACGCACGTCATCCGTACCGCCGACCTCTTTATTTATTCATTATATTTGTTATACTCTCAACGAATGCTGTCGTGATGATGGATCATTCAGCTGCATCAAATACAACAGTACATAATGAAGTGGATAATCTGTCACCAGCTATTCTAGTCCGCGGCATTACTAGCAATCTTAAAGCGGGCTCTGAAGCTATTATTGGCGAATTGTTCACGCTCCTCTATATTTTATTTCCCTACAATCGAGGAATTCGTTCGGCGGGGTGTTCATGACGTTCGGACCATGGGTCACCAACACCACATTTTCAAAGCATGTTTCCTCTCGCGCTCTCTTTTGTCTCTCTCAGAACCCACGTTTCAGTCCGTAAAGAAAGATTGGTTAGATAAGATCTTTAAGCAGTATTGCATTCAGTCTTCAGTCTTGTCAGATCTTATAATCTTATCCATAATAAACTGCATTCCATTTTAATATCTGCCTTGTAGCTTTTAAGTTGGTAACTGTTTACAACTTTTAATTTATCGAATTGTATTATTAAAGTCTATTAATATACTTTCCATCGATGACTAAGCGCGGGTTATTTGATATTTCTCAAGACATTATTTTAGTACTTTTTCATAAATATTCGAATGTATTATTTAGTACTCAAGTTAGTAACACTATTATCCGAGAATCCATGTACACAAAGTATCTACCTATAAACGAATTAATATTTGATGAACCATTAACAACTAAAAAAGAACACATGTAAGCTCTAATCGCGACTGAATTCACAAGTTATATCATATCTAGGATCACGCGTCTTTAGATATGGTATAATGGCATATTTATTTCACGTCCACCATATAAAGTACACCAATAAATAGCACGTGGGCTGGAAACTTATATAAAACCCTAGTAATTATGTTGTAACCAGTTCTTTGTAATAAATCCAACGTGAAATAACTTGATTTTTTATTGACGGAGTACATCCTGAAATCGTAATACATAACCTTGACTTATTATCAGTCAGATAAAATATCCAAAAAATTGAAAAACCCAACACCAGAGAAAGAATACGAAAACAAGGAAATTGACGATTGATATTATTATTTTTTCAATACGTTACTCCGTTCATTATTTTAATAATTTTGTTAAGTATACTTACATTAGTGACAAAATCTTAGTAATTAAAATATTGTAGCCGTATAAAACGTTATATGCTTATTGGATGTATATTGTAACAATCTAAAAGAAACCTTAGCTAGTAAATTCAGAATATTAACTAATAACATTAAACAACAAATTGAATCTTACAAAGCACGCCGGTAAAATAACATGTTGGAAAAGGTTAGGGTTCAACTCATTTTCCATTCAAGTGAACTCGAATATTTATTTTAAATATAGTTGTATCTGAGAAGTTGATTTTATGAATTAAAATAATGTCCAAATTTGAGAAAATAGAAAAATAAATTTTGGGCTAATGAAGAAGTGCACAAATGCAAATTATCACAACTGAAAATTTATTTCAATGTCAAAATACTAAAAAAATATAAGCATAATTTATAATAAAAATTAGATCACACAAAAGGAAGAGATAGAATGAGATTGCCATTCAGCTTCCTGACTGAAGACTAACTCGCAGAAATCAATGTTGATAGGATTTTCAATGATATATCAGATGATACAAGAAAGGAGGAAAATTACATAAACTCAAAATTAAACTAAGTAAATATGTGCAATATGAGTTATAGTGAAAAGGGAAATATTGATATGGGTTATATGTAGAGTGAATAAACATTACATTATTTACACAGCTCTTAAGAAAATAAACACATTAGCACTACAATTGGTGTACTGCTGATGGTGCATGAGGCAAATTATGTGAACGAAAATAATATACGAGTATAATTCCACTCTCATGGAACACTCCCAAAATATAAGTATTTATCTTACTTATTTAAATTTTTCATAAAATTTGCTCAAAAATTATACGATTGCTTTCACTACAGTCTTGCCTGCGAATATGTAATGAACAAATACTATGATTAATAATATTTTACTTTACTTGATATTATACGTCTAGGTAACTGTGCTATCCCGCACCGCAACGGAAAGGTTAATGTATCGGATAGAATTCAACATTTCGTATGATGGGTTAGACAAGTAATGCTGCATTGAATCGTTAAACTTTATTCGTTTACCATAAATTAAGGTGCTCAGTCTTAATGACCCCAAACTACATCCTTAGGGAATGCCAATATAACCTTATTAGTGATATTTAATTTCAAGAAAAAGAAAAATATACAACACTCTACATTAAAAATCGACAAAAAATACGCGTACATGTTTCAGACACATATGCCATACCACCCAATGCAAATAAACATATAAAATAATATTTCTTCTCATGATGAGAACCGAATCCCTGTACCTCAGGTGATAAGCAGAGACCACTGCACTGCCGACAGATACGAGCGAAACGCGAGAATAGACATTTAATAGTTCCTAATATAATAATTAAGTTTGATTCAAAATTATAAATAACTGTTATATTTTAAGAGAAAATTTGATATTTCCTTTCCTGGTCGGGAGAATGAATATGGCTGCGTACTAACAATGGCGTAGTTATTTGTAGAGGCTTCTTGTTGGCATTCTAAAAAGTAGATTTCCTTTACGGCGACTGTAAGTCTATATTTTGTTGTTGGCCGCGTCAGATATACAATCTGTGGATTTAGGGCTACGAATCGGATCAGCAGCAGCGATTTCACATTGGTTGGATGACCATTTTATTTGTTGTTTCATTATTGTCGTCGTGAGATCCCCGTAGAAGCAGTCTTCGACCAAGTTCACGTAACATTGTAACTGGCTAGTGTATTTCTCATTTGTTTTAACGTGAAACCTTGTTCCAGTTATTGAAGGGACGAATGACGGCCGGTGGAATCGCCGTGTTTTGATTAGTATGTAAAAAATGTTTACTATCCGTACAAAACAAATTGCTCTTGCACAAAGCTATCATCCGTCCTACACTCACATATGCGAGCCCCATCTGGGCTTCAAGTAACGCAACAGTTTTAGAATTCAAACAAAACTACATCCTTGAAAGAATTATAAACGCACCCTGATTTGTCAGAAACACAATCATTCACAGAGATTCAAAGATACCCTCACTCAAACGACACATACACGATTTATTGTCTAAATTTTATTCTAAATTAATTTCCATCCCAAACCCTTCCATAAACTCCCTCGGCCTATATGATCCCTCATCCGATCCCCGTCATTTTCGTACCATTTCACTTCTTTACCCTATTTTTGACCCTATTGTATAAAATTTATAAAAAGGTTCCATAAAAACTTTTACCAAAAATATAAAAATTTGTAAAAAATTCAACAAAATCAAACAAAAAAGAATTAACAAAATATAAAATAAAAAATATATATTGTATTGTATAAAAAAACTTTATCAATTGTTGCTACTACTTTATACAATTATATATAGTTAAAATAACCTGATATTTAAAAAAAAAAACAATTTCACCATGTTCCTTGAATAGGGTCCCCTAAAAAATGTTACGTCATGCGTAATGTTATTTTAATTAAAATCATATTGGAGTATTTTTTTTTGTTCTTATTTGTTGTATATTAACCAATTATTTGAGGTTAACAATTGTCACTCTTAGAATATGTAATCTTAGTCAAATTTTATAATTGATTTATATCGTGTCGATTTAGATCGACGATTTATATCGTCGATCACATTTTCTAATTCGTTCGAGTTGATGTTCGCTGTGAAGTTTTGCTGTTATAATCAAATTGATAAATTATTAAAATAGATTCATTTTGAAACAGAAAACCTATTTCAGTTGCTCTCGTAATAAGAGATTTGTAAATTTTCATCGGCTATGGGCGAGGCAGAATCCTGGGGTGTAAGAATCTGCAATCCTTATGCTCACGTCTGTCTAGTCGGTGGAGGACGCCCAGCCCTCGTACGACGGCTGACACGCATGCTCATAATATATGTAAGTACTTAGTTATATATTTGTAACAATGGAAAAACCAACAAATGCATTTGACTAAGAACAAATGTTGGTAATCATATAAAAATACAAAACACAACAAATACATTTAAAAAATATTAACATAAATACAAACCCTTCTAATTTTTTAAATTCTAACATTCCGTACATATTTTTGTGGATACCGTGTTTATAACTAATTTCGAACGACAACCTCGCCCACTGACAATTTGACAACACTTAGCGGCATCAATATACCGGTAAAAGGTTTAAATGAAAGTCTAGGTATATCAAAAAAAAAAATAAGGCGCTATTTTCAGTGCATTTTTCGTGACAAGCGAACATCCGCTGAATAAAAAATTCTATGTTAAAAAAATGACATATGTTTGTTCGCAGGGTGTAACAGGCCGAGACCGCAATATTTAAGGGGTGGAATATGACAGGTGTACATAGTTTCTAAAATAATGTTGATGGAGGGAGACTGTGCCTCTCCAAACTACAGTCGTGTCATAAATAAATACTCAGGTGTGTGTACTACAAAGTTTGGTTTAATAATAATGTAATGTAGCGGCTGAGCCGAAAGGAGAATAATTATTTAACTGTCAAATGCAAGTTGTTATTAATGTTTTTCATATATTCATTTGGTGTTTTTATACAATTCTTGCTGTATTTGTCATCAATTTAAATTATGTTTTGGTAGAATTGTATCGTTGATTGGTACAATATATTATCATGTACAAATATCGAATAATTTTATTATCACATGTCCGCATCCAAATTCAGTGTGAATTGGGACCTAGCGCTATCGAGGTCTTAATGGATCATTTTTGTTTTGTTTGATACAGAACGCGATTTCATTCGCAGTGTGGACAATTTCCTGCAGTGCAGTAGCACTGTTTAGTTTATTGTTTGTGTGTGCAGTGGGTGAACAGTGACATCACCGTCTTCAGTCGGGATCGGAGATCGTCGTCATCCTCGTGTACGCAGTGATATCGGCGGCGCCGCCAGGGATTTCGGAGGAAACACACTTGAGGTAAGGCGAGCAGTCCTTCTTAATCCCGGTCCTCGGTCCTTCAAAAAATCCCTTTCCTTTCACCGACCGCTTTCTATATCCATTTCCCGATATCCTTCTCCACTTTGCGGTAATTCCGACTTACAAATTATTCCATGGGAAGTGCGACTCGGAAATCGCGCATATAATATGCGCAAGGAAACTTGAAAGGAAATTGATTTCATTCAGAAAACATACTGCTAATTGGTAAATACGGAAATCACAGTAAAACCTAAACAATTATTATCCAATTACATGTTTTCTCTGAAGATGTAAAATACTTTAAACAGTAAAAAAAAAGTTGAAATTAAAAATTTTAATATAGAGAAAAAAGTTATATAAAATAAAGTAAGGAAATATTCGAGGGGAAAGAAAAAGGAAAATGGAATAGGGAATAAGATCTGATCAAAATAAAAGGAAAACTAAAGAACTTTAAACTTTTTAACTTTGCATTATATTGTATCAATTTTCTATTAAATAAGTAGATGCGTTCGATTTTGAATGAATGGAACAAGTCCATTTGTACTGTCAATAAATTGGAAATTGGAAAATTATAATTGTAGGTTATTATTTTATTTTTTCTCATTAAATATAACACGTATGTACCGTTGAATTTAATTATTGAATTTTATTACAAAACCGTTCTTTGTACGTCTTTCATTCTCATCCTATGGCGGGTTTTAAACTAGTTTGATATTTTGTACTATTTTTTGTAGCTGAAAAATATTTTGACATTATATTCATATATTTTTCTTTTTAGTATTAAAACATTAAAATGAGAATGACGTGAAATGCATTGTGCAATGTTACTTTTAGTTTGGTTTTAAAACTGTACGTAGGTGCTTACAAACAATTTCACCAAAGCCACATGTTGAACTCCAGAAAAAAGCAGCAAAAACTCATTTGGACGTAGTGTTCCATCAAACCCGCGTTTCCGACACGGTTTTTCATTTTATTATTAGATTTACAGCTCTGGTTGGCGTCTCCGCTTTATAGCCGAGCATCAAACCACCACAAAACGGATATATTACACTTCTTGTTCGCCGCTTCTATTTGCTGAACACCGTGTGAATAGACGGCCAGCCACGCGGCCAGGGGCAGGCGGTCGATGCCGATGCCGCCCGACATTGTTTGCTGTTCGACTATTACATACTTGATGACAACCAATATTGCTGTTGAAGAGCTCATCGATAGAGCAATCCAGCTTCTTTTTAATATCGAGGAGCTAGCTCACATATTATATAGAATTAGTTCGATGCTTTTCAGAATTGTTATTGAAGCGTACAACTATCTGAACCAACTAATTAACCACCGTGGAGTGTCATTGTAGGAATAGTCAGAAAGTTTAATTTCACCCTCCTTTTGATATATTTCTTAGCCTTACTCTCCCTAATTAACATTCTTTCCAAATACCAATCATTATTAATTTATCATCACATCACCCATCTAATAAATAAATAAATCTATTTCGAACACCAGCGCTTTCAACTTGCTAACATTCATCTCTCAGCTCATTCTCTATGTTCATTTTAGTCGTCAGATCAACTTTCAGCTATAAACACTGCAATATTTGCATTTAGTAGGCAAACTGTAACAAAAACGCCTACCTTCATTCCTATTTCCAATCCCTTCAGTTCTTTCATACGAATGTCCGTGTTCAAGTGTCATTATGCAGCCCCGTTTGACCCCTTTTGTAATGTCAAACCATGATGTGATTGGCTCATTAATTCCTACAAAGTACAATCCTATGTAAGTGTGTCAATTCACGCCGTACTCACTCTGTGCGTGTTACCAATAATAGTAAATCGTGCAGATTTTGTGATCATCTAGTAAAAAAAAACCTATGAAATCCGTGAAAAAATCCAATAACATCAATCAATTAAATCGTTGGTAACGGCTACTTCAGTGTTTGAATAACTGGCAGCGTCCGTTACTTCCAATTATAGATATATATTTTTTATTGTACGTCCTTATTTCGGTGACATTCATCATGATATTGAAATATGGGCTATGACCAGGGGCGTGCATTGCATACAAGCAAAAAAGCAATGCTTTACTTAAACTTCTGGGATATAAAAATAAATGAAAAAATCTTTATATTGTGAAAAGACTATAAAATTCTAGCTGTTATTATCCGGGTTATTTGCGAACCATTTGTAACAACTTCATGTACATTCTGCTCCACTATTTGTTAACACTTAGGTCTTTAATTAATCTAACTTGTTTTTTCAATCCTTAGAATAATTATACTGAACTTAATATTTTTTTACTGAATCTGATTTTTTGCATTTTTCAAACAAATTGTATTTAAGACTACCGTTTTCAAAAGGAGTTAATCTTTACTGAAAACTGCGTATTTGTTTTACTTGACATACTGAACGTTTTATGTTCTTAGTGTATTCCAACATACGGTTCCATATTTCGGTGTTTGCGTAGATAAAATTTATAGGTTATTTATTATCAGTTTGATTATTACCAATTATATTAAATTAATTTTATGAGTTTCGGCTATGCCAATTTATAAAGCCAGTTAATTAAATAAATGTTTTTAAACACTCTTAATGAAACATTTAAAATCCGTTGTCAGAAAGAGAAATCGTAGAATATATTTTAAGCGAAATCGAAATCAGAGTACGTTACCGAACAATAAAAGTACTTGCCTATTTTAATGTAATAAATTTACAATTATAGTCTATTTTGAAATTGATAGAATTATAAACATTTTTTTTTATACTTAGTATATCTACCTATTGCAGTGATGGTGAACCTTTTGGGCTCGGCGTGTCAAAATTTCAGAAAATCTAACTTAACTTTGCTGGCGTGTCATCCGTATGCACGTAGTAATAAATTCGAACGTTGTTATCGGGTAACTGTCGTGAGTCATACACTTTGCGACAAAAATACGAAACACGACGTTTTACGACCATGTACGTCATACACAGGTGTAGTGATACGATAGAAAATCAGCTAGCCAATGTTAACTTGGAAATATTTTTTTTATAAATTCGACATTAGATATATATACTTTATTTTTTTAAATATTTTTGATTGTCTGTTTTTTCTTTTATGATTTAAAAAATAAGTTTATAAATATCAACGCGTGGGTCATTTAAAAAGCATGCATGGGTCAGTGTCTGACCCGCGGCTCATAGATTCACCATCACTGACCTATTTTATACTTAGTTAGCGTCAGTAACAGCATAACCTAAGTTTGTGCCTACTGCACGCCACTGGCTATGACAGAAGTGGTTACGGTAAAATAAGATGAATAAACTATAGTAATATTTGACAGCCGTAACAACAATATAGATTTCGTCTGTGTATACAAATTATTGTCCGTCAGCTCTCAACATCCAATATAAAAATGTGTGTATATGGTAATCCTACCATATGACAGACGACCCGTAATATATGCTAAATGCCAAACCGCGCGAATTTATCATGTTTAATTTGGCAAACTGGCTATTTCAAAATTGTGTATAGACTCACTTACTTTAATTAAAATATATGGTTGCCAAATATGAATCCGTACGGAGAAAAAAAATCAAGAATCCTGACTACCGAAGGAAGCAGGAGAAACCGTAGAACCGTGAAAAGTACCTACCTATATAAGGAAGACCCTCAGCACCTTCATTTACATCTACATACATAGAAAAACACCACCTAAATCTACGTACATAGAAAAATCTCAACTAAGATGGCTTAGACACGTCTTCAAAATACCAGAGGAATGACTACCAAAATATATCAACTTATATCAAATACAATAAATATGTTTAAACAGTCAAAAGTGACCGAAAATTCTGAGCGATGTTAGATGTTGCCAGTACAAATAAAAAGGTTCAAATTACAGATAAAAATAGATACAGCTGTGTATACAAATGTATACAACTGTCATGTGTGCAGTTATCGTATGAATAAATGTCTAGTCACCACCTCTGGTTGGAAAAAAAAACGCAACTAGATTTTGTGGTTTGTTTTTAGAAAATAACTCTGCCTTGTTAAGTCATGGGTGGTGTCAATTATCTCGGCTTTAGATTTCAATGCATGTCCTGTAAAAGAACGACCCAAATAAAGCATTTTCTACATATTTATGATGACATCAGTATTCTGCGGTCAGCACTGGAGCACTCCAACTTTAGTTTCAGAAGTTGGAGCCATCTAGAACGGAGTCTGGAGCGAGGCGACTTCCGCTCCAAGTATCTGAACGACGCCATTCCTGATTTGCGCCAATCGACAGAATTTTCTTGTTTATGGGCAAGCTTTTATTACAACATCAGGCTCCGCACTGCCCGCTACGTGGCCTAACTCTGGTGTATAACAATGGGTATAGTAATATATAAATTTTGATATAAACATGTAACTTATGTTTTAAAGATAACACTTAATAATTTGTGAAGTTGTAATTTTTCCAGAACAGTTCTGTGATATTTTAATACAAATAAAATGGATCAATTAGAAAGATATAATCATATACATATACAAATCCGGATAGGAAGAGATCCTGGTTCTAATCCCGGTAGCAGCTAAAACTGTTTTTTTGATAAATTGAGTTTATCTGTATGTATATCGTTCTAATTGGTGCATTTAATTTGTATTAAAACAGTAGTCTTGTGGGTAATTTTAGAACCACTAATGTGAGTGGTTTAATTTTATTCCGATGGTAAAAGCGTGGCTCATTTTTAGAACGACAGTGTGATGAGCGTGGCTCAATTTTAGAACGACAGTGTGATGAGCGTGGCTCAATTTTAGAACGACAGTGTGATGAGCGTGGCTCAATTTTAGAACGACAGTGTGATGAGCGTGGCTCAATTTTAGAACGACAGTGTGATGAGCGTGGCTCAATTTTAGAACGACAGTTTTGCACGAAGTTTAATTTTAGAACAACTGTGATGAGCGTAGCTCAATGTTAAAATAACAATGATGAGCGTGGTTTAATTATAGAAGCGAGTTTTGAGCGTGGCTCAGTTTTGGAATGACAGTGATGAGCATGATTTGATTTTAGAATGACAGTGATGAGCGTGGCTCAATGTTAAAATAACAATGATGAGTGTGGCTTAATTATAGAAAGTCAGTTTTAAGCGTGGCTCAATTTTAGAATGACGGTGATGAGCATGGTTTGATTTTAGAACGATTTTAGATTAACGGATCACCGTTATTCTAAATTTGTAATATAAAATTGTATACAAGAGCGTAATTTAATTTTAGAACGGCTGTGATGAATATGGCTTAATTTTAGAACAAAAGTAATGACAGTGGCTTAATAAAAACCTCTCGAGGTTGCTCGGCAACCGTTTTAGCGTCATCGGCTTCATTGGCTTGGGGTTCGTTTAAATTGATTAATTTCGTTTTTTCTGTTTTTATAATTATAATAAAAACATAGTTTTTTTTCTTGCTTTAATTATTTGTACCATTTGTGGTAATTATTTTTTAAATTTATTGTCTTTTTAATCTGTTTTAAACGATTTTCGTAGTTTTTCTTTTTTTTCACTAGAAATTTCTTTTTGTTGTTTACCTTGGCAACCACCAACAACGGAATGGGGGCAACTGAAAAGTTGTCCCCGGCCCCATCTGACATATCCGATCCAAGAAAACGGAGAGATGCGTGTCCGGGTGATACGACATCATCAAAAAAACCCAGAGAGTCTGTAATGAATTCTTACAAATCAACTGACTGTGGTCCATATACAGTTCATGTACAGAAGATTAGCGGAGATGACAAATCCTCACCCATCCATCCCATACATTTCGGAAATTTTTTGTTTCGAAACAAAATTAAAAATATTTCTCCCGGGGGAGTCAAATCTCTTGGAAAATTTAAAGTGTCAGTCCAATTTAAAGATTACAAATCAGCAAATGAATTTTGCTACTCCTCTTTGACTATTAATCAGTACTCAGCAGTAATTCCGCCTTACCAGGTTACTCGCATGGGTCTGGTTAAGGGTATTCCAGTCGATATGTCAGATAATGACATCATCGAACAAATCAATGTTCCGGATCATTTCGGAAAACCATCTAAAGTCCGACGATTAAATTACAAAGATACAAAATCTGGTACTGTTCAGTGGCTTCCATCTCAATCAGTCGTGATAACATTTGAAGGGCAAAATCTTCCAAAGTATGTATATTTACATTATAATTCTCTTCCCGTAGAACAGTATGTTTTTCCAACAATACAATGTTTCCGATGCTGTAGATTTGGTCATACGAAAACTGCATGCAGATCCAATCCCCGCTGTTTTAAGTGCGGCGATGCACACCTGGGCGAAGAATGTCCCAAAATAAACATAATGCCTTCTTGCCTCAATTGTTCTGGTCAGCACAACGCCACTAACATCATCTGTCCTGAATTTACCAGACAAAAAAATATTAAGCATATTATGGCGTCTGAAAACCTTTCCTATTTTGAGGCATCAAAATCCTTTTCTCCTGCAAAATCTTCCTTTGCGGAAAAAACTTCTACGTCATCTCCGACTAAATTTTCTGCATCTCCTCTCTTCTCGCAAGTACTTGCGGAAAAAAATAACCATGTCTCTATGAAACCATCTTCACAAAAGAAAACTAGTTTCACTTTCCGTACCCCAAAAACATATCAGCCTTCTTATCTATCAAATGACCAATCCACATTAAATTCTATATATATTTCTCCCAATGGTAATTCCCAATCTAATGATAACTCCAATGGAGTTGCTTTCCTGTCAAATAATGATTCTCTTTCTTTTAATAATAATAATTCTTCTGATATTATTAAAACTTTATTAACTCTTTTAATTAATATTATATCTCAAAATAAAATACCGTCCAACGCTGCCGAAATAATTTCAAATATATCAAACTCTCTCCCAAATAATGGCAGTTCTTCTTCAGTGGAACACGAGAAGCGCTGTTTCTAATCGAATTAATCTTCTTTATTTATTACAAAACTACTCAATTTCTATTGCTTCCATCTCAGAGACATGGTTTAAGCCGTCTCTCCGTTTTCATGTGAAAGGATATTCATGTGTTAGGTGTGATCGGTCAGATGGAGGAGGAGGTTCTGCCATCCTAATCAAAAATGGTATCCCATTTCAATCAATTCCCGTTTCTCCTCCGGATCATAATGTACAAATATGTGCGATACGTTAAGACAATATTACAATAGTTTCCACATACTGTAATCCATCTTCTGTTTTTAATCTTAATTGGTGGAATAACTTTATATCTTCTTTACCTTCACCGATCATTATAATGGGTGACTTCAATGCACATTCTACCGTTTGGGGTTGTTCTTCTGATGATAAATCTGGTAAAAGAATAATAGATTTATTAGATTCTGCAAATTTATGTTTACTTAATGATGGTTCTCCCACAAGAGTACCACTCTCCTCCCAAAATCCTAGTGCAGTTGACCTCTCCATCTGTTCTAGTAATTTAGCATCGTTGCTATCATGACATTGTCCCCGATTGTTGTGGTAGCGATCACTTTCCAATAATTTTATCTTTTCAAACCCCTCAAGTCAGTAGAGCTACTCCGAGACCTAAATATCGACTGCAATGTAAAAAAGCTGACTTACTTAGCTACGCGATAGAACTTGACAGTGCTATGTCTTCTTCCTTTCATCCGTCAGATAATTGCATTCAGTCTTACAATAAAATGGTAGACATTCTTAAAAACATATCTCAAAAACATATCCCTTTTACTATTTCCAATTTACATAAACCTCATCCTGCACCTTGGTGGGATCTCGATTGTACTCTCGCTGTAGGAAAAAGGAAAAAAGCCACTAAAATTTACTGTAAAAATATGACTTTACAAAATTATCTTGAATTCAAAAAAATCTCTACTCAAACCAGACAGCTTCTAAGAAATAAAAAAAGGGCAGGATGGACTTCATTTTGTGAGGCCTTATCTCCAGATACTACTTTAACCACTGTTTGGAAAATGATTCGAAGATATAGATCTTCATACAATCCTCCTATCCAACTTGCTCCCACTTCTTCTTGGTTGAATAATTTCATGGACAAATTAGCTCCCTCTTTTTGTCCATCAGATCAAGAACTCCCTCAGCCATCTAATCTCACTAATTCTCATCCTCTTGAAGGCCCCTTTGTTATTTCTGAATTAAAATTTGTTCTTCAAAATTTAAATGATTCTTCTCCTGGACCAGATGACATTCCGTATTCTTTAATAAAACTAGCTAATTTAAAATTCCATACAATAATCCTTAATATTTTCAATGAAATCTTTTCCACGGGTTTGATCCCTGACAGTTGGAAATCTCAATATATTATTCCGATTCTCAAACCAAATAAAGATCCATCAAATGGATCCTCATATCGTCCTATTGCTTTATCATCGTGTCTTTGTAAAATAATGGAGCATCTAATTAAAAATAGGTTAGACTGGTTTGTAGAACATAATCATCTACTTTCAAAATCACAATTCGGTTTTCGGAAAGGCAAAAGCACTCTGGATAATTTGTCTATTTTTACTACGGATATTAATCTGTCATTTTCTAGAAAATAATATTTAATGGCTGTTTTTTTAGATATCATCGGCGCATACGACAATATTCATATTCCAATACTTGTGGATAAACTCCGCAAGATGAACATTCCTGAAAAGATTATTATTTTTATAAAAAATCTTCTTTGTTGTAGAACCATCCATGTATTCGTGCAGGGATGTGTAGTTGGTACTAGAGTTGTATGGAAAGGTCTCGGACAAGGATCAGTTTTAAGTCCAATACTTTTTAATTTATATATATCAGATTTAGAAGCTGTTATTACTAAACACTCTAGAATTATTTCGTTTGCCGATGATATAACTATTTATATTTCAGAAAAAACAATTTCTTTGGCTTTAATTCAAATTGAGAAAGCCCTGAATGACTTAAGCTTATGGCTTGCATATAACGGTTTGCGCTTGTGCCCAGAAAAGAGCAAAATTGTTGTTTTTTCCAAAAAAAAGATAACCCCAAATTTCATTGTACATTTCGAAAACCAACCCCTTGAAATAAGCTCGTCGGTAAAATTTCTTGGATTAAATTTCCAATCGTCTTTATCTTGGTTTAACCATATTTCTGAAATTTTAACGAAATGTAATAAAAACTTCAATGTTATCAAAGCAACAGCGGGAATTTGGTGGGGTTCTCATCCTACAGTTCTAAGATTAATGTACAATGCACTTGTCAGATCTCATCTTGATTACGCCTCTTTTCTTTTGGATCCATTGCCAAAGTACTTAGCAAAAAAGCTTAATCAAATCCAATATAAATGTCTTAGGCTGATATCTGGATGCATGAAATCGACACCAATTAACGTTCTTCAGGTAGAAAATGTCGAACCACCTTTAGAAATAAGACGCCAACTTCAGTCTGACAAATTTTTTGTCAACCGTCTTAGTATGCTTTCTCATCCATTAACACCAAAGTTACAACTTTTGCATAGTTACTGTCACAACAAACCCTTTTGGCGAAACAAAAAACATCCCTTACTTGTGATGAGTTACCATTCGTTATCTTACTACGCCCTAAAAATTTATCGAAGTCATTCAATTCCACTGTACCTGATCCCATATGAAAGCATTATTTTAGAAAATAATATCTGCCTTGATTTGGGTTTATCAAAACAATTTTGTTCATCACAAAATGCTTCAATTGTTCGCAAAGAATTTAATCAGATAACTAACGAAAGATGGCCTGGATTTTCTTATATTTATACAGATGGTTCTAAAACTCAGTCTCCTGTTTCAGCTGGAGCAGCATTCCTTTGTGTTAACCCATATTCAACCGAAGTCTTTAAACTCCCAGATGATACGTCTGGTTTTGCTGCTGAATCGATAGCAATTCTTGAAGCCCTTCAGTTTGTTGACTTACATGGGCTTGATAAAGTAACCATTTTTACAGATTCACTCAGTTGTCTTAAATTATTAATATCTTCTCCCTTTAAATCAAACCTGTCACATATTTTCGTCAAAATAAAATTTCTGCTTTATAGCTTGTTTTTCAAAAATTCGAATATTATTTTAGCGTGGATTCCCAGTCATGTTGGTATAATTGGTAATGAAACCACTGATTCTCTGGCAAAGGAAGCATGTAAAGTAGGGAATCTTAAACATGATCGTCTAATTGCGTCAGATATGATTACAGTTCTAAAAAGAAAAAGTCGGGAAACTTGGAGTTCTCAGTGGAATGAATCAAAATTAGTTAAAGGTACATTTTTTGGCCATATTCATCCAAGTATTCTCCCTAAGCCGTGGTATGTAGGTTCACTTTTAAGTAGGGATAAGATTGTAACTATATGTCGCCTAAGATCTAATCACTGTTGTTCTACAGCTCATCTCTTTAAAATTAATTGTAATAATTCACCGATATGCGAGTGTGGTATAGGTGTTGGAGATCTCAACCACATATTTTTTGAATGCCCAATAATGGTCGATAGGGAAAATTTAATAACAAATCTAATCAAACAATTTGCAACTTTGCCATTAAACATACAATCTGTCCTTTATTCACCAACAAATCATGTCATATTATCTTTATGTAAATATTTCAAACTTAATTTTATGAATCTTTAATAAATTTAAGTGTATTTTTAACTATATTTAAAATAATGTAAATATCAATAAATTTGATGTAATGTTTTGGTTGTTTCACAATGAGAGAAATGTGAACGTATAATTTATATGCCCTCACAATTTTCTTGATTATCTTAATATAAGGGAATCTCAATTGCAATGATGATTATTTTGTTTAAGTTTTTATTTATTACTTCCTTTGGTGATTTTTATAATTTGTTAATATATTACAAATATACTTTATGTTTATTAATATTGTGAATGTATACTTTCATACATTCACAATATTGTCTCGATGTTAAAAATATTATTATATTACAATTAAGAGAACTGTTTTTGTACTTTTATCTTTGAAAATAGTAATGTAAAGTTTTGTTAAAATAATTTTAGTTGTTTTTTTCGGTTTTGGTCTATCATGTTTGGTTATGTTATATTGTTCAAATTAAGAGAAATGTGAAAGTATAATATATATTTACGCAATTTTCTTAATAAATTCAATTAATACTTTATATGAATTGAAATATTACATTGTTTTTTTATTTTAGTTATATAATTTTTTTTTAATCAATCCTTCACTTATACTTCAGTTATAATTGGTATATTTTTATTTTACAATATAAATGTTCTTCTTCTTACTATACTATGTAATGTATGTTAATGAATGTGTTAATTATTTTTCAAAAATCAAATACTGTTACTAATATTTATTAATAATATTACCATGGTTATTTATTTATGTTAATTATTTATATATTTAAAAAATTGTATTATTTCATTTGTATATACTTGTAATGGCTAATTACGCCTAATTGGCGAAGGCCATAATAAAGAGAAAAAAAAAAAAAAAACCTCTCGTATTATAGGCAGGTCATAACACACTCCAATAATAATATTGTCACCGAAGCGACGCCGGCATTTTTCTTCACAATGAGTTATTCGCGATCATTCTGAATCTGACTTAACTCTATTTGTATTAGAAGGGTACAATTCAAATTTGGATCCACTGTAATAACAGTTTTATAGACGTCGTGTATTGTAATTCATAATTTGATTCCCGACCGCTGAATTTAAATAACATTTGAAAAATATATTTCATTTCGTTATAAATACACTGTCGTCAATTTGATTAATTTACTGAATCTATTCAATATTCGTGACTGGTCGATATTCAGTATCCAATCATTTGAGTTTTCATAAATATTGAAATGTTATTAAGAGCACATTACATTAGCATCTTATTAAAAAAAAACTAAAATAGAAATGAAAAATTGGATAGGAAATTTGTGTATTTTATTGAAAAAAGGGTCTAATTGATTTATACAACCTTTTTATTATTTTTCAAAATTTATCGTTAAAAATGTGAAAAATGGAATTGCAAAATTTTTATTATTTTTTTAATTATATAATATAATATTGTGTACGTAGGTGTTATTATTTAATAATGATGATTTTTCAGAGATAAAATTTAATTTTTTTAATCGTTTCAATTCGTTAGTTATCAAAAAGTGTTTGTAGTATATATAACGAAAGCTTAAGTTGTACCTTTTCATACTTTTAATTCTGATTTTAAAACATTGGAGACTGATGCTTTTGAAATGTAGCGTATTTGATGTCACTGTGCAAGTTGAGAAACTGATAAGTCACGTACCATTTCAGAAGATAGATTATTCTCTATATATCTTCAGAGTATCTGTAATTCGTTAAATGTTTAAGACGTCGCTAAGACAATGACAATTTAGAGACACAGGGAAAGATATATGAAGGGTCCAAGGAAAGAAAGTGCTTCATCCCTTTTATGGATGGAGTGAGGTTTTAAATGCAGTCGGGTTGTATTTTAGAAGGCCTACAAAGCTGTTATACAGACTGAGACTGAATTCTGCTCAATGGTAGTTTGATATAATTGCGAATAGGAAAAAAGTATGTTTATGTATGAAAAAAGTATGTCGAAACATGGAAATAATTGTGTAGTAATACATAAACATGAATATAATTTTAAATTCTTAACATAAATGATAAATACGCCTTATTTTTGTTTTATATATACTTTACATAATGCTTATTGAAAATAAAACCTTTTAAGGTTTTAGGTAGTTAAAAGTTTATATATCTATTAGGGTAAAAATATTCTCCCTTCTCAGATTTAGAAGTTTTGACGGCTTTTTAATTACAATATACTTACTCTTTTTTTAAAAAAAAATATATTTATTAAACCGTTCATTTAAATAATTAATTAGCAATTTTATATTTTAAATACAACTTAAAAATAATCAAATTACCAAGTCTGTCAAATATACATTTAATTTCCCCACAAATGCTTCTTTCCCTGAACTCTTTATGCGATAGTGATGTGCTACCAAATAGTGTAATATTGTCTGCCACTTCTTAGAATATGGAAGAAATGGGATTGGAGAGAATGGCAAGAGGTTAAAATGTTCAGTCGGGTTCAGATGAATGTCTCCAGCGTGATCCCCCAGTAATGATCAATCTATTAGATCAAAATGACATCGTAATAGGTGGCCAGCTGCCAGCCAAGCGGCATCATCAATCACAATCTTCATAAAACAAGAGCATCTGTTTCATCCCTCTCCGAGGATTTAAGAATGATCGTCGCAGCCTCCGAATTAGACATAATAATGTATCTATGTTCGACAATTATGAAAACTTCTGTGCAAATTAAACATAAACCAAGTTTTTTCATTTAAACTTTGAGAACTTTTCGATTCGCCCAACGTTTGAGAATCGGCCCCCGCGTCCGCGCCTCCCCCGCGCCGCTGAGTCGGCTATTGATTGGCGGATGGGGTACGTCTGTCCCTGTCGCGCCCGCCGCCGGTCTCGCTCTGGTCGTGTTAAATTGCCGTAAGAAATAAGTGTATGATACTCCTCATTCAGTGTTTAGGGGTAGTATTCGATATTCATAATTTGCATGTCTCCCCCGGCTCGCCGCCTATCGGGAATATTTCGGTCGGAGAATTCTGGCGATAGAGATATAAATCTCGCACAGGTATCGCGGGGTCGCGCTGTCTCCGTTCTAGGAAAACTCCATCATCGACTATTGCGTGGTAGAACATTTTGATTTATAGACACTTGACTGTGTATATTACGCGTACGCATATTTAGCGACTTCGTAAACGAGTTCAAATGAAGAGTTTAAAATCTCATGGCTGCATCCCTGTAATACATTAGGTATATAAAAATATTATTATTTTCCTGAATAGGTACCTATTTACATAATGAATTTCTTCTTGAATGAGTCCGTATTCGTGTAGACGTTCTATCTTCAAAACACATTTTATATTTCTCAATCTATATAAACTGTTAAATCAATTTTATTTTTTAACCATTTAAATGTATTTTTAATAGAAATTACTTTATGAATTAATTATATGATGTACCTCATTCTGTAGATCTTTTTGAGTAAGTAAGAGTAAAGTTTGAGTAGTTGAAGCTAATTGCTACATTCGTGAAAAAAAAATGAAATAGGTGACATCACTTTTAATATGTTTATGAAAGAATTATATCAAATACACTTCTCACGCATTGGGTACATACCGAAATTAAAGTTTTTCTATTGACACTATCAAAAAAATTCTAATATGAGTTCAGACATTTTTTTGTGACTTAAAATAAATTTTATATATGTAATATAAGAGAATCTAAAAAAATATATACTAGATCTTTCGACTATTTCCTAATTATTTGTAAAATGAAACATCTTTGCCAGCGCTTTCATTAAGTACTTACAACAATAAACTGTTTCACGGAGATGTAAAAATGGTCTTGTAAGGTATTACGTAATATGAACCAGGAGTGTGACGCATTACCGTATCCAGTTCTATCATTGGCAACCGTTATTTTTAAATTTTAATTAGAAAAAAATTCAAGACACATTTATTTTAATCAAAATTATAACATTTAAAATACAATAAGGACTATCACTTAGAAAGGACGTGATTACGTGTCACTGAATTCTAAAAATTCGTAAATTATTTTCAATTGTAAAAAAATATAATTTCAAGAATGAATTAGTTGTACCATGTTAATAACTCGACAAATGAGTTAGGTATAGTCTACAATACATTATTTAGGTATAAAAACTTTTACGTGACAGTTTTTCATGAAACTAAATATATATATAATGTGCTAAATATAATTTTATACAATTCTATCTGTGTTCCACCAATCCCAACTATATAATCTGTACATTTTTATTAATTGTTTAATTATATATATTTTTAAATTGCTAATTTTCAAGTAATATTTTATTTGTTTATTATGTAATTAAACATTATACGATTTGTACCCATTCTAGGAAAGTATTTAATTGATACATTTAAATACCATGTGCACGAGTTAAGAGTTGAATCTGAAGTTAAATTCAGAGATTAGCTTGATATTGGCGGAAAGAGACAAAAATTCAAATCAGTGTACACGACGTCCGATCTGACAACGAGATTCAACACATGTATACAAATGTTACCAAAACTCACCATAGATCCCCACAACTATCTATTCTGAAAGTTAGACATAATATATGAAATTTTAACATTAATATAAAGCGTTAAATTACATACATTTATTTAATTTTACACACGGACAACTGAGAGTTGTCTCCAAAGAATCTCATGGGAGCAATACCCGAGTCCAAAATCTCATTCGTGTTCACGGGACATTACCGTAATATATAATACAATAAACTAGCCAATTGTTTATCTATTGCTACGCGGCCATCGGTGACCGCCGCGTGGTCACGGTCTTAATAGAATCTATATTTTAATGATAGAGTTTTCCCTGAAACTAACCACACGTAAATAAAATTATTCCACCTTTGTAAGCTAACTGTCAAAACGTACAAATATGACATCTAAATCAACAACAAATAGATAGAACAAGAAACGCGAATAGACAATAATAAACACGAAAATGCAATCAGTTTAATATACATTTAATATACATATAAATAAAGACGGAATCGGATGAATAGTTATCTCACTCAACCTAGAATACAAATTTGTTTGGTTATGATGAATTAATTCTGCGCAGATTTTGACAAATATTAGGTCGAAAGTGCTCTATTCTATGGTTTGACGCGAGATGATCATAGATAAGAGCGGCGCTGACGGGGGAATTCACTTCTTCACGGGCATAGCGACTGGCCACACTTTTTGGAGTTCAGGTCCAGCCGACCGCCAACATGGCGGCGCTGCCGGCAGTCGAACGAGTAAATTTAAACTCGTAAGTTTATGGATCCATAATGTAATACTGGAAATAGTTTGAACCCGGGATGAAAAAACTCTATAACTAATGTTGGACGATGTCGCAAGCGGGATGTGGATGTATCAATAAGGATAGTGGATGACCCAGGCCTATAAGATAATTCTTTACAAACGAGTTTCAAACGTGGAGGAAACGCGTCCCGAGTTCGAGGTTATGAATTATTGTTTCATTTTTCTGTCTACGCTGGATTGCAAGCCTACCGTAAACTTTGGGTACTCTGCGCAGACTATTTTTTTAGAATTACACTAGATTGTACTTGTAATGATCGTTCTCTGTTTCTTTATAATAAACTAATGTAGTTAATTGTAACTTCTTTCAGTAATATAGATTGGATTCCTCTCCATCCGAATTATGCAAGTAATTATAAAAGCGTGACAAGTGAAGAGAAAATTCATCGGCAAGGTTAAGTTCTGAGTTCCGAACTCATATGTCGTATCTACTGAGCTAGCCGGTGAGTGTGGACATGCACGCCACAATATATAAGAAAGAAAGATGGCAGATGGTTAATATACATGAAAGTCGTCAAAATTCCTACGATTTCGCTAATGTATCTTTTTTCTTACTCGTAATAAAGACAATGTATTACATTTAAAATTTAATATTTATTATAGAATACATAAAAGAGAAAATATTTAAGTAATTTTAACTTAGAGATATCAAAAAATATTCGACATATCGAATTTTTTTAAATAGTAAATGACACTACAGTCCAATACAAAGCAGTAAGTCATTAATAAAAGATATATTATTATGAATTCTACTTGTACGTTTTGTTATCAAAATTATAATTTTATAATATAATAAAGTAATTAATGAAAGTAGTTTTGGCTCATCTGGTAAATATTATCGGATGAGTGTTTAAGGTTGCGGGGAAGGGCGCGGTCGGGGGACGGGGGACAGGGGGTAGCATTCAATCTGCTCAGTCATCTCCCCAATATATTCAGATGTAGCTGACATCTCGACAGTTTGACACGACTATTGATGCCAGCCGAATAGTTCTGCCATGAAATTAATCGATAACCTTTAAGTTATGTAACTAGAGTTTAAGTCACTTCACGTCAGGTTGAACAGGAGTAATCTATTCAAATCAAAATATCAAACACAGCCTGCTGAGCTTTGAACGATCTGATATTCACATAAATGTACATTCAAATCTAAAACTATATTTATACAAGATTGATGATTCCTATGGCGCCCGTACGGGGAATGCGATAAGATTAGTTTCAGATATAAATCTCAGTATCGTGCATGTGAGATTTTGATCTTCTTAATAAACCCCCAATTAGGTCTTTATTTATACTATTCTTTCATCTCATTTTTGGAATTACTGTATTCATGTAATTTATTTTTTCTGAAGATATATTTTAAATTTTTATTGACAGAAACCTACATGATTTCAAACTCATTTTCCAAGAAATTTCCTTCTATTCCTAATTATAATCATCAATAATTATTTTTATTGGCATTTCAAGAGTATGCCAGAAGTTCAGGGAGCGTATTACATTTTACAAACAAAACAAAAAATGTTCTCATATCACCTGAAAGGTCCTTTGTACGATTTTTGCACCCGCCCTATACTAGTTATTCAAACAAAGAAATATAATCACCAGAAGTGGGAGATTATGCAGCATCCTTAAAATAAAGTAAATAAGACTTAGTTTAGATCTGTCAAAGGATAAGTATATAGAAAACAAGCAGATAATTAATTTATTGTTTTTAGATTGCATAAACGATTACCTAGTCTTCCATTTTTTTAGATAATTTTAAGAGAATATATCTTCATACATTACTTCTATTAGATTATTATTCAAATTTTATGTAATTTATGAGTTTTTATTATGACTAGTACTCTTTCTATTATTACATTATTTGGTCCTCTTTTTAACAATAACTCCTTACACACTTTTATTACTGAGATAATATTTATAATACACAAAAATGTTATTGTTTTAATATTAAGATAATAATCTATTATTATATAAAGGTCGTTATTTGTAATAATCGATGACTGACGTCAACGAGATATTTTCAAAAAATTATATGAAATCTTGTAATATCAATGTTCGATTGGTGGACCTGAGTTTTCCTGTTAAAAGTGTAAACCTGTGTACTTGGTATTGGCAAAAACGCCACTTAGCTGGCAACAGAAAGAATACAGCCATCATCAGGATCGGTTCAATCTTAGAAATGCTCTAGGAAGTACGGCGCAGGCGAGGAATTTACGGAGACTGGCAGAGAACACAACATCAACGGAGGATTTGACAGAACAGCTGGCAAATCTAGCAGTCCGAATTCCATCTGGGAGATCAGCCGACTGTCCAGGTTAGTGGTTATCTGTCTTTACTGGAGTGACAAGATACTTATACCTATTATTTATTTCGTATTCCCGTTCGTATGAGTTTTTCAAAAGTAAAAATATAATAAAAGATGTGCAGCTACACAACTAGTACGGAATAAATAATAATAAAACGAAAATTATTTTAAAAGAAAAAAAATTGAAAATTAAGCAAAAAAAAAAACCATAAAAATGTAGGTTTAACACAGAATGGCCCAGTATCAAAACCAATCACACTTTTGACCCAGGACAGCATCAAAACATCACTCTTGTATTGACATGAAGTCTTCATGTGGGTGCATTCTTATAAAAAATAGTATATGGAACAGCGCTGACGACCTGATACTTCACGCGGGAACGTGGTATACAATCAGTTCAATTAAATTAAGGGAGTCCAGCATGCTATTTACTATTTTAAATAAAAATAATAATTCACTTAAAGTTCTTCTACACGATAAGTTAATTAAATTAAGAGTCTTCATTAGAAAATCATAATTCATTTATTTAACGGGTATACAAAGTTTAAAGTTGACAAGCCTTAAAAATTTATATTAAACCCTTTCTAATTTTAATTCTTGCACTTTCAATAATGGAGACCACATTGTTGAGTTGTATTCTACATATCAATAGGAAATCCTGGACCTAGGATTTAACGCTATCGAAGGAGTTTTACACGCATAATCTATATTTTCTCTGCGTTTATATTTAGTTGCTCACCGGTGAGCGTCCAACCCCCCACTATTATTAAAACCCTCAGTAGTGATCCTTTGGGTGCTTAGACTACAAACCAAACATCTCGTATTATTTTTAAAATCTACAGATCTGCTCTACAATACAATCTATTTCATTTGAACACTTTTGTACTTAAACGTTTCTAAAGTTAATCGGCAACGGAATCGAAATGGCTCACTGACAGCTGTTTAAGATTAGTGTGTTTAACATTTTTTCTTAAAATGGATAATATTTAGCTGCGAGTAAATTTTATTTTCACACGCTTTACACGAAAAAGAAATATCGGAAAATTTTCGGTCACGTTAAAAAGTTAAGTTTATACACGGACGGCAAGATGTTGAAGACAACCCTCGTAGTGGAACACTGTCACCTGTAGCAATTTCAGACTTCCACCTCTTCTCTGACCTAAAAAAATTAGGCAAAAAAAAACCGAAATATGCTGTCCTAGCAGTACTTTAAAGACTTTAACAAATATTTCTTTCAAAACGGAATTGAATCATTGTTGGAAAAGTACTTTAGTTTCTAGAAGATTATATGAAAAAATAAATAAAAATTCCAACTATATTTCAGGGAGTAATTTTTGTCAACTCAATTTTTTTTACTGGTCAGTCTCTTAGGAGAACTTAATGTGATTTACAAACTTAGCCAAATTCAATATCACCATTTAAATAGTGGAAGACAGGCTTATCTTTATGAAAGTTGTCAGAGAGACCACATTTTCGCTTTATCAAATAGTGGATTTTACCAAATTTGAAAAATTACCTCCTGTTTTAGCATTTTATCAATGTGAATTATATTTATTTTATTTGTACGTTAATAAATTAATAATTGTATGTTACAGTTACTTTCATCGAAAAGCTCGAGAACTTAAATTTAGTCCGCCGAGTTTTCCCCTTGAAATAATATTATCTTCCTAAATTTGAAGATCCGCTCGAGCATAAAATCGTGTAAGCTTTTCAATAAAGTCTCCGTTAAATTTTGCAACCAATTCAGAAATCGATCGAATGAATCATTATAAGATTTGGCGAAGGCATTATTTGATAGACTGGAAAATTGTCGTCAGATTTCGCCCGGATGTGTTTTAAACCATTATAAACCTGAGACAAATTGGATACCGCTCCATTAACCCCTCGGTAGGTCGAACCATCCCTCATCGTCCCCTAGTCCCCGACCCATTCATATTCATTATCTCTTGTTGCTACTCGCTACCGCTCCAGAGTAAGTAGACACCTCGCATGACGAGACCGCAAATCGAATTCTGATTGAATCCGTGTCAGGTAGGCGGGCATTGAAAAGCCAAATTTTAACGGAAAATTGTACCTGGGTATTTTATACATATAAATTAATATTAAATGAGATGTTCCGGATGGTATTTACATAATTTATGAAACAATTACGCATCAAACAAAGTTATTTATTTTGTAGCGCTTTTGAAAGATGATTTAATAAAGGTAATTATTTCTAGATTCAGTTATGTTCTGGAAAAATTCGTGCTCTGAATATTCGTCGCGGAAATTACAAAAGCTTCGTAAAAATACGGGCGTGCGAGCTTGGGCGATTAAAGATTTTTAGATTAGGTCGAGGCATACGTTTGTAGCGGCTCTGTCATTTGAATTCCATTTCAATTTGTAGAACGTTTGTGCTAATTGTTGACGAAATAAAATGAAATGTCACGTATTAAAAAAAATACATTTCCGACATATTCTTTTGTTTAAATTTAATCGACGAGTTAAAACATGAATACTATTAATAACACTACTATTAATTGTTTTCGAGAAATGAAACCATCCCTTCTGAGATTTAATGCCAATAACTCTGTCACCCTGAGAACTCATGTTGGTATCGACTGATTTTTTAGCAAGACAATGCCCGTCCGCATACTGGAGCTTTATTTCACGCCCGTCCTGTGGGAATGCACAAACCTCATGTGAATGAAATGAAGTTGTTTGAAGCTCAAGCATGCCAGGTTGTGTAGTCGTATGATGTGCACGTTTTCAATCAAGCTCTCAATATTCAACAATATAAAAAGATTTTAAGGAAGACCGGATGAACCAAAACCCAGGGCAGAAGATCATAGCGCTTGCGCACAAGGAGAGACGAGATCAAAAAAAAAACAAAGAGAAGAAAATAAAATATTGAGAAACAAACATGTTCTGAGTAATGGAACCTTAATCATCCTTAATATACCGTGACGATATATCTCTCCTGGTCAACAGAATCAGTATAAAAAAATCTTCCTCTTTTCGTAGGCGTATATTCGTAGATACGTAATACCATAGGTGCGTTAAGACCGTAGATGTCCACCTGCTGTAGGGCACCAATGTGATAAATCGTAGTCCGTCGTAGTACTCGCCGCCCGTATGATACCGTATTTTACATGTTCGTATTACAAATATGACTTAACCAAAAATAGTTAATGCAACACGTTTACTATAAATACGATGTTTATATTATACACGTTTATGTAAATATTATAGAAGGTAGACCTGCGTTATTAAATGGCTAGGGAAGGTATAAATTACATAATGACCCTCTGACTCACCCTCGCGTTGTGTATTTTTAAATAAAATTAAAGGTTTCCCAACAATGCAATTTAACGCCTGAAAAATATGATAATGTTTGTAATCTATAAATATGATAATGCTCGGTTCTATATTCATCAGCTAAACCCTTTTGAATATTTGCAAAACAAATAACTTTGAGTTATAATAAAAATATATAACACATTACAAAGAACGTGTACGAAGTTATACAGTGGTAGAAATGTATCAGTGAATTCGCTCAGGGCCGGTTATGTGATCAGTAGTCACTTTTTACTATAGTAAAAAAAATATTAAAGTAAAAAAATTTGCGAAAACGGGTTGTTTGATTGTTAGTAAAAAAATATTTACTTTTCTATGGATAAACGCATTTTGCGATATCCGATAGTAAAAACAAGAATCGTTGACGGCGGACTTTTCACGGCTGTTCCAAAAGTCATCTGAGTCATTGATACTTTTAAAGATGCACTATACGATAATTAATCGTTCAATATACCGTAATTTTAGTGATGAGAGTTTGTCCGATGATGATCCCGTTGTTTAATATACATTACACATAATACGAAAAAAATTTACCACCAACGTGACAGATATCGAAAGCCTGGGCGGAAAATTTTTTAGATAATGTATAAAATAAAGTATGTTTTATGATTATTTATCGTTCCTGTAAACATCTCTCATCTCATCTATGCTTTGACAGTAGTAAATTGGATGTATGAACAGCCCGCAAAGGATTTTTATTACGAACGTCAGTAAAAAGTTACTATAGTAAAAAGTTACCAAAGTAAAAAGTCGATCACATAACCGGCCCTTACTTAACCGAGGATCTATCTGAACGGCTGCTTATCTTGAAGAGTAAAATATACACGAAATATTCCGCTACAAATTAGACTATTCTTTCACACACAAATAAGCTTCATACTCAGATTATTGTATTGGATATTAATAGTGACGAAACGTCTAACACCCCGTTCTCCCCTATATCGGGACATGTTATTTTTACCAACAAGGCATCTCGCTAGATGTAACCCTGTACCCACGCTTTCAAAGAGTTGGATATAATTGAGTCAAACCTTCACCTTCGCTAGCCACAAAGAAGCTCTTAAAATCAATCACCTCTACGTTGGTCCACTCTTTGGGGATAATGCACGCGTGCGATCAATAAATTCCACACAATTATGAAACGATTTTAATCTCGATTTTGGATAAAAGACATTAGATACTCCTTGTCGATCAAGCCCAGGCAAGTCAAGTCACTTGAGCACTAGAAAACTATATTGGCTTCATATTCTACCTTGTTCGTACAGTCGTAAGGTCCATTTTTAAATACTAAACTGTCATGTCATGTTAGTATGGAACACTACCTCTCCGACATGAACAATTACACTGTCGGAACATGTCGGATCCACACAATAATGCAACTCGTTTTCTTTTATTTGTTTACGAATTTACATTTACCCGAATTGCGTGGAATATCTTTATTACACAAGATATATATTTATTGATTTACAAAAAGGAACAATGTTATTTAGAAATTTGTTCACCTGCCTTTTCCCCAAATTTCGCCTCAGTCAAATTGCAATAATTTTTATACATGAAAATCTATAATTATCTGAAGAAATACACTTATTATGATGATTGTTCTGCTACTTAACAGTTAACAGACATTTCTGCGTTGAAAACTATGCACAAAACGTTAGTTGCGTATCGCACAAACAAAATCGTTTACTAATAATGGCACAAAAAAATATGTACGCACTCGATTGCGACCAAACTCGGACGGATGATTTATAAGACTTCTAATATATCAAACAATGGTAAAAACGTACAGTGTTGCCACCTCGGCAGAAAAACGCGATATACGATCTCTTTGTTACCTCAAGATCCATACAAGTTACCTCAAGATTCTCTGAAGTGAAGGTAAGGGATTGTACTATGACAAATAAAACTAACTTGATAGTGTACAAACGAGGACGTCTATTTGAGTGATTTGAATCATATGTCGTTTCACAGTTTTGACGTTCAGAAAGTTGTATATTGTTTTTTAAACAAATGAAAAATTGTCTCGAAGCAGTTGCACAACTTTGCGTTTACTGACAAGAACTGCTGTCGAAGTCGTAACAGAAAAATGTGTCAACTCCATCTCGTTACGTAAACTTCGCACAGTTTGGGAATATTCTCTATCGGAGTTCTCCCGACACATCCGAAACTTCACCCGGAGGGTTGCATAAACATTTTTCTCCGAGCGTTACTTAACCTTTATCACGCCGTGATAGAAATACCCGTACGCGAACATAATATGAAACTTGTGTTACCATAAGGAATTTTAAGCATTTCAAATTAGAATAAAGTTATTTACTAGCTTAAATGCTTTTAATGTCGTACATTTACTGTAAATATTGAGCCTTAAAGTTAAAAAATAATAAATACAATAATATAATTCGAAGCATCGATCAATTCTCACAAAATATAACCTTGTCCTTACATTAGCATAACAATACAAATTAAATTGATCAATTAGAAAGATATACAGAAAAAGTCCATATATCGAAAAAATATCGGGATGTTATGTTCTAAAATTGATACTTCACAAAAAAAGTGTTTTCATTAAAAACTATATTAGCATATTTGTTATTATTTTTACAATAAAATTAATGTGTAATTTCTTTCTGTATGTAAATCTAGTATATTAATTTTAGATAGGATTAAATTAAAAATATTTTTTTAAGGAGAACATATTTTAGCGATTCAAACCTGGACTTTTTCCTATCCGGAGAAATTCGTTAATCAATTCCGCCACACGTGCATTTAAAATTAATACATCTTACGAACTAAATCATTCATTCACCGGTCATACAAATACCATAATGAGAAATTAACAGAAATGGACTTTTTCAACATTAGCCTTACTACGTTTAAAGAGTTATTTTTATGAACTACCACAATCTCAATTTTGACGAATTATTCTACCTATAAACACATCCTCCCCTCTTACCCTCCCTTTACCGCAACAATAGTTGCAACCTCCCCTCCCTTTCTCCCACCTTTTTTTTCTTATCTTCTCCACCTAAACATACTAATGTTTCTAAACATTTTGGTGGATTTTCATAAATAGTATTACGTGTTAAATGTATATTATGTTAGTTCTATTATGTTTACCCTGTCAAAATCTCTTAATACATTCAAATTAAAAATATTCCATTTTTAAATACATTTAACTTTATATTATTATGAATCCCAAATATCTTTGACTAATAATACATGCTAGGAGACGCTAGTTCAATCCCCTAGAATTAAATCAATCCATTATTTTAGTAGAATTTGCTTCCACTAGTCTTTCTAAGCATAAATGTTTTTATAGCATTAGTTAAAATGCTAATATTATATTGAGCGTATTTATATAAATATTACAGAAGGTAGATCTAAATCAATACATGGCTAGGAAAGGGTTAAACTAGACCAAGGGCGCGATAGTAATTCAGATCATTGCGATTCGGGATATAAATAGTGGCAAATAAGGGCGTCTCGGGAGGGCCACGGGGCGAAGCCCTTCTGCGGCGGGAAGGGGGTTGCCACGGAGGAAGGGGGGCCTAATTGGCGCCAAATTGCAGATATAAATTAATTTGTTAACCGCTCGCTTTCTTCCGATACGGCCATTAGGGGTAGAATTAGTGGTTAATGGTTGATACAAAATGTGATTTGATTGAAATGCTATCACAGCTGGGGATCTTCTGAAATGTGCCTGTTTTATTAATTTTTAACCTTCCCATTACAGTGACAAACTAAGTTACTCCAAAATAATTATTTCATATAATCAGATAACAGATATGCGTTAGAAAATAAATATTTTTCAATTCATTACGAGTACTAGATTAAAGCTAGTCAATATTGACGGGGAAAAATTGTATTTTTAGTTTGACATGGAATAGTTGTCGGTTTTAAAAATGTATTTTGGCGTAGACATTAGTTTAATGTTCTGTTCGTCCGGTGAAATAATTTGAATCGAATCGTAACTGTGAATAAAGTGGGTAAAATATAAATATACTTAATGTAATACCTTCTATTCTTCTCTATTATTATATTATGTCAATCTTCTCTAAATAAATAGTTGCCGATATCCGTAACGATTTATCTCAACTAAATGCCGCGAGATATTGAACTTAGGCAGTATTTGGAGTAGTAAATATTCCGACTGCCCCATTAGCTGTTCTCTTGTCAAATAGATTTAAAGTTATGCAGCCATTGACCGCATTAACAATTGCCGCGCGAAGGTTTTCAGGCTCGCGGCCGGATTCGCGGGCTGCGCGGCGCCCGCCTCGCGTGCCCCGCGGTCGTGACGCGGCCCCGCGCTTTACTCTGATTCCCGAGTTACCGAAAAATGCAAAGTGTGATCAGTAGTCACTTTTTACTATAGTCTAAAAAGTTACTAAAGTAAAAAAAAAATACGAAAACGGGTTGTTTGATCGTTTACGTCTCGAAAGTACATTCCGTAGTAAACTCGTTTTACTCTCCGATATCCGATAGTAAGAACGAGAATCGACGGTTAAATATAGCGAACCCTTTACAGCCGTTTCAAAAATCATCTGTGACATTGTGTGACCGACGCGAGTCGCCGATCACAAGTGGTGAATGATGATGGAATCGGACCGGATGGGTATATAGGAAGTAGGGAATCGGAATGAGGGAATGGATGAGGGACGAGAGATGAGGGAATGGAAATAAGGTACCGTCAATAACGTGGCAGGAAATCGAAGGATACCCTCTGCTCACTTGGTTGATGACGCCGTCTCGATGATCTTCCGGAAGTTCTCCCAATATTCGAAATTGCCACAGAACAAAAGAACTCTGATGAATTTCACGTTCACACATAAAAAAAACTCAGCAGTCAGTACTTCAGAAGTGATCCAGTACTACTGATCACTATGAGGATGACAGTTCTTCTCTAGTCTATCAAAATAATAATCGAGCCAAAGGAACAATGTGTACTGGTTTGGTTAGGAACAAACTAAAAACTGGTAACAATAATTATTTAAGATCAAGTATGAAAGTATATGTGTTCACATGTATATAAAAAATATAATTAATTACGAATACGAAACACATTGATACCTTGAAAGTAGCAGTTTACGACAATTAATCATTCAATATCCCGCTATTTTAGTATTGAGAATTCGTTTGATGATTATTTCGTTGTTTAATATACATTAGCAAATAAGCTGAAAAAATTTCGTCACTGAAATGACAGGTCTCAAACTATAAAGCTATAGACAAAGCAGAAAGTACAACGCATTTCATGATTATTCGCCTTGCCACACTGAGAGGCGAAATTGTCTTTGAGCATCATTGACGGTAGTAAATTTGATGTATCAAAACCCGTAAAGGATTTTTCCTACGGGCTTTAGTAAAAAGTTACTACTGATCACACGACCGGCCCTAAGTGCGGCGGACGTGGATCAGGGCCTTTCGGAAAATCACCGACACTCGGAAGAGAGCGCGACCAGGGCGAGACCAGCCTAGCCTTTCCCCTTTTCCGTGTTTTCATTTCGCCATTTAATGGCGAAAGCTCTTATTTAAATTGGTCGTCGTTAAAATTGTGCCTAAATATTAATAATTCTGAAAGTAACTTTTATTTTGATTAAGCGTATTTCCAGAAAATCTTTAAAAATAAATTTACGTCTGTCATTTAGAAATGCTAACATTTTCTCTCGTGACTCGAACCTGGAACATTATCTTGCCTAGAATGAGTTACAAATTTCACTATGTTAACCGTGATTTTTTTGTTTATGTTTTTCGAAGTGATTTATTTAATATGTTTTAATAATTATCATAAAAATGTAAATTTATTTAAATAATGCTTTATATGATAATAGAGATTCTCAAAAGGGAACCCCTACTTGTACATATTAAAAAAATCCCTATTGAGGTAGCTTGGATGCGTCTTGCGAATGCCAATGATTACTATTTACTTATGAAGGATTCTTCATTATTGCAGTTTCTTTCTGCATCATATGATGGAAACACTCGTTAGTTGGTACAAAATTTAAGTCGTTTAGATTATCTAATGGGTTAAATTTGGACATGGACACGTCTTGCAAATGCCAAAAGAGCGATTGCTATAACGTAGCTTCTTGGTGCTTCAACTTTGCTGGTGGGTCGCTCCGGACTAAGATGGGATAAACAGTAAGAAAGACTTTATGATGAAAGATTGCGCCACCAAGTAATGAAACAGTGCAAGAGCCCGAACCTTGTAAGGACTTTGAGCCTCCAACCCTCCTAAAATAGAGAGATGAAAATGATAATGATGACGCATTTCATAAACAAAAAATGTGCTCAATACCCCAATTGGTCAAGCATGGAAGAATAAAAGGCCGACGGGGTGTATTTTATCTTGGTTAACTATTGTATAAATGAAACCCCTACGGGACCTATTCTATAGCGAAACAGTTATGGGAATTATTCACTCCCGGTTCGATTCCACTCAGAAACAAAGTTTTTAATTATCAAAGGTTTTAAAGTTTAAATAGATTATCAACTATTCCGTCAGTTAAATTATACCCTCTTTGGGTAATAAGACAATTCTTAGGGTAATAATGGTCGTCCTTTTAGATTTCCATCAGATCTTCTATTTAAAGAGTACAATGTTCTAGACGTAAGACTAATCTATATTTTGAGACTCGTACAATATTTCCATTCAAACAACTCATCCCCAGCAATAAATTATGGTCACAACACAAAACAACGAATAAACCAGTTCCGAGCGCAATAACGACATTCATTCAACTTTTCTACGTGGTTTTAACTCCGAAACTGTACAACACACTTAACACCAACTGGAAAACGATCACTTACAAAAAAATTATATGTACTCAGTATATGATTCAATCGGGTTAAAATCAGTCACAAACATCGCTGTCCAACATTTTACTTAATCGCACAATTCAATACACTGATAATTCACTGTAGATTTGCAACTCATTCACTACATTTTTTATTATCTCTTTTTCTTTTTTATCTCTATTGACTAACCTTTTAATTAAATAACTCTACAACAGAAAAAAAAAACCTGGCTACTTTAACACAAACAGCAGTCTAGCAAAGTTTTTTTAAAAACAACTGTTGATTTCAATACAAATATAATGTATGAGTTAATATCGATATTTATATAAAATAAGATCTTTTATTTTTTATTTATTATCTTAGTTTAATAACCACAATTGAGTTTAAAAAACATCTACCGGTTTCGGAAAACACCTTTTCCTTCTTCAGGATATGTCAAAACTAACTAAAAATATAGCATTGTTTTTCTATTTATCCAGAATCTATTTTTAAATTTTTAAAAAATTTTTAAAAACAACAATTATTTAAAAAGTTAATTTAGTACCTAACTCAAATTGCTGTTCAATACAAATTTAGTCGAATAATTTTTAGTTAGTTTTGACATATCCTGAAGAAGGAAAAGGTGTTTTCCGAAACCGGTAGATGTTTTTTAAACTCAATTGTGGTTATTAAACTAAGATAATAAATAAAAAATATGAATCTTAACCACCAAGTTAATATTGCTAATTTTAAAAGTATTAAAATAAGATCTATAATAATACAGTGTGAAGTAATGTGTATTTATGTAAATGTTAGGAAATTGATCAGGTTAGAACTTGTGAATAAGTAAAATGTCGGAAAACATAATTATTTTTAAGTCCTTTTAGCTATTTTAAAGTAGCTAGAACAATGCTGCATATATCAGAGGTGGATTTCTACTCCATCTCACATAATAAACTACTAGTGTTATAAGTTAATCATGTTTTATTATAATATTCTATATTCACCTATGTTACAACAAAAACATGTGCACATATCAAATAATTGTTAAAATTTCATCTAATTTCTTCATTAGATATTTATAAAATACAGCGTATGCATCAATACAAGATGAATCAAAGGAAGGAAGTAAGGTAGGAAGGAAAAAAAATAACAAATATGTTGTCGATTTTGAGAAATTACGAAATTTATAATTTTTATAAAGGGATTTACCACTATACCATTTATAGAGGTGTTTGAAACTCAGCACGTGTACTTTACATGTGTTTTTCACTCACATTACTAATATTATTTAGTATAAGCCAGTGGCACATCACTAAAAACAATTGTTTCATTACTGATTTTTTTATTGTATTATTTACAAATTAAACTTTGTGATTTATTATGTTCATAAATAATATTTTCCGAAACCGGTTGGTGTTTTAAAATCACTCATTAGGTGGTTATTATAAACATAGTTAAATAATCTATAAAAATAAACCATTACTGATTGACCAAGTACTCTTTTAAAGAAGTTTTTTGACGAAACTTTAATTTGTTTTTGTTTTTTCTTTGACTTGTATTATTATTTGTGGTAAAATATTTGAACCAACCATTTGAGCAACTATACATTTTTCCTAGTAAAACTGCATTCAAATATACAGTTTCTTAATTTTTGATTATAGAGGGCTTTGGAAACAAACGACTAGCATACAAATTGAGAAACTATATTTTGACAGCCTAAGATCAATACAGTTTGCAACTATTTTCAAAATGACGCAACAGAAATACTTTATTTTTATTAACGTTGCCAACGAATTCTACCATTCGTTAATACTTATAATATTATATAATATATTAATTTGAAAAGCATCAGAGAATAATATTCCTTCAGAATTAATAAAAAACTTAATCAATTTAAAAAAAAAGTATTTTCATAAAAATAAACCCTTTTAAGATGCTTATAATAACCATTCTAGTAAAAAAAATGTTTGACGTAATTACCAAACTTTGCATTAATTACTGTAAATTTCTGGACTACTTTGTAATTCTTAACTTCAATGAAAGCCATATCTTAGATAATTTACCATCGTTGATCAGCTAACCTGTCTAACGTCTGAAGTCTAACGAAGAAGGTCCCATCCCCTCGGGCGGCCCTCAGCCCTTGCTGACCCCGTATTCTCGTGATTTAATGCCTATTTGACCTTTTACTCTATTTTCCCTGGATAAGTAGTCTGTATGATTCTCCTAATTTAAGTTTATTAGGCAACTCGGGTTCGTGACAATGGGTGAAGCTTATTAATAGGCGCATCAAAATGTCAAGGCTCTCCTCTGGGACAAGGGTTGACGGGTACATTTACGGGGTAAAAAATCAACCGAAACGTTGTTAAAATAACTTTTTTTACTATGATAATAACGCCTCGAGCGAGAGGGTGATCTCCTAAAAAATGGACAACATTGCTCTAAAGGATATGGAAGCATGACTCCATCTAGAGTCAGACAATCTAATTTTCACTACACGACGAGCGGCGTATGGTGAAAGTTATGCCAGCTAATGGAGGAAGATTTCCAGGCACTGTTTACACCGGTCATCCCTCGCAATGCAAGATATCTTTAATCTGGTTTGGTCAGTTGTAACTTTTCTGAATAAACCATGTGATGTAAGTACCTTTTACTCATTTTTACGATTTCTCTATGCTTGAATCATACTGAATATTTAAAAATTTAAACACTATAGTTATCGAAAGCACTCCATCATGCAAGATCACATCTCCCATTGGTAACTTTCTGATGCTTCATCATCATACTCACATTAATTCTCGGATGCAACAGAAAACCAGGAACAGTATATAAAGATGACGCCTAGCAATAGGTTGCGAGACAATGTGAAATACTTATTCTACTTCTTCCACCGCTCTACATCCCAAGGTGGGATTTGACCTCCTACGCAAGTTCTCTCTGCTGACTTCTATCCGTGGAGATTCTTTTCCAGTTCCTGGACCCTCTCATCCTGCTGCAGTCCTCCTTCATACAATCAGCCCACCTCTACCTTGGCCTGCCTCTAGGTCACTTCCACCGGAGTATCCACTTGGTCATGATCTTTGGTGCCCTGTTAACTGGCATTCTTTCGACACGGCCAGCCCTTCGTAGTCTCACAGGGTCTATAAAATCTTAATCCAAATTTACAAGCTCATAATTCATTTTTATTCTGTAAGTTCAATTTTCTTGTGTAGGTCTATAGATAATTAATATGTTACCCTCAAAGACTGCTAATTTGTTTTGACACCTCGTTTCATATCCATAAGTATCCACTTGTTTTGCATATCAGCAGTTTACTTTGACGACTTAGTAGTACACAGTAGAAGCTTCTATTATGAGACAATGTAAAATACTACAATCGCAATACTGGAGAGCTAAGGAAGGACACGTTGGGCATATTGCAAAAAGGGGAAGTGACCACGGAGAAGCAAAATGTGGTAGAATAACGAGGTAGACATTAGTCATCAACAATATGAAGAAAAAATGTCTAACGTCTTCTTACATGTCGTCCAAGACTCAGAAGAATGCGATTAGACCACGTTTGGACATGAGCTCACGAACAAAAGAAAAATAATAACTTTTTAATTTTCAGGACAGGAAGGACTGTGAACATATCATTGATTCAGCACCACACGCGAACGGCGCATATTCGGCCTGAAATCTCGACATCGTAATCTGATCGTATTGTATTACGCTTAACTGAATAAGCATTCCACTTCTGTGTCGGGGAACTCCACTACGATAATTTATTATAAAGGTAATCTGGTATAAACTAATTTGCTGGCGATATCCTAATCAAACTCTGCCGGCATATTTGTAAGATAAAAGATATCTTAAATATATTAAAATAATTTTGATCGAATCAAAGAGCCGAAAGTATGTTGGAAACTTTGACTGCCTCAATATTTTAATATCGCACCCCCACAAATATTTTATTTTAACTAAATTAGAATCGTTTAAGTCTTTTTTTTTTTGGCTATTAATCTTTCACTAATAAGATATTATTAAAAATATTTTTTTTAATTCATTCTTTAATTTGACATTGTTTTAATGTTTTCTAAAATATTAAAGCAATATCAAATTTTAGTTACTTTATTTGACATCTTGATGAAGGAAATTGTATTTTCCGAAACCGGTTGGTTTATTAAATTCTTAAAAGTGGTTAAAAACAAAATTAACAAAAAAAATTTTTTTTTTGTTAACTTTGTTTTATTAATCACTTATTGGTTTCGAAAAATACTATTTTCTTCTTCAGGATGTCAATACTAACTAAAAACATATGTTATTATTTCTTTAACAGAATCTATTTTTAAAAACCAACAATTATTCAAAAAATAAATTTAGTACCTAACTCAAATAAATATAATCATCATAAATTTAATACTTAACTCAAATAAATATAATCATCATAAATTTAGTACCTAACTCAAATAAATATAATCATATATAATCAACTTAATACAAATTTACTCGAATAATTTTTAGGAAAAAATTTTAGTATTCCCATACTAAAATTAAATTAAAATGAATTCGAAGTTATATTTAGTTGGTTGCTTATAATTTTTTGATTAGTTTTACACGCTTTATTTATCTCCAACGATTCCAAATTATTTAATTTATGACCAACACCATTTATATGCAAAATTGACAATCCCATTTTTTTATCAAAACCATGATCATTTTCTATCAAATGATTAGAAAATTCTGAAAACCCACTATTGTTCAAACATCTCAAATGCACCTTTACTCTTGTATTAAAATTTTTACCCGTTTTACCAATATAAAATTCAGCACAATCCTTGCAACTAAGTTTATAGACACCAGAATTGTTAAATTTATCATCATCTTGTTTTATCATCAATTTTATCATATCATATATTTTATCATCAATTTTATCATATCATATATTTTATCATCAATTTTATCATATCATATATTTTATCATATCATATATTTTATCATCAATTTTATCATATCATATATTTTATCATCAATTTATTATCATCTTTAGAATTTATGAGTAAATTTCCTATTCAATTATTTATATAAAATACCGGTCTAATGTTTCATGATAGGTGTTTAGATATTTAATTCCAAAAGTTATTTATGTATAAAATCCTACGCCAATAATCATTATTACCATTATTTTTTATCTGTGATTTATATCAAAATTGATTATTATATTATTTTAATTTATTTTTTTAAATAGTGTATATTAAACCTGTAATATACCTGTTATTAACTGCTATTTTTTTTTATTGTATTCAATTCAGTATTGAAATTGAATGTTGACATAGGAATATTGACTAAACGATGTATCATGAAGTGGAACCCTGAATTTTTATGTGATAATGGATGATCAGATTCACTATATATGATAAAGTCTGTAAAAGTTGGTTTTCTAAAAAACTTTAATTCAATTTTATTATTATTTTTAATCAATGTTAGATCAAAAAAATTTAGGGTCGAATTATTTTCCGTTTCTAATTTAAATTGTATTTTATTAATAAATAAATTGATAAAATTTAAAAATGTAGTTAGTTGACATTGTGAACCTGACCAAATATATAATATATCATCCACATACCTTTTCCACAACAATACATTTTTTAACAAAGGAGAATCACAATCAAAAATATTCCTCTCCAAATTGTCTACAAAAATATCTGCTATCAGTGGACTTGTGGATGCTTCCATGGAAGATCCTCTGTGTGATTATACATTATATTATTAAATTGAAAATAATTTTGGTTCGTACAAAGGTTTAACAAACGATAGATCTTTTACCAAATTAGATGAATTTAGTAAATCAGATGAATTAGATGAATCAGGTAAATTAGATGAATTTAGTAAATCAGAAGTTTAAATTTTAATTTCATTAATAGGTACACAAAAAAGGTAAACAAATTAACAATATCAAAAGATAAAAGTTTATCATTGTTGGGAAGATCCATGTCCTTTAATTATAATTTCAAAAGTATTATAAATAATTTACATTTAAGTGAATAATGTATATATTCAATTGAAATTAAATACTAAAACAGCGACTTAATTAGAACTGCAGTTGTGAATAATTCTTGGTTAGAATTATTCAAACGTATAATATTTCTAGGCTAAGATTACTTCTGCATACTATATTTTTGCATTTATCTTATGGAATTGTGGAATGTATCGCTTTCATGCGTTATTTAATTTTCTTTCTGGCAATAAATGCTTGATGCATTATTAAAGCAGAGTGATAAAAGATATTTTCTGCATTAGAAAATAGATTCTTCATCTGCTATTTTCCGCGAAGCAGCCATAATAGCCACCCGCAGATCTGAGACCCTCAGACCGATAGCCGATTACTTTTCTGCTAGTCTTTGAACAAATTTCTTTAAAAAAAATCACCCAGAACTGCTTCACATCACTTTTGTACAATCACATCACCATTGTACAATCACACATGCTCCTGGAAACATTTCATTATCCGTTTGTAATTTGAACATTAGCGAGGAACGCCTCTTCAGGTGGTCGTGCCTTGCTGAGCGAAAAAATTTTCATTTTATCTAGACTGATCCTTCTACCCTGGAGTGCGTTCTCAACGAAAACTTTATTTTTGCACTTTATCGTGGCGGGGGCATCTCTCGAGTGGCGGTTAGCACGGCAGGGTGCGTGCGGCCAGCCCATCAGCGCCAGGAACGTCGTGAGCCGAATTACTTAACTTGCACTGTGAACTTCTTCTTTAACTTTAGAATATTTTTTCATTAAACCTCGCGCACAGCTGACCGACGCAAATGTAATGACTGTTGAATGAATTGCGCGGTATTTCGTTTTAATTTTCTACACGTGATTTTATCTCGGACGAGGGGTAGTATTAATTTGACAACGGCACGCGCGTAAAAAATGCGAGTTGTTTAAAAAATGTGGGAAGAAATACTCGGGTATCGGGGGTAGTTTAGTTAGGAAAAGTGAAGAATAGTTCTCAACCCTTATTTAGAAGCAAAATGAATTGACTGTAATGTTTCACCGGTTAGAATTAGCTAAATAAGATTATACTCCATCAGATTAATTGCAATTTCAGAACATTTATTATATTAAAACCAATTAATGAATTAGAAAGTTACACAGAATAAAATCTATCTATCGTACAAATATTCGATTACTACTAGGATATGAGCCCGGAAGTAATCAAACCATTTCGCCACGTTAACCGTTTATGTTTCCGACAAATTTTAGATTAAATTAAATAACTTTTAATCAATTTGAAAAATATACAGATGAAATTAATTTATCGAAAAAATATTTTTGCCGTCACCGGGATTCAAACCTGTTGTGTTTTCCTTAAAAATATATAAGATGTATTAATGTTTCTAAATGTAATAAAATGGATTAATTAATTTAATTCTGCCGCCTCCTATCGGATTTTACTCAAAGATATTTAAGATTGTCCGTAATATAAAGAGGATTGCTTATAAATTGAAAAACAGATGTATTAATTTGTAAAAGATGTAAAATTTAGGTAGATACTTAAATGCATTGTTAACTTACTATGTTGATGTGGCGTTATGGTCGACGCATTTCCCCAGATAGGAAAAGTTCCTGGTTTAAATTGATTGATTAATTGATAGTATCTGTATATTTTTCAAATTGATTCAATTTGTTTTAATATTTACCACAGAACTATGTTCTGAATAACTGTAACTTTAATTACAATAATAATGTGTTTTCTTTAAAAAAATAAATAAGACTTGCAGATAAGCTGCCGATTACTTCCTGCCAGGCCCTACGGGCGACTATAGTAGCACTTACGTGGTCAATAATGACCGTTGCACGGTCAGTGTCTCATCGGAATCTATATTACGATAGTAAAGCTCTACCCAAAACGAATTACACGTAATCTTGATGTAATTAAAATTATTCCCGTAGAATCTGTTTTTCAATAATAAAACTTTCACCAAAACAAACCACACTCCACTTGTGTTCGCGTATAGACAATAATAAACACAAAAATTCTATTTAGAATTGGATGAAAAACATAACCAAAAATCGTTACTTTGACATTTCGGAGAGTGCTTAATTCTATGGTATACCATAGACAGTACCTATAGATAAGCAAAGATGACAGATATCATATGTGTTGATATTTCAGAAAGTGTTTAATTCTATGGTAGGTATATCATAGACAATACAGATTAGAAAAGATGACAGATGTCATGCACGTACATGACATCTGTCATAGTTTTTCTTACTCGTAATAAGGACAATGTACATTTCATTTCATTTCAAATTAACTGTTATTGAATATATATGTAAAGAAAAAACATCAAAGTAATCTGAACTTAGAGATATTATATGAGATATTAAAAACACGTTTTTGCATTGCTCATGGACCTGGCCGTTTAATCAAATATTATATAGCCATAATGACACTGCATTCTAGACGTCCAAAAAGTCATAGAATAGACGGGGAAACGTAATTTTATTATGGATTAGTTTAAATGACCGGTTTATCCGAGATATCAACCAAAATTATACTGCGTCGATGTCTGATGATGCCGCAGAATGAATCCGGAAATAATCAGTAGTGGATTGTGTACAAGGATTGTCTATGATGAGCTGGACACAGAGTGCCATCTATTTAATGAAAGCTAAAGTTTACGCGTACATAGAGTCCGAGGCTGCCGGAACGAATCGAACGCCATATACATGTGTCGGTCCTATCAACCTCAAGAGGCGATCTTAGATCTGATATTTTATTTCGTAAATATTTTCGATATCTTGAAATATGGCAGAGTTACAAATGTTCAAAGTTGAGTATTGCGTTCAAAGTCAACAAGTCGGTATTTGACACTTTGTACTAATATTGGTAGTTACAAAATTCAAAAAGCATGGTAATCTAGATTGTTTTTTTTATTATTTTTAACATTCTACAAAAACTCATTTCTGATATGCTTTACTACTTCATTATAATCAAACAGCAATCACACCAACCACCTCACTGTATTTTTTGCTTCCGTGAAAGCTTCACAGGTGTTTCTTACGTCTCTCTCTAGGTATAACAAGTTTCGAAGAATGTTTCAGAAATCTCATTTTATATATCTTCCTGAAATTTCATTTAAAATTTATTATTATTATTTAAACCTAACTCTTAATCTGGCGTCTATTTTGAAATTCAGCAACATGTTGTATCGTTCTGATTGATACTCTGAGAATTTCATTGAATATTAACTATATTAATTACTTGAGTTTAGTTCGTGTTCCCTATTACGTAATGATTGATTGACTGCGAGATATCTGTTCGAATTATTCATTTTGATTTCGATATTATACATATTTCGTATGGAGTCGAAACGTGAACTCTGTGAATGAAAGAGAGGAACGTTTCTCGAGCTCGCTCGGTGCTTCAAGAAAAGAGAATTAGTATGGTCAAGTTTGCATTGTCAAAGTTTACTAAAATTTGTCTGAACAGCTCCATCTCACGAAACATTAAAGTGTAATCTCTGATACTCTCCATAGCTCTGTGTGGAGTCGAAACATAAAACAGAACACGCGAACGTATCTAAAAAGTTCCAGTTTAGCGAACCTTTGGACATCTTCAGCCCCGATTACGTCTCGTCCCCGAGCCGGAATGACGTGGATACTTCAGGGTCGATGGAGGGCGATTCGTCGTTCAAAACTGAACGTAAATCAAATCATTCTTCTGACACTTTGACAAAGCCAGATTTTACATTTCTTCTCATCAACTTCAAGAGTGGAGATTCCGAACAGATACCAAAGTCATCCAAAAAACGGCCAGCTGAACAGTGGAACGATAATAGCTATTGGAATAATAAAGATTTCGAGAAGAGTCCTTTACTGAACGGAGACTCGAAATCATCTGATATATTTGGAAAAGCGCCCACACCACGAGTGATTCTAAAACTAAAGATTCTAGTTACGACGAAATATTAAATTCAAATGAATACAAAATTAAATCAGATTCGGCATTACCTCCGAGCCAATGTGATGTTGACGTCGCACGGTGACCATGAACTACGAATGCCTCCATTCTTCAGGAACTCCGCACTGAAGAACGTCTCATGCAAAGTAAATCAAAAAATCCTTTTACACTTTGGGCATGTTAACGAACAATAAAATGGATAGACCAAATCTAAGACACGACCGGAGCCTCGCTACAAGTTGCACAAAACAGGGCACAATATAGTGGAGAGTGGAAGCAAGCAGTTTACGCTGTGGAAGCGGAATAGAAGGCATTTACCTACCTCTTGCAAGCCCTTCAATATTATCTGCTTATCTTTGAATTGATTCAGTATTGGTCCTGTTAATTTGAGTAATATCACCTTATATATCAGCTCTCATTGCAGTCTCCTTCCTTTCACCATTATGTTATCACGTGTTAGACCGTAAATCTTAGAAAAAAATTATTTTATATCTAAAGATCTGTAATCTAGTTTCATACTTCTTCTTTTTCGACGGTCCTTCGTTGCGAGGACGACGTCTGCCTTGGTTTATCTGTTACGAGTGCTCGCGTGGCTGAGAAACCCTATCTTCGGACTGCATACTCTATAATATGTTGTACAAGTGGACAAGGGGAATCTGAAAGATCCTCCTCTGTTACCTTTTCAAACGTCTTCTTGACCAAGCGTCATATAGTTTAGTCATTCCATAAATAATGCGGTTATTTTTAATTACATGAACTGAAAGTCTGTGGAGTGGGATAAACTACTAGAATTCTATACTATACTATTCTTAGTATAAGTTTTGAAGACTGCAGTTCGATTTTTAACAGTTATTTTTTCAAAACTACAGTGATGAAAAAATGGAAATGATAAACGGAAAATTCGAGAAATATTAATGCAGTATATGGGGATCGGACAATAAACATAAGCCAGTATCAACGGTGGTTCCAGAAATTCCGAGCCAGAAACTAACCTAACAGAATCAGAAAAGTCGTCAAATTGGGTCAATGGATTCCATCAGTCTCACAAACTTTTAGTCTAATCGCGTGCAGAGAGTGAACGTGTGCTCTTCTTTGCTGTCACGTCTCAGAAATGAACCCTTTTTAGAATCGATGCCCCAACAACCATATACACCTGACATTGCCCCATTTGATTATCATTTATTCCGCAGTCTTCATAATCATTTGGATTGAAAAAATATTAATTCTGTCAGAATACTACTGGAAGAGTATTTTTCGTCACGGACAAGTGAATTTCAGAATAGGGGCTTTGAAAGTTTACCAGAAAGGTGGAAGAGTATTGTAGAAAATAAAGGAGAGTATATTTTAAATTAAAAAAAGACTTTCTTTATATTAATTTTGGAAATAAAATAAGTTTATAAAAACAGCATTGTTTATGGGATGACCTAATAAAACAGTCGATTGTACAGTTTAATCTTTATATTCTGTGAAACAACCTCTATGACAGTAATTTTATTTGAACAAAGTAACAAGTGTTTCCTTATTTTATCCACCTATTTATTTATGATCGAAGAAATTTCGGTAAGAACACCGCACAAATGGGAAGACGCCATCCGAAAATTTTCTGAGAGGCTGCGAATATAGAAAGTCTGGTCACGGGAAAAGTGGAGAAGGGGAAAGCTGCAGAGAATAAATATAATAGTATATACAATGATTACGAATATTAATTTAAAATACATGATTACATAAATCGCAATATGCGACTTTAAAAAGTAGCAGAATTCTGCGTAATTCGTTTGAAACAAGTCCTAAATAATTTAAATCTATAATTTCAGAGGGTTATTTGACATTTCTAGACAGACATGGATAAACGCAGAATCCATGGAGCATTGTGTCAATTATTCATTTCATTTTACCAGTGTTACTGTATTTCACTTTTTATGTACTTTACAAAATATAAATCAGCAAACATTCAATATCGATTTAAATCTTTGAATTAATTTAACATATTACTTCAACATTGGCAAAATTACTTTGTGACCTCATTTTATATTAATAATTATACAAAATACTTTATTTAAACCACTATTTATTAATTATTTTACATGTTTCGATAGCTATAAAAACAAATCTATAAAATGGTGAATAAGTAAGAACTAATATGAAAACAAATTTAAAAGATGACTATTTGCAAAGAGAATTTGGTTATTTATGATATTAAGTTTGCTATTAACATTTTTTCTTATTTCTAAACTTTTAAATTTACCTAACTGTAAACCCTTAATATTTGTATGTATAATTTCTAAGCTCTTGTTAATATCAAATGAACGGTTTGTTTCCAAAAGGTGATTGGAAAATTCTAAATAGTTATTGTTATTTTTAATTTAATTATTAATTTCAGAATACATTGTTTCTTAAAGAAGATACCATAGGTATCGAAACATAAATGTCATTTATTTTTATCAAAATCTGTAATTGAGGGTCTAGTTTTAAACTCAGTAATCTGCATAGTTTGTAAATATACAATTTTAGAATACAAAGTAGTCATTCTTCATTTATTGTCACGAAATATAATAAAAGCTAATTTTACACTTTCCACAAGCCATTATCAGTGTCAGTATCAGGTCAGTGATAATGATAAATCCTCGAACACTTATAATATCCGCGGCGCTCGCAATAAAGCGCAACGCACATTCGGCGACCGGCGTCTGTAGCAAAGCACTAAATGAATAGTAGAAAAGGTCGCACAAAGGACGGCGACGCGACGCCAAAACAGCGCATGTTTATTGTTTATTATTCTTAAAAATTCTATGCATTCCAAATATGCTTTTTTGCTCCGCCGACGTGTTTCAAATCGCGGGGGATATTAGCCCAGGAATAAATAATAATGCTGCGCCTCCCGTGACCCACTTGACTGCGAAAACGTTCCATGGGTAACCATATGTCTAATTCTAAATAATTATTGGTTCAATTATTACGAAAACTTCATACAAAATACACAATACTCGCAGACTTCATACAAACTCCCAGCAAAATTTTCCACGAAAACAACATTAGAAACAGCAGATAATAAAATGTATTAACATTTTTATACACGCTCACTATTGTCTTCTGTTTTATTTTCACCTGTAATGGTGCCGGGATCGATGCCTGATGCTTGTCAAATATTTTTTTAATCGATCCCGTGCTTCACTCGCTAAGCTGGCGCTTTGCCATTTAGCAGAGTGTGGTGCCAAATTATTAAAATTAAAATATTATGTCGATTTTTTTGTATTTAATACATTTTTGATGTGTGTACTTTACTATTTATACATTTTTAACATTATTTTACTACTAATATATTTTTTAATTATAAAATAATTACCCGTGGTGATTTTTGTAACGAGCCAATATTAATTGAAAACTTAAGGTATTTAAATAATGCAATCCAGGATTCGATTTACCGGTAGGGAGAAATTAATGTTAATTATATTTATTTGAACTAAATTAGTGAATACTTTTTACGAACCAGAAAACATGATAGCTAACGTAAATTGAACGGATAAGGCACAAAGAGAAGTAGAAAAAGAACAAGAGTATTACCCACCGACTTCATTATTTCATAGTATTGTTGATATCCACGAAAGACATTTGAGTGTAACATTATTTTTTATTTTTTGAAAAAGGACGGTGATTTAAATGTGACAACCGGCCCCAAACAAATGCTCGGCACGCACTGATGGAAACAGAGTCGCCGATTTTTATGAATGACGTAATAAATTTCCTAACACATTTGGATCTCCATCAACATTGGGTTTTAGTCGTGAAAGAATTTCTGTAAGTGCCGACGAAACACTCGTAATTCAAACTCGACTGTTTTTGTGATGCTTAAATACAATATTATTTAATTTATGCTCATATCCTTTGTGGGTTTTCGATAGGCACATCAGATTTAACACTGTCAAAGATGGTTAAAGACAATCTCGCCTCTCATTGTAGCAAACCAATAATCAATCATAAAATGTGCTCTATTAACTGTTTTATCTGTGGCTTTATTCGCCTCTGCGTTCGAGACCTGTCACTTCGGTGACAACATTTTTTCAGATTATGTGCTAATGCATATTAGACAACGAGATAATAATTGGACCAACTCTCAGCACTAAAATAGTGGTATATTCAACGATTAAATATGACAGATGGCTTTTGAAACAGCTGTGAAGAGTCCGCCATATTTAATCATCAATTCTCGTTTTTAGTATCGGATATCGGAGAGTTTATTACGGGATGTGCCTACTTTCCAGAAATAAATGCTTTATTAACTTTGTTATAATAAAAAGTCACTACTGATCATATAATCGGTTCTTATTGCTACTAGAATTTTTTTAACTGCCTCATCTGCAGACCGTAGAATGTACTGCTTATCCCTTGGCACCTTTTAAATGTACACTAGCGCCACTTTAATGAGATCTATAAATAATATTTTATTATTTTATAGTTGGCTATCCGACTTCTAGTCTTGAATTATGGCCTCTCTGTCTTGAGTTGTGGTCTCCCAACAGGGAATTTGTATTGTCTGCCTATCTCATTCTTGGGCGACTCGAGAGGACAAGTTCCTGTTGGCCCACCATAGGTCCTACAGAGTACCTTAAAGTCGTCCTACCTGTCAACATTTCCTGTCTATCTTAACCTCCATTTCGGATCCTATTGCAGGTATTGTATGACTGTTGATGTTGTGATTAAGTACTGGCTTGTAGTACCGTGTCGAAAGCAGGGTGAGTCGTTTTTAGATATGTCGAAAACAAGTTTTATGTGAAATGAGTAATGTTGTGTTATATGTAAGTTCCCTCTACTATCGGATCTCTATCTGTGCGGACTCTTCGATTCCTTTGGCTGTGCAGCGCCGGATACCACGAGGTTTGTAATTTTAGGCCGTCGTTCATATTAATGTTCACTGGGTATTATATATTCCAATGGACTCCTTAACCAGAAGCGCGTGATGACTCTTGGGTTTTCCTAGGATTTTCGACTCAAATTCAATATGGTGGTCTATATCCATAAAGTATTCACCAATGCCACAAAGTATTTATGATTGACAACCTTTTTGGAAATTGTGCGCGCTGTATGTCTACAGCAAGCCACTTAATCGTAACACCAACAATCTCACATCGTGGACCCTGCAATAGGATCCGAAACGTCAACCAGAAAGGTTAGATATATACGGCAGATTAGGCCAGAAAACTGTACACAAAATCTAAGAATATTTTTATCTGTTTGTCTGCAACACTGCTGAGATTTTTGGTTGTTTTTTTGGATGCGGTGATCATCCTTAACTAGTCCTTAACTTTACTCCAGAAAATACTTGGATAGCTTTTAATTTCTTCTCCATCAGGCTCCGGTTTCATTTCCTTAGAGCACTATTGATCTGTCATATTTTAAATTTACTTTTTTTTTGTATACGCTCGGTTCCGATGAGGTTTTTTAAAGCAAAAATCTTACTTTCTAATTTTTTAATCATATTGATTCCCACCTGGGAACCGTACCAACGTTAAGATCTTCGAGTGGATTAATCTTTCCCGACAAATGATGTTGACATCGAGATGAAGTTTTAAATATCACCAGGCATAATTTATAGTGAATTCTCTCGTGGATTTTGATCCAGCGAAAGTGACATCACAAAAGAAGAGTTTCCCCTGATTATTGGCGCAGGCTGAAGAAGAAGAAAAAGCAAAAGTGTTTCCCGAGACGTAATGCCTAATATAAATGCTCTCTCTTTTCGGTGATAAATTACATTACGTTTTAACATATTTTTCCACTTTAAAGACGAGAAAAACATTACAAGATTATGCCGCTTAATAAATATTTACGTCCGATGAACATTTCGCGAGAGAGAAAATGTTTATTTTCGTTTTTCTAATAATTGAGACCTGAAAGCATTGTTTCGGTGGTTTTGAGGTCCTCGGGCACGACCCGTATCAGGTTATACATTCTTTACAAACACCATCATTCCGTTTTGACAATTGAACATAGGTATTATTTAACTTTAAGAGTGTATATATCAGCAAGATGCAAGCTCTATGATGTCGTTCGGCCTTCATATTCCAGACCATTCAGATATTTAACTTGTATTAAAATGTAATATGACAGAGTGATTTTAAAATATATAATATACAAGAGGGAATATATCAAGGGAATATAAAAAAAATTAGAAAGAAATTTTATAACATTATAATTTAAACAAATAAACAAAGAGAAAAACTTTGTCAAATTATTAACGAAAAATCACTCTGTTAAATTACATTTTAATACACAAATTAAGTTCCATCAGTAGCATAAATAGAATTTATTCATCAGTTCAAAACATGGCTAAATAAATCCACTTTCACTCCAATTTGACAATACCACCGGTAAGTGGAAAAAATCTAGGAGCAATCCCAATGTGATAAAAGTTCACTTTAGCAGGTCAACAGGTTGAATAGCAGGTCAACTGGGAAAGTGTCGCTGCACGATGAATATCCAAGTTTTGGAATTACTTTAAGGGATTTACATCTTGTAAGAAACAAATACAATATAACATAGATGCCTAACATTAGATATAATTCTTACCCTTCTTATTAAATCACACATTTTTCATTACTATGTTCTACAGCGCTAGTCTTCTTTGTTAACGGAAATACTTAGATAAAGATCCTTTCGCGCAGTAGTGTTGTCATTTCCGTGACATGTCAACCATAGAGGGCACTATTGGTGAGTAGGTACTATAACGAAATGTTATAATATAATATCTATGTATGTGATTTGATGATTTAATTATGAATTTATATAATTTTTCATTTATATATCATCTGGCATTTCATTGAAAATTTTCATGATATTTCTGAGATTTAGCCTTTTTCCTGAATAATAGTCTCATTTTAGTATAATGTTCACGCTAATGTTGATTTGCATCAATTTTTCTTATAAACTCTACAGATATTTGTTTAGTGAGCATTTTAAAAATAAACACCATAACATTAAAAAATATTTTTCGTTTAAAGGTCATCATATTAATATATTGTACTTATCCATGTATTTTTTTTTAAATTAAGGCAATGCCATGTATGAGCAAAATCAGTTACGAATTTATTAAGTAAAGACTACACTATTATTCGTGACTGCAAATATAGGACTCTACTCTAAATATAGGCCGGCCCGCTACACCACACAGTACTAGTTTGGCTTTATATTAACAGATGCCACTCTCTGTCCAGTTCACCATAATATTCTTGCACATTATTGCACATTGTATTAGTACCGATAAAATATTCTTTCGCCAGTCCCTGATTCTTAAGAATATTTTATCGGTACTAATACACATTTTATGATTTAAAAATAAATATAAATGTAATATTTCATTTCCGAATTGTCGTGTTGTAAGCTTCGGTACTGCTGGCGCTGAAAATCATTAATTTATTACCCGAGTCCCACAACATGTGTTAAAAAAAATCTTTTGTCATAGAATTTTTATATTTTATGGCTTCGTGCGAGACCCGGGTCATAAAATTTCATATTCTGTTTTAAAAAAAACAATATGAATAGTAATTACGGTATTATATCTGATTCTTGTATTTGGACTGTAATATAAATACACATATATATATATGTGCTTTAGCAATGATAATTTTATCTTATCTTACGTTAAACAAATGTGGTTGAAAATCGACCGTGATAGGATTAAGTACTTAAGATATTATATAATTCTATTTCTAACTGAATTATTTGGAGTTATCTGGAGCATGTCCTGAAAATGAATAGTTTAATGTTTTTCATTAATTGATTTTTACATCAATACAAATACAAAATGTATTGTACATTTAATTTGTATTTAAATATCACAGAACTATGTTCTCAAAAATTGCAACTTTACAATAATAACGTCCTCAAAATTATAAAGCTGTCTGTTTTAATAGATTTTTGAAATTCAATGTAAAGAGTTTAACCAAAGAGTGTTTTATTTTCAAGCCTATAATGAAAACAAGCTTTGGTCAATCCTTCCATGTGTTTCTGGCCCCCAAAGCCTATAACATTTTGCAGAGCAGTATGAAACAATTCTCGATGGAAAAACTCAAACACCATCTCGGGAGCTGGTTATTGGATATTGGCAGAAAGGAAACTGAGCAAAGATTCATGGAAATGATCACATGAACAGAATGTCATTTCTTTATATTCATTTTTCTGTTTTGCATAGGGTTTCAATCATGGATAGCGTGTTATTTGTTATGTTATTAGAATTGTTTTATAACCCTGTTTAATTTATTTATAATATTTGTAGTTTAGATAAAAAGAATATATTAATTGGTTTTCATATTTGTATGATAGACAACGGATGAACCTGTCTCCTAAAAGAGTACAAAAAGTACAGACTTCGATCTAGTTACGGAGACAGTGAACATCTCTGACATTATAAAGCTTTTTCGCCTTTTTCATATATTTATAAGAATATTTACAATGTATCATATGTAAATATATTAAGAACATGAAGAGAATAAAAAAATAAATAAAACTTCGTTCATCGTCGATCTCTCATAATGTGATCGCGATCTTCTTGACTATATTCCTCCACTGGTTTATTTGTTCCACAGATCTGAGAAATATCTATTTACTCTGAGAGAAGTTGATCTCTCCATTCTTTATATGTGTCATACTACAAGCTTTTCCAAACATCCTTCTTTTCTGATGTGCCAAAAATTGAAGGATTTCCCTTTGGTAAACGATTGAGTGTCTGCAGATATTTGAACAAAATGGTTTGAATACAATTTTTAATAAGAGATCGATAATCACAATCGCAAAAATGTGTTAAGTTATGCCTCTTATTTTTGTGAAAGTAATTGATACAAATAAACTTGACGTCTTTTTAATGTGATACTGGAGGCAAGTGCGTAGCATCCTTTAACTTTTCAGAGACATCGCCCATAGAAAGACGGTAACAAGAGTTGTGGAAAGCCAGAAAGGAAGAAATTGATCTCTGACTCGATGGACCAAATAAAAAATACTACCAGTTATCGAAGGTTGCAGAGAAAAATTAAAACAAAGGTCTCAATCCGAGGGCCATAAGGAAACCTACTGAAGAAAAATAATCTAACAAAATGAATAAAGTTAGGTTCCGATGGAACGATTAGAAGGTTTAAGATGTGAGGGTACGGCTGCCCCATAGATCACCTTCGTGCTCATTTACAAAGACAGTGGGCAGGTATAATGGATTGACACTACTTAAAGTTGGCACAGAATTTATTGAAGAAAATTATCATAAAAGTCGAGGTTTAAGTCGAACTATGTATCGCAGATTGCAGGGAATTTAGAAGTTATTGCTGTAACGATGTCAGTATGTGAAGACAAAAGAGGTGAGCGGCTCGGCTCGCCCGGGGCGCTGACTAACGCGTGTTGCAACTCAAAAGCTGTCGTTGCGACGACGTCAGTACGTGAAGTGAAGAGAGGTGAGTGATCCACCCGAAATGTAGGTTGACTCGTGCCGCCGTTGCATGCAGCCTGTACCTCGAGTCTTTACTGCAAGTATTCATTATTCTAAGTTCGCGATAGCCCCCCACACATTAATACAAAACACTGACCACACCACATCTCGTAAACGTGATAACTTCTTCAGTTTTGATTTGTGTAACCATAAAACTTGTAATAATATAATACGTTATTTGACCTTTAAATACGATCCGATTATTTCTCAGAAAAGTGTTCGTGTAACGATAAATGTAAAATAATAAAGTGGTGGCCGAGTGCTCGCCCACTTGCCCGTTATATCATCGCATTATCTTCCACGGCGGGAGATTCCCCTCGACTGTTCCCGGAAGGGCGGTTGCAGAAGAAGCCGTGGGCGGACGACCGCTTCTGAGAAATGCCATATAATGTGATTACTTCAACTTAACCCGAGGACACTGGGGTCAGCTGTGACAGCAAAGGTTAACTTTAGACGTACAATGCGTGATGGCGTGACGACTAATTACAACGGTAGTGAAGAATTTAAGAAGGTTTATTCAGTATCAGTTTCTATATATTATATTTAATTCTCGCTTGAACAAAACGCTCGAATTAAACCATTAAACCATATTAGAAATAGCTTTAAATAATTTATCAATATTTGAATATGTTCAAGAACACACAATTACTGGATTTTTACCTATTTAACTTATCTTGCTATTTTATTTTTCAAATAATCAAATCACTCAAATTACTCGTAATGCTGTTTTCAGATTGCTTTCTGTAGAATTATTGTCATGACCTGGAGACCTCGAAACCATCCTCCGTTCTTTATCAGATTTAAAATTGACCTAGTGAATATCACAGCTAAGTTCGTAAACCAGCCTGATCCTCAATATCATTTCAAAATAGAGGTTGTTCAAAACGAGTTTAAGCCTCATTTCAGGTGATCAGCAAGATGGTCCCATTTTCATAGTACAAGTTTAGTTAAAAATAGTAAAAAATACCCTGTTGCATAATGAGACTGAAACATTGGGTTATACGAGTACTTCCGTTGAAACCTAACTAAAATTTCACATTGAAATTCGAAGACATAAAAAGGTTAAAGCTTTGTATATTTCTTCCAAAGTTGGTAAATAGTTTTCCGCTTGTAAATAATATGATCATGTTTCCTTAAACAGAGCTTTACGTGATGTGCTCACGTGGCAAAGTTATCGTTAACGTTTCAAAGCACCACAAACTAGCTGCCATTCAAGTTACTATCCTGTACTTAATTCTTTTCCGAGAATTCTCGATCCCAACTCTAGACTTACTTTATTTGTTACACGTATTTATTATGTATGTCATATTTAGTCCCTTTATCGAGGTTTAAAAATATCCATTTGACATATACTGCTTTTATTTTTGATATCGACGTCACAAAAGAAGAAATCTTTTTTTGATCAAACGTCAAAAGATGTTAGACCCGATCAATCGGAAGAGGAAAGATCTCCACAAAAAATAAAAAAATCAAAACGCAAGTAGCTTATCAACGAAACTGTTTACGCGCATTCTTATTCCTTCGACTGGCATCCCTGATTTTTTGTGTGGTGGTATTATTTTTTATGTAATATGAAAGTTGGATGGAATAATCGTGAAGATCAATTCGCCGCATCAAGATTGGAGCTCAAATGAAGAACAATACAACCCACAAAAAGCATCATTCGTAATTCCAGGTTAATAGTAATTTTCTATCAAAATGTGTAGTTATATTATTAATAGGAAACCAAAAGGAAATCGAAGGAATGTACTAGAACTAAAACAATGAAACTGCTGAGGAAACAGAAATGCATCTTGCTGAACAATGATTACGAACTGATGAAATATGATACAATAAAGAGACTGCCACGGAGAGCTACTCTAATTGGCTAAATTTAACCCTTCCCAAACTATGCAGTAATTCAGGTTTACATTTACGCTTATAAATAAACAGTGAAAAGTAATTATGTAAAGCGAATCCTAGAAAAATTATTATTTTTCAATTCAATCCATCGTAAAATTAATACATAATACATGATAACACAAAAAAGATCACACATTAATTTCACAGTGAAAAGAATAACAACCAAACTAATATAATTGTCTCTTTTTAACTAATTAAATAAAGAGATATAAGAAGGGAGGTTGTATAAATCTTGATAAATGCTCACAATAATAATATATATTTTTTTTTAAATACTAATTAAATGTGTTAATTAGAAAAATATACATATATAATCAATTTTATATATTGTTGTTGCTACCGGGATTCAAATAATGGAACAGTAGATGTATTCATTTGAAAAATGTAACATATGGGTTCGAAAATTTGTCGACAAAGGTACTGTCTGCTGTAGCATAGTTGTATAATGTAACTTCCTTGGATTGGAAAGAGATCCAGGTTCGAATCCTGATAGCAACGGCAGTATATTTTTAGATAAAATTGATTGCATGTCTTTCTAATACATTCAATTAGTAATTTTTTAAATATCACAGACCTGTGTTCTGAATAATTACAACTTTACAATAAGAATGTGTTCTTCTTAATAATAATATTATATCAATTCTTTTTTCACATTTAATACTCAACATTTTGAGTAAATAAAATATTTTAAAGTTAATTAAGCTAATAAAAGCACTTTTTCACATTTTAGAGGTTAAAAAAATTCAAAACTTTTACGGTAACACGAGTTGACAGTATGACTGCGTACGGATATTTTATACCACAGTATGGTAAAGGTTAAAAAACTACGCATTGAATTATGATCCTGAATTGAATTATTCAAACTTTTCTCCAATTGTCATTGGTAGCGTGTTGTTGAAGTACTCATTTTGCGATGCGCTGAAGTTTGAAAATGAGACACCAGGTTGGGTTGTCAAGACCCCCGTCCCCGTGCCCGGAATGATCTCTTAATGAAATTTTGATATTCCCGAAAGTCTGCACTGGATGGATGGATTCTAATAATAATAAGCAATACAGAGATCGTCCCCACATTTGTTTTGCGCACCTTTACAAACTCAGAAATCAAAGTCTCATCGACCATTAATTTATTTCTGTTTCTTTATTCTTGCAAGCATCAAATTTTTTCAGCATATTTCAATTAACTATAAGGGAAGAATGTAACGGATAAACAAGGGTAAAATGGTAGGAAAGATACATATACGAAGCGAGTGTTGATGGTACAAGAAATGGAAGACGTCTGTGAAAAATGATGACCAGGTAAACCAGATACCGGAAGATGGTTCTGTTAGAAGCCTCAATAATCAAACAATGATGTACGAATGTGAATGAGGCGAGAACTATATGTCAGGACTCCTACTATATGCCTATATACTATATGCCCGGCGGGGAAACGGCGTGATGGTAAGCAGTGGCGTAACTCTAAAATTATTGCGTATTGGACTCGATTGCAAATTGAAAGAAGGGGCCCCTGTATATGTATCTTATGTTAGATGTAAAAATATTGAGAAATACGCAGATTAAACAATTAAATATTACGAACAAACTTTGTCACTGATAATATTCACTTAAAGAAAAAAAATAAAGCACTTACTTATACTCAAGTGAAAAAAAAATCATTCCTCCATTTCACAGCGATAGCCTGGTCCCCAAGTCGACATATCAGCGGAAAAATACTGAATACATTTATATTTCACGTGTTTTAGTAATACTATCAAATTGTATCATTTCATTTTTGTTGAGGTATATTTTTAAAATGTTAAGTCCATATTAGCGCTGGAAATAGTATCGATTCCAAAAGTACTATAAGACACAGACTTTTCGGGCCCTAGTCCAACGCCGGCCCCGGTGCACCGCATTGGCTGCGTCGACGCGGTTACGCCACTGATGATAAGTTATTATTGTTGAATATGTATAATTGAATATAAAATTATTACGTACAAAAATCCAATTCCAGGACGAAACCGTCTGTACTGGTAGTAATATGTTAACGTTTATGTATAATTTAAATTTTGTTCAAAACAATGGACACTGGCTGTTAAGAAGATGACAGGCATGAATATCACAAAATCGACCAAATTTGAAAAAAATTAAAAATTAAAAATAACATTTAAATTTTAATTTTCTCGTGAGTAGTATTCAGATGCTTAATTGTAAATCCTTCAATAAATGAAGGGATGTTGAGACACCACCGTGTTAATCTGTGCCTAATGGACTCCCGAGGCAGACTCTTCATCCCCCGCTCATTGTGTCCAGATTTAGATTACCGAGAACTTGCCGCCTACCCTCTCTCCATTGTTCCTCCCTTCCGCGGAAGCCGCCCACCAGTTAGTGCCGAGCCTCCGTCTACTTATTCAAATTGCTATGTAAATTATTGTATTAACATTACAGCAATACGGATTGTTTGTTTACAAACTTTCAATAAGCTCATTTAAATAATGACATATTCACGTCGAGGTCCCGTCCTGCAGGAGGAATGTCTCGGGGAGGCCGGTCTAGCGGCGAGATGAATCGGCTTTAATCACCGCTGCTACTTAAAACTTGGCTAATGGATTGCGAAAAAAGTCCTTATAAAGTAATTCTCGTGAATTACGTAGGTAGTAAATCTCGTCATTACGGTGATGAGTTGATAAATGATAAATAACTTAGTCTTCGTGCGGAAAAGCAACCTAGTTATACGATGTACAACAATTAAACATGCAAATTATGAAAAATCAAATCTACCAAAGAGTGGCCTATTGTATACGTTAGCAATAAGAAAAATCTTAGATATTGGATATATGGAGTAGTATATCATAATCTGCTAATGTTCAATCTTTTTGATCTATAGTTCGCCGATCGCCGGTCGCGATCGCGTGCGTGTGAACGTGACCCATATAGATAATGGTTCCAGTTCCATTATCCTTTTCCCTATTCCCAGAACACTACCTTTTTCTATGGTTTTGGACCAGTTGAGTTGAGTTAACGTTTGCTTTTGGAGTGCAAGAGTTAAGAGTCTAAACTCTTGACATGTTATCTTTCTGCCGTGTGAATTATATCCCTGCTGTGTAGAATTGTCATCCAGCTGATAGTTCCACTCTTCATATCGCTATCGGGCTTGCGTATCACACTTCGCGCTATCGACGAAATGTGAGTTTGGAAGTACTCTATGCATATAACGGATTACTCTTGAACTTCAGAAGACCTGTATCTCCAGTGAAAGAAGAATTCGTGATACCTAAAGAAACAACTCAGGCAGATCGTGTTTTTTACTGATATCTGATTGGATCATAAGCACCCATGTTCCCTATTCCTGTTCCTGTCCCTAATTTGTTCCATTGGTCCCTTCTCCCGTTCCTAATTTCCACGCGCTATCATCTCGGGTCCGTCGGCAGGGGATCGCGCGCACAGTCAATATTGTTATTCATCCGCTCGTTTTATTAAAATATAAAAGTGACTACAGCTCTGATTACATAACGAACTAAAGTTGTTTACCTAAAAAAATTGTACATGTTTTATTAAATTACTCATATACACGAACTCTGGAAAGGTTTAATTGTAAAAAATTGGCATCACTCAAATTATTCAAATTTTTCTTTCATAATTGTTCATTTTAACCCTGACTTGATGACTTGATTTAAGGGTTGTTCCGCCGCGAAATTATTGCAATCTATGTTTCACCTCTCTACTTTCAATTTCAGGCTTGTTTGATCCGAATACTGCCAGGCGATTTAATACAGTACACAGCAATATAGTATAGGGAGGCACGTGTGTGCTAAAAACGTTATTATAGTATTGCAGGTTTATAACTTATTAAATACTTACCTGATGAACGCGAGGAAACAGTATGATCAGAATTTCCCTAGAGAAGACGGAACGTCACATTCTTCCAATTCACATTCATACATTTTCTCATGAATGGTAGTCGATTGTTGCGGCTTCTAAAATGACAATTTTTCAGTATCTGGTTACCTGGTCATGCCAAGTCATCCGCAGATGTCGCTTATTCACTTTACTAAGATCAGCTTTATTTGTTTATTTTTTCACTGTATTATAAATGGATTTGACACGATTTTATGGTCTTATTTTCACTGTATTCTGTTTCGTTCCGTTTCTTTCTGTTTTTTTTCTCTTTTTCTTTCGTCATCGCTCTCACTCTTTATATAAAATTCTTTCATACTCCTCCTAACTAAAAGTGTGGCTCTACTTCAAACATTAATCAAAGAGCGTAAAGTCACGAAATATATAATAATTGTAATATATATAAACACTTTCGATTTCATATTAAGTTTAAAAAAATTGCAGAAATCCAAAAAGCTCTGATTACGGCATGTTGCACAGAGCTTTACTAACATCAGTTTTGCTTTCCTCTTAATTGTTTTATTCTATCATAAATATATTAGCCGTGAATAAATCTAAGCGACCTTATTTCGATCGCATTCAGTCCAAGTAGAAAAGTTCGTTCCTTTTTTATTACATCAATACCAGTGTCTATTGATTGACTTTTTCGGTGAGCATCTGCGCTGGAAGGAGTTGGGCGGCAGACCCATTTGAGAAAAAAGAACAAATTGTATTTTAAATTACTGTTTTATTGATTTATACATTTCACTGTTACTGTTTTTGAACATACCGAAAAGTTGCGGTGGAATAAAACTAAAAGAACAAAGCTAAAACTATTTTTATTATTATTCATTTATTTCATATCATATCATATGTTGTATTTACATTTTGTATTTTAATATCTGCCTCACAGGGCTTCACCCACGCATATATATATATAGTCCTATACTATACTATATATATATATATATATATACAACCCTATACTATATGACCGATCTAAATAGAATTTTTCATAGTTAGGATATTTTCTTTAAAATCCCGAGCAAAAAATAGGCCCTGTCTCAAAAATTAAACGTGGGCTTCTAAAATCGTCTCAATTTGTCCCTGATTTTCTCTATCCGTCTATGGTCACCATACAGTCATTTTTTATTATCCTCTCGCTGGTTCTGCCCATTGGCGTTTTGGTACCTTTTGGGGTAAATCAGTCACTCTGGTATTTCCACACATCCTCTCATATCTTTTACGATATCTGGGGTACAAGGTGTCCTGATTGTCTTAATTAAAATTATGTAATAAAATAATCGACGAGTTTAATAAAAAAATGTTTATTTTGCATGTACTGTACAGTCCCTGAAAATTTATTCCTTAAAAATTATGTTTTCTAAATGCGATCCGTTATTTCGCTGGCACTCTTTTAAACGAGAAGCAAAATTACTGAGAATTGCTCGACAAGTTCTCTCCGCGATCATTTCCATTTCTTCTTCGATATGTTCTTTTAATTGGTCCAGAGAGGAAGGAATGATGTTGTATACATTTGATTCATGGTAGCCCCATAGGAAAAAGTCCATTGATGTCAAGCCGAGGCTACGTGGAGGCCAGTTTGTCACCTCGTCGGGATATCAATTTTCCAGGGAAAATTTCACGAACAACTGATAAGAACACGCTACATAGTGACTGAATTCCCGAGGACGCGGCTAGCGCCCCTCTCTCGCTCGTTGCGTCGGTGCAGCGAATGAACCAAAATGAATAAGACTTTTGGGACATACTGTATATATATAGCACTGACCATTCCATTGTTCGTCGGGTGACTATTGATTTATGACGAGTATCCAGTAGTGTATATTACCATTGTTAATAGATACTTTGTTCAAAACAAGTACGATCACGAGAACATTAATTAATTTTCAGGTATATTTCGATGTATAAATATTACCTATTACCCAAAGTCTCATTAACAACGGACAAATTTCAATGCGATTTTTCGATCATTCCAGCAAATCTCAAAAGCACCTTCCATTAAAAGTTAATCTTTATATTTTTTTGCTCTGTGAATACGATAACGCCCGTAATTCTTACTAGATTTCAATCAAACTTTGATCTGATAAGTTCGTTAACCAGCCTCGTCCACTATCTTATTTAAAAATGGGCATTGATAAATATTCGACTAATTCAATACGAAAAAGTAAAAAAAATACCTTACACACGGATGAAATCTACCTGATTCAATTTCTCAATGTCAAATTTTCCGGATAACTGAATAGTTTTTTGCCCAAATTTTCTACAAGATTTAAGTATAGTTTGATTTTCTCAATTTTTAATCATATTAAGAGAATAAAGCAGGAAGATAAATGTCGGCGGTTTGTGCGTGTCGGCTGACGTCATTAGTCCACTCCCTTATAAAACAAACCCAAAACTTTCCTCACCCATTTTCACAGCTGTTCTGCAGAAAGAAGGAAGACAAAGATAAGGACCTGAAGAAGAAAAATTATATATTACAGTGCCATTTCAGGCTCGCTGAAAGAAATAATGAACTTCGCAGTCAACGACGAACAGATGTCAATGTTCTTTGTAGAACTGTAAAATACAATGGCTTGTCTCTATAAAATATCTGTTTACAAAATTGAATAAAAATATGCGTACAAAAAATACTTTAGTTTCCCAAAAATATTATTTATATGTTCACCAAATTTTAGACAATTTTTAATCTTAAAGTGTTTAAAATATTACATCTTGTTTATTACATATTGCTTGCCATTAAAAAAACTTGTCTTTGTATTTGTTCTAGCTTAACCTAACCTAACCCAACTAAATATTTACAAACGTAATCTCTCTTTAGGCATGTACCGTTCAGCCAATCAGTCTTGTCCTGTGGTAATTCTACTCCCCACTCGCTAAAATATTATTTCTTGTTCATCGAACGTTTCCTAGGGATTGTCGTAATTATCACATTCCAATGCGTCACCACCTGGAATTCTGTGGTACTGCTGAAATTTAGCGCTATTTTTAATGAACATTCACTAAATTTGCTATTTCTGACACTCATTATTTTTTTAGACTACAGTGACAGGAGTTCAGAATTTAATTTGGTAAATATAAAGACATAATTTGATCCCAAAGAAAATTGCGTTTGGAATATCCAACCAGTACTTATAAGTGCAAGAGCAGATTGGCGATTTGAGACCGGCCCAAAAATTCAATATCATTTATGCATAAGCATTTTAATGTAAGGATTTAATCCTTCAAGATGTAATTTTTTTACAACTCGCCACGTTTATATGAGGTAAACACTAAATCGCGCGCAATTAGTTATATCTGTGCCGGGCGCGGGACCGCTCAACATACGGCGCCACTTGGGCTCCGGGAGAACGCGGTCGCAAATCCATTCGTGCGCGATCAGAGGAATATCAGGGTAAGAATAATATCTTGTTGATGCTAGTGCACGATCGGTAGAATATTGTAGATCTAATTTGCATTATACTCTCTTCCTATGATATTCCTATTATATTCTTTTAATCTGAAGTTAGTTAGTTAGTGGCTGGGATGGGCGATGGAGGAATGGGCATTTGAGATGGAGAAATCTTCGGCACATCCAGCGTGACGGCCACGATCCCATACGATGGAGGATCAAGTGTGCGCAGAAGTTACGATGCAAGGATTTCGAGGTTATGTGACCATCATTTTAACTGGAATTTAATGGATTTTAATTGGAAGTGGGATCAACTTTACGGTGATGATTTACCTTGAGTCTTATCAGAGAGACTCGCCACAGGAATCTAGTCAACGATGCTTCGGTATGATTATTGTTCCTCTTCCTTGTCAAGTTGTATTTGTGAATAGAGCGCCAGAATAGAGAGATCGATTACTTGGTATTTATTTTATATTAAACAAACCTACTGAATTTACGTATTTCATTAATTAGGTTAGGTTTCCAGTCTGAATTACACAACACATTATAAATTTACCACAGGTAAAAAAATGGTCGTCAGTTGAAGGTACTTCCAGCCGAACCCACATTTTTATGTCAGTCACTGTCTAGCCGGTGGCGTTGCCCTGGCCTTCTATCAACAGAATGTATTATTCTAGCACACTTCTTATTTAAAATAACCATGACACAATCACTAATGTTGCAAATGCAATGATTTTTTATGCAACATTATAGAAACGTGTAATTTAATGTAAATGCGTTTATTATTAATAAAACTATTATTGTGATTCATCAAATCAAAAATCTGTCTATTAATTATTTTATGTGATATGATCACTAGCCGTAACCGATAAAACTAATTTTAAATTCTGTTGAAGTCCGAAACAATAAAACAAAATTCTACCTCAAATAATATACGGGGCGGGGTGTACCGCGGATTATATTACAATTGACTCGGCCTGAGAGCGGATACAGTTGACACAATGTGTACTAGCGAAGCGCTGAACTAGAAAGACAGGGTAGATTATTATTTCGCGACAGCTAGAGCAAACCTGTTTCGGAGATGGCGCTCCAAAACAAACATTGACCTTAATAATTAGTTTTGTAAAACAATGTAAATTGTTAAACCTTTTGCGCAGATCGTTTTCTTTGCCCGTTTTTTGGGATTACGATAATATTATCCTTCACCAAAATTTTTATTTCACGTTAAAAAATGTTTTATTTCACGTTATTTAATTCTAAATTTCTAGTCATTTGAAAATTGAATTATTTCTCAACATAAAAAATAACATTGCTCTTTTAACTCTTTTTCTTCTCATGTCTTGTTCTTCAACGGACTTTGACCATCATTTTGGCTATCATCAGTTTGTTTACTACGGCTTATAAAAGTTCTACAATAGTTCAAACCGTTGCTTCAGGTTCTTCAGACATAGTGTCCTCCTTTTTTTGGATCCCGACTCCCAGCATTGTGAAATGCGAAACTAATATTTCTCTGGATATTTATATCTCTAATATTTCCGGTAAGTATTCATACTTCCATTCCATTAAATAATACTGAGAACACATAGCATGTTGACGCAAGTCCTTCCAATATAAACCTCATTATATACCTATCCCGCTCTGGCCAACTTATAACTTAGGGATTTCGCCGCTGTTAATATCTGTGCTTTTTTTCACCGCTCGAAATCAGCGCCGTGCGTAACGCTAGAACCGCAAACAGGCGGTGTTCTCAGCAACTCCGGAAGTGCAATGATATCTCGGTTCTTCACTAAAAATGTGCGAGTTAATTAAAAGTGAAAACGACTTCCAATCCAGAACTTTAAAGCGAGATAGACCAGATCCATCTGCCATTATTTTCCTTCCTAAATTCACTTCAGGTTGCGTCAACTAATCATTATTATAATCGATACAGTCCACGGTATCTCATCCCACCGTAGCATCTAACCATCTATCTTGAGATCATGATAGCAAAACATTTTTTTCATGCGCATGAAGGTTGCACGAGCTGATCTATGAGGTGTTTGATTTCAACACAAGGATTCCATCATTCATTAATATTAACCCAGATATACAATACATTATATCTTCTCCAATTCCATTCCAGCAATATAAACACTTTTATTGTTAACTATGTTATGTTTGCTAATAAGTATATATTTTGTTTGAGTTGTATTCAGTTATAATCCGAAAGCTTCAAGCGCATTCATTACTACTCGCCAGAAATACCGAATCATTTGCATAACGCAATTTGTTCAAAATCTTCACATTATAACTACAAATAACTAACAAGCCCTCGAGTAGCTTCTAGAAATAATCCTTCTGTATCTTAAATTTTTCATAGTGAAATTCATAGAAGAATACCTACATGAAACATAACGATCTGTATGTTAATACATTGTCATCCTTACTGGTGCTACAGTAAAATAATTTATTGTCTTTCTAACACACATTCGAATGTCTTAGTGGTTTATAATGATAATAGTAAATTCTTCTTATATATGAGAATAAAATATCTTTGACGATTGATTAAGCGAGCCAAAATAAAAAAATAAATAACTTGTCATGTCTTTTGCTAATATTGACATTAAAACCTATCTGCGGAATAAAAATATCTTCCTTGAAGCACCTCCTGGGCCAATCTTGACGGCGACAATAGATTTCCTCGGGGAGTTCTTCCGACTCTCGAGAACTTTGCCACTGGCCACACCGTCCCGATTGAATTCTCTTCACGGAGATTTGCATAATCAATGTTTACAGATACCGTACCAGCATCCCGACCGGCGCTCTGTCAACACTCACGTACCGGAGTGACGGTGATAGCGTCACGAGTTCTAAAGGATCATTTAATTTGTTCCTTTTGATGGCAAAGGATAGCTCTATTATCCATACTTTCCGACATTTCTTTGTGAAATCTGAGCCGCGACTTGCGGCCGGGCATATTATAGCAATGTTCTCCTGCTGCTCTCCTCATGTTTCCCGTTGCTCCGGTCGAACAGCACCGTTAGTCGTGCTGCCTGGTAATCGGCGACGCAGCTCGGTGCGGTTGTAACGAACCACATTTCTGTGTAAAAAAATGTTTGCTCTTCACCGTAGATGAGGGTGTAATCTAATATTCATTTTCCGTGTCGGCTTAATCTCTTTGAATATTAATGAAGGACTTTAATATTTCTTGAAACGTGAAAAAATGTAATGGCGATATAATGTTAAGATCTCGGGGATAAAGTATTTTTAATAATTTTCAAAGATAGAATAATATTCATTAAGGAATCACTAGGGATTGATGATAAAAAGAATGCTTATTATGGTGAATTTCGTAACACCAAACATAGTTCTTACAAATTTCATCAAATTTAAAAATATGTGGGAACTATGTAATTTTTTATATTGATCAAAGAGTTACAGAAGTAAAAAAGGCTTTTTTGGTGAATAATTCTATAATAGAATGAATGTATTGTTTCTAACTTGAGACTTATAATTATCTCTGTTTTAAGATGGAAAAATTAACAAAGCTTAATTGAAAGCAGGATTCTATTTTCTTGAAATTGATTCATTTTTAGTGTTTTCCATGAGAGGTAAACTATAATAAAAATAATGTTATATCTGCTTGAAATAAATTGCCATTTTCGATTACAGAAGGATTCAAAAAGGGTCGCTTAGTAGTTTGGTCATGTGGAAGGAATGAAAGGGAAATGAACGGTAACAAAGATATATGACGCGAGTTTCGATGGGATCAGAAATACAGGATGGTTGCGGAAACTTCACTTGAAAAACTGGATAAAAAGGTGGTCCTTTTAGAAACCGTAAAAATTACTTGCATGAGAACGAATGTGAGTTAGTATTCTATTTCTCAGTCTAGCATGACGAGTAAGTCGTGATAATGATAAATTAGAGTCTACATAATCTTTTTTTCATGTTCGAGATATTAAGTGAACATTTCGAAACACAAAAATAAGTCTGAAGGTTTTGGGATCCCACATCACTACCGCCGAACTGGGTCAATCTCTTTCCTCCCTCGGCAGAAAGTTCACCTTTCTAACGAATATTTCTTTCGGCCGCGAAATTTTAGTCGGGTTCTCCGTGCGTGCTGCGGTCGTAGCAGGAAGGGCGGTGAAGGGGATGGCAGGCGGAGGGGCACAAAAGAACAGTTATAATGAACGAAAGGCCACAACTTCACATTAAGTATGAGGCTTCCCAGCGGACGAGCGAGGCACGGAAGGCGAAATATTTTTAACTTATCGCCATTAATAAACCTCCCCTTTCGGGTACTTGTGACCATCACATAAGTATTCCCAACACATTAAAAAAGAGTAAATATTTTCTAATAAGTATCGCAAAAATTTCCCACAAGGTTGTACTTTTTTAAATAGACTATGTTTATTCAGCGGATCCTTAGTAAAATTTATCACCTGCGGTTTCGCTACATTTTATATACTTTTACTTTATTTTGTGTTATGTTATTAACCCTTTAGATTGTGGTGTCAAATTGTTATATAAATATATAATGTTGATTTTTTTATGTTAGAATTCTATGCGTTGACTTATATTTCGAGAATGAGAATACAATGAATGTATAAATAATAAACACTGTACCGAATTTTATTTGAAAAATAGTTACATCTGATAAAGTTTGTAATAAGCTCAATTATGAAAGAGTTTAAGATATTTCCTAACATCTCTCTTCAAGTCATATGTGTATCCATCGGCAGTACAGTAGTTACACTTGTCATACAAAAAACCGGAGTTCAGTTCTCCACCACGAAGATTTGATTTATTTAACTTAATTTGTGAATATTTTTTCGAACCATATTTTATGCAGTGGTGGTACGTTACATATATCAGTTTTTTTCATCAGTGATGATGATGAAATCATTTTCATCATGTTTTCTTCACTGCCGGATGTAAACCTCTCCGAAAATCGCAAATTTTCTATGTTTTCAGCCCTTCTCATCACCGTCACCGCTCGACCTCGAGAACGGCTGATCTTAAGATGATCATCTCTTCAACAATTATATTCAGTCCATTACTGCCTGTGTTTCTTTTGATTACTGCTGAATTTTTAGGTTAAATACTCTATCACTCAGAGATATTGCAAGCATAGATTAGTATTTTTCATTTTTCTTTTGGCAACAAATTTGTATATGACATTGACGGTGACAGTTCACATTTCAGTTCTTTATATAAGAACCAGGAACATGTATTGGTTGTGAGTTTAGTCTTCAGAAACTGTGGAATATTCACATTGAGCTTATGCACTAGTTTTCTAAATTCCACCCCCCCAGTATCTTTATTATTCCCTCCATATTCTGTATATCCACTTATTTTCTTTGACCTAAATAAATATACTCCTTCATAAAATCAACATTGCTGTCTATTTTCTCTATTGATTATCTATTTACTTTGTTAATGTGCCAATAAGTTTTGGTACATTACCGAGATCTTGAAGTATTTGTTAAAAGTCTTCCCGAGTGCTTATTTTCTATTTTATTTTACTGTATTATTCTTCCCAGTCACAATTCTTCACCCACAATTCTTTAACTCCCCCTTGTCACAATTCTTACTTCTTCTTTAATTCTTCAATGTATGTATTACAAAAAATGTGTTAATAAATGTATAATTCTTTAATTACTTCTCTACTAACATATTAATTGAATTCTTTATTACCAAAAACACAGGTTGCATTACCCTTGTCTAATGTCATGTAATACATATATTGTGATTTATAAACTATGGCAGAAGTATATTGTAATAATGCACAAATCATTACAGATAAAAATTTTAAGGTAGGTTCAATTACCAGAGCTTTTTGAAAACAGAAAGGTAGTGTAGTGAAAGAATTAGTCCTTAATGTATATGAAACAGCCTAAAATGTTCAAATGTAAAACATTTCCATTCCAAATTAAAGGAGTCTTTATAAATGAAAATTGGAAAAAAATCTGTGAAAAAAAAAAATATTTTTGACCAATAATTGCGACACATTTATCGGTGAAATTCTTAAAAAATTGTATTTTCTTTACAATAATTGACTTAGCTAAAGGTTTTCATATAATTAATACGCATATATTTAAAACTGTTTTCTCTATACACATATGTGAGAATGCCATTTGGGTTATGTAACGCACCTGGTACGTTCCAAAAATATATAGACAACGTGTTAGCGGGATTTTTTGTTAGTAGTATATTTTCGTATAGGTAAGCCTATGAATGGTAAGCCTATGAATTTAAACTCTTTTTTTTAATAAACTTGTTTTGAATAATTTACCTTAAAGATAAATTTGAATTTACAAATAAGATATATATCTAAGATAGATCTATAGATTTAGGACACTAATAAAAGGATTCGTTTTTTTCAATAAATGGTGTGTCAACTTACCCAAACATATACAGAAAGATTTACTCATATATACACATTTTATCTGTAAAAAAGTTCGTTATAATACCGTACATATTTTTTCAAAAAATAAATTATTTCGATATAGTTGGCGAAGAATTTTTCCACCGGTGGTAATATGGCCGCCAAGAATTTTGACTGGAGAGAACTGAGGAATTCAAAGGAAAAACCGTGGCAGTTTCATAATAACTGATATGATATAATTTTATGATAACTGCTCTTAAAAACTATCAGAAACATTCTATCGAAAGCATATCAATTTTAAAATCTCAGCTCTGCCAAAATCAGTTGCAAGTATATTTTTTTCAATTTTGTGAATTGTAAATACAAAGTAAACGATTTTAATATTTTCGGAAAGTGAAATGCAGACAATCAACATTTTTGTATTTAATATCATAAGAACAAGTCGTGTTGTAGGCAGAGAGTGTTTAACATTATTATCTCGCGGGTATTTTACTACACAATGAGATGTTCGCAATTGTTCGTGAAGCTGGTTTAACCCTGTTTGTATTTGGACGGGTTCAAATGAAATTTCGATCCACCGTAATAACAGTTTTATCGGCTTCATGTTTTGTGATATTATGTAATCATTGGATTTGAAAATATGATTTGAAATGATCCACTGCCATGAATTTGGCTCAATCGGTGATCAATATTATGCTTGGTTTTAAATAATTTTTCTCTACTAAGGTTAAATTACCTAAAGTCACTTATATACTTATTTATAACAAGTTTAAAAACTACATAGATCTCTATTATTATTATTATTAGTATTACCACTTAAAATGAGGTCAAAGGATTCTTTTGTTTATTTAAAATTTTGTATATACATATGAAAATTTTAATATCTGCCTCACTTGGCTTCGCCCGTGCTGAGGTAAATATTTTAGATGGTTAATCAATAATCGGTACACATACATATAACATTTACATTTTACGTTGCTCGGTTAATAATCAGTAAATATAAATTTATTTTATTTTATTTGATTAATGTTTGAGAAACAAACAGTGTAACAATAACAATTGATAATAGCATCATATATAAAAATAACACCAGTGAAGTTTCTTCGGAATTAAATAACTAGTACACAAGAAACTAAAAAATAGTACACTCAAACAAACTGATAAAGAAAAAGACTTTTACATTACAACAAACCTACACATAATAAACTTTAAAAAATAATAACTGAAGAAAGAAACAAAAGTGTTTTTAAACTGAACATATAAAGTGAAAATGGTAAGGAGGGGAGGTATGTTAATAGTTATTGAAAAGTTGGCGTAGTTTCATTTTAAAGGGAAGCAATTTATCGTTGAAAATGTCCACGTTATTAGAAAAATTTACGACATCATATTTTGACATAGAGCGGATCACAAAACATTTTTTATGTAATTAGTTCAGCCAAAATTTTATTTAAAATAAAAAAAATAAAAGAAAGAAAAGATGCAATGTTCCTTAATATTTGAAGGCGAAGGTTTTATATTTAGCTTTTGTAGTGTGGATTAGTGATGAACTCAAAAGCACCAACTATGAGTGATACCTTAAAGTTATATTCACCAACAGTGAACAGAAATATAAGAACAGAAATAAGTAAACTGACAGTATTATTGTCATCATAAATTATACCTGAAAAGTTATTTATTTTTTTAACGGTAACACTAAATATGAACCAACAGTAGACAAGATTTGACTAACGGTTTTATTTCATGTCACCAGTTCTGAAGTTATTATTTAAAATCTCACTTGTGACCTTATGAAATTTATATATATATCACATGCAGGGAAAGTGATACATGTTAATGGAATCATCGATTTCTTCTAAAACATGGATAAGATAACTTTTTGTTCTGAAGGTACATTTTTCAACATAGTAAATAAAAATGTAATCTTATTTTGTCAAATATTTGAAAATTTTAATTATTATAAAATTTTAATTATTGAAACAATAACATTACTGATACCAATTTTGTGTAGGTATGTAATTATTATTGAAGTAAGTGATTTTTAAAAAAAAATTCTATAAATATTCTTACATTCATAATTATTCAATGTGGAGCCGTACAAGACGCGAATCATCTGGTGGTGTCCAGTGAACCCGCGAGCGATACAATAATCACTGATAGAACTATAATGAAAGACATAAAATATACGCACTAACCATTTGTTCTTTGTGATTTGAATATATATCGTAAAATATGATATTTTAACATACAGCCTACAATGTAAGCATTGTTATTAATGTCAGTTTCAAAATTAATTAATGACAATTTTATGACAGATGGTACGGTACAGAATGGAAGATAATGTAAACTATCACCAGTACTATATTGAATTACGTATGTAAAACATGGACAACCCACGTCAAATTAGGTGATTATTGGCAGTTATGAGAGGATGGTGTGGCGGATACGGAGATTAAAATTGAACCATGAACTATATGACATTTACCAGGTTCATAGACTCTCCATTCACATAAAACTCCAGAACAACAGGACAATTTTATGATACATGGTACGGTACAGAATGGAAGATAATGTAAACTATCACCCGTCCTGTATTGAATTACGTATGTAAAACATGGACAATTCTCGTCAAATTAGGAAATTATTGGCAGTTTTGAGAGGCAAGTGTGTCGGATACGGAGATTAAAATAGAACGATGAACTATATGACATCTACCAGGTTCACAGACTCTCCATTTACATAAAACTACAGAAAATCAGGAAGCACGGATTTCAAAGATAATCCCTAAAGAACACCCAGGTGGTAGAAGAAGAATAACAAGACCTCAACTTCTCTGAATGGACAGTAAAAAAGAATACTGAAAACCTGCTGCAGATTTCAAACAGACGCCGATAAATATGATCTGTCTCCTATTAAATAAAATGAAGAGAACGAATGGTACGGATGATCCAAAATATTCGCGATCCATTGTGACGGAACGATTTTTATCACGTACGGCGCCCACAATCCATGTAAACCTTTCATGTTCATTAATTTATTATCCCCTTCTCAGCTTTTCTTGCACATTTACTTTACAAGCCTCCCCTAATTTTACTAGCTCATTCATAATCTTCCCACTCTCAGTTCGGTGTTTGCAATTTGTCTATCGACAATGCCTCGTTAGCAAGGCGGACCTTTATCCTTTACATACAGGTAATCGGTTCATTACGCACTCACTTAAGGGCGCCGCCCGCAGGACTCCATTATTCTGTGTGGGTTTTTTAAACTTGATTCAAATTTAAATTATCCTACCCTTTACGGAGCCTAGGGCTTTAGATGTAAAATAATAAAATAACAAAAGAAATAAAATACATTTTCGGTAAATAACAATGGTATACAAAACAAAGAAAATTGCGCATAATGTTGTAAAATATATTTATTACAGTAATCCTTCATTATACGCGAGGCTTGTGTTAGAAATGTCGCGAATAAGGTATTAAGCTTTCGTTCTGTTCCACAAATTCTAAATTCTAAAAAGTTCTAAATTGATGTAAATTAATTTATAATTTTTGAGCGAAGATTTGTTGTTGGACTCCTGATTTAAATTGAAATTCCTGCGGGGATCTTGGTACAATGAATTAGTTTCTTATACATAAGTATTTCACAAATTCACAAGGTCTTATTCCAAACATATATTCTTTAGTTATATATATACCAATATTCAAAATTCACACCTTCACCTTAATATTTCATAAACTTAAAATTCATTCTGAACCCGTACCTATGTAGAACCACGCAGAATGCTCTCATGTTTTTCTGTAGAATTGACTTCCAGAATCCAGGCAAATGTCACATTTCTTAACAACATACATATTAAAACGTATGTATTTGGTTTTAGAGAACTTATCTATGAATAATGAAAGCAGGTAACTCGTTTCTGAACCCATTTACGTAAAACACTATAAAAGACCATTCACCTCAAATCTAAAAATAACGAACAGACTTTTTAAACTTTAAATTGTCGAGTTTGTAACTTTTTAAAGTAAAGTTAACTTTGATGGTACATACCAACTGTATCTACAAATATAATCGCGATTATGAATGAATAATAATGAAAAACCGTTTTAAAATGATTTTCAAGCACGCACTTGGATAGTTAACGATTAATTAAGTATCGGGGAGCCGTTAATTACATACTTCCCTTAAATATCAACCGCATTAAGGGTATAGTATCACCGAGTGACCGTGGACAGGAGAAAGTGATACGTTTAACGAGTTCGACCCCAGTTTTTGTCCGAGAATAAAAATTATTTCTCCAAAATTAAGGGAGAGTTAAAGCATATAACATCCCTATTGATATTTTTGGAAAGGTTCTAAGGGCGTAGGAAAGTGTTAATAATATTTCATTCTTTCGTCTGAGCGTTAATCCATTTTTTTTATATACTCTAGCAGAATGGGGATGGGAATTTGTAGAAATATGTTAGAGAAGAATTCGATATAAATATATTTTTATTTTTTATTTATTATCTTTGTTTTATTAACCACTGAATTGAGTTTAAATACGTCTACCGGTTTCGAAAATTCAATTCAGTGATTAATAAAACAAAGATAATAAATAAAAAATATGAATTTTAACCACAAAGGTAATATTGCTAATTTTAAAAGTATCGATATAAATAGGTGATTCTAGAAGTTTCACCGATTCTCAAGTAAATTGGTGCTGTACCTATCTTCCAGAATGGAATTAATCTATTTCTTAAATTATAAAAAATGTTTTATTACCATTTATAAAAAAATATTTAAACTGTATCAAATATGCGCATTGTAAATTATATGTGTCTCTAATATTTCATTCTGAATTATTTAACGTAACGTGTAAATAAATTGTAATTATAAAATAGCTATAGTAAATTATATGTTTTAGTTTAGTCGGTTTGCGCCCTGGCTAGGTGCGCTCTGCTTGGATACACGCCGCCAGTTGGCGCCAGCGATATATTATATTTATTTATTATGATGATAAATGAGAAATGATATTTAATTATAATTTAACTCAAACAAAAGGTACGAAATGTATAAAATAGTTATAAGCTAGTTAACTGTATTAAATAATTCAATGTACAGAATATAATCAGAAACAGTCCCTGGGAATGCGCAGAGATTTAAACATCACATTGTGTACAATAGACAGCGAGATAATTTTTCAAGTCAAAACTGATTGTCGGTTTTGATCCTTGTAAAGGTTGCCGAAATCCGACTTCCTGACGAAACCGGTTTGTCTCGACAATCTCGCCGGGCTGGCCATTAGGGGTTCCTTTGTTTCCCAATACTAGAATGTTCTGTCAAAGTGTGTTCTTCTTCCTCTGTCATATCTTGCGTAGCGGCCGCCATACTTGTTTGTCGTTTTGGCAATGGAAAATGACATCAAAGGGATTCCCGACCGCCGCGGGGGGAGGGGGAAGGCTCATTGTGTCCCGGGCGGGAGGGAAGTGTCCCGAGTGTATCAAATAATAAACAATTGTTAAAATGTATTTAACGTCAAAAGATAAACGCTCTGGAAATGTGGTAATGGCGATGTGTGCTCCGCATAGCCCGCAAAACGAATGATTTGATCGTAGAGGAATTAAGCATCGAGCTGCGTCTATCCTCAACTATACCACTCCTAATTCTCATATATTTTGACCACGCTAGACATTAGGAAACCATGGAAACTTTGGTGATGCAATATAAGGTAGAAGAAACTAAATCACAGAAGGTTACAAACTGGTTAAAACTTGGAAGAAGATGCACAAGAAACGCCACTGACTAAAATTGGTGCCATCATCCGCAATGACCTTTCATCTGTCCTTTCATATTTCAACTTTTTTTTTACCATTGTCGCATTATTTAAACACAGTTTTTATTTACACGTCTATAAGAGAGAGAGAGAGAGACCTTTCAAAATTATAATCCTGATTAAAATAAGATTATATTGTTTGTGTAGTGGTGTAGCCTAAAATAGGAGAACAACTCGGGCCGAAGTAGGCCTGATTTACTACCTTGCATTTGTCTGGAGAGACCTACTGTAGTTGTGGGGGCGACCCATAATCAGGGACTTATGGGAGATGCATTACGAGCCGAGTCTCGTCTGATTGAGCTCACTATATGTCAATAATTACACGAAGGAAGAGCATTTTATTATTACATTTCGTTTCCATCTTAAGTAAGTAAAATCAAAAGCGCTGTAGTAATCTGCAGTAAAAGATCAGTGTGGCAGACAGGTCAGCGAATAAAGTATTCACTTTTCTGCTAAAACCCTGAGTTACATTGTTCTATCAATTTCTCCTATTTATATTATACTAAGCACTAATTATACGAAAAGATCATTGAGATATTTTCATATATTACTTATTATAATTTGATTGGAGGACTGTTCAAAACCATTAAATATTAACATTTTTTTATGATGGATGACACATTTCTTGGTTTGTTTCTACGATGAAAAGGGAGCGATTCATATATTATATTTTTTAAGGATTCCCAATTTACACATTTGTACGAGGATATTTCTAGTTGAGTATTTTTTTTTTTAAATAAAGATACGTTTACGGAACACGTATCACATCAATATCCTTACTATTTTCAAACTAAGTTAAACTCTTGTGTTATGAAAATATGACTTACTTGATGACCCCTGGAAAGAGGTTCGAACCCCAGGCCACTAGATCGCTAGACGAGTCTCGTAATATAAATAAAAATTTATTTTTCAAAGTATTCTTGTTCTGATCGGTAAATAATGAATTTGTTCGATTGTTTAATTCGTGATTAATTTATTTTCGCAGATAATTTATTTTAAACCTAAACCTAAATCTACTATTACTGGATCGGGTATACTGTTGAGTTTGTAGGGAAGATATCCCAGGAATTTTCTCAAGGCAACCCAGAATATCCTCTTATGTTGACACAAGTTACTGAGACTATTTGTTTACTCTAACATAGTGTAATATATTTTATACAAGTACATAATGTGTTAGAATGTTCCCGTCCCCGAGTACATATTTGTTTATGGCATGTCTTAGAAGACAAACAAACTTGAAAATTATTTTAAGAGCAATCTTGTGTGCAGCTCGTGTTATTGAGAAATATTTATTTTGGAATAAATAAATGCTGATTTCTCGAGATTCATTCAATTAGATCAAAATAATTAATGAATTTTAACAGCAAAGTTAATTTTTCTAATTTAAAAAATAACAACAATCTTATTCATTAATGAAACGAATACCAAAATATGATACAAAGATTATTAACTGTAATATAATACGAAGCGCCTAATTCCAAAACCCCTAATATGTTTGTTTTTCGTCACCATCTCTTAATGAGACAAATCTGTAAAGTTCAATTTTTTTATGAATTTATTGTTCCAGCAGCTATATTGGATTTTAGATCACGTGAACATCAACAAGCGTTGTGATTGGCTGATTTCATTTTAGGGGCAATAGCAACTTATATTATGTCTGCTTTGTGGTATTTTGGAAGTAACCCTGATTTTTACCATGCAATGTTAATGGATGTGATAAATTATGCGATATTCGTTTTAGAATTAAACGCTACATATATCTAAATGTGTTGCAAATACCGCATATTCTTGAATTAATTCGATTATTTTAGTATATTATTAAGGTGATGTTTGAATGACAATCTTGGGGTTTATTTGTCCATTTTCTACAACAAAGAGAGCTATACAAATATTTTGTTTATTTTACCTGAGATGGTTCATGGCACGTTCTCTCGCGATGTGAATAGGTATAGAATTTGATTTTGACATATTTTTTTACTAGGAGAACACATTCTTATTGTGAAATTGAAATTATTCAGAACAGACGGTCTGTAATATTTTAAATATGAATTAAATATATTAATTAGAAAGATATACATATAAAATCAATTTTATCGAAAAATTTTGTTGTATTTGAGATTCTGTAAAAAAAAAGGTTAAAATAAGCTCCTTCAAATAATGGAACGATTAAATGTATTATATCAAAAAGATAACATATAGGTTCGAAAATTTGTCGCTGTAGCATAGTTGGATAATGCACCTTCTTCGGTTTAAAAAGAGATCCAGGTTTGAATCCCGGTGGCTAATAAATTTAATTCATATTATATATTTTTTTATTTAAAATATAAACGGATATAGTAGGCAAATGTTAATATGAAATGAAGCACTAGAAAACAAGAGCAACTTCTTCCATCAAGCGACATGTTCAAGAACATTTTGTGTATGTTGGCGACATTCGTGAAAATACAAATTATTTTGATCGTAATACGGAAAACGTACTAATTGAATAACAAGTAACGACTGCAAATGCAATATTGCTCGCCGCAAGCGCCATAAATTGCGAGGGCCTGTGTGTGACCTGTTTGTGCGAAAGAGATGACACTGGGACTCGGGCGCGTGTTTGAAATATTTTACAACGTCACAGTGGTAATCAATGAGAAACTTTTATACGAAAACTGACTTTCCATAGAGTATTTTTAAATGCATTTTTGATTATCTATTTTCGCTTCAAATTCGTGTGACAGTGATCTTTAACCGTTTGATTTTGTTTCGATTCGTCCAGTGTTTAGTGCAAATAAATAATTATACGAGCGATCTGTTTGTTCAAAGTTTGATCGTGTTATTGGACATTAATCAATTAATTTGAGAGAGAGACTACGAAAGAGATCAAAAATATAGTAAGCGCGTTGAATCCCTGTTACTTTCGCCTTCAAACTTTAATAAAATCCCTACTATTGTTCAGAAACACCAAAATGCTTTTCAGACCAATGCTTACGTATGCGTCTGACACATGGGTACTGACTAAGAAGAATGTGTACTGGGCACGAAAGGAACATTTCGGGAAGTATCTTTGGGCCGGTTTTAGAAAATAAATCTTGGCGTGGAGGCCACAACAGCTATTATATAAGCTCTAAACTTTGAATAAAGAGATTAACGTTTCAAAAATTATTAAAATAGGAATATTTTGATTGAACCACATGGATAGGATGACCGAACAAGAATCTCGAAAGTCATTACCGAATACAAGACTTACAGGGCACAGCAGTTCGGAAAAGTCAAAGCTACAATGAAGTGACAATGTTTTCAAATACATATTTGTCAGAGATATAAATGAAATCAATAAAAGAAAACTCTTGAGATGTCTCCCGAGAGTTTCCCTGGTGGCCCAGGAATTCTAGAGTCAATGGTGATAATGACGGTGATTGTATAACACTATTAACGCTTAGTGATTTTGGTCAAGCATCAGCAATCAATAATCAGCATAGCAATGATCAAATATTCCTGATCTTTGTCGCAATTGATCTTTAATCAAGATGACGGATTTTCACATATGCGAAAATAAGCCGCTTGTTTTTTTTATTCTACTCGTTTAACTTGAGATGCGTTTGAATAATAACGTCATGAATAATGTTGTCCCTTTTCATCTCATGCAAATAAAAATATAAAGCTGTCCCTCACTATCGATATAAACACAAGTTGTTGAGTTAAATTGTTATATTGATAATGCCCTTACAAGGCGAAACGCTTGCTCTCTCATTATGTACACATACACGAACACCTGTTTCCGATGGTTGCGTTCTCTCATCGCTATAACTCTTTCGATTTAGCTTCAGTCTCTAACAGCATATCTTAAATGTGTCCAGCTTGTATGCGATAATGATACACGCTTTACAGTCCACACCTCACTGCGGTCCAAATGAACGATTTGATGAACATTTATTTATTTTTATTCGTGTTTTTGCTATTATGACAGCTGTGCTTATTATACTGGAAACATGGCTGAGTAAGCTCAGCCATAATAAGTTACGATAACGTAATAAGACTGATAAACTTGTTACGTCAGAAACGTTATAACTAAAGTGCTTGTTACAATAGGATCGCTATGACTACTGTGCTTGTTACAATAGGATCGCTATGACTATTATGCTTGTTACAATAGGATCACTATGACTACTATACTTGTTACAATAGGATCGCTATGACTACTATGCTTGTTACAATAGAATCGCTATGACTACTGCGCTTGTTACGTCAGGATCATTGTGAGTGCTTTATTGTTATGTCAGGAACGTTACAAACATTACGTATGAATTTATACCGAAAAATTAAATTTATAAGCATGATTCTAAAATCAAATGCAATAAACCGCTTGTCTGATGAATTTATTTACAATATAATTAAATCGTACTGTTATTTATTAATGCTTTCAATAATAAATGATTAAATCATAATTTTTACGAAGACCCTCCCCCTATGAAAAGGAATTTTAAAATTTTGTCTACTTTTTTATTCTAATGCATTTCTTTGTAGATGTTAGATACTTCCAAATCTAAGATCCCTTTGTAGAACATTTAGAGAACGTAGACGCTAATAAAATGGAATAAAATATATAATATTTTCACATCGTTGAATGCGACTGAATAATGTTTTCATTTTTCTTTGTACTGCACCCCTGTATATTCTTTCTTACAATTACAGTTTTTTCTCTCGAATATTTTATACCCAATACCCGTAAAAAAATAAATCCGAAGCTTCCTTTTAAAGGGATTTTCACTCATTTTGGAAACAGTATTTTATTGATAATTCTTTCGAACGAGCCATTAGTATATTGGTATTCTCGAATATACTTACCTTTTAATATTGAAATGTGGGCGGAACAATATATTTTAACCTTTGGCATTCGATAAATCAATATGCATTACTTATTAACATGTCTGCCCACGGACATGAGCACCTTTCGTAATATTCATTTAACAATTTGAAAACATATTATAAATGCGAAAACAGGCCGCGAGGCTGCCGAGCCGATAGTGCTTTATGAATGTAAAACTTAATTAATTCCTATCCAAATATTCAAAAACAACATATTTAGACCACAGAGTCAGCAGATGATCGAGGTCTTCCAACATCCAAATATCTCAGCAATATTGAAGTCGAGAAAGCTAATATGGGCGAGACGCGTTGTCAGATGTGACGATTCCAGAGCACTCCGCGGGGTCTGTGAGGGAACGCTAATGAGAACTCGACCCGTGGGACGCCCGAGAATGAGAAAGGCGGACAATGTTCGAATGGATACAAATTCCCTTTTGGGTGACCACAGCGCGAGGGACAGAGGACGGTCGTGCGGTCGGCCATGGACCTGAAAGGTCCTCAGAGCCAACTAAAGGGTGTTTTTTAGAGGTATAGAACTTTAAAATAAAATAAAACACATCAAAATCGTGGTAATGGCCACGGTATTGACTTAATTAGAAAGATAATTTTATGCCATTAGTGTTTAAATATGATTTCGCGCAAATAGTCGCCGCGACTGGCTCGAATAAAGCGCTATCTGAAAGTCCAATTTTCGACCACTTTTTGGAGCAGCTAGAGATCTATATCGGCAATAACGCGACGAATGTTGGCTTTCTAGTTTAATTAGCGTATACTAGCAATTTCACATATCCCGCAGAAAATAATCCAAAGGTGTTAAATCACACGATCTTAAAGCCCAATTCACCGGTCCGTTACGCGAAATTATGCGCTCATCGAATGTTTCCTTCAATAAATTGATTGTTGCGCGCGCTGTGTGACATTTTGCGTCATTTTATTGAAACCACACCTCTTCTATATAAATGCCATTCAATTAGGAAACGAAAAAGTCAGTAATCATGGATCGACTCATTCGGGTCTTCCTCAATATACGCTTCAGTGCAACAACAGCTTCTTCGGTGCGCACTGTACGAGGTCTCTGCGGATTCGTATTATCAATTAAAATATGTGTAGTGTTAAAAACGATTCTTGCTTATTCGAATTACTTGCTAGGATGGACGATTATGTCGACCGTAAAATGGAAGTTTCGCAAACTGAATCACAATTTTCGTAATAAATTTGCACAATTTTCAAGCGTTGTTCTGACTTAAATCTATTCATGGTGAAATGTCCAAACCAAACTGCTATCGCTGGAAAAAGTGTTCTCTAAAAAAAACACCTTTTATAATAATGTGGAAGGTGGTGGTGAAATAACACGAGGGTTTTGTTGTGTGATCGTCTAGTCTGCATAAAAGATTAGCAAGTCGGATTGAGTCCTGGGGCGAGACTCACGTCAGGACGGGGGACGGAGTGAGACAGGCATCGAAGCGGGTGACGCTGGGTGACCATGGCGAGACTGGCGCGACTCTTGTCAGCAGCTGCCTGGCCCCTGGTGCAGCCTGTATCGCCGTTTATCTGAGATCGGCAATGATGGTAGTGGATTTGAAAAACCGTCCCCACAATAATAATGTGAAAACATTACATTTCATACCTCTTATTCAATAATTATCACTAAACTCACTATACTCATCTCTAAAAGACCAGCATTACCTCTCGGGAATTTGGATAGTCCAAGAGCTTCTGATACTGTTCACTTTACTTAAAATTACTTATTTACCTAAAATTATTGGGACATTTTTATCAAACTTTGTGCGACCAGTTTATATTAGATAATAAATGGTGAGACGGAACCACAGGTACACAGGTACGTAGTTATTAATTCACACAATTTTCTATTATATTTTATTTTAAAAAAACAGTAGCGTGCACGGAATACATGTCACATTAATATTCCTACTATTTTTAAACTAAGCTAAACGCTTGTGCTATGAAAATAAGACTAACTTACTGGAGTCCTGGAACGAAGCGCGAACCACCGACCACTAGATCACTAGGCCAACGTCTTGGCCACTATACCAACGAGCTACTCTTTTCATATTTTAAAGATTTCCAAAATCAACTGTGTGATTAAATTCCATTATTTTAGATTGTTAACATTGTTTTATTAACTACTATTAAGTAATTAGTTAAAATTAAATACATCTACCGATTTCGAATAATATTATTTTCTTCTTCAAGATGTCAAAAGCATATGTTGCATTGTTTCTTTAACAAAATATATTGATTAATAGAATATATTGGTAAAACAGGTCGAAATTTTAATATAAGAGTAAAGGAGCATTTGAGATGTTATTTGGAATTTACTAATCATTCGTTAAAAAAAGGTCATACTTTTGATAAAATTTGGGATTGACTATTTTACATGTAAACGGTGTTAGTTTAAAATTAAATCATTTGGAATCATTGGGAATAAATAAAGCGTGTAAAACTAAACTAAATATTATGAACAACCGACTAAATTTAACCACATCTAAAACAAAAAATTTAAGTTAAGTACTAAATTTATTTTTTAAATAATTATTGTTTTTCAAAAATAGATTCTGTGATATATATTGTGGTTTGACAATATTATATTAAATTTTCGAAATCGGTAGATGTATTTAATTAATTAAGTGGTTAATAAAACAATATTAACATCTATTCTCAATTCATTGTGTAACGAAAACTTTTAGTGGTGTTTTTCAAAATATTCAAGTGCAGTTATTAATAGTAAAAAGACCTTGATTAGGTTCTCGAAGACCTACCTTTGAAGTTGAAGTTGATAGTTGATAGTTGCCAACTCTGCGGATAGAACACTTCTCTTTCATTTCAAGGTTTGCTCGAGGTCCGACTCAATATATGCTTTTATAGTCAGTTTTTTTGGTTTTTTATGGTTTTATGTACTTTTAGTACGGAATGACATATATTCAGGTTAGAATATTATGAACAGAACAAAGACAGTATAGAGTTGAAATGTTGTGGTGACGAAAAATATATCACATATCGTAATTTGGAAAATGCAAAATAAGGACTTGGTGTTCCGGCGTGTGCGGTATTGAGGCCGTCACTTCACACTTGACAAAATTATAATATATCTAAACAGAGTAATAATTTTTTCTGGTTTCATGTAATTGAAGACTGATTTATACAAGATTATGTCTACACATGGATGCTGGGGAGACACCGAACGGATATTAAAATCATATTCGACCGAGTCTAATTATTTTAATAAACTGTGGCTTGCTTTATCTGAAAATATCGGAACGAGATATTTGTTTAACTAGAGCTGGTCGGATATGATTTTATTATGTGGGCAAGTTTGATCAGAATTCAGTTGTTGGTAAGTGTTCCGGTTTATAAATAATCTTAATAATAAAATGTTATGAAAAGGTAAAAAGTGACAAATAGTTATAGGCAACCAAGATTTAAGATAGAAATGAAATGTATTACAGGACAAATAAAGTTTGATGGAGTAATTCGAGGTTATTATAATTTATACGGTGGTCGAGGATAGCTTTACATTGTCAATTGAGTTTCAAACGGAGAAAACTGGAGGGATCACTTTAGGCGAGAACGGGAATGTTCAGAGTATAGATTTCGAAAAACTGGAGATTTATGTAAATATAGAACACTAAAAGGCCCACGGTGCCTTAGTTTTAAAGGAGGAACATGGTGACGGTGTATTTACTGACACGCGCAACCTGGAGTCGTCAGATGGGTAGATACAATCTTCATGGATGAAGCTGATGCAAGGCGTAGGGGATGACTTCTTGGTGGATGCGAGTTCTTCCGGAGCAGTTAGACGATGGAGAAAGTAGTATAAAATGTATATAAAATCTTGGTATTAACGGCGGTGTTCACAAAGAGACGTCAAATTTGTTCAAACAAATGTGAAATTATTGATAATATCTTACGGCAAAATTCTTATACGGTTGTGTATATTACAAACGCGACAGGTCGAGGTCACTATTTTGGGATTTTGGAAAAGTTCACAGTGACACGCCGAGTAAATTATTATTTCACATACTTACGAATATTACAACTGTTAAAAAATATTCTGGAGATAGATTGTTTTACCGCGACTGATACATTTTACAAGAAATGACCGGAAAAGATCGTGAACCGATAATCTCTCGGGCATGCGCCTCTAGGTCGTATAGATGTTGATTTTTTTCTGCTCAGGATACTAAGTGGGGATCGTTTATATAGCCATCCTAGCAAGGCTATCAGCAAATTTGGGGAGAGGGAAAAATGAGAACTACAGAACACATTTGAAATAGAAAAGATTAGGCAATGATTTTCATACAGCAGGAACTCGTGACGCCATCATTCTGGTTTTGTTGGAACAGCACGTGTGCACCGGAATAGTCTATTTTTAGAATGTACTTCCTGTGTATGCGCGATTTTAACGGTTTTGTCTGAGGAAATTTGCACGTAATATTAATATTTGCGCAGAGTCAATTTTGAATATATTTAAAAATGGTTATAAAATTATATTTTTTTTTTTTATAAATTCTTGATTATTTATATCGTAATGGTGGCATCTTAAACAAGGTATAGATGTTTTTTTTACGAATACTTAGTAATTTAGGATCAAAGAATTTAAAACACGAGTATATTGACTGTGGCGAAATAATATACAAGACAATGATGAATTTCTCTTTTCACTAAAATCCTTTAAAATTCTCTCTTTCCGCTAAGACTCGGACACGTCTTGCGAATACCAGAGATACAGACTATCAAAAGGCGACCGGTGGATAAACAGCAACTAAGATTGTAGGAAGAAAAATTGATCAGAAGTGTCGAAATAACATAAGGCAGAAGAAGATAGAAGCGACTTGTTACCTTGGACACCCGGCCCTCCCGTGGAAGTCCCAGGACGAGGAGATGAAAATAATGATGATGACGTCGTTAATTATTTGAATATTACACACACACAACTACTACGAAAATTATCTTCATTATATTATTCTTTAAAGCGCGCTCACGTCTGCCACCATCCGAGACGCGTGTCTAAGGATAATTTGACTTAATGATGTAAGATTTTCTGTGTCATAAACCGATTTTACTGCGAGCGATCGCGTCGGCCGTTCCAACCATTAATGCCGAGGGCTCGTGCAGGCGGATGGCTCCAGCATCTGTCATGTCTAAGGTCGCACTTGACGTCTCTCTCCGTCAACCGGGACAATACTTCCTTCACCTCTTTATCTTATTACAGATATAAAAATAATAATGTTGAGCACAAAATAAATCGAAAGAGTACTACGATTCGGTATTTTGTATTCTGTTTTATTTTATTATTTTGGTCGGGTCGACCGAGATGAATAAAAAATGAACCCTTTGAATTACAAATTGCATGCTCAATATATACGGTATTCAGCAAAAAGATTTCAAGATTAAATTATAATTGCTCGTAAACCATCAGGGAGGGGTATTGATCGACGCGCGTGATTTGCGGATTTTCCAGTCGTAATGAGTCACTGGTCGGGAACGCACCGCACTTTCGCGGTTGAGCAATATTTAAAGTGCGGTGATTCTTTGGTTCATTCATTGGAGTAAGTGATGGGCCGAGCGCGGGACTTATCCGTTGCTGGGTTCAAAAGTTCAAACAAGAAGGGACAATGGAACGCCATCAAAAACGTTAGCATTGTTCAAAAATGACAGTGTGGTGTGCAATTTCTGCCCGAGGGATAATTGTCCCTTATTTTTTAACCAGCGAGCGATAGTCACTGCTGACGTGTATTGCCGAATGATCGACGAGTTTTTGGTACCGCAATTGCAGCTTTTTCCCGGGTTCAACAACAGAACATAATTTTAGCAAGACGGGGCTACTCCACACGCAGATAAAGTTTTCATGGAAAAACTGAGAAAAACTGAAAAAAAAAAAAAAATAATAATAATAATCAGCAAGTACGGAGACGTACCCTGGGCACCTCGGTCACCGGACCTTACACCGTTCGACTTTTTTCTGTGAAGATAAGTCGAGAGTTTACAGTGACAATTCAGGTCCTACAAGAAAATATCCTCCGTGAATTTGCTGCCGTTGAACCGACGCTTTACTCTCGCGTGTTCGCAAATTTAAGAGTCCAATCGCAAGTGTTAATAAACTCTATTTTGTATAAATAAAACATGAGAATAACATTGTATTTTTTTTAATTTAATAGTAAACTTGCAAATTTTCCACAGGACACCTTTACTAATAAAGATGTCCAGCTAAGGCAAGTCATAGGAATAAATATTGTAATTTTTTTAGCTACTAAAATCTACTTAATGTCAAACACGATTAATTTATTTTTATAGTGTCGATTGGATGGTAAATCGTTACGCCCCAAAAAGGCGTAAATGGCCCAAAAAAACAAACTAGACGTGCAGTAGTCGTTCTTTACTATACCAAAATAAGCATTAACTTTTGTTGCATTCTCTAATAAATTATTTATTTTTCTAAAAGTATACATTTACAGATAATAACGACTATGTATGAGCGAGTAAGGAACTTGTATATTAATGTTAACAGAGAGAGATGCTGAATGACGAAATTATTTTCGAAGATTAACGAAGGAAAAAAATAATTTGTCGGGCTGGTGAGTTTTTAAACCGATAAATATCATTATTTTAATTTTCACAACTAAACTTTGTACTACATACGCGTAAGCTTATTGTCACTACTAGTTTCGAGAGATGCAGACCGCCTCTTTCTCTCAAACCACTCTTTCGATAGTCATAGACTAAAACTTCTCCACTCTGAACCTTATAAAGGATCAATAATTAACAATTTGGAAACCGTTGAAATACAAAAGAATTTAAATTCAGAGAAAACACTAATTATCAACATTGCATTTCCTAACACTTCACCTTTACTATTCATATACTTCCGAAACCTCCCCTCTCTTGTCAAGCCCCACCGAATAGATTACAATACTGTATTTAGTTTAGTTATCACGCGATGATGAGAGGGACTGCACCTCTTCTAACAGTTTATGTTAGTATGTATCATTTTACTAATAATTTGTTTTTTCGCACTGAAAATAAAGACATAGTACATTACATTAGTGCATTGTCAAAGCAAGGGATTAAAGGATTTCCGGATTGAAATATAGATTTAATGTTAACCCTGGCCGCGCAGTAGCCACTATCCATAATAGCCACCTGCAGCACATGTCATTTACACTATTAACAAGTGACCTACTACTATTAGTAGTAGGTCACCTGTTAGGTCAGTAAACAACCAAAATATGAATATTTTTTCATTCATAATATTCCTGCCAAACGAGGCGATCTCATCTCCTTCTATGACATTCGGCTGATTCAACGGCACTCTGAAGTGAGAAGGTTAATAGGTACATCACTAGGAGCGACACTGCCTCGGGAAGGATATTCGACCTTTAAAAATACACCCCGCAAAAAAATAAAGCCTACTTTCTTCTCCCCGCGCGCCGCGAGCGGAAGCGGTGTCAAGGTCGTATCGGCGTTCCAAGATGGCGCGGGCTGGATTACCTACTTCCGGATTAGATGTTTCTGGATTAAGCTCTACCCTTCCTTCCGCCAATTTCCTCGCAGATGATTTATTTCCTTCTCGCTCTGAACAGGAGATGCAGCTAATAAGTGGGTGCCTTAAGACGGGGGTCGTCTACTGGAACTCACATTGCTCAGTAACATGGGAAGTTTATGCAGATTTTGCTAAGGAAGTGTGGTATTTAAACGGATAGACTGAATTTCAACGGCTGTGCCTCTTGCGATGTCAATTTATTTCCAATTCGTGCTACGCATTGAAATATTAAGGTTTGGGATGTCTACAGAAAGTTTGTAACAACTGGTTCGCATCGATTGCTGATTGGACAACACTGGTTTGGTTCATATCACATCAAATGGATCAAAAGTACAATTTTTATTACATTTATTAAAATTCTTGACATTGTATAGTATTTCAATGAAACTCATATCTTATTGTAATGTGTCCGTCACAATCCAGATCGCCCACGTCAAAATGGTTCACTTTAAACACAATATTTGGATATTACGCATGGAGTGTTCAGTTTCTATCAAATTATGCATACGCCTGAATTTTAACAGCTAATAAATCTTACTGTTACTTCAAATAGGCATACAAAAAAATAATAAGTATATTTCATAAATTATTAAAAACAAGTTTTCTTTCGGAAACTTGAGCGATTAAAGGAATGAATTGTAGGATATGATCCGCCTTACTAAGTGAGGCTGGACGTTCCTCACCGGCTAGACAGGGTAGAGAATGAAATGTAACGTGAGTTCCATTCGAAATTTAGATCACCTGCTCACCTCATACTTCATCTGCTGATCATTATATTTTCTCTTTTTCATAACATTATATTTATTTCGTAACTTTAATGTATTATATAATATGTATTATCTTTATGGCGAATCGGGTTAAAAAAGAAAAAAAACCTGATTGCGCTGGAATAAATGAATTTTTTTTTCCAGAATGAAATCGAACTTAAACTTTACAAACAATAATTATTTTTTCTATACAATGAAATAAAAAAAACTTGATAAAACTCATCGTTCAACAAATCATAAACAATATAAATCATCTCCTTCTGATTCTTTGTTCACTAAAATTACAAGTCAGTTCGCGGGAAGAAAAATCTGTTTGCAGTGCACTTCTCCGGAATCTTTACGGTTAACTTACGAGTTCAAACCCACTCGTAGGTCCTGAGATCTGAGATACAGAACTCAGCGTCCCGTCCGGCAGGGTGGTATGGAAATGATCGTCTTTCATGCGGGTTCTTAAATTTTCCAGGTCATCATTAGATCATCCTTCTTAGGTGCATTTGCCTCTACTGGTACGGCATAATATAACGGGCGGACAGGGCAGTCTCTCTGGCTGCCTCGTAAAATCCACAAACCATTGCGGATCAACCCCGCAGTTCGGATCATTCAGCCGGAATTTGAAATATCGAAATCTTCAATTAATAAAATAAAATTTGTTACAACAATAATACGCCCGAGTACCGAATATTTTTACTAGCGTTAATATAATCTCCCGCCAGAGCCAGGGTGGCCGGCTTAATCGCCGCCGCTCTGCTGGGCTACAGTTGACGTCTGATCATAAGAGCGAGAATGCTCCCCGCGGCCGCCTGCCACCTTAAAAAAACCAACCACAATCAACTACAATAAATAGTTTCATAATAAAACTAAATTTTTTTTTTTGTAAATGCGTGACGTTACTTTGTAATGTCACAATATATATATAAGAAGAAAATAATTAGTTTTATATATAAAACGAATTATTTTCTAAGGAGACCCGTGTGATCACAATTAATTTTGGCTCTTGTTTCGAACCGTCGACTTTTCTCATCAGTTTAGGGCAGGATTCAAGATAAAAACCATTGAGAATGAGTTTTTTGAATTGAATTGAAATTATTTATTGAATTGAGAATTTTATTTACTCGAAACGTGGAGAGTATTGAAGTCCTTCTAAGGACTGTTTGATGCAAATTTTATCAAAAAATAATTCGTCATCGTTTACCCGTAAAAACCTTAAATATAACATATATACATATGTAAAAAGATGTATGATAAGTAAGAAAAATACATTGAAGTGGCGTGATGGTGATTAACTATTTAAGCACATTTTTATATTTACGATAGACATCGACTATTTTATCTAAATTCGTTTAATAAAAGATTTAAAAATATATTTCCAAACATTTAAATAACTTTTAAACTTTTTTTTCGCAAAATAATTACATATAAAAGACATGTCATATAATATAATTCATTTATCAGTTTGTAAACTGTGAATATTCAGTTTTAGTTCGTACACCAGACGACATATTGATTTACGCTCGCTTTAGGCAGTGTAATAAACTTTTTCTGAATTGTAAAATGCACAATCCTAATTTAATCGTCACGCAAATAAATAAAATGATAGAAATGTAAGGATTCTCAGAACCGATGGCAATAAAACACATACTGTTTTTTGTGTCTCCTATAAAACGCTGAATCGGACCCTCGCGCGACCTTATCCAAATGACCGATTCAAATCTGTCCGCTCTAAAAACGGCCACTTACTTAATAATATCATTTTGCTCCGCTGATAATCAAAATTATGTAAAATATTTGTAATTTAATATAACAATATAATGATAGAATTAATTACTATTTTAAGGAATTAATGACCTTTTATACAAACTCTGGCAATTCCTTTGATTTGTCTATGAGTTCCATTTTCCAAACATTTTTAGGGACCTTTACGTTGTAGCTCTCTTCATTCATACTTCTTCTCTGCTGAGATTTTCAGCTCCCTATTTCTAACTAACTCCAACAATTAGTACATGAACTTCATCCTTGGTTCACCATTTCATCTTTGTCATAACCGACGCCGGGTACCAATGAAACGCGCCCGCAATCGTTTGGAAGATCATCTCTCGTGGGTCACTCTTCTCGCTACTGTCTTCCAGATAAATTCGCGCCTACTTGAAGTCGTTTCATTGTTCGGCTATTTTATATGACTCTGATATGTAACTGTGCTTAACAATAAATCCGGTAACAGTAGTTTCGTTTCATAACCTGCTGTGGCTACACACACTTATCCAACACACTCTGCGATCAAAAAAACACGTGACTGATGTGTAGTTATTTGAGGCATCATCTACCGTACGCCCACAGACATCATACATTAATCCAAAAAACACTCTTTCATAACTGATTATACGAGTTAACGTGTATGGTGTAACGGCACGCTGGCAGTACGACTACCGCTCGTCTTTGCAGACTTTGAAATTTATTACCGGAGAAAGATGTTATATGCAGAAAATCCAACTAAGGCAAGCTTTATTTACGCTAGTGCACAGTTCTACTAACAATGAACGGTGAATTAAATAATATTGAGAAAAAAGTCCGGGAAGAGTACCACAATGGTGGGTGTGGATTAGTTGCATCTGGCAGGAGAGACCGTAGAGTTAACTAAAAGGGCATCCCAGGACCGAAACTTATGGAGACGTATAATCGTATGTCGTTTGATTAAAAACATCGCGTGTCAATCCTGTCATGAAAGAAGGAAGGAGAAGATAAAATCCCGTTTTATCCACGATAAAGTTTTGGGTATTGATGATTTGGAATTGATGTGATCTTATAAAATGTGTCATTTCTGAACGTAACAACTAGACTGAAGAAAATAAATCCTATCCAAAGTCGCCTATCGCATACTTATCGTTAAGTTATATTCCCAAGTAATAAATAACGTAGTTATCTACTAATGTTATTTATTTCATTAACATTTTATTTGTCGGTGCCTTTTCTCAGTGCGTTAATTCCCAATTGAATCCGTGATTCACGGCGGATCATTATTTATTCCCAGTAACGTTTAATGTCCTTTTTCCTCTAATCTCAATCTTCTCACCCCTTCTTCGGCCACCCCCGGGTCACGTGTCAAGCTGAAGGCATCACGTCTTCGGGGTCCGGCCGTGGCCGCCGCCGGGCCGGGGGCGGATCAGCGCGGCTCGAGAGATGATCGGAAATAAGGGAGTATAGTTTATCACGAGAATAAATATAGGGAGATTATTTTAGTGGTTTATAAAAGGGAAAATAAATTCAACTAACCGTGGAAAATAAATTTGTAGCAGATCGTTTTGCACCTTTACAGATTTTTTATTGTGTATAATTTGATTATTTGATTAATAGTAATAAGGACACAAATTTCTGGAAAAGTTGGGAATAAAATTGATCGGTTTGCTCTGTAAGAGCGGTTCAGAATTACGTAGCAAGGATAATGAAATTTGTTTGAAAGAAATTTGTTCGACGGTAACTTGTTCGAAGGAAATTTTTTTGAAGAGCATTTGATCGAAAACAATTTTGTAGGAAAAATGAAATAAATAATACATACATAGCATGACATCGCAGGGTTACACAAAAAATACTGTTTTTCAATTAAATTGTAGTTTATAATATGCTCAAAGCATTGAAAAATATTTTGGAGATATTTTGTAAAATAATACTCTGGCCGCATCACAAGGCTCAAAGGTAATATGGACGGCAGGTTACCCTGATGAAGAATTCCACCAATTATAGTAACACCATTCTCGAGGTACACGCACAATATGCTAGCTATGCTCTAGAAACGAATCACAACTAGTAGTAAGCAATCTGCTTCCGATTGCTTACTGCCAGGACCTGTGGGCGACTATCGTGACCAGGGTCTCATCAGCTATCGCTGATTGCTTGCTGGGTCGGCACCAAATATACCTTTAAGGTGATGAGAGCTTATTATTTACACCCATTCAGGGTCTACGCAGATTGTGGAGGGGATAGACTGTGATGATCCACATATAACCAACTGATAAAAAAATATGAATTCCGAGAAATTTCTAGAGCAAATGCGGCAGGGCAGGAGCGGGGGTTGTAAACGCTTCTCATGACAGTCAGTTTCGGGACCCGCACGCGGGAGGGTCGGCTTTTGAACAGGGAAAATAGACGGATACGTAAACGATTGTTCGGGGAACGAAATTTGATTTTCTTTTCGATTTACGCTGCAAGTGTTTTAGGGGTGATCGTGTTGTTTTTTCGGGTCCGCGAAGGTCGCGTTAAAATTCACAAATCACGAGTGTAGTGACTTCAGGATCCAGATGGCAGACCAGGACCGGCGCAGACGTTGAGGACCATAGCAGAGGACCCAAAATACTAAGTTTACCTTTTAGCATGCTTGTATACATAATTAAAACCATTAACGAATACTGCAGAGTGACTCGGATCATCATGAAATTACTATTAGACTACTGGATATTCGACCTTATTAAATTACTGTCCTGTTTATTAATTTGGAACACCCATCTATAAGGTTTAGTTTTATTTATTTCATCGTTTAGAACTAATTATTAACTACTTATTGGCCGTGTAAATAATCATGAATCTATGTACGTATATGTCGTTGGTACATGCTGCCGGCACCGTGAAACTCTACCAAGGCATTGTAGGGTACATTATATACATTACATGTTTGATCCGAAGCAACGGCTAGTAGGTAGAAATGACAGAATTTATCCGAGAATCTTGTGTGTTTATTTACTTTGGGAGCGCACAATTGCGTGCGTATGTAAATCGTACTGACCTTTATTATTGACATTGCGCTAACAACTCACTGAACGTTTTACTTTACGACACATCTCACAAGTAAGACTCCGTATTTATTCCTACATTATGTATACATTTATCCTTTCGGTTATCAAGCTGAAACCAGGTGTTTCATTCTACCGCCTTTCAACGCCTATGTGAATTGTAATTTTCCTAAGATGATTTGATTGGAAGGAAAAGGTGCTTTTAGAGGCTGAACAGAGTCATTCAGTGGCATGAAGTGTGGACGGGCTAGCTATGGTTATATTGGTTTGGTAGTGATAGCCAAAATGAAAGAGTTATTGAACATCATCGGTCTGCGTAGGGTGCACAAGGCTACAGGCTAACCCTACGTATGTTTACCGTTCATGATGTTTTTCCGATATATAATCTGGCGTAAATAGTTTAGTCCGCACTGGGTTGCATCGAGGTGATTTCTGTGTGGTCGCCGTGGTACCCGTACTTCAGCTGTATGAGGAGGATGATAGTAGTATCTCTAGAGGTTAATACCCCGAGACAGTGTTCCTGAGATGTTCTACAATCAAGCCGACACGTCGGCAATCCACACACATACACACGCACCAGCATGCAGGGATAACAATCCTAACCAATTGTTCCTGACTCTATTCGAGATGCATTGTTCGAGACACCGAGGATCATCCTGAAGATAACCCAAACTATACATCGGACACCGTTGTCGCATGACGTATGTTTTCAGACGCACCCAAAGGAATCAAGGGAATTTCCTGAGAGTCGTACTGTCATGTCACAACCTCATTACAATTAATTACCTTCAGTGGTGGATGCGGCCCCGGATTGGCCATTTTCCTACCGATACTGAACAGCAGCATATTGGAGATACAAGGACCTCGACCATGCATCTTGAATGAGTCATAACAAATGATATTGTTCACTGAGACATTGGCCAATTCTAAACTTTGGATTACCATCATCATCATCATTCAATTTTTGAACGCGTGGGTGAGAGGGCTCGGGGTTAAGAACCCGTCGTCTACCGCGAATAGGCACCAGGCGTACGAGTTTCTTAATCTGGGGTTGTTAAACTGGTGACTAGAGTACTTATCATAATCACGGAACATATTTGCCAAGCGAGGCAGGCACTTAGCATGTCGCATGTTGTTTCACATGTCCACATAATTTATGAACAGCTAGTCAACGCCACGAGGCGGTCACAGTCACGAGACAAGTCTACGACAAGGTTGGTGTTCTATGTATGATTTCTTCCACACTCTTACATTCTAGCTCTGAATAATATACGTACATATGTATAATTTCTTGCACATTCTTACATTCTAGCTCTGAATAATACGTACATAATTAGTGTTATAATGAGTGCGCTCGAGTATCATACCGCTTGACCGGAGGTTTTCTGTTATTTAGTCGCATACTATAAGATAATCGGTATAATTTTTTTAATAATTGCTTTATAGGTATTTGAACGGCTATAATATTTGGATATTTGTAAACTTAGATATTTAATAATTGAAAACGCGGGTTAAAAGAATTAGGATTATTACGGACACAACATGGGGAATATTCCTAACCACTAGAACGATCACGTTGGCCAAATTTAGATATTAAGTGAATAAACTAGCATTAAGCGTAAAAATTTGTATTAAGGTAGAAAGCTAGATCTTCACACTGGCAACGGAAGCCAGGAGGAAGATATAAATTAATAACACCAAAATTGTATTCAAGTGAGTAAGAGGATTTCGGGATCCCTTCACACTGGTGCCTTGCAACAGGAGCGCCCGCACATGGGAAAACGGAGATTCCGCGTTACAAACGCGAGGGCACAAAAGAGAAATATTAAAGAGATATTACAGACAACATGGAGAAAATAGCGATTTCTTTACAAGTGGTGCCTTGCGACCAGGAGACCAGGAGTTTTATTATTTATTATAAAACTAATAATATTTAAATGGACATAGAAAATACGGATTCATCAGAAGACCTCCACAGATCAGTATAAGAATAATTTTAAAACCTAGTGGGCACAATTATTTGGTATACCAAGTGAACAGAGGTTCCTTACCTTACCCCAGAAAATCATCAAGTTTATCATGTTATTCATACCATAGTAATTCTAAGCGGGCGACCACTAGGCAGACCACCCAAAAATGGAAAATAATCTAGCGGTCAATCTCGGGCGGTTATCTTCTGAGAAAAGACAGATTCCCAAATGTAATGCGAAAAGGAGAAGCACAAAAAGGTAAACAAAATAATTTCTGTAAAATGTTGAGGTACCTCAACATCCCCCCGGGATCCGACTTTATTTTAGTGGCTCAGTGTGCCGAAAGTTAAACACAGCCACCGTTAGTTTCACAAGCGTTCCCATTCAAGGGCAGTACACATTGATTTGGAGCTGATATAAAATCAACTTTGGCCGTACCGTGTGTCCGCGCCTCGGCAGCGGGGCCGGCAGCCGGGGGCTGCGGCCGGGGATGAGGGTCGGGGGTTAAACACCCCCGAATCGTATTATCGGCTCGTCCCTTTTCCGCCACTTTCAGGCTTCCATCCCCCTACTCCGCCCCGCCGCCCGGCCCCCGTAAAGCTCCCGTTTTCTCTTTTTGCGGGCGTCCCAAAACACTCGAGGCAGGGAGAATCTTTCACATTCCGCCTCAAGCTGTCGTGTGGGCATAAATTTAGAGGCAAATTTCCTTCAGACTGTTTTATGTTGTGTTGTCGATAATATGAAAAATCTTTCAAACCTACTGGATCTCGCGATCTCGCGATCTCACCATGGCGGAAGTTAATTTATTAAATTGTGACATGGCTACGGCAAATCTTTCAGAGATTTTTTTCCAATAGCTCTATTTTGCTGCCTATTTATAATTATTCACTTACTGTAGGTCCTTACATCCTTCTTCGTGTTACCCATTTATCGTACACCCTATCTTACATCCTACTTCCCGACCTTCGAAAGCCACGCTCCTGAAAACTTAATTTCCCGAAATAATTTATTATAGATTTGTAGATACATTTTTGCGAATTATTACGGAAAAAAAATGCATTTGCCTATATTTATACGATACAAAATGAATGTAGATTATTATATATTTTTGAAAATTTAATTTCATCAGGATGTCGGTTTGTCGGGAACTCGGTTTCGGAATGTTGACTGTCGGGAAATTGGTCTGTCGGGAAGTTGACATTTTTACTCTGACCGCTTTTTCCCCACTGTAGTTTTTTCTTTTTAATTCTCTACACTTTTCCATCATTCACGTCGCCTTGAAGGCGCAATTCAGGAAAGACGACCAGGCATCAAGTAATTTTTAGCATGATAATGCCCGTCCACATACTGCTAACATTACAAAAGCGACAATTCAAGTACTCAGTTGGAAAAGTTATTTTACATTTTTATTTTCCAAATTTTCTTCCATCAAATTTTTATTTTAATAATTTTAATAATCTATAGGAATTTATTTTAATAATCTATTGATAGATTATTAAAATAAATTCCTGTCACGGTACCCCGAGATGAATATTTTTTACAAAATTTGGTAAGATTTATGTTCCAGGAAGCCAGTAATTCATCCATTGTTCTCGTGTGTAATCAAAAAATAGTAATAAAGTAACGTTAAAATTGAATTGAATTATTTCACAAAAAAAAAAGTATTATTAAAGATTTCGTGTTCGTTAAGCTAGAATTTCCTCCCGCAACCGGATCGAGAGACGCTGTGTTCCGACTCGTACCTTCTTCCTGCTTCTCCGGGTAACGTGATACCGGGAAACAAATAATTATCCGCGTTAGATGATTTCGCTAGTTAACAGGCCGTACAATCTGGAAGTTTCAGGGGAGGCAGTGGAGGGTGCGCATGTGGGTTAATTATTAATGCTCTACATTTATCGGAGAGTCTTGTGAGATATCACAGCGATCCCTCACTCGATCGGAAACTATAAATTATATCATTTATAAATTCAAATCTGCCGCGCGATACGCAACATATTGCTGACAAGAACACTCATCATTTTAAAATGATATCTATTAGACCGGACAGAAAGCGAGTCAGTATAGAAAGGCGAATGAAGTTACTTTGTTACCAAGAAAGTGACTGAAATGTCGATCTAATCTGCGCGTTGGATATGGGAAGACTTACGCCTCTCATTTGCTCTTCCCTGATGCCTGAGAATTTTTAAATCCAGAATTGGACAGCGGAAGCTGACCGGCTGACTGACGACACAGGCGACATCTGGACCCGAGATCGAAATACGCTTCGCTACTATTTATACTCGCTAGTTAACTTTTTATATACACCGTTTTACGTAATACACGACCACAATCGTAAAGGACAGTGTTCTTCAGACACGATGGACATCCGGTGATGGTGACGTCTTTAAGCTAGATTAAAATAAGAATTACTGTACCGGATTTAGGTAAAACACTCCGTAACAATTGAGTCAACATGCCCAATACAAACACGTGTGCCAAATACCTATGTGTCCACATATTGCACGCGGCGCAGAAAAATGTAAGAAAAAAGTCCGTTTTACAAAATGCTTGAAACAAAAATGAACTATTTTATAAGTTTAGTCAGAAATCGCTCAGTTAACTCAGTGTAGGAATCGAAATTTTTACTATTTACTGCGGAAAATAACGAACAAGTAGCCCCGTTGAAAAGGGGAACTAGGGGCTCTTCGCATAATAGAGGTAAACTAACTATAATGCGGTTTTCATGGAGCATAGAGAATTATGTTTACTTCACATTTCCGAGATAAAATGTAAAACAGAATTTTTTTACTTACTACACATTTTTATAGGATACGCAATATGTAGGTACCTCTATATATTTTTTTCGTAAATATAACCATATATATGTATATACATATTCGTATATTTTTTTTTTGTAGGAAGTCGACTGTTGGAAAGTTATCCGGCATTCCTATACCCTACTATCTATACTGGATTAAGTAAGACGCTGCATGCCATGAATTGAATAAATTAGATTTCAAGAGAGTTGTGTATGGCAAACGTTTAATATCCAACGCACGCGTTTTAAGGGTGTACGTTGTAGCACTCTCTTTCTTATTTGTAATATCTCGGATGATGAGTTCACTTTTATAGTTATATTATAGGTCCAGCAATGTGATGACGTGTATAAAGAACTTTCCTACTAGAAATAGTAGGTCAGTAGTATCCATGTAGAAGCTACCTGAGTTTGGCTATTTCATTCGATGAGTCGGGCAATATAAACATCGCAAATTGGCTGTGGATGTCTTAACATTATATTAATAATATTCCAAATAAAACGAAGATGGTGAATATAAAGAAACATTATTCACACATAAACAATGCATAAGTTCTAACAGATGTTAAATTACTCTTAAAGAGTAAGATGGTGTGAGACTATTCTTAATACTAAAAAGATTATTATCACAGATGTCCGCTCTTTAAGGGACAGGAAGCTACCATTTTTAAAAGTCTGAAATATTCAGTAGTAATAATAATCGCGAGGCGATATAATTTCACGGAACGCGCCGGTATGTTGAGTAGATGTTGAATTTATTTACTAGGGAAATTACGGCGTGGACGCCTTATATAGACATTCGTGAAGCAGTGATGAAAAATAAGAGGGGTGGGGGGAAAGAGTCGACAGGATTACAGAAACAACCCGAACGTGTACTTCCCAGGGTATACTTTCATAGGGATGAAGTTTCGTGACGCAATATTCTGGTTTATTTATAGACGGTACATCCTGTTTACGCGTGATTTTATCAGTAATGAATGATGAAATTTACACGTAATATTAATATTTTTTATTTTTTTATTTCTTTATTATTTATTTCATAATGGTGACATGTTATACAAGGAATAAATGTTTCTTTTACGAAGATTTAGTAATTTAAAGTTTGTACTAGAGAATAAACCATTAACGTGTTCATACGTAAAAAAATATTGGCCGATTATATTCTTCAAATACAATTGAACATAGCATTTTAGTAAATAAACTTTATTAATCAAAGTAAAAGCCAATTCATATTATACATTTTTGTGAATAAATTACAACCTTATCACTATACGCCTGCAGAATAAAACCCTGGCAGATTAGAAACCAAGAATTCTTTCTCTGTTATAGAATTATTTTCCGTAAATTGTTTTGGAGATCTGATTGTTTATCGGGTATGTTGTCAACTACACTGTATGTACGGGTACTGCGAGACGTCTTCGTCCCTGTTTCAAAAATTTTCGAATCAACGCCGCACTATTAGTTCAGAAGTGGTTTCTTCAGCACGTGCTCGGTTAATATTGCATGCTATTTGAGATGCATGATGCTCAAACATTTCTTCTTTTCTCACTCCCATTTCTGAATGAAAGTTTTAAGAAATAATGATAATTAAATGTCTAACTCAATAAATGAATGTCAGATTCCTAACACATAAATAGATATTTCTTAGCGAAGAACATTCAAAATTATATAACACTATATTCGAAAAAACATAATTCTAAAAACAACATAAATAAATTAACCCTGAATATCCAACTTCGAACTTAAAATATGCGGTTCGACAACTCAATATTAGGAATGTGTTCAAATTATGATACAAAGAGTTGTATTGATACAATTGTATTATCCCATGAATATAAAAGTGGTCTCGACCCGAAGTGGCTCTGCGATGTATAAATAAATAATCCCAAACCGTGAAATCGATTGCGAGCTTTTACTTGTAAAAGGGCGAACAAAGTTCACCCTTGCCGGAGATATTTGTAATCGTCTCTTCATCTGTCAAGTCGCGCGGTGCCTCGGAAGAGGTTTTTACTTTACAAAGGCGTATCGCCACTATGAAAAGTACGCACACTACGCGCAGTATCAAATTAAATTGTGTACCTTTTATAATGTTTTGGAAAATTTAAAAAGTGCAAAAACTTATAGTCCATCCTGTAGTAAACGGTGAAGATCTTTATTATATTTTTTAGGAATCATCTATGATGTAAACGGCATCTATGGCGCTTTGAGTAAAGCTACTGAGTCAGCCAAGGGAGATGGGATGGGTGCGTTGTTTTGTTTACTATAAAGCAGTGTTGAAATGACCGGATCAGAAAATGTAGCATCTGTTAAATATGTGAGGTGGATCAAAATCTCTCTACTGCAACTGTATCATTGTCTGTAGGAGGTAAGCATACGAGGTCTTCAGGTGCACGAGTTAGAATGATATGATTTCGACGGACATGTAATGCCAAGGATAATATTGTTTACATACATTTAGATTTGTTTTTCTTAAAATCATATTATTCAATTTAAAAACAGTAGTGTCTTCAAAATCAGTAATATACTGAATATATCAGGAAGTCTGGTCAGCTTTTGAATGGTTGACCTGACAGGTGATTGAATACATGTGCCTAAAGGATCGAACTATTGACAGAAGAGACAGCCCACACAGTGTAAACGGAGAAGTTTTGACCGACAAGTTCTCAATTCTGATGACAAAATCAGAATGCCGCACGCTTGTAGGTCAATTATTAACCTATCCCAATGTCCTTTGACTAAAAAATCATCAAAAATCATCAACCATCATCATAGTAAACTGCCTTGCTCTGCTCTGTGAGCTGGACATAATCCGAATTCAGTACAACTCATACAGAATACTGTTCGGATTGGCGCATTATTGTAGCGCATCTACAATGTTTGCCGAAGGCCTTGTACATGGATTTGTTCCGCTTCTTGAAATTTGCGGCTGGAGCTCAGCACCAACTCTCTAGTGCAAGCGGCGTTCTCATGGAAAACTGGTTCCCTAACCAGAAACTGGCAACGACTACAGAATAGCTACAGATACAATAATGGCCGTGACTGAAATGTAGTATTTATATTATTTTGCTTTTCTTTTCATAATATAAATAATATTTTGTTGCTTAAATGTATTATATAAAATGTATTATCACTATGGCGAATAGGGTCTTCATAAAAAAAACCCTATCACGCTGAAAGAAAGGTGAAGGTATTATTAAAAGGTGACATCCATATAATTGAAATTAAACCAGCACCGTTGTATCCGCGAGTAGACCAGCCGGGCGCATCGGACAGCAGCATCTTCCACAGAATTCCACTACATAACTTCATTTGTACTCGTATTTAAATTTAATAAACCTGTAAATAAACCGTACATACTTCTTTTGCTCATGCAACTGCAGTTTGAATTTTGAAGCAAGATCATTTTTATTCTAACTATCCTTATGTCCTCTTTACATACCACCGCGTGATCCACATTTCATATTCTCTCCAACTATTCAATTATTCAAATTTCTAATCACTCTCCATTGTACACCCATAGGGGTATAGACGTATAGATAACCAAGGAGTAAAGTTTCTTTTTTAGAGGCAATACTTTATTTTTAATTATCTAACATATTTACCCCGGATTTAATGCTGTTGGATTAACTACGTAGATAGGAATCTAATCAATAACACGACATATACAAATGTATTTCATAAAGTTATGATTTATGTGATGTACCTATCTATCACTAAAAGGAATCAACGCAGATCGGGGATAAGGACTTGACAAACGTTCCAAGATTTTCTAAGAGAGATACACAAAGTAGAGAGAGACTTACGAGAGAAGAATGCTATGTCATTTATCTTACTTTTTATTCAAAAGCTTCCTTGTAGGTTCAGACGTGAGACATCTTTCTCAAATGTTGTGTTATGAGTCTCGCTGTGGGTAGCGCCGACCCCCGACTGAATTATTATTTCCTATTCACTATTTTCAATGATCAAATCTCAAAAATATTTGCTAGATGGCGCTACGACTTCCGATCCATTTTTTATTTAAAATGACATAGTATAATTGAAAACTCATTCTCTCGGCAAGAGAGTGTTCCGGGTTCAATTCCCGGCGGTAACTATATATTTTTCCAATAGTTTCATGACGACAATATGAGGTTAGGTTAATATTATATCATTTTGAAAGTTTTCTAGAAAATATATATTCGTTCGTTTTTGTTTGACGTTTAGGAATCTGTTAAATTTACTTATTGAATCAGGGATCTAGCGAGTTCGATCTGAAGGATCAAAGTAATGCAATCGTCACTTTGATCCTTAAGAAATGGGGTTGAAAAAAAGGAATTCTATAAAAGTGGGATATCGACATCTTCAGAAATGATGCGTTCAGCTTCAACGAAATGAAAAAGTACAATGTTTTCCACGTTATAATGTGTATTTTTTTCAAGCCAGCGTAATTTTCAAATACGTCCTGTTTGTCTATCGCTCTAAAATCCTGCTAATGAAATATTTACATAACGCTCTCTTGCAAATTGATAGGTCAACGCAACTTTTTTCAGCTCACAGTGTTGTTTCCGTTCCGAGCTATATTCTTTTGAAGTTCTCGTAAAAAACAAGATACGAATTTAAAGGTAAAGAAAAAAAGAGAACAACTAGGTGTAATGTTATGTTAGTCCGCACATTATTTGATGAATGTATTTCTTACTCAATCTTTTCTTAATTACATTTCTGAGGTATGCACTGGTCTTTTCAATTTTTGTTGATATCTATTTGGACCTCTTTTTTGCATTCTCCTCAGAACGTCCTTATTCATATATAAATACAAACAGACACATTTTAAAACAACTCAAAATATAATTTCCACACGGACAAATACAAATAACCTACAAACCCCAAGACCACATACAACGTGTAGCCAAAGGGACTACAAATATTTTAGACCTAAACTATTTAATAGAATGCTAAAAGATTTAAACCAATTGAATTGTCTCGAGAACATGAAACTATATATTAAAACTTGGATTCGTAACATAGGTAGAGTAAGTATTGGTGCACTCACCCGAACAAATTGACTCATACTTATATTAATATAGTGATCCAAAAAGTAAGTCAACTTTAAAATTGTCCTTCATATACACCTATTATATAGTAATAAATGTAATTCTATGTACTACTTGTGATTCTATTTAATTGTACAGTTGCTTGTAAATCATGCCCCCCTCGACTCAGAGTTTCTCTAGTGAGATGGGCGCAGTCCAAACATATTTTAACATTGTATTATTTAGTTACAAATAAAATAAAAATTTGTGATTCTTAAGATCGAACTTATTCTTTCCATCCTTCTCCAGTACTACATCTTAAACGCTTCCAACCTATATATCTATTCCGGTTTAACCATTACGTAATAACGAATAGAAGTTCTGCTTTACGAACTCAGTCACTTCTCTGCTGACCCCCGCCAGCGCAACATCTCTCCAATCTTGTTTATTTTCTTTCCACCTTACATGTACGAGTAGCTTATAATCGCGCAATCCATTTAAATCGCAATCCCAATTCCTCACATTCTTCACTATTTAACCAAGTCGAGTATTTTATCATCTTGAACACGAATGATGGAATGAAAAATTGAATAAATTGAATTATTCAGCATTTCCATCCTCCTGATTACAAATAACCCTTCCATAGGTTCATCAACACCCCCATAGCATTGAACGTGTGAATAATCCTCACTTACATGTAGTATTTCGTATCCAGCTCTACTAAATCCTCCAAGTTGGACTTTCTGCGTTGTATACCAAAGGAAATTAAATTTAAAAAGTTAACTTACAATGAAAGCGGAGGACAGTTTTATAAGTAACAACTTCTATATCGATCCTACTCATTAGCCGCCAGGTTGGCATTTTTTAATGTTATATGGGCAAATCTGCAACACCGCCTAACACGGCTACCAAACAAAAGGCTTTCATTGTACCCCGATGAGACCAACTTTATTAATCATATTTAATCAATCGACAAATATACTAAATACAGTAAGTAACATAACATAAAATTATAAAGATAATGCCGGGGAACGGAGGGTTTAGTCAAAGAATCCCATTCTCTTCCGGGAAAACCAAACAAAACACAAGAAGAGCAGCAATACCGAGGGGTCTATTGGCAAACCAATCAGACACCACCAAAGAACTGAGGCGTCCGAAGAATTTCCCACCTGAACAGATAGGACCTAAACAGTTCCAGATTCCTTCCACGTCTGAGTAATGGAATTACGACCCACCGCTCTACAAGGTAACATGCAGTAGGATATTGTATTTCGTGTTAAGTACAAAGTGAGTGGGACCGATATTGATAATGTCGGTTTACGTATTTAGTACAGTGGTCGCGGTCGAAAGTTGGGGAACGATCTCATGTACTTCGGATGCCTACGTAACAGCCTTAGTTTAGCTTAGTTCCTGTTCGACTGGGACCCTCACTGCGAACTATCGGCTAACAAATGTCGTCTTTAGTTAACCACAAAACGTATTCAATAAAAACTACTTAAATGTAATATTTTTTGCGAATTCAAATTAAACTGTCGTCATGCGTGATTCGCATGTACTTCTGGAGGTGAACGTGGTACGTGGAGCTATTTTATCAGATGATAAACAAAAGGATTTCCTCAACGCGTTTCCGAAATATATTCTGATACAACATAAACGTCGGCAGTGGAAATATTTGCGTATTTCCCCGCACGTAACAACTGTCAAAATGTGGGAAACGGAAGTGGCGTCCGATCGATGCGTGGGTACCGGTGTGCCTGCGTACCCAGTGTACCCAGTGTACCCGGTGTACCCGGTGTACCCGGTGTACCCGGTGTACCCGATGTACCGCCGCGTCATCTACCTCCTCGATCCGCGTAACCCCCTCACTCGCTTAACCCAATTTCGCCCCTCATTCGAATGGCGGAGAAATTTAAAGAAAACGAGCCTCAACGCCCGCCGTTACTGTAACGGCTGGCCGTTAAGTCGTGCCGGTGGAGACAATTTATAATTATTCCCGGCAAAATAATTTCATTCGACCCCATTTTGATTCCAACCCCTATCGCATATTCACAGAATCAAAGCAGATACAAAATTAATATTCGTGAATAAAAATATTTATTTTATTTTTAATGTGTAAAAACTCGCACCTCCCTCCCGTCCTAGTGGAGAAGTGGCCAAACACATTCGTTACCATGGTGACTACGCGTTTTGTTCAGTGCCCATAAATGTCAAACTTACGTTGAGACGCTTTTTATAATTCCGCGTGTTCAAAAGCCACAACACACGCTCTAGCGGAAATTAAAACGAAACTTTGTACGTTCCAGCAGATGGGTAAAGAATTTATTAGCGGTTCAGTACCAACCTAATAAATTAAAAATAGCATGTACCTAGCACCTTCAATGTTAAGCAACCATTTTCTAAGAATTTAAATTTTAGAGTGTGAAAAATAAATTCTCACTATTTTATAAACAAAACTAACTACTAAAATGTCACTAGGGGATCTTACAGATCAAACAAGCACATCCAAGGAATTCATCAGGATAGAATCACAATTTAAAAAAAAAACTTTAAGTACGTGTAATCCAAATTTAAATTTTTTTATTATTATTATACACGCCCTAGTCAGGCATTAACATCATTTGTAAAGTAACAGAAAATTTAATCAGAAAGGCAATACACAAAGAAAATAATTATACAGGGTGTCACATAGATAGTTGTCCAAACTTCAAGAATAGATAAATCAAGTAATTTAGAACGAAACATATTCTTGATAATTTGTCGATTTTCCCTCTGCCTGGCGAATTATCAACTTTCTATTTTTTTATTTTTCAAAATTCGCATTCAAAAGGTTAAGTATTATGTCATACATTCCATATATGAGAGTTCGATGACCTCAATATATACTGACCCAAATAAAAGATAAATAATAATAAGATAAATAGGAAAAAATATAAGATAAAAAATGCAGAGATGGACAACATTTTTAAAAAAATTGTAACACGTAATTAAAGATCGTTTATTTTTTTTTTCAATTATTACTTTGCGCTAATTGAATAAAAAATATGTAAAAACGTGAAATTAAATTAAAAAGACGTAAATTTTTTTGCGTCGAGCTTTGATTGTGAAGAGGATCACCTGAAATTTGTGATAGTATTATGCTTATTAGCCTACAAATTACGTATATAGTTACTGCTGGACGCTTATTTAATTTGTGTTGTCAAATCGGGAGCCATTTTTAAATTATTCAAAGCGCATTTTAAATAAATAACTAATTAAAATATGCTTTGATAAAGACATGTCAGTCAGTATGAAGCTAAATATAAAGTATTATTAAATTGTAGGTTCCCCCAAAATCAGAATCATATCTAAGTACTCCGAATTACTATACTCATATGGCATTTTATGCAATATTACAAAAACACAAGATCTTTGATCAAATAATCATATTTTTATTGTAAACAAACGAGAGTTGAGTCAGTACCGCATTACCGCACAGCGCAAATTAACATGAATTTGTATCTGAAAATATCTTTCAGGTACAGGAAACTTGTACCACGGGCTAATATCGGCAACACGGACAATCGAAAAATATTGTTGTTGCGCTACCGGGATTCGAATAAATAAAATACAATAAAAATTTTCGTTAAAATTGATTTTATATGTATATCTTTCTAATTAATATATTTATTTCATATTTAAAATATCACAGACTTATGTTCTGAATTATTACAACTTAACAATAAGAATGTGTTCTCCTAATAATAAAGTTGTATCAATGTGTACAAAATTTAATAAAAATGAATTGATAATTCTGGCGTCTGCTATCAGATTACTCAAATTAGAGATTCCGTAAAAATAAGGTAGATGGCTCTTTCAAATAATGTAATGATTAAATGTATTCATATCAAAAAGGTAACATAGAGGTTCGAAAATTTGTCGCTAAAAATATCGTCGCTGTAGCATAGTTGGATAATGCACCTTCCCCAGTTTGGAAAGAGATCCAGGCTCGAATCCCGGTGGCGCAACAACAATTTTTTTCGATAAAATTGATTTTATATGTACATCTTTCTAATTAATATTTTTATTTACTGTTTTAACATTTTAATTCAGTTTTTAATTTTAATCTTTAAAATATAGAATTATTTATTCCGATTATTTAAATTAAACGATTTAAATTATATTTTTAATCTTTTAATTTAAATAAATGCTGGTTTTATATTTATTTACACGCATAGGTTGTGCGTAACTTTGTGTAAAAAATATTTACGTGAGATTTTTGTGTAAATGTCATTTTATACATTGATGTGCATTAGTATTATATTCCGTGCTACATGTCTGTTTTTTTGATTGGTGAATATTACAAGATTAGAAGTACAAACATACATACCGATCTATATTTTGATTCCTTGATTTTTTAAATAATTTTTGGTAATTTACATTGCTTGCGTTTATTTAAAAATTCGTATGAACTTCATTTTAATATACATACGGAATATTTAAATAAAGTTTGCTCGGTGGATGAACGAGCGAACCACCGTTTTAAGTCAGCGAAAGTCGAGAGCTCGGTAAGCTATGTAAGTACCTATATACGTACATATGTATTCATGAGTGCATACTTAGGTAAAGTAAATCAGCTGATCTAACATTTTAGTATGAATAATTTCTATAATATTGTATTTTTAGTGTTTTATCAATTAATTAATCGGCGAATCAATTTATAAAATTAGTTATGAATTACTTTAATGGTAGTCCAACGTTTTACAAAAGATGCGTAAGAAATATTGAAAAAAAAATGCCATCTTTGAAGTCGCATAACTCGTTAACTGTAAATATTTTACTAAAGTGTAAACAACATTTTCTGTTCAAAATTGAATGAAGAAGACACCCCCGAAGTTTTTGCTACTAGCTATGAGATAGCCGGTATAATGTCAGCATGTTTTTCATAATCAAAATTAAAAATAATTATAAATGAGAAGTAACGCAATTCATTCGTCACCATTGAGTTGAGACACAAAAAATTGTATTAATGTTGTTCAATAAAGAGTTAAATTTGCAGCAAAAATATCGACTACCTCCGCATATTCATTCCCCAAGTAATAAAACAATGAATTGTGTCTCGATGACCTCAATGGTGCGTGAAAGTCAAGCAGACCATCAATCTGGGGGCAGTCTATTATACCATTGATGTTCCTGTATAGAAATATAATATGTGTATATTATGATATATAAAAATATAACAATTAAGTGAAAATAATTTAATAATCTATTATATACAATATTAACTTAACGGTTAAAATTTATGTATTTGACATTTGTCGCGGTTACTTAATGTATCCTAATGAAAAAGAGCTAATTTTCAACGTAATACGTCATTTAATCGACAAAGCTGGCGTTGTAAAAAATGAATATCTCATTAGTGGTCACAATTCTTTATCTATTGACCTGAAATTAAATTGTCCTAATAAATCTCTTCACAGCTGTTTGAGTTCTTTTAGAAATATATTTTTACATTTCACTGGCACTCCTAATTACCGATACCATAATCATGATCACCGCCGACGACCCCTGAACGCACTTTGCAGATACCTGGGTGTAAAACTAGGCTCTTATCAGCCTCAAAAACACTCACGCTACCGTCACAAACAACATGTGCCAATATCATTCGAAGCCGGCTATTCTCTACTCACTACTCTCGCAGCCGCCTTCCTGTTAAGATCATTAGCAAACACAATGTCTTTGCAAATGTATGTATGACAATTTTCAAAACAAAACTTTATACTACACACACGTTGGGTTATTTTTACTACTAGTTTCGAGAGGTGCAGCCCCTCTCATCGTCGGGTGATAACTAAACTAAATACAATATTGTAGTCTATTCGGGCAATGGCGCAGTCTGACCTATATAATATATTTTTATTACAATCTCCACAAGTTATTCATATATTCCACTTTTTATAATATATCGAGAGGGCGAGAATTTTATAATAAATACAAAAATAAAGAACATCGCCGCTGCCTAAAAAATAACAACTTCTTATACTTATAAAGGATTAATAATTAACAATTTGGAAACCGTTGAAATACAAAAGAATATAAATTCGGAGAAAACGTTAATTAACAACATTACATACCCTAACACTTCGTCTTTGCTGTCCATATTCCTTTTAACGACCGAAACCTTCTCACTCTTCTCAAGCCCCCCCGAATAAATTACAATACTGTATTTAGGTTACTTATCACATAATTATGAGACGGACTGCACCTCTCGAAACTAGTATTGAAAATAACCCAACGTGTGTGCAGTACAAAGTTTTTAAAAAAAATTAAAATAGTCATGCTACATCACAGAATAACCGCCGTGTCAATTAATGGTATATTTGTCTTTCTGGTTCTGAAGATATTTTGTTTCAATAGAGTAAACAAAAAAATGTACCGTTAGATATTTGAAAGGTAAATGTAATTCTTGAACTTTGCTTGACGTTCGTTAAATATTAGTGTTTAGTTGGTGATGTTTCAAAAACATGGAAGATGATCCAGTTCAGAAAGAGGAATGTTTAGATAGAGAAAGACAGCACAATTGGTGAACTCGATAAAGTAACGGCATAAATGTTGACAGAATGATAAATGATCATGCCTGATGTTCTTTACGACGCCAACCGTCGTTTAAAGGGCGGGGTTTAAGGTTTAAACACTAGTTTTAAATTTCGAAACAATAAACAAACCAATTGTAACAAAAATATTCTGTAAATATGGAACATTAAATGTCGTATGCGTGTAAACCATTGAAAGAATTTTCCATACAAGAATATATAATAAAAACGAGACATGTTTTGAAAAAAGAATATCCGCAACACGACCATTTTGTCACATTTTTACGAGCTCGTTCGACGATTATATCATTTCCCTCGAATGGGTGAACGCCGAATATTTTCCTTACACATTAGTGGGTAAATATACAAGAAAATACTTTGTCGATTCTGGTATCAAGTGTCGTATCAAGCGTGTGAATTATGTCGTGAATTATGCCTAACCAAATATTTGTCTGGGCTTAGCGTCTCCACTAGAATGGGCTTTTCTCGACAAATGTCAGAATGAATTTCATTCCATTAACTGTGTTTGGAAAATTCATAATTTTCTTGATATTTAAGAGATAATTACGAGTCCAGAATGAATAATTCCCGAGCGAAATGTTGCGAAAAGTGAATAGGGGTGTCTTCAATTCAATAAGAAGCCTTCTTGTCTCTCTTACCGCAGTACTAAAATCCAAAATTTAAAGCCCGTATCCACGATGGTCTCTCAATGAGACTTTCAGAGTCGGCGTTCTAATCCGCGCGCAAAACATTGTGACATTACGAATTAATCACCTAGGATTAATTTTTTTGTGATCGCCACATTTTAAGACTGGTATCCCTGAATATGCGCGAACGTCGGATTACACTGCCCATAGAGACAAACTATTAGCCGCTGCGGTGCCGAGTGCACGCAGTTGGCAGATAATTCGTGGGAGCGATTATCGTGTTAATCTAAAGAAATTATATTTTCCTTCCTGCAGAAAGGCACAATCTAATTAATTAATCTAATCAATAGTAATGATGGTATTAACCGTTGAAAATTCCATTTCATAATTACGGAGAATCGGTCTTGTTATTTGGTGACTTGTGGTCTGTAAGCCAGGATTATGTATCGGGCGAGCTGATATAGAGAGGTTCCTCGGGTAACTTAGTATTGAGAAATCACTGATTCGTGCTCTATAGGACCTCCACCTCTCACAGTTGGAGAGATGGAACTCCACCTGGGAATAAGATCCCGTGGACTGTATCGATTAAAATTATGTTTTAGTTGGCGCAACCCGAATTGGATTCAGAAAGGAATAATGACAGATGGATCTGGCCTACCTTGATCTCAGTTCTGTGTTGGACGTCAATTTTCACCTTCACTTGAATCGCACTTTTGTAGTGAAGAATCACTGCACTTTCGGGTCGTGTCCGTGCACCGCTTCTTCGTGGTCCGGATTTATACACACGGCGACGATTTTGATCCACAAAAAGAGCTTGTCGACAGCTCGGCGTCGAAATGCAATCTGGTTCCATGTCAACGAAATTAGTTGGCCAGAGCGGGAAAGGTATATTAAAGTTTATTGGATTGACGAAATACACAGAGAGTATTCAACTTGCCTCAATACCACCTCACACAGTTGGAGAGATGGAACTCCACCTCTCACAATATATCGAGTGATGATTGTACTGTTCTTTAAGCGCACTCGAGTCGATTCTCCGAGAGAAATCTCATAAATGTAATCTTATAAATATATATTTATTTATATACTTTAGAATAATTGTACAAAAATCTTTTTTATCGTTTTATTATTTTATTTTATTTAGAAATTGGGTTTCAAGGTGTGTGCAGTTATCTTGCGCACTTTTCACTGAGTGCAGTTGTCTGAGTATGTGCCTTGTTTGCTGTTATCATGGAATAGAAACTCGCTTATTGCTTCCCTGCCTTGACTTTGTATTAAATAATCTAACCTACTGTAACTTATCGTAATCTATCTTAAATGTATGTAAGGTATCGTGAGGTAACATAGATTAAACTAATTCTATTGCTTTGTGTGCATTTATCACTGTCGTGCTGTTGAAGTGTGTGCAGTTGCTATGTTTGTTAATTGTCATCTAGTCTCCAAGGATTAGATAGTTTAATATTTATGTGATTAAGAAAAATCTATTATATAATGCGTTTAATGTACGTGAACAAAGTATCTACCGAAAAATAAACAAAATTATATTATTTAATGTAGATAATATGATTTAAAATATAATTGTCAATTTTTGAATAAGTTTTAATTTTAGACATAAGTATGAGCAAACAGTCAGCAAATCTATAACAAATTTTGCATAATTTCTTTTTAGAACCCTGCGGGAAACATAGGCATCTCTCTTTGAGTACTCCACACATTTACCGCGATATAAATTGTGTACTACGTCATTCGAAATTTTGCTCAGCTGCTCTCGAGGACCTCGAGGAAAACGTAGTCACCCTGTTCCGTCCCCCCGGTCATTAAATCCTCCCCCTGCCTTTACCAGACCTTACGTATATTGTTATTCTTTAAGCCGTATGCAAAACAAAACCCCTTAACCACTTTGAATATGAGGCAACTCCGGGTACGGTTTGCTAGTTGAATATGCGAGTATAATTGTTTTTAATTTTATATGGATAAGTTTTAAATTGAATTCTCTATTTTGCCAAGTTATGGATTGTGGGGTGGATTATTTGAAACCACTCGACACCAAATAACAAAACTGAAGTGGTTAAAAAGATATTTAAGTTACCGCTTACCATGTGTAAATATTTCTTTAAGGGTTTTTAAAAAATCCCGCAGGATTGTATAAATATTTGTCGAGGAAGATTAAGATAACAAGGGCCTGTCGGCTGAAGGCCGTAGGCTGGATACTGGAGGCAGGGACGGCAACACGGAGGCAACTCACCGCCCGTTGTGTACATAATAGGCGCACCCCTGCTACTTGTAAATAAAAATCATAAAAATGATATCCCGCCCCGAGAAGTGAGAGCTTTAAAAGGGAAAGCGCGATAAGCGGGGGATTAATGGGAGATATTACACGAGGGGAGGAAGGACGCGCAGGGGCTGTGGGACGCGAGGGCTCAACGCGAAGCCAGGAACAAGCTTTACTTCCCTAACCTGTGGGGTAGCCTATGCTCTCCGTGAGATTCCTCTGACTATCATTATGATCAATTTTGTGAAGACTAAACTGAGTGTTATTAACAAATCACTTATTTGACATAATAATATTTTTTATTCCAATCTAGACTATTTCTCTCGACTACTTTTTTTTTAATTACTACAACGAGACCTCATTCATGACCGCTAATCTGGATATATTCTTTATGATGAAGGATCAATTTAAAATTAAAATTATGTTATGGTCATTCGAACGTGTAATATGTGCTCGCTGTCTAGCCAAGTTTGCCATTTTCACTTTCAAATCCTAGACAAAGGCCTTGCTATTGACATCCATTACATATATAGAGACGGCGATTCAAATCTATTACCAGATTGCTGCAGTAAGACTGATAATTTATTTTCATTCCAACAAAGAACTTCATCAATATCTATCTCATAGTTATGTTACGAGAGCAAAAAAGAATAGGATCACTCTGAAGCCTAAAATGAAAACAAGCTTTGGTCAATCCTTCCATATGTTTCTGGCCCCCAAAGCCTATATCATTTTGCCGAGCAGTATGAAACAATTCTCGATGGACAATCTTAGGAGCTGATTATTGGGTATTGGCAGAAAGGAAACTGAGCAAAGAGTAATGGAAATGATCACATGAACAGAACGTCATTTCTTTATATTCATTTTTCCTTTTGCATAGTGTTTCAATCATGGGTATTTTTGATTAAGATAAAATTAAAATAATTTCATATTTGTATGACAGACAACAGATGAACCTGTTTTCTTTAGTGCAGACTTCGGTCTAGTTAAGGAGACAGTAAACATCTCTTACATTATGACGATTGTTAACCTTTTTTATATACTCTAAGAATTGTTTATAATGTAAGAATGTAAGAAACAAATTAAATTAAATTAATCGCCATTCCTATCGCGAGCGACATTTGTATTAAGAACACAGGCTCCATGAAAATGTAATCACCTCAGTCTGGCCCGATCACTCAGCGAGCGACACTTGGATCGAGAACAGAAAGAGCGGTCAACTCAGTCTGGCCCGATCGCTCACCGAGCGAACCTTGGATCAAGAACGCGGTTATATGAAAGAGCGGTCAACTCAGTCTGGCCTGATCACCGAGCGAACCTTGGATAGAGAACGCGGGCTTCATGAAAATGCAGTCGCCTCAGTTTGGCCCGTTCTGGCTGAGACCAAACGCCGCCGACTCGCTCCTCTACACGCACCGCTCTCTCTCTTCTATCCTCCGACCGAATAGACGACTCTACACCAACGGCGGGCTTTACTTCCCACCTACCCTCGCACCTCATACTCCCACCTTGACAAATATGATGCTTCTTCACTTTCTTGCGCCTCTTCGTTCATATATTTTCTTATTATACTATTTTCAATCATCTCGCTCGCATTCGCATTATTTTCTTAACTTTGTCTTTGTCAATTTTATCATTTTCGCATACATCCTTCTCAAGGATCGCATTTTAAGTGCTAATTTTTAATTTTATTATAATCCTATTTCATTTAATAAATATTTTATTTTTCAGTGTATTATGTGAACTCAAAACGCGCGATGGCGGTAATTGTATTTTCATTCCTTTCATAAAAAATAAAAGACCTAATTTAATTTGGTGAGTTCCTACCTACCTTACAATTGGTAATTTGCTTTACTTTTATGGCATGTGTTTCTAAATTGGAATTCTTCTGCACACGTATATTCTGTTTTATTGTCGGTTTCGCGACATTAGACAAATTATTATATACAGATTAGATTATGTTATAAAGTACCAATGTCTTTTTGTGAGTCTTTATGAGAGTTTATGTGAGACAATTTGATACATAGTTTTCAAAATAGTAAATAAACAAGTCTATTTTCTGAAATTTGCTTTGTACGCCTTTTGCGCATGTCTCAGGACTGGTTTTAAATAGAAATGTATAGATATTATAACATTAAATCTGGTAACTACCGGGCGCAGAACAAGTAGGGATTAACATTCTCAGAACAAATCCGATTGTTTTAAATAAACAAGATGTAACTTTTACACGAGGAAAGGGATACGTATCCCTTTCCTCCACGCATTCTTTCCTCCATGCAGCCTTTCCTCCATGCAGTCTTTCCTCCATGCAGCCTTTCCTCCATGCAGTCTTTCCTCCATGCAGCCTTTCCTCCATGCAGTCTTTCCTCCATGCAGCCTTTCCTCCATGCAGTCTTTCCTCCATGCAGCCTTTCCTCCATGCAGTCTTTCCTCCATGCAGTCTTTCCTCCATGCAGTCTTTCCTCCATGCAGCCTTTCCTCCATGCAGTCTTTCCTCCATGCAGCCTTTCCTCCATGCAGTCTTTCCTCCATGCAGTCTTTCCTCCATGCAGTCTTTCCTCCATGCAGTCTTTCCTCCATGCAGCCTTTCCTCCATGCAGTCTTTCCTCCATGCAGTCTTTCCTCCATGCAGCCTTTCCTCCATGCAGCCTTTCCTCCATGCAGTCTTTCCTCCATGCAGCCTTTCCTCCATGCAGTCTTTCCTCCATGCAGTCTTTCCTCCATGCAGCCTTTCCTCCATGCAGCCTTTCCTCCATGCAGTCTTTCCTCCATGCAGCCTTTCCTCCATGCAGTCTTTCCTCCATGCAGTCTTTCCTCCATGCAGTCTTTCCTCCATGCAGTCTTTCCTCCATGCAGTCTTTCACCATGCAGTTTTTTATAAAAATAACCAAATAGTTTATTTCTACATTAGTTTATTTTTCTACGTAAATTTTTACATATAACTTTCTTGATCTTCCTTTTACTGCTCTCAAAATGCTAACTACGCTAAAGTATTGTTCATCAGTGACTCACATTGCCCTGTGACTTTCACTCTAAAATCTTACAAAATGGAAGTATTGTTATCTTTTTGTCACAACTCATGTCGCGGACAGGACAATCAAGGAGTCATGCCACAACGCACTGGATGGAAACGGGAAGGATTTCTCCCGTACAGAGGATGAAGGCAACCTGTTAATCTGACATGGACTACTCGACAGAGTGAATTTCTCCAACCGAAAGCGATATGAGCGACTCAAGGAAAACCAAATGTCAGAATCTAGTTTGTCTGATGTACCAGGAGTGACAAATCTTCAACGTGTACCTTGGACTGACGGAATGGACGGGAACAGTGAATTTCGACAGGAATGGACAATGATTATCGCAAACACACTGGTTGTAAAAATTCATTTTTTTGTGTACAAGGAAATTCAAACTTAGTTGTCTTTTTGGAGCATATTTTGTTTCTCTATTTAATTTGGAACTCATGGTATTCCAGCTAGTATTAACCGTTCTATTTACCTGTTATTCTGTTTTATACTTGACCTGACAAACTGTCAGGTAACAATTTTGTTCACTTGGCTTTGGTAAAATTTAATTGTAAACTTTAAATTTTACGTGGCAGAAATTGCCGAGACCGACTCTTATTTAAATTGCACTTTGTGCAGTAACGTTTATGACTTCAATTACTTTTATATTTTATTTGCTTAGTCTCTTTGTATTAAATCAGAGATAAAAATTGGTGATAATCTTTTATTTTCCCTGAGCACGATGGCTGGAGTGACAGGCGAGACAGTGTGGTAAATTCTGCAACCAAAGACTTATGAGCAAGTCGATGGTGTGAAAGCATGGCGTCCTATCCTGACGATTACCAGTCACGTATAGGCGACAACGTCACAATATATAAACATATATCAAAATAAACACTAGCGATATACCGTTGAACGTTGTAACAATACATTCAATATTACGTTCAATTTGTTACAATTTGCATCATATTATATTTATTTAAAGCAATATGATGCAAAATAATTGACAAAATCTTTTTTTTTTTTAATTTCTTGACTATTTTAATTATAATGGATACATATATAATACACAGAGTCTATAAAATCGAATGTTAATTTATTTATTTATTAGACTTTATTGACATATATGTTTTTGTTGTAACAGAGGTGAATATAAAATAATATAATACTCATAGTTTATGTGAGATGTAGTAAACTTCACCTCTGATAAATACAGCATTGTCCTGGCTACTTTGCTAGACTGCCGTCTGTGTTAAAGTTGCCAGTTTTTTTCGTGCTGTTATTTAATTTAACAAAGATGGAAAGATATGCATTCGACTGTAGGAGATTTGAAGCGAAAAAGTACGTTAATACCATAATTTATTTTTAGGCAACGCCTTGACATGCCGAAACGTCGGCCTAGATTACCTCAGGGAAATCATTTACAAAAAATGCGATCTAATGTAAAATGGACACCAGTTCTGTACACTAGTGCTCGCAGAAACCTTAAATCAAACAATTTGTATATATAATAATAATATTTGAATATATCCAAGAACACACAAATACTGCATTTTTATAGACATATGAGGATGATTAGGTGAAATGGTGAACGTTACATTGTGTAAAGTGATGACTTAAACCAGCCGAAGACAGGTCGTAAGCCCTGTTATACCCATACTTCCATATTCCCATATCATGTAATATGAATAGCTTTGTCTCTGTGGGATATCTATAATTTGTTTAGTATAATTATATTTTGTGATTTTATCAAGAATCGATTATAAAACTAACCCCATCATTTGAGCAACATTTTGGGAGTCAGAAATACCTGACAGACTCAAAAGATGTGTAATCATTCATAATGGCCCTTCGTATCCGGCCATTAGGTTATCCAGAACCACACAATAAGAAATATTCTTGGCTATTTGCGTCGGCAGTTATTATTATTATCGAGCCCGAAGGCTGCGCGGGGCGGTCGGGAGGCGGGCGTGCGGCGGGGCGGCGGGGCGGGCGGCGCACACCCCATGTGTGCTGGAAAACAATTGCTCGATAAAATGAACCCTCCCGATTAAAGTTGGCAACAAATACGCGGCAGTATTTTAAGTATCCGAGCCCTTTCGGAAATAAATTGGACCGACACCGCATCGGGTTCAATGTCAATTAGCGGAATAAGCTCCGACCAGATATTTGAACAAGTAAATTGCCTCGCGCGCGAGAAGGCTGTACTGTTGTGCGGTGTAAGCGTTTTTCAAAATAATGACATATATAATATACATTATGATATTTGGTAAATTTATTATACAGACCTCACAGCGCATATCTGTGATAGTGAAGAGTTAAACCGATATTTTAACTGTGACTGATTCTAAAATCTGTTTACAAAATAACGGTGTTTGATAGTTGTGTCAATTTAATGTCAGTTACCGATCAATTATCATACATGGTGAAAATTTGAAGGAATCGATTATTTGGGAGTCGTAATTAACTCAAAATTGAATTTATCGCAAAGTATGAGACGAATGATAAAAAAATTGCTAAAAAAATCTGAAGATTCATTAGTACCGTGTCATATCAAATAGTATACAACTCTGTTCTTATTCCTCACATTTTGCATTTTGTTATTGCCTAATGAAGAAGAAATTCAACAATCGTCAGTATCGCAACATAAATCTTTGAGAATAATACTCAAAAAAAATAGATGTACTCGGATGAGTGTAATGTTGAAAGATCTGAATGTGATGACCATTAAGTAAAAATATATTTCAATGTAATGTGAATTTATATATAAAATCCCCACTAAGAAAATATCGACAGAATTCATACAAAATATTGATGCAAATCAACATGAGTACGAACATCGTACAAGAGGAAAAGATAAACTGAGACTGCCATTCGGGAAAAAGGCTAAATCTCAGAAATCAATAATGTGTAGTGCGATGAGCATTTTTAATGAAATACTAAGAATCTTAAGAAAGGAGGAATAACTAAATACATTCAAAATGAAACTAAGCAAATATGTGTATTAAAAGAAACGATGAACGAAATTACGAAATAAAAATACTTAGCGTGCACTATATTAAGAATAAATAAATCATCGTTACAATCTAATATAAATCACACAATCACAAACATATTATATAGTATAATATTATACGTAATATATTAGTACCAGCGCATTGTTGGACTCTGCATATGATATGTATGCAATGTATATTGGTACCACTATCGTGTTCAGTATTATTAACACTATTATTGGACGTAATGTATTGAATTATTGAACATAGTGCATTATTGGACGCAATGTATTGATGCTACCATATTACTTTTATTTTTACTACTTGCTTTTGCACTATTTATCCTTTTGAGTTATTGAGTTGATGTAATAGGGGTCCCACTGGTTGGGGCACCGCTCGATATAACGCCGGGCTCTTTCCTTGCCCAATCATCATATTATCAATATATCTTTGGTCACTGAGAAGGAGGCGGCGATGGAAATCAATAGACTATGATTATGTACATATTTACAATTTATTATATATTAAATTAAGGAGAAAAGAAAAACCTTAGGACAAGTGCTTAATCTAACTTAGATTCTACTTAATTTTAATTTTAACTTAACCTTAAATCTACCTTAATTACTCCGTCGGATACTGCTGGGGGCGACGTCCGGCTGCGATGTCACGGAAGTGGACGGACGGGGCTCGATCGCCGTCGCGTCCACCCTTGACCCATCTTCGTCGGTGGTGGGCCTCCGTCGCCGTCTCTGCCGCGGTGGTCGGCTGCCATTGCCGACCCGTCTTCATGGGCGGCGGTGCCATCCCTCTCTATTGTCTGCGCCGCTGGCAACCGAAAGCTTAGGTGCCAGCTGGATGGGGCGCCTCTAGCCTCGTTCTGCCTTCCTTCGTCCTGGTACTGGCCGGTCTCGGCCGCTGGTCGCCAACCGTCCGATGACTGACGGTGGCTGCTCACTCGAATTTTCAACTTCAATTGTCCCCTTGTCTTCCGTGTTCCGCGTCCTTCTTTATCTTGTTCTCGTTCTGGCCGATCTCGAGCGCTGGTCGTCAGCCGTCCGATGGCTGACGGTGGAGTAGAATATTCAACTTTCCCTACGAGAGTTTCAAACTTTTTCTAAGTCCGACTGATTCTAACTCCTGGTTCCTGTAATCTCAACTGATCCTAAGTAAAAGTCCTTTTTTTAATTGTATAAGTAAAAAGTCCTCTTAACTGTGTCTTCTCAACTGTGTTTTCTCAACTCTGTCCCCTTCATCGCCGCGTCCGGCCTTTTAAGCACCTCAGGGCGTGTCCTCAACACGTCCCTTAGACGGAGATTGGTGCTCTCTTTCACTCAGATACAGAAACATTTTACGGATTATCTGGGAAATTTCTTGTATTAATAAATATTTGGGATCTCCTGTACGAGACCCGAAACCCTTTATTCGGCTGGCTAATTGGGGCCGTCGTAAATGCGTATTTTCCCAGTCATATATTATTATCCGAAGAGTACGTCGGCGACAGTATACAGTTAATATTAAATGCATTTCTTGGGGTTGGACCGTCATAAAATGTCCCCTAGATTCCCCAAGAAAGCAAACACGTTCACTCAATCTTAATTGTATACACAGTCCTGTTACCCATGCAAATCCCTCAAGGAATGCATCGCGTTCGGATTAGCCGTTAAGTGCTCTTTTCTTTGTTAATAATATGGGGAAATTCGCGTCATCTTAATCGCCGGGCACATCAAATTTATTGTATAAATATCATATTTATATTGATTTGTTTATTTTTATACAATATTATATTATATTTTATTTGAATCCTTTCAAGTATAGTTCTGTAGTGCAAGTTCCGCACGATAATTACCTTTTGTGGTACCTTTATAGGGTATAATGTGACTGCCACCTCATGACCAATGTCACAATTAAAATGGTAATTGTTTACAATATATTACCTAATAAACCTCGAAATTGGCCGCTGCGCGGATTCCATAATGCACCGGAGAAGTGTCACCTTCATGTTATTGACACTTCGGGATTGGTAACTCTTCATCTGCTGACGGCTATGTCTAAGGTGGCGTCGATTGAGTAGCGGTTGTCAATTCCGCGATTAAAATTATGGAATACCTTCCTCTTGGCGAGGTTGCTAAATCATGACACCTCGGATTTAGAGAGTCAGTGGTGGATTGCAGAGCCTATGGTGTGATGTGATTCCACCATTGTGCTGGCATGGCTGCGGACACCGTCTCATACGCTACACATATTCGATGGAAACTAGGTGTGTAAGGTTAATGAGATGGTAGTTTTCCAGTATTGGCAGCACCTGCCTACAGAATTGAACCCGACTAATGTAGCATCACGCGGGGTCCTTCCGAGAGATTTTGTACGCCACTCGATATGGCAGTCCAGCGTGGTTAGCAGAACCATCCGCTATTTGGCCACCGGATTGTACACGATGTGAGACTGAACTTATCTGCGGAACCAGGACGTCTTCTGTGATATTGTTCACTACCACACTTCCGTTTGATAACGAGTTGTTGGTGAAATATAGTTCAGTTCACAAGTTGCTCGCGCTCACCGCCTGGGGTTTGCGCTTCAAGCATAATTATTTGTATTTTATTAATAGACGCAACGGTCCATTGTCCCGTATCGATCTGACAACCGCGTTGAATTGCCGGATACGGCTCGTTCAACAAATGTTTTTTTACAAAGAAATTCAACTCCTTTGAGAAAAGCGACCATGTGGCAGGTCACTGGCAAGGGTCAGCCCCGAATTAGGAATTTTGAGAATCGGAAGGCGCTTTCAACATTCGGAATTACCGTCACGATCAAAATACCCCATGTTATTACCACCGTCGCATCACTTGACTAATCTCATTATACATTCATATTATATTCGTTATCACCATGCTAGACCAAATTTCCATTTTGTATCGTGAATTCTGGATGCTATCTTCGCGTCAAGCGATTCGTGCGCGATTGTTTAAATGTTCCTTTGTTGTTGTAGCATCAATTGTTATTATTTCATAGTTTATTTTTATTATTTTCTATTATTTTTTCTATTTTGTTTGTAATGGGTCATACCTAATTTCGTCGATCTATTCGAGACAGATTACGATCATTTAATTTAGTTAAGAGAAGTAGATTTCTCTTAGGCGGGAGGATTTTCAGTACTCGTAATGAATAAAATGTGAACACATATATTTCCACACTTACTCATTAAGCTATAATATTGTCACTAGTAATATATTGTTACCAGTTTTTAGTTTATTCATACCCCCATAGCCTATTCTCCTTAGTACATATTGTTCCTTTGGCTCGACTGGTTGTCCTTTTGGAGGTCGAGGAGAAAAATTGTATTGCGTGATTCTTCGTGTCGAATCACTACTCGCACACCGCCGTGAATTTATTATGGTTAACGAGATACTCATCAGAGTTTTTTTTGTGATGTGTCATTTACTACATTGGGTGAATTTCCGGAAGTGCAACGTGACGGCGTCACCAACCATGTGAGTCGAGCTGTTCTTTGATTTCGTAAGTCCATCCTGGTCCTCTATCGAAGGTACCCATCCTCTCATCATTCTCTCCCTTATCCGATTCCCTACTTCCTATCTAACCCATTCTTCCGATTCCATCCCTCCACCACCCACCACCACTTTTTTTGGTGACCGGCGACATGATACATTTTTCTCGTCTAAGGTCGAAAACCTGCTTGTCCACAAAACCGTTTCAGGTGTAAGAGTTCAGGTTATCCCCGTGCGGGCAAAGATATTGCTCAGACAAAAAAGTTCTGAAACTTGATATCATATTTCATTAGTGGAAGTTATTTTTTCTTCAGAAATTAATATTTTTAGGGTATATAAGCTTCCAAATTCCAACACATATCAATAGTTTTCTCTTGCAAGCACCCAGAGCCATCGTAATATCTTGAACTAGCAGTCAACATTGTCACGTCAAAAGTTTTACAATAACAATAACGATGGACAGGATGTCAAACCAGCGTGACTTCTAGCTTCACTGGCGTTAGTGAACTAGGCGGCATTACGAATAATGTCCGCATGGACCTGCAGAACTTCGGTAACGTGACCTACAACTGCACTCCAGGCATGTCCGGGATCTGTAATATCTCCAGTTTTCAGCACCGTCTAGGACACAACCCGAGACCTGCCAACCGGCAGCCTGGCTCTGCGGCTCAGCTCCATCCCGGTCACGCCCAGTCTACCGGAGCGAATCATCGCAACAATATTATCTCTCATTTGGCAGACCAGAACGAGTGTCAACCTATGGCTGTTCAACCTTTGGTGCCGTGAAGATCCTGTTTACATGGACAATGAGGCGTTGCGTAAAGAACGGCGTCACGAACGATGCTGGTAAGGTTTGGTGTGGATCCTTCACGCAGCCGAAGGGTCGTCGCTGGATTTACAAACAGTACGATGACGCGGTGCTCCCTACTTTCATGTACTTACTCGAACGTAGTAGACTATCACATTCCGATAGAAGAAACCCTGTCCAAGTTATTCGGGCTATTTCTTATGTTTACGTCTTATGGTTGACCGCTGGGATAACGAGTATAAAGAGGCCGTAGCTCCTCACTCGTGGACCGGTAGTGCGACCATCGTGGAGCGATAACTGAGTAATGGTGGTCGCCCGGTAGAATGTGGACAATGTTGGATATTTTCCGCAATGGTCGTCAGCCATGGTTATTCATTGCAGATCAGTGACCAACTATGTGTCCGCACGTGACACTAACCGCACATTTACGGTTGACAAGTACTTCAACAGGGAGGGAAATGAAATTCCAAATAGCCCAGATGAGAACTGCTTCGATTCCTGCTGGATTCCACGTGTGTATCGATGTCTGGATGAACCGCTTCGCTCTTCCTCAAGAATTCAGAGGCTGGCAGATCATCGATGCCACACCGCAAGAGGACTGTGATAGCGCATATCGCTGCGGTCCGGCTAGTTTAGAGGCTGTCCATCGCGGTGAAGTGGGATCCCAATTTGACACACCCTTGGTGTATTCTGAAGTTAACGCTGATATTTGTCACTTCCAAAGGGATGAAAATTCCGAGTGGGGCTTCTCTAGGATGGCCTTCAAGCAATACTCTGTTTGTCTTAAACTTTTGACCAAAAATCCAAACAGAGACGATGATGAGGGTGACAGTGATATGTTGGATGTCACGCACGAGTACAAGGTGCCAGGCACGTCATCGCTGGAGAGACTCTGTTTCTAACGTCTAACGCGTGGCCTTTTTCACGCCCAACAGTTCTACGAGTTCCCCAACAAGGAAATAGAAGACATATTATTCGATCTGGTCGGCATTGATATTATACCGATTGGTCAAGTATTCTTATCTATAACAAATCCCAGGAAGAACGTTCCATTACTATTATTTTGACGGCTGTTTCTACACAGGTGCTATTTCTGTTTATCTGAAGCGTTTCCAGAGAGATTTCACCGTCAAAGCTGATCAACGTCAGGTCTTGAAAGTTCACGTGACTCCCAAGACTACACGCATAAGTTAGTGGACTACGCCTATATCAAGATATTTACTATGGCATTTGTGAAGCAAACGCGTTAGACCTGGTTCGAAGAATATGAATTCCCTCTACAATTCCCTCTTCAGGTTCAAGTACGTAGACAATCTAGCGTGAACCGAAAGTGCCAAGTGACGTTCTGCTTCCAGAATCCATTGAATTCAGCTCTTACCCATGGGTTCTTCTCTTTCGAAGAACCTGCTCTTTAGCGCCCGAAACAGATTCTCGTTAAAGACGTCAAACCAAATGAATTTGTTACATGCAGCGACAAATTTCTGCATCATTTTCTTCCCGTCAGTTGAATGACATCACCGGATCTACCACCGCGAGTGTCCGTGGCGAAGAAGTGCATCCTCAGCGATAATAACCAATCAATCATAATTACAGTAGCTCTAAATTGGTTCTACATTAGACTTCTCTTATTCCAGTAAAACATTCTACACTATTCACGGTTAATACATAAATATTGTATTGTGCGACGTGCGATAATTTTTGGTAACTAGTTTCGAAATTATTGACTTATATAGTGAACTTTAATTCAACAGTTATTTTTGTAAATGACATCGGTTATTGTTAATTTTGTTTCTCAATTATATATCAAATATTACCATAGCATTATTGTTCAAACTCACGACGTGCATATTTTTATCATAATTAGATAACATTATTTGAATATCTTCCACCCCTGTGTGACGACTCGGCTACATTTAAAAGAACTGCCAAACTATACACAAATATTTTGATTTTTGTTAATATTTCATCTTTATTAATTATTCTTAAAGAATGTCTTAAAATCTTATTCGTAATCTTCTTATTCTCTATGAAAACTGGGCATTGCTAAAAGGAAATGCCAAACTATACAAACGTACATATTTTGATTTTTGTTAATATTACATCTTTATTAATTATCATTAATTAATATTTTTATAATTTCTTCTTAATCTTTATGACTACTCAGCTATGTTTAAAGAAATATAGTTTTGTTAATATTTGATATATATTGATTGAAAATTTTTGTTTATTGTTGTGTGAAGTAAACAACGTTGTATTTTATTTTGATAATCATTATTTCAAAAAGTTAAAAATTTCGTTAAAATGGACTTCCACTAAGTTTTTATATATTATTAAATGTTACGATTTTTGTTAATGTTTTGTTAATTTATATTGATTTAAGAATGTTTTAAAACTGTATTCTTTGTTAATGACTCGGTTATATTATATTTGAAGTTAAACCAAAACTGAAAATTTTTTAATTTTTATTACGACAAAAGATTCAATGATTGTTATTTTATACTTGCTATGAAAAACCTCAAATTACTGTACACTCGACATTTAGCCGACCGATCCGAAATATCTCTATCGTCTGGAATATTCCGCCGGTTGGCTGTGCGGGAGGTTGACGAATGTTCGCCTTACCGAATGTTCAGGTTCAAGTGTTGGAATGTTGTATGCTAAAAATAACTTGAGCGAGTCAACTCACAACCTAGCATTGGCGTGATCACATTTTCTAAATGACACTTTCCGTGACCGAATTCAAGAATAAATCAAAAGTTATCGCTTTTATTCTACGAACTATGACGTAAACTTTCATGAACATTCGTGTTCAAAACATCATTCAGATTTCTAATATTGTTATCTTCGTCTTCATCGTAAATATCCTCAAAAGATAGTCGCGATGGTCGTGATAATTAATACTGCGACATTTCTATTAAATTGTAAATTGTCTACCGTTGGTGTCCACGGCTAGACAGTGGAAGCGTTGAGCTGAGAATATGATAAGAAATTCTAACCTCGGATTGATGAGAACAAGACACCACCATTCTCAGCACTCATTACTCACTAATAAAAATAATAATAATAGCTACCATACAGTGATGGCAAAACCGTTATTTTTACTGTTATTGTGACTGTGATTGTGTTCGATTGTAACGATGATTGATAACTAATTAACGTAATTCTTCGACCAATGACTGATACACTAGAAAATAAATCTCAGTTACCAATCATGGATACAATCACAGTCACGTAACGGTTTGCCGTCACTACTACCATACATCACCTTATGGGGCAAATAAAACAACTTCTACTTTGTATTCCGCAATTCCCACGTCACAAAGCGGGAGGACAAGAAATAAATATTGGTGGTTTAAGGTCGAGTTAAGGTTTAAGGATCCTGCTTACGCGGCATGTTGCCCTGGAAGTCTAGTGAAAGTTTTCACCAATAATTCACTTCAAGCGTCCACCAGAAATACGATAACAAATTACCGTATTTCTACGTACAACTATCGATAAAGTTCGATTCATCAATGACACCCTGTAGCGCGACTTTTTTTCAAGAGTGAGAAGAAGTTACATTAAATCCTCCCTAATTAATAAATTCTCTGACAAGTTTATGTAAATTCGTGTAAAAAATCATTTTTAACAAAAATAACATAAGCAATATTAAATTTTCAGGCCAAATATGATTGTTAAACTTGAATCATTGGTTAATGAATCGCAATTGTTAAAATTAATATTATCCGTCAAAGCACATTTTTGTTGCACGTCCTGTGTAGTAAAAAATAGCTCGTAGTCTTTTTATAAGAAAGTAAAACGATTAAGCCACTGTTGACGGTGTTGTAATAAATTTTGTTCAAGAAGATCACAGTGTTCTCTGTGAATCGTGAACATACATTTTATATAGTAGTTCATGACGTATGCAAAGGAGATTAAACTGATCGACAAATTTGAAGCTTGTAATTTGTTCACGGTTATTTTGTTTAATTTAGTAATATATAATCATATCTACATGGCTTTGCACAGCTTACGTGTACTTCGTGATGTACGAACGGGTGCCCTGCAAGACGTTCGACATTATTGTATTAGAGCAGCCCAGAGCTGTCTTTCCTGCTCCGACTGGTGAATATCTTCGTATTTATGTACCCGGTAATGTTCTATCTGAGACAAACACTGCGATGAGGATTTTTATCTTCAAGAGCGGTTTTTTTTTACATCAATTTTAAATTAAATTAAATCTCTGGGTAACAATGCCAACGAGTAACGGAGCAGCTCAACAGAGCTTTCGGGGCAAACTGAATAAAAGACTGAACATTTGTAGCAACATACGTAGATCTTCCCATGAAAAATGCTTCTAATTTAAAAAAAAACACTTATTATTTAGGCATTGCAGATAGTAGGTAAACAACCAATATAAAATTAAAACCCTAAATGGTTGGATATAAATGAAACAATGTTATTACTCTACTTGAGTTTAGCGCTACTCGAGTTTCGAGAGAAACGGTAACTCTCATCGACAGGTGATGTTATGGTGAAACTCTACAAAGTTAACGCCGATTCTATTAATGATATAAAACCTTAAACGTTGCACATTCATCGATACGGGTAATGTCAAAATTTCATAAAATATTTATATTATTTATTTATTAACTTTGTTTTATTAACCCCTGAATTGAGTTTAAATACATCTACCGGTCTCTAAAAATACCATTTTCTTCTTCAGGATGTCATAACTAACTAAAAACATATATCATTTTTTCTTCACCAGAATCTATTTTTAAAAAAACAACAATAATTTCAAAAATAAATTTTAATTTTAATTTATTCTGAATAGATTCTGGTGAAGAAACAATGATATATGTTTTTAGTTAGTTATGACATCCTGAAGAAGCACGAAACCGGTAGATGTATTTAAACTCAATTAAGTGGTTAATAAAGCAAAGATAATAAATAAATAATGTGAATTTTAACCACAAAGTTAATATTGCTAATTTTAAAAGTATCATAAAATATTTGATGATTCGAGAGATTGTACTCTCATATCTGTGCCTGTGTTTGTATCGAAACAAAATGGTCTCGACATAAAATGAATACGTTCAGATGAGTGCTGACGTCAGCGTTAAGAAAAAACATTGTAACATCAGCTCCTAAAACGATTAGAGGAAAGCAAACAATTCCCGCACTGGTCCAGCGGATCATTATTGACTTAGCGTTTAATTATATTCTTCACTCGATGTCAGGGGGCTCAGTATCAAAAAGAGTAAGGTCAAGTGGCACTTACGTTTTGTCATTCGAGTGCGGGTGTCCGGCGGACGAGAGTCGCCTGTGCAGGCAGCGCAGCGACATGGCGTACCCCTAGCAGCCCGGCGCGCCCCGCCGGCTGTGCGCGCGCCTCAGCGTCCGACCGCCGAAGAACGCGCCCTCCTCGTTGCACGACTGACTCCGCTGCGGCCCCAGCATCGCCTTGGCCAGCTCCGACATCCTGCTTCGGTAGTGCGCAATCTTCCTTCTAGACCTGATGTCTCCGTTTGGAAAGCTCCTCGGAGCTTCGGCGGACAGTTATCGGTATTTATTTTTAAAATTAGGTTTGTTTAAGAATGACTTTTACAAATATCGTCTTTATTCTCTAAAAATTCTGTAACCGCAGATATTTTTATTTAAAGAATCGTATTGACCTTTTTACACTATTATCACTTTTATTAATATCACTTTATACTTTCCTTCGGCGGTGATACAAACTCGCCGCGCTTCACCTTATATATATTTTGTGATACGAAAATTAATATGAACAGTGTTTAGCTCTCCGAGCTATGCGAGCGCACTCAATTGTTTTAAATGTCAGATGAAAGGTAAATTTACTTTAACATTGATGAGAAACAATTGACACGAATTACTTTTAAGATATTTTATTACTTAACCGCGTGAGAATTCGGAAAACCTCTGGAATAATATTACAATTATTTTATTATAACCTTTCAGGACCGATAAATAATATGGAGGTTCACGCAAGTGATGAAGGACACTGAATTACTGAGTAATTTTTTTAGAAAATCGAACGAATTTCAGCAAGGCTTGCGATCTTCCAAATCTGAAACATACATGAAAACACTTTGATTAGATCAGGTTAGGTTCTAGTGAATCTATTTAGAATACATTAATCGTTCCGAACGCGCTTTCAAATATTTCAAGAATTCAGCGACTTACACAAGATATCTAGATATACTCGTACCTAAAACTAATGCATCATGTACAAATGTAATATTTTCACAGCACCCAACAGCCAAATGAGAAATGTATGGACGAAGTAAAATATGTATATATAGAAGTCAATTACCGCTACTAGCAAGCTTCGTATTGGAATATCATTTATATGGAATACAATACAAGTTTATAATCTAAGTACGAAAGTAAGTACTCTATGGATCGCGGTCGCCGTGCACGCATATGTACATAATATCACGGTCCTTGTCCCTAGTACTTACTTGACTCCCCCTCCCCCCTATCCTATACCTTAGAGCACAACTTATATTCTGTGATGTGTGTGTTGTCTATGATTTTGGACCAGTTAATGTTTTACTATAGAGCGCATTAGATTGTTGTAAAAGTTAATAAGTTGACGTCCTGCTATTAACAAATTGAACTGTAGAAGATTGATATTAAGCGTTCACCTTGCAGATAGTGCTCACTTCGTGCGTATCATCGAAGTATGTGTTCGTAAAGCCAGAAGACCTGTGGCCATAGCGAAAGTAAAATCCAGACAAAGGTGGGTCAACACTGGTCATGTTTTTTCTTCCTGGTGTCTGGTCGGTCCTTGAACCCTCTATTTCTTCCTGTCCCTGTTCCAAATTATTTCCGTCCGTCCTACATCCCGTTACTTGTTCCTCGCCCAAACATTGCGGGTCGGCAGAAATTTGCGTGCACATTAAGAATAATATGAGTAATCAAATTATTCGAGATTTCAACTATTATATATCTCCATTGACAACCTAACACGGAAATATCTGGCCATGGATAGCCAAAATTAATGCCAAGGGTATATATTCCGCTAGAGGTTCTGTCAAAGATCATCAGATACAATACGCATGCCTACACTGGCCGCTAGGACGATAACCAAGCAATTGTGAATTCAGTGAATCAGTCAGCACCGAGCGCCCATTCCACAATGTATTCGAAAATATGACTTCATATTACTATAAATGATTATTAATGAATTAGGTTACTGTCAACGTAAGTAGTAATATTTGAGCTACACCTGCCAGACGGTGCCAGAAATTCAAACTATAATTATAACAAAAGTATTTTAACAGAACTAATTATTTTACAAATATATTCAAATTTCATTGGTGCAATCGCAATTCGTCAGAATATCTTTCTTTTGTGTAAGTAAATAAGTGATCAAAAAAATACGAAAGATAAATCTTTCGAAAAAAAGCCGGATCTTTTTATTGCCGGTACATATTAAACTGCGTATGTGAGTCTACATATTTTTTCCGAAATAAGATTGGTTCTTCTGATAGTTTGATTATTTTTTTAAATATACTCAATATTTGACCTTTTCATTGTATAGTTTATTTATTTTAATAAATCATATTATATTCGAATGTGATTAGATTGCTTTGTGTTTTTTGATTTCTCAGTATTTTATTTTCAATTATTTACTCTTTGATTTTGAATTCTCTGAAGGTCTCGCCCCCTTCAGGTCTAGTTTAGCAGGTAGAGAAACTTTCATTTGTTCAATACTGCAAAATTATATTTCAATAAAAATATTTGTAAGTGGAAGGAAAAATACCAATCAAGTTGGTATTCGGATTATGTTTATACAGAGTGTGCCATAAGTTTTTCCGGAGGAACAACGCGCGTTCTGCGTAAAACAGTTTTACAAAAACAACGATTCTTATGTGATTGTTCGGCGCCAGTTCAAAAAGACCGGTTCAATGCAAAATAAGAAGAAAACCGGGCGGCCACGGAGCAGGAGAAGCGAAGAAACTATCGCGCAATTTAGATACGGGTTTATCGACTTTGCAGGCGTTTTGTTGCTACGGCGATACCAAGATCAACTTAAATAATAATAATATAATATTAACAAAGATACAGTAATAATACCCAGGTGCCGAGAGACAGAGAAGTAACTAAAAAAGTACACTAAACACTTTTTCACGGAAAACAAGACGGACACAAAAAAGAAGACGTGAAGTTGATTATCTACCCGGCAGATATTAACCAGGAAATAGCATACTAAGGGGTCCGAATAGCTGCCTAATTCACAAACTTTGTATTGCGTTTAACGCACCAACGGCCAAATTGGAATCACGTGCACGATGTACGTAGCATATTTATATGTACTCGCGTTCGAGTTCTAACGTTAAAAAGAACACCTGGTCTTATTTAGTATGTATAACATCATATTTTTAATAATAAATCTTTCCTAGGTTCAACAACCTGAGATTTTATTCATTGACCGAGTTCATCAGAATTTACGCGCATCTTAGTACTTCGTTTATTATCAGTCAAATCTACAAATCATATGAAGATTGACGAAAACCAGCACCTGAAAAATATTACAACACAGAAATACAGTCTGCGTTCTGTGCATAACGAGGGTCAAACGCTCCGATCAACTTGGCTCGGGACAGGAAAATAATTAAAACATATTGTGTATCAAATTCCAGTTATGATATTAAGCACACCACAAAGAAGAATAAGATAAGTAAATCACAAATTTTCTAAAAAAAATAATCGAGTTTTTTTTTTGTCAGTTTTCATGAAAACTTTTAATGGAGGAGCCTCTGATATTAAAATGAGTTCTTTTGAAAACATAATCTATTGTACATTTCAGGAGGCACATAATGTTTGCGTTACCATTACCCAAATACCGGTTTTATTCGGGGCTCAGTGTAATCGGTGTTTAATGAGGTTTCTTGATATGATTTTGTTGGAACGTTATTATTTTTCGCTAAATAGAACTCTCACGAAAACAACGTAAAAATTGGCGCTCGCCTTGTTTCGTTTAATTTAAAATTAATTTCAAATACTCCCCACAAATACTCCCCACAAATACTCCCCACTAATACTCCCTAATTCTTAATGCGTAATATATGTATTTTGTGTTTCTGATGAATAGTGGTTGCCAAAATAATAGTACAAATTTTACAAAAAAAAAACATGTTACATATCTCAGAAACATACATAGAAATGAACAAAATATTTCATTTTAATTATTTTTCAGCTTCTAACAATTAGTATTTTTTTTATAATTTTTCTTGTATAAAAAATTCCTATACAGTATCTCTTAGATGTAATAAAATATTTGAATATAATTACTTTTCAGCTTAGATTTGTAAGATAGTCTTCACCTTCACGTTATTCACATTCAAATTATTTGTATTAATTAAAATACAATCATTATCATTTATTAAATTACTATTGGCACGCCTCTGGTGTTTCGCAGGAATTTCCATACATTTGGTAACTAGAAATAATAATAATATTATTACGACGCTTAACATTATTTTTTACAGATACCTCACTAGGTATCACTAAAAAGATTTCATTTGTAATTTATATAATAATAATTTTTGTACTCAATCTACAACCTAAGTCCAGTTTCCAAAATCGACGATTTAGGCACTAAACTTAGTTATATATCTCATTTTGATAAAACTTCTAAGGATTTAAAAATATTTAGATGTGTATTATGTGTTTTGAGAACCTCAATACATAGAAAATTTGAGTCAGGTTGAGTATAAGTTAACTGTGTGGTCGGTTACTTTCATACAAAATGGAAAGAATACAATCTGATAAATTTTTGAGATCCATCAATTATAAACTAAATATACCGCAAATGCAATTATATTTTTCTCTTATGTTAAAAGAATTGAGTTAAGTGAAAGAAGAATTATTTATGTATATTTTAACATTTTCAAGATTCAAGATTCCAGACTGTACGCTTCATTTCAAATTAAATATATATTTAAGTACTGTTATTGAATATATAAAAGAAAATAAATATAAATAATTTTAAACGTAGAGGTATTAAAAACACATTCGGCTTTGCTCCGCTTGCGTCTCACAGACCTGGCCGTTCAACCAAGCACTTTGTAGCCACAAATGACACTACGCCCAAAGCTGCCACATCCAGATAGTCATAGATAATAGACACAGAATACAAAACCAAAGTAATAAGTATATATATATTAAGCGCACGTCGCTAATATTTGGAAAATAATAAATAATAAAAAAATATCTGTTTATAACTGGCAGATCAAAATAATTAATTTGAGACCATCACATGTTGCGCGGTCATTTTTAAAAATGTTTTGATATAATTTGCAATCTTTTTATTTTTTCTTTTCTTTTTCCCTTATATTTTTTTCACTATTTCCATTACCCTCCCTTCTGGGATTCTAATAAATGTTACATAAGTCGTCATTGTAAATTATTCTGAAACTTCCCCACCCCGCGCAGATCCACAAATTCTCCGCCTAGTAGGTCCGCCCCGAAAGTATCGCTATTAGGAGCACCGAGTATGCGAACCGTAGTGAGTATAAAAGTTTAGCTAACCCTTACTTCAGCGCGCGGCCGTAACGACGTCCGCGCGGGTATCAAAAGAAAACCCTTCGGTAAGCCGAAACCTTCATTAAGCACACAACATAGGGGCTTTATAATTGTATATTTGCTAATTCTATCAAAGCGAGATGTGCCCAAGTGATAAACCTAGTATGGAAATTATGTCCTACAAACGTAGCAAACAAACCGAGCTCCGAGTTCGGCCAACTCTCGGTCTCATCGATCCGCTGCAGATTTAGTCCCAGTTTAATATTTTATATATGGATAAATTACAGCGTATAGATGATTATGTTTTAAACTGAAATAATTGCTAAAATAATAATAAATAATGAATTGAATAAATTTATTTGAAGCAATCAGTTAGAAATTGTTCTCTGACCAAATCTGAAGAACCAAGTATTACATTACTCTCGTGCAATATCCTCAAAATAGTTAGAAAAATGAATAATATCAGTTATCCCTTGTGCGAGACATTATCTTATGAAAAACAATATCTTCATGTCTGTTCGTCAAATATGAAAAATTAAACAGGATTAATATATTTCATTGAAAAAGAAGTGTCAAATTATTTTATACGAATTTTTAGTTCAGACGTGAATTTGAAAATATGAATATTTAGTAAGTTATTATTATTTGATACCTTATTTTTTAGAAATATTTTCTCGTAAGAATCATTTTTCAAAGATAAAATGTCAAAACATTTTTTTCCAATTTTTCAGTAGATACATTAGTTAACAAAAAGTGTTCTGTGATGTTTAATTAATATAGAAGAAAATCCAATAAGAGGGAAAACATCTAAAATTCATTAATATTCGTATCAGTATTATTTATTTTTTCCTCTCTCGCTTTCTACCATTTCACCCCATGATTGAGGATGGCTTCCTTCTTTCTCTTTTTACCTAGATCCTTATAATCGATTCTTATAATCGCTTGAACTATTTCGTAACCACGTGACCTTTGTCATCCACGCTTTCAGGTTCCACTACTTTATTTATTTAACAGTGTGATTGTGTCACTAAGAAACTGTGAAATATACAGACTTGAAAGCTACAATAGCAATACTACCCGCTTTAAATCCATTTTACTAATGTGAAGGTTGTATTATGTCAACAGTATGAAAAATAATTTAGACACATTCTCCTTATATCTAATAATTATATTAATGGCCTGTATCCGCCTCTGTGAGATGCGAATTTTGCTATCATGAGATTCAATTCATATAACTCAACTTTTGTAGTCTCATTTCGCTGTGTCGCGCCTAATTTCACTCTCGTCATACGTTAAACGTCAAACGTAATTGTCGTTCGATAGCAGTCAAAAAAGGATAAATATTTGTAAACGTTTACCGGTAGTACTACCGGTAAACGTACGATAGGCTGTGAAATTATTCATTATTATCCTGCTGTGTGGGGCTGATAGTATATTGTTTATGTATGTTTCGGCTTCTCGCTACCGTGCGTGCCGAAACTGTACAATATCGCTATTGTGCATTGTTCTTGTTGTTTGACGCTTTCTGCTGTCAGTACGTTCAAGAGTACTTCGTGCGGAACACCGGAGTATGTGTCATGGAGCCAGAAGATCTGTGGATTCAGTGAAAAATCCAGACACCTAAGGGAGCATTCGACAAGTGGGTCGTATTTTCTAGTTTTGGGTGGTTTTTCAGCCTTCCTGCTCTATATTTCGGTCCCTCTCCTTAATTTCTTCCATCGTTCCTACATCTCGTATTTCCTCAACCCTCCTTGGTTCAGAAATTTTAATGTTTAATGACTTGTATCTAACTTTTTAGAATACACAGTTGTAAGAATGGTAGTTTTTGGGGATGTGTATTTGCATATGTTAAACTTTATCATCAGATTGAATGTAGTGTACGCCGATTTGAATTTTTGGCTGTATTCTAATTCTACCTCTCTCAAGCCGACCTTTTAGTTTATCTCCAGATCAAAATATTGATGGTGTTGTACACTAAATATTTGAGATTATCACATCATTATCTACCTTACCTCTTTATTATTTTAACTTTCATTTATACTCGCGCGGTCAATTTTTAATACTTTGATACCATTAAAACTAATCTCCACTTTTACTCGGATCAAAACATGTCTTAGAAATGTATTTAAATATGATTCACTATTCTATGTACAAATATTATATAATGTTTACCACGCCATTAGCCAAATAAGGGATACGTGAACGATACATAACATATTGCTATCTACTCGCGTTCGAGATCACAGAAAGAACACCTGCACTATTTACTATGTGACTGCCCCAATGCGCAATTTTCTACGAAATTTAATCCAGGTGGATATTAAAATAAAATTATTTTTATATACCTACTATATTTATAAGGCTCTATTTTATATGGGAGTAACTAACACATAGACAGTAAATCTGCCTATAAAAAAGCACTCAGCAAATTTTTAACTTCAGTTCTCTTAAATCTGCCGCATAACAACCTGAGTTTCTTTTTATTGACTGAGTACAGCCCGAATCTTCTCATATATAACCAATACGCGTGTCTCAGAAACCTGCACCTGAAAAATATTATAAAAATCGGAAATACAGTCCTCGTTCTTTTCGTATCTAAAAATAAGAATATTTTTTGTACTCACTCCGACTGGAAGACTAAGACATTATTCAGTAGGGGTGAGTTGTGCAATGAAAGCCCCCGCACCCCCTTGCGAGTCCAATAATGTTGTTTACAAGAACCTCAGTGGCTTGGATCGATACCCCGTAAACCTACATGGACTACTCCACAGATGCCCCGCGCAGACATAACCGACCGTAAAACTGCATTCTTCATCGGTGGAATTCATTGCGTGATTCACGGAATTTTCTTCCATACTCGGCCATAAAATGGACGAAGATGAGGAGTTTAACAATACCCTCGTAGCTGCTCACAGATAAATAAAATAAAACTGAATTCTGGTGGCGTGCCAACAAGTTAAAAAATAATACAAGTACTCAAGATACGCGCGTAAAAACAAATATCTTAAAAACCGAAAAACTGAGAAATGGTCTCATGTTACGTGAATTGTTTTTATATATTTTTTACTGTTTCTTTAATTTAGATATATTTTTTCTTCTGTATGCTTTAAGTCTATTAAAAATTGTGCTAATATTTATAAAAAATAAAATAAATCACAAAACTCTCCATGACTTTCAAATATCAGCTTGCTGGACTGCATCAACATCCACCATCAGCCTCCAATGTCCAGTATTGGACATGAGCCTCTCTTTTTCTTCAAATTTCTCCATTGACTTCCTGTAGTACATTTTATATCATCTGACCATCTCGCCCTAGACGACCCACACTTCTGTTTTCAATTGTTGCTTCATCCAGAGGCTATCGTTACGTCACGTCAAATGACCCACCCGGTTCCGCATTACCAGAGCTGCTCTCTCTGCCACTGACTCCGTGATTTTTATCTATTTCTTGAATATTGGTCGGTCCCTTAGAGACACCTCCAATATGCTCGTTGCATATAAACTGTATCAATGCCATTTGTAATTATGTAATTAGTTTGAGATATTTGTGGTTTGGTATTTCTAGATTCTTAGGACGTAAGTCTATTTTCTAAAACAGCCCTGTCTGGTAGTCGGGCTGCGTAGCCTCATAAAACTATACAGAAGTCAGCACAATAGCAGTGTAGAGACTATTGTGTTGCAGTTGTGGTGTATTCTTGGAAAGGACGGCGTACGATGAATATTGCATAATGTGAGATATTGTCCAAGATCTCTTTCAATTATGGAGTAGCGAAATAAACCAAACACACTGACTGATTCAGGATATTATAGAAACAAAGTTTGACGTGCTTACGGTTTAGTGGTTACGATGACCGCTTAGTGATCTAGCCTCGTTCTAGGACGCCATCAAGTTAGTCCTATTTCGTTAGTTTAAAAATAGTAAAATAATTCGAAAAAAGTCCGTGAGACATTATCAAATATAGGCAATATAGATAAAACAGTGTTGTATAGTTCTGCAAAAAAGGCGCTATCGAGATGAACCATTATCGTCCCCTAAAAACTGCCTCCCTAACACCCACTTGGGCCACCGTCCCGCATGTAGTCGATATAAGAGTACGACTTTTTTCTAGATTTGAAATAATAAAAATCACTTAATTTTCAAACAGTGGCCGGGATTTGAAGAACAAAATTAAATTTCTCAAAAACTTTTTTGATTTAATAAAATTAGGAATTCGTCTATGATATCCTAAATTTATAGTTTTCTACGTCCGTGTAGTATAGCAATACTAAATAAACGGATAGAAGGCGACAACAAGAAAAATAAAACTAAATTGAAGTTCGTGTGAAAGATTGTGTCCGGCCCTTTCTTCCAATCCTTACGTGTAATAGCGAAACTTAGATTCTAAGACTTGCACTTGAATACCGAGCCATTATTATTATAATATTTTGAACGAACTAATGTCTGTGCCTCCCGCCTTCCCTTCTTTCTGCTTGCCGGTCGACCGGCGACCCAGTATCGGAACAGTTCAAAACGCCATCATCAATCTCGGAGACTTTGTGTGTTCGACCTTTGGCAAAATGTTATATACAGTCCACTGCGTCCGGAGGCGATCGAGAGACGAGTTCGATGAGGCCTTTTTTTCCTTCCCTGTATTTACTGGCACGTAAAGGTGCGATTGCAACATTCCTAATTCAGGAGCTCCAGATATATCGCACGGGGGTCACTAGAAGAGATAGAAAAGAAACGCAGATTAAGGTGAAAGATGTCACTGTCAATGCTAAAAGGCATAAATGGTGGTGATGGGTGTCGTGGGTTTGTCTTAATATCTGAGTACCTACCGTTGTGAATAATTAAACTGCCTGTCTAGTCCCTCGTATCGTACTAGCAACGAGATATCCGTTTCCCGTTATCCCAACCGCCATTCTGCCCGGCGAGCTCTAAGCGCTAACAGACTCGGATGTGAATTTGGATTCCATTAAACAACTCAGCTCGATTTTCTAAAGAGCTATTTTTTACCAACATAACCTCAAATTGTGCAAATTTTATTAAACCGATAATAAGGCGTTACATGAGCTATAATTCAAAACGCAGAGGCTAAGAATATCTTAAATGTAATCCACGAGACATTAAAGATCAATAAGATACCCAAAGTATCGATGGGTTAATAGAATTATCAGAGCAGTAGTGTTTGCGCGTGTTTGATGTTATTCGATCAATAGTTCTAAGTTTTATTTTGGTGGTATGTCAGTTTTTGCTCTATATTAGCGGAGCGCTGCTGCTTGTGACAAAATATATCCCGCCGCTAGCAGAATAGGTTCACTGAGACCGACCGAGAACATATAACATACAACAATCATCACATCAGGAATCAGCGGAGGATTAGCCTTTATTCTGGATTACATTTGGAAGATTTGGAAGATCGGCCGACTGTCCAGGTTAGTAGCGGTCTGCCTTACTAGAGTGACGCGATCTTACTATCAGTACAAAAACTTAAATCAGGATTATTCGCTATCGGAGGTGTTTAACACGTACAAGCAGTATAGTCTATTTCTTCTTCGATCAATTTTCCAGTGTTCAGGATACATATGCCACATCTACTCAGATTCGCCGCCACGGTATCTTTGAATCTTTTTCTAAGCCCCTTGCCTTCTTTTGCCGTGAGATAGCCGGGTAAACATTATTTGTTTGAGCAGTATGGTACCATATATGTGGTAACAGACATTGTAACGATTGATGGAGGTCTAAAGAGAGTGACAGATAAAGATGATCGTGTAATTATTCTATATACACCAGTTAATTTTAACGTAGCATCGTAAGCGGAAGGCTCAATTAACACCACAATCTAAATATTTGTAAATTTCCCCAACATTCTAAATTATAATCTGATATTTTTCTTATTTATACACAATACATATATTTTGGCTATCAAATATCAAATGGTCAACAATGACAATATTACGACATTTTGTAAGTTGCAGTTTATTTACTTTATCATGTCACACGGTTATTTGAAATGGGTTGTCAAATAAAAAGAAAAAAAACTCATTCTTGAATACGTATTTATTGACCATCCGTAGGCGGACAACAATTCGATCCAGGGAGGTATATGACGCGTCCTCCACACTCATATTTCTGATAGTTCACCAAACAACCCTGTGATGATACTGTAGAGCGGTAGTCTTGCATTACGACAGAAGCAGGTGCCGAAGTTATGGTTATGGTTATTTTTGGATACCCCTAAACTACCAGATATACGAGCGAACCTTTCACGTTATGAAAAAGGTTTATGATTTATCAGGATGAAACTTCGGACTCAAGGAAGCACGTAAATATTATGTAAAAGATATACACACAAAAAAAATAACAAAAGAGAATTGGCCCACCGCCATCAAATAAAAAAAGTAGACAAACTGTAAATCACACAGAACGTTACATTCGTTTAATGTAAATAGTTTCCAGATTAAAGTCAAGGTCAAATGAGACTGGTCTTTGGGTCTGGTGAAAAATCTTGAGAAACCAATGTTTCACATGCAGTATGAGCTATGTAGCCGGGGGCTCCATACCTCCACCGACTAGTTCAGTGGCAAGCGTAAAACGTGGACCCCACCGAGCCGAACATACCAGAACTCCTGACCTTACCGACGATTTCCCAAATCTGCATTCGTCGCCAAAGCTCGAAGCAAAAGAATAATAATTTGAAATAACAAAATGATAAAATTTAAAATATTGAACGTTACTTAACAACAACTATGAATTTCTGACCAATTTCATATCATAATTTATATTTTCGATAGCTTAAACAAATAAAACATGGACAATAATATTTATAGACCAAATGCTCTTCCATTCCGATCGACGTCGTACAGCAGCGCTCCACCTTACGGATTGTATCTCTCAGTCGGCGGGCTGATCTATTATCCTGAACATTTCAATCACTCACGACAAGATGGCCAAATTATGTAAATGTCTCTAACGTTGCATGTGATGACTCAACAGATGAAGAAAACTATTGCGCATGCGCAACATCACAACCGCAACGCTACACCGGGAATATCCGGCAACGGTACTTACTTAAAAAACGCGCTTCGTATAACATGTAAGATATGAGCAGTAAGAGAAGTGAATGATTATGGCAGGTTCTCTGGGCAGATACGTGCACGTATTGTCGTCAGTTTGTGGGTCGGTACCAGATGTACATTTAAGGTTAATGAGAGCTTATTGTTTGCACTTATTTAGGGTACGTGCAGATTGTGTAAGCGATAGCCCCCACAGGTATGTTCATGTAACATTTTCGAACACCTTCGAGTAAAACAAAGATATAATGGAACATAGATAGAATTCGCGTGCCTTCTCAATCTCTTGAGGTAATGTCGCGTAAATTGTTGTATGTTTAATGACACGCACATCTAGTTAAAGCATTCGTTTTATTTTTGGTCCTTGTACGCAGACACGACAATAAGTTCAGTTATTTACACAACTACTCACTAATGATTTTTAATTACTTTTGGAAAATAAAACTAGTGATTAAATGTACACAAATGATAAATAATCATTTTTATGGAGAACACATTATTGTTGTGATATTGAAGTGATAAAATGTGTCAACTAGAAAGATATACAGAAAAAATCTACTTATCGAAAAAATATTTTAGTTGCAACTGGACCTTTTCCTTTTCGATAAATAGATTTTTTCTGTAAATATTTTTTGTTGATTCATTTAATTTATATTGATATTAAATGACCCACAAGATGTGGAATGGCACACGATCTCTATAAATTGAAAATCCCATTTTCCATCTCGTGTCATGGAAATGACGTTGCACAAAATGATTCCAAGGATTGATTTTCAAATGTCCGTCTTAATATTACGCAATAATAATGTAATACCAAAAATGGTTCTGGAAACTTCGGCCTATTTTCTTTTCTCCGGCGCCGCCATTTTTCCACCGGCAAAAATAATATCGACTTTTCCTTTTTTTGCCTTCGACTTTGACGTTGTCAACGGACGCGTGGCGCTCGCAACGCCGGCGGAAGGCGGGGGCGATCCGAAAGGTTCACATTTTACTCTTCACAGACGGAGCGGTGCAATCAAAAGTTCTCCTGCATACGAGAGCGAGATATAAAACTCGACAATCTTCAGTTCATATCAAAACTGAACAAAATCGTTAGTAATTAGTAATATTTTCCTGTCACACCTGTTTTAATGCTTTTCTTTGTGAGATTAAGAGTTTTTTTCTGATTTAAAAAATGCCGGTAAGTAATTAACTAACGTTTCACAGTTTTCACGCGTAGGCATAGAGAATAGAGCGCCAAACATTTTTGTCCTGACACACAGTTCTCGTCTCATCCAGATCTCGTGCAAATTCGTCGATTATTGAGGCGGCTTCTAACTGAATCATCTTTCAGTATTTGATCATGTCAAATCTTCCGAGGATATTCTCAATTTCTAGAGCTTCTCTCTCTCTCTTACTATTCTCTCCTCACTCATCCGTTCCTAATGACCAAACCGCCTAGTCTTTTTTTAATCTTATTCGCTAAGTTAGTATCAACCTTACATTCTCTCATAATGTCTTCACTCTTTACTCTGTCATAAACAAATCTACTATATATACGTCTAAGTGATCTCATTTCGACTGCTTGCAGTTTACTTTCGTTCCGCTTAAAAATAAATAAAATAAAAAATTTAAATAATGGTAAAATGCTAATACTATAATAAAATCATTAAATTAATTTGTAAAGTCACATAACTCGTAAATCACAATTAGGCTTACAGAATCGAGTAAAATGACTTTATTTACTTGATTTATAGGCATGTGTGATGAAAATTTACACAACTTTAAATAGAACATAGTATATTCAATGAAATTTAGTGTTTCAGAGAGTATATTAATAATAATTGTAACCCTGTAATGGTCTGAATAATACGTCACCAGATGTAACGAGTTTTCTCGTACTCAAATAAAATAAACCATTTAATACAGTCATAACAATTATTCATACAAATTTCATGAAGAAAATTAATAATTTTATTTCATTATTTAAATGCCGCTTTTAAATATTTCAATATTGAGCGCCACCAACGTGAGAAAGACACAGAGAGGTTTGTGAGTATTAGTTTTTTTTTTATTTTAATTGGCTGTCTGGGGATTCGATTCCACGCTTTAGAAATGATTTGGATTTCTGAATCCGACATCTTAGCTACTTAGCTATATATGTTTATTGTCGATATTACAGTATTTATAATAAACGCAAACTACAACATCGTACGTGAGGTGCGATATTGTCACGTTATTACTCGCATTTGTATCAGATTATGCAAATCAAACATGAAATTGATTACGTGATTTAAATGTAAATAAATCAAATTTCAAAAAACAATTCGGTTCGAGCATACGCTCCCAGAGGAGTCTTATTTCTAGTCAGATACCTTAAACGGTCGGGGGTAGAACAATGTAAAAATAGATTATTATTAACTAAACATTAACATCTTGCAGAATAAAGATGTTCTGCAGCAGCATTCAATTCAACATATATGCCCTTCGACTGTTGTTGCTCTTGAAACAAATAAATATTTCTTCCATCTGCGGGACGCGTCTTGAAATGCTAACCATTATTTGCCGTTACGATATTAATTAGTTTCGATCTATCAATAATTCTGCTTTCGCAACAATAAAGAACGATGTAACGGGCCAATAGCTATTGCTGCCGTAAATCTCCGTCTAGCATCCCCATCCCTATCCTGGCGTCGCACCCCCCCCCCCCCGGCAACTCACGCAGCGGACACCCTGACTCGGGCAGATCGGAGGCTGAGGAGATGGTACTCTCGGTACCTTCCGCCGCGGGTGCGAGTCCGGGCACGGCGGAAGGCGGGGGCGATGCCGGGCACGCGGCGCCAGACGTGACGTCGGCGGTTATCGGGGGCCTAGGGTAGAGCAATAGCCATTTTTAATTGCGTGAGGATTCAGCGAAATGGAAAACTGTTTTTCATAAAAAATAAATGAATTATTGATATTTGTATAAGATTTTTATTGTAGTTGGAATATTTTGATGTGCCGCTTAAATTTTCATTATTTTTCCGAAACCTGGACTCAGACAAAAAAAGATGAAGTAACACTTGATGTATTTGAAGTCTCAAAAAAAATGGTTTGGTATTTTGACCACAAACTTTATAGCCTGACGATGATGAGCCAAAATTACAAATACTATAAAATTACGAAGGCTTCGATAGCTAGGCCATATCATCGCCATTATCAGCTGTTTCCTATATATTGCTGATGAAGATCTTCTTAAATAGAAGGTCTTTATCCAGATCAGAGATTACATCAGAATGGGTGGATTCGTCCTCCTTGCGATAAGATCTACCATATACAGTGTGTGTAATTTGCATACTCTGAAATGGCTACTCAATAATGGACGTTAAGGAAAATCTTCGCTTTCGATAAGTAAACCCAAAATGAGGTAGCAAATTAATATAAATAAACACTTATTCATTATTAACTTCAGAAATTGACTGAAAGTACTGAAATCAAGAAGGTGATTGAGGATGACTTACACGGAAATATTTCATCTGTGTATATGAAGAGATTGTAAGTGAACAATCTGCTAACTGAGGTAAGTATAAATGATGAAAACAATGTAAATGGAATAGGAAAGAAAAGAACCTTTGATAACGTTGATGCCTAGTATATCAAGGCTAGTAGTCCAATAGTTATCTCTTTGCTTCACACAGTCTTCAATCCATGATCGAAGAAAAACTACACCTCGCTAGATCAAAGAAGGGCTGCCATTATGCCTCTCTTTAACAACAAAGGATCGCGTATGGAATGCGGAAGCTATAGTCTGTTGAGCTCGGTGGACAAACTATACGGAAAATATCTAATAGTAATAATAATAAATAATAATCTTTTTTTTTTTTGATTCATAGTACAATACAGTGCATCAAAGTGATAACACTGCAACAAAGTAGAACATATATTTCGATACCGTGCCTGCTATTTAACTGTATTATAGCAGTCAGTGCCTTTCCGGTATAGTAATAAACAAAGTGAAGTGTTCAATATATAAGACAAATAAATATATATAAAGAGTAAATCAAGATGCGATTAGATAGCATAAAATACATTGTAATATTTAAAGTAAAACTTGATGTAAGTAAATGTATTGTTTAATGTAGAAAAATATTTATAGATAGCATATAAAATATATGTGTAAAGAGTAAAACACAAATACATTTAGATAGCATATGAATACAATGTTCAATGTATATAAAAAGTAAAAAAATATTATATAAAGACGATGCAATCAATAGCGTATAAATATAACGTAAAACTTAAAGTAAATGCAATGTTCCATTTATAAAAAACTAAGTAAATTAAAAGTAAATAATATACAAACATGATGTAAGAGGGTGTAAAATAAGTAAATAACATACAAATGTGTAGTAAATTTATGAAAAATTGTAATGCTCAATATAAAACGATTGAAAAAAGTTCAGTTAAATAGCAACTAACACTAAACAAAGAAGAGTAAAAAATTCAATATTCAAATATATAAATACTGTTGTAGAAGTTTTAATTTCAAGTTTGGACTTTTAAAAGTTCTTGGGCGTAATTTTTCCCCATTTCGTGGAGCCAAAACTGCACTTTTCTTGAAAAATATGTAAGACTATGGCTGCAATTTTTCACGTCTGCATTTAGTATGTTTAGTTAGTGTATGTTTGATGCTACGAGTATAAACAAATGGAACCTTTGTGTAAAAGTTTTTTTTAGTTTTGACACGAGATAGTGACAGGTAGCCTGGGTCGTGAATCACTTATGCAAAAATGTGGCAAATCCATTTATCATACTGTAAAGAATGAAGAAATTAGCTGACTTTAGCATTGGGAATGGGATTAAAAAGGGTCCAGAGACCTAAGCAGGTGGTCTGGTCAAGTAAAACGAGTGAATATGGAAAGAATGGTAAGAAAAATAGATTACGCAAGTGTTGATAGCACCAGAAAGACTCGATATCACCAATTTAACCAGATACAAAAAAATGATCATCTTAGAAGCCTCAATAAAGTTGATAAATACGCATGACAAGATATAATATATTTTGAAAAATTTTAAACGAAAACAAAAAATTAATGAAAGTCACATAATTTTTTTTTAGAACATTGTTGTCGATACCACATCAGATCCATTAAAATTAAAGTAACAATTTATATAATTATTTAATCATTAATTCGAGTGTTAATATAATATTTTGGAAACAACTAACATTTTTATATGAACAAAATACAATTTTATCCTTGTGTTTACGCGCTTTATACTTCGATAGGTAGGCCTGATATAAAATTTTGAATATGTGTGTTCTATTTGTGTAGATTTGAATTTACAGAAAACAAAAGCGATGCTGCTTCTGGGAAAAGAGTCATTGTGATTCGGACGGACTTTTTACGGCGGCAATAATAAAACTTTTAGTATATATAATTTCGGATTAGCGGTTGTGTGAAGGTGTGAACGTGGCTGACCAGCATATTTGCGGACCATCAAGCTACAAGGATAGCGACGTCGGCCTCAACCAGCACAGGTTCGCAAAGGTTTGTGTAATTTGAATTTACATAGATTGAATAACTGTATTCATCATTACCAATAGAAAACCCAGAACTAGCTATCGAAGTATTTACGGAAACACCTTGTCTCCTTCTTAAGTTTTATTTACGTAAAAACGTTAATTTATTTTCCACTATATGTCGTCTTGAAATACTATTAAAGAATATTTCGAGATATAAATGTAAAAAAAATTATCTTAAATTATAAATTAATATTATTTTGTATTCATATTTCCTACGAAAGCGTGTCCATGAGATATTACTAATAAAAAATAAATATTTGTATGTACATGGCGAGCTTGACAGCCGCTGAGTTACACCAATGCGCATCGAGCGACCCTCGCGAATACACCCAGAGGAAGCACTAGACGCATACGGTGCTTTCCGTCGACATCAGAAGTTCAACAGTTTTCTCATATCGACTCCAATCTCATCTTAGTAATTAGTTAAGACTCGACTGTAACTTGTGTAATAAACTCAGCGCACCCGTAAGTAGCTTAATTATTCTCGCTATCTTTCTTCCATGTCACAGGATACTCCCGTACAATACACTTCGCGGTACCTACACGAGAAAACACAGAATGGTAAAACGAATTTTGAGACGGATTGACATCCTATTTAATCCTCCAAATACCATACACGCAAATCAAACCTCAAAATATATTTGATGTTCTTTCGCAAAATGGCTCATTGATCAACATTGACTTAAGAAAGTAATTTTGTACGTACACTGAATCTATTGTTCAGAATACCTTCTCCGATTCCATCTCTAGTTCCGGGCCACTTGGTCATTTAATACACTTTGGCAGGGGTCACGCTCCCGTCGATCAGGGCAGCCGCCGTTCGCCAATCATAACCATCCAAATTAAACCCAATCAAAATGGAGTTATTAAGCTGCTGATAATTTGGAAATATACTTAGAGACCGCAAATTAAGTTATCATTTTCCAATTAATTCATTTAACTCCATATTCAATAACAAAGAGAACTTCGTTTATACAAATCGCTGAAAATTTATAGCTAAAACACATTTAAGTAATATTACGTCGGTAGTCAAGTGTTTTAACTTAACAAAATAGATGAATAAATATTTTTATATACAATTAAAAATAATTCACTTTGTTTAAACATCACTTTATTTTTGCTAACACCGACCGGTTTCCGAATCACAGTTCAGTTCAGGGTCTACAAGGTACTAACTTAGTGTTACAAAATATGAAGAATTATACATTAGTGTCAGATGTTAAAATGGGGGTGGGTGACTGGGTGGGAAAAGAAAAGAGACAAATGATATGATGAAAGGGAATATAATGATTTTTTTAAACAACAGGAAAGTGGTGTTTAAACAAAGTAAATTTTATTTAAAATGAATTATCGACAGTATAAACATTTTTATATTTTCGTAGAAAGCAATCACTTTATGGTTTCACATATTAGATTAAATAAAATACAATCACTTCATATGAAACCACGAAATGTATTATACGTCAATCGGTTTCGCTTATCTCAAGCTTCATTAGGTTAAGTATCCATATTGGGTATGTTTCCTTTAAAATCAAATTAATATCCATCAACACTGTATTTCCTCTCCCTTAATGTTCCGTCTATTTGTATATGTATTCTGTCTCTCTCTTTCGCATATAATTTTATATTCTCTCCATCAATGTTCTATCTAACTGTATATGTATTCTGTCTCTCTTTCACGTGTAATTTTATATTCTATCTCCCTGTATGTGCACTATTTTATATTTATTTATTTAAAATATTTTTAAGGGAAAGATTGAGAGAAGAACATCCACCAATCATTGACTGCAGACCCCTGTAGATAATGTTTGTGTGGTGTTCAGAAGAAAGACGCTTAGCAAGACATTATACCGACAAATACACACTTCTCAAATATTAAAAAAAAAAAAATTATCGAAGGCTTCCCTGTGTAAAACGAATCACGGAAATGCCTTAGAAATAGAACGACAGGGAATATGCTACCATGAGATTTTTTGGAGACAACTCTCGACTTGTCGGTCCTTGTTCAGATTCGAGCACAGCTACTCGCTTTGCTAATCACTTGACTTTTGTCCGTCAAACAGTTTCATTCATCCGTTGAGTGAATCCAAATCTCCCCTTTAGTTAAAACAGAACGAATGTTTATAATTTACTGTCTTCGGTTTGTCTAACTTTCAAAATAAATAGTAGTATAGTTGTAGGTATCTGTGTTGGATTCTTGTTGACGTCTAGATGAAAAATCGTAGATTTACCTCAACTTAACCCGTAGACTTACCTCGTCGTGTCTATTTCCGCGGACATAGGCCATAATAAATGACATCACTCGACCGTGTCAAAATTATTGTAATGAAAAAACATTATTCTAATTAATTTTTTCGAAGTCAGTAACAGAATTAATTATATTATTTTGCTCAGTTGTCAGTCTGTGAACAAATATATAAATAAATTTATAAACGAAAGCAGAAAAACGGGTTGAATTAATCGAGATAATGGCAGCAGCTACCTACCCCCCAGATAAGGGTTGCTGTGCCCACTGCCGAGATAAGGGATGAAACACGGAGCACAGTTTAGACTTACAAATTTTCGACAGCTTAATAAATACTTGAATTCGGCATAATCGGCTTACAAATAAATCTACATCAAAAGACATCGCTAAGATGAGAAATTAAAAAGACTGAAGAAGGATTTATTTTATTGTATTATAAAGGCAAGATATTTCATTTTATTGTATTCATAATTATATATTTTTTAGAAATTAGTTTTACCTTCATCCATACGTATTTCTCGTAAAGGTAATAAATTGTTAAATCTTACAATTCTAGCGCTTTGATGATCACAGATAAGAGGAGAATTCCTCGTCCAGTAAGTATTTTAAAAGATCTCGCAAACTGCAGACTCAGTTTTCTCTCAGCGAGAAGAATTCTTGCACGTAGCCAGATAGTAATGGAGGCCTAATCGAGCATTTAAATAGTTTACATTGACAAAAAAATATATTTATATAAATTATAATGAAGTTGAGACCCTCTGCAATAACATAGTTTATCGGTTTTTACAAATGCTGAATTTATCTAAATTAACACTAATTAACAAAATAACATTCCCTAACACTTCACCTTCACTGTGCATATTTCCATTAACGACCGAAACCTCCCTCTTCTTCCCAAACCCCGCCTCATCACCCGAATAAATGAAATTAGTTTAGTTTAGTTAGATGATGATAAGAGGAAATTAACCTTTCGAAACTATAGTAGTGACAATAACTCAACGTGTGTGTAGTACTAAGTGTAGTTGTGTAAATTAAAATAAGAGCCTAGAGAGCACCATGCGGCCAGTCATCGTGTTTACCCAGTAGCTTGGCTATGACGTATTTTGCCTCACGATTCATAGATGGCGGCAGGCGCCTACCACAGATGGAAGGCAAGCGGGCAAACTGCTAACCTCATCAAACCTCAAGCCAACCGACGGGTAAGAAATTATAGAACCGGCGGCCGTGCACCTGTGAAATGTAACTAATAATAACTAATAATTCTAATGAGTTGGTGAAACACCCGATGGAAACGGAGGAAGTACCAAAATATACTGAAGGGTCACAGCCAGGGAGAAAGTGAAGAAAAGTCTGGAGAACTCACGGCGGCCGTCGAATGCTGACGGCCTAGATGGCCAGTTATTGTAATTATCCATTGGTGCACGCTTCAGCTATAACGCACTTTGTTTGACGCATCTTTTGTGCGTGAGAATGACCAAACTCGTGCCAGCATGTATCCTATGTAATCATGTTTTTCATTTTATGTTATTGGACTTGGAGTTTTACCTCACAGAAAAAATACTGTACAAACTGAGACCTTTCATTTGAGGTATCACTCATAGTGTTACAATACTTGAAAGAAATCGACCATTATTCAATTTAAATTACTCGCACCATATTAACCGGTGCTCGAAAACATCAAAGAAACGAACCACACGTCATGTGGACGACAAAATAACAGTGATATTTTTCGATTGTAGTCGTAGCTTGTGTTGGCGCTCGGAGTCTAGCGGGATGGCAACCGGTTCGCCCCTCCGAGATTCTCTCGATGTACATTTTATTATCGTTTGAGAAAACACAAACAACTTTATTCCATATTTTTCCAACTCTTTTGCGACTTTGTCTTCGTCGGATTTTAAGGTCGTCTGAGTTTTATTCAACTACGTAGGATGTACAGTGTATTTATAAAGACTCTACACCATCTCTACTAAGTTTAAATGTAAACTTACATAAAATCCTATCGTGTTTATTTTATAAATGTACCTAAAATTATCTGAAAATTATTTTAGATAGTCTTGGGTATATTGTTTATAGTAGGTATATAGTATTAACTAAGAAAAATTTGATTTAAAGTTAGTATTCATGGATGAAATTTTTGACTCGAGACAATCTCATGTGTCAGAAATTCTCCATTTCGTACCTTACTTCATGCAAGTATATACAATTAATTAATACAATATCAGATTCTCATTGAGTTGACATATATGCTGTTTCAAAGAAAAAATAATTATCAAATTTGGTCCATAGATGGCGATAGTGGTCCATAGGCGACTCGAAGTGAGTCCACATATTAACATATATACAAATTGGACATATTCATATATTGCCAAAATTAATTTGATATAAAACGTCAAATTGAGTGAATTTAAATTTCATCAACGGCACTTAAAACGCTTAAAAAAATGTATTCTATATTGCTGGTGCCACATCTCAAAAGGAGAAGAAAAATTAATCTTCTTCAAATCGGAAGCTCTGAAAATTCAAGATTTTACTCTTTAGAACAATCTTGTGAACACAATGGCTCGCTTAAGCTTCATCTCCGTTATAGTGAAAAGCTGACATTTGTCAAATAAATAATAAATATTTATTTATTTGATCCGTTAATTCTGACAATTCCTATTTCGCAATATTTATGAAATATTTTTGGTTTTTCATTAGTTTACTGTACTCGTATTCGAGTACTCGTACGTTCTTGTTGAACCACATCAAACTAGAAGTATCAGTGTTGAAAGCGATACGACTCGAAGACGAAGAGAGTATTCAGGCCATCAGGAGACTCTGCTACTGTAAGCTATGTCTTTTCATAGTACCTACATCTAATTATTTGTAACTATATTTGTTTACGTATACAGATTATATAACAGTGAAGAATTAATTATACTGATTATATGATTATTCTGTAGATACGTGTTAAGTTAACAATTCGAGATATTTAATTAATACTATTATTAATAATAATTAACATTGAATAATATATGGATTAAAAAAGGACCGCTCAGATGGTTTGGCCATGTGGAACAGATGAATGAGGAGAGAATAGTAAAAAAGATATACGACGTGAGTGTTGATGGCACCAGAAATATATGACGTCCGCGGAAACTTGGCATGACCAGGTAAACTGGAAGATGATCGACGATTATCATTGAATATTATTATTGAATTGGTGAGCTTTCAGAAGGACATGAATGTGGACGGGGGAGAATTGTGTGTCAAGATAGAAATATGTGGCGCTCAATCATCTCAGCCTACCCCCGCGGGCATAATAGTAAGGTAGTTTATTTATAATGCGCGCTTACTACGCGACTTCTTATAATTAGTAGAGTATTTACCTTATCGAGTTCAACATGGCCTCCTAACACCTTGAAAATTGGTCTTTCGAGTCGGATCTATTATAAAACTAAAATGTCGAGTTGTATTTGTTTTAAAACTGATTCTTCATTTTAAAACTCATCTCCCAAGTCAAATTCATTCGAAATAAGGACTTTCTTAGTAGTGAGTAGAATTTTTTATATATATCTGATCTGTCTGATGTCTTAAAGCGACTGAAGGACATTGAATACAAGGCGAATGTAAATGTGACGTAAAATATAGCACGAGCAAAGTAACAAGTTTGGCAGGATGCCAACTTAAGGAAGTAAGTAAAATAAATAATAAAAATAAAGGTTCATATATGTACTTTAAGTAGGTTGACAAGGCTATCAAACGATAATTATGTCGTTTCTTTTGGCTATAAAAGTTATCTATAACCACGACAGACAAGCCCAAAATGGAGTATATCAAAAAGATGACGCCTACGAAAAAGCATAGATGGCCGACCATAATAAACTGTTTATGAAAACAATAGAGTGATGGACATATACTGTCATGCAAGACCAGTGGTGAAGCAATCAACAAATTTGTAATTAGTCATATAACAATGTGTACTTGAAGTGCGGATGTCGAAAAATAGTGTGAAAAATTATCCACTCTGGCGTTTCAAAAGTAATTTTTGGAAATTTACACTTTATGTACATTTTGATATTAAATTATATTTATCTACTTCTTCATCGTATGCTAAGTGCTGAGCCTCATGGATCTGAATCTTGGTACGCAATACGTCTACATTCCTTCCGGTCTTGAGCCGCGTTGATCGCTACGGTTAAATAGAACCTTGTTGATTCCCTCATTTGCCTTATCTATCTTGGAGACGAAATTCACTCACTTTGAAAATCGATTGTCTTCAATAGAATAAAAAAAGTATCGCTGGAATGTGTCGGTCATGCGGAACGTTTGAGCAAGGAGAGCGTAGTAAATAAAATATATGAGTCAGAAGACAATAAAAACTGAGGGCGTCAGCAAAATACTTGACATGATCAGATAAACAAATATTGGAAAAACTTCAACATTATTCGTTCCACAAGACCGAAACCCGACGGGCGGTCGTACGATCTGCGCCAAGCGCCCATTCTTTTGCCGCTCCTGAACCGTTAAACAGCGTTTTGCTTCAATCTCTGTGTTTGCATTCCGCCTCATAAATATTGTACGCGTAATCATTATACTCGTAATTATAATTCAATAAATAACAAGCATGAAAAGATGTGTAAAAGAAAAAGAGTGGTGCGCCAGGATAGAAAAGTATGGCATTTTATCCTCTACCTTCCTGCGGGGAATCGACGTGATAATTAATAGCTAGTTAATTAGTTAGATAGTTAGCCTTTGGGTGTAAATCGAGTAATCCAGTGCTCACATATGGTTGCGAAGCATGGACTCTCGACAAAAGACAGATCCTAAAACTTTAGAGTGACACAGTTAGATGTTTGTTGTTCGTCATACGGAGAGAAATTTGTAGATAAGAGAACAGACAAGAGTAGTTGATATAATTGAATATGCCAAAAAATGAAATGGTAATGGACACGCCACATTCTTCGAAAGACAAGAAACCGGCAGGCTATCATAAAACTCACTGGACTCACGAAATCATAAAATCCGATGATAAAATAGAGAAATATATAGATATACTGTGTGATATGAAACCCTATAGAAAAGTTTCAACCTATTCATCTCCTATGAAGTTATTAATGACAGTAATCTTAGAATTGTTTTTGTGTGACCTTGTGCAAGATTGTACCGCGAATTTTTATTCCATTTTGAATTGACATCTCAAAAATATATGAATTTCCAAACATCCCCCGCCGTGGTGTCGCACACACGAACAAAGGACTGTACGGATGCGACTACCTTCGATCCCCGCAACACAATGGGCGGAACCGAGGGGCGGAGAAGATCACTGAAGAGGTTCTTGAAGGACTCCGGCGGGGGGATGATTATCATATTCGAGTAACAATAAGGCTTCCGGTGCCCGCTGCGGCCCGCGAGGAGAAGAAGGGAACAAGTTGGAATTTATGACCAACCTGAAATTCTTAAATTCCTCCCCCACCCAAAAATTCCTGTACCTATTAGCATCAGAATAGACTCACCGAAACAAATTCTTATTTTAGAACTTTTTTGGCTTTAATTTTATTTTATAATAAATTATTTGATAACGATAGAAGTAAAAAAATTATATTTATAATAAGTTAAATTATATTTTTAAATATCAACAAATTTATTTAAAAAATTCATGCAAATCAACATGAGCACAAACATTATACAAGGAGAGATAGACTGAGACTTCCTTTCAGGAAGAAGGCAAAATCTCAGAAATCAATGATGTACGGTGCGATGAAGATTTTCAATGAAATACCAGATGATATAAGAAATGATGAGAAACTACAAATATTCAAAATGAAACGAAGCAAATATCTGCAAGATAATTTATTGTAAAAAGGAAAATTTTGATCTTGTTTATATTAGAGCATATATATATATTTATTTTTAATTTTAATTAAATAATACCTCAACAACACGGAAAAACTGTCTACTTTAACACAGATGGTAGTCTAGCAAAGTAACCTCGGCAATATTTTATATGTCTAAATTATACACTGAATTAAAAAGTGAATTGTATGTTCACTTCTGATGTATACAATTTTTTTTTCTGGCTTCTACTGACTAACCTAACCCCCCCCCTCCCACCCCTGCTCGCCCAACAGTTAGATAACCTCACACGCACGCAGACGCTTGAGGTCACATTGGAGGAATATTTAGATTTTTTGGAAAACAAAGACGTCTTGCAAATACTTGCAAATATGACTATATATATTGTTATGTATCTGAATAAAAACAGGGTATTCTGCAGGCCAGGTATTCAGGAAGCCATTCTCGATTGTGTCGTGTCGCCATAGTGTACCGATATTGAACATCTTTTGTGTTTCATTCCTTTCGACCTCATCATCACCATCGCCGGTTGAGAGAAGCTAAGATCGGCGAACCGCCCTTGTCTATATTCTTGTTTCCTGTACGAAACAAGCATTTTGTGCTTTAGCAAATAAACGCGTGCGGGTAACTGACCTTTGATTTTTATGTTTTTTATTCCTTCCTGTTTCGGAAAGTGATTTTTGTCTGTCCATTGTTTCCTTATCGTGTTCCATGTGGCAGATAGTGACAAAAATCACCTTTCCGACTGTTACGATAGATACGATTCAGCACATCACTATACATCATGAGTTTCACGGGGACATCGCTGGTTCATCAGTGTGATGGTTATTCGAAAATATTTAACAGGTCTATTAGAACATTTTTATTTTAAAAATTTTAATTTGAAAGTTTTACAATGAGTAAAAAATGGACGAAAGCCAATTATTTTTAATATTTTTGTTATATAATACTTGTATTCGTCAATGAAAGCGACCCTTCATAAACGATTGTCGAAGGTTTCTTAGCACAGAGGCGGTTGCAGTGTGAACTCGCGTTCACAGGGCCCAGCCGCGTCCGCTGGCCGAGTCACGCGTGCAATAAATATTTTATCGAAGGGAGGCGTTTAGGGCTCAGGGTGTGCGGTGGAGTTTAGGGAACACTAAAGGAAAATCTGGCGAATCCGCCGAGCACCAATCAGTCGTTAAAGGCCGGTTCGTTCAATATATATTAAAACAGTTTAGCTGCGGAGCGGACGCTTTCCGAAGTTCCGTGAATTATTTCGTTACGCGCCGAGCTGTATGAGTGAGCAGGGAAATGTTTCATTACTTTTGTGATTCGAGCAAATATGTAGACACGAACAAAAGAAAACAGTACCGATAAAAAACACGGAAATATTATGCGAACTTTTTTTTCCTCCAAACTGACATGACTTACGTTTTTAAATTATTATGTAGTATAAACGGAAGCCGCTCTCTATTGAGTTTCATCCTAGTGATTAGATAGTTAGTAGTAGTTAAGAGCGCATTTACATTATAATTTATGAATTTCATAAAGGCAATGACGTGACTGTAACAACCGTAAGCATTTGTAACATTTAGACTAGAGATCAGATTATCCCAGTAGTGATTATAATGCATTATAAGCCATAATTAATGCAGATCCTGATTGCGACACTAGAGACATCATATTAACGGGGGACGTGAAGTCGGTGTGACATCTTCATAACGAGAAGGATAGTTTCCAGAAACGCGTCAGCTATCCTAATAAATCAGAATGGACGTTTCTGGGTTCCAGAGCAAAAATTGTAATTAAGCACTTACCGTATTCTCCTGACCTTACTCTCTTCGACATCATCGAATATCGAGCTCATTACGAAAAATGTAATTACCGTAATACAGTTCAAGCGGCTCTTATCAATTTTTGCATTGCAATCCGCCCGTTTAATAATAAATAAATAAAAGTAGTAAATATATTAGTGCATAGAGGTCAACTGTCATTAAATAAGGGAAATTATATTATTTAATTATAATCCAGAAACAATCATAAAAAATAATTATCACCAAAGACCATCGATCGAATAATACTTAAACCACAAAAATAATATATATAACTAGATGTGTAACAGTCCTAAAAAGGGATATTCACAGGTGACTGAAAACGGAACTCCAAATCAATAAACATTTAATTCCGCGAACAGGGGTACACTAAACGAAATCAATTTGAGTAGGCACTTAAATTCAACGCATACCAGCGATCGAAAATTCTGTTTTCATTACCTCCACAGTGGACACGAGTAGCGGTAGTAAACCTCTCCCGAAAGAGGGTTAAGGTTTCCTCGAGGAAGTCCCGCAGGAGCTCCTGGACCAGGATCGCACGCACACCAGCGGGAACATAAATCTCACCCCACTTCCACCCTCGATGCCGCCCTCTCTCCGCCAGATCGTGTAATTTTTTAATGCTGTAAGGAAGCTGATGGGGTGAATTTATTGCTAATATAAATACGCTAGGGTAAACACACAATGGAGCGCGTAAAGAAGGCTTTAGAAATATCCCTTTTCATTTTCTCCAGCGTTTTGTAAAATTATATTTCTTTTAAGGCATATTGAGTCTCTCAACTGTGGCAGTACATACTACAAGCGATAAGCTTTATCGCGAGACATCGCAGTCAATTTAGAATGGGACAATATCAACTTACAGAATACGTTCAAGGAACACAACGGATTTAGGAAGTGACAATTTCAACTCGCAGAATACGAATAAAGAACTCGATGAATTTGGGATTCTTTGACAATTTCAAGTCACGATATGTGTTCATGAAACTTCATGAATGTAAGATGTAACTTAACGAATGTAGCTCACAGAATATGATCAAGGGACTCACTGTGACCATTTCAATTTACATAATTTAAGAAGTTCAAGGAACTTAATGAATTTAGGATGTGACAATTTCACCCGCGAGTGAAGAATAAAGAAATCAGGGAAGAATGTAAAACTAATATTAGCATAATGAGTAAAGGATCGCTTATGCGGTTTAGAAGTATTAAACGGATTAATGGGGAGAGAACAGAAAGAAACATATATTTTAACATAAATTATTTTACTTTGTTTTTAACCACTTAAAAGTTATATTTAATACACTAACCGGTTTCGGAAAATACAATTTCCTTCGTACTCATTCAAATTTCCTTCATAATTCATTTTCTACTCATCAGAACGTCAAATTAACTAACTAAAACTATATGTCTTCTAATGTATTTTATTTATTTTTTAAAAATTTATTATATTTTAAAAATTCTAATAATGTTATATCATTTTGTCAATTTTCACATCATTCATCTTCGTAACAATTTTAGTACCGAACTTAAATTGACCTAATGATACAAAATTACTAGAATTTTTTAATAATAAATAGTATTTTCCAGACTCAACTGTTGTATGAACTATAACCCATTAAGTGGCCTTACGTTCAAAGAACCCAATGAAGAGAAAACCATATTTAAAGGGGATTATTTGTGAGAAACAAAGAAAATGTTCGTCATTTTTCTCGCAAACAGTTCACAGAACGAACGGCACCGTTTAATGATAAATGAGTGTTGGAACAGCAGGTATCTTCTACAATACAAATGCGTGAACTTATATACACAAATATATCGGTAGCAGTGGAGAAACTGATGGTATAAAACAGAAAAGAGGAGGAAACATCGCCAAATGGATGCACTGTATTATTAAAGATTCAGACCTTGCTATTGCATCTTTTTTTTGTATTTATACGATACGATGTACTATTAACAAAAATAATAATATCCTTACAAACAGATTATTGAAGCGAGGTAAAAATTATTTAAAATAGAAATTAAAAATATAGCGTAAATAATCCATTAAATAACCGGTTTTATTACATAAAAAAATAAAGCAAATATCGTGATAACTTTTAAATAGAAAATATATGTCCAAATATAAAAATATGTAGAAATACTAAAAGTATTCTGAAAAAGTATAGAAGAAATGTATATATTATATAAAGCGAAAATAAAATACATGACTTATTTTTTACGCAGAAACATAAATTAATGTTTTGATAACTAAGTTTTTTTCTAAGTCTATTTTCTAAGTGATTAAATGGTTAAAATTTATTAATTGGGTGATTAAAAATTCGTAATTAAAAATGAAAGTACTATGATATTTAATGACCATCAATTCACATAATTAATACAAAAACTATCATATTATCTTTACTGTACTGGTATTATACTGTATTATTTATTATTAATTTATTATACTGTCTTATAATTATGTTATATTGTAGAGCCTTTATGAAATAAATATGTACAGTTAAGCTAGTGATATTTATGTTTTCACCCTTTTCAGCTACTCCGAAAATCCGTTCTGAAGCATCCCATGCAAGATTCATGTTAGAACACACTGCCTAGTAAATGCGTAAACATACTCATTTTACATATAATATTCACGAAAAAAGGATATCGAAATACCTAAATTTAAAACTTATTAAAGAAGTCAAGAGACAGAACAGACATAATGCCACTGGTTCGGTGACTTACGAGCGAATGATTGAAACATTGGTAAACAGAGAACTGGGATTTAATCAGTGCTTTTTATTGAAGTTAAATTATCCTCTGGTTTATTGTACATACTCGCACGAGACACACGAAGATATGTAAAATAGAATAATTTAGATTTGGTTATAACGTTACAATACTACACGGCAATACACCCAACACCTCACTAAATGGAATTGTAAATTGAAATTCCTTACATCGAATTATTTCTTTCCGTATAAATACATAAATATCAAAAAACATAATAAATTAAAAATCAAGAATTCATTCAACATTTTGTGAAGCAGAGAAAACGAATATGTACACAGAATGAAATACAATAATCTTTTATACAAAGCTGAAATCTTTTTGTTTGTTCGAAGTAGCAAAAACTCTCGAACGGCGAGCTCTGATAACACGAAATTTTCACAACTTATTCTGTCTAAAATTTCTAGATCAATGAATTTTTTTAAAGTTTGCTACGTCAATACAATTTTGAAAAATCCACTTAATGTCAAAAACAAAGAACTCGTCTTGACTATGCGATGAAGTAAATTGATTGTTAGAGAAAGAACGTCAGTCATCAAAAATTATTTCTAATAAGTCTAATAAGTTAAGTCAATATTGCTGAGCCAAATCAACACAGCGACATTGAACCTGCAATCGAATTCGAATCAACACAAAATTTCAGAAGATGTAACGAACCGGACACTCGAGAAAGGAAAGATCATAAACATATAAAGCTATGGAAATACAACAAGCCATTCTACGAGACAACTAAACTTCTGCGAAAAAACAGAGGCGCGTCTTCCTGAACAACGTTTGCGAACTGATAAAAGAAGAGAAGGGAAGAACGCCGAACATCATTTTGCCTACGAGCATAAATTTAAAGAATGAAGCATTCAACTATGATCCTGATACAGACTAGTAAATTAATAGACAAGCCGAATAGAAGGGCATTCTACACACATTTTTAGTGGAAACATAAATTCGATAGTTTATGACACCTTTATGCAACGTAAGTGGTACCAAAGTGATCACGTGGGTGACACCAAAATGAAAATATAGTGACAAGAAATTTGCCCTAGTTTGAACTAGTCTATATATTTGGTGGTCTGCGGATCCTGAATTGGATTATTCAAACTTTCCTGCGATTATCATTGGTAGCGTGCTGTTGAGGTGCTCTGTTTGCGACGCGCTGAAGTTTTAAGGCAAAACTGCCGTTCCGCTGAAAGAATAATTCAGTTTTTTCGTCAAATTTTTCAACGTTTTCAGTAAAATTAAATTAATAAATACAAGAATCCAATCGCAGTAAAGCCAGTGTAACGTGGAACAAGAAATTTAAAAAACAAATTAGAAAGGTGAAACATACATGTTTTTATATAATTTTAGAAAAACATATTTTATAATGAAGAAGCTGGGCGGAAATAATTATTTAAAGTTTTCAGAAAAGTGAAAAGCTACTTTTCAAACGAACAGCGGTACAAATTCTAGATCTTGGGATATCGAAAAGAAAATTAAATTTCAGTTAACTATAATCACGATGGGAGCCAAAACTGGTGCGAGAAAATCACCTACCAAATGCGCTGATCATATATAAGAGAAATAATATATTATATATAGAAATAGATAAGAAACATGATATACTTTACCTATGGCTTGAAATAATACAGTGCAACCCTGGTTTATTTGTGAACCGAGTCAGGTGAAGGGAGTTAGGCGCCGTTTTTACATTGATATTTTAATATTTTTGTATGCTGAAAACTATAAAACTATAATCTTGTTTACAATAAATAAATAGCGTTTTATTTTTAAATAAATTTGATATTAATTATCTTCAAAATTGTCGCTGGTGATGAACCTAGGTTCTGCCAATATGAAAAATAAAGTGACTAATTGGATTTTTTATCAATTTATCAAAATTTTTAAACACCCTACGTCCACTACAATGGTACAGCTTCGCAAACTAATATAATTTCAAAATCACCAAAAAATAATCCTGACGCACGCTTACAAATAGCGTTGATGCAAACTGGTCCTGGAATCATCCATGTGTACCGAGTGCCAATCTTGATTTGGTCGAGGAACACAGCCAGGATCCCCTCCCCTGCGGCTGGGGGCGGGGGGCGGGATCCTCCTCCCGCTCGCCGGCTGTCCGACCTATTTCAAATAATATATCCACCTGACAATCAGTAAGGGATACGGGGATGCAGGAAGGTCCAACCTTTTCTGGGGGTAGGTAGTTTTAATTTTAATTTAGCTCCTTCCAGCCCAGGACTTCATGCGCTTTTATTAAGTACCAGAATGAAAAATATCCGAGTAATTAAAAGTAAAGCTTTGTGTAACATCGATATTAGTACAAATATTCTATATTGACAGAGCCATGCCGGGTTTTAATTGTTTAAAATTATTCAAATTCAACCTCGACACACACATAGGCGTGCGTTAATTAATGTTAAATTTGTTATTACATTAAACATCACATGTTACAATCAAATCCAAAATGATGTATAATATAATGAAGATTGTGCGCTGTTTCTAGTGTATAAGGATGTAATTATATTTTAGAAATTAAATGCATTTCAATAAAATTTGTATCGTTTTTTTCTTTTTAGATAAATGCCACATAACCAGCCGATTTTTTCTAATTTTTTTTAGTTTTTGGTGAAAAATTAAAATAATTGTAAAAATATGGTAACGTGAAAAAAAAATACATCTTCTATAAACAGTTTTTTGAGCTAATCTGCCGTGTATATCTGACATTTCTGGCCAACATTTCGGGTCGAATTGCAGGGTTCATCATCGGGCATAAAGTAATGTTTCATTTTTTTTTTCCAATACCTTAGATTCTACGACACTCTGAGTACTTACTTACTTACTTACCATCACGCCGTTTCCCCGTGGGGGTAGGCAGAGAGGATAGAGCGCCACACTCTTCTGTCCTGACACACGATTCTCGCCTCATCCACATTCATACATCTTGTCATACAAGCTCGCCGATTGTTAAGGCTTCTAACAGAACCATCCTCCATTATCTGGTTTATCTGGTCGTGCCAAGTCTTTCGCGGACGTCCTCTACTTCTGGTTCCATCAACACTTGCGTCATATATCTTTCTTACCATTCTCTCCTCATTCATCCTTTCCATATGACCAAACCACCTAAGTGATCCTTTCTTAATCTTACTCACTATACTAACATCAGCTTTACATTCTTTCCTTATTTCTTCATTCTTTACTCTGTCATAAATAGATTGCCTCTGAGTACTCTACATGTTAATCTACTACTACAAATGCTTTGATCGCTTTGACACTTTTACGAACTACCTTAATGTAATAAACATCATATGTTTTATATTTATATATGAATTGGAAGGGTAAAAAAATCTGATAAAAAACCCTAAGTAATGTTCGATTGTTGGTTTTGTGATTAAGTACTGGCTTGCAGTACCGTGTCAAAAGCAGGGTGTATCGTTGTAGATACTGGCTTATAATACCGTGTCGAAAACAGGTATTATGTGAAAAGTATACGTTATTTGTAAGTTCCATCTACTGTCGGATAAATACCACGAAGTTTTTAGTTTTAGTCCCTATTATCTGAATGGCCGTGAGAATCTAAAAATGTTTTTAAAAAAAAGTAGATGCTTAAATCATTCCAAAATCCAGTCATATTTCCTATTCAGCAAATAATGTTACATTTTAGAAGCATATTTAAATTAATAAATAAAATGTATGAGTTATATAATATAACGTGCCTAAAATCAGTTTTTATTATAATTTTTTATTAATTGGGTTGAGCATTTTTGTAAATATTTCAACCCACGGGTGATAAATTAAAAAAGGAAGATGAAAAATCTAAATAATTATTTAATACATTGACAGTTTGATGTAAAAGTCAGATGATACTTTGTTTTTCAACAATTTATTCTTAGATAGTATCACGTATGAAACCTTCTTTACTTACTTACTTACAATGTTTTACATTTTTACACGATTGACAATACTTACCATACTCCAGTACAGTTGTAGCTAATTATAGCTATTCAATATTTAAAATATTTCCGAGACTGTCAAAACTTGAAACAACAACTTTAACAAGCATAATATGAGGGAGATCAATATTTAATATTTCTAAAAACCGGTTAAATATCAAAAATGAGCACGTCCACCAGCCTGGAAAGGGAAAAAGTGATACAATGTTGTAATTACGAGTTCTGGCTGAATAGTTGGAAAAAAATATGCAATACTAGAATATGCGTGTGACTATTATTCAGGACAAACAATTAATTAACAAAACCAAATTTCATTCGGTGTCGGACAAACAAACGTACAGAAACAGCCACCGACTATTGTGCTTCAAAAACGAGTTCACAATTTAAGTAATATTACACAAACATATTCAAAATAATTCACACATTAAAATTTGCACGAAAACTGCGTTAAGGCCCGTGACTACGACACGATAAGAGAATCTCAGAGATTTAGTTGAGATACATCTCAATGCCGTGTACACGTGTTGACATTTAGATCTGGAGATTAACTCTGAGATTGATAGAAAGTGACAAAAACTTAAATCAGTGAGCACGACGTTCGATCTAATAACGGGGTTGGACGTGTGCACAAAAACCTCACCTAAATTCGTATAATTGTGCGGATCTATGGTAGCCATCTATTGAATGACTTATCATTATTGACAATTTAGTATAAGTCATTAAACATTAACATAAATAAAAGCCGTTACAGTACAAAGTTAATGGGAAACAAATCGAAGTGAGGTGATGAAAATGGATTTAATCTAATTCGTTTCTTGGAATTCGGACTATAGATATATAAAATAAGGGAGTTAGGTTCGGTTAGAGAGGTCAAAGGAAAAGGCAATCCTTTTATGTACAGCTCCAAAAGGATAATTGGCCCACGACCACGGAACGACGCAGGATGAGATAAACCTCAGATAATTAGTTGAGATAAATCTCAGTACCGTGTGCAACAGAAACGAACAAAAATATAACGCCGTGTACACGATATTTAAATTAATAGTGAGATTCGACACGTGTACACAAAGATTATTCTGAAAATTTTCAAAATATAAAAGAAGTAAAAACAATAAACACGTTACTTTTATAGGACTTACTTATATATAGGTTATACTACCTAGGTGCATCGTACATTGCTCCTAGGTAGTATAACCAACTACCAAAATCAATTAAATATAAATGTGTACAAAAAAGAGGTTCTAAAGTAGCTTACAGGTTTTCAAAATAATTAAATAATTATTTATTCCGACACCTTTCTCATTCCAGAGTTCAAATCGGATCAATTTCGTAACATTTAAATAAATACTTATATTTTACATTGTATGTAATGTAAATGTTGATCTTGTTTTATGTAAATGTGAATAGCCACTCCCATAATTCAAAATCTTTCTTACTTGGGGGTGCACATCTCTATTGTTGTTATTATTATGTTGTCGAATATATATATATATATATACAGAATGTAACAATGGATGGTGAATACCTGAATAAATTACGAGTCGAAATTGTTCAAGGAATATGTGCAAATTCTACACTGTTACCAAAAATATTTTTGTTTAAAATTTTTGCATAATCATGTTAAGATTTAAGTTTACGTATTTTGAAATAAATATTTGCGAAATTTATCCATTATTAATCTGTATCTTTTTTTCAGGGACTAAATCATCTTACAAAAAAAACTCTGGCCACTCGAAATTCGATGACCTGTAATTTTCTGTATTCCATGCATAATTTAAAATTAATAAAATATTTTAAGTAGTCGAAATAATCGCATAACTACATTTTTTTTAAATGCTTATATTCTTGACATGGTAATGTTCAGGCACATATTTCTTGAACGTTACACTAAATCCTCACAATTCGAATGAATAATGTTGTCCCTTTTCATCTCATGCGAATAAAATTGTACAGCTGTCCCCCATTAGAGTTATAAATACAAGTTGTTGAGTTAAATTGATAATGCCCTTGCAAGGCGAAACGCGTCTCAAGTAAATTAAACTGTGAGAATAAAAACACATGTGTTTTATTTTCACATATCGATGAATTTGGTTATAAAAAGCAATTCTCGACCATGGGGAATACTTAAATAAGGGTATGGACACAATAGTCTCTAAACACCACTGAAATAAAGAAGAGGAGGTTTACATAGCTTGGATACGTTCTGCGGGAAATCCAAACCATGACAGCTTTTCATACACTCTAGTAGGAACCTATCACATAATATATGTCGCTACAAGTATATACATATTGTACTCGGCAGAACTATAAGATATGAAATTTAAGACGGAAGGGAAGGCGGACCGCTGTCAATGAATGAGTACCTATACCGATATACCTACTCCAGCTAGAAGGGGTAGTTATTTACCAATACATGGAATACAAGTAAGACGTGGAAATAGGAGTTAACACATCTTGATTTGCAAAGTTCAACAGGGGTAAATATATTTTTAATAAAATTGAATATTTGCATAAAAAATTAGAATTATTGAAAATTGCAAGATTTTAAAATAACAGTACACAAATAGCTTTTGTTCTTTACATACTCTCTTTTTTTCAAAGTACAATAGACATCAATTAAATATTTGTTTTACATTAAAAATTTTAATCAATGCATTATGTTCTAACACAAAAAACACCATTATATACATACTTATATGACAATTTGACACCGCAGTCTATTAGGGAAGTAGTTAAAATAGCAGAACACTGGCATAGCATATAAAATCGACATTCAACGTCTGTAGCGAATAACAGTTGACAGAAAATAGTTTAAAATGATAATGGCGTGGATAGTTAGCAGTAAGGCATTCGCCAGCAATGATTTAACGTTTTCAATAATAATTAACCTTTCAGAGAATTATGCGTGACCTTTGCTATGAAAGTGTGAAATAAAAATTAGTAAAAAAGCCTTACTAATAAAGAAATCATTAAAAATAAAGTAAAACTTACTCCGAGCACCCCTCCGAAGCCGTTTCATACTTTAAGGATTATATCATTACACCACTCAAAGTTGAGTAGTTCCGGAGAAATAAACTCTGTCACGACAAAGGAAATTACATTTTAAATTGCAAATACGGATTATGCAGAATTCGTGACGATAAAATACAACATCACAATCTTACCCAGGACCTATATTCAATTTTGTTTAATCTGTTTCTTCGCAGAAAACACTTCGGCAGGGTCCTGTTTGGCCTCAAAATATTTTACAATTATTCTCTTATTATATGGTGGGTTGAAAAACAATGTTCTCGAAATGAATCGCTTTTCTTTTACTACCTTAATATTTGTCTTATCAAACCCACAAGTCACATTATCTACACGAGTGTGTGTAACAGTCCGTTTCAAAAATATGTAATACTTTTATCTTTAATATTAAATAAATACATGGTGCCGGAAAACTAATAGAAAATAGAACACAAAACACATACAAAGCTCTTATTATTATGTACATCGTTTTTTTGCAATATATCATATACTTATATATATATATATATATATATATATATATATATTTTCTGTCACTGGTGGTATATTTATGTACTGAGAAAAAATGGTTTATTGGAACATATAATGCTTTTAGTAATGATTAATTTTAACATATGGCTTACATAGTGTAAGTACATAGTTACATATTTGTAAGAGTTGAAAAACTAACAAATGCATTCGACTAAAACAAACGATGATAATAATATATAAAACAACTTAATACATTACAAAATTAACAGAAATAACAAATTTTCCTGGTTTACAAAATTCTAACACTCCGTACACACATTTCGTGGATATCGTGTTTATAACTAATTTAAAACCACAACCCTACCCACTGACCAATTAAAACACTGAGCGGCATCAATAATTGCATTACTCACACCAATACAATTGTTCTTTCGCTACAGAAGATATACGATTGATGCGTAAGTCTGTATATAGCACTTTTATTAAATTTAAAACTAATACGAGAATATAAATAAGTTAATTGTTTATGATTGACTCCCTGGTGTTCTGACAGTTTTTCAATACCACGCCTGAAGAAATCCGATAATTTTAAGGTAAAGGTGTCGTCAAGCTGATTTTGAAGATCGGCGTTATTATAAAAACAGATTCTTCTCTGATTGTTGGATAGAGAACGGTAAAGCTGAAAATCTGATGGAGCAAGATCTGGAGAATAGGATGGGTGTGGAATAATCTCCCAAATTAACACTTTAATAACCGCTTTTCTAATGCCTTAATTCTTCCATGAAACTCAAATAAAACGATTAGTCGGAAAAGTTCAATTTTTACTTGATACTCTATTTTCTTAGCCAACAATAATTAACAAAACTTGTACCAAATAAAAAATAAGATGTATTCAGTAAAACATTACCCACAGATAGCATTAAAATCATATTAATATTTCCAAACCGATGTTGGCTTCAAAAATAAAAACGCTACGAATTTATGCATCACCCGCATCTAGAGCTGGCGTTGTGCCAGGCGCTTGTCCCGAGAGGTAGCGTCTGGAGCCGTGACACACAATCATGCTCAGTGCTGTATATCGAATTAAATGATTTTTCTTAAATCGAACATCATATTTTTCATTCGTTGTATCTAGTATGGTTGTGTAAGTGCATATGTGTGTGATTGTGTTACGAATTCAGTTCAATGAGAAGAAAAAAAGGAAGAAAGGAAATTCAATTATATTAATCTTTAATATTCTTATTAAAGTTAAAGGAATTTACAAAGTTCTTTGCCTAGCACAGGGACAAGAAAGTTCATGTTTTAATTTAGTGTCAAAATATATACAATAACTAAAGTGGTACTAAATAAAATGTGAACACCGTGGTAACAAATAGTGTTTAGTAACTTTTCAACACAAATTAATCTGAGATTACTCTAGTCAGGGGGAAGATGCGAACTAAATGTTTACGTACCAAATACTCTCAAAGGTCTGTCATTCAAATATATATCATTTGAAATTAAAATACCGAACGAGAAAACGCGAAGAAAATGCACACGGAGTGCGCGTTTTCGTCGCGCCCCGTTTTTTAAATTAATTATTCTGCCATAGTCGTGATTTTTCATTTTCATTATCGTGTCGTGCGGCGCGGGGTGCGGGGTGCGGGGTGTGTCCAAATGTCACCAGTTGTGTATGTATCACAGCGAACGTGTACTATCAGTGAAGTTATATTTTCACTGGCGTTTTATTGAAATCATATCGGAATACATTTTCACCGGAAGATTTCTATTAGTAGCGAAAATATACTTTAATCGATAGGCATACTGCTCGAAATTATAAGTTTTGCAATTGTGAAAAGCCCATTTACGTGTTTTTATTTTCATTTTTCACTTAAAATACGTGTTTATGTCGATTAAAATACAAAAATAATATTCAATCCGAGTTATTTTGTCGTCTGGTTATTATGATAAACATTGCATTTTTATTTTTTCGAACCGACACATGGTCAATACAATTTTACCGATGTGCTTAAAAAAAAGAAAATTCTAACACTAACACAACATAAACAAAAACAATCATAATAATAAGATAGATAATTTTCAAAACACAATTGACAATCATCAAATATCGTTAAAATACTCCGACGATAAATGGCACCAATGACATAACGCCAATATTGTGCAGTGAAATTGTAAATCAATTATTTGGTACATTTTAGGTGGTTGAGTTAACGAAAATATAACTTACTGGTGAAAATATAACTTCACTGGTAATATACATTCACTGATATACATAAACAATAACTTCCCATAATACGATACCAAGATGTGTCCAAGTGTGGCCAGCGGAAAATTTTCAAGTTTAATATAAAATAATTTAAAAAACTACAATGTTATTCTCATATTTTATTTATACAAAATGGAGTTTAATGATGCTGATTTTATATTTTATAAACAATATTGTCCAAATGCCGTCCATTTCTCTCAAGACACTTGCAATCGGACTCTTAAATTTGCGAACACGCGAGAGCAAAGCGCCGGTTCAATGGCAGCACGTTCAATGGCGGATATTTTCTTGTAGGGTCTGAATTGTTCGAGGATTGTCGCTGTAAACTCTCAACTTAAGGTAACTTAAGGTAAAAAAGTCGCACGGTGTAAGGTCCGATGACCGAGGTGCCCAGGGTATGTCTCTGTACTTGCTGATTAATTTATTGGGAAAAATTCCCCACAGCTTCTCCATTGAAACTCTATCTGTGACCCCGTCTTGCTGAAATTATATTTTGTTATTAAATCCGGGAAAAAGTTGCAGTTGCGATATCAGATCTTTCGGCAATACACGTCAGCAGTGACTATCTCTCGGTGGTTAAAAAAATAAGGGCCAATTATCTCTCGAACAGAAATTGCACAATACACTGTCGTTTTTGGACAATGCAAACATTTTTTATTGAGTTCCTTTAGATTGTCTAGGCACCAGTATCTCATTTTCTATTTATTAACATAGCCATCGATATGAAAATGTGTTTCGTCAGTAAATAATATGTTTCCAAGCGTTTGTGCTGTTCTAAAATGTTCATGCATCGTTCTCGCTAAGGTTACACGTAAAAAATAGTCATTTTCGTTGAGAAACTCTACGATTTGTAGTATGGGTGAAACTGCAGTTTATTTTACTAAATAATGTGCATTCTTGATTTTTTTATTCCAGTACAGGCAGCGATCTTTCTTATCGATTTACGCGGATTGCGCGTAATTTCACGTCGAACTTGAGCCACATGTTCTGGCGTCGCTGCTGACGTTGATGGTCCCGGAGGAATTTGATTAACCATTGTTCCTTCTTGTCTGAACTTTTGAACCCAACACCAGATAAGTTGCGTGCTCGGCGCATCATTTACTCGTCGAATATTAAAGTGAGTACAAAAAATGCCACGCGCGTGAACCAATGAATCACCGTACTTTAAATATTGCTCAACCGCGAACGCGCGGTGTGCTTCCAACCGGTGACTCATTGCGACTGGCAAATCCGCAAATCACGCGCGTCGAACAATACCTTTTCCACTTACCTCACCTTGATGGTTTATGAGCAATTACAATTTAAGCTTGAAATTTTTTCGCTGGACACCCTTTACATAAAACACCATGTTTTCCTGTTCTCTATATAATTTGACCAAATTTAGCGTAGTTGCTCTTTAGTACCCTGACCAAAATGTAGCCACCAGTATCCCATCATCCCTCTGCTTAGACCAAATTTTGCGTACATCGTTATTTTGAAGGACGTGTACAAAACAAAGAAATCTCATTCCCCTAAACCCCTATTTTAAACCATAACTAAATCTGAATCGATTTGGACTGATAATAATCGATGCAGTTTATCAAATTTGCATGTAACCGTCTGGATAATATAATTATATCCATGGGATAAACTATTCCTATACCGCACTAGAATATTGTAGGTTAGTCGACACATTTCGTTGTAATATGCGGAGCTCCAAATGGGAAACTTAACCGACCGGAATTGAATGCTGAATCCATTAAATTCTTGCTTCTTGCTCACTCCAATGACGCTTCAAAGCCAATATCCTAGTAATATAGAATGATCCATTCAAGTCTTCAAAATACTATTCTGTTACTGACATGATACTGTCATTCGAGGCAATTTTTTTTTCCACAGAGCTTTTTTATGAGGTTAGGTAGAGGTAGTTGTCTGACGGTGCCATGACTGATGAGAGTAGATGGCACATCAATTGGAAGCTAATGGGGTACCGCCTTGGTTGCATACTTTTTAATCATTCATTTGTGTTCATATAAAACTTGCGATTTAAAAATACAAAGTGTCCCAAAAGTCTATTTCATAATAAAAAATTTGTAATAAAATAATTAATAGATGGGTTTGATAAAAAAATGTTTATTTTACATTTAAGAACAGTCCCTGGGAATTTATTTCTTAAAAATTATACGATCCGTTATTTCGCTTGTACTCTTCTAAACGGGAGGCAACATTTCTAAGAACTGCTCGGCACGTATTCTCCGTGATCGCTGCCATTTAATTTCGGAGTTTTTCTTTTAATCGGTCCAGAGAGGGAGGATTGATGCTATATACTTTTGATTTAAAATAGCCCCATAGAAAAAAATTTATTAGTGTCAAGTTAACACATTAATTAACATCCGGACTTTAATTATTTCCGTCCAGACTTAAATACTTTACCCTTTGATATTCAAATTAATTTCATATTCTTTATATTTCCCTCTATTCTTATAGAATTCACTATCAAAAAAAGGAAAATTAAGACTCATCTCCATAACCAAATCTGAACCCGAGCAATAAATGCCAGGCACTGACCGCCAGTCATGATATAATGTATCTATAAAGTGACCAAATCATTAAATACCTTAAACAAATGTATTAAACCCTTTGCTAATAATGAATTCTAAGCGGTAACCCAACTATCAGCTGTTTGAAAGGGCGTTCAATTATCATATAAAATACAATATGGAAATGAAATCACAGTTTTTTTTTTATATAATATTATCATAGAATTTATACATTTCTCTAGATATAAATCTGATGTAAGATGAGTACTTCCTGTGCATTCCGTCTTTCCAATAACCTTAATATACCTGTCCCACTCTGGCCAACTACTAATTGGGGATTTCGGTCGACGTGGGACAGATTACATTTCGACGCGGACCTATCAACACATGTATTTATTTTAACGGTCGAGAGTAACGCCGTGCAAATATCCGAACCACGAAAAAAAGGGGTGTTCTTCAGCATCCGGAAGTGCAGTGATATATCCGTTCTTCACTACAAAAGTGCGAGTCAATTGGAGGTGAAAATTGACGTCCAACCCAGAACTGAGATCAAGGTAGGCCAGATCCATCTGCCATTATCCCTCTCTGAATCCAATTCGGGTTGCGTCAACTAAAAAGTAATTTAAATCGATCTTTTCCCGCCAGTAAGTAATAATAAAAAATAAACACAAATTACTGAACGCGTAATAGAGAATAATCAATGAGAACAAAACAAAGTGACGTTTCTTTATAGCATGCGATGATGCCAACGGAATGAAAAAAATACAGCATTATTAGTTGTAATACAGTGCACCGTTAAAAAACGTGATCTAAATACGCTAAGTACATGCTAAGAAAATAATTTTCTAGGATCTTATCCATTCAATTTGACAATAGATTATGAGTTAACATATCAAATAAATATGTAATTTAGATTAATTTCACAGAAATTATAGTTACGCACAGCTATTTCGATTGTATGTAGTGCACGTTTGCTTAGACTGGGTATTGTTAGGAACGTGTATAACTGGGAATCCATCTACCTACAATCAAACAAATTCATGTGGCCTCATATACAACATTTCTTATGTGCCGTATTTATCGGAAAAAACTTCCGACCAGTTCCCACATTATTTCACATATTACAGAAACACGTGTTCTTATATACGTCCACCAATAGCACGTAGGCAGGAATAATAATCTGCCTATATAAGACACCTGTGAATATTTCCTAACCAGTTCTCTTGATAAATTTGAGACCTCGAGTTTTTATTTTACCGTATTGTTATTAATATTGAAAAAGCAGCACCTGAGAGAGAATAAAAATAAAAGAAAATACAGTATTTATTCGGTTCGTAATAAGGTACTATCTTAAATTAAGCGGTGAATTGAAGAAAGAGATATCATTTAAGGCTGAAAGGCTGTCGAGCGCAGGCGAGTACGTTCACCGATGCTAAAGACGAAAGCTTATCAGGCTCCACCAGATAAAGCTGAAAATGAATCATTTGCAAGAGCTCTAAGTGGTTGGCAGATTTGGCGCTAGAGGATTACGTTTTTAATCCAACTCGAAGGCACGGGGTGTGAAACAGAACAGTTGATGCGTGCTGAAGGAAGAATTTAATTTAATTATCTAATGGAACGCGGTAGACACTAACGGCCGGATCCACGGGTAAGATTTTCGAATCGAGACAGGTATCATGCACCCGTGAGATTCTTTAGTTCTTGTAGTCTACCATGTACACACCAAGTCTCAAATATTCGCCGTATTGTGTCTCACTTCACCCTTGTTGCACGTCAAACCTCAAATTATAGTCCATTGACCATTTATGATGAATCCTGTAATGGGATCAGAAGATATATGACAAAATGCCCCAGAAAATGGCCGTAAAAATACATTCTTAAAATTCTTAAATTGAAAGGAATCTGATATTGAATTGTATCCAATGTACATCTTTACCCCCGTCTTAGGACGGGTTTTAACACTAGTTATATAGGAAGACTATATGAACGAAATAAATGCGTGGTATAAACAAGCTGAGATCTTTTTGCTTTACTTCCCGTAAAAATATATACTATGACTGATTGAAATAATTTATTTTATATTTCATACACATGTATCGTACCACCTCTGCCTAGAATATGTTTTTCTGAGTAAAAAAAAATCTTGAACTATTCATCTAAATAAATGACAATCTCCCTGGCGGAGAACCAAACCCCAGTTTTCCGCAATTTATTTGCTGCACCATTGCACCACCGATACGAACAAGGCGTAAAAATAGATATTTATAAATAATAATCTATTAATACAAACTTGCTAAAAAGCTCACCAGGGATAACTATTTTTCATTAATCATAATTTGACATTGCAGTTCATTATGGGATTGGTTAAGTTGACAGAGCGCTGGCTTAGCAAGCGAGAGGTCCGGGATCGGTAATCGTCACTGATAGATTTCAAAATGGTTTTGAAGACGCCTCAGATCGATTCTGGTACCAAAAGATTAAGTTTTAACCTTTTGTGAGAAAACGTAAAAATGTTTTTATAACGGGCTGTTTCTAACACGTAACAAATTTTACCGGCTAAGTAAATATTTATATTCTAACTTAGTTCAAAAATTATTCTTATCTTTCAGTACCTATTTAGAAATTATTTGAAGAAAGTTATCAGTTGGAACCATTATGTTTTTAATTCATACATTGTCTAATCTTGGCCATTTCTATGTTTATCTTTTGTGTGCTCCAAATTATTTTATATTTCTAATTTATGTTTGTTCTGTTGTTTACCCCATACATATCCCGGGTAGCATCTATTATATTATATTATGCAGTAGCGTGCATAACATACAAGCAAAAAAACTGTGAATTTTTAAAAATTCTGGAAAACAATTGTAAATTTAAATAATTCATATGTTATAATTACGTCAGCACCCACTGTGTATGAGTAGAATCATTAGTTGCGTAGTTTTAGATGACGAAACCGGAGCGCTGTAATCCTCTACTGGGTTATTATTCATTCATTGCTATTATAATTGGTAGCCACTTTTTTTCACTGTTTTAATTTATCGTTCTATTCAAGCCATACAATTGCTATCTAATGAATTGAAAATTCTACTAGCCACGAGTCGGGTTCGGCTGATCCATGTTGTAGAAAGTCCTTACTTATGTTGTTTCCAAACAGAATGACATTTGAAAGGTATTGAACTTGGCTTAGAATTGATTGAAGCATCTACTTTCTCTTTTACTAATTCACCAATTTTACTATTTTATTTTTAAAGTATTATCTCTTGTTACGCTTATAAACAATAGTAAGACCCTTTAATGGTTAGATCGTATCTAAAATTCAAACGAAAAACCTTAAATTTCACTTTTTTCAATACATCTCCGTGAATATATTATTTTGTACGTTTTACACCAATTTCAATCAAACAAACTCTTCATAAACACCGAGTCGTCATTTCAAAATCTCTTTTGCTGGAACTTAGAAATTGAAACTTTGTTTAATTTAATAAATGGTCGTCCGATTGACCCAGAAGTTGGCTTATGAAACCCTGTTACCCTGCATAGGTGCCACAAGTAGGCACTGTTCAATATAACACGCGCTGTGTGTGTGTGCGTGCACAGCACCACTTGGCACGGTGCTGCCCTGTTATGCCACACTGAAAACATGGTCGATTCGTTGCCAGTTTTTCTGGAGCGCTCCGTACATACGGGGGCCATTGATCGTCGCCTGTTTGCATAATAGATTTCTGTATTTTCTGGCTGCGAGTTGCCCAAATCTTACGTCATGTTACCTCTTCAAGGTGAATCTTTCGTAACACTCCGGTCTGCATGTATACGATCACTTATCAAATAGTTGAAGCTGCGATGCGACCTAATTTTGTATAAAAATTTTCAAGCCGCAATATAACAAAATAATGTAGTTATTAACAAAAAATATACAAAAAAAAATACCGCCATTTACCTATGTAAACACCTGTGTATTGCACCGTGTCAAAACGTCGACAAGACAGTCCACTTGTTACGAAATAAAGCGTGATTGATCGTATGTATAATATTATATATTAAAATGTATGTTCTCACAGCATTCCTGTATTTTATCAAATTTTGCACAATTATTCTTTAGGATCCTGTAAAAAATATCGGCATTCTCCCCCTTACCTTTATACCATCCGCTTATATGCTCAGTTGCACTCTAGGATACTGAGAAAAATATAAATCCTGTCTGGACAAAATTTTGCATACGTCGTTATAGTACGCGTCCATGGATGAAATTTTCAACTCGAAACAATCTCTGAGACAGGGATAATGCTTCCGTGAGATTATTTGTAAGCAACTGTCGATTTTAGTAGTCTACTGTGTGTACATCAAGTCTCACAGATTCGCAGTCAAACATCAAATATCAATCCGTTAATCAGTTGGATGAATTTCAATCTTCCCAGCAGCAGTGAAAACGGAATAAATGTATATCTATATCTATACACACTACTGAGATTTATCTCAACTAATTATCTGTTGTTTTTTTTTTTTAAATATAGAGATGCGTACACGGATTACATGTCACATCAATATTCTTACTATTTACAAACTAAGCTAAATGCTGGTGCTATGAAAATAGGACTAACTTGCTGGTGTCCTAGAACGAGACGCGAACCCCCGACCATTAGATCACTAGGCCAACGACTTGAACACTACACCAACAAGCTACTCATCATCTCATTATTACTACTTTATCTCATCATGTCTCATTTCGTGGCTGTCCTTTTAGACCTGCACAAAAAAATCAACCCTAACCTCGCTAACCTAACCTAACCTACCTCCCTTATTTTATACAAGTAATACCAGAGAACGAATTTAAATAAATCCCATTCCTATCACCTCACTTCGATTGTTTCCTTGTCAATCTAATTAAAATTTCTTCGTGACATTTTCGTCTTTCAATTAGTTAAACATCTCTCTCCATTTATTTACAATTTCAAAATGGTAATTAAATATTTTTCCCTTCCATCCGGAAAGAAAAGTCCTTCCATTGTATTAAATTCAACAACGATCAAAAAGTTATAAATTAAAATATGGACAAAACACCTTTTCGGGGAAAAATTCTATTACAAAGATTACGCAAATGGACTGACGCAAAATTTATAATTTAATTGCTTACTTTATTTTTACGGTTGTCTTAAGGCGACACTGTTCACAAATTTCTCAGTCATTTTATTATTTACGATACTTTATAACACCAATTAGATTTATTCGATTAGGCCTGAAGACACTACGGGACTTATGGTTGTAGTGTAAGTGGTATCAAAAAATTGGTATTCTGCCTCCTCAGCGTAAGAAGACTGCAACAAAAATGACAGGTGAATGGATATTTCACTGCATTTATTTATGTTAATTTACAATAATTACGGCCAATTGTATCTGTAGCTATTTTCTAGTCGTTGCCATTCTCTGGTTAGGGAATCAGCTTTCCATGAGAGTGCCGCTTGCATCAGAGAGTTGGTGCTGAGCTCCTGCCGCAGCTTTACGACAGCAACTCGATGTCTCAAAAATGAAAAGAAACTACGTATACGGCCTTCGGCAAACATTGTAGATGCGCTGCAATAACGCGCCAATCCGAACAGTATTCTGTATGAGTTATACTGAATTCGGAGACGGTTGTACGTCACTTGCTTCGACCAAAGCTCGCAAGTAAACATGCTGGTGAAAAACGATTTAAACAGAATCTTGCTGCAAACCTTACTGCATCTGTAGAAATGCCGTGACAGCATATTTGAAGAACACTCAACTGTCTACTCTGTCGTTCCATGTCATCATCGTCTTGTCCATCTTCTTTGAATATATGGCCAAGATATTTGACCTTATTTTGAACGCTCGATTTCGTCCCATCCAGCCACAGGGGAGGGATATTAACATTGATTGATTGAAAACTTCTGATAGAATTTCCGCCCTGAAACGGCGTTCGTACGAAAGGAACCGAAGTGGTCCGCCGATCGGCCCGCGCGCGACGCGCGGAGCCGCTGGCTGCATTCAAGGCGCGCTGACATTTCATAGTATAAATTGATTATGTTGGAGCTTTCAGCTACACAGATAACTACACGGTACGACTCAATATAATATAATAGTATTCATCAATATTATGGTTTGTAAACCAGCTAACCCTTTCTACCCCGCATTATTAAATTGAAGCACCTAGCCAACTGTATATATTTTGTAGTATTCTTCAAACATATAATAAACAAATTGTGATAGAAATATTTTTTTTTAAATAAGATGATGTAACATTTGAAATCACGCGCGAAAACCGAAGGCGACATTTACCTACGCGAGCAGGCGCGGCCGGTAGAGCGAGGTCGGAGGAAGGAGGGGGACTTCGTTACGAGCGCCCGGGGAGAGTGGGAGAGTGAGATCTGAATATTAGTGTAATAGATCGAGAAATGGTGACAAACAACTGACTGAATTTTATAATCACGGAAGAACAAGAGATATTTGGGCCTTGTTCTGTCCGTGGGCATCCAGGAAGGAAGAACTCTCCGCATAGTATTTCATTCACGGCACGAACAAGAGATATTTGGGCCTTGTCCTGCCCGTGAATGGCAATAAAGGAAGGACTCTCCGCGGGAACGATCGGAAGGCTGCGAGCGAGTACGGAGGCGGGACGAGCACCGTCCACGCTTCGACGCCAAGATTGGTCCACAGGAAACCTCCAGAAGACGAGACGATGCTTTGATCCGGCCGCGGAAAGATAGAAATCCCTCTTCGTGTAACAACCTAGACAATTTTTCCCTGTTATATGAATAAAGTGTAAATAATGTGACTATAGTATTATTATTGTCTGAGACCTCCCCCACACATCTGAGATAGGCATTCTGACACCAACCCTTAGGTACCCACACACTGAGTTTAGCTGGTGGCGTTGTGCGCTGGATTCCATAAGCGGATGAAGGTCACGGCGTTACAATATATAGATATTATTAATTATAATTTGTGGTACTTCTAAGTACAGTCAGATCTTATATGACATACACAAAAAATAAAAATATATAGCATAGCACAAAATAGTTGAAAATTAAAAAAAAAATTTAGTTCAAAATATCTATTGATAATCTGAAGGAATACAAGCGCGTCAAACCTAACCTTGGAACAATGCACAACTGACATTTCATCCGCCGCAGTGTTGACACAACAAAAAAATAACTAATGTTAGTAGTCTAAATAAATCAAGTAGGCTATTATTTACATAGACTCGGTACCGTCAGAGAATTGATACCGCAATAATTTAAAATTTATGATACTTTAAAGTACCATCAGGGTAAAAAGAGTTATTTATATTTTTGACCTGTAAACAGCTCGCGTCCTCGCCTCAAAAAAACCATACTAGAGTAATGTCACAAAAATATGTGACCAAATAACTGTGGTCACATTATGGTGACTGGATATTATATTCAGTACCCATGATAAATTTCAAGCATAGTTTTTAAAAAATTTTAGAAATTCACATGATTAATATCATCCATATTACATCCTTTCACGTTCCAATAGGTAGATAAAAAACGTATTAATAAAATCATTACCATCGTCAAATAGCTCCGCGAATTTTTTTAAAATATGATTCGATTAGAACGAAAATTTAAACGCTGACAATATAATATGCATTAATATAAAAAATATTTGTCTTGTTCACACACAAATTTCATTTTCGGAGTGTTGCATAAATGTGTCATAAACTATCGGATTTATGTTTCCGCCAAGAATGTGTGTAGAATGCCCCTCGTTCCGCAACTAATGTTCCAAACCCATCCCCTATATGTACACTTTATTTCATGTCTATTCGTTTACTGGTCGATGATATATTTGCACATAACCATTTAAGTAAATACTAATTGCACACATTCTATTTTTTTTTATTTCGTTGAATAGTTACCATAGAAATATCTGTTTTTTTACTATCAAAATAAAATACTATTAGGAGAACACTTTCTTATTGTGAAGTTATAATTATTCAGAACGTAGGTCTGCGATATTTTATATCAAAAAGGTAACATATAGGTTAAAAAATTTGTCGCAAAAAATATTGTCGCTGTAGCATAGTTGGATAATGCACCTTCCTAGAAGAAAGAGGAAGGTTCGAAAGAAAGGAAAGAGATCCAGGTTCGAATCCCAGTGGCGCAACAACAATATTTTTCGATAAAATTGATTTTATATGTATATCTTTTTAATTAATATATTTAATTCATATTTAAAATAAAAGACGTATTTTATAGGTTTTCAACACCCTACTTCCAGTGCAGGTAGTTGAAAAGTAAACTAATGCCAATTCCAGACGGGGTGAGTTGTAACAGGTTATTAGGGCCGGTTTACATGCGTAAATTATAGCGGCGAAATTATAACTGTCTCCCCCGAAGCGGGCTTAGCAAACTTGAATACATAAAATAGCCCGAAAATGACAAGTCCACGGCATCAATTATTCCAACACCGGCGATAAAATTATGCCAATGTTTGCCAGTTCAAATTTCTGACCGTAAAACGTAAGCCATTAATGAAAGCAAATCATAAAACTTTCATGACTGGGGCTTTTGCGGAACTCGAACCGACATTCTTCGGATTAGCGCACGACCACTCGGTGCCCAGGGGCGTGCATTATATACTAACAATAAAGCTCTATTAATTACTAAAGATTCTAGAAATTAAATAGTCTTTATCTTATTAGATTAGTGCAACCCACGGCTAAAGTTTTTAATTCCGACAGTCGTAACAATCTTAGTAAACTAAATATTTTGCTACTATTTAAAGCTGTTTTATGTCAGAGGCATCTTTATATCTACCAATTTTCTGCAGTTTTTAAAGCATTTCTTTCTTAATGTACTCTGTTTTTTTAAATAAATTATCTTAACTGAAGAAAACCTTTAACAAATTCTACACACAAAATTTTTTTCATTGTGTATTCTAACGTTATTTATAAGGATTCGCTAATTACCTTTCGAGTGAACGAGTTTGCATTTTTTGCTTCGTTTATTAGCAATGATATAGAATTATTTAATCCTTAAATATTATTTTTTTATGAGTGGCGGTTGTAAGCTAGTTATTTAAAAATATTTTTTAACCGCTGTCTTTTCGACCTTGTTTGCTTGATCTCGTCAATAATAAATTTCAACTCCCGGTTAACTATTATCCTTCTCACAACTCACCAAATTTGATGGCACAACTCTCTCTTGAAGGCTGGATTTCTTAAGTAAAAAAGAAGAAGACGAAGACCGCTGTCTTAATGAAACATTTTAATAAAACTTCTGTTGTCCGAAGGAGAAATCGTAGATAATATTTTAAGCGAAATCGACAGCAGAGCGCAATACGGAGCAAATTCTCAAAATTAGAATAAATTTTCTCACATTTTTTTGATACCTAGTTACTAGTTAGCATTGTCGATAACAGCATAACCTAATAGCCTACAGCGCGCCACTGGAAACATTTTATTAACGAGCTGTTAACCCTTTCCATTCCGCCAACTAAGCGCGTCATATCGCATCTTATTTTGAACCAAAGTGTTGAAAATTTAATTCGAATTGCGTCAAATGACCAGTATCATTTTCCCAATTACATTGTTTACGCTTCCGGTGGAAGTGCTCCCGGAACGCTTCAAGTTATTTCAAATATGACGTAAAAAAAAACAAACTACAATTTTTACACAATCGGAATTGAACCCACGACATTTATGATGCTGATAGATTGCGATACTATCAAGGCTACGGGAAGACACGATGAGATAATCATTAATTAAACATTCCATTGATATGAGGTGTTAAATTACAAACATTTATACAATTTTAACTATTGCTGGCGAGTCTTAAAATCACCCAACTGACGATCGATGATCGCATGTATCGAGAATATGTTATTTTCTCAGATTTTTACAAACAATATATTTTCCCCTGATTTCAAAAATGAATAAAAATTTATCCGGTTGCAAGTATTTAAAAACTTATTACGCTTGAAAGTTTAGAAATTTCATCACACCTTATCTATGACAGAGTTTTAAGATTTCTAAAAAAGGAATGATATCAAATAAACTACAATACCCTATTTGAAAATAACAAAAAAAAAATTGGTAAATAAGTTGAAAATATAAATAATATAATAAAACCCTACCATAATCAAATAATAATTAAAAACACACCATCATCAACTTAGCCCAAATAGTATAAAAAATAAATTCTATCAGAAAACGCATTTTGAGAAAAGATCTCAGAATTAGTATGTAATCATACGTAGATACATAATCTTGACTTGTCTGTGATTTTAATGAATTCATCATATCCACAGATAAAGCGTTACAAAATGTAAGGTGAAAATTACGACCGAAAAAAATAACATTTTTAAAATCAGGGCACGGGAAAATGTTCTAGATTACATATTCTCGATATTAGCGACGGTAATGACAATGAACGTACGACGATCGTGATGTGAGGCATGAGATGTATCTGTGAGACGTACCGTGTACACGGTGTCTGAAAGTTGTCTCCAAAGAATCTCGGGGGAGCACACTACATATTTCAGAAAATTGTCTCGAAATGACGTTAATCTTAAACATAACAGACGTTATGTATACATTACGTAATATAATTGACATTATGTCAGTATTTAGTCCAAAATACAAAATTCGTTATAAACATTCGAGGTAAGCTTAACTACTAGACCAACGAGTGTATCACTTGCTGATCTAGTGGTAAAGGTCGAATGATTCACTCAGAACTTCAAATCTCATTCCTGGAATTTAAATAGTCCTATTTTCAAAACACAAACATTTATCTTAGTTAGAAAATAGTAAGAATATTAGCATGATATGTATTCCGTGGGCACATCTTTATATATATATATATATATTTCAATTAGTTAGTTGGCTAATGAGCACCGTAGCCTGCGGTTTGTAAATTTGATTACAAAAATTTGCGAATTTTCACAACATTTCCAATTTATTACGCTCCTGAGTTAAACGTGGCTTTTGTCTGAGAAACACACCCTCCGGTCCCCGGGGGGGTGGAGATGGAGTCGGGGGCGCCAGGCCCGGCACAATAAGGTAAGAATTAAGGAGAACTACCCGGTAGGCTCCGGGGAAAGAGCAATCTCCGTGAGTGCTCCGTCATTCCAGCCGAAAAGCCTCCAATCCGGGCGAACTCCCCATAATGCCCGCGGTAATAAACCCTAATGGCGACAATCATTTCTTGTCAATTCCATCAATCGTGAAGAGTAAACATAAATCTTTATATATTCCGAGAACGCGCAGATCGCCTTCTAATTTTATGTTTGTCGTAATAAGGTAAATATATCACTAATTTATTTATTTTGTTTTTTTGAAAAAACAACAGATGTACGTACAACAGTATTGATGACAAACAACGTTCGTCCTAACATATTTCACATGAACAAGAAATAAAAAGTGTGAACACAGAAACATGGAAAAATCGTTTAACATACGGCATCGAAGAATATTGTTAATATCGGTTAACAAATCATTGTAAGCTCGGCACGTTCTCACTGTAGAAGAGTGTAATCCAGAATTGGTTCGACTTGCTCGTACAATTAAACTGGATTCGACAGATTTTGAACCAGTTTATAGTATACTTTTTTAGTTGAGATTAATCTCTGTACCATGTACATATATTGACATTTTGATCTCTCTCTCTGATTCGACTGTTAAAGAGGGGAAGGATAAGGGCTGAGCCCTCCGACATATAAGGTAACAGCAATGTGGTAATTTTTTTTTTGACATACTCTATTGACAAGGTAATTTTAACTTTGTATATAATTACATAAAGTAGTAGAAAATGAGTTGTCCTTTTTTACATTTATTTTTATTTTTAGTGAAGGTTTTTAGTAAATCTTTTTATAAATTTTGATTAATAGGGTCAAGAACAGGATAAAGAAGTGAAATGGGTCGAAAATGATGGGGATCGGATGAGGGATCATATAGGCCGATGGAGTTTATGGAAGGGTTTGGGATGGAAATTAATTTAGAAGATAAATCGTATATGTGTCGTTTGAGTGAGGGTATGTTTGAGCCTCTGTGAATGATTGTGTTTCTGACAAACCAGAGTGAGTTTGTGATTCTTCTAAGGATATAGTTTTGTTTGGATTCTAAAATTGTTGCGTTACTTGAACCCCAGATGGAGCTCGCGAATGTAGGTATAGGATGGATTATTGCTTTGTACCAGAGTAATTTGGTTTTCAGGGATAGTGAAGTGTAGGAATTGAGATTTTGATCTGAAAATAAACTCTGAGATTGATAAAATGAGACAAAACCTCGAGCCCGAGAACACGACATTGAATTTGATAATTCTAAATCCTAAAACAATAAATTCTTACAAGTATTTATTGTGAAAATAAAACAAATAAAATGCATTTATTCCGTTTTAACGAAACATACATGGTCAATGTACTGACATTTGACGTACAACACGCGTGAAGTGAGACGCAAGACAGAAAATGTCCGAAACACTGCGTACACACGGTAGTCTACGAAAGCTGAGAGTCATCTCGTTTGTCTCGAGTCAAAAATGTCCTATAAATCTCTTCCGTGGATACGGGCTATAATAACGGCACTGCACTGCACTTCTAGGAATGGAGCACTGCAATATTAAGGACAGGTGCACTTCATTTAACGTGAAAGAGATGCATTATAACGTTTAGAGCGTATAATAGCAATGTTAAAGCCAAGTGTGCAATAACTTGTGTTTAATGTTTGAAATCCGTCCTGGGACGACGATTTAGTGTCGCTCTTTCTGTATTGGATCTTCTTCCGTATCAATTAAAAAATGTATTTCTAAAAAAAAGAAACAAAATCGTCTAGGTATTAAATAAAAATTACCTACTTACACAATATTTGTGTCAGAAACATTAATATCCCAATTATACTCTTTTTGTCAATATAAATGGTCTTTTTGTTTACTACTTTGTAAAATACACACTTACTTATTTTAAATAAAATGTGTCGATGAGATAAGTAGAACGTATGTTAAAATCATACGCTGGAATTGTTGAACAGTTCCACTGCAATGTTCAAATCATGCAGAGGAATTGTTAGGCAGATCACAAATTAAATTCCTAGACAGATATACTACATCGCCGAAGTCATAAACTGGAATTCTTTACACAATATGCTGAATGCTGTACACCTTTACAGTACTATTTCATTTACGGTTTCAAGTACATAATATTATATTTTTATTTATTATCTTTGTTTTATTAACCACTGAATTGAGTTTAAATACATCTACCGGTTTCGAAAAATACCATTTTTTTCTTCAGGATGTCATAACTAACTAAAAACATATATTATTGTTTCTTTACCAGAATCTATTTAAATAAAAAAAAATTTTAATAGATTCTGGTAAAGAAACAATAAAAGAAAATGGAAAACCGCTAGATGTATTTAAACTCAATTAAGTGGTTAATAAAACAAAGATAATAAATAAAAATATGAATTTTAATCACAAAGTTAATATTGCTAATTTTAAAAGTACGTAATATTGCAAGCGTTATCATCTATCTAACTAATTAGAAATTCAACTATTTTAAAAAGAACTTTTAGAAAGATATTCGTTTATCGCTCTGCAGCCACGGGAATAATGGTAATGTGACGTAACATTCCACTCGAGTTTGACCTTAAGTTCACATTCACAACCGATGAAATTAAGTATAAAAAATTATTTTATATTTTACTCATTCAAAATTACATTTATTTTTGATTTTAAGCATCCTCGTTAACCAAAATAGTTAAAGTGGAATTCTTATTTTTTCATGACGTGTTTTAAACAAACATTAAAAAATAAGAAAAACATTTAATTTTCTTAACCTTAAAAATATTCGCATTCTGGAATTTATTCTAATGTTCGATCTCCACCTCGGAGAATGTTTGATAATGATCGGTTTGCATCATTTTGTATTTCCGCTCGGCGTACAAAACACAATAGACGACGAATGGCAGCTCACTCAGCGGTCAACAATGTTTCATCAGTGTTCAATATGTAATCTGTTATTTTATTAAGATGCTTCGCAACAGAAAAGGTGATGAAATGGTACTGGAATATGGTTTTCATAACAAGGGTCTGATAACAAGGAAACTACTTCAATACCGAGTGTGTTGTAGTTTTTCATTATCATCATATCATCAAAACTACAATATAAAGACGAAAACCTTGAGCCAGTGCGTGCTAGAGTATTTACACAAGGAGCCGAGACGTGGACCCTTACTATTAATATTCACATAAATTAAAAGTAGCCCAAGAGCTATGAAAAGGGCTATACTTGATGTATCCAATGCACAAATTCGAGGTAACAAATTACCTGGATGAACAAAAAATATGCATCCTCTAGTAGCAACGAGCTAGACATATCATTCATGATGTACATTGAGGAAACAAGACCCTTGAGTAAAGGCCTCGCACTACTACAAGTATTGGCCATCAGAAGAGTCCATCCCCCCCTCTTGACTACGCTCCTCCAATTTTCTCGGCATCCTGATGTCACCGAAGAAGCGCCTGTATTTTCCACTCGGTCGAACCAATTTTCTTTTTCTTTTTCGTCCTTTGACGTGACCCACCGCAACAAGCTTCTTCCCTTCTCGCAAGATGCCCTAAAAATTTTAAAGATTCATCTCACGCTGCAGATTGAGAGTCCGTCTTTGATCTTCAGTATCTACAGAATGGAGACGTTCGCGCGCCTCGCCGTCCACGGTATGCGCAACATGTACCTCCAGCACCACATCTCAAGTCTTTTCTCTCTTACCTCCATGATTCCACAACATATAAAAATATTGAATGAACCAGAGACTGTTCAGACCTGGCATTCGTTGTCTTGGAATTGCCGCGGTCTTTCCATATTTTGTCAAATCTGGACATTGAATTTTTCGCCATACCTGCACATCGTTTCATTCTGAGCCTCGGGAGAGGTGTGCATCCAGCAGTAGAGGCAAGGTGATTCAAAACATCTCAGGATACTCTTATCGATTCGCACAGATACCTGTTATGCAATAAGACGCTTGGCTACTGACCCAAATCCTTTATCCACGCGATGAAGCTCATCTTCGAATATTATATCATACAATGAGCACGCGAACCACCAGACCGAACCCACTATCGAATTTACTACATCGGTGTGGCATTTTCGTAAGCGTTGCTCAAAAAATTAACAAAAGTTCCGACGTTTCTGTTCATAACTGTCTAATTCTAGACAAGATTAAACAATCCAAATTCAAAAATAGTTCTAGACTAAACAAGAGAAGAAACGTTATTGGTTCTTTAAAGTAACCACCGAATGGTTAATTTAATAACCGACTTCCAAAAACAGGTGCGCTGCAGTGACGGTAACGTAATTCTGTAAACATTTTCATGTTATTACAACAACGTGAAAATCAACATTCACAATTCTCGCTGTTAGTACGTCGGTCACACTTTTAAGAACGTTTGCCGTGTGAACACCCGAATATTTCCAATGAAATAATCGTCTGGCACTTCGTCGTTCGACTGGATATGAAAACAAAATTTCTGAATGAAGGATTTTTTCAAATAAATCAACTGGGCTTTGTATATCCAACTTAGGTAGATATCGACTTCCCATGTGTTAAACAATAATTTAATTGGACATGTGAAAATGTAAAATTATTGACGAGTTTTCACGTATTTTATTTAATAAGGAATAAATTTAATAGTAACAATGTATCTTATCGTTTGTTGCTAGAAAAAATAGAAGAAAGTGGAAAATGATACCCTCCCTCCCCTGATGCTGGAGAACGTCATCTTTGAAGAACACCAGTTTCTCAAAATCAATAACACAAAAATGTACGCTGAAAAAACGAATTAATGTGTAACAGCCCGCCAAAAATGTTAAAGTCATCAGTATTGTCACAATACATCAGTATTGTCACAATACATCAGTATTGTCACAACAAAAATTTTAATTTACGTGTTTAAACATGAAGCGTTCAATATTTTACCGGCTAGTTTTTATTATGCGTATCAATTGTAACAATAATGGAAAATCAATCTTGTGGGTGAATTTTAAATCTAAATAATCAACCAAGCGACTTTATAAATAAAAATATATTCGATCTAAATGAGACATGTGACGCACTTTGTATTTCGACATGATTTAAGAAGCTTTTTATAATTCTCTATCAACTTCTCTTATATAAGTATATTAATGGTTAGAAAATACGTAAGTCAAATATATTAAATGAGTGAATCCGTGTCATTAAAACACAGAAAAATGTACATTAGGTTAATTATTGAGTGAAATTGGAAGCACGACGCAAGATATAGTAAACTGTAAATAGCGAAAAAAATGAGCCTTTATTCAGTACTGGACGTAGATCGACAGAAGAAGAATATTAAAGAGCAAAGGTTCAAATATATTGTTTTCGAACGAGCTACAGGCTAGTAATTTATAAACATATAAAGCGATTCTCAAGTAAAAGTATGTTTCCGAAAATTTCCATTTTGATTTTTTAATGTGTTTTTATTCATAAAGGAAACTCGTTAAAATGTGATGATTTTGACTCAAAATAAAAAGAAATCTAAATACAAATTAAAGCAGTATTGAGAGAATAAATGTCGCGTATCAGATGTTAAAGAGGTTATTTCATATAGTTTAATTCTACAACTAATAAATGTTATATTTTACACTTTAAAATCGATTATTTAACTTGATAATGTAATAATTTATAATATCACATTTGATTTGGATGTTGCATAAAAATCTAATTAACTTACAAGTGTTAGTAATTAGTAATTATCGTGGAACAGTTAGTAACTAAAATGAAGGCTTCAATCGTATTCAAAAATGATCGCGACTGCCTTCGCCGTGTGCGGTCACCAATTAATTATTTATCGGAAGCCGAAATAGTACCTGCTCATCGACCGCCGAATTGTTTGAGAAATTTTTACGTTAAAAATCACGTGCCATAGTTGCGTAACAAATCTAACACGGGAAATATCACGCGAAGAAAACAGCTCCATTCATTCTATCCACATTAAATACGTGTAATATATATCTAATCATTTTTATTTTCAATCGAAATGTTAGTCCTGATTAAAACAATTTTTTTATAATTACGTATTTATTCCATTTCGAAATTATTCAATATTTTAATGAAATATTTTCTGTTTCAATCTTATTAAAATATCTGTAATTTAAATATATTACATTCCTCGAATTTATGTCACTTTAAAAATATTTTCGACGTTTCTTTATTATGTAACGTAAGATCGGAAGGTCAAAGAAAGCCTTCAGGGATGAATATATTTATATACACAGTATAACAATTGTACAGTTTTAAATAATTAATTTATATTAAAATTATGTTTAATCGATTGTTTAAATAATATGTATAATAGATACACCATTTTATTTTTTGTTAACAATTGAAATTAGTATTGTTTATCATGTCGCAGTTTGTCGATAGATAGGTGAGAATAATGATTTGACAGTTAATCGGAGTGGGTTAATGTCAGTATAATATGATGAGTTATGTATTTCTGAAATGCCAAAACTTTTCTCGCTAAAAATGTTGATAGTTAAAAACTTTTATTTACCTGGCTAACGCGCGCGGGTAGTCACTTAATAAACAACTCAAATATGAACAATCGAATTTCGAACGGAACACGACGAAAGTACGACACGCACGTATAAAGAAATATGAAAATTTGTATAACGAACACACAACGAACTGCCAAAGAACACGCCGCGTGTGGCTACCTTGGTGTAGCGACCCCTTCGGGGGCAGGCAGATCACTGACTGGACTGCCGTACCCGCCGCACACGCAGCACGCAGCCGGCGCCACCGGGACACCGATAGCGACCACCGAAGAGCGATTTCATCCCCTTCGATACCCCTTTCGAGCGCGCGGAACGAACAGAAACACCCTTACTAAAGGGTGCGAGCTGCTGAAACGGAAGCTCGCGCGGTCAGCACGGATCGCACAGCGCCGCGGGGCGCGACTGGCGGCGAAAATGGAAACTAAATCGCTTTTTCGACGAATAAGGGAAGACGGTTTGAACAGAAAGGGTAACGCTTCCAGCAGCCGCGTATAGTAAAAAGAGTTAAACACGATTATTACATCGGTCGAATAATTCATTGAATTGTTTAGTTCCTTTTGGTGAATGTTTTCCAGTGTTAGGTAACGTATTATTGTGTGGCGAGGAGCAACATTAGGCGGAGAACCTAACCTCAAACGCGCGCACGTATTCTGACATTCAAATCCGCGGGAAATGTGACATGATTTACGCCGATGGATACGCCCATACAATAAGCTAGGTCTTAGGGCGGTTTTCTACAGCGTGTCACATAAAGATGATATACTATAATTATACTGATAAATACTTTCAGCTGTAGCGTAGCAATATATTGTTTGAATGCATATTACGTAAGGCGATCAATTCAAAGCGATAAAATTTCTTGTAGGTAGTATATCAAATGAAAACCGGCAAATGGAAGAAACCTATTTAATTCCAAAAAATATTGAAGTAATGCGATTTTATTCTTCGACATTTAAATCCCGAAAACATTAATATGACATGTCAAAAACAATTTTATTGCTCATCTTTATCTCATCATTTGAAAAAATTGATATTTTTAATATACTGATTTTTTTTTATATCGTTTTCAATGCCACAAAAGTATATCAAGTACTGATTATTTTGTACGTCAAACAGAAAAGGCATTAAAGCTCAAATAAGTAGGTTAGAACAACAGAACAAAGGTATTTCTAAATAATTCTGGTATGTTCACCACTAATGATTATTACGGAATAGTTAAGTTAATAAGATTATAAATTGTTTTTAAACTATCACATTATTTGTTAGTTTTAGTTGGCGAAGAACTTGTGTATATTTTCATAAAAATGTGCAAAAACATTTCTGTACCCGTCTAGGTATCATTTTATTTTTTCTATTACTTTTATTATTAATTATTACTTCTGTAATAATTAATAATAAAACTTATAATCTACTAAACTGATAATAAGACGATTCCCAGACGAGTCGAAATATCTCAATAAGTAATCAAATTTGTCACAATAATTTTGATGCAGCGACCCGCTTCTAGCGGATCTTCGTCTCTCTTCCGAGCCCCAGCTAGATGATTGGTTTCATTCGCAGTGCTTCGCATCATTCATGTAGTCACGTTTTACTGTAACATTTAAAACAAATTAGACGAATTACTGAGAAGAAAAATTAATAATACATAGTAAATACAACACAATCATTTTGTATAAAACCACGAATTTTATTAAACGCCAATTGGTTTTGCTTAGCTCAAGCGTCGTCGGGGTTCGTATTTAAAACTACATGAAGAGAGAGACAACAAAGAAAAATAAAGTAAAATGTATATTTATAAAACTTGAAAATTTTTAGTGCGAGAATGCGTTACACAGTGATAATTAGGTACTTTAAGTGCATCGGCACTAATGCCCCGATATTTGATATAAAGTCATTAGAACATTTTATCTAAATAATAATGGCAATGCTGTAACCACATGTTGTAAAACTTATTTTTAGTCTAATTGGGTCGATTAGGCGTGCAATATTTGTGGTTTCAACAGGACGGTGCCGCCTCACACACAGCCCGAGCTACGCTTGAAATTTTTCCCTGCGGCATAATGTCAAAAAGTGGTGATATCGACTGGCCTCCTCGATAACCTGATTTGACGGCTCGATAACCTGATTTTGTGTAGGTGGACTTGAAAAAAAAAAATCTATGCCAATAGTCCAATAACAATTCCGATGCTACAGGACAATATTCGAAATGAAGTTGCTGAAATAACACGCGAAAAGTGCTAGAATGTTGTGAAAAATATGGTTAAAATAGCACCCACTTGTACCGCTGCCAGTGGCGACTATTTGGCCAAAATCATATTTTATACATAATTGCAATAAATTTTATAATCGATAATTAAAAATTAAATTAACAAATTATGTTTTATTTTCTAATTATTCAAAAACAACATCGGCCTGGAACATAATATTCATCCAATACCTTTACAAAATGCTCGGTAAATTTTTTTTTTAACTAGAACCTTGACCCATCTCTACCGGCTTACGCTTTTAATTCCGTGACACCGCGTACATTTATACGTGACTTGGAATATTGACATAAGTATAAATATCTAGAACAGAAATCGATCAGGGTCCAACAGCCGAAGTCTAGGCCAATAATGATGTTTGTACAATGTGACCGGCCCGATCGCCCGGCGCGCGATGGATTTTCTAAATTAAACTGTACAGCAATTTGGGACGGAAGCGTGTCCATGTTTTAATTAAAGCTGTTAATTAACCTCCTGCGACCTTCAACTAGCCAACGGATCGCTGCAATCTTCAACCTGGTGCACCGTTGCAACTTAAACCGTCTATCTGAAGAGCGATCCGAACTCAATTATTTTTTGCATAATTGAGTATTGAGCTAATGCTCAATACTCAATACGTTAATACGTAAACCTTATTTTTTACATAACTCCAAAAGAAAAAAATCCAGAGTCGTTACGATCAATTGATGTTTTCAAAATTAATAGTTCATTTTAACGTCATATCATTTGTTTTCAAAATATCTAAATTCGTTGACCATGAAAGTTAGAAGAAAAAAAGATAGACCGAGACCGCCGTTCAAGGCTAAATCTCCAAAAACAATAGTGTACCTCGGTATTGCTCTCATTGAAAATGTTTGGCGAACTGCCAACTGACACTGGTTCTCTAAAAAATTATAAATTTGAATTGAATAATGAAACTGTTAGCTTATATTTCAAATATTTTTAATATAAAATTATTTATTACTTTGTTCTTAATCACTTTTATAAGTTAATTTAATACACCAGCCTTTTTCTTTCATTAGAACGTCAAATAAACTAACTTAAACAATAAATTAAATTGTTGTAATGTTTTTAAATTCAATATTTAAAAAATTAATTAATTAGTTTATTTGACATTCTGATGAAGGAAAGATATTTTTCGAAACCGGTTTGTGTATTTATTTAATTTATTCATAAAAGTGGTTAAAAACAATTTAATAAATAATACAATATTAAAATTGAATAAGCACAATGTAACATTTTAAAAATACGTATATAACGAGCATGGCTGACTAGATTTGCTTATTATAGCCGTTAGTCGTTATATCCAACCAACCATTGCTGCACGTAAAATAGTTTTTCTCGAACTATTTCGCAAATTTTTCCGCCTGTGCTTTCAAAATTTACCCGTCAATAGCGAATCCGGCACTTCTTTGGGTGCCAAACTATTTTAATGCTTGAACATCATTAAGATCGCGTTTTGTATTTTTTTTTTGTTTCCATGATGCAGTTTCAAATGCCGACAAGTAAACATTCTTATTTTCCAAAAATGTACAAACAGTTTCAATAAGTTAACAAAAAATGTTTACACATTCACGAATGACTTCTACATTCTCACGAATCGAGACACTTTCTTTTGTTAGTAGACAAGTTTACAAATCAAGGACCATATTTTAACTGATAAGTCAATGTCAATACAACACAATACAATACAGCTTTACTTTAGACAATCTCGTGAAAAATTTGAATTCAAGGAAAAACACAAATATATTCTAAAATGGCATTTTCGGATATCTGTTTTTTATTTGACACTTGTTTGACGCTCAATTATAAGTTGTAAATCTTAAGTGGTATCATAAATCATATGACCCAGTCAGTGTGTCCGCCACTTCTTTCACTTTGAATGTTTAAATTTTTGAAAAATTGCTTTTTTTTTTGAGTCCCAACAAATGCACAAATATTAATGTGTTGGCTGTATTATTTGTTCTGTATAACTGAATAGTAAGATTGTTATAACAGTTCACATTTGTATGAAAACTTGTGTAAACTAAAATATAAATACGGTCGTAAACTCGCTATATCCGAGCTCGCTATAACCAAGAATGACTGTATTTTTATTACGTATTTCTTTGGTCATTTTTCATTACACACGACAATTTAAAAAATCTCAAAAGTCAAGAATAGGTAAGAATTCATTACGCATATATCATACTATAATAATAATTTCTATAATACTTATATTAAACACTGATGTTAAATGTTTTTACATCATATTAAAATGTTCCGATATTTCCTATTACGATATTTGTAATATTATATTTTTAACACAAATTCATGATTCACTTTACATAGAAAACCTGCAGTAAAATATATTCTATGGTAAAAATATATGCTACAACTCCCAATTCCATGAAAAAAATGCGTTTTCATTTGTTTTTTATTTTTAACTTTTTAATTTTATAATTTTATTTGAATTTTAATTACACTAAAATCAATAGAATTAAAGTTCTTTTCACAGCTGTTCCAAAAGTCATCTGACATACTGATACTTTGAAAGTTGCAGTATACGACAATTAATCTTTCAGAATCCCGCTATTTTAGTGATGAGAGTTTCTCCGATGATGATCTCGTTGTTTAATATACATTAGCACGTAATACGAAAAAAAATCACTATCAAAGTAGGTTTCGAACGCCTAGGTGAAAAAATTCATAGATAATGCATAAAATAAAGTATATTTCATGATTATTTGTCGCGCCTATAGATATCTCCACCTAAGCTTAGACAGTAGTAAATTGGATGTATCAACAACCAGCAAAATGATTAAGGATAAAAAGTTACTATAGTAAAAAGTTATCTACTATGATTATTTAAAAATCATTTCTTATCACACAACCGGCCCTAAATGTCATATTTGAGTATTGTTCCCTAAAATTCCATTTGTCCATGCTCGAATTATCAAGTCAATTCGCCAAAAAGGTAGGTAACTTTATACTATTTCCGACTACGTTGCTTATTGTCATTGAACCGGTGTGGAGTGATTTTTGTTCACAGCTCCATCGCTTTTCGAACAAGCTGAGATCAAACCATTGGGTCTCAGTTAATTTGTGTTGTTTCGTAATGTTGGATGAGATACATGGTAGGATCATCCAATTTTTGCGTGAGACTATTTCGTGATCATTCTTAATGCCAGATAAGTTTTATTAACCATGAGAGATTTTCTCCAACAAATTCGCGAATTTATTTTTTTATTGTCGTATGAAACTTTAAGCAAAATTTAATATAAATCTCTTTAATATTTAATATTTGATCAAATAAATGGATTTGTTTTGTTAAATTAAAATTCGTTTTTATTCTGGAAAAACCTTTCTCCTCACTAACGCGTGCACACTATTATTGTTTAAGATTATACGCAAATAAATTTCTTCAGTGATGATTATCAGATGGCGTATGAGATGAGTAGGTGAATTGGATCTTGAGACGAGTTCACATTATTTCATGCTCACTTCTGAACTAGCCGGTGGAGAGACATGGGGTCAGGAACTTATTCTCACGATAGCGTCATGATCCTCGTTCAATCATTTCAGTGCCTTCCCGAAAGGTGTAATAACTTGCCTGCTGTTATCCGATTTGAACATTTAACGGCGAATAAAAACTAGTTGAGAATTTAAAAAATTAAAAAAGTACGCCGAAGACTTTTGTGAAAATGGATGCGTTCGTAAAACTTTTAAGCGCCGGGGTTAGTTGTTGCGTTCACTATTATTCTATATTTATAGACAACTCAGCTTCCAGCGATATTGTCTTTAAAACTAATTATAAGTCTTACAGCACTCTTCGAGGGCTGGCAAAGTTTTTTCAATATAAACGTTGTTACCCGATAAGTCACATTAAGTTAGAAAATTAGACGGAAAGGGTGAATTGTAAGGGCGGGGTTGTACAACCTTCGACACCTCTCGTCCGGCGATATTGTGTCCAATCACAATCGAGATAAGATGGAAATGTCAAAACTATTTATTTTGCGACGGGGAGATGCGCGTACAGCCGTACAAGCAGGTATTTTTCTTCTAAAAATTGATTAGAAGATCTTCAGCTTTATCTGTCTCAAGGAAAATATGTAATTAATATGTAAGATTTAAAAAACCAAAAAATCCTTATTTTATGCACACAGGACAACCCTACACAAGACAAGTACACACATAGACAACTGCACACAAAGTAATAAAATATTAGGTCGATTAATATAATAATGTTGCATTCCGCTATAACTTTGTGGTCATACATTATAAATATAATTAAAAACAATACACTTTGTTTGAACACCGCTTTATTTTTGCTAACACCAACTGGTTTCGGAACCACCGTTCCTTCTTCAGGGTGTACAAGATGCTAACTTAGTGTTTCAGAATATGGGCAATTATACATTAGTGTCAGGTGGTAGTGGGTGCTGAGGGGGGGAAGTAAAGAGATAGATGATATGGTGAAAGGGAATATATAGATGACTGTAGGTTAGATTTTTTTAGTTGTTAATTATACATTAATTATTATTTATGGACTTCTTGATTTCTAGCCCCTCTGAGTTATCTAAGCGTTTACCTTTATAATAAAGTGAAGAATATTAACTCCTGTATTTTTATCGAAGCTGTGCTTATTTTGAATGACGTGATTGGCAAATTCGGAAAAATTTCCTCATTTGTTCTTTAAACATAGTATCAACGATTAAACAAAGTGAATTGTTTTTAATTATATTTATTAGATTAATATAAGTTACCTCACGATAACTTACACTCCTTTGATATGTTTGTCCACCCATTACACCGCGTCACACAGCAGAATGTATCTAGACTATTTCTACTGTATTTGGTTTCTTGAACCTAAAGGATTCTGGAATCTCTGACGCAGAGTAAGGAAAGGAAGTTATGTATAATGCTTACAGACCTACGTAGCTTAGTGTTATGAAAAATAATCACCGCCATCTACCGGTGTACGTCCAAATGAGAAGCTACGGTAGCGCATGTCGAGCGTGCGTTCAAGGAAAGCCGCCGCACATTTTTCAAGTCGTAGACATTTTATGACGGACGCAATTATCATTAAGCTCTGAAATTTATTCATATTTTATTCATATAATCACAGTGAAGCAAAAAATTGCAGAAATGTTTAAATCTCAGAGTGTCGCAAGTTTGAGAGACTCCGCCCCCGGTAATAACTTCGCGAATTAAGTCTCCGCGTGTGATCGCATGTATGATTCACATGTTTACTATCTGGAGAGTCCATTTGGGGAAGGTTTTCCAATCAACTATAGCAAAACGTGCTTTCAGTCAATTTTATTATAAAAATCTATTCAATCTTAAAGCATTTCTTTAAAAAAACATCTCTAAAAATATATTGTAATTATCAGTATGTATGAGATGGAAATGTTAATTATTATAATTAACATTTCCATCTCATATATATTACCATTCATATCACACGCTAATCTTGCAAACTTTAGAACTTTATTTATATCATAATTACTCGCATTCCTTTTGTGCTACTTTTTCACGCGTCCTTTGTATTCTCTTGACTTCTTTGTCTCAATAGAATAATCATTGTTATTATTTTTCAACATAACTAAACACCTCCATGCATCTTTGTTCAATCTCTTTTTCTCATCTGTTACAACATAATCTAAATATTCCCACGCTTTCTTTGTTCTATCGGACTTTTTTATCCCAGAACCGAAATTATCTGTTGCAACTTATTTTGAACATTCCCACGCATCCAGTGTTTTGGAGTGAGTTAAATAATGTTCTGTATATGGGGAGATGAAACAGTCTCGCGTGCCGCCGTCTAAGATATTTATGAGAAAGATAGAAAATACAGATTTATATTATTACGTTCCACGTGTTATTTAGAAAAAATTATACCCAGTCATACATTTCTTCTCGAGCTGATCCCCAGATCAAAATCTCGAGACGTGTACATGGTACTATGATTTATATCAAATAAATCTCTGAGATTTATCAAACCATGTATCAAAATGAATCTGGTGGGTATCTAGAATCTTGGATACTGACTTAGATAGAGGTACCTTAGGAATTTCTTTTGATCTTCCTCTGTCATAAAGGAAAATTTAAGTTTGTTCGCTTCCCACATCGTCGACCCACTCCTGAACCTACTTCACGTTATGAAGAATTTTCAGTTATCGGACGTTTTAGAAAACTTACCAAAATCATATGAAGGCGTCCAACAATTTGTGGTACGGTGCAATACATTCTTCTACTTGGTTAACTATCATATAATACTCCAGAGCATTTGAAGATGATGCACTTTAAGATGAATATGTTTTCCACAGAGTCTTGAAGAGTACTTGTGCAAAATTTGAATTGGGTAGTATTAAAATTAATTTGCAGCGGATGACATTTATATTGCGGGGAGGAGGTGGGATGGCCAGGGAGTGGGATGAAGGTGAATAATGATGTATCTAAGTGTAACTATGAAGGTCTATCACCTCCATAATCATCACCACCGTCAACGACCCTCTGTACACGCTTTGCAACCGACAACAAAAACATGCGCCGGCAGCCGTCCGGGAAGCCGGCTCCTGAGCGCTACTCTACTCGTCACCGTCTTACCGACCGCAAGCTCGGCATGCGTAACTTTATTAATCGGTCTAATTTCTCTACATTTCTGTTAACTGCGCGTAGTCTTTCTCGTCTCCAACTTGCTCTCGTCTGACCGCGCATATTCTCACATAATACACAATGATCAAACGAACATGTGAGTGAATAGGTGGTTATCGGGACATTCATTCACTCGAGCAACACCACATATCTTTCTTTCACAGCGTCGCTCAAACCTCATATAAATATCACCATGCTTTAAGTTCTATTCTGTGATAAAAAACTATACTGAAATTTATAGTTAAATCACCAAAAATTTTCGATCTCTACGTCAAGACTCGTAACAGTCTTTTAAGTAAGATTATATATCTAATTACCAAACCTCAAAGGTTATAGATTGCGTTAGTAGTACCGGAGTGTCCTTTGATCAGCTTGCGTAATAATTTTAATTGTACAACTCATTTAAAGGGGAAAGAAAACCATCTCGTAAACCTCTCCATCAGAATAAACGACAGAAACAGAAATGCCTTTGTGGTCCGCGTGGGCGACAGCCCTCTAGCCGGCTTTGATCCCCGATGGAGGCTCCCGGATCGAGGGTCTCCTCAGCTTAACTGAAGTCACCCAGAACAGAAAGAGATTGGTCTTTTGATGGGCCCGTAAAGAAACATAATGGATAGATTGGCTATCGTTGACGTTGGAATAAATTTCAAAATTGCTGATAACATATTAATTTGTATTATTTAGGGAATACAAAAGAAACGCCTGAAGCTTATTTGTTTGAATGGTAATAATTGTATTAAATTATTATTATAACCGGTGTCTACGAACGAGATATTCATCTCTAGACAATCTCTGAGACATTTTCGGGGACAGGTCTCGGCTTCAGTAGTCCACCGTGTACACACCAAGTCTCACACAAATTCGAGCACCATCACATATATACGTCAAATGTAAAAGTTAGTCTGTTGACTGCTGATATTCTGTTCGTCCGTTGGGAGAATTTAAATCTCCCCTGCTGTAGTTAAAGTAAAATGCTTGTGTGTAATAATATTTTTTTATAATATTACAACGCTCATTGATGTAGTGGTTAAGACACTCGCCTATTGATCCAGTATTCGAAGGTTTAAGCCTCATTCTAGGAAACAAACAAGTCCTATTTTCACAGCACAAGCGTTTAGTCTAATTTTAAAATAGTATATTATATTGATGTAACACGTATTCCATTTACGGGTCTCTATTGTTTTTATTAATTTGAATGCCTTTGTTTGTCTAACTTATCAGAATATAGGTATCAGAGCTATAGATATATTAGGTTCCGCGTTACTATTTGCGCTCACGTGTCGAAAACCTAAATCGAAGGCCGGGTATACAGTCCGGGTAGTCCTACCAATCTCAAGCGGGGATTTATCTCTGGACCGATTTCATCGTACGTCGTTTCATAGACGCGGGCCATTACATCTGATAATTTATAATATATTTGTTCAAAACCTTTAAATATAAAATCTCCTAGCACAATCATAATAATAGCTTTTAACTATATATAAATAGATATTTAGTACCTTTGCGGTGGAATTTTTTCATAAAATAAAAAAACACCATCTAAAATTGAAATAAATTCAGACGATGTTTTAAAACACCAAATACAATGATCTATATACATAAGTGATGGGTCAATATGAACCAGACAAACATTTGGTATGATATGTGTGTTTGAGACATGTAACGCATTATTTTAACTTGTGATATTGTGAGGTCCGAGTGTTAGTATGTGTGTGTGTCCGCGGTAGCGCGACATGCCGCTTCTATCAGAGCGCGCTCTTACCGCTCAGACGCGAATTAAGTAACTTGTACATTGTATTGTATGTAACTTCTGATTATCACATGACAAAAGAGTTTGATCGGAATACATTAAGGATTTGTCAGGAGATGAATCTGCAACCCGTGAACAAGAATATACCACTGGCAGTCAGTATCACAAATATTAAAAAGTTATTACAGATCTTATTTAAAATTTCGTAATATGTATTTTCCTATATCTGTTCTCACTTTAAACTTATTTTATTTTTACCTTTACCGGTACCGGCATCGATACCAAGCGCCGGTTATCGATCTCAGTACCTCTCACACGCTAAGCACGCGTGAGATAAAGAGATGAATGTTCCTATAATATTAACCAACCAGATCAATGAATGCATAAGAACAGTCAGCACTAACTGTAAATCGTTCATTTACAAAATACGTAAATATGAATTCAATTGGATAGAGATCTGTCAGAAGTATCGCTGTCCAACATTCCAACTTAATCATTATAGATATTACTTATTTACAACACGTTTACTACATTTTTTATTGTCTCTTGTTTTGACTTTCTCCTTATTTTTTTTAAATAACACCGCAACACCGATACTTTAACACTGATGATAGTCTAGCAAAGTATCCGAACAATGCTTTGTATATCAAACTAATTGTACTATTATATGTTCACTTCAGATGTACTAAAAAATATATTTAGATTAACCCAAAAAAATCTTCCCTTAAAATAAAAAGTGTTTTCATGAAACCGAGACAAAGTATTTAGAGTATGAAAAGTCCGAAGCGGAAGTTAAGGCTTAGCGGACATAGTTTAGGATATCTTAAATTATTTAATAATTCTCATACATATGCGGTTGCTTACCGTGGGTCCTTCCTTCATAACCCCCCTCTCTGATGGAAATCCTGTGAATTTCTTCATTCTCTAGTGGTTACTTATCGTAAGACATGCACATACAAATCTTACCTTCCTTTTTTATGTCATCTGGCATTTCATTGAAAATCTTCATCTCTCCCTCTGGTGTAATGTTCGTGCTCATGTTGATTTGCATCATTTTTTCTTATAAATTCTGCTGATATCTTTTGTGAGGATTTAAAATACAGACATCAAAAAAATTTTGTTCTATTTTTTTTCAGTATTATTCTGAAAGCTTTATTTTGCAGTAATGATTATAGTTACATTTCTTTTTCATTAACCAAAAATAAAATACTGCTACAGTAGTTGATGTGAGGAATAATAATATAGTTGTATACTATTTTACAAGACTCAGAACTTGTTGATTTTTTAGCAATCTTTTTAGTCACGTGTTTTTTGCTTATTTCGTGTATTTTGCAAAAATTTCAATTTAGAATTTATTATGACTCCCCAATATTTTATTTCAGTCACTTCCTTCACACTTTCACCACATGCGATAATTTTTGTCTTAATTGGTATTCTTTTACATTCAATGTCAAATTTAGTTTTAGTTTATTTGTCTTCAGCCATATTACTATATTGTTTAGACCTTTAATTCATTCAGTATAGTTGCATAATGGTCTCTTGCAATGTATATGAGTGCATTATCTGCATATAATCTTTTTTTGCAATAGTTTAGTATTTTTACAATGTCGTTTATATAGAAAATAAAATAATATAACCTTTTTACTCCTAATGAAATAAGGAGGGAGTCAGATATTAAATCCCCGACTTTAGTGATTTGGTATCTATTACTTAGATATTACATAAACCATTTAAAAGGCGTTCCCCTTATTTCAAATTTTATTTTTATTTTTTATCTGTCGATGGTTTCAAAAGCTCGTTAAATCCAGAAACTTGTGACAATAAAATCCAGGATATTAATGACGCTGATAGATAGTCCTAGTATCACATTAAGGGGTAAATAAAGCCTATTGTAGCTTTTATGCCTAGCGGGTATAGCCGATCAATTTTCTTAACGTGCATCGCGTACATTTCCAGTAAGAAAAAACAGCATAGTTGCGAGTAAGTATGTCGAACGTATTTTAAATGTATCTAGGCTAAAATGACTTAAATGATTTATTTTTATATATTGGGAGTATGCATTAATTCATGCGGTTTTCTAAGAGAGGGCGTTACTAGTATTATTTCGCGCCGTGTTCATCCGTGGCTATATTCATTTGAAAGCTACTGTCATTGCGCGTCTTTTTCAGTATATGTCATTTGATTGAAGTGTAAACAACATTTTTTTCTATTCATTTGAACATGTCGAACTTTGTGCCAGAAAAAGTGTTTTTGCGGGGAGTTCTTCTTCATTACTTTAACATGAAGAAAAGTGCTACCGAAAGTCATCGTATTTTAGTAGAGGTTTATGGTAACCATGCTCTAGCTGAAAAAACGTGCCAGAAGTGGTTTGCACGGTTTAGAAGTGGCGATTTCAACTTAGAAGACAATGAACGACCCGGACAGCCAAAAAGGTGTGTTGTATTATGAGCTGTTGAAATCGGGTCAGACGATCGAAGGGGACCTCTACCGAACACAATTAATTCGTTTGAAGAGAGCGATTGCGGAAAAACGACCAGAATATGCAACCAGACACGAATCCATAATTTTCCATCATGACAACGCTCGGCCACATATTTCAAGACCGGTTCAAAACTATTTGGAGAACAGTGGGTGGGAAGTTCTACCTCACCCGCCTTATAGCCCAGACATAGCCCCTTCTGATTACTACTTGTTCAGATCAATGCAGAATGCCCTCACCGGAATACGCTTCACTTCAGAACAGGGTATCAAAAATTGGCTTGATTCGTTCTTCACCACCAACCCGGAGAAGTTCTTTTGGGATGGAATCCACAAACTGCCAGAAAGATGGGCAAATGTTGTAGCTTCCGATGGACAATACTTTGATCATTGAGTGTATAACCATTTATTCACAATAAAGCCTTAATTTTCGAAAAAAAAACGCATGAATTAATGCATACGCCTATTATAATATTTAATGACATTCATTATGCATTTACATTACAGTCCATAAATACATCAACGTGACGTTTCGTTCTTTTAAATATACTGGCAATTATATTTACAATCTCTTGTCTATGGTTAATACAAAAGCTTTCAATTCGAACAAAAATGATGTAATAATCGCGGATAGACGAATATAATTGTTATAATTTAACAACACTAAAATGTTATTTTATCATTATAGTATGCAATTTAATAAAAACAGACCAGATGGATGGTTTTCTAACTCAACCAAAGCTAAAATATTTAATCATTTGTAACGTACGTTTGGCTAACTTATTGTGGTAACAAAAATACAACAAATGTCCAAGACACTTAAAATAATTTTTGACTGTAATGTATAGCGTAATAATAATATTATTGAATATACAAAAGAAAAAACATTTAAGTACCTAATCTAAAATCTAGACAAACCGATAATAATTCTTCGAAATTTTCTTGTGACACTTTGTGAAAGGCCATTATAAATTATATTAAAAATAATAACACTGTTTACTTTCACTAATTTGTTTTATTATAACGTTTTCAATAGTGACAGATCACCTTTAGCAATTTTACTAATACTTAACTTACGTTTAGTCTGACATTTTTATTACAATTAATCGTTAAGTTTTTCAATCAATATTATATTAAAACATCTTGTATACGTCCCCTTTCCTGCATTTGTTGATCACGCCCCAACACCCACCCAACATTTCATATCAATATGATATATATTTTTTTCTTACTGTAAAAATTCTATATAATACATAAAAGAGAAAAAATGTAAGTAATTTTAACCTTGAGATATTAAAAACATGTTCGACATATTCGTTACTTTGATATTTTTTTTTTACTAACAATGACATAAACATTGAATACAATAGATACGATGCGAAATTATAATATGGATTATTTAAAAATAAAAAATACGAGTGAATACCTTTGTTGAACGTTCTCGAACTGGTATTAAAAAAGAACAGCTATATTTACATCACAAAAAAATATTATTATGCGTGATACGCGTGCCTGAGACATGTAATACGACTATTTTTACATAAACATGGTCGTGCTTTCTCGAGCTGTTATGGCGGTCTTTTATTTTTCAATTTTCATCTTAACTAATATGATATCTCTTAAATAATATTTACACCGAACGAATCCACCCTTTTCCGGAACTATTCTATGAGTCTGTGTTCATGAAATGATTTTATACCGGCATCTAAATACATGAAGAAAATTGATTCTTTCTGCGTCCTGTGCGCTATTATTTATCAGTAGAAATGTAACAACATTCAGAAATATAAAAGATCATTAGATAACAAGAAATATATGAGACAATATACGAGCGTAATATATCATCGTTCGCCCGAGAACGATGATATAATAAGTAATGAATGGAACTTGAATTTATTCGAGGATTCATTAAAGTGTAGGTTTTCCGCTGGAGGAAGACCGACGAATGACGGGAGTTGGTCTCTCGCCTTCCCTCTTTTGCTCTGTTATATGTATTTTCATGCAATCTTAGGAAAATTTATTTAACAAATGTGACTATGTCAAGCCTGACTCAAACCTATCCGTATTGTTTTTTATTCCAACTGAGGGGATGTATGTTGTATATGATAACTGTACCTTGTCAATGAATTTTAACTGTTGTACATAACTTGAAGCATGTATTTATAAAATTGCACGTTATTTTTGTTTCTCTAGTATATATTTTATATTATATATAGAATGCAATGCTCAGCCTACTTTCAATGACCGCTCACTTCACGCTATGATTGAAAGTCCTTCTTTAGAAAGTCTAACGCAACGCTTCTGGGAGTTAGAGAACGTTCTAGTTAGAAAACATTTTAGTCCTGATGACGCAGCATCCGAACGTATTTTTAAAGAGACTTTTACAATGGCTTTTACATGTTAGCGCCATTAAATGTACGACGCACGCACCTCTCATTGGATTACAGAAATATGTCTTTTCCCTTTTACTCTGGTCCTATCCTAGTTCCTAGGCACGAAGGAGAAAGAAGATTTCTGCAGTCTGCTGATCCGTCTGAACGAGCCACTCCGCTTTTGAAACCGAACACGGTACGTTGCCGTCGCTGTAAATACGCTTACAACCGCTAACCTTAATTACCGCTAATTTAAAAATTTTTACTACTGTTAATACTTTTAAATCAATTACTTTTTTAACGCGAGTGTCATCAATTATGAGACATAATTCTGCGTCGCTTGTGAATTGGTGGACCAGGGAGAAACGAACCAGCTTCCAGAGATCGGAGACCCACAAGTAAGTGCCATCCTATCTTTTATCTCCCGATAACCCGCCAACTTTCCATGGTTGTTGTAAGGATCGAGCAGTGGCGCGAATGAAGACGGAATTTTAATAAATACGGAAGAACAAGAGGTATTTGGGTCTTGTTCTGTCCGTGGGCATACCGGAAGGAAGGCCTCTTCGCCTAGTGGTTCAGTCTCGGCAGGAACAAGAGGAATTTGGGCCTTGTTCTGCCGGTGAATATAAATACAAGGACTCTCTCTCAAGAGGCTGCGAGCAAATGCGGAAGCGGGACGAGCACCGTCCCGCTTACAAACAAAGTGAACACTTAAGCCAACAGGTCGTAAGCCCCGTAATACCCATACTTCCATACTTTCCATATAATATAATAGCTTCGCCTCTATGAGATATCTATAATTTGTCTTAATAACCTCAATGCCTTTGGAGGTAAAAATCCGGTAATTATATATTCTTGGACATACTCAAATATTTTATATTTTTATATAATATTTAAACCACGATGTACAAAATATACAGCAGACAAGAAAACTCTTTTTGACGAAAAATCAACTCCTAGACTTGGAAGCACTGTGGAATTTTTTCTCGATATTATCCGCGCGACGCGACCTGATGCCGGGCGGGTCTAGAGGGTCGCAAAAAATCTCCAAGGCGAGTTGACGACTGCCTGGGAGTGACTAACCTGGATCAATATTGTTCCATCGAAGCGGAGACTAATTATGATTATCACCGTAGCGATGAGTCGACAGTTTCACCGCGGAAACTCGCAGACGACGAGAACGAAAGCGGGGAAAGTTTATGAGTCATTTTGATTTCATTTTTCATGTGAACATATATTCTGGCTTAGTTGGGAAAATCAGAAAATACGGGGCTCGTCGTATGGTAGAACATTTTTTTACCTGACTAAGGGCAAACCGCATTTCATAAAGTTTGCACATTACCTGTGAATGCTTATTTTATTTTATTTCAAAAACAAGCCTTAACACGCTTCAGCGCAAAAATTTTTATACATAAATATACAGCATGTTTTTAATAAAACGTATTCTAACATAAAATTTTGAACAAAAAATGTTATATAAGAATTTGATCTAAATAATACTCATATTGATAGATTGTACGAGGTGGACTAATTCCACGAGTTTCTCGTTTATATTTGCAGTTCCTCAGATACTACAATTGACTTTTTTCTTTAAGGATACCTAAAACAACAAAATCTACGAAAATGTAGTCAGCATAAACGAAGAATTATTGACGATATGATGTTGAAAATCCATGTGTAAAAAATACATCGAAGTTAAGAAGACATAATTTTGAGGGTTTAATTTAGATTTTTTTTAATATTTATATCTCGATAATGAAATTTAAATGCTTTAAATGAAATTTGTATTTTTTAACATTATTTGTTCAGAAAAAGATTCTTTGGCAATTTTCAAAATTATGCATGTTGAGAACATTTCATAAACATCATCATTTTTAGTATTGTGGCCGCTTCGCATACGCGAATAAAACTTTAATGTAATTAAAATTATTCCATCTTTGTAAGTTAGATATCAAAACAAACAAAAATGACTTATAAAAATCGCGGATATACAATTTCTATGATAAGTAAGATTAAATAAGATTTCTCCCTTACCATAGACAGAAGCAAAGATGACAGATGTCAATATACGATTTCGCTAAAATATTTTTTTTTTCTTACTCATAATAAAGTCAACGGATACTTCATTTCAAATAGAATATATATTTTCGTTGTGTTATTGAATATATAAAAGAGAAAATATTTGAGTAATCTTAACCTATGGTTAGACGCTACTTCGGCGAATATTTGTTTATACTGGCAAATGACAATATGTACTTACATCCAAGACGTCCAGAAAATCGTAGAAATAGACAGGGAAACGTAACATTGGTATGAATAGGAGTCTTATATTCCTCATTCGTGAATTCTTCGTCTGAGGGAACAAATCATGGTTGACCTTGTAATCTTGAAGCAACGTAAATAATTGTACTCCACAGCACTTGATATGCTTCAAATCCCGTCCCTCGGGTGCCCATTGCTCGGGTTTACAAAGCGAATTACTCCAGACCTACAGATACCAATCACATAAGTGAACAGATCTAATTTCATCTTGTATTCGTATAATTTCCCAGAATTGTCTATTTCTAACAATGCTTTATCGGTTTGAAAATAATACTATTGTATATTTAGTCGAGAACCAGATTAAATATTATTTTTAAATTGTGTAGCGTCCGTAGTCTTAATTCGTGATAGGAATTTTCCGAAAAAATCTTATTTACTCACAATGAAACGCAAAAATACGTCAGAAGCACTCCATTTCCCGAAATCATAAGTGGAGTCCTCAGTGGTCCAGAAATTCCTCTCCGACTTGTCACTCTCTCTTGGAGGCTACGAAGGTCGAAGGAGGGGTAGGGGTGTTTCTCCCGACTCCTGTTACAATTGACGGTACTCAAAAAAACTTGTAATATTTCAATGGCTTATTTCGGAGTTTATTTTAAAAAATATTCTAGAACGAGGGAATATTTCTAAATTAGCTATAATTTTCTGCTACAATAGTGACTTTAAATTATGTAACACCATTCGTGGTCACGGCCAATGTCTCCGCAAAATCTATTTTTGAATGTTGAAATTATAACAAAAGTTTTTTAAAAGTGGTCAAAAATGCGTAATTTTCCGCTCTGGCCCCCAGCGACAGATTGTATTGCGGTTTCTGTCTTGACTAAACAAAAGTTCGAAAAATAACATAAAAATTGAGTGTTTACACGTCGGTGATTAAGTCAATTTGGTAATGCATGACATAGATATTTGTATCATACCATAGTTTACCTGCATAATTTGTTTTTTGCTTTTCATACAGTGATATCCGAGGGGAATAAAGAGACTGACTGGCCGAGCCCCCAGTGATCCTTCATTCTTCGGCACAGCTGTACACACGATCTGTGGTGTGAAATTTTATTTTCGCTTTATATATGAATCTTCGAAGGTTACAGGTAAACCTATATATAGAATAAATGTGACGAGTTTCGGATGCTAATAATAGATGAATACCAAAAGAATTGAGGTTTTTGAGACTATGCGCCATCCCAGCCTATATGAGAGTATTGCGTGAAATGTAGTAAATGATCGAGATAAAACACTACTTACAGCTGGCACTGAGTTTACTAATACAAGTAACAACGGAAAAATGGTGCGTTGAACCATTTCGGAGGGCGTCCGCCACACCTCGAACATTCCACCATAAAAAAAAATTAGGGAAATCTGTAGAGTTTTAGAAATATTTTGTCTCCTTCTCTTACTGATTTTTTTGTAACTTTACCTGTACTGGTTTACTACGGTCGTGTAATTAGGCGATCATTGTAGTGAAGGTATAATATATATAAATATAACAAAATCTCAATACACATTACTGCTCTGGTTTCAATGGAATCAGATGCTTTTAAGAAAGGCCATACATAGTTGTCGGTCAACTGGTCAGTCGGTACCTCATTATAATGTAATAGACAATAATTGACAAAACAAATTCATCACTGGGTGAAATACATTTAAAATATTACGTGAATAACGATATTATCTGAGAATTTGTCTATACGGGGCATCTACCTAGAAATAAACTAATACATGGTGCATCATGTACAAACTATATTATGTGACACATTTAACGGCTATAAAAGATCACTTTCAAGTTGTATTCGAGAGCAAATTTTCACATAATACCATATCTAAAATGTTCTTAGGTATGGTATAATGGCCTATTCATGTTCGAGTCCATCCCGAAATAATAATAAATAACCTTCACGCATCTCTCTACTTTCTCTTTTTTTCTCTCCCTCACTCGGTTACAAATGCAAAATATTAAAAAATGTCAATGAGTTTAATCCATTCATTTTTAATTTATTTAATTAATTTAAATAATACAGTTTTAATTAGTACATTAATTATCTTACAAGAGTTTTTAATATTATAATATTTTTAACACACATTAGTCAGTCGTATATATAATTAAAATCAGAAATTAAATAGTTCATTTTTCGCAAAGTCGATGATGATCGCATTAATATATACTCTATAATACATAACAAGAGATTAAAATATATATATATTTATATTAGGGATTCTGTATTCTCGACTTTATTCAATTTCCGGGACTCAACATTATCAAGTTCCTGGAATTCTCGGGAATAGAGACCGTGAAATAAATTTTAATAAATATTCATATATATGATGAACGGTAACTATTATGGACTGTCTAAAAAATATATGTTTATATTAATTTCATAAACAAATAAAAACTGTTTGATGACTTATACTTTTGTTCAACCCTGATGAAGGTTCATGCTTAAGTCGAAACTAGTCGGTTTAAAACAAAATAATAGTTTTCATTTAAATTTTAATTATGTCTAACTGCAATGTTTCTGTTTCGTGTGAAAGTTAAAATATATCCTATTTCATAATGCGGTACTAGTTCTTTTTAAATTTATTTAAATTTTCGTATAATATATTGAATACAAAAACACATTTATCTATAAAAATTACAAAATACAAACAATCAAAAAATATAAAGCATACAAAATTGAACAATTAATTAAGAAACATATCGGAAGACAATAACGTTTGTATTTGGCCAAAGTCAACTGTAGTCCTATAATAAAGTTATTCAAAAAATTTTAATCGCATACAAATTTTGTTTCAAAATATGACGTGAATTTATCCTTAAGATAAAATATCACATTTTACAATGAAACATAATCCCTTTAGGTACATCAAAATTTTTCATTAGAAAAAAATGTCTTTTGACTAATCTCTCTTTAGAAACTTATGGAAACTGACTATACTATACTTACACGTGCAGCGTTCGTCGCTGGGTCACTACCTGTTGTATGTCAATGGACAATAGGATGAATTCAACTTGTTTAAAATGAATAATATCAAGAAAAATAAAATGTCTCGGATTAATTTTTTTTGTATCCCGGGACAGCAAAAAAACATGGAATTCCCGGGTTGTCACCACACAGAATCCCTAATATATCTATCTGTTAAGAGAGTGTCTATGATCATTATTTGCTCTCAATTTTCAAGTGTAGGGTGAAGGAACCACTTCTGAACAAACAGTGCAGAGTTGCTTCACGACAATTGTTAGAACCGCGATAACTATTTACCGCAAAAATGCCAAAAAGAATTCTTGGATTATAATCTGCCTGAATTTTATTCTACAGGCATACATAAGCTTCTGTTCGATGGAAAAAATGCTTTGTATCAAAGGATAGAATGAAGAATAAACAAATAGAGAGCTCGTGTAGGTTTGTTTGTAGGATATTGGATAATGTCAAGAAAGGGTCTCTGAAATTGTTTGGTTATGTGGAACTTATTAACGAAGGGAGTATGTTAAACCTGGAATGGTCAAATAAACCAGATATTGGAGAACGAAAAATTTCTATAACCAAAGATATTGCATAAGAAGATGTACGAATGTCGACAAGACGAGTGGTATGGTAGGACAGAAGAGTGTGGCGTTCTATCCTATCTTCCTACCTCTTTGGGAAAACGGCGCGATGGTATGTTAGTCGCTTTAAATAATAAAGTTTAAATACTTCAATGTTATGTTTGATTAAATTTGATGGTTAAAACCAAATATATGTGGCGAAGAATTTTTCCCGGCGAATTATTGTGGAAGAGAAGTTTTTCCGGATGAATAATTGTAGCAGGGAAGTAATATATTTGCTGGTGAAGAATTGTGTCAGGGAAGTATCTCTAGGCTTTAAACATAATGAATGCATTGTTATGTCGATAAGTATCTCTGTCAGTGAGCTTGAGCTTAAGCTAGAGGGATGACTGGTTCTACATCTATTGGTGTACTATATCCCATTTTACAAGTGTAATGCAATTACTATACATTGATCATGCATCATACATATCATGTTGAAAGTTAACCACAAACAGGTACAATGACTGTAGAATACAATACTAAAATATGCCAAGATAAATACTTTCTTTTTAAATTAAAGACACCTTTGTACCCGAGAAATAGATTTAATTAATGTAAAAACATCCTCAGCTTTGACGATTTTAAGAATCGAAAGAATTCAAACATTGCAAGTCATTTTTAAGATCTGAATATATTTTAACCCGTTTTCTTGTAGACATGGTAGGATTCTTCAATGGCCTTAGAGCTTATATTCTCGCACACTACTCTTGATTTTAGCCATCTTCAAAACTCTTCTCTAGGTTGTCAATTGTAATCAACACTCGAGTTTATACTTAGTATTTGCATAATTTGATAGCACACGATAAACAAAAATGTAAATGATATAAATTTTAGCTATAAACAGCTGATATAAACAGCTAGAACCGACGATATTAGTGACGTTACATATTGCGCTCTGTTAGCTTAAAGTTAGTGTCCGAGGTCATAAAAATTAGAGTAAGCAGACAAACTAGTTTAGCAGTCGGTGCCAAGAATATTTTCACATGAAAAATATTATTTCATTCAGAGACATGCTGAAACTAAAATATATCATTACAAACTCTATGAAATGAGGTAATTATATTAAGGTAACGACCTCCGAAATGTTGGATGCGCCCTCTTTAGAGGTGGCGAAACACTGTTCAACTGTGCAACTGAAGGTCGCCACGAACTGTAATATAAACCGAGAATTTTTTATCATTTGAAATATGATTTTCAAACACAACAATCAAGTGTCATATATGCTATTAAAAAAAGTACGAGATCTGACAACTGAGTTCAAAATAGTTTTCTCCTAAAGGCGATGCACTCGTTTCAACATTTATTTTCATTGCAGTATTCAAAGTTATTTTCTGCGAGGCTGTTTAGAGCGCGTGTCGTAATTCGTTCCACCTCCGCTCGCGATCCCCCTTGATGATCTTTAACATCATTCTTGATGTTGGAAAATGAAAAAGTCCCGATGCAACAGTTAGCAGTTAACAATACAGGCCAAAACACGTCAGAAACGTGCACTCATAACCGTTTTAGTACCTCGAAATTGAATGTTGCATTAACAGCACTTCCTTCGGAACAAATTCTCGATGCGCAATATTCCTCCCATCGAAAGAAATGATCATAAAACTCTAGATAAACATAATTGTCAATCCTCGTTAATATCAAACAATATAATAATACAATGTATGAAATGTACAGGCCATTTATAATAGTATTCTATGATGAAAATTTAAATTTAAAATATCTCTCCTACGATTAGATAATTACGAGCAGTTATTTCACCACAAATTTGTCAAATATACTCGTTTCAAAGACATCTGTCGATCAGACAGCGATATATTATTTCACGAACGACATTCTTCAACACCGATGATAAAGTTTATCACAAATCACAAGATTTAGCAACACATTTATTTTATAAATAGCGCCATTAATACGTGCCGCTCAACATCATCCTTCTCAAGATGCACAACAAAATAATGCGTCATGTGACATTTCTCATGTTTGTCTTAATAACTCTTTAATATATATTTTGGTCAACGGTAGGCAGTAGACTTTTCATTGAATAATTTCTTCAGAAAAATGATTATGTTGTGTGGAATCAACGAAGAATTTATAATACAGATCAGTAAATGACGCATTTATACAACGATAAAAGTATTTACTCACCGAATATTAAATCTTTGTGCAATTGTAATTAATATATATTCTATTGTCAGCGTTTAAATTTAGTGGGTGACACCAAAATGAAAATACTGAAACAGGAAGTTTGCGTTAGTTCATGTCTATATATTTGAAGGAATATGATTTTTTGAACTTTTGAAGTTTTACCAAATAAAGAATCGATCACATCAATATATATTGACAGTATATGGAGATATTTTTACATGTACTTACCAGTAATAAGTATTTAGATATGAAAAATTTTTATTGAATTTCTTCGTTTATTCGTCATAATCTCAAAATTGCATTAACAAATTGTTCACTGTATTCTTTTACATCCGATATTATGTCGATTTAGAAACGGTACGTATTAATGGCGCGTGTACAGTCTCGCCCGCTGGAGGGAAAATTAAAGACCACACAATATTAAAATCGACACAAATACAAACTAACATAGGCTTTACAATTATACGTGTGGTGCTAAGTCACAATAGCGCAGGCAGGCTGCACGGCGTCTATCAGTAGCTACCATAAGGATCTGTACGGAAGTTAGACATTTGCAAAAGGCATTGCAAATGTTGATATGTGCACAGCAAACTATAGGCTCGTCTTTGATTAATCGATTTTAAAATATATGCCGTAACAAAGATCGAAGCCTTGAAATAATTAATGTAAAATATATGATTATGTACGAAGTTATTGAATTGAAATCAGTTTTAATATATTAAAAATTGTTGGCTGATACCACCAAACATTTTGCAGGTCTTTAATTTAAGACCGAATATTTTTTTAAGAAATCTATTCTTTATAAATAAATGTTCCTTTGTATTTTTGACAGATAAATTTATATATATATATATATATCATCGTTTGTTTGTACACAAATTTAACCACAACAATTGTCATCTGTACTGACTATAAACTATATATCAATACTGACATGAAAGATAAATAATTTTGTATGTTTTCAGAACGATTATATCAAAAATATCCTTTCCAGAAATCAATCAAATTTTCGAATCACTTATTGGAAAAGGATCATCAATCTGGTGCTAAAACAAAAATTAGGTACTGAGAACTAATTAACTTGGCTTTTTGGTTCATCTCCTCATTGAGCTCATTAAATCAGTCATTTTCGCATGGAAGCGGGAAGCAGGCATACCGAGAACATAATTATATAACGTGGGAATAAAATTAATAAAAATACTAATACATTATGTAAAATTTCTTAATTACACGTAATATTATTTTGTAGACCGCTCTGAAATCGATTAATGTTCCCAAATTGTAGTTTATCATATTATAAGTTTGAAATGTTATCAGGACCGGCATGAAGAAAACGAATAGTCCACGTCGGTCACGAACTGAAGCGAGACGTGCCGTCTTCAGTTGTTCCAGACTGAATGACTGCTCGCAGACAGACATTTTCAGAAAAATTATTCCATCCATTTGTGATTGTCCACTTTATATTGCGCCGGCAATGCTGTACTCCACAGCCATAAAAATCTTGACACCGAATTATTATATCGCTCTTGGCGCATCATCAAGTTTGGCTTACGTCATTGTGTGAATTTCAACAATATTTAGTAATAAATAATAACAATTTTAAAAATATTAGAATGGAAGTTGTCATCTTCGTCTTCCACCAGCGGCTCTCTGGTTCGATTTGGCACCCGGTCCGGAGCCGGCCCCCTCACAGCAGGCAGCAGAAGCGCGCCCCGCAGCAGAGCAGGGGTCCGGCGGTCCCCTCGCCGCCCGGGGGCAGCACCAGCTCCAGGTCGTCACCCTCGTCCTCCTCGTCCGTGATGGACAGCTCCTCCACCGACAGAGAGTCCGAGGGCTCCTGCGCCCCCTCGGGCCCCGAGCCGCCGGTCCCGCCGGCCGGCACGCCGCCACCCCTCTCGCCGCACGGGGAGCGGCGGGGAGGGGGGAAGAAGCTGACCACCTCCTCCTCGCTGAAACGACAAAAGTGTTTTTGATGCATGATTTTGTTTCATTACCAGGGTAGTTTTCAGCAGCTTACGGTCTTAGTATTTCAGTATGAGCGTACAAATTACAATTTTTTTTAATATTTAATAATATACGTACTGCCTCCGTCTTAAAATATACACATAGATGATAAAGTATAAAAAATGGTATGACCTTAAAATATGGTACACCATGAACACCCCTCAAAATCATTTCCACAATTATTCTAAAAAGGACAAGTTGAAGAATAAAACGTAGTATTTTTCTTTTCAGCTTGGAGTCAACTGTAATTATAGGAAGCGCATTATTTAAAATAATTATTATTTTTTATACTAAACTGTTTATTATTTATTATTTTAAATAATTATTATTGTTTATACTAAACTATTATTGGTGAGATAGAATAGATTATGATATTCCATTTTGGAAAAAGCCGTAAATATAGTTCCTGAAAGATTTAGTTTCAGAAAATGTCGCCGGATGGTGTCACGAATGCTTGTAAATTATGTAAGCAGGTGGAAAACTGTACATTTCATAGATGTCACTAATGTACTTGGAACAACAACGTTCACAAAATTGTCAATCCCCAAGAATATAGTCTTTAAAATTCAATTGTTAATATATATTAGGAAGAACACATATTTTTTTTATAAATTCATAACTTAGGATCTATAGACATACATAATTTATTTTACATGCTGATTTAGAAGCAGATATATAACTAGTTAATGTAATACATGCCATTTTTTACATATGCTTTGTATAAATACATGTTACTATCGCATATAAATAGAAGTCTTCTGGCTAAAACAATATTTTAGTATGTAATATTTTTTTAAAATCTTCATACATCGGGGCGAATCAACTATTAATTTCCTTGAAAATGTGAATTAGGTGGATGCGACCTTATAATTCTAGAAAAACATTTTTCAAATGGAAAACAAAAGACTTGAATAATTAGTATTAGAATTTCATAACATCGTAACAATTTAGTATTATTAAGATCTTTAGATATTTATCGTGAACTAAAATTTGTATTTTTTCCTTTTAATAATCATTTTTTCATCTACAGAATTGTTTTCAAATAAGACTACAAATTAATTCAAGATGGCCAACAAAAGTTCAAGAATTATTTCCAAGGGTCAAAGGTTCGATAAATAATGGGATATTTAGCTAAGGGTGAATAGGGTCCCACCTTTCGTCCGTATCCCAGGCCACCAGGGGCTGGTTCTCCCTAGCCCCGGGGACCGGAAGTCGCTGGAGCGGAAGTAGACTTCCGGAGCACTTCTTGCTTTCCTGAAAAATTCAAATATTTCACCTTATTTCATAAAGTAATTCAAATGAGTTTTCTTCTAATCTCGAGTGATTCACACCATAGATATTGTGTTAGATTAGACTTTATATGTACTTTCACTGAAATACATAAATATTATAAAAGCTTTTTATATTCACGTTTATTGTACAACAACATTACAATTAAGTAATTTTATATTCACGTATATTGTGCAACAACATTACAATTAAGTAATTTTATATTCACGTATATTGTACAACAACATTACAATTGAGTAATTTTGAATTCACGTATATTGTACAACAACATTACAATTGAGTAATTTTGTATTCACGTATATTGTACAACAACATTACAATTAAGTAATTTTGTATTCACGTATATTGTACAACAACATTACAATTAAGTAATTTTATATTCACGTATATTGTGCAACAACATTACAATTAAGTAATTTTATATTTATGTATATTGTACAACAATATTACAATTAAGTAATTTTATATTTATGTATATTGTACAACAACATTACAATTGAGTAATTTTGTATTCACGTATATTGTACAACAACATTACAATTGAGTAATTTTGAATTCACGTATATTGTACAACAACATTACAATTAAGTAATTTTGAATTCACGTATATTGTACAACAACATTACAATTAAGTAATTTTGTATTCACGTATATTGTACAACAACATTACAATTAAGTAATTTTATATTTACTTATATTGTACATTAATATTACAATTAAGTAATTTTATATCAATTTTATATATAAGTAATTCAATATCTACATATATATAAAGATAGTAATTAAAAGTATGTATTCTTTTCAAGTTTTTCGTGCATCATCGATTTGGGTTTTTATTGGGGAGAGGCTGATTTTGTTTTCATATTAAAATATTATTGATATTTGTAGTGTTAACTTTGTGGTTAGATATAATTTAAAATTCTATTTATATTTAGCTTTGTTTAAACCACTGTGTTATTGTTTCCTCAATTTGATTCCGGTATTTAATATAGTCCTTATTTCAATGTCACCCTGTTATTCACCACCCCGCACTTACCAAGACTGTACATGTACCACGTAATGGATGTCGTTTAAATTGTATTGAATAACTCAGTTGTACGCTAGTCCTGACGAAGATACGTCAGTATCAAAACCGATTGAAGTAAAAAATAACACAGTGTTTTAAACAAAGTTAAATAAAAATACATTTTTAAATTTAAATTACAAATTATGTGTAAAGAAAATTCTAGGGCTGTGTTTATCGCGTTGTATTTGCAAATGTTAATATTACGAATCTAAAGTTTTGTAATGCTTGTTCCTTTTTACTAATAATTTGCATTTTGTAATTTTTTAAACAATATCTAGCTTCTAAGTGATAACTAATCACATCGAATATAGGATAAATAAACAAAATTATTTTTCTTGATATCAAAAACTATAATACATCGTTTTAATGCGATGTGTTAGAGAACTGGATCCATAATGAAAAATATTAATTCAATGCATACTTCTAGTTTTCGTGTATGGCTGCGAAACATAAACTCTCAACAGAGGAGAGGTCCAATAACGGAGGAGTCAACAAAGAGTATGTTAGTGAGTATGAAGGTGTATGTTAGTAATTGATATCACTGAATACGCCAAGAAAATGAAATAGTATTCGCTCGGAGGATGGACAATCGTCGAACGAAAGTCATCCAGTGGTACGCAAGAGGAAGCGAGAAGTCAACAGGTCCCCCTACAATGCGTTTGGCTAATAATGTCGATTGAATAACTGTTCAATCTTACGCTGTGAATACTAACAATAACAATGAACAGAGAAAATTTAAAGATATTGGGGTAGGTAGTATCCAACAGTTTATATAGAACGAATAATTGGTTTGCAAACATCTTGACTTATTATAAAAGTAAGTACCCAATGCGATAGAAATGAAAACAAAAAATATCTAGCATCGCTAACAATCTAAAGAAATCTGTTGTACCTGTACCTGGTTTCTATTTCTCGGTCCGAGCTTTCTCTGCATTATTCTGGATGTCGGAACTCCTCCGATTCCTCGTTTGGGGCTCAACTGCTTAAATAAAGTTATAACTAAATTAACTTCTTATCTCATCATCACATCTTATCACAAATAAGGCGTTTTATGTATTCGTATTGAATGGTAAACCATTCACTTGGCTCTCCTGAGGATCGAGTAGAATTTGATCTTAGCAAGCGGCGCTCGATACATTGATGTTCTGTTCACAATCTGACCTATGAGAGTGAGGGTAAATAGCTCTCAATCTCATTATAGAATTTAGATCACTATTTATACGATGCTTAGAGAGTCTCTAGATAAAATATTCAACCTATGGACACGGTTCTTTTAAATCGGCTTACGCTTATATACAATGTAATTATCGATATACGTGCATTACTTTATATTTCTCGAATATATTTTTAAATATTCAGTTTTTCAAGTACCGTATCAAGTAGAGCTCATTTAATGTATTATAATTCAATATAATACTAACATTTGAAAAATGTAAACAGACCTGTATGAAGTTAATAATGACGGATAACCTTTGCATATTTTATTAATCCTAGAATATTCGACGTAATCACGAATAACCTTTACCGACGGTAACATGACAAAAAAAATGTCGTTCGAACAAAATTATTTGCCGGATCAAATCATTTTTTGCGATGGGCGAGTTAAAAAAAGAATTGTTCGACTCCAGCACGCACATCTGCCATAAAAATTAAAACAATTCCTTCCATCATATCAAGTTTGTCATTCGTGCAATACTCTAGTCGCATGTCCCGAAAGTTGATTTAACAATCAATTTTGCAAACAGAATACTATAAAAAGTCAAGGACTTTTTCGTTTTATCATTTTTACAGTGTTTACAGATCTAAAAAGTATCTACACACCGATACGGTAAATTTAAACAATTATATATTTTTTAATTTGATTATCACGGAATCTTACCGAAGCTGAGATATCACAAATTGGTTTACCATCGCCGCTGTCTATTCCGCTATCTTCCATTATGTTCTTCGCTTAACGGTTCATCTTCTTTCTTTTTAAATGCATACTTACACTTTTCTGAAAGTTGAAAAACAATTTAAATATTACATTTTTTATGTAATAACATATAGTTGTTATATTAAACAAAATAGTATTATAATATTTTTAAATCGATACTCATTATTAGCAAAGTATTTCAATAACATTAGCGATGATTAAAAAATGTCTAGATAATATAACAAATAGAATATGTACCATAATAATTAAACTCATATGTTTATGTATTCAATATAAAGTAATAAATTCAATAAAGAGAAATACCGCACGATACACATTTAATAGATATTATTTACATTAACAAACTTATAAAACATATTTTTTATAATTACCATTAGATCAGATAGCGATATTATATATTTTATCTATGTTTTTTAATCCGTCGTTCAATATGAATGCATTTTAAACACGAAACAGCTGTCAGAGAAAGTAACTATCTACACGGAGCTTATATTTCCCGTACGCCATTTTATTTGATTGCTGACAGCGCTCCTGGCGATATTTTCCGGAAGCTCGATCGGTACTTGTAGCTGTCAGTGGGCGCGTTCATCATATAATTAAGCTCTCAGCAATGTAACAAATGCTGAACATTTTATGTTGAGCAATCAATCGAACTTTTCAACTAATTTCTGCCAAAGTCGTATTTGTTTTATCAGAAACGCTAATAATTAAAGCCTTTTACTGATTACATTTAATAATTATTTATTTAGACAGAGATTTTGAGGTGAAGGTGCAGAATGCTCTTTATACAGAATATGGTAGATAACAAATGACAACTCACACCACGCTTAAATCTGAATTGTCTTTCACGAGAGTTATGAGACAACAAGGTGTATAAATGTCTCCATTGTGCAAAAAATTATATCAACAAGAGACTTTCATCCATTTGCCAAAAGTATATTTTCGAATTTCTCGGAAATCTTGCAGGAAGGTGAGCCGCTTCGAAAGATAAAAATTCGGAGAGATTCCCCACCCGTTGGACTGACTATGTAGAAATAGCAATACGCAGACGCAATAGACAAATCCCAAATCTGCGAAATCCGAGAAAAGTGAATAAGTTCAGTCAAGAGAGTGGAAATTCATGAAGATCGTGATCCTCAGCCGTAAAAGACTGACAAATGAAAAGTAGATAATATCGATAGAGAGCCGCAGTCGTGTACCTTGAGTATTACGTATACATATTTTAAAAATTTTAAAAATCTTCAAATACAAATATTGGATTAACTTAGGATATAATTATAAATACAAATCTGAGGCAGATCAAAGAAGAGGCTGACTGACGCTGGACTGGAGCAGGATTAGATAGTCCGGGAACTGGAGAAGAATGAATAGAGATACGAGTCGGTGGAAAGCAGGTGTGAAGGAGGCCAAATCCTACCTTGGATTGTAGTGCCATGGAAGAAGAAGAAGAACAAATCTGAGGCACCGTACATATGTAATGTGTATTAAAAGTTAGATGTTCTCGGCTATAAAATAGTTTTTAATTTATTCAAAAAGCAAACAACTCTTGTGCATTATACGGATTTATATACAGATACTAGAGTAAAAAATAATTCATCAAGTCTCGAGTAATGTAATCAACTATTCACTGTTTTACTGAAATTTTTCTTAACATTCCGTTCAGAAAAATCACAAAATCGGTTTGCATCGCTTTAGTCTGACATGTTGAGATAGTTAAAACCTACCGAACGTCCCCAATTTGTTTGTCAATATTTGCAACGCATTCGCGCTTTGAATTTACTGTATTCTCTTCAATTTGCTTTGTATTAATTCTAAATAAAAACTTTAATCACAAACTTCTAAACACAAAAGCGTCGGTTGTATTTACAGCTGTCATCGCATGCTGCGGCGCTCGAAGCGGCATTTTGCCGAAGCTCGTTGCCAGGCGACGAACGATTTGAATGTCGATAGCTTCACACAGGGGTAATCGGAATTATTATATTTCTCGCTAAATAGTATTTCTTATCAATTTTTGTTTATACAATACAAATGTGATAAGTACTTCAATAACATCGATTGCTTTCAATCTTGTGTAGTAAATAATGCGAGAAAATGGCCAAGACGGGAAAAAGTTTGAAAGTTAGTATAATTCTAGTTTTTTGTGTGTGTAGCAACATTATATGTCTTGATGATATTATATAATGATATTTTATAATGAACACGAAACACTTGATACTAGAGAAATTAATCTAATCCATTTATTGATTTTCTGTATTAGAAATATGCCTTAATCCTTGATCAGAATATTAACAATAGTTGTACATCTGCCAAATTTACGAATTATCTTTGAAATTAAAAATACATCGCCACAGTATAGATTTAATGAGATTTGTAACCATGACTACCTTATTTCACAAAAATTACATATACATTATCTTAAATTAATTATCTGTGCTAACAGATATACTCCCATTACACAGGGAAATTAATTACATTTTTAAGGAGAACACATTCTTATTATGATGTTGCAATTTTACAGAACATAGGTCTGTGATATTTTTAATCCAAATTAAATGTATTAATTATAAAAATATACATATAAAATCAATTTATTGTTGTTACTACCAGGATCTCTTCCTATCCGAGGAAATGCATTAACCGATTACGCTACGCCAACACACTGAGTTGACGTCAAATTTTCAAACTTATATGTTGCGCTTTCAAATTAATACATCTATCGTTCCATCATTATCTCGGTAGCAACAACAATATTTTTTCGATAAATTGATGTTATATGTATATCTTTCTAATTAATACATTTAATTTGTATTAATTACATTTGTATAATTTTAAACGCCGAAAGCTAACTATTTGGAAAAGTGAGATATACAACATTTTTTATCTAACGATCCTTAGGCATGCTAATTTTCAAGTTAGTAGTTTTGTCAAACACGAAATAGTAATTCTTTAAAACTTTGGTTACTAATGTACAAAGAAAAAAAAGTGAGCTTTTATTACCTATGCATGCAAAGTTTGACATAATATATACAATAAATTTCCATGCGAATTATAGTGTTGCGAATGTTTTATTTACGCTTGGAGGAGAACTTAGAACTATCGAAGATAAACGTGTTATTTTTTAATCATTTATGTGATTGGTATTTGATTAAAACGGTGATCAGTAACTTGCGACTTAAATCTTAGAGTTTTATTCCCCAAGTAATTGTTCGCCGAATTACGAATACATTTAGTTCTAATACCAACACAAGTATATCGCGAACTATTGTACATTAATACCAACTAGCGGTCCATGAAAAATATATTTATAAAAAGTGATCACATAAGCCAGCCGAAAACAGGTCGTAAGCCCTGTAATTACCCATACTTTCACATATTTCTATTACACATAATAAAAAATAGCTTCGTCTCTATGAGTTATCAATTATTTTTTTAGCGTGCAAATATATTTAGAATCATATTTTATAATAATAATGTTACGCACCTTGTCTTGTAGTCTCACCGCCAGACTTTTTGCATATTGGCAGCACTTGACGGTTATTTTGAAAATAATAAATAAAGCGATTTAAATTTTTACTAAATGTACAATCGTTCTGTGTAGCATAATACAATAACATATGATTATTTATCTGTACGATTTAACCTACGTATTCTGAGGATCTCATTTTTAGTCGGATGCCTTAACCGCTTTGCCACAGTTGGTGAGCTTAATTGACTTCTTCTTATTGTGCCTTATTCGTTCGACGGACTTGGTTATCATGTTAACTGTCATCACTGTGGCCCGGAAAAGCTCTACAGTAGGCTGATCAAACCATTGCCTCAGATTCTTCATCCATGGTGTTCTCCTTCTTCCAAGGTCCCGACATTCACCAATCGTACCCATCATTAAAAGGTACAAGATCTCATTTTGATCACCTGTGACATTGAATATTCCGAATTTATATTGTTTTAAAAACTTTTTTTTTATACATCCGAACAAACTATATCCATTCAGGTTATTTTGAGTATTCTTCTATAGATCCACATCTCGTATGCTGTTTATTATAAGATAATTTTTCTGTTATAACGAAAGCTTTATATTTAACATTATTATTAAAAATGAAATAAAGTGTAAATATTGGCTAAAACAACGCTTCTATTTAACAGATGTCTTACTTAATTCGGTAGATTAAACCCGGAGCTATATATTTCCCAAGACACTTTACTTATTTTATGTTGGGCTGACAACGACCGCAATTTTAGTTTAAGTACCTTTGGAGTGATTTTATGAACCTATCTAGTCTCTTCATGAATAATTCACAGATTATTTTTCCTTTGATATAACTTCATTTGCAAGTTCGTATCGCTGGATAAATTCATATTTCAAACACTATTGTAAAAAATTATTTTTTGAAAAGGCACCCAAAGGGAATATTACGTCAATAGTGCTTTGGAGAACGCCATGAAAATTATTTTCAATTGACGATAAACTTGTTTATGAGATTAAATATTTTGTAACATTTTCGATATACCGCAGTCTTTCCATATTTGTCAAGTTTAGACATAGAACTTTTCGTCAAACCTACGCGTCGTTTGATTTCTGACTCGCAGCTACCGTCGTCAATTAATTATCATGAACCCGAGACAATTGACAATTTCAAGAACTGGAATGGTATCTGTTCGTGAAAGATAATTTTGTCGATCAATGATCATTCGATCAAAGCGATCAAAGTTGTATGTTTGTAAGTTTTCTTGTATTGTATTGTATTTTCGAATGCATTACTCGTGATGTACTCTTCATATATAAGTATTTAGTATCGAGTTACTTTGTCCTTTACAAAGCCGGCCTGTTCTTGGGATATCTGCCGGCTTATGTAGTGCTTCAGTCATTTACTGAAAATCTGCATAAGTATTTTGCTTACACGGGATGTGAGTGCAATAGTTCTATAATTTCCAGACTTTCCAGAAGATTCTTTCATGTTATGTAATGGGTGTTAATGTAAATGCCTTCGATAGCTGGTTCCCAGGTTTCTGATTGACAATAAGGACACGTATGATATATGAATTGCACTAATCTTTTTATTGTATTTGATATCTTTCTGGTCCGATATTGTTGTTCTTTTAGCTAGGTATTTATTTGGACCTCTGGACTAGTCGAAGCACGGAATGTAATTGGACCGCCTGTCATTTACCGTCTTTTTGGTTCTCCAAAAAAAGGCGGCAATACTCACATCAGGAAACCCAGTGGTCCCAATCGAATCGAAGTATCAAGGCGGGTAAACGATAGGATAATAGTTGGTTCATCGGATTTCCTAACACTGTTTAGATATTACCTTTTAACTTGATGGCTTTATCGTCCAGTTCTTTCAGCAATTCTACAATTATATAATCACTTCCTTGAGAAGTCCTTTCTAGAGTTATTAATAGCATTTTGAACGTCATTAATCATTATGTTCCAATCCTATTACTGGTGGAGCTTCTTTATCCGCGTACAGTTCTCCTCCCATTTCTTCATGACTTTGTCAATCCCTGTTATGCGATCTCTCTACAAAAACAATGGTCTGTTCTACCAACTTAATACGGTGATTTCTGACCTTATCTCTATACCAAAATTTCAACACGTGAACGCGGTACTGAGATTTATCTCAACTAAATCACTCATAACGTCTTACTCCATGAATAAAAGCCGCAAGGTAATCCACGCACATTTTGACAATGACTTTTAATAACTTATCATACTAATTAAGCAATTTCATCCGCATATTATAATAAAACATTTGAATTCGAACCTTAAATCCAGATCGATAGATCTAAACGAACGAATTACGAAATCTCCGGGTCGCGTCTCGCGGAATGGAATACGACAATTTCGGTCGTAAATCGGAATCACCGCAAGGTAGTGAAGAAAAGTAGTGAAACCTTAGTTCTGGATGAGATCGGTGAGGGGATAAGGGTTCTAGTCTAAGGACCAGTGATTTCGGGGAACCGGAATTCGGAAGGACTGCTCGCTTTACCTTGTATATGATGCCTCCGTCACCCCTGCAGTCACTGCCGAGATCACACAAATGGTACGCTGATGAGCAGATCTCCGCTTCTAATTGAAGACAGCGATATCACAATTTCAACAACAAACAATACGTGATCAAAATACAATATAACAAAATACAGTGCTGGTGCACTAGAACTGACAAGTCCACACCGCGAATACTATCGCGATGTCGAGATCGAACAAATGTCGGTAAGTTGACGTCTGGTTACAATTCACACTGACAAGACGAGCATGATAAAATGTATGGATGGGAATTTGGACGCGGAATTGTGTCAATAACAACGATTGCGGCTGATTTGACAAAAGCATGTTTACTAATTCGGAACAATATTCACACTATCGTTAATTGCTTGTTGCTGTTTCCTCAATACACACTCCAGCATTATATTAAAGACAAGCGGACAAATTGAAACTCCCTGTCTAAAGCTAGTACTAATTAAGAAAGGTTTTGTTTCTATGCTGGCTATTAGTCATCATTAAAGGCGAAGTTAGCCAAGCACCGAGTTTTTGGAATCCCCAATTCAACCAGTGCCAGTTGTGAACTCTTAATTGAGTCACGGGTCTTCTGAAAGTTAACAAAAACAGTGTTCAGCACGCGGACTGCCATTATTTCCATTCTTTGTCTGAGAACGAATATCCGGTCTGATGGTCCGTGTCCACGGAAGAGATTTCTCTCGAAGATTCAACTCGAGATGAGATAAAAGACAGTATAGGATTCAGCGTGAAGCGATTTACGAATCATCATCCCATGCGTGTGGCGCGCAGATTAGAATGACGCATTCAGTATGCGCGAATGTCAGAAATCATAATCTCATTGAGAGAACATCGTGGAAGGGAAAATCTATATGAATCAATATATGTCAAGATATAATATCGTAAATTCTTCTAATAACTTGGATATTTTCAATGATAAATTGCTTCCCTTTAATATTAAAAACTTTGCACTACCAGATAAACTAAATGCTGAAGGATGGTCCTGGTAGAAGCCTCAATAATCGGCGAGCTTGTATGAGAAAATGTATGAATGTGGATGAGGCGCGAATTGTGTTTCAGGACAGAAGAGTGTGGCGCTCTATCCTCTCTGCCTACCCCCGCGGCGAAACGGCGTGATGGTATGTAAATAATTAATATTAAATTTAACTACGCCAACTTTTTAATAACTATTTACATAAATTATATATACATGCGTGTATGCATGCAAATATATTTATGTATTGTGTGGGATTTTTACAAAATCACGTTAAGCTTTAAGTCTAGATACTTGTGAATAAATATTTGTGAAATGGACTCTTTACTTTTGATTCAGACCCTAAATCACGTAAATCCGGCTGCTCGGTGACCTTTAATTTTTTGTTTTCAACATTTATATAATAATTTAAAATAAATAAAATACTTCAATTAATAAAATAAAATCACATAACCACGATTTTTTTTATATATTTATATCTCAGACATATTTGAGATGACATATTTAGAAAATGTAGGTTTTTTTCGAATTTTTTCTATAGAATTGAGTGGCCTGATTTCAAAAATTTAAAAAAATTATCTACGATATTTTATTAATTAATTATGATTAGTGTTGCAACAGAATTGTTACATAGAATAATTATAATCGTGCTAAAATGTATATAAACTCACAGAATTACAATGAATAATGTTGTTTCTTTTTATCTCACGTAAATAAAATATACAGTTGTCTTTTACTACAGATTAACATTAATATAAATGCAAGTTGTTGAGTTAAATTATTCAATTGTGAATGCCCTTACAAGGCGGAACACGTCTCAAGTAAATTAAATTAATAGAATCAAAAGACAAGCGGTTTTTTTCCGTATAAGTACGAGTATGTGATTATAAAGTTCTACACACTTACCACGGAAATACTTAAAATCCAGTAATCATGACTTGAAGAGTTATCATTTTCAATTGGTGCAAGAATTAAAGCCTGAAAATTCTGAAATTTCGCTACATGTAATTGACAGAATCAATTTTCAAGATGCATATTCAATTGACGAGAATTCTATCATACGAGTACTGGTTTACTTTCAGTACATCCAAACTAATTTCCCGGCAATAATAAAATACACAGTTTACCCAAGAAATGCTGTGTTCATATTTCGTATACGGGTCGAAGTTTCATTTTAGATATGAATTGTCTTCTTACCAGATATGATCAACTCGATTCAAGGTTGTAACGAAAAAACACTTTAATTGGTTTCCCATGCTAATGCCGTTCCGCTATTCTACCTGTAGATATTTCTGCACGCAAACTAAATACATTAAACGGTATTTTCAGATTTACAATCCGGCAGGCAATTTGAACCGGGACACGAAATGTAAATATAAGTTTTGAAAAAAAATTATAAATTTGAAGAATGAAGAAAGTGATTAAATAATGTTTGTATTTCCTGAACCTACGCCTAAAATTAAACTGATTTTACGTCTAGAAGTTCACTCCAGCGCTAGTACTAGATGACACTTCAGAAATCTTGATGTAACTTTTGCACGACGGTACAAAACTGTAGATTAACTCCGAAACTACAAATTCGACTGGAATGATCATTCTAACCGGTATATTGTTCAGTACCCATGGGGCGGGGCTCGATGCGCAGCGACCATTTCGACGTCCGCGGAAATTTCAAATCAATACAGCTCGAAGCTCTACGCTACGATGCTAGTTTTGATCTAAAATGATTTTTTTTATGTGCCATATGTTTCAGATTATGTTTTACCAATTCGAAAAAATATTAATAAATATTTCAACATAAATGTGACATAATACTAATCAATACACTACTGATAAATTATTAGGACGTAAAAATAGCTTTTTTTTTTAATGAATATAAGTATTAATATATATAAATCAATATATTAAATTCTAAAACAAAAAATTAGATACAGAGTACTTGCCTAGCTTGTAAATACTCGGCATCTCTAAAATATTTTGGATTTCAAAACATCTTTGAAAGCGCCTCGTGTCGATCCTTGTACCGGTAAAGGTAAAAATAAAACGAGATAATAGCGAAGGTTTATATAAATTCAGTAGAACCTCGATATAACGAACTAATGCGGGTGAGGGGGTATCCGTTAAAACCAAAAGTTCGTTGTATGTTTTGTTAATGCGTTTTTTTTATTTAAAAAATAAATATATATATATATAAGACCAGTGATGTTTCTATAAATGGATTAATATTAATATGTGATTTTTTTAAAAACTGATGAGGGATGTACGAAAAATAAATTTCATAGTAAAAAGTTTTCTGCTATTTAAATATAAATGAATAACCACTACTTTAATTATGTGTAAGCATAAGGTTAATAAAATATCTAAACACAATCAGAATCCTATTTATTCTTCTTCGTATGATATAACCAAACACATCCGTTGTGGAGTTATATCTACGTTAATGTTCGCTCGCTTTCGGTAATCCTACTTTAAAAAACCTACGAAGTTTTGTTTGAACTTTTAAATTCTGCAGTTTTTTTTTAACTCTCAACTCTCTAAAATTACGAAAATGGGTATGAAAATTTTGTCCGGCATATCTGAAGTCCATTATACCGAGATTGTACTTGAGGTGATTTGTACTTTTTTTCATATTCCATACATATACGTCACCCCTTACATACTAGCTGCAGTACACAATCTTCATTATCTTGGCTTTATTAAAAGTATTATCAAATTCAATTTTAAACGTAATACATACGCGTAACAGATTTCTAATAAGATATAGATAATATTACATGTTAACAAATATATATATTTGTTAACATGTAATATATATGTATATATATACATATACCAAGTGGTGCCGAACAAATTCCCGATAAACCAATTCCCAAACAAGGCATTCTTCATTTCCCGAATCTTCATCTTCCCGAAAAAACTTAATATATGTACATAATATATGTTACATAGATATAGTTTTATATACATAGAGTAAAAAATATGTATACATACCTTTGGGTAACGTAAAATATCGGCAATATGAAGATAAGCGATTGGTTATATTACGTCGGGGTCACCACTTTGGAGATGTATATATGTTGTCGGTATGGGGAGAAAAATTTTATTGTCGATACCATCATTATATTATATTTGGCGATTATGAATGAATGTATATGTTCCCGTTAATGTCTTTGGCAGCTATTGTTTCCTATTGATAGTATGGTCATGTATACTGAATGAACGCTACCGCTAACCTAGATTGGCAGTGGCTGTTTCTCTAGCATCGTGGCTGGTCCGATGTTATTGTTCTTCTTAATTCTCGGTAGTTTTCCGATCATTGAGCTCCTTTGGCAGCTATTGTTTCCTATTGATAGTATGGTCATGTATACTGAATGAACGCTACCGCTAACCTAGATTGGCAGTGGCTGTTTCTCTAGCATCGTGGCTGGTCCGATGTTATTGTTCTTCTTAATTCTCGGTAGTTTTCCGATCATTGAGCTCCTTTGACCGCTATTCCTCAATTTCCAAAAAGCGGCAATATTCACAACATAAAATGACCAATACCAACCGACAAGAAGTCCCAGGAGTGCCAGTCAAAAAAACAAAAGGTGCGTAAGCAGTATGTGTATGCCGTTAAAGAATTTCGATATAAATCCGAATCACAAGGGTTTTAAGGTTATGTTGTAAATAATGTGATTAGTTTGAGAGTATTATATGCCCCAATATTTCATCACGTTTGATGTCACAGAGTATATAACGTATATGTGAGTGATAGACGGCAGGTTGCGAAAACAGTTTCTTACTGTTTGTACCGCATTTATTGAAGACAAACGTAGAAATTTAACCCTACAAATAAATGACTGCGTGAATTGTTATCGGAGGTCTTCCGATGGTATTATTACACGCCGTCGGTACTGAGTGCCTTTACGGCTGATGAGAATTGCGTTTCGCGGTACTTGCTAGGTACGTTCAGCCTCGCCAGGCGGTAATGATGAGAGTGGATGCGTTAGCCTTTCTCATACCTGTATGTATGCTTTCAGATAGTTAACACAAATCTCTGCTAAGTTACAATTATACACACAAGTTAACACTTTCCACGCGACCCGTAATCAATCTGTAGAATAGTAACGGACCAATTTTATGGACAAAGTTTAAAATGTAACTCTCAAATGTAGTTAACTTTCTACACATAAATAGTTAGATTTACGAATATAACATCGATAATAATTATCGTTTTCAACGTATTGTTATTTCGATTATTTCTTCCGTTCGTGCGCCGCGCGGCCAACTTTTCATACAAACTTATAAAAGCTAAAATGTTGGATATACATAATTCCATTTATTCCGCTAAACACACTTCTAATTTTCTCGATTCATTATTTACCATTTAAACTTCGGTCACACGCAAAAATACAATGTGGCCTTTCCTTAACTTTGTAGTTCAACACGAGCGCCGGGGAACATTATCGGTAGTAAAAGGTGTATCAGATTTCATAAAATATTAATGCGATGGAAAAATGTTGCCCGTGTTGAAATATTACTTTGTATCTAATAAAATGTATGGATGAAAAGGTGTCATTTTATGTGAATATTTTTCCGATCTTCTTCTTCATCGTACGCTCGATGTCGAGCGTCCCGATTCCCTGAAATGTCATATTTGCGCACCTGAGCATAGTGCGCAGATACGACAATATTTAACTTTTTTGGAGATTTAATTCAAGTGACTTTTTATTTACCCTTACGACATGTCTACCGAAGGGTAGATAGAGATGTGATATCATGATGTCGTGTAGAAACTCCAATCAATTGCATGCGCATATAATAAATAAATATAAAATAGATGAGATAATACATTTATTTTAAATTTTTAAAGAATTACATGTATTTGTGCGTAGTAATGTAAATATTTATGCGTAGTTTTGTTTTAATAATTCCCGCTATTGAGAAAACTCTCTCGGTTGCTGTTGACGTCGGTCTTATTGAAAACGGTGAGTTAAATAATAAATCTATTTTTTCTGTCCGCCTTTTAAACATATCCAATTTCTTTAAAGCATAAAATATACCGAAGTTTTGGTTTATAATTTCCACTGACGGATTAGTACAAATACAGTTTATGCCTAAATTCAAATGTTTTTTATTATTTGTTGCCAAGTCAGGAAGACAAAAGAAATTATTCCTTCGTATCCCATTAGCATAGCCGACGACCGAAACTATGCAAAAATCTTATCTGTCAGTAACCGCTCTAAACCGCCAGTAAATGACGAACACAGGACGCAGCTAAATTTTTATCTTTTTTTTAAATTTCATCATTCTATTAGTATTGAGTATTTTTAAAAGTACTCAATTATCGAGTACGTACTTACTCAAAAAATAGATGAGTATCCTCGAGTGAGAATTGGAGACTATCATGGTGAGGTGGTATGTTCTGTGCCGAGCGTTGTGGTCCCGTGAAGCATGTGACAAAACGGTGTACAAAACGTCTGCATTCCTCTCGGTCTTTCGTTTAAACGAACCCTATTATCCATCTTCCAGGACACCTTCCTCTTATTGGCTTCCACTCAACTGAGCCTGCGATCAGAAGCTTCTCGAAACTATCATCGATTCTTCTGGCAACATATCCAAAGTATTTAAGAACCCTTCTCCTGTATGTTGTTAAAAGTATTTTTGTAATTCTCAACTCCTGGAGGATATAGACAGTTGTGCGTCTCGCGGTCTACGCAACATCTGGTCTTGGATTTCTGGTTAAATCCTGGTCTTGGATTTTTTATTGATAATACGTACTGCTCTAGTAAGGACAGATAACCACTAACCTGTACTGCTGGCTTGCTGGTTGATCCCCGGCTGATTCCAGTTATGTGTTTTTTTGGCCGGTCTTCGTAGCTTCCTAGAGGGTTTTTAAATAGCGGACCAATTTTGATGGCGACTGTATTATTTCTGACACAAGTCAAGCGACGATCCGCCAATATCGAGCAATAAAGGGGTACAACATAAAGCCCAAGACTATATAAAACACGAGCAAATAAAGGCATCCAAAATATTCCTTTGTTTCTTTCTTAATGTTTCGTGTTTCCATTGCGCACAGTTCTATGGAGAATACCAGAGGTTTCACCAGACATATTTTGGTTATCTTTAGGATAGGCCGATTTTTTCACATCTTCGTCAGACTGATCATCGCTCATTTTTCCATTCAATTCATCTTTATTTTTTTTAAATAAGAACACCTAGGTATTGAACATAAACTCTTTGTGGTCCTTTGAGGAATTGTTCCTTACGAGACTTTCTAATCGATAGACGATGAGGACTTGAGAATTGTTTTTTTTTTACTTCAAGTCCTAGTTTTTCTTCCGATAATATTAGGTGACTTTATGTTTTGTTGGCCCTTATGAGAGGATTGCAGAACTCATTTACTGTTACATCCTTGTATTCATTATTTCCTTCATTGGATTCTCTTCCTGTATTCATTTTCTTCCGGATACTGATTTGCGGTTTCGTATCTACAATGATAACAAGTATCTAGTAACAGAGATCACGTGACACACGAGATCGCCCCTGTATATCGTTTTTGGGCAGATCTGAGTAATTAATGCAACAACGTTGTATATTATTTCGGGCATGCAATGATATATTAAATAACCATACATAAGACAACAATAATATGTATATTACACACCATTTCTGAGTGATCTTACCCGCAAAAATAATATGTATATCATCCAAGATGGCCGACGCTCGGTCTGTCTATCAATATTTGTAAAAACCGATATACAGTGTTGTTGTAGGGAGAGTCTCGTACAGTGGCCTCAATTATCAGATGAGACTTGGCTCGTAATGCAACTCCAGGGTTTCTCCAGCCAGATCCAACGCATCCATCCACCGTTGTGTAGCTCTTCTAGATCTTCTTCATTCATTACAATTATATTTGGAATCATATTTTCTAACTAGTGTATAAAACCCGTCTTTGGACGGACGCAAAGGATGTTTATTGGAAATGATGCAAATATATATGTGAAAATAAAATACTTGTTTTTTTTATTCTACTCGTTAAATTTAATGAATAATGGTCGTGAATAACCTCATGAATAATATTGTCCTTTTTCATCTCGTGATAAAATTGGATAGCTGTCCCTCACTGCAGATATAAATACAAGTTGTCGAGGTAAATTGTTAGATTAATAATGCCCTAGTAAATTAAACGAGTAAAATAAAAAAAACAAGTGTTTTATTTTCACATGTGTGATTATGGAATTCTGCTAACTTACCACGGAAACATTAAATAATTCAAATAATTTCCTACCTATGTGCACAGGATATCATTTAAATAATTACCTACCTACAGTACGGCAGTATTATCATTTTTAAATTTCTGCCAACAAAAAAGTATCTTCCGAATGCGTGTTCATCTATTTTTAAGGAAATTGCCATTTCACTCGGATGTAATCTATCAGTCTCACAGTACGCGTGACACAGAGACGGACATTGAAATATTATATTATGTAAGAATTGAAAAATTGTTTTGAAATCCTGTAGAGGCGCGCGATTCGGAGCAGCCTTTCAGAAACTGAATAAACTTTAGCCTTTGTGAGCAACCGTCAACTTTAGATCGATGTCTTCATTTTTTCTGTCTGACATTAGCGATGTTCTCCGGTCCATTAGCGTGTAATTCGGGCCGATGTAATTCTTTAATGTCAGCCTCTGTCGGGTTTCAAAACAAACGGATAACGAGGTTATTTTATCAATTGCGGTAATTTGGGAAAATTTCAGGTATTTTCGATTCGTTCTGTGACTTCTACGATAGCTGCGAACCTCCGGAACGTAAGTAACCCGCAAGGAATGCCGCCATTTTGTTAAAACACGTCACATTTTGGGCCGGTTGTTTGATCAATAGTAAAATTTTACCATAGTAATTTTTTACTATAGTAACTTTTTACCATCGCCCGTGGTAAAAAACGTTTGCGGATTGTTCGAACGTCGAGCTTACTACTGTCAAAGATAATCACACATGGAAGGTAAATAATCATCAAATACATGAGAATTGTAGCAAAATCGTTTTATTTTTAATATTCACCATTGGCAATACTTTAAATTGTACGCTATATCTATAAAAATCTTCGGTTTATGTGCTAATATAAATTCAACAACGAGATCAGCGTCGGATGAACTCTCATCACTAAAATGGCAAGATATTGAATGATCTGTCGTACACTGCAACGTTCACAGTAATCTGCAATCAATGTGTCCGATGACTTATTTAGCGATTTACGGTTTTTACCATCCGATATTGAAGGGTGAAATTTATTCGTTAAAAATTAGTAAACATTTTTTACTGACGATCGAACAACCCGTTTTCGCAAAATATTTTACTTTAGTAACTTTTTTTACAGTGGTAAAAATTTACCACTGATCAAACAACCGACTCTTATTGAATGCTTTAAAATATTTGCTTTTGTCCACAGGAGACCGAAAAAAATAATGATTTCGTGCTACGTTTTGCATGTCGTACCTAAATACAGTTAGTACAATGCTTTCTTTACGATTGAACACAATATTTTGCGATGAATGGTACCTAGTTATTGATTTTCGCAACAGATGTATCGAGTTGCATGCTCCAGAAAGATCTGCAATAAAACTGTCGTCAATTTACTAAAGCACCATCTGTAATCCTCACAAGTTTCGTTCCACCAAATCACAATTTTTCAATTAAATTTATAAATATTTATCATTATCAGAATACGTCACTTTTCACTTATGCACTGGGCCAGATTAAGATGTTTTAGGCCCGAGGCGAGGCCTTTAATCCGGGCCCCTCGAGAAATAATAATATCCATTTTTTTATGCAGGATTACTCAGTAAAATGTGACGGTTTTAAATTCACATTTGTTGATATCTGTATTTCAGTGATTTTATACCGGTTACATCGGAACACTCAGATACTCGATGTAATAATCGGTTCCACAGAATCGATTGAGTATCGCAATGCGGAATATCGAATGCAAAGTATATCGATGTCACTGGTCAAAATTTTTAAAAATAACAGTTATTTGTAACTTTAATAGTTCTTAGCGACGATGGATCATTTTATCGGTTACTTTTGAAACCGATCAAGTTTTAAAATACGCGGTATGTGCCAGCAACTACTGACAGAGCTTCAAACGAAGATTCTTAAAAGAAAAATATTATTAAAGAGTTATGGACGAGTTAAAGCTTAAATTGCAATAACGTATCAACTATGGTGAAGGTCTGAAAAAATTATTATTTTCAAAAACTCAATACACATTGATAAATGGCACGATACTACTAATTTTGTACCTTACAAAAAAAAAAAATATTTTATCCTTCTCCTCCAAAATACCGTCACATTCCTCTGAAGAACCCTGTATTAAACATATTTTATAATCAATTATTTTTTTCCATATATGTGGTAATATTTGTAGTAGTATTTTAGACATTAATTTATATTAATTATTGTAGATATGCTAGTTTGAGCGCGCATGTCGTGAATGTCCGATGCTATTAGAATAGTTCTGTGTGAGTGCGATGTGAACGATTGCAAATTATCGACAAAAAGATCAAAATGATTATTTTATACATTTCATGTTTATAGTGTTAACTTTTTATTTACCACGTTGAACAAACACAAAATTAGTCATTTAAATACTATTGTATCCTCATATTAATTGTTTTAATAAAAAATTCTTCAAACCAACAGCAGCATTCAAATCTTTTTCTTTATAAAGGAAATTTCAAAAATAACTGTTTTGCTACTATACTGTTATTATTCGTGTATTGGCATCAAAGGTTTCATTAATTTAATTAAAATAGTTTTTGATAAAGGATTCAATTCTGAGCTCTAAATGGACCAAAGCAAACCGGAACGTCGTTCCTGTTCATGAAAATCTCGCGTATTTACCTCCGGTTTGTGTAATACTCGCAAGTATAGCTTCGACTCGAGATATGTGTTTTGTTGAATTCAATAAGAAAATATATAAAAATCCTAAATTTTATCAATAAATGTATGCTTTATAATAAAATTACATAATATATATCGTTATTCAGAGTAAATTAGATTCATGAATATTGCCATATAATACACAGAGCTGTTGCGTTCCACGAATTGATCGATTTGAATTATCTTTCATTGAGTTTTATGGATTTTTATTATCTCTTTATTTTCTTTTAAAACTTACATCATCGGAATTTATGATTTTTTTCGAGTGTTGTAAAGAATTGTAATATATCCTGTTCTTTATCATTAAATTATTTTTAGATTTATGTATCATGTTTATATCTATATCTATTGCAACATATATAAGATAAAAACACTACCCACTTCGATACGGACTCTGATCTAGTAAGGTGGACAAGGAACAAACGAACACGTCGTAATGAATGTATTAAATATAAAATATATATACTTTTCATCAGAAAAAAGAAAAAAATAGGATATCATCGACCGTTTCGGCTAATTCAATTCTCCATTTCGATCTCTGATTCAATCGAGTCTCTCTCGGGCCTGGGCCATAATCCGTCCCTGCATCTACAGAAGGAACAAAAGAAGCATCCTATTGTTTTGATGTTTCCAAAGCGAGTATTTCTGGACGATATTTGTGCTGTCTGGCAAGTCGGACGGAATGCCTCCATGCACTTGCGCTGCGGAATTAAGGATTATTTACCCAGCAAAGAAACCTCCCGTACCGGAAGTGTCACGGAACGAGACTAGCACGCAGACTGCAGTATCAACCCTTGTTTAATAGGTTAAAAGTTGAAACGTTGCCATTTCGCTGGAATAAGTTGACCGTCATTGTTTGCGGATAATTTTTCCCCGAGTGTATTTAAATTTAAAAAATTAAATGCACCGCATGCCACTAAATATACAGACATGAACTAACGCAAATTTCTTGTCCCAATATTTTCAATCGTAATCACTATCAAATAGCTCTTTTTAAAGCTAGCTTTTTTTTTAAATATGACTCGATTAGAACGAAAATTTAAACGCTGACAAATGTAAAAAATACTTATCATGTTTAGACAAGGTTTAATTTTCGAAGAGTAAATACTTTTACTGTTGCATAAATGTGTCATAATCTATAAGATTTATGTTTGCACCAAGAATGTGTGTAGAATGTCTCTCGGCCCGTAATATTCCAAACCCCGCTCCTGTTTGTACACTTTATTTCATGTACTCGTATATTCATTTACTGGTCTGTCGAATGCGCTAGTTTCGAATTATGAATTTCGTTCAAGCATTCAGTCATTCTGGTCTATAAAACAAAAGTTGGATCTTAATTCAAATTCTTTCTAATACCCTTTTCGAACGGTTTACAGAATATTTAATCTAATTCAATATACACATATTACATAGAAATAAGAATTATATAAATATGTAAAAATACATTATGTATTCTAGTCGCACTTCTGACCAATGTTCCCTCTAAGGTATACGCGTGCGTAATTTATTAAAATAGCGCACACAAATTTTAAGAAGACACTAACAAAAAATAATAATTAACTATTGCTAATAAAGCTCTTAAGAAATATCTGTCTAATTTAACGTACAATTAGAGATCCATATCAATTTCCTCTTCACATAAAATACAAAAACAACGTTTAAATTTATGAATAACTTCTCTTTACCGGTTTACTCGTTTCACTTTCGGTTACACTTACAGCGATTTGAGTTAAATTGTAGAATGTGGTTGTCAATACATATTTACATATTTACGTCTCAACAACATACAATTTCCTGGGATGTACATCTTAACTATGGACTAATAACTGCTTCAAATGAGACAAAATATTTTCTTTGAGATTCATAATTAAATTACGAATGAACGACTTTAGCGGTACAAATGAATCTCTTCAATATTTGTCTCATCTTTGTGCACTTCGTGAACATAAATTCACGACTATAGAAATATTTGCATTGAAATCACAAAAAAGAAACGCGTATTTAAGTAGCGATATTTGATCAAATGTAAATAATGTAAAACATGAATGAATGAAATTATTTTTAGAAAAATCTAATCCTAAACTATTTTGAATGATATTTAGTTATTCAGAGTTTTTTTTAACAACCTTGACTTTACACAGCGAGCAGAATTATTTTTGTCAAGCGGCGCGCCTACCTGTACACTAATAAGGCTTCCGCAAATAACCACCCTCATCCCCCGCGTACGGAACTCCCCTTATCTGAAGCGAAGTTTGCTGAAAAGTTTAGTTATCAAGGATCGCGGGTAGAGAGCGGACGCGACTTGGCTAAAACTAAATTAATGAGTTTAATGTTTCGCGATTTGCGTTCCTCAATAATCTCGCAACTTGAACGCAAAGCTTTGAAGTATTATATTAGTGCAAGCGTTTTAGAACATCTATTGTGAAAGTACTCAAATTAATTAGGATTTTTTCAACAACAAATAAATGTCAGGGATAATGTGCGACGTAGACGACGTGAGTATTATATAAAATTTAATGTGTCGATGGCAACTTCTCAGAACCGTTTGTTGCTGAATCATCCACGTCGGTTCCTCGTGACTGAAGATCTCGATCTCTGTGAGCCCTCGCCCTCTAAACTTTTCCTCCTCCACATTTCTCTGATCTGAAGGCTGTCGCCAGAGAAGTTGGTCAGTCCAACATGTGGGGGATCCCGAGCTATGTTCTCTTCTCGCAAGATGTCCAAAAAATTGAATAATTCGTCTCAGGCAAATGGTTGATAGTCTATCCTTGATGTTTAGTTCCTATAAAAGGGAAACGTTTGCCGGTAAACATCTCATTCATCCTATATCCTTTACCTTCAGAGCCCACGATTCCACACCGCATGCACCAAAGACTGTACAAGCCTGACTTGGTAGTTTTGGATAAACCGCGGTCTTTTCACATCTTGTCAAGTCCTGACATAGAACTTTTCGCTATACGCATTCTTTATTTGAATCCTAAATATTATTGATAACAGATATGTTTCCTATTATTGTGTTTATTATTATGTTCAGCTTTAACTTATCCACATTTTTAAGACTATTGCTTCTTCAAATCACAAGGTCTAGAGATTAATAATTTTAATTTTGGTAAATTACTATCACCAAAAGATTTCTATGCTAGTCGGTAACTCATTTATATATTAATTACCTTTTAACTTTAAAATACAATGGCTTTATCAAAATCAAGTATCCCTTCGTGTGCCTCGTAATATTTGATCTGTACCTACTGAATAGTAAAATATTATATCGTACAATACAAGTTCATAGTACAATATTATACTTCTCATCCGAGATTTGTTAACGAAGGAGCCACATTTTGTCATCATACTATGTAAATAAAACCAACAAAAATATTGTAAATGTCTATTAATAAAGTTCCTGAAAAGCTACGAAACGTACTTTTGAAGAAAACTTGTGTCACACATGATAAAGTGGGTGACCAGACAACAAGTTACTATATTATATGTATTATATACGAAATTATATCATTCGTGGGGTGATAGCCGTTCGAGCGTGTAATACGCGCCTACCATAAACCAAAGCTCTTGACGCTAAGTTCTTTTGACATAAGCATATCGCGGAAATTGATTTGCTTGACCTAGCAACTCACGCGCTTGTGTACTTCTGTTTAGTAGTTATAACCGTATTGTTTTTGTATTTTTATTTTACATAACTTTTATTCTCATGTTTTACATTTTTTAAATTTTCTTAACTATAAAAAGATGTATTCTGTAACATGTTATATTCCCAATTGTCTGAAATGCTTCTATATTGTACATCAATGGCAAACCTACGATTATCTATTAGGTAATCGTAGGTTTGCCATTGACGATCTGTATAAATGAATAAATAAAATATAATATTTAATGTTAAGTAAGGTTAGGTTAGATTATTTAATGCCCGCAAAGTTACGACAGCAGAGTGACAATCTTGGGTGGAATTGTCATGGAATCGGTAATGTAGAAAATGACACAGAAGTGAGTATTAAATTCGCTCAAGTTAGCGAGGATTGTGTCAACAATTGTGACTTCCACAACTAATGTATCTATTCTGCTTCTATTGCTTCAACAACGACAACAACAACTCTGGATGACAGGAAAACAAATTCAAGAAGAATATTCTCAAAGTTGGTGGAACTGGAGAGTCTGAAGATACTCCAGATGTTTTGAGTGTGAAGCCGCTCCTCAAGCCCGCCGATCAGGAAAGACTCACAGAAGCGGTAAGTTGCTAATATAATATCAATCATATTCTCTGATCAAACCCAACCCACCCTGTACCTTTAGGAACTTTAAGGCAACAATAGTGGTACCAGCAATATTTGAATATGTCCAAGAATACACAATTACTGGAGTTTTACCTGCAGAGGCATTGTTATTCAATAAATATCAGACATCTCATAATTTCAAAATATCAGATTCTCATAGTAATGACATATGTCCTGTGTAAAAAAAGAAAATTGAATGAACTAATTTGCTCCATAGATGGCGATGGTGTAGTGGTACTCGAAGCGAGTCCACATACTAACATATATACAACTTTAAAAAATTTGATAAATGTGAAGATTGAGGGATGAGAATTGGTGAACGTTATATACATATAGAAAAACAAAATGATTTCAAAATTAAAGGGTTTAGAACTTTTTATTGTGAAAATAAAAACACTTGTTTTTTTAGTTCTACTCGTTTAGTTTCTGTGAAACGCGTTTCGCTTCATGGTGGCACTATCAATCTAACAATTTTAAATTCAATAACTTGTTTTTATATGAAATCCATCAAAAAGGGACAGGTATATAATTTTATGTACTTAAGGTAGTAGTGGGAATTTTGGGTTTTTACATTTTGACACGATTCTGAGAAACAATTCTGTTCAAATACTAATGATATTTTAATGAAAGGTAATATATGATAGATGATGGCTATACAATTTTATATAAATGAGATATAGACAACATTATTCGTGTTAATTTTTAGGGTTTTTTTACAAACATTTTCGTATTATTCTAATTAATAATTATGTTCGAACATTAATGATATTTTAAAGATGCAGTATGGTGCAGTCTCGTGTGTTTTTATTTTCATACGTGTGATTATGGAATTCTACAAACTTACCTCCGAGACAACAAAAGAATTCTTTACATTAGTGGTCTGAAAATCACTGACAATATTGTCACAGAAAATTATAGTTACGCCACTGCAACCGATGCTGTGCATTCTGTTTCAAAGCTGATAATTGGCGTTTATATTAGAGCTTGCATCAATATGAAAATCCGTAGTACTAATATTAATAATACATTATATTTACATGCGAGCCTGTTGGCCGCTTCATATAGAGTACCTGTTCTGAGATAGGTAGCCATAAGGTTCTATAAGCTAGAATATAAGTTCGAAGTGAGGTAACAAATTAAATTAAATGGTAAAAAAACAGAAAAATCAAAAAGGAGACAAGTAGAGAAAATGTAAAAGAACAAAGCAAAAATTTTGATACAGACTATAAGAAAATATAATTTTTATATAGATATAAGAAATAAACGAAAAGAAACACGCAGAGAGCGAACAAAACATGATAAGTACTAGGTAGGATGTAAGGACAAAAATAATTACATATAAAGAGTAGCTTTGATCATTTAAGGAACTCTTCCAGCTGACTTCTTCCAATTTTGAAAAACCATTCCTTTATAAGCACGCAGAATTGAGGATACGTACCATTGGCATCTCTTGTAGAAGCTTATTGTATATCCGCGGTCCTATAAAACATGCATGTCTTTGAGCAAATTATGTTTTCATGAACGGGACAGCTAGTTTTTTGCCCGAATACACTTAGAATATGTGATAAGGAGCAAGGTTCTATTTTTGTGAATGTCGTTAAGCAGAGTATTTATGAATAATTGCCTGATATTTAGCACCTTGACTTTTTTGAATAACGGCTCTGATTCGTACTGAAAGGATTTATTGAAAATTATTCTTGCACTTTAATCAGTGAGTCAAGTATCGTGATAGCGGCTCCACCCTGGCCAACTATACCGTATCCTATGATGCTCTGACAGACAGAGTGCGAAATATACATTACGCATTTGTTTCAGGCTCAGCACGTTCCTTAAAATCTTGAAGCGGTACATAAGTTTCTTAAGCTTACCAGATAACATGACTACATGAGCTTTCCATCGAAGTTTATCATCAATATTGATTCCTAGATACCAAATAATTTTAGCGTGCCTTAAAGACTCACATTTGGACCGCGCGATAAATGAGCTGTACAAAATATTTGGAAACGATATTTTTTCTAGTTCTAATATGGACTAACAATTTTTAAAATCCACCACAGCAAGAAATAGAAATATGAAACTTATTTTATGCATTACAAAAATACGTGAAAATATTAACAATGTATGTACAGTAGTAAGTATTATAGTACCCAGCTCATATGTCGGATTAATGACGAGACCCTCATCACAAAGACAAAATTACCACAAAGCGAAGAATAGATTTTGTCCAGTTACGACAGCACATAAATGCCTAAAAACACACATTTATTATTTATTTATTTTCTTGGAAGGTGTGAATATTACAGAAGACAAGAGTGGAGTTGACCAGTTAGATTTGATTTGATTTGGCAATATGAAGGCGTATCATCGCATCATTTCTGTTAAATAAATAAATTCATACATACTTTTGAAATTAGCAAAATTAATTTGAGTTTGGTACTAAATTTATTTTTTAAATAATTGTTGTTTTTCAAAAATAGATTCTGGTAAAGAAACAACATATTTTGGTTAGTATTTACATCCTGAAGAAGTAAATGGTATTTTTCGAAACCGGTAGATGTATTTAAACTCAATAAGTGGTTAATAAAACAAAGTTAACGAATAAAAATAAATAAAATCATATATTATTAAGGAGAACACATTCTTATTGTGAAGTTGTAATTATTCAGAATATAGGTATGTGGTATTTTTAAATACTAATTAAATATATTAATTATAAAGATATAGATATTAAATCAATTTTATCGAAAAATATTGTCGTTACGCCACCGGGATTCGAACCTGGATCTCTTTCCAAACCGGAGAAGGTGCATTATCCAACTATGCTACAGCGACATTATTTTTGACAAATTTTCGAACCTATATGTTACACCTTTTCAAATTAATACATTTATCGTTCCATTGTTTGAAAGAGCCATGTATTTTGTAAAAACTAAAAATATCGTCGCTGTAGCATAGTTGGATAATGCACCTTCCCCAGTTTAGAAAGAGATCCAGGCTCGAATCCCGGTGGCGCAACAACAATATTTTTCGATAAAATTGATTTTTATCAATAAATATATTTCTTATTAATATTATAGCATATATAATTTTGCGCTATATTATATATGCTGCGTCACCTAGTCGGTTAAACATACGACGCTATGTACTATTGAAGTATTGATATTTTGAAAACGAATGTTTTCATTAATATCGATTAATCTTTTACCGCAAACAAATCACCACCTTTGTTGAAAATAAATATACATAAAAGTTTGTTTGGGAATATACTGTACGGAAGCGGAAGCGAGTGTTTAATCACGTATTGGGCTAATTATGTTTATTAGTGTCAAGGTCGCGTGCTGTGATAATTTTAAGGCATTTTTAAACACCCGTAAATTTGAAAAATAATTGGCTAATAATATTAGTATAACACAATTTCTTTAATACAATAACTAGTCCAATACCTATCAATGATAAAAGATGTACAGAAAGATAGTAGTAATATAATAATTTGAGTAGCTCGTCGGTGTAGTGGTCGAGACGTTGGCCTAGCGATCTAGTGGTCAGGGGTTCCAGAACACCAGCAAGTTAGTCCTATTTTCATAGCACAAGCATTTAGCTTAGTTTAAGAATATTGATGTGACATGTATTCCGTGTACGCATCTCTATTTAAAAATAAATAAAAACACACGTACACTAACGCGTTCTTTGTCGATTAATTTAAAAGGTAACGTTACATCGGAGTGATATGTCAGTTTCCTTTTAAATACAAATTGGGTGACAATTAAATACTTTCTGTCTTCGACGGAATCGGATGAATGGTTTGTTCAACAGATTTTGACAAATTTTAGGTCCCAAACATATAACAATAACATAACATCTCGTGTCACTTTGACTTTGCGACTAAAAAAGTGCTTAATCTATGCTATCTATGGTAAGAGATCCCTCGAAGATAAAACAAAATGACATTCGTCTCGTACGATTTCACTGTTTTTTCTTACACGTAATAAAAACAATGTACACTTCATTTCAATTTTAATATATATTTACGTACTATTATTGAATATATAAAAGAGAAAAAAATTAAGTTATCTTAATTTAGAGAAATTTAAAACACATTCTACATTTTTGCAACTTTGGCAAAAAGAATTTTTTATTGGTAAATGACTACATCTAATACAGTCCATAGATAAAAAACGGGGAATCGCAATGTATAATAAGGATACAATTAAAAGGATGATGTAGACCTGGGACCTTTTCTTGCCGTGACTATGTATTACATTACTTTAACCATTTAATTTTATGAATGAATATCCTTCCCTCCTGAAGACCTCATTCTTCCCGCTAATCCTCCCTAATCGTTTCACCGAACACCCTCATGACTAATGGTGATCTTTCTAGCAACTGAAAGTAGAGCTAACCCGTGTGCTGACGACCATCAACCCTTTGGAACCGGAGTCAGAAGTAGAGTACAACTTTTTCCTCGGGGAGTTTGTCCCAAAGCCGCCGCAAGAGGCGAAAGCTTATACACTCTTCAGCCTACAAGGGACAGCCATCAGAAAAGAATCCGAAGAAGCCAAGGCTCAAATAGCTGCGGGATATGGTAAGGTTCAAAACTAAGCCCAAGTTTTTATGTTTCTATCTCGTTGAAATTAAATTTCAAGTAATTCTGGAAAAAAATCATAACCTCAGGTTACCCCAACCCACCCCTCCTCCCCTCATCCGCTTACCCACCATTACCATTATCATGACCACCTTTATCCCCCATTACCATTATCATAACATATTTTATCCCCAATTACCATTATCATAACCACATGTTTTATCCCCCATTGCCATTATCATAACCACCATTTTATTCATCATTATCATTGTCATGGCCACATCTTTTAATTCATAGCTTTTCAGGTTTTTCACTGTATTTTGCCATTTTATTAAACTATTGAAACCAGACAATCAATTAGTGGATCTCAAGAGAGTTAACACAGAATTATATTACGGTGAATAGTAATGTAATCATCATTAATTTATGTGACCACAGTTCATTCATTTGAATCCACTAGAATCCAAATAGATATCCTGTTGATTTCTAGGAGCTTTTCAATATTTCCATATTTATTAAATTTTGAATATAAAGTTTTGACATTATTTTATTAACCAAATAAATATTTTTATTTAAAGCATGCAAATAATGATTTACATTGTGCATATTTGCATCAGGTGCTGTGAATTTAGATGACTCTGGTCCGAAAAAGGCAAAGGCAAAGAAAGCTACTGAAGAAGAAGAGGAGGAAGAGGAAGAAGATCAAGGAGCAGCTGATGAAGATAAAGCAGGTTGTATTCTCTATTAGTCAATAAACGTAGTGTTAATTGAGTTTCTGAAAATCTGATTGTATCATTATTGTTTACACTAATTGTATTGTTAAAAATCTATGGTGGCTTTGCGCGCATCGTCTAGATGTTTCTCGTTCTGTCATTTCTCAGTATTGCGCCAAAGCAGCGAGAATGTTCAAGGAAGGCCAAGCTATGCTGCCCGGCAGGGATGATACACATGCACCACAGATGTACAAGAAGCGGTCCGCGATACAATCTGAGACCAGTACCCGAACCGATCGGACCGCGGATGCACATCCCGACTCTCACCTTCCACTAACCGTGCATCGTTTTTCCATTCTGTCTTTCATGTATTCTGTGCCGTTTTTTGCTCTCGGTGGCTTCTCCCCGATGAGAATAAACAAGTCTAGATAACAATGGTTTTTACTTGAACACAACCAACCTTCCCACAAATCCATTAAAAAATTTTATTAATATTATGGTAGATAAAAGTAACAGAGATTTTTATTATGGTTAAAATATATATTTAATAATTAATAATGGGAGAAAAATAGAATTGTGTTAGTAACAATAATAAAACACAACCTCGTCATCATGTAATGGTTAACATAACCTAAATAAAAAAATACTATGCTTAATTGAGACCATCCTTGCACTGTATACCGGTTTTGGGCTGATCTGAGTTATGAATGTCACAACATTCTTGGGCACCCAATGGCATATTAAATGACCATATAAAATAAATTAATATACTATTACCCACAATTTATATGTGAGCTTCCCTGTAACAACACTGTATGTCATCCAAGATGGACATTGTTTTGTCTATCTATCAACATTTGTAAAATAATAATTTTTTTCATTAATTTAAGAAATCAAATTAATTTATGAGTCAAAATCAATTCCATGTATTTGGCTTCCATCTCTGCTCCATGATCTTGATAATATGGTGGCTTCATTAATTATTACATAGATGTCTCAAAATAAACTCATTTTAAAATTTCAGGCGGTTTATACGTGAAAGAAATCATATTTTACAGGCGATTTAGATCAATATAACCAGAAAAAGATTAAATAAAACATTAATGAATGATAATCAATATTAGCAATAAATTAATGTAATACAAAGTATTTAACAATAAATGTTTCAAAATAAAACGGAAAAAACTGATAAATTTTCTTATTGTCTGTTCTGTTTCACTTATCCCCATTATTTACATATTAAGATGACCTCGTTTAACGTTGTTTTATTTAGCGCTTGAACTTATTGGAATGTAATCCCCTCATTAAGCGGGGTCTTACTGTATACATAAATCACATCTGAAGTGCTGAAAAGCTTAGGTTGTAAAAAATATGAAATTGTTCAGTGATGAAGTCAATATTCATGAAGACAGGGATACAGGAAAATTTTATGTAATATGGAATGTTTACATTTTGGGAAGATACTTCACTTATACCTTTTTATATATTGTCAAAATTAAGTAATAAAAATAATTTTTAAATTCCCGTTATAAGTTTAGAAATAAAGTTACATATCAATATAATTCATATTTCAAGGAAAATGAATATTTCTATTCAGATATACTTACAATGTTTTGTTTCAAATTCACACAAATTTCAAAGGGGGGAGTTAGATACAAATCAAATTAACAAAACTAATAAAAGTACTCTAATCCGATAATTTTATATTTGATAAAAATAAATTCTGAAATGTGGAGTCTTTCAAAAATACATTGCACGTAATCAAATTACTGTCAACATTCCGACAGAGGGTGATGAGGAAGTTAACCAGCAAGCTGAGGAAGAAGACACTGCGGCGGATGAGGAAAGGCCTGAAGAAGGCTCCGGCGCAGAGTCCGATGGTGGAGGTGACATTAACGGAGAAGAACCAGTGGTGATTCTGCCCCGGATCAAGAAACTGGCCAATCAGTTCAACTTTTGCGAGAGAGCAGCCCTCACTGTCAGTTATCCCAGTCGTGTAAGCCACCTCATTACATGTTATATTTGATTGCTCTTTCTGATTTTGTTATCACTATGTGCGCAATAAAGTAATTTTTCAACTTGAAACTTCAATGCTATAATTTGTTTGCTGGGGGAAATAGTAAGAAATACATTACACAGTGTGTATTAATAAAAAGATAGGTAACCAATATTTGTACATGTTATTAAATAAAACTAACATTTTTGACTAGATTTATTAGTTGTCAATCATTATATTTTATTAGTATCTTGTTAATGCTTGTGTGCCTGCTATATCTTGTATGTAAAGGGTTTTTCAATAGGGACGCTCAAACTTTCTTTCAACAGGGACAAGAAACTACGCCATATTTCTTCAATTTTTTTTGAGGTTAACACTCGTACTTAGTTGGCAAATCATCATGGAGCAGTACACACCGGAGCAACGCTTGCAAATTATTCAAATCTACTACCAAAATTCGCGTTCGCTCACCGCAACTTTAAGAGCATTACGACCATTTTATCATCGTCATCACTTGCCTGCCACATCAACAATTCAACGTTTGGTGCAAAAATTTGAAAGCACATTGTCGCTACACAATGTTCCAGTGCCAGTGAGACAAAGAAATGCACGAAGTGAGGAAAATATTGCCGCCGCTAGAGCATCTGTTCTTGATGACCCAAATGAGTCACTAACACGACGTTCTCAACAATTGGGCATTTCTGTGACGTCATTGTGGCGAATTTTGCGAAAAGATCTTGGCCTACATCCATACAAGATCCAGTTGACACAAGAACTAAAGCCGCTTGACCATTTGAAGCGTCGCCAATTCCTCAATTGGGCTGCACAACAATTTGAAAATGATGCTGAATTCCATCGAAAAATCATCTTTAGCGACGAAGCTCATTTTTGGCTCAATGGATATGTAAACAAGCAAAATATGCGTTATTGGGCAGGCACCAATCGCAATTGCATTCCAGAAAAATCACTGTTTGGTGTGGATTACATGCCGGAGGTGTCATTGGACCATATTTTTTTGTTGATGATGCTAATCGTCATGTTACTGTGAATGGTAATCGTTATCGCTCCATGATAACTGATTATTTTTGGCCTCAATTGCAAGGTATGGACTTGGCCAATATGTGGTTTCAACAAGACGGCGCTACCAGTCACACGGCACACGCAACAATTGACTTATTGAAAACCAAATTTGGTGAGCGTGTTATTTCGAGAAATGGACCAGTTCAATGGCCGCCTAGATCATGCGATTTAACACCATTGGACTATTTTCTTTGGGGCTATGTTAAATCTTTGGTCTATACCAACAAGCCGGCGACGTTACAAGAGCTAAGAGAAAATATTGAACGCGAAATTGGTGCGATTCGGGCCGAATTATGTGAAAAAGTGGTGGAAAATTGGATTCAACGATTGGACTTCTGCAAACGTGCCCGCGGTGGTCATGCGAGGGAAATTGAATTTCATACATAATTGCCACTAAATGTACTTCAAAACATAATAAATTTTTTTTAGATATATTCATTCGTTTTTGTTTTATTTTTAAAAAAAATTTGAGCGCCGTTAATGAAAAACCCTTTACATGTGCATAGCTTAGAGGCAAGATTGCATGTAATATATCATTATTTATGGTTTCGACAATAAAATTTCTTCAGTAGATTATACTCGTAAACCAAATCCCCTTCCTTCTTCCCATACGTTCTCATATACCTTTCGTAGCTTTTACATCTGATAGTAGTTTTGTTCAAAAGTCTCCATAAATCTCGTTGTTTCGCCAATATTTTCAATATTGTGTAATAAAGTTGTTTTAAATTATTTGTTTTTTCGGATTATTATTGTTCGTGAAATCATTATAAGGCACTAAAATCAAATATGATGCAATTTACATATTCAGTCCATTCGAAAAATAAGATACGTAATTTGTATTTTTTCAGTCAGTGGAAACACAAACTTTCCCCCCGCCGAGAGCTACGTTTTCCGCAACAGCTTTGCAATCCATAATCTACGATTTCTACCAAGAAGACTATGAACAGAAGGAAAAAGAAAGAGAAGAAGAAAAACCAAAAAAAGTATTACAATTAATCAATGCCTTTCAAATATTCTTACAAAGTCATTTCTTTATATTTCACGTTATCTCACAGGTAAGGAAAAAGATCCCGCAATTAAAAGAGAAAACAGAAAAAGAGATCAACGAGGAGAAAGTCCAGCAGAGGATTAAAGAAGGATGGACCATTTTAGAGAGATTGGTAAATCAAAATATTTATGATGAGATAGGTAAGTTTCCTACTTTCTGTGTGAAGACTTTTCGATATATCTCTCAGCTAAAAATATAAAAAAAGTCTTTCATCATTCTGGAAAAAATCAAAAGAATACCATCTACTACGATATCATATTTATACACCACCATTTGGTTGTATTTTTATCAGGATTTTTAGATTACAATTGAAATCCCCGTTGCAACAACACTGTACATATATTAGTTTTTACAAGCATCGGCCATCTTGAATGATATACAACAGGGATATGTTTATTATTCAAGAGAAGATCACTTAGAAATTGCATTTTATAATGTTTTTATTTATTTTATATAATTGTTTGATTTGATACTCATGAAGATATACAATGTTGTCGCATTCATAACACAGATCTGCTCAAAACCAATGTACAGTATTGTTGCAGAGATGATCTCAATTGTATTTTATATTATACAAATAACTCGTCAAATATTAATTTTGCTTTCAGGACACGATTATAGGTACTGGGAGGACCCATCGGATGAATTCCGCGAAGGAGACGGCTCCTTGCTCCCTCTGTGGAGATTCTCCTACGAGCGTATGAGAACGAGTACTGTTACGGCTCTTGCTTGGAACCCATACTATTATGACCTGTTCGCAGTCGCTTACGGATCATGTTCGTGATAATCGTCATCTCAACCTTTATCTTAGATATACAACCCACTTATATCCTTCAAAAAATTCCTATAACTTTTGCTAATGATTAGTCATTTTCAATGATAATTTGAAAGTAGTAGGACTGAAGTACACATTACCTATTTTTTTCCCACTGACCTTATTTTCATATTTGATTTTGGATTTAATAGTGGACTTTATTAACAATCAGAAGGAAGGATGTCTCTGTCTTTTTAGTATAAAGAATCCTTCATATCCCGAGTATGCAGTGATGACGGATTCTCCCATTATATGTCTGGACATCCACAAAAAGTATCCATACCTCATTGTTGTAGGTGAGAAAAATGTGTTTTTTATTTAATGCGTTGGATATTGTATTCATTATTGGTGACATTCGTGCAGCTGAATTGTGCCTACTAAAAAATATTTTCTAGGCCTCTATGACGGAAATGTTTGTGTTTACAATGCGCAACTAGCGAATGACAAGAATTGCCAATATAAGAGTGACTCGGTTGAGTCGAAGCATAGCAGTCTGGTTTGGGAAGTAAGTAGTCAGTCTTAATTTAACAAAAAATTGATTTTTATGAACTTCTTATAGTACATTGGAGCCCTGCTATAATACAGTCCAAAAAATGTCACCGGATCACGGTAAATCAGGATTCAGAAAAATCAGCTTTCACTAATCCAATGTTAACCTAACATACTAAAATATCCGTCTTTTTAACCTGTTTCTTGGATGTTTGTCTTTTGACAAGTAAATTACTTTTTATTTAAAGTATTCTGCAAATAAATTGTTGGTGTAGTGGAAATTCAAACACAAATAAATAGCTCGTTATAACGGAGCTCTTTTAGACAGAGCTCCATTGTATTAATAATAAGACTGGATATTAGAAGTATTTATAACTATTGAAATGTTTGCCTGAAATTTTTTTATAGACATGTAGGTCGTTAATATTTCTAGCAGTACTAATGTTATTAGTACATTGCTATATGTACAGTGTACTACATATACAGCAATGTAGCAATAAAGTAATATACATAAATATCTTTACATAAATAAGTAACTGTATATTCAACAGAAGTTGACTACGGTGAAGAGATATACCGCTACTCCTGAATCATTTATGCGATTGGTGTTCAATGCTAATGATGATAAGTATTTATGATTTTAAGGTTAGACATTTAGTTTCTAGTACATATATTGATGATTACTCATCGAATTATGAATAAGTTCCAATATGATACTAACATCAGTAAATCGCCAAACACGTTATTACCAATATCGAACCACATTTTTTGACTTTGTGTTCATCCCAATACCCTTCAAAAATTGTTCATAATATCATCAATTTTGATAGAACTATCAAAACTGAAATTGTGTCAAACCTAATAAAGATAGAAATTGTAAATTGTTTAATCATAAGTAAACTTTAAACATTGTAATCTACGTGGCACTGCACCTTCCGTTCAGGTTCGCTGGGGCCCAGACTTGGCTGACGGCGAGTGTTGCTTCTGGTCCGTGTCTGGCGACGGGAGAGTCACCTTCTGGACTGTACTGCCGGGGGAATTGCTGGCTGCGACGGCCATCTTGCTACTGTTCCCAGGAGCGGAGCCAAACATCAAACCAATCAGAGGTTCACTTTACTATGGACCGTTAAGTCGGTTGTGTTAGGACACAACGCTATTTTATCTATCTGTAGAAAGTAATCAGGTGATCATCAGACCCAAAATATCCAAAAATGTACAATTCGAGCAGAGTTTTATTTATTTTTATTTCTGACAGTTTCTGATAAAGATATAAGCTATATTTTAAAAAATTAATTTCTTTCATACTCCATTTATTTAACACTGGTTACATACTTGTATATGTACAACTAAAATAAACAGTAGTTCAACTTATATAAAGCATACTACTCTAACTATGATCATGCCGATATAGGATCTTGTTCAGAAAATTGTTTGACATTTGTGAGACAAATATTCGTGACAGATTGTGATGGAACTCTAGCAACTCTCTACCCTAAATCCCAGGTTGCGGCACCTGCCTTACATCCCATCCGCTGCAGCCAGAATGGTATCTGGTGGGCACAGAGGAGGGCCTGGTGCTTCGCTGCAGTCGGGCCTATTCGCGCGCCTTTTTGGCTGTGCTGCACGCGCACCACATGCCTGTGCATGCCATCCACTACAACTCCTACGACGGGAAGGTGTTTGCCACCTGCTCTGGCGACTGGCGCGTCAAAATCTGGGAAGATGGCAGGAAGTGCGTCATCAGGGACTCAAATTCGAATACCAAATTATTCACCCATTTTTAAACTATTTGATATTTGAATATGTGTCTAACTATTCGTTAAATATTTGTTCATATTTGCAAGGAAATATTTTGAAAAATTCAATTTCTAAATATGTAAATGTTTTACTCGAAGCGTATTTTAATAACACAGGTAATCCAGATTATCCGTGGAAGGGTTGAATGCTCTGTGTCTATAAGAAAGGTTTTTAATTGTACATCCTCTACACAATTAAGACTGCAAATATTATATTTTTTAACGAAACTGTAACCGGTAATAATTGCTTTATATGGACATATGATTTTTTAATTATATATTTAATAAAAAAACAGTTAGCATGTCAAAGCGATCAAATGTATGAACAGACTTTGGTTTTTGATGGATTTTTAACTAACTTACTATCATCCATATCCCTGGATTCGCCTCATCTATATTCATGCACTTCTTATACACACTCGTCGATTGTTGATACATCTAACAGGACCATCTTCAATACCTGATTTACCTGGTCACGCCAAGTCTTCTATGAATGACCTCTATTACGATTAATAAAATAGTCAAGTTGATGGATTTTTAAGGGATAAGTGTAGCACGGGCATTTCACATTCATGGATTTTCGATCCTTTTATTGATCGATCGTTGATTCTCGATTTGGTCAAAATTGTGAGTTAAGTGAGGTTTTCAATCTTGGTAGATTTCCAATCCATTGAACAGACTGTATTTATCACAACTTCATTAACTAACTATGTGTACTGAAAATAATTACATCTTAACAAGATTGGCTGTGGCATTTTTTGTTTCTTATTAATAATCCGATTATCTTTTTTGCAGTGAACCGCTTTTTATGTTTGATCTGGGATCAAGTGTTGGGGATGTAAAATGGGCGCCCTACTCTAGCACTGTGTTTGCTGCCTGCACCATAGATGGAAAAGTAATGGATATATAATCACTTGCTACAGCATTTTTCAATACATATTTATTCAAATTGAGAAGCAAATCATTGTTAACTAAAGCTTTGTAAAGCTATTAGAAAATGTGTTTAGTATATTTAAATAAAGAAATCTGTTTCCTTACCCTATCACGAGGCATCGATGAAGCCACAAAATGATTGAATTGATCTAATTTTAAGATTAATAAATTAATGTTTTTCAGGTGTTTGTGTTTGACCTCAATGTGAATAAATACAAACCAATATGTGTTCAGAATATCGTTTCAAAGAAATTGAAGAAACTCACAAGAATTGACTTCAACTACCATCTGCCCATCCTTCTGTGTGGCGATTCCAAGTAAGTTGAGATTGGATCAACCTTAATAAGTATTCACTTCCATAATCTTAATTCTGGATCAAATATTATTATCATTAATATTATTATGGCAGATAAATGTCAGGTATCATCCGATTCTTATAAAAAATTTGTTAACCCTCTTTTTAGTGCAATTTCATGATACATTTTATGAGTATTGCTTATTGCCAATTGCTTATCGCCAGTTACTTTTTGTTGATTGCATGTTGTATGTTGCTTGTTCATAGTTGCTTTTTGCTTATTGCATATTGCTTGTTGTTTGTTGCTAGTTGTATATTGCTTGTTTCTTTTCGCCAGATGAATATAACTTGCTGTTTATCGACAGTTTATTTTTTGCTTATTGCATGTTGCTTGTTGTATGTTGCAGGTTACTTGTTGTATATTACTTGTTGCTTATCGCCAGTTGCTTGTTGCTTTTTGCCAGTTGCTTGCTGCTTTTCACCAGATGCTTAATGCTTGTTGAACTGTTGCTAGGTGCTGATTTTCATCAACAGTTAATCAATGATCATGTATGTTCCTAGTTGTGTATTGCTTGTATTACTATTTGCTTATTGAATGTTGCCTGTTGCTAATTGCTTGTTACCAATTATAGCTCTTTTTTTTACATATTAATTACAGAATGTAATTTATACTTATATTAATTTTCACAATAAAAACTTTGTACTACATACACGTTGGGTTATTTTCATTACTAGTTTCGAAAGGTGCAGTCCTCATCATCAGGTAATTACTGAACTAAATACAGAATTGTTGTCTATTGGGCACTGGAGTTGGGCTTGAGAAAAGGGGGAAGATTTCGGTCGTTAACAGAAATATAGACAATAATCGCAAAGTGTTAAGAAATGTTATGTTGTTAATTGGTGTTTTCTCCAAATTTAAATACTTTTTTATTTCAATGTTAATCTAAATTGTTCATTATTAATCCTTTATAAGATACTGAGTGGATACGTTTTAGTCTATGACTAATGAAAGAGTGGTTTGTTTCAATTATGTGATTAGAAAATTCCGAGAAGTTATTATTTTTTAGGCAGCGGCGATGTTGCCGTAATAACACTTCGATAGCTAGTCCTGGGTTTTCTAATGGAATTGTTGAATATATTAATTAAATCCATGCAAATAAAAATACACAAACCTTTGTGAAACTGGGCTGTTAGATGCCGATGGTCACTCTCCTTGCAGTCTTGAATCTTCATACTTTGCTGATCAGCCTACAAAACTTTATACTAATAAACGAATAATAATACACAAAATGTTTTTATATCACCGCTGTAAAATATATCTGTCCGATTCCGAAACTGTCTCTCAACAAAAGCAGTTTTGCTTTTGTTTGTCGTTATTAAATCCTCACAAATAGAACGGATATATTCAAACTTTATACCAGGCATACCTATCAAAGTATAAAAATGCTTAAACAGGCGATGTTCCTTTATTCTTACCCGAATAGACTACAATTCTGTACTTAGTTTAGTTATCACCCGATAATGAGAGAGACTGCACCTCTCGAAACCGGTAGTGAAAATAACCCAATGTGTGTGTAGTACAAAGTTTTTATTGTAAAAATTAAAATAATCATGTTATACCACAAAGTAACCGCCATGTCAATTAATGATATGTAATTTATACATTCATTTTAATTTAATGAAAATGTTTCCTAGTGCACTTATTTTAAGGCAAGTTTCTGAAAAAGCATGTTTAAAGAATAATAAAAGATAATATTTCAATGTATCTAACAGATAAAGCAGAGTTAGAATTTCATTTAATTAAGTCATTTTGAAATTGATTTATAGGTCGAATAAGAAAACAAACGTGAGGCAATACTGTTGAAACTCAAATTTTTTATTATAATATTATTTGTACTTATTTTTAATTGAATTATATTGTCTCGTAACATCTATCTTATTAGATTACAGAAAAGATTAACTTAGTTTTGTTATTTTTAGGGGTACAGTCCATTTAGTAAAACTGTCTCCGAACCTGCGCGTCATGTGCAAGCCCCCCAAAAAGCAACAGAGTCTGGACCAACGCACCCTGCAGGAGATGAAGCTCACCAAACTCCTTAGCCTGGTCCGAGATCCGCCCACAGAACCAGAAGTTGTGGATGAAAGGGTTGATGATGATTAAAATATACATTTTTAATCGAGCTGTGTGTTTTTGAAAATGTGATATTTTACGTGAAAGTTATTAATTCCCTTTTATCTACTAAAGTCGACTAAGTGAAAAAAATATTTGTGTATAATTATAAATATACGATCTACCTACCTACATAAATATGTAAATATTACTATAATGTATATACTATAATATGTTCGCTGTAAATTATTTTGAGTAAAGTATTTATATTTTAAAAATATTATAAACACTTAATATATGTGTATATAATATTTCCTTACTTCTTATGTATGTATTATATTTAATAAATTTAAAATAATGATAAATAAAATAATAAAGATAAAGAATAGTCAAATGTAATTTCTTCTAAGCCAAAACCCTTAAAAAGGAATAAACTTGGAACCGGACCAATGGTCAAATTTGTTTACTTTACTAAATTTACTTTAAGTTTACTTCAATTCTTCTCCTGCACCTGGCATTTATATATGTGATCAACATGAAGTCATATAATTGTTTTATATAGTTGGCGCATGTTTGTGATGCAAGGACAGTGATATAAAACTGTGGTGGAACTAGGATCAAAAAAATACTGCATTCTATTCATTAAATTACATACCTGCAACAATCAAATAACTATAACACTATTTTACAGTCATCAAAAGATCAGTATTATTAGTTGACATACATATCTCTCTCGCTACGTACATATACAAACATAAGAGAAAAAGAAATCACTGAATGATGAGTATCACCCAGATATAAACCACTTTTATTAAAACGGTTTATACAATGTTTTCTTTAAAATATTCTTCATAAATTTTACAGTCCGTTCGTGTTATTTTACTGAGGGTACAAATTATCATTTTAAAAACAATCCTTAGAAAAGGAAGCAAATAAATAAATCAAAATTATGTAAAGATTTCTTTTAAATTAATTAACACAACATGTATGTGTTAAAAATAAAGTTTTCGCTAGAGATAATAAAAAAACCTGTACAAATTTGAGATACCGAGTAGCTCGACCATAGATAAGAGATATACTTAGATTGGCAACTCTAAGCAAAAAAACGGTACCAGAGCGAGGTACAGTGGCGCAATCTAACGCAAATGTGGGTACTAACTATCAGCTTTTGCCGCTCTTTTTTTGAATGTTTAATTTTCCAAAAAATCTAAAAATCGTTTATTTTTATTTTCGACAGAAAAATAATTTTCTATCAAAAATGTTTTTCAAGCAATAGAAATAATTTTAAATTTTCGTAACAAAAATATATAAAATTACATCTATTGTTGAAAATGGGAATTTGGTTATACAATAAAGATGTCAAGCTTGTTTAAAAATATTTATTATGTGAAATATGTAAATTGTAGAACAGAAGAAATGGGGAAATAAAATTGACAATGGAATACCAAATATACATTATAAAACAAGATAAAAATGTGGAAATGCAAGAATAAAGAACTTGAAACAGAGTCTGACCAATTCATACAATTTGCAGGTGGTGAATTATTATTTAACAAAATTACGATACGGGCGATAAAACAACTTTGTGTGGAGGCGAAGACGAATTCGAATTATTAGATATTACAGCTCTAAATGCTAATATTATTTGGGTCCAAAAATATCCAGAGTGGAGAACAAACGAGCGTAGTCATTGTAAAACTTTTATTAGGCAATTAAGCTTAGAATTGTCTCAACCCAATGTTTTTATCAGAATAAATAATGGTAAAAATAAAAATAATGTGATATTATACTCAATGGATACAATTATATAATTTTGTTATACATATTAAGGAAAGAAACTTAGTATATTATTACATATTAATTCATTTTTGTATGAAAAATTTAATGTAGTGAATTATTAATAATTTTTATTCAATATAATTAATTTTTCAATATAGCGGGGTTCGTTCCTTTTTTTCCTATTTTTTTCATCAACAACATATCTGGTGGTGCATTAATTAAGGTGGATGTTCCTGAACTTTGGAAACTTGAAGAAGAGCAACAAAAACATATTATTTGTCTTCTTCAATAACAATATTATTAGATAGCAATGTTCTTAGAGCTAATTAATATATTTCTCTCATCATCCTGACAATTCATCCCAATGGAGTGGGCGCATGATACATTTGGTGGAGTGCACGCACTAACAGGAATGGTTAAAAAAATTCTTTAAAATATGTTAAATCCGCCAATTCTAAGTCGTCAGTCAATGTCAGAAAGAATGGCAAAAAAAGAGATTTTCATTGATTAATAGAAATAATATTATTTTCGATGCGTAAAAGCAATTTCAATTGTTGAAAATGAGAATTTGATTTTACAATAAAAGAATATGCTTGTTAAAAATATTTATTTAATTAAATCCGCCAATTCTATGTCAATTTAAGTCAAAAAGAATAGCAAAGAAAACTGACAACACACAGTATACATATATACAATATAAAAAAAATAAGCTACATATTTGTAAAATTGTGGAATTTACAAATTAACTAAATTAATACATTTTAATTTATGTACTGCATTGGCCCGAATATGACGTGATCCTGAAATTTGTTACCCATTACATTAAAAAAAAAATTTATTAGGTCTAGGCTTTAGATCTCGAATATAACGCAAATGTAATTATTTTCAAAAAAATTATGTAAAAAACATTGTGTTATATTTAGGCCAATACGGTAGTTATTTTGCGATAATTATTTTATTTGTTCTGTGTTTTCTAGTCAGAAATACACGGCAGATTAACCCAGAAAATTATACACATAAGATTCTAAACAGTCGTGAAAACCCAACATTTTTATTTTATTTGTATTCTAAATTCGAAAGTCAAATAATTTACTCAAGAATTTGTACTGCACATATTGTTAAATTAATTTGGAAATGAAAAATATTGATTTACTTAATGATTATTCATAATAATACATTATATGGGACCATCCCTGCAACACTATATAGGATATGTATGATAATTAATGCTTTTAGTATGATAGTTCATTGTCTTTGCGTATTATGTAATTGTATAAAATTATTAATATAATACAAAATGGTTATCACTTTATGCATAGATTTGAAATTCAATGTTATTCATTATATATTCCTGCCACCGACCATACTGAAAACATTTCATTATCTTATACTATACATAATTGTCAACAAACCTATTGAAAACATAATAATTACATTAATATGAAGTATATTACTGACATTACATAAATGTATAAAAAATGGCCAAATTCCATATCAAGTATATTTTCACAATAAGCGAGATTTTGGTAAGTGGTACCAAAGTGATCGGATAATTTAATTGCACTATAAAAATAATATATTCTACATTACAATACATTAAATTTATTATAAATTATTACTCTGAAAGAATGAACTTGCTCGAGTTTTATTTTTATTATTTTTAAGTAGTAATATACGTGCCATTTTTTTGACTGGTTCGGAAAAATGACTCAAGTCTAACCGACCATTTAAAATATTATTAACGTCTTTGCACCATGTATAAATGTACATTTTTAATGTTAAATCTAAAATCAAATTATTTACAGAATCTCTATGTTCAGCACATTTCAAAAATGAGGAATCAATTTCATTTAAAACTAATGATTTAAAATGAACAGCAACATTAAATTTATAACATATATTAGGCATGTGGTGATCTGATAAAATTGTAATTTTAGTGAAATAATTATATGCATCAAAAGATGGAAAAGTTAAAGTATTTGGACCACATGCCCTAGCAGAAATTAACTGGTGACCTGCTAGTTGGATTTGGGATTTAACATTCTTCACATTTTCCAATTTTTTTAAAAGTTTTTGCAATTACATATCCAATAATATACTTATATACGCTGTCTGACTGTGGATTAATTAAGGTGGATGATTTCGAAAATTTGGGGTTATGATAATCAGCAACCAAGTGTTGTTGATTTTCGTCAGTTGGACCAGATAAGAATATCCTTAGTGACCGAATTAATACTTCATTTTCATCATCTTTACAATTGGCTCCAATGGAATGGGCAGATGTGAAATTTGTAACTATAAGAGATTTGAATGAATTTACAAATGACATACATGTTGGGTGCACATTGCGTATACCGTGATTCCTAATCGTGCAAAAGAAATTTTCAAGGGGGTCTTGATTAATATTCCCCAATAGGACAAACTGAAACTCATATTTATTAAAAATTTTGTTAGACAAATATTTTATTCCCTTAATTGTACTGATCCAATTACGCACAGAAGGTGGGACGGATGTTTTTTTAGTAATAGGATCAAGAAACTTAACAGAATTCAAAATTTTGATGGCTTCATTCCAAAAGGGCACATGATTAGATTCCACGGTAACGGCGCAGCGATATGGACTTTTAAACTGAGCCTGAATACAATTTCCATTGACGCTATCAAATAAATTATTTATAAATAAAACAAAATCTGCTGTCTCCGTAGCCTCCTTGTCAATAAAGCCTGCACCTGCAAAGGTCTTCAGGCACCCTCCCATAGTCTGGCTCAACACCTGGGCAGCAATGCTGACTTTCATCTTCTTGATTTTTTCTTTAAAGATATGAAAATCTGTTAATTTATGTAACTGACTATAAACTTGGATTTTTGAGCAGTTATAAAGGTAGGTTTGGATAATGTGCTCCCACTTTGCAGATTTTACAATACAGTCTTGTTCAAAAATAACATGTTTAGTCAGCATATTGTTTCTTATACCCTTAAGTAAGTGTGGAGCATCAAAAAGAGTGACAATTTCCCTAACAAACGATTCAAAACCTATAATTTTATTTTCTACATTTAAGCGGGAATATTTTTCTTGTGTTTTTTTACGAAGTATATTAAGAGCGGCAACATTTGTAGAACCCTGATCACACATTGTAGCTACTAACTCTAGACCGCTTGCTACAACCTGTTCAATTATTTTTTTTAAAGCCACAACTAAATCGTGTGATTTGATAGTACTTTGACAAAAGAAAAAAGCTATAGGTTGCTTCCACTTCGTGTTGAGGCCTCTCAGCATAAAAACACAAGCATGATTTGCAAATACAAGTTTCCTTAAGCCGTCTCCAAGATCTTCAAAACCTTCTATTAAATCTCCACTACTTTTATAAAGTAAACCAGGTGCTATAGAAATTTCGTCAAAAAGTAAAACACAAACTTTATCTTGTATTGGCATTGTCTTTGTACAAGTTTCAATGTTTCTAAAAATATGCATATTTAAACCCGGGTTAAAATGAACTTTTCTTAACAATCCACTTAAAGTTTTACGGGTTGGCAGAACAAACATTTTTGACAAAAATCTATAACACCTGTTCCCATATTTCGACAATGCTAAAGCAAACACTTTATCGGCTTCTGAATATTTACAACCATTTTTTTTTGTTCCCGCATTTGGCATTGCATAAAAATGGCAGAAGGCATATTTAAAAAATTTTCGAAGGCAAACCCATCAGCCTGAGCTGATTTTATCCTTGCTGCCAAAATCCTCGTATTCCGTTGTCCTCTGTCAGCCATCTTTTTGTATTGGACACATTTGTCATACATGTGCTTCTCATTAGGAGTCAGATATTCTTGACGGGTTATATTAATTCCTTCTAATATATGTCTATAAGTCTTCTTTGTTGAAATGTTTATATTAATGGGAAATAGAAAGATATTCAAGCATTTCAAAACACACTGATCCAATAATAATATTTGTAAGTTATAATAGTTTGTGAATTCTTTTATTTCTGTTTAAAGTAATCTAAGGAACTTTTTGGATATCATAGTTAATGCTGATTTTGGAAATCATAGTATATTCTCTAGGAAAGGTAAGTTGAGAAAGATATCAAATGGTCTGTGACCACAAGAAAGTAGTGAAGGATGCTCTGAATACAGTAAATTATTATTAATGAGAATGTCTTTGTGTCAATATCAATACATGTAATATGAAAGCTGGAACTGGAAAAATAAGAATGGAAGTGGACAGCAATTCCACAAATACATATTGACACAATCAATGGAGTGAATAATTAATTAGATTATGCAGAATAGTTAACAGTATTAAAGAGTCAATAATAAGAGAGTTTATGAAAAATAAAAAACAGGATGAGTCAGTTTTCATAAAACAATTTTAACATTACATATTATATTTTATTGGTTGTGCTTTGGTAATGAATTAATTAGAGACTCGTTATAAAGTTTTTTACTTTACACTATGGCAATCTAAAATTTAAAAATAAATGTGTACAAATACATACCTTTATAAGATGTGCCCTCCGTATGCATGTGAACATTAGAACTGTTGCTTAAATTCAATGTTTCATGATCTGGAATATTACAACACAATCTTTAATACACCATCTTTCCACAATTCTTAACTACTCATGGTTGCTGTTTTACAAAGTGTAAACTCTAAGGGTACACAAAGGAATCATATTGAAAGTGAATTCAAGCATGCACCCATATAGGAATTATGTATGCACTACATGGATGTATAAAAATTATCTCCAATAATTTTGCAATATATTATCAAGAGTGTTGATTTAATATATTTGATAAATAATCAATAGCCAGAATTCATCTACCGGAGACAACACCATGCTGAAAGGTATTATAACAGTTTTACTCTGAATAAATATTTTTGAAATAGAAGCTCTCAAAACAACTTAAAAAGTGTTAACTGCTGAAATATAGGTATTACAGTACAATTAGGGACTCTTATTTAGTCACTCATCTTGGATATGTATCAACAAAATATTGAAGGATTTAAATAAAAGAACATATAATATAATTTCGAAATCAATTGTGTTTCACAGATGTACTACTATTTGTTGGTGATGTTTAAACCGTTGTGACAGTGATTGTCGGGTTGTAACGATTATTGGTAACTGAATATTTGTGATTTTTTGAGCAATCACTTGATACACTAGAAACGAAACATCCAACAGCTTAATCTTGGTTACCAATCATTGTTACAATCAAACACAGTCACAATAACAGTTTCATCATCACTAGTTACTTAACAAAATATAACAATAGAATGATATTTCCTGGAATGAAAAAAAAATTAACTAATATTTTATAAACTAACCTTTTAGAAGTTGGGTTTCAACTGGATCTTGCAAACCACTTCTTTTTTTTTTTGTATAATTATGAATGTTATGGATGAATGTGACAAGATCTGTTGGCTGGATATGACTGGATGGGTAACAATAACTGTTATCTTTTGTTATTTTTTCATTAAACCCTGTAAAACAATGTACATTAATTATTTTTGTATAAACTTGATACTCATGGTCTATCAGATATGCACTGGAAAAACGATGATGCCTTACAACATCTGAGAATAATACTTTCTATATATCCGTAAACTAGACGGCAATCTAAAATTTAAAAATAAATGTGTAAAAATACATACCTTTATAAGATCTGCCCTCCGTATGCATGTGATCATTTGAACTGTTGCTTAAATTCAATGTTTCATGATCTGGAATATTACAACACAATCTTTAATACACCATCTTTCCACAATTCTTCACTACCCATGGTTGCTGTTTTACAAAGAGTAAACTCTAAGAGTACACAAAGGAATCATATTGAAAGTGAATTCAAGCATGCACCCATATAGGAATTATGTATGCACTACATGTATGTATAAAAATTATCTCCAATAATTTTACAATATATTATCAAGAGTGTTGATTTAATAATTTTGATAAATAATCAATAGCCAGAATTCATCTACCGGAGACAACACCATGCTGAAAGGTATTGTAACAGTTTTACCCTGAATAAATATTTTTGAAATAGAAGCTCTTAAAACAATTTAAAAAGTGTTAACTGCTGAAATACAGATATTACAGTACAATTAGGGATTCCTATTTAGTCAGCCTTCTTGGATATGTATCAACAAAATATTGAAGGATTTAAATAAAAGAACATATAATATAATTTTGAAACCAATTGAGTTTTAGATATACTACTTTTTGTTGGTGATGTTTAAACCGTTGTGACAGTGATTGTGTCGGATTGTAACGATGATTGATAACTGAATATTTGTGATTTTTTGAGCAATCACTTAATACACTAGAAACGAAACCTCCAACAGTTTAATCTTGGTTACCAATCATTGTTACAATCAAACAGTCACAATAACAATTTCATCATCACTAATTTTTGTAGTTAACAAAATATAACAATAGAATTACTTGGAATGTAACCTGGAACACAGCATTTACGCCATCCAGACATTCTGAAACTAGATAATATATTTACGAAACACGTGCACTAAAAAATTATGACACATAAACTATATTCAAAAAAGTACATAACGAAAGTTATAATATATTTAATAATATGATCAGTAGAAAGTATAACAAATTTTAATCGAAAATATGTAAAAGATTATAAAAATTGATTATAAATTCAAAAAAAGTGAAGAAAATCGCAATTGTCAAAATTTTCTAATTGCAGACCATTGTTTACATAGATAAGAGAAATTGTTTGTAAACAGATAAAAAACGGCTTTGTCTACCGAACATCCGGATATCTTGTCATTATGAACCTTTTTTGTGATTTTTTTTAAGTCAAGAAATTAATAAAATTTGAGTTATTGATAAATGTATATGCTTATAACACATATAAATATCATTTTCCTTGCTGTAGGTATCTAAACTGAATTTCCTGAATTCTCCCTGGCTGTTGATTAGTCAAGTGTCTGATTAATTAAAATAAAAATGTTAATTTTTGAACAATTTTAGGAAAATTAAAAACGCCTTACACTAATTATGATTATATTATACATTAAACTAATTATGTGTAAATATTTTAATTAATTTGTATTATTTCTGTAAGTTATTTAGCTACTTACAATTATTCAGCTACTGAATTTCTACATTTCATGAATCATTATACTTTCTTGTCTATGATCATAAAAATGAAAACATTCAGTTAAATTTTTTTTGTTTATGGTAAATACGTCATCACTTCTGGGCTGGCTTACCAACATAACAAACAAAAATAGTAGTGTTACATTTGTTGGTATGAGAGTTCGCACCCCCTGAGCTCGACTGTGAAATTCTTGTGATCTACTGAAGACTGAACACCGCCCTTTGACAAGTTCCGAGATCTAGCGAGTACACGATGAACGGGACAAAATTACTCTTCAGTGACATTAAAGTCGTACGTAGTGACTAGATGAACGTCCCTGGAAATTGTATCTGCGTAAGTGCATGGTAAGTGCGCAATTTTGTATTTCGTAGGGAAACTTCGTAGAATCGATTACAGCGAGCAACACTGACAAAAGCTGTCAAACTCGGGCTGTCATTTCAGTATTCATTTGTTATGAATTTGATTTCGCATAATGTCCATAACAATAACATTAATTACTGTATTATGAAATAGTTACATTTCTGATGATAAAACTACAGTGTTGTTCATAATGCGATTGTCGATATGCAAGTGTAGACCTCGTTACATTTTGATGCTCGGCGTTGTGCAAATGACGCTTTTACTTATATTATGGATTCTGATCTCCATCTGGGACTTCAAGTCTGTTACGCACCCCATGAAGGCGGCGCGCCCCACGCGCTCCCTGAAGCCGCCAAACAAACACATTACCAAAATGATTACCATTGTCGTGAGGCAGTATGAAAACTTCGAAAATGACATCGCTCCTACACTGCAGTCAATCATCCAATTGCTGCCTAACATTCCGATCGTCATTGTATCCGACAGTCCGCCATATCCGCCTTTCGAATTCACAGTTCCAAATAAAACACTGAGAAATGTAAAACTCGTCAACCTGGAAGTAAACCTGATGTCAAATGCGATAGAATCAAATCCGTTAACTTATATCAAGAGTAAATACGTTTTATTCATCCCAGACTCGATGCGTATAACTTCCCGGCAAGTGATTCAACAAATGTTGACTCAGATCTTGAAAACGGAGATGAATGTGGCTGTCCCCTTCTCGAGTGCGAGATCGCTGACTTGTCAAAAGGTGGATCTGAATTTGCGCGAGTGGACATTAAAGTATGAGCAGGCTAAAGTGAAATCCGTGTGCGATTCCGTGTCGGGGAAACACGCCTTGCTGCTTCCGACACAACTGCTGAGGGTCCTTCCTCGACCCTTCATGCTGCCATTTCCCGAAGGCTTCTATCTTCAATCTTTGGCCAGAAATTTGAAGGTTTGCTTCTGTAAAAATATTGTTCCAGTCTAAATGAGGATGAAGTTGTAATCGGTATTACAGACATGCAAAGTAACATTTTTATTGTATGCATGAAATAATTAATTTGATTACAAATTACCATATTTATTTACTACCAAATTAAATACCATTTTATCTATTCTAGGTTACCGTTTTATCTGACGTAACATTCACCGATGGGAGAGCTCTCTTCCGATCGCAGCCAGCGAAACAAAACATGAAAGTGGTAGAAAACAATAGGAGAATAAAAATGTATCAGGCTGTTGGCATAAAACGAGTCATCAGAGAAAGTGGAAGCATCGAGTGGCACGGGTGCACGAGGGATTCAGAGGTTAGCAACTGACTATATTTAATCCTAATTTATAAATAATAACTCTCGCAATCATTTCACAGGAGAATTGTAACCGACGTATATTATATATATAAAAAAAATTTATTAATTCAATTAAATTTAAAATATCATCAAAAGCTACACTATCAGATACCAGACGTCTCACAGTTTAACATTAAGATGTTTGATCAAATTGGAAATCCCTTCATGAAACAAGAATGTACATGTTGGTAAGCTGTGACCCCAATTTTGTATTTGAAGCGCTGCTTTCCTTCGGTGGTCGGTGTCCCGTCATACATGACGCTGGGCCGCTGGACTCCTCCATGCTGTCTGGCTCACTTGCGCCGAACACTGCGCCACGTGCTGGCCACGCTGCAAGGTGCCGGAGCGCGCTGCTGGCTCGAGGGGAAAACCCTGCTTGGGGCTGTCACAAGGCGAGCTCTTTCTGACTATTAAAATTATTGTGTTGCGAACATTTGTAATTTTTTTAATATGTCAGTTTCTCAAATCAAAATTTTGCCTGATATTTATTTGTTGGAAGTATAAATTGTGTATACTTTTTAATTTTTTATCAAATTTCTTAATGATAATAACAGTATGTAATTGAGTATGACCCATTTACTGGAAAAAGAAGAATAGGTTATGTATGAGAATACTAGTGTAAATACTTTTAATATATAATATAAATTTTTTTAAACTTTTAATGCCACTGTCTTCTCACATAGTTTTTACGCATTGTGTTATTTTATTAATTTAAAACATAGCTTTTTTTTTAAGTAAATTGATCATTCAAAATCAGTTTTAGTTGTAATATCAGTTTCTTTTGCCTGCCGCCATTTATATTAAGATTCAACCAATAGCAGTCTTCTGAAATTTGAATAGCCGTCAGTACGGGAACTGGCATGTTTTTGGAAGGTGTTGCATTTATTTTTGTAGGAATTAACATGCGTAATAAGAAATGCATTAACTACAGTGTTCCTCAGACTTCTATACCTAGTATCTTCATATCTAATGATCCAAACAACATTGACGAAAAATCAAAAATTTTATGTAGGTCTAATTTTATTTAATGTAAATCTCCATGATGGTACAGGATTTTTACACACATGAAAGTTTACGACTCAGAATACTCATAAAACAATGTGAACTAACTGTCCACAGTTAAAGGGAAGGAATAATGTATAAATAGTATTAAATCAAAAAATATGTGTATACCTAAGTACTGAATCTATTATGGATGCTATTTATTTTCTTATTAATACATTATTTTAATGTTCTAAGGTTTTCACAGCTATTCTGAATCCACTGTGTTAAAAAAATCCCTCTTAACTGTTGAATACGGTATGTTTTCCGGTAGAGTTGAGTGCCTTAATTACGAAAATGAAAAAAATTGATTGTCGATATGGCAAATATTTGAAAAGTTATTGCAGTAAGTTTCAAATTTTCATACATTTTGACATGATTTTATTTCAAACACTTTTATCTTAGGATAACACTAATTTACGCAAACCATAGACAAGAGAAGACCATCAGATTTTTGCAAAATAAGTCTTTTCCGGTAAAATCGAGTGCCGTTATTTCAATTGTAATATCCAGCCAATTTTTTTTATTTTTGAAATCAGGGCACTCAACTGTACTCGAAAACATATTTTTGGTAAAAACCCGAGAATATACCCGATTCGCCAATTATACCAGATTTTTCAGCTATTCTGTCATGTGTTTCCCACCTCTTTGAATGGCATTTCTGATCCCATTGCAGAATCGATCATCAGGACATATTTAATAATTCATCATTCATTCATTTATCTTTACAGAGGTGATATCTTGCCCTGGGCCTCCCAACTAGAGGTGGGGGTGTACGAGTCTGACATGTCGCACGTGCAGTGGCTGCTGCGCGCTTCAAACCGGGGTGGCGTGCAGGACCCCCAGGGCTTCCTGTGGGAGAAAGCCACCCAGGGAGACTACTACCGCGTGCTCTTCAGCCGACACAACAGACTTCACGTAGACATTCTCCCCTTCCGGCAGAAGAACGGCACCATGAGCAAGGATTCATGGTTTGTGGAGCACCAATCTGACTTCCCGGACCACTTCCTACACCCAATGTCCAGTATTGAGTTTGCGGGGAAGCAAATGCCGTGTCCCAACAACGTGAAGGAGTTCCTGGAACTGAAGTTTGGTCGAGGTATTGCAGAAACAGTTACTACGGCTAATTGATTTTTTTGATCATCCTTTCATTCGAGACGTGGTCTGTTGTGACCGTAATATATTATCGCAGGTTCTAGAGTTGCAATTACTTGTGATAAATGATATATTTGAATTTTTAATTAATGTTACTGGGATTACTAAAATGGGCCTAAAACTCCACCCCACTTTTAAGGTAGAAGTGTCGATCATCACATCTGTAAATTAATCATCACTGTAGCATCATTCATATCACATTCCACTAGTGAGGTTTTCAATTTTTTTTTCAGCAGTTTTTTCTGTCAAAAACCCACATTTGAAATAAACCTATCATTGAACTGTTTGGAAGTGTTGCAAGTCAAAACGCTTAACATCTATAGTATGAATACTCTTAAATCCTTAGTCACCATGTTCAGTTTAAGAAATCCTTTGCTTACTTTTAAATAAAGCAACGCTTTAATGTTATTTCTAATTCTAATAAGTGAAATGCAGTACTTAGTTTCATTCCTAAATATAAATACACACCACACCACGACGATGAGTTAATACCACGTTCTTGACTAACACAATCGCCGATTGGGATTTATTTAATACTTGGAGATTTAATTTTTTAATTAAATCCACCTAATAATCTATGCACATTATATTATCTCAAGTAGTGGTTTTATTTGAGGTACAGGACCAACCCCCGTTGATCGCGGGAGATACGTTCTGGACATGGCCGAAGCGAAATTCCACGATTAACAGGGGATTTAAAAAAAAATTGTTTTAAATTCTAAAAAACGTTTTATAAATAATATTAAAACGTCTAAATAACGATGACATATAAAATATAATTTATTTTTTTTCCGCTTTGCAAAAAAGAATCTAGACTTCCTTGTTTGGTCTCTCTACGTTTATTGTGTAAAATGAGTCTATAACCGTCAAATAATCCATTATGTCTGCACTAGCCGATTCGCCAATCGTTTTTTAAACCAATCAAACCAATCTTTGCTTGCTTTAAAAACTTCTTCTCCATTTTGAAATTTGAAATTTATTCATATTTCAAATTTATTCATATTTCATATATTGGGTGCTCACAGGCATATGGTGTTAATTTAGGTCCTCTATCTTATATTGGGTGCTCACAGGCATATGGTGTTAATTTAGGTCCTCTATCCATTTGCTTAATAAATTTTCCATTTCTGTCATCAATAAACTTCTGGTTCGCGAAACTTTTGTCGCTGTAATCAGAGTAACGCTTTCGCCAGCTTTTTTAATTTTGTCTTTTTGCTGCACAATTGATCGCACTGTAGACTCAGGCAATTTGAAATCCTTACCTACAGCTGCAAATTTACCACCGTTTTCTATCGCTCTGATTATTTTTAGTTTCTTTTCTAAAGACACTACATTGCGAACGTTTCTAACCGATTTTTCACATTGTCTGTTAGAAATTTTAAATTGTACAAAGGGATAAAAAATATGGAGCGTGCACTCGACACTCGGCTAAGATTACACTGAAGTATTGAAGTTGAAGGATAGCTGATTGACAGAAAAACCCAAACTTACCAGGAACCGGCGTACCAGTGTTACATATTTTGTCTCACTCACGCTCGTGAATTTACGTATATGTGAATAAACGAAAAAAAAGATAGCTCGAATATTTTAAATACCGCGTTATAACGAATCCGCACTTACCGGGGTCGCGATGAACGGGGGTTACCTGTATTGTAATCAAATTCTGTTTTCAGAAATTGAATGTTTTTAGTAATTATAGAAATTAGCATTATTTTTTTTTATTCTTTAATGATGTATATATCGTATCTAAAGAAATAGCTGCCAATGACGTGTAGGCCTAACGGCTGATGTTGTAGGATGCTTACGATAGACTCGTGCTAACCGGCCATTCCGTTGCACAGAAGGGTTAGCAGAATGTCGGATTACTGGAAGTACATAAGAAACAATTTTTTTAATTTATTGTTACAAGATTACTTTATCTAATATTTAAAAATAAAAAAAACATTAATTAAAGACAAACATATGATAATGGTAAAAAAATACAAGATCGGACCCTTGCACCACAAATCATCAATACACATGGTATTTTGCTTAACTATGTATTTTTTGAGATGTTTTCTTGAAAAATATGGTGAATGGTAGAGTAATTGGTAATGAAATCATGATTTGTATGAATAAGGAGAGAAAATTTGCCCCCAACACATTGGGGGGGCCAATAACTGAATTTTCTCTAAGACTAGTAGAAAAGGATGGCAGAACATTTTAATGTAGGACATAGTAAGAAACAGAGAGTAAAACTCTTATTGTTGAGGTTGAAACTTGGAATTGCTAATTACTATAGCAATAGCTAATAGCTCTATCAACCACCTTATGTTTATTTTTCACAAAAGATTTCTTGTTCGCAAATTTTATGATTTTTGCAAAGTTTTTTTTTCTTTTTGTGAAATTCAAATTAGTTACGCGCGATTGGACTTTTTTTTTGGTCCCTTAAATTTCGAATTAACAGTAAATATTTTGCATACAGAATAGAATTGCATCCGTAACAATAATCAGAATTTTGATATCATCGAGCCAAAATGATATTAATATTGTCATATAATTTATAATTCATCTACATATGCATTTCATTGAAAATATTGTATAATTAATGTAATACTGATTCATTATGAAATATTTCACAGCTCCTAAAATGAAGATTTCTGACTGAAATCTGAAACAAATGTTTCACTGAAATTAAAACAAATTTTTAATATTAATATTTTGTTATTATACGCCGTCCAAAGTATAGTTGGGAAAGTTATGTTCCAGTTTCTATCTGCATGCAATAAATGTGAAAACTATGTTAAACACTAACACCAACTTCGCACACACACTGGTGTCTGTTGGTGCTAAGGATCATTAAGGCCCATGGCCGACTCCACGACTGCTTTCCAGGCATCCCTGTCTCGAGCTGCTTCGTCCCAGCTGACATACTTATAACTACCTCTAAAATTACCATAAATTATGATGCCAGTCAGTATTATGAAAATATGTACACATCACAGTATCTGAGAAATGACATTACAATACCCTATCTAAAAAAATGAACAATTCTCTTCGTATTTGAATAATATATGTTTTATAAATGTTAGGTTAGGGTAGGTAGTAGTAATAATTTAGTGCAAATGTCGATATCTAGTGAATTCAGCACCTACTCAATAACTAACTAAAATTTTAATTCATAAAATAATACATACTTAGTACCTACTTACAAAAAGTGACAATTTTCTAACAAATGATATTTTAAAATATCAAAAATAAATTTCATTCTTTCCTTCGCAGTAAACTGTACACATAAAACACCCGTACAACAGATGTTTACACACAAACATGAGACTACTAATTGTACTCACTTGTTTTTTTTATCGTTATCATTGAATATTTTTTAAGTTTGTTTTAATTTCCACTTACTTTAGTTTCGTAAGACTGAAGGACTATGTTCAAATTTGACTAATTTTGTTAAATGTTATTAATTTTTTAAAACCCTATAGGCATAGATTACATTTTATATTACAATGTATTCATATATTATACTATTTTATTCATACCTGTGTAACAACCAAACAGTATTTTAATTGTTAACAATATAAAATTTATTCAACATTGTTTTAAATTTTTAAACCAATTATTCTTAAAATCAAAATATTGATTGCGATAAAGGTGCATTCATTATTTTTATTTGTGAACTTAAACAAAATAGTATTGTAAACTATAATCTTTTTCTTACCTGAAGATGAAAAATTGAAATTGATTAATTATTTTTCTCTTACTTTTAACATTATTCTAGTGAACTATTTACAAATTATTCTAGTCATATAAACTATATTCCATCAGTATTAAATCGCACACTTGTTATTTACGTATTGTAATTGTTAATAAAAATACGTAATTATAAATGGAATTTATTTAATTGTTATAGTGATATAAAATTAATAATATCTGCTATACATTACAAAGTTATTCAAACTGTTTTTTTTTAAAGATGAGTTTCTAATAATTGTTATTGTGAGTTTTGATATTACGCTGATTTGGCGGATCTCATGTACTTGTAAGAAAACATAAATAGCTAATATTTTACGACTGATGTAGAATTATTTGTTGTTAAATTTATAATTACTATATATTTGTTTGTATTGTTTAACTATTGACTACTATTATAGTAAATTCACATTCTCATAATTGATGGATTCAGATGAGCAGAATAAACATTTTTATACAATATTATGTACAACAAAAAAACAATTATTTTTTGCCGATTGCTTCCGCTTGGCCCATATTAAGCAGACCGCACACGATCATTCGGACATTCTGTCATGTAATGATGAGGAACCTTAGACTATTATTCTGATTGTCATTCACAATGCTATTATTAAGGATGTTTGACAAATCTGATAGAATAAAAAGCTTAAAAAACTTTAAAAGTAACACCACATTTAATTAGACAAAATACAGTAATGAGTGAATCGTTGTCGGTCGAGGAACGTGTCAGGCAATTATCTTCGTTCTCCAAGACTACATGAACGCAAGCCTAAATGATAATAATGCTTTTATTTATTTATTAATTCAAACAATTTATATAATTACATCAATGAAAGATTGGAGATCGCTATAACTAGCAAAACAGCCCACAGGGCAAAGTTTCATATATGTAGTTCAATAAATCGTTTCAACACATTATCATCTTGATAATTGGTAGGATCGTTAATGTTAACGCTTTCACCGCCCCTCATCATTGCAAGATGACAAGACTGATGCGCCCCACTACACAATCATTTCGACTGACAGTCTCCCCTCCACCCGGTGTGATTAAAGATCGGATTTCAAAATATCCAGATATTTATCATTACCATACACCGTCAGTCCAAATATCAATATCACTAGTGAATGTCATTCTGAATGAGTTTATAAAATCTGCTTTATACTTTATGTAATTCAAATAATTAAATTTTAAACCCTTAACTCATCTTAATAATATCCTTAACCTAAACTCAATTCTTTTGATTATTCTATTTTTTTTTTGTACATAACTAGCTGGATTCTCTTGTTTTTAATTTAATCCATTATTTATTTTTGTCACATTATTATCACACTGATTCACAAATAAATTTTTTTAAATCTATTTTGACAGATTTTGTAGGTTTCTTTTTTTAAATTGAAACTAATGTTAAATTTTTATAGTGAAATTCCAAAGATTACATAAAGAGCTATTGTTATGTAATACAAGTTTGTATGGGAATAATTGTAAGATTATTTGTAATCTGAAAACATAAATGCTATTATTGCGGTATCATAAAAAAGTCCTGCAAGTTTCGCTGTGTAGCATAATAGGGAACTTGAGCATCAGACGCTTTATCTAAAAATATTATCACACCTCAATATATGTATGAGGATCATTGTTACCCATACAATAAGATAGTCTTTCCCTCCGTTCCTTGGAATATTAATATATATTCAATGACAGAGACGATGTTGCCAGCACAATAAAGTTGTTTTAAATACTGTATATATTATTTTCAGTCAATCATGCTAGTCTTGAATTACATATTTGCATTTATTTTATTGAAATTTTGTGATTTTTTTAAAATTGCGATTAACTTTTGTATTGTGATAGCTATGTTGATCGCACAATTGCCTTCACTCAAAGATTGAAATCCTAGTTCCGCTATTTATCAATATAGTTTTACATTTTTTAGATTAAGCCACATAGGCTTAATTTTATGGTACATAGTTAGAAATTTTGATGAGATAAATTCTCAAGTTTCTTTATGTTCAAAATATTGATATTACTATTGGTTGTTCAAATTCATGTTTAACATAATATAATATTATATATTGATAAAAGTTTATTAAATCAATAATATTCATATTCATAAACAACTTGTGCATTAAATTATCTTTTCCCTTTCATAATATGATATCTAATAGATTTGATATATTCATTGTTATCTTTCATATTAAATTATTTTTATTAATTTACATGTGCCAATCCATATAAAAGTTTATTTCTTGTTATAGAAAAATAGAAAATGTATTATTTATAAAAGTCATGAAATAAAATATAATAATTAGGTAACTGTTTAATTTTCTCAAAAATCTGTGTTAAATGCATATGCATTCCCCCCGGACATAGAAATTACTATATTGGTGGAACCTTCCCAAGAGAAAAGTTGAATGAGAATGCACCCTGACTCCTTTTGATGTGATTTTTGAATCTAATAAAATATTATAATAGCAGATTTTTAAGGTTTCGTACACAGAGTAAACAAACCTAAAAAAATTGTTGAAAAACTTCATGACTCTTGCGTTTAAACCAGAGTCATTACACACGGATTGTAAAGGAGGTACTCAAAATATATATACACCCAGTGAACAGATGATAGTCTAAAATTTAAAACTTCATGGTATCAGACCTTACAAAATCGATCAAGTCAAAGGATTTCTAAATTTTCAATCAACCTAAATATTCATCTTGTAATAGATGTTACTGCTTCTTCCATTCAATGTGTTCATGATCGATCATCGTGTTCCTCTAGTCTGCTTTAAAATCTTGAACTGCTTACATCCACTTATTCACGATCCTGGGCTTCGTTTAATATAACATGTAGCGACAGTCTTGTCTCAGACTTGTTCGGATTAGACCATTAGTTATTCTGTATTTTTTCGATTCTATTGATGTATATCTTGGATTCCAGACATGGGAGGCATATTCGATGATACTTTGAACATATGACAAGTACAGAATTTTCATGTTTACGCTATTGAATTGTTTACATACCCGAAGGATGAAACCTAACATTTTAGTTGCTCTGGAGGTAATATGGTTAATATGCATGTCAAATAGTAATTTAGAATCCACTTAGAATCTCAAGATCTTTAGTTTCAGATTTCTTGGTCAAGAGTTGATTATTAAAAAAGTAAGGGAAGTTAAATGAATTCTTGTTCCTGATAAACTGTATCATGGAGTGCTGTATCACATGCTGGTGTTGATTTGTAGGTTATGTTGATTGCAATATACATCAAGGCAGTTTAAATCGCTTTGAAGTTTATGACAATCGTCGATATTATGAATTGGAGTAAAAAATTTCATATCGTCCACGAATAAAAGAGTGTGAGTATATAAGAAAAATTTAAAGATGTCATTGATATCAATGTTAAAGAGGAGTGTCCTAGAAGTGACCCCTGAGGAACACCTGATGTGACGCATACCCAGTCAGATTTATAACCGCTAACTACAACTACTTGAGATTTATAGCTGCTAACTATTATGTTGAAAAGCGAACAATTAATATATTTGTATCTCAAAAACTGTATATTAGAAAAAAATGATTTTGATTTTTTAAATAAATACCATTAAATTAATACAGAACACATATCTTAATCAAGGAAATTGACAAATTTTTATTTTATAAGGTGTACTGTTATTAAAAATGAGTAGTTATATTTCAAAAACGGTTCGTGATAGAGAAAAACAGTTTTGAATTTTGGAATCAGCACCATCAGATTAGTCTAGGACAGATAACAAAGAAGTAGACAAAAAGTTAAAATTTGTTGGCCGGTGTTATTAAAAGATACCAATTATCAGGCAGGGGCATGACCTCAGTCATGGCGGGAATAGGGGAGAGGAGATGGCGATATTGAGATAAGGAATATATTAAATAATGGCTCAGTATTAAGGGATTTTTTAATTTCTAGTCTTTATAAATTATTTAATCTGAGGCTTTTATTTTTATATGTAACTGTGATGACCCTGCATGCGCCCATAGACATGGGAATATAAGGACTCGCCTATCAACCAAACCAGAGACCAAAGGGCCCAAACCAAAGAGACCAATCAGAAGACAACATCATTTGTGACGGACACTGCCCAAACACCTAGCGACCACTCTTCCACAGACCGTCCTCTCATCGACATCTCCATTCAACAGCATCTCGAGCGAGCCACTCCAGAGTTTAATGCACATTTAACTGTATAATTCATTACATCAATAAACAAAATTTTGTAAGTGCTCTTTCATTAAATACCTTGCTCTATTTACAACAACAGACACCCTATACTGCATACAACTAACACGCGTGAGGCTTGAATATGGTAGGAGCTTCAGTCTCACAGCAACAAAGCCTTTGACATAATCACAAGTCAATCATATTTAAACAACATTTATACCCACAACTTCTACATAACATTGTAAAAATGTATGTCTTTAAAAGGGGTTAGAAAAATTCAGAAAAATTAATGAGGCGTCTTTTGCGTCCTTTTATTCTAATATTAAAACTCCATGCCTTTATAAAATGCCCCGTATAAAATGCTAAACAATCATTGAAATTGCATTTATTATATGATTACGGATGATTTAATGGGTTGATTTTGTGTTTTTTTTTATGAACTTGCTCAAATTTATTTTTATATTTTGTTAAGGATAACACATTAATAAAATCTCGATATAAATAAAATTATTCTACCTTTGAACACATCCGTAGTAATTAGTACTGAAGTTGTGAAAATTGCATTGCGATGCTTTTGCCTGAGTGATCACAGTACCATAAGTTTCAAGAGAACCTAAAAAATTGAAATAAACAGAAAATGTATCTGTCTTTAAAATTTATCTTTATTTAGTTGTAAAAATTATAAAATATTCTTGCAATTAGTATACAACGTTCTTGAGAACATAAAATAACATCGTATTTTAATATCATCAGGTTTACCACAAGCAACTATAAATAAAAAATAATAATAATAACACCAGAAAACAGATCAGTTATTGAATTTAAATACTGCTTCCTTCACACTTTTAGCAGCGACGTCGCCAGTATTTTATTATTTATTTTTCCTGTAGATTCTTCTTAAATATAATATGTACAAAGTTCTTGAAATTCGGTTATATGTACTATGAAAATTGTTCACAAAGTTCAAAAAATGTTACCAAAATTATTTTATTTTTTGTCTTATGTCTTCAAACAAGCGTCGGTTTGAATTATTTCTTGTGAGAAGGTCTACTCTTTCAAACTTTTTGACCAGCATGAATTTTCTCACCAGAGAACTTGTCATATTGGATGATTACTGACACTCTTCACAGGCAAATAGCTTTACTCTGCCGTGTGTTGTCTAGTGACTAAACATTTCCTTACATTGTCACACGCAAAAGACCTCAGGTGTGTGCTTTCAAGTGTATCAACAAATTTCTTTTCAGACTAAATACTTTCTCACATTTTTCACACGCAAAGGGCTTTTCTCCGGTGTGTGTTCTCAAGTGTCTTAACAAGTTTGCCTTCTCTCTGACTACTTTCTTAAAAGGCTTTTTTTCAGAGTGTGTTCTCAAGTGTCCTAACAAGGTTGCCTTCTATCTGAATACTTTCATAAGTTCTTCACACGTAAAGGACTTTTCTCCGGTGTGTGTTCTCAAGTGTCTCAAGAAACTAATCTTCTGACTAAATAATTTCTTACATTTTTCACACGCAAAGGGCTTTTCTCCGATGTGTATTCTCAAGTGAATTAACAAACCACTCTTCTGAATAAATACTTTCTTACATTCTTCACACGCAAAAGGCTTTTCTCCAATGTGTGTTCTCAAGTGTCGCAACAAACTACTCTTCTGACTAAATACTTTCTTACATTTTTCACACGCATAGGGCTTTTCTCCGGTGTGTGTTTTCAAGTGACTCAACAAACTAACCTTCCGACTAAATACTTTCTTACATTTTTCACACGCAAAGGGCTTTTCTCCTGTGTGTGTTCTCAAGTATCTTAACAAGTTTGCCTTCTCTCTGAATACTTTCTTACATTTTTCACATGCAAAAGGGTTTTCTCCGGTGTGTGTTCTCAAGTGACTCGACAAACCACTCTTCCGACAAAATACTTTCTTACATTCTTCACACGCATAGGGCTTTTCTCCGGTGTGTGTTCTCAAGTGACTCAACAAACTAACTTTCTGACTAAATACTTTCTTACATTCTTCACACCCAAAGGGCTTTTCTCTGGTGTGTGTTCTCAAATGAATCAATAAGTGACATCGCTGTTCAAAAACCTTCTCACATTCGGTACAAGGAAAAATCTTGTCTGATGTGTGAGACCTCGTGTGGGTTAATACATTATTTTTAAGACCAGATGACACGGTGCAATGTTTATCAGAAAGGATCCCCTCGTGACGGCGAGGTCGTTTTCCACTATCCTGACTCACAGGGAACTGGGCTTGTACAGTTGGACTTCTTGCATCGTCCAACACTTTAGAGGTGTCCCTGCATGATGGTTGCATGTGGTTATCTGAAATTCATTGAAATTTCATTTATAGCTCACAAATGGTGTTATTATATATTGAAACCATTCAAATTGTTAACTCGTAGTTCGTTTTCCTCACTCTTCGTGTTGGTGGTGGCATTACCACACCTACTGATCTGCTTCCAATTTTACTTTGCAATTTGCAAGTGTCATTTTAAAACTTATATGATAAGACATGTATCGCATACATGTGAAAAATTGTGAATATTGTCTCGCTCTCAAGCAACGCTCCCGATGGTGCGCAACTAAAATATTATCAACGAACTACGTATATCATTTATATTAAAATATTCTAAATGAATATCATTTTGTTAAATAATACCCACATATGAATGGAAAATTTTATATTTTTATAACGAGACAAATTTGTTGAAATAATATTACACAATTGTAAGTACAATCTCTTGGAGTTTTAAGATAAATCGATAATTAAGTAGTTATATAAGTAAAATTATGTTATATTTATACGTTATGATGTATCAAATAAGAGTATACATAATCATTATTATAGAATAAGTATAAGGTTAAAAAATAGATTTCGATAAAAAAGCCCATGAGGATTTTTGTTTTGCTACACTCACTTTACTTAGCTCCCACTAGTTCTACCGCCTTATGCTATGCCACGAAATGTAATATGGAGAGCGCTGGATTTGGCGTTGGCTATCATGTAGGCTAAACCGTGTCAATACTCTAAACATGAAGAAATTACATTCTGATACGTCTAGAGCAATGTAATAGATTATTTCAGAGCAAAATTAAATTTCCTTCCCTTCTGACTTTTATTATGGGATACAATGACTATAATACGTTATTAAATCTAATTACGTCACATTTGATGAACATTTAATGTTTTATCAAACGTGTTAGTGAACTCAGAAAAGAAAAAATATGTATTTTACTGTTATCTTATTTGTGGTAGTTTTGATTTCAACCGGTAGTGATGTGACGTAAGCACAAGTATACAATACATCATCGAGCAGAGATCAGGTCAGGTGTCCGCCTACGACCGCAGCTACCTGCGACCTCCCAGCGCACTCCTCCTTAATGTTGGGAACCCAGACGTCCACGGCATAGTCGGGGGGCAAGGGGCTACCACTCGGTCAGAACCAGGGGTCGGCAGCTTCCGTCTTGGTATCGGGAATACAGTTTTCACCGATCCATCCTCCTTCATCACAAGAATCTAGTTCTTGCTTCACTTCCATATTGGTCACCTGGATGTAAAAGAGGTTGTGTGATATTTTGGTGAATCTCGTGCGGAGAACTTCGGAACCCATAGGATAAGGACTACAGCGTGGTAAAAAATATATACCAGAATAACTTTACAATATCACAAATTGCTTCGATTTGATTCACTTTTTTCTCCGGCATAACTGAGTGCTCTGATTACATAAATGAAGTCAAATTAAAGCGCTCGCAAGTATTTAAAAACTTATTACATTTTAGAGCATTTTCATGGTAAATTTGACATCGTTTGACATTGAAGGCCATAGAAAATTGATGTTTCAGCCGCTTCATTCATAGATAACACTCTTATTTATGGATAACACTTTATCTATGGATAACACCAAATTACGTTTACCATAGATAAAAAATACAAGGGATTAAATTGCCAAATATGGTATTGATATACCTGAACGGTAATCTGTGTCGCGAGCCGATTTTGATTCGGACCGACCTATCATTATTTGCCATCTGCAGACACGTTGTTTTCTCGGAAGTGCATTTCGCGAGAACCCACGTCACACGAGGACCTTTTCTCCCGTCATTGGAAAGCTGTCCTTTGTCTCCTAGGCCATTCATCGGGAATATTTATCTCTTCCGCAATTGCGAGGGATGACACACGTGTGACGCAATATGTTAGGGAGTCAATCGGTTGCCTTTTGTCCGAGGAGAAATCGTTCCGAGAAGTATCGCGCTCGGGAGCAGCCTAAGAACAATATGCCGTCAGTAAATTAGGGGGTCGACAATAAAACAATGACCGCACAAAAAAAAAGGGAACCATTAAGAAGCGGGTGCGTTTTTTCTGCCCGAGGATAATTGACTCCGGGGCGATAAAGCATCTTTTGTTGCATGCGGGCCAGCACCCACGTGCGGAAGGGCCACCGTGAGCGATGACTGACCATCGCGTCTTTTCTCCGTAGGGGTAGGCAGATAAAATAGGACACGTGCGAATAAGTCTGCGCACGCGAATTCAGATCTTCCATATTCATGCACCTCATGTGGTGCGTAGATCGGGCTATTCCGTCGTCAATTATCTATTTAATATGGACAAACCGTGTGAGCAAGTCTCAGATCGACCGCGATTCGATCTAACCAAAGTGTGCCGGTGTAGTAGCACTTCCGCAATATTCAGTCGCCGTTCGTTCTTGAACCTACTAGCTATAATCAAGTCGACTAATACAAATAAGAAATTTAAATAAATATAATAATAATGTAATTATAACTGGGCAGGTGAGAAAATTATGTAATAGGTATAAGTGTATGTAATGCGAGAACCACTCACGAAACTATGTAATAAAGCTGGAATAAAGAAATCCCATATGTACTAATTATAAAGGTCTCAGAGGCAATAAAAAAGAATAAAATGATTAGCTCTTAATTAGGATCTTGGATGTGGAATGTTTTTATACTGATTGTATTTTATACTGATTGATGTACTTAGAGGTAATTAGAGATAGCGATAATTCCGATAAGCTTAATGTGAAAAATGTATAGAATATAAGTTGGTTTGTGGACAATTCGAATGAACAGTGTATTATTGGATTTTTATGTGATAAGTCAGGACTATAATTAATTACGAAGAAAGTGGGTGGGGCCGAAATTAGGCCTACAAGCGAGGGGGTAGCGGAGATGTCAACGGATGGACCAATGAGGCGTCGCCAATCCTGTGAGGACGGACCGACCCCGAGCGAGAAATACGCCCTCACCACAGTTTCTTTAAAAGGGCCAGGACGCCATTTTAAAAGACAGTTGACAGCAGACAGTGAAAAGGACAAAGTTAAAATCGACAGTTGGAATCGGGAGTGGAGAGTCGGAGGGATGGAGTTAAAGCCGGACAGTTGAAGTGGGCAGTTGACAGCATACAGTCGAAAGTACGCAGTTGACAGTAAAGAGTTGAAGGGGATAGTTACAGTCAGGCAGTTGAAATCGGGAGTGGAGAGTCGGAGGAATGGAGTTAAAGTCGGAGAGTTGAAGTGGAGAGTTGAGGCCGAAGAGTCGAAGAGAGGAGTTGAAGCTGTGAACCCGGGAGTGGAGAGTCGGAGAGATGGAGTTGAAGTGGACAGTTGAAGTCGGACAGTCGAAGAGAGGAGTCGAAACAGTCGAACACAGTTGAAGTCGAAGAGTCGAAGAGAGGAGGTGAAGTTGGGAACCCGGAGTAGACGGTCGACGGGATGAGTTATAAGAGAAAACAAGGAAGTTGTAAACCCAGAGTGGTGAGTCGGACATGAGGTCCGGGAGAACAAGAGAAACGAGGTCCGGAAGGGAGTGATAGGAAGGAAGTCGAAGGCCAGTCGAGAAGAAGTCGGAAGCACGCAGTTATAAAACAAGGTCCGGAGGAGTGGATCGTCAAGGAGACGTCAAGGCAATCACAGTTGGGATTGAAATCGACGGAGGAAGCAGCTACGGTTCATCGCAACCCACCCAGGAGCAGCCGCCCAGACCGGCTCGCAGTCAGCGGATAGCCGCCCACGCCAGGTGCCAGCGGCATCACTACGCCGGCCGGAAACAAGATTCCGGAGGAACGTCGCCGAGCAACCCGAGGTAGAATAAGCTTTAGATTAAGTTAGTTATAAGTATTTCCACCTGCCCGTAAATATAAACATGTGTCTAATAAATGTATAATATGCATCTTCGCTTGTTCATATTCACCTGTTTCCTTATCTATAACCATGGTAATAATAATGAAAGCGTGATATCCGATGGATGGTTCGCGGAGCGAATATTTCATTAGGGAGCGGGGTATCGTTCTGATGAGCGATCAGGAGCGTGGTATGAATCATGACTCCTAGACGAACCCCGAATCGAACCGAATGGCGCACAAAGTCGTGGCCCCGGTTGTATCAGTATCTTATCACATATTCATTCGTGTAAGGTTCTTGGTTAAGTTATTTTAAAATTACAACTCTATTTTTAGGTTCTAGGTTTAGTTATTTCATTAAAATTACATTTCTATTTTATTACAATAACAATTCTATTTTTTGGTTTGGTTATTTTATTATAATTATACTTATATTTTTAAGATAGGTTAGGTTTGGTTATTTAATTATAATTACATTTCTATTTTAAAGAGTGAAGTGGATGTAATAATTTACATTCAGGTGGCAGGAATAACGACCAAAAGAAAGAAGTTTATTTTACAATAACAATAACTTCCTAGGATTCTCTTGCCTAAGGGAGAACAATTAAGCTCTAGCCGCCAACTCTGATAATAAATCAATCTAGAAATCAATAATATAACGGGCAGCACTAGAAAGAACATTCAGTATTGAGCAATTGTTTCTCTGGGCTATTTTTTGCGGAAACAAAGAGCGCAAATATTCAATAAAAACTGAATTGCCTCTTGTCGAGTCGAACACATATCCTGATTTTCATAAGAAGAGAACGATTCTGAGAAACCGCACCTTAATAGGTACATGCAATACGTGTGAAAATAAAGTAATCAAAATCACAATAAAATGTTTAGAGTAAAATGGGCTTATGGTACCGCGAACTCGTATGAGCAGGTTACGATAAAATATATGTAATAAATATTGTTGACCCAAGGTGAATACTCCCTGTGTATTTCGTCTATCCCATTAACCTTTTTATACCTGTCATTTTCTGGCCCACTTCTAACTAGGGATTTCACCGACGTGGAACCAGATTGCATTTTAACACCGAGTTATCAAAAGGTTTTTTTTATCAAAATTGTCGCTGTGTCTACAAATCCGAACCATGAAGAAGTGATGTTCTATACATCTCCGGAAGTGCAGTGATATCTCCGTTCTTCACTACAAAAGTGCGAGTCAAATGGAGGGGAAAATTGACGTCCAACCCAGGACTTTAGATCAAGATAGTCCAGATCGATGGATCTGGCCTACCTTATAGATAGATGAGCCGTTTTTCTTTTCTTGTTCCAAATCGGATTACATCAATTAACCATTAATTTTAATCGATACAGTCCACGTGATTCTTATCCCACCAAATATAAATATAGGAAATTCAGAATGCGACTTTATAGTAGACGTATTCACGAGTACCAATTATAATTGTTTTTAAAATTGTAAAAAAAGAATTAATGATATACAAATAAAAATAGGCAATCTCGACGAACGATGTAATTACTGTGCAAAGTTACGATAGAGATAAGTTTAGTCATTATTTAATATTGGAAGAATGTATAGCGATAATTGTGTCACTGGACTAAGAGTTTTAGTTGATATGGTAATGTTAAGTGCTTATACCTTTAGATAAGATGCAAATATGATGTAGAATTATCCACTTTCAGGAATTATGTACCACTGATTTCTACTGTTGGACTGTTATTGGAGTGTCCTAACAATGTCATTCCATTCGTTTTTATTATTTGCGGCAAGAGTGAGTCTCCGCCTGTCGACTGGATCCACCCTCGCAGGATTGGCCCCATATTGGCACTATACGTGCATCATCGGCAGGGGCATAATTTCTCTCATTTTAGGCCTAATTTTGGACGACACCTTCGTCTTCTAATCAAGTCATGATTATTCACATAATTTATTTGTATTCGCCTACCTTATCTCATAATCACTTAAACTTCGAGTTCATCTTATCTGTAGGTACAAGCACGATTTTGCATGCGATGGTAAAGAATGAAATTTCCTTTATTTATTTTTTTCTACGTCTAATTAATCCTTTCAAAACCATGTAGTAACATAGGTCCCAACTAAAACACCGTCCCAATTAAAACTGTAATATTTCGGTTAATATACGCAACATAAGATTCATATCTTAGTTAATTCTAAGGAAAATGTTTATGCTTAAAACTGACTTGTGAAAAACCAGTTGTGTAAAGCGAATCTTACAAAAATAATTATTTTTCAATTCAATCAGTTGTAAAATTAATATGCTGGGAAAAATACCACTTGCGATAAGACAAATAAAGATCGTACATTAATTACAAAAAATTTTCATAGGGGGCAACATCGTTCTTTCTATTTGTCAAATCAAATTGTGTCAAGTTTCCTTGTGGTCATCGGTTTTTATTTGACATTTTAAAAATTGATATATTTTAACCATGGATGATATGGAATTCGAACCCTTAGACCCTTCATTAAAAAATGTTATAGATCAAAAATCTTTACGATGGATATTTGTAGGCGGGAAAGGCGGCGTAGGCAAAACAACTTGCAGGTACTGGGTGTTAACCTATCGCACGGATTAAATTTTACTTTTTATGTTGATTCCACGTCTTAAGTGTGCCCTCTTATTTTAGTTGCAGTCTCGCCATTCAATTATCAAAAGTAAGGGACTCCGTACTCATAATCTCCACCGATCCAGCTCATAATATCTCGGATGCTTTCGATCAGAAATTCTCAAAGGTTTGTCATAACTATCTCTCATTCGTAGTGATTTCACCGTGTGGCGAAAATTCAAGGTTCTTGTTGTCGAGTTCAATACATGGACCGTTTCATGTAACAAGAATATATTTATATAATTGAACACATTTGGTATTGATGTTATGTACCAGCACCAACAGGGAAGATTTTGAATATGAAAACTTTGCGGTTTAAAGTAATTATGTTTATTGGGTTTAAATAACTAATTTCACGTAGACTTGGAGTTCTCTCTCATGAAGTCACAATCTAATTTTAAATAGCTTATATTGGTGAATCACCATGTGCCATGGCATCTGCCATTAGATGAGAATATCTTCAGATTCATATTCCCACACCATAAATTTGAGTGTAAAATGTCAAGTGATGTTTCAAAACAAGTCCGTTTACAAAAGCTATAAAAGTACAATAATGATCAGTTGTGTGATCTTAAAGAATAGCATTGTATAATAACAGTACATTAACTTGAGATTAATACTTTAGATAACAATACAAGATCAATCAATCAAGGAAGGATGGCGGTGCAGGTGTCACTTAACATTAATGCAATCTATTTTAAGTAATGCCCAAAAAATTTTTCTTCTCATTAGATGTTGTTTGCTCATGCAGTTGCATTAAATTTATGTGAAAATGAGCACTCTTCTGTCTATTCTTTGCATCTTTTCAAGCACTATTGCATAAATCTTTAATTTTGCTGTTGTTTTTAACCATTTTCACGTCACAGCACACTCTTCAAATTATAACATTTTTACAGCACACTGGAGAAAGACTCGCTGAGGCGGGTAGGCTTCTTATTATTGTGTCGAACGATACATTATTTACTGAACAAAGTAAATGGTTTAGCGATGATTTAAACTTATTTTAGGTTCCTACAAAAGTTACCGGCTTTGATAATCTTTTCGCCATGGAGATAGACCCCAACGTGGGTCTAAATGAATTACCCGATGAATATTTCGAGGGAGAAAGTGAGGCGCTAAAGATGGGAAAGGGGATGATTCAGGAGATCTTCGGAGCCTTCCCGGGAATAGACGAAGCCATGAGCTACGCCGAGGTCATGAAGTTAGTTCGATCATTGTTTAAACTCTTACCGATCATGCGAGTGTCTTAATTACTAAGAAAACTGAATGAAGGGTACTGGGAAGATATACTGTCATTCGGAATGCATGTCAGAAATGGATTTTCTAAAAAAAGAACGTGAATCAGGGTAAGTGCGACATATAAATCATCAACATTAACTTTGATACAAGGAGCATTAACCATCTCCTAATTTAAGTCTTTAAAAATCGAAAAGCTACCTTTTAGAATAGCTCATATTAAAAGCATTTTATGAAAATTGGACGAGTAGATGCACTTTCCACAAATTTGGAGTAATAAAATCTAATTGTATTATTTCTAACAAATTGTCAAAATAATGAAAATGTCTTTACTGATCTACATACTTAATGACGATATGAATTAGTTATTTTGGTCCTTAATTATGGGTAAATTAAAAAAATTCCAAAAAATCTAGTAAAATTGCTTAGACGGGGGAAGTGCGGATATATCATGATCGTTTTTGAAATTGATAATTATTTTAAAAAAATAATGGAACTGTACACATCACTAATTAAGAAAATTTCCATACAAAAATAAATGGGGTACCATACCAACCACTCAATAGATGCACTTCCCCCACAGTTTATGTATGTATTTGGTCTTATAAATCGTAATCCGCGCAAATAATCACAAAAATAATATATATATTACTTAATTCTCAACGTCCTCGCAGGTTGGTGAAAGGAATGAACTTCAGCGTGGTCGTGTTCGATACGGCTCCTACTGGACACACGCTGCGACTCCTGTCCTTCCCTCAAGTGGTGGAAAAAGGACTAGGAAAACTTCTTCGATTGAACCACAAGGTGACATGCACAATCATACATTTTTAAAGCCAATTCTGAAACATTAAGGGGGTACGAAAATAAGCAACAACTCTATATTATATTATATCTATGTACAGTGTATTATCGTTTTCATCCCTTATCCCAGTGTCGCCCCATCTCCGCCATAGCTCTTGGCTCTAGATCTTTTATCTTCAAAAAGCCCTTTACTGTCCCCCTAGAACCTCATCTCACAAGGAAATTCATCCATGATGTTACAATAACCATGGAGGCACTACTTTACCGACCAGCGAGATGCAGGGCATGTTGTGAGTTATTGGACAAATCAGGCGAGGGTTCTGGCACTCTAGCGGTGAAAGGGAGAATCGTCATGTTTTGGAACAGGCTGGCGCATGGCGACTCATCTGGCTCACCAGGCAAAGATGGCAAAAGAAGGAGCATCACAACAAAGCATGGATTCACGTGGTGAACGGGAGATTAATGGCCCTGATTTCACCTACGTGTGTAGAGTGACAAGGCCTTCCAACTGGGTTTTCTGCAAGATGGCGTGCCATTGACTATAGTCAAAGATAATGAAACTTTTATCCGGATGTGGGTCAGCTGAAGCTCAGCCGTCGCCACTACCCCACTGCTTGAGTACAAATTAAGTAACCGAAACCCTGTCCTGTGTCTCCATATCTCTGATCAGCAGCGAAGTTAAAGAAAGAACTTTAGGTGTAAGAATAAGATCTGAACCATTGATTGTATTATTGTGTAGAATTTACTTGTGTTATTTGTAAATATAGTGTACATCATGTGTTCATTGAGTATTTTTCTAAATTCTACAATTTCCATTCATCCGAGACAGCAATCCACACATACTGAGCTAGGCCAGTGACGGTATGTTGGTGTTTTAACCGCCAAAAGTTGAATCGCATTGTAAAAATATATATGTAGATGATGGGCAGAGAAAACTTATTCCAAAACATCTACAATAATGCCAATAATTATAATGTTTCCATGTTTTAACATGTTTCTCAGAGTTTGTTTGTATTTAATTCTTTGCGACATACATTTAGGTGTCACCATTCCTCAACCAAATGGCCACAATGTTTGGTCTGGCTGACTTCAGCGCCGAGTCGTTCACTGGCAAAGTGGAGGAAATGCTCTCCATCATTAGACAGGTCAACTCTCAGTTCAAGGACCGGGTGGGTTGATTTACTTTGTTCCTACATATCTAACTTTCAAATTTTATTGTTCTCTACTTGTCGCATGTCTCTTGTGAGTAATGGCTATGATGACAAAAATGACAAATAATATGTATAATTGATGTTTCGAATGTGAATAACAAATATCCGAGAATTCATCTACAAGGTGCATCTACCTACAAACTACTATATGGTGCACCATGTACACACTATGTCATATGACACATTTAAATGGCTAAAAGAACACCTGTTCTTAGCTACAGTATAACGGCATATTTATGTCACATCCGCTACAAGAGTAAATAGCATGTAAGATGCCGATGCAAATCTACCTATTTAGGGACATGATGAATATTTTATGACCAGTTCTTTAGAATAAATCTAATGTGTAACAACTTGAGTTTTTATTGACCAAGTACAGTGATAGTCTTCTAATACCCAACCTTCACACATCTCTTTACAATCATTATCAGACAATTAAAAACATGAATAATACAGAAATATAGTCTCCATTCTGTATGTAGCAATCGATAAAATATTTGTGTTTTTGAGCAGAATCTTTATGTTTATATTAATATAAAAATCACCCTGCATGTGAGCCAATGTTATTTTTCCATTTTAGGAACAAACAACCTTTGTATGCGTGTGCATTGCTGAGTTCCTGTCCCTCTACGAGACAGAGAGGTTGGTCCAGGAGCTGACTAGATGCGGAATTGATACCCACAACATTGTTGTTAACCAACTCCTCATGAAGGGGCCCAATTGTGAACCGTGCACCATGTGTTCTGCAAGGCACAAGGTAACCTATTTGTGTATCTATTTCTATGGAAGCTATGCAGTGTATAAGTTATGAATTATGTTGGTAATGTCACAAATACGAATCAGTCACAATAATGTAGAACATCGCTGATCGATGTTACATTCCATCCACTATTCTAGCTGTACGTACATAGGCACATGAACAATTTTTTATATTTTTAATTGATTAATTCAAACGACGGCACACATATTATACAGGGTGTAACAGAACTAGTCCACAATACTTTAGGAGATTATATCTTATAAAAATATGGGTCAAAAATGTTCAAGTGTCCTATTTCGTACAACTCAGGAGATCATCGAAATTCAATTTTTTATTACAGTTTTTGACTTGTATCATTTATGATCTATAACTTGTATAATTCCATCAAAACTTAATTAAATCGCCTAACAAATAAAGCGAGAATTACTAAAAACCCACTACTGTATTGCAATTTAATCATTCTCCACTCGAAGGTTAGACCCCCTCCGCCGGGTCTTTGTGACTTTCTCTTGTACAAACTGCAAAAAACCCATGATTCAAAAGGATCCTTGAAATGAATTTAAAGTTTTTTTTTAAAGTCTAGCTTTATCCTGTATACAATACTTGTGATAAAGCTTGAGAAATTAATATTTTCCGATAGCTGTATAGAATATTCCAACAATCTTATCCTTGTCTCTTTCTTTTATAGCAATTCTAATGTAAAAAGTAATCTATTTTAATATTTAAATGATACTGTTAATTATTGAACTATTAGTATCGACTTGAAAGAGTATAAAATATGCAAAAAAATACCTCAAATTTCAAACTGTGAAAGTAAAAGAATACCATTAATATTGAATTTATTTTCAGGTTCAAGAAAAATATTTAGACCAGATAGCTGACTTGTACGAGGACTTTCACGTCACCAAACTTCCCCTATTGGACACCGAGGTGCGCGGGGCTGAACAGGTGCGGGACTTCTCCGTCAATCTAATTAATCCCTATGTACCTAAATAGTGCCTGCTTTACTTCTAAATATAATTAATTTTATCTTTATACTTCCACGGGTCATCGTAATACTTATATATTATTTGAACTCTTGAATGCAATAATAAAATTGTTCAATGAAATATTTTAAAAAACTATGTTTAGGGAAATATGAAAAATTTACCATGATCTTATTATTCTGTGTATATTTTGTTTTCTTCTCAGACTTTAGGGAATTTTGTTTTTGGTTTATTTCTATGCATTGTCTTATATTTTTACATTGGAAGTTAACAATCAACGTAAACATAAATCAATGATAATCTTACACAAATTTTGGTAGACCTGTGCCAAATTGCTGCTAGTTTCTGCGGTTCTGCCGAGAATTAAAATTAAATTGTTCGATTGCTTAATATTTTTCATTTTTGCCGCAAGATTAGGACAGATAGCAAAAATTTTCATCATCTTTATTATCACAACGGATCTATGTATTTTAGTAATCACAATAGGTGTTTGCCTTAGTAGCCTTTAATATTTTATAAATGTTATAAAATAACACATATTTTTGATGATTTTGAAATTTATCCTTTACTTTAGGTAAGAATGGAGGTTTTTCAAGCATTTATAATAATCCGTGCAGCATATCCGAATTGTGGATTTTTTGCAACCCATAATCGCATTTAAATGTCATTCGTACGTTGATTTTTCATGTAAACATTGAATCATAACAGTGCCAAATACACGGCATCATTTATATATAGTATTATTTCAATTGTCCATAGCTTTGCAAGGTAGAGCAATATGCAATTATACCAGGTGCCACGTAGTCAGTTGTCCAAATTTTAGAGATAAATAAATCTATTAATTGCAAACGAATAATGTTTTTTGTATTTTTTTTTAACTCTTCAGTTATTGAGTCACCTCCTTTTTAATTATTTCAATTTCGACAAAAGAAAATTAACATCTTTATCCACTATATATTTTGAACAAATCATGCAGGTAGTCCATACTGTATTGTCAAACAGCATCAAACAATTCAAATACAAATCATTTATACCTTTCTACAAAGGTGATTACTTTTAATCCATATTATATAATTTTTCATTTACAGACATCTTACAATACATGCACACATATTAACAGTCTGTATGTAAATATTTCAAATCAAGGTTTTAAACTTTTTATTTGACTTACATTAAAATTAATGTATTTATAAAATTCTATATAAATTACTTCAATGTTTAACAAATGATGGGACATAAATATTTCAAAAAATGCAAACTTTGAAATCATTTATCTCCCTAACTGTTACAATATGATATTTTTTTCAAAGTGTTAGAACATTTTTTACTCAAAATTAAATGAAGAAGACTCTCACGCAGTTTGGGTGACATACTATGTGACACCCTATATGTGAATATAATAAATTATATATGTTTAAGGATATGAAAATTCTTATTGTTTATTACGTGTTTTAATTTTTTTTAAATAAAATGGTACTTTTTCTAATTTTGTTAAAATTTTATGAAATGTATTCATTATATTAAGGTGTGGATGCACCTTGACACAATTTCAATATTATTCATCATCCATAATTTTGTATTCATGGTTAATATTGCTGAAGCATTTTATGAAATATTTTCTGTGCCTCTAACTGTTACCTAGCCAATGCAATGACAGATAATATGATTCGGCGTTTTTATTTGCTATTAAGTATGGGTTTATTGTTTTAGGGTACATTTAAATATTGTTATTCATTTTACTTGAATCGATTACAATAGTCACAGAGATATTTTTTTTATAAATTTGCAGGTGTGTAAGGAAATGCACTTTTAGTTTAAAAATTATAAATAAGGAAACGGTTTTGTACATTTCAACTGCTCTATGTATATTTTCCATGCATAAGGATGTTACATTAAAAGTAAAATTTCTAATTTGTGCTCTTTTATTACAACCACACGTCCTTGTCCTTTATCCTTCCTTTTTGATCCTTTCATCATATACCTTATATTCTAATAATATTTTTTAGAGGTTAAATGCCTTTATAATAAAACAACTAATACAGTAAACAAAACAAAAAACAATTAGCTTGTTCAAAAAATATTTTATTTCAATCATTTTTTTATTGTAACCAATTGTATAGAGAATAGATAGACAGACATTCAGTTTTATATACATATATAATAATAGGTGTTCAACAAGAGGTAGCCAATTAGAATTTACTACCATTTCTCTAGTGGTGCTTTTTAGAAGTTGTTACTTGACAGCTATCACGTAGACAATATTCCAAAATGGAGTGTTAAACAGTTCAGCAATGGTTACTTATTATGAAAGTAAGGGATCAATTGTGGTTACTGAAAGAATTTTTGGTCACTATTTGGCATCTGCTAAGCAGACAATCCAGCGTTTAATGTCAAAATTAAATGAAACAGGCTCTCTGTGTGACATGAATACCTGCACACTTCCGTGAATGACACACAGATGAAAACATTGGGGCATAGCTGCAGACAACACTATCTCCATCGGATGTCGTTTGCAATAACTGAACCCTTTCAAACACCACGTTATGTGTCGAACAATCTTAATTTTTATGTGTATTAAATAAAATTGATGCCAATGGATAAATCGGCTATCTCTTGTTGGAACACCCTATAGATTGAAATAATCTGATAAAAAATTACCTCTAGACAAACATTATAAAATGAACTAAAATTCACACACACTAATCATTTAATAAAATTTATTTTCAAGCAAGTAATGTTGAGTGTTTGTTCAGGTGAAGAACCATATTATTTCATCAAACACTTACTAAAACAATAGTAATACAAGTGGCAGACACTTTGGGATCTCATCAAAAGGTCGAAACTGCACCTCCATTTAATCATTTGTCTCAACTCGAACCTGGTTCCACAGGACTAAATTAAACAAGAGAGAGAGAAGATGGTTTTCTGGATGCAATTAGAGTATTGTTCTATCCACTAGCATCTTGTCAAAATTCATGTCTTCGATTTCCCAATTTGTGAATGCCGACAAGAGGAGAATCCTTCAGGACCTATCTAAACTTAAAATTCCTTTTCTAACTTGCATAGAATTATTACTCGCAGATTACCGTTTATGCAATATTAAAATTATTGGTTTACTTTCTGAAAATTAACTCCACCCAGCTGTGATTATACATCCAACTGGCAACGCTGCACTCGACTCGATAGTTGAGTTGGCTCAGATGGAGGAATCCTCATCGCTCTGCTCCGCTGTATTTTTTTAACATTGCTATACACAAGCGCTGACTAGTAACTGGTAAAATCACTTATTTCAGTACCCTGCCTACTGCAAAATATATTTATATAACCTTCATAGGTTAACTGCACAGGGATGACACAGGAATCCATAGGGGTAATTGCAAGGCCTGAATTGAAGGCGGAAGTGTTCATTAAAGTTCCCTTGATTTGAGCTGTTAAATTCACATTATATTGAAAGGATGAATCATCTTTGACAAATATCTGCCAAACGCGATACGTTCGTAATAGATTTATTATTTTGAAGAAGATTTTAGATAATATTTGCCAAAATATTAATTTTATTACGCACATATAAAAAGGTGCGTTATAATAAGGGCCTAATTTACCCTTCAAGAGGCCCTGGGCTATTAGGTACATATTAGGAAGGAATGGTAAAAATAAAATAAATCAAAAGCGAGTGAAACAGATTTAAAAAAATTTATGACATATTTCTTCCTCAATGTATTATCTTTTGAAGTATCTAATTTAATTAATAAATATATTAGGTACCTGCCTATTTTAGTGATTATTTTGAAAAGAAGAACTAAAATTTTAAGCGTCTACCAGCGTCAGAGATATTAATTCGGTATGAGCGCACCTTTCGAATCATGATACCGAACGACAAAAATTCAAATGGTCCCCACGTCAAAAATTATATTAATCAAATCACTTGCATTTCGCGTACGGTCGATACAACTGGTTTTACTTACCGGAGGCCGCTCTAAGCACACGGTAAAAAATAGCTGTAATTGTCCCATTACTCGGCACTCGCGCGGAGATTGGCGGCGGGATTGTTCCTCTCACTTCCAGTAGTGGTTTGTGAGAACTGTTTTACTGTGATAGGATAGACACGAGAGATTTTAGTGTAACATGTCAAAATCTATCGCACTTGTAAAATGTAAGTATTTTAAGTCACTTTTCTGTGTTTGAAAGTCAATCTGTCTTGCATTTGTATAAGTGCATATCAAGATTAAACGTCATTCCGAAGTTGTTTGCGAACTTTTTGTGAAAACACGTTTCCGCAAAAAGTTCGTAAACAACTATTACTTATGCATATGCAATTTAATGTCTGTTATTTCTACGGACAGTGCGTATTTTAGGAGACTCGGTTGTAATTTTAAATGTCCGTATTTTACTCCAATTTGAAAGGAAATTGACACATTACACAATTTTATATGATTAGGAGAACACGTTCTTATTGTGAAGTTGTAATTATTCAGAACATAGGTCTGTGATATTTTAAATACGAATTAAATATATTAATTAGAAAGATATACATACAAAATCAATTTTATCGAAAAATATTGTTGTTGCGCCACCGGGATTCGAACCTGGTCTCTTTCCAAACCGGTGGCGCAATAGCAAGGAACTGAATTTTTAAATTTACAAATTGCTTTTCATGTGTATTACGAAAATACGTGAAAGCACTGCATTACCGTAGTACCCCGCTAATACGATGAGTTAGGGACCAGGGATCACCGTAAAATTTAAAGCGAAGTCCTTTTAAAATTGTAAGTGCGTATAATAACACGTATGTTTTTTTCACGAAAGTGTGAATATTATGTGAGACAAGAGACCAATGTTATTCTTACTATTTCATAGATAAACCACGCATTACTAATATTTGTGTCTCATTTATATAATATTATTAATATTTATTTAGAGGGCCCTTTTTTCCGTTCTGTATTGGAGCCCAATTTTCGTAGTTACGGCACCGTCTGATGACTGATGACCTGATGACGAGACTCGAAGTCAAAGAGGGCGATTTGTTTTTTTTGACCAAATACAGTATTTGCAGACCAGGTTTCGAGCGAAGTATTCAATATTGTTTTGTGCTAACAAAGTGCCTCACTAGAACTTGGAATAAGACTGCTGGAGTATCGTAAACATATGAAAACGCAAATCATAATGTGCTTTAAAATAAATGTTATCGTTTATTTGAGTGTGAATCCGTCTAGACAAAATGCAATGAAGCGTAGAACGCGTGAATGTAGAACGTATATGGAATACTTTTTTTATGAATTAGTGATATGTCTGAATGTAGAAAGATTTAACGCTAATGTGCAACATAGGTAGAGTGATTTGCTATGAATTAGTAATATATGCGGATATAGAATGATTAACTATAAATTAGGATGTGAGCGGATGTAGAAGGATTTTTCGCGAATGTAAAACTATTTTACGCGAATGTAGAACTATTTTACGCGAATGTAGAAGTATTATACGCGAATGTAGAACTAATTTAGCAAATGTAGAACTATTTTACGCGAATGTAGAAGTATTTTACGCGAATGTAGAACTATTTTACGCGAATGTAGAACTATTTTACGCGAATGTAGAACTATTTCCTCTGAATGTGTGGAACGATTTTCTTTCTTTTTTCCTCCGTATCTACAGTTTGAATATTTTTCTCGCTTTAAATGTTCCCTCCCGTACATACCTCTTCAGCATTCCCGCGTGAAACATGAAATCAATCCTGTTTTGTGCAAGTTGATATAAAAAGAAACGGCAACTGCTCTCCAAAAAACTAAGTTATAAAAATATACCCAATCTTATTACACAACAGTGACAATGGGTCTCTATTAAGTAATGGAGCTGCCGAATTGAGATTAAATAATTTGCAATGACATCACAGCCGGGCCATTGCGGGCGTACTCGAGCTCGAGCCTGGCGCGCGCGCAGCTGGCCGAGGTGTTGGACGGCCGGCTGGCCAGCATCCAGCAGGCGGGCACCTGGAAGGGCGAGAGGGTCATCACCTCTCCGCAGGCCGTCAAAATCAGCGTGAAAGATGGAAAAGGCCAGGTACTCAACTTCTGCGCCAACAACTATTTGGGATTATCGGTGAGTTTTGAAAATGGGATTGGATACCATTCGGAATCTAGTTGGACAGTGGCGCGTTTGTACACACTGCGTAACTGTCATAAATTAAATGAAGGTTGCAAAGTTAGCAACCATCATTCTTATATTTTTTTGTAACTTTTAATGTAGTTTTATTCTCACATCGATTTTACATATTGTGTTAATTTATTAACAATCAAACATAGCTTTTTTTGGTGTTAGCTACAAAGTCGGTTGTTTTTGGCTGCCGCCATTTATATTAAGATTAGATAAATAATAGTCTTCGCTACTCTGAAAATTAAATGGCCGCCAGTGTGGAAACTGGCTTGTTTTTGAAAGAAAATGTTGCATTTATTTTGTGATTTAATCCAGATTATAGCGATTGTCATTCAGAATAATAAATGCACTGATAAATATATTGTTCTTCAAGCTCCTATCAGTTTTATCAGATATTAGGTATTAACAGGTTCAGGAAAAGTACAGATTGCAAAAATGACAAGATTGACAATCTTGAATAGTACATGATTTTATCTAACTCATTTTCTGACGAAATTAGTAGCCGCCGATTATTGTGATCACATCGACCTTCGACCAATTTTGATTCTAATACCCGGAAATTCTATTATCCGAAAACTTATTAAACATTTTTATTCGCAAAAATCATTTGTTACTTCATCAAAATCTATTATTTTTAACATTTCAGACTTTGTTAACATTAGAACAAGAAAACTATTTTGTCTACATAATTTATTTTGGCCAATTGTGTTGCATAAATAATTATTAATTAGTAGAAAGCAGTCTGTTTCTTCCTGCTACAGTGGCCGAATCACAGCCATGGCCAGTGTTTCCTTACAATCTATTTTTCAATATTTAAAATATAATTTATTATGAAGAGGATCCACCTCAGAACAGCTCGAATCAATTAATGCAAACTCAATCACACATATTCTTAAAATGATTAAATAGTTATGAAAAAAACTGTTTTAAATTTTCTTGTAAAAAAGACAACCATTGCATCGCTTTTATTTGAATGCCTATTTAAAATATATATATATATAAATTAGAAATGTTTCTAGAATGTAATAACAAAATTATGTTTATTTAATGATAGGATATTAATAATTTTTACAAGCTTAATTTATTTTTAAAAGTCAACGAAAACGCAAAATGAAATACACTGTTTGGTGAGATAACACACTTTTTTGTGATATAATTGACTAAATGTTATTGTTGCACACAGAGACATATTTTGACGTGTTTAATTATTTGTATTGTAGAATTTTATTGTTGTTAATTCTTACGCGGCGTGCCGCGGGATTGGGAACACAATAAACTTTGCCCACCCGTCGGTACGCTGCCTGTGTTTATTATTTGTAGTTGTTTTATTGACACGGTGCCGTGGACACAGTAGAATAAACGAATGACATAGTCCACGGCACCCATATCACGCCAGGGCCCCTTCCAAAAGTTCCTTTTCAGGGCCACGGGAAATGTGCCGGCTGCCAGGTTTCAAAACAGCCCCTTTCAGGGCCACAGAAATGAGCCTTCTGCTCAAACTCCCGAAGAGGCCCCTTTCAGGGCTGCAGAAATGAGCCTTCTGCTCGGCAGTCTGAAACGGCCCTCTTCAGGAATGCAGCCAGTTTGACAACACGATTTCTGGCCCTGAAAAACATTAATAACTTTGAAGGAGCGCTGGCCGTCCAGCCGCCTTCCAACCTGCGCTCTCGGTCCAGTGAAAACATTTTGGAGCTACGACCACCGGCGAATTGGAGCGAGTGGAAAAGCTTGACTTCGGTCGGGTGAATCCGCTCGTACCCTAGCGGAGCTACTTGAGGCGACCACTTTTGTTTGGTTGGAAACAGTTATATTTTCCATGTAATACGGATGGCTGTCAATTTACTTTTGTTTTATGTTGCTACACGACACGGATGGAGGATGAACATAAGTAAATTTTATATGTTGGATGACATTTAATAATTTGACTATTGCGTATAAAGTTACTTATTGTTGATGTAGAATGTCATTAATAAATGTTGAATAGCTGTCGAGTTACAATATTGTAAGTACATGTGAATTGTTATTTTATGTATTGCCTATGTTTACTCCATATTTCAAATATTAATAATCTTGTTAAATTCAGAACAATCCAGAAATCGTTGCAGCGGGAAAAGCGGCAATGGACAAGTATGGAGGCGGATTAAGCTCCGTGAGATTCATCTGTGGAACACAGCAAATTCACAAGGTATAGAGCGCATCTTACTTAATTAATTCCTGTTCCTGTCCTATTAATTATGTTCCTTGATAATTAAACAGTAGAAATTCATCTTTCAAAAAATTGATAATATAATTTATTTATTGTGATTGTGTATAATAAACATTCCAGTTATAAAATGTACTAAAAATTATGGTACCATCAAGTAAATTTTGTTTGAGTTAGCTCTGTGAATCAACATCAATAATTTTAGTGGCTTTCTACTGGTAAAATACATTGGATAAATTTGGTCACTTTTTTGAGCCTGTCCTGTCCTGTCCTGTCCTGTGGAAAGCACGATGTACGAATGACCCAACCAAGCAACAACCACAGCAAGCCAAGCCCAGACCACAACGGTGGATAGATGTGTTGCTGACTTGTGGAAGTGCATTACGAGCCAAATCTCGTCTGATTGAGGCCGCTATATGTCAATAATGACATGAATGAGGAAAGAAGAAAATTATCAATAAGTAAATTCTTAGTCCGTAACATATCATAAATAAATACTGAATTTTTGTCTCTCAATGTTTCAGGAACTCGAAGCAAAAATAAGCAAGTTCCATGAACGGGAAGATTCTATTCTCTATGCTTCCTGTTTTGATGCAAATGCCGGGATTTTTGAAGCCTTCATGACTTCAGAAGACGCCATATTCTCAGATGTGTTAAATCATGCCTCTATTATTGATGGAATAAGATTATGTAAAGCAAAAAAGTTTCGCTTCAAACACAGGGACATGACTGGTAATTAAATACTTCAACAATCTTTTTACTTCAAATCCCGTAAACAATAATTTATTAGAAAATCTCATTCCATGAGCAATTAGGTATTTTACCTACCTACGTAACTTTGATAAAGTGTTTTTGTCATAATCGCAATAATTATTATATTTACATAAAGCTGATCATAACCTTAAGAGATGATTGCTTAGGTGGTTTGATCGTATGAAATGAATAAATGAGCAGGGGGTGGTAAGAGAGATGGTGTTTGATACAAGTGTTGATAGCACAAAAAATAGAGGTTGTCTGCAGAAAACTTGACCAGGTAATGAATATTAGAAGCTTTAACAATTGACAATCATTCTTAAAATATTGTATGTGATGAGATGAGAACTATGTGTCAGGATGTAACGCTTTAACATCTCTGTTTATCGCAGGGATAAGGTGTGATGTTAATGAAGTTAGTTAGCAATAATGTAATGGCATACTATGTGTATTTACTAATACCGGATCCTGATTTATTTTTAAAACCGCCCTCCTTCATTAGATTAAATATCTAGTTGTCAGTGTGTGCAGTGTTATATATTTCCATAGACCCTCGCTATTACGACAGAACTGTCGTACGGCAGAATGTCGTAGGTGTCCATATTTCATTCAATATTACATTTCAATAATATTATTGCCATGTAATTATATTCATAATATTTACACCATTATAATATTCCTCTCATATCAGAATTGGAGAATATGCTAAAGAGTACTAAAGCGAGAATGAAGCTGATTGTGACAGATGGAGTTTTCTCTATGGATGGGACCGTAGCACCGCTGGCTGAAATAATACAGTTGGCACGCAAATACGAAGCTCTCGTATTCATTGATGAGTGTCACGCTACGGGATTCTTCGGTGAAACTGGAAGGTTTGTTTAAGCGAACTATCAAATAAATACCATCGCAAAATACTTACAATATGAAGTCAGATTTGGCAATGCATGTCAACAGCCAAGGCATCTAGCCATCTCAGAATATATGTAATATTGTTTAAAAGATCTGTTGGTTATGAATGAAAAATGAAGGTTACATAATTGAATTGATATGTAATGATTGTAGAGGCACGGAAGAGTACACAAAGGTGAAGGGAGAGGTGGACATCATAAACTCTACCCTGGGGAAGGCTCTGGGAGGAGCCATGGGAGGTTACACCACTGGGCCGAGGGCCCTCGTGGACCTCCTTAGGCAAGTCTCCCGGCCATACCTTTTCTCCAATTCACTACCACCCTCTGTAGTTGGTAGTGCTTCCAAGGTAATAATATTCATTTTAGTACTTTGTTCACTGTTCAGCTTAGTTACTCTTTGCGTCGTCAATGGCTTCAGAAACCTGGAACTGACGTTTCGATACTTCAAATAATAGTTTTTGTTAGTTCTATGTCAAAAAAAAGGTTATTCCTTACATATAAATCATAAATTTCAATTATACCGGCAAATATGTCAAAATAATTGTATAATTAATAATATAATAAATTTCTCCTGTTAATTTTTTTTGAAATTCAATTAAATTTTTTTGTTCTAAAGGTGCATTTTTCAAACAATTTATTTTTACTATCATTATTTCAAAATTACATTTTGTTTTTGGATTTTACATCCTTGTATAATTTCTATCAAACTGAAATTTGTATATGTATGTATTTTTTAATGTAGGTACCATACCAAATAATTTAATAATATACATACCGTAAACATTTTTTTTGTTATATCTTCTGGACATCTATCATTCTGATTTATTTAGCTATAAAATCATTTAAAGTGAAACCTCAAGCCTTTTATATTATACATATGTATATCTAAAAAGTCTTTTATTCATTCTAAGACAGGTGTGCTGCGTTAATCCTGATGTTTAAACTAAAAATGTTTTGTGCATTTAAAATCCTTTCAATAAATCTTATTTTTCTCTTTTTAATCTTCTTTTGCCGGTCCACGACTATACCTCCTTTTTTTTACTTTCGACAACTCCCTATCTCTTGCACTTTACTCCCAATTTTGCCCAACAATTTGCCTTGACCATCATGTCTTAAGACAAGTAAAAGGCTAGTATAATATAATAATCATTTTATGGACTTGGTCACTGACTAATTACCTTACTCCAAATGAAATCTACTAATTCTTGACAACCTTGAGAATATTCGCTGAAGACCATGTCTCGTTTACTGCAGATTTGGATCTGATTACCATTCAGAAACCTATTGAAAATACTTTAATTTGCAAAACATGTTTTGTTCAATCGGAGTCTGCACCCAACCCTAACCTAGCACAGTGTAGTTTGAAACAAATGCTATAATAAATGCTATATAAATAGCTTTTACTGGGTTGGAATTGATGAGAACTCCTGGGTCTTTTAGTAAGTTTTATTGGTTGTTAAATATTTCTTGATTGTCAGGTATTTGATATCCTGGAGAAGTCGTCGGAGTTGTGCAGGAAGATACAGGAGAATACAAAAAACTTTAGGGAAGGAATGAACGCCGCTGGGTTTAAAATAAGTGGACAGGACCACGCCATTTGCCCTGTGATGATTGGGGACGCCAAACTAGCCAACTCCTTGGCTAACCAGATGCTAAGTAAGTAGTAAAAATTATTAATAAAACTATCTTGTGAATGTTTAGAATATCCTGATAAACTGCACCATTACTAAATTATTTAAATTAAATGCTTGAAATAATGTGGTGTTATGTTTGACGCATTTTTTGGAATGTTAAAGAATAAAATTTTAACCTATAGGCGAGTGAGTAAAATGCGCATGGTAAATTTTCATCAAATTTTAGACCATGTTTAATCTTAATGTGTTGACTAGATATTTACTTCTATTATATTTGTTTTAACCTAACTAAATATTTACAAACATAATCTCTAAAATACTTTGGGCAGTTGCATGTGCCATTCAGCCAATCAGTCTTGTCATTGGTAATTCTACTTCCCTCTAACTAAAATGTTCCTTGTACTCGTCCAACATTTCCAGAGATTGTCATAAGTTTCACATTTCAATGCTTCACTACTTGGAATTCTTTAACACCGCCTTCAATTCAGTGCTAATTTTTGGTGATCATTTACTAAATTTGGTAACTCACAAGTAGTTTTTTTTTCTTTTTGAGTACAGCGCAAGGTAAATTTGTAAACATTTCATTTGATCCCATATTTTTCTAAATATATCAATAATTTATTTTTATATTTCCTCGTGTTTTCCCAGAAGAAGGAATCTACGTGATAGGGTTTAGCTTTCCCGTAGTGCCGGAGGGTACGGCGCGCGTTCGGGTGCAGGTGAGCGCGGCACACGAACCCGAGCACATCCAGCGTGCCGTGCAGGGCTTTACCAAGGTGGGTCGAGAGCTCAATATCATCAAGTGACAACTGGCATATTAAATTAAGTATCCTGAATATACAGTGCCCTTTGGTATATCCACATTCAGATTGTCAATTAGTGCAATCTCAATTATATTTAATGTTGTAAATAGAATTTAATAATCTGTACCTAAAATATTATGTTTATTCATTGTTGTTCCTGTTGACTTTGTGTAATGTACAGGAATAAAAAAAACAATAAAATAAGTTGTATTTGTAAATCAGCTTTGTTGTATTGAACAAATTTGTGGGAAATTTATAGTCAAACTTGGTTATAAGTAGTTAGAAGGTACTAATTAAATTTAATCATTTTAGCCGTTACTCATTATTTCATAATTAGGTATGTATATTATAAGTAGGTACCCTTCTTTTTAATTATTATTAATATGGTCACCATATTATTATGTTCTAAATAATAAAGGTGATCCAAACTCGACAGTTGTTTTAAATATAACTTCATTTTTCATCTTTCACAGTTAGAAATATTATATGTGACATCTGTCAAATAAAAACTACACCATTAACGAAACTAATGCTTCAGAAATTATCCAAATACTTAGGTCAATATCCGAGGCGCTATCGGCAAAGTAGGACCTCAATAATGCAAAAAATAATTATAATCAGTTGAGTTTGGATCACCATTCATATCTGGACATGAAAACAGAAGATAACTTAAACATTTTGCAATCTTTGACATTCTCGGCACCGCATTCTGATTCACAAATAATTTTAACTTTTTTTCACATTCATTTACACATGTTTCCTATGGAAGGGTTCGTATCTAACTGATATTGCTTTGAAATGGTAAGATTGCTTTATTAAAATTTTACAAAAAAAAAGATTTTTTAAAAATTGAATAAGAACTTTTATAAATCGATAATATTTTTTTTATTCCGAAAACATACAGTTTATCAGTAAATACGAAAATCATAATAAAAGCTAAACAATAATTAAACCAGTTATATGTTTTCTCAGAAGATACAATATACTTTATACAGTGAGTATAATTTAAAATTTAAAAAGGACTATAATGCAGAAAAAATGTTGAAAATAAAAATATAAACAGAAAGAACAAAGTTATAAAAAATAAAATAAGAAAATATTCAAGGAGAACAGGAGGGTGAGGGAAAAGGAAAAGGAAAATGGGATAGGGAATAAAATTTGTGTGATAAAAATAAAAATAAAATGAAAAATAAAGGCCATTAAAGTTTATGTATTGAATTTAGATTTAATTGAGGTAACTTAAGTTATGAAAATGTCTACTTCGTTTGAATTGAAATAAAGGGGTTTTGTTTTGCAATGTGGAAGATTAAATGTAAGATTGGTTCTAGTTGACCTGGCTGGCACTCGAACGGATATGCATCTGAGTAAATCAGGACAGAGTTGGCTGGCTATTTTGTGTAGGAAATATAGTATAGTAGGTATAGTTTTGCTCATTACAGCGGTGATTTCATTATACTGATGCTCCTTATAACCAGGTTTGGCTGAATTGGTATTTTTATTTATTAAAATAATAATAATCTTTGTCAAAGAATTTTATTGCATTCCAAAAATCTGAAAATAAAATTTAACACACGGTAACAAACCTTCATAGTAAAAGCATCAGCCGATGAATGATGTCTGACAGAACACAATATTATATATACATTAGAATTAAATAAAAATAATGAAAAAAATAATAATACATAGATCAAAAAATGTACATGAAATTAATAGAAAAATGTATCCACTTTGAGCAGGTTTGTATAGTTGTTTAATTAACTCTGAATTATGCTAATTTATTAAAAAGAAAAGTGTATAAAAAAGAAACAACAGCTTGCGTACAATAAAGTGACAAAGATACAATATATTCAATGGAAAGTGCTATCACATCCGATCTAAGAAGATTCCAGATAAATTGACTACTAAAAGCGCAGACTGATCTGCGGTCTCTTCGATCATACAGACTGCCGACAACCTGCCATCCAAATTTTACTAGAGGTTTAAAAAAATATAACACCATAAAAAAAATTGTGTAAAATCTACATTGTGCTACTAGGTATTAGAAAAATTTAATTGTGATTAATGAATTTGACTGATTTTAGAATGAACATGCGTCCCCTTTGTTTCTGATATTCACCGCCTTAACTGACTAAGGACCGGTTGTGTGATCAGTAGTAACTTTTTACTTTAGTAAAAAAAGTTACTAAAGTAAAAAAATTTATGAAAACGGATTGTTTGATCGTTGATCGAAAGTATATCCCGTAATAAACTCATTTTACTCTCAAATATCCGATAGTTAAAATGGGAATCGATAGTTAAATATGGTGGACTTTTCACAGCTGTTCCAAAAATTATCTAACACATTGATACTTTGAAAGTTGCAGTATACGACAATTGATCATTCAATATCCCGCTATTTTAATGATGAGAGTTCGTCCGATGATAATCTCGTTGTTTAATATACATTATTACTACTATGTGTATGAAAAAATTTACCAGAGTGACGAATACCGAACGACTAGGTGAAAAAATCCATAGATAATGCATAAAATAAAGCATATTTCATGATTATTTGTCACGCCTAAAGACATCTCTATCTATGCTTTGACAGTACTAATAAATTTGATGTATCAACAGCCCGCAAAAAGATTTTTACTACAGGCATTAGTAAAAAGTTACCATAGTAAAAGGTACTTCTGATCACACAACCGGTCCTAAGGCATAAATTAATGGCATCTACAGAATTCTCAAAAAGTTCTGGGAAAAATCAATCACCGCTTTACTGATAGATACTAGTTTCATCAACAGTGACAATTCTGTTTAAAAATACATTGGGATCAAAATCAATATTTAAAAAAAATTAAAGTACTCGTACACGGTCACTAGCTGATTTTCACACAATAGTTTTAGTACACATCATGAAGGTAGCTGACATGATTTTTTATTTGAAAATGTTCGGATGGACCCCACCAATTTTCCAACATTCTAAGCTATCATTTGCAATGTTAACCGACAATTGTTTTCAATTAGTGAATGGATAGAATTTTCTTACATAATCGGAGTTGACAGTCGACTATCATCTTTAAGGTTTTCTCACCCTTTAGCAAAGGCCTATTAATCCATTCTTAGAAGTAATTGTGTTTTGAAGTGACTTTCACTTATAATGTCACGTATTCCATTGTCGCATGTCTAACCATCTTTAGAAACATGGTTAGACATGTGACTTAATGGTCGTATATCTGACAAACTCCAGAATTATTGTGACGTTAAAGTAACGTCATTACTTAGATTGCAATAAAGGAATCCTGAGGGACATCGGACATGAGCATAAATAATTTTTTTTTCTTTATTCTAATAGTGAATTTTCTGGAAATCAACTTTGACAATGGCCCGACTACTAAGTTGAAAAGTCAATGGAAAGAAACTGTGAATCTTCTAATAGTTTCAACTGCGAGCCTACTCTAAGATTCTCAAGGCCGTTTCAACATCTACTATTGATCACACTATATTTGGCGAATATTTAACATTAATATTGTTTAACAAATTATTTACAATATGGTCTTAAATACGTTTCGTGAAATTTTTATAAAATTTACTTTTTAACAATATTTTCGAGAGAGAAACTTGTTGAATATAAAAATTATCAATCAAAAATGAATATTGTAAATTTTTGCTAATCGGTAAAATTTTCAAAACTATCTTTAACTATAATTTGTCTTATACACAATGTTTGGTCTTAGCCATATTCGTATATTAATCGTAACTGTGAGGTTTCTATACAATAGATAGGAGGATCATTTTATGTACTGTATCGGCTCACAGATGTCACTAATATTTTGTACAAGATAATAATAGGTGGTGTTTTAATATTTAACTTTTAATAACGCGAAAAATAAAATTAAACGGAGCATTATTTTTATGATTCAACATTATAAATATCTTCTCTCAAAAAAATGTCATGATGTGAGTTAATTAATAATCCTCCATGGTACATGATATAGTCAATTAAGTACTGCCATTATCAAAATACAGTTATACAAACATAGGTCTCCAAAATAAAACAAGCTAAATTGACAGTAAAAAAAGAAATTAAAATCGCTTATTTTACTGTCAAAAATCATTGGCCAATGTTGGTAGGTTTTTTTTTATAATTTACTTTGTGACTGAATCGATTTTTTTTTTAGCTCACTTCAGACACACTCCATCTGCGAGAGCTTGTGAATACATATATAAGGTATTAGAATCAACAACATCATTTTAACAGTTTTAAATTTCGGTGCACATTTCACTGTAATAGTATTGAAAAATAAAATGAAAAATATTCATGAAAAATAGGTACAAGTCACAGACCAGTAAATGAATAGACACGAAATAAAGTGTACATATAGGAAAGGGGTTTGGAACGTTACTTGCGGGACGAGGGGCATTCTACACACATTCTTGGTGGAAACATAAATTCAATAGTTTATGACATATTTATGCAACAGTAATAGATTATGTAAGTGGTACCAAAGTGATCACGTGGGTGACACCAAAATGAAAATATTGAGACAAGGAATTTGCGTTAGTTCATGTCTATATATTTGATGGTCTGTGGTACAAGCTAATGAAATGAATGCATCTTATTTCGAAGATCTTACATATGATGGTGATTTAACATAAATTATAATACATATATTGTTCACGTTGTCACATTATGTATGTGCTAGCTAATACTTGTTTGCTGTACATTCAGAAATATAAGAAACTAAGGAATTTTTATATTAAACTTAGTGTCATCACGTGGGCGTCGATTAAATATATCGCCTTAGCCATATAAAATATCTAAAAATACACTTTATGCCCCCTTATTGGAATATGCCTTTATATAATGGATGGAACAGTGAACATTGCAAGGATTTATGGCCAATGTGCAAGGTATAAAAGCAAATTAAGAATAGCATTTTCAACAAAATCATATATTGATAAATATAGGTATATTTTAACAACACAATGATGCAAATTAACCGTGCTTTTGTGCAAAAAAAATTACCTTAAAAATACACAATTGTACTGAACACTTCACTTCGTACAAAAAAAAAAAACATTAAAAAGGTGAGACATTATTAAATATGAAAAAGCTAATAATACGAATATGTTGAATATATTTTAAAACTGTTACAGAATAAAGATTTGACTAGAATTAATTGTTTATAAATGTTTACATATTTTAAAAGCATAAATTCACGATAAATAAAATATTAACAGTTAAAATATGTACGACGTTACATATCTTATAAGGCAGTCCACGCATGACAATGTTATATTTCTTACGATTTAAGTGTTGTGGTGATTTTCACAAATGACTATTTGGCAATAATGGCAGTAAAGACCTGGCACACTGTATACTTCATTTTATTATTATTATTACATATTGTAAAATCCACAAATAAATTTTCCAGAGAAAAATAATAATTTTATATAATAATATGCGTACGCTCGAATTATTTTTTAAAGATTAAAGACGATTTTTATAATATAAAAATCAAAAATTAAAATACTACAAATTTCAATTAAAATATTTACATAATTCCTTTAAATACAATAATTTGTGTTAGAATAATATATTTTCGAATAAACGTTGAGGAGAAATATTAGTGTCATATAACCCTGATATATTTTGTCTTTGATTGCACTCCTATACACTTCCCTAATGCGATTTACACGATTGACTACTAAAATCTACCAAAAAATTATTTAATAAACATTCACAATCTTAGCAAATAATTTTAAAAGTACATCTGATTATTTAAAAAAAAAAGTATCGTCTTTGCAAGCAAATAATTTTATTTCACCGGATGATCGATTTCTCGTAATCGTGACAATTCATCGCAAGAATGATACGTACCTAGGTCAAATGAAAGTTTATAAAAATAATTATCCAATACATAAAATTAATAGGAATTTATATTATGTACATAATTAAAACAAATCACACACATAACGTTATACACATAGTCTTGAGAGAAAGTAAAGTAAGAATTGAACTGCGTATCGGTACGAACTAAGCACTGCTGGAGCTCAGGATGTTAGGTTTCCCCGTCGCCGCCCGGACTATGTGGACCGGGGCTGGAAAAGTACAACACCAGCAATTTACTGAAGAACTGTGCCGATAAAACATCTTAATATTTTTTTCCATATAGTTATTTCATTCGTTTTATTATTTTAATGTGATATATTATAGTCGGTTGTTACCTTTGGTGGCTGCGGGTATTTGGGTCGGTGGTATCTTAACCACTTTCTGAAAATAATAAATAATACTCGATAAATAAAATGTATTATTTCTCGGGTGAACAAAATATTTATTTTATGAATTAACACTGCGTGCAACGTAGAAGAATTATTATCATTAATTATTGTCAATATTAATAATATTTAATGTAATTAGTACTGATACAATTAATTATACACAAGAAATTATACAAAGCAAGACTAGAATTTTTACAATGATTAATATGTCTTATTTATTATCACATTTAATGTGATATATATTGAGATATTATTTTTAATCTAAAATGGTTTCAAATCTTCCATCTTGAGAATGTATCCGGATCCCTTTGAATCAGTAATATTAACATCACGTATGTAGTTTATAAAACAGCACTCAGTCTAACTATACTCTACGGATCACTGTTGGGCGAGTTTGACAGATGCAAGTAGCTTAGACGAAAATGCAGAGATAAAGCCACAAGACTAGACAACATTCAAAATGTTTACATCCCTTTAGGGTGACCCCTATTCCTGAAAAATAAAAGAAGGCATACTCCGATAGTATGGATACATGAATCATAAAACCGAGTGTATCGAGACCGAGAGCAATCTCGATAGCTTCAATTAGTCGCGATTTTAAAGATTTGATCGTAACCAAGGATGCGGCCCAAGACAGGACAAAGTGGAGCAGAATAAGACAAGGACAAAGAAAAATAATATATATATTTAGTCAAATAATCTCAATAAAATAATTTTTAACATACTTTCTATGTCGACTTTGATTATTTACTATTTATTAACTTATGACATTAAGATGTTTTTTTTTAAATCTGCCGTTTTTTTAGTGAAATCTGGCAGTCCCCACTATGACAAAGACAATATGATGATAAGGCACAACGTCATTACAAATGAATATAACGAGATAACTACTTGAACAGAAGAAAAAAGTAGATAGCACAAGTATCAATGCAAAATCCTATTAATTTAAAAGACAAAAAAAATTATAATTTTGTGAACAAACATATTTTCATCTTGAAAACATCTTGAAAATCCAAAATAATGCAAAAAAAAAAAACAAAACGCATTATAATAATAATTATTAATTATTTTTTATTATTTATGACAACAAAATTAGTGATGATAAAATGTATAGACTTATGGAGCAATGGTCTCTAAATCATTTTGAATTATAGTTATCATTGTTTTGGGGCTGTTTGAAACATTTAGAATTATTTCAAATGAACATGAACATGATTTACTGTATTACATTACGTAATAATTACCTTTGGTATTAATATGTTTTCCAAGCCTCTCTCGTGGAAAAGCTTCATCTGTTCTTGACTCTTTACTGCATCCGCCGGGGATGGTGAAACATAAGGAGCAGCCGGAGACGGACTGTTCTCCGGTGACGGCACACCGGAGGGTGGACTGGGACTGGGAGCGCTCGAGACCAGTTTGGCCTGGCTGGCTGCCAGCTGTTCCTGGAGCTGCTTCAGCTCGATGAAACGTCGCTGGAACTCGGCCGATTTGTCAGCTATCTGCAAATTACATTTAAATTACAGCCTTCATAAGAAAGTTTAAAATTGGGTAATTAACAACATACATATATAAATATAGCAGAGAACTTAACCCTTTTCCTGATACAATGCCCGAAAATATGACCCCTTTTCTATCCAAATTGTTTATTTTTAAGACATCTATGTAATAATTAACTAAGCTATTACTTCGCAAGTTATAAAAAATTTTTACTGATTTCACAAATTTTGAAAAAAAAAATTATAAATAAAACATTTTTATAGACGTAATCTTAAGAAAATGTGTGTTTTAATATAACCGGGAAAGAGTTAAAATTGCACGTAACATTAAATTAAAAGTGATAAGAATATTAAAAATAAATTCTTAGTCTAATTTGAGGTAAATAAATTAAAATTCAGTTAGCACGCAATGAGTACAAGCAAAATTGCAGTCAATGTATCATATTTTGGGGCACAAATTAACAAATTAAATTTTCATTTAAAAGACCGTGCTTGTTAACAATACATATCATTTTAAATCCAGTACCTGCTGTGAGAGATCAGTGATATTCTTGGCCAATACGTCATTGCCCTGTCTCCAGGCTGTCTGCAGGCTGCTCAATGCAGCGGAGTTGTTCTGGACCGACTCCAAGAGACCCTCCACTTTATGCTGCAACATGAGATAATAATAATTCATTTTTATACAAAAATTTTAATAACATCCGACTTGTTAAATACATGACTATATTTTATTTCAATACACAAATACTTAATTTTAATCTGAACTTTATTATTTTACTTTCCAACGGTGCATTTTGAAGCAAAATATTCATTCCAAGTTCTGGGTTAAACTTTCAATGTCAAAGAACACCCTCCGGCGCAGTTTTGTAGCATGCCTTCAATAACTGATGATTTAAACTACGGCAATTTAGCAACGCTCTTGTAACAATATAATTTTATTCAATCATATCTTGAAAACTGATGTTTCGTAATCTTGACCTTGTTTACTGTAGAAATTGTAGTGTTTGTAAGAACTTTTTTGATTGACTACCTTCATTCTAACAAATCTCATTATCAGATAATATTTATATAATAGAATGTAATGAGACAATTTCTACAAATTACAACATCAAACACATAATAAAAGAAGACCAATTGTTTGAAAATCAGAATGTTGATGCTCGATAAAGCCTCACTGTCATCCAATGAAAATGCAGTTACACCAAGTCCCAGCGCAACATGGAGCTTACATGATCTTTGTTATAATCCTGGGTAGCCCAGTTGATCATGGAAGTGAGCGTGGCGTTGACCTGCGTCACATTGCTCGACAGCTGCGCGAAAGAGGACTGCAATTCGGCTTGCTGCTTCACAAAGGGCTCCAAGTCCCGCGAATTGCTGGGCGGCTCCCAGCTCAGCGTTTTGTTCCACAGCTGGCTCACTTGCGACTGTTGACAGAAGATAAAAATGCTAAAGTAGTATACTACTAAAACATTGTACATTGTTGTCTGTTTTATATGTAAGTATGTGATGTTAACTGTACATTCCTACTGTTCAGTAATTTATAATGAAAAACATGTGATTTATAATGCACATCACTTTTATAAAGTCTAATTCTTTTTATAAATTGCAATGAAACAATTTTTTCTATTTATAAAATAGATTAATTCCATACCAGAAGTTCGGTATAATAGAGAGATATATAATATGATGCAAGTGTTGATGGCACCAGAAATAGAGAACTTGACATGACCAGGTAAACCAGATACTGGAAGATGGTCCTGTTAGAAGCCACAGTAATCGGCGAGCTTGTATGCGAAGATGTATGAATGCAGACGGGGACAGAAGAGTGTGGTGCTCTATCCTCTCTACCTACTCCCGCGAAGAAAAGGCGTGATGGTAAGTAAGTAAGTAAGGTTCAGAAACAATATTATTTGAAATATGATTCCAAATATAATTGTACATTAATTAAAAACTTAAGGTCACATAGTACCAGTGGAGTATTATTAGATACTTTAATTATAAATTTAAAATGTTAATGTGTTGATTTATAATAATAATATTTATTTTCCAAAGAATCAAATAAACCATTTGAACCACACCCGAAAAGAACTGAACTTGCCAAATTTCCTCCACTGACCTTGAGATCCGACACGTTTCTGTTGAGATCCTCCTGCCCCGAAGCCTGGCTCTTGAGCGAGCTAACGGTGGAGTCCATGTCCTTGAGCTGCGAACCGAAGCGCGCCACGCTGGCCTGCAGATCGGCCAGCTGCTGCGGTACGGCCACCAGCTCGGGCGCGCCGGCCACTTGACTCCGCACCTCAGACAGACCACCGTGGAGCACTTTCACCTGAAAACAAATCAAAATTTAAAATATCTTAACATATTTAATAATTCTGTCTTGTAATTCAATTATTTCCTTTACAATAATTAAAAAAAATTATATACAAATGTTTCTTTATTTAATCTTTATAACTATAACAATATTCACTGAATAATTTTCAAACATGTCAATATTGAAAGTGCGTCAATTGAATTGGCGTATATTTAAACAGCATTTTACATCATTAATATTGACGACACAGTTTAAATAGATAGCTGAAACATGTCATTATTGATTGAATTAAATATATATAACACATTTCAGTTGAATAGAGCCCCAATTAAAAATTCACATTTTCGAATTTTAGAATGAAGTTCTCTTGTTTGGTATAAAATAGACTTTTAATCAAACAATACATTTCCCAAAATAATATTTTTGAAATAAAATATTGCTTGTTGATATTGATTCATTCGAAAAACAGGTGAGATAGAAAAATTTGTTATTGTATTATATCCCGAAGCTATGATTCATCACACCTTTAATTGCCATCATTAGACGGTAATTAAAATATGTGCAGAGCACACTTAAGAGATCATTAAAATTAAAACAGTTTTAAAGGTAATCCAACTAATTTTCCATTATACCCTTAGGCACTATAAATCACACTATTAGTTAATATACCAACATTATTTATCATATTTAAGAGCTGCAGGATGCTGAGAAAAATGGAGGAGCATAGTCAAAAAAAACCACGTACAATCGACATATTTAAATGATTTTAGTTACCCCTTCCTCATTGGGTAACTAGATTGTTTTATATATGATTTAAGTCTTTCATATTTATTTCGCTCACACTACTTGTCATTCTTACATCTAGTCATCATCTAAAAGGATCGAATGCGCTACAAATGCAGTTTCACATAGCAGTGTGCATTGTCTTTATTGCCAGTAAGCAAAGAATATCGAAGTAGCATTTCTTTCTAATCAAATCATATTATATCAAGATAATTTCTTACTGCCATGTACGCACCGTTATAATTCAACCATAGAAAACATACAATACTGTCAAAATGACAAAACTAAGGGGGAGAAAGCACCAACCTGTGCGGTGAGGTTATCTGTCTGCAGCGCGAGCTGGTCCAGGCGAGCAGCCATTTCTGTGTGATTGTGAAGCAACTCCTTGGCAGCCGAGTGGCACCTCTGTAGCGCATCGCCCACGCTCTGACTGCCCATGGATACTGGAAAAAAAAACAAGAACTACTATTATTGTGTCTGGATGATTTGACAATGGGAATACATAGATTGCTTGCACCCACGATTTTCCCTTGTTTAAGAGACTTTGTAATAGCGCAAGAGTATCAGAGGCCTTAAACAAACATGTTATTTGCAGCGCTGCTCAATTTTTGTCTATGACACTGAAACGTGGGACTATGTATTAGGACACAGGAATGCAGGAAGATATACACTGATAAAATAATTAATATTGAGCAATGTCTACCGTCTGGAGTGAAATCATAATTAATATCAATACATAAATACTTTAATAACATGGTGGTTTGTTGGTCCACAATAGATTGGAAGGATCTACACATGGCGTGGTCCACAACAGATTGCAAGGATTGACACGTGGCGTGGTCCACAATAGATTGGAAGGATGTATACATGCTGTGGTTCACAATAGATTGGAAGGATGTATACATGCTGTGGTTCACAATAGATTGGAAGGATCTACACGTGGTGTCGTCCACAATAGATTGGAAGGATCTACACGTGGCGTGGTCCACAATAGATTGGAAGGATGTATACATGCTGTGGTTCACAATAGATTGGAAGGATCTACACGTGGTGTCGTCCACAATAGATTGGAAGGATCTACACGTGGTGTCGTCCACAATAGATTGGAAGGATCTACACGTGGCGTGGTCCACAATAGATTGGAAGGATGTATACATGCTGTGGTTCACAATAGATTGGAAGGATCTACACGTGGTGTCGTCCACAATAGATTGGAAGGATCTACACGTGGCGTGGTCCACAATAGATTGGAAGGATGTATACATGCTGTGGTTCACAATAGATTGGAAGGATCTACACGTGGTGTCGTCCACAATAGATTGGAAGGATCTACACGTGGTGTCGTCCACAATAGATTGGAAGGATCTACACGTGGCGTGGTCCACAATAGATTGGAAGGATCTACACGTGGTGTCGTCCACAATAGATTGGAAGGATCTACACGTGGTGTCGTCCACAATAGATTGGAAGGATCTACACGTGGCGTGGTCCACAATAGATTGGAAGGATGTATACATGCTGTGGTTCACAATAGATTGGAAGGATCTACACGTGGTGTCGTCCACAATAGATTGGAAGGATCTACACGTGGTATAGTCCACAATAGATTGGAAGGATCTACATGTGGTGTGGTCCATACACATGGACAGATCTGAAAGGCATCTATCAATAAGTAAATCCATGATTTGATTTATTGGGTGCCAAATAATTTCCGTATCCGCGTCGACAGCTGCCGGGTAACCTCCCTGTGATGAAACAGTAGTAACGGTAGCATCTGGATTCTGGATATCTGGATAGAGAGCGTGACGGAACCCACCTAGCTCCATCTCGGAGCGCAGAGAAGTGATCTGCTCGCGCACGTCGATGAAGAGCCAGACCACGGTGGCGGTGGCCGTAGCGCACGCGCACAGCAGCAGCGCGGCGCACGCGCGCGCGGCGGGCGCGCACGGCCCGCGGGCCGCCCTGCGGCCGCGGCGCGCCGGCCAGGCCGGGGGCGCGGGCGAGTCCCGCTCGTCGCTGGAACCGGCGGTGAGCAGCGGCGCGGCGCGGCGCCCCCCCGAGGCGTACCCCACCAGCGCGTCCAGCTCGCGCCGCTTGCGCATTTTCTTCCCCGCGCGCAGCGGCGCGCCCGCCCCGCCCGCCTGCGCCGTCATGGCCTAGCGCGCGCGCCGCCCCGCACCGCCCCGCCTCGCTGCACACACACACACACACTGCTCACACTGCACACTGCACTGCCGGTCACTCACTGTTCTACAGCGCGCCCGATATCATGACACTGGGATAAAATATCTCTAAAAATATTTTGAAACACATCAATATTTATATGGTAATCAATATATGCTCCTACTTTTCACATCAACCTTTCAGAAGTATCTAAAAAATTCACGAGTCTTCTATTTTAAAACCTCCTTCCATTCTCCCCAACCCCCTAACGAGCCTTATCCGCCGCGAAAAGATATCCATAATAAACCCTTTACTGTGCTCTTATAACCTTTCATCTAAATATACTAGGTATAATATTTATGGGCAGATCAGCGACACGCGGTGTCAAAGGTGACACGCCACAGCGTTTTGGGTGACATGCCAGCGTTCACTAATATCAGAGTTACCAACGTCTGCCCGACAACAATGTTTGAATTGATCACTACATATTACAGATGTATCATCTACAATCTCTTTAAAAAATATATATAAATTTATATATTAATTGGTCATTTTTACATAATTAAATATGTAAAAACAATTAATTTTTTGGGGGTGGTGGATGACACGCCGACGTAGTTTAGTTGGATTTTCCAAATTTATGACAAGCCGAGCCCAAAAGGTTCGCCATTCGGGTAGACGAACAAGCTACACGTACCTAACTCGACCAAGTCATAGATATAAAATTTAAAAAAATCATATTTTCGCAATTATTAAGATTAATTGAAATACTTAATTGATTCCAAATAATATATTGAATACAAAAATAAAAGATCAACGAACTTCGAGCGGCCAAAAAATATTTTTTTGGATGATTTAGGACCTAAAGCAAATATATAAAATAATAATGGATCAATTTCGCAAATATTTTAATATAATCATATTATCCGTAACGACACAGAATTTAAACATACTGCTAGAACATTTTCGATTCGTAAATTTTATCAACCCATAAAATATACATATATACATATAAAAAATATAGTTGTATCTGCGCCATTGACGAGTGTGTGCATTTTATTTGAAATTCCTGCAGCATTTATCCTTGACGTTTAATTAAAATATTTAATTTATAGCCAGCTACAAGAATTCGCTAAAGTATGAACTTGTATATTATATTATAATTGGATATTTTTTAATGATTTCACATTATTCTTAAAGTTGCGCTTTTTCAGGTGTGATTAAAAATTCCAACAATTGTTTTGCATTATCGTAGCAATATTTTTATAATTGTGTGTTTTTTCTCGAAATATATTTTTTAATGTGGACAGTTTTTCGTTCATATATATTACTACCATCGGTCCATCTAAAATAATGTCAATGGACGCAAATTAATAATATTTATATATTTTATTGAATAATATATTTCGTCTGCTTAATTATTATTTGACAAAGAAGATTTTTATGGCATATTTTATATTATGCTCAAACCCTTTAATTTTAGCTTTAAAAGATCGTTAAAAAAAACACTTGAATCATCAAAATATATAATAACAATATTCAATATTTTCAAATTTATACTTCTTGAAAATATTTTTGAATGCTGTCGTCCATGTCCATCGAAACAGTATGATCAGTGTGGCTGCTTGCTCTGTCACCACGCTGCACAAGTTTCTCAATGCTCCCTATTTTAAAATTTGTACTTCTTTTTATATCCTCGTTTAGTGAACATCGTTTGCCCTCTTAAAAATGTTAAAGTGACCGAAATACGCGGTAGTCGGGTGGTGCGAGGTCTGGTAAATTTATGCAGGATGCATTCAAACTTCCCATCATCATTTTTACAATCATTATGGCGGCAAACGCCAAGTGTGGTGTAAAACAAATTATAAAAAAAAAGAAAGGAATTACTTATACAAAATAGAAAATAAGGAAATCCTTATTATATATTGCGTTTCCCCGTCTATTTCTATGACTTTCTGGACGTCTTCGATGCAGTGTCATCATCCTGTCATAGATAAGAAAAGCATCCTGTCATCTAATGGTCATATCGCGTCGCACTCTATGGTTTCTTTCCTTATCTATGGTAGCACTTTCAAATGTGCCATGAATGTTTTGTTCGTATTTTTCGAGAATGTTTTTAAATTGATATATATATATTTTTTAAATTAATACGTAAGAACACCGTTTGTACAATTCCAGGGAGAGCAATACAGAATGCACTAATAGAAAAGTAATCGGTAGCCGATTGCCTTTCTGCTATGACCTGTGGGTGGCTATCGTGGCCGCGATGCGGCCGATTATGACCACTGAGCGGCCTGGGCTCCCGTAGAATCTATATTTCATCTAAAACAATATAATAAGGGATTTCCACATTGTAATATAGAAATGTTAAACTGACATTCTACTTAATAATATTCAGAGAATTTTAAGACCGTTTAAAGCACACACTAATACGTCATTTCCATCCCAAAAGAATTACACGCCGTGAGTATACGTAGTAATTCGTGAATTACTACTTTTTAGTAAGTACTATAGACTTCTTTCGTATCCAGCATATAACAAATGAAGAACCAACAATTGAAGGTCCAGCTACCCGTATCTCGAATGCGCCGAGCTGATAGTAACCCAGGACACGGTTCGCTGCCGAGAGTAATAATATGATGGACGCGAAGAAAGGAAGCATCACGGCCACGGAATCGAGCTTCAAGGTCGGTGTGACGTCACATTATCCCATAACGGTGGTCAAGTATAAATAATATATGATTATTACCCTTGAATGATGCGAGCGACGGCCGCGCGCGACGGAGACAGGAAACAATCCGATTCATTTCGCCAACACGCGAGATAAGCCTGATTACATTTCAGAATCATCTTCAAATATAGATATTATTATAAATTGTAATTAGTCCAAATGAAGTTGACGCGAATTCTAATATATAGATTCCAATTACCCCGCCAGCAGTATGTTGAGTCACTGAATAAATTTATTTTTTAAAGTTTAAAAAACAGACGTATAGCGCAGCACTACTTGATACTTTAAACAGGTACAAAATCTGTCGAAACCGGATTAATTGTCATTAACAAATTTCCATGTCCATTTAAGTCGAACCATTTCTGGATTACGCTCTCCTATAGTGAGAGTGTACTGAGATTTAATGATTTATTTTTGTGTTCATAACATTTTTTTTACATCTCACAATGGTTTTCTCGTGTCGTTTTCTTGTCCATGTGACGTAATACGTCAAGGATGTAAGTAAATTGTCACCATTTTTTTTTCTTGTCCGATGTCTAATTCCCTTGCACTACTTATATCTGCGTTGTATCCGATAAATAAATAAATCCTTTATTTGCTGATACACCTGGCGTTGTACAGGTAGTGACTCCCACCGCACCGCCCCACACACCCTCTCAATCCACCCCCCACCTCCTGATATGTCTTTGTTATCCGTCATGAAAAGATATGCTCAATAAATCTTTCACTGTGCACTTAGAACTTTTCATCTCATCAATTAATTTAATTGATAAAAAAATACGTGAGTAAAACTGCATAATAACTATGTTCTCCGTAAAAATATATAAGTTGTATTAAAATTTATCCAAAATTTAATAAAAATGAATTGATTTAATTCTGGCGCGTTATCTGTTTGTGATTCATCTAAATATAAAGTTGATTGCTTTTAAAAAAGGAATAACAGATCTATCAATTTGAAAGAGCAGAATATAAGTTCTAAAATTTATTGTAAATCTACTTGCTTAATATAGTGAAACAAGTTAACGCTTTTCTCCAAATAGAAAAATATCCAGGTTCAAATCCCGGTAGCGACTAAAATATTTTTTCAATAAATAGATATTTTAATAGATGTCATTCTAGTTGATTCATTAAATTTGTATTAAAAATACCACAAAACTGCAACTTCACAACAATAATGCGTTTGTTCTCCGTAAAAAAAAAACATTACGTTAAGTTATTTAATACAAGTCACGGCAGCAAAGTGTGCAGTTGTCTGTGTGCACATGGCAATACGTGCAGTTGTCTATGAGTGCGCCTGTGTTGTGTGCAGTTATCGTGGAATCATAAATAACATGTCAAATGTAGTGATCTAGTTGAGATGTTTAAAATGTCAGAAATCTCTGTGATCTTCACCCGGCAGTCTGCTGACAGCTCTTTATCAAAAAACGGAAGTTCGGCCACACTTCAATTCTTGAAACCAATATCTGATGGTAGTCATCGCAGGTGCACGGTCCTTAGAGGATGCACCCATATATATCGCGGGAGACAATTACGCAACTATACTGAATGAATTAAACTATAACTTAAATAATATAACAATATGGCTGAAAAATAATAAACTAAAACTAAATGTAAACAAACCTAAATTCACGAATATTGGAAATAAAAGAATACCAATCACACCAACAGTTATGATAGACGGTGAAAGTCTGAAGGAAGCGACTGAAATAAAATATTTGGGAGTCGTAATATATTCTAAATTGAATTTATCTCAAAATACAAGATACGTGACTAAAAATATTGCTAAGAAAATCTCACTTCTGGGAAGGATCAGAAGATTTATTAGTACTGAGTTTTGTCAAATAGTATACGACTCTGTTATTATTCCTCACATCAACTACTGCAGCAGCACTTTGTTTTTGGCTAACGAAGAGGAAATGCAACAATTGAGAGTCTTGCAAAATAAAGCTTTGAGAATACTCTGAAAAAATAGATATACAGTACAATGCTGCAAGATCTGGATATGATGACCCTTAAGCAGAAGATATATTTTAATATAATGGTATTTATTTATAAAATCCTCAATAAGAAAATATCAGCGGAATTTACACTAAAAATTGATGCAAATCAACATGAGCACAAGCATCGTACAAGAGGGGGGATAGACTGAGACTGCCATTCAGAAAAAGGGCCAAATCTCAGGAATCGATGATGCGATGAACATTTTTAATGAAATACCAGAAAACATAAGAAAGGAGGAGAAATTGAATAAATTTAAAATGAAACTGACTAAATATGTAAAAGATAAGTTTTAGTAAAAGAAAATATTTTAATCTCGTTTATATTTGAGCATATATAGGAATGTTTCTGTTCGCACTATGTTAAGAATTAAATAAATAAACGGCATGCAACTTCACTTTGATTTCCTCAAAAAAAGGAATTGAATCATTGACCGATATTGCTATTTTGCATAGATGGTTGTAAACAAACACTTGCCAACTATCAAAACAAAACAAATCCATAAATCCGTCTGAAATTGTGACAGGCGTCGTTCGAAAGGTGGTGTTAAACAATGGCATACAGATTTTGCGTCAGCGGTGCCATCAGCCGTTAAACACGGGTATATATCATACAACCCTCTCAAGCCTCTGCTACATAACGAATGATAAAATGTCATATTTTTCATTGCGGTGTCCGGGTAAGCAACATTCCTTGATGGTTGTAATGACTTATTTTGACTCAATTATCTAAATTAGTAATAAGTAACCAATGGTACGGTAATGTTTCCATATGTCCTCCCCCAGCGCACAGCGCACAAATAACAGTACAGAGTTATCCAATAAATTTCAAATAAGAATAGTAGCCACGTTTATTAATATTTTGACAGCTGTCATTGTCATTTTTATTCACTATACAGTCTGCCATTGTATCATGGAGCGTTTCACATCGGAACAACGTTTACGAATTACTAAAACTGAGACGATCGATTTATTAAAAACGACATACAACGATTCAATCATTTCAATGGCCGCCTCTTAGATCACGCGATGTCTCCCCGTGAGAATATTTTCTATGCGAGTATGTAAAGTGACTTGTCGATTCTGATAAACCAACAACGATTGAACAATTAAAAAGCAACATAACTCGTGTGTTTGGTGAAATTGTACCAGATTTATGTGAAAGAGTGGCTAAAAATTGGATCCAATTGTTTCAAATGCTTTCAAATAAAATAAAAAATCATTGGTATCATATTTGTATTTTTTTTTTAACTTTAATATGACTTTATCAGGACAAAAAAAAAATATTATTTTTCGTAGAAAGCAATCACTTCGTGGTTTGACATATTATATTACATAAAATAATAATAAATTTCTTGGTCTCATACAAAAGTAATTGTTATTTTATTTAATACAAAATATTTGTATGCGACCACCGTGATCCTAGCTCAGAGAGAACATTGGACGTGACACGTATTCCGTGAACGCATCTTAATTTTTTTTTTAAATAAGTAAATAATAACAATTCCAAGATTTATTTTTACACGTAAATTAGAGGTACTCCTGTATTTTTTAATCGGTTAAAGAACTCGTAAAAATTACACTAATTATTTTGCTAACACATAATCCTGATTGTCAAGCTTGTAAAGAGCGGCTTCACGACGGTCACGTCTTAGTTCAGTTGTGCGCCAGTCCTGACGAAGATACGTCAGTGTCCGAAACCGGTTGACGTAAAACAACACAGTGGTTTAAAAAAAGTTTAATATAAATACAATTTAGAAAATGTGTAGGTTAACCGAAATCTATTATTTCAATTGACCGACATCATTTGATTTATTTTATTTTTTTGTGTATGGCTTATCAACAGGTCGATGAGGACGCTGATAGATAATCCTAAGCATGACATTACCGTACAATATATAATAAACTCATTTTACGGTAAAGAAAATTAAAAATATTATAAAAAAATTACTAACTTGTGTAAAATAAATATACTAGCGGTCAGTATTTGACGTCGCTCGGGATTCAGTAGTAGTAATAATTTTAAATGGTGATTTAGGGGGGGGAGGGAGAGGTTCCTTTATTTTGCGCAGGCCCTGATAAAACGATTCATGCAAAAATTGATATAGACGAGGAGAGGGTGAAATGTGCGGAGCAGTGGAGTGGGATGACTGTTTTCCTCAGGATCCTAGAATGCAACTGAACACATTTATATGGCTACGGGGGGAAAGAGGGGGGTTCCTGAGATTTGCGAGGAGTTCTAAGCAGGTATGGATTGGCCAAAGAACTAACTTACCATCTCACCGTTTGCCGCGGGGGTAGACAGAGAGAATAGAGCGCCGCGCTATTCTGATACACAATTCTCGTCTCATTCACATTCGTTCATCTTCTCATACAAGCTCGTCGATTATTGAGGCTTCAAACAGAACCATCATTCAATAATTGGTTTACCTGGTCGCGCCAAATCTTCCGTGGACATCATTCACACTTCCGTCATTAATATTTCTTACTATTCTCTCCTCATTCATCCGTTCCATATGACCAAACCACCTAAGTGATCCTTTCTTAATCTTACTGACTATGTCAAGATCAGCTTTAGTCTCTCCTTATTTATTCATTCTTTAATCTACCATAAACGGATCTGCCACATATACATCTAAGAGATCTCATTTCCACTGCATTCAGACTACTTTCGTACCTTTTCTGCCAACTCCAAGCCTCACTTTTATACATCAGTGTCGGTACCACGACTCCATCGCATACCGCTAGTCTTACCTCGGATGACAAGTTCCCATTAGCTATAATTCCATTCAAAGCGCTGTTCACTTTGTTCCCTGCAGTCACCCTCCTTTCGATATCTTTCTCAGTATTTCCGCTTCTATCGAACATACTTCCCGAATACGCAAACTCATCTACTCGTTCCAAACATTCATTACACACAAATATTTTGCACGGTGCTTTTTCTTCCTTCTCAAATACCATCACTTTCGATTTGTTGGCAAGGTCCTAAAGATAAACTATTGAAAATTTGGTTTAGATAAGTCGAAGAGTGTAGAATTGTACAGCAGACAGAAATTCAGTTTTATATAAATGTACAAATTCCCAACAGGACAGTATGTATACGAGTATATTATCAGGCGTCGAATTCTTTCACGCGTTCGTCTACTTTACAGACTATTACTTGTATTACACATAGAGCTTTAACAATTTGTTATGATTGACAAGATAACAAATAAGATAAAAACAATAACAACGAAGACACCGAGCGAACAGTGATGAGAGCGAGAGATAACTTTATGCTAACGATCCTGCTTTATCGACATGCACCTGACACATTAAATAATAATCTGCCATTATGTTTATTTACATATACAGGTGTAACAAACCTTGTCCACAATATTTTACGGCTGGATACTTGACTAAATTATGTTCAAGGAATATGTGCAAATTCTGCACCGTTACGGAAAATATTATTGTTTGAAATTTTTCAAAAATCTTTTAAGCCTCAAGTCTACGTACGTATTTTTAAATAAATATTTGTAGAATTGATCCAATTTTAATCTATATCTCTCCTCCAGGGCCTGAATCGTCTAACAATAGTCTGGCCGCTAGAATTTCGATGACTTTTAATGTTTTGTATTCAATACATAATTTGGAATTAATAAAATATTTCAATTAATCGAAATAATCGCCTCAATAATCGTGGAGATGTATAAATGTGGATGAGGCGAGAATCGTGTGTCAGGACAGAAGAGGGTGGCGCTCTATCCTCTCTGCCTACCCCCGCGGGGAAACGGGGTGATTTTAAGTAAGAAATAATCGCACAAGTACTATTTATTTTAAAGACATATCTCAGACATTAGGCACATATTCATTGAACATTTTCGAATCGTTTTTTATTGTTTTTTTTATATTTCAAATCGCCGATCACAAAACAATAAAAAACACATTATTTAGTAAGAAATTATTACGTTTTTGATATAAAACTATATTTTAAATAGTAGCTGAAGCCTCAAAGCATGTATGTAAATTATTTAAAATAATTTGTATTCACTAACACAAAGTGTTTTATAAACGTCATATAATATCAAGCGGCAACTATCGGGAAGACACTTGCCTACCTGCCGTATTTCCGACCGTGAGTTTTATATCAGCCTTCAATAGCTACTCCCACAGTGCCGAATAAAGGTACTGTCAATCGTGAGTACTGGTCCACCATCATACACATTCCTCCCCCTCCGCGGTCACTCCGACACAGTGGAGAACTGAGAGATATAGGTCCCCAGTTCCCGCGCTTACAACCTTCCGATCAACGCAATTAAAACACCTAAATCTGATGATCGCGGTTAGACATGCAAAAAACTAACCCTGACATGACAATGACGACCTATGAGTCAATATTCTTATTTTGTAATGGTCATTGTTTTGTATTTATTTGTTTATCGATCGCCCATAGAGTCACGTGCGAAATAAAACCGATATCATAACGTCGCCCGCACAAGTTAAAGAATTACCCTGATACGTACTCCAGCATTCGGATTCACCCTATCCAGTTAAATATTTACAAAATTGCCGAAAAATAATGTGGTATATTGATATCACTCTTGAGATATCTCATATTTACACTCAACGTTCGTATTTTTTCAAATGAGCAGTAAATCAAAGGACCGAGTAAACGAAAGATATACTTTTAAAACTTGTTTGGTACAGCGGTTTATTTGCACCCGCAAACGGTATACAAACAAACCGCTGTAGCCAAACCAATATCAAATGTGCCGTAAATTTGATTAAGATTTATCTGAGAAGAACATGACATCAAACCTCCGCTCCTCCGGACTGGGCTCCGTACATATGTCGTGTCTCCTATAATAATAAGACTATCATGAAAAAAAATGTGTAGCGAATCTTTTTTAGTTGCGAGTGTATTAGCAATGTTAATGTAAAAAATCCATATTTTTTTCGTAACATACGTAAAAAATTATTTTTAAAATATTATAATTATATTTTTTGCTGAGGTGGATTTAAAAAAATATTCATCCGTACTAGCGCTGGATATTCGCAAATGTATTGTAGGGCGCGGACCTCGATGCATCCCGTTGGCGTATTTACGCCACTGCGTCAAACCTTCGGACAACCCGCACTCGTAACAACGATCGACAGAATGCAACTAGCTAGGCTCGATTAAGTGATCATTGTTTCGTTTAGCATGAAGAGCAAACTGGCCGATCTAATGCATATTTAATCCTTTTTTTATACTTTCTGCGCCCGTCCTGTCAGTATTCTACCGCCGAAATGCCGCTAACTGCGTTGTTAGCGATCGCACAAGACTGACATTTTTTTACGGCCACCGTCATATCTAATTATTAATATATCATACTTGACGATACATCATACACCAGAGGATAGAGCGCCACACTCTTCTGTCCTGACATACAATTCTCGCCTCATCCACCTTTATACATATTCTCACGCAAGCTCGTCGATTATTAACAGGACCATCTCCCAGTATCTGACATTTGCGTCATACATCTTTCTTACTATTCTCTCCGCATTCATTCGTTCCATATGACCAAACCACCTAAGCGATTCTTTTTACACTATGCTAAGATTTACACTATGTAATTTGTTTATTCTTACAGCCAGTTCTACTGCTAATTTTGCTGTAAGTAGATAAGATTATTACCTACACGATTTGAAGTTCGATTTGTTCAGAGCGATCGTTGTTCAAAGTTTATTTTTCTATTCCAATTTATTACATCCTACATATCGCACACCTGGATCAAAACCAAGACAACTCAAAAACCCAATAATTTTTAGTTATTATTGTATTCGGATACTGTGTCATATAGCCCCAGTTCTCAGTGCCATTTTAGGATACATTTATGACCTAAAATGTTATTTAGTTTCATAACTTCAGTAACAAAAAATGAAGAAAATTGTTTTTATTTTGTTGTCTACTGAAAAATGACTTTTTGAATTATCTTAGTTTTGATCTAGGTACGCGATATATATTATAATTTTCAATATTTGCCAAACTGTAGAACAGTTTTACGGCAAGGGTTGCCCTTCGCGTAGTAATTAACGGAGTTTAATTATTAAATGAAAATAATAATAAGATGAGAATGTGTTCTTTCACCGCATATTTCAGGGTTGTTCACTGGGGTCTTTTTATTTTACATGATGTTTAATAAATCTTTATTGAGGTTATTAAATATACGCGGCACAACACATTCTCTCGTTCTCTCAACGTACACATTGTTCGCGATCGGTACTCTCACGATTCGACCCGACGATCTGGTAGAACAGCTACGGTGAGGGTCAGTATTCGTATTTACAATATTTATCATCTCTTCTATAATTATACTATATGTTACTTGTTTGTCAACTAGTGAGATTATTTCATATTGTTAAAACGATATACTATTTCTTACCGTTTCGAGACTGACTGCCGATTGCTGTTCAGCGTAATTTACTTTACAAATTGTATCATATTGTCCTTAAGCCGCTAACGTGTGACTGACATTTTTTTAAAGTAGGTAGTTAAACTGATTATTTATTATTGTCATATTTATTGTTACCTCGGTCCGTTAACGCGGTATACGTGTAAAAGTTCACGCGATAAGATAATTTAATGAAGATTTTAAAAAAAAGTTTATGTAAGGTCGATAAAGACCGTCAACCTGTCGAGAGAGTCAGTCACCTGTGAGAAAGCGCGTAATATATAAAACGCGAATTGTGAACGAGGAAACGGGCAGGGTATTTTTTATAGATAAGATAAAAAAATGTAATGTATATTGTACTGTAAATACTTGTATATATATCTCTGAATATATTACAAATATGCCGGAATAAGAAATGGCATTAAAACCTATTTTTAACAAAGTAAGACCTAGGATAGAGTAGGTTAAAATTAGCACATTATAGAAAAATGTTCGATACCGACACCGATGAATGAAAATAAAGCCCGGGGCAGACAAAATACAACAAAAATAGACGAAATAAGGTCGAATGAATAAATTAAAGGCTAATTTATTATTACTTCTTCAATATTTGCGAAAATACTTTGTGGCAACATATTAATAAATAATAAGAAAAACACTTTGTTTAAAACCACTATTTATTGATACATCAATATGTTTCAAGACCTGTGGTCCCTTCTTCATACTTACTTGTTCTTATACTAAAATTAAAAATGCAAGCATAGGCAAAAACAAAACTATAAAAATAAAAGTGGTGGCTAACTAATTAGGAACTACTGTGAAAATAAATTTAAAAGGTGACTATTTGCAAAAAGAATTTGATTTATATAATATTTAATATGCTATTAACATTTTTTCTTATTTCTAAAATTATTAATGTATCTAACTGTCTCTGATTCGATTGTTAAAGGGGGAGGGATAAGGGTTGAAGTAACGACAATGGCGTAACATATTTGGGGGACCTTATTCGGGGAACATGGTGAAATTGTTTTTATTTTTTAATATCAGGTAATCTTAACTTTGTATATAATTGTATAAAGTAGTAGCAAAAATGGATAAAGTTATTTTATATTTTGTTAATTCTTTTTTTGTTTGATTTTGTTGAATTTTTACAATTTTTTATATTTTTAGTGAAAGTTTTTATACAATCTTTTTATAATTTTATTCAATAGGGTCAAGAACAAGGTAAAGAATTTAAATGGGACGAAGATGATGGGGATCGGATGAGGGATCATACAGGCCGAGGGAGTTGTTGGAAGAGTTTGGGATGGAAATTAATTTAGAATAAAATTTAATTTAGACGATAATGTGTCGTTTGAGTGAGGGTATGTTTGAGTCTTTGTGAATGATTGTGTTTCTGACAAGCCAGGGTGAGTTTATGACTCTCCTAAGAATGTAGTTTTGTTTGGATTCTACCAATTTTCTGTTGCTTAAACCCCAGATGGAGCTCGTGTATATAAGTATAGAACGTATGATTGCTTTATACAAGAGTAATTTGTTTTGTAGGGATAGTAAGCTGTAGGAATTTAGGAGGGGGTATAGTCAATTGTAAATTTATCTGTAAACCATGTGTAAAAATTTGTAATTTCTAAGCCCTTGTTAATGTCAAAAGAATGGTTTTATTTCCAAAAGATGATTGGCGAATTCAGAAAATTGCTATTCAGACATCCTCCTTAACTTAACTCATCGCCGATCGACGATCGAGCAAGAGACGACATGGATGTGAACAAAGCTTTAATCAAATTAACAAATTTAATAAAAAAAATATATACACTGTAGACGTATTCTGAAAAAATAACCACGTGTTTAGAATAAAAGTGGTATCGTACATCATAATAAAACAAATTAAAGAAATAATATAATTTAAAAAAAACGTAAGTGATAAAAATTTGGTACGAAATCCGTACCCACAACACGCAAGGGTAGTCGAATAAAAGTGCGTAATAAAATATAACAAATCAGTTTCTGCTCCACCCTGCCGCCCCCATATTGGGATATTATATATTTCATTGTAAACGGAATGAAATACCATTAATTTGCTGCCACTGCACGCGACGATTCTTCAGCAGCGGCGTCCGGTCACTTCTATTCAAGTAGGCGCGATATATTGGGTTGATTCATAAATAAGTAGTTTGCTTAGATCGCAGTGCTTGTTTTGTAAACATAGTTATATAAAAGTATTAAATTCAAACTTCAAAATTAATAATTTAAAAGTGCATCATTACGTCATAGTGTTTGGGAATTTAAACACGCTACGTAATGCTGACAAGTTTGTGGGCGGTTTTGCAACACCCTCCGTATTCTCCGGACCTTGTCCCAACTGATTTCAACCTGTTCAGATCATTGTAAAATGCATTCCGAAATGATGCAGAAGGTCATACTTTATTAAATCTTTGTCTTATAAATTAACATCTAAATGGGAACGAATAGTATAAAACAATTGTACGATCGGGACTGTTTAAAAAAGAAACAGCAAATTTAATTAATTAATTAATCAATTTAACGTATCCTCATCATCACCCATCCATCCGGCTTATCCCATCTTCCAACCCTCCGATGCCCATCAGTCCAAGAAGCTGGGAGACGATCGACATTATTTTATTTCAATTGAGCCACTTGGACCTTTGCAAGAGCCGCCATCGCTGAAGTAAACGCAGAGTTAAGAATTTTAAAGAAAGACCATTCGTGTAAGAAAGTACTGACGACCGGCAATGCTCGGCGAGTCGAGGCGCAAGATGGCGCCGTTTCTCCACCCGGCCGTTATCAGCCCCACCGCCGTATCTAATCAACATTTCTAATCGCGGTTTCCTCCAAACTGGAAACGTGGGATTTATGATTACGATAAACAATGGCTTTTGTTTAAGAAAAAAAAATACAAACGAAACGTTTTTTTACACGCTTTAAAGGGCAGAACTTTTTATAGCCGCAGTAAAGTAATATTTATTATAACAGAAAATCGTTTCGGCGAATATAAATACAATCGCTCCATGTTACCGTAGGCGGACAGGATATAACTCTTCTTTCCTATCAGTTCCTGCCATGAAACTTATCTTTCACATTCCAAATATAAGAGAGAAAAACAACGAACGTTAAGTATATAAAAAGAGAAAACAAATGTTTTACTGATTCGAAAAAATATTCATAAATCCAGTAAAACAAAAATAAAATTTTTAAACATTTTCCTGAAAGAAAACCAAATTCCGCCCTCCCACGTGACAGGCAGAGGTACTGCCGAGAAATACAAATGATATATAAAAATAGCCTAGTACTAGATTGTTACTAAGTTCACCAGTATCATTATTGGTATTAAATTTTATATTAACAAGAGTATAAATTAACGTAATATATTCTAATAAAATTAAAAAAACAGCATTACATACTTATACGGAAATTTGAAAAAAACTAATGTGGAGCGTTTGCTTTAGCATTTAAGAGGTGCCAGGTTTGATATTCGATGTCTCCAAAATATTCTTGTTTCAAAAAGGTTTCAGGGTACTCGGTATCCGCTCCCGGCACCGGTACAGATGAAAATACAACACAAGAATATAAAAATGTTACGAAATTGTCTAATGCACTATTTCTAACGCAGCTTTCGTGACTGATTCTATTAGGAGACCCGCTGAACAAACATGTTCGAAGGAATAATGTTGGCTAATTAAATGATTACGACAGTTATACATATTCAATAGCTCATTGTTGTTGAATATGTTGCTACCGCAGTACCGGCTGAATAACAATTATATCAATACGCTATTCGATTGTATGTAAATACTAAAACGTCACTTGGTCACGTCGCATGCTGTCCAAATAATCGTTTCATTAACCACACACACGCACACACAAATACACTCATCGGTATATAATAAATTATTGTTACAACACAAGGCGTGTAAACATCTTCATACTATTACCGAGAGCAGCGACTACTTCCTGTCCGATACTTCTGCAAGTTCTTATGTCAAGACCCGTATTCCGTATTTCTTCAGTGAATTTTAACGGACGCCAATTTGAAATCTGAAATTTCGTATTCTGTATCGATCATTTTGTCGATTCCGTCGAACGGCCGCCGAAAAATCAAGTTTGTCGTGTCGAAGATGACTAAAATTTATAGAAACCGCTCATCTCGCGAAACGTGCGATTGATTAAAGACCTGGTATATTCCATAACTCTATATGAAGTCGAGACATGGACCCCGAGAAGGAAAGAAAGAAACGCACGACGCCTTTGAGATGCGGTCTCCATTCATCGGGAAATCCGCACTAAAGAAAGGCTCTCTACGGCATGCAAGAAAATAATTCTTTCATACTTTGGGCATGTTGCTAAAAGAGATGGAGACAGCCCGGAGACATCGGTGATCACGAGGAATATACAAGGACAGAGGGCGATCTCCAATACGATGGACGGACAGAGTCCGAGAAACGACCGGTCGCACTAAACGAGGGCCGAGATCGCGAAGAGTGGTGAATAACAGAATAGAAGACCGCCATACTCGGTTATGACCACATCGACAGTTAGATGTTATTAGCTCCAAAACTACACAGTACACTTAACACTAATGCAAAATCTTTAACTAACAAAAAAAATTCTAATATGGACCCAATATAACACAAATGAGCAGAAATTAATTGGAAGCAGGAATTTGGGATTTAATTTTTTTTTTGTATTTTCCCCTCCCTAAATGTTCCGTTTATCTGTATATGTATTCTGTCTCTCTCTTTCGCATATAATTTTATATTCTCTTTTTGTATTTATGATCAGTTTTAATACGTCCTGATGAAGCTTGAGATAAGCGAAACCGGTTGACGTATAATAAATTTTGTGGTAATACCGGATTGATCTGTATATTTGTGATCTAGATTGCAAAAAATAATAATGAATATTAATTTTCATTCGATGTCACCGATTGAAATCTCCGGTAAGTGTCGCCGTTCAAAGCAGACAAATAAATCACGTCGTGACGAATTAATACGTCACTGGCCGTGGTGGAAAGTTATTTTTGCGACGGACATATTCGGCGCTGGGCTGTAGAGGGGTTGTTTTTTTTTTTTTTCAACGCATTTACATTACAGTACGAAAATATCTGCTCGCAGTCAGTATTTGTCAAAAATTGATGTGGATAATTATTGAATATGATTACTCGATAGTGTTGCAGTTCAAAACGGTTTTACACAAAATATCGCATTCAATTGAGATTTTAATTATTTTTTTACCTATCCGTGATATTTCATTTCATGTTCACTACATCCTACATATTTATGCTTTTAATAACATTCTGACGATATGTATACAGTATGTATCACATTCCCAATATACTGTTTTTTTCTTACTGGCAATAAAGACAAAGTATACTACATATATGGCGCACTGTTAAAGTAACGTAATAAGAGATTTCCGCATTGAAATATAGATTCTACGGACACTTAAGCCGCACAGCAGCCACTATCGGCCTCAAAGCGGCCTCTAGCAGCAAATATTACATTATTTTTATTGCAGTTCACCATGTAAAATATTATATCTGGGGTCTTATATGACGTCGTTTGAAAAGAAGCCAAGAAAATGTGTCTTCGTTCATACCAGTCTTCCGATCATATCATCGAGCGTTCCTCAAGTGGAGGCTTGAAGTCTTGCACGATCAGGTTCACTCGAGACGCCGCCGTACACGAGTGTCTGACAGACACGTGACAGGGCGCAGTTTCCCGCCGCGTGAAAAATGCAAAGCCTTCTTCATCCGGCTAAAGGGGTGCTTGCATATTCATGGGGCAGGTACGTAACGCACGGTTCAGACGGGGTAATATATAATATTAGCGCGATGGGGAACCTACTCGGCACTCGGAAATGGAATACACGAGTGGAAACACGCCATTTCTCACACATGTTACTTCACGAAATGGAATAAACGAACACCATATACAAAACATTAAATGATATCTTTAATAATAACTTTTTGGAATTTTTAATCACTTAATTGAAACAAATTATCCTTTCGATAGCCATAAACTACAATAACGTCTCCACTCGGTACCTTATAAAAGGTTAGCAACGAATAAATTAATCTGTCAAAATACGAAAAAAAAAAAAAACTATTAACTATTCCATACCTACTATCCATACCCCCAACAATGAGCGCGAAAAAACCCTCCCACGCCCTGCCCCACTATATCGCACTTAAGCTGTATTTAATTTGGTTGTAATTTATACCTGTTAATGAGAGGGATTGCATATCTTGAAACTATAGTCTTGACAAAAATATAACCCAACATGTGTGTAGTACAAAAATTACTTCATTTAAAAATTGGAGCAATGAGGGTGCCATGGTAAAGATTGGCGGAAGACCGAAGAGAGTGACAGTCAGTGGCTGAAGATGATTATAATGACATAAACCACGTCACATAAAGAACAGTAGTGCAAGATGCGATTCTTGAGGTACGCCTGAAGAAATTAGTAGTAGTATCACACTGTGCTCCCATGATTCAAAGCTCGCACGGAAGTAATTTGTAATTGATTTTATAATAATGCTTGTTAATTCCGTCTGCATCCTTGACAATAAATAGCAAAAGCTTGCATTACTGATCGCGTGAACTCACATATTGCGTTTGATTTAATCAATTATCAATAATAATTCAATCTTAACAGGTTTATTATTCTAATAAGGACAGGGCGCGTTTCGCCAGGCCATCGACAGATTGGAGCAGGCGTCCGCCACATGATTGATTGCATTTTCTAATAATACACATAATTATTAAAATCCAAACACTTATTATGTAGTTACGAATTAATAATAATAAAAAAATGATATCGAAATAGGACGAAAAAAATTGGCATCTTTAATCCAGCCAAATAGCCAGGATAAATTTAATTCTATTAGAAGTGATATTAATTAAAACACCACAAAAAATAATAATTATAATCTAAAAAAGAAATTTATTGATAATATAACCGTCTGTCCTAACACAATTCTCGCCTAGTTCGATACGATCCTCATACAAGCTCGTCGATTATTGAGGCTTCTAAACAGGACCATCCTTCCAGTATCTGGTTTACCTGGTCGTGCCAAGTCTTCGGCGGACATCCCCTATTTCTGGTGCCATTAACACGAGCGTCATGTATTTTTCTTACCACTCTCTCCTCATTCATCTATTCCATATGACCAAATCACCTAAGCGATCTTTTTTAATTCTTATTCACTATGTTAAAATCAGCTAATTTCTGAATTCTTTACCGTGTCATAAATAGATTCGCCATATATACGCCTGTGATATCGATATGTTAATTGATCACATTATTGTTATCGTAATTCACCTCTCTTTAAAACACAATAAAAATGTTAACTAACGAAAAATCTGATATATTTAATCATTATACATGCACAAAACCATTCAAACTGTATAAATAATCTTACTAATCGCGGAGCTTGACCGTAGAAGGCGTTGCGTCAGCCCTAGATCAGAGGAAAACCTTCAGCGGGTGATGGAAACAGCATTTAACGATACGATCGACCTTAAGGTCTTCCTGTAGGCTGAAGCAATCTGCAGTCCGTACACAATCGTCTAATAGTATCGATCAGTGCAAGGTAACCGCGATAATTCTGTAATCAATTAGATTATCAATCGCGACTTACAGGGTATACCAAACAAAGCACGCGTTCACTGTGTTACATTATTATATATTTATCTATTTATGAACGCCTTCACGGGTTTTTACATTAATCAATTATTAAATACCTCGATCAACGATACCATCATCAATGTCGCATCAAAAACATCACATTTATATTTAAGCATTGGTCATTGTAATATATTGACAGAACGATAATCGTTCCCAAGCCTGTTAAGTATTTGTATTCGTGCGTTATGTAATAATTCGTATTTAAAGCATTTACACGAAACAACGCCAGCGACCTATTACTTCGAACAGGAACATGGTACAAAATCAATTCAGTCACATGAGGGACATTCAGCTCGCCATTCGAATAAAAATAATAAATCACTCAAAGTTCTTTTACACGACAACTTAGCTAAATTAAAAAAGCTCATTAGAAAATCACAATTAATTTGTTCAACGGGTATAGATAGTTAGAAGTTAAGAAATTTTAAAATTTTATGTTGAACATTTACCAATTTTTATTGATAAACTTTATAGAATGGGGACCAAATTGCAGAGTTGTGTTCTAAGATACTACGAACTATAGCCGTGTATAAGATCTTAAGCGATTTAAATGAGTTGAAATCTTTCACCGTTCTTAAAACAAAACCGAAACATTTCGCGGCTTTATTCGTTTTTTATATATTCTCACTGTTACATTGTGTATCGGTCCCGATACCAGATGCCCCTAAAATATTTTTGATATCAAAAAAGTTTCGGGGAGAACAATCAAAAATATCACATATTTTGTCGTCATATGCGATATTTTTAACACAATATGTTGGGCTAAATTTATCATTTGATATGTACGGCAAAGAAAGAATTCTAAATATTTGTAAATACGTTAACGCTAGACTATAAAAAGATCACACGCGATCTGGTCTCCTTTTCAGCAGTTAGGACCGATCGACCCAACGAATCTACTGCCGAGTGGCGAAACTTACTTGAGGAGTCCGGGATCTGTCGGTCCAGGGCCAGATTGTCTATTTGATCAATTTTTTGAAAACAACGAAAATCACCATTAACGGCGGTAGGTGGGTTACACCCACTATTTAAGAATTACCTTGCGAAAAATCGCACCCTAGTTCAAGGCTCTCGTCGCAAATGTTCACCCACGAATGACGTAGTAAAAAATACAATACGAATATAAAAAAAAAATGCGATGTTTACGCAAATGAAACTTCGATTTATTCAAGGCGAGTAGCCAGCTGACAAGAGTCACATTTCACGGGTCACCGTCGCCGCGATGTCATTGAAGATCGATAAGTCGTCGCACTCCCGATGCATTCATAATGAAACGAGAATACGAACGAGTCAAACCATTCTGGCCGAAGCGGACGCGTAGTGTTGTTAATTCTACAAGTTTTGTGTCGGAAGAATGATCGATATTATTCATTATTTTTATAATTACTTTAGTAATAATAATTATTTATTTTTTACTTTACACTTCAGAGTGTGTTATTATTACATTATTATAAAAATGATGAGCGACATTGTAGCAAATCAATTCACTCAACATTTAATTCGGTCCCCCGCCTGCTACACGAGTATTTTAGCAGACAGAACTTTTCTGGTATAGTAATTAGCGCAATGAAATTAATGTGAAAATACCAGTGCAAAAATAAATAATGAACAAATACAAAAGATAAGTAAAGTAAAAATGTAATATTCAATGTATAGATACTGTTGCAGCCATTTCAATCTTATGCTTGGAATTTTTCAGGTTTGCAATTAGACCGTTGTATAATTTTAGTGCTAGAAACAGATAAATTATTATGCAAAAGTTTTGTTTAATTTAAAAGTTAGTAAGGGTGTGTTTTTGCTACCGATATTATTTACGTAAATGTTAATTTAAGTAATGCTAATCAAAGCTGCGATAAACACATTAATCTTATTATTAGAGCCGTTTAAAAATTTACGGACTCTATCTAGCGATTTTATCGATGATTCTCTCTCGCTTTATGTATCCACGCTGCGTACATTATCAATGAATAAAATATAACATTTATTAAAAAGGTGTCTTAAATCGACCGAATTCTATAAACTCTAACTTCGGCTTCTACTCCAATTAAAATACCATAAATCAATAGCACTGACTCCACAGCTCTGATTATACTAAAGTTAAAAGAAACAAATAATGTGTTTTTGCTTTGTATTTACAATGTGACCTGATGTTAATATATGCATGTGAAACCTTAAGCCTCCAAAATTGCAAAACAAAATTGTCCGAAGAATACTTAAACGAGTTGAGAATAGACACCGATGGTGCATCCGCTGTACATGTGAAGACCTTTCAACAACCAACTTCTAGCAATATTGAAGTCAAAAGGGTTGAGCTGAGCAGAGCCTATCGTCAAATGTGACTAATTCAGAGCACTCTGTAGGTATGTGTGTGAACGCCGAAGGAAACTCGGCTCCTAGGATAATTTGACCCAAGGATGAAATGAGCTAATGTTCGAATTCCCTGTTGGGAGATCAGAGCTCGAGACAGAGGCCTTAAAAGCCAACTATAATAGTACAATAATGTGGGTGGCAGCGATTCAAATTCAACGCAAGTATCGCCGCTCCCAGCCGACCACCGACGCAAGCGACATCTGCATCCAGAGTGTAGGCTTCAGCAGAGAGAAACCCCGCTCAAATGGCTCGATCGCTCGTCCCGCTTCGCTGCTCGCCATGACGAGTCTCTCCCGGCGCTCGAGCGCCGCCGACTAACTTCTCTCAATCTTCATACTCAACTCTGCTACCTTCTGGACTTTTCTTTCCATCACTGACTTAATAAACAACTCTATACAAAAATCGCGCGTTTCGTTCTATCTCACAATAATAATAAAAAGGGACTAGAGTAGCAAGTAGAGCCAAAATCTAAATATTTAAAACTATTTTGAACAATAATAATTTTTCTGAAATTGCAAACCACTTCATTCGATCATAGTTTTGACAAGAGTGTGGTAAAAAAAGCGGATCCACGAATATCTTAACAGTTGAATAAATCAGATATTAAGGACAGCCATATGAGAAGTATTAATAATACACGAGCACACATGGCACGCCAGAACAAAGGAGTGTGGCATTAATGGTGTTATAATAATTAAGTTAGATATGTAGTTAAAAGTTTTTTATACGTGTCGGCTCTAGCCTAAGGCGGTGCCACCTCGCAGTTCAGCGTTGCTACGTAAACAAACCGCCTTCCGTTGCTATGTGTTGCGAAAAACGGAGACGGCCACTCGGGGGTAGATTCCGCCCACAGCTAACGAATTTATAAATACCCACGGAACAACCCGAAATTAATAACTAACACCAACTTATTATAAAGGCCACCGCACACCATGCAACTGAACACGTGGGTAACGAGCGTAATTCCAGGGATCCCTGAATTTTAATGCGCCATAGGTGAGCTTGCTGGAAGAGATTACATTTATTATAATCAAACAGACTTATCTTAGTGTATAATAATATAATACTTAATTGCCTAAGCTCACGTTAACCTCTAAAAAATATTCACCAATTTCGTGATTACAGCAAAATAATTTACATTAGCATTGCTTGTTACATTAGCATTGCCCTGCGGGCGGTAATGGTGGCCGCTTCACGGTGTTTCCGTAATAAGTACATATTCTACAACGTTGAAAACGTGATTTTTTTTAAATGGGTAATGCACTGCCACAGCACGATCTAACTAAGCTAATTAATACAAACAATGGCAATCAGGCACATTCTTAATATTTAAATAGGCAAAGTTCTATGGCCAAAGACCGACTGCCATGGCGACAGAATATATCAAAAGATTACCATTTATGGAAGAAAAACATGTTCCAGAATTCACTTACATGAACTTCGAGACTGTAAGATTAGGTTAGGTTAGCCTTTGATCCAATCTATGATCAGGTCTGAGTGTCATTATTTGGACCAAAGAATTAATTTAATTTTTTTTTTTTTTTTTTTAAATAGAGATGCGTACACGGAATACATGTCACATCAATATTCTTACTATTTTCAAACTAAGCTAAATGCTTGTGCTATGAAAATAGGACTAACTTGCTGGTGTCCTGGAACGAGGCGCGAACCCCCGACCACTAGATCACCAGGCCAACGTCTTGACCACTACACCAACAAGCTACTAGAATGGAGCCAAACATTATATTTAGGGAGAATTTATTTATTAAAAAAGATTTAATTTTTTTTAAATTTCAGTAGCAGCAAGTAAAAAGTGTGTCAGAGTTGTAGTTGACTTATGTTCATTGGGTTCGGCGTAAAAATGTAACATGTACATTTCAGCAGTGTAGGAAAATGCAGGCAAGTCTGCAATGAAGAGTGTACACGGTACTTCTGCTCATGCTCTATCCGTTCAACGGACGTTGGCTATCGTCAGCTCTACAGTAGAGTGGCCTTAGGTTCATCGGCCATGATGTTCTCTTTCTTCAAGGACCCCGATTTCCACCAATCTTTCACTGCATTGTGAGGTGCAAAATCCAAGATGTCCAAGTTTTCGGATTTTTATTGTTTTAAATACTTCCGTTTTATTTATTCATCCAAACCATACAATTTTCTATTAAATAAAATAACAATCACTTTGTATGAAACCACCAAATTTATTATACGTCAACCAATTTCGCTTATCTCAAGCTTCATCGGGAAATACAATACAAAAAAAGTGCACTTATATATACATAAAAAGGAAGATAGAATATAAAATTACATGTGAAAGAGAGACAGAATACATATATAGTTAAATAGAACATCAAGGGAGAAAGAATATAAAATTATATGCGAAAGAGAGAGAGATGAAACTTGAGATAAGCGAAACCGGTTGACGTATAATAAATTTCGTGGTTTAATACAAAGTGATTATTATTTTATTTAATATAATTTTATTTAATATATTTTATTTAATATAATATATATATACAAAGTGATTTATTTATTTATTAGACTTTATTGACATGCGTGATTTTATTGTAACAGAGGTGAATATATTATAATATAACATAATAAATTCAAGACAGTTTATTGTGTGGAATGGAGTAGACTCCGCCTCTGATATATGCAGCATTGCCCTGGCTACTTTGCTAAACTGCCGTCTGTGTTAAAGTAGCCAGTTTTTTAGTACTGTTGTGGTGTTATTTAATTCAAGTAAGATAAAAATCCGACAGGATTAAAAATAAAAATAGTAGACGCTTTATTATAATGATTATGTTAAAATATTAGATAGCGGTGCTTCTGATTGATCTCTACCCAATTGGATCGTATATTGGGTCCATTTTTGTGTAATCTTATTGGAAGTGAACGATTGCTTTCTACAAAAACATAACATTTTTATTCGTAACTATCCATCCAGCTTATTTTCAGCATTCTTCTGCAGATCCACATCTCAAATGATTCGAATCCCCTTATAATTTCTTCGTTAAACGACCATGACACTTCTTAACACTTCTTAAAATAATACCGAGAACACATAGAATCTAACCATTTGCATTCGTAATCTCTCTCATGGCTGAGGAACATCTTTTTCAAGCGGATGATTGCGGATTAAGCTTGCTTAATATGACATTTGATTTTAACAGAAGGATTCCTCTTCCATTTATATTGCAACCAAGGTATTGTATCTTATCTAATTTCGTTCCAGGCTTCTAAAGACTATTATTATCTACCGTGTTGTGTTTGCTAATGAGCATTTATTTTGTATTAATTGTATTATGGTCTAACCCGAAAGCGTCACAACTTGGTTCGGCACAAGTTGTAGATCATCATTGTGACTTGCTAAAAGTACCGTGTATAACAAACCCTCGAAGAGCTTCACTGAATATTTTTTCTGAATACAAGTTGAGAGAGAATACATCCCTTTCTATTTTTACTTCGTCTAGTTAGATAGTGCACGCGCTCAGCGGCATTAACAAAGTAGGTGTGAAAGACCACGAGGGTGTCCCTCGTCTAATCATTAAGTCGGTATTAGAAACGTTTCTCCTCCCAGATAAGAGCTGCGGGACGGCCCCCGGCGCTACACCACACGAAATTAATAACATCTGATAGGACTCCCACCCCGGGGGTGTCACTCGCTGCCCGCGCTCGGAAGGTCGCCGCTCCCGCGGGGCGGGAAAGTGATGGCTCGAGGCTTTTAGCTGTAATGAAAACATTCTCTGTATTGTTAGAACTAGATTTATGTTCAACTTTACCTTTATATCAAAATGTTTCTCATCTTTTAGAGAACGCAACAAAGGTATGCTAAAAAAAATGAATCTATTAAACACTTCCTCGAATTGCTACGTAACCTAACTTAGCCAGGACTTTATAAGCAATTTTAAATATATTTTAAGATAAAATCGCAACTTTTTTTGTTACTTACGTTTCTGGGATGAACTATTTTTCAATGTTGAAAATGATTGAAATACGATATCGGTCAATAAAGTAGTTTGTAGTCGGCTAAACTATTTTCTTCAAACTGGCGCTACCAGAATTCTGATTTCTGAATCTGGCATCATATCACACTCGACCACTGTCGTAATTTGAAATTCGTCGACATTATCATATACATACGAAATCAATTTGTGGCACAGTACTTTAACACGTTACCTACGTTTGCAGCGCGGTATTACCAAGAATATGTCAATTCTGGATGACAGCGACCGACTTTATTTATTATTATTGATTATTCACACTGTTCGATCTTTATGATAATCGTCGGTCGCCATGCGCGTGTCTGGATGCACCGTGGTCCCTCTCTTAGTACCTATTGGTTACCTCCTCCCCTCCTATACCGCAGAGCACAACTTTCTGTGTGTTGTCCGTGACTCTGAAAAATTAAGTACTTTTTACGCTACTGACGTAATTACGTGTGAAATTAGTGTTTTCATCTTACTATTGTGCATAGTGTGTGTCGTTCACTTCGCGCTATCAACGAAGTGAGGTTTCCTGAAGCTAAGAGACCCGTGGCTACAGTAAAAAAATCCAGATAAAGGAGCACCTCAGGTAGGTCGCGTTCTTTCTAGTATCCGGTTTGTCCGTGAGCCCTCCTGTACCAAATTCCTTCCATCCATCCTACATCCCAATTCCCGACCCCATGTGCAAACACACACTTTCCACATAAGTACTTTTATCTCAATTTGAAATTTCCGTGGCTGGCAGTACCCTGCATAAATAACTACGACCAATTATATCTGATTCTTGCGGCGAGTGTCGGAAGAATGTTTTAAAAATATATCAATAAAACGTGAAGTATATATTGTAGATATGGCAACATTCATAAGTAGTAGTTCTTGATTAATAAATAAATTTGATAATATTAAGTCAAGTTATGTTCGCGTACTCGTACGTGCTGAGCGCGCCCTTACATTGTAGTACAGGGATGGCTCTGTGAAAAATGCCGTCTACGTGAAATGTTCACCCCCCGGGGATGAAGGGGGGCGACGTTGGTAAATGAATCTCCCCGACAGGGCTCGAGGCCGGCTAGGCGGGGGGATGGGGAGGATTGCTTAAGTTGCGAACCTCCCCCGTGAAGAACATCTGTTATGAGCGAGATTTACGAGGAAATTTTCACTCTTTTAACAGACTGTTTCGTAGGCGAGATTAATTTATGTAAATCTCTTATCAAAAGGCAGTGACGAAAAATAAATATTATAAATTATACGTGAATAAATAAGCGTATTAATTAATACAACATTAAAAAAACGCCGTGAGTACGCAAAAAATAGTATTTTAGGGTATCATACAATTTCAATGCCACAAACCTCAGGTTATTTTTTGAAAATAATAAAATGTCTTTTTCGGAGACTTCCCGCATAAAATACGTAATATTTTATAGTAAACACCCAATAAATTAAACAAGTATACATAAATGTATCCATAATATTACGTTTACCCATCTATTTTCATCTATTTCTATGACTTTCCGGACGTCTAGCAAGTCTTGAATGTAGCGTCATTTGCCAGTAAAAAAAAAATATTCGCCAAAGTAGCAAAAATGTCTATATACTATTTACATTATTCAATATTATTTTTTCAGGATTCCAATGGAAGTCTCAAACGTTAATATAACCCAATTCACACTGCAGGAGCTATCGCAAATTGAAAGGAGGAATGCAAGTCGAAGAATTCAAAATATGACAATGGCGGAATACTTAATAAATATTTTTTAAAAAAAAACACTTTTTTTTACATTTCTCTAATATTGTACATTTCAGGAACCAAAAGTCGAGGTTCGTAATAATAATTAACCCTGATAATTAAAAAATAATGTTCTTCCTGATTCCATCTTTATTTTAGTTGTTTGCGTGTGTATCTTTGTCCGTTTTGACAGTTATCGTTTCCATGTTAATACCATAGATAACATACGGTTAATGCAAATGTGGAATAATTGTAATTACATAGAAACTTTATTTGATGAAACCTGTATAAAAAAACCTATTTTAGTTGCCAGTGGATTTAAAAGAAATAAACGTTATTTGATGCATTTGTCTACTATAATGTAAACGTATAATAAATATTCTTAAATATATAAAAATAAATCATTTAAGTCATTTTAACTTAGAAATATTTAAAACACGTTCGACATACTTATATAAGGCGCGATCTGGCAGCTAAGGTGTTCTTTCTTACTGGCAATGTACACGACGTACGTCAAGAAAAGCAATCGGCTATCAGTGTTCTAGGCCTGCGGGCGGCTATTGCGGTGATGCAGGGGTAGCTGCTACGCGATCAGGCCACTAGCGCCGCCCTGACGAGACCCTGACCGCGCAGCGTACAGTTTTATTTTCCAAAAAACAAAAGTAAGTATATCACCTGACCTTGAAATAAAATTCAGAAAAACATTCTATGCAGGGGCGGTACGAGGTAAATAGCGTATTTTATTAGGCACTTTCTTAGCTTCAAACGTACATTACTGAACGAGCGGACAAACTGAAGATTTAACAATTATATTCAATCTAGCAGCAGCATTCATGTGAGGCGAGCTTGGATTCTGAGAAAAAATATAATGAAATACATACTTACATATTTCGTAACATCCTATCGCCGTAATATATCATTTTTTGTAGGATCCCACCGAAGCTACTGATTATCAGTTTTCATTTACAGCAGTCGGGGTGCGTGTGCATGGTTCAAATCACAGAGATTTGGCATTTAAGTATGCATCGGTTAGTCAGTGCTCTCCGTACAATACGCAATAGATAACGAACGCAGTCTTAAAACGAAATAAAGAAAAAATTCGAAAGGCCGCAACATTCACAGGTTCAAAAATTAAAACATGTCATTTTAAGTACCGGTAGATAAGTATAAAACATAATTTCGTTCCATCCTTGCTTTAAGAAAATTGTACACATAAATAATACACTCGCCATGTTAACACAAACCGTGACAGTAATAAATGTATTCACTGGATTTTTATATAATCTGCTACAAACAAAATAATGATCGCTGACATTCATAAATGAAGAAGAAAATAATGCGCTTAATGACATTTCCCCCTCACTACCAGTCTCAGTTCCGCCGTCTGCCGGCGAATCAGTAACCCGAGAGTAACCCCTGTAACATGACCGGGCGCACTCGACACTCGACACCTGACACTGGAACCTGTAACCTATACGACTGAAAGCCTTTCAAAACGGTAATAGAAGATTCCAAAAGGCACATAGAGATTGCAAACCATTTTCCACCAAGAAGAGAAAATAAAAAAATGCGAAAAATTATTGCCATTTTAACGGTACTTATTCAGAGATAGTATAAATGGTTATTCTTTGTCTAGAAACGAATTTATTAAATGTTTAGAAATAGTGAAAGTGTCTTGAAAGCTCTAACTAATCATATGTAGTTTAGCACGTTTCGTTCGGGGAATATATCACTGGGAGACGAGCCCCGCGTTGGGCGTCCCATCGAAGTTGATGACGAGCTCCGAGTAACGGTGGAGACAGACCAGTTTCGGGGAAGGGGCGAATTTGATGACGAACTCCGAGTAACGGTGGAGACAGACCAGTTTCGGGGAAGGGGCGAATTTTTTTATCACTTTTATACAATTACACGCAATATGCCGTAAAATAATTAATATCAATAGCTGAAAAATGTACTTACTTGCAAGAGTGAAGAGTTCTCGTTAGTGAATGATAGTAATAAATAATAAATATTAGGAACTGTCCTTAAAACTGGGCACAATTACGGTAAACGGGATAAAATGTGCACGTGTGAAGTATGAAGGATAATCGTTTAAAGCATCGTTCACAAATATGTTGCATTGAACATCTAAGAACATCTGGAAGAAAGAATTTGATCTAAGAATTTTTTTTTTAATTTAACAAATCAAACAAATGGCTCGCGCGAGCCCCTCCGAGCCTTCTCTAAAAAAAAAACTGGCTACTTTAACACAGACTTCAGTCTAGCAAAGTAGCCAGGACAACGCTGTATATATCAAAGGTGAAGTCTACTCCATCCCACACAATAAACTATGAGTATATATGTCTTAAGTTTATTATGTATTAACCTCTGATAGAACAAAAATATGTATGTCAATATATATATATAAATAAATAAAAATAAAATATAAATGACTAAAAAACATTGTTTCTTTTAAAGTATTGAAATATTTGATTTACATTTATTTCGCATCAACCTATCAGAAATTTGTTAAATTGGCATATGTTGTTAATTAGCTGACCGTGTGTACTATTTTACCCTATTGTATAATATATACCTACGGCAAAGCCTTATTATATTAACCATTAAATACATATGACTCCAGAGTCAGTCACATCTATATTTATAAGAAGATATAACATATAATAACAGATGTTCCAACAAAATGTAACTGATTTGAAATTGCTGCCATTTCACTAGCGGTGCTTTTCAGAAGTTGATATTTGATAGCTATCATGTAGACAGTATGGCACTACAAAATGGAGCGTTACACGATTACTTGGAGATAAATTAGTCTCATTTAACAATCAGCATATAAAAACCAGATCAACAATGGCAAAACAAGCTTTCGACGCAAAAACAATGCATTAAAACTAACATACAGTTGACAATTAACGAGACCTGGACAGTTAGCCAAAGAAAGATGGGTTAGAAGCATTCTAAATGCGGAGTCGGAGAAGGATGAAAAGAATAAGCTGATCTGAAAGAATTACAAATGAGGATATTCTGAGATCAAGAGCGCAAGGATAGATAGTTAAAAGCTGTTAACTCGCCAATAATGCGGATGCATCGGCATGGTAACAAGTTGAATTTCGTTGCAGGAGCATACCTGAATTGAAGAAATATTTGTACTTCAATTATACTTAGTTTTTAAATTTATGTTACATTCAAATTAACTCAATTATTTGTGTTATGTAAAAACCTACAAGGGCGTTGATGTAAATAAATAAAATAAAAACACGATATAAAATGGAAGGTGGCAATGGATATGATACACAATGTACCTCAGAAGTGATTTTTTTTTATTTGACATTTTTACAACTTTTTTATAACATGAATTAAGTATTTTACATTATTAAAATTACATGTTTTTTTCGCTTACTTCTCCAAAAAAGAGCTTGGAGAGGGAGTTACACAATAATAATTTTATATATAAAATTTATATATATTTTATTTATTGTCTATTTAAGTGCTTCTGAAGTGTTCTATAATATTGTTTATTTTCTAATTATGTGTTTCTGAAGTGGTCATTTAATTTCTCTTCTAAACTCTATTATATTTTTTATTTCTTTAATTTGTGTAGGGAGGCTATTGAAATTTTTTATCCCTACGTATATAAAATTTTGCTGATTGTGTTTGGTGTTACATTTAGGGATTTTAAATCTATTTTTAAACCTTAATGATGTGCTTGTTTCAAATTTTACAGTGTTATTTTCTTTAATTAATTGATATTTTTTTGTAAAAGTTTTCTATTTTGGGAACTGGGAATTTTGCAAAAAGTGTTTGTGTTAAAAAAGTTGAAATTTTTTTAATATTACTCTGACGATTGTTCTCTGTATTATTTTTACCGAGTTCATTATATTCATACATCCGAGTTAATTGAGGGAAAGATTGAGAGAAGAAGACAAAAAGGAAGACCTACATAAAAATAGCCGTTTAAAACGGCTAAAATAACATGTGCAAGATGTATTGCTTGCTATGTATTGTATACCGTACCTATGAACCCATGTCATTAGGTGCAGTGTAACGAACTATTTATGTCACGTCCGTCACAAGAATAAATAGCACGTAGCCATGAATCCATCTATATAAGGACACGGTGAATATTTTAGGACCGGTTCTCTGGGCTAAATCTAACGTGTAACAACCTGACTTTTTATTGACCGAGTACATCCTGAATCTATCGATCGATTAGAAACATATGAAGATAGAAAAAAAAACCAGCACCTGAAAAGATTACGATAACACGGAAATAGAGTTATTTTTCTGTATATAACAATGGTTCTTAAATATGACAAAAGACAACTTAACTAAAACATGTTTATAATAATAGGTAGTTGCGCGCATTAGTTATTTTTTAATTTTTCCCCATCGGACAAGAAAAAAAGTAAAAAATAAAACGTTATTCGAATAATGTACAACTGACGCCCCTTCGATGACAATACTTCTGTCCAACCGTTGAGATCTCCATCCTCAAACAACTACGTGACTAGAAGCGTGCGACGCAAACATAGTCTGCTGACATTGAAAAGAACAATCTTATTATTCATAATGTTAAACATATTTCCAATGTCTGTGACGATAACAAATACGACATTCAACTATTCCGACGGCATGAAATAATGTCAAGCCATTTTTACTAGCAACATTAGTGCGTCGACGGTCTGATCAAACAAAGCGATGCCGGAAAATCTCATATTTTTCCAAATGTAATATTGGTAAATGCCGAATTGTCGTATTGTGTTTCTCTGCAACAATAAAATACACATTTCTGATTATGGGTGATAGTGCTGGCGAGTACCGTACCGTAACCGCCCGGGATTGTATTATTCTCGGATATTAATACAAATAATAAGAGGAATATCTTATCCATACAAGATAATGTATTTCTATTTATCCAGCGGTAAGTTTTCGGTTCACAAATAGGATTCCCATTTGTATGTAAATGCGTCGGCCAAAATAAAGCCGTTTAATATTATTTCAATTATATTGGAAGACTCTTACATGGTAAGCCATTTATAAAGGATGTTATCATTAGAAAAAACCCAAGAAATATAAATTGTATCCGGTATATTATTTTCTTTGTAGTGTGTTCCAACAATTAGAAATTGCCGCCATTACTCTAGCGGTGCTTTTTGGAAGATGACACTTGACAGCTATCATGCAGACATGCAATTGCAAAATGGAGCGCAACACGGTTCAGCTACAATTACTTATTGTGAAAGCCTATTTTTTCTAATAAAGTTGCGAAAAAGGAATATTATAAAAGTAACGGATTAATTGTTGCGGATTGAAGATTTGTTTAAGATTTTTGGTCGCCATTTGGCAGCTACTAAGCGGACAATCCAGCATTTAATACCACAATTGGGGAAACAGGTTATGTGTGTGACCGACACTCAGATGAAAACATTGAAGCTGTGCGTGAAAGCGTAGCTGCAGACAACGTTATCTCCATCAGATGCAATGCGCAATAAATTAGCCTTTGGAACACCTCTGTTCAGGCGAAGATGCATATTACGAAGAACGACACGCAAATACTACCATTTAGATTGGGAAAAATTTTCGAAACACATGCTCAGCTTTATTTGTCGTTTTTAAATTCTTCCGCTAGATGGTTATAGTTAAAACATTAACGTGTGAACTATAAATTATTTCCACGTGGACCTACATACTTATTAAACAATATATCAAATAAGTCAATAATTTATACTCATTTTTTGTTGACTGTATGGAGTGCACGCCCCTGATATACAAAAACTAGTTAGGCAGCTCGGATACAAGGTGAAGATTGACCTACTTAGGTGGCCAGCGGCAATGTCAACCGATGATAATTATATTTAATAGCATCCACATTAGGGGGACGGTATTTCAAGATAACTAGACACATTTGCCCTTTTTTAGGGCACGCTACCTTAGCGGCAGACGAAGGTATTCAGCATTGTCACGTTGGCGACACCTTGTTTGCCTTTAATCACCATTTATGATCTGTTTACTATTCGAATCAACTAGTGGGAATAAATTCCGTGACAGATTAAAATTAATGATTTCGATTAAGGTTATGTAATTATTCAATTATATCATGAACGAGTGAATTAGTTATTTTAACTGGCTGCGTACAGTTCGGGTGATACACCCCCACTTATTCAACACTCCTTCTTTCTCGTACGTTTCATATTCTCAGGTGCCAGTCTCGATACAAATTATTCTACTGAGACAGGCGTTGTTCTGTATTATGTTGCATGTCGCGCGTAGAGAAACTGATATATTAAATTGGAGTGTCAATTTCCCTCGAAATATACGAAATAGGTGGATACGTCACCGTTTTAACGTAGATTATGTTTTTTCGGAGGCTTACCGAAAAAAAAGCGTAGTAAAAAGATGAGAAACATTTTACGGAAGTTTTTCGGGTGAAGGTATAATATATTATATAAGAAAATTATTACAGGTATAATATCTTTGTAGACACCAACAAATAAATTTTTCCACAAAACAAAAGAATATCAACTACAAAATTTAGACGACGTTTAGAGACACAAAACAAAATATAATGATCTGTATGCGAGGTAGAGCGAGGAAAAACAATAAAAACATTATATGCATGGGTGGTATGATACACGTGTCTGAGACATGTAACGCATTTTTTTTTCTGAAGGAACATTTTTCAAATGGAAAACAAACGAGTCCATTTCTATTTTCAGAAATTACAAAATTGAAAAACTGTAACGATGTTCCAGCGCATGTAGACAATTATTTAAATTACGTCCTATGTATGTCTTTCGTACTCGTCCTGGGGCGGTTTACTTTATAAATAAATAAATCAAAATGACATAAATCTATTCAACCCGAAGTCACTTAGGACGGACCTCATTCATAAATTGGAGCTGACCCAGAGAGCCACGGAAAGGGCCACTCTCGGAGTGCCTTCGCGTGATGACTAGGAAATGAAGACATTCGCCGTAAGGCGTGCGCGTAAGACGTACAAGATGTACTCCACCGGGTTATGAAAATGTCGAACAACACTAAAGGTCGAGTATGTATACAATATATTCGCGCAAGACGGCCGTCTGACCTGGGATTCTATACGGTGCCGAGTGCCGGACGGTGAAATAGACCCACGAACAAAAAATGAACACCGACGAACTCAAAACACTCGGAAGGGCTGGAGAAGTGACAAGATAGGTAGAGGTACGGAATAAGTACATCTGGGAATGTTTTCAGGTTACACCCATCACAGACCGAGACGGTATGGTCGTGCAATGAGGAGACCAGATGAACGTAACATCAAAACTGTGGTAAGAGTAAATAATGATTGAAGACAACGAGGAAGACCTCAAGCAACCCGGTGGTCAAACGTCAAGAAAGACGATACCCCTATAAGCAAAGAGATAGTTTAGGATAATGTCCTGGCACTTTCGTACGAGGAGAGCCGACTCTTAACTAACCGGGAAACAAAAAGATGAAGAAGTAGATTAATTTTTTTTTCCAATAAATTAACAGTCCCTGCCATCATCAGGTGTGAATGATAACCAAGTCAAATACAGTTTGCTAGCGACCTATTCGGGCGTGGGAGGGTTTCGGTTGTTAATAGGGACAGTAGGGATCGTCATATTATAAAATAGTAGTTTGTCCTAAAAAAAAAAAATAATCTATATTATGACGCTTAGTAATTTATTAACTAATAATCTTCTAAATACTAAATTAATGTATATATTTATAATTAATACATTAATTTAGTATTTAAAATATCACAGACCTACGAGTATGTTCTGAATAATTACAACTTCACAATAAGAATGTGTTTTCCTCAATAATAATCTTCTATTCCACATGTTCTTAGCTCCGAAACTATACAATACACTCAGTACCAACTGGAAATCGTATAATTCCAATAAGATTACACAAATATGGACCCAATATATGATTCAATCAGATAGAGATGAATCAGAAGCATGACTATCCAACATTCTAATATAATTTATACTTCACTAATAATTCACTAGTCCTACAACACTCCCACTACATATATTTTTATTTTATTTTAACTTTTTTATACATTCTTTTTTTATTCCTGTCGATAAATAACACCACAACAGCACGAAAAAAAAAACTGGCTACTTTAACACAGACTTCAGTCTAGCAAAGTAGCCAGGACAACGCTGTATATATCAGAGGTGAAGTCTACTCCATCCCACACAATAAACTATGAGAATGTCTTATGTTTATTGTGTATCCACATCTGTTAAAACAAAAATATGTATGTCAATATATATAAATAAATAAATCCTTATGGATAACGAAACAATAGTTGATGTCAATTTCCTAAAATAATATATTAAAACTCCACTTTGTAATTGTTTTTTTATTCATACACCTTATGTATGATATATAAGATGTATGTATAAGAGGTAAATGTTAATTTCGGTCTGATACTTATAAACTAATTTATTGCTTAATTACTTGTAAACTAATTTATTGCATAATTACTTGTAAACTATGCCCGTCTCGACACATAACGGGCGCAGCCCAAACATATTATACATATCTTTTATATAGTTTCTAACAAATAAATTACGTAATTAGGAAATTTCAAAAAATTATTATTTATGATATCATTTAATGTTTCATATGTACAATGTAGTGTCTGTATATTCTATTTCACACGGCATGCGTAAATGTTATTAATTAGTGGGTTTTTTACGAATTTCATTTTTTTGTTATTCATTGTAAATCATACGTAAGGTACCTCTGTCAATTAATAAGATGAAGTTCCAACTCGAACGGGCACACGCCTTCATCAGAAATTGTAGATGTTCAATGTTACCTGTTACTGTCGCATAATCAGCACAAGGCAAGTTACATATGTAAATAAGCAACGCAAGTTCTTCGAAATCATCCCATTCATAAGCAGCCCTTGAAAATCTTCTAAATATTAATAAATTATATTTACATAATTCGCATGGCAGATCTTAAATTATTATCGGAGGATGCCTAGCATATAAAGTCAAGAGCGCAACAATGTCTAAGAATAAATATGATTTAAATATAAAATAAATATTTAAAAAAATATTTGAATATGTCCAAGAACTGAATTTTCACTTACAAAGGAACGGTTATTAAACAAATAATAGATATCTCATTGTGACATAAATACTGTTTCAGGGAAATGGATTATCAAATTTAGTCCATAGATGGCGATAGTGTAGTGGTACTCGAAGCTAGTCCACATATTAACATATATAAAACTTTCAAAAATTTGATAGATATGGAGGTTGATGGGTGAGAATGGTTAATGGTGGTATTTATATAAAGTGATCACTTAAGCCAGCCGAAGTCAGGTCGTAAGCCCTGTAATTACCCATACTTCCATATGTTTTCTATTAGATATCTATTATTTGTGAAAATTAAAAGGTTATCTTGACTTTCGTAGCACCTAGGAAATAAAAAAGCCTGTTAAAATGACCGATGCGCGGTAAAATATTACGACCAATTGTATAAAGCTTCATCGTAGCAACGTAGAAAAAAAAGATATAAAACTGTCCTTCATTTTTCAACTAAATGTCAAAAAAGTCACCGGTTCACATTGCGGCGATCTTGAAAACGTTTCCGTAGCGTGTCTAGAAAGTTCTTCCGAACGTCGTCGCACGCAGGCCGGGATCCGACGGGAACATGGCGGCCGGAGGGAGAAATATTCAAATACACGCAGGCATATAATATAAAGCTGAGGAGAATGGCGGCAGCAGTAACGACGGGCCGATTTTGAAACGACGCTGTATTATTGCGTACTTAATTACGGAGCTGAAAGACAGACAATCTAGATTAGGGTCCCATTGTATTATATATATATATATATACGAAAGCCTTTAGCGTTTATATGCCTGTAAAAGCGACGCTCGCTCGGTATTCAAAATAAGAATAGAATTTTTAAAAGCAAAAGTTCATTATTATTTGCTTCAATTCTCTACCAAATGTTACTGGAATGTAAAATAACTAAAAATGAGTTCTACATTTATTTTTAAATAATCTTCTGTTATGTGGGCAGGTACCAATATTTATTCTACGATGGGAATTCTGATGCGCGTTAAGAAGCAAAGCGAATCGAGAAGTGTAAAATAAAAATCTATCATTATTTTTAATGAAAACACATTTTTATTCATCCTAGTCAGGATACGTATGTCCTGACGAAGATATATTGGTATCGAAACCGGTCGACGTTAAATAAATAAATAAAAATTATGATTATTCTAACCGCAAAGTTAACGTTAAGATCATAAAAAATATTAATAATACATATATATTTATTTGGTATGCATTTTAATAATAGTTCTTGAAAATCCCGCAAACTTCCCCCACGAGTATGTAGGTAGAGTACATCCAGGACGTAAACCATCGGAAAACAAACGGAGCGAACAAATGCAGGAAATGAATGGGGCGAACTGGCGCCAGCAGATGACGCGGGTAGTACAACTAGTAACAATACGCGCTACCTCCCACCCTTTTTACTAAAATCTATTGAGATCCAGCGCGGGAGAAAATATTAATAGCGTCACGATATTCTAAAAGAAACGTTTTACAGGGTAAATAGATTAACCCTTTCAAAAAATGGTAAAAGCATAGACGCCGAGGCGAGAAGATTCGAGAAACGCGCGGCTGTAATACTGAAAAACCTCCTGCGATTACTATCGTGTACACGACAACGCTGGACATTTTAGGTAGCTCTAAGAATTTAATCATTTTGTTAAAAACTCCACCCGTTCGGCCATATCGCATAGTCACATAAAACAAACACAGTTGTCCACTTGGCATCATTGTATTTTAAAAAGAGCACGTAATTATGAAACAAACAGATCAATAAGCGGCAACATAGTATATTTCAATCGATCGTTCATACGTGTCACAATAATTTTGATTATGGAACATCATTGTTCGACATCACACTAAATAAGTAGGTAGAGTCGGGTATTCTAGAACGAAAGTAATTAATTCTAGATCATGATTCTCTGTATTACCCGCTTGTTTTAATATTTATTAAAAAATATTTATTTAAGGGTCACTTTCAAAAAATATATTATAAAATCAAAAATACAACTGTAAAAATATATTTATTTAAGATTTATAAAAAAAGAAAAAACAACTTTTTCATACTGAACTGAAGTCAAGTGGGAAGTCTCCGACTTGGCGACACGTCATTCAAATCTTCCTACCCGTTGTTGTAGCATGTGTTTATATTACAATAACATATATTTTATCTAATCTTAAATTAATGTATAATTAATATTATTTACAGAGAGCATTTATTTTACTCATATTAGCATATTTCACGCGATGGTAGGGCAAGGATATGATGATAGAAGAGGAAGAAAATGCAGCGAAATTATATATAACACCAAAACTATTAAAAACAAAAAAAACGCTTAATCTCATGAGAGAAAAGCATAAAAAAACAGGTGCGACAGAAAATTGCTACATATATCGCGAAGTACCCCTTAAGATTTTACCCAGATACAGCGTCACATGACAGACACACATTATATCAACAATATAAGTATGTAGATGAATCAATTTAAATATTGGAACTACTTATTAAGGTAAGGTGCGTACAAGAACTACACACCATTATTGACATGTTGCAATTAGAAATGTTGAATAGTGATATTCATTTACCACACTGGACAACGGACATACAGAGACTGACTCAATAAAATGTCAGGCGACGTTTACAAATAATGTGGCCAGCGTCTGTTACGTGGACCATCGTGGACGACATTACTCGTTATTACGCAAGCTGAACAGCGGCACGTGTCACCGTCGGACGGGCGTAATTTGTCGATGGCAGATAAATTCAACAACTAGTTAACATACGAATCGGTTCAACACACCGCTGTTTTCCGATTGGGGGACCTTGACGCTTGTGCTCGTCGGCGGTCAATGATTTACATGTCGCCATGTTGTTCTGAGCGTAAAAAATGAGAAACAATGAAGATAAAATCAAATACAGTCAGTCCTCACTCCCAACGACTACCTCATTTAGCGTTCGTTATCCTATTCCTACCGACACTGAGCCATCTGCAAGAAAACTTATCAAAACTCTGCGTTCCATCATTATCAAGACGCGTAGCATCATCTACCTCAAACGCCAAGTGATGACGTTCGAGAGCAATACACCACCACCTTCCTTACAGTTACCTATATTCAGTCAGTAAGACATAGTGAAACTAAAGTAAAACTCCAAAAGTTAAATCTTAGTTACAAAATACCGTTAAATCTCAGTTACCAATCATCGTCACATAACGGACAACATCAGCAGTAAGTCGGTGTTAACTGTGTCGATCGATATATACATACTTTTTTTAAATAGTGTTCGTTTGCCGATCAACTCGCTTTACGACCATATCGGTGAAACGGACGAACGTTAAATGAAGACTGGCTATGTATATATATTTGATTTAAGGTTTCCGCGAGCACTAGTGCGTAGGGCTGTAGGTTAGATCGCGTTTTTTATACATGGTTTCCTAGGCCGACATTTCGGCGCGGTAACACGTGCCATTGTCAAGGCAGTACCTCCTACAGTCGAGTGATTTTTTGCAATGGCACATGTTGCCGTGCCAAATCGTCGTCCCAAAGAAACCCATCTACAAAAAATGCGATTTAAAATAGAAGAAACGCCAGTTCCATATATAAATATACATGATTTCAGAAGTTAATATAAAATAAAATAAATTAATTAATAAATACACAATAAATAATATTAATTAAAATAATTCTCGCAATATGTATGTACGTCGGTCGCACATTTATAACGAACGAACATTCCTCATGAAATAATCCTATAATCGTCTGGCATTTTGTCACCTAAATGAACATGAAACCGTGATTAGGTAAACCATCTGGTCCTCTTAGAAGCCTCAACAATTGACGAGAAGAGTGTGGCGCTCCATCCAAACGACACTCAGCATTCAGCTTGCTTCTGAACCGCCAGATTCCGCAATATTTGTTGACAGACACCTTATTGTAGTAGAGACAAAATATTTCGTTCATTTTTCACGGACCAGCGAGCATCGGACACATTTAGTCGCGATACAAACACGAGGACATTCCGGATGAACGGCCGCCGCCGGCTCGCAGTGAAGTCGAAAACAACAGCGCAGAACTCGCCTCGGCCAGGACAAAGATTTTTGACAAAGAAGAAAAATGCCAAGGAGTTTTTGTTCCGTTTCCACATTAAAGATGACAAAAATATCTTTGTACCTGACCCGAGTGGGCCACCAGATATATCTAGTTCATTATAAAGTAAAAAATGAACAAATTAAGACAGAGTTTAAAGCTGATCTTGGCGCAGTAAATAAGATTAAGCTTAGGTGATTTGGTCATGCCGAACGAATGAATGAGGAGAGAATAATAAGAAACATATGTGACTCGAGTGTCGATGGCGCCAGAAATTTGTATTAATTAATTAAATTTAGTGAATTTAAAATAGTATAATGTTAAAATTCAAGACGACACCTGGGGGATTTTCCCAATTATACAGTATGTATACTAGTGATGGTAAACCATTATTTAAACAAATAACAGATATGTCATAGAGACAAAGCTATATTTTATTATATTTAATGGAAAATATATGGAAGTATGTGGTAATTACAGGGCTTACGACCTATCTTCGGCTGGCTTAAGTGATCGCTTTAAATATATATATATATAACGTTCACCAATTCTAAACCCTCAATCTCCACATTTATCAATTTTTTTAAAGTTGTATATATGTTAGTATGTGGACTCGCTTTGAGTACCGCTACACCATCACCATCTATGGACCAAATTTGATAATTCATTTTTCTTTTCTTTTTTAAACACCATACATGTCATCACTATGAGAATCAAATTTTTTTTTTATTGTTGTGTAATGCCTTTGTAGGTAAAAACCCAGTAATTGTGTGTTCTTGGATATGTTCAAATATTGCTAAGATTATTTAAACCGCTATCGTGACTGATTGCATTCGTTTGTGACGTTGATTGGTAACATAACTGTTGGAAATTTGTTTCTAATGTAGCAGTAATTGCTTGTCATATAAATATATAACCATCACTAATGTAGTCTTAATATACAACAAATCAATTATTATTTATTAATACAAGTTAAATTATTTAACGAAGAAATTCTTAGTTAATTCATTAATTTGTATTAAAATATCACAGTTCTAAAAATCCAACTTCAAAACAAAAATGTGCTCTCTTTAAAAATATTACTTATTCATATACACATAAATAAAGAACATTCACTGAAGACTCGGCGTGACCTGGTAAACCAGATACTGAAAAATGGTTTTGTTAGATTTCTCAATAATGTGAAGATGTATGAATGTGGATGAGGCGAGAATTGTGTGTCAGGACAGGAGAGTTGCGCTCCATTCTCTGCCTATTCCCGCGGAGAAACGACGAGCTAATTAATTAGTTAGATAGATTTTAATAGAAATACTATCTACTATTAATGATCTCAATCTAGTCGTAATCACTAACAGTGATTAAGTATTTCAAAATATCGGAATTTGTAACACTTGTCTGGAAATATCGTTAATGCGTTTATTTTATTTTTCAATAATTAATTTTGTTTGTGATACTGTAGTATGATGTTAACAGGAAAATTCGGCATTCGGCCACCAACGCGTACATATTTTTTTAAATCTTTTTTTATTTTCCACGCGAATTCTTCGCGAGACGAGCGCCAGTCTATACATAACATTACTTCAAAATTGCCGCATAACATACACTAAAACAGTGATATCAAATTAATAGCTGCCAAAAGTATCCGAGTACTTTTTTTTACCAAGATTTATTTCTTTTTAATAGTGTACGTAATACTTAGCGTAGAAATATTAAAATTCTTTTTTTTTATGCTAAATATACCTACCTACCTACCTATAAATAAGTAGCTCGGAATTCTGCGCTATTTATCGACAACTGGAAAATAAAAATATCCAAGCATATATTTACCATACTTTTTAGCTATCAAAATGCATAAATGAAGAAGAAACAAAACATGTACATGTCTCAGATACGTATATAGTACCACTTCCTGCACATAATGTTTTTAAAGTTAGAAAAAATATACATAAATTCAATTATCAACTAATAAATCAACTAGAAGAATGTAATCGGATTCGTCGAACGCATTTGCTAAGTATTGGCTGCTTCGCGGTATATGGTGGTCAATTTTTCCGTAAAACTAATTACTCAATGTTGAAAATATTATATTTTAATCGGTTTCTGAGAGACCTCTCCCTCTCCAAAGCATAATAAAATTGGTGCTTTAGAAATATAACCCTAGTCGATTTTTTTTATTTTTGGTTGGTGTTTAGAAGTTGGTACATCGTTTAAAGCGCCCTTGGGGTGAAATATTTTACGAAATAGGCGATATATAAATTATCCAATATTATTATTATCGTATTATATTACGCTCGTGGCGCGAGTACTACCGGCGGTCTACAATCTGTATTGCCAGCAACATATGTAGCCAGGCGGCGTCGCACGACAGTTGCCTGTCGACTATGAAATGGGTGTCGCCGCCGGAACGATACATTACATTTTGAATTATGTATTAAGCACAGACTTATCAAATATATAGACATGAACTAACACGAATTCGTTGTTTCAAAATTTTCATTTTGGTGTGTCACCCGCGTGAACGTTTTGGAACCACTTACGCGATCAAATAGCTCGGCGACATTATTAAAATATATGACTCGATTGGAACGAAAATTTAAGCGCTGACAATATAATATGCATTAATGTAAAAAATTCGTCTTGTTTACACAAAGATTTAATTTTTGATGAGTAAATACTTTGGCTCTTGCATAGATGCGTTATAAACTATCGGATTTGTGTTTCCACAAATAATGTTGCAAACCCCTCTCCTATATGTAGTTTATTTTGTATCTATTATTTTACTGGTTTGTGGTATTAAGTAATTTTAAGAATATTATATTATACGCTTACATAAAGTTATTTAAATGTCTGAGTTTCAGTTATTGGTCTGGATTTGTGTTGATCGGTTTAGTTAATGTCGCACTGTGGTAGATCACTTCTATTTCTGCGATTATAAATTGTATTATTAATATGCCGGTCATACTTAAGTACGGGATGCTCACGCGGGGAGAGCGGTCAAATGTCATCCTGACTACAATCAAAGCTCAAAAATTATGGTACGAATCTGACCTTCTAATCCGAGCGTTCTCTGCTCGACGTCAGGCAACTTAGCCTCGAGACAATGTTTTCAACGACGCGCCACAAATATCACCATCATAAATCATTGTCAACAAGAAACATGTTACTACATACCGTGTACCAAGAATGAAAACTAGATTCGGTCAACGTGCCCTCGCTTCCTCGCACTCTTTTTGTGCAATGGCTCAGGATGAGGAAGTGCAGTTAACAAGTCCATAACAACACGGTTAATAAATCTTGGTTGCTAGATATTCGACAATTTATTTTATTAAGGAAAACACATTCTTATTGTGAAGTTGTAATTATTCAGAACAGACGGTCTGTGATATTTTAAATACTAAATTAATGTATTCATTATAAATATATACATATAAAATCAATTTTGTCAAAAAATATTGTTTTTGCATCACCGGGATTCGAACCTGGATCTCTATTTCCAATCCGGGGAAGTACACTACCAATTGTGTTATAACACCAGTATTTTTCATGACAAATTTTCGAACCTGTTTATTTATTTAATATATTAATTGTAACATTGTGTTCCCCGCCTACATCACTAGATCAGATTCCGTATAATAATAATATTATATAATTCTGTATACGACTATAATAACAAATCTTGGCCGTGTACTGATTTTCTTCATTTCAAGATTAAATTAGGCAAATCTTTATAATCCTCAACCTTCACACGCTCGAAACGCTCAATGAGTTATTTTAATACGACTGGTTTCGAAAAATACCATTTTCCGTTTTTATCGTTTTTAAAAATTAAATAATAATTATTTAAAAATAAATCTAATACCTAACATAAATTGTGACGATGATGAGAGAAGTCGAAAATAACTTACGATACAAAATTATTAGAATATTGTGTTTAAATTTAGTTGGTTGTTTATAATATTTTGGTTATTTTACACGCTTTATTTATTTTTAATGAATCTAAATTACTCCATTTACGACCAACATTGTTTATATGTAAAACGGACAATTCTAAATTTTCATCAAAAGTGTGTTCATTTTATAACAAATGATTGGAAAATTCTGAAAAACCATTACTATTTAAACGTCTTAAATGCCCTTTGACTCTTACGTTAAAATTTCGACATGTCGAAACAAAGTTAAATGATCTATATTAAAATGAAAATTAACCACAAAGTTCAATTTGCAAATATTAAAAATAAACTTATCATAACTACTATTTTTATTTACATACATAAACGATTTTAAATAATATCAATCTGGCGTGTTATTCCAACATTCTATTCTGGGACAGGTGTTAACCTAGTAGGGCAGACGTGGTATTTAAATATATATATATATACAAACTTATATAGAAATAAATATTGATAAATAAGTACAGGTATAGGTACAGGTTACAGAAACACTGACCGTGGCCGCCCGGCAGCACCGACAGCCTCTCGCAGGACTTAGCAACAAGTTAGCTGAAATAATGTATTATTGTATATGTATAGAAGTGTGTTTATTTTAAGGTAATTTTAGGAAGTTCTGTGTTTTCGGCCTACGACTGGAGTTAAAATATATCTATGTATTTAGAATTTTGTATATTTTCTTTATTTAGAGTAAATTAAATGACTTAAAAAGTTCGCTAAACGAAAAGCAATACTTTTTCCCGTGATTATTTCGGTCAACACCTCTTCCCGCGGCATAAACGATCGTAGCCAATTTTTTCATTTGTACACAATATGGTGGAGAATCAAATTTGTATTTTACCGCCTTAAATTTTAACTCTGGAAATTTCACAGCAGGATCGTAATGCTATAAGATCAATATTAAATCTACGGCACCAATCGCTATTCACAAAAATCCATAAAACTCTACATACAAGAAAATGTTGTATTTCATAGAGAGACAAATAATAATAACATTGAATAGACGTGACGTATCGGGAGGTGCTTATCAATCTAGACCCCGATAAAAACTGATCAATTGACGCATGTAAATATGTGCATAAAACACAAAACATAAAAAAACTTGCTCCGCGTGTATTAAATTTAAATATGTATTTCAATAATCAAATCCAAAACATGACCATTTGTATCAATAGAATCAAAATAAAATGAATCAACAATAATACAACATGTCACGTATACAACATATTGTATTTGCACATACGTAAATTGTATAACGGACACGATACGATCAAACAAAACCCATATAAATTCGTCGTTAATATATCAAATATCATATATATTAAAAATAATGCATCCAAACGACACACCGATAAGTGAGAAACGGGTGAATCGAATGGAGGCACATCTCGCGGCGCGAGAAACAAACCGATAAGGCCGTCACATGTAACTAATCGATCAGAAGAAGTTTCCACACAAACGTCGCAAGGCGTGCAGCCGGGGTGCCGACACGGTCGGGGGACAACACGACGCGTCCGGTCCGGAAAAAACAAACAACAATTTGGGCGATTGTACACGGGTGACAAGCGGCCGCGAGCGCGGCAAACGGCGGCGACGAGAACTGACAGCAGCGCCGGGCGGCGGGAAAAGGACTGGCCGCCCGAAGGCTGGCTGCGCGGAAACCGGCGCCGGTAGGACGGCGGGTGCGCGCGCAGCCGGCCTGTCGAGGCGGCCGCGCGTATTTTCCAATTTCAGCGCGCCTGAAAGAAAGCGACCGACTAGCTGAATAAAAAAAAAGAATAATATACAGTACTATTATAATAAACGTAATTTTTAAAATAAACGTACATACTTTCATTCTAATATTAACATCAACGTAAAAATAAATTTAAGATGTATTTTTAAGAATTCCGGGAGCTTAATCTATATACACAATTGAATGTATGTCTGTCTATTCTCTTTACAATCCTACATTCTTAGCCGGAATTTTTCTTTGCAGGACTCTGTAAAATATTGATTTGGCCAATCTACTTGTGCGAGGGTGTGCGCGCGCACACGGTTTGGCATCACGACGCACACAAAAAAAAATAACGCGCTCACAATTTTTAACTAGACTTCTTCATGTGCCGCTTTCTACCGAAGGTTGGCGACCATGTTGCAGTATGTTGATTTATCCTGTATAAGATCACCAACATTACGGACACTGAACCACTTTCTGAGGTTACTCAGGCAAGATAATCTCTTTCTACCTACTCCGTGTGCGTCTACTATGCACCTTAATAATGTGGTGGAGCCAGGCCCTACCGGCAGCCATATGCTGGTGAGGTAATGTTTTCTTATTTTCTCCCCCAGCGCACAAATAGCAGCTATCTATCTGTCTTTAAAATTGCACAAAAGATTTGTTGTGCTCATACCGTGATCCAAGTTCAAAGGGAACATTAGTCAAAACCCCTCCACGTGTACTTCTCCCTATCGCCGTATCTGGACCAAATTTTCCACACACCGTTACTCTTTAGGGCAGTCCCCTCCACCTATTATAAATTGTAATCAAATCTGAATACCGAGCAACGCCGGGCATGGAGTTACGCTAGTATTCAATATTTTTTTAAACTCTGAATCCCACTGGCGGCCATCCAAAGTCAATGCTATTTTCAAAGTACAAGCTGAGACTGCAAAGTATTAAGATTGTATTTATGTGACATGTTTCCATGTACACCTTCTCTATTTTCTTATTTTTAATGTCGAATAATTTAACATTTTAGTATGTAAATAATTGAGTACAACAGGCGTTGGCCTACTTTAAAACACGCTCTAACCTAGTGAGATAATATATTTCATCCGTACTTATATACACACCATCGTCGATAGCCAAGTATTATTTCTCGTTAACATACTTTTTTTAAATATTTTTATCCTTGCCATCCTCACAACATAAGAACTGACAAACCATCATCAACATCATCATTATTATTAGCTCTACACCCAGGATTAGTATTGTCTGGCTGGAGGATTTGTCGCCATTTTCTTATACCTGTGACATCCCTCTTTCGGTTTATCATCCCCAGAGCACGATAGTCTACGATCACACCATCAAACCATCTCACTAGGTTCGAGCTACCCACTCTCTTGTGGCCTTGAACTAAATAAAATCTTGTTTGCGTGTTCCTGGTTTTCCATGCGATGCGAGTGCCCCAGAAGCGTAATATTTGAGCTGTTAACCATAGTGCAGGTAAAATACTAAAACCTTGCCCAGTAGACAACAGACAGTGAGAAACACAATCATATTTATTGTTATCACGTAAACCAAAATAGATTTGTGAATTAGGTAAGTACTAGTATGATAACTTGTTCCCAAAAAGTCTTGTAGCCTCTATACTATTCCCACAGAAGAACTCAAAATATAAACATATGGAAGCATCACGGTAATTTAGCGAACTCGTCGACAATCACAGAAATACACCTACGTGTACGTATTGACATTTTTCGTTGCAGGAGCATACTTGAGCTGAAAAATATTTGTATGTAAATTACACTTGGTTTTTAACTGTTATATTGAAATGTCAGTTAAAAATGTACTGTTATATTTTAAATTAAATAAAAATGTATTCTCATTTTAACACAACAGAAGGGCGTTGAAGGAAATAAAATTTTAAAAATAAAAAGTACTTCGGTAATGTTTGATGACTAACGTCAAATACTTTATCAGACAGTTCACAAGAACCAACAAGCCATAATCACACTATCATATTCGCGTGCACTTAGTGACCACACTGCCAAACTAGCACCGTGAATTTTTCAAAACGTGCGAACGCGAATGAAATAAATATTAAACTGCGCGACCGTGTCGACGGACCAGGGTTGGCGTAGGGCGCGGTCGCACCCTTTTGAATAATATTCCAAGTTAGCGATGAAAAGCCCAGAACTGCCGCCGCAGAAAGGAAATTTATTCGACTCATCAATTATTCCAAAATCAAATAAGTCCTTCTTAGCGAGTTCTTAGCGAACAAAATAATTTTAGTTCAGATAAATTCAATTTGTCTTTCAAAAAATGGATTATATCTAATTTAAATTCATTGAATTATAAAGTATTAGACTGGTTAGAATAAACTTATTAATATTGTTTAATACATCGCTTTTTAAGATATATATTGTTTAATATATCGCCTTTTATATTAAGAGGAATAATCATAAATTTATAATAAACAAATAAAAATGTAAAAAATATTTTTTCAAAAATAAAATTTTAAGATAAGTAAATTTCAAAAAGTAGGTATATTATGCCAAACAAACGAGCGTATAATCAGCGTAATTTCATAAGACACTATACACAAGGTCGACGAATTTTAATTATTGTGAAATAAAATGGTTTTTTTTTAATAAGGAGATAGAAAGAGATCCAGGTTCGAATCCCGGAAGCAACAAAAATATTTTTTCGATAAATTGATTTTATATGTATATCTTTCTAATTAGTACATTTAATTTGTATTATAAATAAAATGTTATTAAAAAGTTTTGTTTAGATGTACTTTAAAGTTTTAAGAATGTTTGCAATGTGTTTTTGAAAGATTTAAGAAAACGTGATCTATTCAATAAAGAGCTCGATGTTACAATTTTATAAGATAGAGATGGTGATTCACTTGGTTTTTAATTTGTATCCACGGTGGAATCGGTTAGTTTATATTTTTTTAAATTTGGTAGGGGATTCCTAATTTACAAATTTAAATGGAAGATGTAGCAGTGATATGTTCATGTCATTTTTATTATATTTTGTAGAAACGGGGACACAATTAATTTTTCGTCATTATTAATGACCGGTTTGTTTATACATATTATAATAGTGTTGATTGACTGGCCAGAAAAACTAGACCAGACAGATTAGATTTCAACATAATCAATCCGACAATAAAATAAGAGATGAGACACAACCAATCCTCGATCACCGCTGTGCCTAATCAAGTGGCCAGGGCACGCTTTACGAATGCCTTCGGGAAGCCTAAATCAAGCACACACCCCGTCACTGCCCCGATGAAAGTTTATTAGTGAGAGGGGCGGGTTGCTGGGTTCGAGCGCATCTTGTTAACTAGTTAAAAACATTTCAAAATATTATTTAAAATATAAATGTATATGTACCAGAAAATTAATCTGGCGAAAATGCAACCTCGTCGATAAAAAATCCTGGTCGATGATGTATTCGTGAATTATTATTTGGACGCGCTCAGATTCAATGATTCAATCCGATAGATTTGCTTTCTGCTAGTTATATTAAAATAGGAATTATGTTGATGATCCACGTAAGGCCGGTGACTTTGAGGATCCATTTAATGCAATGATACCAAAGAAAAAATTATAATAAAATCCAACTCGGATGTAACGAGGACCAGGAGACCGAAAAAAATGCCTCGTCATAACTGTCGCTCGGTATATGCGTATTTTCATTGCCAGTATATAAACATATTTTTTCATCAACAACGTCGTCACTTCTGAAGATGTCAAAAAATACTTTTTACACAATTTAACATTTTTTGCGCCACGTTAAACTCGCGAATTTTTCATGAATTGAATATCACTTTATTTTATTAGCATGTTTCTAACTGATAATAATTTTGCTTTAAAATACATAAAGTTGCCAGTAAAGTTATCGTTTCAAGAATACTGAAATATCCCTAAATAAATTTAAGGCTTGGCGAACACGAGGCAATCAATTAAACGACCGCTAATGTACTTTTAACGAGCTAATCGCTGAAAGAAAAATATTGGCCAAACCTCAGTTAGATCATTAACTGCGCCGAAATCCGATGCAACCATATACATTTTTCATGTTTGTCTATTGTTCGAAGAATTGAGGACTATATTTTCCTTACCTTCCCTGAGGGCCGCGTCCAAGCGGTGCGTGTCAGCTGCGAGCGCCGCCGCGGCCCAGGAGAGCGCCGCCAGCCAGGCCAGCAGCGCGGCACTGGCGGCCAGCGCGACTGCTCTCGGTCCCCAGCGCTCCTTCCATGTGTACGGAAGGCTCACTTGACTGCGTCCACGACGGGTTCTAACAGAGTAACCATATTATTTTATTATTTCTTCATATTCACACCTTTCTAACAATACGTGTGTTTGAACATGGGGATTGGGGAAAATGGGATATAGGAAGGTTGGGACGGGAATATGGAATACGGAGGCTGAAGGACCAACCAGAATTAGGAAGAAACACGACCCACCTGAGAGTTACTCCTTTAGGTATCTGGATTTCCTTCTTCCACTGGATCCAGGAAACCACACTTCGGTGATAGCGTGAAGTGTGACACAACATGCGCCAGATGAAAGCATTAATCGATAAGCCAGTAGCGAGGAACCGATTACACATAAATAGTACACCATCAGCCCCACACAGCAGGACGATAATTAACACAGGCCAACAATTCGTTCCCACACGGCAGGTAGAACTTAACGGCAGTCAACGCACCCAATGGTAAACGATTATTGTCAAACTAGAATTTTCAATTGGTCCAAACCATAGACAACATAAACCACAGAAAAAGTCGTGTTCTGGGTACAGGTGGAGGAACAGGTAGGAACGGAAAGGAACCATTATATCTACGAATGTCATGTTCACATGCGCATACACGGCGACCGACGATCCATGAACAACAGGTGTTAAAAATAAAACAAACACTTCCCTCATTTCAATGGCAACTGATTTTCTTCTCATTCTCTCATATCGCAAAGCAGTTGTAGTCGCTACAATAATAACGACACCACAATCAAACTATCCGGCGCCATTTGTTCCGATCTACAGCATGCATGACGACTTCCTGGAGCAAGCCATTGATTGCAGACTTCGCCAGATCCATTTTGCTTAAAGCCAACATAATTGAATAAGGGGAAACGTTCTTATATCAGTTTTGTTAAATATAATATAAGATAATGGCTGATTAAATATGCATATTGCAATTTTCATAATGAAATGATTTTAAAGTTTATAGATATTCTTTATTTTTCGTTAGCTGAGTTTACAATTGTGTAATGTATTTTCAATTATGTTATGGTTCATTCCATATCCAGAAATTAAATAAAAAGTTGCTTGACCATTTTAAAAATTTCTCGTATTTTTTGTGCAATTTGTTGGTAGTTCATAATGACCAACAGTTTAATTTTATTGTTTTTGATTTTTGCGTGGCACTCATATTTGTTTTACAGGGCGTAGCAAATTTGCAATGTAAAAGGATTTGCGAAAACCAAAATATCTCAGCTCTTATTTGTTTTATCAATACGGGGTTAAAACTAATTTATTCAGCAAGAAACGGACTATGACATTGATTTAAGACATTTTGACCTTACGTGCATTCCCACAGTGTGAAATTTCAGCCATAATTCTTAGCTTTAAAAAAGTCCAATTTTCACGGGGATGTTTTTGCAGGAGCGGTTAGAGTTTATATATCAAAAGTTTTTTACAAAGAGGTGGGAACTAGTTGTGCTCACACACTAAATTTGGACACTCAAACTTACACCCCTTTTGTTCTAAAAATTCTCAAGGTTTGGAAATTTACAAAAACCGCACTTTTCAAAGCTAAATATTTGGACCCTCAGCTCACACCCCTTTTGCTCTAAAAATTCTCAAAGTTTGGAAATTTACAAAAACTGCACTTTTCAAGGCTAAATATCTCTGGTGACGGATCAGATAAAAATCTGAAATTTTAGCGCAAAATAATACAATATGATGATATTATGCACCAAAAATTTGGAGTTGTAGATTTGACTACAAGCAGAGATATCGTGAGCACAAAGTGTTAAAAAAAACTTCACGCGTTAATGGGTGTATATATGTTATATACGCATTAACAGGTGTGTCCCCAGAGGCTGTTCCTGCATTACATCAATCAAAGGCGGTCGCAACGGTCAGATTAGTAGTAGAAGTCAGCGCTGATGAGATATCTACTCCAACTGGAGAAGAAAAAATAGGAAGCAATGGAAGTAAGGAAAATGATGAAATTTAATGCAAAAATAACAAATGATTTAAAAACGTACCATCTATTAACTGTTAATCTTGGTAATTACACGACTCCTTGATTCATCATTACATTGATTACTGTAGTTAGAATAATAATAGAACAATTACTGTGATTATTGTACAATATTAATTAGAAAAATTACACACAATTATATTTATAGTAAAATTTATTATTCTGTAATAGTATGTTTAATTGCAACAATGAGATCTCGTGTATTAACACTGATCTGAATATATTATTCAGTTTAATAACAAATTGTATTGTTCACAGTTGACAGTCATTCAAATGTGCAATCCATGCTTAACATTCAGCCAAGTTTACACTATTCGCTTTCTACTCCCAAGGACTGATGCCTGCCACGTTAACCTTAGAATCCATCCACTGTGTACTTGTGCTATTGTTTTAATATCATGTTCGTTCCTCGCAATTGCCAAATTGTAATATGTAATGTTTTTTAAACTGTATTTTTATCTTTTCAACTAAAGGCTGTTTTTCAAATTGGCACTTGAACACTTTTTCCAGCGACAGCCGATTTGACAGCTCACAGCTGAATTGCGCTGTTTGGTTTGCAATTTCACCATAAATAGACTTACACCAGAACAACGCTTGCAAATTGTCCAAATTTCTTTCGAAAATCGTGGTTCAGTTCGTGAAACTTATCGTGCGCTACGTCCATTTTACGGTCGACATAATCGTTCATCCGACCGAGTAATTTGAATAACCATGGATCATTTTCGCATCACGCGTACTAATTGATAACACTCATCCGCAGAGACGTCGTACAGTGCGCACCAAAGAAGCTGTTGGTGCAGTGGAGTGTAGTATTGAGGGGAACCCAAATGAGTCGATTCGCCATCGAGCACAGCAATTGGAGCTGTCTCCATCCACATTATGGACAATTTTATGGAAAGATCTTGGTTTACGAACTTACAAGATCCAGCTTGTGCAAAAATTGAAGCCGTATGACCATCATTGAAGGGAACATTCGATGAGTGCATAATTTCACGTAATAGACCTGTGAATTGACCTCCAAGATCGTGCGATTTAACACCTTTGGATCATTTTCTGCGGGGATATATGAAGTCGCTGGTCTACGCCAATAAACCAGAGACGACAGATGATGCGTTATTCCGATATACGTCCACAGCTGCTCCAATAAGAGGTCGAAAATTGAACTTCCAGGTTGCGCTTTATTCAAGCCAGCCGCAGCGCCCATATACGCGTAATCATATCTAAACACTAATGGCATAAAAGTATGTTTTCAATAAAGCCAATACCATGGCCATTACCACGATTTTTATTTTATTTTAAAGTTATATACTAATTAAAAAACAGCCTATACAAAAATGTGTAATCTGTAACATTTTATTCTCTTATGTTTTTAAGTTAATAATCATATAAATTATCAAACATTTCAGTCTTCACATTGTACTTTAATATATTGTCTTTGTAGGTCTTATTAGGGTCATCAACTGCCAGTTGACATTCTGCCTCCTTAAAATAAAATTTATAGTTAATAATAACATGCTCAAAGCTAAAATTCCGTAACGCCTACAAACAAAAGACCTAACCTCAAAACGTGGACATACAACAGTCTTCATTCGACAGTTTAAGATGATCCAGATTAATGAAAATGGAAAATAAGGAAAAAATTATGTTTAAGTGTAGCCCTTGTGGAATAGAATAAGAATTATTGTACTATGGGTTACTATGCTACGTTTAAAGTAATATTTCAACGGCATTATCAGGGCTAAAATCGACTGGACTCAATACCACATTAAGCAGGGTGACATTTTCAATATTTAATGAGGATTTTATTGCACCAGGGTGGCATACTAGGCACTCTCTTATTAATCGAAGCAATCATCATGACTGGAAATTGACACCACAACATAAAAACTCACCAATTAATATTTAGATCACGAAACAAATACATGTAAAACTAGCGCACATAGCTACGCAATACGAAAATACAAAATTAAGAATATAAGACACGAGTACAATTGGGGTCACATTTTCGGCAGTCATATATTACTAATTTCGCCGGCTTAATTTGCTGGTGTACAAATTATGTAGATGTAATTGAAAAATTATTTTTATATTTTAAATAATATTTCAAAATGTTACAAATTTTTTAAATATTTGACTATTCATAGTAGTCTGATTCCATAATATGGATTTGAGTGGGATAAATGTGAAAGGAAATTAATATAGAGCATTTTATCCTTTGCTTTATGAATTCAGCTGGATGTTGTGTACGCAGATGTATACACAAGTATATTATTTCGTACCATTTGAACACAACGTTTTGATTCACTTGACGAATGATTAGAAGAATATTACCAAAACTAAAAATGAAAGAAAATAATCAATTTTAATATCCTGATTAAGCCATCCAGTGTCCAGACGTGGTGGTACAGTATATTTAATTTGACACTTGAAATGCGTAAACAGTATACTCAAATAAACCTTGTTATTTTGACAAGTGCGCAAGTGGCAACTGCACGCATAAACGACTGCATATATCTTATTAATCTGCTGCTGTGGTTTGTTAGACAACCTAACCTAACTTAATGTAACTAAACGTAACCTATCTATTATGAGAAAACTTATATTAATCAATTTAAAATTATATTACTTTGTGTGCTTACTTAATACATAATGAAAAATTGTCAAATTTACATAATAATTGCGTGCATAATTCATCTGAGTAACATGTATATATCTGCATTTGATGCCATTCATTTAGATCCAGACTTCAATGAGAAAGCAGCTTGTTTGTTTAGTAACAAGATAAATATCTAATAAACAATAAAAATGCAATACCAGATTTACGAAGCGAAAATGGTTAGAAATCTGTGTGGACTGATTTTAAGTATTTTTACCTGTTTAGTCGTCTCTTCCTGGGCGCTATTTCTATCGGCAGGATATCAGAATCTGTTTCACTGGAGACATCCAACAACTTGAAGGTCTCCTTGTTATTATTTGAACTGAGCGACATGATATAAGAAAACGGGGACAAATCATACTCCAAAACTTTGACGCATTCAGGTTATGTCAAGGCTCTTTGAGTGACATCCCGGTCGTTGATTCGCAATGCAGTCCTCGTCTGAAGTGGCACATGTATGTTTATTTATAGAGACGATGATAAGTTCTTATTATTATTACGTCTCAATAAAAATGTTTCGATTTAATTAACAATGATAAACAGCAGCCAGCTGTCAATTTTCATTTTAAATAACTGGCAATTCTATCCATAAACAATGTCATATAAATAGCGCATAAATAGCGTAAATAGGCCCCATAGATAAGATAGGCCCCTCGAATGTCGGGAAAAGATAACAATACTTCGGCAATACCGTTAAAATTGATAAAAGCATAGACAAAAATCTTAAAAAAATCTCGTATCGTCGGAAACGTCGGAAAATCCGGCGAGTTTTCCGAAAAGCGTTTTTAGCTCAGATATTTAGGTAATTTTACCAATGATTAGATTAAAATGGGTAGTAAATGGAGTTATTTTATGTTTTTATTATGGCTATCGTACTTAATTGTGTCAGGAATATTGATGTTTACAAGGGGTTTCTTATTGACAAGAGTAACCCAAAAAGAGTTTACCCAGTGTCAACCGTACACTGATATTCCTTGCGGTCCTCTCGAGGCTAGCCAAGTAAAAATAACAAATGGACACGAATTTTACTGCACCCAGGATGACAGGCTGGTTTCGCTGTTACAAGACGTAAATTCTTCGACTCGGACGTGCTTGCCGAGACGTTCTAAAGTTATTCTGATTGTCATTGATGCCTTGAAATACGAATTTACGGAATACAATGGTAGTTTATCCGAGCCATTGGCGTATCAAAATAAATTGCCTATTATCAATGAGCTCCTGAACTCTGCCCCCGACCGCTCCAGGCTGTACAAGTTCCTAGCTGATCCTCCTACCACCACCTTGCAGAGGTTGAAAGGACTCACCACGGGATCCCTGCCAACTTTCATTGATGCTGGGTCCAATTTTGCAACGCCAGAAATTAATGAAGACAATATCATAGACCAAGTAAGTAATACTTTTTCAGATCTTTGTATACACAATCTGAACAATTTGATATTACACTTAACTGTGCTGCATTTTAAGTTTATGTCAAATTTTTAATTAAGCTGGACTTTTTTAATATTGTCCATTTAAATATGAATGATGCAGAGATCTAGATTCTAATTAATACTTATTAAAAATCAGATCTTTGATGTGTGATATACATTTATGTTATTATTTTCGAGACCCGACATTTATGTTACTAGGCTGGGTAATAGGAAGAAAACTAGTGTAGCGGACAAGGCGACGAACAAAGTATTAAATTTGCTGCCAAAAGCCTCATCAATTATGCTATTTAACTATAATTTAATTATATATGTTTATATTATGATTAAATGAATAAATTACTCTTCTGCTTTGAGAAAATGTGCAACTTTGTATTCCAGTTGGTGTCTCGTGGCGGGAAGGCCGTACTACTGGGTGACGACACATGGGCAAGCCTGTACCCCAAGCGCTGGGTACGCTCAGTGGTGCTGCCATCCTTCAACACCTGGGATCTCGACACTGTTGATAATGGTAATATCACCTGTCTACTACTGTGTTCTGTAGATTAGGTATTGACTTGATTTTAACTGTGTCTCGTGTGCATATTTTGTTTACTTAAAATCTAAGTCTATTACATACATATTGTGGTTTTGTAAACAAATTCGCATTATGTCCATTATTTGCGAAATAATTATGTTGAGCTAATGTTTTAATATTTTGAATACATTTTTATATTATATAATGATGACCCAGATCACAGAATTTGGTTGAATTTTGACCAAATCTAGAGTTGAAATCTCAAATTGATTTAAAAATGTACAAAGTTTTGACATCAAATAGTATTGTATCTATTATATACCTGTACTTGTATTCCAATATTAAGCTTTGTTAAAATAGAAATACAATTAAACAGAAAAATGATACAATTTTACATTTATTTTATTTTTTTACTTTTTGTATTTTGTAATCTATAGGTATTAAGGTCGTGAATTGTTGTGGAGATCTCACCGAAAGAGAAATCACTTTCTGTGTATTTACATTAAAACTATTGTACATTATATCTTCCAGCTATCAAGTCGCGCTTGCCGGAAGAACTACAAAAAGATGACTGGTCCCTGCTGGTGGCGCATTTCCTTGGCGTGGACCACTGCGGTCACCGTCACGGCCCGCGTCATCCTGAGATGAAACGCAAGTTGACAGAGATGGACACGGTAGTCAGGCAGGTAGTGCGCGCCATGGACAACCAAACAACGCTCTTCGTCATTGGTGATCATGGGATGACCGCCACTGGTGTGTTGGATTAATTATTACGCCTACATTTAAGCCATTGACCAAATAATACAAAAGTTAATTCACTAGTAACAATTAGGTATAGAATGTAATTGTTGAGAAACTTCATTCACAATTACGTTGTTTAAAAATCGGCTCTCCGGCAATCTCTCATTAACAATGAAAAGCGAAGATAAAGAATAAAAATAATGCAAATGTTCAGTATGTTCTTCACATTGAATGACCTTTAATGACATCAATATCCATGGTTGTTACTCTGTGGTGCAACATATACAACTAAGTTTCATTTTTGTCATGACTTTATTTTTAATGTACAGTCCCTCTCATCGATGTTCATAAGTTGTTATTTCCACCTGTCGATGGGAGAAACTGCACCTCTCAGATCTATAGTCATAAAATTAAACTCATTTATGTGCGAAGTACAAAGTTTGGTTTATTGATAAATTGTGAGTTTGTTTTTATGTCACGTAGCAGATGTATGCTTTACTTTTTTCTTATGTGTTTTGTCTTGATAACCTTAATCAATGTTTTTATTTTGGTTTTCTTCCAACATTTGTGACATAATTAATGAAGATTTTTTTAAATCAGGTTTTTTTTATAAAATCCTGTCATCTAAGTTAGTCAAGAATCTAAAGCAATGATGGCGAAATGACAATATACATATGTTGTATTACTTGATTCAGCTGTGTATGAGAAATGAAAATATGCATATTTTATGATATTTGATTCAGCTGTGTATGAGAAATGAAAATATACAAATGTAGTATAACTTGATTAAGCTGTGTATGAGAAATGACAATATTCAAATGTTATAATATTTGATTCAGCTGTGTATGAGAAATGACAATATGTAAATGTTGTATAACTTGATTCAACTGTGTATGAGAAATGAAAATATACAAATGTAGTATTACTTGATTCAGCTGTGTATGAGAAATGAAAATATACAAATGTAGTATAACTTGATTCAGCTGTGTATGAGAAATGAAAATATACAAATGTAGTATTACTTGATTCAGCTGTGTATGAGAAATGAAAATATACAAATATTGTATAACTTGATTCAGCTGTGTATGAGAAATAAAAATATGCATATTTCATGATATTTGATTCAGCTGTGTATGAGAAATGACAATATACAAATGTTATAATATTTGATTCAGCTGTGTATGAGAAATGAAAATATGCATATTTTATGATATTTGATTCAGCTGTGTATGAGAAATGACAATATACAAATGTAGTATAACTTGATTAAGCTGTGTTTGAGAAATGACAATATACAAATGTTATAATATTTGATTCAGCTGTGTATGAGAAATGACAATATGCATATTTTATGATATTTGATTCAGCTGTGTATGAGAAATGACAATTTGTTAATGTTGTATAACTTGATTCAGCTGTGTATGAGAAATGAAAATATACAAATGTAGTATTACTTGATTCAGCTGTGTATGAGAAATGACAATATGTAAATGTTGTATAACTTGATTCAGCTGTGTATGAGAAATGAAAATATACAAATGTAGTATAACTTGATTAAGCTGTGTATGAGAAATGACAATATTCAAATGTTATAATATTTGATTCAGCAGTGTATGAGAAATGACAATATGCATATTTTATGATATTTGATTCAGCTGTGTATGAGAAATGACAATTTGTAAATGTTGTATAACTTGATTACGCTGTGTATGAGAAATGAAAATATACAAATGTAGTATTACTTGATTCAGCTGTGTATGAGAAATGACAATATGCATATTTTATGATATTTGATTCAGCTGTGTATGAGAAATGACAATTTGTAAATGTTGTATAACTTGATTCAGCTGTGTATGAGAAATGAAAATATACAAATGTAGTATTACTTGATTCAGCTGTGTATGAGAAATGACAATATGTAAATGTTGTATAACTTGATTCAGCTGTGTATGAGAAATGAAAATATACAAATGTAGTATAACTTGATTAAGCTGTGTATGAGAAATGACAATATTCAAATGTTATAATATTTGATTCAGCAGTGTATGAGAAATGACAATATGCATATTTTATGATATATGATTCAGCTGTGTATGAGAAATGACAATATACAAATGTAGTATAACTTGATTAAGCTGTGTTTGAGAAATGACAATATACAAATGTTATAATATTTGATTCAGCTGTGTATGAGAAATGACAATATGCATATTTTATGATATATGATTCAGCTGTGTATGAGAAATGACAATATACAAATGTAGTATAACTTGATTAAGCTGTGTTTGAGAAATGACAATATACAAATGTTATAATATTTGATTCAGCTGTGTATGAGAAATGACAATATGCATATTTTATGATATTTGATTCAGCTGTGTATGAGAAATGACAATTTGTTAATGTTGTATAACTTGATTCAGCTGTGTATGAGAAATGAAAATATACAAATGTAGTATTACTTGATTCAGCTGTGTATGAGAAATGACAATATGTAAATGTTGTATAACTTGATTCAGCTGTGTATGAGAAATGAAAATATACAAATGTAGTATAACTTGATTAAGCTGTGTATGAGAAATGACAATATTCAAATGTTATAATATTTGATTCAGCAGTGTATGAGAAATGACAATATGCATATTTTATGATATTTGATTCAGCTGTGTATGAGAAATGACAATTTGTAAATGTTGTATAACTTGATTACGCTGTGTATGAGAAATGAAAATATACAAATGTAGTATAACTTGATTCAGCTGTGTATGAGAAATGAAAATATACAAATGTAGTATTACTTGATTCAGCTGTGTATGAGAAATGAAAATATGCATATTTTATGATATTTGATTCAGCTGTGTATGAGAAATGACAATATACAAATGTTATAATATTTGATTCACCTGTGTATGAGAAAGGAAAATATACAAATGTAGTATTACTTGATTCAGCTGTGTATGAGAAATGACAATATGCATATTTTATGATATTTGATTCAGCTGTGTATGAGAAATGACAATTTGTAAATGTTGTATAACTTGATTCAGCTGTGTATGAGAAATGAAAATATACAAATGTAGTATTACTTGATTCAGCTGTGTATGAGAAATGAAAATATGCATATTTTATGATATTTGATTCAGCTGTATATGAGAAATGACAATATACAAATGTTATAATATTTGATTCAGCTGTGTATGAGAAATGAAAATTTACATATTTTATGATATTTGATTCAGCTGTGTATGAGAAATGACAATTTGTAAATGTTGTATAACTTGATTCAGCTGTGTATGAGAAATGAAAATATACAAATGTAGTATTACTTGATTCAGCTGTGTATGAGAAATGAAAATATGCATATTTTATGATATTTGATTCAGCTGTGTATGAGAAATGACAATATACAAATGTTATGATATTTGATTCAGCTGTGTATGAGAAATGAAAATATACAAATGTAGTATAACTTGATTCAGCTGTGTATGAGAAATGAAAATATACAAATGTAGTATTACTTGATTCAGCTGTGTATGAGAAATGACAATATGTAAATGTTGTACAACTTGATTCAGCTGTGTATGAGAAATAAAAATATGCATATTTTATGATATTTGATTCAGCTGTGTATGAGAAATGACAATATACAAATGTAGTATAACTTGATTAAGCTGTGTATGAGAAATGACAATATGTAAATGTTATATAACTTGATTCATCTGTGTATGAGAAATGAAAATATACAAATGTAGTATTACTTGATTCAGCTGTGTATGAGAAATGAAAATATACAAATGTAGTATAACTTGATTCAGCTGTGTATGAGAAATGAAAATATACAAATGTAGTATTACTTGATTCAGCTGTGTATGAGAAATGACAATATGTAAATGTTGTATATCTTGATACAGCTGTGTATGAGAAATGAAAATATACAAATGTAGTATTAATTGATTCAGCTGTGTATGAGAAATGACAATATGTAAATGTTGTATAACTTGATTCAGCTGTGTATGAGAAATGAAAATATACAAATGTTTTATTACTTGATTCAGCTGTGTATGAGAAATGAAAATATCCATATTTTATGATATTTGATTCAGCTGTGTATGAGAAATGAAAATATGCATATTTTATGATATTTGAGTCAGCTGTGTATGAGAAATGACAATATACAAATGTTATAATATTTGATTCAGCTGTGTATGAGAAATGACAATATTCAAATGTAGTATTACTTGATTCAGCTATGTATGAGAAATGACAATATGTAAATGTTGTATTACTTGATTCAGCTATGTATGAGAAATGACAATAAACGAATGTAGTATTACTTGATTCAGCTATGTATGAGAAATGACAATAAACAAATGTAGTATTACTTGATTCAGCTGTGTATGAGAAATGACAATATGTAAATGTTGTACAACTTGATTCAGCTGTGTATGAGAAATAAAAATATGCATATTTTATGATATTTGATTCAGCTGTGTATGAGAAATGACAATATACAAATGTAGTATAACTTGATTAAGCTGTGTATGAGAAATGACAATATACAAATGTTATAATATTTGATTCAGCTGTGTATGAGAAATGACAATATGTATATGTTATATAACTTGATTCATCTGTGTATGAGAAATGAAAATATACAAATGTAGTATTACTTTATTCAGCTGTGTATGAGAAATGACTATATGTAAATGTTATAATATTTGATTCAGCTATGTATGAGAAATGAAAATATACAAATGTAGTATTACTTGATTCAGCTGTGTATGAGAAATGAAAATATACAAATGTAGTATAACTTGATTCAGCTGTGTATGAGAAATGAAAATATACAAATGTAGTATTACTTGATTCAGCTGTGTATGAGAAATGACAATATGCATATTTTATGATATTTGATTCAGCTGTGTATGAGAAATGACAATATACAAATGTTATAATATTTGATTCAGCTGTGTATGAGTAATTACAATTTGTTAATGTTGTATAACTTGATTCAGCTGTGTATGAGAAATGAAAATATACAAATGTAGTATTACTTGATTCAGCTGTGTATGAAAAATGACAATATGTAAATGTTGTATATCTTGATACAGCTGTGTATGAGAAATGAAAATATACAAATGTAGTATTAATTGATTCAGCTGTGTATGAGAAATGACAATATGTAAATGTTGTATAACTTGATTCAGCTGTGTATGAGAAATGAAAATATACAAATGTTTTATTACTTGATTCAGCTGTGTATGAGAAATGAAAATATCCATATTTTATGATATTTGATTCAGCTGTGTATGAGAAATGAAAATATGCATATTTTATGATATTTGAGTCAGCTGTGTATGAGAAATGACAATATACAAATGTTATAATATTTGATTCAGCTGTGTATGAGAAATGACAATATACAAATGTAGTATAACTTGATGAAGCTGTGTTTGAGAAATGACAATATACAAATGTTATAATATTTCATTCAGCTGTGTATGAGAAATGAAAATATGCATATTTTATGATATTTGATTCAGCTGTGTATGAGAAATGACAATATACAAATGTTGTATTACTTGATTCAGCTGTTTATGAGAAATGACAATATACAAATGTAGTATTATTTGATTCAGCTATGAATGAAAAATGACAATATGTAAATGTTGTATTACATGATTCAGCTGTGTATGAGAAATGAAAATATGCATATTTTATGATACTTGATTCAGCTGTGTATGAGAAATGACAATATGTAAATGTTATATAACTTGATTCATCTGTGTATGAGAAATGAAAATATACAAATGTAGTATTACTTGATTCAGCTGTGTATGAGAAATGAAAATATACAAATGTAGTATAACTTGATTCAGCTGTGTATGAGAAATGAAAATATACAAATGTAGTATTACTTGATTCAGCTGTGTATGAGAAATGACAATATGCATATTTTATGATATTTGATTCAGCTGTGTATGAGAAATGACAATTTGTAAATGTTGTATAACTTGATTCAGCTGTGTATGAGAAATGAAAATATACAAATGTAGTATTACTTGATTCAGCTGTGTATGAGAAATGAAAATATGCATATTTTATGATATTTGATTCAGCTGTGTATGAGAAATGACAATATACAAATGTTATAATATTTGATTCAGCTGTGTATGAGAAATGAAAATTTGCATATTTTATGACATTTGATTCAGCTGTGTATGAGAAATGACAATATACAAATGTAGTATAACTTGATGAAGCTGTGTTTGAGAAATGACAATATACAAATGTTATAATATTTCATTCAGCTGTGTATGAGAAATGAAAATATGCATATTTTATGATATTTGATTCAGCTGTGTATGAGAAATGACAATATGTAAATGTTGTATAACTTGATTCAGCTGTGTATGAGAAATGACAATATACAAATGTAGTATAACTTGATGAAGCTGTGTTTGAGAAATGACTATATGTAAATGTTGTATTACTTGATTCAGCTATGTATGAGAAATGAAAATATACAAATGTAGTATTACTTGATTCAGCTGTGTATGAGAAATGAAAATATACAAATGTAGTATAACTTGATTCAGCTGTGTATGAGAAATGAAAATATACAAATGTAGTATTACTTGATTCAGCTGTGTATGAGAAATGAAAATATACAAATGTAGTATAACTTGATTCAGCTGTGTATGAGAAATGAAAATATACAAATGTAGTATTACTTGATTCAGCTGTGTATGAGAAATGACAATATGTAAATGTTGTATATCTTGATACAGCTGTGTATGAGAAATGAAAATATACAAATGTAGTATTAATTGATTCAGCTGTGTATGAGAAATGACAATATGTAAATGTTGTATAACTTGATTCAGCTGTGTATGAGAAATGAAAATATACAAATGTTTTATTACTTGATTCAGCTGTGTATGAGAAATGAAAATATCCATATTTTATGATATTTGATTCAGCTGTGTATGAGAAATGAAAATATGCATATTTTATGATATTTGAGTCAGCTGTGTATGAGAAATGACAATATACAAATGTTATAATATTTGATTCAGCTGTGTATGAGAAATGACAATATTCAAATGTAGTATTACTTGATTCAGCTATGTATGAGAAATGACAATATGTAAATGTTGTATTACTTGATTCAGCTATGTATGAGAAATGACAATAAACGAATGTAGTATTACTTGATTCAGCTATGTATGAGAAATGACAATAAACAAATGTAGTATTACTTGATTCAGCTGTGTATGAGAAATGACAATATGTAAATGTTGTACAACTTGATTCAGCTGTGTATGAGAAATAAAAATATGCATATTTTATGATATTTGATTCAGCTGTGTATGAGAAATGACAATATACAAATGTAGTATAACTTGATTAAGCTGTGTATGAGAAATGACAATATACAAATGTTATAATATTTGATTCAGCTGTGTATGAGAAATGACAATATGTATATGTTATATAACTTGATTCATCTGTGTATGAGAAATGAAAATATACAAATGTAGTATTACTTGATTCAGCTGTGTATGAGAAATGACTATATGTAAATGTTATAATATTTGATTCAGCTATGTATGAGAAATGAAAATATACAAATGTAGTATTACTTGATTCAGCTGTGTATGAGAAATGACAATTTGTAAATGTTGTATAACTTGATTACGCTGTGTATGAGAAATGAAAATATACAAATGTAGTATAAATTGATTCAGCTGTGTATGAGAAATGAAAATATGCATATTTTATGATATTTGATTCAGCTGTGTATGAGAAATGAAAATATACAAATGTAGTATAACTTGATTCAGCTGTGTATGAGAAATGAAAATATACAAATGTAGTATTACTTGATTCAGCTGTGTATGAGAAATGACAATATGCATATTTTATGATATTTGATTCAGCTGTGTATGAGAAATGACAATTTGTAAATGTTGTATAACTTGATTCAGCTGTGTATGAGAAATGAAAATATACAAATGTAGTATTACTTGACTCAGCTGTGTATGAGAAATGAAAATATGCATATTTTATGATATTTGATTCAGCTGTGTATAAGAAATGACAATATACAAATGTTATAATATTTGATTCAGCTGTCTATGAGAAATGAAAATTTGTATATTTTATGACATTTGATTCAGCTGTGTATGAGAAATGACAATATACAAATGTAGTATAACTTGATGAAGCTGAGTTTGAGAAATGACAATATACAAATGTTATAATATTTCATTCAGCTGTGTATGAGAAATGAAAATATGCATATTTTATGATATTTGATTCAGCTGTGTATGAGAAATGACAATATACAAATGTAGTATAACTTGATTAAGCTGTGTATGAGAAATGACAATATGTAAATGTTATATAACTTGATTCATCTGTGTATGAGAAATGAAAATATACAAATGTAGTATTACTTGATTCAGCTGTGTATGAGAAATGACAATATACAAATGTTATAATATTTGATTCAGCTGTGTATGAGAAATGAAAATTTGCATATTTTATGACATTTGATTCAGCTGTGTATGAGAAATGACAATATACAAATGTAGTATAACTTGATGAAGCTGTGTTTGAGAAATGACAATATGCATATTTTATGATATTTGATTCAGCTGTGTTTGAGAAATGACAATTTGTTAATGTTGTATAACTTGATTCAGCTGTGTATGAGAAATGAAAATATACAAATGTAGTATTACTTGATTCAGCTGTGTATGAGAAATGACAATATGTAAATGTTGTATTACTTGATTCAGCTATGTATGAGAAATGAAAATATACAAATGTAGTATTACTTGATTCAGCTGTGTATGAGAAATGAAAATATGCATATTTTATGATATTTGATTCAGCTGTGTATGAGAAATGAAAATATACAAATGTAGTATTACTTGATTCAGCTGTGTATGAGAAATGAAAATATACAAATGTAGTATTACTTGATTCAGCTGTGTATGAGAAATGACAATATGTAAATGTTGTATAACTTGATTCAGCTGTGTATGAGAAATGAAAATATACAAATGTTGTATAACTTGATTAAGCTGTGTATGAGAAATGACAATATTCAAATGTTATAATATTTGATTCAGCAGTGTATGAGAAATGACAATATGCATATTTTATGATATTTGATTCAGCTGTGTATGAGAAATGACAATTTGTAAATGTTGTATAACTTGATTACGCTGTGTATGAGAAATGAAAATATACAAATGTAGTATTACTTGATTCAGCTGTGTATGAGAAATGAAAATATACAAATGTAGTATAACTTGATTCAGCTGTGTATGAGAAATGAAAATATACAAATGTAGTATTACTTGATTCAGCTGTGTATGAGAAATGACAATATGTAAATGTTCTATAACTTGATTCAGCTGTGTATCAGAAATGAAAATATACAAATGTAGTATTACTTTATTCAGCTATGTATGAGAAATGACAATATGTAAATGTTGTATTACTTGATTCAGCTATGTATGAGAAATGACAATATGCATATTTTATGATATTTGATTCAGCTGTGTATGAGAAATGAAAATATGCATATTTTATGATATTTGATTCAGCTGTGTATGAGAAATGACAATATACAAATGTTATGATATTTGATTCAGCTGTGTATGAGAAATGAAAATATACAAATGTAGTATAACTTGATTCAGCTGTGTATGAGAAATGAAAATATACAAATGTAGTATTACTTGATTCAGCTGTGTATGAGAAATGACAATATGTAAATGTTCTATAACTTGATTCAGCTGTGTATCAGAAATGAAAATATACAAATGTAGTATTACTTTATTCAGCTATGTATGAGAAATGACAATATGTAAATGTTGTATTACTTGATTCAGCTATGTATGAGAAATGACAATATGCATATTTTATGATATTTGATTCAGCTGTGTATGAGAAATGAAAATATGCATATTTTATGATATTTGATTCAGCTGTGTATGAGAAATGACAATATACAAATGTTATGATATTTGATTCAGCTGTGTATGAGAAATGAAAATATACAAATGTAGTATAACTTGATTCAGCTGTGTATGAGAAATGAAAATATACAAATGTAGTATTACTTGATTCAGCTGTGTATGAGAAATGACAATATGCATATTTTATGATATTTGATTCAGCTGTGTATGAGAAATGACAATTTGTAAATGTTGTATAACTTGATTCAGCTGTGTATGAGAAATGAAAATATACAAATGTAGTATTACTTGACTCAGCTGTGTATGAGAAATGAAAATATGCATATTTTATGATATTTGATTCAGCTGTGTATAAGAAATGACAATATACAAATGTTATAATATTTGATTCAGCTGTCTATGAGAAATGAAAATTTATATATTTTATGACATTTGATTCAGCTGTGTATGAGAAATGACAATATACAAATGTAGTATAACTTGATGAAGCTGAGTTTGAGAAATGACAATATACAAATGTTATAATATTTCATTCAGCTGTGTATGAGAAATGAAAATATGCATATTTTATGATATTTGATTCAGCTGTGTATGAGAAATGACAATATACAAATGTAGTATAACTTGATTAAGCTGTGTATGAGAAATGACAATATGTAAATGTTATATAACTTGATTCATCTGTGTATGAGAAATGAAAATATACAAATGTAGTATTACTTGATTCAGCTGTGTATGAGAAATGACAATATACAAATGTTATAATATTTGATTCAGCTGTGTATGAGAAATGAAAATTTGCATATTTTATGACATTTGATTCAGCTGTGTATGAGAAATGACAATATACAAATGTAGTATAACTTGATGAAGCTGTGTTTGAGAAATGACAATATGCAAATTTTATGATATTTGATTCAGCTGTGTATGAGAAATGACAATTTGTTAATGTTGTATAACTTGATTCAGCTGTGTATGAGAAATGAAAATATACAAATGTAGTATTACTTGATTCAGCTGTGTATGAGAAATGACAATATGTAAATGTTGTATTACTTGATTCAGCTATGTATGAGAAATGAAAATATACAAATGTAGTATTACTTGATTCAGCTGTGTATGAGAAATGAAAATATGCATATTTTATGATATTTGATTCAGCTGTGTATGAGAAATGAAAATATACAAATGTAGTATTACTTGATTCAGCTGTGTATGAGAAATGAAAATATACAAATGTAGTATAACTTGATTCAGCTGTGTATGAGAAATGAAAATATACAAATGTAGTATTACTTGATTCAGCTGTGTATGAGAAATGACAATATGTAAATGTTCTATAACTTGATTCAGCTGTGTATCAGAAATGAAAATATACAAATGTAGTATTACTTTATTCAGCTATGTATGAGAAATGACAATATGTAAATGTTGTATTACTTGATTCAGCTATGTATGAGAAATGACAATATGCATATTTTATGATATTTGATTCAGCTGTGTATGAGAAATGAAAATATGCATATTTTATGATATTTGATTCAGCTGTGTATGAGAAATGACAATATACAAATGTTATGATATTTGATTCAGCTGTGTATGAGAAATGAAAATATACAAATGTAGTATAACTTGATTCAGCTGTGTATGAGAAATGAAAATATACAAATGTAGTATTACTTGATTCAGCTGTGTATGAGAAATGACAATATGTAAATGTTGTACAACTTGATTCAGCTGTGTATGAGAAATAAAAATATGCATATTTTATGATATTTGATTCAGCTGTGTATGAGAAATGACAATATACAAATGTAGTATAACTTGATTAAACTGTGTATGAGAAATGACAATATGTAAATGTTATATAACTTGATTCATCTGTGTATGAGAAATGAAAATATACAAATGTAGTATTACTTGATTCAGCTGTGTATGAGAAATGACTATATGTAAATGTTGTATTATTTGATTCAGCTATGTATGAGAAATGAAAATATACAAATGTAGTATTACTTGATTCAGCTGTTTATGAGAAATGAAAATATACAAATGTAGTATAACTTGATTCAGCTGTGTATGAGAAATGAAAATATACAAATGTAGTATTACTTGATTCAGCTGTGTATGAGAAATGACAATATGTATATGTTATATAACTTGATTCATCTGTGTATGAGAAATGAAAATATACAAATGTAGTATTACTTGATTCAGCTGTGTATGAGAAATGACTATATGTAAATGTTATAATATTTGATTCAGCTATGTATGAGAAATGAAAATATACAAATGTAGTATTACTTGATTCAGCTGTGTATGAGAAATGAAAATATGCATATTTTATGATATTTGATTCAGCTGTGTATGAGAAATGAAAATATACAAATGTAGTATAACTTGATTCAGCTGTGTATGAGAAATGAAAATATACAAATGTAGTATTACTTGATTCAGCTGTGTATGAGAAATGACAATATGCATATTTTATGATATTTGATTCAGCTGTGTATGAGAAATGACAATTTGTAAATGTTGTATAACTTGATTCAGCTGTGTATGAGAAATGAAAATATACAAATGTAGTATTACTTGACTCAGCTGTGTATGAGAAATGAAAATATGCATATTTTATGATATTTGATTCAGCTGTGTATAAGAAATGACAATATACAAATGTTATAATATTTGATTCAGCTGTCTATGAGAAATGAAAATTTGTATATTTTATGACATTTGATTCAGCTGTGTATGAGAAATGACAATATACAAATGTAGTATAACTTGATGAAGCTGAGTTTGAGAAATGACAATATACAAATGTTATAATATTTCATTCAGCTGTGTATGAGAAATGAAAATATGCATATTTTATGATATTTGATTCAGCTGTGTATGAGAAATGACAATATACAAATGTAGTATAACTTGATTAAGCTGTGTATGAGAAATGACAATATGTAAATGTTATATAACTTGATTCATCTGTGTATGAGAAATGAAAATATACAAATGTAGTATTACTTGATTCAGCTGTGTATGAGAAATGACAATATACAAATGTTATAATATTTGATTCAGCTGTGTATGAGAAATGAAAATTTGCATATTTTATGACATTTGATTCAGCTGTGTATGAGAAATGACAATATACAAATGTAGTATAACTTGATGAAGCTGTGTTTGAGAAATGACAATATGCATATTTTATGATATTTGATTCAGCTGTGTTTGAGAAATGACAATTTGTTAATGTTGTATAACTTGATTCAGCTGTGTATGAGAAATGAAAATATACAAATGTAGTATTACTTGATTCAGCTGTGTATGAGAAATGACAATATGTAAATGTTGTATTACTTGATTCAGCTATGTATGAGAAATGAAAATATACAAATGTAGTATTACTTGATTCAGCTGTGTATGAGAAATGAAAATATGCATATTTTATGATATTTGATTCAGCTGTGTATGAGAAATGAAAATATACAAATGTAGTATTACTTGATTCAGCTGTGTATGAGAAATGAAAATATACAAATGTAGTATTACTTGATTCAGCTGTGTATGAGAAATGACAATATGTAAATGTTGTATAACTTGATTCAGCTGTGTATGAGAAATGAAAATATACAAATGTAGTATAGCTTGATTAAGCTGTGTATGAGAAATGACAATATTCAAATGTTATAATATTTGATTCAGCAGTGTATGAGAAATGACAATATGCATATTTTATGATATTTGATTCAGCTGTGTATGAGAAATGACAATTTGTAAATGTTGTATAACTTGATTACGCTGTGTATGAGAAATGAAAATATACAAATGTAGTATTACTTGATTCAGCTGTGTATGAGAAATGAAAATATACAAATGTAGTATAACTTGATTCAGCTGTGTATGAGAAATGAAAATATACAAATGTAGTATTACTTGATTCAGCTGTGTATGAGAAATGACAATATGTAAATGTTCTATAACTTGATTCAGCTGTGTATCAGAAATGAAAATATACAAATGTAGTATTACTTTATTCAGCTATGTATGAGAAATGACAATATGTAAATGTTGTATTACTTGATTCAGCTATGTATGAGAAATGACAATATGCATATTTTATGATATTTGATTCAGCTGTGTATGAGAAATGAAAATATGTAAATGTTATATAACTTGATTCATCTGTGTATGAGAAATGAAAATATACAAATGTAGTATTACTTGATTCAGCTGTGTATGAGAAATGACTATATGTAAATGTTGTATTATTTGATTCAGCTATGTATGAGAAATGAAAATATACAAATGTAGTATAACTTGATTCAGCTGTGTATGAGAAATGAAAATATACAAATGTAGTATTACTTGATTCAGCTGTGTATGAGAAATGACAATATGTAAATGTTGTATATCTTGATACAGCTGTGTATGAGAAATGAAAATATACAAATGTAGTATTAATTGATTCAGCTGTGTATGAGAAATGACAATATGTAAATGTTGTATAACTTGATTCAGCTGTGTATGAGAAATGAAAATATACAAATGTTTTATTACTTGATTCAGCTGTGTATGAGAAATGAAAATATCCATATTTTATGATATTTGATTCAGCTGTGTATGAGAAATGAAAATATGCATATTTTATGATATTTGAGTCAGCTGTGTATGAGAAATGACAATATACAAATGTTATAATATTTGATTCAGCTGTGTATGAGAAATGACAATATTCAAATGTAGTATTACTTGATTCAGCTATGTATGAGAAATGACAATATGTAAATGTTGTATTACTTGATTCAGCTATGTATGAGAAATGACAATAAACGAATGTAGTATTACTTGATTCAGCTATGTATGAGAAATGACAATAAACAAATGTAGTATTACTTGATTCAGCTGTGTATGAGAAATGACAATATGTAAATGTTGTACAACTTGATTCAGCTGTGTATGAGAAATAAAAATATGCATATTTTATGATATTTGATTCAGCTGTGTATGAGAAATGACAATATACAAATGTAGTATAACTTGATTAAGCTGTGTATGAGAAATGACAATATACAAATGTTATAATATTTGATTCAGCTGTGTATGAGAAATGACAATATGTATATGTTATATAACTTGATTCATCTGTGTATGAGAAATGAAAATATACAAATGTAGTATTACTTGATTCAGCTGTGTATGAGAAATGACTATATGTAAATGTTATAATATTTGATTCAGCTATGTATGAGAAATGAAAATATACAAATGTAGTATTACTTGATTCAGCTGTGTATGAGAAATGACAATTTGTAAATGTTGTATAACTTGATTACGCTGTGTATGAGAAATGAAAATATACAAATGTAGTATAAATTGATTCAGCTGTGTATGAGAAATGAAAATATGCATATTTTATGATATTTGATTCAGCTGTGTATGAGAAATGAAAATATACAAATGTAGTATAACTTGATTCAGCTGTGTATGAGAAATGAAAATATACAAATGTAGTATTACTTGATTCAGCTGTGTATGAGAAATGACAATATGCATATTTTATGATATTTGATTCAGCTGTGTATGAGAAATGACAATTTGTAAATGTTGTATAACTTGATTCAGCTGTGTATGAGAAATGAAAATATACAAATGTAGTATTACTTGATTCAGCTGTGTATGAGAAATGACAATATGTAAATGTTGTACAACTTGATTCAGCTGTGTATGAGAAATAAAAATATGCATATTTTATGATATTTGATTCAGCTGTGTATGAGAAATGACAATATACAAATGTAGTATAACTTGATTAAACTGTGTATGAGAAATGACAATATGTAAATGTTATATAACTTGATTCATCTGTGTATGAGAAATGAAAATATACAAATGTAGTATTACTTGATTCAGCTGTGTATGAGAAATGACTATATGTAAATGTTGTATTATTTGATTCAGCTATGTATGAGAAATGAAAATATACAAATGTAGTATTACTTGATTCAGCTGTTTATGAGAAATGAAAATATACAAATGTAGTATAACTTGATTCAGCTGTGTATGAGAAATGAAAATATACAAATGTAGTATTACTTGATTCAGCTGTGTATGAGAAATGACAATATGTATATGTTATATAACTTGATTCATCTGTGTATGAGAAATGAAAATATACAAATGTAGTATTACTTGATTCAGCTGTGTATGAGAAATGACTATATGTAAATGTTATAATATTTGATTCAGCTATGTATGAGAAATGAAAATATACAAATGTAGTATTACTTGATTCAGCTGTGTATGAGAAATGAAAATATGCATATTTTATGATATTTGATTCAGCTGTGTATGAGAAATGAAAATATACAAATGTAGTATAACTTGATTCAGCTGTGTATGAGAAATGAAAATATACAAATGTAGTATTACTTGATTCAGCTGTGTATGAGAAATGACAATATGCATATTTTATGATATTTGATTCAGCTGTGTATGAGAAATGACAATTTGTAAATGTTGTATAACTTGATTCAGCTGTGTATGAGAAATGAAAATATACAAATGTAGTATTACTTGACTCAGCTGTGTATGAGAAATGAAAATATGCATATTTTATGATATTTGATTCAGCTGTGTATAAGAAATGACAATATACAAATGTTATAATATTTGATTCAGCTGTCTATGAGAAATGAAAATTTGTATATTTTATGACATTTGATTCAGCTGTGTATGAGAAATGACAATATACAAATGTAGTATAACTTGATGAAGCTGAGTTTGAGAAATGACAATATACAAATGTTATAATATTTCATTCAGCTGTGTATGAGAAATGAAAATATGCATATTTTATGATATTTGATTCAGCTGTGTATGAGAAATGACAATATACAAATGTAGTATAACTTGATTAAGCTGTGTATGAGAAATGACAATATGTAAATGTTATATAATTTGATTCATCTGTGTATGAGAAATGAAAATATACAAATGTAGTATTACTTGATTCAGCTGTGTATGAGAAATGACAATATACAAATGTTATAATATTTGATTCAGCTGTGTATGAGAAATGAAAATTTGCATATTTTATGACATTTGATTCAGCTGTGTATGAGAAATGACAATATACAAATGTAGTATAACTTGATGAAGCTGTGTTTGAGAAATGACAATATGCATATTTTATGATATTTGATTCAGCTGTGTTTGAGAAATGACAATTTGTTAATGTTGTATAACTTGATTCAGCTGTGTATGAGAAATGAAAATATACAAATGTAGTATTACTTGATTCAGCTGTGTATGAGAAATGACAATATGTAAATGTTGTATTACTTGATTCAGCTATGTATGAGAAATGAAAATATACAAATGTAGTATTACTTGATTCAGCTGTGTATGAGAAATGAAAATATGCATATTTTATGATATTTGATTCAGCTGTGTATGAGAAATGAAAATATACAAATGTAGTATTACTTGATTCAGCTGTGTATGAGAAATGAAAATATACAAATGTAGTATTACTTGATTCAGCTGTGTATGAGAAATGACAATATGTAAATGTTGTATAACTTGATTCAGCTGTGTATGAGAAATGAAAATATACAAATGTAGTATAGCTTGATTAAGCTGTGTATGAGAAATGACAATATTCAAATGTTATAATATTTGATTCAGCAGTGTATGAGAAATGACAATATGCATATTTTATGATATTTGATTCAGCTGTGTATGAGAAATGACAATTTGTAAATGTTGTATAACTTGATTACGCTGTGTATGAGAAATGAAAATATACAAATGTAGTATTACTTGATTCAGCTGTGTATGAGAAATGAAAATATACAAATGTAGTATAACTTGATTCAGCTGTGTATGAGAAATGAAAATATACAAATGTAGTATTACTTGATTCAGCTGTGTATGAGAAATGACAATATGTAAATGTTCTATAACTTGATTCAGCTGTGTATCAGAAATGAAAATATACAAATGTAGTATTACTTTATTCAGCTATGTATGAGAAATGACAATATGTAAATGTTGTATTACTTGATTCAGCTATGTATGAGAAATGACAATATGCATATTTTATGATATTTGATTCAGCTGTGTATGAGAAATGAAAATATGTAAATGTTATATAACTTGATTCATCTGTGTATGAGAAATGAAAATATACAAATGTAGTATTACTTGATTCAGCTGTGTATGAGAAATGACTATATGTAAATGTTGTATTATTTGATTCAGCTATGTATGAGAAATGAAAATATACAAATGTAGTATAACTTGATTCAGCTGTGTATGAGAAATGAAAATATACAAATGTAGTATTACTTGATTCAGCTGTGTATGAGAAATGACAATATGTAAATGTTGTATATCTTGATACAGCTGTGTATGAGAAATGAAAATATACAAATGTAGTATTAATTGATTCAGCTGTGTATGAGAAATGACAATATGTAAATGTTGTATAACTTGATTCAGCTGTGTATGAGAAATGAAAATATACAAATGTTTTATTACTTGATTCAGCTGTGTATGAGAAATGAAAATATCCATATTTTATGATATTTGATTCAGCTGTGTATGAGAAATGAAAATATGCATATTTTATGATATTTGAGTCAGCTGTGTATGAGAAATGACAATATACAAATGTTATAATATTTGATTCAGCTGTGTATGAGAAATGACAATATTCAAATGTAGTATTACTTGATTCAGCTATGTATGAGAAATGACAATATGTAAATGTTGTATTACTTGATTCAGCTATGTATGAGAAATGACAATAAACGAATGTAGTATTACTTGATTCAGCTATGTATGAGAAATGACAATAAACAAATGTAGTATTACTTGATTCAGCTGTGTATGAGAAATGACAATATGTAAATGTTGTACAACTTGATTCAGCTGTGTATGAGAAATAAAAATATGCATATTTTATGATATTTGATTCAGCTGTGTATGAGAAATGACAATATACAAATGTAGTATAACTTGATTAAGCTGTGTATGAGAAATGACAATATACAAATGTTATAATATTTGATTCAGCTGTGTATGAGAAATGACAATATGTATATGTTATATAACTTGATTCATCTGTGTATGAGAAATGAAAATATACAAATGTAGTATTACTTGATTCAGCTGTGTATGAGAAATGACTATATGTAAATGTTATAATATTTGATTCAGCTATGTATGAGAAATGAAAATATACAAATGTAGTATTACTTGATTCAGCTGTGTATGAGAAATGACAATTTGTAAATGTTGTATAACTTGATTACGCTGTGTATGAGAAATGAAAATATACAAATGTAGTATAAATTGATTCAGCTGTGTATGAGAAATGAAAATATGCATATTTTATGATATTTGATTCAGCTGTGTATGAGAAATGAAAATATACAAATGTAGTATAACTTGATTCAGCTGTGTATGAGAAATGAAAATATACAAATGTAGTATTACTTGATTCAGCTGTGTATGAGAAATGACAATATGCATATTTTATGATATTTGATTCAGCTGTGTATGAGAAATGACAATTTGTAAATGTTGTATAACTTGATTCAGCTGTGTATGAGAAATGAAAATATACAAATGTAGTATTACTTGACTCAGCTGTGTATGAGAAATGAAAATATGCATATTTTATGATATTTGATTCAGCTGTGTATAAGAAATGACAATATACAAATGTTATAATATTTGATTCAGCTGTCTATGAGAAATGAAAATTTGTATATTTTATGACATTTGATTCAGCTGTGTATGAGAAATGACAATATACAAATGTAGTATAACTTGATGAAGCTGAGTTTGAGAAATGACAATATACAAATGTTATAATATTTCATTCAGCTGTGTATGAGAAATGAAAATATGCATATTTTATGATATTTGATTCAGCTGTGTATGAGAAATGACAATATACAAATGTAGTATAACTTGATTAAGCTGTGTATGAGAAATGACAATATGTAAATGTTATATAACTTGATTCATCTGTGTATGAGAAATGAAAATATACAAATGTAGTATTACTTGATTCAGCTGTGTATGAGAAATGACAATATACAAATGTTATAATATTTGATTCAGCTGTGTATGAGAAATGAAAATTTGCATATTTTATGACATTTGATTCAGCTGTGTATGAGAAATGACAATATACAAATGTAGTATAACTTGATGAAGCTGTGTTTGAGAAATGACAATATGCATATTTTATGATATTTGATTCAGCTGTGTATGAGAAATGACAATTTGTTAATGTTGTATAACTTGATTCAGCTGTGTATGAGAAATGAAAATATACAAATGTAGTATTACTTGATTCAGCTGTGTATGAGAAATGACAATATGTAAATGTTGTATTACTTGATTCAGCTATGTATGAGAAATGAAAATATACAAATGTAGTATTACTTGATTCAGCTGTGTATGAGAAATGAAAATATGCATATTTTATGATATTTGATTCAGCTGTGTATGAGAAATGAAAATATACAAATGTAGTATTACTTGATTCAGCTGTGTATGAGAAATGAAAATATACAAATGTAGTATAACTTGATTCAGCTGTGTATGAGAAATGAAAATATACAAATGTAGTATTACTTGATTCAGCTGTGTATGAGAAATGACAATATGTAAATGTTCTATAACTTGATTCAGCTGTGTATCAGAAATGAAAATATACAAATGTAGTATTACTTTATTCAGCTATGTATGAGAAATGACAATATGTAAATGTTGTATTACTTGATTCAGCTATGTATGAGAAATGACAATATGCATATTTTATGATATTTGATTCAGCTGTGTATGAGAAATGAAAATATGCATATTTTATGATATTTGATTCAGCTGTGTATGAGAAATGACAATATACAAATGTTATGATATTTGATTCAGCTGTGTATGAGAAATGAAAATATACAAATGTAGTATAACTTGATTCAGCTGTGTATGAGAAATGAAAATATACAAATGTAGTATTACTTGATTCAGCTGTGTATGAGAAATGACAATATGTAAATGTTGTACAACTTGATTCAGCTGTGTATGAGAAATAAAAATATGCATATTTTATGATATTTGATTCAGCTGTGTATGAGAAATGACAATATACAAATGTAGTATAACTTGATTAAACTGTGTATGAGAAATGACAATATGTAAATGTTATATAACTTGATTCATCTGTGTATGAGAAATGAAAATATACAAATGTAGTATTACTTGATTCAGCTGTGTATGAGAAATGACTATATGTAAATGTTGTATTATTTGATTCAGCTATGTATGAGAAATGAAAATATACAAATGTAGTATTACTTGATTCAGCTGTTTATGAGAAATGAAAATATACAAATGTAGTATAACTTGATTCAGCTGTGTATGAGAAATGAAAATATACAAATGTAGTATTACTTGATTCAGCTGTGTATGAGAAATGACAATATGTATATGTTATATAACTTGATTCATCTGTGTATGAGAAATGAAAATATACAAATGTAGTATTACTTGATTCAGCTGTGTATGAGAAATGACTATATGTAAATGTTATAATATTTGATTCAGCTATGTATGAGAAATGAAAATATACAAATGTAGTATTACTTGATTCAGCTGTGTATGAGAAATGAAAATATACAAATGTAGTATTACTTGATTCAGCTGTGTATGAGAAATGAAAATATACAAATGTTGTATAACTTGATTCAGCTGTGTATGAGAAATAAAAATATGCATATTTTATGATATTTGATTCAGCTGTGTATGAGAAATGACAATATACAAATGTTATAATATTTGATTCAGCTGTGTATGAGAAATGAAAATATGCATATTTTATGATATTTGATTCAGCTGTGTATGAGAAATGACAATATGCATATTTTATGATATTTGATTCAGCTGTGTATGAGTAATGACAATTTGTTAATGTTGTATAACTTGATTCAGCTGTGTATGAGAAATGAAAATATACAAATGTAGTATTACTTGATTCAGCTATGTATGAGAAATGATAATATGTAAATGTTGTATTACTTGATTCAGCTGTGTATGAGAAATGACAATATGTAAATGTTGTATAACTTGATTCATCTGTGTATGAGAAATGAAAATATGCATATTTTATGATATTTGATTCAGCTGTGTATGAGAAATGACAATATACAAATGTTGTATTACTTGATTCAGCTGTTTATGAGAAATGACAATATACAAATGTTATAATATTTGATTCAGCTGTGTAAGAGAAATGAAAATATGCATATTTTATGATATTTGATTCAGCTGTGTATGAGAAATGACAATATACAAATGTTGTATTACTTGATTCAGCTGTTTATGAGAAATGACAATTTACAAATGTAGTATTATTTGATTCAGCTATGAATGAAAAATGACAATATGTAAATGTTGTATTACATGATTCAGCTGTGTATGAGAAATGAAAATATGCATATTTTATGATACTTGATTCAGCTGTGTATGAGAAATGACAATTTGTAAATGTTGTATAACTTGATTACGCTGTGTATGAGAAATGAAAATATACAAATGTAGTATAAATTGATTCAGCTGTGTATGAGAAATGAAAATATGCATATTTTATGATATTTGATTCAGCTGTGTATGAGAAATGAAAATATACAAATGTAGTATTACTTGATTCAGCTGTGTATGAGAAATGAAAATATACAAATGTAGTATAACTTGATTCAGCTGTGTATGAGAAATGAAAATATGCATATTTTATGATATTTGATTCAGCTGTGTATGAGAAATGAAAATATACAAATGTAGTATTACTTGATTCAGCTGTGTATGAGAAATGACAATATGTAAATGTTGTATATCTTGATACAGCTGTGTATGAGAAATGAAAATATACAAATGTAGTATTAATTGATTCAGCTGTGTATGAGAAATGACAATATGTAAATGTTGTAAAAACTTGATTCAGCTGTGTATGAGAAATGAAAATATACAAATGTTTTATTACTTGATTCAGCTGTGTATGAGAAATGATAATATGCATATTTTATGATATTTGATTCAGCTGTGTATGAGAAATGAAAATATGCATATTTTATGATATTTGAGTCAGCTGTGTATGAGAAATGACAATATACAAATGTTATAATATTTGATTCAGCTGTGTATGAGAAATGACAATATTCAAATGTAGTATTACTTGATTCAGCTATGTATGAGAAATGACAATATGTAAATGTTGTATCACTTGATTCAGCTATGTATGAGAAATGACAATAAACAAATGTAGTATTACTTGATTCAGCTGTGTATGAGAAATGACAATATACAAATGTAGTATAACTTGATTAAGCTGTGTATGAGAAATGACAATATACAAATGTTATAATATTTGATTCAGCTGTGTATGAGAAATGACAATATGTATATGTTATATAACTTGATTCATCTGTGTATGAGAAATGACTATATGTAAATGTTGTATTACTTGATTCAGCTATGTATGAGAAATGAAAATATACAAATGTAGTATTACTTGATTCAGCTGTGTATGAGAAATGAAAATATACAAATGTAGTATAACTTGATTCAGCTGTGTATGAGAAATGAAAATATACAAATGTAGTATTACTTGATTCAGCTGTGTATGAGAAATGACAATATGCATATTTTATGATATTTGATTCAGCTGTGTATGAGAAATGACAATTTGTAAATGTTGTATAACTTGATTCAGCTGTGTATGAGAAATGAAAATATACAAATGTAGTATTACTTGATTCAGCTGTGTATGAGAAATGAATATATGCATATTTTATGATATTTGATTCAGCTGTGTATGAGAAATGACAATATACAAATGTTATAATATTTGATTCAGCTGTGTATGAGAAATGAAAATTTGCATATTTTATGATATTTGATTCAGCTGTGTATGAGAAATGACAATTTGTAAATGTTGTATAACTTGATTCAGCTGTGTATGAGAAATGAAAATATACAAATGTAGTATTACTTGATTCAGCTGTGTATGAGAAATGAAAATATGCATATTTAATGATATTTGATTTAGCTGTGTATGAGAAATGACAATATACAAATGTTATGATATTTGATTCAGCTGTGTATGAGAAATGAAAATATACAAATGTAGTATAACTTGATTCAGCTGTGTATGAGAAATGAAAATATACAAATGTAGTATTACTTGATTCAGCTGTGTATGAGAAATGACAATATGTAAATGTTGTACAACTTGATTCAGCTGTGTATGAGAAATAAAAATATGCATATTTTATGATATTTGATTCAGCTGTGTATGAGAAATGACAATATACAAATGTAGTATAACTTGATTAAACTGTGTATGAGAAATGACAATATGTAAATGTTATATAACTTGATTCATCTGTGTATGAGAAATGAAAATATACAAATGTAGTATTACTTGATTCAGCTGTGTATGAGAAATGAAAATATACAAATGTAGTATTACTTGATTCAGCTGTGTATGAGAAATGAAAATATACAAATGTAGTATTACTTGATTCAGCTGTGTATGAGAAATGACAATATGTAAATGTTGTATAACTTGATTCAGCTGTGTATGAAAAATGAAAATATACAAATGTAGTATAACTTGATTAAGCTGTGTATGAGAAATGACAATATTCAAATGTTATAATATTTGATTCAGCAGTGTATGAGAAATGACAATATGCATATTTTATGATATTTGATTCAGCTGTGTATGAGAAATGACAATTTGTAAATGTTGTATAACTTGATTACGCTGTGTATGAGAAATGAAAATATACAAATGTAGTATTACTTGATTCAGCTGTGTATGAGAAATGAAAATATACAAATGTAGTATAACTTGATTCAGCTGTGTATGAGAAATGAAAATATACAAATGTAGTATTACTTGATTCAGCTGTGTATGAGAAATGACAATATGTAAATGTTCTATAACTTGATTCAGCTGTGTATCAGAAATGAAAATATACAAATGTAGTATTACTTTATTCAGCTATGTATGAGAAATGACAATATGTAAATGTTGTATTACTTGATTCAGCTATGTATGAGAAATGACAATATGCATATTTTATGATATTTGATTCAGCTGTGTATGAGAAATGAAAATATGCATATTTTATGATATTTGATTCAGCTGTGTATGAGAAATGACAATATACAAATGTTATGATATTTGATTCAGCTGTGTATGAGAAATGAAAATATACAAATGTAGTATAACTTGATTAAACTGTGTATGAGAAATGACAATATGTAAATGTTATATAACTTGATTCATCTGTGTATGAGAAATGAAAATATACAAATGTAGTATTACTTGATTCAGCTGTGTATGAGAAATGACTATATGTAAATGTTGTATTATTTGATTCAGCTATGTATGAGAAATGAAAATATACAAATGTAGTATTACTTGATTCAGCTGTGTATGAGAAATGAAAATATACAAATGTAGTATAACTTGATTCAGCTGTGTATGAGAAATGAAAATATACAAATGTAGTATTACTTGATTCAGCTGTGTATGAGAAATGACAATATGTATATGTTATATAACTTGATTCATCTGTGTATGAGAAATGAAAATATACAAATGTAGTATTACTTGATTCAGCTGTGTATGAGAAATGACTATATGTAAATGTTATAATATTTGATTCAGCTATGTATGAGAAATGAAAATATACAAATGTAGTATTACTTGATTCAGCTGTGTATGAGAAATGAAAATATACAAATGTAGTATTACTTGATTCAGCTGTGTATGAGAAATGAAAATATACAAATGTTGTATAACTTGATTCAGCTGTGTATGAGAAATAAAAATATGCATATTTTATGATATTTGATTCAGCTGTGTATGAGAAATGACAATATACAAATGTTATAATATTTGATTCAGCTGTGTATGAGAAATGAAAATATGCATATTTTATGATATTTGATTCAGCTGTGTATGAGAAATGACAATATGCATATTTTATGATATTTGATTCAGCTGTGTATGAGTAATGACAATTTGTTAATGTTGTATAACTTGATTCAGCTGTGTATGAGAAATGAAAATATACAAATGTAGTATTACTTGATTCAGCTATGTATGAGAAATGATAATATGTAAATGTTGTATTACTTGATTCAGCTGTGTATGAGAAATGACAATATGTAAATGTTGTATAACTTGATTCATCTGTGTATGAGAAATGAAAATATACAAATGTTGTATAACTTGATTACGCTGTGTATGAGAAATGAAAATATACAAATGTAGTATAAATTGATTCAGCTGTGTATGAGAAATGAAAATATGCATATTTTATGATATTTGATTCAGCTGTGTATGAGAAATGAAAATATACAAATGTAGTATTACTTGATTCAGCTGTGTATGAGAAATGAAAATATACAAATGTAGTATAACTTGATTCAGCTGTGTATGAGAAATGAAAATATGCATATTTTATGATATTTGATTCAGCTGTGTATGAGAAATGAAAATATACAAATGTAGTATTACTTGATTCAGCTGTGTATGAGAAATGACAATATGTAAATGTTGTATATCTTGATACAGCTGTGTATGAGAAATGAAAATATACAAATGTAGTATTAATTGATTCAGCTGTGTATGAGAAATGACAATATGTAAATGTTGTAAAAACTTGATTCAGCTGTGTATGAGAAATGAAAATATACAAATGTTTTATTACTTGATTCAGCTGTGTATGAGAAATGATAATATGCATATTTTATGATATTTGATTCAGCTGTGTATGAGAAATGAAAATATGCATATTTTATGATATTTGAGTCAGCTGTGTATGAGAAATGACAATATACAAATGTTATAATATTTGATTCAGCTGTGTATGAGAAATGACAATATTCAAATGTAGTATTACTTGATTCAGCTATGTATGAGAAATGACAATATGTAAATGTTGTATCACTTGATTCAGCTATGTATGAGAAATGACAATAAACAAATGTAGTATTACTTGATTCAGCTGTGTATGAGAAATGACAATATACAAATGTAGTATAACTTGATTAAGCTGTGTATGAGAAATGACAATATACAAATGTTATAATATTTGATTCAGCTGTGTATGAGAAATGACAATATGTATATGTTATATAACTTGATTCATCTGTGTATGAGAAATGACTATATGTAAATGTTGTATTACTTGATTCAGCTATGTATGAGAAATGAAAATATACAAATGTAGTATTACTTGATTCAGCTGTGTATGAGAAATGACAATATGCATATTTTATGATATTTGATTCAGCTGTGTATGAGAAATGACAATTTGTAAATGTTGTATAACTTGATTCAGCTGTGTATGAGAAATGAAAATATACAAATGTAGTATTACTTGATTCAGCTGTGTATGAGAAATGAATATATGCATATTTTATGATATTTGATTCAGCTGTGTATGAGAAATGACAATATACAAATGTTATAATATTTGATTCAGCTGTGTATGAGAAATGAAAATTTGCATATTTTATGATATTTGATTCAGCTGTGTATGAGAAATGACAATTTGTAAATGTTGTATAACTTGATTCAGCTGTGTATGAGAAATGAAAATATACAAATGTAGTATTACTTGATTCAGCTGTGTATGAGAAATGACTATATGCATATTTTATGATATTTGATTCAGCTGTGTATGAGAAATGACAATATACAAATGTTATGATATTTGATTCAGCTGTGTATGAGAAATGAAAATATACAAATGTAGTATAACTTGATTCAGCTGTGTATGAGAAATGAAAATATACAAATGTAGTATTACTTGATTCAGCTGTGTATGAGAAATGACAATATGTAAATGTTGTACAACTTGATTCAGCTGTGTATGAGAAATAAAAATATGCATATTTTATGATATTTGATTCAGCTGTGTATGAGAAATGACAATATACAAATGTAGTATAACTTGATTAAACTGTGTATGAGAAATGACAATATGTAAATGTTATATAACTTGATTCATCTGTGTATGAGAAATGAAAATATACAAATGTAGTATTACTTGATTCAGCTGTGTATGAGAAATGACTATATGTAAATGTTGTATTACTTGATTCAGCTATGTATGAGAAATGAAAATATACAAATGTAGTATTACTTGATTCAGCTGTGTATGAGAAATGAAAATATACAAATGTAGTATAACTTGATTCAGCTGTGTATGAGAAATGAAAATATACAAATGTAGTATTACTTGATTCAGCTGTGTATGAGAAATGACAATATGCATATTTTATGATATTTGATTCAGCTGTGTATGAGAAATGACAATTTGTAAATGTTGTATAACTTGATTCAGCCGTGTATGAGAAATGAAAATATACAAATGTAGTATTACTTGATTCAGCTGTGTATGAGAAATGAAAATATGCATATTTTATGATATTTGATTCAGCTGTGTATGAGAAATGACAATATACAAATGTTATAATATTTGATTCAGTTGTGTATGAGAAATGAAAATTTGCATATTTTATGACATTTGATTCAGCTGTGTATGAGAAATGACAATATACAAATGTAGTATAACTTGATGAAGCTGTGTTTGAGAAATGACAATATACAAATGTTATAATATTTCATTTAGCTGTGTATGAGAAATGAAAATATGCATATTTTATGATACTTGATTCAGCTGTGTATGAGAAATGACAATTTGTAAATGTTGTATAACTTGATTCAGCTGTGTATGAGAAATGAAAATATACAAATGTAGTATAACTTGATTCAGCTGTGTATGAGAAATGAAAATATACAAATGTAGTATTACTTGATTCAGCTGTGTATGAGAAATGACAATATGTAAATGTTGTATATCTTGATACAGCTGTGTATGAGAAATGAAAATATACAAATGTAGTATAAATTGATTCAGCTGTGTATGAGAAATGAAAATATACAAATGTAGTATTACTTGATTCAGCTGTGTATGAGAAATGAAAATATACAAATGTAGTATAACTTGATTCAGCTGTGTATGAGAAATGAAAATATACAAATGTAGTATTACTTGATTCAGCTGTGTATGAGAAATGACAATATGTAAATGTTCTATAACTTGATTCAGCTGTGTATCAGAAATGAAAATATACAAATGTAGTATTACTTTATTCAGCTATGTATGAGAAATGACAATATGTAAATGTTGTATTACTTGATTCAGCTATGTATGAGAAATGACAATATGCATATTTTATGATATTTGATTCAGCTGTGTATGAGAAATGAAAATATGCATATTTTATGATATTTGATTCAGCTGTGTATGAGAAATGACAATATACAAATGTTATGATATTTGATTCAGCTGTGTATGAGAAATGAAAATATACAAATGTAGTATAACTTGATTCAGCTGTGTATGAGAAATGAAAATATACAAATGTAGTATTACTTGATTCAGCTGTGTATGAGAAATGACAATATGTAAATGTTGTACAACTTGATTCAGCTGTGTATGAGAAATAAAAATATGCATATTTTATGATATTTGATTCAGCTGTGTATGAGAAATGACAATATACAAATGTAGTATAACTTGATTAAACTGTGTATGAGAAATGACAATATGTAAATGTTATATAACTTGATTCATCTGTGTATGAGAAATGAAAATATACAAATGTAGTATTACTTGATTCAGCTGTGTATGAGAAATGACTATATGTAAATGTTGTATTATTTGATTCAGCTATGTATGAGAAATGAAAATATACAAATGTAGTATTACTTGATTCAGCTGTTTATGAGAAATGAAAATATACAAATGTAGTATAACTTGATTCAGCTGTGTATGAGAAATGAAAATATACAAATGTAGTATTACTTGATTCAGCTGTGTATGAGAAATGACAATATGTATATGTTATATAACTTGATTCATCTGTGTATGAGAAATGAAAATATACAAATGTAGTATTACTTGATTCAGCTGTGTATGAGAAATGACTATATGTAAATGTTATAATATTTGATTCAGCTATGTATGAGAAATGAAAATATACAAATGTAGTATTACTTGATTCAGCTGTGTATGAGAAATGAAAATATACAAATGTAGTATTACTTGATTCAGCTGTGTATGAGAAATGAAAATATACAAATGTTGTATAACTTGATTCAGCTGTGTATGAGAAATAAAAATATGCATATTTTATGATATTTGATTCAGCTGTGTATGAGAAATGACAATATACAAATGTTATAATATTTGATTCAGCTGTGTATGAGAAATGAAAATATGCATATTTTATGATATTTGATTCAGCTGTGTATGAGAAATGACAATATGCATATTTTATGATATTTGATTCAGCTGTGTATGAGTAATGACAATTTGTTAATGTTGTATAACTTGATTCAGCTGTGTATGAGAAATGAAAATATACAAATGTAGTATTACTTGATTCAGCTATGTATGAGAAATGATAATATGTAAATGTTGTATTACTTGATTCAGCTGTGTATGAGAAATGACAATATGTAAATGTTGTATAACTTGATTCATCTGTGTATGAGAAATGAAAATATGCATATTTTATGATATTTGATTCAGCTGTGTATGAGAAATGACAATATACAAATGTTGTATTACTTGATTCAGCTGTTTATGAGAAATGACAATATACAAATGTTATAATATTTGATTCAGCTGTGTAAGAGAAATGAAAATATGCATATTTTATGATATTTGATTCAGCTGTGTATGAGAAATGACAATATACAAATGTTGTATTACTTGATTCAGCTGTTTATGAGAAATGACAATTTACAAATGTAGTATTATTTGATTCAGCTATGAATGAAAAATGACAATATGTAAATGTTGTATTACATGATTCAGCTGTGTATGAGAAATGAAAATATGCATATTTTATGATACTTGATTCAGCTGTGTATGAGAAATGACAATTTGTAAATGTTGTATAACTTGATTACGCTGTGTATGAGAAATGAAAATATACAAATGTAGTATAAATTGATTCAGCTGTGTATGAGAAATGAAAATATGCATATTTTATGATATTTGATTCAGCTGTGTATGAGAAATGAAAATATACAAATGTAGTATTACTTGATTCAGCTGTGTATGAGAAATGAAAATATACAAATGTAGTATAACTTGATTCAGCTGTGTATGAGAAATGAAAATATGCATATTTTATGATATTTGATTCAGCTGTGTATGAGAAATGAAAATATACAAATGTAGTATTACTTGATTCAGCTGTGTATGAGAAATGACAATATGTAAATGTTGTATATCTTGATACAGCTGTGTATGAGAAATGAAAATATACAAATGTAGTATTAATTGATTCAGCTGTGTATGAGAAATGACAATATGTAAATGTTGTAAAAACTTGATTCAGCTGTGTATGAGAAATGAAAATATACAAATGTTTTATTACTTGATTCAGCTGTGTATGAGAAATGATAATATGCATATTTTATGATATTTGATTCAGCTGTGTATGAGAAATGAAAATATGCATATTTTATGATATTTGAGTCAGCTGTGTATGAGAAATGACAATATACAAATGTTATAATATTTGATTCAGCTGTGTATGAGAAATGACAATATTCAAATGTAGTATTACTTGATTCAGCTATGTATGAGAAATGACAATATGTAAATGTTGTATCACTTGATTCAGCTATGTATGAGAAATGACAATAAACAAATGTAGTATTACTTGATTCAGCTGTGTATGAGAAATGACAATATACAAATGTAGTATAACTTGATTAAGCTGTGTATGAGAAATGACAATATACAAATGTTATAATATTTGATTCAGCTGTGTATGAGAAATGACAATATGTATATGTTATATAACTTGATTCATCTGTGTATGAGAAATGACTATATGTAAATGTTGTATTACTTGATTCAGCTATGTATGAGAAATGAAAATATACAAATGTAGTATTACTTGATTCAGCTGTGTATGAGAAATGAAAATATACAAATGTAGTATAACTTGATTCAGCTGTGTATGAGAAATGAAAATATACAAATGTAGTATTACTTGATTCAGCTGTGTATGAGAAATGACAATATGCATATTTTATGATATTTGATTCAGCTGTGTATGAGAAATGACAATTTGTAAATGTTGTATAACTTGATTCAGCTGTGTATGAGAAATGAAAATATACAAATGTAGTATTACTTGATTCAGCTGTGTATGAGAAATGAATATATGCATATTTTATGATATTTGATTCAGCTGTGTATGAGAAATGACAATATACAAATGTTATAATATTTGATTCAGCTGTGTATGAGAAATGAAAATTTGCATATTTTATGATATTTGATTCAGCTGTGTATGAGAAATGACAATTTGTAAATGTTGTATAACTTGATTCAGCTGTGTATGAGAAATGAAAATATACAAATGTAGTATTACTTGATTCAGCTGTGTATGAGAAATGAAAATATGCATATTTAATGATATTTGATTTAGCTGTGTATGAGAAATGACAATATACAAATGTTATGATATTTGATTCAGCTGTGTATGAGAAATGAAAATATACAAATGTAGTATAACTTGATTCAGCTGTGTATGAGAAATGAAAATATACAAATGTAGTATTACTTGATTCAGCTGTGTATGAGAAATGACAATATGTAAATGTTGTACAACTTGATTCAGCTGTGTATGAGAAATAAAAATATGCATATTTTATGATATTTGATTCAGCTGTGTATGAGAAATGACAATATACAAATGTAGTATAACTTGATTAAACTGTGTATGAGAAATGACAATATGTAAATGTTATATAACTTGATTCATCTGTGTATGAGAAATGAAAATATACAAATGTAGTATTACTTGATTCAGCTGTGTATGAGAAATGAAAATATACAAATGTAGTATTACTTGATTCAGCTGTGTATGAGAAATGAAAATATACAAATGTAGTATTACTTGATTCAGCTGTGTATGAGAAATGACAATATGTAAATGTTGTATAACTTGATTCAGCTGTGTATGAAAAATGAAAATATACAAATGTAGTATAACTTGATTAAGCTGTGTATGAGAAATGACAATATTCAAATGTTATAATATTTGATTCAGCAGTGTATGAGAAATGACAATATGCATATTTTATGATATTTGATTCAGCTGTGTATGAGAAATGACAATTTGTAAATGTTGTATAACTTGATTACGCTGTGTATGAGAAATGAAAATATACAAATGTAGTATTACTTGATTCAGCTGTGTATGAGAAATGAAAATATACAAATGTAGTATAACTTGATTCAGCTGTGTATGAGAAATGAAAATATACAAATGTAGTATTACTTGATTCAGCTGTGTATGAGAAATGACAATATGTAAATGTTCTATAACTTGATTCAGCTGTGTATCAGAAATGAAAATATACAAATGTAGTATTACTTTATTCAGCTATGTATGAGAAATGACAATATGTAAATGTTGTATTACTTGATTCAGCTATGTATGAGAAATGACAATATGCATATTTTATGATATTTGATTCAGCTGTGTATGAGAAATGAAAATATGCATATTTTATGATATTTGATTCAGCTGTGTATGAGAAATGACAATATACAAATGTTATGATATTTGATTCAGCTGTGTATGAGAAATGAAAATATACAAATGTAGTATAACTTGATTCAGCTGTGTATGAGAAATGAAAATATACAAATGTAGTATTACTTGATTCAGCTGTGTATGAGAAATGACAATATGTAAATGTTGTACAACTTGATTCAGCTGTGTATGAGAAATAAAAATATGCATATTTTATGATATTTGATTCAGCTGTGTATGAGAAATGACAATATACAAATGTAGTATAACTTGATTAAACTGTGTATGAGAAATGACAATATGTAAATGTTATATAACTTGATTCATCTGTGTATGAGAAATGAAAATATACAAATGTAGTATTACTTGATTCAGCTGTGTATGAGAAATGACTATATGTAAATGTTGTATTATTTGATTCAGCTATGTATGAGAAATGAAAATATACAAATGTAGTATTACTTGATTCAGCTGTGTATGAGAAATGAAAATATACAAATGTAGTATAACTTGATTCAGCTGTGTATGAGAAATGAAAATATACAAATGTAGTATTACTTGATTCAGCTGTGTATGAGAAATGACAATATGTATATGTTATATAACTTGATTCATCTGTGTATGAGAAATGAAAATATACAAATGTAGTATTACTTGATTCAGCTGTGTATGAGAAATGACTATATGTAAATGTTATAATATTTGATTCAGCTATGTATGAGAAATGAAAATATACAAATGTAGTATTACTTGATTCAGCTGTGTATGAGAAATGAAAATATACAAATGTAGTATTACTTGATTCAGCTGTGTATGAGAAATGAAAATATACAAATGTTGTATAACTTGATTCAGCTGTGTATGAGAAATAAAAATATGCATATTTTATGATATTTGATTCAGCTGTGTATGAGAAATGACAATATACAAATGTTATAATATTTGATTCAGCTGTGTATGAGAAATGAAAATATGCATATTTTATGATATTTGATTCAGCTGTGTATGAGAAATGACAATATGCATATTTTATGATATTTGATTCAGCTGTGTATGAGTAATGACAATTTGTTAATGTTGTATAACTTGATTCAGCTGTGTATGAGAAATGAAAATATACAAATGTAGTATTACTTGATTCAGCTATGTATGAGAAATGATAATATGTAAATGTTGTATTACTTGATTCAGCTGTGTATGAGAAATGACAATATGTAAATGTTGTATAACTTGATTCATCTGTGTATGAGAAATGAAAATATACAAATGTTGTATAACTTGATTACGCTGTGTATGAGAAATGAAAATATACAAATGTAGTATAAATTGATTCAGCTGTGTATGAGAAATGAAAATATGCATATTTTATGATATTTGATTCAGCTGTGTATGAGAAATGAAAATATACAAATGTAGTATTACTTGATTCAGCTGTGTATGAGAAATGAAAATATACAAATGTAGTATAACTTGATTCAGCTGTGTATGAGAAATGAAAATATGCATATTTTATGATATTTGATTCAGCTGTGTATGAGAAATGAAAATATACAAATGTAGTATTACTTGATTCAGCTGTGTATGAGAAATGACAATATGTAAATGTTGTATATCTTGATACAGCTGTGTATGAGAAATGAAAATATACAAATGTAGTATTAATTGATTCAGCTGTGTATGAGAAATGACAATATGTAAATGTTGTAAAAACTTGATTCAGCTGTGTATGAGAAATGAAAATATACAAATGTTTTATTACTTGATTCAGCTGTGTATGAGAAATGATAATATGCATATTTTATGATATTTGATTCAGCTGTGTATGAGAAATGAAAATATGCATATTTTATGATATTTGAGTCAGCTGTGTATGAGAAATGACAATATACAAATGTTATAATATTTGATTCAGCTGTGTATGAGAAATGACAATATTCAAATGTAGTATTACTTGATTCAGCTATGTATGAGAAATGACAATATGTAAATGTTGTATCACTTGATTCAGCTATGTATGAGAAATGACAATAAACAAATGTAGTATTACTTGATTCAGCTGTGTATGAGAAATGACAATATACAAATGTAGTATAACTTGATTAAGCTGTGTATGAGAAATGACAATATACAAATGTTATAATATTTGATTCAGCTGTGTATGAGAAATGACAATATGTATATGTTATATAACTTGATTCATCTGTGTATGAGAAATGACTATATGTAAATGTTGTATTACTTGATTCAGCTATGTATGAGAAATGAAAATATACAAATGTAGTATTACTTGATTCAGCTGTGTATGAGAAATGACAATATGCATATTTTATGATATTTGATTCAGCTGTGTATGAGAAATGACAATTTGTAAATGTTGTATAACTTGATTCAGCTGTGTATGAGAAATGAAAATATACAAATGTAGTATTACTTGATTCAGCTGTGTATGAGAAATGAATATATGCATATTTTATGATATTTGATTCAGCTGTGTATGAGAAATGACAATATACAAATGTTATAATATTTGATTCAGCTGTGTATGAGAAATGAAAATTTGCATATTTTATGATATTTGATTCAGCTGTGTATGAGAAATGACAATTTGTAAATGTTGTATAACTTGATTCAGCTGTGTATGAGAAATGAAAATATACAAATGTAGTATTACTTGATTCAGCTGTGTATGAGAAATGACTATATGCATATTTTATGATATTTGATTCAGCTGTGTATGAGAAATGACAATATACAAATGTTATGATATTTGATTCAGCTGTGTATGAGAAATGAAAATATACAAATGTAGTATAACTTGATTCAGCTGTGTATGAGAAATGAAAATATACAAATGTAGTATTACTTGATTCAGCTGTGTATGAGAAATGACAATATGTAAATGTTGTACAACTTGATTCAGCTGTGTATGAGAAATAAAAATATGCATATTTTATGATATTTGATTCAGCTGTGTATGAGAAATGACAATATACAAATGTAGTATAACTTGATTAAACTGTGTATGAGAAATGACAATATGTAAATGTTATATAACTTGATTCATCTGTGTATGAGAAATGAAAATATACAAATGTAGTATTACTTGATTCAGCTGTGTATGAGAAATGACTATATGTAAATGTTGTATTACTTGATTCAGCTATGTATGAGAAATGAAAATATACAAATGTAGTATTACTTGATTCAGCTGTGTATGAGAAATGAAAATATACAAATGTAGTATAACTTGATTCAGCTGTGTATGAGAAATGAAAATATACAAATGTAGTATTACTTGATTCAGCTGTGTATGAGAAATGACAATATGCATATTTTATGATATTTGATTCAGCTGTGTATGAGAAATGACAATTTGTAAATGTTGTATAACTTGATTCAGCCGTGTATGAGAAATGAAAATATACAAATGTAGTATTACTTGATTCAGCTGTGTATGAGAAATGAAAATATGCATATTTTATGATATTTGATTCAGCTGTGTATGAGAAATGACAATATACAAATGTTATAATATTTGATTCAGTTGTGTATGAGAAATGAAAATTTGCATATTTTATGACATTTGATTCAGCTGTGTATGAGAAATGACAATATACAAATGTAGTATAACTTGATGAAGCTGTGTTTGAGAAATGACAATATACAAATGTTATAATATTTCATTTAGCTGTGTATGAGAAATGAAAATATGCATATTTTATGATACTTGATTCAGCTGTGTATGAGAAATGACAATTTGTAAATGTTGTATAACTTGATTCAGCTGTGTATGAGAAATGAAAATATACAAATGTAGTATAACTTGATTCAGCTGTGTATGAGAAATGAAAATATACAAATGTAGTATTACTTGATTCAGCTGTGTATGAGAAATGACAATATGTAAATGTTGTATATCTTGATACAGCTGTGTATGAGAAATGAAAATATACAAATGTAGTATAAATTGATTCAGCTGTGTATGAGAAATGAAAATATACAAATGTAGTATTACTTGATTCAGCTGTGTATGAGAAATGAAAATATACAAATGTAGTATAACTTGATTCAGCTGTGTATGAGAAATGAAAATATACAAATGTAGTATTACTTGATTCAGCTGTGTATGAGAAATGACAATATGCATATTTTATGATATTTGATTCAGCTGTGTATGAGAAATGACAATATACAAATGTTATAATATTTGATTCAGCTGTGAATGAGAAATGAAAATATGCATATTTTATGATATTTGATTCAGCTGTGTATGAGAAATGACAATATGCATATTTTATGATATTTGATTCAGCTGTGTATGAGTAATGACAATTTGTTAATGTTGTATAACTTGATTCAGCTGTGTATGAGAAATGAAAATATACAAATGTAGTATTACTTGATTCAGCTGTGTATGAAAAATGACAATATGTAAATGTTGTATATCTTGATACAGCTGTGTATGAGAAATGAAAATATACAAATGTAGTATTAATTGATTCAGCTGTGTATGAGAAATGACAATATGTAAATGTTGTATAACTTGATTCAGCTGTGTATGAGAAATGAAAATATACAAATGTTTTATTACTTGATTCAGCTGTGTATGAGAAATGAAAATATCCATATTTTATGATATTTGATTCAGCTGTGTATGAGAAATGAAAATATGCATATTTTATGATATTTGAGTCAGCTGTGTATGAGAAATGACAATATACAAATGTTATAATATTTGATTCAGCTGTGTATGAGAAATGACAATATACAAATGTAGTATAACTTGATGAAGCTGTGTTTGAGAAATGACAATATACAAATGTTATAATATTTCATTCAGCTGTGTATGAGAAATGAAAATATGCATATTTTATGATATTTTATTCAGCTGTGTATGAGAAATGACAATATACAAATGTTGTATTACTTGATTCAGCTGTTTATGAGAAATGACAATATACAAATGTAGTATTATTTGATTCAGCTATGAATGAAAAATGACAATAGGTAAATGTTGTATTACATGATTCAGCTGTGTATGAGAAATGAAAATATGCATATTTTATGATACTTGATTCAGCTGTGTATGAGAAATGACAATATGTAAATGTTATATAACTTGATTCATCTGTGTATGAGAAATGAAAATATACAAATGTAGTATTACTTGATTCAGCTGTGTATGAGAAATGACTATATGTAAATGTTGTATTATTTGATTCAGCTATGAATGAGAAATGAAAATATACAAATGTAGTATTACTTGATTCAGCTGTGTATGAGAAATGAAAATATACAAATGTAGTATAACTTGATTCAGCTGTGTATGAGAAATGAAAATATACAAATGTAGTATTACTTGATTCAGCTGTGTATGAGAAATGACAATATGCATATTTTATGATATTTGATTCAGCTGTGTATGAGAAATGACAATTTGTAAATGTTGTATAACTTGATTCAGCTGTGTATGAGAAATGAAAATATACAAATGTAGTATTACTTGATTCAGCTGTGTATGAGAAATGAAAATATGCATATTTTATGATATTTGATTCAGCTGTGTATGAGAAATGACAATATACAAATGTTATAATATATGATTCAGCTGTGTATGAGAAATGAAAATTTGCATATTTTATGACATTTGATTCAGCTGTGTATGAGAAATGACAATATACAAATGTAGTATAACTTGATGAAGCTGTGTTTGAGAAATGACAATATACAAATGTTATAATATTTCATTCAGCTGTGTATGAGAAATGAAAATATGCATATTTTATGATATTTTATTCAGCTGTGTATGAGAAATGACAATATGTAAATGTTGTATAACTTGATTAAGCTGTGTATGAGAAATGACAATATACAAATGTAGTATAACTTGATAAAGCTGTGTTTGAGAAATGACAATATACAAATGTTATAATATTTGATTCAGCTGTGTATGAGAAATGACAATATGCATATTTTATGATATTTGATTCAGCTGTGTATGAGAAATGACAATATACAAATGTTATAATATTTGATTCAGCTGTGTATGAGAAATGAAAATTTGCATATTTTATGACATTTGATTCAGCTGTGTATGAGAAATGACAATATACAAATGTAGTATAACTTGATGAAGCTGTGTTTGAGAAATGACAATATGCATATTTTATGATAATATTCAGCTGTGTATGAGAAATGACAATTTGTTAATGTTGTATAACTTGATTCAGCTGTGTATGAGAAATGAAAATATACAAATGTAGTATTACTTGATTCAGCGGTGTATGAGAAATGACAATATGTAAATGTTGTATTACTTGATTCAGCTATGTATGAGAAATGAAAATATACAAATGTAGTATTACTTGATTCAGCTGTGTATGAGAAATGAAAATATACAAATGTAGTATTACTTGATTCAGCTGTGTATGAGAAATGACAATATGTAAATGTTGTATAACTTGATTCAGCTGTGTATGAGAAATGAAAATATACAAATGTAGTATAACTTGATTAAGCTGTGTATGAGAAATGACAATATTCAAATGTTATAATATTTGATTCAGCAGTGTATGAGAAATGACAATATGCATATTTTATGATATTTGATTCAGCTGTGTATGAGAAATGACAATTTGTAAATGTTGTATAACTTGATTACGCTGTGTATGAGAAATGAAAATATACAAATGTAGTATTACTTGATTCAGCTGTGTATGAGAAATGACAATATGTAAATGTTCTATAACTTGATTCAGCTGTGTATCAGAAATGAAAATATACAAATGTAGTATTACTTTATTCAGCTATGTATGAGAAATGACAATATGTAAATGTTGTATTACTTGATTCAGCTATGTATGAGAAATGACAATATGCATATTTTATGATATTTGATTCAGCTGTGTATGAGAAATGAAAATATGCATATTTTATGATATTTGATTCAGCTGTGTATGAGAAATGAAAATATACAAATGTAGTATTAGTTGATTCAGCTGTGTATGAGAAATGACAATATGTAAATGTTGTATATCTTGATACAGCTGTGTATGAGAAATGAAAATATACAAATGTAGTATTAATTGATTCAGCTGTGTATGAGAAATGACAATATGTAAATGTTGTATAACTTGATTCAGCTGTGTATGAGAAATGAAAATATGCATATTTTATGATATATGATTCAGCTGTGTATGAGAAATGAAAATATACAAATGTAGTATTACTTGATTCAGCTGTGTATGAGAAATGAAAATATACAAATGTTGTATAACTTGATTCAGCTGTGTATGAGAAATAAAAATATGCATATTTTATGATATTTGATTCAGCTGTGTATGAGAAATGACAATATACAAATGTTATAATATTTGATTCAGCTGTGTATGAGAAATGAAAATATGCATATTTTATGATATTTGATTCAGCTGTGTATGAGAAATGACAATATGCATATTTTATGATATTTGATTCAGCTGTGTTTGAGTAATGACAATTTGTTAATGTTGTATAACTTGATTCAGCTGTGTATGAGAAATGAAAATATACAAATGTAGTATTACTTGATTCAGCTGTGTATGTGAAATGACAATATGTAAATGTTGTATAACTTGATTCAGCTGTGTATGAGAAATGACAATATACAAATGTAGTATTACTTGATTCAGCTATGTATGAGAAATGATAATATGTAAATGTTGTATTACTTGATTCAGCTGTGTATGAGAAATGAAAATATGCATATTTTATGATATTTGATTCAGCTGTGTATAAGAAATGAAAATATGCATATTTTATGATATTTGATTCAGCTGTGTATAAGAAATGACAATATACAAATGTTATAATATTTGATTCAGCTGTGTAAGAGAAATGAAAATATGCATATTTTATGATATTTGATTCAGCTGTGTATGAGAAATGACAATATACAAATGTTGTATTACTTGATTCAGCTGTTTATGAGAAATGACAATATACAAATGTAGTATTATTTGATTCAGCTATGAATGAAAAATGACAATATGTAAATGTTGTATTACATGATTCAGCTGTGTATGAGAAATGAAAATATGCATATTTTATGATACTTGATTCAGCTGTGTATGAGAAATGACAATTTGTAAATGTTGTATAACTTGATTACGCTGTGTATGAGAAATGAAAATATACAAATGTAGTATAAATTGATTCAGCTGTGTATGAGAAATGAAAATATGCATATTTTATGATATTTGATTCAGCTGTGTATGAGAAATGAAAATATACAAATGTAGTATTACTTGATTCAGCTGTGTATGAGAAATGAAAATATACAAATGTAGTATAACTTGATTCAGCTGTGTATGAGAAATGAAAATATGCATATTTTATGATATTTGATTCAGCTGTGTATGAGAAATGAAAATATACAAATGTAGTATTACTTGATTCAGCTGTGTATGAGAAATGAAAATATGCATATTTTATGATATTTGATTCAGCTGTGTATGAGAAATGAAAATATACAAATGTAGTATTACTTGATTCAGCTGTGTATGAGAAATGACAATATGTAAATGTTGTATATCTTGATACAGCTGTGTATGAGAAATGAAAATATACAAATGTAGTATTAATTGATTCAGCTGTGTATGAGAAATGACAATATGTAAATGTTGTATAACTTGATTCAGCTGTGTATGAGAAATGAAAATATACAAATGTTTTATTACTTGATTCAGCTGTGTATGAGAAATGAAAATATCCATATTTTATGATATTTGATTCAGCTGTGTATGAGAAATGAAAATATGCATATTTTATGATATTTGAGTCAGCTGTGTATGAGAAATGACAATATACAAATGTTATAATATTTGATTCAGCTGTGTATGAGAAATGACAATATTCAAATGTAGTATTACTTGATTCAGCTATGTATGAGAAATGACAATATGTAAATGTTGTATTACTTGATTCAGCTATGTATGAGAAATGACAATAAACGAATGTAGTATTACTTGATTCAGCTATGTATGAGAAATGACAATAAACAAATGTAGTATTACTTGATTCAGCTGTGTATGAGAAATGACAATATGTAAATGTTGTACAACTTGATTCAGCTGTGTATGAGAAATAAAAATATGCATATTTTATGATATTTGATTCAGCTGTGTATGAGAAATGACAATATACAAATGTTATAATATTTGATTCAGCTGTGTATGAGAAATGACAATATGTATATGTTATATAACTTGATTCATCTGTGTATGAGAAATGAAAATATACAAATGTAGTATTACTTGATTCAGCTGTGTATGAGAAATGACTATATGTAAATGTTATAATATTTGATTCAGCTATGTATGAGAAATGAAAATATACAAATGTAGTATTACTTGATTCAGCTGTGTATGAGAAATGAAAATATACAAATGTAGTATAACTTGATTCAGCTGTGTATGAGAAATGAAAATATACAAATGTAGTATTACTTGATTCAGCTGTGTATGAGAAATGACAATATGCATATTTTATGATATTTGATTCAGCTGTGTATGAGAAATGACAATATACAAATGTTATAATATTTGATTCAGCTGTGTATGAGAAATGAAAATATGCATATTTTATGATATTTGATTCAGCTGTGTATGAGAAATGACAATATGCATATTTTATGATATTTGATTCAGCTGTGTATGAGTAATGACAATTTGTTAATGTTGTATAACTTGATTCAGCTGTGTATGAGAAATGAAAATATACAAATGTAGTATTACTTGATTCAGCTGTGTATGAAAAATGACAATATGTAAATGTTGTATATCTTGATACAGCTGTGTATGAGAAATGAAAATATACAAATGTAGTATTAATTGATTCAGCTGTGTATGAGAAATAACAATATGTAAATGTTGTATAACTTGATTCAGCTGTGTATGAGAAATGAAAATATACAAATGTTTTATTACTTGATTCAGCTGTGTATGAGAAATGAAAATATCCATATTTTATGATATTTGATTCAGCTGTGTATGAGAAATGAAAATATGCATATTTTATGATATTTGAGTCAGCTGTGTATGAGAAATGACAATATACAAATGTTATAATATTTGATTCAGCTGTGTATGAGAAATGACAATATACAAATGTAGTATAACTTGATGAAGCTGTGTTTGAGAAATGACAATATACAAATGTTATAATATTTCATTCAGCTGTGTATGAGAAATGAAAATATGCATATTTTATGATATTTGATTCAGCTGTGTATGAGAAATGACAATATGTAAATGTTTTATAACTTGATTCAACTGTGTATGAGAAATGAAAATATGCATATTTTATGATATTTGATCTTGTATATTGTCAAATATCATAAAATATGCATATTTTATGATATTTGACAATATACAAATGTAGTATTACTTGATTCTGCTGTGTATGAGAAATCACAATGTATAAATGTTGTATTACTTGATTCAGCTGTGTATGAGAAATGACAATATACAAATGTAGTATTAGTTGATTCAGCTGTGTTCAAGAAATGACAATATACAAATGTAGTATTGCTTGATTCAGCTGTGTATGAGAAATGAAAATATACAAATGTTGTATTAATTGATTCAGCTGTGTATGAGTAATGACAATATACAAATCTTGCATTACTTGATTCAGCTGCGTATGAGAAATGACAATATACAAATGTTCTATTATTTGATTTAGCTATGTATGAATAATGAAAATATACAAAAATTAAAGTATATATATTAAATGTTGAATTTATAAAAAAATATTTCCAATTGGACATTGGCTAGCTGATTTCTATCGTATCACTGCACCTGTGTATGATGTACATGGTCGTAAAACGTCGTGTTTAGCCTTTTTGTCACGAAGCGTGTATGACTTATGACAGTTAGACGTCTATCCGACAACAACGTTCAAATTTATTACTATGTACATATTATATATGTAAGTGAAAAAAACAAATAATTGAAATGGGCAATTAATTGGGGGGAGCAGTGAATTTTCTAAAATTTTGACACACCAAGCCCAAAAGGTTCGCCATCACTGATCTAGAGCAAGATGTTTTTTCATAAAATACAGATGAAGCTACGAATTAACTTACAGAAGTTAATGATATACTGTATCTGATATTTTTGTACAAGTTTATTATGATACAAATTTCGGCTATCCCAAATGAAAATTTACTCACTTTAAAAATTTTTATTATTGTATATTATGTCAGTGAAATTCTAAATAATTTCTTTGTTAGACATTCATTAATGAAGACCGCGACACTTTTTGTTTATAGTACGGATGTCTGATGCTAACATTCAAAGCATACCACTATTCCTAATGGGAAGTTGAATACATTTTTGTTGAATTCTGTTTGTTCTGACAATACTTGTTCAGTACAGGAACAAGACTGTATCAAATCGCTTAGGTGCTGGTTCAGTGCGGTCCGCTCTATCTCTCGAACGCCGATATTCTGCTGTATGCAGTGGTCCAAAGGGGTCCAAATCGTGTCCAGTGTAGTCGCAGAGTCGTAAGTGTCTTCCAGGATCAGTCCAAATGTGCAAGCCAAAGGTCGAATCCAAGGGGAAGAAAGTCCAGGTGAAAGCAGGGTCAAAGTAGAGATGAATGAAACAGTTTTCTTGTAGTGAAGTCCAGCGGTGCAGGCGAAAGCGAGGCAAGTGATTTTGCAACCGCTGGACCGTTTATTTATATTATACCTCTAGCCCTGGGAGCTTATGGCTCCCTCGGAATGCTGGGACCAATCAGGATGCGCAAGCATCCCCCGCGCCACCCCGATTCGGTCCCGCGCCACCCCGATTCGGTCCCGCGCCGACACCACCTGGCGGCCAAATTCGGCAACATTTGCCATTTTTTCTGCCGTCCCGTAAGGGGCGGCAGAACTCTATTTTGTCCGCAATTTTCTTAATTACAAATCAACCGGACATTTCCCCAGACATCGCGAGTATTTTTTATTATTAACATTAACCTGCCTCGCGATGTCTGGTAGTTTTTATTGCGGGCGATCCCCCGGGGAATTTATTAATGCACCTTAAACTTTTAAAAATCCAATTTTATTACCTAAACGATTTTTAAGGTGCATTAAACTATCTCCGGGCGATCGCCCTCTCAATTCTCTATTTATTAACATATCGTTATCAGACATAATAATTTTTTAAAGCGAAATATATTACAAAATCATAACAACAAATTCTGACGGCACCGGGGCGTGGCCTCGTCTGCGGCTCGGCTTCCCCCCTCTCCCCGGCGGCCCACTGTGTTTCCAAAGGCGGCGGATTTTTCAAAGGCGTCTCGTGCCGGACGAAATATTGCCGTAAAGCGGCCAAGTATGCTTTTTCGTCCGGCGTTTTTTCGAGCCGCGTAGCTGTGCGGAACAATACTAATGTATGATTATTCCTGATTCAGGAGATCATGGCGGCGAAACTGAAGCAGAAGTAACGGCAGCCATGTTCATGTACTCCCCTTACAAGCTGATGCAACCACCGGATCTGCTTAGTCCCAAATCTGTCAGACAGGCGAGTCTTATAATATAAATTGCGTTGTGTTCCTCGAGACATGACACAGTTTATCAAATTTTAATTTCTTCAATGGAAACTCATGTTTCATCATTATATTCATGTCTTTAGTTCTAATACCTCAGAATGATCACAATATAAAATATAATCTTAATGTCAAAATGATCAGATCTACTCTACGTGTTCTCTAATTTTGAAATACATTGTGCTGTGAAAGTAACACTTGATAGATGCCTATTTAAGTAATTTATTTTTCCTAAACAGATTTATATAACAAATAAAAGTAGATTTGTTGTTATTCATGTTCATTGTGCGCGTACACACTGAAAAATTAATTAAACAACATTTAGTTATTTTCACTGTATACAAATTGTTTTATAGTTGAAAATCATATTATAGGTAGATTTGGTACCGACACTGTCGTCTATCCTGGGACTGCCTCCTCCGCACTCCAACCTGGGTGCCCTCATCTTGGACGCGCTGCCCTTCTCCGACGGCCTCAAGGTGCCCTTCAAGGACTGGCAGTTTGCCCTGCTCAACTTGTGGGCTAACGTCAAGCAGGTGACAGTTCCATATTTTTGGTCTTATTAAAACAAAGTGCATCGATCAAATAATAAGGGCAAATGTGACCTCTCACCAGGTCTGTCGACCGCAGCAACAAAGAACAGTGTCTTATGATACACCGACAAGTGCGGTGTTCCTGTTGAGACCTCATTATACTTTATTCAAAGTTGTGTTTTATTTCCAGGTGACAAAATACATGCAGCAATATTCTCAAACTTCGGACCAGTTCACCTCGGACAAGATGGAGATGATCGAGAAGAAGTTTACGATCCTCAGCCACCGTGTGCAGAGTGTGTACAACGAGAGGGCATTCTATTCCTTCGCCACTGACGCCAGGTACCCAAACTCCACCTGTCCAACCTGTATGTCTTTATTTATGTATGAGGAATTTTAATATACAATATGTTTATTCGATGAGTCCCCTAGAAAAATTTATTTTGTTCGATGGGTCCCCCAGAAAAATTTATTACATCATACCATTATTATACCAGCCGCCAACAAAACTTTTTTTTGAAATCAAAAAGATTTTAACTAATATGTTAAAGTGTAGTCTGCCATCTTAGACATTCCACTAATAGACTGTGGTGGTCAAATTGTCATAAATATTTAGTATTTATTTGTTTGAATTTGATGAACTTTATTATTTATACATTTTTAACATCAATTTTTAATACTAATATTCATTTTAAAAAATCATTACGAGACATGGAGATTTGATGATTCTCATACAGTGGGTGTAGTCTCGGTCGGTATACCATACTCTCACAAATATGAACGTTTGTTAAATGAAGAGTGACTGACATTTAATATGTCTTAATATGACAATGGTATCGTTTCCAGAGAATTCCTGATCGATGTGAGGTCCATGTGTCAAGAAGTCTGGATTCAGTTTGACTCCTTCTCCATGAGTCGCGGCTTACTACTCATATTTCTGACCATCTTCTTTTGCTACATGATCGTCGATGGAATTCCACCCGAGAGGCTGCCAGAAATCTTCCAGAGCTCCTTCCTATGGTGCTCATACGGCGCCATGGGACTCTCCGTCCTCATCAGCATCATCGGACACGCATTCCTCAAGGTGGACAACCTGGAGCTCACAATCCTCTTCTCCACCGGGATGGTCTCCATGTTCATGCTAGCCATGCTGGTCATCCAGAACTGGGAAATGATAGCCCAACACTGGTACGAGACGTCTAAGAAGCGCACCTGGGTGGACGGCACGGCCCGGGCTACCCTTGCACTGTCGGCCTGCGGACTCTTTTCCAACAGTTACGTAGTGGAAGAAGGGACCGTGTCCTACTTCTTGTTTCTCTCGCTGCTGCTGGCCTCCAGCTACAGCGCCAATCTTCCCAAGATTGTGATGCCACTGTTCTTCTGTTTGGCGGGCATGCTGGCACTTTCTAGGTTCTACCGGAATTGCCGAGAAGAACAAGGAGAGTGTTACTTCAACAAGTTAGCGGAAACAAGCCAGACAACCCCATACACTCTGGTGACGGGCCTCACCGCGCTCGCTTTGTTCGTCAGTCTGACCAGACTGTGGCTAAGGTCCTGTGGAAACCTCGTGTCGGCCGACACTCTACTGTGGCGCTACGCCCCCACAGTGGCCGCTGTCTGCACCGGGGCCCATTGGGTGGCTTCATGGGGGCACAAGGCTCAGTGGAGAGCCGACAGTCTCGCGAGAGTCGTTTTCGGAATTATAGCCATCACAGTTATCGTTTTGATACTGAAACCTCTTAGTGTTTTACTCATACCGAGACAGGCCGACAGCATGTCGGTGTACCCCCAAGACAATATTGTGCCCCAGCTGTTCAACCAAATGAAAGGGATGTTCGCCCGACAGAGTGTGAGCAGCAAAAAAGGTGAGAGTGGACAGGAAAATGTTCCGGTGGTGTGTGGTCTAGCCACAGTATACAGTGCCACGTTTGTCATGCTGAGCGTCTGCGCTACTCTGCTGGTGGCTCTATTGCTGGGGGCTAGCGCTGCGCCATCTATCGTCTTGATGTATGCCAGTGGAACTCTCTTGTTGGCTATAATGTCCATAGTCCGCTACCAGAACTCCTCATCCCTGAGTAAGTGTGCCACTCTTAATTCATATTAACATGTGAATCAATATTGTTCTCAAACTTTTGATAGCCTATAATTTTAACTCCAAATCTATAAAATACCCTATCGTTTCCCAGTTCTACTAAAATCATTTTGTTTAATAAAATTAACAATTATTAATAATTTTCATTAATTTATGAAATCAGTCATATTTCGAACGGTTTAGGCGGGATCATTAGATGGTAAATAGTAATGTGGTTTTAGTCAATTTAAAGGATCTTTTCATGCAAAATTATCTCTTATGAATTACTATACTTATTTTAATTTGATTGAATTTCCTCACTGATAAAGCCTTTGTCAGCAGATTAATCCAATAGATACATGACACAGGTAACATCCCCAACATTATATACAGGTCAACTGGTGACAGTGGACGCGTGCGGGGTGCAGTGCTGGGTGCTGCTCTCCCTTTACTTCTTCTACGGCACGGGCCATCAGGCCGCGCTGTCCTCCATCCAATGGGGCGCCGCATTTGTCGGCACGGCGGGACACTTTGTGCACAATGCGGTTCCTGCTCTGCTGGTCATCATCAACACATATGGTAACTTGTTATTAGAAGTGATAGCGAGCCATATCTTATTCTTGATTTATTTTTATTATGTATGTATATATTTATTTTGACAAAAATTAAAGAAAAGCATGAAAAATAATAGTAAGCTAACAAGTTAGAAAAGTTACAATACGATAATTGCACTTTTACTGTAAACATAAGCACCAGATACAATTCACTTTGAGAATTATTTTCACAGAATAATTGACATCTCGAAACTGATTTGTTTATAAAGATGTTCTCTCAGGCACTTCTCGAAACTTAGCAAATCCATGTTAATGTCTAATACAGAAGTAAAATCATTAGCTAATTGATGCAGACAGAGGATAGTGGAAAGTTTGTAAGACGTAATTTGTGCTCTTCAGCAAGAATAAAATTGTGAGCAGTGCCACATTTTAGTGATGGTTAACCGTTACGTGACTGTGATTGTAACGATGATTGGTAACAGATTTATCGATGATTGGTAATTAAGATTTAACTGTTGGAGGCTTACTTTCTAGTATACCAGTCATTGCTCGAAGAATTACGTTAATCAGTTATCAATCATTGTTACAATCGAACACAATAACAGTTTAAATAACGATTTTACCATCACTACTGCATTAGGTTGCTAGGTACTCGCAAATTGATTAATTGCTGAAGTTTGGTATAGTCATCTTAATGATGCACAAATATTTGACTGCAATATTTTTGTTCCAGGCTCGAATCTAGTAACAGGACTATGTGTGCCTCTACTGGTGCTCGCACCGCTGCCCCTGTATGTGATGTGGGGTACGCTGGCTCCCACCAAGCCCACCTCGGTAGACGTACAGCGCGGGGAGCTCATGCTCTTCGAAAGAGAGCACCTTCTCATGTCTTCCATGTTCAACGTGTCGGCCAAGTTCATTCTGTTCCTCTCCGTGAGGGTAAGTTGTACTGTCCTACATAATATTATCATATGAGTTATTTCTCTCCTTTGTATAATCAAGATCTTGCGCAGAAATAAAAATAAAAGTGTCATATAAATATATTTGCTCTGTTCCAGATGTTTGTGTGTATGCTGGCGGCCACAGTTCACTGTCGCCACCTGATGGTGTGGAAAGTGTTCGCCCCCAAGCTGATCTTTGAAGGCATAGGGCTGGCAGTTTCCATCGGTGCCGCGCTCTTCTCGTTTCTCCTCCTGCTGCGCACGCACTCACGCCTGGCAGCTTTCCTCGAGCGCGTCACCAAGTCCAGCTGATGTGCTCGCAAGTGTAAAGGGGCCTGAGCTCAAAGTGTGGTGCTACGGCTCGCGCACGAATGACGTGTGCGTTAAAGTTAAACTGATTTTTTTCCAGGTGGCCAGCTCCCGACCGTCGATGGGAGAATCTCGAATGCTATCAATTTTATAAACGGAGTTATGTGAGGTATCAGCTTCGGAGATAGTTTGTGGCAATGTTTCTGGGATCATCCCGATGCTAACTTTTCTTCTAGTGAGCTAAATCAAATTGGTCCAAAAAAATCTCAGTAGATAATTATTTGATATAATAAATAATGAATAATGTGCTTAAATAGTTATAATTTTGCTTCCATATATAACATAGAGAGTTTCATTTGAAAACAGTATTGTAGTATTGTTACTAGTTTGTGTGCTATGAAAATATCACATAACACGTTGATTGTCCTTCACAACATTGTCAACGGCAGACACTAGTAGCATTAATATTGGTTATTCTTTAAATAGTTTCTTATCACAGCTTCTAAAACGCTTCTTTTGATTGTGTTCGGTACAAATAAATACTACTATAAAATGATTGAAAATATAAAATCTCAGATAGGAAATCTTATACCAGAAAATTTGCCACTTGTCACCCTTAGTCAGTTGAAATTTCCCACCAACTCCGATGAGAGAAAACATTCAAGCTTATGTCTCTTTCAAGAATCAGCACCGTGGTAACATTCTCCATATCATTGCTCGAAATGCGGGTAATCAAATCATCATGTTTTTTAAGTGCTTAATTTCAATGTGCAATTTCATTTTGATACCTATAAGTTTATTGTTAATACTGCTGTACAATGTCATCATCATCTTGTTTAGTATATATTACTTATTATAGTAAGATGCTGAGAGGAGCAGTAAGGTCAAATCATTCTGTTGTGCGTAGCGGTGTCACGGATATTTACATTGCTTTTATAAAACTTTTTCATTTAAATGAAATTACATTTTACATAATATAAAAAAGAATGTTCCGTGATAATTAAAACAAATCGCTTTGAAAGACACAGAAAATTCTGCCTATCAAAAAAATTGTCATCACCGTGACCGGAACTTTATATTGCCGGTAGATAGCTTTAACCAATCAAGCTATTATTATTATTCATTCTGTCGATAAAATAAACAGGGAAAACGTAGGTGTTTCAGTTAGCAAACTTATGTCCGCAAACAGCGCTGAAGATATTCACCGCAAAATACTACAGCGACATGTTTATCCGTCATGATGTAATTTATTTATCTAACATAACTTGTATTTTAACTAGATTTGAGTCCTGATAATAACTATATTTTTTCCATATAGAGATATTTTTCCAAGTGATTTATTATATAAAATTTATGTTATTTGACTGTTTAGTGATTTATCTCAGCCAGATTTTGTGCTAGTGGCCACTTTAAAAGTTTCCATCAAATTTTAACAATAATACTTGACTAAAACATAATAGCGGTATGATTTACTGATTTAAAATAATTAACAAAAAAGAAGAAAATTCGACCACCATGACCTAACGCTACCCTCCCGGTAACACAATCAACTGTTCACTCTCTAGAATAATCAATACAATACAAGTGCGAGGCAGAGTACTACGCACACTCAAAATAGTGCAGTATAAGCTTCACCGCTTGTGTTGTGAAATACTAAAGTTTTATTTATCTTTACATCGCGTACTACATATGTAAATAAGTATTTTATTTTGTTACGCGCCAAATAATCAATCATTGCAGTACAGGATAGCCACTATAAGAGATGACCAACATTGTCGCTTCAGGGGTGGGAGTGCAACCAACTTCAAAGTGATTATTATTCTCATCGCCCATGCCGCTATGTTGTGCATTCTGAGGTTGCTTGGAAATAAAACGTGAAACTCCAACAAAATCGGTATCATTTATTCTCTTGGTCTAATAATTTATTGCAATTATAGGTTTTCATAATTTCTCTTCTGCGATATTCATCCCTGATAATGCTAGGACAAAAATCTGGCAGAATTTTAAAACTGTCACGGAGTCACGTTGACACTACAAAAGCAGGCTTCGGTGTACATATTTGTAAAATATTATTTATATAAACGATAGGTTATAGAACTCTTCACTCATTACTTTATTTTTGTAGATAAAATCAGTTTATTGTTAATTCATATCAAAATGTGTCTAGTTCAATGTAGGCTGGTGAATATATTGTTACATCCATCGAGACTTAGTGTATTTTCATTCATTCATATTTTTTATTTGATTTATACTATTTTGGACACCTTGCAATAAATTAAAACACTTCCTGTGTAAATTGTTTAAACTACATATAGTACACTCTTGATTATCCAGGGTCACATTAACTGGGTTGCGGATTAACCGGGACGGTAAGAAATCAATATACTTTAAATATGAAAATTCCTCTCCCTTTAATATCATTTTACAATTAAAAATATAGTACATCTTTGTCACGTGTATTTGTTAATGCACAAAGTCAAGTGACTTATCCTATATTCCATTAAATAATGTAAATATAAACATAATTTTTCATTCAACTGTATACATATAGTAACAGAAAATAAAACTGTTGAAATTACAATATTTACATGTGAAAAAAATTGCTCATTGTTATTTAGGGGCCAGGAGTGATCTTAACAGTACTAGTTCAGTGTTTGCTTTTGAGTGTCGGAGATTATCTTAAATTTTTTTTAATCAAGATCATTTTTTTCCCAACCACTTTGGATAATCAGAGTCTACTTTGTATTATTTTATAAATACAATGTATCAAAAATCTGAATGCATATTAGATTTAACAAGGAATCCTTCAATTATGATTTTGAAGGTAACACATTTTATAATAATATATTTATATATAATTAAATAATGTTTTTAATTACTGCAAATGGACCACTTTGCTAGTTGTAAATTTATTAGTCTTATCCTAAGATTGTTTTTTTTTTATTCGATAAGTGGCTCGTTCCTCTCAACCGTTTGTATTATAGAGATCAAAGAGTGCCGTGTCTCTCCAACATTTGAATCATCACACTGCGTGCATATTAATGTGATTAACATTCTTTCATACACAAACTTTCTAACCAACTTCAGCAATGAAGTTTTTAATAATGTGTTTTCAGCATTATCATATTCTTCAGTTTAACACTGGAATGTGTCTCCTTAACTTTTTCACATGTATTTATTTCTTTAATGTGTTAATTAAGTTTTTATTTTATTAACTAATTGAAAAGTTTGTAAATTACATGTACATATGAACACGTTATATAGGTGTAACAGATCTAGTCCACATTATTTTATGGGTGGATATCCGAGTCATAAATTAAGTTGTACAAATTCTGTACCGTTACCTAAATATTATGATATGATTTTTTTATAAAATCTTGTTATACTTTAAGTTTACATACTATTTGCAATCTACTATCTTTACTTCAGGCATCATCTAACAAGAAATAGTGTGCCACTCAATGTTTGATAACCCTTTGTTTTTTGTATTCAATGTATATATATATATATATATATATAATTAATGTAGAATTAATAAAATATATCAATCAAAATAATGGCGCAATTATTGAATTTTTTAAATGCTTGAACATGGTTGAGATTAGGCTTAAATACTTTGGACTCATTTTTAATATTATATCTACCCCTAAAATATGATGCACTAGGGGTGTAACATCCAGTGTTTTATGAGATAAAGAAATCATTTATAATTAAGCTGTGAATGCTTAGATATTAGTTAACATTTTCACTATCTATTTAAGTACATACATACATATATCATTTTGTGCAAAAAAATTTAAATCATGAAATTTTTGAATATATGGTGTCTATAGAATGAAAAAAATTCATTTCTACAAAGATTATGTCATTCTGCTTCACTTTGTGACCCACCCTGTCTACAGATCATTTATACGGCATCTGAATTTTGTTTCTAGTTTAGGTGATGTTCTATGGTTTTGTGGAAATGTTTCTTCTTCATCTGTGTCTACAAAGGTGCTAAATACTTGTAACACTGTTGTTATATATTACACCCCCGCTTGCAAACCTCTCATAATATGATGCAATTTTTTTTAAATGCGCCACATTTTAACTGGGAAAAACATATTGTATAATCAAAACTTTGATTATATTTTTTATTCACTCGTCAGTATTGCTTCATTGTGCTTTTTTAGGTTATTATTAAATAAAAATATGTTTTTTAATTTTAGAGAGTGTAAAATTATTAAGATAATTAATATTAATTATTGATGTATATTTTGATTTTGAATAGAAATAATTATTTTCAAAGTAAATCTTTGTATTAAACATTAATAAAAATGTACTTTTCATTCACTGGCTTTTAATGGTGCATTTGAATGTTAACAGACATTTTGAACAGCTGTCCTGATCAAAGGTCCCCCTTTCCTGTTAAGTTAAAAATGTACATAAAGACTTTCTGGAATATTATTATTATTACTCCATGTGTAGGTATTCCAAAATTAAAATAATTAAGTAACAAATCCAATCAGCTGCTTTATATTTCATACTGGTAGATTGTATCTTTATTACCAGTGATGATTCAATATCATAAAAAAATCAGGATCTACATCAAATTTGTTTAAAATTGAATAACACACGGTGAGCGTGTCACACTAACTACTTTTCACGCAACAGTTTTTCCATCCCTTCCGACGATAGTAGAGCAAAATATAATTTTCCATTTAAAGTTACTTCAGTGGATCCCATCAACATTCTTAGATTTGCACCGCTATTCAAGGATCCTTCTCAATTACTAAACAGACACCGATAATATTTTCTTACGTAATCGAGGTTGATGGTCTTTCACGACTGTTATCTTCAATGTCTTCTCGCTTGCTAACAAAACATATTATCTATTTGCATGAAGCGATTTTATTTGGCGGCGAACTATACCTGTAATCTTCCAATATAGCTCTTATAATGTCATGCCCTTCAAAACAAATTTAACTAGAAATTTAATGATTACCCGTACCTCAAATTAGGAAGAATCCATACTTTTACAAGCACAGCTAAATACAGACTGATGTATCAATACAATTATGTACTGCTGCAAATAATATGCATTGCAGATATCAACTTGTATTATTGCACAGCACGAACCAATAAAAACTATTTTTTAACACTCTGCGCAGTTTATGGCTTTTTCAAAATTTGGGGTGAAAATCTTCGAGCTGAATGCGTAATATCTTAACTGTTTAAGAGAAATAAGTTTTTTTTTTTTATTTTGTGGATTTTTAAGAGATGATTGATTCCAAACCGCATGCTGAATGCAAAAATAAATATGTAGCAGTTTCGGGGAGAGACATCTTCAATCATTTTTTTTTAATTAATAAAATTTATTTTCGGTTAATATTTTAAATCAACTAGATTGAATGGATTGTAACAGGATAATCTCATCTTCATAATGGTATGAAGTTTCTTATTAAATGCTGTAGACTGAGTTTGTTAAGGATGTATTAAAATTAATTGTATTTTCTATTTAATTTATGTTTTGAACAAACTGTTTATTAAATTTTTTGGATACAATTAATTAAGGTCAATTTTATATTCTGCCAAAAACAGCCAGACCACTTTCATGCAAAATTTATAAAAATCGCCTTCTAAAAGTTTTGTTGATCACAGAAACACCAAATTTGGTACCTATATATGATTTATCATTTTGAATTGCCTGCTTTATGAATAACTACAATTATTTTTTTTAATTTTCTCTGCTCCTATTTGTGCAATTTTAAAAATTCCAAAAAATGTTTTGTTTTCTTATCCAAGTTCATTACATAATATAGTTGAAGGTTTGAGTCTTCCATTTTCTTTCTCAACTTTTCATATTCCGTATTTCATCATCAGTGCACTTCAGTTGAACGGTATAAATAAATGATTAATCTCCTATCAATACAACTACCTTGTGTTTTATTTTCATCTTAATTAGTTTAAGTTTCTGCAACCCATGATGGCGTTTATTTACAAGTCAAGTTTGGAATCAACAGATGTGACCCTAAACTACACGTATATTTTTTAATTACTGTAATAACTGCCTCGTATCCTTATAACATCACTTTATTGGTATCATTTCGGCGACCTCTCAATCCTGTGTGATATATAGAGCAATCTCAAACTCGATAGATTGACCAGATCAATGATGCTACTAACTCCTATTGCAAAGGGTCTACAAACTGCGGGCTGCAAAGGTGAAGGGGAATCGTTATGGTCATCAGTAGGTCACGAGCCTCAATGCTTAGTAAAGGGGGGGAACAGACTGGAGAAGAAAACTTTAGTTACCAATTGCTATATGAATAACCATCAAGGATCTAAGTCAATCTTTAATTAGTTTGAATAACAAAATTCAAAACTTGTGAGGCGGTCAGAGAACGGCACCTGACGCCGCGCGGCAGAGGCACAGTAATCGCAACACACCGATATAGCATTACCAGAGGCGGGGCCGATAGCTTCGTAGCTCGGCCGACAGAAGACATGAGACAATGAGTGCGAGCCATTCTACTTCTGTGGCTCGGTGTGAATAGCGACATCCCCTAAAGTGTCTCTTGCTACACTGTTATACTTGCTACATTTTTTTTTTATTAAAAGTGGATTTTGAATTTACATTTCGTATTTTTTTTAGTTATTTTCAAATAATAATTTGTAAAAATGTTAATATGACGATGCTCTTCTTTAGATTTTCGTTTTTGTATTATACAGAATGTAACAGACCTAGTCCACAATATTTTATGGGTGGATACGTGACTAAACTAAGAGTCAAAAATGTTCAAGGAATACATGCAAATTCTACAATGTTACGGAAAATATTATTATTTTTTTTTTTTTTTTATTTATTATCTTAGTTTTATTAACCACAATTGAGTTTAAAAAACATCTACCGGTTTCGGAAAACACTTTTCCTTCTTCAGGATGTCATAACTAACTAAAAATTAGTATTGTTTCTTCACCAGAATCTATTTTTAATTTTTTTAAAAAACAACAATTATTTAAAAAAATAAATTTAGTACCTAACTCAAATTACTGCTCAATACAAATTTAGTCGAATAATTTTTAGGAAAAAATTTTTAGAATAGGACTCGTAGTTAAATTTAAAATTATTTACATTAGAAATGGAAAATAATTCTACCTTAAATTTTTTGGATCTAACATTGATTAAAAATAATAATAAAATTGAGTTCAAAATTTTTAGAAAACCAACTTTTACAGATACTATCATACACAATGAATCTAATCATCCATTATCACATAAACATTCAGGGTTCCACTCCATGATACATCGTTTAGTCAATATTCCTATGTCAACATCCAATTTCAATATTGAATTGAATACAATTAAAAAAATAGCAGTTAATAATGGGTATAATACATGTTTGATAGACACTATTTTAAAAAATAAATTAAAAGAATATAATAATCAGTTTTTATATAAATCACAGATAAAACATAATGATAATATTGATAATTGGCGTAGGATTTTATACATAAATAACTTTTCGAAACAAATATCTAAACACCTACCACGAGACATTAGACCAGCATTTTACACAAATAATAGTATAGGAAATTTACTCATAAATTCTAAAGACAAAGATGATAAATTTAACAATTCTGGCATCTATAAACTTAGTTGCAAAGATTGTGCTGCATTTTATGTTGGTAAAACGGGTAGAAATTTTAATATAAGAGTAAAGGAGCATTTGAGATGTTTGAACAATAGTGGGTTTTCAGAATTTTCTAATCATTTGATAGAAAATAGTCATGGTTTTGATAAAAAATTGGGATTGTCAATTTTGCATATAAACGGTGTAGGTCACAAATTAAATAATTTGGAATCGTTGGAGATAAATAAAGCATGTAAAAGTAATCAGGAAATTCTAAACAGCCAACTAAATTTAACTACGAGTCCTATTCTAAAATTTTTTCCTAAAAATTATTCGACTAAATTTGTATTGAGCAGTAATTTGAGTTAGGTACTAAATTTATTTTTTTAAATAATTGTTGTTTTTTAAAAAATTTAAAAATAGATTCTGGTGAAGAAACAATACTATATTTTTAGTTAGTTATGACATCCTGAAGAAGGAAAAGTGTTTTCCGAAACCGGTAGATGTTTTTTAAACTCAATTGTGGTTAATAAAACTAAGATAATAAATAAAAAATATGAATCTTAACCACCAAGTTAATATTGCTAATTTTAAAAGTAGGAAAATATTATTGTTTGAAATTTTTACAAAATAGTGTTAAGCTTAAAGTCTACATACTTCGAAATAAATATTTGCGAAATTGTTCCATTATCAACCTAAATCTTTGCTTTAGGCCCTAAATCATCTAACAAAAAATAATCTAGCCGCTCGAAATTCAATGACCTTTAATATTTTATATCCAGTGTATAATCTAAAATCAATAAAATATTTCAATTAATTATTATGATTATTTTGAAATGCTTATATATATGGTTGAGATTAGATACATATCCGTTGAACATTTTCAACTAGTAATTTAGTCAAGTATCCACCCATAAAGTATTGTGGACTAAGTCCGTTACATTCTGTATATTCTAAAAAAAATACATATGAAGTTATACAATTTGTTCAATAATGTTCTTCCTATTTTTGAAATTTTGTATCAATATTTATTTTTAATGCTTTTAAATACATGCGAAATACTAGAATGATTAAAAATGACATTTTTTATTTACGATACTTTACATAGGAGGGGTCGATTTGTTAATGTTCCAGAAAAGACGTGGCGGTCAATGGGTTAAAACACAAAAAGATTTTAGATCAATAAAAATATACTGGCTGCTGCATTGTCACTGAACTGCTTACTGTTCATTACTTACACAAAAATAAATTGCTAACATTTTAATCAACAATAAATTTTTACATTTTGCATGTCAAGTAAGTCGCAGCAGGACACTGTTCAGTGCAGATCGGTTCTTGTTTGCCTATCCTCAATATTTAATATCTTTGTTGTTTTTCAACCTATAAGTCTACTTTTCATATATTCCGCTATCTGGTGGTGTTTGTTCGACTTTATAACTCAGGTATTAACCCTGAAGGAGTGCTTTTCTTTTTGATACTAAACAATTGCAGTGAGTGGCCCACGCATTTTTATTTATTTTTCTTACGATTTATATTAACTTTTAGTGATATTCTTTTATGTTTCCAAGTGTAGAACATTTTTCACTGTCAACCAGTTTTTATTTGACAATTCTACGACCTGTGATAGCCCGGTGAGGCCATTTTCTGTTCAAATCACGGACTACTTTATAGACAATACTGTCAAATGGTGACTCGCTGCACCTAGATACCTTCCTCGAACAGCTGACGTACCTGTCTACTGTAAGTTCGGGTGTTTCCGCAACGGTGCCGACCCACTGTTGGCCAGCCTCATTTCAACGGCCCGAGGTGTGTTGGGCGATACCATTCCGGATTGTGCGAAGCTCGGGGGGTTGTTTTGACAAGAAATATTTAATTCTTAAAATTAAATATTCTGAGTGCAACTGAACCGAACCGGTGATTTTTAAACTGAACTTTATCAGTGTATTTTATGATTGCCTTTGAGGTCGTTGAACTGTGATCAGACAATATAGTATATTCTAATATGTTAATTTAGATGATTTATTTTATTTTGAATACCTATCGTTTTATTACTCATATTATAAACACATATGTTTAATAACAAACACAGCGCTAATTTCATTATAGTGCAATATATGGGTCTCAGTACCAAAGGTACAATATATATGAACCATTTGACATAATCTGTGAACGTGTAAATATAATCTTTAGCCATTAAACGTTAATCTGCGTAATATAATATAAATATAATACTTAAATGTAAAACTCAGTGCCTAAAATCTTGTGAACATGTAAACATATATATAACCTATAATCATAAACATAGTCCATATCAATAATCATAAAACTACACAAAGGAGGTTCCCGGTTGTATAATGTCCAAAAGGTGTGTACCTAAGTGGCAACCAGGAGCCGAGGCTGAGGTTTTCAGTCCTCGGATGTCGTTGTCCCGAACCCCACCGCACGAGATACTTGCGAGCTCGCTACCAGATGTGTCCCCGAGAGCCCTGAATCCACTGGAGTCAATGGAGGTAGCCTCAATATCTGCAAATGCTCAGGACGGGACCAATAACAACGGCAAAACGAAGTAAGCAAAACATGAATGAGAACTCTCGCTCCCCCGTCTTCGTTGTGGACATACCCTCTCTGCCTGACGATTCGGTCAGAGGAGCGAAGGAGATAATACAATCTCTTTAAAATATTATGCAGGAGAAGTGTAGACTAAACGCGGATCAGAAGGCCAGAATGACAGGACTGCACCTGGATAACCTTGCCCTGATCAGCAATCTGAAGGCCGAATGCACTGAATTGAAAGCGGAAGTAGGATACCATAGAAGCTCGACACAGTCAGAGAACAAAGACATTCTAGAAACGCTGCAGGAATTAACAGGAACGATTAAGGAGATGCATGCACGATCAGTGGCGCCGCCCTCAACGACCCCGAGTTATGCTGCTGTCGCCAGCGCTTCAGTCACAGTCAATGGATCAGAACGACCTGTTGCCCCCCTGCGCCCGACAGTGCTAATCTATCCTGCCAAGCCAGAGGGAGCTACTGCAGAAGGAACTAAGGGCACAATTACAGTGACACTCAACCCTAAACTGGATGGATTCCAACCGGTCAAATTAAGGCGTGTCCGTGGTGCTGGAGTACTCTTGGAGACATCTTCCAGAGAGGGCCTCCAAAGTGTTATGGCGGCTCAGACACGTCTCGAGGCCAAGGGCCTCAAGCTGGTGGAACCTAAAGGAAGATCGCCCAGAATAGTCATCTATGATGTCCCCCGAGAGATAGAGGAGCAAGCTCTTCTCCCTGGATGAGTTCATACAAACTATCAAGAGAGTGTCTGTGTGTTTGTGATTGTTTAAAGTTTACATCATGGCCTCTTTCATTATTACAACTTCAAAAGCATCAATGATTTCAGTCTCCATGGTTTTATGTTGAATATTTCCACTGTAATATATTTAAAAATACCAATATTTTAATACATAACATGTCATTTGTCATAATATGTCATTTGAATTTATATGTTCACTAAAAAATTGAGAAGCAAAAAGTTTTAAATGAAAACAATTTTTTTGAATTTATTTTTTATTTATTTAAATTATTTATTTAAAATGTTACAAATATTATAAAACTTGTAATGAATAGAAAATAATAACCCACATACACTTTTCAGGATAAATTCAAATTACAATAAACATTACCAAACCACATTTCTGAATTTAAAGAACATTTATTTAAGATGCTTATTAGGCTTTTTTATTATTTTTAAGAAATAGATGATGGGCCAGTATTTTGATGGCATCTGAACTGGAGCCACTTAACCGACCGCATAAAATTGTATTAATTTCTCGACACCATGTAGCGATGAACAATTTTAAAGTTAAATCTATGATAAAATTATTTACTGAATATCTGTGTTTATCACATTTAATAAATGAAGAATCAATTTCAGTCAAAATTGCTGTTTTAAGATGAGCGGAAATTTTAAGTTTATAACAGGTGTCGGGCATGTGATATTGCGATAATGTTAAAATTCTCGTAAAATAATTGGTGGCAACAGTTCCATGAGTCATCAGAGCTATTTCTGATTTTAAATTTTTCTCACATTCCTCACATTTTGCAAATTTTTTTAAAACCTTTGCCGCTACAAGGGAAGTTATATACATGTACGCACTATCCGGTTGTGAATCGTCACAGATAGATGCTCCCAAATTCTGAGGATATTGCTGATCGACAATCAAATGTTGTCGATGTTCAATAACATAACTATCAGATAAAAATTTACATAAACTTTCCTGTGCTAATCTAATATTTTTGTCATCCGTACAATTCGCCATAATCGGATGGCGATATGGTAAATTATAAATTACGAGTGCTTTAAAATAATTTGCAAAAGACGCACACGTTGGGTTCACTTTACGGCCACTGTGACATCTAATTTTAACAAAAAAATTTAAAAGCGGATCTAGAGTAATATTTCGCATACGAACACATTTAAAATGATATTTAGTCAAAAGTTTTTTAGTCAAATATTTAACCTTCTCGAGTGTGCTGATCCAATTACGCGTAACACGTGAGACAGTTGTTTTATTAGTAATTGGATCGACAAATTTAATAGAATTCAATATTTCAACAGCTTCATTCCAAAAGGTCTCGTGGACAGATTTCAAGGTGACGACAGAACGAAATCTACTTGCAAAGCGAGCGTAACTCAAACGACCACCATTGACACTGTCAAATAAGGAATTCATGAATATGACAAAATTAGCTGTGTCGCTAGCCTCCTCATCAATCCGGCGCATATACAGGGACATCAGGCGTGCCGCCACAGACTGGCTAAACACTTGGGCAGCGATTCTAACATTCATTTTCTTAATTTTGTTTTTGAAAATATGAGCATCTGTTAATACATACATGCGCTTAAATTCGGTGTCACAGTTGTACATTTGAATGATGCGCTCCCACTTGGCACATTTGACGACCCCTTCCTCTTGGAAAATAATATTCTTGGTCAACATATTATTTCTTATGCCCTTAAGCAAGTGTGGAGGATCAAACAAAAATACAATTTCCCGACCAAATAACTCATAATCTACAATTTTATTTTCAATATTTAAGTTGTTATATTTCTGTTGGGTTTCGTTTCGAAGTATATCCAGGGCGGCAACATTTGTAGAACTTTGATCGCACACTGTGGCCACCAACTTGAAACCGCATCTTGAAACCTGTCCAAATATCTTTTTTAAAGCGAAAACTAGATCGGAAGGCTCAACGTTACGTTGGCAAAGAAAATATGCAATCGGTTGCGTCCACTTGAAGTTGAGCCCCTTGAGCATAAACACGTAAGCGCGTTCTGCAAATATTGGTTTCCGGGCACCATCCCCAAAATCGTGAAAACCTTCAATAAAATCACATCTGCTTTTGTACCGTAGACTCGGTGTTATAGGAAATTCATCAAAAAGCAAAACGCAAACTTTATTTTTCCGTAAAATCATATTTTTTAAATTTATTCTTAAATTTTCAAAAAGTTGCAAATTTAAACCGGGATTTAAAGGAATCTTTGTTAACAAACCCCTTAAGGTTTTAAGATTCGGCAGCTTGAAAATTTTTGACAAAAATGTGTAACATCTATTTCCGTATTTGGATAAAAATAAACCCAAAATTTTATCATCATATGTGTATCTACAACTTCTAGTTTTCTTCTGCTTGATTCGCCAAGGTGTGGATGTGCCCTTACGTCTGTTAATAAACTTTTGAAAGACAATTCGAACAGCATTAGCTGCTTCTATTCTCGCTTCTAAAGTCCTGCCGCATCTTTTCTCAGCTACCTTTGCGAACATGAAGCATTTTAAAAACAGGTGATTCTCATCAGAGCACAGATGTGCAAGCCGCAACATGTTCATATTTTCTGCCTTCCGGGCTAAAAAGTTAATGTTAAGAAAATGATTACGATATACATATTTTAAGATGACCTTAATACTTTTACATACTGTAATGTAAATAGCCACAATTTTGGATCTTAAACAACACAAATTAATTGTCAGTTTTACAAACTGGTTAAGCTGATCTTCTCAAATACTACTACTACAAGACTACTTCAATATTTGGTTCCTTTTTACTGTGAACTCAATCAGAAGATTCACACGAACAAAGTACTAAAGTTTATCTTGTTAGCTATGGAAATTTTAAAAATTAATTCTTTATTTATTGATCAACTACTGAAATAATAAAACTGGATTTTTACGTGGCTTTCTCTTTTTACGGCAAACTGTCTTTAAAAATTATCTTTAAGTCATATTTAATTTGTATATCCCAAACCAAACAATCAACTAATTAATAAAAGAATTTTTTTAAATTATGAAGTATACCAAAAATATTCGTTTAATAAAAGTTACATTGAATTGTAAACATTATTTGAAAATCGATTGCCTGGTAGTAGTTTGAACAATATATAATCAGAAAAGAAAGAAAACTGATCAAATATTGAAATAAACAAACCTTTTGCTATTGCGGCCCCCATGTCTCCGAATTTTATGATTTAATATTCTGTGAATAAACACTACAGAAACAGAAAACCAGCGCGAAAACGGCGATAACCGTAGAAAAAATGTTAACGGAATTGACAGTGAATTTGAATTTTAAAAAATCTGGTGTTTCGTAATATGTACATAATTATTATATGGAAATGGTCAAAATTGTAGAAAAAAAATATTTTATTGATATGCCTGAACGGTAATCTGTGTCGCGAGTCAATTTCGATTCGGACCGACCTATCATTTCTTGGAAGTGTATTTCGCAGGGACCCACGACTCACGAAAACCTTTTCTTCCGTCATTGGAAAGCTGTCCTTTGTTTTCTAGGCCATTCATCGGGAATATTTATCTCTTCCGCAATTACGAGGGATGATCACACGCGTAGCGCAATACGTTATGAGGTCAATCGGTTGTCTTTTGTCCGAGAAAAATCGTTCCGAGAAATGTCGCACTCGGGGGCGGCCTGATAACAACGAACCTTCAGTAAATTAGGGAGTCAACAATAAGACAATGACCGCACCATAAAAAAAAGGACCCTTAAGATGCGGGTGCATTTTTTCCACCCGAGGATAATTGACTCCGGGGTAATAAAACAGCTTTTGTTGCAGGCGGGCCAGTACCCACATGTAGAAGGGCCACCGTGAGCGACGACTGACTATCGCGTCTTTTCTCCATAGGGGTAGGCAGAGAAAAATAGGGCGCATACGCGGATTCACATCTTCCACGTTCATGCTCCTTATGTGGTGCGTAGATCGGACTATTCCGTCGTCAATCATTCATTCCATACGGCTAGACCGTTTGAGCAAGTCTCAAATCGACCGCGATTCGATCTAATGAAAGTGTGCAGATGTACTAGCACTTCCGCAGTATTCATTCTGCATTCTTTCCTAATCTACTAGCAATAATTGAGTCAACTAAAACAAATAAGAATGAAGGCGGGCAGAGAGATTGCCTCCTTCGTCTTCCTTTGTCCGATTGTCCTCCTTCGTCTTATCGCTGACTATAATTAATCTTATATTCTAATTATTTACACTTTAGTTACATTTAGTTATTTATTTATTTCTTACGCTACTTTACAAAATCTTATATCTAGTCACACATATTATTTAATTATTTTTATTCTACTTAGTTTATTTTTATTCTTTTTATGAATGAAACGTTTCATTTACTTTAAATTTTATATAATATCTCTACGCTATCATTTGTATCTTGTTCTTCTCTATATAATATTTATTTATTCCTAATATGCATTGAATACTAGGTCCACCGTGATCGATTGTCATATTCGTTAAGCAATTACTAGATTCGCGCTCATCGCTTCAAAACGCGTTCTGTCAAGATCATATTCGCGCGTCAAAACATATTGTTTATAATATTCTAGGTGATTAAAATAAAGACTGAATCGGCGGGCATGTTATTTCTTGCAATATTCTAGGATCTAGGGACATATTCATTTACATTTCGAATCGAGCCATGTGGTTCGTCCAACGTCATACTAAAGACAGATTGCACAAAGAAACTGCGTCTTTTGTTTTCATCACGTTTCGACCCTGGACGCTAGCTAATAAGCACGTAACGGTGCATTCCCTAAATCTTTCTCCGGAAATCGATTGTCTCGCCGGTATAACGGGTCCAGCTTTAATGGTTCTACGACCTTCGGTTTTATCTGTCGTCAGGGTGCGTTTCCTCTAAACAAAGCGCGCCCTTACAGATTTGTTATCGCTTCTCAAGAAACCTCATATTCCCGTTATTTTCAGCCCCCCGTTTTTCGTGCATTGCACAACACTTGGGTTGGAGGTCACTACGGTCATTCGCTTTTGAACGAGCCGCTAAGTTATTTTTGTTAAGAGACGTCCGGTCTCGTTTATATGGGCCTGCCATCAAGCGACCTACATGTACTTGCGAGATGCGATTTCCAGCTTTTATTTTATTTCATTATTACGGCTAAAAATGTGATAACTTCGCGTCACTTCGCGCTGAGGCATATCAAAATTAATAAAATAATCTCGTATTGAACATAAATGTAGTACCTATTTACATCATTTTCTCATACAAATTTTTGACAGTTTATTCCATAGGTAATTTCACAACTCGGAATAAAAAATGGCGGCCAGCACTGTGAGGGTTGCGTTGGGCACTCCGGGAAGAAAAGCTTTCATGTTAATAGGACAGTGTGTTCCCTCTGTCAAACAAAATGCTTCCAAAATAAGAGTAAAACGGTTAGAAATGGACACAAATTTGAATATGGTAATCTCAGGTTTTTTTTTTAATACTTTGTTTTTTCTAACCTTAAATTAAACAATATTTTAAATTTTTTTGAAACTTTGTAATGTAATTGTAAATATTATTTTTATGAGGCCAAGGCTTTATTTATGGGTTATACAAAAAAAAACTGGCTCAAGACTATGACATTTTAATTAAAAGCAACTCCACTTATGTTTTGTTATTAGTGAAGCTATTTTATTTTTTCAGTACTTTCGCACAGACGAATTCTTTTACGTCACCGATCCGAAAAAGACATGCAAACCAGGTGACATCGTTTTGATTCAAGAATTGCCGGAGAAAATAACTAAACTTATTACACATAAAATTTTGGAAATTGTTCATCCCTTCGGTGATATCACAGACCCAGTCACGGGGAAAAAGGTGGTAGTGGGCCAGTACAGAGAAGATATAGAGAGAGATAATGAACTTTATGGTAAAGTAGACTCTGCGTTCGATTACGAGAAGGCTCCCCCGCGAGGTTGGCAAGAAGGAAAGAAAGACTTCACCGATAAAGAAACATATATTAAATACCATGTTTTCCCTGAGAAAGATCCATATGCTGTTTAATTAATGTTATAGTTACCCTTTAGTATATCATGTTGTTTTAGATAATTAAATAATTTTAATAATTATTATTTATTTTATTCATTAGAAATTGTAGAGCAGCGGGTCAAGTACTGGTTGATGATGAATGTGTAGAAGTGTTTGCGTACTTGATAAGTATGTTTGATAGGAAGGGAAAGGCTAAGAGATGTCTAAAAGAGGGTGCCTGAAGGGAGTAAAGCGAACAGCGCTTTGAATGCACTAATTTTTAATAGAAATGCACGCCATGCAGTCAAGGCAAGACTAGCGGTACCCAACACTAGTGTATGGAAGTAAAGCAGAGGAATGAAATTAAACGGAATGCGCTTAACTCAATGAAAATCTGATCTTAGTATAATATTAAGTTGGGTATGAGTAACAAGAACGTTATGGGTTTATTTTCAACTTTATTTCCAAAGCACAATCAGACTACGCACAACACACACGGCAAAGGTGGTAAGAAGAGTGCCATATCTCTGAAGTTAGTTGCACGTCCTTCTAGCGGCAATCTCTTGTAGTGGTTATCCTGGAATGCAGTTTGAGTATTTGGCACGTAACAATAATTAAGAATGTTGCTCATGTGGAACGTATGGATGAGGAGAGAGAGTAAGAAAGAAATAGAAGGTATTCGCCAAGACTTGGTCAGACCAGTTAAATCAGATACTGGTAGATGGCCCTGGTTAAAATTCTCAATAATTGACGAACACATACATGAGAAGATGTAGGGCGGATGGAGGCCGATTTCTATAGGTACGCAACGGAGTCGGCTTAGCCGCGACGCATACTGATATCAACAGGTCGCAGAGCTGTAAGGCGCCACTAACGGGAGTGCCATATGTAGCTTGGGAGAACGATCGGCAGAGTTGAGCTCGACTGGACGAGTGCGCTCATTCTATTCTCGTGGCTTCTGCGGTGTCGGTATTTCTTAAAGTGATCAACCACTTCCACTGTCCTCTTCAAACTTGCGTCACACAAGTTTTCAATGGTTTTTATCCCACACGTTGGAACGTTGTTATCAAATGCAACAAAATTTCGAAAATTTATCACTGTTTTCAATCATCTTCAGAAACCTCAACTTGTCCTTGCTGCTCATCTGATGGTGCTGCTACATTGTTGTAACGACATTGGTCCGTTATATATAGGGTTGTTAAATTTCAGTTTTATAAGTTACAATTCATTCTTGGTATGTATGTATATATAGCCGCCAAAATAACACAAAATACGTTGTGTAAGGGCGGCAGTCAAAGTGCAACTAACCGTTGAAAACGGTGAACGAAAATAACAATATTCTTTTTTGGTACACCTATTATACATTTTTACATATGTATGCACTATATTTTGAATAAATAAATAGAAAGAATTGACACATAAGAAACATAGATATAACAAACGCAAATAACTCTTATACCATAAAAAAATTTAACATTATTTTTCCAGGTATCTTATATTTTTCAATAAACAAAAAATATACTATTTAGGTGACCTTAAATTCATTGTTATTTTTGACACAATCAGATGGGTGGTGCATCACTTCCAATTTTAAAATACGTATGCATGGCGGTTGATTATTGTTGACCCATTTAATTGTTTAAACTTGGATTTTATTAACCTGAAATTTGTATTTTTGTGTTGCATGGTACTAGAATATAGGACAATATTTAATTTATTTTTAATTTTTTTAGATCAATGCTTTTCTCTATCACCCTAAATAACCTAATATATATATATGATATATATTTTATTATCGTAATGTACGTGTATACTTTTTGATCAAAAATAATACATTGAATGACATTAACCGTTACCAGTTTAATTTTGAATTCCGCAAAACGGCTGATGAAAATTTGAAATCTTATCGATCCTGACAGCCCGCTAGATGTCTCATAAGGATGCAGGGAGTGTTAAAATGATACAAATATAAATAGTTCATCATTTATAATTTTTAAGAAGGAAAATAACAAAAATGATGTTAAAACACAAAACAAAATCAATGAAGAATGAAAAATATGTCCATAGAGAAAATGATGCAATTTATATAATTTTACAAATACAGGAATGTGTATCAAATTACAGTATTACATTTTAAAATGAAAAATACTAACAGTTGAAGAAATAATGTGACACTATTATTCACATTGACATAATTCCACAACAGATTTATCTCTGAGTCTATTGCAAAAACACAATAGTATATTTTGTGCATACCTGATTATTTTGTTAAAATAATATTTCAATCTTTACATAGACATATCCCTGTATTGAATCTAATAAATTAAAATTGAAAATAATAAAACCAATGAAACATAATTTCTAAGGGACCGAGTACACCTCAGTATTTGGAATACAATGTTATCATTATTGCATAATTATTTGAGTGAATCTATGCATAAAACGCATCATAATTTAAACAGTCGTCTGCCTCATTTTTTTTTTACGGTATTGCCGGTAATCCACATCTCACCACACATAAGACATTATGCAGATACAGTTTAGTCCAGGCGAGCGCAACTTCAATAAAATAAAACAAAATTAAAATTCTCAAAATATTTAAGATAAAAATAATACAGCCAATCAGTTTTTGCATGAAAAAACTAAGAGTGTATTTGGCCACCAAATATATATTTACTGACATACAACCTGTGCTTAATAATCATAACAAGATGGATCACACTGGGACTTAATCAATAAGGAATGTTTATAATTAAAAGTATAAATACACGCTTGCTTCATCACTTTTATACATCGGCGATCTGCATCCTGGCCGAATAGTTATTAAAAAAAAAACAGTTTATAACAAGAAATGCGATCATCGTTGAATTATACAGAATAATTACACAATTTATGATAAAATATTAATTTTAACGAGTGTTGTAGGTAAATCAGAATTAGAAAAAATTTCCAAAATTTAATAAGTTTTTAAAAACATAAAGGCTATAATATTACAGGTCAAATAAAATAATTAAGTACTTTTATAAAACATTTGGTGGATCTGACAATTATTCAATAGAAACATAAATTATTTTCAACTGTTCCGCATGACGGTAACACAATAGCCATCACACACAATGTGTCTTGTGACAACATTTGCAGAAAATTTTATTTCTTGCCATTACTAAAAAAAAGCTCTGTAAAACATATTATATTTTACAAAAGATTCCCTACATCTTAGGATAGGCTAAAAATGTAGAAGAAATAAATAACAATATGTACATTACATTCACAAAACGCAGGGATTATTGTTCTCTACCATTGTAAAGCTTCCAACTATATATTATTCCACCTAACATGCAGCGGTGGACACATCGTTTTGTACTTTTACGCTGCTCGAGGAATTCAATAAAAACTTACATTTACCAACTAACACATCAATGTGTTAATTTTTAAAAAATTTCAAAATATATTTCATATTTTAATAACAGATTACATATTTTCGTTACTTTTCTATTTTTAACATCATCGGCAACCGAAGAATTAACCATTGAACTACAAAATGTAGTATTTAACTACTGACGATTTATGTATTTTTTTATTCTGATCGGTTTCAGAGCAAACAATCTCCGGTAAACTGGCAAATACGTTTATGTTCAGATTTTTGCAAAATACTTGTTTTCCGGCAGAGTTGAGTGCTTTGATTTCAAAAATGAAATCAGAGCACTCAACTCTAGTGGAAAACATTTTTTTTATAAAAATTTGAGAATATACCGTATAGACTAATTATGTCAATAAACCCCCTCTCCGAGGCAATATACAACCAATCCTTAATTTCCAATATTAGATTTAAAAAATAAAATGTAAGTAGTTAAATGCAAATTAGGCTGTTTCGAAAATAATGGTTGATTGTAATATTACATAAATCATTTTGAAGGTTCCTTGCTAGGAAATATTTGTTTTTGTTTGACAGTTAATAAGTTAAGAAACTATATTTATTTACTGTGTTAGGCATACAATTTTATTACTTTAATACTTCAGATAGAATTGAATTTTAACATTGACATTATGAATCTCAAACACAACACAGTGTTAACCGACGTGAAGTGAAGGAACCACTTCTTAACAAATAGTGCAGTGTTGTTGTGAAAAGTTTGGAAGAAAACACGCGACAAACTAACACTAATTAATTAAAGAGAACACATCTTTTTTATGACAACTTTCGCCTTTTCAAGCAGTTAAATAACTATTTATGGCAAAAAAAATTCACTAACACAGAAGCTGCAGAAAATACTTTGAAAGAATTCTTGGATTCTATCTGCTCGAGTTTTATTCTATAAGCTTGTAGATCATTGGCAAAAATGTATGGAATCAAATAGCTTTTACTTTGATAAATAAAGTGAAATTTGACCATTATTTTCGAAACAACCTTAAGCACTCCGAGCACAAAAGTTAGTCTATTTTTTGGAGAGGTAAGCGATTCACAAAAATATGTAACTTTAGTTTTGTTACAGATTCAAGTAACTCATATATTTCAGTAAAACTCCGTTAATTCGTAACTTAAGGGACCGAAATTTAAAAAAAAAAAGAATTACGAATAATGAAAACAATTTTTTTGAAGGATAGAAAGAAATTTTAGAAAATGCTTAGTCAGTTTACACATCTATTTTTTTGCACGCGCCGCTGCTGTCAACATCGCAACAAGAACACGGCAACTGTCTATTATTTCAGCTTTTTTGTGTAGAAATGTTTATCAAATAATCAATTTCTCCTGAATAATGAAGGTGTGTGGTGGCATGGCGAGTTCAATATTAAAAATACGCTTTTACAAACGATTCACTAGTACTTGACGTAACAAAATTAAGAACATTTTAATTTGATTAGAGGTCGAACTCGCCATTTTTCCATCAAAATTGGGCCAGAAATTGAAATATTAAAAAGCCCGTGAAAAATAATGAAAGACTTTTAAATCTTCATACTTCGTTGAAGTTTATTATTTCCCTGCGATTTTTCAAGTTTGAAGTCGGAGAGGTATTCCCGCTCATTTTTTTATTGACATCAATTTTTGTCAGTTTTTAAAATAAGTTACATATTTTCAAATGGTCAAGGATTTACACGAATTATAAGATGTTCGTGCCGAAAAAAATAGGTTATGTATTTAAATACAAAGGTTTCAGTTTCTTTATTACATTAAACAAATTGCAACATTCCACAAACAACAAACCGGATATAAAATCAATAGAACTGTTGCATACAATTAATTTATAAATTACGAGATTCAATATATATATGATTCGTAACGCGCCGACAACTTATCATCACGCCGTTTCTCCGCGAGGGTAGGCAGAGAGGATAGAGCGCCACACTCTTCGGTCATGACACACAATTCTCGCCTCATCCACATTCATACATCTTCTCATACAAGCTCGCCGATTGTAGAGGCTTCTAACAGAACCATCCTCCATTATCTGGTTTACCTGGTCGTGCCAAGTCTTCCGCAGACGTCCTCTATTTCTGGTTCCATCAACACTTGCGTCATATATCTTTCTTACCATTCTCTCCTCATTCATCCCATCCAAATGACCAACCACCTAAGTAATCCTTTCTTAATCTTACTCACTATACTAACATCAGCTTTACATTCTTTCTTTATTTCTTCATTCTTTACTCTATAGATTTGCCACAAATACGCCTGAGTGATTTCATTTCCACTGCATTCAGTCTACTTTCGTTCCTTTTCTGCCAGCACCAGGCCTCACTTCCATGCATCAGTGTCTGTACCAGGATTCCATTGTGCACCACTAGTCTTGCCTCCGTTGACAAATTCCTGTTAGATATAATTCCATTCAAAGCGCCGTTCACATTATTTCCTGTAGTCACCCTCCTTTCGATATCATTCTCAGCCTTTCCGTTTCTATCAAACATACTTCCCAAATATACAACTCATCTACTTGTTCCAAAGATTCATTCCCTACAAGTATTTTGCACGGTGTCTTGCTTTCCTTCTTCTCGAATACCATCACTTTTGACTTGTTAACATTCATCATGAGGTCGCTTTCCTTGCATACATCGTACATTCTACTCACCAGATTCTGTAGTTCTTGTTCATTATTCGCCATTAGTACTGCATCATCGGCGTACAATAAATAGCATACAATCAAATTGCCCATTTTTGCTCCTACATTCATACATTCCAGTTCTTTCACACATTTATCCATATACAAGTTGAACAGCCATGTAGACATTACACAACCCTGCAAGCGTCAAGACATCCTTTGTAATGTCAAACCATGGTGTGAGTGCTTCATTGATTCTTACACACGCAGAACTTCCTTCGTACAGGGATGCGATTGCGTGTATAAGTTTACTATTCACCCCGTAATCAGAGAGTACATTCCATAACCATTCTCTTATAACTCTATCATATTCCTTCATCACTCATAGAGAAAAGATCTGATCCATGCATCCTCTTCCACTCACAAATGCCCCTTGCACGTCCCATACTTTTTCTTTCGTCACCATTCTTGCTCTTTCTATTAAAATTCTTCCATATTGTTTACTGACAGAGCTCAGTAGGTTAATAGCCCTATAGTTACCACATTCTATTTTCGCCCCTTTGCCTCTGTAAAGAGGCATAATGACAGCCCTCCTCCAATCTTACAGGGTGTGGCTCTCTTCCAAACATTGATTGAAGAGTGTATGAAGCCACAAGATAACTAATGGGCCACCAGCCTTGATATACTCTGCAGCAACGTTATCATATCCCACAGCCTTATCGTTCTTCATGTTTTATTGCACACTTCTTCCATACCTATTGCATTTATACCGTTTTCTTTATTTCATCCTCATTCGCTAACATCTCTCCATTTACTGACTTAATAGCTTTCATACTACTGCTTTCAGCACCACATTGGGATTTTTTGACCGCCTTCCTGAAGAATTTTATATTATCTTGAAAATTCTGTCATTTTCACCCCTTCTTCTCTTTTCAGCCGCTCTTTCCTTTCTTTCACACCAGATTTAACTTTTTTCTTACAGGCATTGTACAGGTCTTTTGCTCTCGTGTATTCATCCCCATTTACTGTCAACAGATAGCGCCATGCGTTCTTATTTTCTTTCACAAGTTCCTTTATGCCATCGTCCCACTAAATAATTGTCGAAATAAGGACAGACCCGTATTCTGTAAGCAAACAGCTAAATTTTTTTAGCGAGTGTCGTCGATTTCGTATTCTGTAACTGACGATAATGATTTAGGAAGAATCGCGAAAAGATTAATGTAATAGATATCACACAATAAGTCAACAATGATTATTTTAGATTATTTTCCATAATCAATATGGAATACCAAATTTCAAATCAGCGGGCCAATTTAACGGAAGAGATACGGGGACAAGGAATAGCGCCGAGATTGACGAGGGGTTGGAGTTAGCTGCAGATGTTTACGAAGGGATGATGAATGCGAAGTCGCGCGAGTTTGGATTTAAAAACATGTGAATATGCGAATTACGTGAACAAATGATTTACTTTGGATATAAAAAATGTATACGAACTTCAAATAATAAGGTTTTACGAATTATCGGTAGAAATTGGTATGAAATGTTATTTTCGGGGCTAAATTTTTTGAATAAAATGCTAATTACATGAAAATACGAAATATGGGTACGAATTAACGGAGTTTTACTGTATATCAAATTTTCTAAATAAAAAAAAAATAAGTTTAATAGTTAATTAAAATATACTAACTGCATCAAAATAATTTACTGAATTGGCTTAAAAGTCAAAATCAGAAATGTACGCTTTCACTTTAGAGGAGATTTATAAATTCAATGTGCCCCAGTCTTTGCAGTTTCAACAACCTACGATACAATATTTACAGATCAGAATTAATATTTATCGCACTCTCCATGAGCATATGACACCAACAGACCAGGCAGTCCACACACAAATCAACACTATGGGACGGTCACAAAATGTACTAATAAGATTAATTAATATGTACATCACTGTGCATGTGATTTTGTGCTCCATAACTGATAATGTTAAATGTTGTTACATATGTATTTATCTATGCACCTGATTTGTTGGATATTTTTTAATATTCTTAGAATAGTGGAAATATTCAGAAGGCGAGTACGGTGTTGTCTTTCTTATGAATGACACTGCTGCTTTGTCATCTATCAACATGTTGGTGGGTGAGTAAAAATTATTTACATTCAAGAGTGCTACTTCTAATATTAAATGGTGACCGACGGTGATAGAATTCTAATATATAAATTGTCTTAGCTTATATATAACAAAAAATGAAGTAGTACGTGATGACGGTGGAGATTGCTACCTGATGATATCAAAATTAGCAAGCACCGATAACTGCAAACTGATCAGCTGTGCTTATTACTGAAACTTACCACCGCGATGCGGTGCAGTGATGGTCAAAATAGGCTTTTTATTATTACATAATGTATACTTATTCAATTTACATGCAAATTAATTATAGTTGAAACGTATTACGAACTCCGTAACGTAATATTATGATAGGGAACATCAAAAAAGGTGGTTAATTTTTTTTAAAAGCATGCTTTAGTACCTGAATAGTAGTAATTTAAAAATACATGTTTTTCTCATGATTTTCAAAATCATAATTAATAATGCAAAATCAACAAAATGATAGTTGTGTTGAAAATAAAATCAAGGAAACCCTCTCTTGCCTTCAAAATACTGCCAATCCGGCGAGTGTCTGATCAGTAATTCTCCCCCTCGGACAAAGCCCCCAGAAACGAGCAGCAAAAAACCACCAGACTTCAAAAATATTTGGAATACGATCTCAAACGCAGAGACACCATCCAAATTAAGATTGAAAAGATGCAGAGGGGGGAGTTCAGTCATCGAGTCCGAGGAACTCCCGCTCTAATGCAGCCCCCATTAAGTTCCAGCGGCCGTCATCCGTGTCATCGGGCGGGTCTTGCGAGCCACACGTATCGGAGTCGGAAGCGTCGGGCCCGTCCGAGGGCAGGTCTTCCCCTCGGCGGAACCGCTTGGAGGGAGAGTCTTCGTCCGGGGACGGACAACGCCCCTCCTCCTTTTCTCCCGGACTGCGGGAGAGGCGCCGCTTTCGGGGTACCCATCCGTGCGGGTGATCGCCTACAAAGGAAAGACTGTAAGTATGCGAGAAGAATATAATAATATCATTATTAATTAATTTCCATAAATGCTGTGTTTCCTTCCAATATTTCATATGGCATTATACCTTCGACCTTTAGGAGATTTTTTTTACAAATGTCAGATTTATTGAATTTTGTACAAATCATCATACAGGATTTATAATTCAAGATGGTATATTTTATAATTCCATTTTTAATTTTCCCAAATTTTAGAGTGATAAGAGAGAAAACTGAAATTATTATTGGTCACACATTTCAATTTGATGTCAAATTTGCTGGTTTTTTTTTTAAATAAACCAAACTTTGTATTACATACACAAATCAGTTTTATTTTTGTTACGATTATGGTTTAGAGAAGTGAGGTCCCTCTTGAAACTAGTCATAAAAATAAAATTCAGTTGAAAAAATTAAAATAATCATAATTAAACACTAAAGTCAACTAGTTTCATCTGAACCTAACCTTCTTCAGGATAATAGTCTACAATAAAGTGGTTTAAAACTAAAACATTATTTAATTTAATTATAATGTCAAGTCACAATGTGTTTCCATTCATTCAAAATTTAAAATAATCAATTTGCACCACAAAGTAACTGCCATGGCAATCAATCAAATTAATTTGAACAGATATAGTATTGGGTAGTGTCAATATTATTTTTTCAATGACACTGGTTGCGGACTGTTGACTGATGCCTACCTCCCGATAGACTCTCCTCGGAATCCGAATCACTGGGCAACTCGCCCCGCAACACCTTTTTCAGGTCCCGCTCCTGGCTGTCCTCGCCGTCCTCTCCCCCCTGGAACTCTCTCTCCACCACTTCCCCGGCTCGCGCCTCTTCCTCTCCTCCGTCGCTTTCTTCAGATTCGTTGATGATGTCCTCCACCTGAGTCATGGGAGTTGACAATGCACATTATAATTCTAAAAAATATTACGTCGGCGGTTTGGAATGAGTATAATAATTATTTGTGCATCAAATTAATTGCGGCTCTCCTCCAAGAGCAACAGAAGCAACTCAATTTGGTTAATCTACATATATAAAGGATTTTCGTTAAGGGCGCTCAAATTTTTTTTTAAAATAAAACAAAAATGAATGAATATATCTAAAAAAAATTTATTATGTTTTGAAGTACATTTAGTGGCAATTATGTATGAAATTCTATTTCCCTCGCATGACCACCGCGGGCACGTTTGCAGAAGTCCAATCGTTGAATCCAATTTTCCACCACTTTTTCACATAATTCGGCCCGAATCGCACCAATTTCGCGTTCAATATTTTCTCTTAGCTCTTGTAACGTCGCCGGCTTGTTGGTATAAACCAAAGATTTAACATAGCCCCAAAGAAAATAGTCTAATGGTGTTAAATCGCATGATCTAGGCGGCCATTGAACTGGTCCATTTCGCGAAATAACACGCTCACCAAATTTGGTTTTCAATAAGTCAATTGTTGCGTGTGCCGTGTGACTGGTAGCGCCGTCTTGTTGAAACTACATATTGGCCAAGTCCATACCTTGCAATTGAGGCCAAAAATAATCAGTTATCATGGAGCGATAACGATTACCATTCACAGTAACATGACGATTAGCATCATCAACAAAAAAATATGATCCAATGACACCTCTAGCATGTAATCCACACCAAACAGTGATTTTTCCGGGATGCAATTGTGTTTCGTGAAGCACGTGTGGATTGGTGCCTGCCCAATAACGCATATTTTGCTTGTTTACATATCTATTGAGCCAAAAATGAGCTTTGTCGCTAAAGATGATTTTTCGATGGAATTCAGCATCGTTTTCAAATTGTTGTGCAGCCCAATTGAGGAATTGGCGACGCTTCAAATGGTCAAGCGGCTTTAGTTCTTGTGTCAACTGGATCTTGTATGGATGTAGGCCAAGATCTTTTCGCAAAATTCGCCACAATGACGTCACAGAAATGCCCAATTGTTGAGAACGTCGTGTTAGTGACTCATTTGGGTCATCAAGAACAGATGCTCTAGCGGCGGCAATATTTTCCTCACTTCGTGCATTTCTTTTTCTCACTGGCACTGGAACATTGTGTAGCGACAATGTGCTTTCAAATTTTTGCACCGAACGTTGAATTGTTGATGTGGTAGGCAAGTGATGACAACGATAAAATGGTCGTAATGCTCTTAAAGTTGCGGTGAGCGAATGCGAATTTTGGTAGTAGATTTGAATAATTTGGAAGCGTTGCTCCGGTGTGTACTGCTCCATGATGATTTGCCAACTAAGTACGAGTGTTAACCTCAAAAAAAATTGAAGAAATATGGCGTAGTTTCTTATCCCTGTTGAAAGAAAGTTTGAGCGTCCCTATTGAAAAACCCTTTATATACAGTAAAACCCCGTTAAAACGAACCCTGTTATATAGAAAAATGACCTATATCGAAATTTTTTTCAAAATTAATTCCCTACAATCAAATTTTCATACAAAAATGAATTTATATGATGAAATTTCGTTAATATGTATAACGAAATTATTTTTGTCCCTTACGAAAAAATACCAATCATTTATGTAAATAATAAGGAAAAAAATTTTTACAATGAAAATATTTTGGCCGTTTACGATCATGTTTGCCAATTGTTTTATTGCGCCCTTGTAAAACTTCTTCTTGGGATCATAATAGGTCATTATAAAACCATTTGGCATAATCTCCACTTGTCCAAGGTTGGATTTATTGCCCATTGTCAAAATAGGTTAAAATAGCACCCTTCCCATGCTCTAAAGCATATAAAACGGGCCCTATCTAGACCAGTTGGAGAAAATAAAACATCCGAAATTGAAACCGAAGTCACACTTTAGGGCACGCGCGCATCAGCTTTGCGTATGGTTATCGCCCGCAATACTCGAGATGCCTTCTGTGCATTATTATCTTTGATCTTCATTATCATCGTCAACATATGTCACTTTTTATATTATAACTGAACATTTATATCGATTCCAATGAACGATAGTATTGCGTACGACATTTTCGTTAATATGTTTATTTGACAATTGTTTTCGTGAGTTAGTTTGCTTACATCTATATGTACTAGTGTTTCGTAATTTATTCTTTGAAGTACATTTTTTAATATTTTGTGGAACCCTAAAATGGCTTTAGGTCATGATAATTCCCGCAAAATTTTAACCTTCGACAAAAAACTATGATTCCGAATTTGTCTCTCTACGATTTAAATAAATATGAAGATGGATTGACCGATGCGAAACTGTTAATGCTTGTAGCGGCTCTACAATTAAACACAGTTAAATTGAATGTTGTTTTATATTTGCATGACATTTTGGAATGTCCAAAAATATTGCCGAATTTTAGGTTATCTTATATTGTTTCGTAAAATGTTTTTAATTTAATTTATTATTATATTATCAATTTGCTTATCTGTTGAAACAAAACTAAATAGATTATTATTAATTAGTTTTCTTTATACAGAAAATTGTTTGCAGAATGCCTTATGTTATATATATTCCATATTAAAGTGATAATGGGTGTCTTGTTTGCGGAACTTATGAACTTTTTTAAAGCCGCGCTACATTTATTTCTACGGCGCGCGCCAAATATTTATATATTAAGAAAAAAAAATTTTTTCACTATATGTGGGAATTTGTTATTACGAAATTTTATTTTTTGGTCCCTTGAATTTCGCAATAACGAGGTTTTACTGTATATATATTGCGCTTCGTAGCCAGCCGTTGTATGCAATGTTGGGGTCCTTTTTATTTAGAAATTCGCTATATGGCAGTACAGATTAGCAAAATATAATAATGAATATTAATATTCATTTACTACTTTTCCGCATCGTGCAATAGATATTACCAATGTCTAATATTTGTCAAAAACTGCTATGAATAATTCTTGGATATTTTGCAGTTCAAAATGGTTTTATGTAAAATATCATATTGACTTGAGATTTTAAGTTAGTTTGTTGTACTTTCCATATATTATTTCATTTCTTTAAGTTCACTATATCTATCAATTTAAGACAGCTCTAGGTGTACATATCTATATAGCATTTTTCTTCCCGGAAATAAAGACAAAGTACACTACACGGTGCATTGTTAAATTAATGTAATAATGAATTTCCGCATTGAAATATATATTCAACGGAAACCCAGGCTATCACTGGCTGCTAAGCCATTTGAAAAAAGTGATATTTATGTAAGTACGATTTCAATGGGCTATAATTGCTATAATTTGAAAAATGTTATGTGTGCTGTGACTTGAAAAAAGGTTGTGAACCACTGATCTAAATCATTAAAAAAATTACCTCTTTGTCCATGTCCGCTATGTCATCACTTGAGAAGGAAAGCAGCGGATTAATGGTATCCATGAATCTGCCGCTGGGTGTCCTCTTGCGCGGTGCCCCGCCCACCTCTGGCCGGGGCGGGCTAGCGCAGTGCGCGGGCGGGCGGCGCGAGGCCGGACCGCGACCCGCCCCGCGGAGGGGGAACAGTCGCTCTTCGCAACGCGCCCAGCGTTCGGCGCACGCCCATAGCCAGCCGGCAGTCACGAGCAAAGGCGCTGGACGTCCGGAGACACGTCCACAAGCGTGCACCTTGGCTGTTCCTACAGAGCACACAGTTTTGTACTTGTATACTATTAAACTTAACCACATTTTAACACCTCGATATACAGAATGTAATTAATGTATAATCAAATTTAGGGCATAATTTTTAGTTGCTGACCAGTTTGGAAATATGAACCAAAAACATAATATCTTCACTCTTGACTATTTTATTTATTAGACACATACTACACTACATCAGTACATATGTAGAAAAAATTAAATGATTTTAATTTTATAATTGAATTATTACAGCGTGCGCCTCATATTATTCATATAAGTGAAAATAATGCGACATTTGTTATCATCAGAATTATCTATTTTTGAGTAAAATTTTAATAGACTATATTGTATCCAAACCTACCTATTGTCATAAAAATATGGAATACTCACCAGGTCTGACAGCCACCAGATGCGTGGTTTCCGGAGTGAGGTCTTGCGTGACATCGGCACCCAGACTGCGCGCCACCGAGTACGCTCGAGAATGTTCCAATTTCTGGTAGGTGGGGACAAGTCCAGAGAACACTAGGCTCGTGCCCGCCAGAACTTGACTCTGAAATAAAAAAATAAAAAATATACAGCAAAATAAAATGACCGATTCCTGAACGAATGTAACTTGAAGTATTGTTCTCCTCATATCTGTCCACGGCTGCAGGCTCGGTCAGCTGTGGTCATCAGAAGGAGGTTGCTGTAGGGGCAGATGTCGACTGAACACTTATTCTTACAGTGATCGGTGTATCTTCGTAAACCCCACTTACATTGTACTTATATTTAGCATTATATTTATTTCATAACCTTTAATGTATAATATAATATGTATTATCTTTATGACGAATCGGGTTAAAAAAAAACCCTGATCACGCTGGAATAAACACATTATTATTATTATTATTATTGTAGTGTAATTAATGCACACTATTCACTAAATAACCGGTTTTTTTTCTTAAACAAAATAGAGATGCGTACATGGAACTAATGTCACGTCAATATTCTTACTATTTTCAATTTAAGCTAAATGCTTGTGCTATGAAACTAGGACCAACTTGTTGGTCTTCTGGAATGAGGCACGAACCCCCGACCACCAGATCACTAGGCAAGCGTCTTAACCACTTGACCAACAAGCTAATCAATTAATGATTATTTGTGCGTGTTTATTTTGATAATAGTAAATGAGCAGACACATATACAGATGCAACTATCATATACACAATATTATGATTTATATAATTTAATAATTCATATTTTTTCTGCACTATGTAAATAATTATTCAATGTATTCTTTCTCGATTGCGGTAATTTATTGCAACATAATAAAGAGGCCAGTAGCCAGAAATCAATATTATTTAGATAAAATATTTATGTAAAATTGCAAATTTTACCCCAAATTTTGTTTTGTTTAACAAAATAAAAATTACAAACATATTAGTAAATTAATTACAATGAATAAACATTTGTCTCATTTGGTATCTATGTAATCGGGCCACCTTCTTCAATTAATTTTGATATGCTGGATATTATGTAATTTGTAAAATTTTATTTATTTAAATTTAAAGATCGGTAGACGTAATGTGGTTGGGTATGAACACAATCTGACCTTCACTTGTGGAATGATAGCCTTCAGGTCGGGAACAGAGCCAGCCTCCATAGCGTCATACACCTCATAGAAGAACTTGTGTATTCTCTTGAGAATGTCCTCTAAGTACAGCAGGTAGTCGTCCTTATCTTCCACCTCAATCATACCATCCACAGTGGTCTTCCACTTGGTGGCCACTGCTGGGTTCGGCACATCGTTCTCATTCAAATTGTCATCTGCATCTTTTGACTTATCTGCATTCTCCGATTCATTAATTTCCGCTTCCAACTCCAGAGTTAATTCGCTACTTAAATCTGACGCGTCGGGTACTATAGCGTCATCAGGATTCAGAGAGGTTATTTCTTCTATTTCCTCTTTCAACACCTTTTCTGGATCAATATCTTCAAAATTCATTTCGTTATCGACTACATTGCCTTCGGGAGTTATCTGCTCATCACTCTTGATGTCTCGGGGCAGCGTGTTGGTGTCTGAGATCTCGGTATTTTCTGATATTTTATTGGTATCTGTTAATTTAATAGTTTCTGAAAGTTCGGAGTCTGGTACCATTATGATGTCTGATACTTCGGTAGTATCTGGTTTCAACGGTATGATAGTGGTACCTGGTACTAATGTTACTGGTGCGGTATCTAGTAACAAAGGTTCTGCGATGGTGTCTGACACCACAACTGTTAGAGAATTAGAATCTGATTCCATTGGTTCTGTAGGGATTTCACTTAGGCTAGTATCGGTGGTATCGTTACTTTTCTCATCATCAGTGGTATTGACAGGAGCAGACTCAAAATTATTGGACTCCAGTAAGGGAAGATCTTCGGTAGGTTTGGCTCCGTTCTTCACCGTTGGAAACTTAATGGTATCTTTGTCATTCAGATCTGCAAACAATAATAATAATCTATAAGAACAATCAAAAATATATTCTTAGTTCTAAGGCATTCAACAAAAAATATATTTTTACTGATGATATCTGTAAAAATTACTTTAATTAATTTAATGACAATTTCTAATTGTTAGATAAAATATAAATACCTTCAAGGTCAATGTGCATGCCCTGCCCTTCCCGGTCGCTGTCGGTCTTGTCCAACCCGGGTGGAGCGTGGATATCACCAGTGTGCTCAAAAAAGTGGTACGGGCGTACCTGGATGAGGTTAGGAGCACGATTCCATACATCCTCCCGATCATCTATGATGCATACTAGATTGTCGCCACACGGAAACAGGGCCCTGAATATTAAAACATCATTAGTTCAAATTTCACAGAAATGTGGTAAAATTGACAACAAATTATTGAAGATTTATTTGAAAGCGTACCTAAGATTGGGCGTTTTGGACTGAATGTCGAAACACTCGTCCCTGGAGAGAATTCTCTGGGAGAACAGGTGGGCGCGAGGATCGAGCAGTCGCGCCACTTTGTGGGCGTAAGCCCGGGCCCCAAAGGTGCAGATGTGGAGCTCGAACAGGGGGGCCACGGCCAGCAGGAAGGAAGAAGTGCCGGGCCTCAGCCGCGAATGGTACCAGCGGCCCCAACCACGCAGCTGAAAGTGATACACATCCTGCAACGACAACAAAAGACATTCTAATAAATATAATTTTCAGTTATCTACATTTTTGATAAATCATATGGGAGATGGATAACGATTGGAAAATGAAATGTTACTGCTTATACGCACTTTAATGTTGGCGGGAATGTTATCATTAGTGGTGTGCACCAGGGTCTGGTCGAGGTCCACTAGAAGGACCAGTTTGCGGTCCTTCAGCAGTCGCTCGCTGTCTTCTCGCCCCAGACGCTGCGCCTCCTCCTCGCTCACCTGCAATATAACATCAAAATAGGATTTAAAAATATTTGAAAAGACATTTATATTGTATTGGATAATACTCACTTAACCTGGAATAACCACTGCAAAAGATAGGTATAAGTATTAAAATAATTAGGAGGTAATTCTTAGCAGGGTTGTGTAATGTCTCCATGGCTGTTCAACTTGTATATGGTGTGAAAGAACTGGAGGAAAAATGGGCAATTTGATTGTATGCTGTTTATTGTATGCCGATGATACAGTACTAATGGCGAATAATAAACAAGAACTACAGAGGCTAGTGAGTAGAATGTACGATGTATGCAAGGAAAGCAACTTCATGATGAATGTTAACAAGTCGAAAGTGGTGGTATTCGAGAAGGAGGAAAGCAAGACACCGTGCAAAATACTTGTACAACAACAGGTTGGAACAAGTAGATGAGTTTGTGTATTTGGGAAGTATGTTTGATAGAAATGGAAAGGCTGAGAATGATACTGAAATGAGGGTGACTGCAGGAAATAAAGCGAACGACGCTTTGAATGGCATTATGTCTAACGAGAATTTGTCCAAACGAGGCAAGACAAGCGGCGCACAATGGAATCCTGGCACTGACACTGATGTACGGAAGTCAGGCCTAGAGCTGGCAGAAGAGGAACAAAAGTAAACTGAATGCAGTGGAAATGAAATCACTTAAGCGTATTTATTTATTTATTATTTATCAGTAACTATAAAATATATAAAAAATTTGTTTGGACTATGCTCGTCTCACTAGAGAAATTTTGTGTCGAGACAGGCATAGTTTACAAGCAATTGTTAATTAATTAAAATTTCAAGTAGATATATGTGGCAAATCTATTTATGACAGAGTAAAGAATGAAGAAATAAGGAAAGAATGTAAATCTGATGTTAATATAGTGAGTAAGATTAAGAAAGATCACTTAGGTAGTTTGGTCATATGGAACGGATGGATGAGGAGAAGATGGTAAGAAAGATATATGATGCAAATGTTGATGGCACCAGAAATAGGGGATGTCCGCGGAAGACTTGATACAACCAGGTAAACCAGATAATGGAGAATGGTTCTGTTAGAAGTCTCAACAATCGGTGAGCTTGTATGAGAAGATGTATGAATGTGGATGAGGTGAGAATTGTGTATGAGGACAGAAGAGTGTGGCGCTCTATCCTCTCTGCCTACCCCTGCGGGGAAACGGCGTGATGGTAAGAAGGTAAGTAATTCTTACTATCAGTGTGTGGTGGTCCAGAATTCAAAATGAAATTAAAGATTTCACAATAAGACTGTTTGGGAGATGAATTATTTTCTTTCAATGGAACATATTAAGTTCCTTTTAAATATGTATTCTTGTTTTAGTTTTTAGACAAATGCAATACTTAAGAAGATGAAAATATCTAACCTTGAGTTCAGGTACAGAATGTACCATGGGCACCGATGCAGTGGAGTTGGGCAGCAGGGTGGTGTCGCTACGCAGGTCCGCACCGCACTCTGCGCACATGTCCTTCATCACCGTTGGATGCGTACACTCCTCCAGCTCCAGCAATTTCTCGCTGAACAAAAAAAAAAATTCCTTATCAAGGAAAAAAAATTCGACTGCTTTAGTTTTAATGCGACAGAATAAATGAGTTCAGTATTAAAACCTGCCCTAATGGATTATCTGTCATTTCGACTAAATCACCAAAGACAATTCTGAATTCAGTAGGCATAGTAGAATTAAATATTATGATCAAATTGGTCTTTGAAGATTTTGATTCTAAATATGAAAATTAGAATCTACACAAAGGTGATATGTATGAATATTTTTAACATCAGTATATAAGTAAACTATTAATTTATTGTACATATGTTTATAAAACACTTTTATAGTTGTTTCATTTCAAATAGGCACTAACTTTATTTTATTAAATAGAGATGCTGTAAGGGTAATCCTTATCCTTTAGATTTATTTCCGTACTTATTATAATTCTGGGGATGTCTTTATCTGAAAAAGTAAACAAACCCCTCTTGTTGAGTGGAGGCTATATCAATGGTAAAGTAAGAATCAATATTGCTCAGTTTACCCTAATTGGAGAACTGCTCATACACTCAAATGGGCGATGGGTGCTCAGGTAGCACAGAAGTCAGAGAACGAGGGTGAAATATGCATAAATATTTATTGTATTTAACATACAACTGGAGTATCAAGATATTTGGATCAATATTCCTTCAACAAAATAAGCTCTTAATCTAGGTGAGATGGATGAGTGCTACTCTATTTTGTACACATGAAACCTGACATTAAGAACCTTTGAATAATCCCGTCAGATAACAACAAGGATTGTTATTTTTAACCATAATTTTGTTATGGCATCTTTTAGAGTAATACTCTCGATTAACCTTGCCCATAAAATATTCACTTTAAAATTCACTGGTAGGCATAAGATGCTTGATAAAATTATCAATACTGAATTTACTAATGATTAACCAAAGAAGATTGAGTACCTGAAGTCTTAACACATTTATGGCTAACCGGATGGAAGGAGTCACATGGAGGACGTCCAGTGATGCAGCCGATATTGAAGAAGAAGAATATAGTCGCGTCGTTGGTTTTAGGAAGTTATACGGCGACACAAGAAAGATTTTAACATTGGAACTTCCGACAGACACAGGTTGAGGAGATCACATCGAGTCTATATGAACTGATTGAATAACTCCAGGCGAGTTAGATATGGAGGCACTATTTCTTGACATTAGCCACTCGAACACAATATGGTTGTGTCTGTACTTGTAAATCAAGCTTCATTTATGGCCATAAGCATGCATTGTTTATGGGTGTGTTACTCTTTATAACTCATTGAAAAATATTTGTGTGCATTTGAAGACAAATAAATATAGCCAAGAATGCTTTAATTATAAATTTATTTTCCTATTTATACTTTGCATTTTACCAGGATTCAATAAGTGGATTAGTTAAGTAGGAAGCCATGTATTCAATTAAGTATCTGGCAGAACTAAAAAACATTTATTTTGTTTCTTTTTTATGTTGTGTTCTATAGTTTAAAATATATACTTATATTAATATAATTTTATATTAAAGATCTAATTCACCCCTTGTCAAAAGTGATACACAAACTCAAATTTTTGTTCATTCCATAATTTAAACTATGTTTATATACATTGGACCATATTATATTAAAATTTAGACTGCAATTTTGTACTTTCATTTTATAATGCAATAATCACTCACTATCTGCAGGGTTGTTTCTGAGAAATGCTGTGAATACTGAGTTATGAAGCCCATAGTAACAAAGGGTTCCGACCCAAAATTTGAAATACGTACATTTGTATAAAAAACTAGACTGAATTTTTTTTGCCTATGAACACATTGTACGCTTATATACACGAGGAACATTTATAAAAAGTTACAAAAAGATTGTGAATTAGGGTTGTCGAGGAAAAAACAACTAGCAATTAATGTTTTATTTATTATGTGTTCATAGTTATTTTTGGATTTCCCTGTAAGACATTAATAATTGTTCTTAATTTTGATTAAACTTGACACTTCAGGATCAGAAAGTCGGGATCCATATCCACTATCTTATCTAATAATTGTATGGAGAGGATGATGATGATCTTTAATGATTTGATATTTGAAATACTGGTTTAACGACACTATCTTCATTCTCAAGATCATCTTGGTTGGCATCAGGTCTCGTAAGCAGTTCATTCAGCTATTCTACCGTCAGTTCATCTGCACATGTCTCAATACATTAGTGAATATCAGTTTAAAAAATGTGTGAACAAATTTAAATGAGTCAAAAAATATTTATCAGTCACTTATTTATTTGCTATTTATAGTAATTGCCAACATTGCGTCTGTGCAACAGACGACAGAGAAACATAGTCAATATACGAAAGTGACAAAATAACGGTTTATTTATTGTATGACTGTTTTCAACAACTTATAAACATAACGGTTTGCATAAATATTATTGCATCAACTCATGCCGCAATGTTTTGATACACATACAAAACATGTCTTATAGGAATATGCACGCTAGACGCTCAATACATCCAAACATTTCAATGACGTCACTTACCCAGGCTGTACAATTTCCCCCTCCATAGCCGCCAAGGACTTGACTGTCCCCGCTTCAGTTGCTTTAAATTTGCGTAATTCCGACACATTTTCACTGTCATCGTTGTACAATAGAATAATCTGCCCGATAGATACAAAAACGTCTTTCCTAATTTTCCATTTCACTATTTTTAATGATTTTCCCGGCGGAACCGATATCACCACAGTTTTGTCGGCCATTTTGGACGGAAGTTGCGCTTCGGTCGTTTGAAAAACGCCTCGCTATTGGGCGAAAGTAGAAAATAATTGCCGCCTTCTTTGAATCATCCAATGGGATTGGTCGTAATCGACGCACAACACAGGAACTTCCTTCTATTTTGATCACGCTGGTTGATGACAGCGACTGACCTGTGAAAAAATAAACTATTTAAACAGCCGTCAGATAGTTATTATTAATTTATAGTATGATTACCGTGTAACGATAACTTCTAATATAATAAAACAAACCTAATTAGCTTGCTTTTGTTTGTTTAGAACCATAACAGCAAGTAGAAAGAATATTATAAAGTGTGAAACTATCACCGCTGTTTAGTCTACCAACTTTAAAATAATACAATTTGAAAGTAATACCAACATTAACTCACAAAATTCAACCGTCTTATTATTTGTCAAAATATTTACAAATTTGCACGCTGCATATATACGCTAAAAAATATTGTTTTTTTTTTTGTGGTATCAAATATTTCGTCCACTTTTACCATCACAAAGTTGTAGACTCGAGTTCAATTTCGCGTTAAAATGACATCATCGGGTCATTCGAGTCTGAGAAGAAGTATTAGCAATCGTAAAACAAGAGCTTCCATCGTAGATCAGTACTCGATCGATTTAAATTATGGGGACAATGAAATTAACAAGCAAGAGGTGGATGAGAGTGATCTAAACGATGCACTGCAAGGTGAGAATTATTATTGTCATCCATTATTCCGCTTGTTCAGGCATTGTTACATACAATTTGTAGTGATTTCAAAACTTCCACTGAATTAGTAATGTATTTATCCAAATTCGGTGTTATACTCCTGATCTATTACGTGTCTTCATCCGTGTTAACCCATATATAATAGGATGGCTCGAAGGAAAGATGTATGAGAGTTATTAAAATAATAGCGAAATTAAATATTAGTTGAACATATATTAAAATTAAATAAATCAACCAGTTTTACCACCGATAATACTGGTTTCCAACTGTACAATAACCCTTAGCATAATTGAAAATAGTTACGGCTTGAGAAATAGTGCCAACGCTTAAGCCATTCATTCAGTCAACATGTCCAAGAATATACATTTAACTGCCAACTCTATTTGAAATGGAAGACACCACACAAGGTAAGACTAGGCTTTAAGGGTCTTGACTTTAATCTCTGCGAGTTTGCAAGGTCCAAAAGTATGTGTTAACACGCTTGTAGCTTGGTGTGACATACAAAGTTTGGCGTGTTAACGCATTCATGGCATTTAAAAGGTTAATTGTACCTTGCTTATAGTACTTACTTACTTACCATCACGCCGTTTCCCCGTGGGGGTAGGCAGAGAGGATAGAGCGCCACACTCTTCTGTCCTGACACACAATTCTTGCCTCATCCACATTCATACATCTTGTCATACAAGCTCGCCGATTGTTGAGGCTTCTAACAGAACCATCCTCCATTATCTGGTTTATCTGGTCGTGCCAAGTCTTTCGCGGACGTCCTCTATTTCTGGTTCCATCAACACTTGCGTCATATATCTTTCTTACCATTCTCTCCTCATTCATCCTTTCCATATGACCAAACCACCTAAGTGATCCTTTCTTAATCTTACTCACTATACTATAGTATTTAAACATTTATTAACGGTGAGGGAAAAAATGGATGTTTCAATGACAATAAAAAAAAAAATTACATAAAGATTGCTACTAATTTAATTAATTCCTGTTTTAAGTTAATTTTATATTATATAACACGTGTTCCATCGCACTTGAATATTTTGATCTGATCTAAAGAATTTCAAGTTTCCTTTTTTATTCAATACTCTAGAAATATTATTTTATGATTATGTAAGAATTAAACTTGTTCTCTATTTTATTGTAGACATTCCATAGATAACCCCATGAATGTGAAGTTCAAAACAATTTTTATGGATCTAGGATTATTTTATTTGCAGTGGCAGGCAAAAATAGGGCTTGTTTAGAGGTTTTCAAAAAAATATATTGTTCTCCTCCCATAAAAGATAGAAGGTTCTGATTTTTTCTGGAACATAAAGAAGACAATAGGGTTATAGAAAATATTATATAAACCATGACATATTGACCTTGAAATATGGCAAATTTGGATGCATAATCACCAGTTGTGATAACTTTTTAAGGTGACTGGGGGTTGGAACTACAAGGTGAATTCTTTCTGTTATAACTATGGCTAGTAGAGTTCCCAACTATGAAGAATTCATGTTTGGGTCAGAAACCCTTCCTGCCTTTTTTTGGCATCAAAATTTTCAATTTTTGCAAAACCTATAAGTTTCATTTTGTGATTCAAGCTGGTTTAGAAGTTACAGTTTCTATACATTTGTAAGGTTGTTGAGTTCAACTTGTATAGTAAATGCTCACATTTTGTAATGAATTTTGTTCCATTTCAGTTATATTAAAGAAACCCTCGTCCCAGATGTGCAGAGTCTCACCACTGCACGGACTTGAATACTCCACTGTTAAATTGAAAAAATACGCTCTGAAGATAAAGCAGTTCCTCTCCAATAACATAAAGGGCACGACAAATCTGAAATATTCTGCAGAAATCAGCATCATCGACAATCTTAAGCTAGAAATCAGCCATAATGATGCATTGAAGGTATATAATAATAAATGTTAATTTTTTTAAATATGTTTTGTCAATTCAGGAAACACTGGCCACGGCCATGAAGTGGCCACTAGCTAGCTAATAAAAATTTATAACCTAACATGTCCCACTAATTTTCTATCAGTATATATACATATATGTTTTATTTTCATGTATGTGATTATGGAATTCTACAAACTTACTTCGGAAACAGTAAATATACATATAATTGTATAGCTGTCCGCCACTATAGATATAAATACAAGTTGTTGAATTAAATTGTTAGATTAATAATGCCTTACAAGGCAAAACACTTCTCAAGTAAATTAAACAAGTAGAATAAAAAAACAAGTGTTTTATTTTCACATATGTTTCTATATGTACGTACAATTTGTATGATAAAAACAAAAAATATGTGTTACCAGATAGTAGTGTGGGGCTCCTCGCTAGACGGAGGCGCCCAAGAGAAGCTGCTGTACCACGGCGTATTATTCTCGTGGGGTGCACTGCCCCAGCGTGAACTCGGTGTGGTGCTCCTCCCTCTTCTCCTGGACTGCGGGCAGTCACGCGTGGCTATCGCTGTGCGCCGTATGCTGTGCAAGCTGTTTGATTGCCTCATTACACCGCTCGTCTTCACGCAGGTATATTATCATTTTCAAAAATTAATATTTAAGCAAATTTGGTTTTAAATATACACAATTAATTTAAAATTACATTAGTGTAGTATCTATGTTTCCGTAAATACTTCGATAGCTAGTTCTGGGTTTTCTATTGGTAATGATGAATACAGTTATTCAATCTGTTTACGCGCTTTATACTTCGATAGGTAGGCCTGATATAAAATTTTGAATATGTGTGTTCTATTTGTGTAGATTTGAATTTACAGAAAACAAAAGCGATGCTGCTTCTGGGAAAAGAGTCATTGTGATTCGGACGGACTTTTTACGGCGGCAATAATAAAACTTTTAGTGTATATAATTTCGGATTAGCGGTTGTGTGAAGGTGTGAACGTGGCTGACCAGCATATTTGCGGACCATCAAGCTACAAGGATAGCGACGTCGGCCTCAACCAGCACAGGTTCGCAAAGGTTTGTGTAATTTGAATTTACATAGATTGAATAACTGTATTCATCATTACCAATAGAAAACCCAGAACTAGCTATCGAAGTATTTACGGAAACACAATCTATGTAAATTCAAATTACACAAACCTTTGTGAACCTGTGCTGGTTGAGGCCGACGTCGCTATCCTTGTAGCCTGATGGTCCGCAAATATGCTGGTCAGCCACCGAAAACCTTCACACAACGATAATCCAAAATTATATATACTAAAAGTTTTATTATTGCCTCCGTAAAAAAGTCCGTCCGAATCACAATAACTCTTTTCCCAGAAGCAGCTTCGCTTTTGTTTTCCGTTTTTCAAATCTACACAAAAAGAACACACATATTCAAAATTTTATTTCAGGCCTACCTATTGAAGTATAAAGCGCGTAAACAATCTACTTATGCTTATAATGTGTGAACACGGATGACATTTTATCTCTCATCTCGGAGATTCTGTAGAAACCGACGCAAACTTGAAAATTGAAGTGATCAGCAGATCGCACAGAAAACTGACAAAAAACAATTATTTATAAAACTTTCCAAAAGAGATTGCACAACCATCAAATTAGTTATGATTTCAGTTCACGTGCTCTGTTCATTATTTTGAAGGAAATTAATATGAGAGATTATTTCAGAGCCATCTGCTGCTGTTCAGTGCCCTGCTGAGTAGCTTCCCCTCCAACGAGGGGGCACGCTTGGTGAACTATGTGTTCCAGGTTCCGCACACCCGCCTGGGCACCACCGTAGATATCTCCATGACAATGGATGATGTGCACCACTTCTGGAAGCAGTTAGTGCCCTTATTTCTGCTACTGTTATTTTTCTATACTTCTGTTTTTTTTTAATTTATATAGAGGGTGTCCGAGAGGCAGTAGTTCAAATGAATATTACAGTTAGGGCACATCACTAGCGACCCATTGAGTGCTGAATAGGGTCATCAGAAATCCAACTATTTAGAAGATATTTGAATTTTAGTAATTTTTGAGAAATTTGTAACCAGCCTTTACAAAAATGACTACTGTGTAAATATTCAACCTATCGTGATAAAATTTGGCTCACGTTTGCTGTGATAACGTACCTATCACACGAGCTACCAGATTTTTGTTTGTAGCTAATTAAAATAAACTTATTTTAACATAAAATGTGAGTTGACTTTCAAACTATTAATCTCAGATAACTTAATTTGTTGCTAGTGATGTCCCCTAACCGTAGGCTCCGTTTAGAGTATTGTCTGTGGGACAACCTGTGACTTTAGAAGATGTATCAGATACCAAAATCGTAAGTAAAAGTGTATTTGCAACATCAAGTGTAATGCATGAAATATATTACGCATATGGTGTGTATACACATGTATATAAATACATATACAGTAATATTTACATCCCTTCCGGGCATTGCTATGTTGGCCAAAGTGTTCGATTTTCCTTCTAGGAGTGCTATTTTGCTGTACATTTAGCCAAGATATAAACCAATTTATTTGTAATTACCGACGAGACCCCGAATATAATCTGTCACCAAGCAGCGTCATATGTTACATTACATATTATTTTCAACATTGATATGTTTTATGGTTCTTAATGTGTTAAACAACACTTTACAAGATGGACATATTTCTCAGGTGTTTTGACGGTGAGAACACAATCGTCCTCAATGAGCAGGACGCTCAGCGCCTGTACTCCATGTTTCAGGCGTTTGTGCATGCCCACATGGGTCTGGATGTGGCCAGCTTGCAACTGATGCGCCTGGTCTTCCCGGGCCTGGCACTGCATGTGAACGGTACCTTGCGGCTACGCGAGCTCGAAACGGCGCACGTGACTCTACGGGTGCTCGGGCAGATGGCCACACTGCTGCGAAGCAGCGCTCCCCAGCTGGCGGCTGACTGTGACTAATCTGCCAGTGTAACATCGTGTTTATTTAATTACATTGATATTTTATCAGTGTGAATGTGATGATGCAGTACTGCAAGAATGGTATGTTAATTACCAGGTGTGTACTGCAGCCAGGAGATAGGGATGCTGTGAGGAAGTGAAAGATTAATGTTTCTTTTTTATTCTGTCATGATTCCATTGAAACTATGCCTTATTCTGTAGCACAACTTCAGTTGTGCACTCAGGAGATAGGTCTCATACATTTTTTATTTTTTACTATTTTCAATTCAAACTTTGGTTCAGAAATAGAGATGTCAGATAAAAGTATTATTGAGGCTTCTAACAGGACCATCCTCCTGGTTTACCTTGTTGTGTCATCAAGTCTTCCGCGGACGTCCTCTATTTTTGGTGCCATCAATACTCGCGTCATATTTATTTCTTACCATTCTCTCCTCATTCATCCGTTTCATATGACCAAATTACCCGAGTTATCCTTTCTTAATCTTAATTCACTATATTAATATGGGCTTTACATTCTTTCCTTATTTTTTCATTCTGTCATAAATGATCTGCCGCATATACGCCTAAGTGATCTTATTTCCACTGCATTCAGTCTACTTTGATTCCTCTTCTGCCAGCTACGGGCCTCACTTCCATACATCAGTGTCGGTGAGTGATGAAACTGTCGCTTTTTTTTTTAATCTAGCTAACACTTCCACGCTTACAAGTCACTAAAACTGTTGTCAGGTCAATCAGATCCTTGACCATTTTTAAATTCAATTTACTTAGGCAATGAATTAAATTTGACATAAATTGAGTGCATAAAATGCAAGATTTGAAAAGATAAATTATGTTTCAAAAAGTAACAAATGAAACAAACTTATTTGTTGCTTTGAGATATTTTCTGTGACCAATGTGACCTGTGCCTTCTAATGTATATAATATGCATAATATAATGTATTTCTTGATACTGGTAACTAAAATATATTGTTAATAGTGATGGTAAACCATTGTTGTGAGTGATAGTGTTCCATTGTAACAAAGGTTGATAACTGAGATTTAACCGTTGGAGGTTTAGTTTCTAGTATAGATACCGGTGATTGATTGAAAAATTACGAATAATCAATTACCAATCATCGTTATTATCGAAAACAGTCAAGTCATGATAGCGGTTTATCCATCACTAATTGTTAGTAATTTATTAAATATTGTTGGTACTGTATTAAATAACATTTCGTATGACTGAACACAACTTTTATTTATTATATGTGTTTACCTTGCAAAAAGTCAATCTTTGTAAGATGAATTTTATTACCTCCTGATAACCATAAAAACCTAATCAAATTTGCAGGCTTCACAAATTATAAATTGTACTTTGTATACTTAATTCATATATTTGTGGATTTGTATATATGGCTGGTAAAATTGGTATCTCTTAATACATTCGAAGAATCAATTAAAAGGGTCTCTATGTTTAGCCATAGAGATGGCACAACCGAAATGGCCCTGAAATGGGCTCCTTTTCTGTTTTACGGTTCAGCGGCCCTGAAAAGGGCCTTTTCTTCTTCAGTCCAGTGGCACCAAGCGGGCCGACGGACGGAGCGACAGTGGCAGGCTCCGTAAGGGGCCAGCCACCACAACTGCTGATCATGTTGGTATGAAACGTGCAATAAATAGGAGGGGTACCGCATTTGAGGGTCAGTTCTCGTCTGCGGCCTTTGGAGTTAACACCTATCTGCCTTTTACTTCTCTCCTGCACGCCTCGTATCTATACAATTAAAGCAAATCGGAGTACTAGCGCCGGCGAATTTGGAGCACCTCGGACTAGCCCGCACTTTTCAGTGCGTTCGGCGACATCTGAGTGTTCCCTAGCGGTGGCATAACTGGGTGACCACATTTATTATGATTGGAGCGTACTCGTGCGTAACAATAGGCAAAGTGCTTGCCTGACGTCAGGCTGCTCGCACCAGTTTGGCTTCGTAAAAGGTAAATCAACTACGCTATTAAATTTGTACAAAAATGGGTTCAATCACGAAAAGAAAAATATGTAATAGATGTTGTGTGTGTTAATCTTTTCTTTTTGAAAATGTTAAATATGTTTATATTCTTTTCATCAAATGTTTAACCTCGCTGTCCAGGCCGAGGATATTTTCTGTGTACATAGGTAGGGCGCACTCATCAATTTTTTCAAGTTAAAAGTTGTACATATGTTTCTTTGTAATAAAGATATTAAAATATTTTTTCATGATTTGTAAATATTTTTTTTTTTTTTTTTTTAAATAGAGATGCGTACACGGAATACATGTCACATCAATATTCTTACTATTTTCAAACTAAGCTAAATGCTTGTGCTATGAAAATAGGACTAACTTGCTGGTATCCTGGAACGAGGCGCGAACCCCTGACCACTAGATCACTAGGCCAACGTCTTGACCACTACACCAACAAGCTACTCAAACATATTGAACCTATAATAAAAATGCTACCCATGATTCGATGCTCTCATTTTAAACCCCATCCAAGCAAATGTCATGTGCCGAGAAGAATGAACAAGGTTAAAACTAATAATGATAAATTACAAAACCTTTTGAGTAAATTAACTATTACATTTTTTAGAGAGTATTTCGTTAGCATTGTCTACCTTACCCAATAAGAATATATAAGTACTTACAATTGAGTGTAAAATAGTTTTCATGGGGATTTTGTGGCGATTTTGACACTGGCAATAAGCAATCCTATCTGCAGGTAATGAAATGGTTATTAGCGCTTTTTCACCAAAAATCCAATCAACATGTTGTGGTGGTACACCTATCCTATTTGCAATCTGGCGCCCTTTGATTGTTTTCTACTCCCCAAAATCAAGAAAGACAAAGGATCATTATTGGGGTCACAGTGGAGGTGGGATGGATTACGACACATGGTCTAAACAGCCCCATGGAGAATTTTCATGAATGGATGATATAGAATGACCTCGATGCTAGTGCATTACTTTAGGAGGAGACTATTTTTAAGGGAACCATCTACCAAATAATAAATAAGTATGTTCTAAAATTGCAATAAATTATTTTTACTACCTTAATAGTCAGTCCTCATACCTTCCACAATAAACACTTCAATAATTGTTAATTTACACTGAGTAAGAACTTGGTGGTTCCGGGGGAAATAAAAATAACTAAATTATATTTACTGAAGGATTAAAATATATTTCTGTACAAAAAAACAATGACATACATACTGTTTATAATAAGAAAACATTCAATAAAAATTGTACCGTGTCTATTTTCAAATACACAATAAACTTTGGGATGCATCTAGAAAGAGATTGTTGCAGAAATTATAAGCAATCTTGCGAGCGTGTGATGAAACACATTTTCAACCAGCACAATGTTTTATTAAAAAAAAAACATAGTTACTAATTATATAACTATAGAAGTGGCAAGCACACTTGTATAAACCTGTTTGTGGTGCCATCTTTACATTTAAATAATATTACCGACTACATCACATGGGAGCGTAACTTCACCCGACACTTTGAGCTCATCACAAAGACACGAAGAGATGCTAAAAACATGTTTGTGTACGCAATTTTCAAAAATAAATTTGAGAAACATAATTTTGATCAGGAAGCGCACGTTTAGTCTTCGGATCTAGCGCGCGAGCAGTCTTTGGTTGCGGATTAAAATACATTACAGTATGACGTAGATATAATATATATGAAATATCGTTTTAAATTTCGTCTTGTTTATATCATTAGCCTATAGGGACACTAAAAAATAATATAATAGGTCTAGTTGAGATGTTATTTACTTCTAAAAGCTATATATATAAAATGTTAATTCTTTGAGTTAGAGATAGTAAAGGGGGGCTACAATCTTTATTTATAAATATGGTAATTTATCAAAAATAACAAAAAAAGAAACATTAATTTAAAATCACTGACAGGGTGCACTCTCTAAACTGAGATTATTCCAAGATCTATTGGATCTATTTGTCCGAAGGAAGATTCCTAATATCAGTACTGTCGGAAAAAGTCACTCCGATACTACTGAAAACTGTTATCAATGCAAACTCGGGAATTTTTGTAACTTGAATTTATTTTTCGTTAAAATTATCTAACACATCTCCGATTCTCCGTATTTATAAATGCACTAAGCATTCTGTATCATGTAGTAAATAAAAGTCACAGCGAAATTACAATTATCAACTTACACATATATTATTCATATTACATTAAGTTCTTTATAAATAATAAAATATTTTATAATTGGCTTTCCTATTTCAATCCTCTCTTCTGCCAACTATCATCGCCAGTGTTGACGGCGTGTTTATACAAGCAACACTTATTCGCCGAGGAGGAGCCTCGACACTCATCTCGTGACCGCGTCCCGGGTCTGGTAAATGCGGAGTCAAACTCCAAATAAAATATGCCGAGCGTTAGACTCTTTGAAAAGTCTTCAAGTCTTTCGATGCCCAACTGCTGTCCCGAAAATTAAGAATTGAAGAAACAGTCACGAGTAATAATTCATAGATGAATTGGAACATAAAAGATTTATGCGAACAAAAAAATCTTCAATAGAAGTTGAGGAGTGATGAATTTTGATGTTTGGGTGTTCAGCCCCTCGGTATGGGCTTTTACAGGTCTGAATATGAAAAAAAATCAATATAAACAGATGTCAAATTCTAAATTTGAATAATCCTGTTTGAAAATTTTACTTTTTGTTCTAATGTTTCGGACAACATGAAATAAACTATCAGTATTATTTATTTTAATTAATTTAAAGTGACAACCAAGGTCAGTCACACAATACACCGTCCATTCATTTTAAACCGTGAGGTGTCCATTTGGTTTATAAATAAAGGAAAAAAAACAGCTAATCCAGATAGTACATTGTCACCACATTAAACTAAAAATGACACTGACCCCAATTGACTTATCTTTGTTTTGTTACACACACATAGAACACGTCTGCTAAGTCGAGAGTGAAACTACCACAAAGTCTTGTCGCCTAGTCTAGGATTAAATAAAATTGTGTCGATTATAAATAGTTAAAAGTTAAGACAATCATTTTGATTGTTGAAAAACTGAGATGATTCCATAACAGATACGTGTAAAACGGGAGTTGACAGCGTTGCATTTTCACCGATTGTGAGGTGTGAAGAGATGAGCCGGGATGAGACAGCAGTGGTAGGGGCGGTCCCCCCTTAGCAGCAGCCTCCCCCCGCTGCCCCCTTTCCACCCACCCCTCCTGCCCCGGCACCGCCGACCGGCGAGTGCTGGGCCCCGATCTTGATGCCGTTTGCCTGGAACAGTCAGCAGGGAGTTGCAGTAGTCCCATGAGGGGATTATTTGTAATAATAAAAATAACAATCTAATACTCAATCTGCCATATTTTATATTGAATACAAATCAAATTATGGAAAACAAACTTTTTAAAGTATTCAAATTGTATTTTGACACATAAATTATAAATAATGTAATATTTCACACCAGCCAATTTAACAGAGTGGTAAAGGTAAAGGAGTAGAAATCAGATTCCCCCTGGAAGCTTACATTCGAATCCTACCAGGTGCTTTTAGCGTTGGTGTTTTTTAAAACATGAATTATATACTTCATTTTTAATTTTCGTGACCATCATATATTATATTAACACATGTTAGTGATTATCGCCAGTAAGAAAAAACACCAAAGTAGTGTTTCATTCTTTTAAATCTACTGGCAGGAATATTGACATTCTTTTATCTATGTATTGACATGGAAACAGTAGTTGTCAAAACTAACATATAAATGGCGTGTTTAGAGAATTATATTACAAGAAATGTTTTATGTATGAATCATGGATAGAATGTAATTGTTGTTATACTCGTATAATAACAATTACATTCTATCTAATTGTTATTATACGAGTATAACAACATAAAAAATACTATTTTATCAGGATAATATGCATTTAAGTAAACACTGAATCATATGGATGGTTTTCTCACTCAACCTAAAATAAAATATTTGATACCTTTATTTCTTTGGACGATTGTTAGCTAACTTATTGTGGTAATGTGCAAATGTCTAAGGTGCCTAAAATATTTTTTGTCCAATAATCTGGCTGTAACTCATATTTTTAATTTTAAGGGTGAACACATTATTGCAGAACACTATCCATATTTACCAGAACTGCGATATCAGGAATGATTGTATTTGCTTATTATATTTTCAACATTAAAATAAAAGTTTTACAGAAAAATTAGCCGTGGTTACACAGCAGTCAACATTGCTCACAAATAAATGCTAGTCCTCATTATATATTACGTTTCCCCATCTATTATCCTAAGACTTATTGGATGTCTTGGATGTAGTCATTTGCCAGTAAAAAAAATATTCACCAAAGTAGCGAAAATGTCAAATGTGTTTGTAATATCTCGAAGTTAAGATTATTTAAATGTTTTCTCTTTTATACATTCAATAATAGTACATAAATATATATTAATTTTGAAACAAAGTGTACATTGTCTTTATTACGAGTAAGAAAAAAACCATATTTTAGCAAAATCGTACCACCCCTCTCATCAATAAAATATCTTCTAGTTTAAAGTTTTAGTTTATTCAGTAGGCATCGAAAACTTTTTAATTTTAATTAAAGTGTAGTATGAAGTAGTGATGAGCTCAAAATCACGAACTGTGAGTCAATCACTGATATTTTTGAGTCACACTCAATATCAGTGATTGAATATCTGGTAATATTGTGATTCTTTTTTTGTTGTTAAATATTCAACTGATTTTCTGACGCCAATGTCCAAATCGATTATCACTTGAATCAGCGCCATCTATTGGAATCTGTTGTTGATAATGTTTTTGCTAACTTACTGAAAACTTAATTTTATTTTGTTCGTATTTTAATTTTACATTTTGTAGGTGTATGTGCAGCATTTTTTTACCACTAAATATTTTTAAAATACTTTTTTTGTTTTTAATTTTTTACAAGATAATTATTATAATAATAATTAAGTTAAAGCCTTCTTTGAGTTGTAATTAGTGTTATTTTATTTGTATAAGCACCATGATAATTTATATTTTTAATCTTTTAAAATTGTTTTAATATAATACTTTCACTTTTTATGTGGGATTATAGAGTTACAATTTTTATAGAGCCATACTTTCTGTTGTTATCTGAGTCATGACGTCATTATTAAACAAATACAATCTTATAATTTATTTTTATTTAAAAAAAAATTATGAATTATTATAAGTTATTTATTATTTTTTTATAAGTATTTAAGTCCTTTAAAGTTTTTCATAATTTTTTTGTTGTAAGTTATTTTAAAAAAAAAAGAAGTTTTTTATTATAAGTTTTAATAAGTTTTTTGTTATTTTAAAAAAAAAAAATTTTTTAATGTTTTATGCCATAAGTTTTATTTTATTTTTATAAATCATTTACATTTTTATATAAGTTATTTATATATAATCATATTATATATTGTCGTTAATATTTGATATATCAGTGATTCTATCCGTGATCGAAATCGGTTTTGTAAATTGTGATCATGACTCATGACTCACACTTTGCGGCTGCACTGATATTTGATGATTTGAGTGATTCTTAACCATGATTCCGCACATGCGTAAATAAACAGTGACAGTCACAATATTACTTGTTCATATTTGAATGCGAGACGTGATTTGGCGCATGCGCATTTGAGACGAAAATATTTATGAAGGAATGGATTATAACTCGTGATCAGCGCCATCAAGTACATTCTGCCAAAACATTTTACACATATTAGGTGAGAATTTTAACAAAAAATTAATTTACATTTTTTAAAGCGTTTTCATTCTCTTTGCGATGATATTAAATTAGATTTATATTAATTATTTATGCTAGAATATGTTTTTTACGCAAATTAAGTTTTAATAATAGAAAAAAATATATAATTTTTTTGATTTTTCTTGTATTGCGATATCGTGCGGCGCATGCGCATTAATAATGAAACTGCAATCAGTCACAGTTTTCAATCACTGATATTATCAAATAACAATCACAATCACACCAGTGGGTAAAAAGTAGCATTTTATCTCATCACTAGTGTGAAGTAAACAACGTTGTGTTTTATTTTATTAATTAATGAACTTTTCTAAAAACTTTTTTTTGAAAGTAATTCCAAAAATGGTTTAATTTAGGCCAATAGATTAAAAATAATTATTATTTTCACAAGAATATGATTCCAATGAAAGCTTACCTCATTGTTGATATCGAAGACTCCCTCCTGGATCTTCTCGTAGATTTCCTTGGCAGTGTTGATGAAGGCCTCCTCGACATTGGCCGCCGTCTTGGCCGACGTCTCCATGAAGACCAGGCCATGCTCGCGTGCAAACGCCTCTCCCTCTTCTTTCTTTACCTCTCGCCGCGACTCCAGATCGCTGCAAACGCGCACAATGTTACATGGCACCAAATGGTTATAATGATTATAAAAGCACTATACGGACTATTCATACATTGCATAACATGTGTAATGCATTAACAGTAATTTTATATCTTTTGAACAGAATTTCGAAAAGCGTTCCTCAATGAAGATAAAAAAAAAATTGTCAATAAATCAATCTATGTAGAGATATTAATCTAGCCGTGTGAGCTGTAATACAACTTCCCCTGACAATGTACACATCTAGATGTATATTTGAAGAAGGTCAATTTAAGCACATTTGTAAAATAGTTCATATTTATGGAATCATGCTTTGCAAAGGGGCCCCGCATTCCAAAGTGCCCCCAAATCCCCGAAAAAATGAAATCGGGAGCAACAGAGAAAACGAAAAGAAACAATGTTTTAGCTGCAAAAACACTGGCACATCGAGTTGAGTATTAATGACTTTCTGTAGGTCTTATGTGGGGCTCCTAAAAAGTCCAGTAAGACAGGCCCCCACCCTCAGTAGGTCTTCTTGCAATTGTTAATTTATGAAAGAAATTAAAAATACTTAAAATAGAATTGGATATATTTCAGTATCTTACCTCTTATTTCCGATGAGCATAATGACCATGTTGGAGTTGGAATGTTGACGAGCATCTTCCAGCCAGGTGGAGAGGTGGTTGAAGGTCTCCCTTCGGGTGATGTCATACACCAGCAGAGCTCCAGCCGCTCCACGGTAGTATGATCGTGTGATTGATCTAGAACACAATTTATCAATATTTTCATTATGAGCCTGAAATCTCGGAACATTCATATCATCTCATTAACAGGATATTTATTATTAAGATAATGTCTTTGACATATTGCATTACTGCATTATGTTAAAGACATCATCATAACAATATTCAGGTGGTAATCAAGACAATAAACCTAATCTAACTGGAAAAGCAATTGGTTATCCAACAAAACTAATCTGATGTAAGTGTATCAAACAGGGCAATGTTGTGTTTGGGTCACACACTAGAGGAATATGCATCCAAAGCAATCTCTAAAAAATATTGTCTAAAATGGAGTCAGTCAAAGAACTGTCAATTCTGTAGCGGCATTGGCATTTTAATAAAAGAAAAATAAAATATTTGTTTTTCTATTTGAATAAATAAAAATTCAGATTGTTGTTATATAGCAGATTTATTCCAGAGAACTAATTAAAAAAATATCCAGTCTGCCTTACATAGGCAGATTTAGTCTATGGTGTTATCCACATGTTTTTTGCACAGCCCATGTGGTACGTGTATATAACATAGGCCATGTCTGCTCGGGCATGATAAAAATATAATGTTATACGTACAAAAAAAAAATATATTTTACTGTTCATAGTCCAGGTCTTCAAAATAATGTGAGCTCGGACACAAGTACATAGCAATATGTATATACCATTTTTTAATTGCAATAATATTGCATACTACGAGATGCTATGTGTATATTGCTTCAGTGAAAGATCAACCTGAGATTTGATACTGCAATGTCAAATTGCGACTTTGACATGTATTATTCACATCTACAGAACGACCAGTTATATTATGGCAAATTATTTTTTCCATAAACTATAAATGAAACAAGATGCCTCAGCGTAGTGTTACCTAAAGGCCTCTTGGCCTGCGGTGTCCCAAATCTGTAGCTTGATCTGCTTCCCATCAATGGTGATCATCCGTGCCCCAAACTCCACCCCGATGGTCAAGTCGTGCACCGGCTGGAAGCGCTTGTCTGTGAACTGAAGCAGTACACATGATTTGCCCACACCTGAAAGTGTAAAAATTCATTTATTAAATCACGCTTGTTGTTAAATGGTTTTCGTAATCCAATAATGACAATTGTTTTATAAATATAATCACAGGTACAGCGGTACCTCGGTATATGACCTTAATCCGTTCCAGATCTTTGGACTTATACCAAACAAATTTTTTCCATAAAATAAAGGGAAAATGATTAATCTGTTCCCATGAAAAAATCCTATTGTTATAAAACAATTAATAAATAAATTAAATGGAAATTTAACAGATTGAAGATCATCAGGTTTGACGTTTGAGCACTAAAAATCTGTCCAAAGAAATTTGCTTCCTCCTTCTCATCAGTGTTTCGAAAATGTGATATTGTCTGGTCATTCCAGACAATGTCACATTTTCGAAACACTGATCACATGTCGGCTCGTTTGAGCTTTGTTATCTTCTTATTAACTTTCTTAGAACTCATGATTAATGAATTTACAAAAAAAATCACGAAAAATATAAAATCATGCAATTCACTGAATGGTACAAATAGCATACTGACGCTCGTATGCAGTCGTGGCAGAGATACCCCTCTCCAAAAACCGAATACAGTCGAACGAGACCGGGGACATAAACGCGCACAATTTGACACACGTGAGTCATCACTAAACAAAGATCGCATATCAAAGAAAACATTTCAGGTCCAAACAGGATGTATACCAAAGCAGACATGTACCGAGGTACCACTGTATTTGGTATCAAATATATCGCAGCTTATAAAGTTTTAACAATGGTTTAAAATACTTCATGACTTCTGGCATTGCAAACAATGTTCCCTCTAATTTTGGATCACAGTGTCGTGCATAAAAAAAATATTTTAAGGACTGATGCTATTATTTCTGCACTCAGGAAAAAATAAAAAAAACATAACCTTATTTGTATAAGGCTACTGGTAGGCTAATTTTAGTGTATTGTGCTCTATCGACGCATGCTAAAGTTCTTCTTGGTTTATTGCACTACTAATGAAGATGTTGTATTGGTCATTACGCATAAATATGATAAGAAAACTAATAAAGAATAAAATAGGAAATCTGTATACTTCGGACACACTTTGTGCAATGAAAAATATTGACGATTTTATACAAGATTAATTAACATACTACAACATGGTCGCTAACCTTTAATAGAAGGCGGCACATGAAGAAGTGTAATTAAAAATTGTGTGCAAGCTACATTTTGTGTGCAAATCGTGCACGCGCACACCTTACAGGAAACATTGATCACAAAAAGGAAAGAAACTACGCAATACTACTATTGGAAATTCAGCCACAAATTAAAACATAGTATAATATCTAAATGTATTCAAGGATGAAGTATTTTTCTCTCAAAGTAAAGGCCAGTCAGAATTACAGCCGTATACTGAGCCATTTGTGTCTGTTGTACGGAAAGCAGACTGACCAAACTTATGTATACCGAACTTTACTGCCAAATATCCGGATCTTTAGATTAAACCTTCATCCGTGTAGGTGACAAAATCGTTGAATATTACTAATTTTTATACTTTTATTTAACAATTCATTTATGTTTGCACGTTTGTTTATCATATATATTTAACTCTATCTCATAAAGTGCTCATCGCTCACCTGGAAAATTAACTGTCTATAGTAGAAGACTAGTGCATCTGACAGGACATGAATAAAGTGTTCAAGTTTGCAAAATCTTTGGAAAAATTGTATTTTTTAATTTGATATTTTAGAATTACACCAATCTAGATACATTTACACCTTGTCAGGAATAAAATCTATAACAAAAATAGCATGTAATGTTTAATCACATTGTTATCTTTGATGCAATAATTACCCTATGATTCACCACAAAAGAACAGTACGAAATACTCACATGGTCGGGGTTACACAATTTGGGTTAAGCTATTGAGAGATAAGATTGTACGCGGTGAGGGAAGCGAGATAACAGTCCCGTTAGTGACGCAGGATGTTTCAAGAACAGCCCCAAAATTATAATTTTAAAACACTAATCAATCTGATTTTAAAACATATTATGAAAAAGGGTGTGGCCACTCAAACGGCTGATGGTTAAAACACAATTATTTTTTTTACATAGAATATTTTTTCTAAGTTTCCCTGGTAAAATGTGCCACGAAGCTGCGTTAAAAAAGTGTGTAACATTTTACAGGACATCTGCGGGTGGGGTGTATCGGTGTGTGATATATTTGTAGACATCAACGAGAAAGAAATATGTCCAATTGTAGAGAGAACAAACAATAAACATTTAAAATATATACAATTTTTATTTTCCACAAAACAAATGTAAATTTGAAATAAAATTCAGAAGATGTTTGGAGACTAAAACCAAATACAATTAATTAAATGTTTTTTATCAATTCCAAATACACTTATTTATTTGAATATTAGAAAATATAATACATTTTTAGAATAATCAGTAGGATATACATAAATTTCTTTTAACATTTATTTCTTCTTTATGAGAGTAAGACTTGTTTATAGAGAAGGAGTATATACGGGAGTTTATGTTTCAGTTAGTCTATGTGTACATATTTTTTTACTTCAGATACAAATTTATAGTAGTCTGTAATTTTAAGTAACAGCAGACAGGGAAGGGGTCTTTATTAACAATGAGGTCAAAATCACTAACAGCGATTGAATATCTGAAAAGAATTTGTAATTCTTGTCTAAATTTGTTCGTGGGTTGATAAATTTTGATTTGATTCTTATTTACGTACTTTTGCTAAGAAGCTATAAATTGAATATGTATTTTAGACAAAGGAAGGACATTAAATATAACAATGGAATAGTATAATTAAATACTGATTTTTTTTGGTGGTAATTTAAAAATTATATATATTGTGTTATTATCGTAAAACGGTGATCACAGAGATACATAAGTGAAAATAAAACAGTTACACTTGTGTTTTTTGGTTCTACTAGTTTGATTTTTAAGACACTTTTCACCTTATTAATCTAAGGATTTAACTCAACAACTTGTACTTATATCTATAGCGGAAGACAGCTATACAATTTTAATTACATGAGATGAAAAGGAACAACATTATTCATTGTAATTCTTGCTATATTGTCTTCTATGTTGTAAAATTATATAGTTTTCCTTTACTACATATTACCTACAACATTAAAATATCATTAGAAGCATTCAAAAATGTATGGAAATCCTCAGAATCCCAATAAATAATGTCCCTTTTCATGACATGCAAATAAAATTGTATAGCTGTATGTATAGATCTTAAACAGGATATTGTCTATTTTTTAATAATCCAGTAAACTAGTTAACAATATCACCAATGAGGAGGAGAGACTTACTAAGAAGTAAGAATAAATCAAGATAACTATTAAACACAAAGGAAGCTACACATTTTGGAGACAATGTCTGCAATGAGAAATATCTCTTACAACTCGTTACGCAAGGGAAGACAAAAGGCAGCAAACACATTATCTTGTCTGCGTAACCTCAAAAGTGACTCAATATTTATAATTCCAGTGACCTTTAATAGAAGACAGCACAAGAAGCACACAAATTAAATCTTATTTACCTCTACAACGTACAGAACTATCGCATTTAGCTTGAATATTTTTTCCTCAGAATTTATTTTAAAATATTGCACACTAAATTTGTTTCTCCCTATGCTTTTGTTGATGACCAAATCTGAATATCCATCACTCTCCCAAAATACACCAAATTTTTAACCGAAGACGCATTCCAAATTTATATTAATTCATTCTAAATGTGAAGTGGCATTGCGGGGCATGCAACCTCGTTTTTGGATTAAATAGATGGTATAGAGGGGCGCATTTGTCATAACAGTGGAGTCCAAAACGTGGCAGAATAGCCTAGCCTACACAAAAGATTCTGGACGGCTGTAAAAACCTGAGAACATTTTTAGATTAAACTTCGCTCTTAAAATTCACGTAAAGGATGGTACAGAAATAGCATGGAGCAAGTTGTTATTCGTATTTTGTATACAGTGTAGAATTATCAATTGGTAAATTGATCTGGACCAATAAATATGTCCTTAGGGACCGTGTACACATACACTTTTAAACATTCATGCAGGACTACAATTCAATTTTATTTTGCTTATTATTTTTCAAAAGGAGTTTCTGGAAAATTTCACTCATTTTTTAGATTAAGTCCTTGCGAAAACAGTCACGAGAACATCATTTTTAAGGACAAATACAATCAAATGTGCATGTCGGGAGGTCCAATTATATTTTGATTCTAAAAAAATATACTAAAATGTCAAGGTTAATCGTAAAATAATCATTAAAATTGTTTGTTTATAAAAAATATTCAAACTCATTCAGGAACGAGTAATAAAGAAAACAAAAACATGTAATTTATTTATTGAAATATGCTTCGAGCTGCAAAACATTTTCATGAGAAGTGCAATTTACAAGTTTATTTTATTAACTCCACATTAGAAGTGAATTTCCTAGGATTCTGCAAAGTCTAATATTTTCGTCTATTGCGTTTTATTTTTCTATTAAATTAATTACGCATAATGAATTACCTTATGACTAACAAGAAAATATTTTTGGGAAAAAAACAAAGAATTCGACGTAAATATCAGCGACATCTGCCAGATCGCTAGGGAAAAGGTGGCGGGGAGCTGAGCGAATATTCTGATGTATTCGAAACTTAAATATATCAAATTACTACGACGGCATGAATGGATTCGTTTTCAATGAAAGAAAATCGATGATCGACTTGAAAGTCAATAAACCCACAAAAAATCAAATGGCAAAGTTGGGTGATAAAATCAATAACTCACCCGTGTCACCGATGATAATGTATTTAAATAGATAGGCGTAAGACATTTTATGCTATTTTAAGCTTCTTGTAGTGATGATTTGTTATAAAATATTGGAAAGTTTTTAGAAGCACAAAGACAAACGCAGTTATAACTATTACAGCTGTCCGCACGACATGTCACAGATAAACACCAAAGTGACATTTAATGAACGGACTTGACAATGCAAAGTGCAGTAAAGTACTTATCGATGTGAGAGGGGAGTTAAGTAAAATGGCGCTACTTTTCCGAAAATTTAATTTCGTCTGACAATACACAATATATTCATGAATTGTTTATTCGCTCATTACCCTTCTATTTTATTTTATCCTTGTTTTCGTTGAGCTTTTGACACAAAATATTTATTATGAAATCGATTTTTTAAGTTTTAAATTCTTATAATCATTATTAATATTCATTGAGAAATTGTTGATTTAATGGGCTAAGTGAAAACTTTTTACTTAATTAACTAACTTACCATCAAGCCATTTCTCAAGAAGATAGGCAGAGAGGATAGAGCGCCACACTCTTCTGTCCTGACACACAATTCTCGCCTCATCCATATTCATACATCTTCTCATATATGCTCGTCGATTATTGCGGCTTCTAACAGGACTATCCTCCAGTATCTAGTTTACTTGGGCCTGTTAAGTCTTCTGCGGACTTTTGGTGCCATTAACACTTGCGTTATATTATTATTCTCTCCTCATTCATACGTTCCATGTGATCAAGCTACCTAAGTGATCCTTTTTTAATCTTGCCATACTAAGATCATTTACCATACATTTGTAGAGGACAGTATTTCAAATTCACCGCCGTCTCAGCCGGCATCGATATTAGTGATATTGCGCTGCCGGCTGCTGCCACAGTCTGGCTCGATGGATCACCAACCTCTTCTGTTCCACAGCTCAGCAACGGCAAATCTCGCTTCGCTACATTTTATCGTCACGCTTCACGCTCATCATCTGTATTCATTTCAGTGCCGATAAATCGGCGTTTATTTTTTATAACAGCATTCTTTTTATAACTTGCATCAGTATAAAAATCCTTACTACAAATGTTATAATTCATTTTATTTACATGCAAGGCTGTTGGCCGCTTCCTACCTCGCTAAGTACACATAAGTACCCGTTCTGAGGTAGGTAGCCATAAGGTTCCATAAGCTAGAATATAAGTTGGAAGTAAGGTAAAAAATTAAATTAAATGGTAAAAAACAGATAAATCAAAAGGAGACAAATAGAGGTAATAAGTAAATTGAACAAAGTAAATTTTTGATGCAGACTAAATATATGTAAGATGTAAAAAAAAAATAAACAAGCAGGGAGCAAACAAAACATGATAAGTACAAGGTAGGATGTAATAACAGAAAGAAATGAGTAGCTTTGATCATTTAAGGAACTCTTTCAGTTGACTTCTTCCAATTTTGAAAAGCCATTCCTTTGTAAACATACAGAATTGAGGTAACGATACCGTTGCCATCTCTTGTGGTAGCTTATTGAATATCCGCGGTTCTATAAAATATGCATGTTTTTGAGCAAATGAGGTTTTCATTAACGGGACAGCTAGTTTTCTTTGAATTTTTGCCCAAGTACACTTAGAATGTGTGCTAAGTCGCAGAATTCTGTTTTCACGTATGTCATTAAGCGGAGTCTTTATGAATAATTTCCTGATATTTAGCACCTTGAGTTTTAGAATAGAGGCTCTGATTTATGCTGAAAAGATTTATTCTCATTATGGGTTTTTGAATTTTAATCAGAGTTTATCAGAGATTTAATAAGATCGAGTATTGTGATAGCGGCTCCACCCCAGTCAACTGTACCATATCCTATGATGCTCTGATAGTGTGCGAAATATACATTACGCATTTGTTTCAGATTCAGAACGTTCCTTAAAACCTTGAAGCAGCAGATAAGTTTCTTAAGCTTACCGGTTAACATGTCGATATGACCTTCCCGTCTAAGTTTATCATCAATAGTAATCCCTAGATACCGAATAGTTTTATCGTGTCCTAAAGGCTCACATTTGTCATAACACATGTTACTCGTATCACGTGTGTGTATGGGTATGTTAGAGTAAAAAAATGGTGGACCTGCTTTATTCAAGCTAAATATAAGATATTTTGTTTTACTTCTATTTAGAGTGAGTAGGTTATTGTCCAACCATAATTTAATTGTTCTCAGATTTTTTTCAGCTTTTCTATAGACTTTTTCCCATGTGATGTCTTTATAGGGACTAACCGTATCATCTGCAAAGCTGATGATTTTGGCTTCATTGTCATCAGTATTAGATAAATTATGTATATAAATAAGAAAAAGTATCGAACCTAAAGTGCTTTCTTGTGGTACAACAAATTTGGTGTATTTCGGATCACTAACTGTATTACATAATTTCGTAATGTGTGTTCTTTTTTCCATATAACTTTGAAACCATTGGAGTGTTATTCCATTAATACTAATATTGTTCAGCTTTTGAAATAAAATAGTTTGCGAAAGAATGTCAAAAGCTTAGACTAAATCCAAAAATACACCAAGTATTTTGTTACTGTCATCCAGATTAGGCACAATATACTCTGTAAGAGCAGATATTGCATTTTGTGTACCCATTTTTTTTCTAAATCCGAATTGATTGAATATAGAATATTGTGTTTATCCAAAAACTTCAAAATGCGATGTTTAGCTACTTTCTCAATAATTTTTGAGAGGGAGCTTAAGAGTGATATAGATCGGTAATTTGGAATTAGATGTTTGACTCCACTCTTGTGGATTGGGCGAATAGTTGCTTCTTTTAAGATTTTTCGAAAAATACCTTGTCGAAAACTCAAATTAAAAATATGTACGAGCGGTCTTGAAACGAAACTATCAATTTTTTGGAGTAATGTGCTTGAAATACTATCGGACCCCATTGAGCAGTTCGTTCTCAGAGCGTGTATGTACTTAAGAATTTCGTTCTCGTTAGTATCGGGCAAGTACATTGAATACATGGATTTGTAGCATTTTATTACACGTCAATTTTTTTTAGAATCAGATTGGGCTTCTGAGATTTTGCTTTTGTAGTATTTATTTTTGGCATGGTTTATCAATTTGCTACAGAGGTTTTTATATAATTTATAGTCATGTTTAAGTTTTTCATTATTTGGGTTTTTATTGAGTTGTTTGTGCATTTTGTTCTTTTTGTGTATGGAATTTACGATTCCGGAAGTAATCCAAGGTATGTAAGCTTTTATGTGGGTTCCTTTTTACTAATTTAGTGCAGGTGTGCGACACGACGTACTTTTGAATGATTTTTATAAAATTCTTCATTGCCATATTTACGTCTTGTTCGTATTCACTGTTCTATATCTATATTCTTCCTTCTCTATCTGTTACATCAAATAAATATCGACACCAACCATCGTTTTCATTTAACCACCGACATAACCCCCAAACATTCTTTCTTATTTCTTCATTCTTCAGCCTGTCATAAATAAATTTGCTATATATACACCTAAGTGATCTTATTTCCACTGCATTCGGTCCTACTTTCACTACTTTCCACTACTTTCGTTCCTCTTCTGCCCGCTCCAGGCCACACTTCCATACATCAGTGTCGGTACCAGGACTTTACTGTGTACTGCTAGTTTTGCTTCTATTAACAAGTTCCCGTTAGATACAATTACTGCGCCGTTCACTTTATTTCCTGCAATCACCCTCCTTTCGAAATCTTTCTTAGTCTTTCCGTTTCTATTAGGCATACTTCCCAAATACACAAACTCATCTACTTGTTCCAAACATTCATTACTTGTATTTTTGTTTGGACATTTCATAATTAATTTTTGTGGTTAATGAAATGAAAAACTGTTATTTTTTCTATGATAACAATTTTAATTTATTCTACTTTATTTATCATATTATATTCTTATCCTTTATTTGACTGATGTTTAAATTTGATTAGGAGTATAAATGTAATATAAATTTATAGTAGTACTTCATTAGGTATTTTATTTATATACATGTATTATGGTAAATTAAGACCACGACAATTATTTATTTATTTTTGAATTATTAATTATATTGCGTTAAAAATCTCGCGTTCACGTATGGCGTACACTTTTATTATAAATCCTAATCTCCGAACATTCAAAGTCACATTTATATTTTAACAAATAAAAAAAATAATATTTATGTATTATAATTACTAGATAAGCCGTAAAACAACAACACAGATCAACAGAATACAAGAACATAATAGATAAAATGTAAAAAAGGAACACTTGTACCCGCTTTTGATTAGATTGCGGGTTCATTGTAATTCCTTACAATATATTTCCTTTTACAAAGTTTGGTGAACAGAAGTTACGATACAACATACATATGTTTTAAAAAAAAATCTGTTTGCAAAATCGTGTTGACTTCTGAAAATGCGACGTATGGCCATTTAATACACTTTCAATAAAAATAAAAATATTTTGTGTAGACTTGCCGGTTAAGATTTGTCGATCAGGGCTCGATATCATGTTTCCCACGTCCAATAGCACATATTTAGAATTCGTTGCAGGACTTCAGTTCTTACTCACGCCAAGGTCAGTTAACTGCACCAACTTCAAGTCGGTCTCTTGTATTTTTTGTAAAGTTTATAAAACATGGAAACTGCGAATTGACAGTATGACAGTATTGTGTTGTAAATATTACGTTATTTGGATTATAAATTCTTTCGAACGAATAGAAGTGATAAGGTGTTGTGCTTATGCAAGGTCGAAGTTATTTGACAGACGTTAAATTTTAAACTACCTATCAGTTTTTTTAAATGAAAGGACATTAATATCGCTATGATCAAGCGATTTAAAAATATTTTATACTACAGGAGTTTTCTCTTAATTATTTAATTAAGATTTTGAGAACGAACAATGGATCCCGGCGAGGGAAGCGATCATCGTTTTTCCGAAAATCACTCAACTTTAGGAGACAGCCGCGGGCAGGTCAGGGACAAACCTCAGGCGGGGAAGAAGTATCGGCACCAGGGCGGCGGGCCAAGCGGGCCGGGCGGCGCGGGCCAGGGCGCCTCACGGGCCAAGCAGCGCGCGCCCGGCAACCTCAGCACTAACGGCATCTGCCACACCAACAGCTTGGAGCCCAACTTCAACAACAATAATTCCCTCGCTCCCGGCAAGTGCGGGGAGTCTTCGGATCCTTACAGCGTCTCCTACAACGTCGATTCTAAAACCAACATCGACAAGTGCATCTCGGACCGGAGCAGTGACGGTTTTCCAGGCTGCTGTGGCTGGAGCCTGGAGGGAATCTTGGGCCAGGCGGAAACACGCCCCGTCAAGATCAATAACACGGAGACGGAAGTTACCAATGGCACTGTCACTCCCGGTAGCTCTCTCAATGTTAACAATTTGGAGACACAGTTTCGTCCGAATGAGCAAAACCCGGAGCCTAGCGGGAAATTAGATTTATTAGCGAATTCTCGAATTGGAGGGAGCCAAAACGACTTTAATATTAATGTGCCATCGACAAGCGGCTCCAATAGAGCGGAGCCTGAGGGGAGTGCCGGGGCGGCCCGGGGAAACAACGGTGGGACCCGGGGGAGTCGAAAGCGGAGTGCCCAGAGCTGCCGCAAGCGCCGGGAAGCGGCAGAACGGCCAGTACCCTATGCAGACGATTCATCAAGTGATACTGGCAACGATGATTACTCAGTAGGCTCAGATGAATGCTGCATCTACACCTATAGGGGCGGGGAGCACCTGGCCGATCTTCCCAGTTCCTTCTTCAGCCTGGATATGGGTCTGGCAGAGGCGGCTCTGCCCGCGCCTCCGCTGTTTGCGCCGCGCCTCGCACCACCCTCCCGAGATTCTAGCCCAGACATGGATTACTTAGAAATGGACTTTGACCCCGGGCCTTCTTGCGAAGCAGATTCTGACAGAGAATCCAGCCTAGACTTGGATCTGGATGCGGCGCAGCCAGAAGACGATCACTCTGAAAATGAAAATAGTCTACCATCTTACGTTCCAGAAGTGATTGAAACAGATATGAAGCTGTCTGAAAATCAAGCACCGATCTTGAGTAAACCGGTGGTGGAATCTGTGACTTTGTCTACTGTCACATTGGATTCCACTCCCGTCACTGTCGCTCTAGACATACCCGAGCCAAGTACGAGTGTGAACACGGCAACCAGAGGTGTTTCTCCAGAGCCATCGACGAGCGGAACGTGTTATAGACAGCCTGCAGAGGTGTTGAAGGAAGAGGTTAAGGAAGTAACGAAGGAAGAAGTAAAAGAGGAGGTTCAGGCGACGGGCAGCACCCTGATAGCGCACACGCAGCCCAGCGGGGAGGTGGTGCTGGTGCGCCGGACTTGTCGCAGCTGGCCTGCACGGGAGGGCCCCGGCCACCACAGCTCCAGCGGGGACCTAATATCTCCAGGGGATACTGCAGAGTGTATGTTGTTTTTGTCTCTATCTAAACAAATATACTTTATATATATGTTTATGCTAATAGCCTGCCTGGGTCATTTTTTTATTCACATCTTGGCGGGAAAATATAAGTTTTGATAAACAAATAAATATTTATTCTCGAGTGATATGAGTTAAGTGTGGACTTACTTTTTATGTTTTTTATATATTAATCATACATATGTAGCCTCTCAATTATTTGGGAAAAAAAGTCCCAGATAATCTATGCTAAATGTATTTGTATAAAATTTTTTAAAAAACTTAGCCTATGCTACTAGTTTCGTTTTGTTCATATTTCTGCATATGGTGCTGTACAGACTTCACAACATTAGTTTATCGACAAGGGTATTTTTCTATTGTTCCAAGTAATCAAGTAGGCTTTCAACATTTAGCACAGTGCACCCGTTGCACTACTGCAAAAGTAATCACTGAATAAGGGCGGTCACGACTCTCGGTCTCCAAATAATAATGTGTCAGTTTATTTTTAGCAGATATCCCGATTTCCGTTTGATGATGGGTTTGCCATTTTGCAAGTTTTATTTTCAGTCAAATGCAAAATGATGTTTATGTTTTGTGTTAAATTTAGTTTGCATTATATTTGTATATGCATTTCATCAGATTATATGCAAAAAACTACACAACACTCATTATTAACTTTTGTTAAACTGCTTGATATTTGTTTTTAACAATTAATCTAATTGTGTGTTAAATTAATTCAATAAATTTGTAATAAATACTTGAAGCATTAACTAACAAATTATAATGTATTTGTCAAATAAAAAGTTCAATAAATTGAAATTTAATTATTAATAATGAAATTAATAATAATTTAATAATGAAATTATTTTCTCCAGGCGAACTGCCAGAGTCGCTTTTGTGGGCCCCAATGTGCAGCATCGGAGGAGGAGTACTTTTGGAGAGCGCCCAGTGCTATACGGAATCCGGGAAACTCGCCCTGGACATTGGGCGACCCGGCACGGACTCGGGGAGACCTTCACTGCTGGAGGCGGGTCGACACAATCTCGCCTCCGCACTGTTCCACTGCACCATGGCCAAGAGACTCACCGTGCATCGGACGGATAATTTTTTGCATGACCAGGACACTTCCAATGTGGTGAGACTTTTCTTTATGCTTTAGACTTAGGATGCATGGATCAAACTTTATGCTCAAGTAGTGTTGAGATATCATTCGTTGTTTATTGTAATTTGTACACAGACTGTCAAATTTGTTGTTAAATTTCTGAGATTCGAGGAAAAAATTTCATCACTCATTCTTAGATGTGCACCGTAAGTTGGATTACTTTTCAACGTTTTTTAATTTTCTTTCTACGTAATTCTAATCAAGACTATTGAATTTTATATACTTTTATTTAGCTAAAACATGAAAAATATTTGGAATTTTTCAGCATAATTCTAATTCAAATTTTTTTGAAAATCACAATTATTGGCATATAGATTTACATTCAGTAGAATCGCGTTAATTTAAAGTTAAAGGGACCAACAAAAAATTGAATTTATATTACGCAAAACCCCATAAATAAGAAATTCAAGTGACCAAAATTTTTTTTCAAAATTTCACGATGTGATTGTGTAAAAAATTGCAAAACTTATGAAAAAACCTGCTAATTTCATATATAATCCATATTTCGCGAAATCAACTCGAAAACGCTGTATTTATTATACTAATACAAAATCCTGATGTAATTTACTATACACATGTATATACTACTGAAACTAATTAGAGCGAATATTAGATCTATTTCTCAAAATAAGTGATAATCCTAACCTTAAAATGTTCTCAGGAAATTAAACGATCATTAAATAAAATACACAATAATTAATAACACTAAATAAAGAATAATAAGAACAAATTTAAACATTTTTAATTGTCAGGCATGTTTCGGCTTGAAAAAATCATCTATTTTTCCTTGTTTCATTTTTTGACACTTCGCAATACAAATTTTATCACCGCATTAAATGAGCGCATGTGTCTCGAGATCACTCGAAAAATTTAATGTGAAATAATAAGATGTGCCATTCAAGGAAAATGAAGATTATTAACACAATAAACACAGTTATTAGAAATACAATTGTTTATAAATGTGAAAAGTCAGTCTTTTAAAAACACAGTTATTAGTAAAAAGAATCGAAAGGGCCAAACTGCCAAAGCAGCCAACTGATGAAAGCGTACTCGGAATTCCCCAATTTTATTGCGACATAATGTATGTGTACATAAAGGAGGTTACACACAAAGTAGGCTTAGATGCACATTGTGCAGGTATCGCAAAATACATAATGAACGTTTCATACGGGAACGCTTGTGCATTCTCAAAATTTTAGAATTATTGATGTAAAAATGTATTGATTTATGATGCAGGGCCTGAAAATTATTTCATACTACATGATAACGGGGTTTTCGTGTTAAAGAGGTTGATTAAGTATAAAACTGACAATTTGGGTCTTGAAGTGTTTGAAAATTTCTAATAAAAGGGGTTCAAATTAACGCGGTTCTACTGTATGTATATGTTTTTATTATTGTTATTATTATTATTTAATAATAAATATCCTAATATTATTGTTTGCCCATAATAATTATTTTAACAAGATTTTCATTGTAAAATGATTATCAAGAGAATTGAGTTAACAAATTTACTGTCCTTAAAACTAGATATATTCCGTCAATAATGACGAAAAATGAATTATGTCCCTGTAAACACAATAAAATTAACATAAATATTTCAATGTGCCATTATGCATGTAAATTTGAATTCTTTAACATATTTTATAATTAAATAACATAAATGAGGTTTTTTCACCATAGATACAAATCAAAAACAAAGTAAAGTGCCATCTACATTGTACAACTGTGACACTGTTAATATACATCAAGTGCTTTATATAGAATATTTTTAATTTTTTTTTGACATTGAGGTTTTCGACATTCTGAATAAAATACACAGTGAGAGAGGTATAGAGATTCGTAATCGATATCTCATGGCTTGAGGACATCAGTGAGATTTAATGTTTGTTATTACTTATGATATGCAGGATGGTGTGTCAGTGGAGCGACCCCTGGAGGTACCCAAGACCATGGTTTGGTCGGAGCAGGAGGCATGCTGCCGCCAGCTCACCCAGATTGGCACTTCAGCGTGTGGAGCTACTGCTGTTATCAATGCTCTGGTCAGTAACAATCTCACGTTCTGAATCTCGGAAACGTTGATCTCTAATGAATTTTATCTTACTTAAATTTTTTATCTCACCCATACATAAGACACTGCCAGAAAAGGTCCACATCGCTCACAGGGAGTGAATGATAAACCAAGTCTTAAAAATATTAAAATCATACACCTTTTCATTTTTCTACGGCATTTTTTAATTAAATTTTTTTGGACATCCTACAAGAAGGGACGATAGGCTGCGAAGGCTTGCTGTGGTGGACCATTGAAGGACGAAGAGGAAGAGGAACATTCCTTACATGATAAACTGATTAAGAGGAAATAGCAACAGGCGCTTTTGTGATATGAAATAAATATCTCTAAAGAAATCTGTACACTAATGACACCTGATTATCTTTAACCTTCCCGTATGATGGTAAAATAAAAACATGCGTTTCGGTGCTATAAACTCAGTGTACATGTAGACTTTTGCTATTTTTAAGTCGGATAAATATGAATATTTTACATTTATTATTTATATTAATCATTAAAATAATAGTTGACGTATATATAAGTGAATATATATTTATATAAATTATTATGTAAAAGTACTAAAAATAAGAAAAAACATTGATCATCACAAATGACAGGATAAAGACGCATAAGACACGTCTAACTCGGCCAGCACACACATTGCCACTAAAGTGACGATCGGCATCCGTCACCCCGCACCCTGCAAACTACATCTTCCGCACTTCTCTGCATGTACACATACATGTATTGACAAATTCATATCAGGTTCTTCGTGAAAACATATTTTATTGTTGCATACTTGCATTACTTATATATTACGGAGGAATACCTAAAATATGAACTCTATATTTAGTATATTTACAAAGATATTCACATAATTAGAGGTTATAATAATAATAATAATGTGTTTATTCCAGCGTGATCAGGTTTTTTTTTTTATTTAACCTGATTTGTCATAAAGATAATATATTAAAGGTTATGAAATAAATATGCTATGAAAAAGAAAACCAAGGAAAATATTAATAAATACAAAAAAAAATTAAAAAATTAAAAAAAGATAATAAAAAGTATACACATATGTATATACACACAAAATATACAATATATAGTTGGCTATGCCAACTTAGTTTATATCACCGGAGAGGAAAGGTTAATCATCGTGGCTCAAATAAATGTTTTATTAAATATATAATCTAACTAGAATTTGGTTCAGCAGAAATCTACCAATAACATGATTGACATTTATGAAAATATTTCCATTCTATGAAATACAACTGCAACCTTTAAGGCTGTCAAATAATTTATTAATATTAAAGGAAGTTATTCCAACAAAGAACTCTGTTTGCGGTTGTTAGAAACGAAACCTGCCCTAATGGATATTACATATTTCAAGTCATATATATCATCATTGTCAGCTTTTTTCAATCCGCTATTATTAGATGGAGGCCTCCTCATACTCGGTCTTGGTCAAGTTTTCTCGTTCCATCGTTGTTCGCTGCCACGTATTTCCGGAGAGTTTGATAATTTTGTCAGTCCAGTGGGTTTTACGATGGCCAGTCAGCCTCTTGATTCCCCTCAATGACTGTTTGTCCAACAGTCCTCGGAGCGATGTTACATTCCGAGTAAATCGCTAATGACTGTTCTAAATATGTGTGCACAATATTCAAACGCAATAGTTTACTATGAAATCATAGTTGTGTCTGCAAGACATACATAAGAGCATTGACATCAATTTATTCTAGAATTTATTAGGATAGGTTTGGATTTGTGAGATATAATAATATTATATGATAGAATATGAAAAAGCTGTCATAAACTTGAATTTACTCTGTTCCGTATAGCAAACTCACGCATCTTTATCCTTGGAACCGGGTCAAAAGATGAATAATGATAATAATTTGTTTTGTATCACTTAAATGACGAGCTCGACAAAAACAAAAATTATTAAAGAAAACAACCACAGCCAATGTCCACTGTGTATAAATAACTTGGAGGACCGAGTGTCTTTGCCAATTATTTTTCAGTTGTATTAACCGTAACAAATTACTTCATCACACGCGCATTTAATGAATCAGCTGTTTTGTGACAATGGGACCCATTTGAGTTTTTAATTAGCATGCCGCATCAGTGATATCCTTTATTACTAGCAGAAAAATAATTGGGTATCGCCGATTACTTGCTGCTAAGCCATGTGGGTGTCCATTGTGGCCGCTACGCGGCCAGGGTTTCCGTAGAATCTATATTTTAATTATATTGCTTTAACAATATAACATGTGGTGTACTTTGTCTTTATTTCCAGTGAGAAAAAACAAAATATTAGTAAAATGATACATGCTATATACATACGTACACTTAGAGATATCTTAAATTGATATAATTATCGTCAGAATGCTATTAAAAGTATAAATAAATTAACTTAAAATCTTAAGCCAATGTGATATTTTGTTTTGTACTGCAATGCTAAAATGATATTAGACTGTGGACAGATATTTTCATACTGTAATGTGAATGCATAAAATATATAAAAAAAGAAGACCCCTCTATGGCACGGAGCCGAATATATCTGCCACAAAAAACTTTTAAGTGACATCTATTGGACAATGCGAACGGCATGGTTTATACTATAAGATTTTGTCATAATGTATTACTTTATATTTATGTAAATTTTTTACCATTTACCGGGGTTACTTTGTGCCACATTTTCATATTTTTTTATAATAACGCAAAAGTTTAATATATTCAAATAATCTTAGATGAATATTCACAAACTTGTCTATTGCAAAATGTATTTCTTACCAAATCGTATATATAAGAGCAATATTTTTTTTATACATAATCAGCGTCCAAGTTGGCACAAAAATTACCCGGGCTTGGGGTAACTTTATGCCATTGACTTTTTCATGCTATAACACAGATGATAACATATTGTTATCTTTAACATATTGTAACCCATTCAAAGGATAATAGGATACTTGAAAATACACTTGGCGAAAAAAAGTTTAAAAATGCAAATAAAGGTAAATGAAACATCAAAAATAAAGAAATCAAGTATATTTTCAATTTTTAATTATCATTAACACAAAGAAACTTAAATAGTATCATTGTATAAAGACACCACAGCTGACTTTAATCAAAGTTTAAGAACCCCCATACAGACTAAAGTTCAGGAATGTTAAACACAAATTCCTGTTCTTCTGCTGGTGTATAAGTATAAGTTGGTGGGCGTCCGACGATTTTCTTCATAGCATCTTTAATTTCATTGTTGAGTGTATTGCGATAAATATACATTTATTTTCCGGTGCTCATGCAAATATAGTCTTATTATGAATCTCCTGTAGCGCTGAAGCGAGAGTTCACGAGTGTGTAATTTATGTAGGTACACTCCTCTACTTTCTTCTTGTAAGTTCTGGATATTTTTCAATATGCCATAGATGCAATATATGTATGCAACAATATACCATAGATATTAAATGTATTAATAATTTATGCCAAATTCTTGTCATTAAAGCTTGACACAGAGTTACCCCGTGTTGTTCTGGTTTTTTAAAAACAACCATCTAGAATGAATAACAGTATGGTTATAGCAAATATCTTTACATTCATATATTAAGCAGTAGATTTTGCTACGGAATGACATACCTTCAATGCTGTGCGTTGTTTGAGATCGGTTCACCAGGTCTAATTTTTCAGTACGTTCGTCGCTTGCGATTTTTGCCCGTCATTTGATAACAGTCCTATCACGAAGGGTTGCTATTACAGAAGTGTTGCCAGTGTTAATAAAGTTAGGAAAAAGGCCTGTTTGGGTAATAGCTGAACGTAATAGCAATAATTATTTGCAAATATGTAAATGTCATCCAGGAAGTGGTGAAAACGGGTAGTGGCACATATTTATCCCGCTGTCACAAGGTAACCCCTGAACACGGTATGTATTTTTGCAATGTAATCATACTACATATGTACTTTATGGGTTTTATGCTTTTTAGGGGAAAATCGCTAATAATTACATTAAATCTTCCTTTCCATACCTTTAGTAACCTTTTGCACATTTGTTTGATTTAAAGTCGCGTGTTTATTAGCTTTGATGAGTAGAATCGACAAGGGAGCCCTAGCTTCCAGTCCCGGGTAAGTGTTGGTCCTCCCCTTCCAACTGTCCTATTAAATGCAAAAAGATTATAAATGAATATTAATATTAATTATTATTTTTTGTTATTTTTATCTAGCTAATTTCTTAAGAAAATACACTAATATAGGATACAACATGGTATACAATGGATACGTAGCGTAATATATATAGATATACACTACAATATTTATTGTTGAATTTTTAATTTAATTCTGATGATAATTTTCTAATTTGTATCTTTTAATTGCCATGAGCGAGTTAACATGACAAACTTCGTGTGTCAAGCTGAGTGTTTGTATGCATTTTTCGACTTTGCAGAGACGGGATTAAAGATGATTTTTAATGCCGTTTGTGGATGAGGGATCCCAACTTTTAATAGATGGTACTTTTAAAGCCTATGATAACCTCATTTCACATATGATTGATAATAATTAAAAGGTTAACAGCCCCGGTGGTCATGTGGGCGTGATTGATGCAAAGAAGGTTGCATCCCTGCTCCGGGCAACCTATTTTGAAAATATGCAGATGTAACAAATTTAGTTCACAATGATTTTTTTCAAAATTTGTGTCGAAAATATATAATTTTGTTTATAAATTGCAAACATACCATACATAAACATTGTAAGTCATACGAATTTACATTACTAATGTGATCTAAATTGTGCAGCTGGGGCTCAACCAGCCAGTGGAGGTGGAGCGTGTGCTTGCTGCTGTGTTGACACGTCTGCGTGCTTGCGCAGCACCGTTACCGCGCTACCTAGTGTCGCGCGCTCTCGCGGGTTGCGCGGCGCCAGCTCTGGCGGCCGGTCTGCGCACGCAACATGTTCGCACTCGACACTTCCGCACGTGGCCTGAGAGAGCGCTGTCTTTGTCACACTGGCTCGCCTACTGGATAGGGCTGGGTCAGTACTGCATTTACCTTTCTCTTTTACCACGTTTCTACACTGTCCAGTGTTATGTATGATGTCGACGGTCATTGTAAACACAATAACTTACATAGTTCTTATCAAATTTCAAACACATCTTGTTTCAGAATGATCATTAGCATGTAGATATAGATGAAACATAGTGTGGCGATCTATCGCGTGCACCCTGCATATATCTGGGTGCAAAACGGGGTTCTCATCAACCTTAAAATCACGCCGGTACCGACTAAAAAATAGACAATAATACAAAGGAGACCGGCCCGTGCTTGCCACTTCTCTCGCGGCAGTCTTCCAGACGAGTTTATTAACCGACGCTTCACATTGTAGAACATTTACTGCTCATACTTGTATCTATAACTGTGTTTCAAGCATCAATAAACATCGATCTACTGGAAGCTGTCTTTTATTGTTCATTCTGCTCTGGCCACATACTCGCGCATGCACACGCACACTTTGCGTTATAATTCAAATGAACAGGTAAGTGCCCAGTGTAAATTTATTTGGGGGACTCGGATGCACACATATAACCTTCTGATATTTTATTTTACCTATCTTAGCTACACAATAAACACTATATCCTATAACCCTTGAAGTGGTGACATCAATGTGTTTAAAAATGTGTAACTCTGTTAATACTGAACCTAGACGAAAACTATTTAATATATGCAGCTAGTTCTGAAAGGGAAATTTTTCACTTATAAGGAATATATCATAATGGTAATATGAATATATTATAATATGGTGTATCTTACAGTATGAAGTATGGAGTTAAAATAATTTGTGCATTCTCCGTTGACGATTGGTAGACTGGGGTTTGAATGTAAATATAAAGCAGGTTTGCTGCATTACCATCGAGCAATTTAAATAAATAGCTAATAAGAGTGTGATTAGTTTCAGCCCCTTATTTTTACAACTAAGAATAATATTTGATGTATGTACTATATTTTAACATCTTACATAATGTTAATATTTGCACGTTTCAGGAGCCGTTCCCATTCTGACCCTGAATCTGCAGGCGGGTGTCCTGGACCCCATGCGCACTCCCGACTCCTGGCACCACCAGATGGTGTTCGGGGTTGGCCCGCGCGGCGTGTACCTTACTAACCCCCTGGAGTGCGTGGAGGAAGGGACTCTGTGGCACCAGCTGTGCTCTGACTCGGTAAAATCCCCATTACAAATTATAAAAAAAAAACATTTCTATATCACTGCTGAGTAACATAAATAAAAACATATCAAAAAATTAGAATAACAGGATTACAATTTAACATTTATCTGATATTATTTTTCTTAATTCTTGATTTCTCGTAATATTTCAGGTGTTGCTGGTGAGACGAAAGGACATAGTCAGCAGATGGACGTGTGATACAGATTTATCTCCCTTGCTTCACGTTCCTGGCGACATGAGATGGAGAACTATGAATGTTCTAGGTATGAGCTAATCCACTTTGAAATGGGATAACTTAGTGAAGAAGACTTAACATAAAGATTTTACTTTAGTAACTTTTACTAAAGTAAAAAGTTATTACTGATCACACAACCGGCCCAGGTCAAATAGTAACATAATCATTCAGATCACACAAGTGCGTCAGCTGCTTAGTAGACATACATGTGTGTAATACAATAAATATTTTTACTGTATCCCTTTAACATGAGTATTTAATTTACACAATATATTAATAAAACATTTTTTTTAGGCCAAGTAGTAAATGTGATCAGAGAGTCGCACACATCGAGCGGCTCGACGCGGACGAGCCACGTTCGCATCCCGGCGTGTTACGAAGCCGGGATTACCATCGCCGCCGTGTTCGGATCTGAGGCCCACCGCAGACTCCTACAGGCTCCGGAGCTGCCTCTGCTGCGACAGTAGACACATCGGCTGAAAGAATCTTTCCGAGTGCAGCGGCCGATGATTAGCTGACATTGTTGTAGATTGTCGACTACTAACGCAGTCTGTTTCAAGTTGAGTCAGCTTGCTACAGTGTCACAGTGAAATCTTTGTTCGTGTAAGTTTTTTACGAGTCACAAGAAATAGATACACTTAAATTAGTGTTATTTTGAGGTTTCATTGAAGCGTTTTTACTTCAGTTGCTACTGCGGTGATTATATGGAACAATAAGAAGACTTGCAAAACTGTAACAGAAACCCAATATTAAACATTTTAGTGGTGCGTGATGGCTTGTAACACTCCTGGGCTTTTTTCCCGTGTGAAAGAAGTCGCTCCTCTTATTTCAGCGCTCCATTAAACCTTGCATTGAATTAGTTCAATATACTTGTTCCGGGAGGAGATCAAAGCGGTATTTCACAGCGTATTGCGATTGATGCAATTATGGCTAGAATTAATTGTTGAATTTGTATTTTATGTAATGTTTGATTTCTTCAGTTTGTGTATTTTATTTTACTTCATAGTAATACTCCTGTTGGAGAGAACTCAGTACACATCGCTTTCATTGTGTTCCCCATTCAGTCATGATAAAAAGAAACCGTCACTGTTTTTACCCATCTATTGTCTTCTCATTTCTTTAGATGCCACACCCACTATGAAGTGTCACAGGTGTGCCATTCAATATCCCATACTTTTGTTTGGTTTAACTTCTACCGGTTTATCTATTCACATTGTAAAATTCCTGACAGCTCGTTGAGGCACATTGAATGTTGTCAATTTGGTATACCTCGTATTTTAAACCATTACCACCCTCTGTACACGCCTGTGTACACCTCTTCAAAATGTGATTTGGGGTGTTTTATAGTATAATCATCGACAAAACACCCCAAATCACGTTTTGAAGAGGTGTACTGAGGGCGGTAATAGGTTAGTGTAAAAAAGCATCCTTTTTTTGTAAACTTTGCCTCCATCAGCGCTAGTATGCCGAGTTTGGTCAGTTGGCACGATTATGTTGTATATTATATACTCAAATATTTGAAATTAAATTTGTTACGAGAGGATCAGTGTGAAAAATAAGATTTTAACTCAATACAATACAAAAATTATTTATGTACATTTTCTGTAAATAAACACATTTAGATTGAAACAGCAACCTAAAAATTTTCCATCACATTTGTATTTGAAATCATCATCGCCATCTCTGGTACCACAACCTGATATGGCCCTTCAAGAATACACTTTCACCAGTCTTTGCATGCCAATCATGGACAGGCCTACATTTATATTGTTTTGCCACATCATGTTTTGTCTTCTTACAGGTTTATTATTGAACAGTCGTTTCGGAGGTTGCGCATCATTCATACGCTCTGGCTGGTCATTAAAGTTTCACTAATTTTATGAATTTTGTGACTTTTGGTTTGTCATATGTGTTGTATAGTTCCTGGTTGTGAAACCTATCCCTCACTAAATTTTCTTTGATAACTCTTCTTTTAAATACATCTAATTGAAAAATCTTATTTAGGTTTATCAAATTTTAATATTTGTTCTTTTGTATTATATATATATATATATTGGTGGTCATATTTGGATCTGGGTTTTAGGGTATCGGGTGTCGTGCTGTGGATTCTGGCAGTATCGGCACCCGTTGAGTTCAGTAGACACACATTGTCGTACCGAATCTTATAATAATATATGTAATATATTATATAAGAATGTTATTACGGGTATTTAGTATCTCTGTAGGTAAAACACGAAAGAAATAGTTCCACAAAGCATTATTTGAATTTGAAAATAAAACTCAGACAATGTTTGAAGAGACCAAAACAAAATATCTGTAGGGTGGGGCGATCCAGAAAAACAAATTCAATGTAGAGACATGTAACATATATATTTTTCAATTATTCATAATTTTGCTTAATGCGTCACAGCTTAAAATGCTGTATTACCTCTATAAATGAGTGATAAATGATTAAAAGCTCCTCATTGCTTATATGAAAATACGTTTCTGATTGAAATTCATTCTTACACTACTTTTGGGCTGCTCATGATATTGCTCCACTGATCTGGGACTAAGCCAGCTGGTCTAAGAAACTATGTGAAAGCGGACTGCTATTATATATGCTGTGCGTGAAAAATGATTAAAAATGTTTCACCTTTTTAAACAAGGTTTTTCTTTCTTATCTGCTATGCTTATTTAACATTTACTACACACACCTGAGGTTTTATTTTTAACGTGACTATAGTTTTAAGAGGTGCCATCCCTCTCATCAATAGGTATAAATAATAACTACATACAATGTGTCATTATTTGCATTTGAGACTGCCCCTGCAAGAACACAAGAACACTGTATATTGGTTTTGGGCAGATCTTCTGAGTCGTGTATGCCACAAAGTTGTATGTCTTCTTGAGCATACGATGGTAGGTATATTAAATAACCATATCAAATAGATACAAATGCTATTAAACACAATTTCTAAATGAGCTTCCTTGCAACAACACTGCATGTCATCCAAGATGGCTGACGCTTCGTCTGTCTATTAATATTTGTAAAAAATCATCCAAATATACAGTGTTGTTGCAGGGGAGGTCTCATTTGTTGAAAAGAGGCCGCACTTCTCGAAAATATAGTTTTTTTTTAATCCAAGTTTGTTTAAATGTTGATTATTTAAACCAAATTCTGTTTAAATACATAGGAGAATGTTTTAATTTGGCTTCAAATAAGTCATATTTCCGAGCTATGTAATTTTCTATTGAACATAATATTGTATTGTAATCCTTTTCATATTATTACAGTAATAAAATATTGTCATCTTTCAAATTATTTGTTATAAATGAATTAATTGATGATTCATTTTTTTCATTATAATTTAATTTTATTGTGAAGTGATTAGAGTGATGGAACCTTGATAATTATTGAAGATAGCGAGAAGTGTAACGAAAGTAGTATTTTTATACAAAGGCTTCCACTTACCGCGTAGTGTTGTGTGAATGTAGAGAAAGACTGAGAAGTGTCGATGGACGTGTCTAGTCATTAATTGTTCTTAACGTTGAAATTACAAACGAGAATTTTATTTGCATGAGTTATATATAAACACTATAGAATAATTTTGGATTTAAGAACAGTAGGGATTATCCAAATTTTAAATAACATATATTTGTCTTGTTTTAAGTGTCGGCAGGTGGACTCGTTTCATTGTGGCCTTAATTACGAGAGTAGTGTCGGACGTATTTGTAACCTGTTTATTTGAATAAGTTTCAACATTGAAATATTAAAAATAAGACCATCGAGGGTGTCGCATTGTATTTTTGCATTAAACATACCTAATAATGGTATAAACGTGTCCTCACTTTTGTGTAACTCGAATCGTGTACATTGATAGAATAGTGCTTATTCGTTCTTCACAATCTTCCCGCACATTCATTAATCGGTAACATTATATGATAAATAAAATTGGCTAAATTATATAATGCGTTTACAGCTGTCCGCTACGGCCTTATGCAGTAAAATTACGTTAATTTGACATCGACGGGACCAAAGTTCTCATAAAAATTCAAATTATAAAATTGACATCTCCTACATTAAGTATCGTAACTAACAAGTAATCATTTTTAGTAGTTCTAGTATTTAGCATTTATTTGATACATATTTTTTTAATACATGTTGTGTATTTTATGTTATATTGATCAAAATATGTATTTAAAAAAAATTACTGCCACGTACAAATATATGTGATACATGAAATATATTATCGCTATCGGCAAAATACACTCCTGGTGGTTTTGATCTCGAGATTTTCCTCCGTTGATCCCTGTTATGAGCCATTTCTCTTCAGTCTTGGATTTCTAAGACAGAAATGTCTGAAGACATTGTTGTTCTATCTTATTTTTGGCCTCCCCCAGCTTCTACATGAAGTATTAGAATAACTAAAAATGACCAATTTGTTACTTACATTCGAAGGTCAAGATGTTTTTTCCTAAAATAAAGAATTATTTTAAAAAGTATACTAGTCAAATGAGGCAGCAAGGGAGCGCAATCATTTTTATTATAAATGGATTGGTCATGTTCCGGCCTCGTATATTAAAAATATTTGGATTCAAACATGTTTAAAGCGCCCACATTAGAAGGTTTTCATAAAGAATTATATCAATGGCGGCGGTAAAAATTAATTTTGAATTATAATAAGTTTTTTTGACTAGTGATGTTTTTAATCTTTGAAATATGTATTTATTTGAATTAATGAAGCAATTTTGTTTAAAAATAGTACTGTGTTTTGAGTCCACTGACTTAATAAAATTACTTATGAGAGTTTGAATTAACGGGGTTTTACTGTACTTTATATGGGTAAAATATTTTGTTGTATAGCTAATGAAGGATTGTTTTATAACATGTATATACGATGTAGGAAAAGTTATTTCTGCCGAACCTGCTAATATAACTTTTATGTGATTATAGTGACCTTAGGTAATCCCAATAAAGAATTGTCTTATTGTATATTGTATCATCATTGTAATCATTTATGTAAGCATTCATCGTATTTTAAAACACAAAAATCAAATCATTTTTTAATTATTATTAATTAATTGAGATAAATTATTATTTCTTCAATATTAGCAAAAATACTTTGTGGCCACATATTATATAAATAATAAGACAAAATACTTTGTTTAAACCACTATTTATTGATATTCAACATGTTTTGATACCTATGGTATCTTCTTCAGGAAAAAAAATGTATACTGAAATTTAAAATACAAGCATTGATACAAACAAAACTATAAAGTGGTGGGTAGCTAAGTAGGAACTAATATGAAAACAAATTTAAAAGGTGACTATTTGCAAACAGGATTTGGTTATTTATAATATTAATAGTTAATATAAATTTATATTAATAGTCACCTTTTAAATTTGTTTTCATAGTTCCTACTTAGTTACCCACCACTTTATAGTTTTGTTTGTATCTATGCTTGTATTTTAAATTTCAGTATACATTGTTTCCTGAAAAGATACCATAGGTAATGAAACATGTTGAATAATTAATAAATAGTGGTTTAAAGTACTTTGTCTCATTATTAATAAATTATTATTCATTGAAATGTGACTAATCCCTAACAGCGAAAATTTCATACCTATCTGGGATGAAGGAATATATGTAATATACTGTAAGAAATAAAAATTGATTTGATCTTAATTGACATGGCAGTTACTTTGTGGTAATTACTCACACAACCGAGTTTTATTTTTATCACGACTCTACTTTTGAGAGGTGCAGTCCCTCAAATCAACAGGTGCAAATAACAACTAAATTAAATACAGTCGAGTGACGACCATGAATTAATCTCTCCACCCCTCACATTGATCGTGAGCCGCTGATTTACCTGAACAGGTTGTTATCCAATTGTATTTAATTTAGTTATCATTCACACCTGTTGATTTGAGGGACTGCACTTCTCAAAAGTAGTCATGATAAAAATAAAACTGTTGTGTATAGTATCAAGTTTAGTTTATATATATATAATGACGTCTTTATCACCTTATGAGAACATTTTTAACAGTTCGTAAGAAATACAGGCATATTTATATATCCCATTTGTGTATGTATCTACGTCTACTGCTTGAAGAAGCTTCCGACACTCATCAGTTTTGCAAGGCAGAATGCTAACCATTGTGATGGTAAAATTGTAAGAGCGAAAATAATTTTTGCAAAATTAAGCTGAATTCTTTCTGTATTGTGTTGTAAAGGCTGTGTTTGAAACAAACTATGCCGTAACTGCTGACAAAGCTACGAAAGAGTTTTACACAAATAAAATTATGGTGAGATGTTATTATTTTCAATTTATAGGAAAATTTAAAAACCATTTATATTTCATTCTTAGTATGTAGCAGTTGTACTTTTAAAGTATAATACACTGAAAATTTATATGGGAAGTGGTCGAGCAGAATATTGGTCTGATTTAAGTAAAAACTAAAAGTAAGGAAAATTGTTAATATTTTAGAAGAAAGTCAAATCTTAGTCACGCCTAATGTACAAGTTATGTTTAATTTTAATTCTGTAAACATGTACTCTTCCCAATTCATATTGGCTTACCTCCGATAGCATTATTATTCACTGTACAGGTGTGCCTCGTAATAATGATCCCTTAGGCATGTACCAGACAAGGGCCGTTAACTGAAAAGTTTTACTACCTGAAGCACGGTCTTTTTTTCATTTAGCAGTGTGTCTACAGTACTGCAAGTTTGTCGTTGAATATTTTTCTTTACAAATCACTTTGTCAGGATTAAATATTTGTACACCGGCATGATTAAATCATGACTAGACTAGAAATACAACTGAATTTGTATTACTTCAGTCGTGCACCGCATTGCATTTTTAATACAAAGCTTATGAAGAAAATGAAATAAAGAAATTTTCATATATGTATTAGGTATTTTGATAATTTTCTCAGTTTTAAATAATGTTTTGTATTGGCAGATTTATTTCGAAAATATTATAGATTACAGGGGCTAATAAAAAAATCACAGTTGGAAAACATATCTTGTTATATAAAAAAAAATCCTTAGTGTATACATATTTCATTATAGAACTTGCAAGGATTCACAATCAATTTGACACAATTTAAATGATGCAAAAATTAGAATTTCTTATAATAGAGGAGTTGCATATATTATGTGATATAAACCTATTAAAACACATTAGTAAAATTAATTATTCTGATTCACAATGCCTGTAAAGAATTATAAATTTCATTTATAATTTTGTATAATACATAATGACATGAAATTTTGAGAATCCGAAACATCCTCCATTCGTTATCTTGCATAGTCAAATATTTTTTAGTTTACAAGATTGTTTTCGAAATGTTGTCTTCATTCTTAAGTATGTATGATGATTAAGAAATAAGTCATTTTTAATAAGTATTTCTAGTATTTCACATGTACATATTTGATACATTTTTAAGTGGTAGTAAATTTTCTTTTATTTAGTGTCCTGTCGAACATGTTATACAAAAGAAAATGACTTCTGCTTAAAAATGTATTAATAATAATACCAGAACAATTAAAAGTGAGCTATTTTTTTAGTCGTGACACTCACGTAGGAGTGGTAGATATCTTAAATTCACAGAGTATGATTTTGACAAATACGGCCTACCTTGTAGGGATGTTTACTCTACACACGTGTCAAATCAATTGAATATTTTTGCACAGGGTTCAAACATGCGAGATTCAAATCATTATAGAAGATGTATTTGTGAAGACTAGTTGGAAAGCTTGTCCGAGGAAAAACTTGCAAAAACGATAAATATTTGTTAATTAATTTCTCAGTGCGTATGTGAACTCTGAACGCGAATGACAGCAAATTTAATCAGGAATGTTAATTAGTTAAATTATTTTGCTAGTGCAAGTATCTAATGGGCATCTATCTAGCTTAATACCACATTTTTACTTTGAAAGCATTTTAAAATTAGAACTCTGCTGTAAACTGCTCATTTCTTGCTTCATTTTGGCATTATTACCAAATTATGTATTAAGATACACATATTTTGTATGCATTTGTTTTTTCTGATTTTTCTATATTTTTTAGATAATAAAAAAATGTGAAAATGCCCTATTGAGTTTTTATAAAAAGTAATTGGGAAAAAATGATGTGATCATTCACACCTTGAAGAATTTGGAGACGGCTTCTGTATTCTGCGCCTAGGCGCTGCACTTTTGTTCTTGTTATGAGAAATAGCTTTCGCCTGTAATGCTTTTGAGAGGCGTTCTGTATTCAACGTGCGATGTTTGTACATATTGGTAGGAGGGAGAGCCCATTGTTTACGTTTGAGTAACATGACACCCATTGTACGGTACAGTTGTATTGTACAGCATCTTATATTATTTATCTTTACTTTAAGCACAAAGTATAATCCATTGAAACATTGATTTGTAATGGACCTTTGAAATAAACATGTATATTGGTTGACGGCATTTTAATTATCCCAAATTCCTTTCAACATTCTGTTTTATTCATAAAATCTGCTACATGATAAGTAGTTTTAGCAGATTATGGATATTTCTTAAACCTGTGTAATTGAGAGGTTCACTATTAAGTGGACTGACAGCAGGGTTGGCTTCGAAAATTGCGGGGTTATTGGAAAGTTTGGCAAAGGGTCCTCTTATTTTTGCCCAAATATTATCAAGCATAAAATGCTTATTTATGGATATACATAAAACAGTAAAACTGTTAATTCGTAACTCACGGGACCGAAATTTAAAAAAAAAATCTGAATTACAAATAATGAGGACAAAGTTTTTTAAAGGCAACATTAGAAATAAATTTTTATATAAATGTGTTAGTTTAGTGCGCGCTGCCACTGTTGACATTGCGATTTTCATACTGCAACACGATGACTCCATTATTTCAGCTTCTTATGTGTCGAAATGTTTATTAAATTACGTATTTCTCCTGAATAAGAAAGGTGTGTGGCGAGTGGTGACGCAACAGTCTCTCGAGGCAACGAAATCACGCACATTAATTTGATTTCCATTCAAATTAGAATATTTAAAATGCGCATGAAAAATAAAAAACTTTCAAATCTTTGTCTCGATGGCCTTGTCCATCGTCCATTATTTTCCTGCGATTTTTCAAGTTCCAACCCAGAGAGGTATTCAGGATTCAATTTTTTCTGCCAATCTTTGATATCAAGTTTTTGTCAGTTTTCAAAATAAGCTCTATTTATCTAAATCGTCAAGAATCTATATGAATTACAAAATGTTGGTGCCATTTTAGAGAATGAAACATGAAAAAATAAGAATAAAATACGTCAACGTATTTAAATATGAAAGATTTATGTAGTTTCTTTAGTCAAATCAAATGCACATGCAAATCGCAACGTTTCATGAACATAGAAACTAGATCAAGTGATTCAATGAAAACATTATTTTAACAACAAATATTATAAAATACATTATGGAATTTGATGTACATATATTACGTACATGAGTTTTGCCATATGTCTCAGATTGGCACCAGTAATGCCAGCACACGGTGTCGTGATTGGCCGGTAGGCGGGGCTAGATGCAGATGTTTACGAAGGGATGAAGGTCAAATGCCTTTGCGCGAGTTTGGGGATTTAAAAACATTTGCAAATATGCAAATTATGTGAACAAATTATTTATTTTGGGTGTCAAAAATGCATACGAACTGCAAATAATCAGATTTTACGAATTATTAGTAGAAATTAGTATAAAATATTATTTTCGCGACAATTTTTTTTGAAAAAAGTGCAAATACCGTAAAAATACGAAATATAGGGTTACAAATTAACGGAAAAAACAAGAATTAGAGTTAGACATCCACATCTCACGCATGCAGAAGCAATAGATTTCTATAGATGATGGCATTAGCCCAGGTCAGGAATTAGAAGAAATCATTGTTACATTACAAGAAACGTTGTTACATTAGAAGAAATCATTGTTACATTACAAGAAACGTATGCGACCTGCATAGCCAAGCAAATAGGAACATTGGCTTGATTTTACCCATGCTTCTGTTACCTTGCATGCACCGACCTTAAACACTGCTTCAGAATTACACATTTTCGAAGATTTGATAGTCTTCTGCGACTCTGAGACGGCAGAGATATATCAGAAGTGGATATCAACTTTACTTTCGACTTATTGTTATCATAATGCAATTAAAATATTCAATGTCGATGAACTCTTTATTTGAAAGTCAGCTGCCTACTATTAAGACGCAATGTAACCGGAACAGCTAAGTGTTGTGTCATTTGGTTCCTACACTGTTTCTTTCAAGATTCGTGATATATTAAACATTACATTTTATTGAAAAATAAATAAATACATGGTTACATGGTGGAGGTAAAAAGGTCAAATATTGTTTCGTCCGATTACTTTATTCAGTCTACGAATCAGCTCTTAATACGAAGATACCCAACTCGATGTCTCCAGGCGAACGTTGGTGGCGCCCTGCTGCATATCTTCACCCGCTTCTCCCTCTGATATCCATAGACAAAAATGTATTGCCAGGTTTACAAAATAATTTGAAGATTGTATGAAAGGAAATAAAAAAACAGATTCAACTGTATAATATATTTTGGTTCATAATTTTTTTTGTATAATTCTATAAATGTGGTTGATTATTTGTTAACATTTCATATCAAAATAACACTAATCTACTCCCGATAACTGGTTCATGAATATGCAAGGGTCACCTGAAAAATTATCAAAATACTAATAAATTAATTCCCCTTTCTCAAGTCTTACATATTTTGTAGATTATACAACATAGGAAATAAATACATTAATAGTACATTTTTTTATCTTGGACCAAAGATTTTAAGAAAATAAAAAATAAATACACAAAGGGCGTCTAAAAAAGGAATGTTCAAGTTTGGCGGAAAGTAGAATACTCAATGTTTTTGTGAAATGCAACCAAAATGGAAACCCCACCATAATGCACTATAAAGATTGACTCACACCTTACAAATTAATTTAACTTAAAATATTTTACAAACAAAAATATTGCTTCAAATGAAATAATTGTAGAACACAATTGTCGCTAGGAGGCTTCAAAGTGTAGCAGGATGATTTTGAAAATAATCCTAAAAAATATCAATAAAAGAAGCGCAGACAAATGGTGATTAACTGCTACAAAACACCTTAACATTACACTCAGGCAATTTGAGAAGCGTCACTTTAACAGTTATATATAGTTTTAATAATTAACAATAGATTCGTATCTGCGTCATAAACACAGATGCGGAATTGACAATGCACAAACACAAAATGCAAGCTGAGGATTCGTTATTTTTATTTTCTTAGTACGTGGCGTATTAAACAATTCGAGAAAAATACTAAAATACAATGTTATATATTAATAATACAAATTGTTTCACAATGACAGATACTTATTTAATAAGGTATGTCCTGAACAAGGGAACACCACCGGGATGGCGGTGACCCCGCGTGAGAAACTAGTCGTACTAACAGTAACAATAATAACAGACTTTTTGTTTGTAATAGTAATATAAAAAAATTCTGCGATTGTCCGGCACAATCAAAGAAATTAGTATTTCTCACTAGGGTTAATGAAGAGCCTGTCTCCCGTCCCATCTCCCAAACTACTAAGATCTGCAGAAGTCGGCAGTCATTGATAATATCTTATAGGACATCCTCCAACTTTAACATTCCCGCTTGTAAATCTTCTCCATTATGTTGAAGAATAGCGAGTGTGGTAGCCCGCGGGAGATTTGCTGGATGTGCGTGCGGATCAGTGAGTAACTGGCTTCCTCGTACACGGCAAAGGTGTTGGGCAGTCCCAGCTCCTCGTACAGCGCCTTGACTCTGTCCACGCGGACAGGGTCAGAGCTGCCGTAGCACTCCTCCATGATTTGGCGCTGGGCGGCAGTGGCTCGCTGCAGGGCCACGACGGCCAGCCATGAGCACTTGCCCGTCTGGATGTCTGTGCCCACTTTGCCCGTGACTTGTGGATCACCGAAACCATCCAGGAAGTCATCCTAAAGAAGAACAGATTGAGTACGTGTTGATACGTTTTAGTAATATTTGATTAGCTTATTGGACAAATTACTATCAAATGTACCTGTATCTGGAAGAACTCGCCCATCTCCAGCAAGATGGTCTTGGCCTGACGGTGCATCTCGGGATCGTCCATACCGCTCATGAGCATGGCCAGCCCCACAGGAAGCTGGAAGGTGTAGTAGGAGGTCTTGTACTTCACAATGGAGTTGTAGCGCTTCATGGTGAACTGCGCAAGATTAGGCTTGCCATCTTTGGAAGAGTGCGTGTCCAAGTATTGGCCGATTGATGTCTTCAATAAGATCTGAAACGGAACATTTATTTTTTTATAATATAACTTAAATATTACTAACTTAAGATTGTAATTGAGATTAAGAAATGGGAAAATATGGGTAATCATAGGACTTACAAACTATCTTTGGTTGGCTTAAGTGATTACTTTACACAATATAATGTTCACCATTTCATCCAATCTACAGCCGAAGACAGGTGTCGTAAGCCCTGTAATTACCAATACTTCCATATTTTCCCATATAATATAAAATAAAAACAAATTAAATGTATTAATTAGAAAGATATATATATATAAAATCAATTTTATCGAAAAATATTGTTTTTGCTACGGTATTTTTGTATTTAAATATCACAAACCTGTTCTGTATAATTAGAACTTCACAAAAATGAATGTGTTTTCCTTAATTAATAATATAAATAGCTTTGTCTCTGTGAGATATCTATAATTTGTTTAATAACAATGCCTTTGGAGGTATAGATCCAATAATTGTGTGTTCTTGGATATACTTGAATTAAAAGCTATTGAAGAAGTTTAAGCACAATACTGAATGGAGTACTTATAAATAATAAAATTTTTTAATCTGTTTTATTACATTTTTGTTGTAGATTGCAATTTTATTCCTAAACAATTGGTTTTCCTTAAAAACTGTGTGTGCTGGAGGATTTTGGTGTTGATCAATGTAATCAGAGAACAATCACAGCAGTAATTAGTTAGTAGCCGCTTCCAAATAAGATAAATCTAAAATAAGAAACAAGATAAGACAAAGCAAACCAGCTACTGGTTATTTACCCCTTTGCACATTATGTGATAACCAATCTCAGCCCAACAAAGATAAGGTCTGTGTTGTTGAGTTATGCTAAAATAAATGTTTGACGTAAAAGGAATGGTCAGGAGGGGACTGCGGCAGCGTCATTATTTCATTTACAGAGGTGGCGGGCAAACCTAAACTGCACCACACAAAATTGAATTAAAAGTTATCTGAATAACATTTTATTACATACCTACCTCGATGAAAATAATGTTACTTCAATTTTTTATTCGATAACAATTCAACGATTCAATTAAAAAAAAAAACATTATACCACAAAGTAAGTGAAATATCAACTATAATTATTAAAGTTATCAATTATCATTAAATATTATAGATTCTGTTGTTCTTGCTCATGGATATAAACTTTTGATCAATTATTACCAGCATTGAACTTTATATATTTATATTTACATTGAAAAATATGAGTACTAAAATGGACGCCTTAGCTCAGTCTTAAGGCTAGTTCTATAATTGAATTTTTAAGGAAAATCAGAATTCAGTTTTATTTAAAATTTGTTTAAAATTTAGCTAATCTACCTAACAAGTCTCATTAATATATTAGAAATTTACCTCATTAAACATCTCAATGACATTCTTGTAATAGGGCTGTTTCCCAAAGTATTTCTTGAGCGTGCTGTACATGGTGGCGTGGATAAGCACCGCGTCGTTGATGGCCGACAGTCCGATGTTATCCTTCTTGTACCAGCACGGGATGCCTCGACGCGTGTCCGACCGGTCTATTATGTCATCCAGCATCAGCAAATAGGCTTGGAACTAAAAAATAATTCAATTTAGATGCGGAACCGAATTACCAACGGTCTTATTTCCTGACTAAACCGGCATACCAAACAGCCCAAAGGAAATCTAATAGTTTAAGATGCTTATGTGATAAAACAAACATATGAGACCCTTTCTGCAACAAGTGTATATCGATAGATAGATGCGAGTATCGGCCATCTTGGATGATATACACCGTTGTGGCATTCATAATTCAGATCTGCCCAAGACCGATATACAATGTTGTTGCAGGTGGTAATATCAGTAGTGTCCAAATTGATTTTCAATAGAACCAGCGGATTTGTACTGTGATATGAACTGAAGATTAAGATTTTCAGATCATTAATCGACGTGGCAGTAATTTTGTGGTGTAACATGATTACTTTAAAAACTAAACTTTGTACTACACACACGTTGGATTATTGTCACTAGTTTCGTTATCACCTAATGATGAGAGGGACTGCATCTCTCGAAACTGGTAGTGGCAATAACCCAACGTGCGTGAAGTACAAAGTTTAGTTGTTAAAATTAAAATAATTAAGATTTTGATTCCGTTAGCGGCTGTCCAAGTCATATTTTCGTAGCACACACTGTATTGATTTGAAAAATAGCATATTTAAAAAAAAACAATATTCGTCAAATTAAAAAAAACGATATTTGTCAAATTAAAATGTGTGCAATAATTGGATGTCTTGGAATTAAAATGACACACCGAGATACAATAGAAAAGTCTATCATCAGGAAATCACGAGGTGACATAATACAATAATGTTTTCCAGTAATGCTGCATGGCATACAAGGTGACAAGGCAAATAAAGCTTATCTGAAAGAGTATTGGTGATAAAGGTCAGGTGGAACTCTATGGTTCTTCATAAACAATAATTATCACAAGTTACTAAAAAGTGTAAATATTTTTTTCCTACTTCTATATAAATAATATATTTAGAGACAGGCTGATCCGTGGGCCTATGTGTCTGTAATTATTTATTTAGATGTTTTCATGAACAATATCAAAATAAAGTATGGACTTATGTTAAAAAATTTTGATAGGTAAATTTTTAGTATCGCTTCCATAGTTCCAGATTTTAAATGTAAAATCAATTTGTATAGATGTAATATATTGTCACCGTCAGCAGCAACACCATGTGTCTCAATTTTTTGTCAAATTAGGATATTTATATCTTATTATTAAGGAGAACATATTCTTATTGTGAAGTTATAATCATTCATACATAGATCTGTGATATTTTAAATTATACTAATTAAATGTATTAATTATAAAGATATACATATAAAATCATTTTTATCGAAAAATATTGTTGTTGCGCTACCGGGATTCGAACCTGGATCTCTTTTCCGATCCGGGGAAGGTGCATTACTAACTATGTTACAGCGACAATATTTTTAATGACAAATTTTCGAACCTTATGTTACACTTTTTCAAATTAATACATCTAAAATAATACACTGCATCTTCCCCGGATCGGAACAGAGATTCAGGTTCGAATTCCGGTAGCGCAACAACAATATTTTTCGATAAAATAGATTTTATATGTATATCTTTATAATTAATACATTTAATTAATATTTATATGATTGGATTTGAATCATTCTATACATATCACAAGTTTCACAATTGCATCCACTAGGGGCGTGTAAATTAAAGAAATGTAATCACCACATATCGCCTGTAACCTCCCTGTCAACTGTGCACAAGTCAAGGGAATCGTACCTAAGTTTAGATCAGTTTCAGTACGCAATTCTTAGATGATATGTGGTGTTGCTGCTGACGGTGACAAAATATGGTAGTTTATTACGAATAAATGCCTGGGCCTATTACTCCTATATATAATCTGTAGAATATTTTAATTAATGATTTGACATCTATAGGCGCTTTCCTAATTGATAATAATTATAATGTAATGAATATTTAATATGAATAATTAATATGAAGATTTAATATGAATAAGTGATTTCACAGAGAAAAATTGAATTCTACATTATTCTGTACTGTACTATCACCAAAAATTGCCAAAGAGAAAGTGTAAAAAGTTGGATGGCTTCTAGAATAAATGGTCCCTCACCATCTCGACACACCAGCCCATGATGTTGGCCAGGCGGATGTTCTCCGGAGTCTGGCGCGTGGGGTCCTCCAGCAGCTTGTAGGACAGCACGAGGGCCAGGCCTCGGTTCTTCTTCCCGCCCGGGACATTGTACTGCAACACCTGTGCACGCAACATACACCATATTAAGTAAATGAAATAGCTAATATATTATACACTGTGTTGATTCATAAACAAGTGTTGTTTACTATTAAACTTGAAATTTTTATTTTAATTATCAAGGTCCGGAGAGTAAGGAGGGTGTGGTTAAATTGTCTCAATACTACATTGCGTGCATGAATTCCTAAACACTATAAAGTGAAAACATGTTTTTATGTTGACCATTTTTGAGTTTGATTTTAATTAATATTCACAAAATATACTGCTTCGTAACTGACAAACACCCAACTACCTGCTCTAGGTAAGGTAACTAGAAAACCGCTTTTTTTAAGGAAATAATATTTTTATTTATTATATTACCTTAACAATGCATGCAGTATACTTTGTCTTTCTTGTCAGTAAGAAAAGACATCAAAGTAGAAGAATTGTATGAATTTTTCTTACTGGCAAGTATATTGACCATCTGTTATTGACTTCTGATGTGTATAATGCATAGTGAGCCCAGCTTAGTTGCGAGTACTGCATGAAAATATTTAATGCATTGAAAATATTTAAAATTGAACTTGGTAAAGGATCATATCAAGGATGCTAATTTTAAATGATTATTTCTGCGTTTTAGAATCGGAATGTTACATTAAGTTAGCCTACTTTTACGGAAGAATGAGGTTTGACATTACAAAGGAAAAGGAAATAATTTATTTTACAATGACAAGATGTTAAGTGAACACAGGCAGGTCGTCCATTAACAGTGGAGAATGTTGCATAACTTTAACTATTCTACCTCTAAAATAGATTACCCAACTCGAGGTATAAAATTTAATTAAATGTCAGGAATGCTGACTATTACTAGTACAGAATTATTGCATTATATTTTCGTAATCAGCGTGTAGTGTCAAAGTTCAAATCAAAGATAAAAAATTATTTATTTATATATTAGGCGATACAAAATTATCCGCCTACTCCTAGGAATTACATCACGTACTGGAGCAGTGTTCAATATCACGAGAACTGTTTCTAGTTCACAGATATACTCGGTCAAAATAACATGCCACTTTGCCAGTTCTACCTACGGCTGGAAATATTGGAATCTAACCAAGGCTCAAAGTAGTCGCAAATTGAGTTTTGAGAACAGATTCTTAGTGTGTGACGGTGGTATTAATTCACGAGGAACTAAGGATGGATAAATCAATCCAACATACAATGATAACTACTGTAATTTATTTTGACAAATAAGAAATTTTAATAATACAAATAAAATGAAGCAATTAGAAAGATACATAGAAAAAAATCTGTCTATTAGAAAAGTATTTTGTTTGCCACCATCATACGAACCTGCAATTTTTCCTATATGGGGAAATGCATTGCTATTTCACCACATCAACCGATTTTGACTGATTTGGAACTTATAATCTGTAGTCTTTTTTATAATTGATACATTTATTATCGCGTTTACCTATTTAGGAAAAGCTCCAGGTTCGTATTTCGGTAGCAACCAAAATATTTTTTATGTATATCTTTCTAATTTATCAATTTTATTTGCTGTTTTCATTAAATAACACAAACTTTAATATTAATCTAATCTAAATTGATTAATATCTTGCATCAATATATGTATTTTTAAAATTATGTTTGGTATCTACAATCTAGTGTTTTGGAAAGATGCTATCTGTTGCATTCCTATTATGGCCTTACTATCAATTTCTGACAACACTTAAAATATAATTAGGCATTTATATAATGCGGGGGGTCCAAAGTGCATGACAAAAGGTCATTTGAATAAATTTGTAACTTGACAACAAATTATAAAATAAATAAAAAAATTTTGAATTAAGTATATCATTTTATTAGTGTTATTTAATGGGAACTTTTTCTTTGAGAATTGTAATAGGATGTAGGCAAATAATGTTTAATAATCTCTAAGAGAGCGTTATTGTCAGTGTAATGTCTGCGGTGTTACAGCTAAATTAATATATTATGTATGGTCAAAATCTTTTAAGAGGCTACTTTCATTTTTCCAGTTTGAATTTCGAGATATTTTTGCACTTTGCATACCCTTTCAAGACGAGACTAATAGTTAATTCATTTACAATATCAAGTAAACATAAAAGTGCGTTATTTTTTACGTAAATATTGCTAGAGTGAAAGGTATCAACAGAAAAGGACAAGTATACAATTGTTGGTTTTCTTAAATTCCTAGGTAATAAAGCTATCAGAAAATAGGCATTTCTTCAACATTCACAATACATATGTGTTGCCATTTGAATTTATCAAGCGAAAATTAAATAATTTGTTAAAGTTCTAACCTAAGAATTTGTTATGTTTATGATAAAAACCATTGTTTGTGTCGATAAACATATGATTATAAAATACTACAATTTTGCCCCGATTTATAAAGAAAAAATTGACGTAAATTCATACTGATAAATAATATTGATAACTTTTGAAGCAGCTGTATTTGTGAAGAGAAAACTATTTATGATAATATTGTATAATAATCATACTCCGGTTGTAATAAAAAAAACTGTTTTTTTTTTTAAAATATTTATTTATTGTTTTAATAAATTACATATATATTTAATATTAAAATATAAATGAAAATATGACAAAAGTATTATTATTCACTGTTAAATAATTAGTTGTTCATCGAGCATATTATCGTTCTTCAGAATTTCGTTGTTTTTTACTTTACACATATTCAAAACAAAATTTGGTCAACACAGATTACATTTTAAACTGAATTTAGAAATAAAACTTTGTTCTTTCACATATTCAATATTCATTCATGTGCACCCAAACATCGATTTGTGGGAGTAAATTTGATTAATTTGAGAAAAGAATTGGTGTATGTCGACCACTCTTTTGCCATCCAATTTACGAAGTTTACACGAGTCCACACATTCAATGCTCAGTTCGGGAACATCCTGAAAATAATTTATAATATTGTTATTCAGTATTTTTATGTACAAAATATTAAAATACGTGTTTATTCATTTATATGACTATAATAAATACATTTGTATCAATGAAACATGTCTGTCATGTATAATTCTTTTGATAAAATAATTTATCTTTAAGGATATATATTTCCAATAAAAAATAATTTATCTGCACTACATAATATATGTATATTGAACTATGTAATTTATATTGTTAAATCAAATAGATAATTGTTATAGAAATGGTAAAAATTATCAACTTACGTCGCGATTTTTTTTCAAGAAGCTTATTATAACCATTTAAAATTTTATTGGAACATTTCCTAGAGCGTGTCAATGGATACTTTTTGACCTTAGGCATCTTGAGTCACAGGAGGCAGTAATTTCAGAACAATAATGTATATAATAATATATTATTGACTTTTCATTTCATTATTAATTGATTCACGCGCATGCGCTGGCTGCCATGCACTGGCCGCGAATTCGTTAGCCACCACGCACTGGCCGCGAATCCGTTAGCCATCATGCGCTGGCCACGCATTCGTTAGCCATGTATGAGCTGTCAGATTCTAAAACCAGGCAAATGACGAATGTTGAATGTTGAAAGTTGAAAATTATAATCTGTTTTCGTATAAAAACAGCCCAAAACCATACAATTTACAAAAATAAGCAATTAATATCAAGAATAAGTATAATATTCATTCATATTGTAGTCAAAATTTGTATTAAAATGTGTTTTATGGGCAAATTTAATTAAAAAATTTCGGAGCGCGGACATTAGGACCGCCATCGCCATATTTGAATGGCATACTGACAGTGTGAGATATAATTAATAATATCGTATTTCATAAGACGGAAAATATATTATTTAAAAAATGATTATTGTGTTTCTGATATTAAACTTAGTTTTAAATAGTAGTTGAAGCCTCAAAGCATGTGAGTAAATATAGTTTATTATTTAAAAACGTATGTTTTTACTAAAACAAAGTATTTTAAAAACGTCAAAAATTCATTAAATGTACTGCAAATTGAATGATTTATAACTCTATTCATTTTTAACATTTTGCTAATTTGGTTTCCTAAGATTTGTCTCCGTAATCTTGGCTTCAAGATTATAAGAAAATATATTTCATTTATACATACATTCAGCCCATCGACTCAATTTCGTACCATGCCTAAAATGCATTTAATGGTCGCGGTCTTTCTTATAATATTTGTATCGTATTAATTATGACAAATAACATTCAGTTTATTAGTTTTATATTAATGTAAAGGTCCAATCTAAGTAATGGTTGAAAAAAAATTCAAATCTATTGAATAATTTCTGATATAAATGAATAATAAAAACCCACATTTTCGTAAAAAACGCGAAAATATGAATTATTATTGCAAGTCGCGCCTTAAGGAAATTTTTCACCGTACCCCCCCCCATACATATATTTTTTTCAATCTGATAATTTGTGATAAGAATTATTAATTAATTAATATTAAACATATGAAAATTATAATTATTGATAAGAAGTAGCCAAGAGTAGTCTCCTCTACATATTTTTTCCATTCTATACACTGTTAACGGCCAGAAATGATAATGTCATTTCCGTAGTCTAGCTAAAAATCAACAGATTATAAAAAATTAAACTCAATTGGTTTTAATTTTATATGTAGCATCGGCGGAAGAACAAATTGCTGCTTTTTAGGAGAAAATGTTTGGGCTCTGTTGTATAAAAATTTGGATATCAACGGAAATAGTTTGGTCAAAATGTATCAGAAACAGTAATTGTTAAATTGATTGGCCACGAGGCCCAATGATTTAAAGGTCACGGTCAAAGGGCACGGGTCAGCCACAAAGCTTATTGGCAGCAAGTTAATTGTTTGGTAAAAAATGTAATTAATTACATTATTGTCCTATTGTTTAATTTATCAATTTTTGTTGTTTATTCCATAATAACTGTGGAAGGAATCTATTTTTAAATTGAATTGATTGTACATAATGCCGCTGCTTTACGATGTGGTCAGTTTCGGAATACAACGTGCCTTACCTTTGTCACAATATATTGCGGTTTTGTATGGGACCGCAACTCTTTTATTATTCAATTTATTTATATTTTTTATATATCAAGTCTATATATAGTAAAACTGAACGTCAGTCTGTCTGTTCTCTATACAATCCTATACCCTTTGAGTGATCTGAATCTAATTTTGCATAGTTACTTTTTAGGACCCTGAGCAAAATGCAGATACCCTTTCTCCACTTCCTCTGGCCAACCCACCCTATTCTCTCATTATAAATGTGTTTTAAATTGAACGATAACCATTTCAATTTTTTTTTGTAAGATCACGGTGTTATCAATGGACAGCCAATGTTAAACACTAACATTGCAAGCAGGATAGTTGAGTGGTCACCTGTGCGAGCCATTTGGAGGCTTCGGGGACATCAGTGTGCTTGCCCTCTGTGGTGTCCCTCACGATGTCGGGGAACACTGCCAGGAACTCCCGAACCTGGTCCTTGCTGGTAGCTAGGCTAGACGCGGTGAGCGGGACGGACTTCGAGTTCAAGGTAGACAAGAACCTGCCGGACACATCGGAGTAATGCGGTTAATTATATAAGCGAAGAATATTTAATTTTAAAATAGGTGAATGACTTAAAACTATTATAATGAAAATAGCTTTTCATGACAATTTTCAAAAATGATATATCAAATTACTGCAAAAGAAAAGGAGGCGACATCTCCGTCAACTATTAAAATGACCGATTTAGCATGACCTTAAAAGTATTATTTATAACTGCACACAATGATAATATTCAAATAACAATTTTTAAAGGAAATTAAAACCTCGTTGGAATAAAGACAAAAAATTTTGAATCTAATATAATTAACAATAAACCAGATATACTCTCACAAATAGACTTAAATATTCCAATCCGACCACTGAGATCTCCATCCCTATTTCATAATACAAATCTTGGCTAATTCTCTCACCTGCCTAGAATGTTAAATTACACATCATTAGAAACATGTTTCACAAATGAACGGTTCAATATAAAAAATTACTCTGGCAATAAGACATTTGTGTTTGTGAACTTTCCTTGTATCTTAGTTTTTTATACGTTGATTCATAATCTACCAATTTCCACAGAGTAAAGTCCATTTTCATTCTTCCTCTTTTATTTCCAAGTTGCCATTGATGTAGGATTAAGAAAAATCAATAACCGAAGGGGTCCTAAAAGTTAATCGACTCCCAAGCTCGTAATCTAAACAAAACATCTATAATGTTTCATAAGATTTAGGCCAAAATAGCTGATTTAAAACCACAATTTTATTACATTAATTTACGTTTCAATGCACATCTACAGTAGTCGATAGTCGTTCGGCCATATGGAATGTGACAAGTGAAGAGAGGATGGTAAAGAAAGTGTATGAGAGTGTTGAATGCTATAAGAACAGATATTGAAGTGTACAAGAATAAGGGATGTGTGATATATTAGGACAGAAGCTATTCTCTGCTTACTTACGCGGTGAAATGTGTGTAAAGTTATGGTAAGGTAAATTAAGTTATGTTTTAAATGATCTGATGATGATTTAAAAGATAATAAAATAAAATACCATAGTTTTATTAACAGCACTATACTAGTTCACAATGATACAGAGGTAAATGATTAGAAAACAGGAAATATAGTAATTATCAACAGATAATTTAAACACGATTCATGTTTAATATATACTGTGAAGATTAAGAATGAATCAGTACAAGTTAGACAGAAAAAAGAACATAAATTAAGATTCCATAATGAAATTGCGGTTCAAATCCATCGCATAGGTAGTTATTTCTAAAAACTGGTTCTATCCTAGTTACGGCTGGTGACAGCAACAAAATCATTAACTGTAATTTGATATCAGAGTCTTTACTACATCTAGATATACTTACAGTTAATACCTTGACTGTTTGATTGACGTAATTAACTTCACAATTCATCAGAGTTCAAGATTCTCCGCATAATTTAGAATGATTGTCAAAGGCCACACTAAATTGATCTTGTACTAACACATATAGCTGCAGTTTTAACCCTTAGAGACAAACAATACAATCAAAATCATCATCAGTGATTACAATCTGATAAAGAGTAGTAGGAGTCATCAGCAAAATATTATTATTCATATTTTATTCTGTTAATTCTACCATAATAATATTTGCTCTACCGTTTTATTTAACTATTTATAAACTGCAATAAAAAGAAGTACAATTCTACCAAAGCTTTTCACACTTCTCCAGATGTTGCTATAAAATATTGTTTACAAAATACTAATTCACATGGTAAAAGTTTATTGCAGCTAGTGAGAATGTTTATTTAATCTAAACGAATATATAAATTTTTTTTACTCATCCTCAACTCCGTCTGAAGATGTCGGCAAAGACATTGTAAAAGATAAAATACTAAATCAATAAAACATATGTGTATTCAATACAAGGTTCGACCACAAACTGAGGCTGCATTTGTTGAAAAATTACATTTAAAAAATAAATTAATAAAATACAGATGTAACTCCGCATCTATGATTCAAAGACAATAATTGAGAAAGTGCATAAAACAGGCTTTATAGTGTGGTTAATTTTACAATAGAAGTGGGTGTTTGGAAGTTTTCATACAAATGATATATTAAAAATTTAAATAAATATCTTTATAGAGGTTCGAAGCTTCAAAGAGGAAAATTAAAAACACTAAATTATTTCAACAATGAACACAGATATATAGATAAAAAATAGTATTTTTAAAAATAAGGTTTGGGTTGTGCAATGTCTCCATGGATGTTCAACTTGTATATGGATAAATGTGTGAAAGAACTGGAATGTATGAATGTAGGAGCAAAAATGGGCGATTTGATTGTATGCTGTTTATTGAACGCCAGTGATGCAGTACTAATGGTGAATAATAAACAAGAACTACGGAATCTGGTGAGTAGAATGTACGATGTATGCAAGGAAAATGACTTCATGATGAATGTTAACAAGTTGAAAGTGATGGTATTCGAGAAGGAGGAAAGCAAGACACCGTGCAAAATACTTGTAGGTAATGAATGTTTGGAACAAGTAGATGAGTTTGTATATTTGGGAAGTATGTTTGATAGAAACGGAAAGGCTGAGAATGATATCGAAAGGAGGGTGACTGCAGGAAATAAAGTAAACGGCGCTTTGAATGGAATTACATCTAACGGGAATTTGTCAACCGAGGCAAGACTAGCGGTGCACAATGGAATCCTGGTACCGACACTGATGTATGGAAATGAGGCCTGGAGCTGGCAGAAAAGGAACGAAAGTAGACTGAATGCAGTGGAAATGAGATCACTTAAGCGTATTTGTGGCAAATCTATAGAGTAAAGAATGAAGAAATAAGGAAAGAATGTAAAACTGATTTTAGTATAGTGAGTAAGATTAAGAAAGGATTACTTAGGTGGTTCGGTCATATGGAACGGATGAATGAGGAGAGAATGGTAAGAAAGATATATGACGCAAGTGTTGATGGAACCAGAAATAGAGGACGTCTGCGGAAGACTTGGCACGACCAGGTAATGGAGGATGGTTCTGTTAGAAGCCTCAACAATTGGCGAGCTTGTATGAGAAGATGTATGAATGTGGATGAGGCGAGAATTGTGTATCAGGACAGAAGAGTGTGGCGCTCTATCCTCTCTGCCTACCCTCGCGGAGAAACGGGGTGATGGTAAGTAAGTAAGGTTTGACAAAATAATATGATTATTTTTTACATATACTACATCTGAACAAGGAATGCGTGGAGTTTTGGAATTTTGTCAACAATGTAGCGTGAGTTTGAGTTAAAAAACCTAAGAAATACAAATACAAAAACACCACATTAACTAAAACCATATCCCCTATGAAATACAGGAAAACTTTCTAAGACTTCCAAAATGGTTATTCATGTTTTAATTTCATGCGACTTTATCGCGTTGAAATATTAAATACTGCTTCTTTACTGTCATCTTCCGTGCATGTGTATTTCCTTCCTCTTCTTCGCAACTTTCAACTTCATAAGCACACTGTTCATATAACCTGAAGACTATAAATAAAGATTGCAAACGAGGCCTATTAGGAGCATGTTGAGATTGCAAGCTGATCTGCATCAATTCTGGAGTTATTAGTTGACGGAAGTATTCAATATATGAATATTTAAAATACTGCATCAACTGAATTATAGGGCGAAACATTAGAATTTTTTATAGTAATTTATAAACCACGTTAATTCAAGAACTACTCATCAGGGTATTATTGTGTTTAAAACTAAGCAATATAACTGTTGTGTTGTACTGGTAAATTCATATAATATATATAATTTTAATATCTCTATTGCACCCACCTACCAATCCCCACCAACACACCACCCTGATAGGCCTAAGTTATTCACCGTGAAAAGAGACCTCTAGTAAGCCATTTACTGAGCCCTTAGAACCTTTCATCTTACCAGGCATCGCATGCAATAGACTTACAGCTATTCTAAAATGTATACAAGATGACTCGATGACATAGAGATGTGAGATTTATATTGCTATCTTCACGGGATGAAGAGAAAAAAATTGAACAAAGAGAATGAGCAATTTGAAAAGAATGTCATTTCTCTTACACACAAAAAAATAAGAAAAAGCGTTTTATTCTAATTAAGATTATGAAATTATAAACATTCAAAATGACATTCTGAATAAACATATTTAATAAAAATGTCATACTCATCATCGGAATGTTTTGAAGTGGTCGGTCGAGACATTTACAAAAAAAATTGATATTACGATTTTAAAATATTGCCAAAGGTCCGTACGGTACAATGATACAACACAAACTGCGGGATGTTTCGTGGATAACTATGAACCATAAAACCATTTAAATGAAAAAAGAAAATGATTTTCAACAATAGTCCATTCAAGCTTTTTGAAGTCAATTGGGAATATAAATGAGCTGATCGAAGATATGCCATTGTGGCCTAGAAACATGTGTGAGGCATCTAAAGAAATACATTTAGCCGTGTAACCCTCTGACATCTCTAAATGACAAATGTTTGTTCGGAAATAAAAATATCTACATATGTTTTACGCATTTGGAATTACATACTATTATTCTGATCATGTTAGTAGTAAATTGTTTTGTTATTATAATATTATCTGGACAAGCAACAGCACATTTGGAATAGAAGTATCTAATATTTAACCATTTAACTGCCAACCAAATTTGATATGGAGAACACAAGCAAGGAGGTCAGTCATTTTTAAAAATAATTTTATTAATATTATCAGTAAAATGACAGAAATGGGGAATACAATTAGTTTGTTACGAGCACATGTCGTACAAATTTAAATGAAAGTTTTCCTATTAAAATTGCTTGATCAGAATTTTGATTTAGGGTGGTAAAACCGAGAAATGTCCACAAGATGGTAGCGTGATTTTAAATATACGGTAGTTGAAAATCAAGTCAAGTGTGGCGATTTAACTCTCTTATTCATTTTATTTAAGTTTTAATCTAAGCAGATACTACGATGATGATGATGGTGCCAATAGCTCGGATGGAACTTAATAAAAAATAAAGGCTCGCTATGTTTGAACAAATGTAATTGAAATTATGATTGATTTTTTTTTTATCTTACAGAATAAACCGAGCATAAACTAGTGACACGCAATGGAATAAAGGCAAAAACTTTTGTCAATGTGGAATTTACAATCGTCATGCAGTATTACCTATATTAAGATTTATAGATGAAAAAAGGTCTTTTAGATAGTGTAGTATTAAGTTATTCCTTTAAACATTGTCTATCACATTTTTACAGAGAGCAGGAAGACCAAACGATATATATCAATCTATATCAAGAACTCTGTGAGTTAAATTTTATTTTATCCTAAAACAATTTTAGTTGTATTTTAAAACACGCAATATACATGAAAGTGAAATGAATTTTTGTATTTGTGTTAGCCGCAGAATTGAAATGTAATTATTTCTAATAATTTAATTGGGATAACTAGGTAGCTTGTCACTATATTACCCTTCTGGGCATCACATCCCACGGCACCAGCTAATTAACCAATTGACTGTTACAGAAGCGAAGCTTTTCAATAGTATTAAAATCTATTTGATATTTATATTAACTAATTTGCATACTAATACGTGACTTATCAATTTAGCAGATGATCTTTTCCTATTTTAGGTAATATAATTAGGCCATCATAGCTATAATAATATTTTAATATTTTACAGATATGTAACATTATTTATAATCTTCCACTACCGGGATGAACAGTACGTTTAATACAGATGGTCAGTCGCACGGCGGAAGAGAGTTGGTGGTCAACTACACAATCGACAAAAAATATAAAAATCTGACAATGAATAAATTAAAAAATATTGTGAAGTTGATAATATCAAACAAACAGTCTAGCGGACAAGGCGCAGGTTTTTAATACAGAGGGTTTCAGATTCGATTCCCATATTGTGAGGTCACAATACATGACATCTATATAATTTTTTCAAGCCTGAGTGTTTTGTGATGTTTTGCTACAATAATTGTAGTATTAAAAAATAAAATAATTTGTGTTTGTCAGATTTTTTGAAAATGGAATTTCTAACGCAAAAACCTATGAAGGTGTTAATTTGATTGAAATGAAGGTATGCTTATTAATCCGAGATTATGGAGAGATTTTGAACTTTTTTCCATCAATATAACTGGCCGAGTAACATAAACCTAAGACTGCTGTATGGATGAGAGAGAATGAAAATATCATTTTTATTTTGTTGTCTAGTATAAAGTACACAGTAATATTACATTTTTCTGAACAATTTGATTTCGCTGTATTTCAATAGGTGGCGGTACCATATAATTTTTTTCTAATCATTGTTAATACAGTAAGACCCCGTTTAGTGATGGGTAAATATTACAATTTTCAGTTTTATGGGTGATAATAAAAAAGACGAAAATAAAGAGCATTTCGCTGGACACTAAAATGCAAGTGCTTAGACGATTAGATACTGGTGAACGTCAGTCTCAAATTGGTGCTGAATTGAACTTGTCATCTTCAACAATAAAGACAATTCTTAAGAATAAAGAAAAAATAATATCTTCAGCTAGAGTTTCCCGTTCTAGAAATCATACGATAGAGGAAATGGAAAAACGACTTTCTATATGGATTGATGACGAAATTGAACACAATATGCCATTAAGTTAAGCTATTATAATGGAAAAGTGAAAAGAATTCTTCCTCACATTCAGGCAACACAACTGAAACATTTGTTGCAAGCCGAGGGTGGTTTAACAGATTTAAACATCATAATAACCTTCACAACATAAAGATTACAGGAGAAGCGGCAAGTGGGGATGCAAAGCCGGGGGCTGAATTCCTAGCGATATAAAAACAATAATTGAATGAAGAAACTATCCCCCAGAATTAGTGTTTAATGTAGACGAGACGGGGTTATTTTGGAAGAGGATGCCAAAAACAACATTTTTAAGCTGCGAAGAAAAACACGCACCAGGCTTTAAAGCAGCGAAAGAGCGCTTAACCCTTTTACTGGGTGGTAACGCCAATGGAGACTTTAAGTTAAAGCCCCTACTTGTGTACTAGTCAAAAAATCTTAGGGCGATGAAAGGAATTTCTAAAGCAACTTTACGTGTGATTTGGGAGTCCAATAAGAAGTCGTGGATTACAATGAAGATTTTTCAAAATTGGTTCGTTGAACATTTTTGCCCCACCGTTAAATGCTATTGCGAAAGAAAACATCTTGAACCAAAAGTGTTACTATTGATGGACAATGCTTCAAGTCACCCAACGAATTTATCTAACTTAGAAATAGGCATTTCAGTCAAAGTTGTTTTCCTGCCACCTAATACAACCGCCTTGATCCAACCGATGGATCAGGGTGTTATATCAAATTTCAAGGCATATTATTTGCGGCGAACATTTACACAGATGTTTGAGAAAACAGATGGACAAGAAAAACAATTAATGAGAGATTTTTGGGAGAACTACAACATCCTAGATGGCGTAGGAAACATAAATCTTTCTTGGAATGAGGTGACAGAAAAATGTTTGAAAGGGGTTTGGAAGAAAATATGGCCAGATCTAAACAAAGAAGATGACACTATACAAGAGACTGTTGATATCAACAAAATAGTGGAACTAGCAACACAAACGGGTGTAGGTGAGGTTGATGTGCAAGATCTTGAAGAGATATTAGAAGAAAGAGCAGAAAGTTTTTCTAATGATGAACTCAAGGAATTGGCGCACCAAGAACACGAAAATACTGAAAGTAGCAATTCTGAAGAAGAGCAAAAAGAACTTTCAACGGCATTTCTAAAATCTAGTTTAGACACTATAATGGAAATTATGGACCAATTTATTGAAAATGACACAGATTTTGATAGGAGCTCAAAGGCAAGACGGGGTGTCATGGATGCCTTATCCACTTATCGACAACTTCTTACACAGCGCAAACGAAAAACGCAAATGACATTAGACACATTTTTGATAAAAAGAAAATTGGAAATGCGGAAGAATCTGAATGATCTCAAACGTAAATGATGACTTAGAATCTCTTTGATTTTTTCTATTATTCGGATGGAGTATTTGTTACTTGACGCACTTTTAAAGGTTGGTTTAAAATTAATAATACCGGGTGTATGCTTATTTATGTTTCTATATTTGTAAGAAATAAATTTTTGTTGTATTGTTATAAAAAAAACATATTTAATAAACTTAATTGACAAAATACATATTCATTATTAAAAATTTTCCTCTAACTCCAATATTTACATGGTGACATAACCTCGTTTAACGCTGTTTCCTATAACGCTTTACTTTGCTAGAATGTATCCCCGCGTTAAACGGTGTATTACTGTACCAGGAGTGTGGGTCATTTGGATTGATAAAATAAATGAAAAAGTCGATTAAACAAAAAAAAAGTAATTAATGTTCTTGGATTCTAAATTTATTTAAACACTTAACAAAACGGCAAAAAGAAAATGGGGTTTTGTAAAGAATCAAATGCCGGTTTTCTGATATCCTATTTTGGATTTTCAAAGATAAAACTATTTTTCGGGTAATTGTTGCGAGTTCTACTTATGGTTTGACCTACAAAATAGTAAATTATGTAACTTGAGTGTTATTCTCTCCAGTAACAATTGATAAGTTATAATCGGTTATCATTTGTTAGCAGATTGAAAAACACTAACATGTGTTAGTAGAACTGAATTTTTATATATTTATCTGTACAAAAATATTTATAAATTTGACATTACACTATGCTGAAATGGCCGCAACATCTTGATTCAGAATGTTGCGCTCTGAAATAATAATAATTGAAACACAAAAAGTATGCACAAGGAAATAACAAGGAGCACTAAGTTAAGATTGAAAATGGGTCTCAGTAACATGTCAGTGTGTTTTAACCCTTTCTCATCCACTGTCCATTTGAATTGATATAAACTTTGAAAATAATTGCCGGGCAACGATATAATGCATCTTGAGTATGAAAAATGTAATAAAAATATTAAATAACTGAAGCAAATACATAAAGATCTTAGGGTCTTAGTAACATGTCAGTGTGTTTTAACCTTTTCTCATCCACTGTCCATTTGAATTGATATAAACTTTGAAAATGATTGCCGGGCAATGATATAATGCATCTTGAGTATCAATAAAAAATGTAATAAAAATATTAAATAACTGAAGCAAATACATAAATATCTTAATTAATAACGAATTCTAAGTAATCTCCTAACAACCATTGACTATTTGAAAGGGTGTTTGATTAATATAAAAAAATACAGTACAGAAATGATTTTAACTTAATATATGAGACCCCCCTGCAACAACAATTTATATCAGTTTTTACAAATGTTGATAGATGAACGATAATAATAAAACTATGATTTGATATGGTTGTTTAATATACCATTGTATGCCTAAGAAGATATACAATGTTGTGACATTCATAAATCAGATCTGCCCAAAACTGATATACAATGTTGTTGCAGGGATGGTCTAATGTAATTAAAAATAAACAAATATATGTATGTATACCTTGTAGACGACAAATGCAAAATAGTAAGCGCGTAATAAAGAAAAATTAATGGCGGTCATGGAGCAAAACAAAGTGACATTTCTTTATCTGACAAAAATAGTGTTGTCAGAACTCCGTTAAAAAAGAATCAAAATATGTTATGTATTCGCCTGGTATCCACCTCAGTACTGGTAAAGATGACAATAAAACGTAAGGTAAAAGTGAGGACATATAAAAATGTTATAAAATTTTCTAATATGCTACGTTTAATGCAGTTTTCGTGATAAATTTTACAGGCGGACCCACTGATTCCATGTTAAAATTTAAAGAGCTTAAATTTAATATTTTTACAGATGAGAGTGTTAAATTACAACAACTGCAATTATTTAAAAATATAATTTTATGCTTAAAAAATTCTCTTCAATTGAGAATCAGTGGCGGTCACCGGGTACGGATCAAACAATGTGACACAACAGGAAGCTGCTTAAGTGCTTCATCATATTAATACATTTCAACTATATCAATCAAGTACTACAAGTATATATTATGAATGGACGCGTGAGAAATTTACTATATTTATTGGTGTGGTATCACAGACCAGTAAATTAATAGACATGAACTAAATTGTACATATAGGAGAGGGGTTTGGAACATTAGTTGCCGGATGAGAGGCATTATACACACATTTATCCAACGAAACATAGATCTTATAGATTGACACATTTATGCAACAGTAAAAGTATTTACTCTTCAAAAATTAAATCTTTGTGTAAACAAGACATATTTTTTACATTAATGCATATTATTTTGTCAGTGTTAAAATTTTCATTCCAATCGAGTCATATTTAAAAAAAAATCGCAGGGCCATTTGATTGAGTAAGTGGTACCAAAGTGAGTTGATCATTGGGACAAGGAATTTGCGTTAGTTCATATCTATATATTTGGTGGTCTGTATGTGGTATTAATGTTTATATTTAATTATCTTATACATTGATATTCAGATAATTGAAAGTAGTCTGTCAAAAATATGGAATATTTAGTAATTTTTATTCCAAACAAAAAATTTACAACTTATGAATAAAGAAAACAAACAAAATTAGATTTTTTAATTACTTTTGTGGTGCATGTCCGCAGATGACATTTTTATCTCGTGTCTCAAAGATTTATGAATATGAATTCCAGTGGAATGAATTGGACAGATGAATCCAATAATCATGTCCAACATCAAAAAACCATCTATGGAAGTTATTACAAGATGGGAAAAAGATATCCATAGAAACATTAGATAAGCTAATAAATCAAATGCCAAAGTCATTTAAAAAAAGGGTTGACACATTAATGAGTCAAAAATAGTTTTAAGCATACAATATCCTTTGACTGATGGTTATAATTTATTTTTCATACCTTTAATAAATAAATGAAAACACATAATAGTTTTGTTTCGTTAAATTTAAAATATTTTTTGTAAGTGGCCGGTAGTGTCTCACCATTATAATTTTCAATATGTGGCTTTCGCGTGAACCACCTATTTTAAAAGTTTTAACAAGTATGGATTTAAGTGTATATTTTTTTATAAAAAGAAATGGAATTTGTGATACCTTCTTTTTTTTTTAAAAGATTTGGATTTCTTTTAGATTCTAATTGCAGCTTTAATCTTGTTTGTCATGCTCCAGGTATGATATTTGTTTTTCATGATTCCGATTATAATAGTTATAAACAAGCTTCACCGGTGAGAATAAATGTAATTACATGAGTAATAAGCTATATGGTGATTTAATTAAATCGTTGTGTATTGCTACTGGGCAAACTGTCAAATAAACTTTATATGTTTAAAATTATCCTTTCTTTTTATGGTACTTTTTAATCACCGATACACTTGAATCTAAAACTCCAATGTTAAGTAACATTTATCAATTGCAGTTACAATTGAACACCAATAGTCATTAATCTATCACAATATACACCCAAGTTACCTGTATTTGCTACGTATTTACTCGATTATTATTTTCGTTTTTGACCTTGGATTGAATTTAAAAAAATATTCCAATTACCATTAACCTTAGGTCCAAGCTTTCGTGAAAATGTACATCTTATACAATATTGTAATATTGTATAAGATTTAATTTTAGTATGTAATAAGTTATACAGAGGGCAAAATATAAATAAGCATTGGATATAAAATTGTTTTTCTCGTGTAACTTACGTTAAGCTCAGCACCAATGTCATTAACCCATGGTAATGTCTATAGAGGTAATCAAAAATAGCTTTTAAAATAGATAGCAAACGGCAGATTATCAAAACACTTTCCCAATTCTACTTATAATACAATATGTACAACTAAACTATAAAAAACGATCTAGTAAGATTTTGTAATCAAGAAAACTTTATAATACGCCAAATCTAAAGGCCCTAAGTTTATTGCACTCTCTTTATAATTACAGACAACTGTGTATTGTATTTGCCGCAATGCAATATAAGAACTTCCCATCATATTTAAATGTTGTTTTTAACGTTACTTTTATAAATTTCCATCTGGTTTCGAGAGGTCACCCCTGTGCATCCCTTATTTTGTGATGACATTCAATTTGACATTGGGGTCTTTCGTGTTTTGATGGATGTCAATCAAAAGCGGTAACGCACATAAAACGCTAAAAAAGCGCATATAAAATGTCTGATATCCGCTCGCAGGAGCGATGTTTGCGTCAAATACATTTTACAAAGTCTGATAAAAATACACAACCGTATTGTTTTGCAATCCATTTAACGCTAAAACCTTTTCTGAAAACTAATACGCATTATCACTTCAAAATTTTAACTATGGCACGTTTTATTTAGTCGTAATATATTAGATTGATTGTGACCTTGCGGTTTGTTTACGTTCCGTTGGTCCACGCGCCGAGCGGTTGATTTTCGATTGTTTTGCCGGCGCGTTCAGGTGTTTATCTATACAGCTCCCTGAAAAGACATCAGGCCCACATTCCAATTGCAGGCGTGCTGTAACCATCGTGCCTAATGCGTAGTAATGTAGGCGCTCCGAACGAAAGAAGCTTTCCAATCAAATTAAGAATAAATTAATATCGAGCTAAAGAATGTTTACACTGACCTGTGTTCATTCTTGAATGCGATTGGTTTTTTAGTTCCTTGATTCTCGTCCGCACTTTGTTGTGACACTCCTTTATTTCCGTCCAGACGCGGGGTCATGGAATCCGAGTTGGTAACAGAGGTTGTTTTGCTTATTTGTCTTCGCAACTCGGCCCATGATGTCTGAACGCTTTTGGAAGCAAATCTCTTCGAAGCGAACATTTTACGATGTAGGGCACCCCGGATTTAAAGTTAAAAATGTCCTTTGTTTCATACGCTATCAATTTTAATTATTTTTTCAGACAGCTTGAAAAAGATTACACATAAAGAAGCCGTTTGATGAAAGTAAACACCATCAGTCAAGTTAAACGCTCAACACTACCGTCTCGGGCCGGTGCGCACAAAATATTGTGAATTTTCTGTCCGTGTTCCGTCACGTAGCGATACGGGCACAGCTTTGCGCATGCGCAGCTTCTCGCGATTTTGCCTACTCTCTTCTTTCATTGGTCAGATCTCGGAGCGCGAAATTATAATTCTTACTAGAAGTTTTTGTTGCGATAATCCAAGACTACGGACTAGAATAACAAAATTGTAAAAAATATGTGAAATTATTTTTTTTATGTTAAAATTTTACAATTGAACGAGTGAAAAAAGTTTACGAGATAGATGAATTAAAATAATTTTTGTAATAATCTCATTACGATATGTCAGTTATAAAACCACATCAGTCTTAACTTGACTACTTAGGTCGGTTATAAAACAGGAATGGAAACGAAATGATATATTTTTTTCAGACAATAAACAAGCTTGTGGGATAACGACCCTGAAAATCATGCTAATAATATTGTGAACAGTTTATAAAACCGGAAACTATACTGTGTCTATTTAAATAAAAATAGTCGCATTTTAATGAATGAGTGTTATTTCTGTGTCCTAAAAGTATCCACCTTGAAAATGTTCGCACAGTTTCTTTTACAGGAAAAGTAAAAATAAAAGCTTGATTATAAAGCACACTGTTTGTTTTGTCTGTTGGCTAATTTTGTTACTAGAAAACAACAAATTTTTTAGTTAAAATGTTTTAAAATATTTTATCTGAATCTAGACAAACATTTTTTGTTTACAAATTTATTTTAACTTGTCCGCCGTTCGTTTTCATAACATTGATATTATGTAAAATAAATTGTAGTTCTAATTATATTTCATCTCAGGAGTATATTATTCTAAGGTATTCGAGAAGGAAGATGGATGAGGTTGCATTTTTATAAATAAGTAAGCTTGAAGCAAGGGAGTGAATTTGTGTACCTATCAAGGAAGTATAGAATGGTGAACGGGTATCCATTGGTGGTGCTTCCGGAAAGAGCATGATTAACTAAAAATGTCGAATAACGTTTTCATTTAGAGACCTATTCTGAGGCATTGTATCATCCATGGCGAAGCAATGTTTTTACGAGCGGAAGTAAAGTGGCTACATCTGGTGATGAATTTCTTATACTAAAAGGCGTCAAATACACATATAACACTGAGTTTTGATATCTATGTAGTGTTTTATTTACCTACATCTTGCCTCCTGAATTTGTATATATTTTTGCTTTATATTACTAATGCAGGGGTTAATGTTTTATGTAGTTTTCTGGGCTATTCTATTGTTTGTCTCAGATCCCATTGCAGGGTTCATCATGAGCAGCCAATGCTACGTGTTAGTGTCGGTGTTATGTTGTCAAAAACAGAACGGTGACGGTGTAGAATTGACTTGTTATTGGCAATACCCTGTCGACGACAAAACATTTCGTTACTTGAAAGTTAGATCTATTGTAGGTTCATTATTTGAAAGGTAAAACTTTAGACTCGACTGGTTTTGCAGGGCCGGATATAAAATTTTCTATTTTAGGCCATCATTCCTATTTAAATTCAATTGATGTTCATACATTTCGATTTCCTCCTTGACAAGTCGCGTGTGTGTATATTTATATATACGCAGAGTCTTAATCCTATTCATCAATTCTTCTTTTGTAGAGACTACCTTTTTATAGTTATTGCGTGTGAAGAGTGATGAAATACACTAGACAAAGGAAACTCTCTGGATTACGGAATTCAATTGTTGATGGGAAGTTTTTTCGAGCATTTATTTTAGGAAGTTTTTTCTTATATCACGGTAACGGATCAGGGACCAAATTTTTCTGCAATATTTTTTGTTCAGAATTGTATTAAAAGCAGTGGGGTAAATAAAAGAAATTGGGCTCCAACGTAAAATTTCCATTATAAAAGGGTCCCCATTATTATTAAGCTTATCCATTAAATAAGCGGTTTATCCATTAATTAATAAGAACAAAATTGGTCTCTTGTCTTCTATAGTATTCACACTTTTATGGAAACGTTTAGGACATTATACATCTGATTTTGAGCGCTTTTTTCCTCATGAGAAGCGTAGCAAAACCAACAAAAAACAACGACCCAGAATTTTTATTTTGTAGGTACCTAAATGTGCATTTCGTTTGCTCAGAATCAAATGGAAACATCTCAAAAATTATTATTTAGGGATAATTAATATTTATTATCATTTATAAATATTAAATGTTGATATTTTCTATAAAATTTCTGCTTTATCATACACATACTCAGTTTTTAAAGTAATTTCAAAAAATGTAAAAAGTTGATATTTTCTACAAAATTTTGGCCTTATCATAAATATACAACTCTAATTTTCAAAGCAATTTCCTAAAACATGACACATAAGTTGCCATTTTATTTGTCACTAAATATGATCACAAAACAACAATTTTTGAGTTGTTTCCATTTGACATTCACTGGAGAATCGATTTACTAATTGGTACATAAATAATTTTATTTTTTAAGTAGTTTGGAAAGCACAACGTAATAGCGCATTCAATAAAGCTAGAGATAATCTGCTTACAATCCAAAGTCTTGTTTCGTTTTATTTATTTATGTGTATATACGGTACTATAGTACCATTAAAATAAATAAATACAATTATTCTTACAAATTATTATTAAAACAGTAGGAGTGCATATTAATAAAGCTATTATATAAAAAGACAGCGATGGTCTGGTCCATAACCCGACGTATTAGCGGGGTAATACAGTTTACATCCCATAATATTTCAGGTTTTTTTGTAAGTTTTGTTAAGCGCGGATCTTCTTGACCGCTAGCTGACGTGGATCCCAATGCGGTTATGCCGCTGATTCAAAGTTATAAAGGTTTGTTTAGAATTGCCCGTATATATATATATATGCTGTATATTATACGATAAATGCAGGTAGTCTGAAAGAGACAGCCGAAATACAAATAATGGACTCCGCGAGTGTAATCAAAAATAAAAACGAGAGGTAAAAAATTATCGACCAAAGTGCAACTCGCGTGGGTGTCATTTTATCTGGTGAACGTGAGAAATGTGAATTGGTTTTTTCGATAAAATAAAAACAAAATATTGATACCACTGTTGCTCAAAATGTGAGCTGCAAAACACAGGTGGTATAGACTAATATTTAAAAAATATATATAAATTGGCTGTCGCCACATATACGGGCGGCTTTAACCTACTAGGTTTTGACCACTTTGCGACCGACGATGTTGATGGATACAATTCGATGGCACATGACATTTGTAAGAATTGCCCATTGAGTGTCATTTCATATTGTTAGAGAATAAAATATTCCGGTATATAAATACACTGTTTAAACCGGAGCGATTGAGTTAAATTAATACTTACACATGAAATTGAATGTGTGTGTTTAATACAATTTTTTGACATATTTAAATCAAATTTGACATGGTGTAAATGGGTGGAACTTGATTCTCGTGTCTCAGAGACGTGATGGTAAATCAGTGTCAGTTGGTCATTCTATTCTGTTTAAGAATACAATAACGGCTGTCCGTGGAGTAGATACGATATTTTTAGGTTCGCGGGTCTACCGGCGGTTTAGTGGACCGCGGTTGAAGGATGCGAATTTAAAAAGATCTAACTGTCTGGGTTGGTTTTCAGGTTTTCAATAAAATGAAAAATATTACCCCTTAATTATTTTGAAACAAAGTGATAAACCCATGAATGTCACACGATGGTTTAGAGTATTTGAAATTCGCGGAAATAATTCGTTTATTTATAATTCTTTCTAGGTAATTTGGGAAGACGTTTTAGTGTTTATTTATTTTAATAGAGTGATGCATCGTTATGAAATGATAGCTGCGTTGGTTGGCGGTTGTCGAAAGTTTGAGAAGCACAGATCAACACGTACTATCTTTTAAGTGTTTGCCTATCTGCTGTTACGTTGCATAAATCTATATGCCCGGTCGTACACAGCGTACGTCATGAAACTTGGTGCGTTATCTAATGGGACCAAACTGGGCCGTCAACAGCTTCGGCTATCTCCCGAACAAATTTATTTATATTATGTATTTATTTATACGGCATGTTGGATTGCCCCGATTTAGCACAAATGGTTTCGTATAAAGTGCCAACTCAAAAGAGACAACATGAAATAATTATGCTGTCAACTCGCCAATCGTACATGTTTCACGGTTGATTGGTAAGTTACTTCACACCAATTTTGTTCGTACACATAATACAAATTATAGTAGTAGCTTGTCGGTCTAGTGGTTAAAACGCTGGCCTAGTGAACTAGTGAACTAGTGGTCTCGTTCCAGAAGATTAAGCTAAACTGAAATAGGAATTAGTCCTATTTCAGTTTAGCATATTATGTATTCCGTGTACGCATCTCTATTTAAAAATAAATAAATATATATATATATATGTGGATATATAATACGAAGGGCCCTATTTTTCCCTTTGCTATAGCCCAAAGGCCCCAATTTTTTTAATTACGCCACTGCCGTTTGTAGTTTGCTTAATATTCCAGAGCCTACGTGGAAGGATTGGAAGACACGGTTTATTTATACATTGTTACATACAGATATCAGAAGTGCTGGTGGTACGAGTACCATTGTACATTTAGAGTTCCTGCGTAGAAACAAGATATTTCTGAATATTTTCAATAAATCAGTTTTATATTGAATCACGTTATAACGATTTATAACACAGCTTCATTCATGTAATGGGTAATTTAGATACCTACATACTATTAGGTTGTTCCGAAAATAATGGCCGATTTTAACCTTTAAATTCAATGAGATAAGATAAACTTGTTGACATATTTATATATATATTACATGAAACGTAACTTTAGATTAGATACACTTTTTAATTAAAGTAAGAACCATTTGATTCTTTGCACTTTTGCCAACGAATTACGAGAATAATATTCAAGTGTATCAAAATTAAAGCACACTTTAAATGCATTTTCTCTCGATTCTCTATTATTTAATTTTTTGTCGTAAATAGTGGGCATTTTCGGTCAATCGGTGCTCGTTTTCTCCCACTACAGCTTTCAATTCATCGATTTCAATAGTAGCAGGACGTTTTCGATCCTGTTCAACTTAAAGACTTGAGTCTCCGTTCTTGAAATTTTCAAACCAAGGGCGCACCAAGTGAATCCTTCACCCTATGCTTAGTTAACATTTGTACTATTTAAGATGCATAATGTCTAAGTTGAAATCGTGTTATCCTATTTTAAATCCTATTTCTGAAGGCAACTTAAATGCCTGAATAAATATAGCAGATTTCTAACTGTCAAACAAAAACAGATGAAGAAATATTTCCGAACAAAGAATATTCAAAATTATGATATTATTTTAATGCTGTATACATTTATATACCACAGGTACTACACTTAATGTAAAAGTATACATGTGCATGATGTCTGCGAAGGCCAGATAATTTTAAAAATAAATTTTATCTTAAGTTTCAATGAAAATAACTTTTTGTCGGTTATAGGCGATTATTATATCAATACGCTTTTTATGTTTTTAATAGAATTACGTAAAACGTTTTTCTATATTTTCAACCATTTTACTAAAACTACGATCAATAGAGATGGGTCGAGAGCGTTTGGAGCCACTCTTGACCCATATTATGAAGTGACTCGTGGATAAATTTTACGCTACGTATCCACATTCTAATTGTTAGAATTTTTGTAACTAATGTATCCATGAATTTACTTTATTTTTATTTATATTTTTTTTATATATGTCATGTTCATTACCACGTATTTGAAGCCTTAATGATTTAGTTATTGTAACTGTTGTATTGACTCTATTTTTCAATTTTTTTTATTTTCATTTATCATATTCAATAGTGTAGCCATATTGCTTGACTCACTATAACCAACCTATTGAAAATGATACAAAAGAACATACACAGAAAGTACTGTCCATATCGATAGGGACTCTGATCTAGTAAGGTGCTTCTCTCTCCACCTCAAATCCCTATTCTAAATAAGCCCACCAGAAGTGAAGCGGACCAAGTGACGAAGTGGTTAAACTTTTTATTGAGCTTTTACCTTACTTTTGTTTAATGAAACTGTTAGTAATCTTCAACAATAGATAGCTTCTTCCATATTATGATCATTCAATTTACTTAGCTCACTTCGTTGCCACGAAATTTTAAGATATATAGATCGTAAAACGCGTCCAATAATTTTTTTGTTAAAATGTCACCTTTCACGTACTCAACTACTAACAATATATTTGTATCGCACAGGATGGAGAAGTCGCCGAGGTGACGCCAGTTAATTAATGTTGTAAGGACACGAGGCAGTGATTTGGAGGTATAATCATCGGCGTGGCGCTGAAGAGACGTAGAATATATTTCGGTAAACAAAGACTGACATTTTCTTATAAAATGCGCTTTGCTAATACGGTGGGAAAAATATGAATAAATGAATGTACTATTTATAACTAAAATTAAATGAGGTATTCTGCGGGCGGGATCGCATTCTCGATTCTGTCGCCGTAGTGTACATAGATTGAACATCTTTCATGTTTCTTTTCTTCCGACCTCATAATCATCATCATTATCGTTAGTTGTCTACATACAATACATGAAAGCATAAAACAATTCGTAAGAACATAATTACATATAGGAACTTAAAAACGATTATAAATAAATATTCAGCACCAGTATATATAAACATGGTTTTAAGAGAAAGTAAGTGTTGTGGAAAAGTTTTTTGTAGCTTCGTAATAAATTTGAGAATATATCCAACTCATTTACTGTGCTAATGTTATTATACGACACAATCTAAACGGTCGTGAAGTCGGATTAAAGAATGCAATATTGGTATGGTAGGCATCTAGTCTGAATGTTTCGTGCTTCCTTAATGATCTGGTACTTGTGTGCGCTGTCGACCAGATTATTAACAATCTTATACAGATGCGACACATCTTTAAAATGTCGTGACAGGAGCAATGTTCCCTCTAATTTTGGATTGAATAAAAAAATATTTGTACCATTTAAGTGCGCTGGGAGAGAAAATAAGAAACACATTACCATACCAGTATGAGACTGGTTGATCACATTACTAATGGAAATGTTTTAAGACAAATAAATAAATCAAGAGAATTAATTATAGTAACCAAGGAAAGTTGTATATTTCGGACATATTCTCCGCAATGAAAACTACGATATTTTACGACCCATTATGCAGGGTCTATAGAGACGTAGCAGTGGCGTGTAGTAAGCACAAAGTTAGGTTATGCTGTCACCAACAATGCTAACTAAATATACAGCTAGGTATACTAGGTATCAAAAAAAAAAATTTTTTTTGAAATTTTGTGCGAGTATAATTCTATCAATTTAAATTTAGAATACAATTGTAAATTTACTATTTTAAAAATGCAAGTTATTTTATTGTTCGGTACCGAACTCCGCTTTCGATTAGGCTTTAAATATTTTCTACAATTTCTCCTTCGGACAACGGATTTAAATTGTTTCATTTACGGTGTTCAAAAACATTTATTTAAATAACTAGATTTACAAATTAGCATGATCGAAACTCTATACAGAAATAGTGAATTATTGTAGTTTGATATTTAATTTAACATTGGTAATAATATAACCTAATAATATCCTGAATAATGCGAACCTTTCCCTTCGCGGTGAACTGAGAACTTCGGAAGAACTGAGACCTGCACCGTGGAGTAACACACACGCTCAGGTTTGCCTGTACAGGCGACCTCAACAGGTATACCGGTCAGGTATAAGGTTGCGCGTATGGGCGACTTTAGAGGGAACATTGCTCAGGTGTACATAAAGTAAGAGTGACGTCTGTGCAAGGTATTACACCGATACATTTCACTCGGGCGATATCACGGTAATAAAATCGTGTATTTATTTACGGTTTCCCAATTGACTGGGGAAATAGCATTGTTATTACACACTTTGCAATACCAATACCATTACTTGTTTACAAAATAACGTTGCAATTTGACTTTGTTTATTAAAGCACTGTTTACGTCTTAAATAATGCTTTAATAGTTTAATTCTGTAAACTTATTTCAAGTGGTCAGCTACGTGCTCGGGTTCTCGTCCGTCCTGTTTATTGAATTTGTACATTGAGACAAAAATATTATTGAAATGTTTTAAACGATTCATTTACGACGAGATGAGCTGATAAATGTCGTTTCTAGACGATCCGGCCGAGGTGAGCAGTTGGCAGACGATTTCTACTATTAAACGTGTCAAATTATTTTATTAGTCGCAGCGGGTCCTCGGGGATTTTGATCCCAATATCCGACATTCATGTTTTTAACACTAACTAGCATGATATTTTAGTATTGTACTTACTTAAAACAATTACAATATGAAACACTTTTTATAATCGTTTAATTTAAAAATGTCACTAATTTTACAATATTTACTAAAATTGTAAAGGAAAGAAAGTGGTGGCCGACTGTGTAATCCTATCTATATTACAGAAGGAATCACACAAGGAATTGGGTACACTGTACAGGTGTCACTATTATTTTTGTTATTTAACTCCAAAATATTATATAATAGAAACAGTAGCGTAGTAATAAATCACCAAGGCCTGGAGTAAACCCTTATATCGAGCGCCTACCATCCCCAAGAACACATCTTGTTTTACTTTTGTCAATAACTAGATATTTATTATTATACAAAACTATTAGGTACATACTTATAAAATAGTCAATGTAAGGTATAAACAGCTGTACTTTGAATGATCGACGGTACTACGAAATTATAATATAATTAAATTTAAGAAATACCCACCTGTTCATTCGTAATGAAATTTTATGTTGTAATTGTTGAACTTGTTCAATGATTTTGGGCCCCCGGGCGGCTCCCGAGGTGGTGGCTAGTAGCTACGACACTGCATTAAAACATTAATTATTCATGAATATTCTGATTCTAATAGTCGATAACCTGAGTCTACAAAGACATGAAATATTAATGTTATCACTATTAAAGGTTGAGCACAATAGGCGGCTGATTCATTAGAATTATACTTTGTACCTACCTGTCAGATAAACTAGTCATCGTTTGTTCTGTTTTACAATTAATTCCATTATCGCATTATAAATATAAATAAGTCAGTACTTTCAGTGTGGTTATCTAAAAATATACAGAATTTCATGACGCTCGAGTCTTATCGCGTTTCTTTTTGGACGAATGTAGTATGAACATTATTTGTGGTTGAAATTTAAAATCTGTCAAAAATAATCAGTCAGGTAGGTAAATTATTTTCATTATGACGTTTCTAAATGAATACTTACAGGATGAATATTACGTTCCAGTGAGATTTTGTTTGGCCGCTATTTTAGTTTAGCAGATATTTGATGGAACATCTAACGTCTCAACAATGTGTTGAAGTCATTAAAATATTTTATTTAAATAATAATGGCAACGCTGTAACCATTAATGGTGATCGTTTTTCCCGGCCGCATAATATTAAAAAGTGGTGAAATAGATTGGTCTCCTAGATTTCTATTATCACTATTTTCTGTAGGGATACTTGAAAGAAATGGTCTACGCCAATAAGGCAATAACAATTCCGATACTACAGGACAATATTCGAAATGAAATAATACGTGAAGTGTGCGAGAATGTCATGAAAAATATGGTTAAAAGAGCACGCATTTGTGCCGCTGCCAGAAATGGCTGTTTGACCATTCATAATCGTAACAAATCAAATAATCGATAATAAAAAGCAAATTTAAATTCATTTCCTAGTTATTCCAAAACAATATCGGTCTTGAGCATAATATTCACCCTGTATAATACAGATAAATCGTGGGCAATCTATTTTGAATCTATAATCATTCCAAAATGAATGTATCCGCATTTAATATACATATATTATGTAAGTAAGTCAAAAGTTTTTGTGAAAGTCATCATAAACCACATCTTGTGGCCTTGGACATTACGGTATAAGATATCACAAAAAAGTACATTTTGACCAAAATATTCCGGTAGTTTAGGAAAATAAAGATATATTTTAGTAACACTGTTCGTTTGAATTTCAATACAACTAAAATGTATGAGTTGTGCCTATAATCTATATAACGTTCCCAAAATCAGGAATTTTATTTTATTTCTTTAAATTAGACTGGCCAAACTATTGCCTCAGGTTTTTCAGGCGTGATGTTGGTCAACCTGCTGGGGTGGGTGTCTGATTGGCCAGCCAGTCGGATCCCCTAGTATGCTGTTCCTGTATAATATCTGCCGGCAGTGGTGCTCGGATAGAGAATCAATTTTACGTCTTTTTTTTGTGCGCGTTTTGTTTCCCGTGAGGGAGTGTTTAGTGTACTCCCCTAGTTGCCCCTCTGCTCCTCTGTTCCCCGGCGCCTGTGTGTTATTACTGTATCTTTGTTAGTATTATATTATTATTATTATGTGCATTGTATATTTTACACAATAAAGATTTTTTATTGTTATTTTTATATAATGAGGGATGTTTTGATTAGCGGCTGCCGTGCGTTGTTGTTTGGACGCTTACGCGCTGAGCTGCGTTGCACGGTCGCCTGTTTAGCATTAAAAAAATGCCAACCTGACGGTTAATAAGTAGGACTGATATAGGAGCTTTTACACAGGATTATCGATGGGTTTCCTCATCAGCCATGATGTTCTCCTTCTTCCAGGGTCCCGACTTCCAGCAATCTTTCCCTGCATTATGAGGTGCAAGATTTCATACATCTCCGGATGTCTCATTTTATGTCAGAGATATTGAAGTTTTCAGATTATTATTGTTTTAAATACTTATTTTTCTTCATTTATGCGAATCATAACATCTTCATTTGTGACGATCTATTCAGCTTACCTTGAGCATTCTTCTGAAGATCCACATGTCAAATGCTTCAAGTCGCCTAATCATTTCTTCGGTAAGTGTCTATGCTTCCATTCCGATATGTCAGTTTAATGTAAATGTCAGATTATAATCGTGTCGTTCCAAGGAAACGATTTGTCAACAGAATACAGAATTAAGGCTACGAACTTTCAAATGAAAGCATAGACAATAAAACGAATAATTCTTAGCATAACATATTGTCATTCAAATTGATTGATTGATATCTAATTTGGAGATTATCATTTTAAATACACGTTGTATTTTAGAAAGGTTATTTTTTTAGCTGTTTGTTGCGTAATTCATAAATTATTAAAAAAAACATCAATTGAACTATCATTGTGTTTGCGACCTTCAATTCATAATTAAACGAATGGGTTAAATAACATGATAATATTAAATTTACGTCGCTTTGGGTCGGTTGTGTCATCAGTAGTAACTTTTTACTAACGCCCGTAGTAAAAATCCTTTGCGGGCTGTTGATACATCAAATTTACTACAACTTATACTGCAACTGTATACTGGAACTTTCAAAGTATCAAGGTGTCCGATGACTTTTGGAACAGCTGCGAAAAGTCCGCCATATTGAACTATCGATTATTGTACTTGTATCAGCACATGGCCCGATATCAGCATGCCGCTATTTGTTGTTGTTTTTGATGTGGTACGATTTCATGCAGGAAGCGGCTGCTATGTAAAGTCACGACCGAGGTGAACTGGTCTGGCGGGCGCCGAAGGAACGACGTCATGTGCTCGACATCAATTGAAATTGGGGTGACCGACGTCGGACCAGGACTTGGGACGCGTCATATTATTTATGTTAACCCGCACATGTGCGCCTGTACTATTGTTTTATGTATTTTAGGGTGCTGAATACGAATCTAGAGTCTAAAATCTTACATTTTAAGAGAAAAATCGATAGTTTTGGGATAGAATGACAATTTTTAACAAAAATTGAGATAAATGTTTATTTTAATATCGCGATCTTGTCCAATTCATGTTATTGGGATTAGTTTTCAACATTTAAAAAAAAATACGTAACATTCTCGTATATTTCATGTAGTATGTACGTAACAGTGGCGTGCGGTAGGCACAAACTTAGGTTAGCTGTTACCGACGATACTCGGTATCAAAAAAAGTCTAATTTTGTGATCAGTTCTATCAATTTAAATTTAGAATTTATTATTTTAAAACAGGCAAGTTCTTTAAATTGCTCGGTACCATACTCTGTCTCCGATTTCGTTTAAAATTTTTCTCCTTCGGACAACGGATTTTAAATGTTTCATTAACGGTGTTTAAAAACATTTATTCAAATAAATAGCTTTACAAATTAGCATGGCCGAAACTGAAAACATAAATAATTGTATTTGAACATTTAATTAAATATTGGTTATGATTATTATGATGGTTAGAAAAATAGAAATTCGCTCGCTTATCAGATTATCTATAAAACACATGAAAACAAAACGTTTAGTCTATCAAGTAAAACAAATACATAGAAATGTCATTCCACGCAGTTTTCAGTAACGATTAATCCCTTTTGAAGATAACAGAATTAAGCAAAAATTGTTTGAAAAATACAGAAAATCTGCATACGTAAAGATGCCTACATAGTTACACTGAGAAAATATTTAGTTCAGTACAATTATTATAAGGATTGAAAAAACCATGTTAAGTTTATGCAATACAATATGCAATATGATGAGCACGCACATGAAGTTGTTTTTCTAAATAACCCACGGCTAGACAAAGGTCGTGGATAACGTTATAGACAAGGTTACACTAATCAGGGTAATGACAGATAGAATTTTATAGGGTATTATATTTCTCAGTATTTTTAGTAATGCACAACTTTTGCTTGTACACAGTGCACGCCCTTGTGCGTTCGTAATGAGTTAATGCCTTAATTTAGTAATACAAAAAAATAATAAGACAATAATATTATAGTGCTTACTTATTTAATATAAATATCTTAGTTTCATTCTTAATCTCTAAAATAGTCACAATATGTTTATCAATAATCATTTATGTTTTTAATCTACATAAACAAATGAATGTTTATTTAAATCATGTTTAATTTTAGATTTGTTTAATGTTAAATCTATTTCAAATGACGCTGTCAAATGCTATGTTGATAACAAATCAGCATAATTTAATAATCGATAATAATTCATTACAACAAACACGGAAATAAATGTTTTATGACTCTATTTCTAAGCCAATCAAATATATTATATACAGGTGGGTCATAAGTTTTTTCTCATTTTAAATCGCTTCTTTAAAGAAGTTTGGTCTTTAGAAATTTAGTCGCAATGGCGAAACAACGCGCGTTCTGCGTAAAACAGATATACAAAAACAACGGCGCTCACTACTATTAAGTATTGATTTAATTAAATCGTGGCTCATGAAGGAGATAGCTTCAACGCTAAATAAGAAAAAAACTGGACGGCCACGGAGCAGGAGAAACGAAGAGAATGTCGTACAAGTTAACGTGTCTGTACGAGAACATCCGAGCTTGTTGACTCGCGAGCGTTCTGCTGCTACGGCGATACCAAGTTCAACTGTAACAATAATAAATGATAAACCAGTCACAATAACCCAACTTAGGGTGAGTATTCGTCAAGAGGTAGCCAACACCCACGCGCTTTGTTTCAAAACCTAGGTGCCAAATTCGATATCGATATATTGTAGATGTGTATATTATATTTAATATTTTCTTGTGAGGTCGCAAATTAAGAACATAGGTCCTATGATATTTAAAACAAATTTGATGAATCAATTAGAGAGATATCCAGAAAAAAATCTTAACTGTCACCATCACCCACAAGCTATCTCTATCTCTTCAAACAACTTGTTCAACGTAAGAAAGAAGTGTCGTGGAGAGCCTTTCTTTAGTACTGAGTTCCTGAAGAATGGATGATGATGACTCACAGTCCATGGTATACGCAATATACGACGCCGACACCACGTCTCATATACAATTTGACAAAGATAAACAAAGTTTTAGACAAACTCATGAGGTAGTGGAGAATGTCAGAAATGAGGTTATGTAGTATGTTAAAAAAAAATCCAAATTATCATGCTTATTCAACTTTTTCAAAATGTGTTTTCTTATCCACCGTGTGACGTCACATCTCTCGTTCGTACCGGCCAATACTATAAATACGAGAACTAGTGTCGAGTACCGACTTGTCGACAAGGAAGATGTGACGTCAAATCTATAGTGTGGTAAAAACCAATCGTTTTTAAAACATGCAACTTTGAACATCTGTAACTCTGCCATATTTCGAGATATTCTAGATCTTTCAGTTTTGTAAATGAGATTTTTTGAAGTATTAAAAGAAAACGACTCCTCCACCTCATTGCGGTGTTGTCAATCGATATATGACTTTCGTTTAATCCACATTGATTCAGAGGTCATTAGTTTTGGAGACTTTGATTGATTGATACCTACAGTATAAATACTTAATCGAATCATTGTTTAAGGTTATCTTATCATATAATTGGTGTTTGCCGTTATTTTGTCAGTTACATTTTTATATATACCTAGTACCTAGCGTATTTAATCTTTATGCTTTGCATACAAATAATACAAATTTGATTTTGTTACAGATATTTTTCTTTGTCTTCGTCGGCTACTCTGTACATTCTGCTCGGCTTGGTTAGGGTCGCGACTGACTGAGGCTATACATATTGTTCATTATTATACCTGTATTTTGCGTTCAAAGATCCGTGACCACGACGATCTCTCAATGAGTCTTTGATATCTGAGATTCTGTAAAAGTACGCGTGTACCGGTGAGTCATTATCATATGGAGTGATGGTTCATAGGTCGCTTCTTGCTGAACTCTGTACCGTTCTTTAGGAGGATACACCTGTCATTAAAATAATTATTAGTTTACTAGCAGAAAAGTAGTGCCATTCCTGGAATTGTACTGATCAATTAATTATTCTTCGTCATTCAATTTAAAGACTTTCTTGAAAAAAAAATATATCATGTTTATGATATGTGTATTTACAAAAGATAGCAAAGTGCAATAATGGTCAACTGTGTGGTCCTGATGCATGTCCGTTTATAAAGAATAACATTAGAAAATAATACAAGATCAAATTCGGGGAAGAAAAGCTACCGCATAATAAAGTTAAATGATTGACTTGCGGGAAGATGAAACAGATGACACTTAATATTTACAATAAATAATTGCTGAACAAACGTAAACATTACGAACATACACACAGATTATATTTGCGTATACTGTTATTGAATATAACTTATTTAAGTAATCTTAATCTAGAGATATTAAAAACACGTTCGATATATTCGCTACTTTGGTATTTTCTCTTACTGGCAATGACACTTACATATACAAATACAGATCCAATAGCGATAGCGATGAAGTTCAATCTTTATTAGTTAATGAATTAATAATCGTTTTCACTTTCACCTCATATTTGTACATATATATATAAAGAGGTTTAAAAAAAAATTTCAAGTATGTAAAAGATATTCTAGTTTATGAATTTTATTGCTTTTGTTTAATATTATCTATATAAAACACGATGTTGCCGTTTGGTGATATGTTTGTTTCATACTTGCATAGTATTTATGAAACAAACAGTTAGTGTTTAAAATACAACAGTGTTATATATAACCGAAATATTTAATTGCGACTTACATAAAAATAACGCACATAAAATGTTCACTTTGTTCAAGAAAACGTTGTTTTTTCTTAAAATCAGTGTAAAACCGCATAATTAACGGAATTTCTAACTTATGTTGTGAATAAGTTCAATATTAATTGATATTGTGGCTAAAACATTCGTTGAAATATATCTTATTAGCATAGTCAACCTAAAAGTAAGGGGGCGATAGATTTTACGTCGGCTTTGGCCATATTGAGTGGCGTGTTGAACTTCGAAGGAACATTAAAATAATTGTCTTTTGTAAGACTGAAAATATATTATTTAAAAACAAATTATTGTGTTTTTGATATAAAACTTTATTTTAAATCGTAGCTAGTCTCTGTAATTTTGGTTTCAATATTATAAGAAAATATATTTCGTATATGCAAGAATTTTCCATAGTAAGGCAATTTTATGACACGCGGAAAATGAATTTAATGATCGCGGTCTTTCTTATAATGCTTGTATTGTCTAAATTATGTAAAATAAGATTAATGTTATTACTATTAAAAAAGAGTAAAGGTCTTATTTAAGTAATAGTTTTAAAAAAAGTCAAATCTAGTGTATAACTTCTGATATAAATGAATAATAAAAACCCACATTCTCGTAAAAAACTTGATTATTGAGGTAAAACGTATCGTAATGTAAAGATAATTTATGACGTTTTAATATATTTTTTTGATTGTTTTTTATAATACGTTTATGGTTATTTTGATAAAATACCAACAAAAATCGTTCTAGAACCTACAATAAATATTTTAAATGCGTCTGACGTCAATTGGAATACTTATTTGACAATGATTGCAGATTTTAATAGCAGCGATAACCCCGACGCGGTTGATTATATCTCTCACGCGAAGGATCAATGTTATAATTGTTTATTATTATTGTGTTTTATTGTAAACAATCTTGTCATGTTACATTAGATAACTGATATATTTTTAAACATCCAAGTATTTATGTTGTCGGTACGTAAATTAAATTTTTCACACAAGCGCAGTGTCGACTTTAAAGGTTAGATTTTATTTAAACACTGCAAGAAAATTAACGTATTTGTTTAAGAAGAACTTCTTCCAACCGATATCTAAAACACAGCGATCATCTACCGTCGCTTCAACCTTTTATACCCTAAATCTTAAACACTTTGTTTAAGGAAGGAAGAAAGTTTCCTTAAGGAAGGTTTTTTTTGGGCTAACCTAAACAATTTTAATGTGTTCATTAACCTAGTTTGTTAATATAAACATCGAACTCTTTATCCTGGGACCTTCTGATTCCAAGAATGCGTTCGTTGACCTGACTGGTCAATCTAAACTGGCCAAACTCAACCTGCGGACACATTTATAATCGGGAACGTGATTTAAAAAAAAATCTGGCATTCTGTGTTTTGAATATCTCGAGATACGCGCGAACAAATAAACCAAATATCGCATAACTTTCCAATCGTAACAAAAGCTAAACAAGATGGTATATATATTTCTCAAGAAAGCTATACGATATTTTAAAAATATTTAGCTGCCTTAGTGAAGGAATTTAACAATAGATTTCAGGACTTACATTGTATCAAGAATTGTTTGTTACTTATAGAATATCCCTGGCACCTAGAAACAGAAACTACAACACAATTAACTGCATTGGGATATGATTATGCAAAGCTATTTGATGAATTTATCGCGTTTAAGAACGATACAAACTTGAAAGCTATTTTTAAAGAAAAGTAAAGTAAGGAAAGGAGTAAATCGATTTTTGGAAATTAGTCCCTGAAAAATACAAGACTACAAAAATGTGCCTTCCTGCTGCTCAGGTTGTTCGCATCGACGTATCTTTGTGAGTCATCCTATTCCAAAATGAAATATGAGAAAAACGTATACAGGAATCGGCTTACTGATTCTCTCCTTGATGACGCATTGAAGGTAGTATGTAGCAATTATAAATCCGATTTGTCTAAAATGGAAAAAAATTATCTCAGTATCAAAAATCACACTAATTTTAAAATAAAGGCTTGGATGCACGTTAGTTTTGAGTTTTTTTTTTTTCATTATTGTATTTTGAGGTGTAGTATACAGATATGATGAAAAAAAAAATCATATAGGGAAATACGCTGTTGTTAATGTTTGAGCTGGTATTGGCTGGTAAGCTGATAAACTATAAGTTTTATTATCATTCTGTATGAGTTAAAAAAAAAATTGTTGATTTATCAAGTGGCGGCGCTCTAATGTTGAGTCTGTTTTTACTGTTTTTCCTATATGAATTTTTTTTTTCGTCATATCCGTAATGTTGCTGTCCGCGTAACTTAGCTAATACACGTATGCGGCCCGAAGAAAAAAAATAAGGTCGAGTATGGCTGATCTAAACAAACGAACAATAAGAATCTGTATCAAATTAATCCAATTTGATTAGCTAAAATATCAAAAAAGTAGCTGTCTCGTAACACGTACTTCCGGCCCGAGATACCTAACCTAACCTAACAGCGTTTCGCTAGTTTTTGTTTGATTATATTAAAATTTATTATGGTGGTCTATCGAGATTTTGGATATCAGAATTTTGACCAGTAAGTACTGCTCTTGTTTGAACATTATTGAAAATAATTAAGATATATAGAACATCTTTCATTACTCTTTTACCGAATCGTGGTCACCCCGAGATTAGAACAAAAACAACAACTAATGACCGATTAATATTCATCATGTGTATCGAGAGATCGCGCAACATGACTGTTGCAAAGGTAATTAATTATTCGAGAATGTTGGATTGTTTGTTTACGCAAATATTACAAGATGGCTGCGGATTTAATAATTAATGTAGTTCAACAATAATAATATCTAATTTAATTAGTATCTGATTACGTATCTATGAAGTAATCTGCTTGTTGGAATCTTTGTACCCGATGTCAGGATTCAATAGATAAGACTACTTTGTGTGAATTATTAAAAAATATTCAGTTTTTTTGATTTTTTTTCAAATGTTGTCATTCAGGGGCGTAACTACGCCAATGCGTCCTTTTAATGCTAACAGACAACCGTGTCCAACCCCCTGCCACATGTGCAACAGGACGGCGATACAGGGCGACCAAACAAGATGATCCTCTGATTGTCCCCTGTTAGAAATGCCTTTATTATTTATATAATATAATAGCGTACATAAAACAACAGTAAATGAAGAAATAAGTAATTTGAAAATAAACACACACACACATAGTATAAACATATAGAATCGCTGTTCCTGGTCTCGCGCGACGGGACCGAGGCTGGCACAAACCACAACAGCATGATATGGAATTACGTTGAATCAGATCGATACTTCTTTCTTTTAATTATTTGGCCATATGCTTGAGGACCCTATATGTCAATAATGACGTGAACAAGGTCGCTACATTACGCAGTAGTACACACTATTATGTCAGGTTAGGGACTAGACCAGTAATGGCGAACTTATAGGGTGATATTAGAAGCTGTACAGAGATTTCATCGAAACGTGGACTGCGAGATGGGGTATATTAGGCAGATGATGACAAAATGGTGTCAACGAGGACGCGGATACTTCACTTTTCATAAGTCAAATTCTTAAAACAAACTCGTGCGTAACTCTTGATAGTTAGCTCTTTAATGGCTGTCTTGTACCCACCGCTTTCGTTACTTCGGTACATAACACTTGATTATCTGTTTGTTTTTTTATGTTGTTATATACCTGTATTTTAAAATTAAATAAATATTGGACTTAAAAGGGCGCAGGAAGGTTTAAATTTAAATCTCTGTTCGTTTTCGGAATCTCTTAGATTAGCTTTTGTTTTTTATCTCCTTTCTTTTGTATTTATTAATTGTACATTTCGCGTTTCTGCAGCGCTGTGTGTGGAACCGATAAAAGAAGTTGAAACTTCTACAATGGTTCCGGGAAAGGGTAGGTTCCCTTCTTCTAGTGCCCCTTTATTAATGGCGAAACGTCACAGCGTTTACTAATATTAGAGTTACCAAAGAACACATGTTCCACCACCAGACGTCAGCCCGACAACAAGGTTGGAATTGATCACTACGTACATATTACATATGTATCTCTTTTGGGTCTCACTTTGTGAAAAAAACAATTAATTAAATCATTCTGAATTTTTGAAAGTTCATATGGACTGACGATGTCTTGCCGTCCTTAATATCGTTTCGAGTCGAATCTCATACCTGGACACGGGCTATTTTAAACTGAATTCATTTATATGACTAGAAGATTCAAATTATTATGGAAGGTTTATCAGTCAGGATTTCTTACATAATTTTCAATTATTCTATTTTTGTTAATGCTACGATAGTTCTTTTTGTTTTAAAGCTTTCAACAAAAAGCCTATGAAACGTTTGTCTGTTACATTACGCAAGCTGCATACAGAGGCGTCCAATTTGGTAGTCAAATATGAGCAAATCGTAGAACATTGAAAGGTTTTTGACCCGATCGGTATCCGAAGTACTTCGGGTGGGCTACCGAATTGCTTCGGATTTTTTAGTGTAGTAATAATGTCTGCCTGTTAACGTCCTCTCTAGGATACAATTCTTCACTCGGAATCTGGTTTGTTCTCTTTATGCTTGCACTGGCTTGTTTAATTACCATTCCAATTACGAGCGATGTAGTAGGTGCTGAATAAAATGTGATATAGCGCCAATAAAAAAATATATATTTGCGTCACCCAAATTATGTACACTCTTATCATTACCATCAGATTGAATATATTTTTCTGATTTGAAAAAAATATTTGTAAATTCAGTTGGATGCTAACCACTATACTGTCGAGGAATCCAGCAACGTGTAATAATAGCAGTTTACAAAAAATAAATATATTTTCGTAGAAAGCAATCATTTTGTATGAAATCATGTAATTTATTATACGTCAACCGGTTTCGCTTATCTCAAGTTTCATCAGGACGTATTTGAAACTAATCATAAATACAAAAAGAGTGCACTTACATATACATAAAGAGAGAAACAAAGATTTAAAAAAAATAGTATTAAAATTTGATGTTAAGAACGTATAAATCAATGTATTAAATTCTAATACTAAAAATCAGTCTATTAGCGGTTTAGCATGTGATAGTTAACGGGATTGATACTTTCTACAAAATTCTTAGATTTCAAAAAGATTTAGGAGGCAGGCACCTGGTATCGATCCCTGTACCGGTAATGATGAAAATAAAACGCAAGGTTAAAGTGAGAGTATATAAAAATTCGTTCCGGAAACGTGTTTGTAATCTAAAACACTCGTATATCAAAGCGAATATGTATGTAATATATAAGCAGCGAGAGAGAAGAACCATCGGCTTAGTTGTGATCACGTGACGTTCGGCATACAAAGCGTATACGTACTATGCACTCGTATTGCAAGAAAAAATTTATAATTTTTTTTTGCTCGTCTTGTAAAACACTCGCAAACCAAGTTACTCGTAATCCGAGGTATTTTAATGCCAACACATTTTAATTAGAGCACAGTTCAATGACACTGAAAACAAATTATATAAATCAATAAGAATGATAATCAGAAAAAATTAATCAAATCTACCAAAAATGTTATCACAGAGATACCAATCTAAAACCTTACGGTAACTTGGCGTTATCGCCACGTTAAGTTATTTTAAAGTTTTTGTTGCGAGACATCAATTATTATTATCATTTAAATATATAGATTTTTTTCTGTCGTCAAAAATTTTTCTGTGGAACCCACTAAATAACGTGAACGCGCGGAGTTCACCCGTTTGCTCGTATAATTATATTTTTAATAGAATTTCTTATTCTTGGTTATTAAGATTCCGTTCCAGGTGAACTTTAATATTATGCTTAGCATTATGTGTGTGCTGTATTTGTAGTATTCACAAGATTATTTATAGCATGGATCACACGTCGCGAGTCGGTACGACCTTTAGAAGTATTGATAAATGTAATTTTCTACGCTACGATTTGGTAAATAGGTGAAAATGGCTTTATTTGTCCAGTCGCGGGCCCGACCGGCAGCTCAGGTGACTCTTGAGTTACGATAATATTTGCACAACACATTTTTAATGCGCAAATATAGACCGACACTTGGGTATAAAGTGAATGGTTACAATGACGGTTTCGATATAACGCGATTGATATGCTATTCAAAAGAAATACGTTAAATGTCTCAGATCCTCTTGCATAGTACACACATCGTTGTAAGTTGTGTTAGTCTCTTTAAACATCGACTGAATTTTATATCAAGTTCAAGTAGTGTGTGAGGGTATAGACCGATGTTCTATCCTCCCCACCGGCTAGTCAGGGGAGAACATAAGAATGGTGGGTTCCACACCTCAGAGACGCACACCCACCTTGATTTGTCGCATTCTGCCTTCGTCCTAAACTGGGAAAATTTATTATTAATACCTGGGAGAGATAAATGAAAAGATGTTTTACGTTATATAACGGAATCTAATCAAATATAGAGGTTAAGTTAGAACAAATTGCAATCGAAATAAAATAATCAAAAATTCTTTCGGGTTGAGCGTGAATTCGATGAGCTTCAACCAATAAGATGGAGTAACCTCAAAATCGATATTCGTTCGTGCGACATTCCATCCTATTACATACTGTAGAAGCTACATCATCCTCTCTCTAGGCATACATCTAAAATGCATCCCAATAACCCCATCAACTTCTCAAGCCGACGAAATAAGAAGGTAGAAAGAAATGTAGAAAAAAAGTAAGAGACAGGACAAAATGTCTCAAAATGAAACATCTTGATTCCCTTCGGTATTGTGCATAGATAAGAGATATACGTATTGTGAGAGCTCCGAGCGAAAATTAATCTAAACTACTACGATGATTTTCTATTAAAATCGCGCGTATTGCCAACCGTATGGCGTTGTTCGTAATTACTAAGGTAGTTGGCATTAAGAATAATGTCGGAGCGATTTCGAACGTGACATTAGTTTTGTAATGTCAGAAGTGTTATCATATTTTGTGAAAAATAATAACAGTATACATTTATTTAATTAATTACTTACTTTATGAGTATTGATTTTTACCGCTTGCTAAATGCCACGGATCGTCAAGGAAAGCCTGTCATAGCTACAGCATAGAGTTTCTACCTCGATCGCAGTGTTTAGTATAAACTCCGTTTCCAGTGCGGAAATTCTAATAGTTATTTCCAACCAACCATTGTGATATAACGTGAATAAATAGTGTCTATTCGTTTCTCTCTGTTTACATTTTCTTTCATAACTGTCTCCAATTATAGTATAGTACCGAGATACAGATTCAGCGACACATGGACAGCGAATGGTATCTCGGTATGTAGGCGGGTTATCTTCCTCTATCTCAATTTTCTACTAGCACGTGTCATATAGCCCACATTAACATGAACAGTAGTGCTATACTATCTCTGTTTAATTTTCAAGTTTGGTTTTGAATATTGATATTTAGTCATTATTGGAAAGACTTGGATGGGTCAGGCATTTGGATCTAATGAAAGATTCTTCACCTTGTGCGTATAGAATATTTTATAAACCAGAGTTAGGTAAGATCGAGGGGGACTTTGAGGTTTTTGGATGAAAAGAAAGGATCTGCCCGAGCGAGGGACACTTCGAGTAGAACAAAACACTTCAGTACCAATGTGTGCATCGTGCAAAACCTTTGTTATATATAACTGGTTACTCTGCATGCGGACAGCGGTGTATTGATAATCAAATACCAAATAGTAAACAATCTATAAAGTTACATTTATTAGATCATTTCTGTTAATAGTATTGGCCGCGCGATGGCGCTGAACGAGTGACCAGGGTCGCCCGGAATATTTATGATTATACAAATGTAATATGTATTATTATGATGAACACCGCGCGCCCGTGTTGTGTTGCAAATAATTTATTGTTGACTCGAGAAGTTAACGTCTCGTTATCACTATTGACCCCCTCGTACATTATCGCCGGGCTAGGAAAACAACTTCAAGAGTTTTGATAAGTTTATATTTTTGGCACGGAAGGATAGATATAGATAGGTACACCGGGTGCTCAGAAAAACGTTCATCTTGAATCCTTGTGATTTTTAACTTAGAATATCCATGTTCATCGGTACCTTCCCCAGAACGTTAAATATAGAACTTTAGATAAATAACATTCGCGGGTGTGACGTAATATGCCCACTGCCAAAAATAATTATATGTCTATAAAAAAGACGTTCTAAAATGGCTTAAAGATCTTCAATGTAAATAAATAAATAATGTATTGGAGATCTTTCTTATACCCAAGTTCTAATTTGATTTATTTCTCTTCATTTTAATATATTTTTTTATAATTAAATTTTATCTCGATCATGTTGAAGCTATCCCCATAATTCAATGTCATTATTATTTTAAGGTGCATTACTGTATTATATACCTACATTTTTTTGATTTAAAAATGTATTTTATGTTAAAGAGTGGGAAGTAGTGAGAGGAATCAAAATCTCTTTTAGATCTTTACAGATCTGCAAAATGAATTTATGATAGTACTAGGAAAAAGGTTATGGCCCGCGTACACGAATTCAATTCTTCGGAGACAAGTCTCGGCTTTTGTCTCAGAGATTCGCCGTCTCGCGTTTTACTTCACATTTGTTGTGCTCGTACGTCAAATGTCAGTCTATTGACCATTCATCTTACGTTTGTCAACTGGGTGAATTTGACCTTCCCTAACAGTTAATCCGAATAAATATTTGTCAAAATGTTTTTACAATCTCAGGCTGATCTCCGAGTTTATTTCCAGAATAAAATATGAAATTAATTAATCATCTGTAAGTTTACCGTTCGTCCACGGAATGAGATACTATGAGATAAATCTTAGAGATTGAAATAAATTTCAGTACTATGTACCTATTGAGATTTTGATCTGGAAAGAGAGAGATGAATAATTTTGATATTGGTAGAAATAAACAGATATTCAAATCAGTCTATGCGTTCCATTTGATAGCTAGATTCGACATGTCGACATAAACGTTGCCTAATACCATAAATATGAGGAAGAAAGGAAGTCACTTACTTTTCGTCTGCCGGATGCTGGTTCATTAGTTGATTCCTCTCCACCACACAAACAAGTGTCATGGGGTGTATATAAATATATTATTATGTATACGTATATTAATTAATAAGCGTTAGCGGAATAAAGTGAAGTGAAGCGACGGTAGTTATCCGTACTATAGTTCTAAGCGCACTGAACGCAGTTGGAAGACTTTTAATCACTGCGACATCTTTTTCTTCCTTGAGCTTAAGGATAGGTTAGGAAATAAAGGAAAGGAGATACGCAGGATAAAATTTGGTAAACCGCGAATTGAATGTATGCATGGGGCAACAAGTCAAACGCCAAAAAACTTAATAGAAATGAATTAATTTTAAACGGCGCTAACAACATACAACTTTTTATGCTGAGAGTTATCTCCAAATAATATCACGGGAGCAAAATTGGTATTCCAGAAATTTATTTGTTTTTTTTCTAAATTTAAATAGTTTATTTGTTAGGAAAGGAAAAGCTGAAATCGAAAAAAGGTCGATTGGAGAAAATAATGCGAAAGGTAAATCAAAACTGAAACGCGCGCTGGATGCGAATGGATATGATAAGTTTCTAAAAAGATAGAATAATAAATAATTATTTGAAAGCAGAAGCTCATTGCGTGTGCTCTGTTAAAAGAGGTCAGCGATGCTAACTTGTTCAGCCGCAGGCAGAAAACAATATTCAGAGAACGGTGTTAATTTGCGTAACTTTTGTTAATTTTGTGGTGCAAGATGGTGTTGGTTGTGTTTCTACAGTATACAGTATAGCTTGATGAGGAGTGGGAAAACATTAAAGTAACAGTTGAGTATTAAAACATTTGTATTCAACGTAACGGCCGAGATTACTCTCGGAGATTTGTCTCGGGTCAGTGAATTCCTCGCATTTTACGAATTTTTTTGTTTATCATTACATTTGATTAAGAAACGGATTTTGCTCCCGCGATATTCTTTGGAGACACCTCTCAGCTTTCGTAGTCGCCGTGTACACTCCATCTCTTAGGGATTCGCGCATCACTTCACATTTCTCCTTTCACATATCATTGTCGTTTATCAGTTGAGTGTTTTTAAATCTCCCCAGCAGCAGATAAAACGGAATAATGAGCGTAACTTAATGCTTTATGAAAGTTTATCTGAGCGCACGTATTTGGGTGAGAACCGGAATCTCTGAATGGCCATGTAATGAACTCTCCAGGTTGACAACAATAATATACGCGGGAAGCCGCCCAGTATACCGCCCTTTAACCCCACTTCTCTCTCGGCCGGCTTCCCGAAAACACCTCCTTATAGCCTTTTATATTTATTTTTACTTCATCTTGCGTTCTGTAACAATTTACATTTGCAACCAATTTCAATCAACACCTATCAACTGTAAGTTACTTATTATTTGTTCCATCTGCTCTAGCCAAATCTACATATACACTCCCTAATCTGAACATAGTGGAAAGCTGGGAGATCTAGGTCCCCAGCATCTACAAGTCGAATCTTCTGATCAACACGTATAACCGCTTATCCCACACTCTAAACCTAGGTAAACATACACAGTTCCTACATATTTACTGTTTCCGAGGTTCATAATCACATAAATAAAACAGTTGTTTTTTTATTCTACTTATTTAATTTACTTGAGACGTGTTTCGCCTTGTAAGGGCATTATCAATCTAACAATTTAACTCGATAACTTGTATTTATAAATATAATTGGGGACAGCTATGCAATTTTATTTACATTAAACGAAAAGGGACAACATTATGAGGATTTCAACACATTTTGAATGCTTCTAATTATTCCAGTTTCAACACAAATGATATTTTAATGTCATGGCCAATTTGTAGAAAAGTTTTTATAAAAATACAATAGTTTTATTTTCACAGTCTCTACAGTTTTATTAACATTAATGTTAAATGACTAATTTTCAGAATAGACAGTTGTAGGGATCTAAAGTAGTTTTAGGTGATGTTTGTGCGCGCGTGTCGAATCTCGCTGTCAGATCGAACGTTTGTACGCTGATTTAAGTTTTTGTCTCTTTTAACCAATCTCAAGCTGTTGAGATTTACACATATTTTTTGTCGTGATGTGTTCGCGTTTCGCTTCCATGATAAAAAGGTACACATGTTCTCAGTAATTGACCTTCTCTAATTGACTTCTGTGACACCAACTAATTAAGTATTTATTATTCATTACATAGAATGTCTCGCGGATGCTACGGAGGTAAGTGCACACGTCATCGCCGATACATTAAATAAATAACTTTAATAATAGAGAAAATAAACAATCAAACATGATTCTTGCAAAGTCTGCTAGCGGCTATACGAGCTCACCACACTGTTCTACGTTGTATCTGTTGATAATGGACTAGACAGCCGAAACGATCGTCAAATTATTTGGAAAAATTAAATATAGAATCAAAAAAATCGTGTTTGATTTATTGTGTCGATTAATATTACTGTTTTTGACATACACATATCAATCGTTTGTGTAGATGATAATTTCTAGTGCAAATTTTATTATATTTTACAAATATTCTTTATTTCTGACATGTTGAATTAAATAAAATAAATTCTCTTCATTTTAATAAGTTGATCGTTTATTTATTATTTTTATCTGTGATTGGGGGGCAATTTTTTTTTAGTTACTGGTTTGAGAGAAAGTTAAAGTTATAGCTTGACTGGTGTAATCAATGCTCAGATTATATTTGCTGTAGTTTTCAAGCGTTCTATGCTCCTGTTGATGTAATATCAAACACTTAATAACTGATCGGTGACGTTATGAGCCCCGCGATAGAGGCGGACCGCGCAGAGCGATTAAAACCTTCAGGATACCGTATAGATATTAGTCTTATCTGAAGAAACACACAATAATAGTACCTAATACTATTAATGTAATTTAACCGTTATTTATTAACTTATTTATATATTTTGGTAATCTAACAGTTCATCAAGTACGTATAATGTTATGTATGTACCTACCCTTCGAAGCCACATCCTTATTTTTTGTTTATCAACTTCAATCTTTCTCGATTTGAAGAGAGACCTGGGTTCGAACCATTATTTTTATAGTTTTATCTTATTTTATTGTTTATGCTTTCTGTAAGTAGGTGTGTTGAAACGATTATAATTTATGACTTTGTTTACCCGGATTTAAGTTATTTTCTATATTATTTAATGGGAGAAATATCTTCAGAAATATCTTTTTAAACTATAACACAGCCTTTCAGAGATCAGATCGTATCTAATATCCGAACGAGAAAGAACTCAGTCTATTCGTTTCAATACACCTCCGTAAACACGCTACCTTATACATTTGTGCATCTATAATATTTCAATAAATGAATTATCTACAAGTACCGAGTCATGATTTTAAGACCTAATACATATCACGTTATTATGCAGATACAGATTTGATAGTTTTCTTTCAACCAGCACAATTATGACTTAGCCGATGAAGCGGAATTATTAGGTTAAGAGACAAAATAATGAAATATTTTTCCGCATAGTTCTGGATTATCTGTTGTCTCTATTATGACATGTTGAATGTTTCTATACAAAGGGCTAATTCTTCTAAACTAGCCATTCTATACACGTGTGTACCCAAAAATACTATCGATAATACACTGACATTTTACTCTAAGACGCGAGGGTCAGGCGTACTACGGGATATGGCAATAGAAAAAGACGATGAGGCTGAATTTCATCTAACATCAGTATTTAAAAAAAAAGTAAGAGCATTTAATCTCACAAAGAAAATACGCAGATTCAAAGTAACGTCGAACACAATCTAATTGAAAAGAAATCTGGCTATTGTTTATATTGGTGACGCGCCAGGTCCTAAGAGATAGGAATATATCCAGATCCGAATTCCCATGCAAGAAACTGACTAAAATAAATGTTCACTACGGTTTCAATACATATCCGTTTGTAAAGAATAGCATTAGATAATAGTTGTCAGTACATTAACCCGATTTATTATTCGGGTTAGCGATGTGCCTTTTTGAGATGAATGCCTTAGATAACAATACAAAATTAAATTCGGGGAAGGAAGGCTCCCGCATAATAAAGTTAAATAATTGACTTCTGGGAAGGTAAAGTAGGTGACACTTAATGTTACGTACTTAACTTCTTAGTACGTATTTAGTGTACACCTCGTAATGTGAAGGTCCAAGAAATAGACCTTGAACAATTAATCTTTTATTACAATAAGCTACAATTTAGTACAAGTTATATCACTAGTATAAGTCAAACTATTAAGCCGATGAACCACAGATAAAAGAGACGCGCGTACTCCTTCGCGCCGTCTTTATAGCCACACATACCCGCATCGGCGGTGCGGCACTCATACACACATACACACACCATTCCAAAGATATCACACTTAACAATAAAAAATATTAGATGAATGTCTCCCACTTTTCTCCCGTGTCCATTGTTAGAATTTAGAGTTTGATTATTTCGCAATTCGAGCGGTTTTAGTGCGGCATGTCGGCCTCTTGATTCTCCTCGGGAACCACTGGATGTCTGCATTCGTTCAATGATTGTCCGTTTTTTCAATAGTGTGGCTTATTGCTATATTCTATATAAACTATGTATGACGAGCATAAGGTGTTTAAACAAAAGCTTCATCTTCTTCTATTGACATATCTAACAATTTAAATGATCTTCCTGTCTTAGAATGGCTAAAATGCTAGTACAGAAATAAGAGATGTGGAGCAAGATAGTCTGAACATCCTAAAAACATTTGATATAACGGAACTTTTAAAAGTTGTATGATACATAAATAAGTCTGACTGGTCAAAAAATGTTGAATAAATTATCATTAATTATAAAAAAGAGGTATTGATATCGGATACAACGCGGTATACGAGAAATCCCTGAATAAAAAGAGTTCATGACATCGCAGGCACCGCCATCTGTTGATAACACACTTAATCGAGAATGATATAAACATTTGAAGCATCCGTAACAACGCTCTATGGCTAAATTGTAAAAACATTATCCAGGTGTCGCTTTTCGAGATACAACAATCGAACTTGTTATGTGTCGGCTACTTTATTGATACTTGTTTTATCAAATTAAATACAAATAATACAGATTTAATTTGATAATGGTTTTGTTAGAAGCCACAATAACTGGCGAGCCTGTATGAGAATATACACGAATGAGGCGAGAATTGTATGTCACGACAGAAGAGTGTGACTCTCTATCTTCTCTGGTAATGGTAAACGAATGTAAGTAGTTCAATGAACACATAAAAATTATTTAGGTTGGTCAAACAAAGAGTATTTACTTCTTCAATATTTGAAAAATTACTTTGTGGCCTCATTTTATATAAATAATTAGACAAAATACTATGTTTAAACCACTATTTATAGATTATTCAACATGTTTCGATATCTATGGTATCTTCTTCAGGAAACAATTTACACTGAAATTAAAAAATATAAGCATAGATAACACTATAAAACACGACAAAACTATAAAATGGTGAATGGGAACTAATATGTAAACAAATTTAAAAGGTGACTATTTGCAAAGAGGATTTGGTTATTTATATATAATATTAAACTAGCTATTAATACTATAAACCATTATTTTGATATTAACAAGGGTTTAGAAATTAGATATACAAATACTAGGAGTTTGCAGTTAGATAAATTTTAAATTTAAAAAATAAGAAAATGTGTTAATAACAATCTAAATATTATAAAAAACAAATCCTCTTTGCAAATAGTCATCTTTTAAATTTGTTTTCATATTAGTTCTGACTTATTCACCACTTTATAGTTTTGTTTTTATCTATGCTTGTATTTTTTAATTTTAGTAAACATTGTTTCCTGAAAAAGATACCATAGGTATCGAAACACGTAGAATAATCGATAAATAGTGGTTTAAACAAAGTATTTTGTCTAATTATAAAAGAGTATTTACGTTAACAATAGATAAAGATGTACAAGTTCATCTTAAATAAATGAATTAATTCTCTTACCAAGAGTTATAAAGTCTAACCCATTATCTGATGTCTGTAAATTCTAATATCAAACCCATACAGCTGATTGCACATTCTGTAGTACCACCATAGGCTGGAGAATTCTGCAGATCGCTATCGCTTCATTTAATTTTTTTCATAATATTCTTTATCACGGGTCTTCAGCATCTACATTTAAAAAAACAGCAGAAAGAAGGATGGGGGGACCCACCCTTACCCGGAAAAATTATTCTATAAGAGTGATAAAAAAATCCGCCCCTTCCCCGAAACAGCGAAATGGATTAAGCGAGCCTTTTGTAAACATAATGGCAGCCAACCACTGTTCCAATGCGCGTTCACGTCGTCTCGCTGTCAAATCGCACGTCATGTACACGGGTTTGAGTTTATCTCTTAATCAAAATCTCAACACGTGTTGAGATTTATCTCATCGTATTTCTTTTGATAGCAGGAGCAATTATATGATAATACTAGTAATTATATTCCGTGATCCGTTTCCGCATAGCGCCATCATTCCTAGAACTGATTTGAATTCGGGCTGTGCTATTTCTATGAGTGAACCTGGTCGGCAGGATGGCATCTCCATGGTCTGCTGGCCAGCAGATGGCAGATGTGACAAGCGCCAAGGGCATTCCCGCGAGGTTACCAGACCTGAATAGCCGAGGTTATATCCGTGGCTGGCTACCGGTCCATGGCGGCTGGGGTCAGCAAGTGATGAAGCTGTTTTCGGGTTAATATAATTGAGTGTTAGCGACCCTCGGTGTAGTGATAACAGCAAAAGGTTACACCGGTTCCATTGAGAATTTTCAGTGCCAATAAACCTATTAAATCCCATACTAAATAATTAACTAGATTGGTCATATGGAATGAATTAATTAGTTTGGTCATATGAATGAGAAGAGAATACTAAGAAAGATATAAAAAGCAAGTGTTGATGGCACCAGAAATAGAGGTCCTGAGATCTCAGACAGCTAGAATGATAGACGTCAAATTCTCAGGTCAGCCTCTATTCAGCTGCAAGAAGGGTTGTAGCAACGACCAGCCGTTGCCAGGGGTCTAAGTTTAGTGAACGGAAATTTGCGGTGGCAGGCCCAAAAGTGGAACTCTTGTCCTCCGTCATAAGAAATAGCGCAACGGAGACTTTATTTAAAAAGATACTGAAAACACATTTTCACAAAATCATTTCCATAAGTCCAAATAACAATTTTAAATACAAAAACAGCCTCGTATAAAATAGTATACATGATAAATTATCCAATATTATTATTATTTCATCATTATTGATACTATTGTATGGATTTGACCACTATTGATACTAATGTATACGGACTTGGTCAGATGTTATGTTAGAATTTAATCTCTCAAGTTGTAATTTTTACAACTCGCCACGTTTATATGAGGTAAACACTGATTCGCAGGTAAGTAGTTCGTTCGGTATCGTCGCGCGGGACCGCTCGGCTCACGGCGCCCCTTGAGCTTTAGGAGATGCGCGAGGCGGCGAATTGCGCGGCCGCGGTCGCAAATCCATTCGTGCACGATCGAAGGAATATCAGGGTAAGATTGTTGATACTAGTGCATCATCTATAGAATATTGTAGTATCTAATTTACACTGTACTCTCTTCCTATGTAGAAATGACAATTTATTTTTTCGCAATCCAGGCCAAGGGCACCCGGTTCTAATTTGAAGTTGGCGTCATGGGTAGCTCCATTTGCGATGGAGGAATCTTCGGCACATCCAGCGTGACGGCCACGACCCCATACTATGGAGTATCGAGTATGACCATCATTTTAACTCAGTTGTAATGTCATGAGAGAACAACAGTTCACCACCGTGGAGGTGGGATTAATCTTATGGTGACGATTTTCCTTGCATCCTATCCGAGAGACTTGCAACACGAATCGATTCAACGATACTTCGGGATGATTATTGTTCCATTTCCTTGTCAAGTTGTATTTGTGAACAGATACCAGAATAGAGAGAACGATTACTTGATATTTAATTTGGATTAAACGATGTTGTTGTAATTTTACCTGTTTCACTAATTAGCTTTGATTCTTAGTTCGAATTACACGACACTGAAATAAATTTACCACAGGTGAAAGAAAGGTCGTCAGCTGAAGGTAAGTGCGCATGACTCAATTCCAGCCTAACTTACATTTTCATGTCAATCACTGTCTAGCCGGTGGCGTTGCTCTGGTGTTCTATCCGCAAGAGCCAGAACGCATCGTAACTTTTGATAATCAAATTTATATGGTAATAAAAACGATTGGCTACCATGATTTAAATATTTTTCATACTCACGTAATGTGCATTTGATACTAATACCATTTTTTGCATACTTTTCTAATGGTTCCTATTATATTTGATTAAATTTCAAAATAACATATTGGAGTCGTATCAATAAATAATAAATTGACAGTGTTAGTTGAAAACTTCATTATTTTGAATTTGATATGAGACTTCAAGAACAGGGGTTGATCCCTGATATGTATCCACTATGAACTTAAAAGTGTAAAAAATGTTAGAAAAAAATTTTTTTTTTTTTTTGAGATTTTAAATAACTATTTAAAATATTAAATTTTTTGGGTATCTTATGAGAAGGGAAGATAGTTTGGAGTAGCTTATTATGGTGGGTCGAAGGACGGAGAGGAAGAGGAAGCCTTTCACCCATTGGATTGACTAAATGGAAAAGGAAACAGGAACTTCTCTGGTGACAGCTCTAAGATCTGCATGTCGCTGAGAAAAGTGGAGGAGGGAGATCAGATCATTAATTACGAGGGACCGACGCGGATGACTTACAATACCATTAGTTAAATAAATAAAGTATCCGATGAAAGATAATAATTTTAGCTTGGCTTTAACTGTAATTAAACTTAAACCAATGATGTTCTCCAGAAGAAGCCGAGAGAATCCACGGTAAAAAAAAACTATTGCGCACGTATCAATAAATAAAGTATACAATGGAAAAAAAGTATGAAATAATTTTATTTTTCATCATTTTGTTTTGCATCGTTTGGTGGGGTCGATCCAAGAATAAACACCGAGTGATCTGATTCATTATAATTTGAAAATTATTAGAAGACGCAAACCAGACGACAACATGTTTTATTACAGATTCGTTTTACTTCTCTCTTTAGATCTCCATTTAAATTCATACTGAAATGTATCTGAACATCTGAAATAGCTTTCATTTACGTCGATAAGCTTGTTCGGCGATGTACAGGTGACAATAATACAATTAAATTGTCAGGTGTCGATATCGTTTCTGATCCGACTGTGGCCTAACCGTGGCGTGAGAATATTATGGAAATTTTTGGGGCCTTTTAGGGTAAGTTGGTGTTACGCGTATGTCGCCAGTGCCGTAGAATATTAATCGATTTAAGGGTAACTAAAAATTGATTTATTATGTTGTAGGTGCCTATGTACGAAATGCGTGTCAATTTTAAAAATGTATTTATTGTACTTCTACGTTTTATTTTCAGCGAGAGTTACGAATATGTTTAAACATTATTACGAGAATTCACTCATTATCTGCGTCTATCTAAAACGGATGCATTATGTACAATATATGTTTACCGCGCCAACAGCCATATGAGGAACGCGTGCAAAAAATAAATAACATATCGCGTTCGAGTTCTGACATTAAAAAGAATAACTGAACTATTTACAATGTGTACGGTTATATTTTTATCACGTTCATTCGGGACCACGTGAGAGTAAACAATAACAATACGGAACATTTAATATTTTTCAAATTCGTTCTCTATGATAAATCTGCCTTATAACATCAACCTGAGTTTTTATTCATTGATACCTACACGCGTCTCTCTTATATCATCGTTTATTTTCAGTCAAGTCCACAAAATCCTATGAATGAAGATTGACAATAACCAGCTCCTGAAAAATATTACGAAAACCTGAAATACACGTTTTTCAGTTCGTAAAAGTCGTGATTGTGACTGTGCCATGATTGCATGATTAGTGAATTCAATCATGTGCCATAATTGCATGATTAGTGAATTCAATCATGTGCCATAATTGCATGATTAGTGAATTCAATCATGTGCCATAATTGCGTGATTAGAAAATTCAATCCTGTGCTATAATTGCATAATTAGTGAATTCAATCCTGTGCCATAATTGCGTGATTAGAAAATACTCATTAGTTCAATAATCTTAATTTATGAACAGCACAAATACAAGCAAGATTGACAAATAACAATTTGAATATGAAACGATTTAATTATCAATATAATACTCCAAAATTAATCAAAATATTGATCCCGAATGTTTCGGTATTATACAAACTAGGCCGGGATCCTGAGATTGGAGTCTCTAGTCGTGATCACGGGTCCTGCGGACAACCGCGTCGTATATGTGATATGTGAATTATTATGGATAAGCAGGCTTTGCATCGAGGACATGGTCCGTCCATCGCCGAGATCTAGAACCTCACAAATTTTTTCATGGTGTCCTCATATCTAGTGACATGGTCACATTTTCTAAGCTTAATTCGATGTATTCGTTCTGTAATTGAGATATTCTGGAGTATCCATTTTTCAGCACCATACAGAAAAATACACACAAAAATTATTATTTTATTACTTACTTACTTACTTACCATCACGCCGTTTCCCCGTGGGGGTACGCAGAGAGGATAGAGCGCCACACTCTTCTGTCCTGACACACAATTCTTGCCTCATCCACATTCATACATCTTGTCATACAAGCTCGCCGATTGTTGAGGCTTCTAACAGAACCATCCTCCATTATCTGGTTTATCTGGTCGTGCCAAGTCTTTCGCGGACGTCCTCTATTTCTGGTTCCATCAACACTTGCGTCATATATCTTTCTTACCATTCTCTCCTCATTCATCCTTTCCATATGACCAAACCACCTAAGTGATCCTTTCTTAATCTTACTCATTATTTTATAATCTTGAAAAAACGATATTAGCATTATATTATAAAGTAAGAATAAAAACAAATAAACTCTAGAAATAATAAAAAAAGTTAATAGGTTTATTATGTTTAAGAATCCATCATAACGTTCAGGGTTGACAGATCACCACGACCACCATTGCAAAACATTAAAAAAATACAAAAATTTTCTACATTTTTCGGAAATATTAAAAAAACACAAAAGCTTACGAGACACTGAGAGGTGACTCACCTTTTACCCGAGACCTTTCTGTTAGCGAATACTCCCATATCGGTCCTTCTCATTCACCGCTAGGTTGACATTTTTTTAATGCCTGCTGCCATGTATCATGTGCAACAGGGTGGCGATACACGGCTACCAGACAAAATATATCAATCACTGTCCTCCGGTAAGAAATCTTTATACAATATAATGGCGTACATAGAAAAACAATAATGTATACGATTAAGAGTAAGTGGAGAAATATGTAAGTAACACATAACACCATATTATAACAAATAACTTTTATCAAATTTGATGAGGGCGGATGAAAGGCGCACGCGCGTACGGGACTGGAGAATGTTTAAGTATGACGGACCGCGGGAGAACGATCTTTATTTTCCGTCTTCCAACACAGATAGTTCAAAGAACATATTGAATAAATACAAAATTGTTACCAGGTCTATCGCTTGTTACTCACGTTACCACTTCTACCGGTATTCTTCAAAAGGACGAGATATAACTTCTGGCGTAGTGGAATATAGCTGGTGCCACAGGATACAACAGTTAATGTATCAATAAAATATTAGATTTAAAAGAAAAATTATCTCACCGCACGCCACCGCTATCTCTTTGACAAACCTGGTGCAGATGGTGACACGATTAGCTGCTCTCTCATAGCTCGCGAGCTTAGCCCAAGCACCGGAACACCGCGGGGGGGGGGGGGGGGGGGGGGGGAATCTAAACTACAGGGGCACCAGGTAATATGAAATCAAGATAACTTAATTCGTAAATAACATCTTAATTTTTAGTCTAATGGTCAACTTAGAACTATTGTGCACGGCAATCGTACACCAATGCAACATTACCACCTCTTATTTGATCATATATCTTCATCTCAATGGACAGTCTATTATAACTCTCTCACCTTTCTTTATTTTATTTATCTTTAGTTTCTACATCTATTCTACTTCAATAACGACCTCATATAAGTATCCCTTACAATTTTTTTACGTTTTCATTCTATATCTATATATATAAAGAACAGTATCTGTTGGTTTGTTTGTTTTTTTAAAACAAATACAATAATACAAGTTTTATTCCTAGCGTGATGAAATTTTGTACACTTGACCATAAAAATAAGAAGAAGGTCACTGTCTACATTAGATTTCGAAAAACCACCCTCAACCTCCTTTCTCACCCCTTAAAGCAGAATTTTGCTACTTCTTGATGAAATTTTGTACACTTGACGTTCAAAATATATATTGTCTACATCAGAATTCGAAAATAAACTACCTCCATCCCCTTAAATGAAGCCTTTTCACTGTGCGTAAAGTTCGGGTAACGCCGGGTACTTCAGCTAGCTTCTTATATAAAAAAAATCCTTATTTATTTTACAATCCTACATTCGATCTAAACCAAATTTTGCGTACCTAGTTATTCTTTAGGAGTCTGCCCAGAAGATATGTACTACATCCCTCGGCAACCTCACCTCCTCTACCCGATATTCATACAATATATGAATATTGTATTATATTGAATACCATCAGTACCAAATGTTTCAAGATCATTTTTAGGATCCTAGGCAAAACATAAGAGTACCATATCCCTTCCCCTGGCTACTTCACCTCTTCTTCCGATATAAATGAATGCCATCCAGCACAAATTTTGTACACATTGTATTATTTAGGGCACGCACAAAATAAAGACACAATAGCCGCCCGCAGGTCCTAATAGCAAAAAACAATTGCTTGCATTCTGTATTATCCTCCCTGGAAATATACAAATGGTGTTCTTACGTATCAACTTTGAAATACATGTATCCACTTAAAGACATTCTTGAAAAAACTGAGATCACGTTTACATAAATGATTATTGAACTAACGAAATATTATAAACATTCATCTGTCATCTGCATTGTGTCGCATTTGAAATTCCGACAGATGCTCAATATACTTGCCAGTCGTAAGAATTCGTACGATTTCGCTAATGTAATGTTTATTACTATGTGTTTTATTACTTACACGTACGGATCCAATAGCATATCCAGATCATAGATAAAAAATGAGGAAGTGGAATATTATTATGGATAATGTAAATATAGATTTTTTAAAGTAATTTTTAATTATAACATGTATGGAGTTCGTAGTTATTCTCCTTTAAAATATAACACCGCCATCTCAAAGCGTGCAATCTGCCAGTTCTGTTTTACAGTTCACTAAAGCTCAGAGCAGCCACATATTGAGCTTAAGATGCGTGCGGAAAATTCTTGGCGTATGGTGGTTTGACTTCGCGAGGTATAAGGAAATGGAAGCAGTAGCCTCCGATAACCGCTGTAAAGGCCCGTATCCACGATAATCCTTCGATGAGACTTGTTCACGTTTTTGCAAATTCTAGCAGAAAGCCTAAAACGAGGAGAGGATGCTAAATACTGAATCGAGTGCTGAAGGCAACAGGAACAGAGGGCGTGATAATCAGATAAACGAAATTTAAAAGGTTCAACAATTGAAGAGCGGGCATGACGAGATTTATGAAAGTGGACAATAGTAGTGCGATAGGACAAAAGAGTACCCCTGTGGAGAAACGGCATGATGGTAAGTTAGAGAGTTATAAATTCATATAATGACGATTAAAATTTTTGAATTTGCTGTGTGCACAATATATTAATAAACGAAAAACTAAATGTTGTCTGTGCATTTTATATGGGAAGAAGTTAAACCATCAATATTTATCACTAGTCTCGGCATGTCACGTGGACACTTATTATAGTAATTTATTTTCAAAAAAATATTTCTTTCGTAGTTTAAATTTTGTTGCACTGTAGGATGCAAAATTGCAACGCGGATCGCAGTGAGTGACTACCTGCATGTCTAATATAGGTACGGCGGTGCATTATGAGGCACTGGCCCGGGGTTCTTGATCGCGCGCCACGCGAGGTGCGCACCGCTCACTGCGCGGTGACCCCTGACCGGCCGCTCGCCGCGCTGGCCCGCCTCCCCAGGTAGATGCCCGCTACCTGCTCTCGCGGCAGCTTCCGGTCCGGGGACCGCTCTTCCGGACACTTCCGCGGGACCAAACCGGCCGTTGACATTCGTCCGCGCGTGAGAACTGTCACTTCGCCATAACTAGGATGACATTGTCAATAACTACAATGATTTATTATATGCATCTTAAGACACATAACATGCGATTAATCTATATAGTAAATACACAGGGTGTTTATTTCTCAAAACCAGATTACAACGGAAGCATAATACGTTCAGACTAGATGCCTACCGCAGCAATATTGCTTTCTTAAATCCGATTTCACGAATGTGTAGATTGCATAATGATAACTGTTTATTATTTTGTAAATTGAGTTAAAACACTGTTTTATTCCACTATATTTTATTGTATTTAAACGTTAGAACGTTTTCGGGAGCATCTTCCCATTATCAATATTATAATTCAACTAAAATTAAAAACACTTTTAAACAGTAATATATGGTGTGTTTGGAGTTAACGAAGGTGGGGGTGGGGGTGGAGTTATGGAGTAATGGGCGGTATTTGAATGTTTATTATGTTCTTATTTTAGTTGAATTATAATATTGATAATGGGAAGATGTTCTCGAAAACGTTCTAACGTTTAAATATAATAAAATACAGTGACATTTTAGGGCCAGTTGTGTGATCAGTAGTAACTGTTTACTAACGGCCGGTTTTTTTTTTCGATCAATATTTTTACTATTTTCAAACTAAGCTAAACGCTTGTATAATGAGAATAGGACAAACTTGCTGGTGTCTTGGAACGAGGCGCGAACCTCCTACCACTAGATCTCTACATAACAAACTACTCAAATTTACTATTGTTAAAGGATAAATGAGATATTTATAGGTGTGACAAACAATCATGAAACATGCTTTATTTTATGTTTTATGCATGGATTTTTTCGCCTCTGCGTTCGAAATCTGTCCATTTGGTGGTGAAATTTTTTTGGATCATGTGCTAATGTATATTAAAAAACGAGATCATCATCGGATTCATCACTAAAATAGCGGGATATTAATGATTAATTATCGTATACTGAAATTTTCAAAGTATCAATGTGTCAAATGACTTTTGGAACAGCTGTGAAGAGTCCGCCATATTTAACTAGCGATTTTCGTTTTTACTCTCGAATATCGGAGAGTAAAATCAGTTTACTACGCGATGTACTTTTGAGTAGTAAATATTTTTTTACCAACGATCAAACAACGCGTTTTCGCAAAATTTTTAACTTTTGTAACCACAACCGGCCCTAAGACAGAACATGAGTTGGACATATTCTTCACTTTTTCTAGAAACTATTGTGTGCTAAGTATTTCTTATATAATATGTTTCTGTATATTACCATGTTGAAATTTATTATATTTTCATATATTATTGTATTTTGAATTATAATATACTATATCAATCAGCTCATATAATTTTCAATGTACAATTCATATTTATTGTAGTATCGGCGGGCGACGGTGGATAGTCACATTGTTGCAAACGCGTTTGTAAGAGATTCGATGATTATATATTTGGTCATTAATGACCGACCAGATCAAATACTATTTTATTGCAACGGCTCTCCGAACAGCGAGCTGCAGAGAGAGCTGGAGTAGAATTGTCAAGGACATCAACAGGTCACTATCCGATTGTCACAGTCCTCAGAAATGAGAAAATCGACTGAAGAAGAAGAGATATAAAATGTATAAATATAGATAGTTATCAGGAATTCTTTGTAGATGCTGAATATAGCAAATAGGTATGAACGTATATTTTTTGCGATTGCTTCATTTGTACTATGATATCTGAGAAAGAGGCATTACGCACCCCTAGTTAAAGACCATTGTTACCTAGTTAAAGACCCTTGTTCCGAGATTACGATTTTAAAGTTTTGATGTAATTATAAATGCTGTGTTTAGGTCCCCTTTCTTTTCTTTTGTCAATGTGTAGAGATATAAAAAATGGTAATTTGAAAACTCTTTGACGAGTATTTTACGTAATTCCTTATGCAGAGTAGATAGATCAGAGACAGTCATCCAAAGTGGACTCATTTAGGTTATTCGATCTTTGTGATTTTCAGAAAAAAATAATATTTTTAATATCACGGCGTATGTGTGCAAAATTTCACATGACCGGTTGAGTATTTATGGTACGTTGTAAATAAATGCAACTTCTTCTTTTTCAAAAATTACAAAAGTTCGCATAACTTCTAACCAAAGATTCTAAATAACGTTTTGGTTGGTAAGATTGGTATTTATTTGTAGCGATATTCTTATTTGCACACAAAATGTATACGGCGACCTTGTAAAATCTCTGAAAAATATCTCTTCCTTGTACATACTATAGTGAGTTTAATGGTTTGTGATGATCTTGATTTATTAATTGTTTCGGTCTAATGGCCCATGTCCACGGATAGAGGATTTACTCGCATGAGATTCTCGGGAGTCATCACTCGGCTTTCCTAGTACACACCAGAGATTCGTCTCAGTCTCAGAGATCCGCAGTTTCACGCTTGATATACACGAAACGGCAAATTTCAGCACACCATTGATGCTCAGTTTATCAAATGGGTGCTTTTGAATCTCAAACTGATCTCTGGTTGATCTCCAGACCAAAATCTTAACACGTGTACGTGATACTGAGATGTTACTCAATTCATCGTTGACACGGACCATAGTACAATTTATTTGAAATGTTTTTTTTATAAAAACATTACATCTTGATGAATGTTCTGTGTTCTGTTCACTTTAGACAATTGTTGGGGTTTAAAAAAAAAATTAATGCTCCCAAAAAAGGAGAGAGAGTTATTGGTGATTTTAATTATCCCCCATGGCCACAATTTTACGGAATGGTGCATTTTAAATCACGGGTTCATATGTGGTCACACTGTCACGGTATGTAGTTAATTGTTTATTTGACAATAGATGGATCCGAGTTGGGAAGTGGACATCCAAAATACACTCAGTCCATAGTATCCATTCGGATGTGCTGGTCGTTGCAGGTTCCTACTTACCACCTGAGTGACAGTTGTAGTTTTCCCGCCTGTGTTGTTTGAATAAATTCTGACAGTGGGGCGTTCGCTTTTCAGGAAAAGTTTCTGTTGGATTGAGAGTTTTTGTAAGTTTTCTTTTACCAACATTTTCACTAAATAATATCGGCGCTTTGTAATTAACTTGTATATATACTTGGTACATGCTTTAAACTGTCGGGACAGCTTTTAATTAGATTTTTTTACGTAGTAGTTCTATACTATAGTAGTTTCTAGAAATTAAACGATTGTCATCTGAAACAAGTTACCAATCATCGTCACAATCGCACACCAGTCTCACAAATGATTCACAAGCAGCAGCTCTACAACAAGCTGTATAGGTATAACTCGCAACATTGAACTCAGAAATGTTGCCTGTAATAATTTATTTATAATAGTAACGAAGTAACATGTCACGTGCGTCATTGGTTATGTAATATTACCCTGACAATAGACCCGAGCTGAGAATGACAGGTTTCCAAAGTAGGTACTCACTCGTGTACGAGTTCATAGCACTTACGATAATTGTTATAATTATTTATCATTAATAATTTTTTCTGCAGTCCAGAAGTGGACTCTGTATCGAAATCCTACCCAAGTCGGTTTATCGTGTTGGCGACCCTTGAACCTATTCAATTTTTCCGCGGTGTTCACAAGTCTAGTGACAAATTACCCGAGGATATGTTTAAGGGCGAGCTTTCATTTTTTCAGTTTGAAATTCGAGAAATTTTACACGAATTAGATATGCTTTCAAGATGACGCTAATAGTTAATTTATTATATGTATCAGATAAATAATTAATGACGTTATTTGTTACGTAAATCATGCGAGAGAGGAAGGTTTAAATAGAAAGAGACGACATTAAAATTGTTGATTTTCTCGCATTAGATACAAGTTTTAAACATAACTCGAGTCAGAAGTATTTTCCACCATTTTTCATATTGATATATGGAATGAAATAAAAATGTGTGTTGTCATTTGAAATAATCCATCGAAAATTAAATCATTTATTGAGTACCTAATTAATGTGCGTGAATATGTTTTGAAATCAGAAAAAGTATCTACATATATTAAGATGATCGCTTAAATCAATGTTCTAAATTTAAAATTATTATGACAGCTTCAATTTATTATTTTGTTTAATATTATCGATTTAAAAGGCCATATTGGCATTTTGGTGATATGCGTTTTCATAATTACATATTATTTATGAAACACACAGCTTTTGTTTAAAATGCAACAGTGTTACATATAAATTAAATATTTAATTGCGACATACATGTTTACATTGTTCAAGAAAATGTTGTTGTCGCGGTCTTTCTTATAATTGTCTTAATTATATTATTTTATTATTATATATTGCTTTAATTATGGCAAATTATTAGTTTTAAATGAGTATAAAGGTCCTATCTAAGTAATAAGTCAAATGTAGTGTATAACTTTAGAGATAAATGAATAATAAAATATCAGGTTTCGTAAAAAACGCGAAAATTTAAATTATTACTCAAGGCGCCGCTTTAAGTATAAACACCGATTGATTTATAATTTTTTTATAATCGAGGCGTTTATTATCCGGGCTATATAAGTGTATAGAACATGTTTCGCCATATTTCATGAGCATGTATCCTCTTGCGTTCTCGCTTTCTCATAGTTCTCTCGTGTTTCAGTAATATAGAAGAAGATTGAATACCAGATTTGTTTTAAGCTTGTCCCCAGAGGACTTTGACCAAGTAAAATAATAAAAAAAAACATATTTTGGTTCATTCGTCGGTACTTATATTACTAGATTAGAAAAATGAATTAAATACACTATTACAGAACTATGGATGTGTCCGTTCTAAGATGTTGTATATATCTTTTAGAATCTAATTGATTTGTAGGATCCTATTATTCACCTGAATCTAGACGATTTCGTTCAACAGTTGCTGCTTTGAAGACTTTATAAACAACACAGTTAAATGTTTTATTTATTTAAAATACATGAAGTAGATAGTAGTAAGCCTGAATTAATTTTACTTTATACATTCATACACATCAGAGAGACTAGTTTTTTGCTTCTTCTTTGACTGTCAAACTCTTTTGCCTAGTGGCGCAACTATAAACATTGGCCCTCAATGCAGAATGTATCAAAGGGTCCCCTACTAAGTATTGTTTATATGAATATGAATATTAGTACTACGTGGTTTATTCATTAAATAGTAAGAATAAAAAAAATCTTTTGTTATGTAATATTTACACTTTGCGAGGTAATTTATATGTGCTTGCAATTTAAAAAATACATACTTTAAGGAAATTTTTACTTTACCGTGATGGTTTAGTCCTTCACCCAACTTATTAGCGGAGTACTGCTGCATATATTGATAATCGGAATATCGGAATATCTGTGTATAGAATCATAATTCTTCGAGTAATCCTCGGGGATTAAATTAAACCTACAATAGTTAGATCTCAGTTACCAATCATCGTTACAATCACAGTCACAATGACGGTTTATCATCATTGATATAAATACGGCATTAAAATGGTCGTGTATTTTTGATTCACGAGGACTTCACATAGCTTTAGGTGCACTAATATATTCTTCTTCTTTTTCTTCTCCTTCAATGGACGTTGGCCTTGTTCACTTTGTTCACTGCAGCTCGGAAAAGCTCTACTGGCCAAACCATTTCCACGGTTTAAGGTGACGTTCTCATTTCGACTTCCAGGAATCTTTCCCTGCATTATGATGTGTCTCTTCCTCATTGCATGTCCGAAATATTGAATTTTCTGATTTTTATTGTTTAAAATACTTATTTTTCTTTATTCATCTAAACTATAACATCTTCAAACGTAACTCTATATAACTAATTGATGAAGATCCTGTTATCCTCGTACAATAATTCAGGCAGAACTTCCATTGAGATGATAATGTTAGAATGTCATATCCCGTGTAAATATATTTTTAGATGGATTTCATCATTTTCAATGACCTGCAGATTTCAATATTGTATTTCAGCAACAGGCAGGGGGTTGTACGGTGGTATTTCTGTTATCTATTATTCCACTTCTGACCTACCGCATACCGCAGTGACGTTGCTACAAAGGGTACCTATCTACATTTTATAACATAGTCTCCACGACGGAAGTTTTGGGAATATCTTTGAACGTTATCCAAGCTAAATGCATGTTGGTTCTGGACACCGCAAGATCCACATGTGACAATCTCGTACAATTCACGTTCATCTTGAATTTCATCAAAGAAGAAATTCAAGATGAACTAGTCGATTTTTCTGGTGTCACCGAGATGTGAGCATATGAGCAGGAGACCCCACTTTTGGAACTTTATTGCAAAGCACCAAGCTTTATTATTAATTAATTAGATTTTCCATCAATGTCTTCTATTTTACGTATCACCAAATCTGAACGAATTTCAAATCACGGTAGGTAATAATACTTGTATGAGGTACTGAAACAAATACTAATTTTAAAATTTCTTCAAGAAATGAAAAGATTTAATATACATGTACATTTTAAATGGAGATGTGTAACGGAATACATGTCACATTAATATTCTTACTATTTTAAAACTAAGCTAAACGATTGTACTATGAAAATAGAACTATTAATTAAGGAAAACACATTCTTATTGTGAAGTTGTAATTATTCAGAACATAGGTCTGTGATATTTTAAAATACTAAATTAATGTATTAATTATAAATATATACATATAAAATCAATTTTGTCGAAAAATATTGTTTTTGCGTAACCGGGATTCGAACCTGGATCTCTATTTCCAATCCTAACTAACTTGCTGGTTTCCTGGTATGAGAAACGAACCGCCGACTACTAGATCACTATGCCAGCGTCTTAACCACTAGACCAACAAGCTACTCTGTACGTATCTAATTCACATTTAAAGAAAATTGGCATTTCTACATAATTAAATAGTTTTCGTAAGCCATAAGGCTTCTATTTATGTGCCGCAACTTATTATTTTAACTCAACAAAGTTGGTATTCTTATATATATATATAAGGGAAAGTGGAGACGTGTGGGATGCAACGGGCATTTAACATAATGCATAACTTCATATTGGGAGCATTTCATGAATACTTATGTTTGTCAACAAATGTCGCTGTGGGGCTTCGTTGCATGAATTCAATGTTTAATGTTATTTAACGTTTTGATGCATAAATAAGTAGAAGTTGGCGCAACAAAATTCGCCCTTTTTGGAGACTATAGATTTAGGTTAAGATATTTTTATAATTTTCGTTGAAAATATATTGTGTTTATATAACGTATGATCGGAATTATTTAAAACAAAAATTACAGTATGCTAGGAAAGCGACCTTATTATGAATGTTAACAAGTCGAAAGTGAAGGTATTCGAGGAGGAGGAAGGCAAAACAAAGTGAAAAATACTAGTATGTAATGAATATTTGAAACAAGTAGATGAGTTTGTGTATTTGGGAAGTATGTTTGATAGAAATGGAAAGGCTGAGAATGATATCGAAAGGTAGGTGACTGTAGGAAATAAAGTGAACGGCGCTTTGAATGGAATTATAGCTAATGCGAACCGGTCAACTGAGGCGAGACTAACGGTTCACAATGGAGTCCTGGTACCGACACTGATGTATGGAAGTGAGGCCTGTAGCTGGCAGAAGAGGAACGAAAGTTCTAAAAATTTATGACAGGTAAAGAATGAAGAAATAAGGAATGAATGTAAAGCTGATCTTAGTATAGTGAGTAAAATTAAAAAAGGATCACTTAGGTGGTTTGTCATATGGAACGGACGAATGAGGAGAGAATGGTAAGAAAGATATATGACGCAAGTGTTGGTGGACCAGAAGTAGAGGACGTCCGCGGAATACTTGGCACGAACATGTAAACCAGATACTGGAGGATGGTCCTGTTTGAAGCCTCAATAATCGTCGAGCTTGTATGAGAAGATGTATGAATGTGGATGAGGTGAGAATTGTGTGTCAGGACAGAAGAGTGCGGTGCTCTGTCCTTTCTGCTTACCCCAGCGGGGAAACGGTAATAGTAAGAAAGTAAGTAATGAAATTTAAAAATAATGTGAATGCAAGAGGTTTAGGAAAATTCAATCCTCTCCACTAATACGAAGAAATTTTTAAAAATTTCTAAAACTGGTTGTGTTCTATCTGAATCAAATAGTGAGCTAGTTTAACAAACCTTTATTTATATAAAATAAATTACATTTAAAAAAAAACATTTTCTACCATTACGAAAATTATTCCATTCGACCCCAATATCCCACCATATTTTTAGCCCTTGAAAAATAATTACGAATTATACTGGATTGAAATGCTAATAATTTAATTGTGTATATAACTTTGTTATATTATATTGTTCGAAACCGACGTATATACGTCATTCGTGTCAGCCCTAGGACTGGTCAAACATTAGTAAATAAACAATGTTGCACGCAATTTATTTACTATACAAGGAAACATTATAATTTGCTTAGAAAATTAGCTTACTCATGATACCTAGTAGCTTAATTTATATTTTACAGTCAATAATGATAATTTAGGTGTTTAATGTTGGAAGCGCTGACATTTTTGTCATATTGTGCTGCGCCTAACACATAACTGCCAAGGAAAAGATAATAATAATAAGAATTGAAGTGTACCAAAGTAAATTTTGTAATTTATTGCAATTAAATATGTATAAGTATTTGTATTATAATAACCCGTGTCCACTCACGAGATTACTCTCGGAAATTCGCCTCGAAAGCGGGCATAGGTCAGTTTAGAATTCAGCGCGAAGCGAATGACACATCTATACTTTTACTAACTCTCAGAGATCAAAGTGAACATGGGCTATAACACAACTGACTATTCAGCGGTCCGCAAGACTCCATAACATATTTTCCAGAGGTGGTTCGACAAATCTGACTTGACAGGAATGTAGCGATGGAAGATTCAATAACGATGGAAAATTATGTACCTACTACAATAAGTAGCTATAGTTATTCCGATATAGTTTCCAGTTTATGTGTCGCGTGTCTTCGAACAGCCGAGGAGTCTAATTCTCGAAGCGTACACCCTTTTGCGTGTTGTGCAAGTATTTTCGACGAATAAGGAACGAATTTAACATTTTTTCTTATTTTCTTCAGTTATCGAGGCAGTCTTCGCAAATTTTCCCGGTGTAATGTGTTTATTGACGCCACTGCGGTAGATCTTGTAGTTTACGTAATTTTTCAGATTCGTCTTAAGAGTACCTTTAAATATTTTCTGTCCTCTTTTGAAAGTTTCCATATATTAATATTAGGAAATGAATTTGAAATTTGTAACAGTTCCCTTTATAATAGTACCTACACATCTTCTTGTATACAAACTGACAAACATTATTTCAGCAATACTTGAATATGTCCAAGAGCACACAATTACTGGATTTGTACCTACAAAGGCACTGTTATTAAACAAATATCAGATATCTCGTAGAGACGAAGCTATTTTTTATTATACTTAAGGGAAAATTTTACCGATAAGGAATATTGATTTAAAAAAAATTCTCATAGTAATGAAATATATGCTGTTTAAAAAGGAAAAATGAATTATCAAATTTGGTCCATAGATGGCGATGGTGTAGTGGTACTCGAAGGGGGTCCACATAACTAACATATATACAACTTTCAAAAATTTGACAAATGTGGAGATTGAGAGGTGAGAATTGGTGAACGTTATATATAAATATAAAGTGATCACTTAAGCTAGCCGAAGACAGGTCCGTAATCTCTGTAATTACCCCATATTTCTATATATTTTTCGTCAAATATAATAAAAAATAGCTTTTTAGAGACAAAGAGATATCTGATATTTGTTTAAACATTATTTCAATCAGCAGATAGTTAAATGAGCTTTGGAGTTCATATTCTATCTTATGTGATCAAGCCAATACTTTGTTTCACCGACTTTTCTTTACTGTGTTATGCGGCCTCTATTTGTGGCGGAGAGAGTCGCTGTTTACTATTTCCTCAACACTTACTCCAGAATTACATTATATACCAATGGTAAAAGTGAATATCCTTATCTAAGGGCACTCTTTCATGCTGTGTACTTTGTACCTTCATCATATTTTGAAATATGTTCTTTTATGTTTCGAATTCTGACACGTGTTCACTACCTAACTACATATTTAAATGAAGCGGTCCACCACATTGTCTCGGTGTATAAATATTAACAGTATTGTGTCTGGGTGTCCCGGTTCAAATAAAAAAAACTGGTTAAAAGTACTCAGTTAAAGTACACACTCTGTATTATCCGTAATGTCCAATTGACCGAACTTTGCAGAGGATGTACCAAGAGGACGCGGAATGGGGTCGGACGGCGAATTGTTTCCAAATACAGTGGAATTAAAATGCGATATTGAAATGTTGTAATGATGGGTTTCTGTCGGTCAGCTACGAAGCCGAAATATGTCCAAATTGGCCGTGGGACGCGGTTTAGAGATGGGCCACTCAGGCGAGACGGATAACTTGCATTGTTGAACCTACACGTAGTAACCTATTGTCCGATTGATGAAGTTGTTTGAAAATTATTTGTAAACCAAATACCAAAACAATTTAAAATTACACACTGTTAAGGCCCGCGTCCACGGATGAGATATCTCTCGAAGATTCGACTCGAGTCGCATAAACGACAGTTCATCACGCCGTATGTTTTACAAACGGAATGACAAAGGTTGTCGTAGAGATCGTCCTTTATAAATCAATTATATGTTGAAACAAATAATAGATATCTTATGGAGACGAAGCTATTTTTTTAAATATTTAATGGAAATATATAATTTAAATATTGCTAATAATATAGTGGTCAAAATAAGAAAATATATAAAATTGAAAAATATAGGTTTTTCAGGCGTATTCCAGTATAATGTGTTAAAAACGTTTTACATATAAAGAATATTGCTTTAAAATGTTTCTTAAAAATAATTAGATTCTCATTGTGATATATATGCTGTTTCAGGGAAATGAATATCAAATTTAGTCCATAGATGTGTTTCCACATATTAACACACAACTTCCAAAAATTTGATAGATATGGAGATTGATTAGTGGGTGAGATTGGTGAACGTTATATTTGTATAAAGTGATCACTTAAGCCAGCCGAAGACAGGTCGTAAGCCCTGTGATTAATTAAACAATAGCTTCGTCTCTATGAGATATCTATTATTTGTTTAATAACAGTGTAGGCGAAAATCCAGTAAATGTGTGTTCTTGTTGTTCTTTAATTAAGCATTTATCCGTTCTAAGAGCGATGGTCTTTCAAACAAATTTTAGAATTATTTTAAATGGACAATAAGAAAACATTTGCAGCTTAAGAATCAGGTTTAATTAAGCAACACTCGTTAAGACAGACATGTTGCATTCCAGAGGGATGGTAAATGCCACCTATTTAGGAGGATTTACACATTAACTAAGCACTCGAAGTTTGTAATGATTCTAATGAATTTAGTAGCAAGTCTCAAAAATTGTTCCATGTGATCGAGTCTGTTAGATTTCATTCATCTTTGAAGGAATGAAAGGTAATATGAAGAATGTGTATTATATACCTAATCAAGTACCTATTTGTATAGAATTAAATGCTCGAGAGTTAGGAGACTATCACAAATATACATATTTGCTTTCTTGTGTCTATTTAAATAATATCCACAAGGATTTCTTCAAATATCATATTTTGCAGTTTAATGAAAAACATCTATGATGTCTATGCTAACAAAAATCTATGACCTTTTAAACAGTGACGCAAAAATCAAACCAATATGGTTCTGTTACAATTTGGAAAACGAGAAGAATTACTAATGTAATAATACTAGCCCAGGTAATCAAATGTTAAGAATTCAAGCATTTTGCAGTTAAATGCATAAATCAGAAAATGAATCTATAATCTTTTAAACGACGATGCGAAAATCAAAATATTAAACAAAACGGAGCTGCTAAAATTTGAAAAATGACACGTTGCATTTTTCCGGAAAAATTACAAATGTAATTCTTGCCCAGGTAATCACATATCAATAAATAAAGTTGCAATAATTATTTAAGTATGTATTAAATATAACCGTGTGATAGTTGGCGTATGATATAATAATAAACTCGAATGGTTATCGAAACCATATTTTTAACTGATTCTACGAAGTACACTGCTCCCGGCTATTGTTTCCCGCCTGTCACACGGCATCCAAAATGGCGGGCGCCCGGCTTCTGCTTCCAACTGCTTTTCTCACACAACATAACGGATGACAAGCTTACACAATCGATTCGGATGAATCGATCGACAATAATAATAATAATTAGGGATGGTTCGCTCAACTGTTATTTACAATTGTCGAACGTACAAATGTTATTTCCCACACGCATCAAAAGAATTTACCGTACGCGGCCATATTATCAAAACGGTTGGCATTATTTTGCGTGTTACGTTCGTTTAATTATTAGTAATAAGTTATAAGTTATGCACGCTGCTCATTCATTTTATACGTAAACTCTGTCATTATGTTCGTGACAGTGTTGCGGTGTCAATAGAGGTTATTAATTAGTTGAAATTTTAGGTTTAGTGTTTGGTCTCTGTCAATCGTAAATAATTATGACTAAATCATTTTTACAATAATGTAATGGAGTTTTTTTTTAGTGTAAGTAATAATTAGATACACGAGACACGCGATTAGTATTTCAAATGAAATTTACCTGATGTAACTTCTTTTCAAACCGCAATATGAGTAGTATCTAAACTATACAAATAAATGTTGCAGTATGTAGTAAAATAAAAAATTACCTGTAAGACCGCCAACTCCATCAATACCGAAAGCACGCTGAGAAGCTTGAAGATGAGAATCTTCAGATCCATCATTGAAGACGTTGAAAGGCAGGATAAGAAAAACCAACATTAGATAAATGTGCCAAACAGAGGTTATTGTCAGATGGCGAAGACAACGACTCGAGGTTTTCCAATATGCTCCCTGGCAATCGTCCTCTTGAAAGATCCCTAAACGCTGGAGCTCAGTGTCCCATGAACGAGGCGACTAACGTCTATAAAGAGATAGAATAATATTTGTATTTCGAACAATGAACATCTTTTGATATATTTTTATTATCATGCAGATCTTAAACCTACCTAGCTGTAGCTGTTGATGTAATATGTGTATTGATATATTACACAAGTAATGTAGTGAATTCTTGTACCCGGATATAATGTTTATTAATTTTGTGATGTAAGTATTTCACATAAAATTAGAATGAAATAAATTTAAACGGAATCGATTAAGAACGAAAATCTTTAAGTAATCTTTGAGAAAGAAATCGAGAGGCTATAGATAAATTAATGATATATTTTTAAAATTAAACATTCATAACTTAATACAAAGCTGGTATTCATACATTAAAATTTATTTTGTCTCAGCAAAACGCAAGACGTATCGTCTATTCCTTAAAATGTTGAAATAAATATAGGACATTAATGAGGGCTCTGAATGATAGTGATTTATAATCTCAATTTCTTATCGATTGCTATCGAGCAGCCATCACACCTATGGTCTTCAGCGAAAGGCGTACTTGGTAGGTCCTACTGAGAGTAATCTTAGAAAACAAACTTTAACTTTAATTTGTTAGGTGTGCCAATTCAATATATTAAACTTTAATAATCTTACCTCTTTAATCTAAAAAATTGGTAAACTTAGATCAGAACTGTGACAGAATATTATCGATCGGTTTCGATAAATTTTTCGGTAGATTTTCCGAATGAACATTTGAGGTTTGGCGTTTACTAATTCGAATTAAAATTTAGACATCTTTGGCAGTTTATCTATGGTTTTGGCACGGAGGTTGGTAGAATATAAATAATAATCAAAATTTGAAAGAAAAGTTTGCGGGCAAATTTGAAAGGAAACTGATTCCACCCGATTGAATAGAAGAGTCAATTTCCTGTGAAATACGATTTATATTGATATGTAAGCCCAGATTTATGTATTTTAAGTTTAAGAGTGTTTTTAAAAGATATTTTAAAAAACAAATATTGTTTAAATTTCACACTTCACTAAATGTAAATTTATGTTTTATTGCTGAAGTGAATCGCCGAGGTTCAAAACACTGAGAATCAGACTGAAACACCATTGCCATTTTCATTGAATAACTCGATCGAGAAATTCACACCGGGTTGAAAGTCCACATAAATTTCTCGATTAATTTAGATTTTAATTTAAAAAATCCGGCCGTTTGTCTAAAAATTACGGTAGCGACTGGAGTTCGTGATGCGATATCGTCTCCGGCGCTGTATCTCGAGTTGTAGGGAACCGTTTAAAAAATCAAACGCCATTCTTTTTTTACGATTTTTAGAAATTATGCTAAAAAATTTAATTACACAAATAAGTTATGCTTTCCAAGTCTTGATACAAAATTTAAATACAAAATTTTATAACGCAAACAAGTTTTACTTAGAACGCGCGTCGTCTAGTTTACAAGTTTGCATAATTTAATGTAGTTTTATCAACGATTATGAATTTTTTTAATAACCTACTCGACATTGGTGAACACTATGTCCGCGATTTGAGCTGTTGTATATACGCCTAGATGTTTGCAATTTACGATACATCTTACGTGTTTTCTTAGTATTGGATTGGTTTCTGCGGTCTTCAAACTAATAAGCAAATTATGGTTCATTTATATATACGCAACTGTGCCAGTTCTTTGGACACATTATCAGAAGGGAGAGGCTTGTCGTGTCTAACCTTGTCACTAAAACTTCACCTCAACTTCAATACAGACGCAGATCGTGATACCGAGCCTTTTAATGTATTCTCCATCAAGCAGCTATTAAAATATACTAACTTGTCGGTAGAGTGAGTATAAAGCGACAGTTCATTTGTAATTATAAGGTCACTATCGTAAATAATATCATTATAAATTTCATCGCATGTATTATATCAATTCTATTCTACGGCTGCAAATCCCGGAACCTCAACAAAATCTAATGTAGACGCATATTTAGTTTTGATTAGCTTGCAGAAGAGAATTCCCGGCGTGAGATGGTATAACTTCACGAGACATACTTAAATAAGAGAACAGATGCTGTCATCAAGAAGTGGAGATTTACATGGCTTGGATTCAAATGGATAAATCGAGTGTGTGTTTTGTACGTACCAGTTAATGTCCCGCAACAACTATACACAGACTGTATTCGGTGTCTTCACGCTAGTGGAAGAGTTTCGTGGAGACCGCGTACTCCAATTATGGAGAAGAAATGTATAGAATTGAGGAATCGGGGATTTACATAGAAAATGTAATATATTTACAATGATGTGATACAATGATTGGCTGGACTAGACAATCGAATTCTTCTTGATACGTGTCGCCGGTATAACAACAGTATGCTCGGTATCAATAATATCTCTTTCACTAGATCCCAATCATACCAACCTTTTACGCGAGCTCTCACATACGTCAGCCGTAGATATCACAGTAAATATACATACATGTTCTCATTATTGATCGTAACTCACTCATCACTATCTTGGACTATTTGTAAGATGGTGATCAGTCCAGAGCATTAGAAGTTTACTCGCTCTGCTGTTTTGCCTTTTATCTGACTCATGACCCATGAAAGTAAATGCTTTACCCTTACAGAAGAGTATGACTTAGGGATAGAAGAGTGGATGGTCTGTTTTGGATACTGAGTTCTTCCATAATCGAATGATTGATACGTCCGAGAATCTACGGTATTTTCAATATTAAATGCCATATCCACATCACTATATCAAGTCTCTTTCGCTCACTAGCTTTGAAGATCCATATAACGACTAATCTGAAAATACGGGGGAAGTCAGTTATTCAACGAGTCTCATTTTTTTGTATTCTTTAATACCACCATGACTGTGGTAGAATAGCAGTCAAATCAAAATCTACAGGAAGCGGTTCTCTTTTTATACAGGGTGAATATAGTGTTCCTGGCTGATGTCTCAATTTCTCGCAAAATTTCAAGCGTAGCTCGAGCTGTGTGTGAAGTGGAACCGTCCTGTTGAAACAGCGTGTGCTGCAGGCTCAATCGACCCAATTCCTCCACCAAGAAGTTTTCCAACATGTGACAATAGCGATCACCATTAAGGGTTACACAGCATTGTCTTTTGTGTGTGTATCCTGAAAGAAATAAGGCCCGATGATTCCGCCGGCCCACATGGCACACTGCGTGGGTATAAAGGTGTATCAATTGAGGATTTTCAGTGCCCCAATAACGGCTGTTTTATTTATTAAGTCGAAATGAGCTTCGTTGCTCGTTATGACTTTTTTACAAAAGTCCAGGTCATCAATATTGAGCTGTAAAATATGTGCGCTCCAATTTCGTTGGCGTTAGATAATCAATTACAAACTACGACCACCAAATGTCTGCTGAATCAAAATGGCGACCAAATAAAATCGGACTGGAATATAATATTCACTCTTTAATTCCAAAATGAATTGAAAATTAAAAAAATATATATTTTCACCTAGAAATTCAGGACAAAGGCCGTGTTGTCATATATAATATTTGACACATGTGACGTTGACTATCAAAGTGTGACATCTCCATTTTTAGACAAAATGAGTTATGAATGTAGTTTTATAGATTATAAAACTTCTGTTAGGCCTATGAAATCATAAGATTATATATCCGTATGAATTTAAAGTATTTTAAATTGTAAAAAATGCATGATTTCATAGGCTTAACAGAAGTTTTATAATCTACAAACTACATTCATAACTCATTTTGTCTAAAAATGGAGATGTCACACTTTGATACTTAACGTCACATATACCCCTAATACAAGAGGGAAAACATTAAATTTACAACAATCCATGAACCGGTTTAGTAAACGTGAGTATTAATTGTTACTCGTAAACCTTTTAAAATAAATTTGCATATTTATGGTCTACTCGTCAATTTTTTAGCAGGTCTGGCGACAGAAATGATAAGGTCCTGTATTCTGATTGTTTTAGGGCTCTCTGGATATTTTATCAGACAGATATCATCCGTAAAACCGTTGCTCTGAAAATCTGACAGATAATAGCTTTTATGCAACCCTGTAAATAATGAGAAAAACTAAAATAAAATACTACCTACCTATACACAAAGAGAGAGACAGAATATAAAAGTATATGCGAAAGAGAGAGACAAAATATATATACAGATAAACGAAACATCAAGGGAGGGGAAAATACAGTGCTGATGGATAATAAATTGATTTTAAAGGAAACATACCTAATATGGAGCTAACGGATAAATTAATTTGATTATTAACAATTGGCGTGCCACTATTTACTGCCTTTTTTATTTCAAGGGCTCCTAAATTGTCCAACCGGAGGCCAAACCCGTTTTTATGAAGAATTTTTCCCTGTGACAAAAAAAAATACTATTTTGTTTGGAATCAGGCGGTTTGATAAAAATGTGCGTTAACACGAGTGGTCAGAAAAAGAGGGCAAGAAAGACACAGTGGAAACATAATTCATTACATAAATGCGAAAAAGTGATATTTAACGTACGCAGTGAGTATTTTATATAGTGTGGTATGGGATCGCATTCTAGTTAATTGGCGCCCAGTATAGTTATTCACTAGTTTCTTCCTGTACTGATATTAAACATGAATAGGGAAAGGATAAATCATCTTCGAAATGCTGACCATATAATATTGGTGAGCGACAATAGAGAAGACCTAATATTGATACTAATAGATCTTCAACATTTGTACCTCAAATGTACCTCAATTAAACCAAAGTAATGTGCAATCATGATCCAAAACTATAGGAAAGATACTGGACATTGGAAGGAAAACCAAATCAGCGAAGTCGAGCAAAAGTAAAGATTCTTGGCAGCCCTTGAAAAGCTTAACAACGCATTGTAAACAGAAACGACAAGATATTGGGGTATCGGTCTTGTTGGAACATCACCGGACACGCGTGTATTATTAATGGATTCTTCTTGTACGGACATGGACAGCAGATTGTGTCAAAACTGAAAGTTATAGTACCTACCTACTGCATACTACATACCTACTACGGCTGTTTTCTGGGATAGCCACGGAGTTGCTTTAATCGATTATCTTGAAAAAGGAAAAACCATTACAGGAGCATACTATGGATCATTACTCGACAGGCTGAAGGCAGAAATTGCGGAAAAATGGACACATTTGTAGAAAAAAAAAATTGTTCCACCAAGACATACTTCAGCGGTTGCTTAGGCGAAGATCTACGAATTACGGTTTGAACTGATGACCACCCTCCTTACTCACCAGATCTAGCCCCGAGCGCCTTTTTTTTTTGGTTCCCTAGGTTAAAAGTTGCGCTCGGAGGACAGAGATTTTCGTCAAATGAGGAGGTCATCACCTTCGTAAATAATTATTTTGTAGAGAAAGACTCTGAGTACTATTTGGTTAAAGGGACGGGAGAAGTGTATAGACTTACAAATAAAAATAAATTTAAAGAAAAAATGTCTCGTTTCTTTGTTAGTTCGGAAACTTTTCAGAGAGCTCTCGTATATATAAAGATCTATGGAAGACGGATTGATGACTTTGAGATGTGGTGTTGGAGACACGTATGCATACTATAGACTGGGAGACGCACGAATGGCTCCTGAATGCAGGAATCAAATATTATAGATAGACTCTCAACCATTTGCTTTAGACGAATCCTTTAATTTTTTGAGACATCTCGCGAGAAGGGAAGATCTTTTGGATGAGCTTTTGCGGGGGGCTACGGAGAAGAAAATCTCTCACCCGTTGGACTGACCGAGTGGAAAAGGTAGCATGCACTTTTCTGGTGACACCAGGTCTGCAGCATGCCGTGAGAAGTGGAGGAGCATAGAGGGCGAGACTTCATAAAGATCGCGACCCTCAGTCATGGGGGTCCGACGCGAATGGATGAATGGAAGAAACAATGTTCAAGGAGTGGATTAGTCAAAAACAAAGGTTATCAACATTATACAGACGATCGTTATCTGATGTTGGACTATGCTGGTCATGTGGTGAGATTTACGAACAAGATGGACCAGGAGGGTTTTGCAAAGGTGATAGAAATGAATATATGCAATAACATAGAAGACATAAATTAAACGAGTAGAATAAAAATCAAACTCCATATGTGATTATAGAGTTCTGCAAACTTACCTCGGAAACAATATCACTGATCTTGCGTGAAAGAGAACTGCACATGTCAGACTGGTGGCAAACTTATACTCAAATATCGGTATAAAATGGCTGATTAAAAAAAAAAGATTATTTACATGTATACACGTAAATTTTCTACTCTGTGATATGATTTAAACATAGATAATGCGTTTTCGTTTGTTGAATTTAATCATGGACGAAATTCTTACGGTGTATGGATACGGACTCTCCGTTAATGAAACAACAACAAAAACCCGCGCAAAGGACAGAGCTGAGCGCGGAGCGAGCCCCTCAATAATCATACAAATAAAGCAATATTGCTCGTCTGCTGTACTCTAGTTGATATTATGTTAATTTGTTAATGATATTAGATTGAGCGAATCCCGGGTACAATTATCGCTAACCGCGTACTTATATTGTAATATTAAAAAATCAAAGAACATTTTTAACAGCAGTCGTGGATTTGCATCAAAAATAATTCCATATTTCTGATAATTGTAATTTTTGAACTAAACACGAATGTAATTGAGTCCTGTTACCAGCGCTTGGTTAACACAAGCGCGCCACAACTAGTGTAGTGAAAATAAAATCAAAATTATAGTTGACGTGTTGGCTGAAGTTCATTTAAGATATATTCTAATCTACACAAAGGGTTTTTTTATTGTTCTGGCGTATCTTTAATCGGCCCGTGTCCACGGAATGAGATAAATCTCAAATAAAGCAATTGTACGCAACGTTCGATTTGACAACGAAACTCGACGTGCGATAATTAGAATACACATAGATACCCGCAACTGTTTATTATGGAAGAACAAACGGAAGGCATCAATTTACAAACATTTATTAATTTTAAAATTTAAATTTACCCAACTGACGGACGGAACATCAATGATAAATGGACTGACATTTTTGACGTATAGTTGACCACACGTTGACCATAAAGTGAGGAGTGAAATTCGAAACTCTGAAGCTCGGTGTGTACAGAGTGGATTACGATAGCTGAAAATAAACTCAAAATGTTTAATCTTCATTTTCTATAATGACATTAATTCCTCGATAACTGGTGTAGGTGTCTTATTTATCCGATTAGTGCGGTCTTCCATCACGCAGCCGAAGCGCCTCGCCGAGAAGCCGCGGCCGGGGGTGGCCGCTAATCTGTGCCCGAAGAGTTCAACAACCGCGGTGATAAATGATTGCCCCGCAACACGAAGAGGTCCGCGCGCGAATCGCGCCGCGTCATAGACAATGAAATAGCGAAATGCATAAATCGATTTCGTGTTCTAAAAATGATCTCCCGCCAGCGGTATTCCATTTTGAAAAGCGGCCACAGCCATGAATAATTTGCGCGGCACAAAGGGACGGAAGTCGCACTTCCGGCGGCCGCGGGCGACGGCAGCGCCGGCGGCCGCTCGGCGCACCGCTCGCTTCTAGCCAGGTGAAACCGGCGCAATTAATATGTGAGATCATATTTTATCTAGTTCATTCGTGCCGTGGCTGCGACACCGAGTGAATTAACTCTTTTTTTTATCGCTTATTATTTGTATTTGGTTGGATGATTTCAGAAAAGGCCTCCGCGCTTAGTGTTGATGTTCATACGTATCCTGGAGGAGGCGAAATTTGATCAGGCTGATCGCAGCACCATATGCGACTTTCTAAACAGTTCTAACTTTGTGGTTAGACATCATTTAAAATTGTATCTATATTCAACTATGTTTAAACTATTGTGTTATTTTTACGTCAACAGGTTTCGACATTAACGTATCTTCGTCGGAACTGGCGCACAACTGAACTGTTCCATAAAGTTCAATTAAAATTTTATTAAAGAAAGCGGCATTGAAATTTTACACATAAAGATATGATAATTTATAAATTCTAGAAATTAAAAAATCACTCAATATAATTAATAACCAATTAAACCTTACAAATAGCTGACTTTTTAATATATTCTCAATTTCAATGTCTCCTTCTCAATCACCTCCCCCTAAACTTCGTAATGGGTATCGTTTAAATTTTATGGAATAGTTCAGTTGTACGCCAATCCTGACGAAGATACGTCAATAAATAGGATAGTGATATAAAAAAGTTTAATATAAATACAATTTTAAGTTCTTTTTGTGTTGGTATCTTATGGCAAAAGAAGACAGAGAGAACTTTGATAATGAGGCTTTAATCTCTGAGAATCAATAAAAGTATGTGTGTATTGGATGCACTATTCTAATCCGCGAGAAAAACATATGAGGTGATTGATAGAACGCTTCATCCTGAACTTAGAAATGTTGAATGTCATTGAAGATGTCATAAGGAATTTATTCGGGTATGGGTGACTCGTTGGAGCTCCTTAGGTGGATAGTTAGGTCGGCCTGCGTGAGTAGGAGCCCGCTTACGCGCCTACCTCTCACTCTCCATAAGAGGAGAGTGAGAGGTAGGCGCGTAAGTGTTTTGTAACTCCGTTAGTCTGTCCGTGTAAGTGTGACTCAATCAATGGATCAATCAACACAAAATGTTGTGCCCTTGATAAATGAGAAAAAAAAGAAAAGGATGAAGATCGGTCGCTTAGAACCCCCCTGCACAGCGAATGTACATGTACAACATGTGGAAGGGTGTACGGTTCAAGAAGAAGGTTCCTGACTGAATTATGAGAAAATATAATATCCTCGCAACGAGGAAGATCATGTATAATGTACAAATTTGATAATGTTGACAATATTGATGATGCGATAGCTCTTTAATTCACTGCAAGTCACCAATCAAACTCACATCAACCACATATCAATTATTGAAATAATCGCAAAATACCACGTTCTACATGGTTCATATTTCAATCACGATTATCATAATTTGGCGTCACGTGTTGTCCAGGTCCATGGCCGATTGCATACACGTTCTCCGGGCATCCGAAACCTGCAGTCTATCTGTATCTTCGCTATCCAATTACACGGCGCGAAACGTTCTATGAATCATGTTCGCATGAGTTTTGCTCCCGAATTAGAATGGCGCAATCTTTATGAACTCTTACAGATCTTAGAGATAGATGAATGTAAATATTATTAACTTTAAACTTAATCACACCTCTTTATTGTTTAAGTTTATCAACGTAATGAACTGTAAATTCTCTAATCTCTAACATTATAATTGAAGGACTGATTGGGATAAATAAAAGGATATGGATCTCGCGATGGTAAATATTGGAAACGCCAGCAGACTGAGATGAGATAGAGGACAGCGTGAATCAAACGTATGTGTCCTTTCTCCGCTAATTGCCACTCCTATGATTGCCCTATTATACTTGTGTAATAACATTGTGGCAGTAAATATGTGTATAATAAACTTTATATTTAATCACAGTATAACAAATAACTTTGTATCAAAATTTATTTTTCCAATGTATTGATAATTGTTATTTAACTTGATCGATTGTAATTAACTTTATATATGTAAGTTGTTATTGAAGAAAGTACACAGGGGCGTCGAAAGGTGTAATTTTTAAATTCACAATACGTCTGTAATAATTGCACATAGATTCTCGGGAGTTTTATTTTCTTGCTTTTGTTGAAAACTTTAAAACTGTTCCGGAAAAGGGTGGGGTCCTTTTGATGTCTTTCGACTCTTTCTTGAACGGGAAAAGGCTCGCGTATCTCCGATATGGTGATGACGTAATATAAGATCAACACGATTATGTCATTAGAGTTGACAAGTTCCCAGTCAATACTCATTTTTAACATTTCCCAACAATTCCAACAAAACCAAAATAACATGCAGTAATAATACCTATTTGGGGGTTAGGACGGTGGTTAAATGAAATAAAAATGATTGGGGTGTTGAAGTTTTATTATGACATTATGGTAAAAACAAGAAAGACATAGAATGAAATGAATGAATGAATGATGTAGAAGATGCGTGTGTATTACGAAATGAAATGATGTGAAGCGATTTGGCGGTCTCGCTCGGCGCTCCCGGGCCGGCAAGACCGCCGTTGTAGAACGATGAAACTGGAGAGACTGCCTGGCGGTGAATTTCGAATCAGGCTTGTAGCAGCAGCCGGCAGCGCTGTCGCTAGCGTCGATGCCGACTGAGATGGCGGTGGATTTGAATTCCGGTCGCTACACCTAAATATAATCGTTAGAAGAGTGGTATCTTTAAAAAACCAATTGAAGGCTGTCGTTAAAAACTTTTGAAACTTTCTAGGATAAACATAAATTGAATGAATTATATTTGTTCCATTTAACGGTTTTATTTACGATTGTTTATTGTTATTTCCGAGGGTGTTTATAAAGCTCCATAACCATATATGTTAAAATAAAACGCGTGTTTTTTGATTCTACTCATTTAATTTACTTGAGACGCGTTTCGCCCTGTAACGGCATTATTAATGTAAAAATTTAACTCAACAACTTGTATTTATATCTATAATTGTCCTCCACTACACTACAGATATAAATACAAGTTGTCGAGTTCAATCGTTAGATTGATAATGCCCGTACAAGGCGAAACCCGTCTCAAGTAAATTAGACAGGTAGAATTAAAGAACTTAGATAGACCTTTATACTTCTATGAAACAGATAATCTGCGAATTTTTGTAATAATTGAAATAAGTTCTTCATTTATTATCTTTATTTTCCTATTAACTCGGGTTCGACTTTTGTTATACGAAAGCGCCAGGACGCGGGCGGTGTCCTGGCTCATGCGGGCGTCCTTTATTTCTTTCTCAATATTTGGTTGCACGAAGAAATAGCCATTTTTTTAAAGACTGCTGCTACCATTAAATTAGTTTTCAGTATTCATAGGAATGAAACGACAAGACTTCTTTAAATACAAATTAAATGTTTCAATTAGAAAGATATACATATAAAATCAATTTTATCGAAAAATATTGTTACTGCGCTACCGGGATTAGAATCTGAATCTCTTTTCCAATCCGGGGAAGGTACTTTTGGCGAAGAATTTTCTGTTGCTGTAGCATAGTTGGTAACGCACCTTCCTCGGATTGGAAAAGAGATTCAGATTCGAATCGCGGTAGAGCTATAACAATATTTTTAGGAGAACACATTCTTATTGTGGCATACATACGAAAAAGCGAACCCAAAATTAGCACCTAATTCGTACATGCACACACATATATCGTACTGACTATTCAGACAGTAAAAATAATTATATTATTGTACGGAGGTAAATGAAGTTAGTTTAAAATTTTGTGACGATTGTAAAAAGTGAGCTTACGTCAACAATGTGATTCATTATATGTCACTTTATCGCAAATTGCTACATTGCATTGTTCTTTTTACTGTTTTATTAATTCCGAAGAAAATGGTCATGATTCGAAACAAGTTGATTCCAAGTAGATGGACTACACAGAAATACACATACAATTTGATATCGATATGGTATTGCGAGCCAGTTCTTTAATAACACACCTCGCTTTCAACAATACTTGACCATAACACCAATACTCAACGTCGCTGAGCGACATCAGGCCTGATGATGGACCCCGAAATGGGATCCAAAATGTCAGCCAGATAGGACAAATACACACAGAACAATAGCTCAGAAAACTCTACAGAAGACAATGATCGCGGCCGTTCGCGGGCTCATCAGCATTTTGCCACTGCATGGAAACACATGAGATCAGTAATTAGTATTTTCAAAGTAATTTCGGATGGTAGTATCCGGAATGTCATCCATCTCAATTAAAATTTTACCAACGACCTTTGGCGATAGCGTGAAAATTCCATTTCTAATTGCCGCCATTTGTTCTGTCATAATTCACCCATTGTCCCGTCGCTGGTCGACTGCAGGACCTGCATGCGGCCGACCTCCGCAGCCTAAATGGTTCACGGCCACAACCGATCCACTCTTCAGAGAAGTGCCACAAAAGGCCGGAAACCACTGAGGAATACGTATATCATTATAATGGAGGGATTTTATATTTCGTGAATGCAACTGGAAGTGCATGGCGGTGTGCACTGATATAGGCAAACATGTGATGTATTTATATTCATAGAATGTATAATATTATTTAATTTCCTACAATTTAGTACAGCTGCTTCAAGCTTCAACAAACAGGGATAAACAGGTCACATGACTCATAATCATCATGTAATATGGTTGCTGTGCGCAATGTTTGGCGACCATATGGTATATTGAGGTTATCTGAAGTTAGCATTTCTTCCTATCTACTACACCTTTGCTGCCTTCTATCTTCCCCTGCATGATAAGTTGTATGAGATCATGATAGTGTTTGGAACATATATACGATATACCATAAACGAACTGATGTTCAGTGTCCCCCACCTTCCGTTTCCCTTCATACCGCTGCTAACGAGCGGTTAGTCGATCGACGACCATGAATCGAAGTGGTTAAATATTGTTATCAACATCGAAGGCTTCGTGAGTCTATGTGTCAACCTTTGTCAAAATAGTAATATTCTGATTATATGATTTCTGAGACCTAAGAGAAGCGGAATTCGGTGAGTCCCCTTTTCTTGTTTCTGTGTTTCTGGTATCTAAAGTGCGATTCCACCAGATAGTTCCCTTCGTTTGATAGTTGTTTTTAGTTCCCATGATTTATTTTTCTTCTTCCTCTTGTGCCCTATCCGTTCAACGGACGTTGCCTATCATCAATTTGATAACTGCGGCCCAGAAAAGCTCTTCAGTAGACTGGCCAAATCATTGCCTTAGGTTCTTCGGCCATGATGTTCTCCATCGACTTCCAGCAATCTTTCCCTGTATTATTAGGTACAGGATCTCGTACTTCTCCGGATGTCTCATTACATGTCCGAGATATTAAAGTTTTCGATTTCGTCATTCGTAACTCTATCATTCCAGCTTATTTTGAGCATCCTTCTGTAGATCCACATCTCTAATGCTTCATGTCGCCTAGTCATTTGTTCTTTAAGTGTTAATGTTTTCATTCCATAAAATAATATCGAGAACATAGTTGAACTGACTATTCGACATGACTGCAGAATTCAGATCATGTGTGCAGAACATTTTTGTTCAACGCACCATCCTTCATTTACATGACTTATTCACGCGTCTTAATACCTCTACATTGGTAATGTGATTAACCCAGGAGATTTTCAACATTCCTCAGAATAACCATATATCAAATGCGTCCACCCTTTTGACGTCCTGACTTCGACTCCATAGAGCAGCACGGATATAATGTAGCATTTTATTGTCCTCCAACGGATGCTCTGTCTCGTTTCGATAGCAAAAGCGATTCTCCATTTTTACAAAAGTGATTCTTGCCATTACAATTCTTAGTTTAATTTCGAAGTCTGGGTCCCAGTCCTCCTCTAACCAGCATCCAACATAATTTTTTCTACATTATTGACATCAGTGCTGTCGATTGACAAGTGAATATTCTCAATCTGAGTGCTAACACTGAAAATACCGCAGTCAGTGATAGTGCTTTCTGAACATTCATATTCAGTCTTTTTAAAAATAATTACTGTTAATAATTTTTGTCTGTTACTCTTTCTTCTTCTTTTCGTGTTTTATCAGTTCAACGGGTATTAGCACTTCAACGTTAATGAACTGGAATCGACTGGCCCAATCGATGCTTCAGATTCTTTAGTCATGATCTTCTCCTTCTTCCAGAGCTATGATTTCCAGCAAATTTTCCTGCATTACGACTTGCAGAATCTGATCTGGATGTCTCATTATGTGCTCGAGGTATTAAAGTTTTTGGATTTTCATTTGGTTTTTATATCGGTCCTACCCATTCACCTCCATGTTGGTATTTTTTAATATTAAACAGCAGCTCAGCACATAAGCGTCCAAGCAACGACGCACAGCTGCCAACCAAAACACCCCTTTTTACATATATGACCCAATATAAAAATCTTTATTGTGTAAAATATACAATGCACAGAATAATAATAATAATACTAATAATACAGATGCAGTAATAATACACAGGCGCCGGGGGACAGAGGAGCAGAGGGGCAACCAGGGGAGTACATAAAACACTCCCTCGCGGGAAACAAGACGGGCATAAAATAGAGGCATTAAGTTAATACAATAAGACGTGAAAAGTAAAACAATAGCCGTACAACGAAATAACAACGGGCGTTTGCTGGAGATGTTATCTAGAAGACGGCAACGAGAAAAACGGGCATTCGGGAGCCGGCCTCCCGGAAGGCTGCTGGTCGCATGGTTATTGACGTATGGTTATTGTGACGCCGGTACTTGGCGTGTTAAAAACTCTGGTTATACATACTGGTAAATGGAAGGTGCGTTCAGGAATGATGACCGTGGAGACGATAAACCTTGTTATGTTATTATTTACTGCCTAGTTGAATCTGTTGTCAGTTCAACTAGTCGACCTGCCAGGCTCGTCTCTTATCTCCGGGTCGCCCGCCTATAGCGGAATTACTTCCACATGATATGATAGAATTGGAATGTTTGACTCGCAATTCGGCGTGCAAAAGCGATATTTCTCGGAATAACTAGTGAAAGAATACACTTTCTTATCAAATGGGTTCGATCAATTCCGCACGCAATATTAATATTATTTAGAACGATAAATTATAATTTACAGCATAAAAGAACACGGTTATACTTGATCCTCCTCATCCGATGGGTCTGAATTAATTTTGTATGATAATTGAATCCACAGACTACTTGATTTCGCTGACGTGAATTTGACTGAGAGACTAGAGACTTATTAGATGACGTCTGTAACATGAAGGGTTACACTCTTCTTCTTTTTCGTGCTGTACTCCGAATCGAGCGCGACAGCCGATTGAACTAATTCACTCGCTTTTAATGCGACCGCGACATTTGATGGGGTATAATGTTCAAGTAAACAGCTGAGATCGTTCCGCATGACGCATGTGCGGAGTGATTGACAACACTTTATTCAGAGCTACTTAAAATATGGATTAATTCAGTCCGACAAATGGTCACTATGATTGATTTTATAAGGTTGTCCTAGGCGATATAATTCTCAATTAAACACATGGAGGCATGCTGAACGCGTCCAAATAAACCACAATTTCTCAGAAGCTGTACAATTTGCACAACACTTCGCTTGCAAACTTTCAAAAATGTACGATGGAGCATCTACCGCGCGGGTCAGTTTGTTTTTAATTCGGTAGCCACGCTAGGGTGAATCCAGAGTAAGATTATTCTCGATCGCACGCGAATTAACTTTTGATTCTCCGGCAGAGATTTAGATGAATCTCTGGACCTACATGACGGTAGTTTAGGGATCACGAGGGTCTCGAGGAAAAACGAAACAAAGAGGCCGGGATTATCTCTAGAATGGAGTAGGGTGTGATGCGAATCTTTGTATGCCGGGCCGCATTTAACACATCTCTAGCCTGACTAATAACTTATGTGTTGACAGTATTTTGCTGAACTTTAATATTTGAGGAAAATGTTTCTTGTGAACAGTGTGATTTTTATAGTCACCTTATCTACAAAACCGACGATCCTATATATCTCGACATCCATTAGCACATAGCTCTGGTACGTCTTTTCTCATCACATATTTGCGTTGAACGAATATGTCGGTATGTTAAATCATAACAATTTCCACAAAAAGCCCTTTCTAGAACATCATAACAAAATAACATGTAATTGCAATTACGTGTATTAAAAAATGTACGTACATAGATACAATTTTACGCTTCTTGTGTACACTAACTGATGGTAACCTTCAAATGTAGATATGCAGTAAATAGTACAAACAATTTTGGATATTGCACGGAGCGGATCAAATTGAACATTTGTTGTCCTTAATTATGTAACTAATCACGATCCGATCTGATGCGAGGATCTGAGAACTTCTGCTATAATCGAGAGCAGCAAATTGTTTTATATTTGGCAACTGTGTCGCTTCTAATCATTTCCACTGAATGACAGCAGATTTTTCTGAATAGCCTATCGGGAAAAAAGTAATTTATTATATCACGCAATATGTAACAATAACCTGATTTATTGGTCGAAACAAAAATTAGGAATACACATATTATTTTAATCACGGATGTGATTAGAATGTTCGCCTGCAGAACATACGTACCTTTACCTAACCGATCGTTGTTGTTATATCTTTGTTGAATATATAATAATTACTCAATCATTATTACATACGTGTTATCGTAATCTTTTTCAGGTACTTTTTTTAAAAATATTCATATCATTTTAATTGACTGATAATGATTGCAGTATGTATTAAAAGACTCTAGGTGTACTCGGTTAATAAAAACTCAAGTTGTTATACGTTAGATTTATTCTAGAGAATTGCCTCTAAAATATTCACCGTGTCCTTACATAGGCAGATCCACAGCTTACATGCTATTTACTTTTGTGGCGGACGTGTATATATATTTATAAATATGTAGTTATACTACGGTACGCCTAAGAACACGTGATCTTAGGTACGGTATAACGTGGGAATTCGGTCACGAGTACATAGCAATACAGCGTGCACTTGTTCTTTTAGCCATTTAAATACGTCAGATTTACAGTGCCATTGGTCCATCCGGTCTTATCAAGAACAATCTCAGAATACAAATCCTCTGTTTAATTTCTTAAATCAAACGGAACAACTCACGCAAAGCCCGGCTGTCTTGAATTTCACCCCCGTCGCCTCAAGCTGACCACCGCGACCTTCGCTACCCTCACGATCTTTGAAAAGCAATCGTCTTCCTTGCGCCCCCGCGTTAATAATTGATTAATAAAGTACATTTATTCGAAAGCATCTCCCCTAATGATGAGAAGGTATGAGCCAGAATAGTCCAGAAAACTATGCACATAGTGAAAAACCTAACAATTATTTTAACGATCATTAGCTATGTTTTTACTACATTATTTATTTGAAGTAGTACGGCTATTTCTTCTCTTGTTTAGCAAATTTGTAACGATCATTGTAATTTGTAGGGAGGAAATGCTGCAGCAGTTATAACAGACCCCAGAGTATAGCGAAGGACTCTCCATACAGCCTAGTAAGATGAAAAGAAGACGACAATCCCTCTCGGCTGTCATGCAGGCCTTCAGTGTTTTGACACTCATCAGTATGGCCGAAGGTAAGGATACCAATTATTTCAAAGAGTCATTCATTAATTGTATTTTTATAGCTATTATTTTTAATTTATTTATTATTGTAGCTGTTTGGATGATATTAGATTTAAAATAATCTAATACCATCCAAATGCATTTTTAAGAATTTTTAAATGTTAAGGATTTATCATTATTTATCCAATGATATGATTAACCAAACGTCTAATCTAATAGATGGCACATTTTATTATCTTAGTCTATCAAGTTGGGGTATAATTTTGAGCATTGGAATTAAATACTAAAGGTGTTTAAACAAATTGTGTTTAATTAAATAGTGTTGCAACGTTAAATAAATCATATTGATGTTTTTACATTGCAATTTTATTGTTTTGTATTGTAGCTAAATATTTTTGTAAAACATAACCTTGATAATACAGTATCCTTTTTTTAATCGTCCTAATAATGTGTCTATTTTTCAGGTCAAACAACGTGCAACCAGGGATCTGGCAGAGTTATGTACGAAAGACTTCCCAACCAACAACTTCAGGGCTTTGACGATGATGTGGTAAGATTTTGAATGATCTCATTATCATCAGCCAGCGTCTGCCCATTTTATTTGATTCTTTTCCACTTTTCTCGTTGAGTGGCTTTCACTATTTATTCAACCTTTGCGGATTCGGGAGAATTTAGATGGACACTAATTTAGACAATAACTGATGCAATGTAATTAGGAGATTATCCTCGAATTGCTTATCGTTTTGGTCATTAAACAACAACTAAAGTATGTGGCATTGAAGTATCTTTAATTGCTCAAAAACAAACAAACAAACAATGAATGACCTAGCAGAAGCACCTGTGCAGTGTGCAAGTGTATTTTAAATGATAATATATAATATATACCTACTTAAATAACTACTCGTGATGAATAAATGAATGCCAAAATCCCAATAATTATTTTTAAAAACCTATAAATACTACGTCCGACGTACCACAAGGACGTGCAATTGGCCCAAATTCAACTGTAATTTTTCATTCAGGTTAGAGATACAGCACCACCGTTCCGAGTTTTAGAGAAATGCCAGGATCTGTGCTTGAGGGATCGTACGGCCACAAACAACCTGGTGAGGGCCTGCTCCTCATTCGACTTCCAACCCGGCTCCAGGATAGCCTCCTTTTCGGGTGCGCCAGAGTATGAGGAGTCTACTTGTTACCTGACCAGAGAACAGGCGGCTCCCGAGGGGATAGGGAGTCTGATGCTGGTGCCAAATAGTGTGCATTTCTCTGAGATTTGTCTCAAGTGTAAGTATATATTGTTATCTCAATTTTGTATAATTTTATATTATGGTACGAACAAAGGATTAAAAGTGATTCTGATCTAGCTCGTGCGGATGTGTGGTTAGTACATTTACCATTGACAGCAAAGGTCGATTTCAATGAACGATAGTCCGATTTTATGAGCAGCAATTATGAGAAATAATTATTGTCATGGTCTATTTTTTAGCTGATCGTCCAGAGAGGCAGTGCCCAAGTCGGCGCTACGTGTTCGAGCGACATCCACGCAAGAAACTGAAGCTTCCCTCAGCAGACTTGAAAGAGGTGGTGGCCGCCAACCGCAGCGATTGCCAAGACAAGTGTCTGGACGAGTTCAGCTTCGTGTGTCGGTCTGCCTCGTACGACTCCTCGCTGCGCTCCTGCTCGCTCAGCAGGTTCACGAGAAGGACGCACCCAGAGCTGCTGATGGATGAACCCAATTCTGACTACTTGGAGAACACCTGCCTTACCGGTGAATTATTGATTAATGTTTTTTTAAAACTTAATTAAAGCAAATTTGATGAATTGGAATTCAGTTGAAAGATAAATTTATGTATCGAAATACCTGGAACCTGTTACCCTGATAAGACTCATTAGTGAAATATCTATTTTTTCACGTTGTATAACATATTTTTAGTTTTTTATGATCGTCATCCATCAACCGGTGTCGCTCCACTGCTGCCTTTAGCTTTTCTTATTTATCTGTTGTCCGACTCTCTTGACTCTATAGAGTTTGAGGACGGTCTACATTTCTACATTCTCTCGTTCTAGAATTTTCCTTTTCCCCTGTCTACAATCCCTTCAACAGATGGACTCAACCCATTACCATTTGAGCTTGTTGCGAATTTTTGGCGAATTTGTACGTTAGATATTCCAAGCTTAGCCCTTTCTATGACACTTAGGGCTACTTTTAATTTGTGTACAACATTGACGGTGAGGGTTCACGTCAAAGTATATTTTATCGAAAAATTCAAATTTATGAGTTGGCGTGATGCGTCTACCCGCTTATATTAAAAGTAAATACTGAATCTAAGCACGACCAAACAGTAATTTGCGAACACGTCATTGACCGAAATTTAAATGATAATCATTTTAAGTGTAATTATAATCAATGTTCCCTCTATGTTGCGACCGTGTTGCAGTATGTTGATTTATCCTTTATAAGATCACCAGGTCACCAGATCAGGTTACACAGCTGATAAGTCTATTTCATTCTATCTTCCCCTTGCAAATGCGTTATACTCGTAAAACATCATACTTTTTATTGCGAAAAATGTGACCGGAGTATGCAGTTTTTCTTGATAGTTCTTTGATTTATTTAGGTGTCTAAGGTGTATAAAGGTGTTTTTTTAGAGGTTTGTTTTTCGAATTGGCAACACTTTTTCCAGCGACAGCAAATTTGACAGCTGATTTGTGCTCAGTTTGGTTTATCATTTCACCATGAATAGACTTATATCAGAACAATACTTGAAAATTGTGCAAATTTATTTCGAAAATCATGGTTCAGTTCGCGAAACTTACTGTGCGCTACTTCCATTTTACGGTAGACATAATCATCCATCTGAGCGAGTAATTCGAATAACCGTGGATAGTTTTCGCACCACGCATACTCTGATAATACGCATCCGCAGAGATGTCGTGTAGTGCGCACCGAAGAAGCTGTTGTTTCTTCAAAAATGATGCCGGCCAGAACTTTACAGTTAATGGAGAGCGCTATAGATCCATGATTACTGACTTTTTTCGTACCCCAATTGAATGGCATTAATGTAGAAGAGCTGCGGTCTCAACAAGATGGCGCAACATGTCACACAGCGCGCGCCACAATCTATTTACTGAAGGAAACGTGTATGATTTCGCATAATGGGCCGTAATGGCCTAATGTTTTAACACCTTTGGATTATTTTCTGTGTGGATATGTGAAGTCGCTAGTTTAAACCGATAAACCAGAGACGATAGACGATTTGGAAGCCAACATTCGTCTCGTTTTTGCCGATATACGTCCCCAACTACTCCAAAAAGATTGCGTTATATGCGAGTATGCACGAAACAATATTTAAACACTAATCGCATAAAATGATGTTTCCAATAAAGCCAATACCGCGGCCATTATCGCGATTTTATGTGTTTTATTTAATTTAAAGTTCTATACCTCTAAAAAAACACCCTTTACATATTACACTAGTAGCCTTATATACTGGTACGATAATGTTTTTCTTATTTTCTCCCTCAGCCCACAAATAATAGCACCATCGGTATCTATATGCGCACACCGCGGTGTGTCACGATCCATAATTAGAGGGAACATTCTAGTCTTGTCACGTTTCTGCACTGCAAATGATGCCATTTGTGAGAAAATTATTCAATCGATGGATAATATTCACCCAGGAAGACCGGCATCCGGTTCGTGTGGCCTGATCCATTGCAGGTTTAGTCGCGCTTTGTTTAACTGGAAGGTTATTTCGGTTTGTGATGACCGCAGGCCGCGCGCGTCACGGCCGTGACTGGTGAGTGATTGCCAATTTTGCAGTCACGCGTTCCGATGATCTCGGCCAGTCTTCCGAATGTACGAAAGCGCTCATCCTTTAATTTCCTCGTTGCAGCGGAGAGAAGGTGCGACGGTCTGGCGGTGTTCGTGAAGGAAGAAAACAAGAGACTCGGAGGACCGTTCGAGGTGGACATCTTTTCCAATCTCACTTTGGAAGAGTGTCAAGACATGTGCCTCAGAGCTGAGAAGTAAGTCATTATGCGTCACGCACAGGCGGAACAGGCGCTCGCCTGTAGCGGACAAATCGAGGGGCGGCCAGAAAATATTTAAAAATTGAAATGACGCAAAACATAGTGTGTAGTAAAAATTATCCAAGAAAGCAAATCCAATAAATAACATTATAAAACATGTAATAGATATCTCATAGAGACGAAGCTATTTTTTATTATATTTTAATGAAAAGATATGGAATTATGGGTAGTTACATGACTCACGATCTGTCTTCGGCTGGGTTAAGCGATCACTTTATGAAATGCGAAAATATTAAAATATTGAAAAATTGATTTTTCAGGCGTATTCTATTGTAGTATAATGTGTTAAAAAAACATTATACAGATAAAGAATATTGCTTTAAATAATTTAAAAAAAATAAATTAGATTCTTATTGTGACATCTATGCTGTTTCAGAGAAATTAATATCAAATTTTGTCCATATATGGTGATAGTGTAGTTGTACTCAAAGTGTTTCCACATAGTAACATATGTACAACTTCTAAAAATTTGATAGATATGGAGATTGATTAGTGGGTGAGACTGGTGAACGTTGTATTTGTATAAAGTGATCACTTAAGCCAGCCGAAGACAGGTCGTAAGCTCTGTGGTTACTCATACTTCCATATCTTTTCATTAAAATATAATAAGCTTCGTCTCTATGAAATATCTATTATTTGTTTAACGACCATGTTTTTGTATATGAAAATCCAGTAATTGTGTGTTCTTGAACATATTCAAATAACATTATAGTTATTTCCTAATAAAGCAGTAATTTGTAGTCAACACTAGTGTCCAGAACATCTTTTGGTAAAAAGTCGTTCTTGGGCCAGTTTCAAAATGACGGCCTAAGAAAATATTGCCCTAATCGGAGGGTCGATTTAAAGGGAGGCTAATTTATGGGGATGGTTTTACAAAAATTGAAAACATCATCTTCACTTAGGTTACTAGAGCGAAAAACACAATCTTGCCTGAGGCGGTAAAAAGTCTAGCGCCGGCGCTGATTACTTACTTTAATTGGCCAATGCCGTTTATAATAAAATAACAATAACATTATTTAATTTGAATTATAATATAAGAAAATGACATATACTCGTACAATACAAAACTGTAAGCGATATTTACATAATGCACAGAGCATGTGTAAAGCATTTGCAACCGAAAAAATAGAGCAAACAAAGAATCTGTTTTACCCCTAAGACGTTGTTAGCCAAGACGCAAATAGTATTATTTAAAAGCAGCCTACTAGGGTTGTAGCCTATATGAATGGGTAGGGGAGTGCTACTGTTATTGAGACCATTAATTTGAATTTCAGGTATTTTTGTCGCTCTTGCGAGTTTGACGAGGCGAGCCGTCAGTGTATACTGTCAGAGGAGGACTCCGTGTCCCAGAAGGACGACATCACGGTCAGCAGCAGCCCAACGCATCATTTCTACGACCTAGTCTGCCTGGATAACCGTAATGCAATAGTTTTTATCTACACCTTAACATGATCACAGTTTTTACTGCTTCCAAGGCGAGCACGCGAAACGGTGAAATATAAGTATAATCTTTGGTCTTTGGAAAGCTATATTCTTTTTTTAGGTTTTCACGGCTATTAAAGATCTTCTATGTGTACCTTTCTGGGCTAATCTGCCGTGTATAACTGATAATTGTACAGATATCTCATTATTTGGTCTAATTTTCACTCTGATGTTTTCAAATATATTTTAAATCGCCGAGGAAAAAGTCTCTTCTTTCCGTTGTTGATGTTGTAGCGTTAACTTTGTGGTTAGATATAATTTTAAATTCTATTTATATTTAACTTTGTTTAAACCACTGTGTTGTTTTGACGTCAACCGGGGCATTAACAATCACTTCCCTATCTTTACCAAAACTTCGACTACACCCCGTAATGGATGTCGTTTAAATTTTATGGAATAGTTCAGTCCTAAGCCAGTCCTGAAGAAGATACGTCAGTATCGAAACCGGTTAATGGTTCTTTTTTCCGTCACTATTATCATGATATCACATGCATCTATTCATTTTGTGATCTATCGCGAAAAATGAATGCATCTAGCATGTTTTGAAGTACAAACACCCTATTTGAATGTTTAATTGTTACCTCAGCCCGAGGATCTGAGTACCCTGACAACTCCGTCACCTCTCATCTCTTCTCCAACGGCCGCCGTCCAGACACTGCCTTCCAGCGATACCGCAACAGCCGCCTGGGTGGGGAGTTCCACTCGGAAATCACCGGCCGATCCTTGAGTGAGTGTTTGGACGAATGCCTCAGGCAGACCAGTTTCCAGTGTCGTTCGGCCGTGTACAGCGACCGCTTCAGGACTTGCCGTCTCAGCAGATACAACCAGAGAGATGGGATGAGGATAATATACGACGCTGATTATGACTACTATGAAAATTTGATGCGTAAGTGACTGCACTGCTTATTCTTTGGATTATTTTGCAGCTGCTGCTGATCTCCATACAGAATATCAACAAGAAAGCAGTCGTTGAAACAACTGGTCGTCTTCGAGAACTTCTATTTCTGTAAAACAATTGAGTCTCAAGAGCAGGAGCTCTTTCTTGTAATGAATAACTATAATTAGTTTTAAAATGGTCGTATGATCAGTCAATTTTTTGTCCTTCTCCTGGATTTTAGGCAGAATCATTTCATTGTTCACGTGCATGAGATCCATGACTAAAAATGTGTTCAAATGATACTAATATTTCATTTGTCATACTTACCGTGAAGTGATGTACTAACAATTATTTTCATTCGCTGGTGTGCTAACTCAGCTTCTGTGTCTAACACAAATCATACCAGGATCATACTTGTTGAATGCACTAGCGTGTCCAAATTTGCTCTTTATTTTGTGTTCTGAACAACTTTACGAAAATTATTTATAACGTATTTATTTTTACGTTGTAATGATGAATGTATTTTTTTGTCGATATCCTATTTGAATCTGAATATATACAATGATTGGTTACTTAATGGCGATTGGTAAAGCGTTGGTGTAATCAATAATGAAAAGTTATTGCAAGAGATAAGCTTTAAGACAGTTTATATGAGTAAGCTAAAAATATTGGAATATACATGTTTAAAAAGGGTTTATCAGATCTGAAAGAATCCTTAATCATTGAAGATGGGTTATCGAGCTCTTTGAAGACTTAAATCAACTCGATTTTAAAATTTAAGTATTTAAACAGGGATTCAAAATGTGGTTTATGTTACAATGAGTCTATGGGAGACTCAAACCCTAGTCGAGATTTTATCTTGTGATTTATCTCGGAGCGTGTGCATATACTTAGGTCATATATTAAATTGCAGGAGTAATACTAATATACGGGTGTATTACTTTCATAATATCATTCTGGTCTCATTGAACTTTAGCAATACAGATCATTAGCAAGACTACATCTTAGCAAGGTTGTGTTTGGACACGCTAGTCACATAGTACGGTACCTGGCGCCCATCGCTTGTACCAGCACCTATAGTGCCTGCGCCTCTTTATTAGATCACATGCTGATGGGTGCAGAGGGCGACCAGCCCAGCACCACCGGAGGAGGAAGACCAGACACGGGGGCCAACGGGGATTGGGGTAGACCAGGTAATGATCCAAACATCCGACTGAAGACGAAGAAACTATTATCCCTTTATGTTACAATTCACCTAGCCAACCGCTTCGATATGATAATTTATTAAAATAGATTCACTTAGTCAGGTAAAGTATCACAATTTTAATACATTTTACAGTCTAAAAACACACTAGAGGTATTAAAAACTGCAAAAATGGAACTATCACCTAATCCAACTTAGACCCATTGAAAAATAATTTTAACTAACCTTAAAATATATGGCTCATGAGATATTTACATATATTAGTTAATTGTCATGTAAGTCACTAACTGCAAGTCACTAATTTAGCGCATAATTTCATCTGCTGAATGACAGAACTAACATCTAACACAACATTTATCATATTAACAAGACTCAACTTTGTGTAAAATTAAAAATAGCTTCCAGGGATAAATTACTAAGCAAAACTTATATTTAAATAGATATGGTTAAAATATTTAAAAATTAAAATATTATTTTAACTGCACATTACTTTACTTTGCACTTGATGTTGACAAAAATATACTTCAAAACATCTTTAATTGGATAAATGACAATCCAATATTTCTAATTGCACTCTTTTCATTATGTTGTAAGGCTCTGGCGGTGGATATGATGACAGGTATCCCGGAAGTGGAGGCGGAGACAGATATCCTGGTAGTTCTGGAGGTGACAGATATCCCGGAGGTTCGGACGGAGATCGGTACCCATCGGATGACAGATACCCTTCAGATGACAGAAATCCTCCTGGAGGAGATAGATATCCCGGTGGGAGTGATAAATACCCTGGAGGTGGCGATAGGTATCCTGCAGATGGCGACAGGTATCCAGGGGGAAGTGATAGTGACAGGTATCCTGCAGGGGGTGACAGATATCCTGGAGGAGGAGACAGGTATCCTGGGGGAGACGACAGATATCCTGCAGGAGGTGATAGGTATCCCGGAGGTGGAGACAGATATCCCGCAGGAGGAGATAGATATCCTGCGGGAGGTGATAGGTATCCTGCTGGGAGTGACAGGTATCCTGCAGGAGGTGGTGATAGATATCCCCAAGGTGGGGACAGGTATCCTCCAGGGGGTGATAGATACCCTCCAGGAGGGGACAGATACCCACCAGGTGGGGATAGATATCCGTCAGGTGGAGATAGATACCCATCAGGTGGAAGTAGATATCCTGGACCTTCAGGGGGAAGATACCCACCAGATGACAGATATCCAGATGAACGTTATCCAGTTGGACCACCGCGGCCTTATGATAGATATCCCATTGGAGGAGATAGATTCCCCGTAGGAAAACCAGATATACCATATCCTGACCCATACGCAAATGAAATCGATAGATATCCGATTGGACCAGATAAGGGAAGGTATCCGATCAGAAGATATCCTCCTGGAGACAGGGATAGAATTCCCATTTATAGAGAAAGACCACCGCCTATCGACAGAGATAGGTACCCAATAAATAGAGAGAGGTACCCTATTGAGAGAGATAGGTACCCAATTGATAGGGATAGGTATCCAATCGATAGAGACAGGTATCCCGTAGACAGAGACAGATATCCCATGAACAGGGAGAGATACCCAATAGACAGGTACCCTGGCTGGGATCGGTATCCTAATGGAGACAGAAATCAGATTGGAAGTGGCGGAGTTGGAAGATATCCTTATGATAGACCACCAGGTATGTCGAGAATATATTTTTTATGACAATACAATTAATAAGATAACTAGTTTTGAACGTAAAACATATTTGGTAATTCTATTCCGTAATAAATAAAGTAAAAAATTTGAAAATAGAATTGTCTGCTTTATTTTTAGGGGAGTTTCTAAGTTCTATCAGTACTGTTTTTTTAATGAGCAGGCAAATTAGTAAATTATTGTAGTGAATGCTCTTTTTCTCAAACAAGGTTATTCAGGTAGCAGCTCCTGGGGAACTGATCGCTATGGCGGAGACAGATTCGGAGGAGGCAGTCCATACAATAGAGACAGAGATCGATTCGGCGACAGAGATAACTTTGGAATTGGAGGGTATGTGTTTTTTTCATACTTACCTACCTACCTTGCGGTACGTCGCTTGTCCTCTTAACATTAATTAAATCTATAAGTAAATTATATAAAAAAGTTTAAGTACATGTTTAAAGAAGTGTTTTGATAATTGTATTTCAAAACAAAAATTATCTCTCTATTTGATTTATTTTTAAATAATTAAAACTTGAGAAAAATGCGTCTTTACTGTACTTTCTATGCAAATAAAAGACAACAGCGAATGAAAATAATTAACAACAGAACTGAAAAAATCAAAGAATTAACAGATGCGAAACTTGCAAAACACTGCAATGAATATTCGATTATAACATTTAAAGACATCTTAATCGGGGGATATCGGTCATTGGGTATATCCTCAACATTAGGTGGACCTGTGTTAGATTGCAACCAAAAGTACGCTCTATGCAAGATGCAATCAGAAAATTCAAGCAGCCACCAACGGAAATAATAATCTTGCAGCATAAAGATCCTAACCATTTGTCACAAGTGAAATAACTAAGAAAAATTATATTCTATGTTCTAGCCAATTCTGAATCAATTAAGGTTATGATTGTCGTTCAAACACTCAAAAATAGACTGAAAACGTAGACCTTCACGTTCGTGTAATGTTTTTATTTCAATATTTCGTAATAAACTCTCATATTTCAAATGACAACATTTTTTACATGGTTTGCATGTTTTACTAAGTAACCTTATTTATGATTTAATTGTAATATTTTAGATATGGGGGGGATAGATTTGGAGGAGAGAGGCCAGGTGCAGATCGATTCGGCGGAGACAGGTTCGGCGGTGACAGGTTCGGTGGCGGAGACCGCTATGGAGGAGACCGATTTGGCGGCAGGCCAGGCGGGTATGGGGGTGGTAGCGGCAGGAGGCCCATCGGCGGTGGAGGGTACAGGGGTGGCTACGGTGGACAGGAGCCAGGGTACAGACCTCCAGGTTAGTCACAATATCTGTAAACTACACTCGGTAGCAAGTACTTAAACTATGTTCTTGTACACTATTTTGAATACACTAGAAAAAAATGTGTTAGGGGTACTTCCATTGTTCTCCCTCACTTATAACTTATTTACTTTTTTCAAGAATTTTTTAATTATTAAAGTGGTGTTTTTAAAAAAATAATTTGCGGGAATGTGAAACAATATATGTCACCAACCTACGAATACTCTGGCCGATAACAATATCACTCATGAAACTCTACATTAACATGATGTATTTGCCTGATTTTAAAGCTTTAAATAACTTCTTTATTATCTTTTCTTTTAAAGTATATGCCGTTTTCATAAGTCTAATGTTTCCTTTTCGAGCTTACCTTGTTCTCAGGACATTGGCTCTCAGTCATCTTTCCATCTTTCATAAGAAGCCTTCCAGAGTCTATTGTTGTATCTTCCATGTATAACTAATCTTGAATAATCTAACTATTCCACATGGACAATGCCAGTAACATATCCGTTGTCATCACCTATTGACAATGTTTCCTGATTCGAATATTTGTCATTAGTGGATGTTATTTATTTTGTCCCTCAATGTTTTCCCTGTGATATTATAATTTAATATCTACCGGCTTCATGAAAGTTTGAAAAAATCGACAATGAATATTAAATGTCTTAACGTGCGTTTCCCACTATTATCTCTGGCCAGATGGAACTGGTGTCCGCGCATCTCAGAATTTTGGTATGTGTCTTGGCTAAACGCGCTCTGCTTCGCCATCCTGCCGTAAAATAATGACTGGTGTCCATCGTAGTCGTAACCACAAATTGATTCTTGATCTTAAAATAATGTTTTCTAATCGGGGGCGCAACTTGCAGGTGGTATCCCTCCCAGTGGCTTCGATCCCGGCGCCCCCAGTTATGGAGGTCTCGGCTCTCCAGGTTACGGAGGCATAGCGCCCATAGGACCTGGCGCCCCGCCGTTAAGTGGCGGGCCTCCCTCGGGTCCCGGGGGCCCCCTGAGGCCCGGCATCTCCCGCTGCGACCCTGGAGCAGACTCCTACAGGCAGGTGGGGGCCCGCCAGCGCATGCGCAGGCAGTATATTCGGCGGTTCACGACGGCGCAATCCCTGGTACAGTGCCAGCGGGAGTGCGCGGACGCTAGAGATTTTATTTGCCGAGCTTTCAACTATCGGTAAGAATTTTTTTAAATGAAAGTTTATCATAAAATGTGTGAGAAATATTTTAAAGCAGGTTTGAATATTAAATATTGCAGAGTTAGAAACCCATATATCAATAAAAGCTTTAGAAGAACATATGGAAAGATTGGTGTTGAACCACGTTGAAAGATAGAGTGGCAAGTTAGAGGGAGATTATTATATTGACGACAGGGTGAAATGTTAGAGGAGGATAGGTGGGAAGTGGAAGGCAGATACCTACCATATCTGAAGATAAGTGAACAAAGTTCTTCTACCATAACTGAAGATAAGTGAACGACATTCTCCAACCATAACTGAAGATAAGTGAACCACATTCTCCTACCATAACTGAAGATAAGTGAACGAAGTCCTCCATCCATAACTGAACATAAGTGAGCGAAGTTCTCCTACCATAACTAAAAATAAGTGAGCGAAATCCTTCTACCATTTCTGAAGATAAGTGACCGAAGTTCTTCTACCATATCTGAAGATAAGCGAGCTCAGCGGAAGCTCACCAAGTTGATAAACATGGCAAGGGCTTCCTTCCACAAATACATGGTTTACTTCAAAAATACGTTAGAAATGTAATGAATCCACTTAATGATAGCAAATAATGCAAAACATACAGGATGTATCGCACAGAATTACTTGCCGAGAAGGCGCCATATTAATTGATACGATAAGACACGTGTTGATAATTTTAAGGTGTAATCATTGGCGCGGCACCAAAAAACCCGTGGGATAGATTTGGAAAAACAAAGACGTCTTAGAAAAACGTTTCAAGCGGCGGACTGTCGCCGTTTTTGGTACTGCAAAATGACTGTATGTATTTTTATGAATTCTGCTGCGGCAGGCATTCTCGATTTGGCAGCCATAGTGTGCCTATATTGAACATCTTTTGTGTTTCATTTCTTTCGAACTCATTAATCATCATTATCATCATCGCCTACATTCTTGTTATCTGTACGAAACATAGGACACTCATGTTATTTGTGATAAATCAGTTCTTACTTTTACTCGTGTGTATCATCAGATCAACATCGAATAACCCTTTGATCATCTTATATGTAAAACGATTGCTTAAATTGTTCATGAGGTATGAAATGGAACTCTTTTAAATATCGATATTTTATTTACGTTCTCAGAGATAACGCTGTACCATACGGAGATGGAGAAAGAGACAACTGTGAATTGAGTGACAGAGACACAAGAGATATGGATGTAGCAGACCCTGCCTATTTCGATACCACTGGAAACTACGACTTCTACGAAAGGTCTACTTCAAGACAAGGAGAAGACTGCCTCGATGGTAATACTTTAACCACTTTGTATTCTAGTCGGAAATAAATTGTCTCTGAATGGTTTTGCAGAACAAATCGGGTAACCAAAATAGTAACCGTACCTAAATAAACAAATAATATCAAATACCGGAATGGATTTGTGTAAGAGATCTTTAAATTTTTTTTCAGTGAGTCAAGTTTGCAACGAGGACGGTATGGAATTCACGTTACGCACTCCTGAAGGATTTATAGGCAGGATATATACGTACGGCTTCTACGACCGCTGCTTCTTCAGAGGCAGTGGAGGAACTATCAACGTTCTCAGGATCAGTGGAGCTCATGGATATCCCGAGTGTGGCACGCAGCGGGTATGGTTAACTTAAAAATGCTTCTTGACATCTGTTTATCTTGAAAATGTTTTATGTCGTTATGTTTTTGAGGTTTTCTGTTATGTAACAGTAATTAAAATGTCCGTAATATTTATTTAAATTATTTTGTACACGCAGTACGGCGACACCATGACCAACATCGTGGTGGTACAATTCAGCGACAACGTGCAGACAGGCAAGGACAAGCGATTCAACTTGACCTGCCTATTCCGCGGACCTGGCGAGGCGGTGGTCACTTCCAACTACATAGGAGCAGGGTAAGAAAGCCTCATCTTTGTAACTGGGGTGTGCAGCGACCATAACTGATTAACCGTGAGCAGCATGCGGTGGTTAGTGCAGGATGTGAGAGCATGCCGGCGGTTACGTAATTTTATTTTTATAATATATATTTACTTCATCAGTATTCTCTCAGGCAACTCGGTATCTATACAATTTTAACAGAATAAATGTATTTACCTAATTAATTAATCTATCCCCTTCTTCCAGGGCCACGACTTCCATCAATTATGAGATATAAAATTTGATATATCTCTGAATATGTCCGAGATGTTGAGGTCTTCGGTTTTTTATTGTTTTAAATGGTATTTAATTTTCTTTATTCATCTGAACTATGACATATCCATTCGTAACTCGACTCATCCAGCTCATTTTGAGCATTCTTTTGTAGATCCACACCTCAAATGCTTCAAGTTACTTTATCACTTCTTCGGTAAGTGTCCATGCTTCCATTTCATAAATCTCCTTTACATTTTGTTTGAATGGTTTAAGTGGAATCCGTCATATGTACCGCCTAATTCCAAAACCACCTAAAACGATTTTATGTGTTTTTGAGTCGAAAATGCATATTTTAAAAGCAAATGTATAAAATGTTTATTTTCACATCACCATTTTTTGAAGAGACAATTCTGTAATGTAATTTTTTTTCTGCGTATATTGTTTTGGCAGCATACTGGATTTTAGATCATTTTGATCATCAACATGCGTTGTAATTAGCTGTTATTTTATTTTAGGGGGAATAGCAACTTATACTATGTCTGCTTTAGGGTATTTTGGAATTAACCCTGATTTTGTGAGAAACAATGTGTTCTGAAAAAATCTACAAAACTGCATACGTAACTCAAATGATCTGAAATCCGTAAATTTTATCATTAATGAACTGACGAAAGATCTCCTTAAATAGTTCATGACTAATAACAAAATTTGTTGTCATTTTTAAATTGCGGTAATAAGGTTTTATCGAGAAATTTAAAATAGCACGTACATACGTAGATATCTTACCAGCTGTTATTATTTGATTATATTTATGCATGATTGACAATATTTTGTGAAAGATGACATCGCTAGTATTCAAAGCATGTTAAAAAAATAAATAACATTTTGCAATTATATAATTCAAAACGTGTATTATATTTTGATTACTCAGTAAATAATGATGTTTGATATTGTACTGATAGTGTTTGTATGAAATAATACGCTGTAGGTAGAGTAACCCGAGTCATTGTTTGTAGAGTATTATTTTAAATGTCGACCGTTGTATATTATTGCATGAGGATTGAACTAATGTATACTAACGTTCAACTTCAAATATTGCCGTGATTTGAAAATAATACAAAACAGTTTAATAACATATTTTTGTAGAGAAATTGTCACATTTTTACCAGAGAGGTTTAGGAATCGGAGAGCTATCACTTTGATATATGTATATAACATTTAACATGATTCCGACCAATCCACGATCTCATTATTGAGAATGTTTCTTGCGTTGTCCAATCCACCAGTGTCGGGACGAGTGGAGCCAGTTAACCTACTTGGCCAGCTATGAGAGTTTGATGAGCCTAAGCTCATCCGCTATAATACTATTGTACATTACTCAGGTGTTTGACAATCTTTGCAGTAGACTTAGTTACTTATCTAATAGACCTTTTTATCTACTCGCCGCACTATATAATTATACTATTCACCTTTTACATGATTATTCATAATCTTCCCAGAAATATAGCTTAACCAAACCTTTTCCAAAATGTGCTCGTATATGTTAAATACATATAATTTGTATAGATAATTCAAATTGTTTCAATTGAATCAATATTTCTGGTTTCTTCTCCCCATACACATGTCTCAAATTATTATTTACAATTTTTTTTAATAATTCACCGATCACGGCGCTATTTGAAGAACCATCGTTCCGCGTGTGAACTCGACTCTAGTGATTTTGAGCCCAGTTGGGGGTGGGATGATTCTGTTGACAGGTCAGGAAGCCCGATCCCCATCGAATACCTCCCAGCGGAGAATTCGCTCAGCTCGCGAGTGCGTCTCATGATCCTGTACCAGGGCAGGCCCACCACCACCATTGCGGTTGGCGATCCGCTCACCTTCCGCCTGGAGTCCCAGGATGGGTACAACTACGTCACGGACATCTTCGCCACTAATGTCATAGCGAGGGATCCCTACTCTGGACGGTCGGTGCAGCTTATTGACAGATACGGGTAAGAGCTGTTTGGTCTTATATAAATTAACATAAAACAAATTATGGATATCTCATAGAGACTAAGCTATTTATATTATATTAAATAGGAAATATGGTATTACGGAGGTTACTACCTGTCTTCGGCTGGCTTAAATGATATCTTTACATAAAGTAGCGTTCACCAATTCTACCCACATTCATCAAATTTTTGAAACGTTTCAAATACAACTTCGCTAACGGCATCTACAGTTTGAAATTTGATATTCATTCCCTGAAACAGCATAGATGTCACTAATGAGAATCTTATTTGTTAGAAATATGAAAGCTATATTCTTTATGTGTATATATATGACGAATGATTAACATATTATACTAGAATACTTTCCATAATATAATATAAATGGCTTTGTGTCTATGATGTATCTATAATTTGACTTAATAACAATGTCTTTAGACGTAAACGTCCAGTAATTGTGTGTTCTTGAACATACTTCAATATTGTTAAATTAACATCTAACATCTCGTGAGTCAGTGTCTCAGCTTGGAGAAAAAAGAACGGCCAATGATCAAACTATTCAATGTTCTCCATTTTCATAATATTCATGAAAGTTATAAGTTTTCCCGGGAATAACGCCAAATTGCATTAACCAGCATTGAAGTGTAAATCATTTTCTTTTATTAATTTTTTGATATCAGGATCATTAAACGCCCTAAAATTTTGATAATATATTTTTTACAGATGTCCAGTGGACAGTTACGTCTTCCCTGAACTGGACAAGGGGCGCAGTGGAGATAGCTTGGAGGCGAGGTTCAACGCCTTTAAAATTCCTGAATCTAATTTCTTAGTGTTCGAAGCGACGGTGAGAACTTGTCGAGATGGCTGTCAACCGGTAAGTAGAACACGTTTAAAAATTATTACTAAGATATGTGGATAGGAGAGATGGATAGGAAGCGGTCGATATTAGGAAATTTGAATTCAAAGGTTGATCGGATATGAAGAACATTCCACTAAGCATTTAGTCTTGTAGGAGTTGAGGTGTAAATGTTGAAGTTATTTAAATATATGTTTGACTCGAGATTGTGTCGGAAGGTTAATATGGTGTGAGACAGAAGCTCCTAACTTCTTCTTGTCTCACGCGTGTTGGTTGTATGTCGCAGTGTAGGGTGTCTGTTGTAATTAGTGCAGGGTATATAAATGAAAGAGCACTTACAGGGTTTCGTATATTGAGGTGATAAATGAATATAATTTAAATATGCGGTTTTAATTCTGGAGTGGCTCGCTGGAGATGCTGTCGAGTAGCGATGCTGGTGTTGGGACGGCCTGCGAAGAAGTGGTCGGTAGATGCTTGGCAGTGACCGTCTCTGGTGCATTCTGTTAAATAGTTCTATATGGTCGATCGGTGAGCCCTTACTCGGAAATGTCTTCGTAAATGTCTAGTTGAATTATTTTAATTGTGTTTGAATATTTCCAGGCTTTCTGTTCGAGTGGGACTGGAAGATCGGAACCATCCTTCGGAAGGAGAAGAAGAAGAGAAATCAATGGCACTATTTCGGAGAATGATACAATGAACGGAACGGCTTTGGTCATCAATGGGACAGATTCCCCGGGGGCAATAGATCTTTATGAAGATGATGATCATGAGACTGGAACAGATGGACCACCAGAGCTGCCAGAGCATGTTAGGGAGATGATTGAGGTAACGCAATTAACTGTATGATAAAATAATTTGGATAGGTTGATTTGTAAATTTAGGACAGAGTCATCAGATGTTAAGTTATCTTCCTTAAGGACCTCAAACACAAATGAAAAACAATATTAAGTATTACCTCATATCTGATTTAATTCCAAAATCAAAATAAAGAAGAACTATGTTTTCCCACAACCCAAAGCAACTAACACTCAAATCTCAAAGCAGACACCAGAGTTGCAAATAATGATTCATTGTTCCAGGTATTTGAGTCACGTGACGAGATGTTCCAAGGGCTTCGCCACGTGGGTCCTGCACCTCCTTCTGTCTGCCTTACCCCTGGGGAATACCACTCTCTCCTGACTGCCGTAGTACTCTTGGTCTGTCTGCTGTTTACCGTCATCCTTATCGTGATGTTCGCTTACAGGTTGGTATTCTGCATTTTTACTTGTTATTTTGCTGGATTCTTGAGTCTGATTTCTCCCACCTCCGTCTTATCTCTATTTTTTACCCAGACGCTGTAACCTGATGAGCGGGATATAACAAAATATTACTTTAGGCACAAAAAAAGAAATGAATAATAATAATAATACCGATGTATTAAATACACAAAAAAAAACTTAACTTATACAACCATATAAATTTTTTTTACAACTTTTATAAATTTACAAACAAAAAAAAAATATTAAAGTCCTAGGGCTCCGCCCCGCTCATCGGGACCTCATTTGTTTACCGGTTATCGCACTTAAGATATTAGAGATAAGAGAACGCGTTCTCATCCCTCTATCTGTATTATTCGACCCTAACATTATGAATATATTTATGAGAAGCACTATAATTATAAACTAAATTGTTACTGCTTTTCAAACTTAACACAGCCTTTCTTTGAACCTACCACAGAAACTTTCTCCTTGTGGTACATCAGAGGAATAAACAGTACCAAAATTAACAATTCTTGAATGATTAGTTTTTACAGCTTTAATATCTTGAATTATGTGGAGGATGCTGTGTCCTCGTGTGCAGGATAATGTCTCGGAATAATACCGAGTGGTAACAAAAGCATTTATTCCCAATGTTTCTATACAATATTATACAAGTCAATATTAGATATTTACGGTATCAACGTCATTTATTTTTTTCACACGCTCATTCGTACCAACCTCGTGTTCGTCACCATAGATACATCACATATATCATGTTATTCAACTGCTTTGTTGTTTTTGAAACAGACGCTATTGGGGTGTAATGCGCAAGAACCAAGCGGTGGACAGAGATCGTCCTCCGTCTTCCGTCAGCCGACCACCATCCTCACGTCCTGCCCAATCGAGACCGTCACTATTCGGTGCTGGACTTCACAAGCCGTTTGCCACTGGGTAAGTAATTGCCGATTATTACAATTTCCACAATTATAAAAGATAATCAATAACTCGATTTTAATATCAACAGTTGATTTGTAATTTAAAACATAAATAGAGTAAGATAGAAATATAAAGTGCGAAACTCTACAAATGAGAAAAAAAGTTTAATTATTCTCTTAAGCCAAGGATCTCCATCTTTCCTTGTCTTCAATCAAGCCCCAAATTACGTCTGGAGCAAACCATCGGTTGTCTTTCATCCAAGAAGGTACGTCTCGGTTTATTATTCTTCTGTCATCATAAAACATATCTGAGACACCTCAATTCAGATATCTCTTTGCGAAGAGGTTCGTGGCTTCAAGGACCCCTTATCGCGCTAAATCTGTATAGCGTGCAGATAACTAAAATAAATCAGTAGCCAGCAAAAATGTTGCCAGGTAACTATCCAATCCAAATTTGAGGTAAGGTAAGGTAAGTTGTGTTCAATCCAAGAAAGCAAAACTATCAGCCAGCTTAAATGATTATACAGCATACATACCAATACAAAAACCTGAAGTTATCCAATTCTAAGTGTAGTTATAAAGTGTAGTCTTATTCTGGACCTTCAAACCTCTATTCCTATTAATTAATAATTGCGTAACTGTAAGTTTAAACATATTAACTGTGTATTAAATTGTTAGCTATGATGCGATAATATTTATAATTAATACATCATATTTCAATTATTAAATCTGAACAATGTCATGACAAGACAATCGTGTTGCAAATAATCGCCGGTATAAAGGATGCAGTTGATCATTACAGTCTAATAATTTTTGAAATACACACCACTGCTTTCAGCAATCTGGCCCGCGTTTGCGACTTCGGTATCCCGACAAGGAGTCCTTTCGAAGACCCCAGCGAGCCAATTTACACTGATCCCTCACTGTTCGAGAGGTCTCGCTCCCTGAGATCTCTGGACCTCAAGCAGCAGGGGCAGCGCCACCACAGGCAGGGAGCTGACGCTTAGCCGGCGACGAACCGAGAGAAAATTCGCGCCACTCGATCAAAAGGGAATAACGCCTTATGTTCCAGAAAATAACGGAAATGAGCTAAAAGTTGAAATTTAATGCTGTAATATCACTAACTAAATCTGATTCGACTTTTATAAGCTTATTGGAGAAATAAATACTATTACAGTTGCGATATAAACGTCAAAGCACAAATGTATTATTGTAATTTTAAGACAGTAATGGACGTACATTTTCATTAAATTAATTTTTAATTTGAATACATTTACATGCTCCAAATAATTTTTGTTTTTATCTGTTTGCTGAAGAAATGATTTTGCTATATACTTCACAGCAAGTATGTTAAAACCTGTTACAACAATTTTTGTAATCGTCACATCTTGTTGTTTTTTAAAAAAAATATCCAATACTGGCTTCGTAATTATGTATAACAATTATTATTTATTAAGGTAATGTAATATGTTTTAAAGGGCTCGTAAAGATTGATGTGATTATTTTTTGCACCTTGATCTCTGCGCCTCGCATTCACTTATCTTTTATGTTTGCCGTCCACTTTTCGACTGTAAGAATTATTTTTTGGCTTGGCTTCAACGCAATGGCTTTTGTACATTCAATAATTAAAATATATATACAATACCGTCCTTTCAGAAAATCAAGTGGGTATTTCATTAGATGATGTGGGTTAAATGTATTTGTATATATAAAATCCAATATAATAAAAGTTTAAAGAATTTTCTATGCCACAATAATAGTTTTAAAATATTTGCTATGGTACAGCAAAATATTTGCTATTATGCAATAAAAGTTTAACAATATTTGCTGTGTCATAATAAAAGTTTTAAAATATTTTAATCAAACAAAAATATAAGTGACATGCGACGGTCTCAAATCAAACAACACTAATAATAATCTTCAATTGTTATTGATCACGTTCACGTCCGCCGAAGCCAACGTGTCAAAAGTATTCTTTCAACAAATTTATATGCATTAAAAAACCCCCCCATGTAATGTAATACACACATTTTTTTGCAAGGATGATATTTTTATTTGGGGTTTCGGTATCGGGTAATTATAAGAATATTTGTCTAGCGGATTTCTTGAAAACGTAGAATATTATTATAAGATTTAATTTAAGACAAAATGGTCAGCCATGTGAAGATGCGGTGGGAGGTAATCACTAATCACGTGTATATTTCATAGAATTATTCTTCAATATACAATTTAATTAAGTATCATAATATGTATTTAATGTATTATTATTTAAGGTGTATTTGTAAGGCAAAAGTTACTTCAGTAATATTTTTAAATTCTTAAGTGTAATTTTATGATATTAAATTTTTATGATTGGTAAGTGTCATTTATTTTATGAAATTACTTTTTAGATATGTACGTACATATATATATACATATAGTTTTTAAATCACGCAATATTTCAAAGGAGCTGCCAAATTATTGTGTTTCGTGTCTTCAGAATAAATGAAGTTATATTTTTATGTTAATTATGTTAACTCTCTCTATATTTCTCCCTCTCTCCGTTCCTTTCTGCTTTTACAGAATGAGACTACGGTAATTTTTGGTCATGACTCTCTTATCACAACACAAACTTATCCACTCTCTTTACATCTTTTCCAGCGAAATGCACAAAGTACGCAAGAATTCTTTTTCTGCGTGCTGTAATTCGTAATATCGTTCTAAACATATCGTAAAAAAAAACTTTTTATAATTTTGAGTATTAAAACGACTTGTTAAATCTTAAGAATCTGAAACGTCTTGCTATTCGTCATTTGACATTTCACCTACCGTCAAATGTACACTAAACGTGTCGTACTCTTTATAAAATGTTATGTCATGCTACACATTTTAACATTAAAGTATTTAGACATGATATTTTACCGTTTTAGATTTATAAACATTATTTAAGATTTTAATAAATACGACATTGAGTTTAAAGATATTATTTCTTATAATTGTCATCTTCGAGCAGACATTTGATACCTCGCACAATGATACCCAAATTAAGATAATTACTAATTACTTATTGTAAGATATTGCAGCCAGTGTAACGTATCCGAAGTCAATCCACTCGTAGATAGTATATTGAAACTTGTTATAGGTGCCAATTGCAACATTTATTCAGATAACAATACTGTGTGATAATTACAATAGGTATTTTTATGATTATATTAGCTAATTCGCTATAGAGCAAAAAGAGAGCTCTCGCAGAGACGCCGTCGCTTATAACGCCTCCGCTACACCACACACTCACACATCTGTCAAATATTACGCCGCGCTCTCGCTGACATACACACGCATAATTACAGGTTTCAACTGACGGACCTCACATTTATCACCAACTAATTTTCCTGCGCGCGTGCACTGATGAGAATTTGATGTCTCGTCTCAGAGATTTGACAGCAAAGATCGATATGTACAAAATACAACCAGCGATGAATCACAACGGATTATCCGCTTAACTCTGTACTATCTTAAGCGACTTTCGAGTCTTATCCGTGTACACGTGTCATATATTTATCTCTTGACCTGTTCTAAATTTGTCTACAATCAGAATTAAATACAGATTTAAGACAACACTAAAGATAGGGCGGAATGGAGGAGTTCTTCATTTTTTATGGAATTCTTGAAAACTTATATATAAACCGAATGATGAAATGTATACAATTATTTATCATTGCATCTTGCGCAATAATTTGGCTGTCCTCCTCCGACAATCTTATTCTATGTTACAATGTTGCTTGTAATAAAATATAAAATAATAAAGTGGAATAAATATTATTAAAATATGTATATTTTATTGAATAGTCCTAAAATGATATTTAACCGTTTTATTCATACATTACATCCGAATTCTTCATTCGGTTATTTAATTATGTACTGAGGGTTGCGGCATTAAGGTCCATGTCCACGGGAAGAAGACACGATGAGATAATCTTAGAGATTTAGTTGAGACACATCTCAATACCATGTGCGCTTGTTGAGATTTTGATTAGCTGGAGATTGGTGGATATAGACCACTCAAATCACCATAGATCCTTACAAATATCGATACGATTCGAGTATGAAATTTAGACATACTTATTAAACATATATATATATATATAAATTGAATTAAATTACAAACTTATTTTAATGAGAATACATTATTATTTGTGAAGTTGTAATTTTTTCAGAACATAGTTCAGATCACAAGAATATTTCTAATTAAATTACAAACGTTTATTTCGTTTTACCTGCTCTTGCGGAAATTAAAAATCACCAAATGACAATAGATAATGACATTTGACGTTTGATGTACGATAAACGTGAAGCGAGACGCAAAATGGCAACGTTTTGAGACATTATATATGGGCAAAATCCATATCTCAGTGAATGTCTCGAGTCGAAAATCTCTTAAAAAAATATCGTTAGTCGACACAGATATACAAACTAAAGATCTTATTATATGAATTGTGAAATTGTTAACATTAATGTTTATATTATAGTTCCGCTATAAGTGCGTCATTCCATACACACTAATTATGACGCATAAAAAAAATGCATCAGAGTAGGGTGACCAGATTTCAATTTATGTAAATATTTAGATTGTTTGTAAGTAAAAGGGAAGTTTATAAAGACCGATTAGTGTTTCCTAATATACGATAGTTTCTTGGGTCAAGGTTAAATTAAATTGAACGTTTTAAAAAATATATTCCAAGTGGAAGGCAACTACATTCTACATGTCCTTGGAGAAGTCGCTCGTGCACGGGTTTGACAGGAAAAAAGTGATAAGATTTAACTTTAAATTGAATGTTTATTATGGTTATCAGATTCTCTGAATATTAATTAAATTTTTCATAATTGTATTCATATTGTAAGTCAATTTCGAACCATTGTTTTGGTTCGAGCTAGCGCACACCCACGACTTTCTGTCATGCGACAGTTCTGTCGTAATGGTGAGATCTATACAATCTTGGCTTATCAAAACGGATTCAAATGCAAACAAATTGTAAACCTGGAAGCATTTAAATTGAGGCATAATCTAAAATTATATTCTTCTGTAAACGTTCTTCCTGTACGCAGGCTGTTACTGTTCTTTTTAGTAAAAGAAAACTATAATAACGATGCTCTAAATAGGGTGGCTTCACACGGAAAAAATACAAGAGGTGTAACAAATCTGAATCTAATGATCCCCAAAATCACAAACAAGTATGGATCGAGGACAATAGAATTTGTTTTTCATACAAAAAAAAAAAATGCCTGGGTCTTTACAAAATAGCACGTTTTCTCCTAATTTAGAAGAAATTATTAAAAAATGACTTATATAAAATAACCTGTCTTATGATATGCATTGTATAAAACGGTGACTGATTAAGTGTTATGTTTTTGAGTTTATTAAATGTAACAAATGGATATAAATGTACCCGCAGACAAACGCCTATCGAGACGTCTATGTTGTCTATGTGTATGGGTCTAATGTTAATTAAAAAAATAAAATGAATATTAAAAAAGAAAAAGAAAATACAAATCCTTAATGTGTTCGTTTGTTTAACGTAACCAGCCAGGTGAACGAATACATTGTTTACATTTAGTTCCTGCTGGGATAAAAATGTCCCAGGACAAAGAGATAATGTTTATATTAACCAGTCAGGTCAGTGAACTCATAAAATTATTTAGAATAGCATTAAAAATCGTCCTTTAAAACAAAGAGTATTTATATTTATTTGTAGACAAAGGATATAGGATGTAAAAGACCTAAACCTAACCTTTAAATTCGAAACTACGCTGGTGTTGGAAATATAATTTGTGTACTATATATTTACGTAACCCTTCGTCGTTATAACATAACTGAACAATAGAATTCGTGTGCGTTAGCTCTTTTATTAGTCTAGCGAAACTCCAGTTTCGCGTAAGTGCGAGCTGGTGGATGGTAACAGTGCTTTAATTGTTCAATTTTTTCGTTAAATACGGACGGAGCTCTAGATTTCATATTTATTTCTTACATACCAGAAGATAGTGTAACAAAACCCGGCGGGGTTGAAACCTTAGAACACTGAGAGTTGGTCACCCTACGTCAAAGTTGTTCATCGAGCGCTTCCATATTCCGTTCACAACATCTTCTAACATAAACATTGCCTACGCAAGTATCCCTCATATTTCCACCGCCTAGAAATAAATAAAAGCACGTACCGAGATAGTTGCACCGGGAACGTGCGCTATCACAGATTTCACAAATACGTTTTTTTTCCAAAAACGAGGTTACAATCACTCGGCTAAGAATCAGTCCGCCGAGTCAGTGATGGAAGACAGACCGCACCATGAGATCAGACTTCGAGTGCTCAGTGTTTCGGACCTTGGTGTTGGCGATACTGTCGACGTGGATAGGAACTGAAGAAGTTTTGTCTCATGTAAGTTACTTTTGGTTTAATATTCTCGTGGCCCGCGAGACTCTCAATGTGATTCGAGACCCGTATCGACGATGATCTCTCAACGAGGCTTTGATGTCACAGAATCAGCAAAGGTACTATATACTGAATGCGACAGTCTAAACTGCGCGCAAAACATACGGGCTGATGATTCATAAGTTGCATCTTGCTAACTCCGCTCTGTCCATTATGTATACTCGAGTCGAATAAATCTCATTCGTGGCTACATGCCATTAGGCTAGCCTAGACTAGACTCTGAGAGTAAGTAAGATGCGTCATCATTGACTTTTTCCGTTGTTGAAACAAATCTCCAAGAGAACGTACTGAGATACATCTCATCGCGTCTCAATCTGTGGACACGGAGTTTGGGAAGGATTAATGGATGTAAGCATCTAGCCCAACAAGATGTACTTAAATCGCTCCATCATAAATTGTAAAAAAAGTGGTGAATATCTTATCTCGTTCTTAATCATCTATTATGCAAGGTGGTCTTATAAATCAAAAAAATACAGATTGTTGCCTATACCCGAGTATTATTAGTGATAGATTGGTGGAACCAGTGAACGACAATCTCCTTTTAGCTGAATATTTTTCAAAGTAACAAGAAAAAAAAATGAAGAAACAAACTAGAAGCAAAGGATCTCAACCACCAACCCCCCGCAAAATAATACCTTAGAAATTATCTTGAAACAAATTGACACAAAGCTTCAAACAATAAAAAAAAAATTATTCGCAAAAATAGAAAATGAAAATCAAGAAACAAGAAAAAAATAAAATTATGAAAAACTTTGAGGTCAGGCTTGCTGAAATAGAGCAGAACGCCAAAGCTGACTCCTTAGAAGTAGGTGTCCCGCAACGAGACGGAGAACAACCTGCGGAGATGGTCCGGAAAGTGACCGCGGGAGCGGGTATCGACATACAAAACAGAGATATTATGGAAGCCAAAACTATAATGAATAGAAGAATCGGTGCCCCTCCAAAACTTCTTGTTAAATTTGCAGACATCAGAACTAAATATCAACTATTGAAAAACAGAAAAAAGATTGACCCAACTACATTAAAAACTCTAGGACGTGAAAAACTTTATAGAAGTGAAATCTTTTGCCCGTACTATAAAGAACTTCTGGGGAAGGTAAAACTAAAATGTAAGGAAAATAATTACTTGTTTGTGTGGTTTAAAAACGAAAAAAATGTGGTCAAAGAGGCACCTGAGAATAGAGTTACTTACATTAAGCACTCAGATGACCTAAACTCACTCGAGTCCTTTGTAACATCAGACTCAAAATCATGTAAAATATATTTTAATGGCAATGAGAACCTTAAAATATTAAATCAAAACATAAGATCAATCAATCTGAGGTGCTGGCTCACTGAATCATACACACCAAAAAATCTCAAGCACTATACTCATATAACGCCTTTAAACACTCGTCCAAAAACGATGGAATTGTTATTTATCGTATATTAAAAATGAACTTCATTGTTCTGTATCGGAATTTATTATTCAGGACGCAAACAGCTAACGAGTAAATTATAGCAATGATACATGTATTCTGGCAATTTACCGCTCCCCGTCAGTATGTAATATTTCATCGTTTCTAAGATCGCTTAATGACTACCTATCTCATTTATCCGATCAAAAAACATGGTCTTAATCGGTGACATGGATATTAACATCGTGACCAATATTCATCCGCAAGGGTTTGATTATATCAATATGTTAGGTTTATTAGCACCATTAATAGTCGTACGAGAGTTATAAAATACACTAAATCCTGCATCGACCACCTCAAATCGATTGTATATAAATCAACACGGTAAATGCATGGAATTACTTCATAGAACATATACGAAATGCAATTAACAAACATAAAACTACAATTTACAAAAACATCCCATCTAGTAAAAAAACCTAAAAACCACGGATTACGCAAAATATTATTAAGCCTATAAAAAAAAGAAACATATTACACAAAAAAATACGTAACAACCCTTATGACATTACTTTGCATAATTTTTACAAAAGATATTAGAAACATATTTACACTAATAATTAAAAAAGCCAGAGAACTTTACCGAACGATTAAAAGTAACATATAGGTTCGAAAATTTGTCGCTAAAAATATTGTCGCTGTAGCACAGTTGGATAATGCACCTTCCCTGGATAGAAAGAGATCCAGGTTCGAATCCCGGTGGCGTAAAACAATATTTTTCGATAAAATTGATTTTATATGTATATCTTTCTAATTAATATATTTAATTCATATTTAAGATTAAAAATATAATTTTATATATGGAATTTGTATAATTTAAATAAAACCATATATAAAAATATAATTTAATATGGAATTAATAATTCTATATTTTAAGTTAATTATATTAAAATGTAAACAAGATTAAAATTAAAAACTGAACTAAAATGTTAAATTAAAAATGGTTCATCACAATTCGTAAAAGTAATATTTAACATAAATACGATTTATTGTAAATATGAAAACATTGTATGCTGTTTATTAAAATGTATGTTTTTCAATAAGGACGCTCAAACTTTCTTCCAACAGGGACAAGAAACTACGCCATATTTCTTCAATTTTTTTTGAGGTTAACACTCGTACTTAGTTGGCAAATCATCATGCAAATTATTCAAATCTACTACCAAAATTCGCGTTCGCTCACCGCAACTTTAAGAGCATTACGACCATTTTATCGTCGTCATCACTTGCCTGCCACATCAACAATTCAACGTTTGGTGCAAAAATTTGAAAGCACATTGTCGCTACACAATGTTCCAGTGCCAGTGAGACAAAGAAATGCACGAAGTGAGGAAAATATTGCCGCCGCTAGAGCATCTGTTCTTGATGACCCAAATGAGTCACTAACACGACGTTCTCAACAATTGGGCATTTCTGTGACGTCATTGTGGCGAATTTTGCGAAAAGATCTTGGCCTACATCCATACAAGATCCATTTGACACAAGAACTAAAGCCGCTTGACCATTTGAAGCGTCGCCAATTCCTCAATTGGGCTGCACAACAATTTGAAAATGATGCTGAATTCCATCGAAAAATCATCTTTAGCGACGAAGCTCATTTTTGGCTCAATGGATATGTAAACAAGCAAAATATGCGTTATTGGGCAGGCACCAATCGCAATTGCATTCCAGAAAAATCACTGTTTGGTGTGGATTACATGCCGGAGGTGTCATTGGACCATATTTTTTTGTTGATGATGCTAATCGTCATGTTACTGTGAATGGTAATCGTTATCGCTCCATGATAACTGATTATTTTTGGCCTCAATTGCAAGGTATGGACTTGGCCAATATGTGGTTTCAACAAGACGGCGCTACCAGTCACACGGCACACGCAACAATTGACTTATTGAAAACCAAATTTGGTGAGCGTGTTATTTCGCGAAATGGACCAGTTCAATGGCCGCCTAGATCATGCGATTTAACACCATTGGACTATTTTATTTGGGGCTATGTTAAATTTTTGGTCTATACCAACAAGCCGGCGACGTTACAAGAGCTAAGAGAAAATATTGAACGCGAAATTGGTGCGATTCAGGCCGAATTATGTGAAAAAGTGGTGGAAAATTGGATTCAACGATTGGACTTCTGCAAACGTGTCCGCGGTGGTCATGCGAGGGAAATTGAATTTCATACATAATTGCCACTAAATGTACTTCAAAACATAATAATTTTTTTTTAGATATATTCATTCGTTTTTTGTTTTATTTTAAAAAAAAGTTTGAGCGCCCTTAATGAAAAACCCTTTATCATTAGTGAGAAGTTAAGTTGAGTATAACTCAACTGTATGGTTATCTTTTTACGATGCGCGTTTTCACATAATTGAAAGAGAACAAAAAAAATCTAAACTGAATATATATAATCAATGAACTAATTAAATTATTTTTGATCCAGCATGTCTATTTAAAATTTTGCATCATAAAACTGATAACCCTGATTTCATGTACCTGCCATAAATACTAGATTTTTGTTGCCATATTACTGTAACAATACTGGGACGGTTGCTCATTTAATTTTCCATTACACACAATTCACAACTTGGGTAACGAGTACTGATGTATGGAAGATAATATTACCGAAATTCAAAATAATTCTTACGTATTTATTTATAACTGGAAAATCAGAAGAACTAATTTGAGACCAATACAAGTTGCATGTATTTATATTTATAAATAAAAATGTTTATTTTAGTATAATGTAAGGCATTTACTATCTTTTTTTACTATCAGTTAATGCTATTATTTTTTTTAATACTTTGTTTATACCACTATTTACTGATTATTCTTCATGTTTCGATACCTATGGTATCTTCTTCAGAAAACAATGTATACTGAAATTAAAAAATATAAGCATAGATAAAAATAAAACTATAAAGTGGTGAATAAGTAAGAACTACAGTAAAACCGCGATATAACGAAATCCAAGGGACCAAAAAATAGAAATTCGTAATAACGAATTCCCACATATAACGAAATAAATTTAAAAAATCCTACTATATCTTATGCGCCGTCGCAAAAAAATGTTGCGCGGCTTCAAAAAAGATCGCAAATTCTGCAAACAAAGGAGGAAAAAGGCCATAGGGAACTGAATACCTACATATTTTTTAGTAGTTTTGTTATTAAAACAGATAAGCAAATGGATAATCAAAGGAATTAAATTAAGAACAGAACCTATTCAACACCAATTGGAAGATATTTTTGTAAATTCCAGAATATTGCAAACACAAAACAATATTTTAATTGTTTTTAAATGTAGAGCCGCTTCAAACATAGTTTTGAGCATGAAATATACAAAATAATTCAAAAATAACAATTTTACAGTTGATTCGCGGCATTTTTATAGAATGAGTCGTATATAAATTACGAAGGTATTTACCGGTAACGGCGGCAACCACTTCAAAACATATTTATAATCGTTAAAATTGTTTACTTAAAAATTATTGTTAACATTGTTCACTTAAAATACACGAAAACAATAGTTAATAGAAATACAAAATGCCGTACAAAAATAGTCCATAAAATATTTTAACGAATTATTTATATTATTGACGAGTTCACACGAAAACAATTGTCAAACGAAAATGAATTTATGTAAATATTTAGTTCGGTCATGCAATAATCGCGTTAAAAGCTGAACAAACTTAACTCTACAGACGTTACACTGAGACTGACATTTCCAATAGGTACATACTGCAACTTTCGGGGGGTTCCTGTTAATTTTTGTATTTTCCAGATGTTTGGGTCTGGGATTGCAATACATATTAGAGGCTTATGCGTACGTAAAACGTGTCTAAGTGAACGCCACAAGAATTATGTCAAATGGTTTTATGGGCCTACTATAAACCCAAGAAGAAGTTTGAATTGTTTTACTACTTTGTCGGCCGACCGCCACGCACCACCGAAAAGGCCATAAAACAGTTCGCATACGGCAGATGCATCGGCGCGGCTTTGTAAGTGCGAAATAATATTTTCATCTTTTAACATTTTTTTATTTCGTTATAAATTTACGTAAATGTATTGGCATTTTTTCGTACGGGACAAAAATGATTTTGTTATAAATATTAACGGGATTTCGTTATATAAATGCATTTTCGTATGAAAAATTGGTTTTAGGGAATAAATTTCGATTTTTTTTTCGATATACGTCATTTTTCGCTATATCGGGTTTCGTTATATCGCGGTTTTACTGTAATATGAAAATAAATTTAAAAGGTGCCTATTTGCAAAGAGGATTTGGTTATTTATAATATTTAGCTTGTTATTAACACTTTTCTTATTTCTAAAATTTCAAATTTATTTAACTGTAAACTCCTAGTATTTGTATGTATAATTTCTATGTTCTTGTTAATATATAAAGAATGGTTTGTTACCAAAAGGTGGTTGGAAAATTCTGAATAGTTGTTATTTAGGCATCTCAAGTGTAATACATTGTAAATTGTCGTTAATGGTACACAGTAACCGATTAATATTTTTAATTAAATTATAATAAGTGCTTGTGATCTTATCATTTTGTTTAAATTAATTCAAGGAAGTTTTTTCGTGGTCCATTAATTCTTTCTAGGAACCTTTGGCATTAACTGATTGATTTTGATTGAATTTGTTGACTGAATCCATTACAGAACTCGAATCCATTGAAATTCATTAAAGTTTCAAAATTTGTAGCGCAGCATTCGAATTTGATTCAAATAGAATAAAAGCAATATAAAAAAAAAGTTAAATTGAAAACAAGATTGTTAATTACATCATGTATATTATTATTTTTCGTATAATATTTCATAATGTTTATTTCTTCTTATTATAGTACATACTAAAATGATATATGTAAAAGGTCTTTGTACCATTTTTTGTTTTTTGCCAAAATTACCACGGACTAAATTCAACATCAATTTTTAGTGAGGAAATTTTTTTAATATCGTTAATCTTAAATATTAACAGGACAGTGCCGCCGTAAGCAGGGTGACGAAACAATACAATGGGTCTGACCCGGAGACTACATCAATCGCTTGCACTACGGACTTCTTCAAGAGACCCACCAAGACCTACGAGAGGTGTGTCAAAGCCGTTACAACTCATCTTCCGGTAATCTTTCACTGCCCGTGTGATCATTACTTCGACAGCCAACTAGGGGAATGCACAGCCGTCCCAGGAGGCGGAGACGTAGTACACGTGGACTATCAAGGACAATGCAAGGACAACTACACAGGAATCCTCGCTCATCCGACACAGAAACAGTTCTATTATATTTGCAAGGATTACGCAGTTATTATTGTTAAATGTTCTCATTTGAAGATCTATGATCCGGGACTCGAACGTTGCGTCCAGGTTGAAGCTCGATGCTCTATAACTGTTCACGATGAATCGGATGGCGAAGTTGAGCCTCCCGCTTGCAAGGGACCTGGACGATATGCAGTACCAGAGAATCTAAGTTACTTCTACACGTGTACTGATGACGGTGAAAAATTTTATAGATCGATTTTTAAATGTCCGCTAGGGACGCAATTCGATCCGATTATTCAAAGTTGTACAGAGGTGATCGAGGCGTCAACTCCTCGGAGTGTTTGCTTGGGGTGGAAAGAGGAGAGTGTTCCTTGTCCTCCTTGTATGAAGGTCGGGAGGTTCAGAAATGAGTGGAACTGCTCCACGTATTATGTGTGCACCGCGGGGAAAGGAGACACTCTTCACCAGCATAGATTCTGCTGCCCAATCGGCAACTTCTTCTGCACGGAAAGCCTCATGTGCAAGCCGGCTGCAGAGGTCGATTGCCATAGTGGATGTGAATATGAAAAAGAAACTGCAGGTAAAATGTTTTTTTTAAAGAATTCATTTAAATTTTATACCTATTGAAAGTACTTGAAATTAGTGATGATCTAAATTATTGTTGTGACTGATTGTGTGGTTGGTATTAGATTTGATTTTGCTCACACGAGCTACACGTTGAGATACTGTGGGCTGTACCAAACCATTTAAATTAAATTTAAAAATTTAAAATATTCAGTTACCATTCACCATCATCACAATCACAGCTAACATAACTAACATAGCTAACAACGTGCTCTCGAGTTGAGTCTGAAGAGTCTGCGAGAGTGAAGATTTTGTTTAGATTTACAAGGAGCCCGGCAATTAAACCAGCAGAAACTAATCGGCTTCGTCAATTGTTTTTGTAGGCGATCGCTTCGCGGCCAATGGTATCTGCTGTGCGGTCACGGTCAGTGTTTCCGTGTTGATTGATTTTGTTAGATAGTATAGTGGCCGCTTTGCAGCCATCGTTGACCATTACTACGCTACTTAGCTACGGCCGATTACTCCATGAAGCGTATTTTTAATATTGTAAATATAATTATTAACAAGAAAAGGGTCTCAATCTAATACAGTACAATCTAACTTAACCAATAAAAAATACCAAATAATTATAGTAAAAAATATATTTAATTATAAGAAAATGTACTAAATGAAGTATTATGGATCCATAATTATTTACGCTCTATAAGTACGTCATATGTAACTATGAATTAGCAGAAAATAATCGTTATATTATATTAAAAGCATTTTCAGTTAATTATTGTCAATAAATAATAATAAATTAGGTACATTTCAAAGATTTGAATTGGAATCACCTTTCGTAGTTTATCTATGAAAGGCATTATGTACTTTCCGTGGCTGAGTTAAAATAGTTCCAACATCCATCCACGTCAGTCCCTCACTTTTCTCGGCATCCTGCAGACTTTATGAATGTCACCAGACAATTGCCTGTCGCCTTTTTAACTTAGTCGGTTCAACGCATGGGGGATCTTCCTCTTCCTCTTTGTCTTTTGATGTGATCCACCACAACAAACTTCTCCAAGCTATCTTTCCTTCTCGCAAGATGCTAAAAAAATTAAAGGATTCGTGTCAAGCAAATATGATCTTGATGTTTAATTCCTGCAGAATGGAGACATTTGTGCGTCTCGCCGTCCATGGTATACGTATGTGTCTCCAGCACCACATCTCAAAGACATCAATCTGTCTCCTCTCACTTGCTTTCAGAGTCCATGATTCTACACCATATCAAAATATAAAATGCATCAGAGACTGAATAAGCCTGACCTCCGTTGATTTAGAAATATAGCGGTCTTTCCATATTTTATCAAGTCTGGACATATAACTTTTCGCCAGACCTATCCGTCGTTTAATTTCTGGCTTGCAACGATCGTCGTCAGTGATTATGGACCTGAGATAATTGAAACCACCTACTGATTTGATAGAAATAATCGATACATTGGTGTGATTTCTTAATAACATTGAAGGCAATGTACATAACTTGAGTGGGAGCCAATAGAGTAAAAGCATTTAATGTTTGATGTAAAGCACGAGTAAAAGTCACAATCAAATTAAGAATTTTTCAAATAAGAACATTTAAAAATATTCCACACAAGATATTAAAATGAAATTGAATAAATATTCACAAACCAAAAAATACTTCAGTTTCCCCTTAATTTAATTTGATCCCAATAAAATACATGACAAATTAGATTTAAAGGTACTCAAAACAGAATGTAATTACATACATAATTAATTAAAAACTTACATTACAGAAGCCGCAACACATCAAATAAAAGGATTTAAAAAAAAAGATTCGTTTTTACGTAACACGACTGCATTAGATATCAATAAAAATGAAAAAAATCACTCTATGACAATTGAATCTAATAAAGGTTTTTCAGCAACACTTGACATTCTATCCACTATTTATGGCATGAATTATGATAATGAAGCTGGTATTGAGACAAAACCTTTTAATAATATAAAGCATAACACTTCTGATAACCTAAATTCACAAAAAGTTTCCTTACCAAGAATGAAGGATGATGCAGAAGGTTCTTCAGCAAAACCTGACATTGTATCCACTATTTCTAGCATTAATAATGATAATGAAGCTGGTAATTATACCACGCCATTTGAGAATATAACATTTAACACTTCTGATAACCCAAATTCACAAGAAGTTTCCTTACCAAGAATAAAGGATGACGCAGAAAGTTCTTCAGCAATACCTGACATTGTATCCACTATTTCTAGCATAAATAATGATAATGAAGCTGGTAATGGTACCACCATATTTAAGAATATAACGCATAACACTTCTGATAACACAAATAAAAAAGAAGATTCTATTCCAAGAATAAAGGACGGAGCAGAAAGTTCTTCAGAAATGCCTGACATTTTATCCACTATTTCTGGTATGAATTATGATAAAAGAGCTGGTAATGATACTAGTCCTTTTAATAATTTAATATATAACACTTCTGATAATCTAAATTCACAAGAAAATTCCTTACCAAGAATGAAGGATGATGCAGAAAGTTCTTCAGCAATACCTGAGATTGTATCCACTATTTCTAGCATTAAAAATGATAATGAAGCTGGTAATTATACCACGCCATTTGAGAATATAACATTTAACACTTCCAATAAACCAAATTCACAAGAAGTTTCCTTACCAAGAATAAAGGATGACGCAGAAAGTTCTTCAGCAATACCTGACATTGTATCCACTATTTCTAGCATTAATAATGATAATGAAGCTGGTAATTATACCACGCCATTTGAGAATATAACATTTAACACTTCCAATAAACCAAATTCACAAGAAGTTTCCTTACCAAGAATAAAGGATGACGCAGAAAGTTCTTCAGCAATACCTGACATTGTATCCACTATTTCTAGCATTAATAATGATAATGAAGCTGGTAATTATACCACGCCATTTGAGAATATAACATTTAACACTTCCAATAAACCAAATTCACAAGAAGTTTCCTTACCAAGAATAAAGGATGACGCAGAAAGTTCTTCAGCAATACCTGACATTGTATCCACTATTTCTAGCATGAATAATGATAATGAAGCTGGTAATGGTACCACCATATTTAAGAATATAACGCATAACACTTCTGATAACACAAATAATATAGAAGATTCTATTCCAAGAATAAAGGACGAAACAGAAAATTCTTCAGAAATGCCTGACATTTTATCCACTATTTCTGGTATGAATTATGATAAAAGAGCTGGTAATGATACTAGTCCTTTTAATAATTTAACGCATAACACTTCTGATAACCCAAATAAAAAAGAAGTGTCTGTGTCAAGAATAAAGGACGAGGCAGAAAGTTCTTCGGAAATACCTGACATTGTATCCACTATTTCTAGCATTAATAATGATAATGAAGCTGGTAATTATACCACGCCATTTGAGAATATAACACTTAACACTTCCGATAACCCAAATTCACAAGAAGTTTCCTTACCAAGAATAAAGGATGATGCAGAAAGTTCTTCAGCAATACCTGACATTGTATCCACTATTTCTAGCATGAATAATGATAATGAAGCTGGTAATGGTACCACTATATTTAAGAATATAATGCATAACACTTCTGAAAACACAAATAAAAAAGAAGATTCTATTCCAAGAATAAAAGATGAAGCGGAAAGTTCTTCAAAAATGCCTGACATTGTATCCACTATTTCTGGTATGAATTATGATAAAAGAGCTGGTAATGATACTAGTCCTTTTAATAATTTAACGCATAACACTTCTGATAACCTAAATTCACAAGAAGTTTCCTTACCAAGAATGAAGGATGATGCAGAAAGTTCTTCAGCAATACCTGACATTGTATCCACTATTTCTAGCATTAATAATGATAATGAAGCTGGTAATTATACCACGCCATTTGAGAATATAACATTTAACACTTCCGATAACCCAAATTCACAAGAAGTTTCCTTACCAAGTTTAAAGGATGATGCAGAAAGTTCTTCAGAAATACCTGACATTTTATCCACTATTTCTGGTATGAATTATGGTAAAAGAACTGGTGATGATACTAGCCCTTTTAATAATTTAACGCATAACACTTCTGATAACCTAAATTCACAAGAAGTTTCCTTACCAAGAATAAAGGATGATGCAGAAAGTTCTTCAGCAATACCTGACATTGTATCCACTATTTCTAGCATGAATAATGATAATGAAGCTGGTAATGGTACCACTATATTTAAGAATATAATGCATAACACTTCTGAAAACACAAATAAAAAAGAAGATTCTATTCCAAGAATAAAAGACGAAGCAGAAAGTTCTTCAGAAATGCCTGACATTGTATCCACTATTTCTGGTATGAATTATGATAAAAGAGCTGGTAATGATACTAGTCCTTTTAATAATTTAAGGCATAACACTTCTAATAACCCAAATAAAAAAGAAGTGTCTGTGTCAAGAATAAAGGACGAAGCAGAAAGTTCTTCGGAAATACCTGACATTGTATCCACTATTTCTAGCATTAATAATGATAATGAAGCTGGTAATTATACCACGCCATTTGAGAATATAACACTTAACACTTCCGATAACCCAAATTCACAAGAAGTTTCCTTACCAAGAATAAAGGATGATGCAGAAAGTTCTTCAGCAATACCTGACATTGTATCCACTATTTCTAGCATGAATAATGATAATGAAGCTGGTAATGGTACCACTATATTTAAGAATATAATGCATAACACTTCTGAAAACACAAATAAAAAAGAAGATTCTATTCCAAGAATAAAAGACGAAGCAGAAAGTTCTTCAGAAATGCCTGACATTGTATCCACTATTTCTGGTATGAATTATGATAAAAGAGCTGGTAATTATACCACGCCATTTGAGAATATAACATTTAACACTTCCGATAACCCAAATTCACAAGAAGTTTCCTTACCAAGTTTAAAGGATGATGCAGAAAGTTCTTCAGAAATACCTGACATTTTATCCACTATTTCTGGTATGAATTATGGTAAAAGAACTGGTGATGATACTAGCCCTTTTAATAATTTAACGCATAACACTTCTGATAACCTAAATTCACAAGAAGTTTCCTTACCAAGAATAAAGGATGATGCAGAAATTTCTTCAGCAATACCTGACATTGTATCCACTATTTCTAGCATGAATAATGATAATGAAGCTGGTAATGGTACCACTATATTTAAGAATATAATGCATAACACTTCTGAAAACACAAATAAAAAAGAAGATTCTATTCCAAGAATAAAAGACGAAGCAGAAAGTTCTTCAGAAATGCCTGACATTGTATCCACTATTTCTGGTATGAATTATGGTAAAAGAACTGGTGATGATACTAGCCCTTTTAATAATTTAACGCATAACACTTCTGATAACCTAAATTCACAAGAAGTTTTCTTACCAAGAATGAAGGATGATGCAGAAAGTTCTTCAGCAATACCTGACATTGTATCCACTATTTCTAGCATGAATAATGATAATGAAGCTGGTAATGGTACCACTATATTTAAGAATATAATGCATAACACTTCTGAAAACACAAATAAAAAAGAAGATTCTATTCCAAGAATAAAAGATGAAGCAGAAAGTTCTTCAGAAATGCCTGACATTGTATCCACTATTTCTGGTATGAATTATGATAAAAGAGCTGGTAATGATACTAGTCCTTTTAATAATTTAACGCATAACACTTCTGATAACCTAAATTCACAAGAAGTTTCCTTACCAAGAATGAAGGATGATGCAGAAAGTTCTTCAGCAATACCTGACATTGTATCCACTATTTCTAGCATTAATAATGATAATGAAGCTGGTAATTATACCACGCCATTTGAGAATATAACATTTAACACTTCCGATAACCCAAATTCACAAGAAGTTTCCTTACCAAGTTTAAAGGATGATGCAGAAAGTTCTTCAGAAATACCTGACATTTTATCCACTATTTCTGGTATGAATTATGGTAAAAGAACTGGTGATGATACTAGCCCTTTTAATAATTTAACGCATAACACTTCTGATAACCTAAATTCACAAGAAGTTTCCTTACCAAGAATAAAGGATGATGCAGAAAGTTCTTCAGCAATACCTGACATTGTATCCACTATTTCTAGCATGAATAATGATAATGAAGCTGGTAATGGTACCACTATATTTAAGAATATAATGCATAACACTTCTGAAAACACAAATAAAAAAGAAGATTCTATTCCAAGAATAAAAGACGAAGCAGAAAGTTCTTCAGAAATGCCTGACATTGTATCCACTATTTCTGGTATGAATTATGGTAAAAGAACTGGTGATGATACTAGCCCTTTTAATAATTTAACGCATAACACTTCTGATAACCTAAATTCACAAGAAGTTTTCTTACCAAGAATGAAGGATGATGCAGAAAGTTCTTCAGCAATACCTGACATTGTATCCACTATTTCTAGCATTAATAATGATAATGAAGCTGGTAATTATACCACGCCATTTGAGAATATAACACTTAACACTTCCGATAACCCAAATTCACAAGAAGTTTCCTTACCAAGAATAAAGGATGACGCAGAAAGTTCTTCAGCAATACCTGACATTGTATCCACTATTTCTAGCATGAATAATGATAATGAAGCTGGTAATGGTACCACCATATTTAAGAATATAACGCATAACACTTCTGATAATATAAATAATAAAGAAGATTCTATTCCAAGAATAAAGGACGAAGTAGAAAGTTCTTCAGAAATGCCTGACATTTTATCCACTATTTCTGGTATGAATTATGATAAAAGAGCTGGTAATGATACTAGTCCTTTTAATAATTTAATACATAACACTTCTGATAACCCAAATAAAAAAGAAGTGTCTGTGTCAAGAATAAAGGACGAAGCAGAAAGTTCTTCGGAAATACCTGAGATTGTATCCACTATTTCTAGCATTAATAACGGTAATGAAGCTGGTAATTATACCAGGCCATTTGAGAATATAACATTTAACACTTCCGATAACCCAAATTCACAAGAAGTTTCCTTACCAAGAATAAAGGATGACGCAGAAAGTTCTTCAGCAATACCTGACATTGTATCCACTATTTCTAGCATTAATAATGATAATGAAGCTGGTAATTACACCACGCCATTTGAGAATATAACATTTAACACTTCCGATAACCCAAATTCACAAGAAGTTTCCTTACCAAGTTTAGAGGATGATGCAGAAAGTTCTTCAGAAATACCTGACATTTTATCCACTATTTCTGGTATGAATTATGGTAAAAGAACTGGTGATGATACTAGCCCTTTTAATAATTTAACGCATAACACTTCTGATAACCTAAATTCACAAGAAGTTTTCTTACCAAGAATGAAGGATGATGCAGAAAGTTCTTCAGCAATACCTGACATTGTATCCACTATTTCTAGCATTAATAATGATAATGAAGCTGGTAATTATACCACGCCATTTGAGAATATAACACTTAACACTTCCGATAACCCAAATTCACAAGAAGTTTCCTTACCAAGAATAAAGGATGACGCAGAAAGTTCTTCAGCAATACCTGACATTGTATCCACTATTTCTAGCATGAATAATGATAATGAAGCTGGTAATGGTACCACCATATTTAAGAATATAACGCATAACACTTCTGATAACACAAATAATATAGAAGATTCTATTCCAAGAATAAAGGACGAAACAGAAAATTCTTCAGAAATGCCTGACATTTTATCCACTATTTCTGGTATGAATTATGATAAAAGAGCTGGTAATGATACTAGTCCTTTTAATAATTTAACGCATAACACTTCTGATAACCCAAATAAAAAAGAAGTGTCTGTGTCAAGAATAAAGGACGAGGCAGAAAGTTCTTCGGAAATACCTGACATTGTATCCACTATTTCTAGCATTAATAATGATAATGAAGCTGGTAATTATACCACGCCATTTGAGAATATAACACTTAACACTTCCGATAACCCAAATTCACAAGAAGTTTCCTTACCAAGAATAAAGGATGATGCAGAAAGTTCTTCAGCAATACCTGACATTGTATCCACTATTTCTAGCATGAATAATGATAATGAAGCTGGTAATGGTACCACTATATTTAAGAATATAATGCATAACACTTCTGAAAACACAAATAAAAAAGAAGATTCTATTCCAAGAATAAAAGATGAAGCGGAAAGTTCTTCAAAAATGCCTGACATTGTATCCACTATTTCTGGTATGAATTATGATAAAAGAGCTGGTAATGATACTAGTCCTTTTAATAATTTAACGCATAACACTTCTGATAACCTAAATTCACAAGAAGTTTCCTTACCAAGAATGAAGGATGATGCAGAAAGTTCTTCAGCAATACCTGACATTGTATCCACTATTTCTAGCATTAATAATGATAATGAAGCTGGTAATTATACCACGCCATTTGAGAATATAACATTTAACACTTCCGATAACCCAAATTCACAAGAAGTTTCCTTACCAAGTTTAAAGGATGATGCAGAAAGTTCTTCAGAAATACCTGACATTTTATCCACTATTTCTGGTATGAATTATGGTAAAAGAACTGGTGATGATACTAGCCCTTTTAATAATTTAACGCATAACACTTCTGATAACCTAAATTCACAAGAAGTTTCCTTACCAAGAATAAAGGATGATGCAGAAAGTTCTTCAGCAATACCTGACATTGTATCCACTATTTCTAGCATGAATAATGATAATGAAGCTGGTAATGGTACCACTATATTTAAGAATATAATGCATAACACTTCTGAAAACACAAATAAAAAAGAAGATTCTATTCCAAGAATAAAAGACGAAGCAGAAAGTTCTTCAGAAATGCCTGACATTGTATCCACTATTTCTGGTATGAATTATGATAAAAGAGCTGGTAATGATACTAGTCCTTTTAATAATTTAAGGCATAACACTTCTAATAACCCAAATAAAAAAGAAGTGTCTGTGTCAAGAATAAAGGACGAAGCAGAAAGTTCTTCGGAAATACCTGACATTGTATCCACTATTTCTAGCATTAATAATGATAATGAAGCTGGTAATTATACCACGCCATTTGAGAATATAACACTTAACACTTCCGATAACCCAAATTCACAAGAAGTTTCCTTACCAAGAATAAAGGATGATGCAGAAAGTTCTTCAGCAATACCTGACATTGTATCCACTATTTCTAGCATGAATAATGATAATGAAGCTGGTAATGGTACCACTATATTTAAGAATATAATGCATAACACTTCCGATAACCCAAATTCACAAGAAGTTTCCTTACCAAGAATAAAGGATGACGCAGAAAGTTCTTCAGCAATACCTGACATTGTATCCACTATTTCTAGCATGAATAATGATAATGAAGCTGGTAATGGTACCACCATATTTAAGAATATAACGCATAACACTTCTGATAACACAAATAATATAGAAGATTCTATTCCAAGAATAAAGGACGAAGTAGAAAGTTCTTCAGAAATGCCTGACATTTTATCCACTATTTCTGGTATGAATTATGATAAAAGAGCTGGTAATGATACTAGTCCTTTTAATAATTTAATACATAACACTTCTGATAACCCAAATAAAAAAGAAGTGTCTGTGTCAAGAATAAAGGACGAAGCAGAAAGTTCTTCGGAAATACCTGAGATTGTATCCACTATTTCTAGCATTAATAACGGTAATGAAGCTGGTAATTATACCAGGCCATTTGAGAATATAACATTTAACACTTCCGATAACCCAAATTCACAAGAAGTTTCCTTACCAAGAATAAAGGATGACGCAGAAAGTTCTTCAGCAATACCTGACATTGTATCCACTATTTCTAGCATGAATAATGATAATGAAGCTGGTAATTGTACCACTATATTTAAGAATATAATGCATAACACTTCTGAAAACACAAATAAAAAAGAAGATTCTATTCCAAGAATAAAAGACGAAGCAGAAAGTTCTTCAGAAATGCCTGACATTGTATCCACTATTTCTGGTATGAATTATGATAAAAGAGCTGGTAATGATACTAGTCCTTTTAATAATTTAACGCATAACACTTCTGATAACCTAAATTCACAAGAAGTTTCCTTACCAAGAATGAAGGATGATGCAGAAAGTTCTTCAGCAATACCTGACATTGTATCCACTATTTCTAGCATTAATAATGATACTGAAGCTGGTAATTATACCACGCCATTTGAGAATATAACATTTAACACTTCCGATAACCCAAATTCACAAGAAGTTTCCTTACCAAGTTTAGAGGATGATGCAGAAAGTTCTTCAGAAATACCTGACATTTTATCCACTATTTCTGGTATGAATTATGGTAAAAGAACTGGTGATGATACTAGCCCTTTTAATAATTTAACGCATAACACTTCTGATAACCTAAATTCACAAGAAGTTTTCTTACCAAGAATGAAGGATGATGCAGAAAGTTCTTCAGCAATACCTGACATTGTATCCACTATTTCTAGCATTAATAATGATAATGAAGCTGGTAATGGTACCACCATATTTAAGAATATAACGCATAACACTTCTGATAATACAAATAAAAAAGAAGATTCTATTCCAAGAATAAAGGACGAAGTAGAAAGTTCTTCAGAAATGCCTGACATTTTATCCACTATTTCTGGTATGAATTATGATAAAAGAGCTGGTAATGATACTAGTCCTTTTAATAATTTAACGCATAACACTTCTGATAACCTAAATTCACAAGAAGTTTCCTTACCAAGAATGAAGGATGATGCAGAAAGTTCTTCAGCAATACCTGACATTCTTTCCACTATTTCTAGCATTAATAATGATAATGAAGCTGGTAATTATACCACGCTATTTGAGAATAAAACATTTAACACTTCCGATAACCCAAATTCACAAGAAGTTTCCTTACCAAGAATAAAGGATGAAGCAGAAAGTTCTTCAGCAATACCTGACATTGTATCCACTATTTCTAGCATGAATAATGATAATGAAGCTGGTAATGGTACCACCATATTTAAGAATGTAACGCGTGACACTTCTGATAATACAAATAAAAAAGAAGATTCTATTCCAAGAATAAAGGACGAAGCAGAAAGTTCTTCAGAAATGCCTGACATTTTATCCACTATTTCTGGTATGAATAATGATAATGAAGCTGGTAATGATACTAGTTCTTTTAATAATTTAATACATAACACTTCTGATAACCTAAATTCACAAGAATTTTCCTTACCAAGAATGAAGGATGATGCGGAAAGTTCTTCAGCAATACCTGACATTGTATCCACTATTTCTAGCATTAATAATGATAATGAAGCTGGTAATTATACCACGCCATTTGAGAATATAACATTTAACACTTCCGATAACCCAAATTCACAAGAAGTTTCCTTACCAAGTTTAAAGGATGATGCAGAAAGTTCTTCAGAAATACCTGACATTTTATCCATTATTTCTGGTATGAATTATGATAAAAGAACTGGTGATGATACTAGCCCTTTTAATAATTTAACGCATAACACTTCTGATAACCTAAATTCAAAAGAAGTTTTCTTACCAAGAATGAAGGATGATGCAGAAAGTTCTTCAGCAATACCTGACATTGTTTCCACTATTTCTAGCATGAATAATGATAATGAAGCTGGTAATTATACCACGCCATTTAAGAATTTAACGCATAACACTTCTGATAACCTAAATTCACAAGAAGTTTCCTTACCAAGAATGAAGGATGATGCAGAAAGTTCTTCAGCAATACCTGACATTGTATCCACTATTTCTAGCATTAATAATGATAATGAAGCTGGTAATGGTACCACCATATTTAAGAATATAACGCATAACACTTCTGATAATACAAATAAAAAAGAAGATTCTATTCCAAGAATAAAGGACGAAGTAGAAAGTTCTTCAGAAATGCCTGACATTTTATCCACTATTTCTGGTATGAATTATGATAAAAGAGCTGGTAATGATAATAGTCCTTTTAATAATTTAATACATAACACTTCTGATAACCCAAATAAAAAAGAAGTGTCTGTGTCAAGAATAAAGGACGAAGCAGAATGTTCTTCGGAAATACCTGAGATTGTATCCACTATTTCTAGCATTAATAACGGTAATGAAGCTGGTAATTATACCAGGCCATTTGAGAATATAACATTTAACACTTCCGATAACCCAAATTCACAAGAAGTTTCCTTACCAAGAATAAAGGATGACGCAGAAAGTTCTTCAGCAATACCTGACATTGTATCCACTATTTCTAGCATTAATAATGATAATGAAGCTGGTAATGGTACCACCATATTTAAGAATATAACGCATAACACTTCTGATAACACAAATAAAAAAGAAGATTCTATTCCAAGAATAAAGGACGAAGCAGAAAGTTCTTCAGAAATGCCTGACATTTTATCCACTATTTCTGGTATGAATAATGATAATGAAGCTGGTAATGATACTAGTCCTTTTAATAATTTAATACATAACACTTCTTATAACCTAAATTCACAAGAATTTTCCTTACCAAGAATGAAGGATGATGCGGAAAGTTCTTCAGCAATACCTGACATTGTATCCACTATTTCTAGCATTAATAATGATAATGAAGCTGGTAATTATACCACGCCATTTGAGAATATAACATTTAACACTTCCGATAACCCAAATTCACAAGAAGTTTCCTTACCAAGTTTAAAGGATGATGCAGAAAGTTCTTCAGAAATACCTGACATTTTATCCATTATTTCTGGTATGAATTATGATAAAAGAACTGGTGATGATACTAGCCCTTTTAATAATTTAACGCATAACACTTCTGATAACCTAAATTCAAAAGAAGTTTTCTTACCAAGAATGAAGGATGATGCAGAAAGTTCTTCAGCAATACCTGACATTGTTTCCACTATTTCTAGCATGAATAATGATAATGAAGCTGGTAATTATACCACGCCATTTAAGAATATAACGCATAACGCTTCTGATAACCCAAATAAAAAAGATGATTCTATTCCAAGATTACAAGACGAAGCAGAAAGTTCTTCTGCAACACCTGATTTACTATCCATTATTTCTGGCTTGAGTTATGATAATAAAGTTGGTAATGAGACCGCTAAATTGAATAATATAACGCTTAACACTTCTGATAACACAAATAAAAAAGAAGATTCTATTCCAAAGATAAAGGACGAAGCAGAAAGTTCTTCAGAAATGCCTGACATTTTATCCACTATTTCTGGTATGAAATATGATAAAAGAGCTGGTAATGATACTAGTCCTTTTAATAATTTAACACATAACACTTCTGATAACCTAAATTCACAAGAATTTTCCTTACCAAGAATGAAGGATGATGCGGAAAGTTCTTCAGCAATACCTGACATTGTATCCACTATTTCTAGCATTAATAATGATAATGAAGCTGGTAATTATACTACGCCATTTGAGAATATAACATTTAACACTTCCGATAACCCAAATTCACAAGTAGTTTCTTTACCAAGAATAAAGGATGACGCAGAAAGTTCTTCAGCAATACCTGACATTGTTTCCACTATTTCTAGCATGAATAATGATAATGAAGCTGGTAATTATACTACGCCATTTAAGAATATAACGCATAACACTTCTGATAACCCAAATAAAAAAGATGATTCTATTCCAAGAATACAAGACGAAGCAGAAAGTTCTTCTGCAACACCTGATTTACTATCCATTATTTCTGGCTTGAGTTATGATAATAAAGTTGGTAATGAGACCGCTAAATTGAATAATATAACGCTTAACACTTCTGATAACACAAATAAAAAAGAAGATTCTATTCCAAGAATAAAGGACGAAGCAGAAAGTTCTTCAGAAATGCCTGACATTTTATCCACTATTTCTGGTATGAATTATGAAAAAAGAGCTGGTAATGATACTAGTCCTTTAAATAATTTAACACATAACACTTCTGATAACCTAAATTCACAAGAAGTTTCCTTACCAAGAATAAAGGATGACGCAGAAAGTTCTTCAGTAATACCTGACATTGTATCCACTACTTCTAGCATGAATAATGATAATGAAGCTGATAATCATACCACTCCATTTAAGAATAAAACGCATAACACTTCTGATAACCCAAATAAAAAAGATGATTCTATTCCAAGAATACAGGACGAAGCAGAAAGTTCTTCTGCAACACCTGACTTACTATCCATTATTTCTGGCTTGAGTTATGATGATAAAGTTGGTAATGAGACTGCTCTATTTAATAATATAACGCTTAACACTTCTGATAACACAAATAAAAAAGAATATTCTATTCCAAGAATAAAGGATGAAGCAGAAAGTTCTTCAGAAATGCCTGACATTTTATCCACTATTTATGGTATGAATTATGATAAAAGAGCTGGTAATGATACTAGTCCTTTTAATAATTTAACACATAACACTTCTGATATCCTAAATTCACAACAAGTTTCCTTACCAAGAATAAAGGATGATGCAGAAAGTTCTTCAGAAATACCTGACATTTTATCCACTATTTCTGGTATGAATTATGATAAAAGAACTAGTAATGATACTAGCCCTTTTAATAATTTATCACATAACATTTCCGATAACCCAAATTCACAAGAAGAAGTTTCCTTACCAAGAATAAAGGATGATGCAGAAAGTTCTTCACCAATACCTGACATTGTATCCACTATTTCTAGCATGAATGATGATAATGAAGCTGGTAATGGTACCACCATATTTAAGAATATAACGCATAACACTTCTGATAACACAAATAAAAAAGAAGATTCTATTCCAAGAATAAAGGACGAAGCAGAAAGTTCTTCAGAAATGCCTGACATTTTATCCACTATTTCTGGTATGAATTATGATAAAAGAACTGGTAATGATACTAGCCCTTTTAATAATTTATCACATAACATTTCCGATAACCCAAATTCACAAGAAGAAGTTTCGTTACCAAGAATAAAGGATGATGCAGAAAGTTCTTCAGTAATACCTGACATTGTATCCACTATTTCTAGCATGAATAATGATAATGAAGCTGGTAATGGTACCACCATATTTAAGAATATAACGCATAACGCTTCTGATAACACAAATAAAAAAGAAGATTCTATTCCAATAATAAAGGACGAAGCAGAAAGTTCTTCTGGCATGAATTATTATGATAATGGAGCTGGTAATGAGACTACTTATATCACTTCTGATAACCCAAATACAATGATTCAAATACAAGATACAAATAAGAAGATTCTATTCCAAAAATAATGGACAAAGCTGATAGTTTTTCAGCAACACTTGACATACTATCCACTATTTCTGGCATGAATTATGATAATGAAGCTTTCAATGAGATTACTCCTTTTAATAATATAATGCATAATGCATCTGAAAACTCACATGCAGAGGGATATTTTATAATAAGAAGAAACACCGGGATAAAAAGATCTTAAACTTATCACATCTTAAGATCTTAAACTGATGAAAATTGTTCATATTTTTTAAGGATATAGGAAAGAAATCAGTGTGTATCAAATACAAAAAAATTATAATAAATTCAATATTAAATACTTTCAGATTTTATCACTACTAACCATAAAACCTCCTTTGTCAAGGAATATAAACACCGTTTTGAATTCTTACTTAATCATAGCATCAATACATAGCTGCTTTGTTTTATCGGTAATCCCAAGATAAAAAGGTATACAAATTTATCACCAAACAATACAGATTTTATTTATGGCATAATATAATATTTTAAAATTTATATTACATATTTATATACTTTGTTAAATAAGATAAGCGTCTTGAGGTATATTGATATAGGTAAATGATTGAAGAGCAATTATTGATGTTACTAGTGAACACAAGCTTGGGAAGCCAAAGCTAAGGTTTTGTGACAATGTCTTCAAAGACACATCTGTTTTAGAAAGTCAAGACTTGGGAGAAATGATGCATAATTAAGATCAATGGAGCAAAATTTTTGTGGAGGCCTTGATCCATCAGTCAGTATAGAGACCGATGGTGATGATGGTAATAATATTAAATAAAAATTAATTGAAAAAATTAAATCCTATTAAAAATGCTGTAAATTAATGGATGTGTTTTAATTCAATGTTTTATTGATAGATATAATATATGTACATACCATACAATGAATATTAGATGTATTTCTATATATTATACCATGTGATAATGTAGTCTGATATGATTTTATTATTAATTATCAAAGTACAACATATGTATTAATACTTATTAATCATTTGTTCATAATTACACAACCATTTACACCCACTAGTGGAAATGTTTATTTCACAAAATATATGCTAAGTGCAAGAAATCTATCGGTCAATTCTAAAATTTGAATTCACCTATCAAAAATGTGTAACAGAATGTGGTAATTTTGATGTGATATTGCGCTTTAATAAAGTATATTAATTACTTTAAAATTGTACATTATTTATATTTGTGCATACACACTCAGAATTGTGCAGTCAAGCTGGTTATGAAAATGAAATGCATTTATTTTAAGACTAATGTAATGTATTAAAAACATTTAAAATGATGGAATAATTTTTTATTTATTTATTATTGAAGTTGTAAGTTGTAAGTGTTAAATTTATTTTGGTAGTTTTTGAGCAGCTAATAATTATAGGTTGTAAAATAAATAACAGTCTAATATTCATATTTGACTGTTATTTTATATTATACTTTAATATTTACAAATCCTCTTGGTATCAGATTAAATTATTATTGAACGCACGGGGGTAGATAGCTACCTGTGTTGGGCAGGCAAAGCTTAATTGATTAATTTATTTTAAAAATGCAATATTTTTTCATATCCAGTCAAATGACAAAGTGCCAGATGCTGAAGTATTATCTTATTTGAAATATGCGCGTATGACTTACGCAAGTAGGGTGTTATTAAATGTAATGTAAATGTGGTGAGAATAATATTTATGTAGATAGGTTAACAAATAAAAGATTTATGTAATATAATAAGCTTTTTTCATATAATTTTTCTCATACATATTACATTAACGATATTGTCTATTTGCTTAATTTATACAGAATAACTATAATATAAAAAATAATTAACAATCAATGCTGTAATACATCATTATTAAATATGATAAGGCGCTGGGGTTGGAACACTCATCAAGGGTGACTCTAAGTAATCTAAATCTATTGGAACCTGCGGGATCTCCTGCTGGGTGCCGATCTTTTCCTGTAACTCGTCATACAACTTGTGCACCGGTTCCTTGTGCTGCGAGCCGGGCTGCAGTACCTTGATTAAGGTCTGCACCCTCTGCAGAGGAAGCTTGGGGTGGATATACCAGAGCAACTTCAGCAGATGCTTCGTCACGTTATCTCTACTGAGACCCGCAAAGAAAAACTCGTCAAACAGTACAGTGCAGAAATCTTCACCTTGGAATTCATCCGGGATCTGAATGAGCAGGGCAATGAGGGAATGTAAGAAAGGATCTTCGTAAGCGCGACCATCTTTACAGCTTCCGAGGATCGAAAGGACTCTAAGCAAGGCCGTGCGGTCTCTCTGCCTCGCCGCGTGAAGCGTGTAATACATCGCCAGCACTCCGCACACCGAACTGTCTCGCATGTAGGCTTCGCAGGCATCTGGAGGCGGGCCCGAATGTTCAATTGTCGTAATGGCTGCTTCTCGTTCGTCGGGGGGAAGTTTATTGTGTAGTTGTCGCACTTGGTCGTCAACCATGAGCGACATGAGCGCCGGGAGGTACTTGGTCACGACCTGACTATCCAGCTTGGGCTCCTTAAATTCTTGGGTCTCTATCATTACCCAGGCGCTCAACCCCAGAGCCAACATTCGCAAGAGTAGAATCAGGATGGTATTATCGCGTGGCATAGCATCCGTGTTGATGAGATGTTGCAATATTTTAACAGCTGACGTAGCCAGAAAGTTGATGGCGTACGGGTCACACAGCGTCATGGAGAGATCACCTAACACTTGTTCCTGACCTCTCTTTATGCTATCCAAGAACCCTTGAAGTTCTCTGGACCTTTTAATATCAACATTTTTCTCCCTAATGCAGGCGTCCAAGCACCACGTAAACTTGTGGCAAGGATCCACAGAGATGATATCTTGAACTTCTAGGTCGTGCAAAGCCATAAGCAGTTCCGCTCTGAGGGTACAGTAATGAATGTTTTTGGTCCTAAGAAACAGGGTCCTGAGGAATTGCAAGACCATGTCGTACAACCGGATGCTGGAGCCGATCATGTGAGCCAGCTTTTGGACAACAGCTCCCTGTCGCCTCACTTTAGGAGACGGCGAGAAAAACAAATTAGTCAGGTTAAGGTGGTCATAAATAACATTCTCCTTTTCTTTAATGTACTGCGTCAACAGAGGCGACACCTCGTCTCCAAACAGAGATTGATTGTCTTGCCATATCTGTCTTTTCACTTCCGTGTCTGTGTCGTTATAAAGCTCTCTGTCACGAACTAATACTTTCAAATACTTGTCGTCAATGTGGGGGGTGTTCCGAAGAATACACATCACTACAGGACGAAGGGCTTTGACTCTCACAACAGGAAAACTTTTCGACAACAATTCCTTCAATTTCTTGTCTCGGTCTCTCCCTTCCTTCGCGCCTATTTCATTTATGTGGGCGATGAGCTTCTCCCGCAGCTCCTCGAGCACTGACGTGTGGAAGTCTAGCCGCCTGACTCCGTGCAGGTCTAGTAAGGGCAGCATCGGCCGGAGAGAAGGCAGCAGCACACCGTTGGCCAGCTGGAATTCTTCTATAGCCTTCAAGGGATCCGTGCAGCTGGTGAGAGCGTCCCTCAGGTAAGTCTGACCAGGAACGCCGACGTCTTCTAACCCCGTGCCCGGTAATTTACCGCCAGATGCCATTATTAGGGAAAATTTCGGGGTCACTATAATATATGTTTTTCGCTGTACAACAGCATTCCTAAATTATTAGACTAGAAATATATAAATAAACATTATTACAAAACAACAAACATCGCGGTTGACAATCGAAGAAAACCATAGATTTTAAGTTGAGAAGTCTATTGAAAACAAAACGACACAGACAATTTTTCATGTATTATGCTTAGGTTCCTAAATACGCTTCGTAGCGAAAATATTTAAAAACGTCAAGTTAAGCCCATGTTCATTCGCAAAAAAACGCATCCGCTTCTTAATGGTTCCCTTTTTTTCTATGCGGTCATTGTCATATTGTCGACCCCCTAATTTACGGACGGTACACAGTTACTAGGCTGCTCCCGAGCGCGATACTTCTCGGAACGATTTCTCCTCGGACAAAAGGCAACCGATTGACTCCATAACGGAAGAAAAGGTCCTCGTGTGACGTGGGTTCTTGCGAAATGCACTTCCAAGAAAACAAAGTATCCGCGGATGACAAATAATTATAGGTCGGTCCGAATCGAAATCGGCTTGCGACACAGGTTACCGTTCAGGCATATCAATTTGCTTCCACGATCGAAATAAATCTTAGGAATAATTTCTTAAGGGAAATATCTATTTAACTTAGAACTGGCCTGCTTTTTCTCAAAATTTACGTCTTCGCCATCTGGACTACCGCGGCTGGTGAAGATAAAATGGCCCTCATGCGTAAGCGATATTATTACGTAATTAATAGCATCAAATCTGATGCGCTCGCGTTACGACCGATGTTGGGCCATAACTTTATCTGTGGGCATAACCTTATCTATGGGCATAACATATGTACATTATTTATCTTATTTATGATTCAGCCATAGAGAAAGAATATATTTGATTGTTTTGATTTAAGTTATCTCTTATCTATGTTTATGTTCTATGCGCCGATCTTACGTTTGGAAAGATTTGAAAAATAAGTTTTTTTGTTTTACCATGTCAGAAAAACAAAAGTTGTAAGTTTGTACAAAAATGTACACGTGTTTTTCAACCAGAAAAACATTTGAAATATCTTCGAGTCCTCACATTTTTACTATATATTTTAGTTACATTTTGTAGGTTAGTCTGCGGAGATGTGAATGGAAACTTCAATAGTCTCTTTGCAAGACTTGAGTCAATTAACAAAAAATCAGGTCCATTTGATTTATTGCTGTGTGTGGGATCGTTCTTTGGCGATGCAAATGAAGAATTACAAGCGTTCAAAAATGGCGATAAGGCAGGTATAAAAAGTGGTGTGAGTGGTATGAATAATTTTCGTTATGCTTTTTTTGAAAAATGATAATTTTTTTTTGTAAATATTTTAGTGACGGTGCCTACCTATGTTTTGGGTCCCTGCAAAGAAGAGCACCAGTCCCTTTACCCAGAGACTGAAGGAGCTGAAATCTGCCCCAACGTGACCTATTTAGGTTTGTTTTGATTTCTAATATATTTAATTTATCGTATTTTGTCAGAGATTCAAGAAATTCTGGTATTACTAGCCTGTCTATTGTTAATATATGCGATTGTTATCCAATTCCAAAAGAACGAAGGTAGACTGAATGCAGTGGAAATGCTGCTGATCAGCTGCATGTGTGGAATCTATATGCAATAGGGAATAATGAACAAGTTTTATACATTTCTGTCATGGCGGTGGGATGTATGACTCCAATCTAGGCAACAATGTATGTAGTTGTTCGCTGATGATTAAAACCAATCATCACCATCTTCTGATTTATATTTACTGGTGGATGAAGGCTTCCCCAAGTGTTACATTTTTTTCTGCTCGTTATTATTTTCTGTCATGTATTCCTGCAGAGTTTGATGATTTCATCAGTCCAGTTGGCCTTTTGATTCCTCTCTGATATCACTGGTTGATTCCGTATGCCCAATAATTTCCGTCCTCTGAGTGAAGTGGTCTGCCCACTGCCATTTCTTTTCCTGTCTCTTTGTGTGCTGCCCAACATACATTTTTATGTGCCACTGCATTCTCTTAAATTTTTAGATTTCTCTGCGGTTGAGAGTCCTCGTTTCGTAGCCGTACCTCAGTACTGGAGACATTGCACTCTCGGAGTATTGGTTTTAAACACAATGGAAGATCACATTTGAAAATCGTATTCAGGCCAGTTTAGTTCTGCGAGCAGTTTTATCTGAAATGCAAATAACATTTATTAAATTAGATTAGCAAAAATGTTTTCCGTTTTAGATCAGCAAATCTTCATTGATAACTCCATATTAAGTAGAAGGCGATAAATCCGTTTGTGATACAGTAAAAACAATTTTGAAATGAATGGAAAGCTATGTAAATAAATAAGAATAAATAAGATAGAAATCAACCAAAATGTGACTATTAAGAAGACGATACGCATCAATAAGTATTTACATTTTAAAACGGTCAGTAAATAATAAGATTAATTTTATTGAATAAACTATTAAATATGCTCTTAAACTAAATATAAAAAAAATAATTTGAATTATTATTAAAACAAATGTCAAGTTTTAATTCATTAATAATTTATGAACTTCATTTATGTGTTCCATTTATTTTTAAAAGTCGATCCTGTTTAATAGGTAACTATTTGCTAAAAGCTCGGTATTTTTATTTGTTATAATTATAACCAGGTAAGCGGGGAGTGTACACCACGAGCAGCAGTTTGAAAATCGCCTACCTCAGCGGCCACCAGCCCCAGGATGGCAAACCTTCGGATGCAGTAACCACCTTTTCGGGAGCTGACTGTTCCGCTGTGAGGGACGCTTGTCTGAGGGGACAGCCCGACTACAGGGGACTGGATATCCTCATCACCTCGCAATGGCCGTCCGATGTTCAGAATTTGGATGAGAAGAAGGTATATTTTTATAGCACAGTGTTCTCTGAACGAACAGTACAGAACAATATGTACATCCATGAAAATAATTTTTAAGCAATTATCTTTTAAAATTTGTTATTACATGTTTCTTAAACAAAAATATGGCTTTATGGTATGACTTTTATAAGTTCTTTCTGTTTCAATGACAAACAATATAGAATTTACAAAGAAAAAATATTCTTTATTTCTAAATATTTTGACTGAAAAATAATAATAATAAGTGAAATAGTGTTACGCACAAGGTTAATGATGGGAAAATACATCAATTTATTTGTCAGGATTCTGTTTTTCAAATTATTTTTTGGTATAAAATAACCACTAAAAACCCACCTTTTCAAAAAATCATTTCCATAAGTAAAAATAACGATTATTAAAAAGAAAAAAAATTGTAAAACTATTAACAGTTTATGTGTAAAGCGCCCTTGAGGTGAAAGTTTTTACGAAAATGGCCCTATACAAATTTTCCATATAATTATTATTATAGTCTTTTGATTGTCTCGACCATTTTGCAATCATATTTGTAGTTAAATTCTCAAATTTAAAGATTCTTACCTCTGATACAAGTTACAAATATGAAACCCCACAGCAATAACACTGTATATTGCTCTTTTACAAGTGTTGATAGATAAATAGAACGTCGGCGATCTTGGATGATACACAGTGTTATTGTAGGGAAGCTCACTTAGAAAATTTTGCTTAATAGTATTTTTATTTATTTGATATGATTGTTTAATAAAATGCCCAAGAAGATATACAATGTTGTGGCATTAATAATTCAGAACTGCCCAAAACTGATATATAGTGTTGTTACAGGAGTGGTCCCACATATGTATATATAAATTAAATCTTCGCTATTTTTTTCTTAAACCATGTACAAAAATTAAATACGGCACTTTTGATTTTCTCACCATCATAAGTTTTTGCATCGTTGGTTTTTCCAGATAGATCTCGAGGTGGACACCGGCTCCCTCCTGGTGGCGTGGCTGGCAATGCACATCCGGCCTAGATATCATTTTGTTACATCGCCGAAGCTGTATTACGAAAGACCTCCATACAGGTGCAAACATTTTTTGTTACGCTACATTACATTACCATCATACATTTTTTTTACACAATCTAATACTCTGAAAATAATAGAGTACACGCCCAGATTCTTGACTCATTTTATCTTCATACCGTGGTCCTTCACACAAACTAAACTAAGCTTGTTCAAACTATCTCTTTTTACATTTTTATTATTTATTATCACATACACACGCTTGAAATATTTATTTAGAAAACAAAATCATGTGTTAGGAGCAACATTTCCTTTAAGACGAGAGGGTCTTTTAATTTATTCTATAAAAATATAATAACCATTATTTTATCAATTATATTATTATTTAAAAAAAAAAAATGCTATAAGAAAAATGGTTGTTTAATATTTTTTATCCAATACATATTATCGAAAATTGAACAATGGTGAAAATGATTAATATTGACAACTTAAACGAAGAGAAGCAAGCAATGGAGTGTGGAATTTCATTCTTGTCCTTGAGACGAATACGTTCTAGGAATTGATATGTACATATTGGTAATTTATCATTCTGAGAAATTCTGTCTATCTCCATTGCACATCATTACTTGAGTGTATGCGAGCAGGATGCAAGGGCGTGCATTTGTCTCGCTCACTCTTGACACTTTTTATGCGAATAACCAAAAATGAATGGTGAGCCAGCATTGGTGACTTAAAATTCGCAGTTGTTATATTTAAATTTCATTTTTGTTCTTTTTTTATAAAAGTCAAATTAAATTCAAATAGTAAAATTTTTGTTTGGTCTGATGATTTTTGGAATGCGCATTAGCTTGTGATCAACTTTCTGCAGCCGCACATGTGCACAGCTTTGAAGGAACGTCGGTTAGGAGCGAATCTTACACGGAATATAAATGATTAAAATAAAGATATCTAGATAAATCTTACAAGAGTTATCAATTATTATATAATAAAGATGTGTAATAGCAGTTTAAAGTCTTAAATCTGACATGAGATATAAATGATTATAATGTCTAGGAGCAGTGTTAGACCTTAAATTTTACAAGGGGTATCAATTATTTCAATAAAGATGTGGCGAGAATCCAGACTGTCAGTCAGTGGAGTTCAGAGCAAAATGTTTTTTCACATTTGACATTTCCCATTCAACTTTTCATCTTCTGGGGGTGGGCTCCGTTTGTACCAGCCTTTGTAATTATAAACATTATTAAAGAAAGCCTTTTAATTTTTCTACAGAAATATAAATACATTCCACAACAGCCGAGAGCTGGCCACGCGGTTTATAGGCGTGGCTCCTGTGGGCAATGCAAACAAACAGAAGTGGCTATACGCGTGCTCCTTGCAACCCATACAGCGGATACGGATGATGGAGCTCTTGCAGGGCACGACCGATGAGACACAGTGCCCGTACCCTGAGGATTTGCTGCAGCAGAACAAGCCTGGACTGCTTGAGAAGGTGGAAATGCTAATAGATACAGATTACATGCAATGCGGAGAGTAAAGAATCAACAAATTAGGATTGAATGATTAATAAAGGATCGCTTAGGTGTTTTGGTCATGTGAAACAATGAATAGTAAGTAATTAGGAGAGAATATTAAGTTAGATATATGACGCTAGCGTTGATGGCACCAGAAATAGAGGACGCTTGCGGAAGTTTTGGAAAGACCAGGTTAACAATATACTGGAAGAGGTCATATTGGAAGCCTCAACAAATGAAGATGTATGATTGTGGATGAGGTAGAAGTTGCGTTAGGACAGAAGAGTGTGATGCTAAGTTAGATAGAACCGAGAAGTATTTTCTGGGGTGTAAATATGTCAACGAGGAAAAAATCCTATTTCTCTGAAACTATGTATAGGTAGATTACTATAATTAAAATTGTTATTTTAGTTCACTGGAAATGGACAGTATTTTTACGATATGGACTCCTCAGAACCAGGTCAGGGGTACAAGAGAAAGAATAGAGGTGATCATAAAGAACGGAAGAAACCCGAGTTTGATCAAGGTATGTATAACGGTTTCAGAATGTCTGATAAAGCTAAATCTGACCGAAGAGTCGATGTTTATTATTTGAGTGCTGGTGTACAATGTTATTTTATATTAATTATTGCAGTGTCTAACCTCAATGTTATTGCTTCAAATATTAAAAATATGAAAATAATTAAAAAATGTTTTCTTAATATTTCAATCATTTTTTAAATGCTCAGGTGTTACGAGAAATAAAACATTGTCAATTAATGTTCATCAATAGGCACTTGTTGGTTCTGCCTCTCATCCCCAACTGTGGAGAAGCATCTGGTGATCAGCGTCGGGGACAGTTGCTACCTGGCCCTGGCCAAGGGTCCGCTCAGCCCGTACCACTGCCTCGTGCTTCCTGTTGCGCATCATCAGTCTACAAGCCAAGTGTGTATTGAACCTAATTTAAGTGATTTAGTATTACTTTCGATTCTTAATTTAATTACTCATTTTCAAAATTAGTACAGTAAAAATGTGTTCATTAAAACAGTTCTGATAGAAAGTGAAGGATTTCTAAAATAATATTACCTATTTTCAATATCATAATTTAAAGAGCAATTTTAATTGTGTATTGAGTAACTTAAAATGAGAATAAAAGAACTAAAACTTCTCCACTTAGTACAGTACCTTATTGATTATTAATACAAAATAACTTTATATTCGTTTCTCGATAAAGGATTTAGGGTATTGTATAAATCACAAGGGCACATGTCACCGTGCTCTTGGATTTTATTAGAGGAAGTTCTTCTCATATGACTGTGAGAAACTTTAAATCCACATGCAGAAGTAACTAGACTGATCCGGCTGGTCTTTAGCATGCTCATATTTCATATACGTATACTGACAATGTAATTTGGTATAACCCATTTCTCATATAAAAAATATATTAAAGTATTGTATTTTTATTCTTCTCGTAACTAGGCACCGGACGATGTGAATGAAGAGATTAAACGATTCAAGAAAGCACTTGTAGAATTCTTCGAGTCTATGGGGCAGCTGGCCGTGTTCTTCGAAAGGAACTTTAAAACTTCACATCTCCAGGTGCAGTGCGTCCCGGTGCCCAGGGAGACCGAGTCCCAGCTCGTGGAAGTGTTTCATGTGAGACTTTTATTTTAATCTTGTACTCTCTCTTTCTCGGTTCTCATTTTATGCGTACTATTTTTATGCAGTTTTGGAGTTATGCAGTTTATATTTCAAGAAGCACTTTTTTTTAAATAACTATTTTAGACCATTTTGACATGTTAAAAGGGTAAGAAATTGGGAGAATTTTGTCTCCAGATATATCGCTTCCTGCCACAAGTCAAGGATAATTCAGGTAAGCTCTGATTGTCAAGGATAATTTAGGTAAGCTCAACCGTCGGCATATGCACACACAGCATGCGCCAGTACAATGCGGCCGAAACCAAGTGAGATTGGGAATGTCTGGGCGTTTCTCCCTATATTGTTTTCAGATATTTATCATTAGTGAGCGTTCGACGTTCGGACGTATTGGACGTATGTACGTTATTTACTTTTAGTGGTTTGCTTTTTCATTATTACATATTAACTTTTCTACATATTTTTTAAGATTTAATTTACCCCGATGGAGAAGAAGAAGCACAAACGGAAAGCGATTACTTTGGAAACAAAAATTGCAATCTTAGATTGCTTAGCAAAAGGAGAAGGATCTACAACTATTGGTAAAAAATTTAACTTTGGCGAATCTACTATAAGAGCAATTAAAAATAATGAAGTCGCAATAAGAAAATCTGTCATTTGTGGTACAAAACTATATTCCAAATTATCATCATACTCGAGAGATGATTTATTAGAAAAAACGGAATGAACGCTTGTAATTTGGATTGAAGACCTAACTAAAAAAAAATTCCAATAAGTGGTCATTTAATTAAGGAAAAGGCCCTTGAGTTTTTTCGAACAAATAAGGCAATTGGAGTCATCTACTTCACGTTCCCGGTCCGATAAAGAATTTGTGGCTAGCAATGGATGGGTGACCGGGTTTATAAAAAGAAGTTCCTTTCACAATTTGAACATCAGAGGCGAGACTGCATCAGCAGATGAAAAAGCTGCCAAACAATTTCCAAAGAAGTTAACTAAAATTATTGAAGACGGTGGATACAGCCCCGATCAAGTGTTTAACGCTGATGAGACTGGATTATATTGGAAAAAAAATGCCTAGTCGAACGTACATCGCAAAGTCTGAGAAAAAAGCAAGTGGGTTTAAAGCAAGTAAAGATCGAGTAACTTTGTTATTTTGCAGTAATGCGTCGGGAGATCGAATATTAAAACCCCTTCTAATAAATCGATCTCTAAGACCACGTGCTTTAAAAGGTAAAGATTTGAAGAAGCTGTCTGTACATTGGATGGCTAATAAAAAGGTCTGGGTAACAACTGTTGTATTTAATGAATGGTTCACTAATTGCTTTGTACCGGAACTGGAAATATATATGAAGCAGAAAGCTCTCAATTTTAAAGTTCTATTGGGCGTTGACAATGCACTATGTCATCCAAATTTGGAACATCCTAATGTACAGGTACTATTTCTTCCACCCAACACAACAAGCATCATCCAAACATTGGATCAAGGCATAATTACATTAAGAGCACTTATCCATATATAGTGGATAAACTAGGAAATGAGTCAGTGACAGTAACTGACATTTGGAAAAGTTTTTCTATTTTGGACTGTTTAAATCATGTTGCAATTGCTATTTCTCAGATAAGACCACAAACTTTAAATTCTTGTTGGAAAGCAATTTGGCCCGAATGTGTTACAGTCAATGGAACTAACCAAACATCGACAGTTTTAGCTGAAATAATTTCTTTAGCACATGAAATTGGTGGGAAAGGTTTCAAAACCTTTCCCACCAATTTACCCAATATACCCAAAACGATGTAGACAAATTACTTGAGGATAATGTCATGAATAACAGTGATATCATTGGTATAACTCTTGACACCGTTGAAGAACAAGAAAACGAAAATGAATCTGAAGAAGATGAAACTTCAGTGTAATTTCCAGTAAATTGGCAAACCATTTCATCGAAAAAGATGATAATTCTGAACGAGCATTCAAGTTTCAACGCGAGCTTCAGAATTGCATTTCAGGATATCAGGAATTGTACAAAAAAGCCATCGCAAAGTTTAATCACTGATTACATTGTCAAAGTGAAAAAATCAACATGCGAAGTTGAGGCTAATTTTACTTGTGAAGAATCATTATCTTCAGGACATAGATCTGATTGCGGACTATCTCTTCTAGTGATGAAAGTGATTTCGAACCAGTTTGCAAATTATGCCCAACACTCATACAGTGACGATAATTCTAAGGAAAAAAATGTGAAAAAAAATGTGAAAGGGTTTTTTGTAAAATTTTTATATATGTATAAATTTAGAAGGAATATCTTAAGATTATATTTTTCTGAAATTTAATAAGCTTTTCTATGATTGTTAACGTTTTTATAAAAATATGAATAAACATTTTAGAAGGAATATGGTAAGACTAATTATTTTTCTGAAATTTAATAAACCTTTTTTTATGCGATTTTTGGTGTATTGTAACTCATTGATTTAGTTTTATGCTGTTTTAAAAAATTATGGAACGTATCCTTTATTTTTATACGTGTGTCTAGTCTTTTTTTTGTGCAATTTTTTTTTGTGTGTTTTCCTGTGGAACGTATCTACCGCATAAAAAGAGAACCGAGTGTATATGTTGAAGTGTATTGTATAATGTATCTATGTACTTTGAATTTAAAAAAAAAAAAAGTAATATCAAGTGCAAAGTATGTAGAATTAAAATATGCTTCAAATGGCATATTTTACGCTGACGAGTTTTTACAAATAAGCAAATAGGTTCTGTCAAAATATTCCAAGTGGATTCTTTCAGGATTGCAACATTACAAAAGAAAAATATACAAATAGATATGTATTATATATATTTTAATCCCTCTATGACCAGTGCCAAATATATCCATCGTGACATCATTTATTTATCAACACGTTTTGTATTTTATTTTTGCTTCGAATGCCTACCGAAGACTTTGATTTTGTCTCTAAATATATATACATAGTCGTAAATTTGAAGTTCAAGCGACCAAACTAAATTGAATTCATATTATGCAGAACCCTGTTAAAAAAAGTTAATATTACAAATTATGCAGTTATGAAAAAAGCTGCTAATTTTGTAAAAAAGCTTACATATTTTGGCATATTTCAAGAAATCATCTTAGAAACGCAATATTTATTATACTAATACAAAATTTTGATGTAGTTTATTATATGTATCTGCTTAGTCTGAATATTAGATCTCTTTCTTGTAATAAGTAAGATGCTACCGTAAAATGTTCTCAAGAAATTAAACAATCATTAAATAAAGTACAGTATAACTGATAACTTTTAACACTAAATTGAGAAAAATAACAACGAATTTAAGCATTTTTAATTGTCTCATCTTAATGTATGTACAATTTTATGCGGTTTTTGATTTGTGTGATTTGGTGAAAAGGCTAGATTTATCTTGAAATTGTTATAATGTTTAATACAGTAAAACCGCGATATAACGAAATCCAAGGGACCAAAAAATAAAAATTCGTAATAACGAATTCCCACATATAACCAAAAAAATAAAAAAACCTACTATATGTTGCGCGCCGTCGCAAAAAAATGTTGCGCGGCTTCAAAAAAGATTGCAAATTCTGCCAACAAAGGAGGAAAAAGGCCATAGGGAACTTGAATACCTACATATTTTTAGTAGTTTTGTTATTAAAACAGATAAGCAAATGGATAATCAAAGGAATTAAATTAAGAACAGAATCTATTCAACACCAATTGGAAGATATTTTTGTAAATTCCAGAATATTGCAAACACAAAACAATATTTTAATTGTGTTTAAATGTAGAGCCGCTTCAAACATAGTTTTGGGCATGAAACATACAAAATAACTCAAAAATAACAATTTTACAGTTGAATCGCGGCATTTTTATAAAATGAGTCGTATATAAATTACGAAGGTACTTACCGGTAACGGCGGCAACCACTTCAAAATATATTTATAATCGTTAAAATTGTTCACTTAAAAATTATCGTTAACATTGTTTACTTAAAATACACGAAAACAATAGTTAATAGAAATGTAGCGACCGGAATTCAAATCCACCGCCATCTCAGTCGGCATCGACGCTAGCGACAGTGCTGCCGGTTGCTGCCACAAGCCTGGCCCAGAATTCACCGCTAGGCAGTCTCTCTAGTTTCAGCGTTTCACGACGGCGGTCTCGCCGGCTCGCGAGAGCCGAGCGAGACCGCCAGCCCGCTTCACATCATTTCATTTCGTAATATACACGCACTTCTACATCATTTAATTTTTACATTCATTCATTTCATTTTTACATTCATTCATTTCATTCTATGTCTTTCTTGTTTTTATCATAATGTAATAAACCTCCAAACGCGCAAACAAACATCTATTTCATTTAACCACCGACATAACCCCCAAAGAAATACAAAATGCCGTACAAAAATAGTCCATAAAATATTTTAACGAATTATTTATATTATTGACGAGTTCACACGAAAACAATTGTCAAACGAAAATGAATTTATGTAAATATTCAGTTCGGTCATGCAATAATCGCGTTAAAAGCTGAACAAACTTAACTCTACAGACGTTACACTGAGACTGACATTTCCAATAAGTACATACTGCAACTTTTGGGGGGTTCCTGTTAATTTTTGTATTTTACAGCTGTTTGGGTCTGGGATTGGAATACATATTAGAGGCGTATGCGTACGTAAAACGTATCTAAGAGAACGCCGCAAGAATTATGTCAAATGGTTTTATGGGCCTACTGTGAACCCAAGAAGAAGTTTGAATTGTTTTACTACCTTGTCGGCCGACCGCCGCGCACCGCCGAAAAGGCCATAAAACTGTTCGCATACGGCAGATGCATCGGCGCGGCTTTGTAAATGCGAAATAATATTTTCATCTTTTAACATTTTTTTATTTCGTTATAAATTTACGTAAATGTATTGGCATTTTTTCGTACGGGACAAAAATGATTTTGTTATAAATATTAACGGGATTTCGTTATATAAATGCATTTTTGTATGAAAAATTGGTTTTAGGGACTAAATTTCGATTTTTTTTTTCGATATACGTCATTTTTCGCTATATCGGGTTTCGTTATATCGCGGTTTTACTGTATAATTGGCATCAATAAGTAGTGAATCATTTATTTGATTTGAAATATCTTTTGATGCACAGGACGAGGCTGGAATTCAAGGCTTCCAATTGGAACCCATTCCTGCCCGTACAGATCTGAAGCAGGTGGCCGCTCCGGGATCTCCGTACTTCCACCTCCAGCTTCCTAGCGGAGAGCAGCTGTATACCAGAACTAAGCACAATTTTCCTTTACAGTTTGGAAGGTAATATTAGGAAGGTTATTTTTATTATTTCATATATGTACTGCATGTATGCATTAAATCATAAAAATTGTTCTTGAGGGTTTAAATACTGCAATCATTATGGTAGATATTGGGTCATCCCATAAACAATGCAGTTTTTTTCAATTATATGAACTAAAAGTCAGAGGGGGATGGGATAAACTACCTGCATCAGGTAAGATTACTATCTGCTATAAAGCAGTTACTTATTCTTAGTGCAAGTTTTGAAGAGTGTAGTTGGATTTCAACAGTAATTTTTTCAAAGCTATAATGGATGTGACAAAGGAGCATATTCGGCATATTTTGCTTTATGAGTTTGATAAAGGTAACAATGCAACGGAAAGTGTGAGGAATATTAATGCGCAGTTTATGGGGATCGGACAATAAGCGTAAGCCTGTGTCAACAGTGGTTACAGAAATTACGAGCCGGAAACTACAGCTTAAAAGACGAGCGTCATCCTGGAAGATCTGTTGAGCTCGACGAGGACATCCTGCAAACCCTGGTGGAACAAAATCCCATTGCAGCTGTCGAAAAAGCTTAGATTTGGTCATTCAACCATTCATCGACACCTGCGTGCTATTGGAAAAGTCAGTAAATTGGGTCAATGAGTTCCTCACAAACTTTCAGAGTCTAATCGCGTGCAGAGAATGAATATGTGCTCTTCTTTGCTGTCATGTCTCAGGAATGAACCTTTTTTGGAATCGATGGCCCAACCATCATATTCGCCTGACATTGCCCCATTTGATTATCATTTATTCCGTTGTTTTTAAAATCATTTGGATGGAAAAAATATTAATTCTGTAGACGAGGTCAGAATGGAAGAGGATGGAAGAGCATTGTAGAAAATGATGGAGAGTATATTTTTAATTAAAAAAGAACTTTGTTTATCTTAATTTTGAAAATTAAAAGAAGTATAAAAATACCAATTTATTTATGGGATGACCTAATATTATATTTTCCATTATGGCCAACAGTTTGGTTTATATGTACAGAATTTTCTTTTTCAGGGATGTTTTGGCGAGCTCTCCCATCCTGAACTGCGAAGACAAAGCTGATTGGCGAGCGTGCCAACTCTCCAAGGACGAGGAGATGGAGTACGTGGCAGAGTTCCGGAAAAAGTTTCAACCTTTCGACTTTACCGTAGAAGAGTGATTTAATTCTTACTAAATATAATACAAAGTTTTCCGCGGGAACATTAAAATGTCGTGATGCTATTAAATTATTTTTATAACTATGTTTTAAAAATGTGCAATCTATTACTATCGAGATATATTTGCAATATTATTGATTTATTGTTTTGTAAATACGGTGACATTGACAAGTGGTTAACTTTGTTCATATGTTTTGTTAACCCCGAGAAGACTCAGGACGACTATCGCCGTCCGAGAGAGGGATAGCGTGACAAACGTTAAAATATTTCACGCTATACCATATAGACAAGAAACATTGCACCACGTGACAGCATGCGCAGATGCCGGTAATTTTGTATTGCCAGATTTCTTCTTTATTCAAATGACAGGATTTTCAATATAATATTTGAATACACACGCCACTCATATCGATGACAAAACCATTGCACAAGCTAATTACGCACTTCTAAAATACCAGAACTTTCCAAAAGGAAAGTACTTGTTACATTTTGATTCCAGCCGGTGCAGAGTTATTATCAGGATTTATCCTGCAATAATTGTATTTATTTCCTTATACTTATTTGTTTGTGAGTAATTAAAGCGCTTAATAAAGCACGCTTTACTATAAAAATACAGTGAGTGCTTTGTTATGGACCATATTGGCCATGGCGCGAACGGCATTTCATGCGTGTTAATGTTAGTGCTATATCACAAGTCCCATGTGTGATGTGAAGTGCTAACTTATATTTTTTCGTTTACAGTTATAGTTGAAAAAATTTTTGAATTTTTTTTTACAAAATGGCAGAGTGAAACTTTTTCGTTAATGAAAATATTGTAGACTTCCTAGAAATTTCCAATATGCTTGTTACTACCGCAGAGTCCGATGATGAGTTGGATGATAAGAACGACGTCGAGGATGATTATTTTGTGATTCACATGTATGATGAAGAAGACCTTAACAATACTGTTGATGAAAACCAGCCATCAACAAGTGCAGGGGTTAGGCCAGTATTTGAATGGGAGACAGATAATTGTTTCGTTCCAAATATACATAAAATCTGAAGTCGTCCTTCTAAATAACAAATATAAAATAAATAATAATTTCTTATCCTGAACGCTAAGGTCTGGCAACACTATAAACTTTTATTTATTAATCTTTTCATCAAAACTGTACGAAATCGCGATTGACGGATACCTATAATAAAATACAAGCTTCATGTTAGTTGTTTTTTTTTAGTTATACCAACGTTTTCATGTTTTTTTCATAAAAATAAAATTCGGAAAAAGCTGGTCTATGAATTTTGAATTTTGCCGAATTGGTGATATGATGCTGTTTCACCGAGAGCTTTTTCTGGACAGCTAACAGGTTAATAAGTTAAATAAACTAACTATATTTATGAATAAGTAAGTAATTAACTCTCATTGTAATGGTTTTAATCCAAACATTTTTTTTACACCATATAATGTACACATCACTAAATGGCATAGATCATCATCATCCCTTGTTCTGCAACCCAGTGTGGCTCCTGGTACACATACACCGCCACCGGTCTTTGGATTGAAATGCTTCCCGCTGATTGCCAACTCCAGGAACGGATAGATCTGTATTTATATTGTCTTGCAACTTCATTTTGGGTCTACCTATTTTTTGTCTTTCTCCAAGTTTATTTGGAATTTTAGAATTGCATCAGAGCTCATCTATTATTGGATGGAATCAGCAGCAAATGCTTAGTCTTGTACGTATTGAGCAATGATGAGTATTTGAACTTCTTTATTGAAAATTGAAATGAAATAAAGCATCCGAGAAGCCGGGTAATGTTAACCGAGCGGGTGACGCTGTTTGGACAAAAAATAAAAAACGGTGTATTTTGTTATTTTTATTGTCGAGTAACAAATAAAATTGTTATATATAATAACATGTCTTTTTCTTTTCAAATTCTATCGATAACCATTTTTAAATACACAAATATTTAATATATAAGCTTATTTTAGGCACCCCCTCCCTCCTTGTATAAATATGATATCCAGACAATGTTTATATTAATATTACATTCATTTTGGTTCAAACTAGTTTATTATACACGCACAGTTGTATTGAGAATATTTTTGTTTTCATTTCTGTCACATTTATTGATTGATTAATTTCTACAGAAAGTATACCAATAGCGTCTGGGCGCCCTGATAATTATTTTATAATAAAAATATACACTTAGGAAATCAAATTTTGAATACAGATTATTTAACAAAGAATATGTTTATTTGGAAGTTTCCCGGGTACAATTTGTCACGAAGTTGTATTAAAAAATTGTAGTAAAAATGTGTAATATTTAATAGGAGGTTCACGGATGAGATTATAATATATAAGAACGTTGCTGTGACTATTTAGTATGAAGAAAAAATATTTCCACAAAACAAAAGATCACTCTCGGACAATATTTAATTACTTCAAAATAAAGCACAATGATCTGTATACTAGGTGGGGCAAGGTGAACCAGAAAAACATATTCTGTGCAGGGGTTCTTCCTGCGGCACAATAAAATAAAAACTGTATATGTAGTTATTTAAATATTAATAAACTCTAATTATAAACTGCATATTTACTAACTTTAAATAAAAAAACATTTAGGTATTTAAAACTAATTTTTTTCTCCAATACTTATAAATAGTTTATCGATGATAAAAAATTCTTCATAATTAAGTCTTTGAATGATGATTTTGATGATAGTGAAAATTATTATAAAAAAAACTATTATAATAGTTTATTTCATTTGGTTGGCAGTGAGTCAGCAAATTAGTTTATAGTACAATAGAATCTATTTAATATAATATATGATGTTTGGCATTTCATTTTAATGATATTTATCTGAAATCAATGCAAGCGACACATTTGTGTGGACATTTTACATTCAGAACTGTGTGGAGGGTGTCACTTAGCTGGTTGGCCAATTTTATCATTTGTTATACAATCAATGAAGTAATTTTATAAATTCATTAGCTTTAATGCAGTCAAATAAACCGACAAAAATATGTCTCACTTGTTCTCGTAAAAAACATATCTGTAAAGCTGTAAACGAGTGTGTCCCAAAGTGTGCGCTGTAGTTCCTTAGAGAGCTTTCGGAGGCACCTGTTACATCTTTTGAAAATGCTCAAGAAAATTTAAATTTTCAGAAAACATTATTATGGAAGAGAAAAATGAAAGAAGATGGTGGTGACGTGAATAGTTTACCCTTGTTGCAATGACCTCCTCGCACTTGACATCCGATGAAGTTAATTTCTCTTGTGACTTGAAATTTGTTTTTGAAGAGCATTTAGCACACCTTATTGTCTGGTTTGAAAAATACTTCAGTTGGCATGGTTACACAGATGGGCTGAAACACATTCACAGAGGACAATTGGGGCATCTGGAAAAATCCTAATGCACCAAGGGAAGAAAGCAATAAATGATTAACATTTTTTCAATACGTTAGACTATGTAACACATTGTCTCTTTTGACACTAGTATTTGAATTGTTTGCCATCACTTGACAACTCAATATGGAATACCTGCATGATTTGTTCAAGACAACGTTGTTAATATCGACTTATCCCAAGGGAATATGTTGATATTACATAATACTCTACTGGCAGATGATGAAATAATAAAAATTATTATAACTTTTCAATGGATGAATAAATCCAAAATTGACTAAAAACATTTTTTATTTAAAAACTATAGATTTGTCTAATTCTGAAGTTTGGACAACTAGCTACATGACGCCCACCCGGTACATTTGATTTTGATTGTAGTTGCGCAGGCGCAGACTGCTAAGAGTCAACTAAGTTATTTGAGCAAATGATCTTATAATTTCCAAGCAAGAAGGTGAATAAATAAACAATTTCTGAATGATTTTTGCCATTTTGATTTGATGTAAAGACGATGGTATAAAATGTTTTGTAGATAATCATTTTTTATATTAAAAACACTTTATATTTTATGTGAATAGTTAAGCATTTAGATAAAAATTTGTACACACCGTAAATGATACACTTATAGGTTAGGAGAATGTATTTATGTATTTATTGTCAATGAATATTTTACAAGAAATTTACTGATGATGGATGAACAATAATTCTAGAAAATTAAAATTTTACAATTGAATTTGTTATAAATAATATTCAAACACACACAATTGTTAAACAAATTAATTGGCCTATTGTTACGATATTTAAAAAGTTTTATTTTATACACTCGCAGATTCTCAGTGGTTAGATGAATATAGAATTTCTTTTTTGGTTATTGCGTGGGTTTAAAATTTTGAAAAATAAGGCAATAATCTCAAAAATGTGTTCCAAAAACACATCTGCCTCTAAGTAAAAACAAGAGAAAAACTGCAGGCTGCAGAGAAAGGTTAAAGAGAATAATCAAGGACATCACCAGGTCAAAACACGGGGGTCATGATCCTCGGTAATGAGGCAACCAACCGGAGAAGAAATAATGTAACCAACGTTTTGGGCATTACGGTTGTCATTATTATTGTGTATACTGCGTGGATGAGACTCGTCTCAAAACTTGCATAAAGAACAATGCGGAGCTGAGTGCGGAATGAGTTGTCAATCATTGCTGTATTTGTAAGCGGAGTAGAATGATCAACTGATGCATATTGGATCTTTACTGACAAATCTCAAAATCTCCTCCATTATGGCTGAGGTAGACCCATAAGAATTCCTATTTTTCGCTTAGCTTTTAAAATGATGAATCTTTATTGATACAAATTTTAAATGCAACAAAGGATCGTTCTTCTTGTTTCTGAAGTGGTGTTTTACGCGCAAAACACTAATCTATTAAAATACTTATGTAAAAATATTTCTCAGTTATTTGTGAGAAAGAGTTTTTTTTTAATAAATTTTATTATAACATTTCTTTAAAATTCATCAACACATCCGTCGTCAACATTTTCTATATCAATTATAAAACACATTATCATATACACTTTCCACTATGTCCGCACTTTGGATGCATCCATGCGACATAAGGGCCGCATTTTGGATGCATCCATGTGACATAAGGGCCACACTTTTGCTGCTTCCATGCGACATAAGGGTGAGATATTTTTTTTACATGCACATAATCTTTTCATCCACGGTATTATAATGTTTACACTACACAATGATTGGTCACACTTGAATATAATATTTTAGATTTTATTGAAAACATTTAAAAGATTTTCATTTAGTTTTGTAGCCGAGCGAAATTTTCTAAACAGTGAAGAATTTCATATGATGGTGTTACAATTATATAAATGTTACATAAAAAATAATTTAAGATACTCACCACAAATGAATAATAACAGTTGCGTACTTTTGAAATCTATCTTGTGTAGTATCTTGTGTAGTAGTAATATTTATTATATTTAAATATTACTCTTAATCCGTCTAAATTGGTTGTATAATCCATGATTCGCCATCGGGGCGTTATTTATTTACATTTTACAATTTGCTTTGGATAGTTTTCGAAGGACACATATTTACATTAAGATATCAATAACATTATACAAATTAAAAACATTGATTATATTTTCAAATATAACAGGTTTAAAGTCAAAAATTACTCAATTTGATCGATATCCAATTGCTAGAGTGATACTACTATTTTTTTTTCTAACAGTCATTAATATTTCACAAACACAATAAATAGTAAAAATCAGTCACTGTTTAAATATGTAATTTTATTCATAAAACTAACAATTTATATACGTTTATTATTTTATAATTCGTTATGTCATCCACGTACTGTAAACTCTCCGTACGTACAAAACACAAATTAAAGAAATTGTTTTACTTCTCTCAATATCGCCAAGTGTCTACAATACGTATAATATATTACAGCGTTGGTTTTACATGTTGTGCGTTGGTTTTTACAACTGGATAATATTGAAGAATTTTTCGGCCTATTTTGTTGTGCATCAGTTTTAGTCACGGTTGACATTTCAGTAATAGTGTTGCCACCAAAATTAAGACAATGCAGAATAGCATACAATAGATTCTTCGTCTTCATCAAGTTTCACTATTTTTCTACGATTATATTCGTTGCAAATCGACAAAAGTTGACTTTTGGTGAGTTGAAAATGTAATTTTGTATGAAGATGATGAAACTGGTGTATAATTAAAGAAAACTGTATGCGTAAAGATAGTGTATATAAGAATATATAAAATTGCGATGTCTTTCTGTGTCACACACAAGAAATTTGATACATTTCATTGGAGTGACGTGTTTTCCTTTGAAAGTGACCTTTTCATTCCAAAGTCCATTTATTTTGTCATAAATTTGAAAATTGGAATAGTAATATTGATGATACAAATATTATAAGTAGTTATTTAATGCTTGTATGGTTTTAAAATTGTTTTTTAGAAATTTCCTTCTGTTCAAAATGATCATTTTTCCAATATCTATTTTTCTTAACGCTTCAAGATATTGGTTATTAAAAAGTGTTTGTGGTGTTTAATTAACATGGAAGACGATCCACTTCAAAAAAAGTGATGCATAAACGTTGTCCTAAAACAGTTTTTAATAAAGTGACGAAACATACTCCTTTAGGGATTTTTGTACTCCTTTCTCGTGAACCCGTACTCCTTTTAAACCCTGTACTCCCCAAAATAGTGTATGAACTGTACTATCAAATTATTAAAAAAATTTCATAATGCAAATTTTTCTTTCATTCCTACTCCTTTTTTCTTTCATTCGTACTAAAAATAGTTCGTCACCTTATTTTTAATCTCTAAAAACATACAAATATCATAAGCCAATCTGGATTGTTATAACAAAGGAAACTATCAATACTTGTTAAATTGATGAAGTCTCAAAGTTTATTTCATAAAAAAACCACAATTTACAAGCAAAAAAAAGTTGGTGTCTAAATTCAGATCCCACATTTTTCAAAATCAAATTTGTTAAAAAGCTACTACAGCGGTAGCATGAGGTTCACGCAGTCAATACATTCAAATTAGCTGTATGTGACTTGATTCTGAAAAATAAATGTAATTTAAATATTTATCTATTAGGAAATAATGACAGATGAAAATGTGAACAATATGATCCCATAAAATCGCTAATAATATCAGAAAGAAATCATTTATTTTAATATCCTCATCCCAATGGGAGTAAAGAATGATGCAGTAGAGCTGCTGCAGATTTTTAATGGAAGACAGTCGCCAAGAACCGGAGCATGTGGAAACAAAATATTCAGGAGACCGTGGCTCGGAAGGAGAATAATCATATTTAAATTTGATTTATTTTCCAGAAAATTTAGTCATGTTATGTATAACTTATTTGAATAACACGCTACTCATTTATATAAAAATTAACTCGTTTATATTGTATTCAATAATAAAAATTCTTCAAAACTTTACAAACAAATCTATTATTTTATAACTAATTAGTAATGGTTTGCAGAACTTGATAAAATTATATTTATAAAGAAATAATAGCTTTGAAATTTTTACACTGCAAGAGTTAAAATCGTCAATTAATTTAGATAAAAAGCTTTGGTTGTACAAAGAGTTTACAGTGTTACGTAACGTAAAGTTTGATACAGTGTTGAACTTTGAAATATATGCTGAATATACATACATTGAATATACGTTGAAGTGAGACGCCAGAGTACAATATTGTCTTTTCTGATTCCTTTCATCCTCCACCGCCAAGGCACAAGACCAGTTCAAGAGTCACAGAGGGTCGCTTAGAGATCTCTACACTTCTACAAACACTTTGTTCATATTTATAAGTATTACAATGACCGTAACATATTTAACAATAATTTAAATATTTACAGATTCAATTTGCACGAATGCACTTAACCGTTAAGATTATGTTTCACTTAAAAATATTCTTACAAAAATAAAAAGAAACATGCAAACGAAATTAAAAAATTTGGCTTATAAAAAATAATATTAATAGAACCCCCAAATGTTTCTTCGTAAGTTTGCTAGAAAAAGGCGAATGGGCATTTTAGTATGAGACTGTCCCAAGTTTGTATCACCAAGTGAACATGATATTGGTTCGGAGTTCATCCTCGTAGAACGAAATACTGTACTGAGACACTGCTAGACACTAGACGATACTGTATCACTCAGTGTTACAACACTTGAGACGAAATATGCATTCTCCTTAATTATTGTTTTTGGTTAACATCATTGAATCTTAAATTTACGAAATGATACAAAATATTTTAAACATAATTATATATTATAGTGACTAGACAATATGCATAGTATGAAAGGTGGTTGAAACACCGTTCACACATGTTTATACGTTGATTTGGAAAGTTTCCCTGGAGAGTTTTCCTTGACCAGGTAGCCCCGGAGCTCCGCGTTTCCTCCTTGGCTGGCTGATGTTGGTCTCGCACTCGGTGTCGTCGGAAAACCTCGACGGCGGATGGATATGGTCGTTGAACGAAGGATAGTTTGATATACTGCAACAACAGAACAATATCATACTTGTAACAGTGTCGCCCTAAGTCATAATGTATTAATTAAAATGTTACCTACTGACCTATTTATTCGTGGGGGAAAAAATGTTTTCTCTGCTTGGTATTGTTTGAGTATGTCGCTAGAGGTCTTAACCTGCAAATTGTTCGACGTAGTCATGGTTAATGGAAACATCACACAGGAATATTGAGTGCAAACTTTGCAGTTGATTCAAATGAGACTATCCGGTCACTACGGTTCAAAAGGATAGAAGTTTGTGCAATATATTGGTTCAGTGTGTTATATATCATAATGTGTGTTGGGTGGTGAAACTTTTCTCGCAGTTTGGGAATTACAGGATGATAAAGTGGTCACCTATTTTACAACAAACGAGGAAGTGTAGAAGACTTGTGCCCGTGCATTGATTCAAGTTTTGAGTGCTGTAAAGGTGCGGATACATATTATACTTTAAGAAATGTACAGTAGTGATGAGGTATACTGGGATTGTGATTGGTGTCCGATTATAAAGATGATCGGCAACTATGATTTAATGACTGGAGATATATTTTCTAATTTAACGGTGATTGCTTGCCAAATTACAAATAATTAAAGTTATCAATCATTGTTACAATAGAACACCAATCACAGTTACAATCATGGTTTATCTCATCACTAATGTACGGTGCAATATGTGGTATTCAGGTCTGAAGTGAACACCAAGTTCAGTCTGATTCGTCTTGGAGAATCCAGAGACTGGTATTTTTATAGTTCAAGATTCTAAGTACAGTGACATATTGCATACATTACGTTTTTTTCATATTAATTTAACAATAATGACAACAGTAAGTCACACATGATAACATTTGAACTTGGTCCACTTTATATCTTAGTACCCTATACAGGTAGCCTTCAGTTTATGCCGGGGTTCAGTACCCAAATGAAAAAGAATCAGTGTAAAATGAATTTAATTTCACAATGTATTGTATAATGCAAGTCAATGAGTCACGTTATAAGTCTAAAGAGACTTTTTTAGGGAAAAATAAAAAGAAAAATTAAATTGCGCCAAATGTGTGAATAGACTAAACTTTATGCCACTGTGTTCTTTTTCATGTTACTACTTTGCTCTTGGTTGTGGTCATAACGGCTCGTGTCCACGGAATGAGACTTTTACCAGATTTGAGAATTGAGATAATATTTGAGTAAGAGAATATGCTCCCATTTTTTAGAGACTACTTTCGGATTTTGTAATTCATCGTGTACATACCACATCTCAGAGATTCACCATCCTGCGCCTCACTCATGTAAAACGTCAAATGTCAATACATTGATCACTGACGTTCGTTGGTTAAGTGAATTTGAATCACTCCAGTGACGGTTTAAATGATTTTATTCTGTTTGTCTTTACAGTAAAAAAAATACTTGTAGGTGACATTTGTTATCGTTCTGTTCATGTTTGATTTTCTGCACCATTCTCTTCACCATTTCTGAGTACCTCCAGATCAAAATCTCAACACATCCACATGGTGTTGATATTAGTTAATTAATTTATCACTCTATCAAATCTCGAAGATTTATCGCATTTCATTCCGTGGACACGGGCCATAAACTTGCCGGCGTTATTGTGAAATCAAATCTTAGTAAACCGAGGGCTATCTGCATATCAACAGTTATGACAATGATATAAAAAAATGTGAAAATTTCCTTATCTATTTAATATAAATTGTAATACATTCATGTTTGATAATTTATCATTGCTGTAAGAAACAAAATATGGAAATATTTTGAATTATGAGACAGCTATCAAATATTAAATTGTATCTAATCATAATCCACTTTGTTTTATTGAAAGCGTATTCGAAATTGAATTTATTATAATGCTGTTCAACAAGAAGACAGATGTGGATTTTATATTTAAGGGTGCGGTTTCAAAAATAATTCATATTTTCGTGTTTTTTATGAAAATGTGGGTTTTTATTATTCATTTATATCCCAAGTAATACATGAGATTTAACTTTTAAAAAAATATTACTTAGATTGGACCTTTACACTAATATAAAACTAATAAACTGAATGTTATTTGCCATAATTAAGACAATACAAGCATTATAAGAAAGACCATGACCGTTAGATGCATTTTCCGCGTGCTATAAAATTATCTTAATATGGTAAATTATTGTATAAACGAAATATATTTTCTTATAATCTTGAAGCCAAGATTACGGAGACAAATTTCAATTGAGACAAATTAACAAAATGTTAAAAATTATATATTACAACCATTCAATTTGCGAGACATATTAATTTTTGAAGTTTTTAAAATATTTTGTTTTAGTGAAAACATACGTTTATAAAGAACATATTGCATTTACTCTCATGTTTTGAGGCTTCTGTTACTATTTAAAATCAAGTTTGATATCAAAAATGCAACAATTTCTTACTAAATAATATTTATATCAATCTTAATAATGTGTAATCTTTATTTTCTTTATTAGCTTCAGATCATCGATCGATAGCGGCGTGCACGGACGTTTAGTCCGTGCTCGCGTAATTTTCATTAAAAAATGTTGAAAATATTTGTTTTCATGCATATTTTACCTACGGTATGAATTCATTATTATTATTATTATTTATTAATCTGTTATAATTACAATGAAACAATACAATAATAAGTTTTTTTTTAGTTCTACAACTTCTCTAAAAAGCATGTGTTTGTGCAGAGAAGGAGAATTAAATACAAATTAATATTGAACGTTAGTAGTAAATTTCATAAATTAGATGTTTTTTACTAATTTTAAGGAAAAACAACATTATCTTGAACAAAGTAAATGAATGTTATTTTTATGTGTAGCAATTAAATATTTTGTTTATATATATATAAACATGCAACAGTGTTACAACACTGTTGCATTTTAAACACGACCTGTTTCATAAATAGTATGTAATTATGAAATAGACATATCACCAAAACGCCAATGTGGTCTTATAAATCGATAATATTAAACAAAATAATAACTTGAAGCTGTCATACTAATTTTAAATTCAGAACATTGATTTAAGTGATCATCTAAATATATGTAGATACTTTGTCTGATTTCAAAATATATTCATATATACGAGTCAGGTTCATCAAAAAATTATTTAATTTTCCATTGATTAATTTAAATGGCAACACATATTTTTATTTCATTGAATATGAAAAGCCATGATAAGGCTCTAGACAAGAGTTATGTTTGACACTTGTATCGAATGCAAGAAAATCAACAATTTTATTGTCGTCTCATTCTATTCAAACCTTCCTCTCTCGCGTGATTTACATAACAAATTACATCATCAACTATTAGTCTCATCTTGAAAGCGTTTGTAATTCGTATATAATTTCTCGAATTTCAAACGGGAAAAATGAAAGCTCGCCCTTAATAATTTAAATATTGACAGCATATAAAATATAATTGAATGTGTTGATTTTTTTTATGAACTTTTATAATTTCATAGCTTGCTCGATAAAGGTTGCTCACCTAAAAGTAGTTTCATCATTATGGCTGCTGTAACCAGAGCTGGACCTGACGTGTCTCCTTGCGCCCCCGGGCCCCCCGCTACTCCCCGCGCCGCCCTTGGCGGCCCTGCGGGAGGGGAAGCCCCTGCGCCCCCCTCCTGCGGCCCCCCCGGCCCCGAGGGATGTCTCGGACGAGCTGCTCGACACGTCAACACTTGCCCCTACAACTGACAGGCGTAATATAGTCTGGATAGACGTGCGTCGAGCAAATAATGTATTTAATGTGTTATTTTATTTTTAACTAAAGGAATTATTTATAATGGTGTAATAAATCATGAATAAAATTCTACAGATGAATTAATGAGCTCTATAAATATAATTATATTTTTATAATATAGAATATGTTTTTCGGAACCTTCCCAGGTAAAATTTGTCACAAAACTGCGTTAGAAAAAGTGTGTAATACTTTTTAGCAATTATGTAATTAATAAAAAATAATAAATAATATTGTTTATATTTTACAGAAAACAAAAGAATATCATGTAAACTTGAAATAAAATGGTCCACTGACCATCGTATTTTGTTTTGATTGGTCATGTACATATAAAGTGTTTAATAATATTGATATAATCGAATACGTCAAGAAAATAAAATGATAATGGGAAGGCCATATCGCTTAAAGACACTTTGGAAGAATGCAGTCATCCAATGGTAACCGAGAGGAAGCAAAAAGGCCAACCGCCCTAAAACCTGCTGGACTGAAAAATCATCAAATTCTGTGGAAATACAGAGAAAAGTGGAAGAAACTTGGGGAGGCTTTCATCCAGTAGTGGATTGAAAACTGATGATAATGATGAATGACACTAATAAGGTGGAGGGAGTGAACCAGAAAAACATATTCTATGATATGCATTTTATTTTCATTTCCTTTAAAGGAATAAAAATACTGTTAAAAATAGCCTATTAATAGGTCAATATTAAGTTATCAATATCTCATCTATATGCTATGCTATCTATTGGTCAATCAACATTTATTTAATTTTAAATAAGTCATAGGTAAATGAAGTGCGGCATTACAGTGAGACGAGATAGACGTGGCGTCACCCGGGCGACGTTGTCTTGTCACCCGTCCCTGATACCCGCTCTCTCCGGTGGCCGATGCGTCGCTGCCTTCCTCTTCCGACATGTCGTCTCCTTCGTCCCTCGTGTCATACTCTGAAATGGGCAGGTGCAGGGTTAGAATCTTCTTCACCTCGGAGTCCGTCGACCCCAGGTTGTCCGACTCTGGAAGCAGAAAGAGCGACACATGGCAGCAAGCGATGATATGCGACAATGAAGCATAAATGACCAATGACAATTGATATAATCGGTGATAATGTGGTGATCTTTATGATCAGTAATGATTCAAAATTTTATTGATGGCTGATATATGAACTGTTAAATTGAACGATCTATATTGATGTAACATCTTAACTGGTGCCCTTCCCAAAAAAATCGTATTAGAGTAATCTCAATACTAAACAAATACATGACACTCATTATCTTGGTGACTACATATTTTATACAAAACTTGTAGATGACAAATGTATATTTTGACACTTCGCATGTTCGAAAACCACAACACTTACACGTTTGAAGAATATGTCCTTCCACGTCCCGGTGGGTGGATAAAAAACGTCGTTGTGAATTTGCTACCTACATGGTACCTACTGAATGAAGAAAATGTGATCATTTTAAAGAGTCCTGCTTTTAGTGAAAGCAAACATGAGTTCGTGCGAGTAAGTGACAGGCTGAGCACGGAACTTATCTGATGTCGGGTTCAAAAGTTCAGACAAGAAGGGACAATGGTTAACCAAATTCCTCTGGGACCATCAACATCAGCAGCGACCTCAGAATGTGTGGCTCAAGTTCGATGTGAAATTATGCGCAATCTGTGTAAATCGATAAGGAAGATTGCAGCCTGTACTGGAATAAAAAAATCCCAACAACCCGAAGGAACGCCATCAAAAACGTTTGCGTTGTCCAAAAACGACAGTGTGGTGTGCAATTTCTGCCTAAGGGATAATTGTCCCTTATTTTTTTAACCAGCGAGAGACGGCGTTTATTGCCGAATGATCGACAAGTTTTTGGTACTGCAACTGCAGCTATTTCTCGAGTGTGAATATATTGTTGCATGCATCAACATTATTATACATTATTTCTTTTATGGAGTAGTAATAGTTTTGTATTTCTTCAAGTGTTGTGTCTTCCATTATAGTTTTATATTGTATCAGTAACACAGTACAGTCTATTATTTTTACACGGAATTTAGAGGTTCCACATATTTTTTTGTACTTTATTTTATACACACAACTCCTCAATTTTTAAAAATGGCAAAAATGGAGTGAATCTATGCTATTATATTTACAGATATTTATGACTCTAAAAATGAAAAAAAAATAATGAGGCAATAGATGAAATAACACGTATTTAGTACATACATATTTAGGAAAAGTTTTAGTTCAGATGGGAATATATAATATATTATAAAATAACAACGATGGATTGGAATGTTGAACAGTTTTCTGGACATACAAAATTTCACATTTAAAATAATTGTATTATGTTTTTGTATTTTATAGAAATATATAATGTAAAATATGTGTAAAACAATGTACTTAATATGCAAAACATAGACTTAAAAGCGATCTAAATTATTCCTGAAGCGAAAGCATGCAAAGCGACATTTTATTTTATATCTCAAGAAAAGCTGTCGGTTAATATGTATCTTCAAGATAATGATAGTGTTTTAGATTGATGGAGAGATGAACGATTCTGGATGATGTACAGGATGTTGTAAAAGAAACGTGCAAAACTTTGAATACAGGAATAACGTGAAATTCTGTACAAAAATTGCTACTTAATTTAGTCTAAAATGCTTCATTATTGATTATACAAAATACTGTTTTTTTAATCGAACATTTCATGATATTTATTACTCTGATTGGTTTTATTTTTGTAGACACCTTTAGGTTTTTTAAAACAAAGTCCACAAAAAGGTAATCACTACAAAAGAATAATGGATAAATAGGATTAAGATTGCGAGTGATAAAAAATAACACTTTAGGGTAAGGAAGTCGATTGTTGAGCACCGAAAATCATATGTTGAACGAACGAGAGATGGTTTTGAGCATTTTATTGAGGTTTTGTTTTGGTCTCTGGTTGGATCAAATATTATATTTATTTAGCATTTTTTTTTTAAATTTTATGTTGTACCTCCATTCAAAGTTATTCATATCTTGATTTTTTGATTTAGAGCAGTCCTGTATATATACATAGAAGTGGTGTCTAGATTAAAACATATTTTCCCCAAGGAAACCATTTACAGTTTCATACACACACACACACACATATATATATATACATATACATATGTACATAAATTAATAGCACCCTTCATGCGAACCATCAACTTGCAAACTTTCAAAGATATAAATATCTGTGTCCAATTATTTAAATCTGTTTAAATAAATGCCAAATTCAAAATTGTGCAGGATTAGTTAATATTAATAAGTTAGTTTGTATTATATCTCTGTAGTAGGGGTCATGCTTTCAGTAATGTTTACAGTTGTCACGAGTGATTATCTTTAACGAGTGCGGTTGCTTTTCATTTATAGCCACATTTTGATAAATTACTGTGCCATTAATATTAACTCCAGCATTGCACGATAAGTCCAAGATCTGTGGTGATTATTACAGTAAATGCTGGATGCCTAGGCTAACTTTATTCGACTTGTTAACAAATTCAAGTTGAATTTGAAAGTTGAAAGTTCGAATGAAGATGACTTACTGTACAGGTATTCTGAATGCTCATATACACATGTATGTATGTATATATAAATACATTTTTTGTTATTTTCATATTCAAATGCTATACGAAATTGAACATTTCAAACGATTGCTCCAAGCAAATTGTACAATAATTGAACATTTTGGTTATGCTTGTTAGGTTGTGTATGTGAAAAATCAAGCAATACCTTGGCTTTCAGAGTGCGGGTCCCTTAACTTGTTGCCTTTTCTTCGAACTTTTGTGTACTCTGGCTCTTTGTTCTGAAAGAATGCACATTTTGCTTAGTACAAACACGATTAATAAAAACTGTATATTTTATTGAATTCTGCTAAACTACCACTCATGTTAATGGAGTTTCAGTATTTTAATTAGTATCCTTCCTTGGCGCTTCAGGAAGATGGCAACCTTAGCTATAACTGTATTTGTTCCCTTATTTGGTAAATGATATTAATAGCTGTCGACCAAATAAAATCTCACATCATGAAATGTATGTAAATGTTAGTAATTTGAGGTTATGTGTTCATATACAAATATGACTTCATGTAAACTATCTAAACTTTGGAAAACTGAATATTTATACAAGGATGAACGTTATCCTATTGGAAGGCTTAAAAAGTGTTAATAAAAGAGTTTGTTAAATGTGTGAATGGGTAACTTTAATTTCAATTCAATAAGTTGTGTCAGTATCATTAGTTATCAATCACATCTGATGATGAGAGAGACTGCAACTCTTGAAACTATATTAGTGACAACATAACTCAACGTGTGTGTAGTACAATGTTTAGTTTAGTAAAATAATTGTGTCAGTATTATACCAGTGCTCTCGAACAAGGGACAGAGAGTCATGTGGTAACAGTCATTTCAAAACGATTGTGTTATCAACTTTCAAATAACAGCTATCGTCATTCTCTAAAAGAGATTTAATAGTAACATTACGGACATGTCCCATTTTGAATTTATCACTCTGTCCCGGCTTGACGTCGTGGTAGACAAACGAGCCCCTGACCGAGTGGTAGGGGCCGCTGTACACGTTGCCGCTGTAACTGCTCTCGCTGTATGCCGGCTTGGTCAGCTGGAAGGTGGCGTAGGGGCAAATGTCCTCCATGTATTCTGAAAAGGGATACACTCAATTATAAATTATGTGAACAAGTCAACAAATTTGAGGTTTAGTAGAATAGTTTCCATTGTTGGTGTCATTGCCAGTTTTGGTAAGGAAATCCGCTATATGGCAGTACCTACAGATTCGCAAAAAATAATAATGATTATTACTATTCACTTACAATCTGTCTGCATTGTGCAAAATATGTCACTGATTAAAGTCATAGGTAGGTGCCGCTGTTCAAAGCAAATCAATTAATTATGTTGCGATGGATTAATACATCGCTGGCCATGGTGGAAAGTTTTTTTTTTGCGACAGATATATTCGGCGCTGGGCTGTAGAGTAGTTTTCTTTTTTATATATTCAATCATTTTTAGCTTTGCAGTTCAAAACGGTTTTATACAAAATATCGTATTCACTTGAGACTTTAAGTTAATTTTTTTTACCTGTCCATATTATTTAATTTCTTGTAAATTATTTAAGATCACTATATTCTTCATTTTCTCCTGTGTATAGTTTTCTGATCTAATCTGCCATTTATATCTGACCTTTGATCCTATTGCAGGGTCCATAATCAGGGCTAACCGATAAAAGAAGATCGGGAAGATCACGAGTGACATGGATAGCTTAAGTCAGTCGCGAACTTAAAGATTTGAAAGTGACTAAGGATGCAGCCCAGGACAGAACAAAGTAGAGAAGAGTAGCCATCCTCAGATGAATGGAATGAGGCGAGACAAAGAAGATTATTTAATTATGTTGTACTTGACTATATAAAAGAGGCAGTGGTGAGATCCAACCGGTTTGTGCGAACTGGTCCACAGAATCAGCCCTGAATTGTTGTGAAATTAATGTTATCCCTTATCGAAGCACACCTACCCATGGAGTAGGGGTGCTTCTTTAACATCACATCACATGATAGCGAATTTGTAAATTTTCCCATCAATTTGGAATCTAAATATTTATACATATAATAATTCTCCGCTGGATTAGGAAGTACATTATTGTTACCATTGCCCTCCCCTTTGTAATGCTGCGGTGGTGCCGGCTGCCTCCCCCGGGCCACCACACCTCCCACCACCACTCCCTGCTGCTGTTGTTCCCTGTTCTGCTTGTTCTGCAACCTGGCGAGCGACGGCGAGTCCCCGATGGCGGCTTGGGAGCCACATGACCCACTGCTCAGTTCCTCTGGAACGTTGCAATAGTACAACATTAAAAAATGACAGTGATAAATACAATAAAAAGCAAAGTATATAATTTCTGGTACATTTGGTAAAATGGTTATATTAGACCCTCTGTGACACAATGTTAGAACTGGCTCACACGTGAAGAGTGTAACTCTACTACTACTAATTTTTCTATATGGTCAAGTTTTGTAAGTAAGATTTGGAAGAAAATAGCGAACTAGCGGCGATTAATGAATGATAAAGCAGATAATGAAAGGGATTGCAAATTCGACTAACAAACCTCCAATACCCTCTACTTGGGATCCTCGCACAGTAAGCACCTGGCTAACGGGTAACTTGCCAAAACCGATAACGCTATTCGAAGTTTCGAGATGTTGCGCTACCATATTGCTGCTGGCCTCGGGGCGAAGGGTCCATGACTTAACTCTCCTAAGATGTTCCCAGGGTCACTTGGTGGAAACCAGGAACTTCATTACTCTTTGGCCAGTTTTTGGTTCTAAAACTGACTCTACGTCACATAAACAGTTAGGTTGGAATCTCTCCAAATCTCCAAAGGTAGCACTGGATCCAGTATACTGGGTGAAAAAGGTCTGTGAATTGTTAAAATAGCATAGAATAGAAGCAGGCAACTACTCAAACCTCTTCCTAACTATGTGTGGCCCTGCGAAACCAGCATCATCCGCAATCATTGTAGGATGGGTTAAATCTAAGAGAAGCTGGAATTAATGCTTCAGCAGACAGTACTAGATCTGCAGTAGCATCATTGAGCTGAATTGAAAACTACTCAGTGCAATACATCTTAGAGAAAGGAAATCGGCAATGTGAAAACACCTTCTCCAGGTACTATAGAAAGGAGATAAAAGGTCCTTCAATTCCGATAAGTAATTCCTTTTCCCTAGCAGATCTTTTTAAACCAGTGGATTAATCACAATTGACATCGTCCTACCACCAGGCGATAACAAACACTTCTCAAATTTATATTCTGGATAAGGAACGGCACTACATAATATGGGAGTTTTACCTACCATTAAAACTCTTATTATGTTGCCTTCCTTATCTAGAATATACTTAAGCTCTGCCTGGTGAGAGCTAAATTGAAACAAAATGGCTTCCGCCTGCCTGATGGCAAGGATGCGCCGGACGAAGCAGGGCTACTAATTGGATAAAAAGGGAGGGAAAAGTACCTACGTACAGTGAAGACGCGAGCGAAAGGAGATGTTAACTCAAATTTATATTCTGGATAAGGAAGTCAACATAATAAGAGTTTTAATGGTAGGTAAAACTCCCATATTTTGTGTGAACTTTTTACTTTTTATTTATTAATATTTTTCTTGATTTTCTTTTTCTTTTTTATGGCATTATATTTATTTCATAATCTTAATGTAAAACATAATATGTATTATCTTTATGGCGAATCGGGTTTAAAAAAAAAAAACCTGATCACGCTGGAATAAACACATTATTATTATTATTATTAACTCGGTTCCTTCATTTCCCCCAGAATACCTGTTGAAGCAAGTTGAATACTACCTTTGTATTCCTTCGTTCCAATCATTTGTCGATATACCTGTCCTTGTCTGGTTGACTTTTCATCTGGTCGTATTCGGCGGACGGCGAGAAGTGAAAATTCGAGTGCTGAAGATCAACACGCGCGAGCTTCCGCTGAGGTATATGATTACCGTGTTTTATCGTTGTCCGGATCGGAAAACCGAATTCGGTAGCATCAGATCCGTCCGAAGTGCAACGAAACCTTCTTCAGTGCTAGTCGAAGAGAGTGCGAATTGGCGTTCAGCCCTTGAGATGAGATCAAGGTAAGTGGTGGAAATATGAGGAAAAAAGGAAGGCACTTACTTTTCGTCTGCCGGATGCTGGGTCATTTGTTGATTCATCTACACCATAAATATAAGCGTCGTGAGGTGTATATTGACACTCGTGAAAAGGATTATTATGTATAAGCGGGATTAAAGTAAAATTAATTATAATCGTTAGTGGAGTAAAACGAAGTGAAGCGACTGTAGTTATCTGTACAAAAGTTCCAAGCGCACTGAACTTGCGCAGTTGGAAGACTTTAATCCTGTGACATCTTCTTTCTTCCTTGTGCTTTAAGATAGGTGAGGAAAAAAAAGAGACAGAGATACGCAGGTTAAAATTTGATTAACCGCGAATTGAATATATGCACGAGGCAACAAGTCAAATGCCAAAAAACTTAATAGAATTTAATAAATTTTAAACGGCGCTAACAGTAAGGCTAGATCCCTTCGGCCAGTATACCTTTCTTAATCCAATTCCGGCCAGTATACCTTTCTTAATCCAATTCCAATTCCAATGCGTCAACCGAGCATAACCAGCAAGGAATACAGTCCACTGGATCTATTCCCACCGATACCTTTTCTGGTGAGAACTACGCATTGGTGAAGTTTAATGTCTTCCAATCCTTCCCTCGCGCACCATCCGCTCCTGGTGTTTAATAAATTAATGATTTAATAAAACATACGATTATGTAGTAAATATCCTACTCATGTGATATAAAATAGTAAAAAACACTTACTACTTCTTCTGATGAGCAGTACAAGTGCCACCAGCGCAGTCAGTACCAGCAAAGACAGGGTGACCGGAAGAATCACTCGAAGGTTGGCGTAGAAAGGTTTATCACTGGAGTGCGATACCGGAGGGGATAGATCCGGAACGAGGCCCACTAAAATAATAAAATTAATTTTTATGTGTCATGAAAAGATTGAGTTATGCTGATGAATTTATGGTGCTTAGTCGCCTTTGATCAAATAGGCTGGAATTTGACATTATTAAACACGTTAAACGATGTGAAATTGAAACTAACTCATGAATAGAAATATACGAGCTGACCCGCGTGTCCATAGTTTTTACTATTTTGGAAGATATCTTCGTAAACAAGAAAAAAATATCAAAACAAAATAAGGAAATATTAAAGTGCCTTGATAATATTGGATAATTTGTATTACGCAATTTTTGTAAAAAATTTCATCTCAAGGGCGCTTATGTTTGATATGTTCTTTTTAAAATTTTTAAATTGACCAAAAACAATAAAAAATACAGTTATCTTTTTAAGTTTGTTTCCACGAACAATCGTGACCTTGAAGGCAAAATCAGTTCGCATAGAGGTAATATGCATACTTTTACGAACGTGTATGAAATATTACGAGAATTCATCTACCTAAAATGATTGCACTGTGTACAAATACTAGGTATATTATGTATACTGTGCCAATGGCCAAATGAGGAACACGTGTACGAAGAGAATCAAATGTTGTACGTTCAAATTAATAACATCTTAAAAAGAACACCTGGACTATTTACTATGTAGACGCTCCGACGCGTAGGCTTCTACGCAAGTCCGGGTGAGTTATTTTACTAAATACATTTTTGTATATATGTATAACATTCTATTTTTACTACGCCCGCTCGGTACCGCATGAGTAAATAACACGTGCGTAACACATATTGTTCCGTACAGAAAACAAGAAATGTAGACAAGGGCGGTTTGCTGATCTCAGCTTTTCTCGACCGGCGATGATGATGGTGATTACGAGGTCGAAAGAAATAAAACACAAAAGATGTTCAATATCGGTAAACTACGTCGATATGACACAATCGAGAATGAGCTTTCCGCTTGCAGAATACCCCGTTTTATTTCAGATACATAAAATACATTCATATAATATTTTTCCCTCCATATTTGCAAGTAGGTACATCGTGACAGGGAATCAAATCAATTAATTGGCACCTCCTCGGCGAATAGTTCTGTGCGATACACATGTATTGTAAATGTGCCTATGAAGGGCACACTGTATATTTTGAACTTATTAAAGTTATACATTGAATGAGTACATCCTGAATCTCCTCTGTCTAATATATATCTACAAATAAGCATCAACACCTCAACACCTGAAAAACATTACAATAACTTGAAATACTGTCTTTGTTCTGTATGTAACTGTGAGAACTGTCATTTTTGTATGTGTGTGTGTGAGATGAGTGGTGGGGAATCATGGGTTATAAGAGGCCGTCACCGGGGAACGAGGCTCTTTTCCCATCGTTTCTTTGCATTAGCAATAAGCAATATCTGAGAATATTATTGTACATTACTGTAAATATATTATTGGAATAAACAAATGTTGTTACAAGTCATACCGAGTTTCACTACAATCAACTTGAGTGTACAATAAGAGGCAATAACCCAAGGGAATCTGTGATAGTATTTCCAAAGGCACCACACTGGTGCAGATAAATTGGAAAGTAACACATACACAGCAGTTATTATGTTAAATTCTGTGCCTATTATTATTTGTATTTGTAAAGCATTTACATTAGTGATTTGTCTTCCACAGGTACTTTGCCAGTACGTGAAAGCAGGAAAGTGTTAACGCATATTACTTTAAGGGCTTTATTAATAAATTATATAAACATGTGATCTTACCACCGGCAGCGCTGTGAGTAGTGAAGTTGTACAATGCCACAGCGAAGCCAGCGTTGTTGTGTGCAGTTATTTTAAGGTGATACTGTGTCGTTGGAGACAGTCCAGGGACGCTGAACACCCGCTCTGTAGCCTGAACTGTATTTGATACCATGCGCCACTGAAATTCAAATGATGTTCATAATTTATGTACTAATATTGAGGGTGCCAATTTAGTACCACTCAAGCATTTTTAAGATTGAGAGAATTTGTGATATAATAATATTGTTATTTTAAAGAATTTTCATAACATATTATTTCTTACTTTTGTCCTAACATACGATTTTCGCCTCATCTACATTCATACATCTTCTTATGCAAGCTCGTCGATTATTGGAACCGTACCGAACCTTCCGTGGGTGTCCTTGGGCCACCAACACATGTGTTCTTACCATTCTCTTCTCATTCATCCATTCCATATGACCAAACCATCTACGTGATCCTTTTTTAATCTTACTCATTATACTAAGATTAGCTTTAGATTATTTCTTTATTTCTTCATTCTTTACTGTGTCATAAATGAATCTGCCACATATACGCCTAAGTGATCTAATTTTCACTGCATTAAAAGTTAAGTGGTTAGAACTGTGAGACTCCTGTCATTTCATCTATGTTTAATGGTCATATAGCGACACACTCTATGGTTTCTTTCCTTATCTATGTCTCTGTCAAATGTGAAATGAATGTTTTGTTCGTATTTTTCAAGAATGTAGAGATTTCAGCATTGAAATATAGATTGTACTAAAATTCTGACTGCGCAGCTGATTAGTGTTATATTATTTCTTAACCGTTTAAAAGCAATTAGTGAGTTAACATATCAAACTTTACATGTCATGTCAAGCTTGAAACGATTATGCGTGATTTAGACCTAACATAATAGACGGGTCACAATACGATTTTCAATAAAAGTCAACATCGGGTAGTTGAACGTTAAATTTTATTCATCACATTGTTAAGAAAATCAATTCAATTTTCAATTCTTTAATTGTTTTATAATTAATATATTAACCAAAACTCACAGTAATCGTCCATTTTTTAAATAAATGAATGGCGTGTCACCTAGTTATCTAGCGATGGAGATTTCTTCATATGGACTAACCTAATAGTCGAGTGACTCACTGCCAGTTAAATGCACACTTACAGCTGGATAGAATTAATTTTTAGGAAATTTATTATTAATTTTCAAAATTGAACAGCTGCAGCCTGCTAGTAATACTAGTAATCTTCTTAAAAAATAATAAATATGTAGTTAATATCAATGCCATGGTTTCCTCAAGAAATCTAAATTCCGATATGTCTACTGTTATCCTTATAAAAATCACAATTTGGCTCTTTCAATACTCCTACATCCAATGGGTTTTGCTTCAAGTCTTTATAAGTATACATACCTGTGATTGAGAGTGGTCCCGGTACTCAATGACAAAGTACAGTATCCCGCAGCCCCCGTCACCCCACGAGTCCAGCCAAACAGTCACCACGGTCGCATTCACTGTTATCATCTGGGAGTGTTTAGGCTTCACTGGCACTGCAAGTTAAAATGAAGTATGTCTCGATAGCGTACAAATATTACGTAAAACGCTATTAGGTAGGGGTGCATGATATCAAAGATCAAATAAAACCACGAAAATTAACCGGAATTGCAAATTTTTCATAAAAGTTTTTAAAGTTAATTAATTAGAAATAACCTGTCAATGCTGAAGGAAAATTATTATTATTTATAAACATAATTAATTTAAAAATCAATGAAAATATGATACTGAAAAAAAATCGTAGATCCTACGCCGATATGGGATCTAGGGAACGAAATTGCGCGATCTTCGAGTCGCGCATCCCGCGGATTGGATTACTACGATTCCGGTCGTAAATCGGAATCACTGAAGGAAGGAAATAAGGGACTTGGATTAATGGATAAGGGTCGATGATGAGGTAAAGAATCCAGTCGAAGGACCACTGGATCTCGGGGAATTGGGAATCTGAAGGACTGCTCGCCTTACCTTGTGGATGACGCCTCCGTTACTCCCGTAATTGCAGCCGAGATTACACAAACAGCTCGCGGGCGGGCAAATCTCCGCTTCCAAATGAAGACGGCGATATCAGTCACTTCACCCGCGTTTCACACAACAATCACTGTGCACAAATCACAGGATCCGGAGTTGAAAAAATCCAGACCACTAATGCAATCACGGTGTTGCAACCGAACAAGTATCGCGTCGCGTTAACGTCTGCTGCGGTCACAATTCACACTAAAAACAAGCAGTAGGGAAAAAGGATGGGTGGGAATTTGAACGTGGAAAGGTGTCAATAATATAGATCGCGACCGATTCTCAAGAAGCTCCAAAAATGTGTTCGATGAATAAGGAACAGATACGATAGCTAGAAAATTGACTTTGTTTTACTTGATAATCGCACTCTTTCACATGATAGAGTTTGTTAATTGTTCGTTTTTTGCTGTGTGACACGGTCGTAGGGATATTGTATATATGTATAATAATGGTGAAAATCTAAACATGTTTTTGATTATTAAGGGACCTAGTAACTACTTACATATTATATTTATAAATTTCTAGACCCAATTTGTAACAATGTTTAGTATCGTTTAAAACATTTTTACCTGTTCCTTTTGTGTAGGCATTGACGATGTCGCAGGGTAGACCAGTCCCGATGATGTTATAGGCTGTGATGTAGAGTTGATAGCGAGTTCCGCACCATAACCCTCCGAGAACTCTTTCCGTTGTGCCGGCCTCTGTCTGCAATTCTTCCCAATCGCCAGAATCTCGCTTGTAATTTATTACGTAACCTGAATAAGGTATATATTAAGATTAAATTAAATGTTTTGTACATACTTGAATTACATATTTCCTTTGCCTGAATCTATAGGAAATATGGAATGCAGTTAAGAAATAGTGTTTTGTGGTTTAATGTTACATGCTTTTGTGGGTTTATGGCAAATAAATCAGAAGGATATGTAGCGGAATTCAAATCCACCGCCATCTCAGTCGGCATCGACGCTAGCGACAGCGTTGCCGGCTGCTGCTACAAGCCTGGTTCAGAATTCACCGCTAGGCAGGCTCTCCAGTTTCAGCGTTTAACAACGGCGGTCTTGCCGGCTCGCGAGAGCTGAGCGAGACCGCCAACCCGCTTCACATCATTTCGTTTCGTAATACACACGCACCTTCTACATTTTCATTCATTCTTCAATTCCATCTGTCTCCATTGTTTCTATCTTAATGTCACAATAAACCTCAACACGCCAATCACATATCTTTCATTTAACCACCGTCCTAACCCCCAAAGATATATTGTAGTGTGAGTGGTCCAAAACCAACTCGCATGATCATGTGTAGTGTGTGTGGCCCGAGCGGGCTAAGAAACGGAAACTCTAGTTACGGTTGGCGCAAGATTATTGTTAAGCACAGTTACAGTACCTACAATAGCCGTTCAATGAAAAGTCAACACAGCGGAGCGTTTCTTGGAGATGCTACATGGAAGGCGGCAGCGAGAAGAGTGAGGCTCAGGAGCCAGCTTCCCGGACGGTTGCTGCTCGCATGATTATTATCGCATGGCTGTTAGGAGCTCTGCTTTTCAGCACCGGTAAATGGATGGTGCGTTCAGGGGTCATCGCCGATAATAATGGAGGCGACAGATCTCCGCAAGTCTTAACATTTTATAATTCTAATTGATGTAATCTTACATTATTTGATAAGAGTACCTATCATAAAATATTTCCTTGATCCATTAGAATATTCTACTCAGAACACAAGATAATTTTAATTGTATTAGGTAGATACTTTACCTAATACGGGACTTCCTCCATCTCCCTGATCAGCCCATTGCAGGTGGATGGAGTCAGCATGGGAGTCCACCACTGTGAGGGTCGGCGGCTGGGGAGGAACCTTCACCAGAACCTGGTACGTGATTTCATCTCTGCCATGGCTGTTATCCACGGTGCAGGTGTAATTTCCAGAGTCGGTGTGCTGGGTCACACTAGAAATGAATAAATTACATAAGTATTTAATTTAACCGTAGCCGGCAGTTGGCCCTGAACTTAAACTTCTCTCCGGATATAAAACAATGGTCGTTTACTGTTTTTCTACCTTATAATCAGTGTTCCATCCGCTGTCACATTCTTTCTTGTGCTGGGTTCCATGGGGTTTCCCTGCTGTCTCCAAATTGTACTTGGCTGAGGAATGCCCACCTTGTGGCATGGCAAGGATATGTTCTCCTTCCACGGAGTAATCACTTTCCTCCCGAATGATGTTATCCTAGCAGGTACTATAAAATTGAAATATTTCTATTAGTACAGTTCGATGTACGATCAATTTATGTTCACAAAAGCAGTATCGCAGTCCAGTTCTGTTAGTGGTATATATGTTCAATTTCAAAGAAATGTAGAACGATTTTGCAATGTTTCTTTTACTTCCGCAGTGCCGTTAGGTTAGAAAACTAATTTAATTAGTATTTTAGTCCAGATTCTAGGACAATAGAAGAATCTCAAAGAAAATAATATGATTGATTCTGAAATGATATTAATCAGTCAACTCTTAGAAATATGTGATGTGTTACCACAAAACACGAGAAAGAAAGTTATTTTATATGTAATAATACAAACCCTTTTCTCCAGGAAGAATGGTGACTACTCTCGTGCTTTCTCCCTCACCGACTTTGGTGGAGGCAGTCAGCCAGAATTGATGAGTTGCAGCTTCCTGGAGGCGCACTGTCTCATGGGCTTCGGTATTCGGGGACAAGATACGCTTATGGGTGCCCTCCTGAAACCATAAAATGAATTAAGTCTTTGTACAAAATAAATTTTGGAAAATAAGTATTCTTGTAAAATACGTAAAGTAAATACGTATTCATGGATATCGTATGTTTTGTTGAAAATTACACAATTATTCAGTTATATTGATATCTTTAACACTTTACATTATTTTTTATACTTTTATACAATATGTGATATTCAAAAATATTTTAAAATAAAATCGTTAAATCTGTAGAAGACGCTTGTATATATTAAAAAATACCTCTCTTCCATCTTCTATGATGCTCATGTAGAAGGTGTAGCCAACAAGTATACCATTGGCGTTGGTTGGTGGTAGCCATGAAACTAGGATCTTATTAGCCGAACTGACAACTGCCTTTATATCAGCAGGGGCTGATGGAACTGAAAAGATAATGAATATTTTTGACAAAATATCTTAAGATCCACTTAAATATATATTTTTTATATTTTTAAATATATCTTACCATCTTCTTGTGTGTGGCAGTGAACCGGATGGCTTCTGGCTCCGTCACCAGCACTAGTGAATCCGGCTACTGATATGGAGTAGTTGGTGAATCTTTTTAGTCCATTCAACGTGGTCCTTAGCTGGGAAGTTTGCTTTGTTGCGTGGTCTTCCTTATCTTAAAATTATAAATCCAATAAGACACAGTTCACAAAAAAGTATTTAATGCACAACTTTTACGTGCATCAAAATTCTTTGGTATATGATCTCTATCCATATTATAATCAATGCCATTTTTGGAAAACTTCATAATTGTTTTGAATTCATGTAGCTGTGAAAATAATATAAAAGATAAATGTTTTATTGCTATTGAAAATCATCTAGTGGGTTAATTTAATAAAAAATATGTTATCCATGCTCATAGCTCAAAAAACTATTATTAAAATATTTACTATTTTAAAAATATAAGCATCCTGGTCACGGCACCAAATATGTTCGTTTTAGTTTTTCACCATTTTCAATTTGTTTCCTTCAAATTTAGTCTACTCACACTAATGCACTATGAGAATGTACAGTTAGTTGATCATCACAATTTAGCCTTCAAAACCAAATAGGTACGTTTATATTTGATTAGATTATTAAATAATATAGTTTTAAAACTCACATCATTTGGGAAAAAATATTTAAGGTACCTGTGATTTACTGTAATATCTATTTTTGATAACTGTGAGTTAATAGGTCAGATCAGTGCACTTTTTTTGAAAAATCTTTGAATAAAATATTTACCATACCACTCCTGGATAGGAGTGTAAAAGACCTTGTATCCTTGTATTATTCCATTCCTTCCAGATAACGGAGGGGCTTCCCAAGTGACTCGGATGCTCTGAGAGTTCTCCACAGTACAGTGGATGTTGTCCGGTGGAAGACTTGGGACTGGAATCAAGGAGACAAATATTATTAGAAAACAGTACGTCAACTAACTAATGTACAGGGCAAACCGTCTTGCTAATATTATTTGAATTTCATTGAGATATGTTCACATGAATATATAAGTGTTTGAATGAATTAATTTTTTAATTAAGATTTAGATATTCTTGAACATGACATTGTTAGAGAAACTTGTAAAGATTATACAGTGTCATGTCAAGTACAACTGATAAGAGTAGGGTTACCATCTTCCATGGTAACTGCAGTGACTGGATGAGATGCAGGTCCTGGGCCCCTGGTGTTATAGGCTTGAACTATGATCGAGTATGTACTGAATCTCTCAAGACCCACGAGTATAGTCTGTCCTCCACCGTGCTGTCCCATTTCCACAGTTTTGAAGTTGTAAGATTGCTGTGGACTCATTGAAACAGTGTTGGTCACGTTTGGGTCAACCTATGAATATAAATAGACTACTCAATAAATATTTTTCTTAATAACATTGAACACATAGTCAATTACATTTTCGAATTAATTCAGTTTATAATTGCAAATTAATAATAAATTATTCATAATAACGTCTTGCAGAAAATTCTGAAAGGCATTGAAAATTAGAGAATCATTTCAGATTAAATAAAATAATATGTCAATTTTTTACTGTTCAGTAATTTTATTAATAACCTCACGATAATAATCTTTGAGATTAGACTTAAGGTTCTTTCTTTGATCATATCTACCTCTCAATAAAATAATATATAAAATAAAATTGAAATAACCTGTTGATATCCTACGTAGTATCCGAGAAGATTTCCGTTCCACATATCTCTTTGTGGAGGCTCCCAGGTTACTACCAGTTCTGTGGAACTCTTAGCTTCTGCTCTGATGTCAAGGGGAGCTCCACTGGGTACTAAAAATACAAATACTCAATAACATACTTTCTTTTGAAAATGCCAAGACTTTAAGAATTTAAATAAGGTATTTTTATTCTGAGTTATTTCTGAAAGAAATTTCATTCGAAACTTGATTGATTAATACCTTCTTCCAGCGTGGTAACTTGAATTACTTGACTGGGTTCGCTCATACCCAGCCTATTCTCAGCAATGATTCTGAGATGATAGGATTTGGCTGGTCTCAGATTTTGCACAGTCGCTGTAGTAGAGCTACCAGGAACGACCACTTTTTGCGGCTGAGAGAGCCAAGGATCTAGAAAAGTAATCACGTAGTTTAAAACCAGCCGTAAGAGCAAATAATGAATGCATTGTAAAATGTTGTATATGGTTTGTATAACCTGTTCCAGGCTTGTATTGGACAATGTAGTTGATGACGGGGCTATTGCCCGCGTATGGTTGGCTCCAAGACAATTGAATGCTTCTAGATTGTTGATCGTTGATTCTTATATTCTTTGGCATCTCCGGAACCTAAAATATATAGAAAAAAACTAAATACTGTTATGAAAAATGTTTATGAAAACAAATACTTATTAAGGAAAAAACAAAGGACTTGAACCAGTGCGTACCAATCCTAATAATGAAATATGGTAGAAGCTGATTAATTTAAGGCCTAACGAATAAGTTAAAAGTAGCTCAGCATGCAAGGGAAAGTGGAATACTCGACATTTACTTGAGCAATCACTTAAGAGACACAGAGCGTGCAGCTGGATATTTAGACCACATGAATACAAAACGAGCTGTGAGTCGTAATCATCGTGGGATTCCAAATTGATGGCGACTACTTGGCAGGCACTAACTAATATGGAGCAATAATATGAGGAGAGATCTGAAAGCGCTCCACGTCCCCGTGTCCGAGTGGAGTGTGTGTTGGTCCAAGACAAAGACACATGGTGCTGAGTTATTCATTAGGTGAGGGCTCTGAGAGGGCCGTGAAGTCATGAAGTATAATAATGACTTCGACACATCGGTTCGATGATTCGACAACGTAAGGTGGGTAACTATCGATAACAGATGAATGCTCAGAGTTGGGGATAGATAAGACTGGTGAATGTTAGGAGAGGCCTATATCCAGTAGTGAAGAGAGGAAAGAGGAGACTTGTAACATGATCTTAATTCTAACAAAATGGAATAATCTTCCTTATAACAAAGTTGGAAAAAACGACGACAAGGGTGTTGATTATAATCAATACATTTTTTTACCTCCTGCACGATGAGCTGGATTATCATTTCGTCCTGTCCGAAAGAATTGCTCGCAAAGCATGTGAGAGTCCCTGTATCCTGGCGGTAAGTGTGGAGGATGCCCAGCTCCGACACCATGCCGTCATCCAGTATCTGCTCTCGGATAGAATACCTGAAAAATGATTTATTTTTATTGCCATGACAGTTAGTATGTGATTTTTTAAATTTTTAAATTAAATTAACTCTCATCAACACGTGTATATTTCTTTTCCTTTATTAGTCAATTTGACGATAGATTTATGATAACGACGTTAATGCGCGCCTTTTAATAATAATTCGTGTTTTCGCATATTTTACAATAATGTGGGTTTTTATTATTCATTTATGTGTATCAAAATTTATACACTAGATTAGACTTTTTATTACACTATTATTTAAATAGGACTTTTGCACTAGTTTAAAACTAATAAAGTGAATATTATTTCTCATAATTCAGACAGTACAAGCATTATAAGAAACATCGCGATTGTTAAATTCATTTTCCGTGAGTCATAAAATTGACTTAATACGGAAAATTCTTGCATATACGAAATATATATTTTTATAATCTTGAAGTTAAGATAGCGAAGACGAATCTGAACTGAGAGAAATTAAAAAAGAGTTAAAAATTGAATAATCACATATTATCAATTTTGTAGATATTTAAAATACTTTGTTTTGGTGAAAACATGTATATACTCACATGCTTTGTGGCTTCAGCGAATAATAAAAATCAAATTTTATATCAAAAACACAATAATTTCTTATGAAATAATATTTATATCGATCCTATTAATACGTATATTTTATTGCTTCATTCCGTTGGCCCTGAATGGACAGACGTCAAATCAAAAATGCTAAAAATAAATGTTTTCACGTAAATTTTAGCCAAAATGTGAAATAATATTGAATTTATTCACAATATTAACTGCAAATTTTATAAATTATATGTTTTTTTACTGTTTAAAAAAAATAAACGTTTTATTTACTTTATTTTGCATGTAAGTCGCAATAGAATATTTCGTATATATTTAACACTGTTGCTTTTGAAAACAAGACAAAATACTACGTAATTATGAAATAAACATATCACAAAATGCCAACTTGGTATATCTAAATCGATATCTATAAACAAAATAATAAATTGAAGCTGTTAGAATCATTTTGAATTCGAAACATTGTAGATGGTACATGTAGACACTTTGACTGATCTCTAAACATATTTATAGATGTGAATTAGTGAATTAGGTACTTTGATAAATTATTTAATTTTCGATAGATTAATTCAAATGGCAACACACATTTTATTTCATTTCGTAATATTAATATGAAAAAAATTGGATAAGACTCTAGATACGAGTTATTTTTGACACTTGTCTCGAATGCGACAAAATCAACAATTTTATTGTCATCTATTTGTATAATAACTTTCTTCTTCAACAAGATTTACATAACAAATAATCTCTTTTAGTATTTAGGTGACACTTAAGAAGTTTAACTATTAGTTCTGGCTTAAAAAAGTACGTAATTCGCGTAGAATTTCTCGAATTTCAAACTGGAAAAATGAAAGTACACCTTAATGACTATTCCTTTACAGGTGAGTTCAGACTGTTCTTCTACCTATTGTGCTCAGCGTATACTGGCATAGACTCTAGCAAGAATTAATTATTGGTATGGATATTTCTGCAGGAATTATTCAAATAAATACCCAGATCTGTCCAAGATGCATTGAACTCCGTCCAGTTTGAAAACAAATATAGCAAAATCGGAAAAACAGGTGTAGCCACAATAGAGCATTACTGTTGAAAATAATTTAAATACCTAAAATTTATAATAAGAATCTAAATATACAAAATTTAATGTATGTCAGAATGCGCTCTATACAATCTTACATCCTTTGACTGATCTAATCCAAATGTTGCATTGTTACTCTTTAGAACCCTTCACAAAACATTCGAATCCTTCCCCTGGTCCACTACAAATATTCCCACTAATAAAAATGTATATTATATTGAATTCCATACAAATTTTGTTCAGTTGCACTTTAGGATCTTTAAGAAAACTTAATTTACCTCGCTTTCCTCCCCTCACAGTCATTTTAATAACTAAATCTAAATCCCGGGCAACGTCAGACATGAACTGCTAGATTAATTATATAATCGAAATAATTTAATGCCGAAATTGATAAAAAATGCGTTTTAACTCTGGAACCATGCAAGATACGGTTTAGTCGTCTTGTTAATATTGAATTATTTCACGTGTGATTTTGGGGACAAAATTCAAGATTGTTCTTAATGAAAATATTTTAAAATTCATTAAAGATTTATTACCTAAATACGTATCAAATATTCAAACGAGTATGTGAGAACTAAATGTATTAGAAAATGAGTATGTTGTAGAAAGGAAGGGAATCCAGTATGACATAATATCTACTGAAACTAGACACAATTCTTAGGTTTTACTCTTAACATTACAAATGTAGGAGTTGAGGTGTGTGTGTTGAAGTTATTCCAATTATGATTGATTCGAGATTGTGTCACAAGGTTATGATGCGGTGAGACAGAAGTTCCTGACCTCTTTTTGTCTCACAGCATGTCGGTTGTATGTCGCAGTATAGGGGGTGCCTGTCGTGAGAGCAGGGTATATAAATGAAATGTTGGCGGAGAAGTGATGTTAGTTGTTTGACCAGTATCCGTCTCTGGTGTTAATGGATTTTTTGCGTCTACTTATCGCTCGGGCCTAAATGGTTGATAGGTGAGCCCTTACGTGACACGGCCATGTCTATAGGTGCGTGTAGTCACCACACAAATCTGTACACAATGGTAGTATTCAAGTTCCTCGGAGGCGGAGTTTACCTTAAATCTATATAAATTGCGCTTACCTCTGATCCACCTGATGCGTGATGGTGTGGTGGTGCTGGTTCCTCCAGCTGATGTGGAGAGGGGTGTCCCCCATTGCCGTGCACTGAAGATGAGCCTGTTCTCCGGCCACCACCTGCACCTGTTTACTTTTCGATGGGAAGTATGCTGGGGCTGAAATGATCGGAAAAATTTGTTTTACCTATTGCGGATTATTGAATGGATTATAGTACATATAAAGTTAAACTTATTTAAGATGTTTCCGTCTTCAAAGTGCTCCTGCCTAAGACGTAGGTACATATTTTTCAGTCCCGAACAAATTTCATAAAACTGACGAATTTTTTCCCGTTTAATGTGATTTTCACTTAACCTTTAAAATGCTTTTTAAAGATGCTAAATTATATACGCGATGCCAAGCTACTATGAGACTACCTCTCCAACAACACTGTATATCGTATTAAACAAATCATATTTATGAATGCATACGTGTTGCATATCTTCTTGGGCATCCAAGATTATTAAGATATTAAGCAACCATACAAAATAAATAAAAATATTATTACACACAAGTGATTTTACCTGTAACAACACTGAATGTCTTCCAAGATGGCCGACGCTTCATCTATCTTTCAAAGTTTGTAAAAACCGATATTTAGTGTTGTTGCAGAGGAGGTCTCACGTTTGAACGAATATTTCGACCGTGCAAAATGGAATCAAATACTTAAATACAAATCAAATACCTCTACCTAATGTGGTATTCCTCATGTCGAATATGATTGGTAGTTCAGTTGGCTGAATTACTACAAAATAAAGATGGTGGCACTAGTTCTGTATATTATTCATTCACAGAACTTTCAGAAACACTAAATTCAAAGGGTTACGATGTTCAGTGCCATATAATTGAACTCCTTCTGCCATTATTCATGGCAGACAGTTCCCAGCTTTTAATAGATATTTTAAGCCAATACCCTTAAAGCTTCGACTCATACCCTATGTGGTGTCATCCTCCCAAGTTCAATATGGTTGGCAGTTAAAAGATTAATATCCGGCTTACCTTAATTTTCCCGACTAAGTTATTTGAAAGTATGGAACACAACGAAGTTCAGCGGAAAATTTTCATGTATAATATTTTAAAAAAAGGAGTTTAACGATGCGAATTTTACGTTTTATAAACAATAGCATTTAAATAACGTCCATTTCTCTCAAGACACTCTTGCAATCGGACTCTTAAATTTGCAAACACGCGGAGCAAAGCGTCGGTTCAATGGTAGCAGCTTAACGGGGGATATTTTCTTGTAGGGCCTGAATTGTTGGAGGATTGTTCCTGTCTATAATCCTGCATTTTTTACGATATTATTTATATTTTAACGATGACACAAAAGAGTGCCAGTTGCCATCTAAACTCAAAAGGCTCAGCTGTTAGGTTAGGTTAGGTTAGTGAACGACAACGTGTCATGTATATAATTTTGCCACAGTCAACATACTCGTCTTTTAAATTTATTTAACATAAATTACTAAATCTTCATAAAAGAAACATTTATTCCTTGTACAACATACCATCATTACAAAATAATAAAGAAATAAAAGAAAATAATAATCATTTTGAATAGCTTCCATATTGACTCTGCGCAAATATTAACCGTTTTAGTGCTAAGCAATTTTGGATACAAACGATCGCAGCGCTTTTGCGACGCGTAGCATTCAAACGGTTAATATTACGTGCAAATTTCATCATCCAGTACCGGTAAAATCACGCGTAAAAAGGATGTATCGTCTAAAAATAGACCATCTGAGCGCACACGTACCGTTCCAACAAAACCAGAAACATCGCGTCACGAACCTCTCACCCATGAAAGTATTCCGTATGAAGTATGTGTTAAGGGTGTGTTTCTTAATCCCTTTCCCCAGCCTTTCCCTCTGCCTATAATCCCTTCCCTCAGCCTTTCCCTCTCCCTATATTCTGCCATGACCGCTCTATGGAAGGGTATATAAACGACCCCCAATTTCTTCTCCGCAGCAAATAAATCCGACATCCACACTCCATCCGCGAGATTTTATCGGTTCGCGATGTTTTCCGATACTTCTTTTAAAATGTATCAGTCTCGTTAAAATACAAGAATATTTCTCGATCATCGAAATATTCATAACCATGTGCGGTAGTAACTTTTATTCGATATATCGCAATGAACTTATCCGAAGTCCGAGGTAGTTACTCTCACCAAGACCAAGTTAAGACCACTGTAACTTTTTAAATTCTCGATACATTTTTTTACTAACTTCTCTATCACCTAATTGCTCCTGATAACCTCACACCCACCAACAAGTCACCCCAGACGCCTTTCACCAGCTTCGTAGATCCAGGAAAATCACCTCTGCGCATCTGAAGACACCAGGCTCCGCGTGTCGTTAGATACGCAGTCACCATGATCCACGTCTATAACAAAGGTATCGTGTGCCCTAGTGTTAGGCGTTTCCTGTAAATTTCCACCTCGTCGAAATCTTTTAATTTGGATCTTTCAACTCTCGCGGACAGTGATGATTCCTCAAATTTTCTGCGTATGTAAATTTTAGAAAACTAATTGACAGTGAAAAATTATCTTAGATCGCATTTAAAATTATAATAACCACCGATTTACTTCATCGAACTTTATTTCTCTCCGTAATAAATTTAATTTCTACCTTAGACTCTGGTGTTGTCCATAACTCCTTGTCACTTACAATTTCAATAAGAAAAATAAAATTAATAATTATTTGTAAATCGGAGCACTGCTACTTACGAGTATATACAAGCAAGTTCTGATCAAACTTGCCTACATATTAGAACCATATTCGACCATCTCTAGTTACGTAAACATCTCATACTTTTATTTCCTGATAAGGTAACCCTTAATCTAGTATAATAATTAGATCCGGTCGACTATGATTTTAATATCCGTTTAATGTCCATTTTCTGATATAACTCCGAACACAACTTTGTATGAACCAGTCCTCAGTTTAAAATAAGATTAAAAGAAATATTACTTTCCATTTAACCAAAGACAACACTTAAATTCTGTTTATTAATATTATAATTTTAGCAAATGTGAAGTGACTGCCTCAATACCGTACACTCAGAAATACCTTTTCCTTATATTGTGTTATCTAAAATATGCTCTATGTTCATATGTAATTTTTAATAGTATTTATCATTACCATAAACATCTTAATGCTATACTGTCCATGTTCTGTTCGTGATACCTGAATTGAATATATGTCATTCTGTACTAACTGTTAGCGCCATTAAATGTACTACGCACGCGCATCTCATTGGATTACAGAAATATGTCTTTTCCCTTTTACTCTTGTCCAATCCTAGTCCCTAGGCACGAGGGAGAAAGAAGATTCCTGCAGTCTGCTTGATACGCCTGAACGAGCTACTCCGCTTTTGAAACTGAACACGGTACGTCGCCGTCGCTGTAAATACGCTTACAACCGCTAACACTAATTACCGCTAATATATAATATTTTACTACCGCTAATATATTTAAAACAATTACTTTTTTAACGCGAGTGTCAACAAGTGCGTGACATAATTCTGCGTCGCTTGTGAATTGGTAGACCAGGGAGAAAAAGAACCAGCTTCCAGAGATAGGAGACCATCCTGTCTTTTATCTCCCGAGAATCCGCCAACTTTCCACTAACTGTACATAAACCTTTTTATTTCGATATCCTGACCACCTAAAAGCATATATTGAGTCGGAGTCCGAGTAAACTTGGGACCGAAGAGGAGAAATGTTCTAATCCAACTGAGCAAGCAACTTCAATAAAGGTAGGTGCTGGAGAACCTAATCAAAGGTCTGTCAAAAATTAATAGCTTTGCCTTAATTAAAACAACTCTAAAAAATAGCAGTAAAAGTTTTCGTTACAAACGTTAAGCTTCTCTTGCGCGATGACTGGACTATCAAAGTCAAGATTCAAGCATCTCATCTTTGCTGAAGATCGCGACTTGCAGCTGGTTTTCTATGCAAGTCACAATATTGGGGCGTACGGTTGTGCTGGAGTTGCACAAGTTCTAGAGACAATAAATTAATAATTTTTATGGTTCTTATTCGATCTTTATAACAGATCCATGGATCGTCGATCGCCGTGCGCGCGCGTGTGAACGCAACACATTTAGATATAATTGTTTATGTTTCACCCCTGTCCACTTATATATCTCAAAGTACGACCTTTTTCTGTGGTGTGTTGTCTATGAAAAAGTTAGTTAATTGATATGGAGTGCGTTAGACTGTTTTTATGTTTACATGTCAACGTTTTGCTTTCGAGATCGTCAGACTGGTAGGTTAACAGATTGAACTGTTCTCCTTGCCATTGTATGGTGAGGGTAGTGCTCACTTTGTGCGTATCATCGAAGTGTGCGTTCGGAAAATTTCGTGATCTGTAGTCACAGCGAAAGCAAAATCCAGACAAGGAAGGGTCAACACTGGCATGTGCCGAGTTTTCGTAAAAAATTGAAGGGTGCTTTACATTTAAACTGTTTAGAAGTACAGTAATATTTAAATTAAAAATTGTTATTAGAACTTATGGATAGGGTTCTTTTGAAAAGGTGGATATTGATTGGACCAAGAGTTTTATAAAAGTATATTATGTCACTCCGGGGGCAATATGGGGAGTATTTATGGATACACTGTTCTAAGTATTATACTAGCGATGAGTAAAACCATTCTTGTGATTATGATTTTATAATTGGTATTCGATTATAATGATGACTGGTATCAGAGATTAAACTGTTGGCAATTTAGTGTATCAGTGATTTCTCGCCGAATTATAAATAATCAGTCACATATCATCGTTAGAATCAAACAGTTAAAATAACGTGAATAATAAATAAACTTAGTTCATCGCTACAGCATGATGAAGATATAGAGAAATTTAAAAATCGATTGTAAAAATAATAGAATCCTTCTCTCGTTCTCCGGTTGTCTCCGTAGCACTGTATATAATATAAATACAGACATTGAGAAAGAAAGAATGAAACATATTGGATGACTTAGAGATGTAGTGCTGGAGGAGGATGCCGTGTATCTCGTGGACCTCGAGGCGCACAGATATCTCTTTTCTTCGGGAGTTAATAATTACCGAAAGACTTTCGACAACATGCAGGAGAAGGAATCTTGCGTCCCTTGAGCATGTCGCCAGAAAGAGCGACGAAAGTCTTGAGAACTAATTAGTAATTAGTTAGACAGTTGAGAGAGAGCGAGTAAGATGGATGGATCAAATAAAATAGTTAGCAGGGTCCACTTTAAAAGCCGTAGTCAACATGGGTATATCGCGCAGGATTACTCGCCGAGGAGGCGCCAATTAATTGATACCATAAGACACGTGTCAATAATTTAAAGGTGTAATAAAAAAATCCGTGGGATAGATTTCAGGAAAACAATGACGTCTTAGTAAAACGTACAGCGGCGGCCTATCTTCGTGTAGGTACTTGAAAATATGACTATATGTATTGTTATGAATTTGAATAAAAACAGAGTATTCTGCATGCGGCAGCCATTCTCGATTTTGCCGCCGTGGTGTGCGTATATTGAACATCTTTTCTTTTGACCTCATAATCACCATCATCATCGCCGGTCGAGAGAAGCTGAGATCGGCGAACCATCCTTGTCTACATTCTTGTTACCTGTACGGAACAATAGGTCAAAACCGGGAAGAATGGATACGTATTTAAGTAGCTTTAGACGCATCAGAAGATTTCTATGCTCAACAGAAAAGTTGAAAGCAAGGGAGAAAAGACGGATTGATACCTTTTAGATATGGCGTTGGAGACATATTACGTATAGCATAGATGGCGAAATGCACAAATGTCTCCATTCTGCAGGAATTAAGCGCTTAATTTTTTGGATATCTTGAGAGAAGGGAAGACAGCTTGATAAAGCTTGTCGTGGTGGGCAACGTAGAAAGGCGAAAATGAAGAGTAAAATCCCCCACTCGTCGGACCGACCGAGTGGAAAAGACAATAGGTACTTCTCTGGTGACATCCCTAAGATCTGCAGGATACCGAGAATAGTCAAGAGGGTGAGAGTTCACGGAGATCACGATCCTCAGGGACCCGCGTGGATGATGACGATGAGCACAGGTCGGATACATGTTTTGAAGACCGAGCTAATTCAGCATTAATTGATTGGTACAGATGGTTATCCACGCTATTCTCAGTTTCCAGTGCATCAACGCTTTCCCCCTCACTAGCCTGGAGCCTACTTTCGTAATCGTTTAAAGTGTGAAATATAATATTTACCGGTGCTCGTTCACAACACAAGCTCACGCGGGTAGAAAGAACCCTGACCACCCCGGGGGAGCCCGGGACGAGGGTGGACGCACCTAGCACCCCATAACCCGAGGTAAATGAGTAATGAGCGCACCGTGAAATTCATAGGTAATGAAATGACGCCGGAGCGGTCGGCCGCGTGATTCGAGTTAGTCCGAGCTGTAGAGCAAAGTCACCGGGAAGGGAATAAGCAAGCCGAAAGGTGTGAGTATAAATAACTCAAAGAATACCTTCCCGTTATCTGCGGTCAAAGGTAAAACGACTCAAGAGGCTGACTGACTCGAGTAATAAATAACAAGTAGTTGGATATGTTAATACAAGAAAATGTTAAATATAGAGAAAGAGCTTAATCTTACAGAGATAAAAATAAGAACAGGTGACAGTGGAATGGTACATGTACACGGACACGCATTCCTAGACTTCTTATGATGATAGTTACCCTTAACTAATAAAGCAGACGAGAGAAGAGCAGGCCACTAGCCGCTCGCAGGGCCTAGCAGTAAGCAATTGGCGGAACGGATTGGATATCTGCTGGTTCCTTTTTATAATACTTATTACTTAGCAAGTTCCGTTAAATTGTTATATTTTGGAAAGATTATGTGCAGGACTGCATCCGCCTTGCTGCATTTATGGATCAGTTGGTGCATCGAAACCGATCAACGTTAAATTAATCACAATGGTTTATACAAAGTTTGTTAGTTTTTAAACTTAATAAGCATTATCTACATGCATAAAAATTAACGTTTGTTTGTTTGTTTGTCCCATATGCGTTCTTATACCGTTCATCCGATTACGATGAACTTTGGTGAGCTGTTGTGCACACCCACGAATAGGTTTCTGATTTAGTACAACCATTTTGCAATAGGTGATGCGCGAGTCGTTTCAACAAATGTGTGTATTTCATACAGTTTATTGCTGTGAAACTTTGGTGAGTTGCTGTGCGCACGCCCGCAAAGGTTTCTGAATTAGTATAACCCCTTTTCAATGAAAAAGTTCGCCGAAGAAAGCGACCTACGCGCCACGGCATATATATGTCGTGAAATGTGAAATTCGGACACGTCAATTGGTTATTTTTAGGATTCTCTGTGGCGAATTTTCCAAGAATTATCGCTTTTTCTGGCGACTTCTTCGTATACGCACGGGACGGAAAAACAAAAAATATTGTGTATCCAAAAGCACTTCAATAATCAGAATTAAAATACAAACATTTTCTTTCTTTGAGTGACATTGCAACGCGTGCCGGGTACTCGCTAGTCTAATATAAAAGTCTAAATATTTGTTATAAAACGATTCGATTTACTAGATGTCCCGACTTGCCCGCCGAGTGCTCAGCGAATAAGAGGACACCACCCAGATGAGCTTATTGAACTACCGCCGACATTATTTAGTCGTGCCGGGAAATTGGCAGTAAATACAGCGTGTGTATAAAATCCCTAGTAATTTGAGTGGCCTCTGGACTTGGCTGCAGTCGGGGCAGATGGTCGCCGAAAATGCGGGTCGCCGAAGTGGAACAATGGCGCTGCAACATTCAGATCGGACCATTTCTAGGAATTTTTTCCAAATGGAAAAAATGAATATTGGTTTTGTTCGGTTACACGAAACGGGTGCATATATAGCGGTATTGTTATACAAAACCGCATCGTTCTAAGTATTGCGACTAAAAATACACACATATATATATATATACATATTATAAAGACAGTTTTAAATATTATATTTTTTTAAATATGGTTTTAGATCGTACATAAATAGAAGTCCAACATTGTAGCGGAGGTTTTATTTTTTGTAGGCAAATTTGAAAGCAAACCGCTTCATTACATCGGTGTGAAATGTCAATTTATTTATGGCTAGCGCCATGAACGAGCTTTCTCTCGAACATTCGACTCGAGTACGCCGCGAAGTCATTTATAAATCATCGCAAATAAAATGATGCATCCGATACAATCAATCAATCAATAGGAAAATATTATTTTATAATAAAAATGACGCACTATTTTACAAGACTAATGCCCGAGAAAAAACTGACATGACGTCGTGCGCTAGTGAATATCACAAAAAAAGATTATATTGAAGTTACGCGCACTTTAAAAGCCCCCTATTGCAGAATGTTACTCGGTAGAGGAGATTATCCCGACGTTAAGGAATATTAAGCGCAGTTTGGATCATCGTCATCTATTATGGTCCCTCATAACTGAGGATCGGGATTTCCATAACTCCCGCTCTCTCGACTATCCTCCACCACTTTTCTTGATGTTTGACATTTATACTTGTGGTGACTCTACACGCGCACGTAGACGTGGCAGTGTAAGAGCTCACCCATCAACCGTATGGGGCCCGAACCAAAGCAACCAATAAGCGACATTCGCACTAGAGACGGATACTGCTCAAGCAACTAGCTTCACTTCTTCGCAGACCGTCTTAGCACCGACATCGCCATTCAACCGCACATCTAGTGAAACACTCCAAAGTTTAACCGCGGATTTAATTGACAAAACTTTGTAAGTGCTCTTTCATTTATATACCCTGCACTAGTTACAACAGACACCCCACACCGACACGCGTGAGACAATTTTTTCTGTCTCGCAGCATCATAATTTTCTGACACAATCTCGAGCCAATCATAATTTGATTAACTTTAACACACATACCTCAACTTACTTACTTATTATTATAATACCTTGAACTAACTAATTTTATGTGCGTCCCGCCCGCCGTTAGCGACCGGTCAATCGATCGGCGAGCTTGAATCAGAACAGTTCAAACGCTGCTATCAATCTCTGAGACTCTGTAAGTCTATTGTGTTCGACCTTTGGTGAAATAGTGTGTGATAATCTCATAAAGTCCACTGCGTCCGGAAATGATCCCGGAGCGGCGGAGTCCCTTTTCCTGTTTCTGTATTTCTTGGCACCTAAGGTGCGATCGTAACAGAGATACGTCTGTTGCCTTTTCAGCTTTGACGGTCCAACGAGTGAGGGAACTTCCTCTTCCTTTTTGTTCTTCAACGCGACCCACCACAGCAAGATTCTCAAAGCTATTTCCTCTTCTTTCAATATATTTGCATTTTGATACATTTATTTGAAGGAGAAATATGGTTTCTGTAGTTAAATGAATGTAATATAATCATATATAACATATAATCATCTGCGTTGGCTTCTCATGATTTTTATGCTCCTTCACTTTTCTCTTCTTCTTTCCTTCGCCTTCGGGGTCTATAATTAGACAGCATATAGTTATATGAATGCACCAGAGACTGTGTAAGCCCTACCTTCGTTGTTTGGAGATATCGCGATACGTATAATCATATCATGAAAAATCATGTTTATTTCCGTCCGTGTTTGCGGGATATTTGTATAAAGTTTGGTGAGTAAACACACTCGTAGCATTTAAACGGTTCACAAGCCCGAACAAATTGTAGTAAACGTGTCCAGCCATCCAAAAAAAAAAAACCATTTCTCTTCGTTTAAAAGCATTAATAAATCTTGTACACGTAGCGAAGAGCTGCGAAATTTGCACACTGGATTTATGAAATAAAAACAAAAAGAAGTGATATCAGCGATGTCAAAGAAATGTCTAAATTCATAAAATATTGTAACATTTCCCGACAGTCTTCGGAGATCGGACTGAGGAACCCATCATTATAAGTTAGCGAAACTTTCTACATTCGGATATTATTTTCTACGTTTCCCTCTGTATCTGTTGTTCCGTCCGTCTCCCTTCCTCGCGCTTCCGTCTCGCTCGCGACAAAAGAGAGATTGATTACCTCAGTAATGGTACATTTTCTCGCGCGAGACTTTCGCTAACTTTTCCGATGAACGTACGCGATGACTTGTTTAGTAAATTTAATAATTTTGATAAATTACTAAAGCCATTATGTATGAAAATTAAAACGGTTCCATTCGATACGTGACCAAAATAGATGGCTGAACTTTTTTCATCTTACAGGAAATAAATGTTGTGTTTGGAAACCTCAAAATTGTTTTCAAATCAAACAAATCACGAAACCTTAAAAATGTAGCCTTTTATTAATGTCCACTATTTTCCAGAAATTGTTTTAGGTAGCCGTTGCTCTCATATTGGTTTCTCTCAGCAAAACATCGTTATTATAATTACAATGCCATTTCTTTAAGATGAAATAGGATAATTAACAATGTAAAACATGATAAAAAGAAGATAAAGTATAATTATATTGTGATCATTGAGGAGAACACATTCTTATTGTGAAGTTGTAATTATTCAGAACAGACGGTCTGTGATGTTTTAAATACTAATTAAATGTATTAATTATAAATATATACATATAGAATCAATTTTATGGAAAAATATTGTTGTTGCTACCGTCATTCGAACCTGAATCTTTTTATAATCCGGGGAAGGTGTATTATTAGGTTTGCGCCTCATTCCAGGACACCAGCAAGTTAATCCTATTTTCATAGCACAAGCATTTAGCTTAGTGCGAAAATAGTAAGAATATTGATGTGACATGTATTCCGTGTACGCATCTCTATTTAAAAAAAAAAAATGTAGATGTCTTTCAAATAACGATACGAAAATGCGTAACTCCGTTAATATTGGGTTTAAGAGAAAAAATAAAAAGTACATTTTTACAAAGACGAAATCCGCCTTACTGTTGCGGGCGGGGCCGACAAAGGCTTTACACCTGATGAATGTCTGATTTTAGTGAATACATTTCCCCCCTCGGACTAAATCATTTTTCAATATTTACCCGAGCAAAAGTTATCGCCGTTATTTGTACGAAATTTCCGAAGCTACATTTCACTACGGCATCGAGTGTATTCGATACGTTTCTACCTTATTGCGCTCCGGCACGCAAAGTGTATCTCATATTCGGAGAATTTATTCGACAAACTGGAAAAACAGCACGGCATAGTCACTTGATCGGTCAAACGGGCGAAACTTTGTTTCGTTAGTTGGGAGGCGAGATGTTACATCAGTTTAAAAAGGTAAATATTGTATTTTTGAAAATATTTGGTACTTTTAAATAAATACGCGCATTGACGTGAGAAAATCCTCGTGTTTTAGATATTTACGATTTCAGTATATTATCGGTGAGACACCTTTTCAGCCGCTGTACGGTAATTTCGATCGGTCTTCAAGGCCATGGTCACGACCACAGAGCGGTAAATGAATAGACTCGAAATAAAGTGTACATATAAGAAAGGGGTTCGGAATGTTAGTTGGGAGACGAGGGGCATTATACGCACATTCTACAGTGCGAACGCGGCTGTATGGTAAACATGTATCACACGAGTTTGTGTCGTAAATAATACCAGATTAGTGTCTGAGTTATCAGCCGACCGCAGGGCCCAGCGACAGAAATCGGCGACATCCGATTGCTTTCTGTCGGTTCATAAATAATGATTTTTTATCGTCGTGCTATACGTGTACTTAATCAGGAGACGGTAGGGCAAGACGGGGGACGGGGAAAGACGGGGTACCCCCAATATCGAAAGGCATCGAAAGGACCCCACCCTTTCCTGGAACAGTTTTACAAGTTTTCAATCATGTATCGGTAAGGAGTATTTATATGCAATAATATGTAATTGGTAACAAAAAACATTTAAAGTTAATTACAGTTGATCAACTTTAATCAAAAGAGATTCTGATACAGAGTTATTTGTGATGCAGTGATAAAATACAAAGATTTTTTATACACATATTTACTGTCACAATGTTATTACGCAAAGTATAATAGGGCAATCGTAGGAGTGACAATTAGCGATACACTCTCTAAGCGGGAGAAAGGTATGTTTGAATCACGTTGTCAAACTGCAAACAAACTGCATAACAGTTTTACGGCTAGAATTGCCTTTTATAGATAAGAATAATGAAATACAATAAAAAATAGATAAGAAGATGTGAATGAACTAGAAATATGCATTATCCTATACCTAATTGCTAATAATGTTAATATAATATAGTAATTTCCATTCAGAGTGGTGGGACACGCTTATAAATCAGGTTTTAGTAAAGTTAAAAGAAATTAGATGAATTTCTTAGAAAGATATAAAGAAAAAATCAATCTTTCGAACAGGTATACAATCTTTACAGGGTGTGACATACCAAGTTCACAATATTTTATGGGTGGATATACATATATATATAAGATATATATATGTATAAGAAAACATAAAATTAGATAAGAGCATGTTCTCTTACTTTATATTTTAAGATGGTCACTGGAGTCTCATCATTTTTTTAAATGTTTAATAAGACTTTATTGATTTTGCTTTCACGTTTCGACCCGACGATCTGGTTGAATAGCTATGGTGGGGATCAGTATTTATATTCCCATTACTTACCAACTCTTCGAATATGTTACTTTTTTCTCAAGTGGTAAGATTTGACTATAATCGTTTCAGTCTGCTGGTCTTCCCAATATTTCCCATCGCGAGATCCACACCCTAATGAAACCGCGGAAAGCGAGCAACGATTTATCCAAATCACTCATTCAATCGCAATGATATAGAGTAGCACATATTTGTAGTAAGTATTAATGAGTAATTACCACCAATATCGCAAAAAAAACTAACTAGATACATACATATATTTGTATAACTACTTTTGTGCGTTTTGGTCTTGTATATTTCCATCTACCTTATATCTGCTTATATTATTGGGATTATTATTATTTTTTCTCTCTCCTTAAATATTTTCACATTATATGCTATGTATGTATTGGATTTTACTGTGTTTTGCGTTCGATGAGTTTTGGTTTTATAAAATTATATATATATATATATATATAATTTGCCCAAAAACAGGCTAGCCTAGTTGGGCAATGTATTTAAATGTGTGTAAAGATGTAAATATGATATATTTCTGTTAAAATCAAAATAAAGTTCAAAAGTATTTAAAATAGCTTGTCCGATCGACTACCGCCCTATCTTTCAATAATGCTCAAGTAGAGGTGACCGGAATGGGTTGAAAAATTTCCTTATTATTTTGCATGCTCAGTGAAAAATCTTTAAAAAATCACGTGGTTTACAGTGACTATGTTAATCTAGAAAACTAATCACCCTAATGCAAGGTGAAAAAACACATTTTTTTTTTTAAAATGAAAACAATCAAACAAAAAGTTTAAGAACAATACCAAACAGAACTCAGATGAATGTTAAAAAAAACTGTACTTCTAGATGTCAAAATTTTAGAATAATTTATATTGTGGATTTATCTTGAATCGATTGAGAACTGGATGCGGAAATGTGTGGAAAATGGCGCACTGCTCAAGCATAGGGGTGGTTGATGACCATATACCATATGAACCTGATAATATACCTTTTCAAGACGGCATAGACTAGCAACGCGATAGTTTACATTGTGTTATTTCACTCTTTGAACGGTATAACACGGGGTAATGTCTTTTTTGTATGTTTTTTATTGTCGTGCTAAATTTAAAGTAATTTAATTTACAGAGCTTAACTTCTCCATCTTGCCTCACCCTCCCCTAACAATTAATACTTGCGACACAAAATAGAAATTGATTATATTATTTTTATGTTATGTTCAGTGAAAGAATAATAATAAAAATAAACAAATACAGCACTGACGATATTACAGTCTGGGACAAACACCTGGCACAAAACTGGTAAAAGGGTGGAAACAGAGCCAGCGTCGGATGCGTACGTCGCAATAATTTCACATGAATGAATTTTAGTAGAATAAAAAATGTGCATATATGCTAGCGCGTACCAAGAATAATAATTATAATTTAAAACGGAGAAAAGACAATTTAGAAAATATTAATCTTTTTTCTCCTCCTAGCCATGCTCGTCCAGGCGGAGTGTTAGCCCCGGAAAGCTGTCCCCGGGATGATGCGATGATGCAGGCAATGAAAGGCAACTAAGGGATGAATTAAACATAACGCATAATCAGGAAGACTTCTTTCGGAGAATTCGAGAAGGGAGCACGACAGAGAGGGTAGTTGGCTAAATGCGACTTTTTCAGAGGCGAAACTGCTTCGGAACATCGAGAACTTTAAGCTCCCATATACTGCTGGGATATATCCCGCAACCTTTTTTTATGTAGATCAGTGTTTACGTTCTCCGTACAGCCTACTAACCGAGATAAAAATTCCTTTTTAGGACTTCGGATTTGGCTGAAAATCAATAGAGCCTCTCTCAGACAGACAAAAAAGATCTTATTTTTATTTTATTTTTTATTTTTTTTTTTTTGGAGAAACAAACAGTGTAACAATAATAACTGATAATTACATAATATATAAAAATAACACCAGTGAAGTTTCTTCGGAAATTAAATACATAGTACATAATAAATTAAAAAATAGTAAATAGTACATAATTAAATACATAGTACATAATAAACTAAAAAATAGCAGACTGATAAACAAAAATGCTTTTACATAAAAGTAAACATAATAAACTAAAAACTAGTATATATTAATAAAAAAATAATAATATTAATAAACTAAAAGAAGAAAAACAAAAAAATAAAAGAGTGATTTTAAACTGAATATACGAAGAGGAAAGGGTAAGGAGGGGAGGGAAATGGGATGCAATATATACAGTTTATGTTAATAGTTATTGAAAAGTTGGCGTAGTTTAAATTTAAAAGGAAGCAATTTATCGTTGAAAATGTCAATGTTATTAGAAAAATTTACGGCATTATATTTTGAGGTAGAGCGGATAATAAAACAATTTTTTATGTAATTAGTTCTACTCAAATTTGGGTAAAAAAGATTATTTGATCGTGTTTGTCGCGTTGGACAGTTGAAAGTTATTTGTTCTAATAAATAGGGCGAGTCAACTAAGTTATTTAAAATTTTATAGAGGTAGGATAAATCTTGAGTGTTTCTTCTATTTAAGAGGGGGGGTATTTTATGGTAACACTCACTTTCTGAATGAGATTTAACGTCTAAGCGAGCACGTGAATTTAATATATTAAAAAATTTATGTTGGACATTTTCAAGTCGGTCGCTGTAGGTGGAATAATGTGTGTTCCAAACTACCGATCCGAATTCAAGTTGACTGCGTACAAATGAGAAATATAGGATGATAAGAGTAAAAGGGGATTGGAATGGGTTAGACGTTCTAGCAATGAAACCGAGGAGTCTATAGGCCTTAGCGATTACCGACTCTATATGCGGGATAAAAGTTAATTTAGAATCCAAGATGATACCAAGATCCTTCACTTGTGTGCAGACACTGAGTATGTTACTATTAAGTTGATAATTATACGACAAATTAGATTTTTTCTTTGAAAATGAAATGATGTGACATTTAGCAATATTTAGAAAAAGTTGATTTTTTTGGCAGTAGATTGAAAATCTATTAATATCATCCTGTAGCAGGAGGCAATCAGTGGGTGATTTAATTTCTTTGAAAATTTTGGCATCGTCAGCAAATAGTAAAAATTCAGAATTTAAGAAACATTCTTTAATGTCATTAATATAAATTAAGAATAAAATAGGTCCAAGGTGTGAGCCTTGTGGAACTCCAGATGGGACATTTTGGAATATGGAACTAAACCCTTGGATCACAACTGCCTGACTTCGATTTTTGATATAGGAAGTAAACCATCTGTATAGGTCTCCGTGTATACCGAGACATCGCAACTTTCTCAGAAGTATTCGATGATTGATTTTATCAAAAGCTTTTGAGAAGTCAGTGTACAGTGTGTCTACTTGTAATCCTTTGTCCATCGCCTTCAAAATAATGTCGGTAAATTGTAAGAGATTTGATTCTATAGACCTCTGTGGAAAGAAACCGTGCTGATTGGGGATAATTATAGGACGCACACTTGGGAATAATTGATCGTATATCATTTTTTCCATTAATTTACTGAGAATTGACAATTTTGAAATCGGTCTGTAGTTTTCAACATTTTCTTTGTCACCACTTTTAAATATTGGGGTTATATGCGCCTTTTCCAAAATCCTGGAAAGTGACCATCCCGTAAAGATTTAGAAAATATAAGAGAAATTGGTTTTGCTAATTCCACGGCGCATTGATTCAGAAAGATAGAAGGCAATTCATCAGGGCCAGCACCCTTCTTGGTGTCTAGGTTTTTTAAATATTTTAAAACGATCGCTTCATGAAAGTCGATAGATTGAGTATCGAGGTGACTATATACGTGACAATCATCTTCTGTATCAATATCATGGACGTTTGTGGAGACGTAGACAGAGTGAAAGTATTCATTAAATACTCTACATATATCAGCAGCATTATCAGCTTGTTGGTTTTTGTAATAAACACTATCAAGAAAATCTGCGTTTCCTCTACGTTTGTTTTTTACTTATGACCAGAATCTTTTTGGGTCTGTTTTGATTTCTGATTCAGATTTTTTTATAAACTGTTCAAAGCATTCTTTCGCATTTTTTTTCTGTCGCTTTCTCAAGAGGTTGAACGTTTGATAATCAGAGAGGTTACCATACATTTTCCACTTTTTGTGGTAAAGTAACTTTTCTTTGATAGTTTTAATTAACGAAGAGTTATACCAACTGGGAAATTTCGCTACAGATTTAACCGAGACGGTTGGAACATGTTTTGATATAATGTTATTAACAATTGTATAAAATGTTTTTAAAACATTTTCCAACTCCAAATCATTCAATCGATGCGTCCAATCAACTTTAGACAACTCATTCCTAATTAATGAGTAGTCGGTATCGTGAAATTTTTTTATAATTCTTGGAGATGGACGCATAGCGATTCCTTTTGTTATCGATAATTCTATGATTGGGGATTTATGATGGGGGTCTTCGGGAGTCAGAGGATCGTTACATTTAAAAATATGGCATGAGGCATTGTTTGTTATCACCAGATCTAATATTCTACCGTTTTGGTTTGTTTGATCGTTATACTGAGAGAGTTCTGTAAATGATAAGAATTCCAAAAGGTATTGGCTGGCTACACTATTACAATTTGAGGGGTTCATTACATTAGATCCATTAGAAGGCAACCATTTAATAGTAGGTAAATTAAAGTCTCCCAGCAATAAAAACATATTATTAGGATGATCGGTTCTTATATCACTGACCATATTTAAATGTTTTAGTAAATTAGAATGGTGATCAGGGCCTTGCGGGTGATAAGATCCACAAAAATATTAAGGAAAAATATTGTCTAGATTGGGCGCTCCGAGTAGATTATCGGATAAATAAAAAGCTTGAACGCCAATGAAAGCGTATCTGGATTCTGCTAAAAAGATTCAAAATTGGTGTTAAAATATCTAGTCTTAATCTAGTGATCTTTTAACCAATATATTTTAACAAATGATGGATATAAATTAAACAATATTATAACTCTTCTTGAGTTTATTAGCACTACTCATCGATAGGTGAAATATTAAACTAACTGCACACAAATATAGGAAACAAGGCTTAGGTGGTAGACATACAAGTAATTAGGTACTGACAGTTGGAAGGGAAGGGGACGGAATTACCGGTGGAAGGAAGAGAGGTGGTTTTAACGGGAATATTGAGAGGAGAGAAAATGAGTTGGAGAATGTAATAGATTAATAACCGAGTTCAAACTTTTAAAATTATTCATATTCATTTTCTCAATCTCAAGTCTCTTTCTATTCAAACATTCCTCTCTCGCATGATTTACGTAACAAATAACGTCAATAATTATTTCTCTGTAACTTATAAGAATTTAACTATTAATCTCGTCTTGAAAGTATATCTAATTCGAGTATAATGTCTCGAATTTCAAACTGGAAAAATGAAAGCTCGCCCTTAATACGTCTTTACTGTATATACCATAAAACTTATTTTTTTGCAAAATTTGTCAAAGAAAACAGTAGAATGTCAACAGAAGAATTTAAGGCACGTTGTTGTTGTTGTAACAGGTGGTGGCGAGATTGACTGAACAGAAAATAATGATTTCTTCATTTTTACATTTATCAATGTCTCTAAAATCTTTACTATACGAGTAGGATCGATCGCTTCATTGATTTCGGAGTTATTAACAAGAACTTTAGTACGATCACTGTATCATATTTTACACAACATGTTAATACTTTTCTTTTTCTTTTTTTATTAATATTAAAAATATGGATATATATATATATATTTAAACATTTGTTTCTTCTCTATGAGAGAAGGAGTATATTCGAGTTAATTTATGTTTCAGTTAGTCTGTGTACATCTTTTTTTACTTCAGTTACAAATTTATGATAGTCCGTAATTTTTCTAATTGTGATGGGGAGATTGTTAAAAAATTTGATACCTTGATAAATATATTGATTTTGAGTTGCGGTATATTTTAGTTTTGGGATATCAATTTGATCTCTATATCTTGTAGAACGGAATTCGCTTCTAAAATTTAATTTTGAAAATTTGAATTATTGAATTTTTTTTTGCATATGTCTACTATTTTTGGTTCTTTAAAATCTGTGAAAAGTTGTATACTTGGATAGTCTTTTTTTTTTTAGAATAATTTCTATTATCATTTTTTTAGTGATTTCTAATTGTGACATTGCAGTTTTATACGCACCTCCCCATCCAATAATACCGCATTGCAAATGTGACTGTACAAACGCGTAATATATTATTTTCAGATATGTAAGTGATGAGATGTTTCCGAGTCTAAAAAATATCTAGGCAGTTTTCCTTATTAACACAATTAATGCTTTGTCTCGTTCTTTTGTTCTTCATTTTACCAATAGTACCCCGTGATATTTATAAAATTTTATTTTTAGACAATACTGACGATAATATTAATCTATAAACCCCTCCCGCCCCTTCGTCCGTCCGTCCCTCCATACCACCGTTTCTTCTTCTTACACCTTTACACACCTTTATTATGTGATCGAATTTAACAGTGCGATCATAGATAAGAAAAAAAACCTCGACCTTAGAGTGCGACGCGATATGACCATGAGACATAAAAGAGATGCTCAGTATACTTACCAGCCGTAATACGATTTCGCTAATGTATATTTTTTTTTACTAGTAATAAAGAAAATGTACACTTCATTTCAAATTGATTATATATTATAGCCAATAAATGTTGGATGTATTAAATTAATGGAAGTTTAAAATAATAAAAAAACCCATTTTTGTAACAATTAAGGATTACTGTTGAACTAACTAATTATACAGATGGACAGAACAAACCTTATTTTGTACTTGTTTGTCTGATGTGTACGTGTGCATGCGTGTGCATGCGTGTGTGTGTGTGTGTGTTTTCTGTTTGACAAATATTTAATTTGTATAAGATGTTTATTTTCTACTGTAATGTAATACTGTGGTAAATGCGAAACATTATTAACTTATCCATATTTTATCACTTTTTCCAAGAATCTTGTAATTTCCTGTATACTTTTACGTTGTTAATTTATAAACACGTGTATTTAAATATTGTAACATGAGACTGTTTGGTTTTGTAAAGTAATATAATAACCACCTACATAAAATATAGGATATAAGGCACTGGCATTGTCAACTTCTAAGAAGACGTTGAAGAAGAACAAGATATATTTGATAATAATACATTTTTAGATTACTGTGAATTTACTTCAGTATTGAACAGTGAAGACGCATGTAGACATTTATAAGACTATAATTCAAATACATAATGCCCACTGTGTTGCCTTGTCACTGTGTGCAAGTGCCATACGTGCAGTTGTCCTGTATGCAGTTTCTGTAAAGTCTCAACAAGGCGCATCCATGTCCACCAGCTCGATCCAATCTGTGTTTATAAAATCTTTGTTATTGGGAGAGAAACATCTCATATTTCTGCACGTGCAAGTAGAGGCTCTGTTCTCGTAAATTCATTCGATAGCTCGCTTTGTCCCCTGGCATTCTATCGATGATATGACCATCCGTAAAGTAATAAAGATCACCACTAACTCGGACTGATGGTTGCTTTGATGACAAGTCGAGCTCCGATGCTGATTCTTCTTGATCACAGATGTTTTGTTGTACGTGTTCGAACTGGATCAAAATAATCCACTCCCATAGTGCAGCTTGTTAAAAGACTCTTATCCGGCGAGCTACAGACCGCAATTGGGGCTTGACTCAAAAAGCAGACAATCATACGACAAAACAAAACCTAGGGGTGCCTGTCGAAGGAATAAAATGCGCGTAAACAGGCTCCATGCCGCGGAACGTCTCACTCAGTCCATTCATGTTATTCGCGCTGCTCCCTTAAGATATGCTATAAGAATTCATATTTAGTGAGTGCGCGTATAAAACCTGTCTGGGCTTTCTGTCGATAATATAAGAATCTTGTTACTCTAGTAAAGTGTTAGATCACCACTAACGGTGTCGTGAGATACCATTGAATACATGATATTTAAAAGTTAACACATTCTAAATGAGAGACGGACACGGAATAATTATGAAGTGATAGAGTGGATATTTTGCCTTAACTTTCTAAGAGCGGAGCGATAATAGAAACTCTCGGGATACAAAAAATTCTTGACACGGAAATCTCACGACACTGGACAGTTGGCCGATCTCCCAGATGCAATTCGGACAACTGGATTTGCCGGCTGTTCTGTCGAATTCCCCATTAATGCGTACGTTCTCTTCCGGTCTCTGTAAATTTTTAAAGCGTTTTTAAGAGTGGACCAACCTGATGACGGCTGTATTATTTCTGTCAAAGTGGTGGGTTCAATATTGGACAGCCAGAGAGCGGAAGGGTGGACTGAGAAGACAAATCATTCTCTTACGCGAGACAAGACAAAAAACAACGAGGTCAACTCGCAACTCAAAACGCCACTGCCGGCACTTCATTACCATAGTATTAAATTATATAGATACATATTTAAAATATCGGTTGACTAAGCTGTTACATTTCAGAGTTTTGGGATGTTTCTGTCATTCCCGCCCGTTATAAATATTCAGAGTTTTCCCAGCAAAAATCACTCCCTGACGATCAAACAACATTAGAGACTTCTTAGTCTGTTTACCCGTCCCGATTGACCGCGCCGCTCTCGGTTAACCGACACGAGACCGTACAGCAACGTGCCGCTTTGAATTATTCATGCAAACAGTCTGTGCTTTGGAGCCGAGGACCCGGGAGAGCTTCGAGGCCTCGAGTCAAAAGCTATACAGCCTTCTGAGAAGAAAATTACAAACGACGGAGCTTTCTACTCGACGGACGGACTTATTCCACTGGCGTGCAATGTATAACATTATTCGCCTTCCGCTTGAGGCAAATGATCAGATACCTCTCGGGTTGGTCCAGTATTTTATTACAATAGATTTTACTGTCGACTCGACGAAGATATAGTATTATTGTCACTTTATTTAAGGCTATTTTTCCAAATTGTATTTTATATTATCGCCTACGAAAGGCCGACGATAATGACAGGGAAAAAAATCACATTTTTCTCCGGATAACTTTAATATAATCAAAATTACATTTTCAAATTTTGAAAAAGTGTTTAACTTATATGTATATTATTCTAGAACAATGTACAGCAAATATAATAACAAGTAAAAGTTCTAGATACTTCCAGCTTACTTTTGCATCGTCTACCGGAAAATTTGCAACGTTCGATGCACTGCAATACAATTTGCTAATAATCAACTTGAATTTTACATCGACCATTAATTTTACCTGGCTGAAAATTCTTGACATCACGCATCTGTCTACTGTTCTACTCAATATAATCAATTCTCAATGACGATTGACATAACCAGCCCTATCTCAAAATCTATAAGTAATGAGTTTTTATGACACAATTAAATTAAGAAAAAAACCTAATTAGGAAAATTGGGATTAAGTAGTATCGAGTTGTAGCGAAATCCTAAAAATATGAAAAATTAGAAGAAATATGTTTTTAATTATTATTATACTAAATTTAGTAGTAATTTTAAAACCTTTTCCTCGTTTTGTCGCTAAGACTTTAAATTAATATAAAATTAGAATTGCTGTGTTACAAACGTGTTCCAAGAATTCATTTAAATGGTGCATCTTACCTGCAAACGTACACACACCATGTACAAATGGTATATTATATGAATCGCGCCAACGGCATAAAAGGAACACGCGGATGACGTACATAATATACTGCTACCGAGTTCTCACGATGATAGAACACCTGTTCTTATTTACGGTATAACGTCCGCCACATAAATAACATAATAAGAAATCGCACGTACGCCGTAAATCTGCCTATGTAAGACAAAGTGAATATTTTTTGGTCAGTTCTCTGGAATAAATCTGCCGTACAACAACCTGAGTTTTTATTGACCGAGCACATCTTGAATCTTCTGATGTATATTATTGAGTAAAGTCTGCAAAAATTATCAAAAGATTAGGACAATAAGGAAACACAGTCTATGTTCTGTCCGTAACACTGCTGTATGTTTATCACGTTAACCTTTTAACTGCCAATTGTATCAGACTTCAATGAAAATTTTTAATTGTATTCGCTCATATCCTGGTGTGATAGAAAATGTTTAAACAAACAAGTTGTAACCTCCTCCTATGTAATTTTTTCACACATTCATATGAAAAACTTTGTGACCTCAATCGGTCATATTTATAATCTATATTCGTAACAGGTCGTTTCGAAGAACACTTTTTTTGTTACCATTTTGAATAGTGTTTCGGATATTCTTTTCCCACCACACGCTCTACTCACTACCAGTCAGTTGCACACGATTTGTCAAGAAGTAATATTTAGTTACTCTTGAGAGTCAATAAAGCTGGGATCAAACCGTAAGATGTCTGCTTCCATGTGTCATAGGATGAGATGTATTTTGGTTGGATATCCCAGATTATCTCGGTGACTATCTGTGAGCATTTGTGTTATAACTTTGTATGTGACTTCATAGGTCATAAGGTAAGCCTGATGTGCTCCTAACGTTCCTACCCCTTTATGACTTTGATCATTCGCTCATTACAATTATCTTTCAATTCTACTTCTCATATCATTTAAAGTTCTAATCCAGAAATATAAATATCATTAGAAACTGACTCACCATTCACTTTGAGAAATATCAGTTTGCTGACTCCGCTGCCGATATTGTTCCTCGCCTCGCACAGGTAATGGCTCTCACTATCCTTGCTGATCCTCGTGAACACCAAGGATCCGTTGGGGTACAAGGATACATTGGGTTCAAATAGGAACTCCTTGTATTCTCCCGGAGTGTCACCTGATAAAAAAAGATTAATAAGATTAACATAATGTGTTATTAATCCATAACATATTTGAAATGAAAACTTGACGAAGAAGTACGTAATCCAAGGTAAAGTTGAAAGAGTCTCTGTTTACCCAAATTGTTACCCAACACGCTAAGTAGATTTGGTAGGACCGCAAATAATAGCATACTCCAGATCACTATCAGAAACATAAAATAGAGACAGATCTTTTAAACAGACACAAATTGAAACAATGACATTGTGATGTCTTGACCATGAGTAGTATATTAAAAGTAAAGCGATCAAGAACGGTAAAAAAAATTGGTTATCGACGTAACGTACCGACAGCTTTCCTCCACGTGATGGTAGGTTCTGGATGTCCCGAAGCGCCACAATGTAGAGACAAATCTTGTCCCGCTGCAGCGCTGGCGTCTGCTGGTTCCACGGTCCATCTTGGTGCCACTGAGTATAAACATGAGACATCAGAAAAGAAAATCATAAAAATTGTACATTATAATTTATAATAATTCATGTTGATGTCAATGCCGTTTCCATAAATCAAGATACTATTATTTAGTAGTTAAATGTATTTGTTTATAAGCTCGAAGTTTACTAAGATTTATCAGGAACAGACGCTGTGAAATTTATCACAAGCCAATAACTTTGATGAGACGGGCATCTGGTTCGACTTAAAGAGTTTTCATCATGTACGCACTTAACTTCTAACCTAACCTGTTTGCGGATAAAGCTAGAGGCGATTATTGGTAGACCCCGAATCCATTGGCTAGCTGGGGTCAAAAAGGAGAGGTCAACGACTAGCGAACCGAGTCATAGAACACAGAGGAATGTTATGTTATGGGGGATATAAATATAAAAATCTTTGTCGCTGTGCACGTATGCGGTGGTCGCTTTAGTAATAACAATAAATTATTAGTTACGATTCCTGTTGGTGTGTAATGTGAATTTCGGTCTATAAATGTGTCTTGTTCAATCTTTGTGGACGTGAATTACGATTGCCTGCAAACACATCTGTCTGACATCGAGCCCCAGGAGAATACAGAGGTAGGTTCTTCGCGTACGATGAATTCTAAGCTACAACTTCAGTCATCCCACATTTGAGGACTTAAGTCTACCCGCACGCTTTAACCCAAGCACTAGTTAACAAATGAGTGAACTCCTCGGGGGAGTTTTTTGAAACGAGGGTCTGGGACATCTAAATATTACATTATAACAGAAAGGGTTGGATATATGGTCAGCCATACGATTTATAAACGAAACAGTATGAAAACGGAGATGTGGTGAATACTACAGAGGTCGCTCGTCTGCACACTGCCGCGAAATACCACGATCACAGAGGGTGTCTAGGAATGAGGAATATGCGTGCATTATATTTATTGTTGTATCCAATTTAAAGGTTGTACTTTATTTAAATATTTTGCAACACAATTAATTTAGTTATTTAAGATTAATCTTAAAAAGACTGGTACCCCTGGTTTTTCTTGTTGATTGGCATACCAATCATAAGTTATTTATGTAGTGTGAATGTTGCCGCTTTCGGAGACCGAAGGACTGCTATCAAATCACAGTTGGAGCACAATTGCAGTTAGTACTGGTAGTAACAATACATCGGACTGACAACGCCATGTACACAACTACTATCAATCAAGGTTAGTGGTGATTTTCATTCTGCATACGTGACCATATTATTTATCGAAGGCATTCACGAGAGCACTCTTTGTTTTTAAGAGATTTGGGCGAACCTAAATAATTACCTGGCTTACTAATCTAAACAAACGAACGTAATAAGAATTTTTATCAAATTAATCGAAAATGCGCACGCACAACGTCAGGGAGTAGGGAACCAGAGCGCAATGGTCATTCCTTACTAGCTCGCGGCGCAGACTAGATACTCAGATAGATAGTAAGTACAGACCTTCAACGTAAGCTTTAACATACCTCCTTTTTACCTGTGTTAATTAACGTGTAACGTATTCACATGAAATTTATCTAAGTCTTGTTTGTAAATATTCTTTGTGAAGTCGGCTTACTAGCAAGCGCGGACACGAATCCATTAGGCTTATGGTATCAAGAGTTGATCCCTTCAAAAATACACCATATAAGTAGATATATACATTTTTTTAAGGTTTTAAATGTTTCATGAGGCTACTAGTTCTGAGAATGAGATATTATCTTTATTAGAGTAATCTGTCTGATTTTATATCATGATTGCTCAGGGCCGTTGCGCAGAATGTTGTTCAATATATAAGTTATGAGTTGTCTTCCTCGAGAGAGAGAAGGCACGTCTGCAGATGGGTATAGATATATGCTATTGATTTACAGCACGAAGATGGACCTATAAATCTAAAGAATTGTACATATACAATTTGTATGGCCCTGTTAAATTTTTCAGAGAAGATAGAACGAGGAAGGGTTATTTTTGGTCACCCATAAAGGTAAGAACTAAACTTATTGCGTTTACCAAGCGATTGTAAAATTGGAAAACGGCGCATGCAGCCAGTATATTATGATTACTCAGTGACGTCATCATCTGAAGCATTTTACTTGGCGATAGATAATAGATAGATATCGAGATAGATAGTAAACCTATCCAGTTTTAAAAAGGACTCTTACCGTTAACAGTTAGCGGCACCGTGAACTTCTCCGTTCCGGCTACGTTACTCGCCACGCACGTGTAGTTGCCACTGTGCGCGGAGGTGATGTGCTCTATCACCAGCCTGGTGGAGAACTCGTCCAGCCTGGTGGCCGTGGCCAGGGGCTGCTGGGGGCCCTGCGGCGGGTGCTGCGAGGGCCCCGTGTGCAGGGGGGCGCCGTCCTTCTCCCAGCGGAAGGTCACGGGCAGGTCGCCCTCGAGGATCTGACAGGAGATGGCGGCGCGCATCCCCTCGCGCAGCAGGTTGGTCATGGCTTGGATCGGCATTATTTTTGGTGGAACTGTAAACGAATTCAGTGTTAGCAAAACATAATTATTAGTTTCCACCAATCTCATTAATCAATAATGAAATATTTGCAATTTTTTCCATTCTCGAGTCATTCACCGTCATTCTGAATGTAAAAATGTAAGTGAACGTGGTGGAAATATTTTGTTACGGAGAACGTGTGTTGGCATGGTCGTGGTTAAGAAGGAAAATTTAATTCAATACTAGAAGGTTCCATAAATATTACATGGTTCATAACCGTTGTACAATACAGTACACAACTCCGACCTACTCAATCCTGGAAGGAACAGGAGCAATAATGGCGAATCTATGGCACGCGTGTCAAAGGTGAAACGCTACAGCGTTTTGGGCGACACGCCAAAGTTCACTAATATCAGAGTTATCAAAGAACACGTGTCCCACCACCAGACGTCTACCGGACAACAAGGTTGGAATTGATCACTACGTACGTATTACACACATATTTCTTTTGGGTCTCGCTTTGTGAAAAAAAAAACAACTAACTGAAATAAGCAATTAATTAAGTTAAGTTAGATTTTATGAAATTTTGACACACCGAGCTCAAAAGGTTCGCTATCATTGCTCTAAGGTACTGTTCTTGGATAATATCTCCCGGCAGTGGTGCTCGGGTAGGGAATCAACTTCACGTCTTTTCTTTGTGCCCGTTTTGCGTTTAGTGTACTCTCCTAGTTGTCCCTCTGTCCCCCGGCACCTGTGTGTATTATTATTATTATTATTCTTATAGTGGGTCATAGGTAAAATGAGGAATGTTTTGGTTGGCGGCCGTGCGTTGTTGCTTGGACACTTATGCTCTGAGCTGCGTTGCATGGTCGCCTGTTTACCATTAAAATGTCATCCTGACAGGAAATGAGTAGGACCGATATAAGAGCTTTTGCTTATAAAACGGTCTTGGGTTGGCGGTGGATCCCCTCACTAGTACATAACCATATAATCGATCGCTTTAGGTGTGAAGTTTGTTCTCTCACTCTACCTCAAGAAATAAGATAGCAGGTCTTCGAAAATAAAGTCTTATGGATAGATTGAAGACATAGAACGTGAGATTAAAGATCCTTGAATTTAGGAAATGGTATACCACCCCAGATATTCTAGGGAAAGTGAAATCAAGAAGGCTGCAGTGGGCGAGACACAGAGATGACTGCGGTTATGGACTTCGAAGGCAATGAGTCCAAAGAAGAAGAACTTGCCAACTATTTTGCGAAAATTAGAAAAATGTATTTTTTTCTGTCTGTTGGATTTTTACAATAAGATTCTATGGATCTTGCGTAAATATGAACCTCGACATAGTTCCTGACAATAGTTCCTGTCCATTATGTATCCCCTACCCACTCCCCCTATACCCAGAAAACGACATTTTTCTGTGGTGTTCTTTATGGTATGGAATTGAAACTTTGACAATGGTAGACTGAAAATTGTATTAACTATCGTCCCGCTGTGTGGGCTGATATTGTTTATGCGTGTTTCGGTTTCTCGCTGTGCGTGTCGAAACCTGTACATCTTGCTATTGTGCATGGTGCTTGTTGCAATACACTTTGCGCTATCACCGAAGTATATGTCTAATAGTACTTTATGCGGAACAACGGAGAACGTGTCCTGAATCTAGAAGATCTGTGGATCCAGTGGAAAATTCAGGTACATAAAGGCATCCTGTTCCCTAATCCTATCCTTCTCTTCTAAAATCCTTCCACCCTTCCTACATCCTGTATTTCCTCAACCCCTTGTTCAGATACTGTTATTACTGACAGGCATTCATCCGATTATTAAAATATACAGAAAAAAATGAAGATTTTTTACTTATGATCGGTTTTTTTCCGTTGAAATTTGAGTATTACGCAAGTCTTTTTTATATAAGTTTGTTCAGATTAATGGAAGCCGATGAGCCTGTAATACACATTTCTAAGTACATTATATATTCATTGTATAATGTGATAATGTCGTCGCTCTTTTTTGTGACTAGTTGTTCGTGAATCAATGGTTTACTGTTCTTCCATTCTCTTGAATAATAAATATAGTCTAAAAAAGAGCCGACAAAGCGGCATAATATGACAGAGAGGAGACGCGTATGTATTGATTTATTATTTATTCTTATACATACTTATGTAAAATGTTAATGCTTTTGTGACGCATACGGAGAAATTGATACATTATATTGAAGTGAAATAAATTAGTTTTTGTTTAAATGTAGATCTTTTCTCAAAATAATAAATAAAGAAGTTGATTTAATTTTAAAATATTATAAAATTGGATTTGGAACGGCAATATTTCTGATATGAAAATTATGTACGTAAGAAGAATAATAATAGTAACAGAAAATTTTTATAAAATGTGGCGGAATTTTATCTATCACAAAGATTTTTAAAAACAGAAAAAAGGCTTAATATAACCGAGAGAAGCACAAAAACAGGTGTGACAGAAAATTTTACGCACTTATTTCATGATATACTTCTTAAGATTTTACCCACAGCTTCACAGGACAGACACTTCTGCGCATTTTTATATTTATTAATACCTACATGACTTGAAGCGATTGTTTTTCAAAGATAAAACGTCAAACTATTTTTCACACCGTTTCAAAACGTTGGTTATTAAAAAATGTTTCTGGTTTTTAACTCATTCCCCGCGGGTGATTTACATATGAGTCGCGTCTCACGTGCCCACAAGGCGGGTGACTCAAATATGAGTCGCCGTGTTTCTCCCGCCGCTAATGCGTACATACGCGCCGAGGAGCGGTGAAAATTGTACCACAATTATTTGTAATCTTTATCCTACCGACATCTGTCGATATTTGTCAAAGATCATTAGTCATATTATAAACAAACACGAAATAATAAAAGTTCTCGTATTGTCCAGTTCTTTAAATTCTCAAAATCAGTTTATGCGTGTAGAATGTAATGCGTTTCAAACTATAGCGTTAAATTTAATGTCAGTATTTAAAAACTTGTACGTAGTGCGCATTAGTCTCAGAAATCAGCGCCAGCGCAGATCACTTCTTCACTCTAGTCCGTATGAATATCACCACAAATGGCGCTAGTGATGATGTTGTGTTCTCTCATGGATAGTTTTGTTTGCGTTATTTTGTAATTATGGTCATGGTTCATAAATTTGTTGCATTATCGTAGTACAAAGTTGTAAATTATAATATTATGTCGCCGACGAGTGCCGCGTATGAAAGATGTCATGCGTATTTATGAAGCGATCAATGGGTTAATTAATGTGGAAGAAGGTCCAAATCAAAAAAACACATCAGACACGTCTTAATACAGCTCTAATGACCTCAATCAAATGAGACCTGGGTCGCCTTCACAGCTGAACCTCTCTCTCATCTCTCAAGCCAGATGTAAAGCATCTACCGTTATGGCACTCTTCCAGGTCTTCTTCGTCCTAAATTTACGACTAGAATAATTATGGTTTCATATTGGTGTATTATTGGTACTATTAATAATTACAAAAAACCCGTTTACAAATAAAAAAATTGAAAATTTATTTGTGTATATTTATTATATGTATTTATATTGTGTCGAGTACAAATATTATATAGTGGTTAAATACGGTAGGTCAGTATTGAATTGGTTAATTACCGATAACTTGGACCTCGATATCCCTTCTTGCTGACAGCTTCTGCCGGCTGGTTGCTTGGCACGTGTACGTGCCCGCGTCTTCAGCCCTCTGCGCCTGCTCCACCACCAGCGTGCCGTTAGGGTACACCCTCTGGCGTCTGGTCAGCGGCAGCACTTGGCCATCTGCAAAAGAATAATATAAATTAGACGCGGGTTAGACAATTTAATACAACTTGATTCTGATTAACGCTCGGTTAATAAGTTAAATCAGAATCAAGTCGGGACGAGTATACAACTTTAGCCATCGGCGCACACGAGTCCACACTGAACGACCGCTTCACAGTTTGTACGTTTTAAATTGTGCTACCACTTCAATGCTACAATACTTCAATAGTTCACACAGGAAGCACATACAGACTAATAAACAACTCCGTCGGTGTCGGGTTGACGGTGGCGGGTCGGCGACGGAAGACGTGTTGTTGGTGAGCGATCGAAGCGGATTGTGTCGGCAGCACTTTGCCGCCGGCCAGGTATTGAATGCAGATGTCACTGTTGTCGATACCGGCTAGGAGCGGCGGTGAATTTGAACCGCTGTCTCCTACACATGTATAGTTCAATAATGGCTTAAATAACAATTTAACCACACTTCATTGAACAATATGAAGTGCGAAGCAATTTCGACCTGCATCGGAAGTGGGCAAACCAGTGGTACCAACATACTTCGAATGATGCGAATTTGAACGCTTCAAATTGGTGAATGTATATTTCGTGAAGAGTTCATTACGAAATTAAGTTTTACCCTTTGCTAATTCACGTCCACATCACCCGCTTTTTATCTATGGCGAATGCCCACCGCATACGACATATCATACATCAGGCACGTCAGGGGACCTGCGCACGGTAGCCGTTTCAGCGTTTATTTAGTTCAGACTCTATAGTAACTTGTACAAACAAACTCAGTGCCAACGGTAAGTAGTATTTTATGAACACTCCGGTTTATTTCTCTACACGATACATTCCTACAATACACATAATAGAACTGATTTGTTTTCTGTTTGAAAAATATAAATATATTTTATGTTTCAAAGGAAATTGATACTTCGCTTCAATGATATGTATGATTTATCTTTAAAGTTTCCCTACATATGATACATAGAAGGAGATTGGGATGCCGACGCTTGGCTATTGCCATTGTATCAAAGCTGATAAGATTTATTTTTTAAGTTGAAATAGTTAAAATTTGAATAAATTGTGAGAAAATGGCTCAACGGATTTATATGATTTGTATATATAATAAAGACAATAGTTAACTTTAGAATATTAATGAAAAAAAAAATTACCCCACAAGTTCATACAGCTAAAAAGTGCCAACAAAGTGGACAAATTTTCTTCAGTTCTAAAACAATGGCGGTTTGGTAATTGATTTTTTAAAATAAATAATTATATTCGTGTAGTTTTAAAAATATATGGAACTAATTGATTAAATTATAATTTGATAATTTTCCATAGAAACACGTGATATGAAATGCAAGAAAAGTTGCCGTCGCCGCTGAAAGCCTCTAGCGGTGATAGTTAATACTATAAATAGGTCCCGAAGGTTTGTGAGCAGGGCACGGGTTCTGTACTCGTGATCTGTACCCTGTATTCCACAAGAATGAGAGAACGATAGTGAAGAAAAAAGAAACAAACAAATACAGTTTGTCTTTGCGGTGTGATATAATGAACATCACAAAACAAATCTCACAAAGTCATGTTATTTTCATACTATAAATGCGTACAATCCTAATTGAACAAGTAATTAAAAAAACTCGCCACATTGAGTATACGCAAACCATTTTTCACGAATTTTCAGCGTCACATTAGTAGTACTATAACTGTATTTGGAGCGGTGGCTGAGCGCCGGTCCGCAGTGTCTCCCCCACCATCCCCCCCCGCCCGCACGCCGCCCAGGCCGCGGAGCGATTTGGCTTAACTCAGAGAAATGGTGGAAATAAATTGTTATTTGTTTTAGAGTTTGTTCACACTTGTCGGATAAAGACACCGCGACAAGACGGCCGGATAGTAAATAGTAAACACCCTGTGCCGGTGGCTGCAAAATTATGGGACGCGTGCTAAATTTAAATATATATATCCGATGTCGCAGACAGAACAAAGTACCTACACGTTTTCGAGACACGCAGTGAGCGTCAGAATTATATTTTTCTTAAATAATATAGTTCTGTGCTATTTTAAATTATTAAAGTAGAAAGATATACAGAAAAAAATCTATCAATCGAATAAATATTTTGACTGTTACCGATCACGTTTTCGACAATTTTTTAAATTAAAAAAAAATATTTTCGGTTTCGTATCACGGTAGTGACCAAATTAATTATTATTATTATTATAATTAAATAATTAAAATAATATTTTTATTATTTTTAGTTTATTTAAATTTTTTTTGATTAAAATAAAATGTAGAACAGTTTGAGAGTCGCGACCGATCGCTCGGTGGCTGTCTCTGGATGCGGGAGCTGTTGGCAAATACAGAAAGACTCGACTCAATTTCCAGGAGCAACTGTTGCTTGTTTGTGAGGAGTAGCTGGCATCTAGCTGCCACCGGCTGGTACCTAGCTACCTAGCTACCTAGCTACCTAGCTGGATGCGTGTACATCGCTCCAGAAAAATCGACGAAGAAAATAAAGACCTTTAATATCTAGACTAGATGACATGAAATTGATGCTGTTTTAAATTATAACTAAACGATTTAAAAATGTAACATTTGAATACATCCAAGAACACACAATTACTGCATTTTTACCTACACTGTTATTAAACAAATATCAGGTATCTCATAGAGACGAAGCTTTTTGATTATATTGATTTTTTAGACGTATTCTAGCATAATATGTTAAAAAATATTTTACAGTTAAATAATATTGCTTTAAAACAATTTAAAATGATTCTTATAGTGATGATATACATGCTGTTTAAAAAAGGGAAAAATGAATTATCAAATTTGGTCCATAGGTGGCGATAGTGTAATGATACTCGAAACGAGTCCACATATTAACATATATATATAACTTTCAAAAATTTGATAAATGTAGAGATAGAGGTAGAGACAGAGAATTGGTGAACGTTATATTTATATAAAGTGATCACTTAAGCCACCCGAAGACAGGTCGTAAGCCCTTTAATATTTACCCCATACTTCCATATATTTTTCATTAAATATAATAAAAAATAACTTTGCCTCTATAAGATATCTAATATTTGTTTAATTAAAGAAGGGTTGCTTAAATGGTTTGGTTATGTGAGTGAGAAGAGAGTGGAAGAAATAAATATTTAAAAAAAAGATTTTGAAGTTAATTTTCTTTTTCTTCTTCTTTTTTCTTCTTCTTTTTTCTTCTTTTGCCGTGAGATAGTTGTACTAACATAACTCGTTTGGGAAGCCGTGTGTCATACTCGTACATATACACACAGTGACCTGCCCAATGGAGTTGGTGCTTTAAGATCTTAGTTTCGATACTAGGGATGTTAAGATCTGCCTCAAGCATCTGTCGTGATACTTCTCGAGGGACTTTAGATTGCGGCTATATAACATCCACGATTCGCATCCATACTAGTAATATATCTATGTTGGAAACCTCCACGTTGGTGACCCCGTACGGTGAATAAATAATCTACTCTGTGTCTGATTCGATTGTTAAAGGGGGGGGGGGGATTTATGTAATACATTATTTTAAAATATATTTTGTTCATTCTTTTTTTCTTTGATTTTGTCGAATTTTTTACAAATTTTTATATTTTTAATGAAATTTTTTATACAATCTTTTTATAACTTTTTAAGAACAGGGTAAAGAATTGAATTACGACGAAGATGATTTATTTATTTATTTGTAACTATATAATACATATAAAAATTTGTTTGGACTGTGCCCGTCTCATTAGAGAAATTCTGTGTCGAGACGGGCTGATGATGGGGATCGGATCAGGGATCATACAGGGCGAGGGAATTTATGAAAGGGTTTGGGATGGAAATTAATTGAGAATAAAATTTAGACGATAAATCGTGTATGTGTCGTTTGAGTGAGGGTGTGTTTGAGTCTCTGTGAATGATTTTGTTTCTGACAAACCAGGGTGAGTTTGTGATTCTCCTAAGGATGTAGTTTTGTTTGGATTCTAAAATTTTTGTGATAGTTGAATCCCAGATGGAGCTCGCGTATGTGAGTATAGGACGGATGATTACTTTGTACAAGAGAAATTTGTTTTGGAAGGATAGTGAACTGTGGGAATTTAGGAGGGGGTATAGTCGGTTGTAATATCACCTATATATCAACAAACAGTAAACCACTTTAAATTCGCATACAAATATACCTGCATAACTTCCAGAAGACGTAACAGAAGATAGACAATGTTAGGTATTTGTTTAGAGAACCACATTAGTCAAGTTTTGCGAACTCGTGATTTGATTGACAGAATTCAAAGATAAATACGGTTATAAAACACCTGCAGGCGTGCCATGCAACTTAACCATATTGTTAGAAGTTAGTTTGGAGAAGCTGACCTTCAAAACATACCCCCTAACTTTCTAAATGTTTCAAGTTTAAAGGTATAATCAATGTTTACGCGCCTTGTTACTTCGATCGCCACCACTGGGTTTCTTGGTTTATAATAATATACACGCGTGTACTCGTGAATATTTCTGCCTTTTTTTCGGAAGCTAAGAAGACGGTAACCGAAAGGCGTCAAGAAGACAACCCAGCTAAAAGAAGAACAACATCGTACCAGAAAGACAATTAAAGAGGTTAATGCAGTTCATATATCGTATGTGTGCTTATTGTTAATCGGAAACCTTAGAACCAGCTATCGAAGGCATTTACATAAACAGTTAATATATAAGGCATAATGTCCAAAAAAACTTTGAAGTTTTATAAATTTAATGTTTATTCAACTATATTTATGTTTTATGTACGATTCATATAAAAAAAAAATTTTTTAGTTATCGCAAGTGTTTAATCTGTTGGTCATTTTGGTCCAGCCACTGCTGACAATGAAAATCATCAAACCATGTTATCCAACGCGTCATTTATTCCAAAAGTGCTGATATTAAAATTTTAGTATGCAATACACACGTTCTGATGGAGTGTGAAACGAGTTCCCCACGAGTTTGCTGAAATTTTCGATTACGTTGTGGCGTGATTGCGGCTTCATTACATTGGTGACGAGTCGAATCGTCACCTTGGAATTGTTGTTGGTTTGTTGGCAAAACGTCGCACGATCTTGGTGGACAATTCTCGCAGCTGTCGCGTGACGCGGCACAGATGGTAAATTTTTCTCGCAAAGGGTCAATTGGTCGGATCTATACCGTCCAACTGAAGCCACAAAAACACAGTTGTGAGTTTTGCGATAATGTACCATTTTAGCCGCATTTTCGAAGAAATTAGTGAAAAAAATGACATCATCTGAACAATATGAAAAAAGTGTACAAAGGAGCTAGGATTAGGTAGAATAATCTACTGATAGTTTACCTACTGCTAATTTGAAATCTATAATGACCAGGGGCGCGCAGTGCATACAAGCAAAAAAGCTGTGCATAACTGAAAATTCTGGGAAACAAATATAAATTAAAAAATTGGATTAACTTTAACGGAAACATTATTTTGCAATTAGTGCCATCTGTGTACCAGTAGAAACTTTAATTGCCTAGTACTAAAAACTCATCGCTGAACTCATGGCGCTATTTTTTCATTCGCCGCATCGTGCTATTTACATTACTCAGTTCTGTCTTTAAGCTAGTGAATTACTCAAGTCATATGAATGGCTATTTACTGAATTGAAAATTCCTTTCGGTTGATCTGTTTTGTATGGAGTCGTTACCTATGCCATTTATTAACAGAATGACATTAAAAAGGGTTACAACAACGTGTAAATCATTGAAGTGTCTACTTCCTCGTTTACTAATTCGCGAATTTTAGTATCTTACTGTTTTTAACGTGTTAATTTCATGATTGTTCTTTAAATTTGGTGCACGGATTGGTTTTTGATTTGTAAAAAATAAAAAGCAATTGGCAGAACTGTTTTCTAGATGAAGATAATTGTCAATTTTTAAAAAAATTGACAATTATCTTCATCTTATCTTAAACATATTATTTAATTTCTATGTGAAATATCTTAACGGTTTCTCGTTTCATATTTTTCATTATCATCTGAAATTGTATTTATAATTTTTTCATAGATATAATATAGATATAAAGTGAGATCCATATCTATGGAATTAATAATTTATGAAATATATAAAGATACAGGCACAGAATACGAAAACGTGCTCCGGTCGATTCCACCCGGGAAAGACTGGTACAGGCGAGTGAATTACATAATAATGTGCCAATAAATGTAAAACATCATTTATATTAAATACAAAAAAAAAAATCTTATAGGTACCCACCTAATTAAAAAATAAAATAAAATATATAAATAATTTTGTAACGCCGTAAAAAAAAATTATTTGTCTGTTTCCGCCCGGGATCGAACCGGGGGCCTTGTGCGTGTGAAGCACACGTGATAACCGCTACACTACGGAAACCGATGGTATGATCGACATTTACGTTGCATATAAATAAAAGACGCCACACTTATCATTTTATTATTTGTCCCGATCCATTCGAGACTAAATACCACGTGATCAATTTAAGTATAACTTTAAATATTAGTTTTATTGGCTTAATCTTTTAGCCGCTATAAAAAATTGTTATAGGTGTCAATGACGTCAACCGTTTGTTATATAAATAATAATGAAGGTTTCCTCAATTGTGATGTACTCATAATTAATAGTGTTGTAACCAATTTTGATGCTACAGTGAAAGCAACGCAGACATTTGATTTATTTTGAAATATTCATAGTCCAGTGGGCGAGACATTGGCTTCTCACACCGGGGTCCTGGGTTCGATTCCCGATGAAGTCATAAAATATGTGTGCGATTTTTTTTTGTGATGTGTTTCGCTACAGTAATTGCGCCTCGTGTATAAGATCAACTCTTCCATAACACTTTTCTCTTCCTCAGGATGAGTTGTATACTCAAGTAGGAAGATTGACAATGAAGAAGGGGGGGAGTTATTAGAAGAAGAAGAATGGTTAAGTAGTAAAATATTCAATAGAGGACAGTTTACAAATGTATCTGATAATTAATACCTTATAACTTGTATGTAATATTTTTAACCTTGTATTAAAATCAATTTATAAATATTTGACCCTATATTCTAATAATAAATGATTTGAAAAATTCCGAGTAATTATTGCTATTTCAGCTCTGACATGTTATTTAATCCTTGTACAATGGTTACATTTAAGTTTATAAATTCCTGATTTTTTGGTACGAATATCGCTATCTTTTTAATTAAGAATGTATTTTTTATGTTTATTGTTATCGGGAATATTTTTAGTTATAAATTTTGATATATCACTGTTTACAAATAAAATTCTACGCCACTGTTTATTTATATCTTTTGACCTGGTCCCAGGCTCAATGTAGATACAGAATTCTCGTCTCATCCACATTCATAAATCTTCTCATACAAACTGGCCAATTATTAAGGCTTCTAACAGAACCATCTTTCAGTATCTGGTTTACCTGGTCGAGCCAAGTCTTACTCGGACATTCTCTACTTCTGGTGCTATGGACACTTGCGTCATATATCTTTCTTACCATTCTCTCCTCATTCATCCTTTCCATACGACTAAACCAACTTAGTGATCCTTTCTTAATCTAACTCACTAAACTAAGATCAGCTTTACATTCTTTCCTTATTTCTGCATTCTTTACCCACTCATAATATAAATCTGCCACATATACGCCTAAGCGATTTCATTTCCACTGCATTCAGTCTACTTTTGTTCCTCTTCTGCCAGCTCTATGCCTCACTTCCACACATCAGTGTCGGTACCAGAACTCCATTGAGTACCGTTAGTTTTGCCCCGGTTGACAAGTTTCCGTCAGATATAATTCAATTCAAAACGTCGTTCACTTTATTCCCTGCAGTCACCCTCCTTCCGATATCTTTCTCAGCCTTTCCGTTTCTATCAAACATACTTCCCAAATACAGAAACTCATCTACTTGTTCCAAACATTCATTACCTACATCCTTAGCACAGTGTCGTGCTTTTGTCCTTCTCGAATACCATGACTTTCGATTTGTTGACATTCATAATAAGGTCGTTTTCCTTGCATAAATCGTACATTCTACTCACTAGACTCTGTAAATCTTATTCATTATTCGCCATTAGTACTGCATCACCGGCGTACAATAAACAGTATACAATCAAATCGTCCGTTTTCGCTCCTACATTCATAAATTCCAGTTCATTCATAAAATTATCCAATTATACAAGTTGAACAGCTATGGAGACATTACACAACCCTGTTCGACACCCTTTGTAATGTCGAACCATAGTGCGAATGATCCATTTATTCTTACACACGCAGAACTTTCAGGGGTGCGATTGCGTTTCACCCTGTAATCGGAGAGTACCTTCCATAACCTTTCTCTTATAACTGTATGATACGCCTTTTGTAGGTCCACAAAGACCCAAAAAAGTTTATGGTTTTTCGCTAAAAACTTTTCCGTCGTCCCTCGTAGAGAAAAGATCTCATTTTGACACATCGTAAAAGTACACAAATCGCATATCCTAAAAGTTAACGTGCAATGAAATATTTTTTAGTATTTTAAATTTAATTTATGCTCGTGGGAGACACTTAAGACATCTGCTGTAAAGAGTATTAAAAAATGTTTTACTGAACAGTAACTTTTGGGACACGCAGTATTAACAAATTTTCCCTTTTATCTATACAAATAAAACTCGTTTCACTTTCAATTTCTATCTGTTAATTATTAATTAACAATGTAAAATATTGGCTTAGCGAGAAGAATATTAAAATACTGCATATACATATATTTAATTTTAAGAAAGGCAAAAAGGTAATGTGAATCAGAAAAATTTAGAAAATAATATGATCTGCGATTAGAGTGACGTTTTTGTTTGGTTTAGCAGTAAGACGCTCGTCAAGTGATAAAGAGGTGTCCAGGATTCGCCCCGGAAGACGGCCAAGTTAGTCCTACCTTCATAGAACAGACGTTAATCTTTGTAGTAGTAAAAATGCATTTTATAATAAAGTTAAATTTGTAAAGCTATTTTATGTATCTATGGTGAAATGGACGTGGAACGACATCTTTGGAGAAGTAATCTAACATTCGCTATCACGAGTGGAACTCCCTAACGCCGCTATGAAAGACGGCCGCGCGCGCATCATGCACCGTTATGATTTGTTTTATATCACAAATCATCAAATTGTAACTTTTTCTGAATAAACTAGGTAATTTAACAGTGTGTATCTTTTACTCATTTATTAATTATTTATTGTAAATTAATTTATTAATTCACTTTAAACATTTAAAGGTTTGACCGCCGTGATAAGTTGTCAGAAGCAGTTCATCATTCAATATCACACTTCACATTTGTTATTTTCTGATAATGCGTCATCGTATATTCTACAAATATTAATAGTCTTACATTTTAAAATGTTGACCTTGATAATTAATAAGTTAATTAAATTTAAACGTAATTAAAAAAGCCAATTAAAAGATTTAATATAATTTTAGAAGAAAACTAATTACGTTGAAGTATCAAGTTTGTAGAAATATTATTACACAGAAAAACTTTAATAATTTTGTTTAGGATTAATTGGATTTAAAGCAAAGGCCGTGTCCCTCACAAACAAAGTTGAATACTCCGCGTTCGGTTTCTGGTAATGTTTTACCAGGATTTAATCTCAAAATAAGTTTATAGATAACTGAGCGGTAATCCAGAAGAGTTTTTAGCTTTAAAAAAAAAAAATTATTATACAATTTTATATATAATTGTGGTGACCTCACACGCGTCCGTAGACATGGCCGTGTAAGGGCTCACTTATAAACCAGAGCGACCAATAAGCAGACGCAAATAAACAATTAGCACCACTTCACTTCTTCGCAGGCCGTCCTAGCACCAACATCGCCATTCAACCGCATCTTCAGCGAGCCACTGAACAGTTCATCCGAGCAGTTAATAGTATTAATTCACCACCGTAATAAATGTAACCTTGTAAGTGCTCTTTCATTTATATACCCTACTCTAGTTACAACAGACACCCTACACTGCCACTCACTACCGACACGTGTGAGACAAGAAGAGATTAGAAGTTTCTATCTGTTCGAGAGTTTTTAAGTCTCGCTGTTGTAGTTGTCCACCGTCAGTCCTTTTAACCAGCAAAGCCTTGGGTAGATCTCGTATTTGCATCGTGGCTCTGAGTGCTTTTTAAATCTTTTTTCTCGAGCTTAAGAATTATCGAGTCCTGGAAATTGTTTAAGAGGGGATGACGAATTGCAAAATGCTTGATAAAAATAGTTTAAATGGACTAGTGGTGGATGAGTATTTTAAAGCCTGCGAACAGATATGATAAATGCTTTAATGTAGGAAATGATTGTGTAAAGAAACAGGTTAAAGTATGTACTATGTGTTTAAAAAATATATAATTGTATGATTATATATTTTCTTAATTTTATAAAGTTAAAAAGTATTTACTTTCTTGATCAGTCGTCACGTACAATAAATTAAAAATGTTTTGTTTTCGTGTATCAATTTGAATATAATAATATTACAAACAATTGGTTAACAGTCCTGATAAGATAGTCCTACAAAAACATTAGAGTACATTGTATTATCATATTAAGACGAATAGGAGAATAAAATATTACTGAATATATATTTGTGCTATAAACTCAGTGTACATGGAGACTTTGGCGATTTTTATGTATGATAAATATGAATATTTTACATTTATTACTTATATTAATCATTAAAATAATAGTTGACACATATATGTAAGTGTATATTCATATAAATTATTGTGTAAAATTACTAAAAATGAGAAAAAACATTAGAGACGTCTAACTCGGCCAGTGCACGCTCTACCACTAAGTGACGATCGGCATCTGGTACTCCGCTCCCCGCGCACCGTGCTGTCCGCACCGCTCCGCACGTATACATACACGTACTGACAAATTCATGTCAGGTTCTTCGAGAAAACATTTTTTATTGTTGCGTATGGTAAATACCTACTTATATATTGTAATTATATTATCCGATACATAAATATATTACGGAGGAATGCCAAAAATATGAACTCTGTATTTTTAGTATATTAACAGAGATATTCACATAATTAGAGTCAATGTCAACTCAGTTTACCTCATCGGAACGGTTAAAAAAGGTGTTGCATATTAACAATATACGAGAATCTATTGCATTAAAATAAAAGCTCATGGATTCTAATGCCAACGATGTTGGAACACGTGACGCGCGAGAATCTTCGGTGTAGTAAATATACATTATTTAATTACAGAAACATTAAGATTAAGCGTTAATAGTACGGATCAACTCCAAACTAATACCGCGATGTCAATCGTGGACGGCAGAGTACAAGACAGCGGCGCGTGCATGGTAACGGGTGGTGTGAGCAGTGGCGCCAGCAGCGATCTGTCAGCTGTCAATCGAGCAGTCCACCTCGTTTTTAATTTGTTATCGCATCTTTCATTGTAACTCGCATTCAATAAATCAATAACTGCTCTCACGAACAGTTTAAACTAGTCATGCCACGCTGTTATATTAAGAAACTAGTCATTCCTTACTACAAACCGTGTCGAGTGCTGAACATGAAAGATGGAGTTGGCGCACTCGGCCCCGGTATCCAGGGTAACGCTCGATTTAAACCGATTAAATCCACTAGAACTAATCAAAGTGGGAAAAATAAAACAGCAAAGAAAAGGTTCGTGACGTGTTTACGGAAATTAAAGAGATTTACGGTCAATCGACACAGCATCCTCGCTCCATCTCCTCCGGGCGCGATAGCATCCTAAGTGGCAATTCATCTCCCGCCATAGAGACAATCCACGGCCGCTCAAATAGATTCCCGATTAGCCGCGGGGTATTCTTTACACGAATTTAGAATTATAATGAGGCTATGCGCGTGCAGGGGTGGGGCGAGCCGGGGGTGCGCTCCCTCCACCCCCGGCTCGCCGCCTGAGACGCTCGTGACGGAAACATTTAAAGGGATTTGATTCAATTTAAGTAGGGATTTTCATGATTCTCGGTGTAAAGCATTTCTTAAATAACCGCTAGATAGGTTGTATTATATATTAAATATTTTTTTTCTACGGAGCTACATTCCAGGGTAAGATTTGGCATTCGTAATTCCTCTCTGCTGACTCCTGTCCCCGACCGTTCTCCTTTCGATCCTGCTTCAGTTTTCTTTCCTGCTCTGCCTCTAGGCCATTTCCGCTTCTTCTTCTTGTGTTCTATCCGTTCAACGGACGTTGGTTGTCATGTTGGTTGTCACAAATGACTGTCCAAACCACTGGCTTAGGTTTTTCAGCCATGATTTCGTAGTTCCGTAAGGAACTCCAAACTACTCAGGCCTCAGGACTGGAACTGTTCAGGGCCTTTGTGAGAATGTCGGTCTCTAGGTGTGAAATCCTGGGTCAATATGCTGCGGCAGGTGTCTGATTGGCCTGCCAGTCAGACCCCCTGGTGTGATGTTTGTGTGCGTGTGGTGGATAATATCTGCCGGCAGTGGTGGTCGGGTAGAGAATCAACTTCACGTATTTTTTTTTGTGCACGTATTGTTTCCTACCCCCTAATGTACTCCTCTAGTTGACCTTGTATCCCACAGCTTTGTGTGTTATTACTGTATCTTTGTTAATATTGCATTATTGTATTATTGCGATAACAGTAATATAATTTTAATGTTTTTAATTAACTTATCTTTAAAAACATCTTTCATTTTACTTCTTTTACAATGCCGAGTGTCGTGATTCCCTGATCTGTCTGGATCTTGGTACACGCAATGAAGATATATTGATGTCCCCATTCTTCCAATAATCATTGTTGAAGGTTGAGGTTTGAATCTAAGCGCGCGAACTATGTATCACAGATCGGAGGCATCCGGAGAGCTGCTGTCGCGACGGTCGTCAGTACGTGAAGTGAAGTTAGTAGTTTGGCCGGCCCGGATTATGACGCGAGTGTTGATGCCACCGGAAATAGAGGACTTCCGCGGAAGACTTGGCAAGATTAGATAAACCAGATACTGGAAGATGGCTCCATTAGAAGCAAGTATAATTATTATATTTTAATGTTTTTAAAAAATGTATATATAAAAATAATACGTATTTCAAAATAAGTCTAGTAAATTTAAATGGTGGAAAATGAAACATTAGATTTTTTTTTAATAAAACTTGTGGTTAAATCCAATTAGTTATTTATAATATTTTGGTTAGTTTTACACACTTTATTTATTTTTAATGATTTTCAATTATTCAATTTCAGACCAACATTGTTTATACGTAAAATAGACAATCCCATTTTTTTTTTCAAAAGTATAATATTTTCTAATAAATGAATGTAAAATTCTGAAAAACCATCACTATTTAAAAATCTTCAATGCTTTTTGACTCATATGTAAAAAATTAAATGAACATAAACCGCAAAATTATTGCACATATAAAAATTATATTTTTGTACATGTAATAAAAGAACATTTCAGTTGTTACATACAGATCAAAGATCTTGTTTCATTTCTGTAGTTTTCAGGTACTATTATAGTTCCGTCAATCTTCACGTGATTTGTACGATACGATAATTTTGTGGAATTTAAAAATATAGAATATATATCGCGGCTTTTTAAACGAAAAATGTATTATATATATTTTAATTTCTATATAAAATCAATTACGTCTTTCACTCTTACTCTCTTAATAACTTACAATAATAGTACACTTAAATATTACAATAATTTTTCTTTAGCACTGATTCTGTTGTGTTTTAAGCCGGATGGTATAAAAAATTATGAGTATATTTTTATGAGAACAATTTTTCATAAGAATTAAATATTTTTCACCATGTTATCGGTGAAATACAGCGGAGGCTATATACCTAAATATGTTATCTAAATTTAAAATGTTGTAAACATTTTATTTTTTTAAAATTTAATAATTTTTCGTGACCTGATTGTATACTTATCTTGAATCCACTTTAAAAGTCGAAATCGCACGTTAACATTAAGTCGCTAGTAAAAAAGCTAAAACAATGAAGTACTTGTATAATTGGAGAAATGTGCAATTGTTATTATACAAGGATACAGTCAGGCAGCTGGTTTGAGAGGTTCACCAATAACAATGTGATGATTCGGACGTGAAAAAAAAATCTTAATCTTTCCTCTACAATGATGTTAATTGACTCTAATCGTGTGTGTTCCGTATTCGTAAAACATATGTTATTGACACCTTTTCCCCGTTCAAGTACTTCTTTTCACATGCTCGTCTTCCCAGTGTGAATAGTGACCTTGACGTCAGCAGACGTCAACTAGAACGAAATTTGTTCGATCAAGACATTGGTGTGGATTTGATCAACTCCGGTGCACCAGCATTGTATTGTTTTGGATATACTGTGAATTGTGTGCACAGTGATATGGATTGTCGTTTTGTGTGCCGCGGGTGAAGTTTGTGATATCGCCGTCTTCCGTTTGTGTGATCTCGTCATACACGAGGTAAGGCGAGCAGTCCTTCAGATTCCCGATTCCCCGAGATCACTGGTTCTTCGACTGGAATCCCTACCCATCATCGACCCTTATCCGTTATATCTAGGTCCCCTTCCTTACTTCCTTCTTACCTTTCCCCCTTACTTCACCCCCCTTCGGCGATTCCGATTTATGACAGGAATCGTCGTAATCCAATCTGCGGGACGCGCGACCCGGAGATCGCGCAATTTCGTTCCCTAGATCCTATATCGGCGCTGGGTTTACGTCTTCTTTATATTTATGTATTGGATAAAATAATTACATTCGCAACAATAAAAATGGTTTTCTCGAAGAACCTGACGTGAATATGTCAATACGTGTAGAGAGGTGCAAACGGCGCAGTGCGCGGGGTGCAGGGTGTCGGATGGCGATCGTCACTTTAGTGGCAGAGTGTGCGCTGGCCGAGTTAGACGTGTCTTATGCGTCTTTATGCTGTCGTTCGTGATGATCAATGTTTTTTTATAATTTTTAGCACTTTTACACAATAATTGATATATGTTCACGTATATATATTAGTAGTTTATGCAATATGGGGTGTTTTTATGATTTCTGATTTCTACATGTACACTGAGTTTACAGCACCGGGAATGCGAGTTTTTATTTTAGCACCTCAAGGGAAAGGTTAAAGCAATAAAATCCTTGAAATACAACCATATCGCTGTGAAGCAGGCAATATTACTGACATAATAGAGAAACTCTTATAAGTATACATCCAGCATCTCAATATCCCTTATAACATTAAAAAACTGACAAAAATATACATAATAGTCGATTGTAGATTCATGCGCGGCCATTTAGATCGTATTCTGAATTGAAAATCTTTCACTAATTTCAAGACGCGTTCCTGAGGTATGACGTCATGATTGTGTTAGGCTTGTCCTTGTGTGGCTGAATTTGAATGACTTAACAAAGGCCAAGATCTTTAAGGTCGGATCTGAATATAGACCTTTGTTTTAACCTTAAAAAAAATTGATTACACTTTATATTATGAGTGTATATTGCTTTAATATTTACAACAATACAATACGACCCACCCAGTATCGGATGTGTTCGTGATATAATGTTACATATTTCTGTGTATTTAATATACAGATTGTCAATCTTCCTTCTAGTCTGATAAAGGTACGGTAGAAGTTGTATTACAACTTGACAATTGAGTAGAACAAGATGTTAAACTATTAAATAAGTCCGCGAGTTTCAAAGTCAACAAAGTCTAATCACTTGACACGCGAATATTGCGAGTTTGAATTATGGCAAGCGTGTATTATGGACCACCACGAATAACACAACATTTTAAATTGTGAAATATATATCGAGGTTAGAATTAATATATATTCAGTATCTTGGTGGACTAATGGTTAAGACGGTGGCCTAGTGATCTAGTGGTCGGGTGTTCGCGCCTCGTTGTATTGTACATGAATTCTGGGCATGCATTTCTATCTAAAAAATATATAAGATCTTATTGTAGTGTTTAAGCACTCTAGCTAATGAATTCTCATTATCTAGAGTGCTCAAACACTACATTCATTCGTTCATTCGAATACAATTCTGCTAAACCCAATTGACTTTAAATATTGTTCCCTAGAAGGTTCCATCTTCCCAGGACAGGGTGGTTCAGAGTAATGAGCGGAACCAGGTTGCGTTATTTCGGTCAATCTTTCACGCGTTCCCGGAGGAGAACTGGGCCACTCCCGGGATCCGGGACTCGGGAGCGCTGACGTCACGAGCCTTGCGCCAGGGGGATGATGAGGTCATCGACGCATTTGTCTTTGTGACAATGAGCCTGATTTATTTGTTTAATTCGATCATAAGCAAACATAAACATAATAATAGAGACGAAGCTATTTAGGATTAAAGGAAAACTATGGAAGTATAGGTAATTACAGAGCTCACGACTTGTTTTCGGCTGGCTCAAGTGATCACTTTACACAATGTAACGTTAACTATTCGACTCGATCAAACTCCATATTTATCAAATTTTTGAAAGTTGTATATATGTCAATATGTGGAATCATTTTACACTATCGCCATCTATGGATTAAATTAGATGTTAATTTTCCCCGAAACAGCATATATGTCACAATGAGAATCTAATTATTTTTTGAAATTATTTAAAACATAAATTTTTATCTGTAAAAATAGCTTCGTCTTTGTGAGATATCTATTATTTATTTAATGACATTGCCTTTGTAGGTGAAAATTTAGTAATTGTGTGTTTTTGGACATATTCTAATATTGGTTTAATTTTTCTATTTATAACGATACTTTGTTATTGGTTGTTTTAGTTGTGTAGCAATAAATTACGAGTCTCAGGGTAAATTCCAAGAATGCAACGCTTTTTAATTACTAAAACAATATTTTACTTACTTGCCGTCGACAGAGGGAATAGAATCCCACACCCCACTCTTATCCCTTTCATCGCACTTGTTCGATCTTTATAATAAGATTCTATGGATTGTCGATCGCCGTCTTGCGCAAATGTGAACGCGATATTTATAATGGTATCTTTCCGTTATCAACCTATTTCCCCCACCTATACCCAGAACACGACCTTTTCTGTAGTTTTGGATCAGTTGAAGGTTGAGAAGTTTGAGTTTACAGTTAGCGATTACTATTGTGTACGTTAGGCTGTGAAAAGTATGTGAATTATCTTCCTGCCATGTGGGAATGTTAAATTGACGGATTTATTCTTCCCGTGTGGGAATAAATTGTTGACTCGTAAAATTGACATCCTGATATAATATCCTGATCAGACTAACTATTGTGTGTAATCGGTTTCTCGCTACCGTGCGTACCGATTGGTATTTCATCTTGCCATTGTGTGTAAGACACTTCGCGCTATCACCGAATTGTGTTCAAGAGTACTTCGTGCGGAACAATGGAGTACGTATGGAGTACGCCAGTAGATCTATGGCTCTGGTGAAAGAAGAAAATTAGTTAATTAGTTTAAAAATAGTAAGAATATTGGTGTGACGTTGTCACGTATATAATTTAACCACAATCAACATACTCGTCTTTTAAATTCATTCAACATAAATAACTAAATCTTCATAAAAAAAAGATTTATTCCTTGTACAACATGCCACCATTATGAAATAAATAATAAAGAAATAAAAGAAAATAATAATCATTTTGAATAACTTCGAAATTCACTTCGCGCAAATATTAATATTAAGTGCAAATTTCATCATCCAGTACCGGTAAAATCACGCGTAAACAGAATGTATCGTCTAAAAATAGATCATCCGAGTGCACACGTGCCGTTCCAACAAAACCAGAAATATCACGTCACGAGACCCCCCCCTATGAAAATATATCGTATGAAGTATGTGTTACGGTTGTGTTTTTTAATTATCCCCTTTCCATCTCTTCTTTATTTTGTCATCATCGCTCTTCGGAAGGGTATATAAACAACCCCCACTTTCGTCACCGCAGCAAATAAATTCGACATCTACTCGACCTACAGGCGCGTCCGTGAAATTATATCGGCTCACGGTGTATACCGGTACTTCTTTTAAAATGTATCAGTCTTGTTAAAATACTCTATTACAAGAATATTTCTCGACCGTCGAAATATTTATAACCATGTGCGGTAATAACTTTTATTCGGGATATCGCAGTGAACTTATCCGAAGTCCGAGGTAGTTACCCTCACAAATCATGTAATCGGTATACACAAGTTTTATACAGATTTTTGCCGTAATGTATCATCAATTAATTAATATCCATCAGTAAACTACCCGAATTTTTCGGAGATGTGACGTTTCCTTATGAAGACCGCCGTAACTTGTTAAATTCTCGATACATTTTTTTACTACCTTCTCTATGACCTCACCTCCACCAAAAAGTCACCCCAGACGCCTTCCACCAGGTTCGTAGATCCAGGAAAATCGCCTCTGCCCATCTAAGGACTCCAGGTCCCGCGTGTCATTAGATACGCTCGCGGACAGTGATGATTCCTCAAATTTTCTGCGTATGTAAACTTTATAAAACCAATTTGACAGTGAAAAATTGTCTTCGATCGCCTTTAAAATTATAAAAACCACCGATTTACTTCATCGAACTTTATTTCTCTCCGTAATAAATTGTATTTCTACCTTAGACTCTAGTGTTGTCCATAACTCTTTTGTCACTTACAATTTCAATAAGAAAAATAAAATTAATAATTATTTGTAAATCGGAGCACTGCTACTTACGAGTATATACAAGCAAGTTCTGATCAAACTTGCCTACATAATAGAACCATATTCGACCATCTCTAGTTACGTAAACATCTCATACTTTTATTTCCTGATAAGGTAACCCTTAATCTAGTATAATAATTAGACCCGGTCGACTATGATTTTAATATCCGTTTAATGTCCATTTTCTGATATAACTCCGAACACAACTTTGTATGAACCAGTCCTCAGTTTAAAATAAGATTAAAAGAAATATTACTCTCCATTTAACCAAAGACAACACGCAAATTCTGTTTAATAATATTATAATTTTAACAAATGTGACTAGCATGCCCGCACCGGCTATCGTACGGTAGCAGACGTATTCTGCAGAGACCCAGTACTCTGTTGTCAATTTTCAGAATGAAAAAATTAATTAAAATCGTCAATATACTTTATAAAACTATAAAAAGTGTTTTGATAGAAAAATAAAAAGAAGAAGAAGTTGAAAAGTATAAATCTTAATGCGTATCATATTAACCTTAATAGCATTTAAAAAAATTAAAATCGCACTTAAACTAACTAATATAATCAAAAACCCATATTATCTATATTGAGGCATCCGTGCTGTTTTTAAACCACGTGTACGATTTTTACACGTTTCCCAAGAATCATTTCGACATCTTATTGACCTCTATCGAATTCATTTCATGGCTCAAAAAAAATATGGCCGACCAGAAACGTCAAAGTCAAAGTTCAAGGTTAAATTGAATGACATAAAACAGATGTTTATTCAGCGACCATTTAGTGAAAATTTAAAACGTCAAAAAAAGTGCGCTAAAATTATGGCACAAGTAAAACAGCTGATCATTCACAGTTTTCTGGCGGCCATTTTTTAAACCAACGAATCAATCATCTCAATGCTATACTGTCCATGTTCTGTTCGTGATACTTGAATTGAATATATGTTATTCTGTACTAACTGTTCATAAACCTTTTTATTTCGATACCCTGACCACTAAAAAGCATGTATTGAGTCGGACCTCGAGAAAACCTGGAACCGAAGAGAAACGTTTTATCCAACTGAGCTGGCAACTTCAAAAAAAGGTAAGTTTGGAGAACCTGATGACAAATAATAACTTTGTCCGGAATTATAACATCAAAAAACATCTGAGAAAAGTTTTCGTTACAACATGTATTTCGTGTAAGCGTCTCTATTAAAAAAAAAATAGAGGACGTGTGACTTGTGTTGGAAGAGAGCGGCACAGAATTTGGGATTGAGGATGGCAAAAGTGTTAGTTTATGTTCAGGAATGGATGCAGTTAGGCTGAAGAAGAAAAAGAAAAATAAATTTTACCGGTATGAGTGATGTTATAAATGAAAAGTCTCTATATTATTACAGTATGCGTTTTAGTCTACGAGAATGAACTTTAAATCAATAGAGATGTGGAATGTAACTATTTTGTAAACAGATGTTCATCCAGACCTTGAAGTTGTCAATTATTATTGAGAGGCTATGGTTGATGTACCTCAGGACTCGCGTGAAACAAAATGTGTGTATTTACGTGCGAGCAAAAAAGGTATAATAAGGGGTGACGTGATAGATCATAATGTTACATTATAATTTGTAAAGTGTGTACGGGAATACGTACAGTATTGTTACCAAAGCACGTGTATTATTCTCTTCACTGTTATCCATCTATTCTCGAGAAAGAATCCGATCGCTTAGCTGGCATGAAGAAACATCACAATTGGCGCAGCCGAATTAGGACTGGCGCCATAATACAACACAATATAATCAAGGATTTCAATAATCTCGGGTCAATAATTAATGTTGTCGGTACATGTGAGGCAGAAATTAAACGATGCATAAGTGTGGAGAAACCTTCTATGTCCAGACTTGACAATTTATGGAAAACCGCAGTATCTCCAAGACAATGAAAGTTTGTAGCCTCTGGTGCATTCTATATTTTTACATTGTATGGAATCATGAAACTCTGAAAGCATGGGAGAGAAGATGGGTTAACGCCTTCGAAATGTAGTGCTAGAGACACATGTTGTGCATAAAATGGACGGCGAGAAGCACGAATGTCTCTATTCTGGAGAAACAGTATATCAAGAACAGACTAAGAAAAATCCTTAAACTTTTGAGCATCTTGTGAGAAAGCAAGATAGCTTGGATAAGCTTATTGTGATGAGCCACCTTGAAGAACGAAGAGGTAGAGGAAGATCCTCCATCGATCGACCGAGTGGTGCTGGTAACAGGCACTTCTCTGGTGACAGGCCTATGAGAAGTATAGTCAAGAGGGCGGGAGTTCATGAAGATCGCGATCCTCAGTAGTGAGCAAGGGCGTGCGCGCGGCAGCAGTCAACGGACACAAAATCTGTGCTCGCTGGAGTCGTGTCGTCTGTTGTTAAATTTTATAGAGTGAATTCACTGTTTACTTATTTGAAACTTGTCATTGCTGTACGCAGCGTGTCTTAACTGGTGCTAAAGTGCTAAAATAACTTGATATAATAGGGGTCCCACTGGTGGGGCACCACTAGATATAACGTTGGGCTTTCTCCTTGCCCAATCATAATATTATCAATATATCGTTGGTCACCAAGAAGGAGGCGGGGATGAAAATCAATATTCAACAATTATGGACATATTTACAATTTATTAAATTAATTTGACGAGAAGAAAAAAAACTTTAGGTTAAGTTCTTAATCTAACTTAGTGTCTAATTATGGACATATTTACAATTTATTAAATTAATTTGACGAGAAGAAAAAAAACTTTAGGTCAAGTTCTTAATCTAACGTAGTGTCTAATTAATCATAATCTTAAAATCTACCTTAATTACTCTTTCGAATACTGCTGGGGGCTGGAAGTGAGGGGACAGAGCTCGATCATCGTTGCGTCCACTCTTGACTCGTCTTCGTCGGTGGCGGGCCTCCGTCGGCGTCGCTGTTGGGGTAGTCGGCCGCCATTGCCGACTCATCTTTATGGACGGCGGTGCCATTCCTCTTCATAGTCTGCGCCACTGGCAACCGATAGCTTAGGTGCCAGCTGGATCGGGCGCCTCTAGCCTCGTTCTGCCTTCCTTCGTCCTGGTGCTGGCCGGTCTCGGCCGCTGGTCGCCAACCGTCCGATAACTGACGGTGGCTCCTCACTTCGAATTTCCATTCCACTCAACTTCCGATTTTTGCTGGGAATTTTGCTATCTTGGGTCATCTTCAACTGTTTCCTTATCTTCCGTATTCCACTTCCTTCTTTAACTCAGATCTAGTTAGCCGAGCGCTAGTTAGAGCGCTAGTCGCCAGCCGTCCGATGACTGACGGTGGAGTAGGATGTTCAACTCTCCCTACGAGAGTTTTCAACTTTTTTCTCCGTCCGACTGATTTTAAGTTCTGATTCCAAGTGATCTTAACTGAGAGAATGATTCCAAGTCTGTCTGATCCTAAGTAAAAAGTTCTCGATTCTTCGCCGCGTCCGGCCTTTTAAGCACCTTAGAGCGTGTCCTCAACACGTCCCTCGGTCCATCCTTTAGGCGGTGATTGGGTGCTCTCTTTTACTCAAACAAAAAAGCATTTTACGACTTTGTACCCAGATTGTTGAAAAATTCCTTGTGTTAATAAATATTTGGGATCTCCCGTACGAGATCCGAAACCCTTTATTCGGCTGGCTAATTGCAGCCATCGTCAATGCATATTTACTCAGTCATATATTAATATCCGAAAGGTACGTCGCCGACAGTATACAGTTAAGATTAAATGCATTTCTTGGGGTTGGACCGTCATAAAATGTCCCCTAGATTCCCCAAAAAAGCAAACACGTTCACTTAATCTTAATTGTTTACACAGTCCTGTTACCCATGCAAATCCCTCAAGGAATGCACCGCGTTCGGATTAGCCGTTAAGTGCTCTTTTCTTTGTTAATAATATGGGGAAATTCGCGTCACATTAATCGCTGGGCACATCAAACTCTTTATTAACATCTTAGTAATTGAATTTTTAGCGGCACTATGTGACATTAACGAACAATAGTCTATTTTTAAAATTTTAAATATATAGTAACTAAACTATATTATACAGTGTGACTTAGAATAACTTGGAACATATAAACCACAAATCAGGTCTTAATAAATTGATTTAATAACCATTATTTGACATTAATATTTAGCGTACCGGCCCGGTAACGAGTCCGCGGTGCTCAGTGTTTACTGTAACAGCATGATAATAATCCATTTTTATATAAAACACACGTACTGTGAGAATAGATATTAAATTGATCGAAATTGTTGGATTAAATTAACTTAAGTTGTATCTTCTTATATACCTTCTTTCAATTAATTGTATTTCTGCTGCTACATGTTTACTGTGCTAGTGTAGTATAGAATTGAAACAGTTATTTAACTTTAACTAGTGTAATTAATTAATTTGAAAATGGAATCGGATGAATTGCGTAATAACAGAAATCCTCGGAAGATAACGTTTGGAAATGTAACCAAAGACCTCAGTTCGAGGTGGCGCGATTATTGCTCGCCTCTTCACCCTCAACCCTTCTCCTGCGTACTCGTGGATCCTATTCATAAGGTTAAAGAGCTGATTAAATCCATAAAAAACATTGTGCGTGAAGATAAGTCCAGGCTGAATTCGGATCAAAAAGCCAGGATGATTGGTTTTCATTTAGATATTCCAGAACTAGTCAGTAATAAAGGTTAAATATATAGCCTATCAATGCCTATCTCAGTCTTGTATGAATGACCAGAATGTAATTCTTGAGAATGATCGAGATTGCTAATACTGTCGAGGTGTCGACGCCCGCGTGTGCGCCGATAGATAGACGGATCTACGCGTCGGCGGCTAGTAGCAAAGTAAATATTTATGGTTTTGAGAGAACGATTAGACCAAGTCGCTCCACTGTACTTATTTATCCGGCCAAGCTAGAAGGAACGCCGGCAGACTCCACCAAGGATGTAATTATGCAAACATTAAATCTTACACTAGACGGATTTAGAGGTGCCGGTGTTCTGCTCGAAACATCGTCCACGGAAGCTGCTCAGTCTAGACTCGAGGCAAAGGGTTTTAGAGTGGTTGAATTCAGAGGACGTTTCTCGAAAGTAGTCATCTATGACCGAAGAATATTGAGGAGTCAGAAATCATTAAATCTATTTATGCATCCAATTTGTCTGATAAAATTGTCATGCCTTTTGAAGAATTTGCTAAAGTCAGAAGGAGGGTTTCGATTGTCGGTCGTAAGGATGGCTCCACCGTAAACTGTATATATATACTTCCACCTGATGCGCGAAAGATTGTAATAGATAGCGGTCTTTGCTTCATCGGGTGGCGCGCCTGTCGCGCTAGAGATTTTGTCTGTGCAACGTGTTGCTTTAAATGCCATCTGTACGGCCTCTTTAGCAAGGCTTGTCAACAAGTACAGGCGACATGCGGACACTGTGCTATAGATGGCCATTCAGAAAATCGAGTCCGGCTAAATGCGTGACTTGCACGCTGTTTAATAGGCAGGCGAACCACCCGACGGGCGACCGTGATTGTCCCGCGTATAAGGCAACCATCGAGGTGATCATGGCTGGTTAATGTAATGACCGTCGGGCAGGTTAATGTAGCGCGCATGCGCTCCACTTCTCTCTTAATTCAAAAAAATTCTGAAGATATGAAAATACCTATCGCGCAGGTGCAAGAACAATACCGCGGAAAGTCCCCTGGAATCGATGCCCCATTACTGATGTTAAAAAAGAGTACCACCCCAGGTGCTGGAATCCTAATAGATACTGGTCTTGTTAAACCTTTGTTACTGGAAGATTTCCAGTTACAAAGGATCAAAACTTCCATTGTAATAGTATTACCGTACCGAATTCGTTTTTATTTCAGTTTATTTTAAATACGGTGACCCGATTGCCCCCCATATTCACAAAGTAACTCATGCGGTAAACATATTACAGGGTAAGCATATCATTGTTGTGGGCAAATTTAACACTAGATCACTTCTGTGGTTTGATAAAGATCCTGGTATCCAGGGGCAGGCTAGAAGGAGAGCTGTTGACGATGTTTGAATCTAATAAATCGATCTGGCCAACCACCGACTTTTCTAGACACGCGGGAGAGAGCCAAATAGACCTGGTACGCTGCTCTAACGAAGCTCTACGTTATATCTGTAATTGGACCGTGCGTGCTGGTGCTGTCAACAGCGATCACAGACTAATAACATTTGACATAAGTAAAGAAATACTTCGACCACCGCGGGTAACTGGGATAATTTTAAGGATGCTCTGCAAGAGAAATTGCGCGACGTATATGAGGTATCTGATCTTTTAGGTAGTAAATCAGGCAATCGTTCGGGCTGCGGACCATGCTCTAGGCATACCAGGCAAAGTAGCCTGGAAGGATAGCGAAAAACAGATATTGGACTGAAAATAGATACAGGCTCGCGCACCATCATTATGCGGGGGTGAGACAGGGCTTGGTAAAAAAAAAAAAATTTATACATATGTACACCAAACCACCCCATATACCCGCTCACGGGATTCCCAAATTTCACCACAGTTTATGGCACTCGAGATATCGGAGACAAGAGGTGGAACACCTTATCACTCCATTCATCATCATTCCCTGGTAAATTCATCGGTGCAACAGTATTTGACTACCGAAGTACGTGCGACCAGGTCTGTATATTCTAAAGCCATACGAGGTGCCAAAAGAGACGCCTGGCGAAACTGGGTATCCGACGTTAGTAGATCCGACCCACGGCGAGTGTATGAGGTTATAGCTAATTCTGGTAAGGGTACAGCCAAACACTTATCCGGTATTCTTGATCATGGCAGTTGTACAGTTGGCCATACCACTTCTCTTACTGGTTTCTCGAATAAACTCGTGCCTTTAGAGAGGTATGAAAATGACACGGACCACTTTAGATAGATACGTTGGCTAGCACGATTCCCGACTAGTGTAATGCTCAATGGTCGCACGGAACACCCGGTGGTCACCGAATCGGAGCTTGATCATATATTTAAAGACCTTGGCCCCACGAAGGCGCCAGGTTTGAACAAGTTAAATGGCGTGATCGCAAAAACCGTATGGAAGAATGCCAAGGCCGAAGTTATCTATGTGTTCAATACTTGCCTAAAGCAGGGTATTTTTCCTGCTGAATGGATACAAACTATTATGCATAATTCCTAAAGGTAAAGATAAACCGCGGACTGATACCGGCGCGTACCGACCTATCACGCTTCTTCCAATCTTTGGCAAAGTTTTAGAGAAGCTCATTCGCGATGGGTTGAACACTTCACTTTCACCAGCATGTGACCGACAGTTCGGTTTTGTTTCCGGTAAATCGACTACATCGGCCATTAAATATGTACAGGAATGGGTCCGTACACGTAATGAAAAATACGTCATTGGTATCTTTCTGGACATCTCTGGTGCTTTCGACAATGCATCTTGGTTTATTATATTGATGCACTTAGAAAACCGACAGTGGCCCAAATACCTCTTCAAGATCATTGAGTGAGTGAGTGAGTGATCACCTAAGTGGAAGAATGGTTACCATTACGTACAGAGAAGTATCAATCACACATAAAACGAATATGAGTTGCCCCCAAGGCTCGGTATTCGAACCAACGTTTTGGAACATAACTTTTAATGACTTATACTGCTGCTACCATTACCGCTCGGGTGCGAAATTGTAGGGTAAGCTGACGATGCCTCGCTCCTCGTTTCGGGATACAGCTATGAAATTACTAATAATATGTGTAATGTTGCCTTTAAAATGATTTATGAATGGACCAATAGGAATAGACTTGACCTGGCCCCGCATAAAGCGGTTGCCATGTTCCTTAAGGGTCGTCGCAAGAATTTGAACCTTATGTAAGGTGGAATAAGGGTGAATTTAGAAGATCAGGTCAAATACCTTGGAGTCACTCTGGACATAGCGGGATCGTAACTCAAACATACAAAGAGAGTCTCGGATAAGGCTATAGGACTCTTTGAGTGTTTGCAGCGCCTACCAATAGTTAACTGGGGACTAAAAACTCCGGTAGTGAGATTAATATAAATACGCCGCGGAAGTTTGGGCCCACAGAATGTCAGTTGATTTTATAGCGGTAGCCGCCAATAGAGGTCAGCGGATTCCTCTGATAGCCTTAACGGTAGCGTATAGAACCGTGTCCACAGTAACTCTGCCCGATATAGCGGCTGACCTGGAAATCCTGGAGACCTAGGCCCAGGAAGTGACTTTTCTAGGCGTCGCTCTTAAACCAACGGACGCGTCTTTGAAAGATCTGGTTCTAAGAATGAGGCAGTTAACGCTTGGAAAGTGGCAAGAGGGTAGGACACGGCAACGCAGGGAAGATGGACTCATTCCTTCCTTTCTAACGTCGCAGCCAAGTTGAAAGGCATAATGAAACCTCCAGACCTGAATCATTTTGAATGGCAGATGATTACGGAGCATGGACAATTTCGGAGTAAACTGTTTGAGTTTAGACTTGTGGATGCCCCGTGGTGTACATGTGGGAGAGTAGAACAGATGCCTGACCATATTTTGTGGAATTGTGAGATACTTAGAGATGCACGTGAACGTATGATTGGTGGCTTGACTGGACTTAGACACCACCCGCCCAGGAATGCAGACCTAATTAGTAATGGGACGAATCTTGTTCGATATGAGAAATTTATTCGGGTATGGGTAACTTGAAGCTCCGTAGGTCAGGCCGGCCTGTGTGAATGGGACTCCACCTACGCACCTACCCCTAATTCTCCATGTCTCGTGTTTTTTGAAACTCTGTAAGTGTGACTCAATTATTTTGTGTCTCGTCCACTGTCCCTCAATTGGAAGTGTTTTTGATGAATTGATCCTTAATCAACTGCACCTTAATTTTTCATTAATTTTCCATCTGCATATAATACTATGTTTTTTATGGATTTATGAAATATGATTTATTATGAATAAGGAAAGCACTTAGGGACTCTGGAGGGTTAAAAAAAATTAATTGCTAATATCGCATCTTGAATTTGTTTTTCTTTTTCGTAATTGTTAAAATGTAATTGAATTAAAGTCACGTATTTTTTATTGGCTTTGATGAGTGGGACCGACAAGGAAGCCCTAGCTTTTATACCGGTCCCGGGAAAGGATGTCCCCCCCCCCCCAGATTTTTTTTCAAAAAAAGGGGCGTGCAATGTATACAAGCAAAAAAGCTATGCATTACTAATAATTCTGGGAAACAAATATAAAATAAATAATTAGATTAACATAAACGAAAACATTATTTAACAATTAGCATCACCCGTGTACCTGTAGAGACATTAATTGATTAGTTCTAAATGCTACCACGGCACTCACCGCTGTACCCATGGCGCTCTTTTGTATTCGCCGCGTCAAGCTATTTACATTACTCTGTTCTGTCGTTAGGCTAGTGCATTACTCGAGTCATATAATTGGTTATTTACTAAATTGAAAATTTCTTTCGGTTGATTTGTTTTGTATGGAGTTGTTACTTACGCTATTTTTTAACCGAATACAGGCTTACAACTGCGTGCAAATCATTGAAGTGTCCATTTCCTCTTTTACTACGAGGGGCAGTAAAAAATAAGGTTCCTACATTTTTTTCAGGTATAAGGTATTTTTTATTGCAATAAATAAGTAAACCATCTGAAAGCTTGTACTTTATTCTATTTTTCTACATAGTCTCCTGATTTTTCTATGCATTTTTCCTGACGAGTTATCCACTTCTGAAAAACCGCTTCGAAGAATTCCGCCGCTAGGCCGCCGATGAACTTGGTGACCGCTTCTTTCACTTCTTCATCTGTATTGAAGCGTTGTCCACTCAAGTGTTGCTTCAATTTCAGAAACAAGTGGAAGTCGCTGGGAGCAAGATCAGGGCTGTAGGGGGCATGGTCAAGCAATTTCCAGCCGAATTTGTCCAGTAGGGCGGTGGTCTGTCGAGAGACATGCGGGCGAGCGTTGTCGTGGTGCAGCCTAACGCCCTCGGTCAGCCTTCCTCTCCGGCGATTTTGGATGGCTCTTTTGAGTTTTGTCAATGTCTCGCAGTACCTGTCCGAATTGATGGTGGTCCCTTTAGGCATAAACTCGGTCAGCAAGACGCCTTTTCGGTCCCAAAACACCGTAGCCATCACTTTCCCTGCGGAAAGCGTCTGCTTAAACTTTTTCGGCCTAGGCGCTTCAGGATGGCGCCATTGTTGGAACTGTTCTTTTATTTCTGGAGTGACGTAGTGACACCACGTTTCATCTCCCGTAATAATGGAGTCCAAGAATTCTTCGGTATTCTCGGCGCATTCTCGAAGAAACCCCTCGGCACACTTGACACGATTGTCTTTGTGGGTTTCTGAAAGCATGTGTGGGACCCACCGCGCGCACACCTTGCGATAACCAAGTTTATCGGTCAAAATGTTGTCGATGGTTTTTTCACAAACCTCAGGAACCTGGACAGCAAGCTCCCGAAGCGTTACTCTCCGATCTTCGAGGAGAATGCGCTCAATCTTCGCCACGACTTCGTCCGACACCGATGGCCTCCCACTCCTTTGCTCGTCGTGGACGTCTGTGCGTCCTTCGGAGAACTCCCTGCACCATTTGCGGACGTGTTGGACGCTGATGCAAGCTGTGCCATAAACTTCTTCCAACTGTCGATGAATTTCAACAGGTTTAAGCTTCTTCGCGTTTAAAAATCGAATCACCGAACGGATTTCACACCTGGCGGTAACGGCGATGGCGGGTTCCATAGCGGATGGCTGTCAGGCCTTTACTGAGCGTCGCAGCGTTTGCTCCCGGTAGTGGGGATGTAGTTAAGGGACCAACAATCAAGGCAGTGTTGCCGGATTTCGCCTAGCATCTCGCGTGGCGAGTGTACAGCGTAGGGAACCTTATTTTTTACTTAGCCCTCGTAATTCGCGAATTTTAACCAGTTGATTTCATGATTGCTCTTTAAATTTGGTGCATGGATTGGTTTTTGATTTGGGAAAAACAAACCACGTTAACCTTTAATAGAGATAATCATTTCGTTTAGTTATTACGTGAAGGATTTTCAAACAATAAATGAATCATGTTCAGTCATACAAAGTGTTCTTAAAAACGTACATACATTTTTTATATGGGTAAGAAGATATTATTTTATGTTAAAACTTAAACTTTAAAAACACTACTAATAATACTCTAATATTAAAAATAAATATAAGTCGGATTTATTATGTCTAAAGATGTCGGTTAAACAAGAGTACATGATTGCATAATGTCATCGGTAACAGCATAACCTAAATCTATAAATATATCTACTGCACGCCACTGGTAATGAGGGATCAAAGTGGATGATAATGATCACAGCATATCTCCAGAGAGTAAACTCTTTATTCCCTTTAAATGATGAGTCTTATTAAAACTTACAGATTTGTATACCAAAATGCCCATTCTCCTTTCATTTGTAATATTTTCAAACCGGTACCCAACCCTCGGTAATAAATAATAAAAAACACCAGCCTACAGCCTAGTATGTCGCCGCGAAGTTTGCGATTTCATTAAAAACGTTTTTCGGCGGAGCTCAAAAATATTTCGCATATTTAAACGAGTGAATATTTTTTTTTTTGTTGGGCATACGTAATAATTTAATCCCCTTAATAGTATGTAAAGGAACTCTTCAAAGATGGTCTCCTAATGACGTGAAAAAATATATGCGTATAGTTAGATGCTATACGGATCCAGAATTTTTTTGAACTCGGAGTTTCTTTTAATAGGTATATTTATAATGCGAAAACACTCGACATTCAGGAATCAGGGGGTTGATGGGCCGCGGGAGGACGCTGCTTTCATATTTAAGGGATGTTTAAAACGGGTAAAAATCTTTTACACATCAGGCCGGTTAATATATTTGTAAATTATATTTATTTTATACTATATTGACATACATATTTTCGTTGTAACAGAGGTGAATATATAATATTATAATATAACATGATAAACATAAGATATAATTATATTGCTATTAAATACTCGCAGTGTATTGTGTGGTCCACCTCTGATATATATACAGCATTGTCTGGCTATCTCGCTAGACTGAAATATAAAGACGAAAGTCGCGAAGTTCGTGATCACAGGAACAGTTGAGGGAAAGCGAGCAGGAGAACGGACTCCTGAAAGTTTGATAGTTAAAAACAAATATAAAAAAAGGTTGTAGCAGGATCCTCCGCAGACCAGTAAATGAGTAGACATGATGAGATAAAGTGTACATATAGGAGAGGTGTTCGAAACATTTATTATTACTATTATTATTTATTAGTAATTATATAATATATATAAAAAAAATTGTTTGGACTGTGCCCGTCTTACTAGAGAATTCCGTGTCGAGACGCGCATAGTTTACAAGCAATTGTTCAATTAATTAAAATTACAAGTAGATAGAATTACATTTATTACCATATAAAAGGTGTATATGAAGAACAATTTTAAAATGGACTTAATTTTTGGATCACTTTGTAGCAATAATTAATATAGGTATGAATCAATATGTTTGGGTGAGTGCACCAATACTGGCTCTACCCATATTACGAATCCAAGTTTTATATGATTAAAGTTAAATATGTTACCTGAATGATAAAACAAAACGTAAATTATGGTAACCGAGAGAGATGGACAAAATGCACAGGGAGTAGATACTCGACTTGTGTCAACAATTGTTTTAAAAATTATAATAATTTTTCCCCTAGTCAGCATCGTCGGTAACAGCATAAACTAAATGTATGCCTACTGCACTCCACCTCTACGCAAAATATTAAAAATAAATAAATCTATTAAAAAAAAAATCACGTTTCGAATGATTCCTCAGCAATGTAGTGTAAAGCGTCCCAAAATGGTACCATCTTATTACAAATGTTTTATTTTGTACAAGATGAATAACATTCCGCGGCCACAACGAGATGAACCGAGCGTGGATAATAATGATTGTATTTGACTACCGCAGCAGGCTTCGCTGTGTTTCGTGGAATTTTCCAGAATGAAGTTTGGCCATGAATATTCATTATTTAACTCCCCGGAGTTTATGTCCTTGTCCCCGAGTCATTTTACCAAGATTACAATAAGAGACGTACTCCCCGCTAACTTTCTGCATCACTTTGGGAGTCAGAACTTTCGTGTCGCGGGAAAACATTAATTTCAGCCACCGGCTCAACATCACCACGCAGGTACGTTCATGTATTTACTAGTCACGGAAATAAGTTTGGAATTTTTTAATACTTAAAAAGAGTTAGATCTTCTCCAGCTGGAGTGACTACTTCATGTATAAAAATAATATATTTGTTTTAAAAATCATCAATCAAATAGTAATCAATGGAGCCAAGACTACTAGGGGTTGTGCAGCCAATAGCGATGTTGTCGATTTTAATAAAAATATAGTTTTCATCCCTCATTCATGCGTAGAATGTTCTTTTTGATTCGATTCAGTTATATAAATAAATTAAAAATATTAATACTCTCGGCTTCCCGCACGACAGGCAGGGATACTAACCACTGCACTGCCGACGGTTATAAATGAGACGTAAAAATAAACGTTTAGCTCTTTAATAATTAAGCTTGTAGTAATATTCACAATTCTAATGCAAAAAATCAGCATTATATATTTATACGCCAATTTAATAATACAGTCTTGTGGCGGAATGGCAAGAAGGTAGGGCACTTCTAAAATCTTTTTGATTTTGACGGAATTTAAATAATTACCTACCTCCAGTATACAGTTTACAAATTTATGACAAAGAAATGAAATTGTTTGCTTTCAAATCGAATAATATCCATTCAGAATCAAATATATCTACCGTATTTGAATTTAGTAGGAAATTGACACTTGTACAAATTCAATTGACAATACAATACAATGTAATACATCTATTTCTTTTAAAAGTTTCCTACGCTTGACACACACGACATTTATTTTATATTATATACGTACACGATATGTAATCGACCCCTTTTATATATAATGTATGAGTATGAGTTTATTGTTAATAATATTATGCAATTATACTTGCAAATTTGTTAAGTGACCTATTAAAATTTGATTTAGAATTCTATTAATTTTAAAGCACGATTTACTTAGTACTTCGGTTGTACGTTGCCAATTATGGTCATAATTATACCTTTTGTAGCAGTCTGATGAGTCTTTTCAGGACTCCGAACGGAGTTGACGTGCTACTGGAACTGGCGCAGTGGAATCTGTGCACGCGGATCCAAAGTTCCCCGTCGAGATGAACGTATTCAATGTTGAATGCGGCTTTATACTAATTTTCGTCATTAAGATTTAATTAACACAACCTGATTAAAAATTCGATAATGCAACGGTTGCACAAAAGGAAAAGGTAAATTTCGTTTCGATAAAATATACGTAATAAATTCAATCAAATCATTGTAGAGGTTTTGTCGAGTTGTTTATTGTAGAGTCAGGGACAGGGAGAGAAGTGTAGAGAAAATAGTGGAGGTTGAAATATGAAGATTCAGATTCGGTCCCGTCGCTGACGGTCTCGCTCTGGCGGAGCGGAAGAAGTGTCGTCGGCCAGGATCCTGAATACGGATGTCGCTCGCGTCTTTGGTCAGTTATTCACTTCCATCGTCACCTTTATCACATCATTAATACTAAAATCTTCCTGGCAGAGATACGAACCTCTGTATCTTGCGCGACAGGCTTTAAATAAATAAAATTAAAAGTTAGTATTACGACTACTAATAAGTTACTATATTATAATATTAAAATTATTATATAAAAATAAATGTAATATTCTAATGTCATAATTTGGCACCGCGGTTTACTAGGGAGGTAACTAAAATGTCAGTGCACTATTATATCATGTGAGAGGTACCGAGATAATTACTCGGTGCATTCAAAATATTTTTAATTTCAAAAAGGCTTTGCATGAATATAAAGCACAAGATAAAAGTGGGGTTATGTAAAAATGTTATAACGCGCTATTTCTAACACAGTTTTTGTGACATTTATTATGTATTTTTGTAAATGAAACACTATAAAGACTGCATAATATCATTAGCATGAGAAAAAATTCCGAATTCAACCTCAGATTTCTGAAATACAATTGTCTTGAAGAAATTATATTATTTCAAGATTGGTTCAAGAAATTATTTAAATAAGACAAGTTAAAATTTATTATCATTATCTTCCATCGCATTGAGTTTACTACTTTCGTTAATTTTTTGCCAACACCGTGTACATATTAGTGATGGCACCAGAACTCTACTATGCACCGCTAGTATTGCTTCGTGTAACAATGTATATTGGCGATAATTGCATTCTGAGCACCATTCGCTAAATTTACCGCAGTCATCCTTCTATATCGATATCCTTCTCAATTTTACGTAAACGTACTTTCCAAATACACAAACTCGTTTGCTTGTTTTTTTTTTAGTTCTATATAAAATTAGTGGCAAATTTTTAACTACAATAAAAAAGTTATTTTAGTAAAAAAAATTTGTTAAAACGGACTGTTCGATCGTTGGTAAAAAATATTTACCCATCGACAGTATATTAAATCGTAAATCGTTAGTTAAAAATGGCGGACTCTTCGAGGCCGTTTCAAAAGTCATCTGTCACATTCATTAATACATTGAAGTTGCAGTGTACGACAACGAATAATTCAATATCCCACTATTTTAGTAACGAGAGTTAGTCCGACGATGATCTCCCTGTTGAATTTATATCATATTAGCATACAGACCGAAGATTTTTCGCCAGCAAAGTGACAGATTTCGAACGCAAGGGTGAATAAAGCCATAGATAAATCATAAAACTGTATGTATTGTTGATGGTGAATATTTTAAATAAATTAAATTTGACATCATTCTCAAATATTCGTGTTGCCACAATATTAGGCGGGATTGATAGTAAACTCGACGTACGAACAACCCGTAAGTGATTTTTTACCACGGGCGATGGTAAAAAGTTACTGTAGTAAAAAAATTCTATGATATAAAGTTACTATTGATCAAACTACCGACTCTACTCCGTCTGTTCGTTCGCTAGTTCTTATTCACAAGAAATATCACGGACCGGAATATGTGGCTACAGATTATCTATGACGTCATTCGCAATTGGCCGCAGTACCCACTATCGCGACTGCTCTCATTGAAGATGAAATTTTTTTGTAGTGTTTTTAAACTATTATTAATTGTGAAAATACCGTTTACGATGTTGAACATGTTAAATACATAATAATCTAATTGGTGAATATGGAGAACCCCTGGATACTAATCGATAAATTTGTTGAAATATGTAACGTTGAAAATAAGTCGGCGAATAAGTTGAAATATATAAGATTATTATTGAATAGAATGTCGAAACAGGGTACTAATCTATGAATATGTCGAAACATGTTGGGCACTAATCGGTGAACATGTCGAAACATGTTGGGCACTAATAGGTGATCATGTCGAAACATGTTGAGCACTAATAGGTGATCATGTCGAAACATGTTGAGCACTAATCGATGAATATGTCGAAACATGGCGGGCACTACTCAGTGAATATATTAAAACATGTAAGGTACTAATCTATTGATACACGTAGGATTTTAATTGTTGATTATGTTTAATAGAATAATAAATATCAAGTGTGAAGTGAGAGACGCGAGACAAAATAAATAGCCTATTTTGGCGTCAAGTGACGGTGTTTGAATGTCACAGACTCGGTATATACACTAAAGCTGAGAGTTGTTTCCAATGAGTTTCATGGGATTATAGTTCCTACCTCAAAATCTCGCAAAAATATGACACGGGCTCTTATTTTAATGACTCCTAAACAGCATTCCAAATGAATCATTACGAATCTGATACTGATCTAAAAGTTCCTAGTGGGAAGCTACGTTATTTGATTAACTTATTTCTGTCTTGGCTTTCCTATTGGTCGTCTAATTTTCCAGTACATTCTGTAATAGCTGGTATATCTCATAATGTATACGACACACTTTTGCTTTGTAAAGTGAATATTATTATTTTTTGCCCTCCTTTACGTGATATCCTTTTATACGGCACAAGAGAACCAAAACTTGCACGTCTGTGAAGCTACTGAGAAACTGGGTGGAAATTGAATACAAAGTACACACTTAGTTTCAATTAGTCTTGATATTTGGTTACACAGTCACTGTAGTGTAGTTGCCAGCCCATCTCCAGGCTCCCGGGGGATCTGGGCAGGCTTAATCGTGAATTACTTCACGTTAAACATGCTATTAAATTCATGGGCACGTTCGTATAATTGTTTGAAGACGATGTCTGAAAGGGTCTGACAAAGGCAGACGAGAGTTATTGGAGAAATAAAATGCGGACGTTATTCCGCTGCGAAAAACAGGACCGAATTATAAAACTGAGGCCCCGGTGGGACATTATATCCAAGGCCCTTGAAAAATAAAAATATATCACCCTACACTAAGTAATATTCAATACCAAACTGGACTAGGACTATCTCTCACACAATATCTAAAGACCATAATATTTGGTGAATCCAACGTTATTTAAGTTACTCATTGTGAGTCTATTTTAATACTGGAGTACCTACCGACATAAATAGTTAAACGTCGCGCAATACGTCTAGTCTCTCGCTCCCTTGCATATTTTTGAATATCCGCTTCCGACGGACCAACGCGTCCCGAAGATCACATTCTTTTCCCAGCGAGCTTAAGAGTATTAACATCGTCCCGCGTGATTTCGGATTTCACTGAGATATAATTCAGCTCTATTTTAAAGAGCTGTAGTTCGAAACTGATCCATCATCTAATTTACCCATTTGTTGTGTAATTAGTTATTATTATATCCACGAGTGTTCAAAGATATTTATACATATCTTATTTATTATTGCATAACACATTGATCACCTTTACGCGTTCCATGCGGTCTCGCTCACATCGTCGTGTTGAACCTATTGCAAGATAAATTACAATCTCGCCAAGAAACAATCGGAGCTCGCTTTATCCATCAGCTCGTTGTGTTAAACGGATTAAGAACTTCGTGAGCACATCCGACCACCATCGCAGAAATCCTCGTGTAGATTGCATCACCCGAACCGCTCGAACTAGATTTCATTGTACTAATCATTCTTCGCCATTCTCTGCCATTCACTACGGGACCTTGCTAGCTGTTTCTGTTGACGCCGGACTCATCGTTCCTGTATTCCGGCCGAAATCATCTGACCCGGAATCCTTCCACCGCCATCCTGTACCCTGCGGTCTCTGGGCAGGCATTCCACATTCATCTTCAGGTTTACTAAATAGTCTTCGAGGTATTTATTGAACATTTTATATATAGTAAAATCAGTGAGTGATACGGCTTACGAGGCATTCATATCTATTACCGCCATCTGGCACAGTGATCAGCAATCACATTAATTACTCGGTGTCAAGAAAGCTAGCCCACCTCCTGTAAGGTGTAAATGTGTTGTGTACTACTCTACTATTCATCTTTACATAATTCTTGTACCATACTGTAAATTTCATATTCACCATATTCTCTTGATAGAATTTTGCAACTCATATTTGAATAAACTGTCTATTAAACTGTACTAAATCTTTTTATTGAAATGTTCCTCATTTAATGACATTGATTCACAGCCCATTTTGAGCACAGGATATCTCACTTCTACACATTGAGCTTACCGGAAGGGATATACTTTGTATCACTTAACCTCACTTGTTTATTTTACCACCGCGAGAAAGACACCTCTACATCATATAGAACATAGGCTGGTTACGATCAACGCATAGATTTGAATCACAGTGCGAAGAAAACATTTGAAGCTTTAGCCGAAGAGCTGTTGGAAGACTTAAAGCGTTACCCAGGTGCACGGAGGACATCGAGGGGCAGATCGAAGTGGCAAAAACTGTTTGAGGAGATCAACACCTACATCGGGCTGTTGCGCAATTGACAATAATTATAATACCGTGTAAAACTATTTTCGGGTTAAAAACTTGCCAACTTGACGAGTGCCACTGGGTAATCACGATGTGCACCGAGCGCCGTATACTAACCGACAGTATATTTCAATCGTTGTAATTTAACATCAAACATCTTCAGTGAAAATTCGCGAGTATGCGTTTCTATTAAATTTACCATTACATAGTAACATTTCAGACTCAGCGAGATACCCACAAGAACACAGAATGATGACGGATTACCATTCCCATCTCATCCTTCCGATACCCTCTTACATACATTCATAATATTAAACATTTTAAATGATGTACCCAAATGTAGGTCGATCTTCGGGCTTTTTGAGACCAGCGCCCTTGGTGAATATTTGAGGGGCCTAGGCCGCGGTCCAACCCTGCAAAAAGACTTTGACCCGAACCAAAATAAGACGAAATAAGAGTGTCGGTTCATTAGCGGGACGCTGTTCTCTCGATGGCGGAGAGCGGGCTTCTGGGAATGTATTTTGCGGGATTTATCGAGAAATCGAAGAGGAAAAATAAAAATGGTAGAATAAATTTATCTGTTGTAGGTTTGGAATAAACCAAAAAAATTTAACAAGAAAAAATTAAAATTTTTATCCAAAATAATATTGTATTTATGAATTATTCAGAATAATAATTTTCATACATTTTGTTTATTTTTCGCGACTAAACTTTGTTTAAATACGAATTAAATGTATTAACTTGAAATATATACATATATAATCAATTTTATAGAAAAATAAATGGTTTTCAAATAATGGAACGGTAAATGTATAAATTTGAAAAATGTAACATATGGGTTCGAAAATTTGTCGTCAAAGGAACTGTTTGCTGTAGCATAGTTAGATAATGTACCTTCCCCAATTAGAAAGAGATCCAGGTTCGAATCCAAACAGCAACAACAATATATTTTTCGATAAAATTGATTATATATGTATATCTTTATAATTAATGACTGTTCAAAGGTTTTTGGTGAAACTTTGTGGTATTCCACGATTATTTTGTAACTATAATGTTGATAATGGGAAGAAGTCATATATAATAATTTCTAATTAATATATTTATTTAGTATTTTAAAAAATATCATAAACCAACGTTCTGAATAATTACAACTTCACAAAAATAATGTGTTCTCCTTAATAATACTAAACTTTGTACTACACACACATCGGGTTATTGTCACTACTATAGTTTTAAGAGGTGCCGTTAAAATAATTTAAATAAGAATAGACTACAATACTGTGTTTAGTTTAGTTAGTTAATGAAAGGGACTGCACCTCCCGAAACTATAGCAGTGACGTGCGTGCAGTACAATATAAAAACGCAGTCTTCAAATTTAATTACAAATGTGAATCACAAAACGTGGGCGGACAATTTGATTTAATCTACGTGATTTTTCAATTTTTTTAAAAAATTTAACAATTCTGGTGTCTATAAACTTAGTTGCAAGGATTGTGCTGCATTTTATATGACTTTGACTTTGATTTCACGGCTTAACGAGGTACCGGGTCCGAAGGACCTCTTGCCCCTTCATCGGGAGTATGCCTAAGTGGCCTGAAAAATTTTATTATTAGAATTGAAACACAACAAAAGTAACAATCTGCGTATAACATGTGGCAGGGAACTGCTAGCGGGTGCTGTGAATTAAGCCTTTAGAGGAGGACGGATTTTGGACGTTTAAATCGCGACGGTGCGCTCAGGTCGTGTTTAGCTAACGAGTTGATGATTGGATTGGGGTACTTTAAGAAAAGTCAATCGTAAAAACGTTTGGAGATCTGTGTTATGAACTCTTTTACCCATCTAGGTGCATCCAGAGCTGACCGGATGAACTTATTTTGGAAGGTTTGTAGTTTCTTCATGTGTGAAGGAGCCGCGTGACCCCAGATGGAGGCTGCGTATAGGAGTATAGGCCTTAGGACGGCCTTGTACAAGAGAAGCTTGTTATCTATGGCAAGTTTGCTATTTCTGCCTAATAAATTTACTAAAATACTAAATTTCTTTTTTAAATAATTATTGTTTTTTTTAAAATAGATTCTGGTAAAGAAACAACACATGTTTTCGATTATATCGACATCCTGAAGAAGAAAATGGTATTTTTTGAAACCGATAGATGTATTTAAACTCAATAAGTTATTAATGAAACAAAGGTAACAGATAAAAAATAATAAATTTTAACCTCAAAGTTAATATTGGTAATTTCAAATTCAATTTGAAGTGTAATTTTTCAAAGTTAAAACGTAATTTTTCTTAATGTATTAAGTTATCATGAAGTTAGATCAAGGTGATACGTTTTCAAACAGAAAAAAAAAGATATATAATAATAGAATTGTTTATGTTTAATTGGTTTGATTTTGGGTCGGCTAAACATTTAAACAATTCGAACTAACATTGTATTGCCCCTCACAAATCTACCGAGTACACAGATATCAAATGACCACCGTATCTAAATCCAACAAACAAAGATACTCCCAAAGGTTTTCGAGAAACTGAAAGGTTACAATTTTATCTGAGTGTAGCTTTAGAACACGGACGCGCCAAGTCCACGAAAGAAATTGAAAAAGTTTTTTAAGGAGTTAAATTGTTCCTCGAGGACACGTTCAGGCTCGCGTGCTCGATAGGACCCACCGGGGCGGTGTTCGTAGCAACAAGTTACATACTTCGGATTTCGACTTCTTCAAAAAATAATCATAACACTAAGTAAGGGCCGGTTGTTTGATCAATTGTAACATTTCACCATGGTAATTTTTTACTACAGTAACTTTATACCATTTGTAAAAAATACATTTGCGGGATGTTCCAACGTCGAGTTTAATACTGTCAAAATTAATCCCACCTAATAGTGTGGCAAGGCGAATAATCATCAAATACCTGAGAATGTCGTCAAATTTGATTTATTTAAAATATTCACCGTTAGCAATACATACAATTTTATGCATTTTTAATGGCCTTATTCATCGCCGAGTTCGTAATATGTCACTTTGCTGGCGGAAAATCTTCGGTGCATGCTGTCGTGAGTCTTTTTTAATATCGATTAATTCGAGTAACTACCGCCATAAATAATTAAACGGCGCGCGATACGTCTAGTCCCTGGCTCCCTTGCACATTTTTGAATATCCGTTTCCACCGGGAACGCGTCCCAATAGACCAACAAGAAATTTTCAACGGTCACTCTCCCAACCGAGCTCAGAGTATTAACGCCGTCGTGCGTGGATTTTGGATTTCATTTATATAACTCGATTTACTGCAGCTCGATTTTAAAGAGCTGCAGTTCGAAACCCATCCATCGCGATCCATTATCTAATTTTCCCATTTATTTTGTAATTGGTTATCATTATACTCGCGAGTGTTCCAAGATATTTAAATCTATTTATTATTGCGTATCTTATTTATTATTGCGTGGCGCATTGATCACCTTTACGCATTCCACTCGGTCTCGCATAAATCGTCGCGTTGAACCTATTGCAATATAAATTCTGATCTCGCCAAGGAACACTCGGAGCTCGCCTTATCTATCAACTCGTTGTGCTAAACGGATTGCGAACTTCCTGAGCACACCCGACCAAAATCGCAGAAAACCTCGTGTCGATTGCATCAGCCGATCGGTCCAAACCAGATTGCATTGTTCTCATCATTCTACGCCATTTTCTGACATTCACTACGGGCCCTTGCTAGCCGTTTCTGCTGACGCCTGCCTCATCGTTCATGTATTCCGGTCGCTATCGTCTGACCCGGATTCCTTCTACCGTCATTTTTACCCTGCGGCCTCTGTGCAAGCATTCCCCATTTATCTTTAGGTTTACTACACAAAGTACGTTTACACAAAGTAAAATCAGTGAGTGATACGGACTACGAAGCGTTCATATCTGTTACCGCTGTAATCATGTTAATTATTTGGTGTTAAGAAATATAAGATAGCCCACCTCCTGCAAGACGTAAATCTTTCTGCGTACTATTCAACTATTCATCTGCACATAAATATTGTACCCTAATGTAATTGTCATATCCGCTATATTCTGAAAATAATATTTTGCACCTCATTTCTGAATAAACTGTCTATTGAACTGTACCATATCTTTTTATTGAAATGTTCCCCATTTGAATGACATTGACACACATTCCATTTCGAGCATAGAATATCTCACTTCTACACACTGAGCTTACCGGAAGGGATATATCTTATAACATCTAACCTCGCTTGCTCGTTTCCAACCACCACCAAGAGCGAGAACACCTTCTACAATACGCTAATATAAATTCTCGACGAACTCTCATCACTAAAATAGCAATGATTCGTTGTCCTATATTGCAACATTCAAAGTGTCAATGTGACAAATGACTTTTGAAATAGCTGCGAAGATTCCGCCATATTTAACTAACGATTAACGATGATAATAAGTATACTTTCGATGGGTAAATATTTTTTATTAACGATCGAACAACGCGTTATCGTAATTTGTTTACTAAAGTATAAATTTACTTTACTGGTCGGTCTTAAAGATTTATTAAAAATTTGGTCAGAGCTTTCGAGTAGGGGTCGCAAACCGGGTTCCCGACTCGGCATAAAAATACCGGCATAACGGACTAAAATGAATGCTTCAAAATATCGGGATTGGATTTGAATATAAATCGCTTTTTTCAGTTTCCACGTCGTATTTAAACCAAGTCATGTCAATAATTGATGCGATGTGCGAACCCTTCATACCACGTGTCTCAACTGCGCCAGCTGTCGATGCGATCGACCGACGGACTGCATCTGTGTTCTGTGATTCATTTGTGAAGAAGCACGCGTTGTGATTGGTTTTGTTTTTATATCGTGCGTGTGTGTATTGTTACCAGTTTAATGTTTAAATGTTTTTATATTATTGACAAATAATTCATGAAGATGTTAGCAGTGAGTGTTAACACTATCAGTTTGTCAGAGGGGCGAGGGGAAAGAAATATCACGAGCGGGTTTTACGAGTGTTTTACGAGGAATACAGTCCGACCGAATACGATTCAGGAAAACATTGCGCCATTCGGAAGTCTGAAGTTAGACATTTGTATATTATTGTTAAAAGCATATTAAAAATTTAAATTCTGAATGTTTTAATTTCATTGATAAAATGTCGGGATACCGGTATTCGTGAAATTTAAAAATCTAAAATACCAGTTTTGGTTAATAATTTGGGTATTGCGACCCCTACTTTTGAGTTGATGAACTGGATTGTTCTATCGTAAATTTGCGTTGAGTTATGCTATAGCTGACCAGTAAACTGCATGCGGATTGTGCAAACTAGAACAGCGTGGAATAATGTTGTGTGCTCACCGTGGATGGCGATAGTGCTCGCGCATATGCATATTGAAATTGCTTTGAAACCCAGCGTCATTCCTCCATTCAAAAACAGTATATTTGTTTTAAAGTGCACGGCTTAAGGTCCACAAAGCTTCAAGTCGCGCTAGAGTAAATTCAAAGATCAACCTACGTTTGTTTATTTCATATGTATGAGTGTGTTATAATCAGAAAGCGATGTAAAGGATGTTTTTTTTTAGAGGTATTGAACTTTTAATAAAAAAAGTGGTACTGGCCATTGGAAAGATAATTTTATCCCATTAGAGTTTAAATATGATTTCATGCTTATAAGCGCAATCTGGATGTCTCATTTTTGACCACTTTTTGGAGCAGCTGGGGACGTATATTGGTAATAACGCGACAGATATTGACTTCCAAGTCGTCTATCGTCTCTGGTTTATCGGCGTAGACTAGCGACATTACATATCTACATATAATATACATATAATAATCCCAAGGTGTTAAATCATACGGTCTTGGAGGCTAATTCGCATCTCCATTACGCGAAATTTCCTTCGATTAATTGGTTGTGGCGCGTGTTGTGTGGTATGTTGCGCCATCTCGTTGAAACCGCAGCTCTTTCACATGAATACTATTCAATTGGGGAACCAAAAAGTCAGTAACCGTGACTCTACAGCGCTCTCCATTGACTGTAACGTTCTGGGGGGCATCATTTTTGAAGAAATATAGACTAATGATTCCAGCAGCCCATAAAGCACACCGTCCAGTGAACTTCGTGGATGTAACGGCGTCTCAATAATGGTTTATGGATTTTTTTCACCCTAAATGTGATAATTTTACTTGATGACGTAGCTATTCAACCAAAAATGAGTCTTACTGCTGAACAAAATTTTGTTTTGGAAATGAAGATCAAAAATAATCTCGTTTTCGGCCCATTCACCGAACGTATGACACACACGATGGTCAAGCAGCTTCTAATCTTGCGTGAGCTGAATCTTGATCTAAGATCTTTCCGCAAAATCTTCCATAAAGTGGATGGTCACAGCTCTAATTGCTGTGCACGATGGTGCAATGACTCCATTTGGGTCCTCCTCAATATTACGCTCCACTGCAGCGAGAGCTTCTTTTGAATTTTTGATCACTTTTTGGAACAGCTGGGGACGTTATATCGGTAATAATGAGACAAATATTGGCTTCCAAATCATTTATTGTCTCTGGTTTATCGGCGTAAACTAGTTATTTAACATGTCTCCACAGAAAATAATCCCAAGGTGTTAAATCACACGATCTTGGAGGCCAACTCACAGGTCCATTATGCGCTCATTGAATGTTTCCTTCAATAAATTGATTGTGGCGCGCTCTGCGTGACATGTTGCCTCGTCTTGTCGAAACCACCGCTTTTCTACATTAATGCCATTTAATTGGGGAACGAAAAAGTCAGTAATAATGGATCACTGCAGCAACAGCTTCTTCGGTGCGCACTGCACGACATCTCTGCGGATGCGTATTATCAATTAGAGTACGCGTGGCGCGAAAACTATCCCTGATTATTAGAATCACTTGCTCAGATGGACGATTATGTCGACCGCAAAATGGACGTAGCGCACGTTAAGTTTCGCGAACTGAACGACTATTTTCGAAATAAATTTGCATTATTTGCAAATTGGCGTGAATACATTCATGGTGAAATGGCAAACCATATCATAGTCAGTTGTCAGCTGTCAAATTAGCTGTCGCTGGAAAAAGTGTTGCCAATTCGAAAAACAATCCTTTAAAAAAAAACACTCTTTACATGAGTGCCAGTTGCCCCCAATAAGTTATACCCAGCGCGAGTGTGTGCATGGGTATGTGCGTATGTACGGACATAAACAGGTTGAACAAAGAACACTACTTACAGTTGACAGTCGTTATGGATGATCATTGCACAGTTACAGTTAGTAGTATGTGCAGTCTATAACGAGCAGCGTTTGTTAGTGGTCTTGTCGGGAAAGACGGTCCTGAGAGAAGTGGCGCGCAGTAACCGGCTTCCTGAGCGGCTGCCGGCGCCATTATTGTTGTCTGATATCCGGTCGGTACCGGGTTGTTTTTGAGCCTAGTTTTACACCCAGGTATTCGCAGGTTGCGTTCAGGAGATGTCAGCGGTGTTGCTGATTGTGGAGGCAATAGACCTTCACATGACGTTTATTTTAAAAAAAATCACAATTTTGAAGTCCTAATTTGGACCCAAATGTCATTAGCTATAGCTATTGCTCGGTAATTTGCTATAACCTGGGCATGTATCTAGCACATGTGCACATGTGTAGTCTATGGTACATTCTATATTTTTATATGGAATCATGGACCCCGATGGTAAGGGAAAAAGATGGATAGATTCTGTTCCGTATTCATAGAACACATTTTTGGCGCTTCTTGAGAATCGGTCGCGACTTATATTATTGACATCTTTCTACGTTCAAAATCCCACTCATCCTTTTTCTTTACTGTACAAAGTGACCTTGACGTCAGCAGACGTTAACGCGACGCGATACTTGTTCGGTTGCGACACCGCGATTGCATTAGTGGTATGGATTTTGTTCAACTCCGGTGCGTCAGCATTGTATTGTGATTGTGTGATTTGTGCACAGTGATTGTTGTGTGAGCTGCGGGTGAAGTGAATGATATCGGCGTCTTTATTTGCCGTTTGTGTGATCTCGGCTATGACTGAGGGAGTAACTGAAGCGTCATACGTGAGGTAAGGCGAGTAGTTCGTCAGATTCCTGATTTGCCGAGATCCACTGGTCCTTCAACTAGACTCCCTATCCCATCATCGATCCTTTTTCCCGTTAATCCATGTCCCTTATTTCCTTCCTTCCTTCCTTTACCGCCCCCCCTTCGGCAATTCCGATTTACAACCGGAATCGTCGTAATCCAATCCGCGGGGCGCGCGACTCGAAGATCGCGCAGTTTCGTTCCCTAGATCCCATATCGGCGCAGGATTTACGTTTTATCTACAGATGCCTTTGCGTGAACGGCGAGACGCACCTTCGGCATTCTTCGGGACCTGAACATTAAAGGCTATAAGGATAATAGCTTGAAGAGGCTTGTTGTGGTGGGTCACGTCAAGGACAGAGAAAAAAGGAAGATCATCCATCCGTTGGACAGACCGAATGTAAAAAATAACAGGCACTTCCCTGGTGGCCGGTCAAAGATCTGCAGGAAGTCGAGAAAAATGGAGGAGCATAATCAAGAGGGCGGAAGTTTTTGTGATGTTAGGATATCTAATAATGATCAGCGTCTTCACTTTGGTATTATTGATGTAGATTAATACACATATTTTGCCGGAAACATATGAATTACTACGGAAAGATGGCTAAAGAAACTAACGATAACGAATGGCTAAGCAATATATAAATTAAGCAAAGCAACAGCCTACAATAACCTTCAGTTCAATAAGTGGTCACGTCTTTTTAGGCTTATATGATTTATTTATGTAATGTCCGAGTATTTATATGCGTGTGTGTCTGTGATACGTGTGTGTGTGTGTGAGCGCGGAATACTTATAAGGAAGCCGCGCCTGTCATTGCTCTCTCTTACTGCTCCGAAGTGAATACATTAACTGTAAATTTGTATAATATAGTATTTAATAAACTGTTTATTGTAACATGATAATGATTGTAACGGTAGATCCACCACTACCAACACTATATAGAACATAGAAGATTATAAATGGCACTACCGGTTGAGGTTTGTTAGAAGACGAAAGCTGTACCACCAGTCGGGCTAAGGTCATCACAATTGAAGAACTAGTTTTGCACATTCATTTGCAAGCGAACAACTTGCGTTTATAAACCTGGGTGCTGCATCTCCATCGTCTCTCGCGCAAAGAAGGAGACCAATAACGAACATTTAAAATTAGCAGTATTTGGTGACTCACCTCTCTCCCAAGTGATGGTGTCCAGCGGGTAACCTGCCGCCGGACACTTGACCACCAGGTCTGATCCAGCCACAGCCGTCAGGCGGGGCATCTCCCTGATGAAGGGAGGTCCGTAGATGTTGACCCTGGCTCCGTGGCTAGATTTACCGGCGGAGTTCTGGGCGGTGCACGTGTATTCGCCTCCGTCCTGCTCAGTGGCGTGAGAAATGTTCACGTGGGAGATGACATCGTCGTGGATAGTGACGTACTGCCCCACGAGGAATCTGAAATGATAAAAAATTGTAGTCATCTGCAATATTTTTTATTAATTTATAACAAACGGTTATTTTATTACGTATCAAGGTATGGACGCTCAAAATATGCTTCTGTGGAGAAGTGTTCATACTGGATATGATGGAGTAATCCAGAACCGATTATCAATCATATTCTTAAGAAATTGATTTAATTTTGAAAAAAAAATCAAGTGTAATAATAATCTTATTTATTTATTTTAATTGTGTTTCGTTTGTTGAACTCCATGTTTATTTTTAATTAAATTTAAAAAGTCAAATTACATTTTTTAAAACTTCATTTGAAATTTTTACATTTTTTTTTATTACATGAATTAAGTATTAAAATTACATGGTTTTTTTTCTCTTACCTTTCCAAAAAAGAGACTAGCTCTTGTGCTTGGAGAGAGAGTTATAATATAATAATTTTATATAATATTTTATTTATTGTCTATTTGTGTGCTTCTGAAGTGTTCTATAATATTGTTTATTTTCTAATTACGCGTTTCTGAAGTGTTCATTTAATTTTTTTCTAAACTCTTTTATATTTTTAATTTCTTTAATTTGTGTTGGGAGGCTATTGAAATGTTTTATCCCTAAGTATATAAAATTTTGCTGATAGTATTTGGTTTATTATTGAGTTTCGGTAGTTTGTGTAAGTATTATTATATGTTACAGCTGTTTCGGCGGTTAAGGCCATTTTCAAACAATGGATAAACCACATACAATCGACTTATTTAACTGATTTTAGTTACCCCTTCCTCTATCCATGGGTAATTAGGTGGTTTCGGTGAAACCGATGTATATTAATATTCCCTATTCTCAGAGGCACTACCGTATCATTAAAAATTTCCCGTTAATGGTTAAGCTTAATTGTCAATTTTCCCGTTTCATAATCTTCATTTTGGGCATTATTTTTCTTAATGTGTTTCTTTGAGACTTTGGATTAATTTTCTTCGATAAGACAACAGGAATGTAAAAAAGTTTAAAATATATCTTATAACATTAGCTAGTACCTAACCGCCGATAGTTAACGCGTCACAAACTAGCAACACATACCGCACGAAAGAAGATTTCTCTGTACATTTACGTTGACAGACAAGAGCAGAAGCGTGATCTGCGTCTCGAGTAAAGTAATTCGTTATAAAAATGTGAATAAATATTTTACAGGAAGGGTAAGGATAATTATATCTAGTATTATGCATCCGCGATACGTTGTGTCGTTGTTCTGTAAAGTATGCAAGTTATTTTGATTATTCTTGTAGGATGTAATCTCTTCGTGACAATGGGCTTCCACGCAAGGGAAGGCGCCATTTTGTACTGTGTGCCACTACTTTATATCGCAATATAATGGCTAGAAAGCAAATCCTGGAGGATTGGCCATGGACGAGGGCAGGATGGAAGCTCACGATTTGGATCCCATCCGCTCGATATTATTTCCATACGGCAGGGAAAATATTACTTCGACATTTTTCCGTGGACAAAATCTACTCATCGTGTAGCCTATTTATCAAGTGGAACTCGACTTGATGACTTGGTAACTCTTCGAGCGCTAGTTATTTTTTACACCTGGTGGTATTGTTAAATTTAGGATAAATTTGACTCACTTCGCTGAGGTCAATGTTGATGATTTATTCCATTTATGCTTCTGTACGGACCTATTCTGTATTTTAGATTGTAGTTTTAACGAAGCAATTAGTTGTAAGATCATTGATGACATTAATGTTCATTTCTAATAATTTATTTCAATCGTGTAATATATTTGTCAATTATAATGTTGTAAACTTTTTTCTTACTTTTATTTATTTTCCCTTAAAAGTAACTGTTGAAGGCAGGTGGGAGATCTAATAACCGATTCTGTACATAGAAGTCACCAATCTTATACTTTATCATGGGTGGGCGCGTTGACATATGTCGCGCACGTCACAATATATACAACATTTGATTCTGATTTTTTTAGTAAACTGACTGATTTTTTAGAAGTACTCGTTTATGTGTTTGAATGAAATCGGCTTATATTCGATATTCATGTAAATAACATGAAAAATAATTACGATTACAATGATAATGCAAGTACAGGGGTTGTAGCGGAACGCTGTTGATCGGTTCAAGAGCGGCAGAAGAGTGGCAGCTTGGAACAGAGCGTGTTAGTATTATTCGACATCACACTGTACTAGTTTGGTGCTGTGTGTAATTTTATACCTCTATGGTATTGTATGAAATTTGCAACATACTTTGAAGCGATAACATCAACAGATGATGATAGTTACGGTGGAGGCAAATCGATGATTGTATTTGAAGATGTAATATAATGATAACCTGGTGTTGTCCGGTAGGGGAAAGCCATCCAGCGTCCATGTGAACCTCGGAGGAGGACTCCCCGCCGCTACACACTTCAGAGACACAGTGGGACCAGGTTGAAGAGTTTGCTCAGAGAACCAATACAGCAGTTCTGGGCTGGCATCTGCAACAAATAAATAAAATCGGTCAAATATACGATTATAATATAATATAACGATATAAAATTGTGACTAAACCATTCAGTTGTTTCCTTGGGTTGTGATTACACGTATTATATTTAATTGCGATCATATTGACCATTTTGCACAACGAGCTGAGACTGCGCTGGATTTTCTTGTATTATTTTGTGAGCAAGTCCAAAGGTCAGATCGTGAGATTCGTGAGGTTACCAGGTAAGTCAAATACTCTTCACATTTGTATCGCCTTTCATTTTGGTCCTTCAAATATATAATACTTTCCAATACCTATTAACCTAAATAGCCTTAAAATTCCCACCATATCCTTTCCTACACTAATATCTTTCAAATAGTGTTAATAAAAAATACACAGAACCAGAAAAGTACTTCTTCGTTCTTCAAACATTAAATTAGGAAGAATTTGAAGAGAAACACATCAAAGAGAATCACATCAAAGAGAATACATAAAAAGCACGCACTGAAGAATGAATATAAGCGCACATAAAAAAATCCTAACCTTGAGATGAAAATAATGGAATACGATTTAGTGTTAGCAATGCGTATTGCAAATTCTTAAAATGAGGTGAACAAATATGTAATCCATTTCTCAAGAATCTCATCGAAGAACGGATATCCGTAATACGTAAAAACTAAAGTACATAAAGTGTATGAAGAGACAAATACAACCAAAAGAAATCAGTAGTCACCGATAATGTGGAAGGATAAAGCTCGTTTGTCTGTCCGAGAGGTCTATCACCAACAAGTTCGAGAACCTGTTACGTTTCGGCATTTGATAAGTGTGTTAATATGATAAGCCGTAACAGATGTTTCAACCTTGTCAATCCAAGCCTAGTTGTATCACACCACAGACGTGATTATTATTGCATTATTTCTCAATAAATACTTCATCAAATTAATTAAAGTGTTTCCTTGTAAATTGAAGCATTGAGAAGAAGACGAAAGCATTCTGAAATTGTCTACAACACAATTTATTCTACTCTTGGGTGTAGCAAACCGACGATTGGATAGCGTCCTGAACCAAGAGAAATAAACAATGTAACGTTAAACGTAACAGGTAACCCGGTATTTGAATGTCGCTGTCGTGCCGATGTACATCTAATGAACGACACGCCTGTACACACCCACATTAAACTAACCGCTTCGCTTCCTCTCCGGTAGCAGCTTATGTTTCTCACTCCGTTCCACCGCGTGCAATTAATCAGTAAATTCAAACATTTATAATTCGGCTTCAAATAAATTTTACTTCATATTTTAAACGCATTTATAGTCCATTTTACCTTTACTGCTTCAATCATTTCACACAGAGACAGACTAAGCGATACACCAACACGACTATGGAATGGTAAACCGACTTGGACTCAGCTTATCATCCTTTTTCAGGCTTCTGATACCACCATCATATATTACACACTCACACTATTAGAGCTACATTCATAACCTTGAAGGGCGAGCACCTTTTGGGCTCCAATCTACTCCAATACTGATTGAACTCGCGCAGTTATACTGCTTTTAATAAATAATTTTACATACTAATATTGGGTGATCTAATCCGGTGAAGCGCTGAGATTGTGATGTTACGATGCGCAATGGTTTGCTTCGTCTGTTGACATTCACATAGTGTGGCCATCTTGAAGTGAATGGTTGAAATGTTCAAGACAGTAGATCAGCCCGCCGACTGTGAGATACGGTTAATGATTCGTTGCTTGAATGCACGAAACATGAAACGAGCTGACATTAATTGTCAAGTGTGTCGTGTTTTGTCCTGATTTGGCGTCGAGGGATTTCCATATTTTCTTCATCTGAAGCGGTTCCTTGGTGGGAAGCGTTTTGATAATGATGACGAGCTCAACATCGAGTACAGATATGGTTTCATGATGAAGGTATACAACTTCTTTTCGCCTTTAATCAAGGTTCCAATGCTTCCAAACGGGACATTTAATATTTTTGGTCGCTCTCCAATCAAATGCGCGCCGTTACGTTCAACAACAACGAAGACCTCAGAAATTGACTCGATAACTATTTCGATACCAGATCAGCCGATTTTTATAAAAAAGGCATCGATAACTTGATTGAAACATGGAATTAAGTCCTGAATAATAAACCATCGATTGAAATATTGTAATTTTTGTTTAAACATTTAATTTTATAATAAATAATTGAATAAAAACTTGTTAGACAACTCAACATCATATCAAATAACAAAAATATATGAACGTAGGACGACATCATTCTGTGAGACCTTTACTCGGGTTAACATCACTATTTCAATCTGACGCTTTTCGTCATGAGTATTAGAAAAAAATCAAACATTTTTCTGATCGAAACATTCAAATATTGCCTGCTCCGTTCTCACACATTTGCGTCTGTAAGGGAACTGTCAATCTGATTTGCTAACACGCGGCGCGTGTCACATTTTCAGGAATAAGGTTCCCAATATAACGTCGTTTGACCGATTTTCAAAGAATTATTATTGTCTGACGTCTTATATTTGGATTATTTTTTGTCATGATTTTCTATTGCGATGCCATACTATGAAATGGGATAAACAATTATTACGTTATTATTTCGGGGAGACGTGGCCAAGTAGCAACTAGCTTTATGATTTTGCAACAATATGCGATTCGAGATTTTCTAAGATTTTTTTTTTAAATGTCTCGAGCTTGCATATATTTTTTTCTTAAAATGTGATCGCGACTCGAGATTGCAGAGTTTTTTCCTACAAAAGTCATCTATGCGTGATTTGAATCAGTATACGTAAGATTAAATATGCTTAATTCAAATGATTATATATATATATATATATTGTGACGTTACAAATAAGGTTACAATTTTATTTTAAATACGTGATTACCCTGACTACACAGACATTGAGATAAGCCATAAAGTCTATTGATCTTGAACTACAAAAAAAAACTTTAACGTGCTAAAGAACTTTTAGACCCTTTCATACCTTCCGACCAGAGAAATCGGATCACTGCTAGTTGTTCCTCCTCGGTGCAGACTGCTAGCGGAGCGGACATGTTTAAACTGCAATAGTCGGAAGGCAAATGACGCGAACAGGATCAAATTTGTACTCGTGATCGCAGTCGTATCAACTCGACCTCGAAGGTGTGTCACGGTGAAAGTGTAGATAATTTTTGACTAGCCCTCGTATCTGGGAAGAACTTTATCGATCTTATATCATGTCTATCTAGATCCGACTATCAAAAGTTGTGATATATTTCATATCTCAGAGAAGAAATTGATTTTCAACCATTACAGATTATTCTCGGAGTATCAGCTACCGGCGAGCGGCAGCCGCGCTCCTCTTTTTACCTCATCCTTTCAGTTTATTCCGTAATCAGAAATGATGATATTTTTGACGCTTAAATTCCACGAAGTTGTAACGCATTTTTCATTTTATTCCAGAAAACAGATTCGAGAGACGGCGCGTTTCCTCAAATTTGATTAAATCCCAATAAATCATTTATCCGGCAGAGTCTGGGAAAGATTTTGTGTCAATCTTATTACTTAGCAGAACGCGAGAAGAACTTAAAAGGAAAATCATTTCTCCCGGCAAATATTGAAAAGAATTCACTAATAAATTAATGGTTTCTCCAAACCCGACGTGAAAATACAGATCTACCGTATTTTATATTTATAATTTTTTTGTTATCTCGTGATTTTTATACACAAATAGTCTAGCATTATTTGAAATAGTATAATTGATTGTTATCCCAACATTCGACTATTGCCGATTGCTTATTGCTAAGCCCTGCGGGCAGCTATTATAACTGCTCCGTGGCCGATAAGTGGCCATTGATATAATCTCATACGCGGGTCTCAATATAAACTATATTTCAATATTAGGAGAACACATTATTATTGTGAAGTTGTAATTATTCAGAACAGACGCTCTGTGATATTTTAAATATTAATTAAATATGTTAATATAATACAGTAAATTACTAGTGTAGCAGGCAGGGTACTCAAACATTTGTCTTACTATCTTACTGATATGTTGTATTTACTTTGCCAAATTTTATATGCATACCCTCGATACATGTGTCCGATATTAGAAATATTACGCAACACTCATAGTAATTAATTAGGTGAAAATGTATTATTAATGAATATTAATTTGGAAGAGTAATACGTCAGACCACTAGATATTATCTATCAATGTAAGTACATAATATATGTAAAAATAAATGTATTATTATTAATTAGAAAGATATACATATAAAATCAATTTTATCGAAAAATATTGTTGTTACGCCACCGGGATTCGAAACTAGATAATAATAATAATGATGGAACGATTAAATGTATTAATATCAAAAAAATAACATATAGGTTCGAAAATTTGTCACTAAAAATATCGTCGCTGTAGCATAGTTGGATAATGCACCTTCCCCGGTTTGGAAAGGAATCCAAGTTCGAATCTCGGCGGCACAACAACAATGTTTTTCGATAAAATTGATTTTATATGTATATCTTTCTAATTAATATATTTAATTCATATTTATATTTCAATGTTAGTGCTTTTCCCAAAACAAACCACACGTAAATAAAATCCCGATGTAATTAAAAATATTCCACCTTTGTTAGTTGGCTGTCAAAACGAACAAAAATGACATCTAGATGATGTATAAAAATCGCGAATAGACACAAAAATGCTATTTTATCAGTGTAATGTGCATTTAAGTAAAGACGGAATCGGATGAAACGTCAAAATTCAATAACAAATGTCAATAGCATAGATAAGAAAAGATGAAAGATGATGTCATGTATGTTTTTTCTTACTAATAATAAAGATAATGAACACTTACTGTTATCGAATGTATAAAAGAGAAAACATCAGACCTGGCCGTTTAATCGAGCACTATACAGCCATACGGATCCAATACATGGAAATAGATGGGAAAACGCTATATATAAAAAGATAATTTAAAAACAAGTAGTCATTTGTGAAATGTCACCATTTACAGTGGCAAAACTATCACATCTGAGTGCGTCATAATTGACGAAACGTTTAGTATTATATAATAGTAATAAAAACAACATTGTAAAGATACTGCAAAACGTTTGGCGGTATATGAAATACAATAAGTCACATGAATATTCTTACTAATATTAAATAGGACTAAATTAGTGGTCTCTTAGTTTTGCTCCTTATTTTAAAAATTGAGAACGGCTGCACAGATTTTGATGAAATGTTCTTAGTTCACGTGTCATCACGGCACATTACAAGACTGAGTAGTAGTTGCGCGAGTCGGAAAATGACGTGAGAGCGGCTCATTAAAATTCATACGTGAGCTGAACCGTATGAGATATATCAAAACAGTCTAGGTTTTAGGGAGCTTGAGCTTACTCGAGAAAAAAATCGCGATGCTTTGATTTACACCCGAGCAGTGTCAGATTTTCTGCCAGTAAAATTATTTCATAAATTCATATCCTCGTTAGATAGTTTCATGTCCTCGCTGCATTATTCGTCTCATTCGCGTGCGTCCCGGGGGTCTAGTTAGCGTTACTCGTACAATGCTCCGGATACATCTGACATCATGTTCACGATTTCAATACTGCTGAGATATTTCTCACGATTGCATATGAGCTCACCGATCGGAGATTAACTTCAACTGGCTTGACAATTCTCCGGATAGTCTCTAAGTAAAATGATAAATTCGATTCTTCAGAGCGACAATACGTCACTGGAAAAATGACGACGACAAATATTTCTTTCGAAATAACATATCTGCCATATATTACTTTTATTTATGACGCAGTCTTCTTATAGTCACGAGACTTTCACTCTTAAAAGACGAACATATAAACAAACACATATTTTCTATTTATTTGTGTCACAATCTATATCACAAACAGATATCTCTATGTCAAAAATATATATATATATTTTTTTTTCTCTTTATTATGGCCTTCGCCAATTAGGCGTAATTAGCCATTACAAGTATATACAAATGAAATAATACAATTTTTTAAATATATAAATAATTAACATAAATAAATAACCATGGTAATATTATTAATAAATATTAGTAACAGTATTTGATTTTTGAAAAATAATTAACACATTCATTAACATACATTACATAGTATAGTAAGAAGAAGAACATTTATATTGTAAAATAAAAATATACCAATTATAACTGAAGTATAAGTGAAGGATTGATTAAAAAAAAATTATATAACTAAAATAAAAAAACAATGTAATATTTCAATTCATATAAAGTATTAATTGAATTTATTAAGAAAATTGCGTAAATATATATTATACTTTCACATTTCTCTTAATTTGAACAATATAACATAACCAAACATGATAGACCAAAACCGAAAAAAACAACTAAAATTATTTTAACAAAACTTTACATTACTATTTTCAAAGATAAAAGTACAAAAACAGTTCTCTTAATTGTAATATAATAATATTTTTAACATCGAGACAATATTGTGAATGTATGAAAGTATACATTTAAATATTTACATAAAGATAATATGACATGATTTGTTGGTGAATAAAGGACAGATTGTATGTTTAATGGCAAAGTTGCAAATTGTTTGATTAGATTTGTTATTAAATTTTCCCTATCGACCATTATTGGGCATTCAAAAAATATGTGGTTGAGATCTCCAACACCTATACCACACTCGCATATCGGTGAATTATTACAATTAATTTTAAAGAGATGAGCTGTAGAACAACAGTGATTAGATCTTAGGCGACATATAGTTACAATCTTATCCCTACTTAAAAGTGAACCTACATACCACGGCTTAGGGAGAATACTTGGATGAATATGGCCAAAAAATGTACCTTTAACTAATTTTGATTCATTCCACTGAGAACTCAGAGTTTCCCGACTTTTTCTTTTTAGAACTGTAATCATATCTGACGCAATTAGACGATCATGTTTAAGATTCCCTACTTTACATGCTTCCTTTGCCAGAGGACTGACTCAACATGACTGGGAATCCACGCTAAAATAATATTCGAATTTTTGAAAAACAAGCTATAAAGCAGAAATTTTATTTTGACGAAAATATGTGACAGGTTTGATTTAAAGGGAGAAGATATTAATAATTTAAGACAACTGAGTGAATCTGTAAAAATGGTTACTTTATCAAGCCCATGTAAGTCAACAAACTGAAGGGCTTCAAGAATTGCTATCAATTCAGCAGCAAAACTAGACGTATCATCTGGGAGTTTAAAGACTTCGGTTGAATATGGGTTAACACAAAGGAATGCTGCTCCAGCTGAAACAGGAGACTGAGTTTTAGAACCATCTGTATAAATATAAGAAAATCCAGGCCATCTTTCGTTAGTTATCCGATTAAATTCTTTGCGAACAATTGAAGCATTTTGTGATGAACAAAATTGTTTTGATAAACCCAAATCAAGGCAGATATTATTTTCTAAAATAATGCTTTCATATGGGATCAGGTACAGTGGAATTGAATGACTTCGATAAATTTTTAGGGCGTAGTAAGATAACGAATGGTAACTCATCACAAGTAAGGGATGTTTTTTGTTTCGCCAAAAGGGTTTGTTGTGACAGTAACTATGCAAAAGTTGTAACTTTGGTGTTAATAGATGAGAAAGCATACTAAGACGGTTGACAAAAAATTTGTCAGACTGAAGTTGGCGTCTTATTTCTAAAGGTGGTTCGACATTTTCTACCTGAAGAACGTTAATTGGTGTCGATTTCATGCATCCAGATATCAGCCTAAGACATTTATATTGGATTTGATTAAGCTTTTTTGCTAAGTACTTTGGCAATGGATCCAAAAGAAAAGAGGCGTAATCAAGATGAGATCTGACAAGTGCATTGTACATTAATCTTAGAACTGTAGGATGAGAACCTCACCAAATTCCCGCTGTTGCTTTGATAACATTGAAGTTTTTATTACATTTCGTTAAAATTTCAGAAATATGGTTAAACCAAGATAAAGACGATTGGAAATTTAATCCAAGAAATTTTACCGACGAGCTTATTTCAAGGGGTTGGTTTTCAAAATGTACAATGAAATTTGGGGTTATCTTTTTTTTGGAAAAAACAACAATTTTGCTCTTTTCTGGGCACAAGCGCAAACCGTTATATGCAAGCCATAAGCTTAAGTCATTCAGAGCTTTCTCAATTTGAATTAAAGCCAAAGAAATTGTTTTTTCGGAAATATAAATAGTTATATCATCGGCAAACGAAATAATTCTAGAGTGTTTAGTAATAACAGCTTCTAAATCTGATATATATAAATTAAAAAGTATTGGACTTAAAACTGATCCTTGTCCGAGACCTTTCCATACAACTCTAGTACCAACTACACATCCCTGCACGAATACATGGATGGTTCTACAACAAAGAAGATTTTTTATAAAAATAATAATCTTTTCAGGAATGTTCATCTTGCGGAGTTTATCCACAAGTATTGGAATATGAATATTGTCGTATGCGCCGATGATATCTAAAAAAACAGCCATTAAATATTCTTTTCTAGAAAATGACAAATTAATATCCGTAGTAAAAATAGACAAATTATCCAGAGTGCTTTTGCCTTTCCGAAAACCGAATTGTGATTTTGAAAGTAGATGATTATGTTCTACAAACCAGTCTAACCTATTTTTGATTAGATGCTCCATTATTTTACAAAGACACGATGATAAAGCAATAGGACGATATGAGGATCCATTTGATGGATCTTTATTTGGTTTGAGAATTGGAATAATATATTGAGATTTCCAACTGTCAGGGATCAAACCCGTGGAAAAGATTTCATTGAAAATATTAAGGATTATTGTATGGAATTTTAAATTAGCTAGTTTTATTAAAGAATACGGAATGTCATCTGGTCCAGGAGAAGAATCATTTAAATTTTGAAGAACAAATTTTAATTCAGAAATAACAAAGGGGCCTTCAAGAGGATGAGAATTAGTGAGATTAGATGGCTGAGGGAGTTTTTGATCTGATGGACAAAAAGAGGGAGCTAATTTGTCCATGAAATTATTCAACCAAGAAGAAGTGGGAGCAAGTTGGATAGGAGGATTGTATGAAGATCTATATCTTCGAATCATTTTCCAAACAGTGGTTAAAGTAGTATCTGGAGATAAGGCCTCACAAAATGAAGTCCATCCTGCCCTTTTTTTATTTCTTAGAAGCTGTCTGGTTTGAGCAGAGATTTTTTTGAATTCAAGATAATTTTGTAAAGTCATATTTTTACAGTAAATTTTAGTGGCTTTTTTCCTTTTTCCTACAGCGAGAGTACAATCGAGATCCCACCAAGGTGCAGGATGAGGTTTATGTAAATTGGAAATAGTAAAAGGGATATGTTTTTGAGATATGTTTTTAAGAAAGTCTACCATTTTATTGTAAGACTGAATGCAATTATCTGACGGATGAAAGGAAGAAGACTTTCACTGTCAAGTTCTATCGCGTAGCTAAGTAAGTCAGCTTTTTTAGATTGCAGTCGATATTTAGGTCTCGGAGTAGCTCTACTGACTTGAGGGGTTTGAAAAGATAAAATTATTGGAAAGTGATCGCTACCACAACAATCGGGAACAATGTCCCATGATAGCAACGATGCTACATTACTAGAACAGATGGAGAGGTCAACTGCACTAGGATTTTGGGAGGGGAGTGGTACTCTTGTGGGAGAACCATCATTAAGTAAACATAAATTTGCAGAATCTAATAAATCTATTATTCTTTTACCAGATTTATCATCAGAAGAACAACCCCAAACGGTAGAATGTGCATTGAAGTCACCCATTATAATGATCGGTGAAGGTAAAGAAGATATAAAGTTATTCCACCAATTAAGATTAAAAACAGAAGATGGATTACAGTATGTGGAAACTATTGTAATATTGTCATAACGTATCGCACATATTTGTACATTATGATCCGGAGGAGAAACGGGAATTGATTGAAATGGGATACCATTTTTGATTAGGATGGCAGAACCTCCTCCTCCATCTGACCGATCACACCTAACACATGAATATCCTTTCACATGAAAACGGAGAGACGGCTTAAACCATGTCTCTGAGATGGAAGCAATAGAAATTGAGTAGTTTTGTAATAAATAAAGAAGATTAATTCGATTAGAAACAGCGCTTCTCGTGTTCCACTGAAGAAGAACTGCCATTATTTGGGAGAGAGTTTGATATATTTGAAATTATTTCGGCAGCTTTGGCAGCGTTCGAAAGCAACTCCATTGGAGTTATCATTAGATTGGGAATTACCATTGGGAGAAATATATATAGAATTTAATGTGGATTGGTCATTTGATAGATAAGAAGGCTGATATGTTTTTGGGGTACGGAAAGTGAAACTAGTTTTCTTTTGTGAAGATGGTTTCATAGAGACATGGTTATTTTTTTCCGCAAGTACTTGCGAGAAGAGAGGAGATGCAGAAAATTTAGTCGGAGATGACGTAGAAGTTTTTTCCGCAAAGGAAGATTTTGCAGGAGAAAAGGATTTTGATGCCTCAAAATAGGAAAGGTTTTCAGACGCCATAATATGCTTAATATTTTTTTGTCTGGTAAATTCAGGACAGATGATGTTAGTGGCGTTGTGCTGACCAGAACAATTGAGCAAGAAGGCATTATGTTTATTTTGGGACATTCTTCGCCCAGGTGTGCATCGCCGCACTTAAAACAGCGGGGATTGGATCTGCATGCAGTTTTCGTGTGACCAAATCTACAGCATCGGAAACATTGTATTGTTGGAAAAACATACTGTTCTACGGGAAGAGAATTATAATGTAAATATACATACTTTGGAAGATTTTGCCCTTCAAATGTTATCACGACTGATTGAGATGGAAGCCACTGAACAGTACCAGATTTTGTATCTTTGTAATTTAATCGTCGGACTTTAGATGGTTTTCCGAAATGATCCGGAACATTGATTTGTTCGATGATGTCATTATCTGACATATCGACTGGGATACCCTTAACCAGACCCATGCGAGTAACCTGGTAAGCCGGAATTACTGCTGAGTACTGATTAATGGTCAGAGAGGAGTAGCAAAATTCATTTGCTGATTTATAGTCTTTAAATTGAACAGACACTTTAAATTTTCCAAGAGATTTGACTCCCCCGGGAGAAATATTTTTAATTTTGTTTCGAAACAAAAAAATTCCGAAATGTATGGGATGGATGGGTGAGGATTTGTCATCTCCGCTAATCTTCTGTACATGAACTGTATATGGACCACAGTCAGATGATTTGTAAGAATTCATTACAGACTCTCTGGGTTTTTTTGATGATGTCGTATCACCCGGACACGCATCTCTCCGTTTTCTCGGATCGGATATGTCAGATGGGGCCGGGGACAACTTTTCAGTTGCCCCCATTCCGTTGTTGGTGGTTGCCAAGGTAAACAACAAAAAGAAATTTCTAGTGAAAAAAAAGAAAAACTACGAAAATCGTTTAAAACAGATTAAAAAGACAATAAATTTAAAAAATAATTACCACAAATGGTACAAATAATTAAAGCAAGAAAAAAAACTATGTTTTTATAATTATAAAAACAGAAAAAACGAAATAAATCAATTTAAACGAACCCCAAGCCAATGAAGCCGATGACGCTAAAACGGTTGCCAAGCAACTCGTCAAAAATATATTTCATTAATTCATTGTAAACAAAAGCTTCGAATTCGAATCTGTCAAAGTAATTTTGAATGTGGAACATTGTTGAACGACGCGAATGAGGAAAATGAAAGTTTGGAAATACGTACTTACCGCACTGAGTAAGTAGGTACTAGCAAATATTCAAATTGATGTGTTATAATTAAACTGAAATGACCAAAATAATACATTTTGCGATATTTGTTTATGGATTATTTCTAGTTACGGCATAATATTCATTTTAATAAATTATATGCGAATAATAAGTATGAATCTCAAATCCGTTTTAACGAGCTGACGCGTGGACCCCGAGGGTCCATAAATTTAACTCTTTTGTAAGATATCTTCTAAAGCAATATACGCAGTTATCTGAACTCTAAAAATGTGTATTTTCGTAGAAAGCAATCGGCTTTGTATAAGCCCTATCTATATTAGGTGTGTAACATTTTAAATCAATTAATTTTGTACAATTAAAATGTACTTTCCCCCTCCCTCGATGTTTTGTCTACTGTCTTAGTTTGTCTTCTTCTTTTCCATATAGATATATTATTTTTTAATTTAAATTAATTTTGTTATACATATATCGCATATAAATAACTTAATTAATTATACATTTTTTTTTAGAGAAATCAATGCTCGTGTTTGAATTGGGGAGTATTTAAATTTAAAAATAAAGTAAAGGTAGGTATAGAAATAAGATATATATGTAGAATTAAATTATTAAATAACATAACATAACAATTAAAACTTGTAATTGCTGTCGGACTTTTATAATTTTTTCTGTTTTGATTTTTTATTCCTTGATAGGCGTAATGATGTTAAGAATCAGAAGTTTTAAATTTGGGGATTCGCAAGCGCAATTTCATAGTTTGTCTCTTTTTGTATGTATTATTAGTTTTAAATACGCCCTGACGAACCTTGAGCTAAGCTCAAACCGGTTGGCATTTAATAAAGTCCGTGATTTTATACAAAGTGAAAATCTGTAAAAGTCTAAATCTCTGTCATGTTTAGCGTATGACATTTAGATTATTTTTAAAGAAGACCTTTAATTTTCGTTTCTATGGTTCCGTGATTTTAATTACAATGTAGGGACATAATATGTTTACCTAGTACTTATTACGTATAATTGACATACGTCTACTGTTCGTTGTTTTTGCAATCTGTAGAATACTTGTTCGATAAACGAATGAAACAAAAGATTATGCCAATTCTTTGGCCACATTACACGTCAAAGTGACAGCCGAGAAGATAAGATTGTCCCGGGTTCAACTTTGGGCCGAAGCAGACCTGGAAAAGTGCCACAGCATTGGATACCCTAAAGTCAGCTGTGAGGACGACCCAGAACCATGATTGTTTATCGCCATATGTGGCGTAAATAGATAATAGACACCATCCAATAGATAATAGACACCATCCATTAAATAATAGACACCATCCAATAGATAATAGACACCATCCAATAGATAATAGACACCATCCATTAAATAATAGACACCATCCAATAGATAATAGACACCATCCAATAGATAATAGACACCATCCATTAAATAATAGACACCATCCAATAGATAATAGACACCATCCAATAGATAATAGATACCATACAATAGATAATAGACACCATCCAATAGATAAAAGACAATATCCAATAGATAATAGACACCATCCAATAGATAATAGACACCATCCAATAGATAATAGACACCATCCATTAAATAATAGACACCATCCAATAGATAATAGACACCATCCAATAGATAATAGATACCATACAATAGATAATAGACACCATCCAATAGATAAAAGACAACATCCAATAGATAATAGACACCATCCAATAGATAATAGATACCATCCAATAGATAATAGATACCATCCAAGAGCACTTCGAACTGTTTCCGCGAAATTTTCACAATTTTAATACTGTATCCGTGTGTCAGCTAATTTTCGTTAATGGTATAGTTCAATTTAATAAATGTCATATACGACAGTTCTAACATTGAAAGATAATAAAATAGAGCGATATTTAAAATAACGGTTGAGTTAGGATTATCCTGCAGAAGTACTGTCGTAAAAATGTAAAAATATACAAGCGTGTTCAATTTCCACTCACGTTGATGACTTCATCAAAGCATTGTCAGAAAGAGATGAAATCTTTTGACTCAGGAATCGGCTCCATAGATGCTCGAGGAAATGTATCTCAATACGTATTATACTTCCACTATAATCTCTAATCTCTGGCAACCTTTTTATACAAATAATATAGTAAAATGGAACACGGCGCAAGAGTCTAGTCGATAAAAGATAAGCCCCGAGATAAAAAGGGATGAATTTAAAAATCCGTTTTACAGTACAGTACAGCAGTAAAATAAGAATAACAATAACCCCAACGACCCGCTCATACAGTTTCCCCTTACGCTGTGGAATAATGGCGTATTACAAGTTTAAACAAGTTTTTTATTTGAACATTTTAACGGCCTAGGTGTTGAGGGAGAAGAAACGGCGGCTCCGAAGTCATTTCCGTTTATTTGCATTATATTAAGGGCCGACACTCGAACAGACCGAGCATAATGCGCGAGGACTGCTTTTCATCAAAAAAGTATAAAATACAGTGGTAAAGAATGCAAAATGGAAAATATAGCTCCCTTTATAAATGATGGTTCCCTGTGTAAAATAACAATCTAGGATTTTAAATATATAGTGTTTACTTACTAATTATCTAAATAATTCATCTGTTTAAGCTGTTTTAACGACTTAATGTAAGGGCACCGTTGACGCAAGTCGAATGTTACCTGTGATATACTTACCAATACTTTGGTCACGATGTATACATGTCCCTTCATCTGGTCGGATTGGGCGAACGGCGGGGAGTGCAATTTCGATTCTCAAAGGGTCAACACGCGCGTGGTTCCGCCGAGATATATTATCGCCGTACTTTATCGTTATTCGGACCGGGAAACCGAATTCGCCAACATCTGACCACCTTCGAAATGTAGCGAGACTTTCATCCTGTAGCGCGAGTCGAGGAAAGTGCAGTGGCGTCCAGCTCATGAGATTAAGATAAGGCCAGATTCCAGGGTGTGTGGCTAGCGCAGGTTAAACAAGAGAACAAACTACTTACGATTGACAGAAGTTTATTGTTGCTTGAGCACAGATATAGTAGAAAAAACGTAATAAAAATTCTACACCGAGGAGTATTTGCTAGAGATTTTGACGGGAAGGCGGCTTCCCGGGCGGCTGCCCATGCATGTTATTGGCATATATTAACCGGTCAGTACAGGGCATGTTTTTAACCTGATAGAGAAATATTTTTTTGAATGCATTATTTCATATCTAGCTGCGGTGGATTCAAAAAATAATTTAGATTAGCGTGAGAAAATTATCGATACCAAAATATTGTGAAACGTGAACATTTTGGGTACTCATTTAACGTGGGTCCCAAAGCACCGCATTGACTGCATTGGTCTAGTTACGCCACTGACAAGATACTCAATGAGAAGTATCTTTAATATTTATTTCTTCTCCAATGTTTGCAAAATTATTTTGTGAAAACATAAATAAGAATAAAAAATAATAAGAAAAAGACAAAATATTTTCAAATAGTCACCTTTCAAATTTGCTTGTATTTTTTATTTTAGTATATATTGTATCCCAAAGTAAGCACCACAGGTCTTGAAACATCTTGATTTATCAATAAATAATTGTTTAAACGAAGTATTTTTTTCTTATATATTATTTATAAATATCTATTTGTTTGTTACAAAATAATCTGAACAGTTTCTAGTAAAGATGTTATGATTCGGATAAATAAAGAAATATATGTATTTAAAACAATAAATTCCATGAAATAGCTCGGACATGTGCTGAGACATCCAGAGAAGTAGAGATCTTGTATTTCGTAATGCAGGGGAAGATTGCTGGAAGTCAGGGCCCCGGAAGGAGAACATCATGGCTGAAGAACCTGAGACAATGGTTTGGCCAGTCTACTGTAATGATGTCTACGTGATGAAATTAACATTCTCACTACGAAGAAAATTGATTGTATTTCTGGCTGTGTGAGATGGAGCTCCGGCCTGCTGTTAATGTCCAGGCAATGTTTTTCGACAATACGGTCTTCTGCAGTGATTTTTGTCATTCTGGGCAACAATTTGAAAAAAAACAAATATAAACAACGGGAATTCATTAATAATTAAAGATGTCGAAATAAAACGTAATATAGATAAATAGGTAAGTAAGTAGATGAGTAAACTATTTAAGCTATTGTTGATATAGTTAAAGTAATTTTGGTATCACATTTCACGAAATGTTCTCACTTTATTGGGGCCACACTGTATATAGTAAAACGAATCATTTTGTGAAGCTTGTAATAATATGGGAAAATAAGATTGGTCGATACATGATGTTTTATGAATATGGAGTTTATGAGTTTATATGTGTCATCTGCTTAGGTGGGTGCACCAATAATCACCCATCACTCACATGTTCGTTTGATGATGATCGCGGAGTACATTGTGCAAGTGTGAGTGGTCAGAGCATGTTAAGAAACGAAAATTACTTACATATGATAATTAATTTATTATTGAGCATAGTTCATAGATTTAGAGAAATACAATGAAATTTTTTCACGCGAAGAGTTTCAGATATTATCTGGAAGGCGGCGGCGAGAATAGTGAGCTCCGTCGTCGGTATTGGGTGCATTTTTACGGCTGTTAGGAGCTCTGTTTTACACACCGATGTATCCAAGGTGCGTTCAGGGTCATCGAACAGTGATGATGACAGTGGAGGCGATAAGGCGAGTTTATTCTTAAAATGTTAAGATCCATCCACGAAAATTCTAAATAATACTAATAGGTCACGTCCGCAGAATGTTGATATAAATTCCAGATATTTAGTTGATATACGCTCAGAGATAAACTTGAGATCTGTAGAAAGATTATACAGATACTTGTAATAAACTGTAGGCATTGCATTACAAACATTTAATTCGTTCTGTTGGAGAGATTCAAATTCATCCAATGATAAACTGAACATCAATGATCAATAAACTGGCATTTGATGTCAGAGAAAGTCGAGAGTTGTCGCCAAAGAATCTCATGGTAGCGTAATCCCAGTCTCATAGACTATCATGAGTTGAAAATCTCTTCCGTTGACATGAGCCATGATTAAATAATAATATTTTTTTATCCGTAGGTAAAGCTTTTATTTATTTGTTTCTAAGATACATCGCTATGTATCTACATATTATATTAATTCTTTTCATTTGAATATCTGCAAAATATCTATTTTGGTTAATAGGTGAGGTAGCCCAGTTTTACTATAAATAAATCGAACGTACAAAATCGTAAGCGATAAATGGTCCGGATTTTTTGTATCGAGATGACGGATTTAATGGAGCGTGTAGATTGTACAGCATCTTACTCGGTAAAGGTTGCCAGTTGCCATGGGAATAAAAAAACTCCCGGGACGCCTTATAAGCTTCCTTTTATTGGATAATAATTGAAAGGCTTTGTCCACGGCGGGAAACTCCCAAATGGAATAAAGTGAGAGCTGAGCGAGGAGTTGTCAGATGAGTACCTGATGTTAAAAAGGCTCTCAGTCACTCCCGAGGGTCGTCTTATGGAATAATAACCAAGTTTTGTTAAGAATAAGTAGAAGAGTTTATGTTCCCGGGGAGCAGTTTGCAGCGGGTGGAGGCCGGAGGTCCTGGGAACTTTGAAAATACGCTCGCAGCTTTCTCCGGCATTCGTAATATTAAATACAAACGAAATTTAGCGGTGTTTCTGTGTGGGAAAGCAGAGAAAAATATATAGTTCATTCTAAGCATTCTTTACATTCTGCCCTTGGAATATCTCACATTTGTTTATTAAATACCTGTAATAATTGTTTTACACACTTGTAGGGTCAGCAATTCTAAGAATTCAAATACTAAGAATTTTTCCTGTAAAATAAACCCTAAGAATTAACATAAATAATGCTGTCTCTACTTCATTTACATAAAATTGTAAAGCTATCCTCTTCCGCATTACTTTTCATTACAATATCATTAGTGTTTGAGAGTAATTGTATCTTAGAATCGGGCCAAAATATTACACCACCAGAATTGCTATTATTACTCTGTGTAATGATAGCCAACTTGATGGCAAATTTATTGTTTCGGAGGTAAGTTTGTAGAACTCTATAATCACATATATAGAGATTCCAATTCGAATATTCGATATTCGAATATATTCGGCCTTTTCTACTATTCGTTACTAGAATATTTGTGCAGCTATTCGAATAGTTGGATTTCTAAGGATAGTATATTAAACAAATATCAAGATTCTGATTCGGACGTGGAAGAGATATCTATTATTTGTTCAAAGAGTTTATCGATGTCCGAATTGCAGACTAAATTGAGAAGCACAATTTTATTCCTCGTGGAAACTACAAATGTTTTTTCAAATAATCTAAAAAAAAATTTGAGATATTTGGACAATTTCATAATAAGGACAGAAATGTTGGACCTACTATTTAAAACATTAACAGTTAAGCCGACGTCAACCACCACTGAGAGGGTATTTTTAACTGCAGCACATACGAAAAAAAAAAAAAAAGTTTTTTCTATTTTTTTTCTTATATTTTGAAAAATTGCAACTTTACAATAAGACTGTGTTCTTCTTCTCGTTTCACCTTTTAAGGGAAATATCCTCAGGGGATAATGACCTCATAAATAAAAAAAACGAGTATTTTTATTTTCATATGTGTGATTGTGGAGTTCTACAAACTAATCTCTGATACAATAAATCGAAGTCACCTCGCGAAACATTAAAGTGCGATTGATAAACAACCAGATGTTCACGATAGCTCTGTATGGAATCGAAACATAAACCTTGAAAATTAAAGAAAGCAAGCACGATGAGGTGTTGGCGTCGCATGGTATGTATACCGTATACCATGGACTGCGTATCGAACGAATATCTCCATTCTTCAAGAAAAGAGCATTAAAGAAAGGATCTCTATAACACCTAGAAAAATAATTATTTCATACTTTAGGCGAGAGTGCGATCTCCTATAAAATAAACTAACTATACCTATGGAGGGGTGTGAGAACTGTCACTTTGTAAATGTTTGTGTGTGTGTGTGTGTGTGTGAGTCATGAAAGTGAGTAGATGAGTGGTGGAGGACGAACCTTACAAGAGGCCGTCATTGAGAGAACAGCTCTCTTCCATCACAGCTTCTTCTGAATAACTTTATAATTTATATTTCAGTAAATGTATAATATTATTACCTGGCAAAACTGTGTCTCAGTTATAAGGAATTGTGAACCAAGCAATAAAACAATTATCACAGATGCAGCAAAGCTACGCGAGGTCTCTTTTACCTTTAATAATTTTCACATTTGTGAAAATGACTGAAAGCAAGAGAGGAGAGTTCACAAAATTGTAATTTTAGGTGAAAAAAAAAATATCCTCGCTTCGTCATCACATCAAAAATCACCCCATCTGATATTTTTCCATTAGTCACATTTCTGTCCTAGCAACATTTCGGGTTTTGCGAGAACTCACTCGAATACGGTGAGAGAAGCCGGAACGACCGCTGGCGAGCGGGAGCTGCCATTTTATTTTCGGCTATAGAATTGGCTGTCGCCTCACAAAGGCGACATCACGTTAATTGGACGGAGGCAGAAGTGGCTGATTGAGGTTGGTATGCGTTTCTGAGGAATAGAACTCGCGATTTTCATGTGTTCCCCTGACTAGCTGGTGGAGGATAGAACTCCCCAGTCTCACAACACACGAGAAATTATTTGTAGAAATTTTAAAATTAGTATTAGTATAATACAATTACAAATGTATTGTATGGTGCGCGAACATTTTAAACCTTATCCAGCTTGCGTCCCAACAAAACGCACAAGTTGTATTAGTTACGCCACTGGTGTAAAAAATAGAATCCGTAAATAAACAATTTAACTAACTAACTTATAATAACGCCGGGAGTATACAGAGGATTGAACGCCTCGTTCCACGTTGTTGAACCTTTTGACTGGACTATTATATTTTTTTAAGATTTTATTTTTTATTGAACCCGGGAATCATAAAATGGCTAGAAAATGACTGTGTTCTAGTTCGAAATATAAAAGAAAAAATATTACGTTGTTTAAATAATATTCTCGAGAAAATATTGATAAAGTGAAAAGTCAAATAAATTTTCTCCATTCTCTAAAATAAATAATTATATTTCTCTTATTTGTTCTGTAACAAAATATTCGCGGTCTGATGATGAATCGGTTATATCATTTGTGACTACCTTATACATTAATAAGTGAATCCATCTTCCATCTGTTGGAATTAATGATACGTTCCATCTTCCCTGGTGTCTGGAAGGAAAATATCTCTTACGAAGAGTCAATCATGTTTAGAATATATATATATATCTGTCTAATTTTCAAATTTTTGTAATATGTACATAACAATGAAATTATCATTATCGTCACCCGATCATATCCAAAAGTTTGAATAATAATTTTTAATACTAGTGGATTTTTTAAAAAATAAATTATGCAATATTATTTTATCCGGATGGTGGCCAGTCTCGCCCCGGCGCTCGATCCGACACGAGTCCCGATCCACCGCGATCCAACTACACCGCTCCGACTCGCTTCGCTACCTCTTTGTATTGTCCGTTACTCTTTAATACATACTTATTTACTTACTTCTCCTCTCACAATTATTTTGTAGGCTGCATAACTTACACGCTTTTTAACTATCAATATTAAAGTTTTTTAAAAATATATAAAATTTGGTAAACTATAGATACTATGATTATATTAATTTGAATATATTAAAAATTTTACCATCACCCGGTGATTAATAGTACTCATCATTTGCTGTATTTACTTCGCATGCATAATATAATAAATATTTAAAAGCGAATTTAAAATAAATAAATTATCAAGTATGTAGTGCTTTGATTCAATCGCCCATAACTACATAACATTCTATTAAAATTAACACACAGAAAAAATATTATATTTTCTTGTTTTCATATTCTTTCTTAGGTGTTATTATTTCAATCTTTTTGGTATATTAACTGACTGAAAATGATTTGTAGAGACATGCGTGAAGGTTACGTATTAGATTTTAGGATGTATTCCGTCAGTAAAAAACTCAGGATGTTTCACGTTGGATTTATTCAAGAGAACCGGTTACAAAACATTTACCGGTATCTTATATAGGCAGAATTCCTTCCTGCCTACGTGCTATTTACTTGTGTATAGCGGACGTGACATACATAAGCGTGACGTATTATATATAAGGACACGTGTTATTATATACGAAATAACGTGAACTGCGGCACACACGGGGGCTTTGTGTATTCGTTAGTTAATAGGTAGATTCACGTACATAGATTTTCGGATAATATGGTTAATCATGTTCTCAGTAGTACTGCTTTATTAAGAATTAATGAATAATAAATAAATTATAATTATTCGTCGGCTAAGCAAATGGAAAATTAATATTACGGATACCAATATTAATGCTGAATACACTATTTGTTATTGTATTATCTATAAAATTAATACAAATCTTTCTAGACATTGGCAAGACCGTTCTTGGCAGTAAACCTCAAAAACGAAGGTTACATTCTTTGGAAGCAATTCATGATAGACGACGATTTTTTGTCCCGCCAGATGCAATTACACCAGCTTTTGCAGCACGATCATTAGGGCTCAGCCATTCCCTTTTGTCCCTGATGTATATGTAAATGATCGTCATCAGTAATAATATGAAACAATAAAGGTCGACGATGTTGACGAACTAGCGAAGAAACACAAATGGTTCCAGTCTCCGATAACTTAACTCTTCGGTTAAACTCAAACGTGTTGTTTTTTTTGTACCTGACGCTCCATTTTCATTGGTCAATAATTAATAGAAACTAACTACGTATCAAAAAATTCTAGAAACATTCAATAAAACAATACTACGATATTAAAATAAATATTTCCATAGCATTACTGCAATAAAATGCAGCTGGCTTTTGGAGCCAATTTTCAATCCTGGGTTCAATGGGTCCCTGGCGCTGACAGCTGACAGCTGGTCCGTAATCGTGGTACCGAGCAATTCAGGAGAGCCATTGTTTGGAAGAGCGTCGCTGCTGCGGTCAAAATGAACGAGATTGTCATCTCTTTCAAGGCGAAACAGTTTCGTTCTGGTCTCTGCAAGTTAAGACGAAGCTGTGCGGAGAAGTTATTCATTTAAGAAAAATGTAGATGAATTTCTGCTAATTTAAAAAAAATGCTTCACATGTCACAAATACTTTGTCAGCAACTTTACCAGCTCTGTATTAAATTTGTTTTTTCGGTACGAAAAAATATTAATAAACTCAGTTAAACAAATAAAATTGAAATAAACATCTTCCTTATTACCATCCCTATTTAAGTAATACTTTATCACTATTTATAGATAAAGTTTACTTTGAAATTAATGTACAATTAATTATTTATTATTTGTGTGACAGCTTAAAATTAAAAACTTCTCCGGCGCTTCAAAATAATCGGATAGTAGACGGAACTTACATAAACACAACATTACTCGTTTCACACAACACCTGTTTTCGACACGATAATGCAAGCCGTACCTAAAAACGACACACCCTGATTTCGACACGGTACTGCAAGCCATTATTTAATCACAACGCCAATAGTCATACATCACATCCGGACTTATGATGGACCCTGCGATGGGAAAGGTCAGATATGCACGCCAAATTAGCGCTGAAAACTGTACACGAGTGATCATATTAAGAATTTTTTTCTTTTTTTGAATATCTAACTGTACTCGTATTGCACGGTTAATTAACTTGACTTGTAAAAAAATGCAGCAATTGATAAAATTATTGGAAATAAAAATGTGTTATAAATTGAAATTTTCTTATAATATTTTGACTCTCTTTCTTTCTGCCTGAAGCGACCAACTCCATCTGCTCTCAAATAAATAAAAAAAATAGATTCAAAGCTTAGTCAATTAATTATCAAAAAAAAAATCTTTTGCGATTTTATAAAAGTGTTATTCCAATTCCTTCATGACTAGGAAAATTAGTTTGCAGTATTTAAAAATCCTGAGATTATATATATAATTCCGAAACATGTTTTGATTTAATTTCGAGGTATCAAAATATAAATCACAGTCAGAAAACAGTGGCGTAACTGCAAAAATTGGTCCCCAATGCAGAATGGAATAAGCGTCCACTAATAAGTATTTTATATAAGGTATATGAATTGAAACTGTATGGTTTATTTATTAAAACGTACGAAAAAAAATGTCTCTCGTCTCCTATAATATTCACACTTTCTTGAAAAAAATATACGTAAGTGTTTCTAAGTATTTATATGCACTTTTCTTTTACCTGCATACAATTATTTTTCTATTTTTTATTTATTATCTTTGTTTTATTAATCACTGAATTGAGTTTAAATACATCTACCGGTTTTGAAAAATACCATTTTCTTCTTCAGGATGTCATAACTAACTAAAAACACAATAATAAATAGTTAATAAAACAAAGATAATAAATAAAAAATATGAATTTTAACCACAAAGTTAATATTGCTAATTGGGCTACGCGCTACACAATCCGGGAAACATTATTCCACTGACACTGCACTCTGCGATAATTGAGTTCTTCAAGTTTTTCTAGCACAGGTAAATAGTTGATGGTTGAAAAAATGAAAGGAATTACCTGTATCCGTCACAGTTATCACAATCGCGATCATTATCGTGAATTATTTTCTACATAAAGTTCAAAACGAGAAGTTAAATTATCGTTTCTCTTCTATGCGAGATTATAATGTCATTTGTATGCAACCGACAGCCATCTTGCGGCTGAGGACGGTCTCACATCAGCCGCGTGCGCACTCGGGCGATATTGTACAAAATTCATACCGTTGTTGATGCATGTTAAGCGCGTGACCAGGATTTCTGACCGAGTTTAGCATTTCGATACCATTTATACTTGTAACTTAATGCGTCACATGTATAATGATTTTACGTGCATGTGACGCATAAGAAAAATCAAAAATATGTTTGTTTTTCGAGGCAATAATTATATTTTTTCAATGCTGTGGTTATTGTTCAATTTCAGTTCAATTATATTTTCGACGTAACCTTTTGTTTGAGTTTAACTGATGAGTTAAGACATGCATTTGTTATTATCACTTCTGAAGCTTATTGCCACAAAATAGGCCACAATTAAAAAAAACGATCGGGAAGATGGCATCGAGTGATTTTTCAGTATGATAATGTCCGTCTACGTAAAGCTAATATTTCAAAAACTACATTCGAGAGTTCATTTGGGAGATTAAACCACGTCCGCCTTATTCTCCTGGTATTGATCAATCAGATTTTTATATTTTCTGCTTTTTTTCTAACAATCTCCGAGAAATCTCCTTTAATAACAATTGATATTGAAAAAATATCTAAACGTCGGGAGAGAATCGCGAGCAATGTAGAAGAATAAATATTTTTTCTGTCATTATTGACGAGCTAGCGATTCTCTAATACATAAAATCCCAATGTCTTTCGCGTTAAAAGAGGGTGCGCCGTAGCTCGCGCTGGTTCCAGTGTAAAATTGGCTACTTCGAGAAAATTTTCTCTCCAGACATGAAATGTGACGTCAGCGGGCGGCCGGCACCCTCGTCAGAGGTAAAATCGACTGTAATTATCGCTTGAGAGATCGCTTTATTCTCTGATTTGCGGAAAACCGCGCCAGGAAACCGATAATGCTCGCTGATTGATAGCCAAAACTCTCCACGGCGGATGAAATGAAAAAAAGGTCGGCTTCATTTCGCGATGTTGGCCAAGTTCGAAGACCTTTATTCGAAATGTTGAATGTTGAGCGACTGGAGGGCGTATGGCGAAGCACTAAAAGAAAAACTATTATCCGACTTATTAGATATTCATGTTTTGAGGGAGGTTCTCGATACATTGTTGTATACATCAAGTCTGACTGGACATTTCAGAGACTGAATACTTCATATCTCAACACAATGTAAACAATAAAGCGACATTCTTCAACGTATAATAATTTTATCTATGGGTTGATTAAAAATATAGCAATCGTGGTTTATTTGTAAACTAAATACGGCGAATGGGACAGGCGTCTTTTTCACATTTATTTTTTTAATATTTTCATATGTTGGTAACGAGAATTTGGTTTCATAATAAAAAAATATTTAATTAAATCCAACACATTTATTTAACAAATCCGGAAAGAATATTTATTTACAAAATGTATACAATTCATATCTGTCAAAATGAATATTATTTTTGGCGTAATTCCTTGTGTCATCTGGAATAATTTGTTTTTCTAATATTTCACACTCTAGAAAGTTAATACGGTAGTGAAGTTATTTATTTTACATCGTAAATTCACTTTTAAATTATGATTTTTAATCAAATGTAGAGATAAATTTACACTTAATCAATATTTCCGCTTCTTTATTATCATAAAAACCAAAATTATTCGAAACATAATGTTAACATCCAGATGACTTTTTTCTTCTTCTAAAGGATGTTTATTTAGAGGTTTGTTTTTCGAATTGGCAACACTTTTTCCAGCGGCAGCCAATTTGACAACTGATTTATGCTCAGCTTGGTTTGCCATTTCACCATGAGTAGACTCGCATCAGAACAATGCCTACAGATTTACTTAGAAAATCTTGGTCCAGTTCATGAAACTTACCGTGCGCTACGTCCATTTTACGGTCGACATAATCGTCCATCCGAGCAAGTAATTCTAATAACCGTGGATAGTTTTCGCACCACGCATACTCTAATTGATAATACGCATCCGCAGAGATGCCGTACAATGCTCACCAAAGAAGCTGTTGCTGCAGTGATCCATGATTATTGACTTTTTCGCTCCCCAATTAAATGGCATTAATGTAGAAAAGCTGTGGTTTCGACAAGACGGCGCAACATGTCACGCAGAGCGCGCCACAATCAATTTATCGAAGGAATCATCGAGGACCTGTGAATTGGCCTCCAAGATCGTGTGATTTAACACCTTGGGATTATTTTCTGTGGAGACATGTAAAATCGCTAGTCTACGCCAATAAACCAGAAACAATAAACGACTTGGAAGCCAATATTTGTCGCGTTATTACCGATATACTGCCTCAGCTGCTCCAAATGCTATATGCGCGAAATCATATTTAAACACTAATGGCACGAAGTTATCTTTCCATTAAATATTATGACCCTTACCACGATTTTTTTGTGTTTTATTTCATTTTAAAGTTCTATACCTCTATAAAAACACCCTCTAGCAGGCGTTGGTTAAAATGTTAATTATCATCACTTTATTTACATACTGTAGCTATGTAAAGCTTTATAGTAGAATCCTAAAGGTTCTTCAACCACGACTTTCTTCTTCTTTCAGAATCTGTATTTCCCGCGATCTTTTCTTGCATTATGAAATATAAGATTCTAATACTTGTCAGAGATATTGTTATTGTTTGATCCAGTCGTACCGACCCGAAGGAAATCGAGACAGCGTTCGATAGGCTACCCTAAAATTAGCGAATAATAAAGAGCAGAAGAAAATAGGAAACACTAGAGGGAAGCCAAACTTCGGCGGGTGTTGGAAATAGTTAAGTATGAATATGTATGTATAACGCATCGAATTAAATATTTTTATTGAGGTTACGACGCAGCAATATCCAATAACTTTGGTGTTTACAGCTATTCACGAGCCATTTTCCCCGTAATGGCTGACATTTTACGACTGACGTTCCATATATTGTATATTAAGTCCTCTCCACGGTTATGTTCATGAAAACGTACTGCTAGAGGACATTATAAATTTTGTTGTTATGTTTCGAGCCAAATTATAAACTAACAATTTAATAATTCAAATAAGTAGACGTATCTTTTGAGCGAGATTAATAAGATTAATAATCGGACATATATAAATCGTATAGTGATACTTTTATAGATATATTTAAAAAATTTGGAAATTATAAAAAAAACTAGTTACACGTCTCCGTCACATGATTACAAAATATTAAAAAATGAATTTATTAAGTTAAACAAATAAAACTTCTTGACGGGAATGTACGGGACTTTTGGAACGGCTGTGAAAAGTCCGCCAAATTTAACTATCGCTTCTCGTTTTATCTATCGGATATCGCAGAGTGAAACGAGTTAACTACGGGATGTACTTTCGAGAAGTAAATATTTCTTTACTAACTTTTACTTTAGTATCCGTACAAAGTACAAAGTTACTACTGATCGCACACCCTGCCTTAAGGGCATATAAAAAGGTTAAAAAAATTTCTAATGTATTATTTCCAACGCAGTTATTGTGACTAATTTTACTTGAGGGTCCTACTGAATAGGCATATTCTGTGTTAAAATCTTAAAAAAAGTAACTATGAATAGTCAATATGAAACGATTCGGAATGATACGAATTTTTCATATTATACAACGATCCTCCTCTCTCTCTCCTTTTCAAATCCTTTACAATTTGCCGAGTAGACCATTTTTTTATTTAACTGCCACGCGCATCTGGTTTAGGGTGCGCCCCGGGGCAGCTTTTAAATTATTTTAAATTGTTAACTTTGTTTTATTAACCACTTAATGAATTAAAATACATCTACCGGTTTTGTTATATCATATCATATCATATCATTAGAACACATTCTTATTCTTAACAGACGGTCTGTGATATTTTAAATATGAATTAAATATATTAATTAGAAAAATATACATATAAAATCAATTATCCAACTATGCTACAGCGACGATATTTTTAACGACAAATTTTCGAACCCATATGTTACCTTTTTGATATTAATACATTTAATCGTTCCATTATTTGAAAGAGCCGTCTATCTTATTTTTACGAAATCTCAAATACCTTTGAATAATCTGATAGCAGACGCCAGAATTATCAATTCATTTGTATAATATTTTGGACACATTGATACAACTTTATTATTAGGAGAACACATTCTTATTGTGAAGTTGTAATTGATTTTATATGTATATCTTTCTAATTAATATATTTAATTCATATTTAAAATATCACAGACCGTCTGTTCTGAATAATTACAACTTCACAATAAGAATGAGTTATCCTAACAAAAATTGTTTCTTTAACAGAAATAATTTTTAAAAAACAATGATTATTTAAAAAATAAATTTGGAAGCCAACTTAAATTATTACTTGATGATACCAAATTACTAGAATAATTTTTAGGAAAATTTTTTAGAATGGGTTATTTAAATTATTTAATTTATGACCAACAAGGTTTACATGCAAAACAGACAATCCCAATTTTTTATCCAAACCATGATCATTTTCTAACATATGATTAGAAAATTCTGTAAACCCACAATATTATTCAAACATTTCAAATACTTCTTTACTCTTATATTAAAATTTCGACCTGTTTTACCAATATATAATTCAGCACAATCCTTACAACTATGATATTATGTAGATATATTTTAATTCATTAAGTGGTTAATAAAACAAAGTTAACAATTTTAAATATTGAATTTTAACCACCAAGTTGATTTTGCTATTCTTAAAAATAAAAATAGCTTTTAAATTGATCAGAAAGCACTCAGATGTGGATACTGCTAAGGACGCTCAAGTCGTCAGATGCGGGGCACGGTGTGCGGTTGTTGAAGCTCTTACAGTATGCTGCTGCTATCAGTTTCGTTAGGATTACCGCATTGTAAAATAGAGGACTTATGTATTATTATATATACGGAAGAAGGCAATATACAATAATTAATATAAAATTAATAAGATGACAATTTTAAATGTCTTTTTTAAATCCCCTTTTTTAAGAGTCGACAAAGGGTCTTGTTTTGTACTGTTTCATAGTTATTCAAGACGATCAATCGAAATAAATATTGAACATTTTGAAATTAAGGCATTTTGAAGTCCAAGCCACTTTAGTTGCGATGTCGAAGGTCTTCTGCTACCCTTTAAGATACCTTATTTTGACAGCCTGGATTCTTGATCACATTCTCTCCTCGAGGATGCATATTTGGTGAACCCATTAGTACTTAATATTCTTTCATTTATATTTAATACATATATAGAGAAACGTTTTTAAAAATTTACATTTGGGCCCAATTTTTTTAGTTTCGACATTGTGTTACGTAATATAGGACGTGAGAGTAGCCAGCGCGCTTCATAAAAAATGAAAATAAAAATGGATTTGAAAGCTTTTTGAAAACTCCGCTGCTGCAACATTGTTCGGAACAGTCCGAAGAATAATAATAATAATTTCAGCTTACATTTTGGTTTCTATGGTGGATGCATTGATTAAAAATTATATTTTAAAAGTGAGACAATGAATAAGTTCGCTAACTTGTGTGCTAAAGTGTGATATATCAGAAAAACAATTTTTATCATATGAAATTGTGCTAAAAATAATATTCCTTTAGTCAAATATTAATTTTTTGTGAGGATGACTTTTTTTTATTAAATCGTCAGATATAATTAATAAGCTAACCATTTTTTTATTATCGTAAAACCAAATTCTCTATCTCAACGTAAAATAATATTAATGACCCCTAACCCCTCCCACCTGATTTAGTTCGCAAATAAACCACGATTGCTCTGTTTTTAAGCAAGTCGCAGTTAAAATGTTTCAAGCTTCTTTAATATATTTTATTTCTCTTATCTATGTACGCGAGGTATTTTCGTTGCATGCCATTAGAAAGAGCACAAACGAACAGAATAATTGATGACGACATTAATGTATTTCCACGTTATTTCATACACTTTTCTAAACAAGCCAACCGCGCTCTTTTACCGCCATAAATGTCAAGCGATACAAAACGTCTAATGACATAAGGCGTGCGAGCTGCGAGCGCGGCCGCGGGGCGGCGCTGGTGTCTCCGCCGGTGTTGCCCGCGCAATAAATATTTCCCCATATCGGGGAACAGCGGACCGCGGGGGGCCATCCTGAATTTATACCGGGCGAAAATTGACCAAGAAAATACTCACACGTAGAATGAAATATTCCGCTCACGGCAGCACATAGGTAACTAGCTGAATAATTGAGTGTCGTGGCCAGAGATGGCGTCGTGTTCGGTCTGCTCGAAACACATGAATTTAGCGACTTATCATATTGAAGATGTCACATAAATTTTCCTAGTAATTGAACACTTTCTCAATTTTCAACTTAAACAGGGAGCCATTTTATGATGGGAAAAATAAACGTATTCGAAATGCATTATCCCCTTTAAATGTCTCAGTTTGTTATAAATGTATCATTATTTGTAGTTGTAAATTTGAGGTTATAAATTTATAAATAATTAAACAAAAAATAATGTTTTGTATTTATGGAAACCTTCAAGCAACTTTTCTTATTTACTACGAGTAGATTACAAAGGTGACAAGATAGCACACATGGCACACTGCACATAATGACAACTGCACACTTAGAAATAAAGTATTAGATAAGTTAACATAAGTTACCTCACAATGGCTTACATTCCTCAGAGATATGTTCCGATACGTTACGATATTCGAGTCCTGTCTGACATTATAACACTTACTGACTCGGGCCATCTGGTCCTGCTTGCTTTTTTAGATATGAGTGCAGCATTTGATATAGTCGATCATCAAATCTTGCTCGAGAGACTGCAAAAAACCTATGGGGTAGACGGAAATGCACATGGTTGGCTTAAATCATATCTTTGTAATAGATCGCAATCAGTACGATTTCAACATTCAACCTCCCCTACATCTACTTCTAACATAGGGGTACCTCAGGGATCTGTTCTCGGACCACTATTGTATATTTTATATACGAAAGACGTAGAATACATAATCAGATCGTCAGGATTATGGCCCCACTGTTATGCAGACGATACGCAAATTTATTTTTTCTGCAAGCCGGGTGAGACAGAGGTATTGAAAAGAAAAATTGCAAGATGGCGCAAAATAGACTTACATTGAATCCATCCAAAACAGAATTAATATGGATAGCAACACCTAGAAGGCAAAATTTAATACAGGAATCAATGTCTGCGAAAGCTAAATCCGCAGTTAAGTTGCTGGGCGTGCACATTAATTCAGATCTTTCAATGAATACACAAATCAGTAAAACTATCAGTGCATGCTTTTATCAACTGAGACAGATTAAAAGTATTCGGAGACACCTTCCTCTTGAGGCAGCCCGTCTACTTATAAATGCATTTGTGGTGTCACGTGTGGACTATTGTAACAGCATCTATGCTGGCCTGCCAATGTTTCAGCTGGATAGATTGCAATCTATTCTAAATGCGGCTGCACGGATAATATATGGAGTTTCCAAATTCTCTCATATAACATCCCTTTTACATCAGCTACATTGGCTCCGATTCCCTGAAAGAGTTGAATTTAAATTGTGCTGGTTGATGTACAAGGCGACACACAACATGGCGCCTCTGTATCTTCAAGAACTTTGTATCCCAGACAATTTGAATGGTAGACGTCAAACTCTCAGGTCAGCCTCTACTTTAGCTGCAGGAAGGGTTGTAGAACCGACCGACCGTTGCCAGAAGTCTAAATTTAGTGAGCGGGCATTTGCGGTTGCAGGCCCAAAAGCGTGGAACTCATTGCCTTCCGTTATAAGGAACAGTGCATCAGAGACTTTATTTAAGAAAAAACTAAAAACGCACCTTTTCAAAAAATCATTTCCATACGTAAAAATAACGATTATTAATTAAAAAAAAAAAAAATGTAAAACTATTAACAGTTGATGTGTAAAGCGCCCTTGAAGTGAAAGTTTTTACGAAAATGGCGCTATACAAATTATCCATCATTATTTATTTATTATTAAGTTAGGTTAGATTAGATTATTGAATACAAAGCCGACTACGAGTAGTTGACTATGTACGCAGTTCTCTTGTGAATACCTCATTTGTGTGCAGCTGTCATGCAATCTATTAATAATCATGTTCATATGCAAATTTAATATCTGCACCATGCGTTAGATTTTCTATTACGCGCTAAGAATATAAATTATTTTCAATTCTCATCTTAAGTACGGTGAAGATGATATGTTAGATGTGTTGGCCTAGAAGAGGTTCGAGGGTTTGCGACAAGGGTTGAAAGAAAATAACAACAGAAGTGTGTTGTAATGAAAATATTTATTTACTTGGAAAATGTTGGATTTCTAGGATTTCTGTGCATATAGGTAAAGTGACAATGCTTTATTTGAAACATAGAAACTCATCACAAATCATGTTTGGGACTCATATTTATATATGATATACCTTGAACAAACTAATGTTCAGTGCCTCCTACCTTCCCTTCCCTCCCCTGCCGCTAGTGAGCGGTCAGTCGATCGGCAACCTTGAATCGGAACGGTTTTGACGGTGTTGACTTTTGGCGAGATAGTGATACAATTCTATAGAATCCACTGCACTCGCAAGTAATCAAGAGACCCAGGAGAGGCGGAATTCGGTGAGTCACTCTTTTCTGCTCCTGTACTTCTGACACCTAAGGAGTAATTCTACCATATAAATTTGACTCATTAACGCTCTCAGCATTCGGTTTTGATTTCGTCATCGAAATGATGACTTGTTAAAATAACCAATACAGTCAATAATCATTTCGTTAAACCAACCAATAACGTTAACACCAATCTTGTTAAAACCATCAATAGGGTCAATAATCATTTTGTAAAAATAACCAATAACTTTAACACCAATCTTGTTAAAACAATCAGTACGGTCAATAATCATTTTGTTAAAGTAACCAATAACGTTAACACTAATTTTATTTAAACAATCAATATGCTAAATACTCCCAGAATGCTATTGAATTACCAATGCCTTAAGCATTCTGTTTTACTCTAATTATCGAACTGACTGTTAAAACATTTTAGCATTAAGTCGGTCGAGTACCGACGCGATGTGTCGGACACCTGCTAAGGAAACATCCCGCTAGGCTGCCGGGCGAACAATTCTTATTAAGTGTAAATTATCGCGTACTTAAATATTGCATACCTATTTCAATTTTAATATAGTGTTACTGTTCCGGACAATTAAAGCAACAACAAACTTAAAACACCAAACAACAAATACGATTATTATTCATCTTGTTAAAAATACCAATGCTTTAATACCAATCTTGTGAAAACAACCGATAAGGTCGATGCGCCCGGCACACAACCGTGTTCAGCTCTTTTATACAGCTGCCTTGTCAAATCGAATATAGTGCTGCCAGTTCAGTATTAGGCCTGACGTCGGTATTTCAGAGCTAAAGGACCTACATTATTAACTAACAAACGTTGACGGCCTCTACACGGGTAATAATTTAGATAGCCGGTTGACAGATTTAGTTAGCTTTGACAGCTACGCGCATCTTCAAAGTATCTTCGGTAAATCATGCCACACGTAGTCTAGCTTGGATCGTAAACTCTTCATTGAATAATTAAAACGTCAATTACACTATTATTATCCAAGATACTTCTAAGTGTTCGTTCGCTTATTAAACACCTAATAGAACAATATACAAACTGTCAGTGCACACTTTTAGCAACTGAGACAGATTAAAAGTATTCAGAGATATCTTCCTCCTGTATCAGGCCGTTTACTTATGCTCCTTTTAAAAAAATTATTTCCTTAAGTTAAAATAACAATATTTAAGGCAGATTATAGATATCTCATAGAGATGAAGATATTTATATAATATTAAATAGTAAAATATGGAAGTACTGGTATTACAGAGCTCACGACCTGTCATTGGCTGGCTTAAGTGATCACTTTATATAATGTAACTTTCACCATTTTTTTTTTTTTTAATAGAGATGCGTACACGAAATACATGTCATATCAAAATTCTTACTATTTTCAAACTAAACTAAACGCTTGTGCTATGAAAATACGACTAACTTGCTGGTGTACTGAAACGAGGCGCGAACCCCAGACCACTAGATCACTAGGCCAACGTTTTGATCACTACACCGACAAGCTACTCATTTCTACCCACAATTAACCTCCACATCTATCAAACTTTTGAAAGTTGTACATTTGTTACCATGTAGAAACCTTTCAGGTATTTAACTACAACTTCGCTGTCGCCATCTACGGTTTGAAATTTAATATTCATTTCCTTGAAACAACATAGATGTTACTTAAGCCAGCCGATGACAGGTCGTAAGCTCTGTAACTATTCTACATAATATAATATAAAAACGAATAGCTTCGTCTACATGAGATAACCAATAAATAAAAATCCAGTATTTGTGTTCTTGAACATACTCAAATATTGTTAATAATTTTTAATACAAAGATTATGTAGAACTATAAACAGTTTGTGAGTAAAGCGCCATTGAGGTGAGATTTTTTTACGAAAATGGTGCTATAAAAATTATCAATTATTATATTATCAGGAGAACACATTCTTATTGTGAAGTTGTAATTATTCAGAACAGACGGTCTGTGATATTAAAACAAAGTAGATGGCTTTTAGATAACGGAACGTTAGATGTATTAATTTGAAAAGTATAACGTATAGGTTCGAAAATTTGTCGTCATATTAAATATGTAGCGCAACAATATTTAAATAATACATTTAATTAGAATTTCAATTATTATATTTGAACACATATCAATGTCGCATAACAACATTAAAAAAACAATGATACATTGATAGCTGTCCATATCGCATAGTCACTTAATGCAAATCTACATTGACAGTACTAAAACCAACAACCACTCTCATTGACGCACAGCCGACAAGATCTGCTTTCGAATATGGAACATTAAAGATTATGGTTAAATTAAAATATGTGGGGAAGTATCTTCAATTGTCGGGGGTTACCAGTTCGGCGTTGAATGGTTTATAGGTTATGGCATGTCACCAATATGAAGTAGAAGGTTTGTAGGTTATGAAATGTCACTAATATGAAGTAGAAGGTTTGTAGGTTATGGAATGTCACCAATATGTAGTAGAAGGTTTGTAGGTTATGGAATGTCACTAATATGTAGTAGAAGGTTTGTAGGTTATGGAATGTCACCAATATGTAGTAGAAGGTTTGTAGGTTATGGAACGTCACTAATATGTAGTAGAAGGTTTGTAGGTTATGGAGTGTCGCCAATATGTAGTAAAAGGTTTGTAGGTTATAGAATGTCACCAATATGGAGTAGAAGATTTGTATGTTATGCGTGTCATCCGTTTGGAGGTAGAGTTTTATAGGTTAATGAGATATATCCGAAGGATCTGTATAAGGTGAAACTGGAAGCCCCAATTCTCCGTAGACTCATTGTGTTCCTGTATACGATGTTGCAGAGTGTATGAGTATGGATGTGTCTGCGGCTAGAGCAGGGGAATGAAATAAAATATTTACTTACAATTAATGGGTTTATTGAAGATTGATGCACAATTTGAGGTTAAAATACAGATAAACTTTATGACGAGATGTATTTAGTATGGGTACGTTCGGGAGTGAAGTGGTCGCTTCAGGCTGGCTCTCGGAGTGGCTACGCTGCGATCTATTGTTGTCGTTTCGCGGTCGGTACTAGGCGAGTTTATACGGCTGTTAATAGTCTGACTTAACAGCCAGGTATTGTGAGGGTCTCTACAAATATATTGCTATTGTATTTCCGTCGGTTTTAAAAATAAATGTTTAAAAATGAGATATTTTCCCGTTATTTTTAATTACTTTGTTAATCCGTCATCCCGGCCCATGATGTTAATTAATTTAAATAATACCAGGTTAATTTTAATTACTTTGCGAATTCATGCTACTCATCTATTCTTCATTTTCTGTAATCAGATTTTTCTGCTTATTTTTGACACAAATAGACCTGGCCGTGTAAACAAACATTTTACAGCCCACTGAGTACCGTCAGAATTTAGATGACAATAGATCGCGATGCAACCGATCCGAGAAGACAGCCGAAGCGATCACTTTTATCCTGGTCATCTTCTCGGACGCATTACTCGGCACCGCCTCCAGTGAGCTTTGCCAGTCACGAACTTTAACTTATAGTTAAACATTTAAACAGTATAAATTTATTTATGCATCATTCGACAGTAAACATAACTGTTTCCTTCTCACACCTCACAATTATACACAATCAATACATACGATCCCTATAATACCTTACAATAATTGTACCCAAATTACAGTACATAGGTAGCCAATTATAAAATTATCTAAAAAAGAGGAACGAATTGAACTGTCGAGGTGTATCGCCTTCGTATCATTACCGCCAATGACCCTTGAACGCATGTATAAAACCAGAGACTTTTTTAAAATTTATTTTTATTTTTAAAGAAACAAACAGTGTAATAATAACATAATATTTAAAAATAACACTAGTGAAGTTTCTTCGGAATTAAATAACTAGTACATAATACACCAAAAAATAGAAAATATATATTAAAAAAAAAAATAACTGAAAAAAGAAATATAATAGTGTTTTTAAACTGAACATGCAAAGTAGAAAGGGTAAGGATGGGAGGGAAATGGGATAGTTGGAAAATGTTGGCATAGTTTACTTTTAAAGGGAAGTAATTTATTGTTGAAAATTTCTAAGTTATTAGAAGAATTTACGGCATTATATTTTGACGTAGAGCGGATCACAAAACAATTTTTATGTAATTAGTTCTGCCAAAATTTGAGTAAAAAAGATTATTTGATCGTGTTGGGTGTGTGGGACAGTTTAAAGTTATTTGTTCTAATAAATAGGGTGAGTCATCTAAGTTATTTAAAATTTCATAGAGGTAGGATAAATCTTGTGTGTTTCTTCTAGGGGGGATTTTATGGAAACGGTCACTTTCTGAATGAGAATATTTAAGTGGAACATTTATAAACATCTAAACATTTTCAAGTCGGTCGCTGTAGGTGGAATAAATTGTTACAAACTACCAATCCGAATTCAAGTAGACTGCGTACAAATGAGAATATAGAATGATAAGAGTAAAAGGATATTGGAATGATTTAGACTTTCTAGCAATGAATCCAAGGAATCTATAGGCCTTAGCAATTACCGATTCTATATGCGGGATAAAAGTTAATTTAGAATCTAATATTAAACTAAGATCTTTCACTTGAGTACTGACGCAGATTCGTACCAAAGACTGGTACCGACGATACAATAACCGAAGTCTGGCGCCACTAACAGGAGCCCGCAATCATCTGGAAAACACACTCGTGAGTTTTTCTCTTCTTGCTTCCACCTTCTAGATGTCTTCTACAGGAAACGCCTTACATGTAGACTTTTCATTGTATGGGTATTGTGTATCCTAATCTGTAACTGTGCTTAATAATACTTGTGCCAACCGTAAGTAGAGTTTCTGTATCTTAACCGACTCTGGCACACGTACTTATTCAATGCACTCCGCGATCATCATCATCTAACCATCAACAACCACGAACACGTGAGCGATGGGTGGTTATTGGGGTGCTCGTCTCTCACACTTTACTACATCAAATATCAAACATTGATCTACAAAACACTCTTTCATGATTGTAAGATACTTGACATCTGTCAAAGTTGTATGTATGTGTGTGTGGCAGCTTGGTGACAGATGGGAGAGTATGTAATGAGGCTGACCGGTGCCAATGCGTGCGGAGTGGGGAGCCGGGAGGCGTTAAAATACGCTGGAAGCGCAGTGGCGCTCTCTTTCAACACTCTTCGGTTCTCAAGATAACATATCTTATTGTATATATATTATATTGTTGTACGGTGTACAGTATTATCGACCTTTCTACTACCGACACTGAACCTTCAGGGAATCTGTAAGATTTTGCAGTGGCAGAGACACTACAAAGGATAATACGTTACAATAACTGAAAACCGACAGACTGAACAGTCAACGTCCAATAGAGCGAAAATACAAGAAAGAAAGAATAAGAAAACTTTTTCTCATTTTTTGATACGGGGGCTCACCCCCACACGATGCTTCCAGTAGTTAGTGTCGATAAGTAGTTTTATCGCCTATTTTAAAAATATCTGAGAAACTTAATTGACTAGCTGTTACCCTGGCCCGGGTGGTGAAAAGTGCTCATTACTTTGTCGCAGAAAATCTTAACGACATCACGGAGACGTTCTTATAAACATTAAACTCTGCTGAAACACTTCTTTTATTGCCACAACACTTTGATAGCTGCAACTAAACAAATGACTTGGTAGGGGGTGAATTTTTGGAACAAGTAGAAGAGTATGCGTATTCAGAAAGTTTGTTTAGCAGGAACGGAAAGACTGAGAAAGATAACGAAATGAGAGAGACGGTAGGAAATAAAGTGGATGGTGCTTTGAATCTGACTGTCGCTGATGAAAATATGAGAGATATGATAGAATGTGTTGTGTATTGAGTTCAGATAGAGTGATTAGTAGATTTTAAGGTATGAGCGAACGGCTGTCGCATAGTTTAGTCGCTACCCTCATGGTTTATATCGATATACTAATAGGCAATAGGCAAGTGTGGGTTCCGAACGTCAGTTTTCCGCGTGAAAGGCAAAGATGCCAACCACAATTTCAGCTCTTTATTAATACTGACTTCTTACAAAGTTTAACAGGGGTAACTTTTTTTTTAAATACAATAAAATTTACAATAATTTATAATACAAAAGCATAATGCATACATAAAGATTGAAAAGACAAGAGTGTGAACCAGTATTTCTAACAACAAAATTCGTCTAGCAATCTGGGATGTCTATGGAATGATGACGGAATGACACGGCGCACGCGCATTCGGGGCGAACGGGTCTGTGTGTATGTGTGCGTATGGAGAGGTATGGCAGGCGAGAATGCACGAGTATGGTTGACATCGAGTGGGAGAGCTCTTCGCTTCACGTCTCTCAACGTAGACAGATCTAAGACCAATTATAATCTATACTTGTAATAAATACAAAATTATTACAAGGTTCTACGGAGTATTATACACGCAAGCTATAACAACTGGTGCTGCCTACTTATAGCTGGCGCCGCAGAATATAATACAATCAAATTGTTGAATTGAAATTAAAATGTTTCCTAAAAGCTAACGAAATATATCTTTAAAATTTAAATGCGCCAAAAATACTTATGCAAATGAATTTTCATATAGTTGTATATAAGTGTATATATGTATGTATGTGCATATATGTATTTATTTACATAATATATTCTCCCTTCCATAAGAGAATTAATGTACTTTAACATAATATAATGCGTAAATGCTTTCAATTAAAATAAAATGAGATATATAATGATTCAAATATGCAAATGTGAAAAAATAATCATATAACCCACACCCACACCCACACCCAATTTGACTATTCAACATTATATATAAACCAATCTAAATCAAATGTAATTTTAATAATTATATAAAATATTTTGTTTAAAGCACTATTTATTGATAATCCAACAAGTTTCGATACCTATGGTATCTTCTTCAGGAAACAATGCATACTGAAATAAAAACTATTATTGATAGTGGGAAGCACTGGAAAAAAATTATGTTTTTAAATAATCTTACTACAACATCCAGAAAGTCGTATATATAGATGGGGAAGTAAGTAGTCATATATAAGACGTATTTGTGGCAAATCTATTTATGACAGAGTAAAGAATGAAGAAATAAGGAAATAATGTAAAACTAATGTTAGTATAGTGAGTAAGATTAAGAAAGGATCACTTAGGTGGTTTGGTCATATGGAAAGGATGAATGAGTAGAGAATGGTAAGAAAGATATATGACGCAAGTGTGCAAATGGAACCAGAAATAGAGGACGTCCGCGAAAGACTTGGCACGACCAGGTAAACCAGATAATGGATGATGGTTCTGTTGGAAGCCTCAACAATCGGCGAACTTGTATGACAAGATGTATGAATGTGGATGAGGCGAGAATTGTGTGTCAGGACAGAAGAGTGTGGCGCTCTATCCTCTCTGACTACCCCCACGGGGAAACGGCGTGATGGTAAGTAAGTAAGTAAGTAAGGATAATATTATTATGAATTATTTGCTAATCTGTACTGTCATTTAGCAGATTTAAAAAAAAAACTTATTTGGTATTTTTAAAGACTACTTTAAAGGACACTTACAATAGCGATAGCGACAAAGTGCAATTATAATATGGATAATATTGAATACCATCATTGAACTCAATGACGTTCATTCCCGACCAGTCTTTAAAATGTTGTCTACTAAGTTGTGTAGTTTGATTTCTGTTATCTTTTTCAAATATTTAAATGATGGTTTATTTGTACACCCCTGTGAGAGAAGAGGAATCTGCGTATCTTACTACAAATTCGATTATAAAAAAATATCCCAAATTCTATACAACCAGCTTTTTACACTAATAACATCTAGATACACTAATAATACTTAAAGGCATCTGTTGTCGATTCTGGTGTAGATGAAAATAGAATACACGTAAAAGTTTATACATTTTGTAACGTGTTATTTCTAATGCAGATTTTACTAGAAGGAGTAGTCATCCATGTAGACGTATCTATCGGCTTCTTCGCGTGACGCGTCTTGGAAACTTCTCAATAAATAACTTTCGCAAATTGAGTGATCGAATGAAGTTCTTCGCTTTGAGTTCTTTTTTCTCTAAAGAGACTATTGTGTAAGCGTATTGACGTTGTCTTAAACGAATTTACTCGAGTGCGAATGTGTACATTTGAACGTTTCAAGAGAAAGATAATATTAAGGTTCATGAATATTTGACGCGGAATTTGGGTGTAAGATGAGAATCCGATTACACGGAAAGATACATTACAGTAATGCGATGAATGTCTCTCTGCTTCTGTGGATACATACTCTCCCTTGTATTATGAGAATTAATACATTTTTTGGTTAAGTGACAAGACGAAGCTGACTGAGTGTAAAGCTTATAGTTTAGTTATATAGGCTGTTTTTTTTTCAAATTGGTAACACTTTTTCCAGCGACAGCCAATTTGACAGCTGATAACTGATTTGTGCTCAGTTTGGTTTACAATTTCACCGTGAATAGACTTACGCCAGAACAACGCTTGCAAATTGGAGAAATTTATTTAGAAAATCGTGGTTCAGTTCGCGAAACGTTAATTCGAATAATCATCGATTGTTTTCGCATCACGCGTACACTAATTAATAATATGCATTCGTAAATACATCGTAGTGTTGCTGCAGAGGAGCGTAGTATCGAGGACTCGAATGAGTCGATTACTGACTTCTTCGTTCCCCAATTGAATAGCATTAATGTGGAAGAGCTGCGGTTTCAATCAGAAGTCGCAACATGCTACACAGCGTACGCCACAATCAGTCTAACAAGCGCACAGTATCGCGCAATGGAGTTGTGAATTGATTGGCTTCCAAGATTGTGTGATTTATTTTGGATTTGGATTATTTTCTGTGGGGTCGCTAGTCTCCGTCGATAAACCAGAGATGATAGATGACTTCGAAGTCAACGTTTGTCACGTTATTACCGCCCCAGGTGCTCCAAAAAGTGGTCAAAAATTGGACTATATTCGAGCCAGCCGCGGCGCCCATATGCGCGAAATCATATTTAAACACTAATGGTTCAAAATTATTTTTAATATAAAGGAGTTATTTAAAATGGAGTGTCTGTCTTTCTGTTCTCTATACAGTCTTACACTCTATGACAGATTGAAAACTGATTTTGCGTAATTGCTCTTTAGGATCTTGCACACAATATAGGTACCTTCTCCCTTATCCTCGTTGATCATTTCCCATCTAAACGAGACGGTAATGCATATAATGCTTTGATTTTCCAATTTCATTAAAACATCTATAATTTTTATGTTAACAGCGTTAACTTTTTTGTCAGATAATAGATAATTAATAATATTAAGGAGAACACATTCTTAATGTGAAGTTGTAATTATTCATAACATAATGATATTTTAAATACAAATTAAATGTATTACTTAGAAATACATTCAAATAAAATATAAATATAAAATATTATTGTTACGCCACCGGGATTCGAACCTGGATCTCTTTCCTAACCGGGGAAGGTGCATTATCCAACTACGCTACAGCGACAATATTTTTAGCGACAAATTTTCGAACCTATATGTTACCTTTTTGATATTAATACATTTAATCGTTCCATTATTTGAAAAAGCCATCTACCTTATTTTTACAGAATCTCAAATACCTTTGAGTAATCTGATAGCAGACGCCAGAATTATCAATTCATTTTTATTAAATTTTGGACACATTCTTATTGTGAAGTTGTCATTATCTTTCTAATTAATATATTTAATTAATATTAAAAATATCACAGACCATCTGTTCTGAATAATTACAACTTCACAGTAAGAATGTGTTCTCCTAATTATAATTCAGACTGTCTAACTTCCAGAATAAATATTTGTAGGTGACGAATTCTGTATTAATCTCAACATGTATACGTACATGGTACTGAGATATATCTCATTTCGTGGAAATTGTATCTCATTTAACCTAACCGTTTTAGGGTTGTTAAAAAAATGTTTTTAAAATATTTCAGAGGGTTCTAAATTCGTTAGACGCCCAAAAACGATGTAAAATTATCGCCCGAGTAAAACGTGAGACCCTTTAGCTTTAGGAATATATTTCTTCCGGTGGAGAAAGTAAAATGAATGCCTTGTTCACACACTTGTATGCCGGTGAATTATTAGTCTCTTTAGCACTTGGAAAAAGTCATCCAGCAGAATAAAATATTCAAAGGTGTTTATCTCTCGCACGCAGGTGTCCGCGCGCTAGCAGCAGCCCCGAATAATTCCTTTTATAATTTTAACTGCCTCCGAGGGTCGCGTCACGAACCTGCGAGGGTCCCGCCGTGAACCACATACGCACTGGGGCAGTTTATAACGAAAACAATCCAGTAGCGATGATTGGTAGCTGAAATTTAACTGATTTATCGTTTCCGATGTAAGTTTACATCTATAATCACATATACAGAATGAATATTATGTTCCAGGCCGATTTTGTTTGGCCGCCATTTTAGTTTGACAAACATTTGTCAGTGTGTATTTAACAGTCGTAGAGAATAGTTAATTATAATTTATTATGGAGCATATAACGCCTCAATATTGGTTTAAAGATATTAAAACAATTTATCTAAATAATAATGGCAATGCCGTAACCATTAATGGTAACCGCTAGTGTCACATGTTGGGAAAACTTCTTGGTGCCCGAATTGGGTCGATTGGGCCTGCAACGCATATTGCTTTAAGAGGACCGTGTCACCTCGTAACGAGCTCGAGCTACGCTGGAAATTTTGCCAAAAAGAGGTGATATCTACTAGCTTCCTCGATCACCTGATTTGGCGGCTCCCGACTATTTTGTGAGGGAGTACTTGAAAGAAAAGATCTACGCCAATAAGCTAACAACAATTCCGTCGCTACAGGAGAATATTCGAAAAGAAATTGCTGAAATAACAAGCGTTATGATTAAAAGAGCACGCATTTGAGCCTCTGCCAGAGGCTGTCATATTCCATATATAATTGTAATAAACCAAATAATTGATAAATATTAAATTGTGTTCAAATACAACATCGCCCTGGAATATAATATTGACTTGTATGAAAAAAAACACTTGTTTTTTTTTAATGTATTCGTCATTATCATAAAAATTTAAACATAATTATTAACTAGATAATAATAATCAGGCAGACATTTATAACTGTTCAAAGGTTTTAGGTGAAACTTTGTGGAATTCCACGATTATCTTGTAAATTGATTTAAAACACTGTTTTATTCCACTATATTTTATTGTATTAATCGTTAGAACGTTTTCGGGAACATTTTCCCATTATCAATAATTCATTTCAACTAAAGTTAAAAACATTTTCAGACAGTAATTACGGGTGTGTTTGGAGTTAACGGATGTGGGGGCGGGGGTAGAATTAAAATGGATAAGAGAGGGTGTTTAAGTAAATGCCTTCGATAGCTGGTTCCCAGGTTTCCTATGAACAATACGCACGTATATGATATATGAACTGCACTAACCGATGTTGTTGTTTTATTAGCTTTTAAATTTCGACCGGCCGAAGCGCTCACTGGTGGTTTATTTGGACCGCTGGACTGATGTAATAAGAATGACATCGTCGGTTGCCGTCTTCTTAACTTTACAAAAAATGGGCGGCAATACTCTCACACGCACACATGTACATTATTATAAACCAGGAAATCCAGTGGTGCCGGAGGGGATGCAATGGGCGGTATTTGAATGTTTATCATTTTCTTATTGTTACTCTTATTATTAAAAAATTCTAAATTCTCTAAGATGTTCACGGAAACGTTATAAAGTTTAATTCAATAAAATATAGTGTTTTAAATTAATTTATAAAAGAAATTCAAAAATCTCTCTCTTGAATTTTATGCCTTTCGTTATGCTATAAAATTATACAGCTCTCCTTTTTTTATATTTTTCTATTAATATGACAATAAATTATCATTCCGTTGAAACATAATTGTTACTTAGAATCACTTGGAATCGTGCATAAACTTATATGAACCCTCAGAATTTCAATGAATAATGTCGTCACATTTCATCTCATGTAAATATAATTAATTGTCCTTTACTAAAGATTATGCTGAATTAAATGGCTATATTGTTATACCATTACAAGGCGGAACGTGTTTCAAGTAAATAAAACGAGACTTTTTAATTTCATATGTATTGTTAACAAAGCAAATCGCTAGAATCAGGGTAAATGGGAAAGGAGGGAATGAATAGGTGGATTATTAGAAAATCCTTGAATATTAATGAACCAGATTGTGTGGATTTACGGGAGATGGATGGGACAGCTCGACCGATGATGAAGTAGAGTCTTTTTCTCCCGAAAATCCACTCCAAATTCGGCGGCGATCTCCAAAAACCCTGATAGCCAACACGCTACACTTGGTGACAGAGTTATTTTGGAACTGAGGATTTGGTAACTATAATATATTGGCGGAAGCGATACCGTCTGAATGGCCTAATGATTCCTGTTTATGCGTCTTATTACTCCGATTGGCACCGCTGGGTTTCCTGTTTGATAGTATCGTGCGTGTGTGCATGTGAGTATTGCCGCCTTTTTTTGGGAGAATGCAAGAAACGGCAAACGACAGGCGAATCAATTACATCTCGCGCTTTGACCAATCCAGAGGTCAAAATAAGCCGATCGTTGGAAGTGCGCACTTCGGTCGGTCAAAATCTACCCAGCCAAAAGAATAACAACATCGCAGAAAATTGGCACGTATAATAAAAATCTTATGTGCCCTTATTGTGAATAGAAAACCTGGGAACCAGCTATCGAAGGCATTCACGTATACAACTGCAAATATTTAACAGATATATGGATTAGATTTCATTGCTGGAGGTTTATCCTCAAGAGCATCTGGGGTATCAGCTCGAAGAATTACGAATGATCACCGCCAAAGTCATGATAACGATCTAACCATAACTACAATCCAATACGTACCTAAAGAATAGGCACCTCGGATCTATCGTAAAAGTTACGGAAGGAAGTATGATGGGATAATCTCAGAAATTTAGTTGAGAAACGTCTATACATGTTGTGATATTAATCAGTTTGAGATCGGTAGAAAGGAACAAAAAACACAAAAGAGTTTACACAATGTTCTATCTAATAGAGAGACTACGGTTGGCGCTGAGTTTATTAATACAAGTCACAATCCAGTCAACACGCGAACTATACGATGAGATCGGAAGCGATGCTATTAAGCTGCTGGTACGCTGGACGTCGGTGGAAAGAGTGAGCGAGGCCCGCTGGGTACGTTCACGCTTGTTACCCGATAAGCTTAGCGAATGTAGCGCGTTTGTGGATACAGAGGAATCGAATAATATGATTGCACGTCGTCGCTATTTAATCTATATTTGGATATATTAGTGTTAATTGCTATTGCCAGTAAGAAAAAAATACCAAAGTAGCGAATATGTTGAATGTGTTTTTAATATCTCTAGGGAGTGAGGTCTGGAGCTGGCAGCAAAGGAACGAAAGTAGACTGAATGCAGTGGAAATGAGATCACTCAGACGTATATGTGGCAAATATATTTATGACAGAGTAAAGAATGAAGAAATAACGAAATAATGTAAAGTTGATGTTAGTATAGTGAATAGTAAGTGTTTGGTCATATGGAACCGAGGAATGAGGAGAGAATGGTAAGAAAGATATATGACGCAAGTGTTGATGGAACCAGAAATAGAGGACGTCCGCGAAAGACTTGGCACGACCAGATAAACCAGATAATGGAGGATGGTTCTGTTAGAATCCTCAACAATCGGCGAGCTTGTATGACATGATGTATGAATGTGGATGAGACGAGAATTGTGTGTCAGGGCAGAAGAGTGTAGCGCTCTATCCTCTCTGCCTACCCCCACGGGGAAACGGCGTGATGGTAAGTAAGTAAGATTAATAAAATGTTTTCTGTTTTATATATTCAATAACAGTACGAAATATATATTCAATTTAAATGTACGTTGTCTTTATTACGAGTAACATTTATTTGTGAAATCGAACGAATTTTTCCGACCTGTAGGTATATTGACCATCTGTCATTTCGCGTAGATAATCATCTGCCAAATATATGTTCGTAATGTTTACGTTTATTCAGTAATTATCAATAATTCCAGTATTTTCAAGAATGTCTTTAAGTGGAATGACGAAGAATAATTAATTAGATATATATAATTTAAAATTTAACACCGTTTGTACAATTCCAGGAAGGGCAAGGCCTCGTCGCGCCCGATAGTGGCCATGGTATCCGTAGAATCTATATTTCATCTAAAGTAATATAATAAGGGATTTCCGCATTGAAATATAAATTCTATGTTTACTATATGATGCACCATGCACAAACTATATATCATGTGACGTATTTAAATGGATAAGAAAACTCGGGACCGAATCCCCATGTTACACCGTACACAAGAACGCGTGTTTTACGACCGTCACGTCCACCACAATAGTAAATAGTACATAAGCGGTAGACCTGCCTATATAAGGACACGGTGAATATTTTAGGTCCAGTTTCTGGAATCAATCAAACGTGTAACAACCAACAGAATTTTTATTGACGGAGTACATCCTGAAATCTTAATACATAACCTTCACCTATCTCTCTACAATTTCGCTACAGTGACTTTTCAAAATTGGAAGAAGTCAGCTGGAAGAGTTCTTTAAATGATCAAATCTACTCATTTTATGTAATTATTTTTAGTATTTATATCCCTGCTTTTTTTCGTCTGTTCGTTTTTTCTTTTTTTACCATTTAATTTAATTTGTCACATTACTTCCGACATATAATTAACCTGATGGCACCTAACGACTACCTACCTCAGAACAAGTACTTTATACGTACCTAGTGAAGTAGGTAGCGACCAACAGGTTTGCATGTAAATGGAATGTAGTATTAATACTTTTAATTTCTGGTATATTTGTTACTTTAAGGATTTTTATATTGATGCAAGCTTTGAAGAAATGTTGTTTTAAAAAAACGCACTGAAAATGATTATTAGTCACAATATTTTGAGTTATGTCCAGATATTTGTAGGAACTAATTACTGGGTTTTATCCCCTGGGGGATTGTCATCAAGATTAAGATGTCTCACAGAGACGAAGCCATTATTTTTATATGAGAAGTATGGAAGTCTTGGGCATTACAGGGATTACGACCTGTCATCGGCTGGCTTAAGTGATCACTTTACGCAATGTAACGTTCACCCATTTACCCACGCTACCACATCTATCAAATTTTGGAAGTTGTATATGTTAAATCAAGATGGAACATATCACATATTTATTTACCAGGTGGCGACAGAATAATTGATGATGTGGTAGCGTGGGTAAATAGGTGAACGTTACATTGTGTAAAGTGATCACTTAAACCAGCCGATGACAGTGTCGTAAGCCCTGTAATGCCCAAGACTTCCATACTTCTTATATAAAAATAATAGCTTCGTCTCTGTGAGACATCTTAATATTGATTATCAGTCAATTAAAATCAATACCTTAAAAGATAACAATAACACAGAAATACAGCATTTGTTCTGTAACAGCATTCACCTTTCTAGAATGATTGGACCGAGTTTAAATAATACATTTTATTAAATTAAAAGATAAGACACCATGTTGAACACTACAATGAATATATAACGATTAAATATGACATCGACAATAATAACAATGCCGTGTGTTGGAGCTTTGCGTAAAGCTCCTCTCCAGGGAAGTTTCCGGTCGCGACGGGGCTAATAATTGCCCGTCACTTCTTGCCAAGTCCTCGGGAGAGGGGCGACGAGGAAAACAAGAAACTTGGCGAGACATCCGGGAGACTTATTGCAAGTCGCTTTTCATAATGTTCCAGGGATAAAAACGATGTCTGTACCCTGACGTTGAATAATGGTTTTAGCCGGTTTTGATGGTAGCATCGATTAGCTCATAAGTGACACGGAGCTGGAGCTAGAGATGCGTAATCCAGAAATTTTCTCACAATGATCGTTGGAGTGGGGTGCATATCCCACCGCGCGGGTCTCGTGTCGCGTGGGGGAATGAAGGATACCGGTTAATTGATTCATTCATCATGCTAACTACGAGGGTGGGTTAAAAAATATCTACACTTTCGCCATAACATACTTAAAGGTTGTACTTAAACGTGTCCGCTCCGCTAGCAGTTTGCACCATCTGATTTCTCTGGTTGGAGTGTGCGAAAGGTACTGAAATTCATTATAGAATTTTATCATGTGAAAGCGTTTTTTTGTGGATCGATAAATTTAAAAGTGGCCGGACGAGTGTGACGCACGAGGAAGGAGCAGGACGCCTGTCAACCTTTACCACGGACGTCAAGATTCAGCGAATAGGCGAGTTACCATCGGTGAGGTGTCGTCTTATTCGAACATCACCACCAAATTATCTGTCCACCAAATTATCCACGTAGAGCTTGGCTTCCGTAAACTCTGTGTAAATAAATTGAACAACGATAAATGCATATAATTTTTAATTTGCCTTCCTTCATATAAATTATTATTTATAAATAATCAGATAAAAAGAAAGCTAAATTAATAATAAACATTTATTCTATACAAATTAGGTGTATTCGTTAAAAAGATATACATATAAAATCAATTTTATCGAAAAATATTGTTGTTGCTACCGGGATTCGAACCTGGATATCTTCCGATTCGGGTAACATACATTAACCGATTATGCTATAGCACACAATGCATTGACGACAAATTTTAGAATCTATATACGTATTACACTTTTCAAATTGATACACCTATAGTTCCATTATTTGAAAGACATCCACTTTATTTTTACGAAATCTCAAATACCTTTGAGTAATCCGATAGGAGACGCTAGAATTAACAATAATTTTTTTGTTAAATTTTGACACACTAATACAATTTATATATTATTAAAGAGAACATATTCTGTTCTAAATGCTACTGGGAATATTCAAATTCATCGAATTTACGAATATCAATGGTTAATGGATTGAATTTTGTCGATAAACATGACGTGAGGCACGAGACGGCGAATCTCTGAGACTTATGTATGTAATCCATAATTGTCTCGAGTCGTAAATCTCATAAAAATGTCACCCGTGAACACGGTTCAATAATTTTTATTTATTTTATGTAGGAACCTTAGTTCAAACTCCATTTCTCATCCCCTGATTAGGTTAGGTTAATAAATCATTTAGCATTATATACACTATTAAAAATAATTTTTATAAATTTACAGAAGACAATCAAAATTTAGAAAAAATGAATTCTTGCAAAACATAAATAAAAGAGATGCCACGAAAATTAAGAAGGAGTGAAAAAACAAATTAAACATGGTACGTATCTGAAAGAAATTGTATCCCTTAATCTCTGAGACCTGAGAATACCCTCGTTAGAAGGACCACCTGATGCTCCAGGAAGCTCCCTTCCGTCTTGAATAGACTAAGAAATTTTGGGTTGTCGAATTAGGGTTTACGTGCGTGGGATTTTGGAGAATTTGCCGCGTAATTCCTGGAATTTACCTCTTTGTATTATTGGTAGGAAACACAGCAAACCGACTTCCGCCAGTGCCTCGGAGATAGAAAATTGTCACTTTTTAGTTGTCAAGTCAAAACATGTTTTTTAAAAAATGATATAATCGATTAATACAGAGATCTAATGATACAATGGCAACTTCTACTGTTTCAGTATTGTGAAGATATCTCGGGTATCATGGACTATTGAAAAGTAGAAAGATCACTGTTTACATTGTATTTAATTCGCAAAACAAGTTTGGAGGTTATGGTTGTGACTCTAATACAGTAAGTATGATGTGTATTTTAGATGGTAGGTGATGGATGAGTATTACAATAATTTGCGGCTTACGAGAGTACAGCTGCCTCCAATTTCTCGTGGTTAGATCGTATCGTGGAAAAGTAAGCATGCAAGAGGGATATTCTAAATAAAACGCTACTTATAGTTGGCACTGAATTTATGAATATAAGTTACAATCGAGTCTGAAATAATTAATATGGTGCGATGAATATGCCAGTAGTCGACGGGGGTAGTGAGTGAGCGAGACGACCGTCGCATCGGCCGCTCTGCGCATGCTGGGTGCGTTCACGCGGGTCGACTGGTGTGCTCGGCATATTTTTCATCCATCGCACAAGTACACTCGATATACAGAAGAGCTGAGTGATAAATATTTACCGCCAGAACAATGACAATTTAGAAAAATGACAAAAGACACCAAAGACAAAGATATACAAAGAAGCCAATCGATGAAGCGATAAAAGAAATGAAACATAGTTTAATCGCAAACAGTACTGGTTTAAGTATTAAGACATTAAGATGAGCTGGTCACGTTGCGAGATGGGGAAACTCTAGGATTTTCCATTAGGTTCCTGACCGGACCGCAGCCGCAAAAATAGACAAAGGGTTACCTAAATGTTGGCCATAGATCATGAAGGCCTGTAGAACCAAACGACGATAATGAATTTGACTGTTAGTCGACTTGCACAAAGTCATCAATCAAGTTTGTTCGTTGTTAGGTCCTGCGAGTAGATACAGTAGTCGCTTAGCGGTCAATAGTGATTGCTGCGCGTGCATTGCCAGTAATTCGGTAAAATATATTTTTCTGTCTTGAAAATAATGTGTTGTCAAAAAAACGAAAACAGTTGTTTTTTAGTTTAACTCGTTTAATTTCCACGAGACGCGTTTCGCCTTATGAAGACATTATCAATTTAACCATTTCACTTGAATTTATATTAAAATCTGTTGAAAAAGGACAGCTATATAATTTTAAGTACTTAAGGTAATAATGGAAATTTTGGGGTGCTTATATACGATTTTAAGAAATAATTATGTTCAATACTAATGATATTTTAATGTAAGGTTAACGAAATTTACTCTGCAAAAAAAATGAAGAAGGAATGAACTTTCCTTCATGATGAAATGAATGAAATATTTGAAAAATACAATATAAACATAGGAGAGAAAAAAGTCATTAAGAAGAAAATTTTCCAGGGGAACGGAAGAGTGAGAGGAAAATAAAGTGGGGTAGGGAATAAAATCTACGTAATAAAAATAAAATTATTATTAAGGTTTATAATATAATAAATTTAGATTTTAAATTGTAATAACTGAAGTAAGTATTGAAAACGTTTAGTTCATTTAATTGTGAATTGGAACAAAGGGGGGTTCGGTAAAAAAATGAGTTCTGTTTGGCATTGGTGTTGCAATGTGGAAGGTTAAATATGAGATTATTTCTGGTTGACCTAGATGGCACTCGAATGGATAAGCGTCAGAGTAAATCAGAATAGTTTATTTTACTTATTGCGTATTATTTACGTATTGGTACTTCTTATTTATCAACCATAATACAGTGTATTCTGTAACACGGTTTCCTCTAATAGTTTTAAAATGTTAATTTAACATTGTACTGTAATAATATACTGGAACTATTTATCAAGGTTATGATGACCTGTTAATAATCTGTATATTAAAATAAAATAAAAATATTGAATATTAATTGATCAATTGAACGTTCCATAGCCAATGGACAACGGCGTGTCGAAAGTTCCTTAATAGCGATACTTTGCGTAAACTACCACTGGCATTTCTAGCGTAATATAATTAAGGATTGAATCGAGACGAACTGTTTTTCGTACAAAGCGAAGAAACGTAAAAATATTATTAAATAAAGCCTTGATGACTTGGTGGGTCGGGGGTTTAGTCGAGATCTTTGATGTCCTTTCATTTTCAGATGGGAGGAATACATCTTTATGCGGAGTCGAGGGTATATTTAAATCTACCCTAATACCTCGACTAGAGTAAATATCTCAAAAACGTGCAAAGCTTTGCGTTTTTAGATAAAATGATTCCTGCGAAAATTTTAGACGGCATTTTCATTGCATTTAAAAATACAATTTTTGTAAATATTTAATAACAAATACAATTTGATATAATCTGACTAATTATAAACAATTATTTTCTTCGTTACCTCACTTTGGAAAGGCTCGGGATATTTTAAAAGCTGTTTTCTATTTAAATTGACACAATTAGGGGTCTTTCATTAGGGAAGCTCGAAATTTGTTAGATTATAGCAGCCATGTTGTTAAAGTGACCTGTAAAATGTATTGACAATTGTTTAGTAGTGTACGGCAAATCACCATGGAAGGTTATAGCGTTGAACAACGTGTGAAAATTTTATTATCAAAGTCACTGATCCGTTCTAGAAACGTTCCGCGCAATACGTGATTTTTATCCACAACCGTTCTGCCGAGTCAACTATTCGACATCTGGTGGCCAAATTCGAGTCAACCGGTTTGGTAAATAATCGGCCAATACTAGTAAGTCACTGAAACGTAAGATCTGCTAAAAACATCGCTGCTGTGTGTGTGAAAATATGAGAAAACCTAAAGCAGTCAATTTTTCGTCGTTCATAAGAACTTGACCTTTCTGTTACTTCAACTTGGTGAATTTTGCACCGAGGCTTAGGTTTATACCCGTGTAAAATCCAAGTAACCCAGGAACTTAAGGAAGGCGAACATAGAAAACGCCGTGTAATTTGTTGATTGGGTTCTGAAGCAGTTGGAAGTTGACACAAATTTCGCCAAAAAATCATTTTTTATGAATGGATATGTGAACAAGCAAAATTGTAAGGTTTAGGGCGATACCAATCCATACAAGATACACCAGCACGAAATGCATCCAGAGATTTTGTCGGTCTGTACTTCTTCCAAAACGAAACTGGCATTGCCATAACCGTCAACGGCGAGCGCTACAGATCGATGATAAGCAACTTCTTGTGGCCTAAACTGGATGATATGAATTCCGATAATATATGGTTCCAACAGGTTCCAACGTGGCATGTGCTGTGTGGCACATTCTGCACGAGCGATTTGAGGGCACGGTTATCTCGCGCGGTGGTGACGTGAACTGGCCACCGAGTTCGTGCAATTTAACGCCTTTAGACTTCTTCCTTTGGGGCTATCTTAAATCGTAATTCTTTGCGAATAAACGTTCTCATAACAAACGCCACCCAGCAAATTCAGCCAGATTTATGCGACAAAGTCATTGAAAATTGTACCTCCCGAATACGTGTCACCGAGCAAAGCCGCGGCGGATATTTGAACGACGTTATATCCCACACTTAATACCATAAAATATACTTTCAAATGAAAAAAAAAATTGAGTGGATATCTAACACAAATTGTTTTATTTACATTTTAAAATCGAGCGTCCTTATTGAAAGACCCTGCACATACATTATTCATTACAGTTATTTTTTCACTACTGTAGTTTCGAGAGGTGCATTTTCTTTCATCATCAGGTGTGATTGATAACTAATCCAGATACAGCTTTTTTTATTTTTTCTGTCATATATGAAAATGTTGACATTAGGGAAGTGTTAAGGAATTCTTTATTGTTACACAAACTCAAAAAATAAGGATATAAAACTATAATTACGAAATATAAATTTACTTCATGAGTTCTTTAAAATATTATTTTTAAAAAATATATTTTTTCAAGATTTCATTGCTTTTTTTTCAAAATATTTTTTTTTTGAAAAATACGGAACAAATAATATGGCGAGTTTTATTATTTATTGACAGTTAAATGAATATTTCAAAATACGATAATTGAAGATAGAAATTACGCTGCGAATTGAAAATAGTCACGTTGACCTAGATATAATAAGGTGTTCAAATTTCATGACGCTAAAGTTCACCGTTCAAAAGTTTTTGCTGCTTCAGATACAATTATGTTTTTTCATTAAAGATATGGGTATATAGTTAATATTAAATATGCAAAATATAAGCTAAATTTGTCATATGTAGCTTCTAATTCCAAAACGCCTTAAAACGCATTTTGGATATTTGAGTTAAGTACGTAGTTTTGTAGACATTTTTGTCAGCTACATGCAGAAAACACTGTTTTTTGCAAAAGCCAATTAAATCCAATGATATTAAATGTTCAAAATCAGGGTTTGTTCCAAAATACTCTAAAGCGGATAGACTATAACTTGCTATTCTCCTTAAAATGAAATCAGCCAATCACAACGCTGGTTTATGATCACGTGATCTAAAATCCAGTATGGCTGCTAGAACGATGTATGCCCATTTAAAAAGTTATGATGTAAAAAAACAAATATTTTGTACACTTAGTTTCAAAGCATGTACAGCGTTTTAGGGAATAAATTCAATATTTTATTGTTGTTAATATGTTTAATAACATTTCATGTTTAATTTGGTAATTATATAATTTCACCTAAATTTGAAAACCTTCAGGTTAAGAGAATTTAAATCCCCGTTAAGAGAACCACCACAAGGAAATGCAAAGAATTTCAACAATGCATACTATTATATTTTGCTTGAAATCCGTTGAATATCTACCCTTTCTTTTTACATAAACTATCCCCGTACGAGAAGCCTTAAAGCATATTTCCTCGTTGTCGTTTTTAATGTCCGGCTTTATCAAAGCGTAAAATGCACCCCAGTCTGCGGAGCGGGGAAGGGGGGTGTAAAAAGGAAACAAAACTCCATTAAAAAGGCTTTAATGATATATACGCCCAACTTCCCTTCCCACTCTAGCATACTTAATGGTCCTCTGCTTACAGCACACAGTGATGCAACAGACATAAGAGGAGTTTAACTTACAGATTTGAAAATGTTTTAATATTCATGTGCAGTTTGCTGGAAGATGAATTATTTATCAAACTCGAATCGTTGTAACAATCACGCACGCGATGTGCGAGTGTAATGGTCCATATTAGCGGATGAGATATTTGAAATCTTCGACTCTCATAAGATTCTTTGTAGTCAATTCTCGCCTCTGTATTCGAGATTCAGATGTCAAATATCAGTCCATTAACCATTAATGTTCCGTTCGTTAGTTGGATGAATTTTAATTTTCCCTGCAGCAGTACAGAACATAATAAATATTTGTATTTTTTTTAACATATATTAAAAATCATGGCCGTTCACTAGGATGATTCTGTGTCGAGATCGGCTAAATTATATGCTCGTAGTTAGTATCATTTTTTACACTTCTTTATCTAGTTCTTTAATCCTTTTAATAATTAATTTCTTAAATATTGCTCCATTTGTTATATTTTTTATTTCCATTGGCAGTTTGTATTCTCTGCCCAAATGTATCGACTAAAATTGGTGTATGATTTGGTAATTTACGGAATTTTTATATTAGTAGACAAGTAAATTTTTCGCACAGGTCTATCGGAACGTCAAATTTATTAAATATTTCTTTAGCGCACAAAACGCGTTGTTCAAAAGATTGACAATGAAAAGAAATGTATATATCATATATAGAAAAAATAAAACATTCAACTATTTTTATACGTAAAAACATAATTAAAATTTTCAAAAAGAAAAGAGAAAAACAACAAATACCCTTGAATATACAAATAAATATTTAAAATAATTAATACATTGTATTAAAATATTTAAAGAAATATAGTGTACGATTTGCTGATCTGCCAGTTATAAATAAATATGTTAGATTTTTTGTGTATTTAGGTGACATCTGCGTTCTTGTTACCTAAGTTTTATATTCAGCGAGAATTAAACTGAGCAATCGTTACAGTATTGTTGCAATAGTATGAAAATATAATTTTAATGTTTCTGACAGATACACGAAAATGGATCAGCCGCAATAAATCAGATCTGTTATTTTTATTATGTAAAATTTTAAATATACATATTAGATAAAAAATTTCAATTTCTTCTTTCAATCAGTTTTAATTAGTTTATAAAATATAAGAGAATATCACAATTTAATTCCTCCCGTGATGTACTCGTATTTAGTTTAAAATTAACAAATTACAGAAATTTATTTTGTGTTATGAGAACGCATAATTTGAAAATACTAGTTATAATTTTTTTCATATGAATAGTTGCAAAAAATAATTGGGTAAAATAAAAACCCTCCCTTATGTGTTTATATTTAAAAGGCATGACAAAAGAACGTCGTAATATTAATACCCCAAGTTTTATAAGAATGTCACTTTTCTCAACAACATTTAGAAATACATCCAATTTTTTGAGCAGAAAAAGAGCTCCGCGCTAAAATGTACACATAAATTTTAAAAGTTAAACTAAGTCGGGGAGAGAGAGCTGCTCGCTCAAGTTATAAACTAGGGAAAAGGCATTTCAGTAAGTAAGTAGGGTTGTCCTGAAGGGGATGATTTATAAAGAGAACTTGTTTAACATTTCAGAAACACTGAAAAGGGACTCGACCCCGATAGCCCCAGCCCGGAGCCCGATGGCGTCCTTTTTTCTTTTACCAGATCGATTCCTCTCAACGTGACCAGGGGTAGTGTGGACGTACGGTATCGGAAGGTAAGTGGCCCCAGAATACCACCCGCTTCTGTGACTACAACCTCAATTATCTAGGATAAATTTAATGAGAAGATTAGAGATTCAAAAATATTCATATTTCTTAAAAGAGATGCGTAAACGGAATACACGTCACATCAATATTTTTACTATTTTCATACTTGTACTATGAAAATACGCCAAACGTGACGACCTCGTGGAATGAAGTTCGAACCCTTCGACCGTTAGATCACTAGGCGAGTATCTAAGCCACTAAACCGACAAGCTCGCCAATTATTACAAAAGTTTCTTGATTAAATGATTAATTGATTCTGCGATCGACGCAAGTCACCGGTCACAAACGAAAGGATGGGTTAGATAGTAAGAGGGATTGAGGGATGGGGAACCGGGATGGACTCACGGGACCAAAGGACGGCTTGACTCACCTGGTTGATGACGCTGTCACGTTGCTCTTCCGGAAGATCACCCAATGTAGCAATTGACACAGCACAAAACTGTGATGAGTTCCATCACATAATATACACTTCCTCTCCTCGAACGCAAAAACCGACCAATCGAGCCAAAGGAACAATATGTACTGGTCTGGGAATGGGCTAAGGGGTAGGAGTGAACTAAAAACTGGTGACAATATACTACAGTTAACAATAAATATTCAGGGCCAAGTATACGTGTTTACCTATAAAATAATAATATATTAACTTATTTATGAACACGGAATAGATTCCTTAAATATTTTTGTTATACATGTGGAGATATATCGAGTCCGCCCAGTGATGCTGAACGTACCTAGCAAGGCGGCACGTGAAACGCAATTCCCATCAGCCATAAAAACTCTGGGTACCTACGGCATGTAACAACACCAACGCGGTTGGCACAAATCGGAAGGGCCGATCCACTATCATCACTCTTCCTATCGACGTCTTCCAAGTTCTGGAAACTGCCTCGAACAATTTGCGCAGTAACTTCTTGGTACAGAACGGAGAATAATCGGACACATTCAACATACTCATACAATATCATTGTTAACCTATTTTTCCCATATTCCTTCTTAACGACTCACCCCAAATACACATACGACTTACCACCATATCATCCGCAACCGCCTTACCTCTATCAATGAAATTTTATTAAATATAATCTATATATATAAAAATGAATGTTTGTATGTTTGTTAGGCCCGTATGCGTTCTTATACCGTGTCATGTATATTTTTTTCCCACGCTCAATACCCTACATTTAAATCATTACATCAGCAGAAAAAATCAACATCTTCAATACCTATAGACGCGCGTCTGAGAATTTATCAATTAACGATCTTTTCCCGGCATTTCGTGTAAAAGTTTATTTGTGGCAAAGAAACAATTTCTTGGAAATTAAATTTATCATTTTTAATATTGATATCTTGTGTATTAACTAGCTTTCGCATTGAATCAAAGCCAATAAATTCCTTGCCGGACTAAATTAACAAGAAATTTCCATGTAATCTTACATACTTGACGCCTCTTCGTGTACTTTGTCGTGTTATCTCGCGCAAAAATACAGCTATTACTATTTCCTTCTTCGCCTATCTGCTCTGGAAGACCTCGCATCCACCGAGAGTCTTCCCCTACGCCTGCCACCAGCATCCACAGAGATCGCCCCAGCCCACCTGGCGACCGGAGGCTCCGCGTGTCATAAAATACGCCGTCACCATGTCCAGCACCCATAACAAAGGTACCGTGCCCCAATGAGTGTTACGCATCGCAATTATAACCTACTCCACGATCTATAAAGTGAACTCTTCCGTTTACTCCATTCAAGCCTCCACGAACAATAAGAATTCATCATCAACCGCAGTATACATTCTTGTTGATTCAATCTATTTTCTGTTACTAATTTTTAATACTATAATATATTCTATGACTTCCCTAAGCTTAAATTGTATATGCCTTGTTCTCACTATCTTTAAAAAAGTAAAAGAATTTTATAATATTAAAATCATACACGACCACTCGGTCTAAATAAACATCTCATTCCTATATTTCCTTAGGAAGAAAGCACGATTAATGAAATTCATTTGACCTGGTCGTGCATGATATTTATATCCACACAGTGGCTCCAATATCACGTTATAAAAGGGAAAATATCTATTATAAATGGTATTAAGAAAAGATTATTATATTGTCTAGGGAATGTGTCGGTATCTATACCACACCATTCGAAGCGCCGAGCCTTCGTAATGTAATTTATGTATCAGGTATGTCATCCTCGTGTGTAAACTGTTTGTCTTGATTTTGTCACCATATCTTATTATTCTTATTGTCTTTTCTGTGTTAAATTTTATATTTGAATATATGTCATTCCGTACTAAACGTACATAAAGCATTTATTTCTACACCCTGACCTACAAAGCGTATTGAGTCGAACCTAGAACCAACCTTGGGACCGAAGAGAAATGTTCACCCGCAGAGCTAGCACCGGCATCATCATCAAAGGTAGGTCTTGGCGATCCTAATCCAGGTCTTTCACCGAATAATAAACCCTGTATTGTGGAAAATAAAAAAAGGGGGGAATTTTCGTTACAATCGTTCACACAATTGCGATGAAATTTTGGTTAGTTGTTGTGCGCACGACCGCGAAGGTTTCTGAATTAGTACAACAATTTTACAATAGGTGGCGCGCGAGTCGTTTCATATAGTTTATTGCCGAAAACGAAATACCATGCGAAGAGACAACGTATAATTCCATCGATACTGTAACGAATGAAGACGAAGTTGTTAATTATTTAACTGAATTTTTAAATTCACTTGGTTTGTCAGGCATGACGTCTATCATTCTTCTCTGAAATATAAATCCACCACGACTTTGCAACGGTACCAGGCTTTTAGTAAAAAAGATAATGTATAATATCATCGAAGCTACAATTTTAAATGGAAGCTTTAAAGGAGAAGATGTACTGTTGCCGCGCATCCCAATGATTCAGATATGCCATTCAATTTAAACGTCTGCAGTTTCCCGTGCGACTCGCATTTGCAATGACTATCAACAAAGCGCAGGGAGAGTCGCTACAAGTGTGTGGAAGTAAATTTGGAAAATCCACGCTTCTCACATGGACAGCTGTGTGTAGCCTACTCACGCGTTGGAAAACCTTCTGATTTATTCGTATACGCACCAGACGGAAAAACAAAAAAATTGTGTATCCAAAAGCATTTCAATAATCAGAATTAAAATACAAAATTTTTTCTTCCTTTGATTGGCATTGCAACGCGTGGCGGGTACTCGCTAGTACTTTACGAAACAAATTCAGACATCGAATATTTAAATATAATGTTAAATTTTGAATATCAATGATCGATATCACACTTGGTAAGTAGGTACCTGCATAAATTAACTATCATAATTCAAAGACGGAAGAAAACATGTGTAATTTATAGAGAAATTGATCTGAATGTGTCAAATAAATTTATTTTTTTACTGTTGTATTTTGTTGATTTTTATTGATGGGTTATTGTTTACTCGCCTTGTTATTCCGATTGGTATCACTGGGTTTCCTGGCTGAATATTGTGCATGTGCGCATTGCCGCCTTCTTTTGGAGTATGTAAGAAAACGGTAAACGACATGCGGATCAATTACGTCCCGTGCTTCGACCAGTCCAGAGGTCCAAATAAAACGATCGTCGCGAGTGCGCAGTTCGGTCGGTCGAAGTATACCCAAAAGAACAACTACATTAGACCAGAAAATCAGCACGTACAATAAAAAGGTTAGTGCGGTGTTCGTGTATCATATGTGCCCTTAAGGTCGATCGCAGAACTGGGAACAAGCTATCGAAGGAAATTACGGGAACAGTTTTTTTATTATACAATAATTCGAACTGGAGACGCTAATGAATCACGCACATGAAAAGTGTATCTAACAAAATTTTATCCCATAAACCTCCCATAAATATGTTCTATGTTAACAATTGCCTTTCTGCCTACCTACTGCACACTACATAAAATCATCCGCGCGTCGTTCTGACAAAATAAATAAACACTGAAACGTCTCTCGATGATTCGCCGAGAGATTTTATTTTTAAAATTTTAGACCCACAGAGTATGAAAAAAAAATAACGGCCAAATGTATAAATATTAGAGTGTTACTTTTCAAACTAAAATGTATACATCAGTATTTTCATCTCGTCTGTTCTTTGTTCATGTAAGGTTTCTGTATGTGTGTGTAATGTGGAGTATATGTTCATGAGCTGCATCACAATAACCTGGTGAAGGTAGTCGCCGCCGACCACCCTTAGTTTATTGCCGGGGGTAGCGTAGTTGTCTAGTTGCAGGTGCACTGTAAATTAAGTATCCACAAAATAGTACATGCACCGTACACGTAACTAAGTTTTAAGCGCCCCGGGAATGATAACGACCAAAATATGTAACATGTAATTTAAATATATATTTTTTGATTTTTAACATTCGTACATTGTCTCGTACTCGTGAACTTAATTAAAATAAATAAGAATAATTTCAATAATAATAACATTTTATTAGTTAGCGTTAATATTCTTATCGCGGCTATAGATGAAAATCTCAGGAACACACTTCGTTGATACGCACGAAGTCAATAACACGCATCGAGCACAAAAGTAATATGAATTTAGTACGTCCCGCATTATAGCGAAAAATGTTAACCTATCAATCTGAGGTGCACAATGTCAACTAATTAAAGTCATAGACAACACAACGCAGAGAAATAGGTCTCGCTCTAAGGTTTAGAAGGGCGGAGGGGAGATGAACAGATAAGTCTAATTATATAGCATCAAGTGCTCTCAAAGATAAGTGTCTCGGTTTGAGTCTAATCACCCCTCGGGCATTCTGCGTAGAAAGAATTCCTGTTACATTTTTGCTTCCTCCGTTTTGCATAGACAGAAACCGCTCAGACCCCGTCAAGTCCGAATCGTTCCTCCGTCCCGTATAATCTCGAAATCAAGAGTTGTGCGAAGATCTAGTGACGTTAAAATCTTGCCTTGTGAAGATCTTATATCGCGCTCGTGTTTACATCAGTTTATAACTCGCGAGCCGTTGGAATCTCGAGCGTTCCACGGAAGCGTCATTTTGTATCGCACCTCGTGAATGCATCTATATTTGCCGCCTCGTATATCATCGGATATTCTCCGGGCTGAATTAACATTCTGTCAGCTAGATGATTTCACGATTCACCATAGTTTGTCCGCCACGCTGAAACCACGCGCCAGATCGACAGACGCGTCCGATAGCATCCACCGTTTCTCCTCGTTACATCCACTACGCTGACTCCGCACCATTACCGTCTCGGCCAGACCTTGTGCAGGTCGCCTCCAACCGTCTTGTGTGCAAACTGAGGTATTCTGTTGCCATATCATTTGTGTTTCTTTAGTCCACCTCAGCACGCCCGAGAGTAGTGAGATTCGCTCTGCGCAATTTTGTGACATCCACGAAATACAGACTTTTGTCAATTGATATTATTATTAAGACCTCGTCTAAAGACTATATATCTGTCATTGTGTACTGCTATCATATAACTGTTGTACTGTTCATTTGCTAACTATATTCCATCATCTTATCCACGCCTAAAATCTTGATGTATATCGTATTGTTGATTCTAAAATAAACCTTTGTCTTAGCATTACATACTGCATTTTTATTGAACTGCATTCCATCAATCCTCGCTCTGGTGACCTAACCCCCAATTACAGAAGAAGAACCGCTAGCCGCGCATGGATTCTGGGTTTACTTAATAACTTAACTTCTACAAATATCTTTATTACCGTTAAGAGAAACACTTTTTACAATAGGTACTAGGATAGAGACCATAATGTCTACATAATGGATCGGTCGCAATGATCGAATAAGGGGTGTTTGAAAGGGATTTAGGAGAGGGTCAGAAATATGAAACAGGGGGATTTAAAAGGACTAATCAGATACCAAAAGGAAATGAGAGTTGCTCCATTAGGTATCTAGATTTTCTTATTCCACTATATCTACAGGTTTCAAAACACGTACTCCGTTACTCCGTACTCGCAAGATGTACAGGTTTCGGCACGCACAGCGAGAAACCGAATACACGAACAGTGCATTATCAACCCCACACAGCAGGACGATAATTCATAAGCCGACAAATCGTTCCTATATGGCAGAAAGATCTTGGCGGCAGTCAACGCACTTCGATCAACTGTGAAGGTCAAACGTTAACTCTTCGTCAATTTATCATTCCCACAAGTAATTCACTCAGTTTTCACAAGCCAAACGTACCCAGTGGTAGTCGTTAACTGTCCAACTCCGACTCCAATAAATCCAAAACCTTTTGATAACAAAACAAAGAAAAGGTCGTGCTTTAGGCATATGGAAGGGGGTAATAGGTAGATAATAGACAGAAATAGTAGAGGTATATAAAAATTATAAATTATTGATGAAAATAGTGAGTGACGTATTTGAAAATGATCATCTGGCAATAGTGACAATTTTACAATTGATTACTGTTCTTGAAAATATGTTTACATGTTCTAGAATCATTTTGATCAAAATCACATCAATTTTAAATTCTCCACTCTCTAATATACTCTATTAAATGCCTGTGTCCATTGAATCTCTAAGATTTAGTTGAGATATATCTTAATACCGGGCACGCGTGACGAGATTTTGATCTGGACCAAAGTCAGTTTGAGATTGATAGAAAGAAACAAATACCCAGTGTACTAACATGCTGATAAAAATATTCCAAACGTTTCCTAAAATCTATCTATTCTAAAAAGTTAGCACGAGTCATTAAACATTAATGTTCATATAACGCGTTACATTATACAAAATTTACTGCCGCTGGGAAGATTTAAAATTACCAAACAGACAAACGAGAAGTGAAACGCATGACGGCGAATAATTGAGACATGGCGTGTACACTGGCACTGAAAAAGTGGCGTAGTAAAACACAATAAATATACCCAAAATGATTATTGTTAAATGTAGTATATTGTCACCAGTTTGTTCCTACCCCTTAGCCTATTTGCAATCAGTACACATAGTTCCTTCGGCTTGACTGGTTGTTTTTAAATTGTAATATGTCGAGATTTGGAGAGGAAGTGTCGTCCTCGGTGTGATCAGTCGTGTCCTCAACTCGGTTTGATGTTTCGTTGTGTGGAAATACGCCGAGATTGAGAGTGAAATTTTCGTCATTGTGATCGGTGTTATGGGCGATCATTTTGAACGTTTGCTGCTGCGTACGTCCTATATTGTTGCGTATTTGTATATGAATTCAGTGAAGAGCGTGCGTTCATCATCAGGTAAGCCGAGCTATCCTTATCCCGTATCCTGGTCCGCTATCAAAGATACCTCATTCCTCATCAATTTTGTTATTTCCATTTCCTCGTTGTGATGGACGACTTGTGTCGGTCTCAAAATAATCTCATGGGAGCAAAATCCGTCTCTCGGAGGTTGTCGAAAATCTCGTGAGCCATAAAAATGTACAAACAACACCGAGAAAATTGCCTAAATATTATTTTATAATTTCCAAATTCCTCTGTCAGGCAGACGCGTGGAAGGGTAGACGAGCACCGTCCGGTCGATCAGTTCCTACCCCTGGGGTGGGTTTGATCGTGTTGACAGCGCCCTGTCAAGGGTTTGCGAATTAAATTTGACGCGAGTCCAACACATCGGATTGCTTTGGACTTAGCGCTATCAGACCTTAAGCCGTGCTTAATTTTGGATTACGTAACATTCGTCGGTCGGAAGTGACGTCATTAAATAATTTTTTTGTTTATTTTGAACCATTCGCGTGTTTTAATTACGGAAGTATTTAATTTAATTTGTCCTGACAATATCTCTTTTTATGTCATATGTACATACATATATTAAACTTTTAATTGCATCTATGATATAACCGCACACAAATCGATCAGGAATATTTCATTAGAATACGAAAGCTATTAATTTAAAAAATTGTTGAATTGCCACCATTTTGAAATAAGATGGCAGATCGGGTTGGCTAATGAATTTAAATTCTTTTAACGTATCTCAACGCTATTTTAATATCGTAGTATTTTTATATTGAATGAATAAATTTGTACAATGTTTGTCTTAATTATTGGCGAAATAAAATGGAGTGGGAATCACAAAAAAAAAACTTTTCCGAAATATCGTTTTGTCTGAGTTTAATCGAGGAGTTAAGGCATCGGAGATCGCTAGAATTATTTTCTCTGAATTTAGTCATCTATTAGAATTGTATAGTTTATTTACCAATATTTTGTCTCCTCGAGAGAGCAATTCATGACGGCAAAATGGCAACAAGTGATTTTTAAGCAAGATAATGCACGTTCGCATATTTCCATCATTACAAAAGCGGCTATTCAAGAGTTTGGTTGGGAGAGAGATTATTCTACATCTGCTCTATTCTTTTTGCTGGTGTGTGGTTCGTTTTGTGGTAAGCTCTGTTTACGTTATTTACTTGAAGAGATATTAATTCAAAATATTTTTTTTATTGAGTTAGCAGACTTTGGAAGGGCTCCCACGTCGGAATATAATCCAGGATAACTATGCTCCACGTGGAACTCCAGCGAGTTGAGGGTAGTTACAAGACCTGCCCGAAAAGTTTGGCACGACAGGGAAACGCGTGCAACATTTTCCATTTAATATGAATAGATAATGAAGTTAGTTTATTTGTTTACCCGGAATGCAGCGACAGTTTGGGTTGCAGTGTATTATATGTTAATATCGTTTGATTAATGAGGTAACCATGGTTGAATACAATATTGTCGAAAATATATTAGAGTCCTAACGATTTTTTTGTAAGCAAATTTGAAAATAAACTGACATGTTACTTCGTAGTGATGTGTCAATTTCCTTTGGAATACGAAAAAACATTTTGAAAATATTAAAAAAAAATGACTTTCTTTCTACACTAGAGTTTAAAATTAGAATTTGATAAATTATTTAAACAATTTTGAATGTAAACAGTTATTTATATAAACAAATATCAGATATCTCATAAAGACAAAGATATTTTTTATTATATTTAATATAAAATATATGATCACTTAAGCCAGCCGAAGACAGGCCGTAATCCTTGTAATTACCCCATACTTGCATTTATTTTCTATTAAATATAATAGAAAATAACTTTGTCTCCATTTGTTGACAAATAACTAAAAATCCAGTAATTGTGTGTTCTTGAACATATTCAAATATTTTAAATACTAAATTAATGTATTAATTATAAATATATACATATAAAATCAATTTTGTCGAAAAATATTGTTTTTGCGTCACCGGGATTCGAACCTGGATCTCTATTTCCAATCCGGGGAAGTGCACTACCTTTGTGCTATAACGCCAGTATTTTTCTTGACAAATTTTCGAACCTATATGTTACATTTTTCAAATTAATACACCTGTCGTTCCATTATTTGAAAGCCATCTACATTATTTTTACAGAATCTCAAATACCTTTGAGTAAACCGACTGCAGACGCCAGAATTATCAATTCATTTTTATTAAATTTTTTGGACACATTGATACAACATATATTATTAAGGAAAACACATTCTTATTGTGAAGTTGTAATTATTCAGAACATAGGTCTGTGATATTTTAAATACTATTTATAGTATTTGTTTTCCTTAATAATATTCAAATATTGCTAATAGTTATTTATATAGTTATTTAAACCGTTTTCATGACAGGGATTTAAGTTAAATTGATTTAATTTTGGCGTCTTCTAGTGTGTATAACTCAAAGGTATTTATCGCAATATACAGTTTGTTGTTTTTAAAAATGGAATATTTAATGAATTAATTTAAAAAAAAAAACAGAATAATTATTGGTCAGAATAACAATTCCCCTAGGTTCGACACGTTTCCCCGGATAGCTAAAGAGTCTCTGTATATCTTTCTAATTAATTAATTTAATTAGTATTAAAATCATCACTAAAAAACTAATAATCTTAGTTCATATTATTTCTGCCTTACTTTTCCGTCATTTCACTATAAACATTTGATACACAAATTATGCAAAGAGGTTTTTAGAAGTATTAAAAAAACGATAAATAAATAAATATTGGACAAAAGCAGGTAGAAAGTAATACATCACCGCGCGGAACCTTCGGGAACAAAAGCCTGAAGGCATAGATCATAAATATAAATTTTACGGCTAAAAAGTGCGAGTTAATAAACTTATCTATGCAAATTCATTTTATTTTACGACACAATCGGAATATTCTCATTCGCAGGTGCGCGCGGCACTTCGGGGGTGTATAAAGCGCGGAAAAAATGGCGGACCAGAGCGGCGGCAAAGTTGGAGGGAAATTTGAATACGGAATACATCACGGCGCGTGGAGGCTCCGCGTGGAGGCTCAGGGCGGAGGTTGCCGTTACCTATTTTTACGCGCGAGTTGCCGACTGTGCTTTGCATAACGGCAATCGAGGGCGCCAACTATGCCGGCGGGTTAGGTACAACTTTGAAAATACTTTATTTCTCAGAATAACTAATGATGGAGAACTTTTCGTGTTTCGCTCTTTGAAGACTTTATGTTATGATTGAAAAAAAAAATGTTGCGCGATACACAGATGAGTTTGCATGATTTTTGGTTTATATTTTTCATTTTTTTAGATTCAACTTCGGATTCTGCCTCTTTTCGCTCCGCGTCACTCTCCGAATATAGATCTAAGATAATTTGTAATATTGTCAGCCGGGAATAAATGCTGTCGATTGTCACATTGTATAACATTGTATTATTCTCGTCACCACATCCAACCTTAACTGAGGAGATAATAATGTATCAATCATTTTTTTATTTTTTATCTCTATTTTTATTTCTGTTTAATCTTTATTAAATAACACCACAATAACACGAAAAAATTGGCTACTTTAACACAGGCTTCAGTCTATCAAAGTAGCCAGGACAATGCTGTATATATCAGAGGTAGAGTCTACTTCATTCCACATAATAAACTACGAGTATTTAAATGCAATATAATTGTATCTTATGTTTATCATGTTATATTATAATATATTCACCTCTGTTACAACAAAAATATGTATCTCAATAAAGTAGAAATAAATAAATAAATACAAAATCAGTATATACAATATTCAGACTGATTTATTTCTTCTCCACAGTTCTTCTTCTTTATTATCTTAGTAGAATTAAAACTTCTGTCTTTCAAGAGAGTTATATTATATACAATTCAGAATGCATTATTTTTTATACATAAAATACTACTTCTAGAGCTGACTTTCAAATGAGTTATTTTTTTTTACATAATCCGGTATACACGAGTACAATATCATTAAATCATGTTCCGTGACGTACGCGTGCGTAGAAGAAGATAGGGGCAAGGGCCTGTAAGGAGTAATTCACGAGGGGCAAGATGAGATGCTGCGAGATGAGGTGCTAGAACAGAGCGGAGATGAAAAACAGCAGCCCTATTTCACGGAGAATTTTCTTGTCAGTTATTACTCTTCAGTTCAAATGCATGACATGAATTTGTTTTCATCTTAAATAATTTAAAAAATTCAAGTATTCCTTTATTTATTTTTTTTATTAAGGGATTTTGACAGTGAAACATATTAATTTTTTAACATGCGATACTAATAAAGAAAATCCACAAAAAATATTTGGATACAAAGTATGTTTAGATAAAAGGAGAAGGGTGGGGAGGTTGCAAATATAGGTATAGTGAATGGCCAAAGTTTAGATTGTGGTGGTTCATAAGAAGAACCCTTTGAGCTTAGTAAGGCTAATGTTGAACAAGTCAATTTCTGTAAATTGCTCATTATGGTATTTGCATGACCGGTGAATGAATGAATGTTGTATGTAAGATGTTCTACTACTGGGAATGTGGAAGAGTACAGATTGCCGGGTTGATCTAGATGGCACATGGAGAAATATTAACTCCAATTGGCTGGGACAATCAATGTGGCCTTGCAGTAGTTTGAAGAGAAGTATTAGGTCAGCACGTGTTCGTCGATGTTCTAGGGTCTTCATATTGTGGAAGTTTGCTGCATCTAAATAGGAGTTGAATGATAAATTAGACTTAACATTCAGATGTCGAATAAACCTATTTTGTATTTGTTCTAATCTCGAAATATATATAATCTGCCATTCTTGCTGACATTGTTTGCTTAGATAGCTTTGCACCAGGAAGGAATAGTTTTTTTAATTTCTAGTGTTTAAATCTCATATTGATCGTTTTACAAACTTTGAAAAACGATCAATATGCCAATATGCACTGTAGAATGTGACACGATGAGATAAATTTCAATCTCAAATCATTGCCCCTGTGCTATTTTTAAAATAATGGTCTTTTTCAACAATATGGTTGGCAAATCGGTAATACGGTTGGTAAGCGAAACCGGTTGACGTATAATAAATTTCATGATTTCATATAAAGTGAATGCTTTCTACGAAAATATAATAATACTGCAATTTTTTGAACACTAGTTTGTTTCTCATAAATGAAATACATATGTTCACCGATAAAAAAAAATAATTACAAGTACGGAACACTTACCGTAATGTGGTTCAGTAATTCACCGTTGCAATAATTCATTTAAAATTTTTAGCGAATATCACAAAGAAATGTTTTCGCAAACCGTTGCTAAAAATAATATTCTACGCACTGAATCTTATCACCACACACTGGAAACTCTCAGCGTATCGCGCTGAAAACTTTCCAAACTCACATTATTTTCCGTAGCCTTCGAGGTGTGCTGGACCCCGCGTGAGATGATATAATATTCCCTCATGAGAGGGTACAAAACAATTTTGTAAAACATCTCCGTATTTAAGAAAGAACCTACAGCTTCTTATACTTCTATACTTTTTGGTTTAGATGAAAAAAATAAAATATTAATGATAATAATAATAATGGTTTTCATATTCGTACGATAGACAACGGATGAACCTGTCTTCTTTAGTACAGACAGTGAACATCTCTCACATTATGAAGCTTGTTCGCCTTTTTTGAATATTTATAAGAATATTAATAATGTGTAATATGTGCGTATATTAAGAACATCAACAGAATAAATAAATTTAAAAAATACAGTGATAGTTTTATTGATATGTTTAGCTGTAGTCTGGAGTAAGTAAAGCATGACATATAACTTAGTACCTAACATATATCGTTCAGCTTTCCCAGACAAATATCCTTCCAGACCTTGAAATTGTTCAGATGTCAATAGTATTGTACTATACAAATTCCCTGTCAGTATCGCCGCTTCTAGACGACCAACGACGTTCCTCTCTAACGGAACTGAAACCGAGCGCCGCCGACTCACTTTTCTAACTCTTCATACTTCACATTCTACTATCTTTTGCAGGCACCGTTTCTTCCATTCTCACCATTAAATGATCCCACATTACTGTCGTATGAGTATTTTGAAGAGTCCTTTGTCAAACTTAATTTAATTATGTGATATATTGTTCAAACAGGTATAAAATAGAAGAATAAATAGATTTCTTAATTCTAGAAATTGCAGCACTTTATAATTTTAATAATTAATAAAGCACTTAATGTTGCTCTGAAAACATCGTCATCATTAAAGTCGTCGTTATAATCGACTTCATCAACATCAGCATATTGAAATAGTTGCCATGATTATCGTTATGCATTGTAGAGGCGTTTGATGGTAGGAAGAAACGCGCCGTTCGTGTAGTCATTTAGATTGTGGAGCATGAAGTGGAACGAGTTGGTGGTCTTAGTCTCGGATGTGCGGCGGAGAGAAAGAACTGGTGGGAAGAAAGAGAAGAAGGGTGCAGGCTTCCACATAAAGAAGCCTGCACCCTGAATATAGGTGTCGCTCGCGTCTTTGGTCAGCTGGGGATGGCGGTGGATTTGAATCGCCATCTCTGTAGCATAATAATTAATATCAACATTAATATTCAGTTCTGTTCACCTGTTATCGTCATTAATGTCAGTTTTACCACAATCACCTACTTACCTTTATTTTAGTTAACCAATTCGGGTTAGTTTTAATTCCACGTGTGAACTTTTGAAACTATTTGAATCAAATTTATTTTGCCGGTAAGTTATCGCCCGGATCAGATTCCAAATTTAGAAAAGCCATTAAACATTAGATCCTCCTGACGACTTGTGCACAATGCCCGCTACTCGGCTCCGGTCACGTCACAATTTCAATATAACTTGAGCGCTCCCCGACGGTCCCCCCCCCATCACCATCACCGTCACAGATCTAGGCCGTCGCAGAACTGAAAGGTGCTGACGTCTGTTAAACACATTTCACACCCCTCGCGCACAGGGTGTTTGTGAGGGTTGTCGCGCGCTATGTATATCAGTTATAGTTTTGTTCGTTCGTTCATCGTGGCGAGGCGCCACCTCTGGCAGCGCTGTTTCGGAAAATGATTTCGTAAAATAATATGCGTGGGAAAAATAATTTTTATGGCGCTCTCGGGGACCAGATCAGACCGTCGCCAGAAGTAAACTTTCAGAGATTCGTACCTACAAACCAACAAAAATATCATTATTGGTGAATAAATTACAGAAGATTACTGTGAGCACCTTTTTGCTTCATTGACCTACATGTATTTGCGTTTACCGCTTTGAAATAAGATCAAACACTGACCTTGACCCACGTTTTCTCTTTAGTCGTGAGTGCTGTATGTGATACATAAATTGCACCAATATCGGGCCTTAACTCATTGGGTATTGTTCTTCTTTCTTCCTTCATGCAGCTCGAAATCATCTCCACAAGTCCCAGTCCTGGTTCCGAGTCGCTCTCACAGTTAACTCCAGATAGATGCAAAGTCCTTTAGGTCGTTTTCGGTTCAAGGTTGTGCTCAGGATAATTTCCTTTTCTAGACAGTTACTTTGTCGAATAATGTGGCCAAATGTTTTGCTTACTTTGTAAATTGAGTTAAAATACTGTTTTATTCCACTATATTAAACATTATAACGTTTTCGGGAACATCTTCCCATTATCAATAATACAATTCAACTAAAGTTAAAAACATTTTCAGACAGTTTTTAAGAGTATGTCTAGAGTTAAGGGACGCGGGGGTGGGGGTGTAGTTAAAATGAATAAGAGAGAGGGAGATATAATAGGCAGTATTTGGATTATTATTATTTTCTTATTGTTATTCTCATTATTAAAAATTTCTAAATTCTAATATGTAAGAGTTCTAAATTATTTTTGTCAAATGAATGGCCTTCTATTCTTGTACGTTCAGCCATTTCAAAATTAGACTGAAGTTTTATGTTCTTCTAATCTTTTTTTCATTCTTCTTCCACTTTGTCCGATATAAAATGCGTCACAATCCTTGCAACTCAACTTGTAGACTCCGCTTTTTTCTTCTTGGAGTATTTTTGTATAATTATTCAAGATATATTTTTTAATATTGTTTTTTGTGTAGAAGGCGGGGTTAATTTTTTATTTTTACAGGAATTTAATAAATCTTGTTTACTTAGATAAGGCTTGCTTTGATTGGTTTTGTTGCGAGATTAAGGCATTCGTGGTTCGGTCTATCCACGGGATACTCAACGTCCATCTCCAGCAATATATTTCGAAGGCGTCCATTTTACGCTTGTCGTACGTCGGTATTGCGGACTGTCTAATCTCCGATGCATACATAAAGATTGGAAAGACAAGAGTATGAACTAACATTATTTTATTTATCTGCCTGATCTAGCTAAAGTTTTGTGTGCTTGGTACAAATTTGAAAACAATTTCCATTTTAAAATTCTACAAATATCAAATATTTCTGGCAGAATACTTTTAATTTTTTTTTGATAAAATGATGAACGATGAACTGATGGAGATCACTTTATTGATTGAAGCATAGTTATTTTAATGTTTTTTCTGAGGTTTTTCGGATAAAACATGTCACGAAACTACGTTAAAAAAGCATTTTATATATCATACTACTATTTAAAAAATTGGCAAACATTATGTAATAGTATTACCGTACTTTTATTAATTATTAAGTAATTGTATTATTTTGAAACAATAATCACAAATAAGTGTGACAGTTTTAAACACCCTGTAATTTATGTAAGTTCATAATAAATTTCGAGCTTCAAAGCTCATTTGGAATGTTGTACAGAGAGAATAGTTTGTCCAACATTGTTGTCTTGTATATGACATATTTTGGTCCGCGTCGCGTACCACGAATTTTTAAACATTTTCTTCTGTCAATATCGTTTGTTATACAACGCGTGACAATATTAATATTTATTATCGTGTAAGCTCTCACAATAATTAAAATCTTAAACCAAACTAGTCTTAATTATATACTACGTGGGATAGAATAACTGTTCAATTCGCGAAACCAATTAAAGAAAATTCAAAAAGCTTCGATTACGCCATGCTGCACAGACTATCATTTTCATTTCAAATGATAAAAAATATTATCTGAATAAAAAAATAAAATTGCCGTCAAGAGTCGAGAGTCGTGACGTCACAATGCGCGATTTTTCATCCCTAAAATATCCCCGTTAACCTCCGGTCGGGTCCGTTTGTTCGGTGACACAAGAAACCCAAATTTTCTTTAAAGAGACGAGTCACATCAATCTTACGTGAGGAAGGAAAAGCTAGAGGCGTCTTCGGCGAACCTTTTGATTTCGGGATCTCGTGACGTCGCTGACACAACAGGACATGGGACATATTCCAAGGACCCCAAAAAAGCGATTAAAAACGTGTTTTTTTCCATTTCGTTAGATTTGTTTGTACACTAATGTCACAGATTTTTGCTTAGAGCTTTAGCTGACTGACAAATTACAAATTGTTCGTATTTGTGTTTTTATATTAAAGACCTACAAACTTTCAATACTTGTTCGCCTTTTATTTACTTTATTCATATACATCAACAATAACTATAACATACTTACTACCAGGGGTGTGCACTGAATACAAGCAAAAAAGCTATGCATTACTAAAAATTCTGAGAAACAAATATAAATTAAATAATCTATAATTATGCTAGCGCCCACCGTGTATCAGTAGAATAATTAATTGCGTAGTTCGGGATGATATTGCGCGACGCTATCGGAGCGCCGTAGTCCTCTACTGGGTTATTATTCATTTATAGCTACTACAATCAACATCGTTCTATTCAAGCCATACAATTACTACCTACTGAATTGAAAATTCCACTCAGTAGAGTCTGAAATGGATCAGTTGATCTATGTTTTACGGAATCCTCTTACTTATGCTGTTTCCTAACAGAATGACATTTGAAAAGTTTTGAACTTGGCTTAGAGCTGATCGAAACATCTACTTCTTCATTTAATAATTCGCGAATTTTACTACCTTACTAAACGTGTAGTTTTCATGATTGGTTTTTGCGTTTGAAGATAATGAATTTTTAATATGATGTATTTATTTTTCCTAAAGAAAGACGTTGGTTAAACGAATGTAGTTCTCGTCCGCAATTCGGATAGTCGTTCCGATAAGATAGACAGTAGCGTCTGTTCGATTCATCGAGTTAGAAATCTCCCGTTTCTTCTCTGATCTTCCATCATTATAGTCATCGTCAGCTTTCCCAGGTTATCATCCTCTGCGGCCGATGTGTTCGACAAATTGGAGGAAGCGTCTCTTAAACAGATCGTGGACAATAAAGGTACTTGAACATGAAACTTACGGATACCAGAGAACCGGGTCTGTGAACCTTCTGCTCCTTTATAATGGTGTAGAAATGATTATTGAGTCATGTGAGTATAAAGATTACAAAGATGGGGCAGAGAAATTACTCCGTACAGAGTTCTATTTTTTCTCTTTTCCCCAGGAATCTCTCATATCGTCATATCGTTCGGACTGATATTTTATCAACTCCTTTGTGAGTGAGTTGCTCGAGTCGTGGTGGAGTTATATGATTCTGATTCTGATGGCATTTTTTTGCAGAATCTGTAGTCTTTTTATGGATTGTCTTCAAATGGGGTAAATATAAGGTATATTATGGTCTTATACATGAAGAACTTATTGTTTATGGACATTTTGCAATTTCTACCAAGGAGATGGTTGGGGAATCTTGGCTGAAGAACTTCTTCATTGGACTGGAAGGAGGAACTACTCCATCTAGCACACTATGGGGGATCTGTATCAGGGTTATCATCAACGCTGACGCGAAAATGATTGAATAAGGGGTTGGGGATACACGGGATCTAGATCTTTCTGGAAAGGATCAGGAACCAGAATCAGGAAGAAACACGACCCACCTGAGACATGCTCCTTTAGATATCTGTATTTTTTTTCACTGAAGCCACAAGTTTTCTGGCTTCAGAATACGTATTCCGTTGTTCCGCACAAAGTTGTTCACACACTTCGATGGCGCGAAGTATTAAGGAGACTTGTCAAGGCCCAGTAAGAAGTTGAAGAAGAATTGGGTTTGTTGAATTGAGTGGTACTAGTTTAGTGTTAAAGGGTTGTATTGCACCAACGATTGTTAAGGATTTATATTTCCTGTAAAATCATGTAAGACATTTTAAAACCAGGTCAAATGTCACTGTGATGGAAGAATGAGAATTTAATTAATGCAATGACCGTCTTACAATGTGAGTCTTTTAAGTATTTGGATAAACAGTCCCTTTTGCTGTGGCCCTCCTCTCATCCTCCCACACAGCACCGCCCATGCGTGACGTGATCCCCGCCCTGATGCGGGTCGGAGGGTAGCTTTTGAAATGTATATAAAAAAGAAATGTGTAATCAACATTATCCTGTTTCACAAAAAAATGTTATATAATAGGGTGTTTCAGCAAGAGGTAGCGGATTTGTTTTTATAAATGCCGTTGGTATCGTTGGGTTTATTACATTTTATACGCATGATATTTCGACAAAATTCGATATAATTTAATATTAGAGTTGTTGCGCACGACATCTGATGAAGATAGTGCTGCCTGCAGCCACACATTTACGCACAATTTTAATGTTTTAATTAACGGTGACGCGTAAGCCTGTTTCTTAAAATTTTGTCATTAATCGCATAGCAGGTACCAAATGGTAAACGAGGATTGCGCGTAATCTTCTTGTAGTATCTACAATTCACCCGTTACTTTCCCAATAAGCAATCGTTACTGAACTGACTTATAGTCTATATGATAACTGTCAAGTATCTTCCAAAAAGGTATTAATTTTGGCTACCTCTTTTAAGAACACCCATTTGTGATAAATTACAATAATACGCTTTAATATAATATAATTAGTAAAAGTAATCTAATCTAACCTATTTTTCCTGCATAATTATAAGACATATTTCTCATTCTGTAGAATGTTTCCTAAGCTTTCCTTAGTTCTCTCGACTTATTCATGCGTCTAAGAACCTCATAAAGCTTTTAAAATAAAATCATCGTTGTGAATGCGGTTATACGTCGGAACCTTAATTTTCTATAAACTTTGAATTAATACATCAACACTAAAATTTTTTGTCAATATGAAAGTAGCAAGTACCTTACTGCCAGTGGTAAGAACACGGTGTTTTGTAAAATTGAACTAATAAAGGTAAATACCGAAAAGATTCAGAATGTATGCGGTAAATGTAAAATAGTAAACTCAAAATTCTGTTAGATGTGAGACTGCCAATTTATTGTAAGTTACCGCCCTTCGAAATATACATATACGATAAATTTAACAATTCTGGTGTCTATAAACTTAGTGGCAAGTATTGTGCTGCATTTTATATTTTTAAAACGGGTAGAAATTTTAATATGAGAATAAAAATAAAGGAACATTTGAGATGTTTGAACAGTAGCGGGTTTACAGAATTTTCTAATCATTTGATAGAAAATGGTCATGGTTTTGATAAAAAAATGGGATTGTCAATTTTGCATATAAACGGTGTTGGTCACAAATTAAATCATTTGGAATCGTCGGAGATAAATAAAGCGTGTAAAACTAATCAAACAATTATAAACAACTGACTAAATTTAACTACGAGTCCCATTCTAAAATTTATTCGAGTAAATTTGTATTAAGTAACAATTTGAGTTAGGTACTAAATTTTTTTTTTTTTAAATAAATTCTGGTAAAGAAACAATAATATATGTTTTTAGTTAGTATTGACATCCTGAAGAAGAAAATGGTAATTTTCGAAACCGGTAGATGTATTTAAACTCAATAAGGGTTAATAAAACAAAGTTAACAAATGAAAATATGAATTTTAACCACAAAGTTAATTTTGCTAATTTCAAAAGTATTAAAATCAATTAAGTCTTCAAACAGTATATTTTATGTATATAACAGTATATGTAGCGCATAAAAATTGAGTTGAATAAGTAGAACATATTGTTTCTGCAAAAATTCATTGATATCGCATGTTAAAAATCAGGGTATACTCCAAAATACCTTAAAGCAGATAGAGTATAATTTCCTAAAAAATGAAATCAGCCAATCAAAACGCTTGTTGAGAATTGCGTGATTTAAAATCCAGTAGTTTCTTTAAAAAACGTTAATTTTAAAATAAACATTTGTACACTTGGTTTCAAAATATACGTTTTTTATCCATAACTCAAAAACACATAAAGTGTTTTCAGGGATTTTGAAATTAGCCGCTACATATGTTGTGTTTTGAGAATACCATTTTTGTGAACCCCGTGCGCGTTGTACATAGCAAATTTAATAACGGCGTTCTGAGAAATCCACGTGGACTGCGTAGATGCTGCATAGTAAAAATATTACGTTGTGCATAGTAAATCAGACTTAGTTATATAATAATTTAAGGCAGACAGGGGGTCAAATTTGCACATAGTGCGTCTAGATGTTTAGAAACGAACTTCGGTGCATTGACATCCGAAGTGGTAGGCGTGGAGTCTGGCGAGGAAACAGCCGCGCTGACCAGCCAGATAACAGATTTAATAATCATTGAATTATTTTTGTTGTACATAATTTAAAATTCAGTGTAAGTAAGAGACAAATAAACGCGAGATAAATCCGTGGAATGTACTTACTGCGTAAGGCCTGAGTGCACGCTTGAGTCGAGCGTTCTGCGGACGTTCTGAGTGGCGGCCGCCTAAAGCGGTAGAGAGAGCGTGCTTGTTAGCGTTCGGCGTGACGTGAGCGTGCAAGTTCAAACGAGATAGTGTTTTAATTGCATTTGTGAGTTCACTTGGTAAAATTCAATTAAGGCCTGAAATATGGATATATTTTTTGATACAGTTAAAAGTTGACTGAAATTTGGCTTAATTAATTCTTAAACTATTATTTAACGTTTTCTTTGTTTAACGACAAAACTTAAACCATTATTATTACACAAGTCATATTTTAAAAATGAATTTCTATCAAATACATATCGATTATGTCGTCAGCCACGATCGCACTTCAAATATGAACGTCTCTTCTAAACGTTGTATTGACCGAGTACAGGTAATGAACGCTCTAGTGTCAGAACGCTTTTTTACTCGAGCCTTCTGAACGCGGTAGAATAATAACCAGAATAACAAGGGCAGATAGCTAACAAAAATACATCATCATAAAATGTTTATGATGAATGGGTGGTTGATTGTTTTGAACAGTAAGTCGGTGATTTAGAATTAGAATATAATTATATATTTAAATACCTGCATGGTATATTTGAAAGAAATAATAACTTGTAGTAGATTTTTTATTATTCATACCTTATTACGTTATTCCGTTTGTGTAAACAAACAAAGGGAAGCAGATATTTGAATGCGTACATTTCTGATTGGGACGAAAATATTCAATTTAAAGATCGCGTCTTATAACGTCGGTATAATTTTACGTTGATTTATAATGTAATAATGAAGGATATTTCATATTGATTTATACCTAAAAAGTCACCAGTTTTATTTGATAATTCTTTTAAACGATGCTAATAGAATCATTGAAAAGTAAATGAAATAAATTTTATCTCATCTCAGGTACTATTATTTATATATCATCAATTTTTCACGAGAACAAGCAGAACAAAGTAAAAATTTCTGCCTTTAATGTTTCATTATTGATATAATTATTGTTTACGCAAGGGAATGGGAAAACGGGATGTAAAAAGGGTGGAAAGAATATGGCACAAGGATAGGATAGTAAATCTTCAAGGACTTTCCAGGAAGAACACGGCTCATCTGGATTTTCTCTGCTCTATTCACAGCTCTTCTGAATTTCAGGAACAACTTCGCTGATTTGCACGAATCACTGTGAACACAATAGTTTTGGCACGCACTGCGAGAAACCGAAACACACAATAGCAACAGTGTAGCGAGCACGACATTCACACTTCTTGACAGTTTAAAGTTCACAGACAACGCACACAGAATAGTCATATTCTGTGGTATATAGGGTATAGGAAGGGATAATATATTACGCGTTTGTACAGTAACATTTGCAATACGGTATTATTGGATGGGGAGGAGTATATAAAACTTCAATATCACAATTAGAAATCACTCAAAAAATGATGATAAAAATAATTCTATAAAAAATGTCTATCCAAGTGTTCAACTCTTCATAGATTTCAAAGTACCAAAAATAATAGATATATATATAAAAAAAAAAAACCTTAGTCCAAATTTTTAAAATAAAAAATTTATTAAATATTAGAAGCGAATTCTGATCTACAAGATTTAGAGACCAAATTGGTATTCCAAATTCGAAAACTAAAATATGTATAACGCAATCCAAAATTACTACATTTATCAAGGCATCAAATTTTTTAACAATCTTCCCATCATAATTAGAAAAATTACAGACTACTATAAATTTGTATTTGAAGTAAAAAAAATATGTACACAGACTACCTGAAACATAAACTTTCGTATTTACTCCTTTATACACGAGTCTTACTCTCATAGAGAAGAAATAGATGTTAAAAGATATATATATATATATACCGTAACCCAAAATCACTATATTTATCAAGGCATACAACTTTTTAACAATCTTTTCATTACAATTAGTAATAAATCCCCAAGCAATAAATCAAAGACACAACACAAGACAATCAACGAACGCGCCAGTTCCGAGAGCAACAGCGACATTTTATCAAAGATTCTACATGTTCTTAGCTCCGAAACTGTACAACACACTCAGTACCAACTGGAAATCGTTTACTTCTAATAAGATACACAAATATGGACCAATTGGGTATATGGTTATCCAACATTCTAACATAATCATTACACAGTGCCTGCACTAATAACTCACACTAACTAACATTATCTTTTTTTAATTAAATAACACCACAACAGCACGAAAAAAACTGTCTACTGACTAGAAGGCAGTCTAGCAAAGTAGCCAGGGTAATGCTATATATATATCAGAGGTAGTATCGAAGGTGGTAATGCTATATATATCTTATGTTTATCATGTTATATTATAATATATTCACCTCTACTCCATCCCACACAATAAACTACGAGTACATACTTAATTGCAATATAATTGTATCTTATGTTTATCATGTTATATTATAATATTATATATTCACCTCTGTTACAACAGAAACATGTATGTCAATAAAGTCTAATAAATCAATTAAAAAAATTACAGACTACTATAAATTTGAATTTCAAGTCAAAAAAATGTGTACACAGACTAACAGACACATAATGCACGAGTATTACTCTCATAGAGATGAAATAAATGTTAAAAGAAATATATATCCTACTGATTATTTAATAAATGTATTATATCTTATAATATTAAAATAAAAAAAATAATGGAGCATCTACACACGCGCACGGAGATCGGCGATCTGTAGACCTGTCACAAATATCGAACATTAATAACTATAATTAGAATCTGTCTATAATTACTGACAATTTTAAAATAAATACAAAACTAGCGCAAATCACCTCTCGTGTTGCTGGAACGTATCCACGAGTTACGTCACATTTTGGGTTAGGGGTAGTTCTGATATACCAGGGATTTATAAATGTTTTTCAAAGGCTTCGTTCTAATATTTCTTATCGTGTTTGTATTCCGCACACTTATCGTATTATACTTTTTCCAAACTCGCGTAACTTCTTCAGTCAGCGGTGGGACTTGACGGGTTAGGAACACAATTCCGAGAGTAAACACTCAACTTTTCCTTCTATAATACTTTTATCGTACGTAATCAAAATATAATATTGATATCCAAAATTCCATTTTTTTTTAACATACAAGTTTTTTCATTCATCGTCATACTATCTGTTTTGTTCTTTTCACTTTTCACATTTACCGGTACCGATAGGGTATCTATAATATGCGCATCCAAATTATTTTTAATATTCATGTTTAATGATACAACACAGGTGTTTACACGGGTTGTAAGAAAGGAGGAAGGAATTCAGCATAGAGGGACAGAACAATAAAGCTTCAAGGACCAACCAGGAAGCACGACTTACCTGGATTTTCTTTGTCGTAATCACAGCTGTCTGAAGCACTTTGAATACAATTACAAATTTCGGCACGCGCTGCGAGTAAACCGATACATACAATAGCTACAGTAACTGTTTAAATCATAACGTTTTCACATTTCGTGACAGTTCACAAGTCATAGACAACACACAGAAAAGTCGTACTCTGAGGTATAGGGTAAAAGGAAGGGGGGGGGGACAGGTAGGTATAGTAAACCTAATGGAGCATCCACACACGCACGGCCATCGGCGATTTATAGATCTGTCGTAAATACCGAGCGATATGTCTAAATAAATGAGCTTCATTAAAATATTCATTATATGCGTTTACTATAATGTGACTATGCAGCGCAGGCTGTAGATACTGGCGCGGGTGTGTATTGGGTATTGACATTGAAATACATGACGTACTTGTGGTCTAGTGGTTCAGATTCTCACCTAGTGACCTAGTGGTCGGGGGTACGAGGCTCATTCCGGGAGACCATCAAGTTTTTTTTATAGCCCAATCGAAGTAGTAAGAATTTTGATCTGACACGTATTCTGTGTACGCATCTCTATTTTAAAATTTTAAAAAAATGAGTACCTGAACAAATTATTATGCAAAATACATGAAAGCATAAGAACATACAGTTATTCCGCTGTAACATCTCGCTATTCCCCTATTAGACTGTGGTATCAAATTATCACATAAGATGGATGTGTATATGAGGCTTAGATGGAGAGAGTGGGTTATCAGTTTGGAGGTTATTACGTGGTCTGTTACTAAGTTAGATGATAATGAGAGATGACGGTTTGGTGACAGGTGTAGGTAGGTCAAGAGTACTTGGTGGCTAAAGTATGAGAATAATAATAATACTCACGATTTACAAATGAATTCAAAAAGGAAAGTTACAACACTTTAATTTTAGCATTAACTAAATTTAATGAAGCGGAGTGAGACGCGAAAGCTGCTGATGAAGCCAGGGGGCCGGAAAGAAAGTGAATTTTTTGACATTTAAAATTGCGTTTGTTAGAAAAAGGTTGTTTAACTATGTAATTTGTATAGATTTTTCCAGTAGGTGCTTACCATAAAAGGTGCTGAATTCACAAAGTAGTTCATTACCTGCCTACCCGGGAGGTATAATTTATTTTTCGAACATGTTAGCGTTGTGAATTTTGGATTGTGTAATTTAAAAAAAAGGAAGAAAATACACAAGTTTGATATTAATTGAATTAATTAATTGATTCTGAATAAAATATGTAGTCACCATGGTAACGAGTACCAGGTACGAAATTTTCTCGGAAGGGGACGATCTGTGATGTTTACACATCAACAACGAATCGTTTTCATCCCTTAATTACTGTCGTCGAATTGAAAACAAAATGACTCGAATATAATACACGCCCCCGCCATTCACGATCCGTCCTGATCTACTTAGCTAATGGAACCAAAACAGTGGGAATCCCCTCTTCAATTTCCCCTCTATGCGGGGGGTGGTAATTATAAATTATTTATAAGAAGAAAGGCGGAGTTAATCTGCCATTATTTACTGCTGTAATCATCTCGACAAGCACCGCAGCGGAGCGGAGGGCGCGGTACGGTATTATTGTTTACTCGGTCTGCGGGCTGAGGTCGCCAAATGATTTCATTACCTAACCAGGAATGTATTTCGTATCTGACTAACACTTAAAACCAATGTTAATCTTTTCCATATTCATCTTACAATACGCAGGTGACGCTTTGATCTCCAATCTCAGAGATTATATGTCGGTAATGGTCGAGACAAGCGTAGCTCGAGCTGTGTGAGAGTTGGCACCGTCTCAATTCGGTAACCAAAAAGTTATTATTTAGATAAAATGTTTTAATGATTTTAACACGCTGTTGAAGCATTAGAAGCTCCTTAATAAATTGTAATCAACTAATCTCTACGACTAATAAATGCAAACTGACAAGTGTCTGCCAAACCTAAATGGCAGCTAAACAAAACCTTTATGTATTTATATGTAGGAGGTGATTTCATGATGAAATAAATTGTTAGAAAAACACATTCTTATTTCGAAGTTATAATTATTCAGAACATATATTATTATTAGTATTCTGAATAATTACAACTTCACAATAAGAACGTGTTCTCTTAATAATAAATTTGTATCAATGTGTCCAAAATTTAATAAAAATGAATTGATAATTCTGGCGTCTGCTATCAGATTACTCAAAGGTATTTGAGATTCTGTAAAAATAATATAGATGGCTCTTTCAAATAATGGAACGATTAAATGTATTAATATCAAAAAGGTAACATGTAGGTTCGAAAATTTGTCGCTAAAAATATTGTAATTGTGTGATAATGCACCTTCCCCGGTTAGGAAAGAGATCCAGGTTCGAATCCCGGTAGCGCAACAACAATATTTTTCGACAAAATTGATTTTATATATATATATCTTTCTAATTAATATATTTAATTAATATTTAAAATAAATTGTATTCATTCATTCACCGGTCATGCAAATACCATAACACAGAATATTAATACAGAACAGAAATGGACTTTTTCAACATTAGCCTTACTACGCTTAAAGGGTTCTTTTTATGAACTACCACAATCTCAATTTTGCCCAATTATTCTACCTATAGACACATCTTGCTCTCCCTTTACCGCAACAATAGTTGGGAGCCTCCCCACCCTTTCCCCTTCTTTTATTCATCTTTTTAAACATTTCTGTGGATTTTCATTAATAGTATCACATGTTAAATATTTATTATGTTGGTTATAATATGTTTACACTGTCAAGATCCCTCACTAATTATTAAAAATATGTTAAAATATTTTCTTATTCTTTTAAGCTGAAAAGCCTTTCCTTTCTATGTGAAATTATGATTCATTACATTTAAATACATTTGAATATATCAGTACATAAAATTTTGTCAGTTGGTATAACAATTATACGTAGCTGGTTTTATATTTGTCGCATCTGATAAGGAGAACACTACAGAACCCTCCCGAAGTAACCGAAGCCTCGGGCCAGGCGTTCACACCTGGGATTTAACAGTCGAAATTTTATCCTTTTGTCTATGTTTGTAGCACATGTAAATATGTAATTCTAGAGCCCGAAATTCTGGGAAGGTACTAGAGCGTTCTGTGTAAATGGTTCCACATCAGTATCTATGGTCTAGATAAATCTTGAACTTCAGCAACGTTTTGCAATACGCCACATCGTTTCAAAGCGCGCAAATATAACATATATTTCTGTATGAAATATATTGAAATATATATTGGGAATTTAAACATATTCATACAATTGAAACTATACTACATTATTACTTTTAATACTATATTTTTTTAAGGATAACACATTCTTATTGTGAAGTTGAACGTATTATTCAGAATGTATTAATTAGAAAGATATCTATAAGATCTATGTAAAGACATACAAAATCATATTAAATAACCGGTTTCACTTATTTTAAGCTTCATCAGGACATTGTAAAATTTTGAGAACAATAATAGTTTTTCAGAATTTTCCAACCATATTATTAAAAAAGACTATTCTGTTAATAATACCACAGGGGTCAATATTCTCCATAAAACGGGTTTGGCCTCCGATTGGACAATTTAGAAGCCCTCTAAATAAAAAGGCAGTAAATAGTGATACGCCAATTGTTAATAATCAAATTAATTTATCCATTAGCTCCATATTAGATATATTTCATTTAAAATCAATATAATATTCGTAAACACACTTGTATGTGGATAATTGTGTGAAATAACTGGAATGTATGAATGTGGGAGCGAAAATAAGCGATTTGATTGTATGCTGTTTATTGTACGCCGACGATGCTGTATTAATACCGAATAATGAACAAGAATTACAGAGTCTAGTGAGTAGAATATACGATGTATGCAAGGAAAGTGACCTTATTATGAATGTCAACAAGTTGAAAGTGATGGTATTCGAGAAGGAAGAAAGTAAGACACCGTGCCAAATACTTGTAGGTAATGAATGTTTGGAACAAGTAAATGAGTTTTTGTATTTGGGAAGTATGTTTGATAGAAATAGAAAGGCTGAGAAAAATATTGAAAGGAAGGTGAATGCAGAAAACAAAGTGAAAGGCGCTTTGAATGGAATTATAGAATGGAAACTTGTTAAATGAGGCAAAACTAGCAGTACACAGTAATGTAATGAAAATGAGATCGATTGGGCGTATGTGTGGCAGATACATTTATGACAGAGTAAAGAATGAAGAAATAAGGAAAGAACGTAAAGATGATCTTAGTATAGTGAGTAAGATTGAGAAAGAATCGCTAAGTCATGTGGAACGGATGAATGAGGAGAGAATGGTAAGGAAGACGCAAGTGTTGATGGCATTAGAAATAGAGAACATCCGCGGGAGACTTGGTACGACCTGGTAAACTAGATACTAGAAGATGGTCCTGTTATCCTGGATGCCTCAATATTCGGCGAGCTAGTATAAGAAGATGTATGAATGTGAATGGGGCGAGAACTGTGTGTCAGGACGGAAGAGGGTGGTGCTATGTCCTATCTGTAAATTACTAAGTATGTGTTTTATAGTAATGCTTCGCGTGCATCACTTGGCTATTACATCGATTTGGGTTTTCTTATTGGGTCTGTATCAGCCATATTGTCACTTACTTGCTTAATAATTGGTTTTCATGTACACGTGAATGTCATGTTTTTCGCGAAGTATTTTGATGCAAGCCGCTGGCCATATTTATAACATCACGTTCTAACGGGCGCCGCCATGATGATTCTAAACAGTGTGCCAATACCAGCCGCGTGTAGGAGATAACGTGACACAGCACAACTGCAGAACGCTGCTCGTGCCAGTTCCCGACCCGACTGCATAAGATTACGATCAGTACGAACTAAACAATATGAGATTATCTTACCTTATAGCTTAATTTCTTCCCCAATCCCTTTATCCTGGATTAGATTAATAGTTAATATCCCGAACTGAATACATACGACATTTAATTTCAACAAAAATATCTCGTTTCATATATAAGGATTGTTGCACACAGAGACATTACGACCTGTTATTTTGAATATTTTGCCGTAAAATTGTATTGTAAAATTGTTTGTATTTGATTTGTATTTGGTTTGTATTTGATTTGTATTTGATTTGTATTGTAAGTTTTATTGTTAATTTACGCGGCGTGCCGCGGGGTTGGGAATACAATAAACTTTGCCCACCCGTCGGTACGCCGCCTGTGTCGTTAGGAATAAGTTCCCTTGTTTACTCGGTGCCGTGGACGCAGTAGAATAAACAAATGATATAGTCCACGGCAGCCATATATGATGCCAGTGCCCCTTCTAAAAGGCCTCTTTCAGGGCCGCAGGAAACGAGCCTTCTGCTCCGCGGCCGAAAAGGCCTCTTTCAGGGCCGCAAGAAATGAGCCTTCTGCTCTGCGGCCGAAAAGGCCTCTTTCAGGGCCGCAAGGTATGAGCCTTCTGCTCTGCGGCCTAAAAGGCCTCTTTCAGGGCCGCAAGGTATGAGCCTTCTGCTCTGCGGCCTAAAAGGCCTCTTTCAGGGCCGCAAGGTATGAGCCTTCTGCTCTGCGGCCTAAAAGGCCTCTTTCAGGGCCGCAAGATATGAGCCTTCTGCTCTGCGGCCTAAAAGGCCTCTTTCAGGGCCGCAAGATATGAGCCTTCTGCTCTGCGGCCTAAAAGGCCTCTTTCAGGGCCGCAAGATATAAACCTTCTGCTCTGCGGCCTAAAAGACCTCTTTCAGGGCCGCAAGAAATCAGCCTTCAGCTCATTATCTAATTTCGGCCCTGAAAAAACCTTTATAACTTTTGAAGGAGCACTGGCCCCGTAATTCTTGTTTCGGGATATCACGAGGGATAATATATTCTACCATATCCCCTACTCGTGATATCCCGCAAATCAGTATTTTATTTTTAAAGAATTAAAATGTATCCGCAAAGCCGTTTCTGCCGGCCGCCAGCCCGCGACCGAAAAATGAGCCATAGTTGCGCGTTTCGGCCGGCAGGCGGCGACGGCTGCCGCGTCGCTCGGGGTGCGGTTAGGGTTGTAAACGCACCCTGATTGGCTCGGCGGCAAATTTAGGGGTGGCGGGTGGCGCTAGCGGAGCGCGCCCGCCTGTATAGAATAAATAGTGGAACGCCGCAGTGCGGAGGGCACTCGTCTCGTCTGCGCCGATAACATATAGCAAGTTGTCTCATTTCTCCTCCTTCTTCCCTTGGAGTCTCGCCGCTGCAGCCGTCCAGCCGCCTTCCAGCCTGCGCTCTCTGCCTAATGAAGGCATTTTGGACCTGCGGCCACCGGCGATCAGGAGCGAGTGGAGAAGCTTGACTGCGGTCGGGTGAATCCTCTCGTACCCTAGTGGGGTTTCTTGAGGCGACCACTTTTTGTTTGGTTGGCAACAAGGATGACCAGCGGAAAATTTTCAAGTATTATATTAAATAATAAAAAAAAAACTACAATGTTATACCCATATTTTATTTATACAAAAATTGAGTTTAACGATGCTAATTAAACGTTTTATAAGCAATATCGTCTAAATTCTTTCCATTTCTCTCAAGACACTCTTGCAATCGGACTCTTAAATTTGCGAACACGCGAGAGCAAAGCGTTGGTGGAATGGCAGCAACTAAACAGCGGATATTTGTTGCTGTAAACTCTCAACTTAAGGTATCCCCACAAAAAAGGTGTAAGATCCGGTGACCGAGGTGCCCAGGATGTCTCCGTACTTGCTGATAAATTTATTTGGAAAAATTCCCCTCAGCTTCTCCATTGAAACTCTAGCTGTGTGTGGAGTGGCCCCGTCTTGCTGAAATTGTGTTCTGTTATTGAATCCAGGAAACAGTTGGAGTTGCGATATCAAAAACTAGTCGATCATTTGGTAATATACGACAACGGTTACTGTCTCTCGCTGGTTAAAAAAATAAGGGCCAATTATCCCTCGGGTAGAAATTGCACACCACACTGTCGTTTTTGGATAATGCAAACGTTTTTGATGGCGTTTCCTTGAATTGTCGAGGCACTAGTATCTCATGTTCTGTTTATTAACATAGCCATCGATATGAAAATGTACTTCGTCAATAAACAATGTGTTTTCAAGTATTCGTGCTGTTCCAAAACGTTCCAGTATCGTTCTCGCTAAGAATAATAATTTTCGTTGAGAAACTGCACGATTTGCAGTTTGTATGGGTAAAACTAGTTTAGTAGTTAGTTAAAATAACGTGCTCTGTTGATTTTTTTATTCCAGTACAGGCTGCAATCTTCCTTATCGATTTACGCGGATTGCGCATAATTTCACGTCGAACTTGAGCCACATGTTCTGGCGTCGCTGCTGATGTTGATGGTTCCGGAAGAGTTTGGTTAGCCAATGTCCCTTCTTGTCTGAACTTTTGAACCCAACACCAGATACGTTGCGTGCTCGGCTCATCACTTACTCGTCGAATATTAAAGTGAGTATTTGTACTCACGTCACATAGACGCGCGCGATCCAATGAATTACCGCATTTTAAATATTGCTCATACATATTGCAAACCTGCAAATCGCGCGTGTCGAATCATACCCCTTTCACTTACCTCACCCTGATGGTTTACGAGCAATTACAATTCAATCTTGATATTTTCCGCATGACAATCCTATATATTGTAACCTAAGTATAAATACAATATACTTAAATGCGTTCTGTTTGCTGATGAGCCTATGTTTTGTTTTAGTTGTATTAAGTTCTAATCCAAAAGTATGACAGGCCTTCACAAGTTCAGCTGAAGTTGTAGACCCTCAGTGTTACCTGGTGGAAGTACCGTATCATCTGCATGACGGAGGTTATAACGAGCCCTCGAGCAGCTACTCGGAGAGCTTCATTGAATATTTAATTTTGTGATCAGTGAGATATTTATTAGTTTTCAAAAAACATTCTTAGGATTAAAAAACTATTTTACTGTATATGGATATGTGAAATATTTTTTAAATAAAGGCATGTTAGTAATTTTGCCATGCACTATAAAGTTACACATATTCTATGTTTGAAACTTCGTAAGTACAATAGCGTAATGCTAGGCGTTTTCCGCTTGCAGGAACCCGCGACTATGTACCGCGAGTAAACACGTTGGCTAGCGCACACAAGCTGTAAAAAACTGCTCCATTGCTTTGTGAATTTTTGATTAAACGCATACAGTGGAAATAGTTTAACATGAAACCATAGGGACCGAAATATTTTATCAACTCGTAAAGTCATAAACGTTTAAAATGGTAAATATGATGTGCGGAAAGCGGCATCCTAGTCAATATGGAGTTGAGTCATAAAATATTAAACAGTGAACAAAGTGACTACTATTTTGTTCTTCTGAGATGCGAAATCTTTTCATGTTGAGCATTTATCGTTTCGTGTAAAATAAAATAAATGTACGTAATTTTACACTTTCTTTCACACTTTCTTATTTCTTTGACTGGCACTCCTGGTTTTTTGTTGTTGTTGGTATGATTAGTTTATTTAGTGTAAAAGTTGACGTTTTCTGCGACCGGTAAAATTGCTGTAAAACCACGGTCGGAGAGGTTGACAATTGCAGTCGGTACTTCGCCAGACAAGGACCCATTAATTATTATTCTATCAACTCTCGAGCACAATAGAATAACAATACAACCCACGAAGAGCAGAGAAAAAAGAATCGGTAATACAAGGTTAGTGGTGATTTTTCTACCTGCTTTGATTTTTATATTATCAATAGGAAACAAAATAATAGTCTTGTCGAAGGAATTCACTAGAACAGTTGGAAATCACATAGCCATTTGTAGGGACCAGAATATTTTTTCATGTTAACTAATTTATTTTGCTGTTAATATCGAGGAGTTTTCACAACTGCTATTTTAAACACGGAGCAGGTTGTGATTAAAAGTTATAAAAGCATAGTAAATAACCAATTTACTCAATAACCTACCATCGCATCGTTTCTCTGCGGGAGTAGACAGAGAAGATGGAGTACCTCACTTTTCTGTCCTGACACGCGACATACAATTTTACATGCAAACTGATGTTAACAGGACTCTGTTAATCTAGAGATAGCTTGAGATTAGTAGAAAGATACGAAAACTCTTACCCGTGTACATTTGATTTCACAGAAAGTTAAACATTACGCACATTTATTCCGTTTTTATTGCAACTGGGGAGATTTAAATTCACCTGCGCGACTGACGAACGGAACAGCAATAGTTAATGACACGCGAGACTCTGAAACTTAACTTAGCTGAGAGTTGTCACCAATGAATCCCATGAGAGCATAATCCCTGTCTCGAGCTGAAAATCTGATCGTACAATTTGGTATGAGTGAAGTTAGATAAAAAAAATTGTATTCCAAAAAAATTCCACCTTTTTCATAATATGATACCGCGTGCAACTGTGAAGTTCTCTACCGCATCAGGATGAAAACTTACATCCTCCGGGACCACAGACCAGAAGCAATAAATGTTCCCACAGTCTCGAGAAGTCCCTGGAGATCTCTCACGAAATAGAGATGGGTCGCGCAGCTGCATTTTCCTCAAATGGTATAAATTTCACTGAATATGCTATCGGAATACTGGCGCAAACGTGGTCTCTTAAAATATTTCATTCAAATATACCAAAAATAATTTTTTTTCTTTCATGTTTATTTTGAAATATTTTCATAAGGTAGGCAGAAGCAAAAATTGTATACACAATGGTGTCAATCGGCGTAGTCGAACGTTTCATTAAGGAAAACCAAATCATTCATCGATTGTGCCGCATAGGATCTATGCTTGGATGTCCCCCCAAAAAATAGCCTTTTTGGAGTCAAATCAGCATTGTATTAGTGCATATTTCTGTATACTTGTTTTTGTTCTCTTTATTGTTAAATAAATAACTCTTGGGCGCCTGCCCCAAACTGAAACTTATTAAATATCTATAAATAAGCATATTATTAAAAGAATTAAATACCCGCGATATACCTAAGAATCATAGTTTTTTTACAAATGATAAAAATGTAGTATGAAACTGGAATCTGCCGGCCCGGGAGCTGCGTCTCACTAATGGGCGACAGTTTCCATCGGCAGAGGCATCGGGCCAATTTAGGGCGGGACTAGAACTGTAAGCCTGTTCTCATTGGTCTAACACAAGACGGGGGTCCTAGTACGGCCGGGCCTCGTTTATTGGACATAAATAAACCACCGGTGGCCGAGGGAAAGATTTTCGCCGTGGCGCTCTAGTAGTGAACACGTCAGTTTTTTAATTTTCTACCCTGCTTGACCTCAGTTTAATTCTGTACTTTTTGTAAACGGATTCGATTACTGGTTGCTCTATCCTGCGCATCGCTGCACAGAACCATGAACTATGAACCGGCGAACCAATCCTTGCAATACAGTCTTGTTTCCCGTATGAAACATTATCGGCATAACCAGCTTTTACGAAAATGTACTCTTCCAGATCTTAAATTTGTCAAGGACTTTAACGACGAAAAATTTGATGTCTAGATTTGACAACATATGGAAAGAAAGTGGTATTTCCAAGACAATGAAAGTTAGTACAGTCTCTGGTGCATTATATATTTTTATGTGCTGTGGAATCATGGACCCTGAAGGCAAGGGAGGGAAAACGGATTGACGCCTTTAAAATGTAGTGTTGGAGATGCATGTAACGCATACTATGGAACACATAAATGTCTGCAGAAACTGAACATCATGGTTAGACTTTAAACAATTTTCCTAAAACAAATTCTTACATTTTTTTGGCGTTTTGCGAGAAGGAAAGAGTGCTTGGAGAAGGTTGTTGGGGTGGATCATATCGAAGGGCGAAGAGGATGGGGATGATTACACATCATTTGGACCGACCAAAAGGAAAAGGAAACAGATACTTCTCTTGTAAAAACATAAGTTCACAGAGATTTCCCAGTCATGAGGGGCCAACGTGGATTTTGACGTCATTACGTCGTACAGTCAGCAACCCTGCGACCCGCGCGCAGGCCTACCAGCAAAATAAATCTTTTCCGGCCGCTGCTCTGTCAGCAGCTTTCGGTGTTCACTCCGTTCCACAACTAAAAATTCATAAGTAGATTAAAACCCTTGTAATTTAACTTCGAATCAAATCAGTGGAGATAGCGAGTATTTGTTTTAATTTTATTTAACTTTTCTGTCATTGTTGCCCATCATCTTACACAATGTATAGGACAGACTCGAACACACCGAGTGGTAAATAAATTGCATCTCAGCTATTTTCATTCAATTCCTCATCCTTCTGACGTCACCATCACACATTTCACACCATGATTGGTGACCTTTCTCTTATATCTCCATAATTGATTATCAGTGTCAAATGTTTTTTATTTTATACGTCTGTAATTTCATCTCCTGTTTCTTTCAAATTTGAAAGGTAACTGATACATAAGTGTCAATTTCTTTTGAAACACAGAATTAGGTAAATAAGTAAACATTCTTTCTATTTATGGGCTGTTTCTGTTTTTGTTTTCCAGGGGCGTGCACCTTGTGGGTAGACCCGCCACATACCCAGGACCATTTATAAGCAAAAACTTCTGTATGGTTCTACTCATTCGCCATCTGGTTGGCGTTTTTTTAATGTTAATAGGTAGCTGTGCAACTCTGTCTCGCATATATGTCAAGACGGAGCCGAACCGAAAAACTTCCATCTCAAAACCTTCACAGTCCCCAAAATCTCCTTTATATATGATTAAACAAAGAAAACTGCACTGCATACAAGCAAAACGGTGTACACTCCATACAAGCAAAAAAATTGTGCATTGCCAAAAATTCAAGGAAACAAGTATTAATTAAATAATTCGTATGTCATATCAGTGGAATCATTAGTTGTGTAGTTCTGGTTACTACCGCTCGACGCAACCGGAGCGCTGTAGTCGTAATTGCTAGCCACTGTTTTAATCGATCGTTTTATTCAAGCCATACAATTGCTACCTACTTAATTGAAAATACCATTCTTTATGCTGTTTCCTATTAGACGTCGTCAAAAGTACTGTCTGCTGTAGCTTAGTCGGTTAATGCACCTTCAACAACCATATTTTTCGATAAAATTGATCCTTTCTAATTAATACATTTAATTAGTATTTTATTTTTTAATAATTTAATGTAAGTTACCTTGTAATAATGAGTCTGCCAACAAGTTTCTAGTGGGACGCTTGTCGGTCTCTTTTTTGAATAAATTTTTTCAAATTGAAAAAATTTGTGTGTTTCACAATAGCTCTGAAGATGTTATATTGTTCATTTCTATTGTCAGTATTTGACAAAATTGTAATGTAATGTTTATAACTATATAAATTATGTCAGTATATACGTCTTTGACAGGGATTTTAAATACTTATAATAATATTAATATATGTTATTACTTTTTAACAAGATTCATGGACCACCGGTCGCGTGCGCGCGCATATAAACGCGACTGGTTCCTGTCCCATTATCTACCTGTCTCCCCCTCGCCTATACCCAGAGCACGGCCTTTTTCTGTGTGTTTTGAACCGGTGCGAATGGTGTTCACTTCGTGCTATCAACGAAGTGTGCGTTCGAGAGCACTTCATGCGTTCTGAAGCCAGAAGACCTGTGGCCATAGTGATAGAGGAAAATCAAGTTACCTAAATGAGCATCTTAGGTAGGTCGTGTGCTTCCTAAGTATCCGGTTGGTCATCCAGCTGACCCTATTTCATTTCCCTGTTTCTGACCCTAATTCTTTCCATCCTTCGGATTGCAATAATATATGTATGTATATTAATATTGATTTACCACAGTGACTACACTTAAAGCAATTATTTTTTCCAAACCTTGAAGATAAGTCGTGGCAAGCCACATTTACGTGATTTCATCTAAGGGAGAAATCTTTAATAGTAAGTAATGGTAAACGTGGTTTTCAAATAATTTCATTAAGATGAATTAACACCTGAAATATGGAATTATTTAATTATCTGTATATTCTCAAAATATTAAATTGAATTAATCATCTTACATAAGCGCACAGCTCTAAAATTTTATAACAACATACATTAAAGGAGGTCTCCTGTCAATTATATCACGTGAAATTGTGCGGATTTCGCGTCAAAAAAATGATTCAATTTTGCTATTTTATTTTCGTTGATTATTTAAAAATGCATTAGAGTTATAAGAATAATTATTGTCTAGTAATATTGAAGAAAGGCAAAACATATTTTTGAATTCTGTACATAGTGCAGTACATATTTATTATTTATATAATACATCAACTCGTAGCTTGTTGGTGTAGTGATTACGACGTTGGCCTAGTGATCTAGTACCAACTACAGACAAAGTTCAATTAATATGGGCTGGTTTCAATAATAATATATTTTCGTAGAAAGTAATCACTTTGTGGTTTGACATGTTATATTAAATAAAATAACAATCACTTTGTATTAAACCACGAAATTTATTATACGTCAACCGGTTTCGCTTATCAGGACGTATTTAAACTGATCATAAACCCAAAAAGAGAGCACTTATATATATATATATATATATATTTATATATAAAGAGAGAGATAGAATATAAAATTATATGTGAAAGAGAGAGACAGAATACATACCCAGATAGACAGAACATTAAGTGAGGGGAAAATAGAGTGTTGATGTATATTAAATTGTTTTGAAAGGAAACATACCTAATATGGGACTAATGGATAAATTAATTTTATTATTAAGAATAGGCCGACCACTAATTGGCCTTTTTTATTTCGAGGGCTTCTAAATTGTCCAACCGGAGGCCAAATTTGTTTTTATGGAAGATATTGACCCCTGTGGTATTTTTAAAAGTATGATCTTTTTCAATAATATGGTTGGAATATTCTGAGAAATCGTTACCGTTTAAACATTTAAGATGTTCTTTGACACGAAAGCAGTTTTGCTTATATAGAATGAGGGACAGTTTATTGCAAGTTAATTTATATATACCCGAGTAGTTTAATTTGTTATCTTATGATCAGTTTTAAATACGTCCTGATAAGCTTGAGATAAACGAAACCGGTTGACGTATAATCAATTTCGTGGTTTCATACAAAAAATTGTATGAATATAAAATGAATTGCGAGTGGCTCCAATTAAGTATGGCTGACGATTTAGGCAATATACCAACGCCGATATATTGACATGTAAACCTAGACTCTGCAGCGATGTGGGTGGTTTACACAATAATCGACAACACTGGGAAAATAAAAGAAGTCCACGTCAACTTCGAACGTCCCCGATATGTGTTCCCGATGACGAGGGCGAGGAGGTAAAACAAACAGCCGACAGCCAAGTGATGCGGGGTAGTTCAGGTGCCTAATTCAGTTTTCAGCGATTCTATCCCCGAGGGTCGCGGTCGGGGGAAGGGACGAGGAGGGGAAAGGAAGGGGGCGGGCTAATGACGCGCCCGGAGCCGCCATTGTTTGGGGAAAGGATGGAGAAGTCCCGGTACTTAAGGGAAGTATTAATCACAAAACAAATTCGCACTAAACTCAATTACGGGGATCTGTGTCGCTCCGCTGCAAAGCCGGGCTGCCGATTCTTAAGGTTATCATTTTGAGGTTATTTCGGTGTCGTCTGCCATTTACTTTTACAGCTTACGTGATATGACGTACGTCACACGCTGTATCAAATAAAGCACAAGTTAACATCGAGTTGAATTAGAAAGTTTTACAACATTTCCGGCTCATCTCTATACTAAGTGAGTGCTCTACCATATTAACTATCCCCCTATTAGATTGTGCTGTCAAATTGTCATATAAATATATATTACAGATTTTGAGCTACAATATAATAAATATATTAATTAGAGAGATATACATATAAAATCAATTTTATAGAAAAATATTGTTGTTGCGCCACCGGGATTCGAACCTGGATCTCTTTCCAAACCGGGGAAGGTGCATTATCCAACTATGCTACAGCGACGATATTTTTACCAATGTTCTGAATAATTACAATCATTCACAATAAGAAAGTGTTCTCCTATTACAATATAATATGTACCGATATCAAGAGGTACGCGGTGCTCTCGCTAGTCCCATGGAGCTATATAAGAATAAAATATAATGTAGAAGATTTCTTTCCTGTTCAATGCGCTCATGACTGAGCATCGTGGTAATATATTCCGCTTTCATAGTCCGCGATTCTTAGTGTTGTTTTAGTGCGACGTGTAGCGAAACTGCTCATTTTTAATATAATTTATCATCCCCCTTAAGCATAGAACATGATTATTAATAAATATAATTAAAATTGAAATCTCCCGTGTACCCCTGAACCGAACCCCGGTCTCCTGCATAACGGGCGGAAATTATAACCACTGCACTGCCAACGGGTACGAGTGGGATGTGAAAATGGTCGTTTAATTAATACACGCTTATTTATTATAAGGTTATCACTACGGGTGACTATTTTCAAATAAAATAAAATATTAATATTCAAATTTGACGAAAAATAATAGAGTATTAAACATTCATAATAAATATAAAACGAATTAAATTTTATTTAAAAAAAATCAGAATTATGTATTAAGGAATTAGCAAGATGATAGTATTCTTAAATAAATAATAGATATCTCATAGAAACGAAGTATGGGTAATTACAGAGCTTGCGACCTGTCTTCGGCTAGCTTAAGTGATCACTTTAAACGTGATTATTTGTAGGTATCCAGTAATTGTGTGTTCTTGGATATATTCAAATATTGCAGAATATATTTTTAGTTTTTGTGACAAATTTTAATGTGGTAGCCGCTGAATAAAAGTATTCAGTGTTAGAAAAAAAATATATTGTTAACAATTATGTACTTATTAGACCAGTGGCCCTCTAAAAAGTTTTCTACGCTGAGGAAGAATAACTAGAAATGTGTTCAATCCCTTAGCAATATTCTGAAATATATCATTTCTTGGGTTCAAGGGTGATCTTACTTTGTAGTTCGTTAGCGTCTTGCTTTGTAATTTTAAATTAAAATTAATTTTTAACTGTAGTTTTTAAAAATGCTTAGGTCCAGTACAAAAGAGCATAGAAATCCTGTCATGCGATACCGTACCTGTGTAAAATCACACCTGTTTTCTTTGAAATTAAGCACTTTTTTGTTTTTTGTTATTTTGGTAAAAATATCTGCGCGTTTTCTTTCTCTTCTTTTGAATGGGTTGGATGCTGGATGGGCAGATTCAAAGAGCCTAACGCTTGAATATTTTCCTTCAGAGAGTCGACGAAATCTCTTAATTCTGGGTTGTTAACTATCGGACCTAGTGACAATATATAATTTAGTCTAGTATTATGAAAACGTTCTCATATCAAATTGTACGCCACATAGTAATTAGATTTTCATATCGACAAATGTTTAATGATTTTCAAGGCGTCCGTTTCTAGACATGAGAATAGATATTGAAGTTTTTCTATTTCACTTAACGAATTATTTTCGTGAATGCATTTACGGAAAATGGAAATAAAGCTGGAAAACTCAATAATTTTTCCTGAAAATCTAGGAAGACTCATTTTCATATTTCCTTTATTTCATAGTACGTATCCATGAAAATTTTGTCTGATGACATTCTATGTTAAAATCTTTAGAATACCCAGTTTTTAACGCAATGTGAGAATCAGATTTTGTTGACTCGATATCTGAATAGCGAACTTTAAAATTAAATTTAGTTTTAGTATCACCATCTCTGGCTAGATTGGCGATCTGGAGAAGATTGTTCACCGACAGCATCAATAGATTATACCTTACTAATTTCGACATGATTAATTCCGTGATTAAGAATTACTATGAAATATATTATATATATATATGAAATATATATACAACATTAAAATTATAGGATATTTTCAATAATATACCGTTGGTACCATGTTACATCTGCCGCGCGCAATGTTAATATTCGCGCGGTTAAATATTGTATTACTCACTAAATCTTATTACTTGTAAACCGAGTGAAAACAATAACGATAATATAATATATAAATATGATAATAATCATAGAAAATACCTTTGAACGAAAATAATGATGATGTGATTGCCGATGTATCTCGGCTCGAAAAGAACCAAAGTTTGCGTAAAAGCATAGATGTTGGAAGAAAACAGGATATACGGAAGGAGATTTGCACTCACAACTATCCAGTTTTTCAGACACCTCCAAGGTGGACTGTAAATTTATCACTATCTTCGTCTAGGGTCCTTTAGAATACACTGTGTAGACGTGGCGTCTCAATTGAATAGTATTCTTCGATTCACACATTACCGCACCGATTCAAGGTCGCTTTTTGACTAGCGGCTGCGTGCCGGGTGAGGAGAGGAGGAAAGAGGAAGGCACAGTCCATTATTTTCGTTCAAAAATAAATAAGTAATTAACAAATAAACATATGTCTCGAACACTTATATTTAAATAAGAATATTAATATTCCATTTGATAAGCCTGTGTGAGGTATGAAGGAATATATTATAGATATGTTTTTTAAATACGAAGTGTCTAAAAAGAACATGAATCTTTAATGCCACAAATAGTTTAATTAAATAAATCTGTGATGAGTGATACGTACACGTAAGAATATTTCGGGCTAGGAGTGTCTGTAATCTCAAGAAAGCGCGTCCCTAGGTGGTAGTTGGGAGAATTCTCGCCAAATATGAGTGGCAGGAGAGAAATACAATACCTCCCGTGGACCGATAGATCTGGGAGATTACTCTCGTGAGCTTTGGAAGGCAATTCTTATAGCAGAAGGTAACTGATTATAAATCCCCAGTGACGGAAAGCGGCATCTATCAGTACTAGCCTCAGGCTAAAAATGGATGATTTTGGAAAGGGTTAGAATCAGTTATACGCGGAAGGAGCGGTACTTTGCGAAAGGTAAGGAGTAACCACTGGAATATTTATCTTTCTAGTACGATTATTGTGATACCTCTTGAATTACCACAGATTCCTTTGGGGTTCTATCAACCTGATTACCATCTAGTTATCTTGGGTCCCGATTCCTTGTAAGGGAAACTAAGTCCAGGTAATAATATTACGTTTATTATTATATAACATGTTATTACAGTCAATAATTATACACTTCAGAGATATTCTTGTTATTGAGAAGGAGCTAACATGGGAGAGACCTCTTCCATCTGACGCAGTCCCTTATAAGGCTCGCCTCCCTCTACTCATCCTCACATTTCCATGACACACCAGTTATCATGGCTGAAAATAAAACACTTCATCAGCACTTAAATGGTCAGAGAACCCGTTCAGCAGTAAGAGTTGCAACATGGAATATGATTTCGAACTGCAAATCCTGATTGATGTGATCAAAATGAACGAATTGCACAATTTTTGAGTCGCGCGAAATAGAAAACGTCGATTCTGGACGTAAATTGGAAGATATGGGGGTGAAGTAGGAAAACTTTGGTAAAGGATGAGGTCGGTGAGGGGATAGAGGTTCTAATTGAAAGACCAGTAAATTTTGGGGAACCGGGATTCGGAATAACTGTTCGCCTTATCTTGTATATGATGCCGCCGTAATACCGTCGAGATCAGACAAATGGTACGCGGATGAGCCGATCTCCGATCTCAATTGAATACGGCGATGTCACAAGTTCACCCGCGGCTCACAGACAACAAACAATAGGTGATCCACACCGCGAATGCTATTGCGATGTCGAGATCGAACAAATATCAGCTAAGTTGACGTCTACTGGCATACATGTGACGATATATCACGCTGAAGGGTGGGAACCGTGGCACTACACAGCAGACAGTCAATTCTTTCTATTCTCTACCGTACCTTATCTAGACTATAGCAACAGATGCAAATCTGTTTATTTTGATCACAGAAATCAGCAGAAATCATTGCCCGATTCCACGTTGTTAAATACGAATGATAATGACGTAAATTATATATTTTAATTGCATCCTTTTCCCTCCTCTTTCCATCCCCCAGTCCATAGATGGCGACAGCTAAGTTGTAGTTATTACTCTACTTGCTAAGTGTTTCTACATGGTAGCATATATATAACTTTGATAGATATGGAGGTTATTATATATCATATTATGTACATATACATAGACCTTTAGCGTAAATAATTTACATATATTAAATCAGCCGTTAATATTAGCGTGCATCTAAAAGCCTGCCGTTCTATAGAAAAACCCAAATCGATGCAACGACGAAACGAAGCGAGTACTACATGTTTGGTTGTGAGTGAGCACTGAAAGCAGGGGGGCCTATAATGAGATTAAACTCTCTAAAAAACAAGAGTGACTTATAATGAGGTCCTATTTTATGGTTTATATAACAAAAAAACTTCTTAGTAGTCTGTAAGTCGAAAATTTGGACTAAAGGATCTGAAAACTATGACATTATGGTATCCATAAAAATGAATATTTGTTTACAAACGAACGAATCTTATGAACATATCTGTTTCACATTTAACAGTTAACAGTATTAATATAATAAAGTAAATAGAGATGCATGCACGGAATACATCACATAAATATATTAAGTATTTTCTTGGAGAGGACTAACTTATTTACTGTTTATATAATATTAGTGGAACTCGATCATTATTTATATTAATGTTAATATATAGAAAAGGATAGCTAAATAATTTTGTACAAGAGATTCCAAGTAACAATAATGTTCTAATACTAATGATATTTTAATTGAATATTAATTTTGTTCTATGCTTGGTCATCACTATCACTATCACTAAGCAAGTGTATTAACACTAGTCTAACAAGCACGTCGATTGACAATTTAGATTTTAGAATTGATTAGAGTGCAATTCTGGTTAATCAATATTGTCAATATACATATTATTTTGGATTTGTATGGTATCAATAAATTAACTCGGTAGTACATTTACATAATTAAATATTTCCTCTTATATATATATATATATATATATAGGGTTATATTATTAAACTGAGTGAGAAATGCCGACATAAAGCCGCTACTTCTACACTTAGAAAGATCGCAATTAAGGTGCTTTGGATACGTCTTGCGTATGCCAGAGGAACAACAACCGAGAAGTATCTTCTTGGCAACTCTAGATGGAAGGCGGCCATTGGAAGTCATCGGGTCCCTGATCCTCCTAACATAAAAAGAAAAATAAGATAATGACAATAATATTATAAATAAAATTGTGACCTCCGAAGTCACCACTATGGCTATAAGCTAGAATTTTTGATTTTTTTATCCCCTCCAGGAAATTGTATCTTATAACGAGCTATAGACTAAACTGTTTATTATCATAAATACCTCAGTTTCAGTCATTTTTGTTCTTAGGCTTTCGAGAATTGTATTATTGAAGTGTTAAAAGATCTGAGATTTAGAGAGAAACAATTGTTGTCACACGAACAATGGATTGGATAAGTATTAATGAGATTTACATAATAATTATGAGTCTCACAATGACGGATTAGTTAAGATTAAGATTGAGAATCATCATAAGAAATCATAACCATATCCTAATACGATCAGACTAAAAAACGCATTGCGTTAATAGCTTAGCAGTTTTATAACAAAAACATTGAAACGTTAAAACTGTGAGAGATTATCAGTAATACTTGCGGGACACCTGAGAGTTTTTGGCTATTGAGAGTTTTGGTCGTATCGCCCTTGACGTGAACGAAGCAACACCGCAGAGCAACAATGTCGACGTAACGGTGTTCTGCCATTCTTTCGTTATTAATTATTATCATTTTATCGTATACCCGATTATTCGTTCCGTTCGTTTCACGCATATGATTGTGGTAATTGTAGATATCTTATGTATTTTCGTCGGATATGCGATTTTCGTTCTGATTGTTTTGCTCCGTGTATGACTGTAGTAACCATCGGTATCGTGATAAGATTTCACCGGGATTCGATTATTTTTTTAGTTGTCTATGTAGCAGTAATCAATTCGTCATTTTTTATATTATTTCATCGTATATTTGATTATTTTGTTTGAATTTTTAGATGTAGGAACCCATTTCACACCTATCGGTAATAAGGTATCTGGTTAAAAGCACTTCGTCCTTTTGGGCGTGAGAGGCTCAAGATGCCCCAAAATGTATTCATAAAATACATTTTGGGGCATCTTGAGAATCGGTCGCGCGATCAATATTATTGACACCTTTTCACGTTCAAATCCCACCCATACTTTATCTCTACTGCTTGTTTTCAGTATAAATAGTGACTTCGATGTCAGCAGCCGTTAACGCAAGGCAATACTTGTTCGGTTGCGGCACCGCGATTGCATTAGCAGTGTGGATTTGTTCAACTCTGGTGCGTCAGCATTGTATTGTGATCCTGTTATTTGTGCACAGTGATTATTGTGTGAGCCACGGGTGAAGTGAGTGATATCGCCGTCTTTATTTGGAAGCGGAGATCTGATACGTAGATCCTATTTGGCGCGGGATCTACGTTTTCTTTTCAAATGCCTTAACCCTTTCTCTCCGATGATTTAAATTGAGTTAACATTACCTCTAATTATATCTCTGTCAATATACTAAATAGAGAGATCATAATTTATGTATGCCTCCGTAATATATTTATGTATCGGACAAAATAATCACAATATATAAGTATTTACCATACGCAACAATAAAAAATGTTTTTTCGAAGAACCTGACGAGAATTTGTCAATACGTGTATTTGTACGTTTGGTGAGGTTTTTTTCATTTTATCAGTTTTGCACAATAATTTATTAACATAAATAATAATTGTAAAATATTCATATTTATCTGACTTAAAAATTGCGTTTTTATTTAGCACCTTAAGAAAAAGGATAAACGTGTTGTTGCTAGAAGAGGTGCTAAGGATGAATGATTAGAATTCAAGAATGATTGTTCATGATCTTCCTGGGACGCATTCTTCTATTTGAAACTGACGGTGGCTGAAAATGTGGAAGAAGGTAATCTCCAACTCGATAGACAGAGACTAAATGTTATTGCAACAACATACGAACTGCGGACTGCAGAGAAATGTGGACATTCATCAAACCACCCCTGGATCTCCCCCATCCCTCGATCGAGTGAAGATTGCAACACACACTACGTACACCAGTTCTGAGAAATGCAGGATGCCTAGAAAAATAAGGGAGTGTCTCCCAAGAGAGACAGAGAAATAAGGAGCTTCAGACGATTATCTTCTCGCGATGCCCACTGATTGAACAGATCACATTGCGTCTTATTTCGGCAAGGCGTAATTTTGGTGGGAAAGTTGTACGACATACAAGAAAATCTCTGTGCCCATATTCAAAGTAGCAGTAAATGGAATAAAATGTGATATTTTGTACAGCTTCCTCTTCCAGCGTGAGATACGGAAGTAAAGAGGGTTATTTTGGAGAGGAAATGAAGGAATCCTTATCGGCGCGTAAAAGGGCTCATAAATACGCGGCCTTCTTAGATCCCCTATACCGGGAGGCTGCGCGGTCTAGAGTCTAATTTATTTTCCGATTGTGACGGTAGGGTATCGGAATATAAATAATTTAATATCAACATTACGATTTTTACTACATGTGTTTATTTATGTTCCGAAAATAGTTGGCATTAACTATAACTAGTATATTTCCCTTGATCCCTCGCTCCGCGGTTAGATAATATCAGGCAAGTTATTGGATACAATTGGAGTGGACGAGATAAGAAGAAAGAAAGAGACAAAAATTTTAAAGTACATTAGAACGATTTTAAATAAAGATAACTCCGCACAACCGTCTTAGGACGGGTTAAAAGGTTGAGCTTAAGCTTCCACATTGTATAATTTATAAAACGCCATTTTCGTAAAAAAATTCACCCCAAGGGCGCTTTATACAAACAAACAACAAAATGGACATAATCAGTCCAATATTGCGATGAGTAGAGGTAAATAGTTCGCACAATAGAAGCAAACCAAAGGACCACGATATAAATGTATGAACATATCAATAGATAAAGTTGTATACATGGTACAGACAAAGAGTAAATGTATACATTAACTACTTTTAGTTAAAGTATACACAAAAGAATTTATGAACATTCTAACTAGTTGTTGTATGCATTCACTGTTCGGTGTCTGTCAAAGTATTCACAATGTTCGCTTAACGACCGGTATATGACCATATTAAATAAAAATGCAATGTGTTTATTTATTTTTGGGAATAATCTAACATAGAAACCAATATTATTTTCAGTGAATGTAAAATATTTTTAAAAATAAAAATATGCCTACGAATAGAATAATGTTATACATTTTTAACACGTGTAATTGTTTCGAGTGACAAAATTGCAATTTCTAGTAATATTTTACATTGGCAACATTATTAACCGGTGCGTGCGTGACATTATTGTTATCCGACGTAACCTCAAAGTTTCAACGCAAATTACATTTCTATAAGGTATGTAAAAATACAATGCGCTTACAATTACGATTACAATTTATTGTATAATTATCATTTGAATTGTTAACTCGCTCGTATTTGATTAGTTGTCAAACACGCTCGTGTGATAGATCTTGTATGTTCACGATGTTACCGGCTCGCGTCGGCGAGTTCGTACACTCACTTATTAAATCATTCGTTATCTAGTGAAAGTATACACGAAATGCAGCAATGTAAGCTGTAATTAAAACTCATAGTTAGTTCATACATTGAGTAGTTAATGTATGCATTATTGAAATTTAACACTTTAAGTGTAAAATATGACTTTTCACTACCAGAAAGTAGTAGATAGAAAATGCATATTCAAGGCATATTACTGAAACTTTGGTTTAATTCAACATGTGGTGAGCAGTTTTGAGCTATCGTCAACACCCGGACACGCCGATGAACGTCAAGCGACCCACGTGAACATATCCAGCGGCCGCCTTTCTCCTTCCACCATCTTCAACACTCTAACAACAACTAACAACAACTCCGATCTCACCGGTGAACAGTTAAAACTCGATTGTGAACTTGCGTAATAAACTTGGTGCAATCGTAAGTTTCATCATGTTGTATCTGTTATTTGTTTACACAATACACTTCGCGGTACTTGTTCGAACATAGAATGGTATGCCGACTATGGAAGCGGATTACCGTTCCTTTCATCCTTCCGATACTAACAATACCTACTGTTAGGCCCGAGTGTTAGTATGGGTGTGTGTGTGTCCGCGGGTGCGCGACATGGGAAGTGATAGGTGTGTGTATGTGTGGGTATGCTGAAAATGTCATGTAAGTGAGCCGCTCCTGTCAGAGCGCGCTCTTACTGCTTCGACGCGAATCAGGTAACTTGTCCATAGCGTTGTTTCGAGTATTCAATAAACTACTGATTATCACATGGCAAAAATGTTTGATTGCCGACGCACAACTTGGAATATAATAATTGGCCGGCGCAGGTTATTAGAATTACATAACTCTTAGGATCATTCCATTTCTCCAAAATCCTATTGATGAGCGACAGTGAAAGTTGATTCAGCTCTACTAATATTAGAACTGTGGAAAAATACGAATCACGACACACGAATCAAAGATTGTACAGTGTACTTGTAACATAGTTGAAAAATGGTAATTTGTCAATCTAGCTATTTAAAGATGACACTAATAGTACCAAGATCGGACTCACCCCCGAGCCTCAGCTCCGCCGTAGCCTGCGCCTGCTCCCACTCCGTGCTGGCCACGCACTGGTACATGCCCCGGTCGGCCTTGCTCACCGGCCGCACCAGCAGTCGGGCCTGATGAGCCGCGGCGGGCGGCAGGGCCCTGCCGTCGTGCAACCAGGCCAGTCGGCCCCCGCCGTGCTCAGGCACGGAGCAGGTGAAGACGGCCTCTCGGCCCACATCCACTGTTTGGGATGGAGGAGTGATGTGCACGGCCAGGGGCGCTAGAATGAGAAAAATGGTAATAAATTTAACTTTAATTTACACCAGCATATCCATTCTGGTCAGGTACGATAAGAAGAAAAAAATGAAATTTAATCTGTCACCAGAATTTTTAAAATCATATAAACCAGGTTTGATAGAAAAAGAACGGCACGAACAAGCAGAAGAAGAATTAAATGAAAAAGATGAGGCAGAATTGTGTACATTACAAGAATTTAAAAAAATACACAAATAGTTCAATCTCACAGAAAAAAGCATAAAAAACAATTTACCCAGGTATAATATTATACGGTAGACACACATTATAATATTAAAAATTTTGCCCATTGCATACACCACAGTTATTTTTACGTTAACCGATTTCGATACTAATGTGTCTTCGTCAGGACTGGCGTATAACTGAACTATTCCATAAAAAATATGTTAAATACCAGGATGTTTTGGTTAAATTGGATAATTTTAACGACAAATTATAGTAATTCAGTTGAGCTCACCAGCAACCGCTAGGGTGACTTGCACCGTTTCTTCTCCGGCCGAATTGTTGACCCAACACAGGTACTTTCCCCTGTCGTCCAACCTGACCTGGGAGATCTTCAGCAAGCCTCCGGATACCTCTATACGGTCTGTGGTCTCCAAGGCTGTGAGCTGGTCGTGCTTCTCTTTGAACCACCTGGAGAAATAAAATAAGCTATAAGTAACAATAAGAACAACATGACTATATATTAAAAATTAAAGGACAACATTTTGGACGATTGAGTAAAAGAGATTTCCATTGATAAAATGTCGACTTTAAAGTTTTGCTACTTTAGAATAGGGGTTTTTTGAAACCTGCAGCACACACATCCCTGGTTTTAATAAGATTCTTCCTCATCATATGCTCGTTGTTGAGAATTGTGGTTTCCTGTTGTGTTGATCCATAATTCGTCTGTATTCTTGATCTAAAGGGATTTTGATTGCAACGTACCAAGAGGATTCTGCTAATTTTATTTAGTTTAATCATCTTGCAGGAGTTCGTCCTTTTGCTCGCTCATCCTCAGTAGTCCCTATAATTAAGAGTATCTCATTTCTTAATTCATTTTTTTCTGGCAATATGCTCAATTCCTTGTTGTCGAAAGTCTTTCACCAATCATTAATTAAAAGATAGATAAACATGTTTATCCATTTTTTGGTTCATAGGATAGATATAATGAATCCAGCATCATATATCAAAGGCATCTAATGTTCTTTTGCTTGATTCATATTGTCCATATTTAAATTCTATATAAGTGCTATGAAGAATATCATTGATTTCGGTATTTATCAGTATTCGATCAAAAACGGCTGTTCCGAATACGGAACAGCCATTTTTGCCGATGAATACATCGATTACATTTTTGGCGCTTCTTGAGAATCGGTCGCGACCTATATTATTGACACCTTTACACGTTCAACATTCCCACCCATCCTTTTTACCTACTGTTTGTTTTTAGTGTGGATAGTGACCTTGATGTCAGCATATGTTAACGTGAACGATATTTGTTCGAGCGCGACATCGCGAGAGCATTAGCGGTGTGGATTTTGTTCACTTCCGGTGCATTAGAACTGTATTGTGATCCTGTGATTTGCGCATTGTGATTTTTGTGTGAGCCGCGGGTGAAGTAAGTGATATCGTCATCTTCATTTGGAAGCGGAGATCTGCCCGTCCGCGTGTTGTTTGTGTGATCTCGACTGCGACTGCGGGAGTAATGGAGGCGTCATACACGAGGTAAGGCGAGCAGTCCTTCAGATCCCGATTCCCCGAGATCCACTGATCCTTTGACTGGATTCCCTCCCATCATCTATCCTTATCCCCGTTAATCCAGGTCCCTTCCTTCCTTCCTTCTTCCCTTCCTTTACCACTCTACCCCCCCTTCGGTGATTCCGATTTACGACCGGAATCGTCGTATTCCAATCCACGGGACGCGCGACTCGAAGATCGCGCAATTTCGTTACGGTAGATCCTATTCGGCACGGGATCTACGTTTTCTTTTCATTTTCGTACCTATCGAGCCGGAGTAATTACACTTTGTCCGTGGATTAGTACAGTTCAAAAATTGTCTGGTTATGTAATTATTAGTTAAATATAATAATCTGAAAAACTATAGCTCGCTCAAAGTATATTTCATGTTATAATGTTCATTTGGAATATATTGGAAACATTAACATTAGTATTGTCAAATGTTAATTTGTAATGAATGTTTGGCAGTAAATCATTCGCCAGATGTCGAATGGGTAAGGCTAGCCAACTTAATAATGGTGGTTTAACTTCAGCGTCGAGTCGATTATTATTTAGTTGTTTTTTTAGTTTTGCAAAACTGCGAGCAAACAGTTGTTTCCGTTTGGCCATGTTGATTATTTACTTTTAATATGAACAGTCAAATTTCGACATAATTTAAACGTGTATCATAATGCCGAAAACAAAATATTTCGCTGCCATAGCGAGTTTAAACGAATTATATTTAAAATCGCAAAACGAATTGGGTAGTAGTTTAAATATTATATCAGAATTTAAATCGTTATTTAGGGAGATACATGATATCAAACATTAGTTAAAAGTCTCGGAAAAAGAGACCGGGATGGACTTGGTCAATCACAAACATGTATATGAAAATTTTATGGACAGATTCTACGAAATCAAGATGGTCTATGGGAAATTAATAGAATTTGATAATGTACCTAAACCCGAAGTGCATACCGTTGATTCTTCTGGTGCGATTATCGTGATTGTCCCAAGTCATCCACAATGTATCTCTGCGATGAGTGAAGTTCGAAGAAATCCTGATTTCAATTTGAAATTAATCGACTCAGCGCGCGAATTATCTCGTACTAAACAGGAGTGCTCGGTTGATAGGATACCTTCAGTTACGATACCGAGTCTTCTGCGTAACGCAATGTCCACTGCGGCAACGGAAGATGCCCGCCGTACCACTATGGTTAGGTCGGCGGTGCTTGATGAAACATTAGGTAATGCGGTTGACTTATCGCGTCTTTGAGTTGAGCCTGAGTCGAGTGGTTAGTGCCGACTCAGTTATTTTTCGCTATAGTTGCTGTGAGAGCCAATCGGGGTCTCACACTTCGATGTATGTAGTGGAGACTTTATGCTCAAATAATGAGAGTGTGCCTCTGGTCAAGACATCCAGTTCTTTTCTTAGAATTTCGTCCACAGCGGCGACGATTAATATTCATCGTAGGTATTGGCATCACGTGTTCATTTTTGTTACCAATTTAGCTGGAGGATTGTTTCCGGTGCAGGAGGAAAAATTGAAAGATGAATTGATATGTCAAATTAGCGTGGCCCCGATTCACGTGGCCAACCCTGTTTTGTCTATGCCTATTTGTTTCGAAGGCCAATCGAGACCTAACAATGCCCATGAGAATGTAACTGACATTTTAAAACCAACTCGTGGTAGAAAATACAGCAAACCCACTGCGGCAACAATCGTGGCTCGTCGCAGTTCACTTATCGTTTCTACTTCTTCGACCGATACCGGTGAAGTGCCGGTCAGGGTGCAAGATGAAGTAGTGGGAGGCGACCCTTTGGTTTTATATTGCTTGGACCCGAATCGCGAGGCCAATATAAATATGTGTCGGTCCATTTCCGATGTACTTATCAACAGTAAACATCCAGAACAGACACCAATACATCAGCTTGTTATTTCGTCACTTGCTGTAATGAGGTTTAATAGCCATACACATTCACATAACGCCTTCAGTACTTCGATCATAACCAGCGGAGTGCTGGTCATGCTGGAAGATGAAACGGTATCGAAGAACGATCCATGGCCAAGGATTCGTATGTTGTTGGACACCGCTAGAGGGTGTAGCTTCTTCTCTGAGGAATATCAGAAGCGCCTACATTAGAGGGCTTCCAAGATTCAAGTGTGCGCCCGAGGTTTTCGTTAGTCCACTAGGGCTGAACATCTGGCGTAGCCATGCTTGCAGACCGTGAACAATCCATTAACGCAATTGACATCGATGTGTTATTCAACCATACCCGTATGTCAAGTGGACGCACGGGCGTGGGGGTTGGTCCCCATCGTGAAAATGGCCAATCCAAAGAATCTTCCCGTTATCATCTCGGTTAAGGCACATATGTTCCCGAAAGTATTTAACTCGATTCGTTTGGATATGGATTGGTTTCTCATGATTTGGAAGGTAGCGAAGCGCCATCTTCGGTGAGTTTAATTATTTGGAGTTTTCTTTGGAGTTTTCATGAGAAAATACTCTTCAGCATTGTACGGTTGAAGAGACTCCAATAGTGAACGTTACAGCTCCTGATGATCGTTGGTGTGAGCGCTGCGTTGCAGAGTCTCATGAGCAAGACGAGCGAAACAAACGTTCGCTCCCTGAATGATTGTAGTAATCATTCGGTATCGTGATAATATTTCGTAGGGATTCGATTATTTGTTTAGTTGTCTATGTAACAGTCATCAATTGGGCATTTTTTATATTATTTCGCAAATTTTCGTGTCGTATATGGTTGTAGGAACCCATTCGACACCTATCGATAACGAGGTACCTTCTTAAAAGCACTTCGTTCTTTCGGGCGTGGGATGTTCCGTATTCATAGAACACATTTTTGGCGCTTCTTGAGAATCGGTCGCGACCTATATTATTGACACCTTTCCATGTTCAAATTCCCACCCATCCTTTTTTCCTACTGCTTGTTTTTTGTGTGAATAGTGACCTTGATGTCAGTAGACGTCAACGTGAATGATATTTGTTCGAGCGCGACATGCGAGAGCATTAGCGGTGTGGATTTTGTTCACCTCCGGTGCATCAGTACTGTATTGTGATCCTGTAATTTGCGTTCAGTGACTTTTGTGTGAGCCGCTGATGAAGTAAGTGGTATCGCCGTCTTTGTTTGGAAGTGGAGATCTGTCCGCCCGCGTGCTATTTATGTGATCTCGGTTGCGACTGCGGGAATAACGGAGGCGTCATACACGAGGTAAGGCGAGCAGTCTTTCAGATCCCGATTCCCCAAGATCAACTGATTCTTCGACTGGATTCTCTCCTATCATCGATACTTATCCCAGTTAATCCAAGTTTCTTCCTTCCTTCCTATACCGCCCTCCATTTTTTGATTCCGATTTACGACTGGTGACTCGAAGATCCGCAATTTTGTTACGGTAGATCCTATCGGCGCGGATCTACGCTTTTTTTAAAGGTTGTGGGCGAATTTACCCCTATACCTGGCTAACCATCTTTTAGAATAGTCGGTTGTAAAAAAAAATATAGATAGGTACACCGAATACGTGTCACTAACAAAACTAAACGTATGTGCTCTAGAAATAGGAGTAACTTGATGGCCTCTAAATCACTAGGTAAGTATTGTAACCAGTAGACCACAAGTAGACTGCTGCGTAAGGTATTGCCAGAGGTGGCCCCTCGTCAAAAATTTATATATTACTACTCAATATACCGTAGTTTTTCCCTTCAGAGATTTGGATGTAATGAATTGTAAAGTGTGCCAGTGAGTATCGGAAATTCCTGGAAAAAATATCTAATAAGGTCATTAATAATCGTCGGGTTGGTCGTTCGCTACTCAATAAATTTTACTAATTTATTAGTGAAGTTTTCCTGAGCAGCTCGTTCGCTAACACAAAAGATTCCGAAGGATTTTCATTTATTTTGTCCCCTCTACGGATGGCAGGCGCTTAAAAAGAGAAATTTCCACAGACAAAGGAAAAGTTGACCCTGTAGAGTGAGGAGGAATTATTGTGAACATTTTGGAGAAGTTCAAAGGGGGATTGTTCACTGTCCATTGTCTGAGCGATGTCAATCGTTGGAAATGTGAATTTCGGCCCAGTAATAACAGACAACGAGGGAAGAGTGTGAATTTGGGCAATCGTGAACAGTATACTGAATTATTTTCTGTTCAGAATGTTGGATACTTCGGTCCAATTGTGTCACTCACTTCACGTCTACGTGGATTACTCCATATCAAAGGATAGTAGATATACTGGTAAGTATTTTAAAAATTTGGAAAGTATTGCAATTGTTAAGTTGCTTTGTTGAGTCTGTTTCTTCTTCTTTAGCAGCCTCATAGAACAGATAATGCGTGGTCCTTGATCTAAATTTTTAAAAGATTTTCAACTTTCATACGAATTATTTTGCCGGCTCGATAAAAAAATACACATTTATACGACCGATAAATGTATCCGAAATTATTATATTTTTAACATAAAATATTTTTTAATATTAATTGAAACCCAAAAGCGTGTAAATATGTAAAATAAATTTATTGAAATTGCTTTTTTATACGAATATAAAAATATCATCCAAATTTAACAATTTATCACTCTATCAATTCAAACATTTTGACAATTTCATAAATACACATTTATCTCTGAAACTTTGGCTTGGGATATACGTAAGAAAACATTTCTGTTTATGTATGATTTTCCATAGTTTCAAATTATTTTGGAACAATGAAAACAAATTTGACGTTCTTTCAGTTATTGTCTATATTGTCTTAACTATTATATTAAGTTTATTAGTTTTATATTAGTAGATACAAAGATTTTGTATGAGTTGTTATTTTAAAAATAATCTAATCTAGTGTGTAACATTTTCGCGAAAATATAAATTAGTTTTAAACGGGCTGCCTTAAGGTTAATGTTTAATGAGTTCTATTAACTTTCCAGAATAGATGGTTGTACATCAGTAAACTGTCAGTCAGTTAGTGTTCACTGGTTTAAGTTTTTGCCTATTTCTACCCATCTCAATCTGAGTTCACTTACAGATCAAAATTTCAACACGTATTTGAGACGTGTCTCAACAAAATTATTGAAATTATCTCATCGTGTTTCTTTCCGTAGACATGAACCTTAAGAGAGCTTTGTGAATAACGACTCGTAAGTGTAGATCGCGATCGCTGTTTGCTTCCTTTATCCGGTACTTTATGTAGTATATCACATGTTGGGTTGTAAATCTGGCGCAAGACTTTATTTTTGAAGACCAAGGTAAAATTAGTACAATCGGTTATATCAAGAATCTACAGTAATCACATATTTAAAGCAATCGACCAAATCACACAAACACGATCTTCTGTGCACAGTTTTCTACGATACGATCCGATACGATACGATCTTCTGTGTACAGTTAGGTTAAGTACTACTCGCTTCGCACAACATCTGTTTACGACACGTAAGTGCAAGCCAGCATTCAATAAACGACAGACCCTGCTTTCGACACGGTACTGCAACCGAGCACTTAACCACAATTCTAACAGTCATACATCACATCAGTCTTTATGATGAACCCTGCAATGGGATCCGGAACGTCGGCCAGAAAGGTCAGATATACACGGCAGATTAGCCCAGAAAACTATACATAGATGGTTCTGAAGGGCCATTTGTATTAATATGAAATCTATTGTTAAGGGATAGCTATATAATTTTAAGTACTTAAAGCACACAATAAAGAGAATTTTTATTTTGGCACGATTCTATGAAGCAATTCTATTCAAATACTAATGATATTTTAGTGAGAGATAAAATGGTTAGATTGATAATGCCCTCAGAACATGACTAGTAGAACTGAAAAACGAGTTTTTTTTATTTTCTCCTTCAATATTAGCAAAATTAATAATAATAATACAGAATAACAAGACAAAACACATTGTTTAAACCACTATTTATTACCACTATGGTATCTTCTTCAGGAAACAATGTGTACTGAAATTAATAATACAAACATAGATAAAAAGGTGACTTTGCAAAGAGGATTTGGTTATTTTATTACGCGCCAATATGGAGTTGTACAAACTTACACCCGAAACAATGTTTACTACGTCCCTTAAATTAGTTTAATGTATCCATAATACTTGTGTTATCGTTCAGAAGTACGAAATTATTTAGGCATACGATTTATTACACTAGAATATTTATTCTGTTCGCATACGCCGTTCATTCAACGGGCTATTTATTATCGTAAACATGAACACGCTCTCGCAGCTAAACCAACATTTTATTATTAAACGCCGGAACGTTCCCGTTGAGAAGATCATCAGTGAAAAGCGGAGGAAGCGATTCCTCTCCACTCTCCACTCTTCACTCCATCACGATGGTCTCATTAAATCCCGCCTTGTATTCCGGTCACGTCCTGCGTGCGCGGGGCGAGGCGGTGCAGCCTAGTCCGGCGGCAGTATCGCCTTGTTAACGGTGATCTAGGGACCGAGTTTACGGCGAGTTTCTGACGCTAAATGCTCCTTTCGGCACTAAGTATTGTGTTTAACAAACGCAAGATCCTGTTTCGCGCCAGGCCTCCCTGTTAGTTCAGCACTTAATGTTGATTACGCACAGAGATATAATCATTAATTATTTAGATCTAAATTAGTATACAGAGTACACACATGATAAATTGCTCGCAGTGCGGTAACGCTGACGTCAATCATTACTTATTAAATATGAAGAAAATTTAATGAACCGCGAATATTACACTGCCATTAATATACCCGGAAGAATAAGCAGAGAGGGTACAATGCCACACTCGTCATTTTACAAAAAATACTACAGCTATAATGATTCCAAAAATGAAAAATATTTATATTTATTATTATTTTGTTTTAATACAAATTAAAATGTATTAATTAGAAAAATATACATAAAAAATATAGTTATTGCTACCGGGATTCGAACCTGGATGTTTTCCGATCAGGGGAACGTGCATTAACCGATTATATTATAGCAACACAGTACGTTGGCGCCAAATTTTATGTCACACTTTTCAAATGAACACATCTATTTGAATACCATCATATAATTTATTTTTTCTCTATGTCCAATGTCCTCATATTTATATCTGTAATAATTAACTTATAAAAATTAAAACATTTTCATCGTCTTCAGTAATAAACTTTTAATATTGTAATTAAATTGAACGTTGTGTTTTATTTATTTTATTAAATAATTAATTTTTAATTAGTTAATTACAATAGACTTCCACAAAGTTAATCACGAAAAATTTGAAATGTTACTTATATCTGTGTTATTTCTAATATATAAATAAATGTAAGAATTTTATGACGAACAGAAGGGTATAAGGGTTTTATTTGTAAGATAAAACATATATTTAATGGATAGCACTTAGGAGTACCAGCAGCTGGTTTGCTGCTGGTAACAAAGTACCAATTATTCTAGGTATTTCTTTCCGTCTCTGGCTTTGGACTGGCTTGAATTTATCTGGCAACCTTATCAGCCTTCTGGAGACAGCAGCTGCGGGCGCGGGAGACCAGACAGGCGATTATTTAATTTGCCAGGATCTGCGGAAGGCGTGGACGCTGTCCTCGGACCCCTACAGAGGTGATAAATCTTTTACCTCGACGAAAATGTAGCAACAGATGTCCCTATCTTGCACGTCATGATCGCTATTTTTAAAATTAAGTTTATAATATATTTTAATTCGAAATATGTTTTGTGCGCGGAATATAATTTAAAATGGCCTTTCACAAAAATACATCTTTTCTTACGTACGCTCTACTGCGCTTGTTGACCACGCCCCTAAACCCACCCAACTCTGAAGATTATGCGTCAGCATTGAAAATATTATAATTAATAACAAGTTAGTGAAAGTAATCAGTGTTTTTATTTTAATTACGATTATTTTAATTTTCACAACTAAACTTGATATATTGTCACTACACATTTATTGTCATTACACACACGTTGATTTATTGTCACTACTATAATTTCGAGAGGCGCAGTCCCTTTCATCATCAGGTGATAACTAAACTAAATACAGTATTGTTGTATATTCGGGCGGGGCTTGGGAAGAGGGGGTAGTTTTCGGTCGTTAATGGGAATTTGGACAGTAACCGTGAAGTGTTAGGGAATGTTTCGATAGTCGTAGACTAAAACTTCTCCACTCCGTACCTTATAAAGGAATAATAATGAATAATAAAGAAACACTAAAACACTAATTAACGACATAACATTCTCCAACACGGAATTCGAACTTCGTCCTCTTCCTGTCCGGGGAAGCGCGTTACCATTTTCGCTATAGTAATAAAATACGTTTTCTACAAATTTTGGCTTATACTCTGTAATTTTTTCAACTGAAACATCTATTATTTTTTAAACTTATTTACTTTAAATTGCGGTGGATCACAAATACCTTTGAATAAAACACGCTAGGTGACGCCAGAATTAAATTAATCAATCCATTTTATAAAATATGGATGAAAAAAACATATTTTTAAATTTTTTTTTTATTAATATTAAAAATATAATACAATTTGAATAATCAGTGGATATATATATTTTAACATTTGTTTCTTCTCTATGAGAGTAAAACTCGTGTATAGAGAAGGATATAGGTATACTTTTTAAGAACAACACATTTTTGTTGTGGTGTTGCATTTTCAGTTTCGAATCCCGGTAGCAACTAAATATTTTTTCTATTAACATATATTTTCTGTATATCTTTCTAGTTTATTGATTTGATTTTAAAAATATCACAGAACTATGTTTTAAAAACGTGTTCTCCTAAAAAACTAATTATATAATTCACTTTTTTATTGAGGCATCTAAATATTTAATTAAATGATTTATTTGTTAGCGTGTAAGTGATTTACCTAATTTGTTTTACCTATGAATTATATTATGACGAGAATACTTTAAGACGTTAGTCCTTAAAATCAGTTCTAAGTGGTGATTCATTGATTCGTGCGCGTCGCGTTTTTTGTACTCACTTTAATATTCGACGGATAAGTGATGCGCCGAGCACGCAACTTATCCGGTGTCGGGTTCAAAAGTTCAGACAAGAAGGGACAATGGTTAACCAAACTCCTTCAGAACCATCATCGTCTGCAGTGACGCCAGAACATGTGGTTCAAGTTCGACGTGAAATTATGCGCTATCCGCGTAAATCGATAAGGAAGATTGCAGCCTTTATTGGAATAACAGTGCACGTTATTTTGAAAAAGAAACTACAGTTTCATCCATACAAACTGCAAATCGTGCAGTTTCTTAATGAAAATAACTATTCTTTAGGTGAAACCTGAGCGAGAACGATGCTGGAATGTTTAGGAACAGCACGAATTACACGACTGCATTTTTATATCGATGGCTATGTTAATAAACAGAACATGAGATACTGGTGCTCCGACAATCCAAGTGAACGCTATTAAAAACGTTTGCATTGTTCAAAAAAGACAGTGTGGTGTGCAATTTCTGCCCGAGGGATAATTGGCCCTTATTTTTTTAACCAGCGAGAGACAGTCACTGCTGACGTGACGTGCCGACGTGATCGACGAGATTTTGGTACCGCAACTGTAGCTATTTCCCGGGTTCAACAACAGAACACAATATCAGCAAGACGGGGCCACTCCACCCAGCAAGAGTTTCAATGGAGAAGCTGAGGGGAATTTTTCCCAATAAATTGATCAGCAAGTACGGAGACATACCCTGGGCACCTCGGTCTCCGGACCTTACACCGTGCGACCTTTTTTTGTGAAAATACCTTAAGTTTACAGTAACAATCTTCGAACAATTTAGGCCCTGCAAGAAAATATCCGTCGTAAAATTGCAGCCGTTGAACCAACGCTTTCGTGTTCGCAAATTTAAGAGTCCGATTTTAAGAGTGTCTTGAGAGAAATGGACGGTACTTAGACGATATTCTTTGTAGAACGTAAAATTGTTAAACTCCATTTTGTATAAATAAAATATGAATTTAATGTGTTAGTTATAAATATATACGTATAAAACCAATATTGTCGAAAACTATTGTTTTTACGCTACCGTTGTATATATTTATAATTAAAACATTAAATTCGTATTTAAAATATCACAAAGCTGTATCCTGAATAATTACAACTTCACAATAAGAATGTGTTTTTCTTAATAATAAAATGTGAGAATAACACTGTTTTTTAAAATGATTTAATATTAAACTTGAAATTTTCCGCTGGACTTTCTTTATATCAATTTTCTAACAAATTTGTACACAAGGAAAGCGTTAGATACAAAATTGGACTTGTATGATTATAATCATATATTTTTTTAAAATTATAAATCCAACAACTAACCTAATATTACTAGGTTATTAAACTAATTTTTACATAGGTATTTATGAATCTATAACATTATTACTATCTAAACAGCAGTGGAGTATTAAGAAATTATCTCTTGATTAAAAAAATATTTTGTAATTAAATCTATGTTACTTACTTACTTTTTCCCGCGGGGGTAGGCAGAGAGGATAGAGTGCCACACTCTTCTATCCTGACACACAATTCTCGCCTCTTCCACATTCATACATATACGGTCGCCGATTGTTGAGGCTTCTAACAGAACCATCCTCCATTATCTGGTTTACTCGGTATTTCTATTTCTGTTATTTTTGGTTCCATCAACACTTGCGTCATATATCTTTCTTACCATTCTCTCCTCATTCATCCGTTCCATATGACCAAACCACCTAAGTAATCCTTTTTTAATCTTACTCACTACACTAACATCAGCTTTACATTTTTTCCATATTCTTCATTATTTATTCTGTCATAAATAGATTTGCCACAAATGCGCCTAAGTGATTTCATTTCCGCTACATTCAGTTTACTTTCGTTCCTTTTCTGCTAGCTCCAAGCCTCACTTCCATACATCAGTGTCGGTACCAGGATTCCACAGTGCTCAGGTAGTCTTGGCTCGGTTGACAAATTCCCGTTAGATATAATTCCATTCAAAGTGCCGTTCACTTTATTTCCTGCAGTCACCCTCCTCTATGTTAAAACCGAATAATATTAAAATTAGGTCTATTTTTAAAAGAAACGTGTCGTGCCGTCCTACTAGGACTTTTCGTGATATTAAGTTAAAATTATGTGTAACATTAAAATTTGACTTAAATTTTGCAATGGGAAATAATTTGTAATAATTGATTAAAAAAAAATAAGCCTTCAAAAGCATATTTATAGTAGGGTCGATGTTTTAACTTCATTAAAATTACATTTTGACGAGAAATATTATATTATACAGTGGTTCCATTTCCACTAAAATTACAAAATTGCCCGCTCTCGTAAAACCCGCGTGTTATACGAATAATATTATTGGCAAAGTTCTCCTTAATTCTACAAAGAAATTAGGTCTACTAGTAAAAAATGGGATCCATGAAATAACTTGTAAAAATTATATTTAAATATTATATCTACATATAAATAAAAGAAAATCGTATTTATCTCAAAAATTACAACTTTTCGGAATTTTCGAATCATATAATTGAAATTAATCACTCTTATAGCCATACGCTATACAATTTCGTAACTTCCACCGCTAAATTATTTAAAAGCTGACACTTTGGCGCACATGTGGTAAATTTATGAACGACAGAGCGAAGAATGAACTGTGAAAAGGTATTTGAGATTAACAAAAAACAAAGAAGATGGCTTTCAAATAATGAAATGCATTTATTTGAAAAAAGTAACATATAGATTCGAAAAATTTGTCGTCAATCCACTGTGTTAGTATAGCATAATCGAATAATGCACGTTCCTCAGATCAGAAAAGATCCAGGTTCGAATCTCGGTAGCAACAAAAATATTTTTCGATAAAATTGATTTTATGTGTATATCTTTCTATTTAATACATTGTGATGATCCACATGTAACCAACTGATGAAAAAAATATGAATTCCGAGAAATTTCTAGAGCTGATACGGCAGGAGCAAGGGTGGAGACGCGGGTAGTGCGAGGCGTTTCGACAGACAGTCGGGTTCGAGCTTTCGGGATCGGCAGTTAGGGGTCGGTCGGTACGGAGTTTTACGCGGCCGCGAGGGTTGTTAGAATTAATCTAATGTGTTAAAGTGATAATCGATTACCTTACGATAGTCGGCTTCGGGTGGGTCAAGGGTCAGTTTCGGGACCCGCTCGCGAAAAGACTTTTGAACCGGGAAGAGAGACGGATACGTATATGTTTGTCGTTTGTTGTTAAAATTAGATTTTCCTTTCGAGATTTACGCCGCCGGTGTTCTAGGGGTGATCGTGTCGGTTCTCGGGTCCGCGAAGGTCGTGTTGAAATTCCGAAATCGCGAGTGTGGTGACAGAAGGCAGACCGGGGTTGGCGCTGACGCTGAAGACCATAGCAGAGGACCCAAAATACTAAGTTTACCTTTTAGCATGCTTGTATACATAATTAAAACCGCTAACAAATACTGTAGTGTGATTCGGATCATCATGTAATTACTCATTCATAGAAAGGGACTGGCGCATCCGCTAGGACACTTGATACTTCATTTTATTTAATTACTGTCCGTTTTATAAATTGAGAACACCCACCTACAAGTTTCAGTTACATGTATCTCATTGTTTAGGACCAATTATATACTATTGGCCGTGTAGATAATCATGTAACTATGTACGTAATTATTTGTATATTTACTTATTCGCGGAAATCTAAACCTAAAAACCTCATAAATCCTGTCGCGGCTCACGCTGCTGGCGCCATGGTGGGGAATGGTGCACATTTTATAGATTACATTTCTGATCCGAAGAAATGGCTTGCAGGTTGAAATGATAGAATTTATCAGAGAGCCTTTGTATGTTCATTTTACCTTGAAATCGCACGTTTGCATGGGTAGGAAATCATACTGCGTTTGTTGTTACTACTATTTTATTACTAGTACTAACATCCCCCCCCCCCCCAAACTGAAATTATTCGAGGGCCTCGCTGCCTTGTGATCAAAGTAACAATAGTGTCGCGGGTGACAGATATTGATGCAGAGGGATTGATTGTCGAGATAGTCTTTCGTCGGGTTTGGAGTGGACTACAATTGCTGAGGAGGGTCTCTGTTCTGGGCGATACATTACTCGCGGGAAATGTTTTAATGCATTCGTATACGTTAGTTGCAGAGCCGAGGGGGGTACATAGGCTAGCCGACCAAGTGGCGTTATTGGCACAAAAGACGAAAGAGTCTGCCGATTGAATGCTGTCGCCCCACGCCCTGGCTAAGACGTGAGTGGACGGAACAGATCCCAGAGGAAGGACGCCTCGGCGAACCGTAGGTACCCCTTCGGACTTCTCGAGAGATGAGTCTCTAAACATGAATGCCGGGAGATAGTCATTTCAAACCACGTAGCGTGGGTATCTTATTGAAAGGACGAGAGGGAGATTTATATCAAAAGGCGTCATTCTGCACGGACTTACACATTATTAACAATCCTGACCAATTGTTCCTGACTCTATTCGAGATGCATTATTCGAGACACCGAGGATCATCCTGCAGATAATTTAAACTATTCTTCAGACATCGTTGTCGCATGACGTATGTTTTCAGACGCACCCAAAGGAATGATGGGAATTTCCTGAAAGTCGTACTGTCATGTCACAACCTCGTCACAATTAATTACCTTCAGTGGTGGACGCGGCCCCGGATTGGCCATTTTCCTACCGATCCTGAATAGCTGTCACAATCATCACAATTAATTACCTTCAGTGGTGGACGCGGCCCCGGATTGGCCACTTTCCCACCGATACTGAACAGCAACGTATTGGAGATACAAGGACCTCGGCCATGCATCTTGAATGAGTCATAACAAATGATATTGTTCACTTAGACATTGGCCGAATCAAAACTTTGGATTATCATCATCATCAAACTTTTGAACGCGTTGGGTGATCAGGGTTCGAAGTTCAGGGCCCGTCGTCTACTGCGAATATGCGCCAGACGTACGGATTCTGAATTTGGGGTCAGGGGAGTCGAACGTACGCCACAGTCTGGTGTCTGGGGAACTTATCATGTAACCAAGGAACATATTTGTCAAGCGAGGCAGACACTTAGCATGTCGCATGTTGTTTCACATGTCCACATAATTTATGAACAGCTAGGCGACACCACGAAGCGGCCACAGTCACGAGTACGAGTCTACGACAAGGTTGGTGTCATACGTATAATTTCACCCTCACTTTACATTTTAGCTCCGAATAATGCGTACATATGTATAATTTCTTCCACACTCTTACATTCTAGCTCTGAATAACACGTACATAATTAATGCTATAACGGGCGCGCTCGAATATCATACCGCTTGATGGGAAGTTTTCTGCTACTTAGTCGTATACCGTAAGATAATCGGTATATTTATTTTAATAATTGCTCTATAGGTATTTTAACGGCCATAATATTTGGATATTTGTAAACTTTGGATATTTGATAATTGAAAACGCGGGTTAAAAGAATTAGGATTATTACGGACATAACATGGGGAATATTCTTAACCACTAGAACGATCACGTTGGCCAAATTTAGATATTAAGCGAATAGACTAGCTTTAAGCATAAAAATTAGTATTAAGTAAGGTAGAGAGCTAGATCTCCACACTGGCGACCGGGAGAGCTCGCACGTAGGAGAATACCGAATCCATAACAGAGGCGTGTCTTGCGAGCAGGACGCCCGCACAGGGAAATTGAAGATTCCGCATTAATTTAGAAATAGTAATACTAAAATTATATTAAGTTAGACATAGGGAAATATACGGTTTCATCACAACATTTAATTAGTATTTAAAATATCACAAACCTACGTTCTGAATAATTAATTAAGAATATGTTTTCCTTAATAAATTAAAAATTATTTTGTCAAAAACTTTCAAAATACAGTAAAAATATATCAAACTACTTTTCAATATCTTGACGCCCAAGCATTATTGAGATCAGAAAATCTTACCAATTTGTTCATTGAACCAGTATCTGACAATTTCATGGGGATAATAGTCTGAGCGGGTTTTTTATTCATAAATAGGAAAATATGAAAGTTAGATAGCACTAGTAGCTCCCACCCTTATTTCTACAGGTCTTCTGCCGTGTTTCGAGTTTGAAAAATGAATCACCGATCACACCTCGGATTAATTTTAGACATTGTTAATAAAATATCAGCCAATTACAGACAAGTTATGACAAGTTCCTGCTAATATACAGTCAAAAGCGTCTATATTCAAACGATTCGTACTATAAAAACGGCTATTGAATGTAAGATGTCTCCATTTGGGGAAAAGTCTAGTTTTCTGATGGTATTTTGACCAGTGTCGGTGTTTACGCGCCTTGTTTCTTCGATTGGCATCACTGGGTTTCCTGGTTTATAATAATGTACGTATGTGTGTGTGAGTATTGCCGCATCTTTTTCGGAAAGCTAAGAAGACGGTAACCGACAGGCGTCATTCAATTACATCCCGCGCTTCGATTAGTCCAGCGGTCCAAATAACCACCAATGCGCGCTTCGGTCAGTCGAAATCTAAAAAAGATAACCCAGCTAAAAGAACAACAATATGGGACCAGAAAGATAACAAAATTAAAGAGGTTAGTGCAGTTTACACATCATACGTGTGCTTATTGTTAATCGGAAACCTGGGAACCAGCTATCGAAGGAATTCACACAAACAGTTGGAATACACCAAAGTATCCCAATCATCTGAGACCAACATCGTTGTAATTGCTTTGATTTATTTATCAAGCACCGATACATTGTTTCCAATATCGCGAACACGCACACGCGATGTGTGCTGTGTTTTAAGTTGAAACAAACTTGGGCAATACATCTCGAGAAGCAATTAGTCAAGAAATCTAATGAACCGGCTCCAACTTTCACGGGCGGTGTAATTTATCAAAATGCTGAAGGTGGAACGGGACAGACGGTAGATTCGATAAAAAGTCTTTGAAATTTTTTATTTAATGCCCCCGAGTTCCGCGACAGCGAGGTAATGGAATTGTACAAAATAAACAGAAATATTTGATTGATGTCATTTGCAGACTCAAACAATAATTAATCAACATCTCTTTCATTATACATTTATTTCTTTTTTGTTTTTAAATAGATTTTTTAATGGGTAGATTAACTCGCGGGTCCAAGGTTTAATCATTTTTCTTCTGCATTACTTCTTCTTTGTTCATCTGGGGTCGACTGATCTACAGTGATTCTGCTCCGCTTGTTCTGTCATCGTCTGCATCACTTTCAAATCTTTATGATCGATTGAACCTATCCGTGTTGTTATTCTTAATTTTACTTAATATAATAACTAATAAGTTGTCGCGATCGACTGTCAAATGACTATTTAGCAAGGTGCACAAAGCCAGCTATTAAACAAATAACTAAATTACAAGTAACCTTTTGTTAGAATTAGATACAGTTAATCGCGACGTCAACTAATAATATTAAGTACCTACTAAGATTTTAACTATATAAAAATATATATAAATATTATAACGTTATATGTGGTACCCACCGCGCACAATGTGTGTTGGGAATTAACATTCACAAGTTGGCAACATTGGCGCGTAAGGAAAAGAATCCGAGCAACGGTCTTTTTTCGGGTGACAGATAGCAATCTAATCCGGTGCATAAATCGAAAATCTGACTTCATATATTCATGAGGAAGGGGTGAGAATAATTGAATATTTTGACATCTGTGTTGTCCTGCATCATATTTGAACTTATCTGTTGACTAATTATATGTGTAATTTCAGGATGGGCGCATCCCTTCCTCCTTCCTCATTCACTTTCTCATTTCACTCAATTTTTTCGTTTCCATTTTTAACTCATTTCCTCTTCCCTAGTTATTTCACTTTTAAATTTCGTCAAAGTGATGTTATTGTTACCTTTTGTTAAAACTCCTTCTGTGGACATGAGGGAAGAGGAGTCATGCCACGACATACCGAATGCCACGGGGAGGATTTCTTCCGCACAATGGAGTAGGGGTACGAGTTGATCTGCCTCTAGACAGTACCCGACGAGATGAGTTTTTCAATCAAGGGAGACGCAAGCTATCCATGAAGAACCAAATGCCAATAGATGATTCAGCCTTCCTGAGGTTTCGGCGAGTAAGAGTTACAAGTTTTAACGGGTACCTTGGACTGGCCAAATTAAAATGAAGACTGTGAATCTCTGCAGCAATGGATAATTACTATGCGTAAACTGGTTGTAAAAATGATTTTTTTTGTGTACAAAGAATTTCCAACTTATGATTTTTTTTATTGCAGCATTAATCTTTCTTTTCTTATTCTGATTTAAAACAAATTATTTTCTATCGTAGCATATTTGTTTCTTTACATTTTATTTAAAAGTAATGATTTTCCTGCTCGCGTTAACCAATCTATTAGGAAAGTTATTTCTGTATTATATCTGACCCGATAAACTGTCAGGTGACAAATTATGTTCATTTAGTTCTGGAAATAAAAGTAAATTTCATTATTTTATTGTGGCAAAATTGCCAAAATCATCTTTTTCATCACATCACATTTTGTGATGGAACGGTTAATGTTTTCTTGTTTTTTTTTTGTATTATACTTTGTGATTGCAATAATCTTTTTATTTTTCCATGAGGATGCTGGCTAAAGTGAGAGGCAGGAGAGTATGTTGAATTCTGTGAACCAGACCCACGCTCTTCATGCAATCCTCTGAGCAAACCGGTGGATGCGCAAACATGGCGTCATATCGTGACGACCACACGTCACAATATATATATATATATTATTAATATTATTAGTGTGACAAAAAACGGATGAACCTGTCTCCTTTAGTAGACTTCGGTCTAGATAAGGAGGCAGTGAACATCTCTTACATTATGAAACTTGTTTGCCTTTTTTGTGTACTTTTTGTATATTAATAAGTACAAATATATTTTTATATATTTGTATAAAAATGTAAAAATTTTATGTTCATGTTTCTCGATAAAAAAGTTTAGGGCAGGATTCAGGATAATAGACGCTTGAGAATGAGTAATGAGATTTACTCGAAACGTTGGGAGTATAAAAGTTCTTCCCAAGACTATTTGACGCGGGTCCTCCCATAAAATAATCCGTTTTATGAATGGCCGCCATGTTAAAAATCTCCCCCGATATTTTAAATGCCAGTTACAATTTTATAATAGCAACATTTTGAGATTGGAAATACGCGCGCGATCTTCACGGTTATGAATCGATAATTATCTATGGTATATTCATGGAATTTCGAACTGAAATGACTGGAATGAAGCGGACAGCTGTCATAGTTACTAACGAAGGACAAAACTTAATTTCGTAATGAACACTTCACGAAATGCACGTTCACCAACGTTCAAAATGAACGCTTCATTTGAAATATGTTGGTTTCACTGGTTGGTCCACTTCAGATGCAGGTCGAAATCGCTTTGCACTTAATATAGTACAATGAAGTGTGGTTAAGTTGTCATTTAAACTGTTATTGAACTATACTTCAATGAAGTGTCTGAAGTGTGAAGCGAAGAGCGAAGTGTGAGCGGCAAACTTTTTCGTCTCTATACATACACAGTTCGCAGTAATGGCAGATGGATCTGACCAATCTTGGGTTGGACATCGTTTACACCTCTAGTTTATCAGATCAGAGATATCACTGCACTTCAGGTGCTGTTTAGAACACTGCCTCTTGTGGTCCTAGAGTTACGCATGGCGTTGCTTTCAGACGGTAAAAAAATAACACAGATCTTGACAGTTCGGTGTCAGAAGGCAATCTGTCCTCCGGTCGGCGAAATCCCTAATTAATTAGTTGACCAGAGCGGGACAGGTATATATTAAGGTTTATATTGGAAGGACAAAATGCACAGGGAGTAGGTACTCGACTTGTGTCAAAATTGAGTAAGAGCTTGGTTGCATGCGACTAAGTTTTTTGCTAGTGTGTGTGAAGTATTGAAGCGTCAGTACGAATTAAAATGTGTAAACTACGAAGCGTATAAAGTAGCGTATAGAGTATAAAGAACTAGTTCATTGAAGTACTTTGTACAGTGTGGACCCATCGTTAATAGATACCGTGCGCTGGCAAGCCATGATTGTTGAATGTTCCAAAATATATCCAAACAGTAAATGCTGTAATTGTTTATTCAATTACTAGTGCACTATTTATTGTAATTTGTTTGAACTTATTTGCATGATGAACAATTTTTTCAGGAAACTGGATATTTTCTTTTTTCGTCTGCTTGAAACATGAGAATAATTACGTGATGATGACGTCACTGGGATACTACTTTGAATTGTACTATTGTATTAATTATTGAGAATATATTTGTTTTATTTTATTGAATTTTAATGAGTTGGATCGTATAAGTATTGATTTGTACTGTGATGATGAACTGTTTAATTTCTAATAGATTCATTTTTAAACGTCTTTTAATTGCTGCTTTATGGTGTCAACAATAATATTTTCCCCAGCTACGGACGTAGGCAGATGTGTCTGATTGAGGTTGGTATGAATTTCTGAGATGTAGAACCCACGATTTTCATGTTTTCCCCTGATTATCCGGTAGAGGATAGGACTCCCCAATCCGACAACTTACAATATATATATAATTGAATATGACGTTATGAATTGGACGTCATATTCAAAATCACCCCATCTAATATTTTAGCATTAGCCACATTTCTGTCAGTGATGTTTTGGATCCACGAGAACTTCACTCGAATACGGTGAGATGAAGCTTTCTCTCTTATCTATAGAACAAGCCGGGAACGATCGCTGGCGGGCGGGAGTAGCAATTTTATATTGGGCTCTTGACGCAAGCGGAAGCCGGCACGGCGATTGAATTGACTGACGCCTCACAAAGGTGTCGGCATATTGGATTACTAAACCAATTGAACGGACGGTAAATATTACAAATCACAATCACTAGTGCACTACTTGACATATCTAACTAATCTTTACAGAAAGCAGTAGATCATTTTCTTTATTATTTACTGGGGACTTCATAGCGTCAGTTTTAAAAAGCTGCCGAGAATCACCTTACTTATATTTAATAGTTAATCTTAATTATCACCGCCATCCGTGCAGGATTGGTCATGTCAATTATGTTTTTAAGATTTAACAAGCATTTTGGCACTACATCTGTGATTTTTTTTTGTGATAAAATAGCTTTACGTTAAATTCAATATCAAACCTGTTGGTATCAAAATTTCATGCCTGTTGTTATCGAAATGTCATGCTGAGTCAATATTGTGTTTAAAAAAATTTAATTATAAATTAAATTCCTTTTCTACCCCGACAGTTAAGTCAACTAAAGATTACTATTGATGATAAACTTAGATGGGAAGTTCATATCGACATGTTAACTGGTGAGCTTAAGAAACTTATGTACTACTTCAAGATTTTAAGGAACGTGCTGAACCTGAAACAAATGCGTAATGTATATTTAGCACTCTGTCAGAGCATCATAGGATATGGTATAGTTGGCTGGGGTGGAGCCGCTATCACAATACTCAACCCACCGATTAAAATGCGAAAAGCCATAATGAGAATAATTCTCAATAAATCGTTTCAGCATGAATCATATCTATTCCAAAAACTCAAGGTGCTAAACATCAGGCAAATTATTTATAAAGACTCTGCTTAAAGACATACACGAAAACCGAATCGTGTACTCGGGAAAAAACTTAAAGAAAACTAGCTGTGCAGTTAATGAAAACCTCATTTACTTAAAGACATGCATGTTTTATAGGACCGCAGATATACAATAAGCTACCACAAGAGATGGCAACGGGATCGTATCCTCAATTCTGTGTGTTTGTAAAAGAATGGGTTTTCAAAATTGGAAGAAGTCAGCTGGAAGAGTTCCTTAAATGATCAAAGCTACTCTTTCTCATCAATTCTTTTTGTCTTTATATATATGTTATGTTCTGTTTGCTCCCTGCATTTCCTTTCTATTACTTCTTACATATCTTTAGTCTGTATTAAAATTTTACTTTATTCTATTTACTTATTATCTCTACTTGTCGCCTTTTGATTTTTCTGTTTTATACGATTTAATTTAATTTGTTACCTTACTTCCAACTGTTATTCTAGCTTATGGAACCTTATGGCTACCTACCTCAGAATAGGTACTTTATATGTACCTAGCGAGATAGGAAGCGGTCAACAGGCCTGCATGTAAATGAAATGAATTATAATTTTTGTATTAAGGATTTTTATATTGATGCAAGCTATAAAAATAATAAAATAATAATTATAAAAATAAACTGAAATGAATGTATATATTCAATTGAAGAAAAAGACTGTATCAAGTACCCAGGAATCATAATAGATAACAAACTCAAATAGAAAGAATATATTACTAATCTTACAAACAAAATAAGGAAAACTGTTAACATATTTTTAAGACTCGGAAACATCTCATCACTTACAAATCTGAAAATAATATATTACGCGTTTGTACAGTCACATTTTCAATACGGTATTATTGGATGAGGAGGAGTATATAAAACTGTATAATGTCACAGTTAAAAATCACTTAAAAATGATAATGAAAATTATTTAAAAAAAATAATCCAAATTTTCAAAATTGAATTTTAGAAGCAAATTCCAATCTACAAGATTTAGAGACCAAATTGATATTTCAAAACTAAAATATACCGCAATTCAAAATCACTAAATTTATCAAGACATCAAATTTTTTAACAATCTTCCCGTTACAATTAGAAAAATTACAGACTACTATCAATTTGTATCTGAAGGGAAAAAATATGTACACAGACTACCTGAAATATAAACTCTCGTATGTACTCCTCTATACACGAGTCTTATTCTCATTCAGAGAAGAAATAAATGTAAAAGAAATATATATATATATAAATTCTACTGATTACTCTAAAAATATATTATATTTTCTAATTAATTAATTTTTGCATAATCTAAAAACGAATCTACTTATGATAACTTAAATATAATCAAACATTTTTGTCTGAAATCTTGCAAACAGTCAGTGATCTTGTGAACATACTGAGCTGCACAATTTTTTTATTTTTGTGGTTCATTCGGTCGTTTGTGACGCCATCACAGACGAACGATCGTATACAAAGGTCGACTAATGAACGATTGTGAAAGTACGCGTGCCTATGACCTGTGCGTGCGATATAAATGACGCTGATCACGAAGGTGAAATTATTTTTACAACGGTCTAAACGAAAGTGGTCTTTTGTAGAACATATTAAGATGTATTTTTGATTATTTGATAAGATGTGACTGTGGCCTTGAATACAGATTGAATTTAATGAAGTTTATGTTGTCACCCTGTGTACTGGCACTCCTGGATGTGAGCAGCTCACAGTAAGAAGATATTTAATCTCCTAGTGATGGGCCGTCGTGGTGTCAGCGCTAACTACAGGGTGGGTGGCGCCGTCGCGGAGGATGCAGGAAGCGCGAGGATTTGTAGGAAGTAGGATTTTATAGCTGTACACGTAGTTTACACACAGAGCGGAGATTGTGGGAATTATGGGGCGGAGATTGAATGTTGCATCCCATCAAGAGTCGAGATACAGAGTTTTTTCGCGTATTTCATCTCCTTCGTATCGTCGCTATTCGAACTGGAACGTTCAAGAAAAATTATGTCCTACAATACAATATTTACTGTATGACTCAAATTCATGTACACGATGTGTGATTTGACAGCCATACTCTATGTGTATGTACAAACCCTAGATACTAATATCTACACATAGATTGTTTACTTCGTAAGCGTTCTAACGCGCAGGTTTATACGCAATCCACGTGGACCGTTTAATTAAATATATTTTGTGTTTATATCCTCTTAGTGCCACGTGGGTTGAGTAAATAATATGTCGAAAATATATGTTTACGCGTTTTGCAGGTATATACTTCAATGGGTAGGCCTGGTATTACACATAGTTTGAATATTTTTGTAAATTTAAAACAGCAAACAATAGCGAAACTGCTTCTGTTTAGAGACGTTTTCGGAGTCGATCTTATATTTTCACGGTGGTGATATAAAACATTTTGTATTGTATTTTTTCGGTTATCGGTTGTATATAATTTTGGAGGCTGATCAGCCGAGTTTTCAGAAGATTCAAGAGAGCAGGGAAAGCGACCATCGGTAAAAGAATCGGCGAATAACAGCCCAGTTTTACAATGGTCGATGTCTTTTCATTTATATAGGTTGAATACATTCAACAAACCAATAAGAAAACTCAAGACTAGCTATCGTAGGTACAGCGTACAGGATACAGCAACAATATATACACTATAAAACTTGTGTGTATCATTAAATGAAGTCTGACAAAAACCAGGACCTGAAAAACATTACAAAAAACGAAAATACTGTACTGATTATTCTGTACGTTACATATCATATCCGCCATTATTTGGACATCTTGTGAGAACCCGCCACACACTTGGAAGCTGAACACGCACAGAAAATACCGGTGCGCGTAACGAAACTCCCATCAGCCTGGAAAACAATGCGACTAACTGAAATAAGGAATCATGAGATTTACTCTCTCTATCGCCACCTTTCTGTCAACAGTTACAAAAGTCGCCACAGTAACTTTATTGTACGGATTAATTTCGGCTTTTGTAAAGTTTGACTACAATAAGTGGTTTCTTTCTCATAACGTACAGCATGCTATACACAATACATTTCGCGACTTTCAAACGAGCTCGAGAGTTGTAAATAAGATATTGGGCCATCCACAACTCTCACATTTACTCATTTAACACGTAACCTTCGAAATCATTCTAATTCGTATCTACATATATATGCATCGACACAAATTCACCCGTTTACCCGCAAGCATTCATTCAACCATTCATAATTCCTCCCCACACCGGCGATTCTTCGTTTTCATTCGACATGTTGTCGACCAACTGACTGTCGTCGAGTTATCATCTGTCGGATAATTAGCTGTCGCCAAAAAATTGGTGATTGACATGTCATGTCACCCAATCTTCATCGATCAGCAAAAGCCACTCTTAAAACATTATGACAGCTCGACGATTTTGCAAGAGTCGCATGTAGAAAACTGCTTTATCATTTTCGTGATGGAGTAGTTTTCCATTACATTTTAATGCGTTTTAGTCTCGAATATTCTATTATGAACACGTTTTTGAACTAATATATTAATTTAATGCCATGTTTAGTTTTAATAAAACGTATACACAACATCAAAGAAAAGATATTTGCAAATATTAATAAGAATTAAACGATTTGTTTGTGTTCTGTACTTATTATAGTAGACTATTGATAACGCGTTAATAATCAGGGGAAATTAAAACAATTATAACACTAATTTATTTTAAAAACAAAATATTTTACTTTATTAGATGTGATAAGTAGACAGAATCCTAAAGACTGCTCATTCAGGAGCGCTTGAGAAAAATCTATGCATGTCGATAGAATAAAGAAAAAGATACTGAGATGCTTTAGACATATGGAACTCATGAGTGAAGAGATAATGGTAAAGAAAATATGTGAAATAAGTGTTCTCCTGACATGATTCAGATATTGGAGGAAGATCATTACTAGAAACTTCAACAATCAACGATCCTTTAAGAAACCAGTAAGTTTTCATTCTTTTACACTCAAATTCACGTGAGGTGTTTTATCTTCTCTGTCTACACCTTCGGGTATACGGTAGATGGTAAATAAGTAAGATTCGATAGCCGAAAACATTCAAGTGATAGAATTGACAGCAGAACATTTACGACGCGAATAGTTGTCGATATACATTTGACCATTGTTGTTATGTGAACGAACGTGATCAAATTATACATGGAGGAATGTAAAGTATATTACTTGATTTATTTTTGGGAAACAAACAGTACAATAACAATAACTGACGTAGTACAAGATATATAAAAATAAGACTAGTGAAATTTCTTCAAACTAAGAAATAGTACATACAAATAAACACTATAAACTAAATAATAGACATAACAAACTGACAAACAAAAAATTTTAACACTAAAATAAAAATAGTATTCCGGATTCGTAAAACACTTTCGCCGCGACCCGTGTTATTGACCCCTTTTCACGTCCAAATTATACACACCCACAACCTTTCCTTTATGCTCGTCTTTAGTGTGAATAGTGATGTCAGCAGACGTCAACGTGACCGATACTTGTTCGAGCGCTACATCGCGATAGCATTCGCGGTGTGGATTTATTCAGCTCCAGTGATTTGTGTGCACAGTGATATTATTGTTTTGTGTGCCGCGGGTGAAGCTGTGATATCGCCGTCTTCAATTGGAAGCGAAAAGTTGCTCACCGCGTGCCGTTTATGTGATTCTCGGCGACGACTGCAGGAGTGACGGAGGTGTCATACACAAGGTAAGGCGAGCAGTCCTTCCGAATTCCTTCGACTGGAATCCCTACCCATCATCGGCTCTTACATTCAGGTTCCCTTATTTCTTTCCTTTACCCCCCTTTTCTGCGGTGATTCCAATTTACGACCGGAATCGTCGTAATCCAATCCTGGGGACGTGCGACCCGGAGATCGCGCAATTCGTTCGTTAGATCCCATCGGCGCAGGATTTACGTCTTCCTTTTCAAATAGTATATTTTAAAAACTAATGAACAAAAATGTATTTTTACACTATAGATACATATTAAAGAGGAAAGGGTGAGGAGGGCAGCGAAATTGGATGCAATGAAAATAATAAAAATTGTTTGAACAATTAAAAAAAGTATAAATATTCATATTATACAAAAATTTATATCAATAATTATTAATAAGTTGGCGCAATTTATTTTTGAAAGGAAGCAATTTATCGTTAAAAAAATTAAGTTTATATTTTGACAGGGCGGGTACGAAAATTTAAATAATACGCTCTGCCAAAATTTTAATGAAATAAATTATTTGAACACGTTGGGTGTGTGAAGCAGTTCAAACCTATTTATTAACCAAGTTAAAAATTTAAAAAGTTAACAGAAATCTTGTACGTTTCTTCGATTCAAAAGAGAAGGGATCTTATGGTAACACTTGCTTTTTGAATGTGATGTATGTAACAATATTTAAAGGTGTTATAAATGAATTTGATAGAGTCTGAATTGGGTGAGATCAGGTCGAGTTAAGTATACTTTTGTAATATATATGTTCAAAATAGCGGAACTTAGCCAAATGTGTTGAAAATCAAACCAGTGTATGGCGCGTTTATTACCACGTGACACGTTATTTACTCGCAACAGGTGTCAGTTAGATGACGTCACGTATCCGGGAGAGGACTCTACATATAATATATTGAAAAAAGCTGTGCATACCTAGAATACAAATGTTTCAAATAAATTTCTTTCACAATATCGTATTACGTCTATGGGGTAACGATTGAAGTTATGATTGATGTTTGTATGGGTATAAATGTTAGGGAGGCGGTGGCGAGAAGAATGAGGTTCGTTAGACGGCATTCTCAACGGTTGCTAGCCGCGATCGTGTTATTACCTGGTATCGGTACTGGGAGACTTTACGGGTGCTGGGAGTTTGATTTTACGCACCGGTATCTGCAGAGTGCTCCAGGCAATCCACACGCCTAATATTACGCAGATCGGATTTTATTGTTGTTTCACTCTATCATAGTGTGATTATTAACTCGGGTTAACGTAGGAAATCAGAGTTTTTTAAACATTTTAAGTGTGAAATAAATATAAAATTAAATTATTAATTTTAAAAACTGACCATTTTTATTTTTAAGGAAAAGAACACATTATTATTGTTTTTTCAGAACACAGTTTTGTGGTATTTTAATACAAATTAAATGTATCTATAAAAAAAATCTATTTATCGAAAAAATATTTTAGTTGCTACCGGGATTCGAACCTGGATCTTTTCTCATTTCCCATTCCCGGTAGGAACAAAAATATTTTTTCTTGACGTAGGGAAAGTATTAAATAACGAGTTATTTGTTAAATCTAATCGCTATTTAATACTTCTTCATTTCCATCACCACTAGTGATTCTAATAGAATCTTATGATTTTTTGTCGTCTCGAGTCTCGGGACTTAATAAAAAAATAACCCTGAGCCTCGAGACTGATTTTTCTTGATATTACATATGCATTTTAAACAAGTTATCTTCCCCATCTATTCTATTTAACTATTATAATAATACAGCTGGTAAGTAAACCAGCGGCGAGTGTCTTTAAAAAAAATTGAATGTTTCCAATTCTAGTCTAATAATCAGTTAAATACAAATTGGCATTTGGAACAAATTAGTCCTCAGATATTTACTTTTAAAAAACACAATTTAAAGATCTATGTCAGTTTGTTCAAACAGAGGATTATGTTTCCTTTAAAATGTGATGTAAATCTTTAAAATTAAATCGTGGCGTCTTTTGATGAAATAAAATTTGGATAAGTTGAAATCATTTGAAAACGGTTCTTGCGACAAATTATACGTCGAATTTAATCTAATTTTCGATGTTAAAAGAAGGTCGAATTCCGTAATTTCGATAGATTTTTAAAATTGCATAATTGCATATCAAAACCTTTGATCTCGGTGTAGGCCGTACTTGGAATAAAGCGAATATTCGCGTTTTGGTAAATATTTTTGAAGGATTCATTTAAATCAAAGTAGCTGCAGTTGATAATGTGGTATAGAATCGGCCAGATGCAACATCATTGACGTGGGAAATTATAAATTTTCTATTGAGTAAACTAGACGAAATGAAAAATGTTCTCAGAGTTGAAAATAAGACTTGAAAAAGGGAACTGTTTATATTTTGTAATGTTTATGGATGTATATATATATTTTTTGTAACATTATGATTCAATGAATATTTCATCAAACAGTTTTTAATAATAATATGAATATGAATTAAAATATAGTTTCTTATTAATTAAATATCTAGGAATTATATTTAATTAATAACCACCAGTGATGAAATACTGCCTAAAAATTTTATTGCACATTTTTTTATGGATCAATAAGTGTGCGCCCGATATAGATACAGAAATATTGAAATCTCTTTTGTATTATCTATTTTGTCTTCTCTTCGCGATCTTGGATCTTATTTAGTGCGACGTATAGCGAAACTCCGGTTATGGCCCGGTTTCGTTTGTCCATCTAAATATGAATATAGAGTATTAATGTAATAAAGTGGTTACCTGTACGTGGGTACCGGCCAGCCTTGCGCCGCGCACGAGAGCAACACGTGCTCGCCGACCAGCACGCGCTTCGTGATGTGCTTCTCTACGGTGATGCGCGGCTGCACGCTTCCCTTCGGCTCCGTGATTATCACGTGACCTGAACAGAAGTAGTGCACATCATAACATGCGAATAATTTATAGAATCATCAAAATTTCATTCCTTTTTACACTTCGATATTCACATTCAAACGAAAAGGGTAAAAAATGACGAGGAATCTTGGGGGCATAAGGTTAATTACAATTTAGTACCGAAGAATACACAATAAATTGATTAAATTTATTATCAAATATATCTTTATTATTGTTTTACTAGTACTTTTACACGTTTTAGGACGTGGTGTTGGATCCGGCAATTTTTAAGTAAGATGTTGGATATGGCAATTTTAAGTAAGATGTTGGATATGGCAATTTTAAGTAAGATGTTGAATATGGTAATTTTAAGTAAGATGTTGAATATGGCAATTTTAAGTAAGATGTTGAATATGGTAATTTTAAGTAAGATGTTAAATATGGCAATTTTAAGTAAGATGTTGGATATGGCAATTTTTAGTAAGATGTTGAATATGGTAATTTTAAGTAAGATGTTGAATATGGCAATTTTAAGTAAGATGTTGGATAGGGCAATTTTAAGTTAATTTTTTAGGGTTTGAAAGTTTAAAATTTTAACGAAAACCAAAAAAAGTTAATTATCATTTTTTTGGATAATTTGTTCCGCAATATATTATTAGCCATGGGCCTCATTATATCATGGTTCTGGTTATAACAGAAAGAACAATTGAATGAATTATAACCATGGTTATTGAACTTACCGGGATACGCGCTGGACTGAGTTTCTCCTGTCAGCTTATGCACAGTTCGGCAGGTGTAGGAGTGAAAGCTCTCTGATGGCTCCGCAGAGCTGATGTGAAGTTCGCCACTGCTCAAGACGACGTATTTTCCACCTGTCGAGAATGACCCATTTTATAATTAATTTATTAAAAATAACACAGATATTAGAGCGTTGAACATATATAGACAAATAAATAATGGTGACAAATAACTATATATATATAGCCAAATAAAAAAATGGTGACAAATAACTTACATCCTAACATATTTCACATCATAGATCACAGATAAAGTAGGTGAGTGGTTTTTCTATATATAACGACAACCAATAAAACACCAGATCTAGCATCGAAGGTAATTTACAGATGCAGAGGTTGGTTTCGAGTTTTCGGTTGGTTTTGACAGAAATCAAGAGAAGCCAAACACCCCACTCAATGCCGTGCCATCGATATAAATAATCACTTAATTTCTGAATAAAACATTTAACTTACTGATTTCCATGCTCGGATAAATGTTGATAGAGCCATCCTGTACCCAAGAAGTCACCATGGCGAACTCGCTGACGTAGGATGGGAGTTGGCAGCGTAGAAGCGCCGAGTTGCCACTGATGACGTACTCGTCGTACACTTTGACTTCGTAACCTTCCTTGATCACTGCAAACAATAATTTGTGATATTCAAATCTCTGAAGCGTGGTGAATGATGAAATATTTTGTATACAATATTAAATAATTACAAACTGATTCACAGAAAATGATGAAGTATTCTGAATATTTGAAAATCCACCTAGTAAGTGTTAGATACTGATTGAATTCATTCTTGGATTAATTATTGAGTATTACGACAATCATTTTTATGGTTGATTTTTATACAGACAGTGAATTTATGTAAATTTCATTATGGTATTTACGTGACCGGTGAATGAATGAACTTTGTATGTAAGGTGTTCTACTTCTGGGAATGTGGAAGAGTACGGATTGCCGGGTTGATTTAGATGGTACATGGAGAGATATCAATTCTAATTGGCTGGGACAATCAATATGGTCTTGCAGTAGTTTGAAGAGAAGTATTAGGTCAGCACGAGTTCGTCGATGTTCTAGGGTTTTCATATTGTGGGAGTTTGCTGCATCTAAATAGGAGTCGAATGATAAATTAGATCTAACATTCAGATGTCGAATAAACCTATTTTGTATTCGTTCTAATCTCGCAATATATGTAATCTTCCATGGTTATAAAGTTGCAATTTCAGAACACAGTTCTGTGGTGTTTTAATACAAAATAAAAGTTTTTAATAAGCGGTATAATAGATGTATAAATTATAAAAATATGCAGAATATATGTTCCAAATTTGTAGTAAACGTAATCCGTTGACATAGTGGAATGGTAACATGTTTCTCTGGATAGAAAAGGTCCAGGTAGCATAAAAATATTTTTCGATAAATCTATATTTTCTGTAACTAACTAACTAACTTTACATCACGCCGTTTCCCCGTGGGGGTAGCGGGTACGCTAACAGGATCATCTGTATCTGGTCTTCCGAGGACGTCCTCTATTTCTGGTTCCATCAACACTTGCGTCATATATCTTTCTTACCATTCTCTCCTCATTCATCCGTATTTTTCTGTTTATCTTTCTAATTAATACATTTAATTTGTAAATACAATTACGTTGGTTCACGCTCTTGTTTTCTTTTCAGTGCAAAAGTGACAAGCGTCTGATAGACGTCTTTGAAATGTTAACAGGAGAAGAGTATTACATATCCTGTAACAAATGCACTAATTCCTCAATACTGCGACATATCCAACCATAGTAAGCCGTATTTGCAGTTGTATATTAAAGATTATTTTAATTCTTCGGCTATAGTATACGTCAAAGTAACGGCGTAGAAAATTTGGACCGAAGTAGATATGGAAGAGTCTCAGAGCTGTGGATGGATGCGTTGCATCTAGCTGTAGAGATCCTTGACTCAGCTCTGAAGGCGACCCAGCACCGAGACTTGTGGAGGTGCATTACGAGCCGAATCTCATCTAATTGAGCTCACTATATGTTAACAGAGATATAAACGAAGAAAAAAGATAAAAAATTGATATAAAACATGATATATAAAAATGTGACGTGCTTGATATTGTGTGAATATATTTGTGTCAGCGCGCCAGCATTACCGGTTCTAGATGTATGTGGGTGTGTGTGGCGAGCTTAAAAGGATGACCTGTGAATAGTTGTATATTCTGAACCGTAACAGTATTATTATTATTATTGTAGTATTATTGGAACATAAAGTTTCTCATTGAACTACCAACAATCTTCGGTGAGGTATACAACTTGGAAAGTACTGATCACAAAAATACATAACAAAAAATAATAATTACCCATGAAGATTCTTCGGAATTAAACAATGAAGAGAATCATACAAACTAAAAAATAGTACATATAAATAAACGTAATAAATTAAACAGCGAACCTCCTTTTTTATTAGGTATCTAGAAAAAATCTCTAAAAACATTTGTCAAACACATTTATGCAGGCATGTACTGTTTATTATATCAGTATTAAGTTAGTAAACTAAAGTAAAGTAGCTTGTCGGCGTAGTGATTAAGACGCTAGCCTAGTGACATAGTGGTCTGGGGTTCGCGCTTCGTTCGAGGACACCAGCAAGTCAGTCCTGTTTTCATAGTAGAAGCATTTAGTTTAATTTAAAAATAATAATAATATTGATGTGACATGTACCCTCCTCCTTACCCTTTCCACTTTATATGTTCAGTTTAAAAACACTCCCGCGGAGGTGGCACCGCAATTTTTATAAAACGTAACATCGCACACTGTCCACTCACTACACCTTCACACAAAACATTCCGGCTCATTAAGTTTGAGCTCAGTCTACAAACGTCCAATAAACAAGATTCTGAACACAGATCTTAATCTCCTAGATGGCCAAACACCTACTGGACATCTGCATACTCTCCTGGTCGTACTCTATTTTTATCTCCGTCGAACTAAACTTCAATCATAACCCTTTATTTTTAAATATTCTAGAATTAAAGCACCCTGTATACGTTCTCCTCGTCAAAAAATATACTGGTCTCACCTCAAATATATTATTGAAGAGACGGTACACGTCCGGCTGTCTATCAACTATGAAAGTGAGCTCGACGAAGCGGTAAGCTCTTTCACCTTTCAAATTTTATCGGCAATAGCCGAAGCTTCACTACCTTTCCGACACGACTCTACAAATCGTGCTGCCCTCTTCCCTTTCATTAAACTTTTGATCGGTCGAAAAAACCGAGCCAGAAGAAGCTGGCAAAGGTTTCGAAACCCAGATCAAAAAATCGCTTGCAAACTTCAGATCGACGAAAATTGGCATAAAAAATTCAATCTTTGAAACACAAAATGGATAATTATGGAAATTCACCAAAGTTCTCTATATGAACAACTGGCAAACGTTTCCTTACCACGGGCGATGGTAAAAAATTACCATGGTCACACAATCGGATCTCAGTTTGCTAATTCGGTTTGATAACTTAGTCACGAGACATCTCTTCAAAATATTTTACTATACTTTTAAAATAAAAATCAATAGACATACATGCTTTTTTTACAGTGTGCAAAATCTGTAGAAAAATACATAGTTGTATTTCTATTTAATAGTTTCCAAAATTCCCTGCAGCCTGGCACTGAACTCCTTTTGATATTTCTTAGATTACTTTCTGTTCTGACACACTCGTCCTATTTATCATCCTCTCTGTCATCTTTGATATATTTATCTACTGCGAAAGCCAACAGTGAGCAGTTCATACTATATATTATATTGTTTTTGCCTAAATGTAGCTTGAAAATAGAAATTACCCCTTTATCAAAACATATTTATATTTTTTAGCCTACTAGTCTAATGGGCCGTGTTTAGGAATGAGATTTTTAAGAAATTTTCGACTCGAGACAATCTCTTGGATACTTATTTTGAAATTCATGGAATTCGTTGGTGACGATTCTCAGCTTTCGTAGTTCCCGTGTACACACCATGCCTCAGAGATTTACTGCCTCACGCCTTTCTTCACATCACTGTCGTTCGTCTGTTCAGTGATTTTGAATTTCCTCAGCAGCAGTTAATGTATTAATGTTAATGCTTAATGATCTAAGCTAACTGGTCAAAATAAATAGTTTTAGTAGTGTAGTAGCACTTTTTTTGATAAACTTACTTTTCAAGTACATTTAGAAATATGTTGATACAAAGTATTTCGGGTAGAATTATTTTTCCATCCCATTCTTTCAACCATTGACTGAATGCACTTGGAGACACGTGGAATATGTAAACTCGAGTTAAACAAACAGTCATCCCTAAACCGCACGAGTTTGTTCGTTTTATGAATTTGATTTGGTCATATGAAAATAAATCTTATTAAGTGAAGTGTCATCTTGTCATCATCTGCCTGATACACCCCATCTTGTAGTCCACGTATGATGAAATCCCTGTACAGCTTGAGATTCCTCGCATTACTGATCAGGTCCGCGTTCGTGATGAAGCATAGTCAAGATGACGGGAGTTTGTACAGAACATCCTTAGACACGAGGGACCAACATGAAAGGGAAGATTCATAATTGTTTCCGATGAGAGCATACTGACGCGGTCATGCGGTGAACGTAGGAATTAGTCAAAAGTGTAAGCGGAATGTTAGCTGTATGCAGCACGTAAGTTAAGTCGGACAGTGGAACGTCTTGTAGACGTTTCGATACACCACCACGTGTATAGATGATTTTATAGTTTATATATATATTTCATGTTCATATTTAGGTTTTAAATATAATATCTCTTTTGACATTTTGCCAGAACTGATGTGCACTTTTACTCATAGAACTTACGTCGGGGTCACCATTTATATCTTTGAACTGAGAAATTACTATTAATGTATTAAATAAAAAGGTATTGATGTCTCACAGAGACGAAACTATTATTTTAATATAGAAAGTATATAAGTCTTGGGCATTATGGGGCTTACGACCTTTCATCGGCTGGCTTAAGTGATCGTTTTAGACAATGTAACGTTCACCCATTTACCCATATTACCACATCTATTAAATTTTTTGAAGTTGAATATATATCATGTTGGAACATTTCAATTATTTATTAGCAGCATTGGTAAATAGTTGGTAATAAATAATTGAAATTTTCCAATACGATATCATATATTCAACTTCCAAAAATTTGATAGATGTTGGAGCATGGGTAAATAGGTGAACGTTACATTGTGTAAAGTGATTGCTTAAGCCAGCCGATGACAGGTTGTAAGCCATGCAATGACCAAAACTTTCATATTTCACATGTAAAAATAATAGCTTCATCTCTGTGAGACATCTGTATCTTGATGACAATCCCTCAGGGGATAAATCCCAGTAATTGGTTCCTACAAAGATTTGGACATATTGTTTATTAAAACGTACCCATCGACTCTTGTGTTGAATGTTACAGATTCAAAACGATTTGAAAAAATTTCAGCCACGAAAAACACAGGAATCAAATAAATATGTTGTTTAGCTGCCAAATTTATAAAGACCGCCAAGTTGAAATGATATTTTGTAATGTGGTTAGTAGATAAATGGCAAGCTGAGCGTGCACAAGGCAAAGAGACAGGCAAAAATGCAATCGTTCCTTTGAATGACAACTCTCTTCTTAACGTGTAATTTAACGTTACGTATACAAATAAGCGAATAAGGGAATAGCATATTTTTCTTTTCATTGAATGCCCTTTGTGGGAAAGCATAGCTCGCCACTGATCGTGATAGTATAAGCCACTCACTAGCTGCGAACCGCTCAACCAATTTCTAGAACCCGTTTTATTGGCTAGTGGTCTTTATTATTTTTTTCTTAAGAAATCATTACATTAAGTTACATTCATTTTTAGTTGACTATTCTTTTGAGATAAGTTTATTCTTATTAATGAATAATAAAACTGTAATGTCCTGCCGTCGTCCACTTATGATCGGCTGAAATATTCTCTGTTGTGCTGTGGTGGTTGAATCAAAATCCTTTGTCAGGTGATAATAACATGAATTTATGCAAGCAAGATTATTAATACGCTTAAAGATAGTACTAGACTGCGTCAGAATCCAGAATAAAGAGAACTCGCTCAACGAGCGGGCCCGCTTGTAGGCCTTACCCATACCTATACACACTGACGTCTCACTAGTTCTGCTCGTCGCGCGACACACACACACACGACAGTACAATCCAGTGATGTAAAATATAACAGAAAAAATAAGAAGAAGAATATAGAGAATTAAGAAAATAATACTTCACTCACCAGCTCTTACGTGCACCTCTCTGGACAGCACCGTCCCCAGCTGACTGCTGAGCCGACAGCGATAGGTGGTGTGGTGGATGTCTCTCCTTAGCCGCTCTGCCGGGAAGGCTGCGAAGTGAAGGGTGCCGTTCGGAAGAACTTCCCTCAACCCTCGCACGACGGAGACGGCGGAGCCATCCGCCATCACCCATTCCACCTGGTTACATAAAAAGTACCACTAATTAGTATCACGCCAAAATGTTGAAATAATACCTAAATATGTAATGTAGAGAAGAAATATTTATCTCAAAATGTGTAAAATGCTTTCAGATTCGTGTGAGAGTACTCTCGGTATATCAAGAGCTCAGTAGATCTCGCTCTTGTATAGTGCACTGTGAAAACTTGAGTCTTTTAGAGTCTAGCGAGAGCAACAAGCTAATTACATTAATTAAAAAAACCATTCATATATCCAGCGTAGAATGAGACTTAATAATTTTCAAAAACTTTTCTTTTACGACCATCGGATAAAACTTTTTTTTTCCTTGTGTCAATTTTTGTCGTTTTTCGGGACATTTAGGAAACAAAAAGAAAAAATATACCGGCATCTAAAAAATTCTCCATATTTTGCAGCATCCCAAAGATAGATAAACATAACTTTTTTATTCTTTAAAGTCGACAAGTTTTAGAGCATCCGTTCTCTAAATGACAATATACAACTATCATTAATAAATCAGTCTGTTTTTAGAAGACTGAAAACTATAAAACTGGTACGTTTACGTCCGCGCGTGTCGCACAGCAACAACATTAAACAACAAAAATATTATATATAGGTAAGAAGACATGTGTATACTTTTAAATTAAATGTATAAATTATAAACAAATTGAGAAACAAAAATTGCAGTTTTTCAATTTCAATTATTTTGTCATCGTTTTTATGTTGATTTAAAAAAATAATTAAACTTATGAAAAATATTAATTTCCCGTGTTTGTTTAAAAAGAAAATATTTGTAATTTAATTTGTTAATATTTTCTGCTTTAAAAATTTAAATGTGTTTTGTTCATTTTATACAGTACACTTTAATGTTATTTATCTTGTTAGGCTAAATACTGGCGAAATAAAATAGGTAAATTATCATTATTTAATAGAATATCCTCTTAAAATGCAAAATATATATTTTTTAAAAGCTTTTACGCACCCCGAATGCCTTAAATACTAATTAACATTTTCATTAAAACCTTTTTAGGGGATGGAACCAAAAAAAATTCACAGAAAAATAATCTTCACGAGTAAGAAAATTTTTTGGTACCGCTAACACACTTTATTGTTTACTGGCCACGGTACAGGGGAGTTAATAATCTCGTTATTTTTAATACCCAGGAGCTGTAATTTGATACCAGCCTACTTACGGCGAACAGTAACTCCTCCTTAGGTTGTCTGCTGGAATAATATTATATGCTGCTGAGGATGAAAAGAACAGATGAGGAGCCTTGTTTACTTTTCGTGTGGTGGTAGGCCTGATGGCAAGACAAGCAATCTTCTTCTTCATTGCTCACTGTGATGTATCTATGGTGATGAATGCGTACACGCGTAATGGTAAGATTGATCATGTGAAAGAGATAAATGATTCTCTCTTTGCTCCGGACCATGATACCGTAAACATTTAATATTGACATGTTTATCGGGAATCAATACTTTTGTTACCACGAACTGGGTATTATTTACATCATAACGTAAAGTAACATGCTTCTAAGAAGAGCTTAAATTAATATTTCTTCTGAATATAAGTTGAACATTATTTTTATTTCAGCTTTGCCTGTTAGACATTGTTCTACCTTTACTATAAATGATATCTGAAAGGGAGAGAACCCACCCTTACCTGGAACCGGTTTAGTAGCTATAGTTTCTTTCCAGATCCCACTTTTCAAAGATAACAAAACTACGCAATTTTAATGCAATACATTGTTCAAAGAAGTTATGCAGTATAGAATAAAAAATCAATTTAATGGGATTGTTTGCAATTTCGCAAAAGTTACAAATTTAGACCTTCGAGTATCCCATTAATGTTGTTTATATTTAAATAAAGATAATAAACACAAATCCATATAAAAACATAGTTATATTCGATTGTAGACATATGAAAAAAAACATGAATATTATATCACATAAAACCAAGGGGAAGAGAGAAAATATACATAGTTGTTCTGAATTTCTGAAAAAATCTCATAATTCCTGTCGTGGCTCACGCTGCTGGCACCATGGTGAGAGGCGGGGCGCATTTTATAGATTACATTTTCGATCCGAAGTAATGCCTTGCAGGTCGAAATGATAGAATTTATCAGAGAGCCTTTGTATGTTTATTTTACTTTGAAATCGCACGATTGCACGTGTATGGAAATAATAGTGCTTTTATTATTGACATGGTACTAACATTCACCCCAAACTGAAATTATTCGAGGGCCTTGCTCCCTTGTGATCAAAGTAACAATAGTGTCGCGGGTGACAGATATTGATGCAGAGGGATTGATTGTCGAGATAGTCTTTCGTCGAGTTTGGAGTGGTCTATAATTGCTGAGGAGGGTCTCTGTTCTGGGCGATATATATTACTCGCGGGCATCATGGTAACACGATCGTACACTTTAGCTGCAGGGACTGGATGCATACATAAGCTAACCGACCAAGAGGTGTTATCGTCACAAAAGACGAAAGAGTCTGTCGATTGAATGCTGTCGCCCCACGCCCTGGCTAAGACGTGAATGGACGGAACAGATCCCAGAGGAAGGACGCCTCGGCGAACCGTAGGTACCTCTTCGGACTTCTCGAGAGATGAGTCTCTAAACATAAATGCCGGGAGATAGTCATTTCACACCACATGGCGTGGGTATCTTATTGAAAGGACGAGAGGGAGACTTATATCAAAAGGCGTCATTCTGCACAGACTTACGCATTATTAACACATCTAACTGATTTGTTCCTGGCTCTATTCGAGATGCATTGTTCGAGACACCGAGGATCATCCTGCAGATAAACTAAAACTATCCACACCGTTGACACCGTTGTCACATGACCTACGTGTTCAGCCGCACCCAAAGAATTAAGGGAATTTCCTGAGAATCGTACTGTCATGTCACAATCATCACAATTAATTACCTTCAGTGGTGGACGCGGCCCCAGATTGGCCATTTTCCTACCGATACTGAATAACAACATATTGGAGATACAAGGACCTCGGCCATGCATCTTGAATGAGTCGTAACAAATGAGACATTGGCCGAATCAAAACTTTGAATCATCATCATCATCATCATCAATTTTTGAACGCGTGGGTGAGAGGGTTCGGGTTAAGCACCCGTCGCCTACCGCGAATAGGCACCAGGCGTACGGGTTTCTTAATCTGGGGTTCAGGGGAGCCGAGCGAGCGCCACAGACTGGTGTCTAGAGAACTTATCACATAATCACGGAACATATTTGCCCAGCGAGGCAGACACTTGGCATGTCGCATGTTGTTTCACATGTCCACATAATTTATGAATAGCTTGTCAACGCCACGAGGCGGCCACAGTCACGAGACAAGTCTACGACAAGGTTGGTGTTCTATGTATAATTTCTTCCACACTCTTATATTCTAGCTCTGAATAATACGTACATAATTAATGTTATAACGGGCGCGCTCGAATATCAAACCGCTTGACGGGAGGTTTTCTGTTATTTAGTCGTGTACTATAAGATAATCGGTATATTTATTTTAATAATTGCTCTATAGGTATTTGAACGGCTATAATATTTGGATATTTGTAAACTTTAGATATTTGATAATTGAAAACGCGGGTTAAAAGAACTAGGATTATTACGGACATAACATGGGGAATATTCTTAACCACTAGAACGATCACATTGGCCAAATTTAGAAATTAAGCGAATAAACTAGCACTAAGCGTAAAAATTAGTATTAAGGTAGAAAGCGAGATCTCACACTGGCGACGGAGGTCAAAAGGATAATATAAATTAACACAAAATATTATTTTAGTGAGTAGGATTTCGGGATCCCTTACTCAGGGGTGCCTTGCGACCAGGAGCGCTCGCACAGGGAAAGTGTAAATTCCGCGTTAAATTAGAAATAATAATATTAAAACTATATCTAAGTAGGTAGGGTAGTATCGAATTCGTCACACTGGTGCGGAGACCAGGAGTTTTAAGAATTATTACAAATTAATATTTAGAGGAATATAAGTATTCAAATTAACTATATATAAAAATAGGCTTAGGAAAATACCGGTTTCGTTACAACCGATATTTGTTGGATCTCGACATCGCGATAGCATTTGCGGTGTGGATTTTCAGCTCCAGTGCATCAGCACTGTATTTTATATTATGTTTTGTTTATGTATTGTTTTGTTTATATATTGTTTGTTGTATTCAGTTAAGATCGGAGATTGGCTCGTGCCATTTATGTGATCTCGGCGGCGACTGCGAGGATTACGGAGACGTCATGTGCGAGGTAAGGCGAGCAGTCCTTCCGAATCTCGGTTCCCGAGATCACTGGTCCTTCGACTAGAACCCTTATCCCCTCATTGACCTTATCTTATACCATGGTTCCTTATTTCCCTCCACTACCCCGTGGTGATTACAATTTACGACCGGAATTGTTGTATTCCGTTCCGCGAAACGTGAGACCCGGAGTTTGCGCAATTAGTTCATTTAGATCCCATCGATCCGGATCTATAGTTTGTTACATAAGATCCAGCATAAAATAGAGAGGTACATATATATGAGTCAAACAAAGACGTAGATAGAAAATAATTGGAAAATGTAGCTACAGTAGTTCAAGGCAGACGCGTGACCCAGGGATCGTGTCATCAAAAATACTCCCAGAAGAGGAACAGTGGACGAGATATAAAATGGTTTGAGTTTCACTTACACGGACAACCTGTGTTCTGCTCTTCTTTCTGGTTACAATAAAGATTACCTATTATTCTTTTATATCTTTATCGTTAATCCTAAAGCCATTCATGATTTGGAACATTTCATCTTGCCGAGCAAGAAAAGTAATTGAAGAGCAGGATGGGATGATAACTGTTTACACGAAAAGAGCACTTATAGACAACGGCGAAGTGACGATTTATCATTATTATTAAGCCAATATTTATTTATTGTCATCAATATATACATATATTGCGTTTCCCCATCTATTTTTATGACTTTCTGAACGTCAAGGACGTGTTGAATGTATTAGATCCGTAAAGCATTATAGTACGAAAATAACTTAATTAGTTTCTCTTTTATGTATATACTCAATAACAGTACGTAAACATATATTAATTTTGAAATGAAGTATACACTATTATTCAAAACATTGCGAAATCGTACGAATTTTGAGCTGTCATCTCTCTTATCTGTAATCATCTCGCGTCGTATCATAGAAGCCGTGAATGAAATCGTACGAATTTTGAGCTGTCATCTCTCTTATCTGCGATCATCTCGCGTCGTATCATAGAAGCCGTGAATGAAATCGTACGAATTTTGAGCTGTTATCTCTCTTATCTGTGATCATCTCGCGTCGTATCATAGAAGCCGTGAATGAAATTGTACGAATTTTGAGCTGTCATCTCTCTTATCTGTGGTCATCTCGCGTCGTATCATAGAAGCCGTGAATAAAATCGTACGAATTTTGAGCTGTCATCTCTCTTATCTATGGTCATATCACGTCGTATCATATAAGCCGTGAATGAAATCGTACGAGTTTTTTCCATGGTCGCACTGTCAAAGAATGATGCGACGCTGACAGATTGTAATATTAACTGACTAATTTTTTCAAGAATGTATTTAAGTAGAATAAATTGATACTTATTTCTAATAATCTTACATTCATTTCAGGGAGGATTTTTGTATTTATTATTATATATCTGCAAAACAAGGGTGGAATAATTGTAATCATGTAGAGATTTTATTTATGTGTGCTTTGTTTTGGAGATAGCACTAACATTGAAATATGGATTCTATTGAGACCCTGACCGCAGCCACTATTGGCCTCTAAACGGCCAAAATAGTATGCTTTCTGGCATTTCATTAAAAATCTTCATCGCACTGTCAAACAACAAACTCTAGTGTTATGTAGAATATTAAATTAAAATCAGTTAAGAGCATACAATCAGACGATAAACTTTTTATCTGGTATCAGTTCTGATAAATTATTCCGAACCGAGAAATCCCGCTGTTGTTAAGAATGCTGTTGATGCAGTACCGCGAGTAGGCGGGCAGCCTCACTTGAGGTCTGTCTCTGAATAAATATTTATTCTTGTAATGTGTTTTTCTTAGCATCCGTCTTGGGTAAGTTGGATAAATAAATCGCAAAGGAAACCTGACTCGGATTGAAATTGAATCGTATACAAACTTGACGTTTTTGTACTGAGTTCGCTACGTTACGCTGCAGTAACTATTAGTTCAGAACGTACGTTATTTTTGTATATCAAATACGTATGAGTGTGTAAATTATAGTAATATTTGTATGTAATATATTATTCAGCCGGTATTTCAGTAAATATTTTATAATATAAATAGCGCTTTATAAAATTCAGATATTTTTTACGTAATAATTTTTTTCGTGTATTTTATTTAACCCACTGGTATTAAAAATTCAAACATTGAAGATTTTTAGTTTTGAATCTATTTATATACATATGTAGAAATGACTTAAATGGTTAGGTACATGCAAAGGTATTTAATATCAATTACTAAATTTTAAAATGTTCTCAGGATTTTACAAACGTTCGAAATTTTCTGGGTGATTCTGCCATGTGCATCCGGCTGAAGCGACGTGAGAGTGTTGGCGTGAGAGTGGCTGTGTACTGCAATACCGCGTCGAAATAAGGTTCTGTCTGTGTAATTTATCGCAATACAGACATCGGTAGCATTATTCCAGAGTTGCCAAGAAGATACATCACGGTAGTCGCTCCTCTTACATTTGCAAACTTGTCCAAACCGTGGATGTGCTATTTCAAAGACCGTGCTGGGGGAGAAAATAAGAAAAACAATACTTCACCAGCATAAGGCTCCTAGAAGTGTGATATTAATGTCTTGTAACTTCTTTTAATGAAATTAATATTTTTTATTTATTATCTTTGTTTTATTAACCACTTAATTGAGTTTAAATACATGTAGATGTATTTAAACCGGTAGCGGTTTCGTGCTTCTTCAGGATGTCATAACTAACTAAAAACATATATCATTGTTTCTTCACCAGAATCTATCTTTAAGAACACAACAATTATTTCAAAAATAAATTTAGTACCTAACTCAAATTGTTATTTAATACAAATTTAGTCGAATAATTTTTAGGAAAAAATTTTAGAATGAGACTCGTAGTTAAATTTAGTTGGTTGTTTATAACTTTTTGATTAGTTTTACATGCTTTATTTATCTCCAACGATTCCAAATTATTTAATTTGAGACCAACACCGTTTATATGCAAAATTGACAATCCCAATTTTTTATCAAAACCATGACCATTTTCTATCAAATGATTAGAAAATTCTGAAAACCCACTATTCTTCAAACATTTCAAATGCTCCCTTACTCTTATATTAAAATTTCTACCCGTTTTACCAATATAAAATGCAGCACAATCCTCGTAACTAAGCTTATAGACACCAGAATTGTTAAATTTATCATCTTTGTCTTTAGAATTTATGAGTAAATTTCCTATATTATTATTTGTATAAAATAGTTGCTTATGTATAAAATCCTACGCCAATTATCATTGTTTTATCTGTGATTTATATAAAAAATGATTATTATATACTTTTAATTAATTTTTTTAAATAGTGTCTGTCAAACCTGTATTATACCCGTTATTAAGTGCTATTTTTTTAATTGTATTCAATTCAATATTGAAATTGGATATTGACATAGGAATATTAACTAAACGATGTATCGTGGAGTGGAACCCTGAATGTTTGTGTGATAATGGATGATTAGATTCATTGTGTACGATAGTATCTGTAAAAGTTGGTTTTCTAAAAATTTTGAATTCAATTTTATTATTATTTTTAATCAATGTTAGATCCAAAAAATTTAGGGTCGAATTACTTTCCATTTCTAATGTAAATTGTATTTTTCTAAACCGGTAGATGTATTTAAACTCAATTAAGTGGTTAAAAAAACAAAAATAATAAATAATAAATATCTTGGAACTTCATTAATGTGATCAGTTAAAGATCTCCTGGGTTGACCATATGAATAGGGCAGTATGAAAAGTATTCGTATTTAACGACTGACGACGCCACTGACGCAAAATATGTGGTAATTTGTTTAAGGCTATCTTTCGTACGACCCTTGTCAAAAGTTCAGACAGATTTTTAAAGTAGTTTTGTTTTGATAGCTGTTGAAAGTGAGCAAGTTTGTGTTTATTTAAAATAATAGCAATATTGGTCAATGATTCGATCATTTTGTTAGAAAAGCAAAGTAAAGTTGCTTGCCGTTTATAAAGGACGTGCATCATAATATATATTTAATGGCGAATATTAATTTTTGATGAAGAGCGCCCAGGACGTCCAATTGAGTTGACCACGGAAGATATGTACTAATGAACATGTTATAAAACACACAAATAAAACAACTATATATTTCGTATACATTGATGAATGAAAAGTATGATATTTTACAACTTATTATGCGGGGGAAGATGAAGGCATCGGAAACGTAGGTATACAGAAATTATCTTGGCTCTCTACCCTCAGAAAATGATTTAATATACAAAATGTTGGTGAGTTTATTTAGGACAAATCGACATATTGCAAAGTTGTCACAAACTTTCGATAGAAGGCGGTGCATGAAGAAGAAGTCTTGTAAAACAATTTTTTATGTGCGCTATGAACATTGATCTCTCCTTTATGTCGGTACAAACTCGATCCAATAATGTAACTTCTGTTACTCCTTTCAGGTATCTCATTTGCTAGTCTAGATTCTCTATCCGTAAAGATATATATTTGGTGACCACATATTAAATGTACGAGTTGTATATTTGGTGACCACATATTAAATGTACGAGTTGTATATTTGGTGACCACATATTAAATGTACGAGTTGTATATTTGGTGACCACGTATTAAATGTACGAGTTGTATATTTGGTGACCACATATTAAATGTACGAGTTGTATATTTGGTGACCACATATTAAATGTACGAGTTGTATATTTGGTGACCACATATTAAATGTACGAGTTGTATATTTGGTGACCACATATTAAATGTACGAGTTGTATATTTGGTGACCACATATTAAATGTACGAGTTGTATATTTGGTGTTTATATATTAAATGTACTAGTTGTATATTTGGCGACCACATTTAAATGTACGAGTTGTATATTTGGTGACCACGTATTAAACATATGAATCAGTCAGCTTGTTCTTGACACAACTCGGATATCACAAAATTTACAATAGATCTTAACTGATTTAATTAACTCGTACATAATATATGTACATCTCAAAACAACATTTATATTTTATTGCAAAATACCCAAGTAAAGCATCACGTGAAAGGCACATATTTTCTATATTTTTTTAGTATTAAGCATTGTTTTCAATGTTCAAATATAATTTGTATTGTTTGCTGAGGTTTGTTTTCACAAAAATATTTACAAAGCTGCATATTTTGTACTTCGGTTAAAATTTCGCGAGCTACTTAACCCGCGAAAGCCTCGAAAATGTTTCAAAGGTTTATTTGCTGCAGGAAAAGTTTGCACCCGGCGATAATATGCAGGGGAAGTTATTTGGTTAACTGAAATGATTTCACATCGCGTTTTATTAAATCGCTACAAAAATAAATTGGATACAAAGCTTGCTAAGTGAGGGATGTTTTCTCAAGCTACGTGGAATAAGGGTTGCTTATTTATGATAGCGTATATTGTATATGCGTATTTATTTAATGTGAAGAACGCGGCCCGTGACAATCTACTTCTGAATATAGACCTTTGGGGGTATTGGGTAGGCGTTGAATTAAAAGGATTTGATATGAGGATCATCAACTTGGTAGGATAAGATCCTGTGAACTGTATTGATTACGATTAATGGTTAGTTGACGCAGTCCGAATTGGAACAAGAAAGGAATATTGACATATCGATCCTGGGTTAGACGTCAAGTTTCACGTTCAGTTGACTCGCACTTTTGTAATTCAGAATGGAGATATCACTGTACTCCTGATGCTGAAGAACACCGCTTCTTTTTCGTCGTTCTGGCGTTACGCAAGGCGTTACTTTCGACTGTTAAAATATACATATGTGTAGATAGTTCGGTGTTGAAATGCAATCTGATTCTACGTCAGCGAAATCCCTAGTTAGAAGTGGGCCAGAAAAAGACAGTTATAAAAAGGTTTATGGGATAGACGAAATACAGAGTACTCAACTTGCATCAACACAAGTATTTACCTGATATGAATTCTTCAATTTTTTGGGCATCTTGCGAAAAGAACATATAGTTTGGAGAAGATTATTGTGGTGGGCCAAGTTGAAGCATGAAGAGGAATAAGAGGATCCTCCACCTTTTGAACTGACCAGGTAGAAAAGGCAACCTGAACTCGTCTGGTGACAGCCCTAAGATCGAAGTCAAGGAAGCAGGTGTTAATGGAAATCACGATTCTCAGTCATAAGGGACTGACGTGGATGGTACAAGGAACGATGAATCGCCTCCAAGTCGGCGCATCATTCGTGGTCATAGATATTTCATTATTCACCTTATTGAGATTATATATATAATATGTATATATATATATATATATATATATATATATATAAGACCCTCTTCAGTCCCATCTGTTCCTATCTGAAGCATTTTATACAGCTTTCTGAGGTGAGCCATTTGTGACAGATCCACGGTGCCCTCCTCCAATCCTTCATGATGCTCTGTGACCAGTAGGTCACAAAGTGACATCCTGAGCGCCCCACCTACTCGGGTCCTTACGAACGTCGCCAGTCTTGGCCTTGATGTCGAGGCACTTCGGACTCTAAAGCCCTAATTGTGCTGACCCGATAGCCCTCCGCTACCTCCAGTTGAAGATACCGGCCGCGGATGACCCTCCTCCACCAGTCGCCTCCGCTACAACCGATAGAACGTCCTCCGTATTCAAACCTCCGTCCGAAGTCTTTAGCCCAGAGTCTTTAGACGTTCTATCCTCCTCCTCATCAGCGCTATCTAGGATAAACAACGTACCGAGTCCCAAGGAACAGGATAAACATCAGCATTCCTAGATGCGCTTCCCTCGGGTTTGTCCGGTATACCAGTTATGATTATAACCAGGGTCCAGCGACTTACCCCCACTCCGTCTGTCTTCACTGCGACTGACTGTGATCGGTTGATATATAGAGTACCAAACTCGAGAGTTTCTTGCTCTTCCATCTGAAGTGCATCGAGATGTGATGCTTTAATTTAAATTTAGATGTCTGTCTTCTCTAGGATTTGCTGGGCCTTATATACTCAATTTCTGGGTTCCATCTCTTTCTAACTCAAAGGTAACCCTAAGGGAGAGATGTCCTTTTTCCACTTATTGGTTTAAATCGCCTGTCAGCTTTCTCCTCTGTCGGCTTCCAACCAATCTCTATTCCTGGTAAAAATGATGATATTAGTTTATTCCGAGGGCAGCTTCCTAAAATAATGACATCTTCAATAGTCCCGCTCGGTGTTAAAACTACTGTTTCAACAAGGATCGCTAGTAGTAAAACTTTGCAGTAGAAGACGTCCGAGAAGTTTTACTGTCCTTTTACGATGATCCATCGTCTATTCCTCGGGCTCGAGCACGTACCCAAAACATCCCTTAATTGTCGAACTCGCCGGCGTATGTTCTCACGGCTTAAACAATGGGATGTTGTGTGTGGCCTCGCGCATCGAGTGAAGGTCCTAAGAATTTCTCTTTTACCAGGAATTTGGCCGCCAAATCTTGCAGTTCTGTTATAATATGAATAATTCACTACTCTCAGGCGTCTCTCAGAGCATAGATTCCCTTTTTGGCCGACGTCCGTAGTAGATTTGTTTCTTACGGTAGCTCATCGCTTCGCGTTCTACCAATTTCGTTATAACTTACAATAATAACCACCTTGGCTTTCAAATATTTATTTGTGATACTATATCTCCGTCGAATTAATTGTGTTTGGCTAAATAAATACCCGCTTTTATTATCTGACTTATCTGTAGCCATCCTTTGTTAACCCAGTCAGTGTTCAAAATATAGACGTTGTATATTTTGAACACTGCCTATAAATATGAAATCATAGCTTAGTAACGGATATTTTGGTATAACAACAGAATTATTGTTCTGAGGAAAGTTTTAATTGTTTTTATTTTAGATGGCAGTAAGTTGCCCGCCATATTGATGTTCTAGCTTCATCAAACTTAAGGAAGGTTAACTTCTTCTACCATAGAACCCTCTTTGTCTACCCTTTACCATATTTTTGAGAAATTTGTACACCCCATTACCGCTTGACAATGCAATGAGGGCGGACCCACCGCTTATCCAGAACCGACGTAATAAGCTCAAGGCTCCTAACTCGGTCTTACGCATTCGCTGAGGCAGCTGTTCGATAGTGTCCCGCATATATGGCAGGGTGATACCGCACAGCTGCCAACACAAAATTAGTCCTCATTTTCCCCGGCTGACTCACTTTATTAGTAAATTAGATATTTATAATACATTTAAATAAAGAACAAACATGTTTATATATAAAAGTGAGAATATAAATAATATTTATAATTAAAATATAATAGAATAACATGGATTGAATAGTTGATGAATAGCGAGATGAACAAGGTGTAATAAGGTTTGGGAGCAGAGGGAAAATGAAGAGGCACTCCCTTCCGGGAAACGAGACGTCACAACAGAAAAACAATTGAGAAAAAAGATCTTTTGGGCAACATCTGGTACCTTAGTTCTCTGTCTTTGTGTGTTAGGTACTCGAACTCTTAGATATATTCCAAATACAGTAATTTGAAAATGATTGACGGTAATGGTTCACGATTCGACTACATATGGAAGAAACTACTGGGAATAGGCGTTAACCTTTAGAGACTAGTATTATAGCTCTACACATACGTTGGATTATTATCAGTACTAGTTTTGAGAGGTGCAATCCTTTATTTAGTTTAGTTGTTAGGGGACAACTAAACTTAGTTCAGGTATTAGGTGACAACTAAACTTAGTTTAGTTATTATGTGATAACTAAACTAAATACAGTATCGTAGTCTATTCGGGCAATGGGGCGGGGCTCGAGAAGAATAGGGAGGTTTCGGTCATTAACAAGAGTATGAACAGTAAATGCGAAGTATTAGGGAATGTTATGTTGTTTTCTTCGAATCATTTTAAATCCTTTATACGGTACCGAGTGGAGAAGTTTTATAGTTTTTTAGTCTATGACTCTCAAAAGAGTGATTGGTTTCAATTATGTGATTTGCAAATTCCAAAGTTTTTATTTTCTAGGCAACGGCGATGTTCTTTTATTTTCGTATTTATATTTCTCGCAGTTTGACCTATATATTCTTTATCGCAATCTCCACAAGTTATTTCATATATTCCGTTTTTTTCTAATATATTATGATTGTTTTTGAATTGAGTAGAATTTTGCCGATGTTGTTTTATTAATTTTTTTTATTTTTGAGAGAAACAAACAGAACAATCGGAATAATTGATGTAAAACATGATATATAAATATAATACCAGTGAAGATTTTTCAGAATTAAACAATGAAGAGTGTTGCATACAAGCATAGGTGCCGAAAGAATTTCAGGACAGGAAGGAATTTTGGCACTTAATCATCGATCCGGAGTCTGTTGGCATCTGTGGACTGTATACTGTTTAATTTCACACACATTATTTGGTCAAGGTTCTGACACAAAGTATAGACACATAGTTTCGAGATTTATATAACAGTGTTAACTGTTCCGTATACGTCGTAACCGTACTGGTTCAAGGTCGCTAATCGACTGTTTGGCGCATGTTTGGCCAATAAATAGTGGGATAAGATTCCGTAAACTGTATCGATTATAATAATGATTAATTGACGCAACGCGAAGTGGATTCAGAAAGGAAAATAATGGCAGATGGATCTGACTTACTTTTCTTTATAGTCCTGAGTTGGACGTCGGATTCACCTCCAGTTGACTCGCACCTCTTTGAGTGAAGAACCGAGATATCACTGCACTTCCGGAGCTGTTTAGAATACTGCCTCTTTGTGGTCCTAGCGATACGCATGGTCCTGCTTTCAGACGGTAGAAAAAGAACACAGATCTTGACAGTTTGGTGTCAAAAAGCAATTTGTCGCCCCTTCGACGAAATCCCTAAGTAAGGTCGGCCAGAGCGGGACAGGTATATTAAAAAATATATTCGAAGGACAAAATGCGCAGGGAGTATGTAGATAAGGGCACAGATAATTATTTTCGTTCAAATACATATTTAATATATTTAAACAAAATAGTGTTTTTACACTGAACATAGAGTAGAAAGGGTGAGGAGAAAAAAAAAGGGATATTAGTGTTGTTGGTGTAAAACGCAGGTTTTATATGTAAAAGGAAATTATTAATAATTTTATAGGAAATTGGACCAGTGTACAATATTTGCTATCGATGTATTTTCGGTGGAGTAAGTTTTATGCAGAAGTACCTGTTACATCTACATCACCATACGCTGTCCAAATATTGCAGTCAATCTATGTTACAGTCCTAGCTTCTTACTTTCGCACCTTTTGATTGCTCCATCTAAGCCGCAGGCAACGTGCACCGTACAACGTTGCAACGTACACCTCTCCATAAGTGTATTTAATTAGCGTCAAAGAAAATAGCAAAAGTTTTAAAGCAAACCATTTTAGAATAACTTTAGTACGGAATAATTGTTTGTTTGCCGCTCCCGATTCGCAGTGCATCGAAAGACTTTTAAATGGAATTCCGACAAAACTTTTCCATTAGATTTTTTTGCCGCCGAGTGGATGCACCTTCATTTTAGTACTCTATTTCATCTGAGAGAGTTAGTTCAATAACTCTCTCGCTTTATTATTCTGGGATTTTAAATAACGGAACGGTACTAAAGTAGAAAATTGTTTTAATTTTAAAAATACAGCAATATTCTATTTATATTTAACTTTGTTTAAGACACTGTGTTGTTTTATACGTCAACCGGTTTCGATACTGACCCATTTTCTTCAGGCCTGGCGTACAATTGAACTATTCTATAAAATGTAAGCGATATCCATTACGGGGTGTAGGTGGAGTCTCGGTAAGAGTTGGGAGGTGATTGACAGGGGGTATTGAAATAGAGAATATTATAATATATTCCCTTATCAAGAATTTTAATATAATATAGAACCAAGAAATGTTCGCTGATATATATCAGTTTGCACAAGTGGAACGTATAACTGAAGAAAATATGTGATATGAGCATAAGTACGTGAAAAATTAATACCTTTCATCGGCGTCGGTCCCTCGTGACTGAGGATCGTGATCTCCGTGAACTCCCGCAAAAACTCTCAAGCAAAAAAACCGTGCATAACTAAAAGTTCTGTGAAACAAACATAAATAAAATAATCTATAATATGCACCGTGAACATTACGGATTTATTATAATTAGCGCCATCTGTGTACCAGTAGAAACTTTAATGACTTAGTTCTAAAAACTACCACGACAACCCACCTCTATAGCCGTAGCGCTAGTAGCTACAGTGCGTCGATTGTAGCTATTCACTTTACTTTCTTCTATTTTTAAGCCTTGTGTATTACTCAAGTCATACAATTGGCTATTTAATGAATTGAAAATTCCTTTCGGTTAATCCGTTTTGTATGGAGTCGTTGCTATTGCTGTTTTTTAATAGAATAACATTTGAAAGGCTTACGACTGCGTGAAAATCACTAAAGTGTCTACTTCCTCTTTTACTAATTCGTAAATTTTACTATCTTGCTGTTTTTAACGTATTGATTTCATGATCGTTCTTTGCGTTTTGGTGCATGGATTGGTTTTTGATTTGGGAAAAACGAAAAGCAATTGGCAGAACTATTTCCTACGTTAACCTTTAATAAAAATAATTATTTTCTTTAGTTATTACGTGAAGGATTTTCAAACAATAAAAGAATCATGTTCATCGATAGAAACTATTCTTGAAAACGTTCATACATTTTATAAATTGATTTTTATATGGGTACGAAGGTATTTAAATTTTGAAAACACTATTAATAGTACTTTAAAATTACAAATAATTACATGGCAGGGTCGTATAAACGACGGATTCATTTTGTCTAAAGTTGTTGGTTAATGAGTGTTCATATAAGTACAACATATATTATATATGATTGTATAATATTTTTGGTAACAGCATAAACTACTGCACGCCACTGTTTGCAGTTAGTGCCCCGGGAGGGCCAAGCTGCTGACTGCACTTCACATACTGATATCTGCCGCAATAACAGCTTCTGCGACGCCTCGATAATTCAATGCCAAAAATAAGTGGTCTCAATCTTTGGAAAAAACAGGTGAAGTTTATGAAAGAGTATTTATGTCAGAATGTGAATCTGAAGGTTATATGTGTGAACTCCTAGTGTTCTCAAATTACACCAGTGCTCACCTGTTCTTTTGAATAATAATGTATGCAGATGTGGCTATAGTTGGTTGGACAATAAATACAACATACAGTTGATAGACATTAATTGATAGTTAATGCACAATGACATATTATTGTTATCAATATCTGACTGTATGTGACAATATGTGACTGATAAGAGCTTATGGTTTGCATCCGGCTATTTACCGGGTACATTCAGGAACCGTCGGCTGTGTTGGTGGTTGTGTACACAAATCTACAATACCTAACATCACTTTACATAGTCTGTTCAGTACAGGAACAAGACTGTATCAAATCGCTTAGGTGCTGGTTCAGTGCGGTCCGCTCTATCTCTCGAACGCCGATATTCTGCTGTATGCAGTGGTCCAAGGGGGTCCAAATCGTGTCCAGTGTAGTCGCAGAGTCGTGAGTATCTTCCAGGATCAGTCCAAGTGTGCAAGCCAAAAGTCGAATCCAGGGGAAGAAAGTCCAGGTGAAAGCAGGGTCAAAGTAGAGATGAATGAAACAGTTTTCTTGTAGTGAAGTCCAGCGGTGCAGGCGAAAGCGAGGCAAGTGATTTTGCAACCGCTGGACCGTTTATTTATATTATACCTCTAGCCCTGGGAGCTTATGGCTCCTTCGGAATGCTGGAACCAATCAGGATGCGCAAGCATCCCCCGCGCCACCCCGATTCGGTCCCGCGCCGACACCACCTGGCGGCCAAATTCGGCAACATTGCTCATTTTTCTCGCCGTCCAGTGTGGGCCGGCAGAACTCCGTTTTGTCTTACATTATCTTTTATTCTATGTTTATTAGACATTACCCAGGCATCGCGAGTATTTTTTATTACAAACATTAACCTGCCTCGCGATGCCTGGTAGTTTTTATAGCGGGCGATGGCCCGAGGAATTTATAAATGCACCTTAAACTTTAAAAAATCCATTTTCACTATCTAAACGATTTTTAAGGTGCATTAAATTATCCCCGGGCGATCGCCCTTTCAATTCTCTATTTATTCATATAATCATCTTATGTCTAACAATTTTTTATACGACAATATTCCAAAAAAAATGTAATCCTGCAATCTGACGGCGGCCGGGGCGTGGCCTCGCCTCGCGGCCTGGCCCCCCTCTCCCCGGTGGACAACTGTGTTTCCAAAGGCGGCTCGTGCCAGACGAAATATTGCCGTAAAGCGGCCAAGTATGCTTTTTCGTCCGGCGTGTTTTCGAGCCGCGTAGCTGTGCGGGACATAGTCCAAATATTGTACATGCCTTAAATCTACTGATCGCTCCACTGAGTGTATATAAATCTCTCATAGTATCAATAGAATTGGCAAAAAAATCTGTCGGTCGATTCGACTACTTCCTCGGCAGTAGCGAGAGGGATCTGTGACAATAATAAGAATTTTTAAAGATTTGTACGTAAAATGTAACAATATGAAGATCCCGGAGCAAATTTGCAAAACTCAATAGCGTGCGAGTTTACCCCGGGATCCCACGCGAGCCCGGGAATGGGAGAATTTGAATAGAAATATGGCGCGGACGAGCAGTTCTTGCCAAAAGTATTTGTGTTTTCGGCTTGTGAATTGAAGTATCTATGGCAGGGGGTGTCAACGTGCCACAATAGGGGCTGCAAGATGAAACTTATACATTATTGAATAAGTGGCGTATCTGAAAAAATAGACCCCAATGCAAAATGGAAGGGCTTTCTTTATAATTTTTTTATCCAATAAATTGTAAGAAAAATTTAAATAATATCTTTTCATGTCACGGTAAAAGAGAAGAAAATAGTACAATTTTATCTAGTATAAAATGTAAAAAATAAATGTTATAAAACATTGCGAAGTCCTTGTTCATCTAGTAGTTAAGACACTTGCCTAGTGATCTAGTGGTCGAGGGTTCGAGCCTTGTTGCAGGAGATCGGAAAGTTAGTTATATTTCATTTTTAATACAGCTTAGTTGGAAAATAATAAAAATATTGATATTACACGTACTCCGTGTATGGTATTTTTTTTTCATGACGCACGCGCGCGATATTTACTATTGTACTTGTGGTCAAGGTGAAATTCAAGTAGGTTCTAGTTTTCATGACAGTCAGCTGACTTGAAAGAAGAGTAAAGCATTTAAGAAGTTTCCACATTAGTTTAATGAGAAGATTTGAGCGCCAGTGTGAGCCGAATGGGGTGAAATTTATCTTTGATGGACCGTTTTCTGGATTGTTATTAATCGAGGCAAAAAGAATCCCCCTCATGAACATTGCTCCTTCTGAGCCGGAGCATACCTGAGAGGTCTGAAAAAGTGAGTAGATTAATTGCAAACGTTTTAAGTGATGGTCGAGAGATATCAGACTCGAAAAAACGAAAAGAAATGTTCAATTTAAAAATAAGCAGCCCTATAAAAATTGTTAATTAATTTCAGATACTTAAGGCAAATGTTACGTTGCGTTTTATCTTATGATACAGATATCAGATGATACAGCTGATGATTATGAACAACGGCAGAACATATGGTCGCCAAAATAAGGTCAAAATAAGGAACTGACTATATTTAAGCTATTCGACATAAGTCATATCAAATCGTTTTGATTCAATACATGTACAATTACGAGAATTATTGGTGAATATTAAAAGCCCTTATTGCAACAGATGTTTGAGGAAGACCTTCGATATAAATTGGGAAGAGCGCAGACATGGGAAGTGTTAGGTATGTGTGTGTGCGTGCGAAACATATGTTATAAGTGAGCGGCTCCTGACAAAAGAGTTTGATTTCCGACCCACGAATTGGAATTCAGGCCAGATTTGTCAGGAGACAAATTCGTAATCAGAGCCGGCCGGTATTACAACTGGAGCAGCAGGTTATTACAATAAATATACCATAATTTATCATGCCATCAAAACAAGTAAAATATAATAGAAAATCATTGAAACGGTCAAATTTTATATTATGTTGATTTATAATCTGAAACATTAGCCTGAAAAAATAGATCAAAAACTGAAAAGTATAATTTTTGATCTTCGACACTTTTCATGCAACACAGCTGATGATAAAAATGACTTTACGAACTGAAAATTTTCGCGCAGACCTAGAAATTACAAACTGAATAGGCTGTGCAAATATGACAATATGATTGAGGTATTTTCCTGTATATTTATACATACAAAGATATAATACAGGTACATTAATTGCTCACCGTACAGAGATGTGGGATACACGCTAACTGAACCAGTAGGAATAAGTAAGAATTTTTACTAAAATTTCTAGATGTGTAACATTAAAATAATTTCAACAAGAGTACTAAAAAGAAATTTGTACATTATTTAGACGAGCGCAGAATACTAACGTGTATTTTCATTCTCCTAATTCCCGCAGAAAATTCCGAGTATGGTATGTATGGAGAAAAATCTGAATAAATTATGACCTAATTTCGTACAGTATGTAATAATTTAAATTATGTACATTGTTTTAAAACTAGAAAAAGGTAAACTTTTTAAGAAATACGCGAATTTCAGAAATATAAATATTATACATCGATCAGGTAAACCAGATAATGGAGGATGGTTTCGTTAGAAGCCTCAACAATCGGCGAGCTTGTATGAGAAGATGTATGAATGTGGATGAGGTGAGACCCATAACATATGAGATATCATAACTGACATCGCTATTGTCTACAGGCAGTTTAGAAAAGTGTTACAAGATTAACAGTTTACAACCAAAAAAAATTGTACATGAAACAAAATGAATGGAGTATAATAGGTATAGTGCTTTTGGGATCCAAGTGTCCGAGTATACAAAATGGCATCCAACGTCACTAGCAGTACTTCACAACCTGGGGCGCATTGAAAAACCATCTCGATGTGTCAAGGTCGCATTGCGAACTGTGAAAAGAAACGTTATGTTGAGCTACCTTGCATTGGGTAGTTTCACCCCTAAACCGCCCATTGTACACAGCTGTGTATACACAATTAATATAGGATTTTAAAATATTTTTATTTATTAACCTTTTATTTAGTCCATAATGTTAAAATAAATGGTAATAAAAAATTATTTTCACACTTAGTTTTGTTTTGGGAGCTGATGGTGTAGACTATCGAAGTTATGAGTATCTATTGTTGCTACATACAGAACAAATACTGTATTTCCTTCTGGCTCTGATTTTGTCAATCTTCATATGATTTTGTAGAATTTATTTATAATAAAATAAAGTAGATATATACCAGTTAGAGAAGATTCAGGATTTACGCGGTTATTTAAAGAAAACTTAGATTGTCTTTGCTCGGCAAGTTTATCGAAGACAACTAACTTTAGAAATAAACAGCGTACCCAAAATAGCACAAAACGGGCCTATAAATATAAAAAAATGTACAGTCAATAGAACGTTGTGCATATATATAAAATAAATTTGATTAATTGGTCCACGTTGACTGCGTGTGAAACCTGCGCGTTAATGTATTTAAACAAATTTAACTGACCAGTTAATTAAATTTCTTCGGTAGCGACAACATATTTTTCAATAGATAGATTTTTTCTGTATATTTTTATAATTAATACAAATTAAATTAAACGTCATACTGACAAGATATATTTATAAACTGTTGTCTTGTGTGATGATGATTCATATATCGCTTCACGCTGAATTCTGTACCGATTTTTATAATTTTCGAGAAGAATCTCATCCGTGGATACATTTTGCGTGATTTTTTTTTGACAAAATAAATAAGTCTGCGTATTTTGTTTGCGGTCGTCTGTGTGCGATCAGATAAACCTCCTCCATCCGGCGAGCCTCCGCTGGACGCTTTTAGATAAATAGCTGGCTTAGGATTCGGCTTACGGAAATAACAAAGTTCGTCGGATTTGGCGGATGTCGGGCCTCCGCCGGCTCGCGGGCCGCGCGTCGGCCCGCCCCGCTTTATATATTGAATATTTGTTATTCTGTTAGAGGAAAATCGTATAAGGAGTGTGTTATTTGTCTACAAGATCAGTTTGAGAGAAATACACTTGTAGGTGGAGGCTTTGTTCCCGGATCGATTCCGAGAAATTTCTACGATGAAAACGAAAATCGACACGAAAATTTGAGATTCAATATTTATTGAGATTTAAACAACACAGATATGTTTTATTTGATCAAATCTTTATAGATTAATAGCGCGTGTACAATTCTCGCAATATGGTATGCCAGGCTTCCCTCGATATAATCCATATATTATATAAAACTGAATGTCTGTCTGTCTGTATTCTATACAATAATTATTCTACCAAACTAAATCGAATACTAACTTACCATTGCGCCGTAGTGCCGCACTTATCCTCACATTCATACATCTTATCATTTAAGCTCGTCGATTACTGAGGCTTCTAACGTGACAATCATCCAGTATCAGATTTATCTGGTTGTGCCGAGTCTTCCACGGATGTCCTCTATTTTTAATGCCATCGACACTTGCTTCCTTCCTGTTCTATCTTCATTCATCCACTGCGTATAACCAAACCACTTAAGCGATATTTTTTTAATTATATTCACTATTCTAATATCAACTTTACATTCTCTTTAAGTTCTCACACTAAACTTAATAAAGACTGTACATATCATTATTATTATTTATTTATTATCATTATACACGCCCTATTCAGGCTTTAACATTATTTGTATATATAATGTCGCCATTCAGTTCTGTAAAAAGTTAAATTTACAAAAAAAATGTCCACTATCTTCGCATATTCATTCCCAAAAGAATTAATTCTGGGGACTGCGGAGTTAGCTAATTCATGAGTTCTGACATTACCACTGTAATAGAAAAATGAGTTGAAGTGCATGAAAGTCAAGCAGACCAATAATCTGGGGGCAGTCTATCATACCATTGATGATCCTGTATAGGAATATAAAGAAGGTCATCGTACGTCTCACTGATAAATGTAACAATTTCAGACGGCTAAGAATATAAACGTATATTATATTAAAATGCTTAGTTACTCTCTAGGATCTTTCACAAAAAGTATGCAACCCCCGCTTTATGCACCTGTCCATTACATGGCGTCCTTTTCAAATTTTGCATTGTTACTCTTTAGGATTCTCATAATCCCTGAACATCTCTCTTTCCCACAGTTTGGACTTTCACATTGATCATAGCTGATTACTACAATATTCTTTTCGTAAAAATAAACAATATATCATTATTAGATATTTCAAATCTACCACTGTAATTTTACGCACGAAGGCAGTATTATCTAATTTACTGAGATATACCCTTCGTGTGAATATTCAAGTTGACATTTAAAAATTGACATTGATTTTTTGAGTCCTCTCTAAGTACTTCTATATTTTTTTAGATTTTAAAAGTGGAACTATATATATATAGTATCTTATTCAAGTTTGTTTGGACCACTGTTTATTATTTGTACATCAACCGGTTTCAATACTAACGTATCTTCTTCAAGATTGGCGTATAACTAAGCTATTCCATAAAATTTAAACGACATACATTACGGAGTGTAGACGGAGTCTTGGTAAGAGCGGGTAGGTGACTGACAGGGGGGCATTAAAAACGGGAATGTATTAAATAGCGGGTTGTTTGAAAGGTTTTATTGGTTATTACTTATATTGGACTTAGCGTTGAGTGATTTTTTAATTTGTAAGTTACCAAATCTAAGGCTTTTATTATTAATGTGTAAAATTTAAATTCCATTTATTTTATAAAATTGTGACCTGTTTCTAAAAGGTGGTTGGAAAAATTAAGTGTTTTTTTTTCATTCTAGTACCACAATGATCTAAAAAAAGTTAAATATAGATACAATTTTTAATTATGTCTAAGCACAAAGTTAACACTATACACATTAACAAAACAAAAGTATTTGTTTAGATTAGTAGTTTAGATTAGATAAAGTAGTTTAGATTAGATATAGTAGTTTAGATTAGATAATACTGCCCTAATGAAAGGACATAAATTAATCCGAAAACCGGTTGAAAATAACAAATAAAACTCTAATTGTTATAAACTAAGTTATTTTATATTAATTCTTAAGGATAAATAACTTAGAGTTTGAATAATACAATGTTGCAGTTTTTACAAATGAAACCTCCCCTTACAAAAACACTGTATATCGTTTTTTACAAATGTTGATAGATAGACGAAGCTTCGGTCGTCTTGCACGACATACAGTGTTGTTGCAGGGAAGATCACTGTATAATAGCAGTTTTTATTAGTTGTTTAATATGCCATTCGATACTCAAGATGATATTCAACACATATGCATTCATGACGCAGATCTTCCCAAAAAACGATATACAGTGGTGTTGCAGAGGTGGCTTCAAATTTCAACAAATAATATGTTAAATACTAATTAAATGTTTTAATAAGAAAGATATACGTATAAAATCAATTTAATCGAAAAAATATTGTTGTTACTACCGGGATTCGAACCTGGATCTCCTTCCAATCCAGGAAAGGAGCATTAACCGACTATGCTACAGTACACAGTACTTTTGTATTATGTACTGTAGCATATACATGTACTTGATGTATCGCTCGGTAAGTTTCGCGAATTAAACCACGATTTTAAAAAAAAATCTGTTCAATTTGCAAGCGTTGTTCTGGCTTAAGTCTATTCATGGTGAAATCACAAACCAAACAAAGCTCAAATCAGCCAAATTGGCTGTCGCTGGAAAAAGTATTGCCAATTTGAAAAAAAAACCTAAAAAAAGTCACCCTTTATATTACGTGTAATGTCTCAAATTTCTAACTATCTTAGTACTGTTAGTTTTCCTTATGAATACATTTAAATTAATTAAATAGTCTCTCGAATAGCTTCAAGATTTCTGATGATTATTAATAGAATTGAATTATTAGGCTCATTAGTGTCAAATGAACCATCCCCTTTCAGAGGGTAGTAAGAAAATAAACAATTAAGAGCGTGATTTTTAAACAAATGTTTCACGGAACTGGAAGTACGGCTCGGTGGGTAGGCACTAGGGGAGGACTTATTTATGGACGGGGGAGAGAAAAATGTTTGGGAAACTTCATCCCGGTGTACTGGCTACCTGTTACAAGCAGCGGCGAAGCCTGAAACATTTCCCACTGTAGCGGGAAACCTCTAGGATTGGTACAACGTTAAACCAAATTATTACTTTTTATTTTTTGCCGCTTACTCGTTTAGCACCTAGAGACTATTGTTTGATGAAATTAAAACATTATTACAAATCCCGCGATCAGTGAAGACTAGTGATGGTAAACTGTTATTCGATTGTAACGATGATTGGTAACTGATATTTAACAGTTGGATGTTTGGTTTCTAGTGTACAGTGATTGATCGAAGAATTATGAATAATTAGTCGTTATAATGACAGCCACAATAATGATTCAAATAAAGGTTTAAATAACGATTTATCCAGAGGTGTAACTAACGATTTAAATAATGGTTTATCCGTTATTAGTCAAGACTCTTAGTGGAGCTTAACATTCGTTATTATGAAAATTTGTAATACCTTAAAATAAATTTAAAAAAACAAGTTTAATACGATAAACATATTAATCCTCTATCTTACAATACATTTATATACTCGGATCAGTGCAATGATGAAAAATCTGAATATGATAACTTTTAAGCAGAAAATATATTTTAATACAATGGTATTTATTTACAAAATCTTCTGTAAGAAAATATCAGCGGAATTTACACGAAAAATTGACGCAAATCAACATGAGCACGAGCATCATACAAGACAAAGGGATAGACTGAGACTGCCATTCAGGAAGAGGTCCAAATCTCAGAAATCGATAATGTATAGTGCGATGAAATTTTTTAATGAAATGCCAGAAAACATAAGAAAGAAGAAGAAGTTGAATAGATTTAAAATGAAACTGACAAAATATGTAAAAGATAAGTTTTAGTAAAAGAAAATACGTTAATCTTGTTTATATTAGAGCATATATAAGAATGCTTATGTATGCACTATATTAAGAATTAAATAAATATATATCTTAACAATCAACATACCATCACACCACATCTAAGTAGTAGCTAGAACGTCTAACTCTTCTATCCTGTCTTACCACCCTTGCATCATTCACATTTATACATTGCCATGTACGCTCGATTTGAGCTTTTAACACGGACGTCCTTCAATATCTGGTTTATCTGAAACGCCAGTCTTTTTAAGTTTCTAACGTCTTCACTACTCATATATTTCCCCTATATTCCTTTGTCACTCATACTTTCTACATCATAAACAATTGATTAATATACTTTCGGGCTATGTTCAGGGATATAGCCGTAGGGTTAATATGAATACGTTTCAAGTCGTCTATAATACACCCGTGGACGGCAAATCCGCGGCGATACTAAGCGCTGTAGTTCTAACGGAGCGCAGTGCCTCGGCCATGGGCTCTAATCATTTGTCTTTAGGACCTGACCCTTTTTGCTGCGATGAGTAAGATATTGTTGTTTAGAAATCTATTTGCAGGCACGACTTTTCTCGATTTCTGCTTGAACTTATTGGGTGGCGCGCTGGTAGGTACTGTGAGGGGAGATTCCTGTTACTGCGGGGTATTAGTCGGGGTAACTCGTTTGCTATTCCTTTTAGGCTGCACCAGGATTATTTCCTATCGGTTGTGGCTTGCTGGTGTCTAGATTAAACTGTATTTGTGCTGTCATAGTTCCCTTGAAGGGATATCTGTTTTAGTTTTCATGCTGTCACTGTCCTACGGTACACTTTCACCTGTTTGTATACATTGTCCTATTGTTTTGTTTTTTCTATGTTTGTATTTATATATATATATGTATTGTAGAAGATTGTGATTAGCGTAGAGAACAAAAATGTCAACCTGGCGACGAATGAGTACTACCGATATGGGAGCTTTTGCTTATAAAACGGTTATGGGTAAGCAGAGTGTCGATTCACTGTATTTATTGGCCTTTCACATAAATTTTATGCCGCACCTTTCCGCTTAATTCGCACAGAAGAGCTTGTAATTTATTAATGTTTAATACTTGTTTTATCTTGATAGATCATACGGCACACAAGCTACAGCGTCTTTAATTAACAAGTTGATTTAGGGTAACGTAACCCCACTATGCGTAATGAAAAAAAATGTAATGAAGGGCGGGCGCGGCTAATGCAATCTAAAAAAAATCTTGTATCTGTTCTCAATCGATTGACACATTGTCTTCCACCTGCGTCGCGCTTTTTCTGAGATTTCGAATTTTTAAACTTGATTTTAAAGACGCGTACACGTTAAAAGTCTGTATTATATTGTACATAATACAATCAAACAGTTTGTCAAAAATTTCAACCGCATTCGTTGGATTTGCATAATCTTTCAGCAGCTGTTGCATTTCCATGCAGTGCCGATTTACAGGGACGCATGAGTTGCATCTAATAAAAGTGCAATATACATATTCCACAGCTTTCCCTCGCAGCCCTGGCGGCGGCTCCGTCAACTGCTCCTAACTCTCGGGGCGGGAATTCAATTTATGTTTTCCTACTTGAGAAAGGGATTCGGTCTTGTTCCGTTTCGCCGCAGACACGGTGTTCCGGCAGGGCGAGGGAGGGATGTTAACCCCAGAGAAACAGAAAAGAACCGTCATGAAAATTGAACGGATTCTGGTAAACTGGCTAAAGAGGAAAGTTTTGTTTTCATCTCGAGAAAAATAGGCAAATTGTTGTGGAAAGTATTATTTGTTTTTAATGGTATTTATGAAATTAATTAATTAAAATTATAATTCTGCTACATCACCATCTTGGTCTCCTTACTCTAGGAGGGTCCAGAACCCAAAGTCTCGATAATACACTTCCATCTTCTCCTGTCTTGCGCCGCTTCGGTACTAGTTGCTCATTCAATGCCCAATCTGTCTTTATACAATCTTTTTTGCTGTTTATCCCTTTGATCCTTCAGTGTCAACTTTCCTTCAAAATTCAAATTCCACGCCAGATTTAATTATAGTTTAAAATAGATGTATAGGGGGATACGGTAAAGGGGAGTTGTGATAATAACGATGTATGAAAATTTGGTCTGGGCAGGGAGTGATTGAGACATCCGAACTGGTGCAACTGAACGAAATTAGGATATTTTATATTTTGCGCATGGTCTTAGAGAGTAACTATGCCAAATTTGGTTTAGATTGATCAAAGGGTATTGAATTGAATAGTTTTATAGAAGCACATTGGGGTTTTTGCAGTACGTGCGTATTTTGAAAATAACCGATCTATGATTGCGACGCAAAGAGCTTTTCGGCGACGGTACAACATTCCGCGTAATAATGTCATTCCTAAAAGAAACACAATTCGATACTGGGTTAGGCAATTGAAGAAAACTGGTAGAACACCAAGAAGAGATACACATGGCCGACGCAGGTCTATCAGAACACCAGAAAAGGTCAAATACGTCTATACGGAGAGTACTGTCCTGTGTAAAGAGAAAGGCATGACAGTGACCGTAAATTCCGAACATTATGTCTCAATATGTGGTTTGAACAGGGTGAGACTACAGCTCACACAGCTCGAAATTCACTCAATATTTTGGACGAAATATTTGTGACATCTTTATTTGGGAATCTCTGAAGGAACATGTGTTTAAACGTCGTCCTCACATCCTACCAGAGCTATGGAAGCGGACTATTGTAGAAGACAACGCCATATCCCGCTATATATTTGAACAAGCTGTACAAAACTTCAGAGGTTGTCTCCAATAGTGTATTACATCTAACAGCCGCCATTTTGAGAAAATTATTTTCAAAACATAATGATTATAAATGATATGTACTGCAAACTTCGAAAATCAGAACATTTCTTCTCTATATACCCCCATTACTTTTTTATAACTCCTCAAAACTATTTAATCGGTTCTGAAGTACCCCATGCATATATATTTGTACGTAATATGTTAAACCAATGTGACATTTCTAAATTAAAAAAATATACAGGTATTAAACATAATACATGGGTGTATTCTCCCGTATTAATTGAAATGTCCAACATAATTATATTTCCATTGTGTTTAAACAAAAAATTAATATGAATTCTTGCGTGGTGTGGAAAATTTAAACCTCAAAATTAATAGAATAAGTTGCCCCTGGAAAAACAGAGTTGAAAACTCGCAAAGTGACAACTCAAACAAAGCTCAAAGAAAACTGTCACCGATGATCACCACCCCCCACACAGATAGACGAATTGTTGGCTTAGAAATTTGGCTGATAACGATAATTAGCGTAATCCGATAATTCTATTTATTTTATTTATCATTATTTTAACAAAGAATATTTAATTCAACGGATCGGCGGATAATTACGTACCATTTTTTCACTTTTATGTTTATTTTCATCTTTACCGGTATCGCGATCAATATCAGGCGCCAAGTATATTTTTAGGTTTGCGACTTGTGATGTTAAGGTTCAAATCAACGAGGTGTGTCGTTGTTTAAGTAATGGCTTGAAATACTTTGTTGAAATACACGGTTAGGTCCGTGTATTTTCCATATTTAATTTAAGTATAGGTTTTCGGCCTCCCATAATAATATTACACTGTGGTGGATTTAGCGATGCATTTCCGAGACCCAGAAATGAACGAAATTTCACTACAATTTAAAATCCATTCCCAGTTCATAAATATTAAGAATAAAAATTATTACAAAATAAGAATGCAGCATCAATGAAATAACAATACAAAAATGTATAATGACAGCGTTGTAACAGTAAGCACCTAGAAGAGCAGCACCAGACTGGCATCGTATGACGTCCAACAGGCGCAGCTAGCGCCATCAGCGGGCCGGCCGATATCACTACAAATTATTACAACTTGAAATGAGTACCGTGTTTTTCTGCTTCACCTCATTACTGACAAAATATGTCTTATATTTCCGACTGTCAAACCGAGTTGAAAACGAAAATTACTTTGGGGACAGTTCGTCATTTCTCATACTTAAATATTTTTAAATCAAATACATATCCACCTCAAAGATACACAATACTTAAAAAATATCAACAATTAAATTTTTTATCATAATTAACTCGCAAAAGGTAATGCTACTCCCGACACTCCCCTATATAACAACGTCGCACAAACATGAAAACTCTCCATTACCGATCGCGTCACTTTTCTAGTCCGGTGAAAAATCGGTTGAAATACCTCATAAAGAAGGCAGTAATTCTATTAGATATTACCCAGTTTTCGGCCGCAGGATATCGCCCTTACATATATCACGTGATTTCTCCATCCTTCATTCTGATGCGGCGGGGTTGATTGATGGAACCACCCTTTGTGCTGCAAGTCAGCCTAATCCGAGATACCAGCCCCATTGTTAGCTACACGTAACGTTTGGTTTTCGTGTTCGGTCCTTTCAGCCAGTTCACACACATCTCTCGGGGGTTGATTTAGCGTTTTCGACTATGCGGTTCCTGATTTTGACTCGGAATATGGACATTTGATCAATTGGTGTAAACATATACAACGTGAAGACGTGCCGAATGAATATTTTTGATTTTTAAAAATGTTAGTGTGGCGAAATTTTATTAAGGATAATTTTTCTAGATTATTCTATTTATATTAAATTTGAATACCGTAAAACACAAAATAATTGGAAGGTATTGCAATTCTCATTATCATTATCAGCCGTTTTGAAAATAATTCAGTACGTATCGAAAACGTTTGAATTTCAATTAAAGTGCAGTGCGTAGTAAACAATATTTTATTTCTTTAATGAATTAATTTTTCTGAATGTTTTATTTAAAGTTAATTACAATAGACTTCCACAAAGCTAATCGTGAAAATTTTGCCTCTCCAGAAGGTTTTAGGGCGGTATTTCGGCTTCTTGATTCCTTTAGAATACCGGAAAATAATAGTTTTTGTAAAACTTAATGTATTTTTAAACGAATCTTGAAAAAAAAAGGATTTTCCAACCTATATATGTTACCTTTTTGATATTAATACATTTAATCGTTTCATTATTTGAAAGAGCCATCTACATTATTTTTACGGAATCTCAAATACATTTGAGTGATCTGATAGCAGACGCCAGAATTATCAATTCATTTGTCGCTAAAAATATCGTCGCTGTAGCATAGTTAGATAATGCACTTTCCCCGGCTTGGAAAGAGATCCAGGTTCGAATCCCGGTGGCGCAGCAATACTATTTTTCGACAAAATTGATTTTATATGTGTATATTTCTAATTAATATATTTAATTCATATTTACTTTATTTATTTATTTCGACTCATTACACATACTGATTATACATAATAAATAATATTATATATATAAACAAATAAAGCGAACATTTAAACATATTTATTCCATTCAAGATTCATAAAGTAAGAGATGTTCACTGTCTCCTTAACTAGACCGAAATCTGTTCTAAAGGAGACAGTTTCGTCAAGTTTCTCTAGAATTTTCTATATCTGGCATTGTTTTTTTTCATCTTGTCGGTCCATTATACAGAGACAGGGACAGAGACGATTTGAGGATTGATTTGTGGAAAGAATTTTTTTCTGTATATGGTTTAATTGATTAAACACAAAGCCATGAAGTTGCAATATCATAAAAAAATGTGTTTTCATTAAAATAGAATACAAAAATTAGCTTGGTTATGAATAAGCAATGTTTAGTTTGAATTATTTCGTAATTATCCCACCCCCTCCCCTAGTTATTTCGTTACGCTTAGTTCGTTTAAAAAATAAAATATAAATGCCACAGTGGAAAATTTTCGGAACTCATTAGACTAACCGGTACAGCGCGTCTCGCGTCACGAGCATATTGAAATTCGCCTACACCCGTATGGAAAGAGCACAATACACTGAGCATGTGAGCGGGAAGCTCGAATTGTACGAGAAATAAATACAGATTATATTTATGTCTGCGACAAGTCGCGATGACAGAAAGAATTAATAAGAATAAATTTTAAATAAAATTGTATTGATAGATGTCTCATTAATCATTTTCTCCTTATGACTGATCCATTGACTGTACTTCTGCACTCTCGGCACACTGCAGATCCGAGGAATATCACCAGAGATGTGACTAACTGACTAACATCACGCCGTTTCCCCTCGGGAGTAGGTAGAGAGGATAGAGCGCCGCACTCTTCCACATTCATACATCTTTTCATACATGCTCGTCCATTATTGAGGTTTCAAACAGGACTTAAAAGGGCAGCTGGAGGGGTGGTTTTCTTTAATTCCCTCCAGCGTCCCTTAAGTGCTGTCTTTATTCATAGAAAATCAAATAATATAAATCCATAGACTATAGTTTTACATACAGATGGAAAATTAATAGAAAATTAAGGTGCAGTAGATCAAGGCAGACACTCCGAGATCTATTTATCAAAAATACTCCCATAAAAGGGACAGCGGACGAGACACAAAATGGATTGAGTTACACTTACACGGACAGACTAACGAAATTGCAAGACACGAGGCATAGAGAGTGAGAGATACATTCGTATGTAGAGTCTTACCTACGCAGGCCGGCCTGACTACCAACTTAAGGAAATCACCCATACCCAAATAAATTCCTTATATAAAATTATTACTAATTAGGTCTGCAATCCTGGACGGGCGGTATCTAAGTCCAGTCAAACCACCAATAATACGGTCACGTTCATTTCTAAAGTTCACAAAATATGGTCAGGCGTCTGTTCCACTCTCCCACATGCACACCACGGGGCAACCACTTGTCTAAACAGTTTACATCGGAATTGTCAAAGAAGAAGAATAAAGAGGAAGTCAATTGAAGAAAATAAATCAGCGCACAAACTTTTTGTCCACACCCATGTATCATTAAAATTACAAACAAATGTGACAAACACACTAAGAAGAGCACTATTAAAAAAAACCGTTAAACTAAAAGAGACCACGTATATTACACAATATCAGTGTCTCGTGTTTCGGCCGCGAGGGCGTGTGTGCTGTGCGCGCCCGGCGGAGTTCACGGTTGAGAGGTTAGGTCGCCAGACGGGCGAGGGGTGTGGAGGGGCGCGGGCGACATGTTCCGACCAATTAGCGGCGAGGAATTATTGTCACGTGACTGTCGGCGCCTTTTAGGGGATGCGATCACGAAAATGGCACAACACCGTTTAATTCAACTGACATGCGGTGAATTTGCTTTGATTTTGTTTTGTATTTGTTTTGCTGGTAATATCGGCGGCGCGCGGTGTTTCGGATGGACGATATTTGTTTACCTCTTTAATTTAATTTCGTATGCAAATCTGCTGTCGCCATCGCACGCAGAAGGGTAGGAAGAAAATGAATAAAAGAGAAAAAAGTCAAAATGTTTTGAATTAACATATTCAACGCTAAGCATCACAAATTATAATGACAGCGACCCTCGGCTTGGAACCCCTACTTATACATATATAAATATCTCAATTCAGGTGGTTTGGATACTTTTTGCGAATGCCAGAGTAACGACTACCAAAATGGGAACTCTGATACCTACTAAGCTGCGATAACATCAACAAAGACTGTGGTCTATTGCTTGTATAATCAACAACACCGCCGAACGCATCTTACAAATCAGCCCTCATCAGCCGCAAAATACGCCGGTACCGACCGTAAAAAAAGGTGTCAATACAGCGCGCCGCAGCCGCCGGGCGAGTCGGCACTAGCGCGCCACTTCTCTCGCAGCCGCCTTTCCGATTAGATCACTAGCAACGCTGCTCATTGCAGACTTCTTACTGTATATACTACCATTTGTAACTACATTTAAGCATCAAATCAAACTTGTGACAACTATAAGGGCCGGTTGTAAGTAAACAGATTTTACTCTAAAGTATCCGATAGTAAAGACGAGAATCGATAGTTAAATATGGTGGACTTTATATATATATATATATATAGTATATTCCATTTAACATTTATTTCTTCTTTATGAGAGTTGGACTCGTGTTTAGAGAAGGAGTATATACGAGATAATTTATGTTTCAGTTAGTATGTGTATATATTTTTTTACTTCAGATAAAAATTGATAGTAGTCTATAATGTTCTAATTGTGATGGGAAGATTGTTAAAAAATTTGACGCCTTGATAAATATAGTAATTTTGAGTTGCGGAATATTTTAGTTTTATAATATTTGGTCTCTAAATCTTGTAGATTGGAATTCGCTTATAAATTTAACTGATTTTTAATTTTAAAAATTTGGATTATTGAACTTTTTTTGTGCATGTTTATTAATTTTTGGTACTTTGAAATCTGTAAAAAGTTGTATACTTGGATTGTCCTTTTTTTTTAGAATAATTTTTATTATAATTTTAGAATAATTTCTAATTGTGTCATTGGAGTTTTATATGCTCCTCCCCATCCAATAATACCATATTGAAAATGTGACTGTACAAACGCGTAATATATTATTTTCAGATTTGCAAGTGATAAGATGTTTCTGAGTCTTAAAAATATGTATGCAGTTTTCCTTATTTTGTTTATAAGATTAAAGATTAGTAATATGTTCTTTCCATTTTAGTTTGTTATCTATTATGATTCCTAAATACTTGATACAGTATTTTTCTTCAATTAATGAACATTGGTAGCAAGAGTCTTCTTGAGTACAGGCTTTGGTGCTTTATCATGTTATGTTATAATATATTCACCTCTGTTTAACAATTCAACAAAAACATGTGTTAATAAAGTCTTATAAACAAATTTGTAATTAAACGTTAGAAAACGACAGTGTGGCGTATGTCAATTGTTTTAAACAAAAGTAGGCTTTAAATCCGTCACAATTATTTTGAACATGGAATATCGTCGATCGATATTTGAATACTTTTTAAATAATCTCAAATTCCATTAATATACGGTAGAAATAATGTGTAATTTTCTGAGAAATTTGCATTAGTATAATTAAAATTATTTCGCTTATGTATGTATAACGGGGTATTACTAGTCATTAAACATTAAATTATTAGTATTATGTTCTACTTGAATAATTCAATATACAAAAAACATGTTCTTAAGTTTTCACGGCCGTTCAGTATCTTCTGTGTATAGTTTTTTGGGCTAATCTGCCATGTATATCTGACCGACGTTTCGGAGTGCAGGGTCGACCAGAAAGGTCAGTTACATACGGCAGATTAGCCCAGAACACTATACACAGAAGATACAAAGAACATTGTCCCGGTAACGTGAAACTGAACATAAAAACAAAGATTTGTAATATTGGTAGAGTATATTATACACATTTATTATATAGTTTTTAATAATTAAATAAATTCCAATGTTTTATTAAAAGCATGCCTAATACTAAAAAAATATCAAATTCACTTTTTTATTCACCGTGAAGGTGGTTTTCATTTATCTTTCGTCCAAGATTTAATATTGACGTTAAAGAGTTTTTTGTCGCCACCCTTCTTTACGTCAGGAGGGAGCAATTTGAAGGACTTCGGCTCCTGGAACTGCCAGCATCTGCGGCCGAGTGCCATATCCATCATTTACAGGATTACAAATTCATCCATCACAACCCTTTGTTGTGATTTGTCATAGTCCAGGTAAATTTAGATTTCAATTGATTAAGGATTTCTCAACCGCGAAATCAATGTCTAGAAAAGGATTAGACCCATATGATTTATAGTTATATTAAGTATCTTCTAGATTATTATACGTTATCATTATCACCACTCAGCCGGGGTAGGCTACATGTTCAGCCGGGGTAGGCTACACGAACATCTGAGTCTAAAATCCATCGTGTATCTACCTACAAACGAATTACTACATGCTGCAGCATGTACAATCTAAACATTCCCACGTTATACCGTACCTAAGAACACTCATTATTGGGTACCGTTTAACGACCTGTTTATGTCACGACCGCCACAAAAGTAAATAACATGTAGCTATGGATCTATTTGCATAATGACATGGTGAATATGTTAACACCTATTCTCTGGAATAAATCTAATGTGTGACAGCCTGAATTTGTATTGTCCGAGTAGATATATCCTGAATATATTTGAGTGATTTGAATATTTAGAAAAATCGTAATACATGATTTTTTATTATTATTTGATTTATATTTGGTTGTGGACATATGAAACAAAAATATTCATGAAGGAATGACGTTATAATTCGTGATAAGCGCCATCTAGTATATTCTGCCAAAACGTTTTACGCATTTGACCCAAAAATAAAATCACATTTTTTAAAGGGTTTTCATTCTCTTTGTGATGATATTAAATTATATATATATATATATATATTAATTATATACACTAGAATGTTTTTTACGCAAATGAAGTTTGAAAAATATAAGTAAATACTCTCAAAAAACCATCCCCTGAAAAATATTGCGATAAAAGTTTATTAGAAATAAATGCGGGATGCCACTACGAACTACATGTGAAAATATCATTGACTCTTGCTTCTGCGTGTGGTGTCACGCGCCTGCGAATGACGTATCGATGCGTGATCTCGCTTGACTGTGACATTTTATTATTATTTTGGAAAAAGTTTGTTTAATAATAATTATTTTTTTATTTAATTTATATAAATTAGGTTAATATATATATATATATATTTAATTTTGTATTATATTTTTCCATAAATGGTTGTGTGGGTTTAGAATGTATTACCTTTAAGTACATATATTTCAATGAGGTACTAGTACCAATTACGTTACTTCTAAATTACAACAGCTCTGAAGAAGAGGTGAGAGTGATAATTGAAATGGGGAACATTCTCAGAAAAAAACGCCAAGAACTCTTCCTACTTCTTTGCCTACGCACTTTACCATGCTGCGGTTGGTGTTACTGGATCTCTGTGAATAACATCTTCTGCCTGCGAGAGTCGGGAAAATATTGAAGAAAGAAGGACAGATCGTCATGGATAGGTCATCGTTTTATAATATCATTGTATGTGCAAAAAAGGGAGAAAATTAGATATTCTAGAAAATAAAGAAAATAATATTACCAATAATAATGTATATAAAATACAAACACCCCCTATTACATCTCTCCTCCCGGCCATATAAGCCCCGCCCACAAATCGAAACCCACCTCTCCCCAACCTTGCTTTTATTCCCCCCTTACATTTAGTCGATAAATATCTACTAGATTTATATTTTAGTTTATTACTGAAGACGATGCAGCGAGCATCGAAAACCTTTCGATTTTAATTAAAGTGTAGTGTGAAGTAAACAAATTTGTATTTTATTTATTTATTAACTAATTAATTTTTCTAAAACGTGTTTCGTTAAGCACCGTAAAATTGAAATTTTGGACGGATAATTTACAAACAATTCTAGGAAAAATAGAAAATAAACGCTGGTTAGATAAAATTAAACTGTCCTAGTTTGGTGGCATTCGGAAGTGAACCGGTCTCGGAATCGTAGAGCTGTTCTAAAATGCCAAGGACAGACATCAGCTTAAACAAATAGTGAATACTATCTGTGGCATTGTAATTAAATATAAGAATTTAAAAATGAATCGTTCTAAAAACTACAACTACACTAACTACACTACATGAGACGCGTTTCGCCTTATGAGGACATTATCAATCTAACCATTTTAAATTGAAATCTATTGAAAAGGGGCAGCTATATAATTTTAAGTACTTAAGATAATGATCATAATTTTGGGCTTTTTGTATTTTGGCACGATCCAAGAAACAATTCTATTCAAACACTAATAATATTTTAATGAAAGGTAATATTATATATGAAGGAAGATAGCTATACAATTTTATACAAATGTGGTAAGACAACACAACATGTTAATTCTTAGTTTTTTTATTTTCATATGTGTGATTATGGAGTTCTGCAAACTTAACTCCGAAACAATAAATATCTGTCTTTGAGATGTGATGTTAGAGACACGTTTTAAGTATACTATGAACAACGAGACGCTCTAATGTCTCCATTCTGGAGGAGCTAAATATCAAGGATAGACTCTTAACCATTTGTGTAAGATTATTCCTTAAATTTTTTGGGCACCTTTCAAAAATAGAAGGTAGTTTGCTGTGGTTAAAGGATGGAGAGGAAGTGGAAGATTATACCGGCCAATTGAAAAAGAGAATAGGCAAAATACCTAAGATCTACAGTGATATATATGTAGAAGATGTTCTGTGCTGAAGAAGACAGGCTCATGAATTTATCGCAAAATACAAGATACGTGACTAAAAAGATTTCTAAGAAAATCTCACTTCTGGGAAGGATCAGAAGATTTATTAATACTAAGTCTTGTAAAATAGTATACAACTCTGTTATTATTCCTCACATCAAATTGTTTATATAAGAGTGCTTATGTATGCATTGTGTTAAGAATTAAATAATTAAATATCTAACAGTAAAATCTAAACAGTATATTAAACAATTATTTTCAATTAATATACTGGTCAATAATCAGATTTAAATAATAAAATATACTCGTTATCCCACAATGAGAGAATTTAAAAAAAACAGAAATTTATATATAGAAATGATATTTTCGGAATAATAAATAATTCATTTTGTTTAATGTATCTCAAAGGTTTGTATTTCGATTGTTCGGTACCTTAAATCGAGAAGGCTCGTGGACCCCCAGTTTGTCACATTATCGGCTTTATTATTGCGAATAACACAAGCCTCACTAAAACTTATGTCCTCGACGATAAGCAAAACAAACTTCCAATAATCGTATTGTGAAGATACGAGACATTGATAAACTCAATAGCCGGAGTGTGAATGAACACCATCGTCGTGTTTTTGTCTTACCTAGAGTTGATAACTGCGTGACGAAGGACGGAAAACTTACCCAGAGATGAACCGAACTTTCGTAATGTTCCAAGTTTCGTTCGTAAACGATCAAAAGTTCGTAACAGTAATGTGAAACATTGTAAAAGGCGCAAATCCACAGATCCAAAGACACAATTACGACTAGATAAGGATACGCCTTTGTTGCGCACGTGACTGTTTTAGCGTGTGTGTTGTTTGTGGCGGTGGATCCCTCAAGTTTCGCCCTTGATAGTAGTACAAACTAGTTTCGCCACTAATGAATATTTATTTCAGTTCTGTTAAGTTGTTTACCGCTTACAATACATTTGTCAAATTCTGAAAACGTATTTCTTTTGACATCGAAAATGTGGGAGTTTATTGTTTCGAAAATGATATTTTATACATAAATAATAATATTATGTACTCCCATTTCTTTCAATGTATTTACTATGTATCATGTTGTTTCCAGGCTGCGTGGAAGCTTAGCGTAGAGAACCTATCGTAAAGGGTGTCCAGTGGAAATTTTTCAAGTTTAATATTAAATAAAAAAAAACTACAATGATATTCTCATATTTTATTTATACAACATTTCTTTCAAGACACTTGCAATCGGACTCTTAAATTTGCGAACACGCGAGAGTAAGGCGGTGGTTCAATGTCAGCAACTTTACGGAGGATATTTTCTTGTAGAGCCTGAATTGTTCGAGGATTGTTGCTGTAAACACCCGACTTAAGGATCCCCACAAAAAAAAGTCACACGGTGTAGGGTCCGATGATCGAGGTGCCCAGGGTATGTCTCCGTACTTGCTGATTAATTTATTCCCTTCAGCAGAAATTATGTTCTGTTGTTGAACCCGGGAAACAGTTGCAGTTGCGGTACCAAAAACTCGTCGATCATTCGGTAATACACGTCAGCAGTGGATGTCTCTCACTAGTTAAAAAAATAAGGGCCAATTATCCCTCGGGCAGAAATTGCACACCACACTGTCGTTTTTGGACAATGTAAACGTTTTTGATGGCGTTTTCTCGGGTTTTCGGGGCACCAGTATCTCATGTTCTATTTATTAACATAGTCATCGCTATGAAAATGAGCTTCGTTAGTAAACAATATGTTTCCAAGCGTTCGTGCTGTTCCAAAACGTTCCAGCATCGTTCTCGTTAAGGTTTCACGTAAATAATAGCCATTTTCGTTGAGAAACTGCACGATGTGCAGTTTGTATGGGTGAAACTGTATTTTTTTTTTAAAAATAAATCTTCCTTATCGATTTGAACCGAACTTGAGCCACATGTTCTGGCATCGCTGTTGACGTTGATGGTCTCGGAGGAGTTTGGTTATCCATTGTCCCTTCTTGTCTGAGCTTTTGCACCCAACACCAGATAAGTTGCGTGCTCGGCCCATCACTTACTCGTCGGATATTAAAGTGAGTACAAAAATTGCGACAGTCACGAACCAATGAATCACCGCGCTTTAAATATTGCCCAACCGCGAACGCGCGGTGCGCTCCCGACCAGTGACTCATTGCGATTGGCAATCCCGCAAATCACGCGCGTCGAATAATACCCCTCTCACTTACCTCACCGTGATTGTTTACGAGCAATTACAATTTAATCTTGATTTTTTTCCGTCGAATACACTATATAATAGTGTGTTACAGGACTAAGAGTAAATCAGCAACACAAACTCAAGGTAATCTTAGTAATCTTTCATTAATACACCCTGGCTGTCATCCTTCCGTATGTAATGTATATTTTCATATTTAAAACTTTTATCATTAAGTAGAAGCATTTAAAATAGTTAAAGTTAAGTACGAATAGCTGTTTTAATTGCTATCTAAAAGAGGTTTATCTATATGAGATCTTGCCCCTCGTAATACAAAGAAAGGTTAATTTATTTATTTCACATCATATTACGTTGTGTGTATATTTGGTACTTTAATATCGGCTTCACTGGGCTTTTACGTTGTTAGTCAATAGTCGTATTATAGTTCGTTCGGCAAATTATATTTAGAATTATTAAAGAAATAAGGGAAATAAAAATTGTAAATAACAAAAGAAAGAAGGAAATGATGCAACGTTTTAACATGAAAAATACATGACGATTTGATTCTGCCGCAACTTTTTTCTGTCATCGATCTATCAAGGATGTAGAACAAGATCACAAATTCGACATTTTTTTTTTTAGAGATAGAAATAGAGATGCGTACACGTAATACATGTCACATCAATTTTCTTACTATTTTCAAACTTAGCTAAACGCTTGTGCTATGAAAATAGGACTAATTTGCTGGTGTCCTGGAACGAGGCGCGAACTACCAGATCACTAGGCCAACGTCTTGACCACTACACCAACAAGCTACTCAAAATTACATTGCGACATTAATTTTAAAAATATCAATCGTGTATACAATAACGATTTCCTAGAATCGGGCAAACATTATATAAATTCCAGAATACCAAAAATCTCTTTCTTGCCGTATTGTTTACTTAGATTGTAAAATTATACCCATGACATTAAAATATCATGAAACTGAATGGTTACATATCGTTATTAGAAGCATTCAAAATGTATGGAAATCCTCAGAATTCAAATGAAAAATGCTGTCCTTTTTCATTTCATGCAAATAAAATTATGTAGTTTTCCCCCATCATAGCTACAAATATAAGTTGTTATGTTAAATTGTTAGATTGATAATGCCCATAAAAAACATGAAAAACCAAGTGTTTTATTTTCACATATGTGATTACGGAGTTCTACAAACCTACCTCGGAAAGAGTAAATAACATCACATTCTAGGAATTTTTAAATTAATCTTCTCTGAGTTTCTGGTATTTCGATTGCTGTAAGTTGGAGTCCTGAAGAAAGAAGAATATCGCGGCTGAAGATCCTAAAGCAATGGTTTGAAAATAAAGTGATGATAGCCAACGACACGATAAGAAGAGGAGAAAGATTTCTTCCTCAGAACTCTCCCACCCAGCGAATACACTTGCACAACATGTTGAAGGGTATGCGGCAGTGGCGTAGCAACATTAACAATTACCGCCCCCCCGGACAAACATGTAAACTGGGCCTCTCCCGCCCACACTTCACGTAAAAAACAACCGCACCGTTTTACTTTTCATGTATATTTTCATATTTAAAATTTTCATTATTAGGTACAAACCTTTACTCTACTATCGTCCAAAATCGTGTTTATCTATTTAAACAAAATACATTTAAAGTACTAATTAAATGTATTAATTAGAAAGATATACATATAAAATCAATTTTATCGAAAATTATTATTGTGACTGGGAAAAGTGCATTATCCAACTATCCTACAGCGACATTATTTTTGACGATAAATTTTCGAACTTATATGTTACACATTTTCAAATTAATACATCTATCATTCCATTATTTGAAAGCCTTATTTTTTCGGAATATTAAATACTTTTGTTCCGGGACTCCAGCAAGTTAGTCCTATTTTCATAGCACAAGCGTTTATCTTAGTTTGAAAATTGTGAGAATATTGACGTGATATGTATTCCGTGTACGCATCCCTATTTAAAAAAAAAAATCATAGACCAATGTTCCGAATAATTACAACTTCACAATAATAATATGTTCTAATAAAATATATTTCAATGATTAATGCTTTTCATCGATGGTGCCACGAATTCATGACTAAGATTTGAAGTCTTAATTGCGATTGAAATCGTTCATTAATTCTGCCCCCATCCCCCTGAGACCCCCCAAGTGGTTGCCCAGGTTGTTGCTACGCCGTCGGTGTGCGGTTCGAGAATGAAGCACAGACATAACGTGGAAGACATCACCCTCGTAACGAAGAATACGTATACATATGCACTTTGAAAAATGGATCAAAAAATGTTTTTTTAAATAATGGAGTCCGCGCAAGAAGTCCGACGCGAACAATATTTCCTGTAGCAACATACGCTAACAGTGATGTAATATGCGGCAGCATTACACTGAGCATAGCCACTGTGGCAATCGTCTCGGCCTGTTATGGCTCCACTTTATATGCAAATGGGGCACATTACATAAAAAGGAATTGCAACATCTTTTAAGTGTATGAAATAAAAAAAGGCCGAAAAAAGTTTCGCTTGTTTATGGCTCTCTCCCCCCCGCGCCGGGACATTTTCAGATACGGTTTCGTAAATTCAATTATTATTATTATTGTTATGATTACAGTAGCCGGAATAAATCTGCGAGTTTGAAAGACCTCAATAAAGCTTTAGCTCTTACCATCATCTACCTGGAATTTTAAAAGACGCCATTGTTCCAATGCGACATTAGACGAATCTAGAAAGCCACGGATAACCGCGGAAGCCTCTGTCATGGCGTTAGAAACCTTCAACACTGTTATACAATTCACATACTTCAATACAATACCTCCATATGCTGTTGACTCACTAATTCGATTGTTATAAGGGTGAGCGATAAGTGCTGAACCCTCTTGTCTCCAACATGGCGTAACATAACGTAACAACAATGGCCTAAAATATTTTCGGGTGACCCTATTGAACGAGGAACGTGGTGAAATTATTTTTTTAAATTGAATGTATTTTAAAATTTGTATATAATTGTATAAAGCAGTAGCGAAAATTGATTTTTTACATTTTTTATTTTTAGTGATTCCTTATATAAATATTGTTCAATAAGATCAAGAACAGGGTAAAGAAGTGAAATGAGACGAATATGACGGGGATCGTATGAGGGATCATATAGGCCGAGGCAGTTTATGGATGGGTTTGGGATGGAAATAAATTTAGAACATAAATCGTTTGAGTGATGGAATATTTGAGTCTCTGTGAATGCTGCTGGCTGAATTGCATATATTCTTTATATACAATTTATTTTATTGTTTAATTTTTTATGCATTTTTATGTATTTACTTTTATATGTATAATAATATTATTAAAGATTAAACACTGTATCGGACGTTGAATGGCTTAGAGGGACCTTTCATTATTCAAGTTTGAAATTCGAGGTTTTCTTCGCATATATTCAGAACAAAACTAATAGTTAATTTACTTCCAATAATATTTAAATATCAAAATACGTTCTTTTGTACGCAAATCTTGTCAGACATAAAGATTTTGATAGAAAGGGAAAATAATAAAATTCGTGATATTCACGCATTCATGACCAGCTGACAAAAATAACTAATTTCTAGAGTGAAGTAATGAGATATTTGTTATCATTTAAAAAAGCAATTAATTTATTGAAGTACCTACGTACAATATTTTAATTCTAGTACAAAAAAACAATTTCTAATAAAATTGCCGTGCTGTTATTTTAATTAAATTTCAATCATTTTAGTTTCTCCATATAAATAATTATTTTTTCATATTTATAAATATGTTTTCAGATAAGTCAAAGTACCTAGGTGTATTACACCATCAAAGATGTTACACATTCAAAATTATTGTGACGGTTTCATTTTGTTATTTTGTTTACAGAGATCGATTTAAACACACTAAGTTTTGTGATATATTTCTTAAATATATATTTAAAAGATAATGGTATTAAATATATATGGAATAATAAACTGCGACATACTAACAAATTGTTTACTTTGTTCAAAAAAACGTCGTTCTCCTTTAAAATAAAGTAAAACCATCTAATTTATGGCTTAAATATGCGTGGAAATATATCTTATCGGCATTTATTTGCGAATTTGACTTCCATCAGAGCCGCTTGGACTGGCGAAATGAAGCAAAAAAAATTAACTTTGTGGTTAATATTCATATTTTTATTTATTATCTTTGTTTTATAAACCACTGAATAGAGTTTAAATACATCTACCGGTTTCGAAAAATAGCATTTTCTTCTTCAGGATGTCATAACTAACTAAAAACATATATTATTATTTCTGTAAAATAAAAATAGATTCTGGTAACAGATTCTGGTAAAAAAACAATTATTAAATTTTTTTAAATTTAATACCTAACTCAAATCGTTACTTTAATACAAATTTAGTCGAATAATTTTTAGGAATGGGACTCGTAGTTAAATTTAGTTGGTTGTTTATAATTTTTTGATTAGTTTTACACGCTTTATTCATCTCCAATGATTCCAAATTATTTAATATTTGACCAACTATGCAAAATTGACAATCCTAATTTTGTATCAAAACCATGACTATTTTCTATCAAACGATTAGCAAATTCTGAAAACCCATTATTATTCGACAAAATTTGTATTAAGTAACAATTTTAGGTAGGTACCAATTTTTTTTTAGAAATAATTGTGGTTTTTTAAAAATAGATTCTGGTAAAGAAACAATAATAGTTAGTTATGACATCCTGAAGAAGAAAATGGTATTTTTCAAAACCGGTAGATGTATTTAAACTCAATTCAGTGGTTAATAAAACAAAGATAATAATTAAAAAAATATTATTTAGTAAGGAATTATTGTTTTTGATACAAAACTTAGTTTTAAATAGTAATTGATACCCTAAACCGTTTAAGTAATTTTAATAAGCATTTTAAAAATGACAAAAATTGATAAAATATCCTGTAATGATTCTATTACTTTTTATCATTTTCTTATTTTTTTAAACTGGCATCTCTCAGTGGCTGCCATCTATCGTCTGCCAGTGCATTATTGATCTTTTGGTTTGTCATCTTACAGTACAAAGTCACAGCAGTAGATTAATATATTGAATATTTTTTTCTGTAGTTCTTTTGGAGTGACTCGTCTAATTTATTTTATTAAATTTATTATAAAATATATTTATATGCAGGCAGCGCGGTGAATAAATATTACTACCGTGGAAAATATTTGCTTCCACGAGAAAATGTTATTTGAGAAAAATCAGAATCTGTTTTACCGAGATCACGTCCGAGCGAAGAATTTACGAGGACATTTCGCGCGGTGAGGAACCTCAGACGATTTGATGGTCACAGTCAGAGCTGCAGAATACACTAATGTAGTATAAAACGTGGGCACCTCGGGGGAGGGGTTTCCGTGGCCGGCGCAGTGCACCCTGGCGCCGGTGTTGTTGGCGAAGTCCAGCTTGTGAGGTGGCTCCACCAGGAACTGGGGACCCTGCAGCTCGCCGCGCACGAGGGTGACTGGAACAATGGACATTATTTATAAATACACTGTATTTTGATAAAGGTAGATTTTTAAAACATAAAGAAGCAACATCGGAAGTGTCACGAAATGATTAAAAAGGTAAATATTTAATTTACAAAATCTATTATTTTTATTAATTGAAATGGCAGTTATTTTATTGTATAATATGATTGCCTTAATTTATACAACTAAACTTTGTACTGTACACACGTTGGGTTATTGTAACTACTATAGATTCGTTAGGTGCAGTCGCCGCTGCCCAAAAATTGATATTACTAAAGAATTAATAACGAATAATTTAAAAACCGTTGAAATACCAAAGAATTTTAATTCAGAGAAAACACTAATTAAAAATATAACATTCCCTAACACTTCACCTTTACTGTTCATATTCCGGTTAACGGCCGAAACCTCCCCCTTAGTCCCATGCCCCGCCACATTACCCGAATAGACTACAATACTGTATTTAGTGTAGTTATCACCTGATAATGAGAGAGAGTGCACCTCTCTAAACTATAGTAGTGACAATAACCCAACGTGTGTGTAGTACAAAATTTAGTAGTGAAAATTAAAATAATCTAATAATTTATTTTATTTTATTTATAATGTATAGATTCTTAACAGTTTGTTAATATTCTAGTATAATATTAAGATGTATTGTATAAACATTTAAAGATAATTTGGAATTTAATAATGGTACCATTTATGGTAAAAATTTTATAATAAATTACAATCAAATTTATGTTGCAAATTTTTGATATGATATGACTATGATCTCTAAGAGTCATTAAGTCTAAGTCTAAGTCTTTGATATGATTATGGTCTCTAGGAGTCATTAAAGATACGTATCAACCGAATGCGTATCTTCTAATCCGCGTGCAAAACATATAGATATAGACGCATTTAGTACATAGATCTTTACAAACTCTCAGAGATCAAAGCCTCATTGAGAGATCATCGTGAATATGGACGTTTAAAAAAGTATGGTTTATCGTAAGTACGTATTACACGATAGAGCAACTATTAACCATGTGTAATACAATTTAGTTTTTGAGCCTGTGCCATCTAGGCAGAGGAGAGAAATAGCCTAAATTTATAATTTAAATCGTGGTGTGAGATAGAGTTGGAGATCTCAGCGGTCGGACAGGGATATGTCAGTAACTATTGTGAAAGTATTGAGGGGGTGGCAACGTATTCAGCTTAAATCTGTAATTTTGTAACAATCATGGCCACGTTCGTGAAAGAACAAATCAGAACCCCACAAATTCAAAATTTCTAAATGGCTGCGTTTTTTTTCTAAAACTAAAACTAAAAAAAAAAAACATGCAGAAATTTTAATATTAGAATTAAGGAACACTTGATATGCCTAAATAGTTTTCCAATCACCTTTTAGAAACAAAGCATTCTTTTGATATTAACAAGGATTTAGAAATTATATTTACAAATACTAGTTAGATAAATTTGAAATTTTAGAAATAAGACAAAGTGTTAATAGCAAGCTAAATATTATAAATAACCAAATCCACTTAGAAAAAAGTCACTTTTTAAATTTGTTTTCATATTAGTTCTTACTTATTCACCATTTCATAGTTTTGTTTTTATCTATGCTTGTATTTTTAATTTCAGTATACATTTTTTCCTGAAGAAGATACCATAGGTATCGAAACATGTTGAATAATCAATAAATAGTGGTTTAAACAAAGTATTTTGTCTTATTATTTATATAAAATGTATTAGTCTCTAAGCTCTATTATTTTACTATCAAATTTTTTTAAGCGTGCAATAAAATATAATGAATTTTAAATGTTTATTTTGCAGTTGAGGAATATTGCCGGTTTTGTTTCAACATGCCCTATTATATATATATATATATATATATATCCATGTTAATATAATATATAGGATATTAACAAGCCACGTAAATCAGCGCTTGTCTTAGTATAATCGCCTTAGTATTATGATCATTAACTAAGGTATAATTACAAAGTGATTAATACACATCTGAAGAGGTATCTCATCTATTTTATAAATTTCTTATTTCGGGTTTAGAAAATACTCATTTTCTCATTAATTTCACATGTATAAAAAATGCTAGAAAAAACAATAACAGTTTATGTAAGATAAACACATTTAAGTAAGGAATATTTAAATAAAAAATAATACAAGATTAATAAATAACAATTTAATTATTATGAATAACAAGTAGGGTGTATCGTACATGTCAGTACTTGTCTCTTTTCTTGCAGATATTCTTATTTACAAATCTTGTTTGTCTTTTATAAGTCCTCTTTTCGGTGCTGGGTGGATACAACACCTGTTTTCGACATGGTATTACAACCCAGTACCTAAAAACGACACACCCTGCTTTCGATACGGTACTGAAAACAAGTACTTAATAACAACACCAATATTCACACATCAGATTTGATGATTGACTCTGTAATGGTAACACGGCAGATTAGCCCAGAAAACTGTACATAGAAGATACCGAAAAATATTTTTAACAGAAGAAAAATTCCTCAATATTCTACACGGGATCGGAATTCAGGTACTGTATTCCTTAGTCTTGGCTTCTAGATACTGATGATAAAACAACCGAAATATTATGTCCGTTCTGCCATTAAAAATCTAGACGACAATACATCGCAACGCAACCAGTTCGAGAAACCAGCTGAAGCAATTTTTTTTTTGCCTTGCCGCCTTCTTGGACGCATCTCTCGTGAGTACTATCAGTCATCAATATGAACTTGTAATTTAACTTTAAACTGTGTAAATTCATTTGGGTCATCATGCGACAATAAAAGTCCTGTTTCATTTAATAGTTCTGGTCTAGCACGCATTTCAACCACACGCATTCTCCGCATCATTTATATACGCTGAGATATTCACATACACGCGTGAGATTTATGGAGGATCAGGGCTCTCAGACTCACTTTAAAACCTTTTGAACGCTACCCCAGCCCTGACATTTTAATACTCACATGCGGAAATTTTTTTTGAATATCCAAACAAGCATTAAATCATCAAAGTAGACGACTTGTCGTCATGATATATCCCCTCAGATAGAGATAAAAGGTTATCTTGTTCAATGCGAAACCAAAGTACGATTGTAAAAACAAACAATACAAACAAACAAAAATATAGATAACGGTACGGCAATACGGCCGCTGCTCGAAACACGTGACAGCTTATCAGTTTTATTTTATTTAACATATATGAAAATGTAAGCACCGTCAAAGTATTAGAAATCCTTTAGTGTATGTTAAAATATTGTATGAAATAGGCGCACTATGGGATCACGGACCAAAGTCGCCGTATCAACTGTTGACACAGTAGCAGTCGATGGGTTAAACAAATCCTTCTAACAAACATAACCGTTGTAAATCTCACCACATTCGTCCATCTAGTCATGTGTAATTTGGATAATGACGATGTACAATATACATTTCTTGTAAAATGGAGCTGATCAGCGCAGTATAAAACTGGTCTAGCGTAAGTGTTACATCAAATCTCGGTTCTTTAGATGCTTAAAGATTTGTCAGTGACATTAATTAGGCGATGCAATCGATACAATATACAATTACTTCGTTACAAGTTCATCCTAATATATCACCCTTATCCACAAACATTACGTCTCAATAGTAATTAACCGCAAGGATTATATTATTAAGCTTTACAAATAATCTCCTTAAATATCTTGGATCCGGGCTGAAGAATTCGGGATACGGAAGGAGTTTGGCACTCACCACAATCCGAATTCTGCTGGCATCTTCAAAATGTGGACTGTATGTTTTAATCACAATTTCATCTTAGGTTCCGACACAGTATAGACGCGAATGAGTATAATATTGTAATCGTTTAGGTAAACATATAACCACACTGGCTCAAGGTCACCGATCGGGTGGAAGGCACAGTGCTTTATTTTCGTTCAAAATAAATATGTACTTATACAAATAAATATATGTCCCAAACACGGGCTGTGTATTGACCAATTCATTCGTGAAATTTGAATATACGTTTGTGGAGATCTATTATCACCTCACCGATGCGTAAAACCAAGACTCGTAACAGCCGAAAAAACACGCCCGGTCCCGACGCCACAATAATGCGACATGTGTCAATAACATGCGCCCGCAACCATCTGCAAGACCCGATCATTAGATTCACTCTTCTCGTTGCCGTCTTCCAGATACCATCTTCAGGAGACGCTCCTCCGTGTCAATAATATGCGCGCGCAACCATCTGCAAGACCCGATCATTAGATTCACTCTTCTCGCTGCCGTCTTCCAGATACCATCTTCAGGAAAAGCTCCTCCGTGTAGTCATTTAATTTCTTTTGTATATCTCTAGTTTGTAACTATACTCAATAAAAACTCTTCTTCAACTTGCTCTAGTCACACCGACTTACATACACATTGCGCGATCATAATCAAATGAACATGTGAGTGAATGGGTAATTATTGGGGCATTTACGAACACAACACAATATATTCTTCTGAATCATCTGCCATATACCTGCCTATACACGTTTATTCATCTACATTAACTAACATACCTGCTCCACAATGTAGGTACATACATCAATTCATAATAATTAAATCGCATACGTTTATTATTTCAAGTTATAACGAAACACTAATAATATAGCATTACAATTATTTTTTTTTAATAAATTAAGCTTTGCACTACACACATTCTGAGTTATTTTTATTACACATTAAATATTTTTTAAAAATTGATTTGACTTGATAATACAAAAAGGTAATACAAAAAAATTGTATACAAACTGCTACACATTTATAACTAACTAACTAAACATTACGTTGTTTTACTGCACGGTAGACAGAGAAGATAGAGCACCACACTATTTTGTTCTTCCTCGCTTCATCCACTTTAATACATTTTCTCATACAATCTCACCTATTATTGAGGCTTCTAATAGGATCATCCCCCAGAATCTGGTTTAACAGGTCGTGTCAGATTTTCCTCAGACGTCCTCTATTTCTGATGTCATCAACACTTGTGATATATACATCCACATGTCTCCTCGTTCATCCGTTCTATTTGATCTACACAACCAACAAAATTAAAATCACGCCGGTACCGACCGAGACAGACAACAATACAACCCACCCACAGCTGCCCAGGAAGTCGGCCCTATCGCTTCACTTCTCTCGCGGTCGGCTTTCAGACGAGTTCATTAACGAATGCTTCAACACATAATAAACACTACGTCATTTCAATCCCAAAATTTTGTATATATTATTATTAGAATTGCGTAATCTCACATTGTTGAAAAATAATCTAGTATGTAATCTACAAATCTACGTACAAATATGAATCTACAGTAGTGTAATAAATTGCTATTTCTTCGAGAAATATATATTAATAAAAAAAAATTATCTTACCCCAAGATCCGGAAGTTCCCCCGGCGGTAAGACAAATGTCTTCAGGTATACCATTACAAATATTATTTGAGATGTAATTGGATTTTTAGCTGTCTCTTCGTGTGTATGGCTTTCGGAGGTTATAATGCCGTACGAAATGTAATAATACCGTATGAAATGTAATATCAAACAGAAATGAGGACACGCTCGTGACGTTAAGTGAAAAAGGATATTACGCGGGAGGCACATGGGTGGGTGGCTTGCAAAAAAATCTCGAATAAAGCTAAAAGATTATTAAAAAAAAACCAGATATTAAATCCCTTTTCGGTAGCACGAATTATTAATGTTTATACGTCGAGGTGCGATCTGTGTTGGATAAATGAACATTAAAAAAATGCAGGAATTTAGAAAATAAGGTTTTATTTATTAATATGACATACATATTTTTTGTTGTAACAGAGGTGAATATATTGTAGTATAACATTATTAACATAAGATACAATTATATTGCAATTAAATACTCGTAGTTTATTGTGTGGGATGGAGTAGACTCCACCTCTGATATATACAGCGTTGTACTTGCCACTTTATTAGACTGAAGTCTGTGTTAAAGTAGTCAGTTTTTTTCGTGCTGTTTTTGTGTTATTTAAATTAAAGATTCAACAGAAATAAAAATACAGATAAACAAAAAATTTTTTTAAATAAAAATGTAGTGGGGGTGTTGTAGAACTAGTGAGTTCTTAGTGTGGGCACTGTATAATGATTATGTTAGAATGTTGGATAGCCATGCTTCTGATTGCTCTCTATCCGATTAGATCATATATTGGGTCTATATTTGTGTAACCTTATTGGAGTTGAAAGATTTCCAGTTGGTACTGAGTGTGTAGTACAGTTTTGGAGCTAAGAACATGTACAATCTTTGATAAAATGTCCTTGTTGCTCTCGGAATTGGCGTGTAGATGTTCGTTGTTTGTCTTGTGTTGTGTCCATGATTTATTGCTCGGGGTGAGTTGTTGTTAGCATAGAAAAACTGGACGAGTCTCAACATAAAGATTTGTCTTATGTCTAGTATACTGTACTCTTTAAATATAAGATCTGATGGATATCTAAAGGGACGACCCAAGAATTGTCTTTTGTGCTCTTTTAGCCGACTCTAATATTGTATTTGCTGCTCCTCTCCAAACTAAACCAGATGAAACACAGTTTCAGAAATCTGGTCACATCAGATAAACTTCTATTAACTGTTACTGTTTATTGATTATTCAACGTGTTTCGGTACCAATAGTCCCTTCTTCAGGATACAATATATAATACTAATAAAATTGATAGCATAGACATAAATAAAAGTGATGGGAGAAGATAAAGAAGAGGGCGAGAAACTAATTAGGAACTAGTGTGAAAACGAATTTGAAAGGTGGCTTTTTTTTTTTTTTAAATAGAGATGCATTTACGGAACATGTCACATCAATATTCTTACTATTTTCAAACTAAGCTAAACGCTTGTGGCATGAAAATAGGACTAAATTATTGGATTACTAGATCACTAGGCCAACAAAAAACGAAAAGGATTTGGTTTTTGATAATGTTTAATTCGCTATTAACACTTTTTCTTATTTCTTAAATTTCTAATTTATCTAACTGTAAAATTTTATACATAAATAGAAATTTACGTAGCCATGTTTTAAATAATAGTAACTTTTAACTAATAGTAGTTTCAAATTAGATACCTACTTTTTTACAGTTTGCAGTTTAATATTTACTGTTTTTTTTATGTATATACTTGCAATTTTAATTTTAGTATAGTATATATCCTGAAGAAGGGACCATTTTATCCCGAAACATGTTTAGTAATCAATAAATAGAGGTATAAATAAAGCGTGTTTTAATTAATGTTGCCACAATATAAATTTACATTTATTGAAAAAGAAAAATCTTATAAATAAAAACCTTTCTGTAGGTCACAACTGAAAATTGAGTGAAAATTGGTGTATTTTATTAAAGAGATTAGTGTATTATTTTCAAACGAATAAACAATGAAAATTTTAAGTAAAATATGTACGGGTGACATGTTTATCCAAGGGACAGACTTGTTAGAATATGGAAGGGGAGATACCTTATCCACTCGGAGCAACCCTCAAATCCTCATCATTACATATTATCTGGCGGTAACGATAATAATACATAAATATTTGAGATATTTAGTTTTTAACCTTCGTAAATACAAAAATTTGTTAATACTGTCTGCAGGACTCATAGTACGCATCCATCCGTTAGTGTCATTGCCATTTACGGCTAGTAAATTCACTAGATGGCAGTAAAGATTTGCAAAAATAAATAATAAATATTAATATTTATTTACAATCTTTTCGCATTGTGCAATAGATATCACTGATTAAGGAATCCTGTAGGTGTCGCTGTTTAAAAAGCAGATAAATTAAATGACGTCGCGACGGATTGATATTTCACTGGCCAAAGTTTTTTTTTACGACGGATACATTCGGCGCTTGGCTGTAAAGGGGATGTTTTTTTTAAAAATATATTTAATACATTTACATTTCAGTAGGAAAATATCTGTCAGAAGTTTAATATATATTTATTAATAACTATTGTATATGATTACTCTATCATTTTAGAATTACAGTTCAAAATTGACTTACATAAAATATCGTATTTTCTTGATATTTTAAATTTTTTACTTTATTATTACAATTCTTCAAGTTCATTATATCCTTTTTTATGCTTTTTATAACATTCTGATGATAATCATATCAATTTAAGATAGTTTAATATTAAAACAACATAATGAGAGACGTCCGCATTGAAATATAGATTCAAGAGATCTTTGGCCGCACAGTGGCTACTGTCGGTCGCAGAGCGGCCACAATAGCCGGCCGCAGGACACAGCGGCAAGCAATCACCGATAGCTGATTGCTTTTCTGTTAGTATAATTTATGGCACTAGACAGCTGTTCTGTTATTTAGATCATTGTTGATACTTGCTTAGAGAGAGTTCGAAGCCACGCAGCAGAACAGAAAGAAAGGAATATGGGTGTTGGCATCGCAAGGTGCGCGTACCGTGGACGAATTTCTTCAATCTTCAGGAATTTCTATGTTCACTCTATGTTGCTAGAAAAGATATGAAGAAATTATTGAGTGTGTAAGAGTGAAGGGTGAGTGGTTAACCCTTCCCAAGCCATGCAGTAACACAGATCTACCGCTCTTATTAAACCTGTAATATTTAGGTAAATACACGCAACATGTAATTCATAATTTTAGTTAAATTGAAGGAAAATATTTACGCTTAAAAATGATTAGTGAAAAATCAAGTATACAAGGCGAATACTACAAAAATCTTTCAATTCAACCGTTATAAAATTAATACGTTGACAAAAATACCATTTGTGTCAAGACAAAGAAATCACACATCGAAAAGGATAACAAACATTCGAATATAACGGTGTCTCTTTCTCATTAATTAAAGAAATATAGATAAAAAGGAAGGTTGTATTATATAATGTAACCTACTATATAAGACTTGATGAATGCTCCGAATTATAATATTATACATATTTTTTGAATTTAATTCTTAATATTTATATTAAATTTATGGCAATAATAATTTTTTCACATTTCAACAGCTAATAAAACTCTAATTTCTTACGGTAACACGAGTTGACAGCATGGCTGCGTACGAGTATTTTATATCACGGTATGGTAAAGGTTAATATTTAATCTGAAGAGAATACCGCGGTGCTCAGTCATGAGCACATCGACCGAGAGATATGTTCAGATATATTATACACTTGTCACACTAACTGATCCATGAAACAAAATATGCGAAGAAATCAACATTAGGGTGGGGGTATTTCATCAGAGGATAGATAACGGACAATATAAAATAATACGTAGGTAGCTTCTCCCACATGCAGAGACTTTGTTGTATTATGTAATCAAGGGCAGGGAGTTTTATATATTCTAGTTCCAAATCCAAACGTAAAAAGCGGTGAGGCCAACATTAGAATTTCCATACGGATTCCATTGAAAGTCTCCTAAAGTCGCCAAATATCCCGTTTTCCTCTCGAATAGCGGAGGAAATATTTTCTCGCCACTGGAGAGGATGCGAGAGACTGCGATAATGGCCCACATGTAATAAAACCCAAATAATAATCAAGGCGAGATGGCTGGCTCCCTTTCTACTCGGTCACACCCGGCCGCAACCCGCGGGAGGCGGTGGGGTTTAAACGGGAAGATTTTGCCATTTAAAAAACAACAAAAAAATACCGAGAAGCGAGAAATTATTTTTGTTTTTATTTATTTAGCCTTGCATTGGAAGTTCACCCTGATTACAAGAGCTTTATTACAAACACTGACAGACTTTACTTACGCAGGAAAAGCTTTTACTTTAAGGGGGCTACAAACCAACATCTCCCCATTAAATGCCGGGGTAGATCTTGGAAGACACTGGACCATAGACTAAAAAAGGTATCCAGACATATCATAATTGGGAGAGATCGAGGGAGAGCGTTTAAACCGCTGACCTCAAATGTGGCTGATGCAATAGCACTACAGATTTTGGCGTGATGGTCTGAGGTTTTCGTGATTTTACATCGACGATTGACACAGATAACATGGTACGGATAGATTGCGCGTCTTGAGTGATACTTATTACGAGTAATTTATATTGAAAATCACTATATTAGATGCCAGATGACGATTAACTAATTTCAAACTACGACTCTTTATATAATCAAGACTAGTATTGCGAAATAAAACACCGGAGACTGCGCTCAGACCTCGTGGAGCAGAATGCCTGGGGGCAGTGATTCAAGCGGAAAAGGAACTCTGGTTGCTCGGAGAGCGGTACGAACGCCTAGTTGCATATTTGGTTGGTTTACTAATTTTGTGGATAGGTACTTAAATATTAAAAAAAACCCACGACAACACGTAACTGATAAGAAAAATATTTTGTGTTCCGAATTCATAAAACATACTTTTGGTGCGACTTTCGATTCAGCCGCGACAGTTGTTATTGACACAATTCCGCATCCAAATTCCCATCCATATATTTCCTAATGCTCGTCTTTTTAGCGTGAATTATGAGCTTGATGTCAGCAGACGTCAATATCACGATAGTATTCGCGGTGTGGATTTTCAGCTCCAGTGCACCAGCACTGTATTTTGTAACACTGTGTTTTGATCACGTATTTTTTGTTTTTTATGTACCGTGGGTGAACTTATGATATCGCTGTATTCAATCGGGATCGGAGATCGGCGCATCCGCGTACTATTGGAGACTGGAGAAATAACGGAGGCGTCATATACAAGGTAAGGCGAGCAGTCATTCTGAATCCTGGTTCCCGAGATCACTGGTCCTTCGACCAAAACTCCTATCCCCTTATCGAGCTCGTCCTGAACCAAGATTTCCCTACTTACTTTCTATACCTTGCGGTGATTCCGATTTACGACCGGAATCATTGTATTCCATTCCGCGGGACGTGTGACTCGGAGATTTGCGTAATTCATTCATTTAGATTATATCGATTCAGATTTACAGTTTTAATTCACTTCATTAAAACTACCTTTTATTGATCATTCAACATGTTTCGATACCTACAGTATCTTCTTCAGGAGATAATGTCTACTTAAATTAAAAATATAAACAAAGATAAAAACAAAAATAGTGAGTAACAGATTTGAAACTAATGTGAAATTAAAGTGTTTTTCCTTATTATTTACATAATATGTTTTCACAAAATAATTTAGTTAATATTAAAGAACTAGATTTTTTTATTTGACATTTTTAAATTTTTTTTAAAACACGAATTAAGTATTTAACAGTATTAAAATTACTTTTTTTTTTCGCTTATCTCTCCAAAAAAGAGACAAGCTCTTGTGCTTGGAGAGAAAGTTACACTATAATAATTTTATTTATTGTTTATTTGTGCGCTTCTGAAGTGTTCTATAATATTGTTTATTTTCTAATTGCGTGCTTCCGAAGTGTTCATTTAATTTCTTTCTAAATTATTTTTTTTCTTTAATTTGTGCAGGGAGGCTAATTTCTGTTTTATTCTGATTTATTCCGACAAATGTAACACAACCCAGTCAAGGGTTTAATAAGAGGTTTTTTTTCAATTTATGGAAACCATTTTAGCTATTTCTAAATGGTTTTCTAATAATATTGTCGCGAGTCTAGTGTCGAATTAACTGCCTGTCAAACGATATTTGATGTTAATAACTAACTGAGAATTTTTTATTTTTTTTATGAACGCGTTAAAGTGTTTATGGGCCCTGAAAAATATTTTTATGACGCTCACGGAGATAAGAACACCTCGGTTAACAATTCTTAGGGATGAAAAGATTTTTATTCCGATGTAACAATTGATTTCATTCTTTATTAGGCAATATTAATAAATATTTTCACTGTGTTCTCAGTTTTCTATTTAAATCATTATTAACTTTTTTAGTTTGCACTTTTCATATTTTATCAACTGTGTGTTTTTTTACCTTCACGCTATTTGGGTAATATTGAATATACATCATAAATTCATAAATGAAAAAAAAATTATTCATTCAAGGTAATTTAAATAGTTATTATATTTTAATAAATGACATAATATATATTTCACCGAATGTTTAGACGTATGATCTGCGGTTATAATGCATTAAAAAAAATCATAGATAACTAAGAAACATGATGAATACATAGTAAATTCTGAAATTTTTTATAAAATGCACGTTTTGTGATTGAAAATTTTCAAGTTTAATATTAAATAATAATAAAAAAAAACTACAATTTTACTTCCAGTAAAGACTGCAATTTTCCTTATCTTATTTCACGTCGAACTTGAGCCACATGTTCTGACGTCGCTGCTGACGTTGATGGTTCCGGAGGTATTTGGTTAATCATTTTACCTTCCTGTCTGAACTTTTGAACCAACACTAGATAAGTTGCGTGCTCGGCTTATCACTTAATCATCGAATATTAAAGTGAGTACAAAAAGCGCGACGCGTACGAACCAATGAATCACCGCACTTTAAATATTGCTCAATCGCAAACGCGCAGTGCGCTCCCGACCAGTGACTCATTGCGACTGGCAAATCAGAAAATCATGCGCGTCGAACAATATCCCTCCCACTTACCTCACCCTGATCGTTTACGAGCAATTATAATTTTATCTTAAAAATTTTCCGCTGGACACTATATTTGGGTTAAATTGGTTAGTTCGGTTTGGTTAGGCAGGTTAGTTTAATTTTACAATCCGATGATGACTACACATATTTCCAATTTCTGAAACCACACTTTTTCAGAGATCTGAAAAGTTAACCATAGATAAAGTGTATCAAATTTCAGAAGTTATTATGGTGATATTTCAAAACTTTAAAGTGTAATAATAGGGTGATATATTTTTCGAAGAATATTTTGGCAATAATAATAGGGAAAAGTTTGCCATCGCTGATCTAGAACTATTTAAGTGAAACCGCGAACAATAAACAAAAAAGTATTCTCACCATCAAACGCCTCGGATTTCTTCAAAATGTTGCGTTTTCTTACAATATTTAAGCTGGATTACACGAGTGAAAAAAATCTTTTTGGAAATATTTATCACGACAGAAAATGCTCCGATAAAAAGGCTTTGAAAACATTTTTCAACTTCACGTAGCAGCAGAAATCCCTCCTTTTCTGAAAATCTTTTATTGGCCGCGTCACCACCCACAAGAAACTGCTGAGTTCCTCGACTCGGCAACCGGAAGTAACTTCCTATTGTAATACATTTCCGGTTCACCTACCGACCGCTCCGGAACTGAGATCAAATAAAATCCCTGATTTTTTATTGTTTATGATTTACTAACCGGACTCGCGTCTTTATTTTTTAAGGATTCATAAAGATTTACTTAAAGCCGGAACGTGCTTCGCTCCAACTGTTTACAACGTTCTGGGATTTTCGTATGAAGATTGTATTATAACAAGAAATTTATTGGATCATATTTTGAATCAAAAATAACTTTTTAACATAGAATGATGATATTATAATTTGTCACGAATTCCGCAATACATATTTGTGTATTTATTTTAATTCATTTAAATTCTTAAATTGTATTTTTTTTTACAATTTCACCGGAGATCGATATCACTCGCCAACTTATCTCATGTAAGAATATAGTACTTTTTTATTTGTACATTATTAACATTAATTTGAATACCTAATATTTATTTTCATTTCAAAAGTTTCGGAGAAGTCGTGTATCGATCCCTGTATACTAAGTGAGTGCCCTGGCATCTTAGGTATGCTCTTCTTATTAAATTCTTTACCAAATTAACATATTTTATAATGTATATATAGAAATTTGAATGCCTTAAATTCGGCATTTTTGTACATGATTTTTTTAATAATATTTATTGTACAATTTGACTCCATAGTTTAAAGGGGGTTAGACGATGGTAGTGTGCTTTCTTAATAAATGAGAGGAAGCGAGATCGCTATGCGGCGACATCTATATCTTTTTGATTGTAAAACGATTTTAGAAGCGTAAAGGAGAAAATTAAACCCTGACCACAGTTAAAGACCATGGCCCAGGATCGTGAAAAATGCAGTCAAGCAGTATAGTAGCAGAATAAAAGATCGCGATGCTTAGTCATGAACACTCGATCGAAAAAGAGAGAGAACAGCGATGGGAAACCTTTAGCATCAAAGTAAAAGTGTTTTATACATATATACTCGCTGAATAATCATATTCTGTATTTAAATAATCATGTTAAAATATAAAATTATGTTATATTTTTCGTTAGCTAAATAAAACACCCCGTAACTATTGCTTTTATAAGTCTGTCAATAACATCACTTAAGTCGCAAATAAAAAAATAACAAATGATGTCAGAATGACGCAAGTACACAGTTTTCAACTTAGGCCCTTAAAATCAGAGTCAGATACTTCGCCCTTCATGTACACAGATCGATAGCTTTCCTTCATTCTACCGCGAACAATCTCTTCCGAAGTAGCGGTGTTTAGTAATGTTACAGGGTGTTCGGATTTTCTGCACCGCTCACAATTATTATTTCCTCGGCGGGCCTCGCTATGGTTGAATAAATAAGTATTCTCGGGAGCGCTCCGTTCGGGGGCGCTCCGCTCGGGGGCGCTCCGCCCCGCGGGGGGTTGGGCCGCTTCCTCGGCACCGTCACGGGCGGGTGAGCAACTCCTGGAGATTTTTACACGGTTTGAATAAACTATATTGCACTTGATTTGACGCTGGAAAATTATATTTTCACATTGAGAAAAAATATTTTTTTATAAAAAAAGCATACTGTAACGAATCGGAAAAAAATCGTTTGTTGAGTTTTTAAAAGCTCTTAACTTTTAGGAATATATTTTGGTGATGATCAGTCATAATACCTGACGGCTGACGGATATGACTATTTAGACAGGATTATACTTATTAGGTACGTCTTAGACGGTACCAGAAAATTCCGGTGGGTCGTGCAGAAAACCGCATTAAAAATGTCATTTTATAATCCAGACGATAGTTTTACTGTCGCTATTTGGACGTTTAAAACTATGAATTGCTTTATTGGGAGCTTTGGAGGCTATTACAAAATAAATAGGTAGAATTTTATGATAAAAATGCAATTTTGTCGTCAAGAAGCGTTATAAAAATAATTTATAACTTTCTAGGCCATGGGAACAGCTGCTTGGCAATGAACCAGGCAGAAAGATTTGAATGTAAGGTGTTACGAAAGTGAATAACAATATTATTAAGAGTGCACATTATTATTGTGAAGTTGGAATTATTCAGAACATAGCTCTGTAATATTTTAAATAATAATTAAATATATTAATTAGAAAGATATACATATAAAATCAATTTTATCGAAAAATATTGTTGGAACCGGGAAAGATGCATTATCCAACTATGCTACAGCGACAAATTTTCGAACTTATATGTTACCTTTTTGATAGTAATACATTTAATCGTTCCATTACTTGAAAGAGCCATCTACCTTATTTTTACAGAATCTCTAATACCTTTGTGTAATCTGATAGCAGATGTCAGATAATGGAACGAAAAATATATTGATATCAAAAAGATTACATATAGGTTCAAAAATTTGTCGCTAAAAATATTGTCGCTGTAGCATAATTGGATAATGCACCTTACCCGGTTAGGAAAGAGATCCAAGTTTGAATTTCGACGGCGCAACAACAATATTTTTTAATAAAATTGATTTTATATGTATATTTTTCTAATTAATATATTTAGTTAATATTTAAAATAACAATATTATCTAAAAATTTATCTACATGGTGTATCTATAAGGTATCCAGCGGGAAAATTTCAAGATTAAATTGTAATTGCTCGAAAACCGTCAGGGTGAGGTAAGTGGGAAGGGTATCGTTAGACGCGCGTGATTTGCGGATTTACCAATCGTTATGAGTCACTGGTCTGGAGCGCACCGCGCGTTCGCGGTTGAGCAATATTTAAAATGCGGTGATTCATTGGTTTGCGCACGTCGCGCTTTTTGTACTCAATTCGTACTTTAATATTCGACGATTAAGTGATGGGTCGAGCACGTAACTTATCCGGTTTTGGGTTCAAAGTTCAGACAAGAAGAGACAATGGTTAACCAAACTCCTCCGGGACCATCAACGTCAGCAGCGACGTCAGAACATGTGGCTCAAGTCCAACGTGAAATTATGCGCAATCCGCGTAAATCGATAAGGAAGATTGCAGCCTGTACTGGAATAAAAAAATCAACAGTGTGCGTTATTTTGAAAAACAAACTACGGTTTCACCCATACAACTCTCAACTAAAATGACTATTCTTTACGTGAAACCTTAACGAAAACGATTCTGGAACTTTTTGGAACAGCACGAACGTTTGGAAACATATTGTTTACTGACAAAACACATTTTCATATCGATGGCTATGTTAATAAACAGAACAATTTTTTGATTGACGTCAAGTCCATCACATAAAGTACACAAGTAAGAAATTTGCCTATATAAGACGCCGGTAAATATTTTGTAACCAGTTCTCTTGAATAAATCCAATGTGAAATATCTCCAATTTTTATTGTTGGAGTTTTCATAATATTAACACATAACCGTTACACATAATTATCGGTCGGTTAAAATATTCAGAATGTTGAAAAGCCAGTATATAAGAAAGAATACGAAAAAGAGGAAATACAGTACATTATTTTTTATATAAGGTAAATATGTTGGTTAGATTAAACTCTAGTATATGGTATACTATTAAGAAAACATTATATAGAGGAATCTGATTATTAAGTTATAAAAATAGGTGAACTATTTCTAACAAAACCAGACACTTATTTTATACCCACGTGTGTACGTTTAGAATATCTGCAACTCACGTATTGAAGTATTGTGCGTGTATGTGAGACAATATGCTGCAGCGAGAGAAGGTTTTGAAACTGTACAGTTCGCCTCGTTGAGGTGGAATCAAAGCCTCTGACCAGAAATGGTCAAGAAGGTTCCACACTAGTTTGAGCAGTGTGGATTAAAGGATTTGGTTGTCCCTCCCCCTTTATATTATTAAAATAATCAAAACGAAGTGCCTGACTCAATTAATAAATAAAACAGATTCCAAGTTCCTTTAAAAAAATATAACAAATGAAAATATACAAAATGACACAATTAAAAATAGGCAATTATTTTTGGAATGATGTAATTTTGAAGGTGATTTTTTGAACTCATCATCTCTTAAATTGAAAGTTTCCACTCTACCTTCGGCACTTTATCGCCGAGTGGAACAAAGGGTGTAAATTTCCCGCGGCAGCTGATGCTGTTCTCACAGCATCCGGAGATCCCATCTCATAAATACGAAATTATCTTAACAATACATTATTCACAAGCTACAGTTATTTACACCCAATGAAGTAGGGTTTCTTCACAGCGTCCTGCTCGTTCTACTTCCAAAACGATTCCATTCAAACTGTTATTTCTTTCTTTCATTTAAATAAAAATAGGACATTCTGTGTGGCTCTGGAAATATACAAGATTATTTTTAAAAAAAACGTTGAAATCGTATTAAAATGGCAGTCTCAAAAAGAAGAAGAAAAATTTGGATGAAATTTTTCGGAGGCTTTTACGCTAACTTGAACAGTAAAAAGGCTTCATAGATTAAGAAAATAAAATATTTATCAATACAATATACACAATTGTAGGACAATATAAAAAGATAAACATAATTTTACTAGATTTAAAAAAAAATACAGTTTAATCTTACAGAGAAAAATGCATAATAAACAGATATAACAAATAAATGTTATGTATATGAAATGTACATAATTATATTTTCATGATAATGGGATATGTAGAGGATTATTATCGCTTTCACTCTTGTCATTTAGCACCAGCCATATAGACGATGGGTACCGACGGGGTACAACATTACAGAAGCGGGTAGTTACACCCGAAGGGGCTGATTCACGAGCACTATACCTATCGACGTCTCCCGAGTAGCAGATCTAGAAGCCGCCTTCAATCTTAGTTCGCGCACCTAGTACTAAATTCAAACTTTAATTAAATTCAGTGCGTCCGTATAAAATTTCTGTTCTTGTAACCTACCACCTGTCACATATGTACATCCACATATGTACTTTTTCATATACTTCGACACAAATATGTGCCACAATACACACCGCGATACTAAAGAACACGTAAATATTTGGGTTAATATTGGGGCATCTAATTCTTTCACGCTAAATCACACATCTTCAATCCTTCTGATCTGGAGTCAGCATACACTCACAATCATTGCAATTTTCCGAAGATTTATACGAGTCATTTATTTGGCGCTGTTCACTGGAACATTGTCCTAATTTGTCAACTAATTCAGAGATTTTCAGTATGTCAGACGTAATTTCACATTTTTTTTTTATTAACCATGTTTATCATTAATCCCGCCGATTGCAAGGTACGATCAGTGATTCGTTTTTAACTAAAGAAGAGTGGTGAGACAAAATCTCGTGGACTGCATCGATCAAAATTATTGTTTAGTTGATGCAACCCGAATTGGATTCAGAAATGCATAATGGCAGATGGATCTGGCCTACCTTGATATCAGTGCTGGGTTGGATAGCAATTTTCACTTCCATTTGACTCGCACTTTTACAGCGAACAACGGAGATATCACTACACTTCCGGATTGTGTTGAACACCGCTTTTTCGCGGTCCAGATTTTTATACACGGCGACAGTTTCGATCCACAAAAAAAGCCTCTTAACCGCTCCGCATCGTAATGCAATCTATTCCCACGTCTGCGAAATCCCTAAGTATATTAAGGTTATTGGAAATACGGAATGCACAGGGTGTTTCGACATGCGTCAACAAGAGCAAATGTTTGGGTGGGAGCTTCTAGACCATTTTTAATAGAATCCGTACTATTATTTCTCGAAATAAAATAATTTTTGACTGATGACGGCTCCCTGGTCCAAGAATCAGGCGTAGTTTTCTTCACCGAAATAATTATCCAGCTTGTCTTTTGGTCTAAAAAATGGTCAATTTAGTCTTGATACTTGACTCGGATCTCTTTTTCATCGCACTGCAAAGGAAACGTGGAATACCGTTGGCAACCCCAATTCTTCTTTTACATGTACTCCTGTTACATTAAAGGTTTATGCGTCCAATTCTAATTTGTTGTATCAGTTTTCTTTCAAATTTTCATACGCGTGACGTACAGATAGATCAGCGTATTATATTGTCTGTATATCAAAAATATCAAACTTTTCAGGAGAGACTTAAAACCACCCCATTTCACCGGATCTTTTGCAAATTTATTATCTTAATTTAATTTGTTCTCTGTTAACGGTATTATCTCCATTTTGGCCTATTGCAGTTTGTATAGTTCACTGAGATGATCACCAAAATTGAGATTTTTTTTGTATACAGCCTATTGCATTTACCACAACGATATATGAGTAAGTACATTAATAGGTAATAATTTTTAAAACGCTTACATGGGCGTAATTGAGCATGTACTTAGTAGATTTAAAAACAAGATGATTGAATTGTATATAACACTCGCCGTACTAGCATCTAACTGTAAGCCGCTCGTGGACGGCATATCCGCGGCGACACTAGGCGCTGTATTACCAACGGAATGCCAAAGCAGCCGAGATTTACCTTTAATCCTTTGCCTCTAAGCTCTAGACCTTTTTACCGCAATGAATGTGGTATTATTGGATTTGTCTCGATGAGATTTATCCATAGATACTTATTTTTGTTTGTAATTATTGGTCAAATACGTGGATATTGTGAATTTTGCTACAACTTTCACATATCTATTTACCATCTTATTTTAACACTTTAACGTACAGGAGAGCTTGTAAGATATCGTTTAACACTTGTTTCGTCCCGATCGAACTTAAGGTTTATAAGCCATGACGTCCCAAAGTTAATTCAGCGATTTAGATTTTTGAAGATGTACTTTACACTTGGAACCGATTTTAAAGATGTACATAATCACTTAATAAATTAATAATGAGTACGTTATTTATCACGTATCTCTGATACGTCCCCCAATAATGGACGCATGTGCTCGAAAAGGGATGTGTGACGCGCCCCCAATCATCTATAGGCCTTTTATTTATGGAAGTATGAGTTCAAAATTTTCGCCGTATGTGTGATCTGGTCTATTTAAATTTCCCGTCCGAGTTTCCCGAGCCACCTCACCTACTTGGAGCCTGAAATACCTCGGATCAATACAGGGAGGTCAAGAATGGAGATAGGAGGTTTGTCTGGCTCGTCAGCGGCGTGCATCAAGGTGGGAACCGATAGGTGATCGAAGGATTATTATATTTTAGTAAAATATTTAACAACGTATGGCTATAAACAATTTATAGTAAAATATATATTTTTTTAAAATTATATTAATTTTATAATGCCGACATCATTGTTACTTTCCCACATGGAGGTAAATATTTATACTAATACAAAATTAAATGAAATTAATTTATTTATTTTAACTTTTTTTAATGGCGTTATAAATTTTTATATTAATAATATTTTTTTATTATAAATAAATAATGAAGTACAGTAAGAAGCATAATGAGGAACATTTATACATTTTTCTCTAGGATTAATATTATATAAACAGTAAAATAGCAAACTTAACCGAAATATTTACAAGATGAATTTATCAGAAAAGTTTGATTAATATCAAATAAGAACTACGAGAGTTATCGAGAAAATTGTATTTTCTCGGATTTAAAAAAAAAATATATTTTCCTGTATAATTGAGTAACCTGATTTAAAAATTATAAAAATATATATCCGGTCGCAAGTAAAGGGTTTAATATTAAATAAATAAAAAAACTACAATGTTATTCTCATATTTTATTTATTTAAAATGGAGTTTAATGACGCGGATGTTACGTTTTATAAATAATATCGTCTAAATACCGGCCATTTCTCTCAAGACACTCTTGCAATCGGACTCTTAAATTTGCGAACACGCGAGAGTAAAGCGTTGGTTCAATGGCAGCAATTTCACGGCAGATATTTTCTTGTAGGGCCTGAATTGTTCGAGGATTGTTGCTGTGAACTCTCGACTTAGGGTATCGCACGGTGTAAGATCCGGTGATCGGGGTGCCCAGGGTATGCCTGCGTATTTGCTGATAAATTTATTGGGAAAAATTCCCCTCAGCTTCTCCATTGAAACTAGCTGTGTGTGGAATGGCCCGGTCTTTCTGAAATTGTATTCTGTTGTTGAACCCGGAAAACAGTTGCAGTTGCGATACCAAAAACTCGTCGATCATTCGGCAATACACGTCAGCAATGTCTGTCTCTCGCTGGTTAAAAAAATAAGGACCAATTATCCCTCAGGCAGAAATTAGATACCATACTGTCGTTTTTGGACAATGTAAACGTTTCTGATGGCATTTTATCGGGTTTTCGGGGCACCAATATCTCATGTTCTATTTATTAACATAGTCATCGATATGAAAATGAGTTTCGTCAGTAAACAATATGTTTCCAAGCAATCGTGCTGTTCCAAAACGTTCCAGCATCGTTCTCGCTAAGGTTTCACGTAAAGAATAGTCATTTTGAGAAACTGCACGATTTGCACTTTTTATGGGTGAAACTGTAATTTATTTTTCAAAATAACGTACACTGTTAATTTTTTTATTCCAGTACAGGCTGCAATCTTGTTTATCGCGGATTGCGCATAATTTCACGTCGAATTTGAGCCACATGTTCTGACATCGCTGCTGACGTTGATGGTCCCAGAGGAGTTTGGTCAACCATTGTCCTTTCTTGTCTAAACTTTTGAATCCAACACCAGATAACCCTATCACACACTCGTCGAATATTAAAGAGAGTACAAAAAGCGCGATGCGCACGAACCAATGACTCACAGCACTTTAATTATTGCTCAGTGACTCATTGCGACTGGCAAATCAGAAAATCACGCGCGTCGAACAAGACCCCTTCCACTTACCTCACCCTGATGGTTTACGATAAATTACAATTTAATCTTGAAATTTTTCCGCTGGATACCCTATGTTTAAAAAGTTACATTACATTTTAATGTTTAGAAATTTCATCATAATTATTTATGATATTTGAAATACTTTATTTATAGTAAAATTTCTGAAATGGCGTAGACTCCAATAAAATAACCTTGTGAAAAAACAATATAATTTAATTTTAATTCATTAAGAGATTTTGACAGGGTAAAATAATAGATCTAACATAATAAATATTTAACATGTGATACTATTTATGAAAATGCACAGAAATTTTTAGGTACATAAGTATGTTTAGGTGCAGAAGACAAAGAAAAAGAAAAAAGGTGGGAGAAAGGGTGGGGTGGTTGTAACTATTGTTGTGGTAAAGGAAGGGCATTGTGTGTTTGTAGGGAATATAATTGGTCAAAATTGAAATTGTGGTGGTTCATAAAAAGAACTCTTTTGGCTCAGTAAGGCTAACCTTGAAAAAGTCAATTTCTGTTAATTTTTTATTATGGTAATCAGTGTTTAGTCGCCACGTGTTCTTCAATATTCTAGGGTTCTTATATTGTGGAAAATTGCTGCATCTAAATAGGAGTTGAATGATAAATTAGATCTGACGTTAAGATATCGAAGAAACCTATTTTGTATTCGTTCTAATCTCGCAATATATGTAATAATAATAGTAATAATATTACCATATCAAAATCAAACCAAAAATACAAAAAAAAACATATCATTATCAATATATATATAGGTATTATCGGACTGTAGAAATAAACTAAACTAATCTAACCTAACCGAACTGAATTAATTAATAATTCTGTCAGAAATCGTGCATTCTGAAAAAAAATCTCAGAATTTATAATGTATTCAGGATGACTTGTCTATGATTTAAGTGAATTCGTTTAATCTACAGATATAAATACAATGTATAACAGAATCATAATAAATTTGAATACATCGAGACCCAATAGACTGTTCAAAGAAAATTTAAACGACACGTGTTGCATTAAGTTGTCTCATTTACAAACTGAAGCTCGAATGTCATGACATGGTTAATTTAAATAATTAAGACAAAATCACGCACGATTAATACGAGTGTTCCAGTTTTCAGTTCCAAGATCACGAATGCTCGAGAGCAAGACGACGATGAAGAGGAAGACAAATGTTGATTGCTAGTCGCAACGCATAGCCATTCAATAACAAGTTAGAGACAGATTACGTCAATCACATCAAATCATAGATGTACAAAAAATACTCCAAATCTGCAAAACAGGTTAAGAACGAAATATTAAACCGTTTTTTTACGCCCACCCGCAGAACCTAGCAATAAGCAATCCTACTTTTTGTTAGTATAAAATAAAATTATTCCATTCAGTATTGAGTTTACACAGTGAGGAAGTGACGACGGTAAAACAAACAATAAATCAGAATTATATTATAACTTGAAAAAGATATACGAGACAAGACATAAAGAAACATTAATAAATAACAAGTCACAGTACCAAATATTACATACTGAACAATGACTGTATTTCATTTCTGTTTTTCATCTTCTGGTTTGTCAATCTTCATATGATTTTTAGAATTTAATGTATGTATTTAATAAACATAAAATAAGAGGGATGCGTGTAGGTAGATATACTCATACATTTGGTAGAGAAGATTCGGGCTGTTTGCGAATATTAAATAAAAACTTTGGTTGTTGTTGGACAGCAGATTTATGGTCCATTTTATAAGCAGATTTACAATCTACACGTTGTCCACGTTATACATGTACACTAAATAAATTTAATTAACTGGTCCACGTTGACTGCGTATGAAATCTGCGCGTTAAAGCATTTGAGTGGTCAATATACATCTTATATAATCCAAGTGTTATTTTGAGAAGATCGCGTCTGTACGTAAAGATATATTATTTTCTTTATCCACGTTTCCTCATTTGACTGTTGTACAACACTTGTACAAAGTGCATCCGTTTTAGATAAAGGGTGTTTTTTTTCAGAGGTATATAACTTTAAAATTAAATAAAGTATATCAAAATCGTAGTAATTGCCATAGTATTGGTTTTATTGAAAATATAATGTTATGCCATTAGTGTTTAAATATGATTTCGCGCACATGGGCGCCGCGGCTGGCTCGAATAAAGCGCAATCTAGAAGTCAAATATTCGACCAATTTTTGGAGCAGCCGGGGCCGTATATCGGCATTAACGCGATGGATGTTGGCTTTCATGTTGTCTATCGTCTCTGGGTTATCGGTGTAGACTAGTGACTTGGTATATCTGTACGGAAAATAATCCAAAGGTGTTAAATCACACGATCTTAATACGATCACGAATGTTTTCTTTAATAAATTGATTGGGGCGGATGCTGTGTGACATGTTGCGCCGTATTGCTTAAACCGCAGCTCTTCCACATTAATGCCATTCAATTGGGGAACTAAAAAGTCAGTTATCATGTATCTATAGCGCTCTTAAAAAACATTTTTTCCGTTTTATTACAAATATCGTTTTATAATTTGATTTCCACTATTTTTTACAATCATCTTTTATCTCTTTTTCGGTTTTTCGACTTCATTTTTTAAAAAAACATTGTGGTTCACTTACATTTTTTGTTACAATGTTTCACATACCTTAAAAGTTGATAATTTACAACTGCAATGCTTTTTGAATATAACCGACACAAAATAACATCTTATTCCATTTCTTTAAGATGTTATTTTATGGTTTATCAACTCTTAAGGTTTGAATTTGAATCCGTCAGTTTTTCAAAATGATGGTGTGCATGAAAAAAAAAATCTTCTAATGTATTGATCAAATTCGGCATTATTCCACCAGTTTTTTTCTTTAATGTGTTCCATTGTTCATTTACTTTTGTATTGCGCGCTATTATCGGGACACCCTCTAAGGACAATAATATCCATCTTAGTTGCTCATGTGTTCAGCAATGACATAAATGATTGCAACCACCGAAGCCTTCATATTTGAACAAGCCTTGAGACGTTCGTCTCATTATACAAAGGTTAAGAGCTCGTTGTTGTAGCATCTACGCCCAATTCCATTTTTTAAAACATTAACACAAAGTACTCCAAAGGAAGATATTTAATTTATCGAGACAAAAAATATATCATACAGGTAATAATTTAAAAAAATATATATATACTTTGTATTAATCACTTTGATTAATTAAATGTCGACCGGTATCTTAATCAGCGCGGACGCACACTAACTGATCCATAAATAAAATATGCAAATAAATTATTTGTCGAACGGGGGCGTGGCTTTAGTCCCAACGGGGAGTCGGGAATGGAGACGCCAATATTGAAATAGGCAACGTTTAAATAGGTATCAATCATATTATATTTAGTATAAAGATATAAAAGATCGTTATAAAATACAGAGAAAGTGTTTAGTCTCGGGTATTGCTATTTAAAAAAATATATTTAATATGTAGAATAGTAGTTGTTGAATTATTTAACGATCGATTTTCAATTGTAGACTTTACCGCTCGGGTTCAGTATTCGAGTAAAGTAACACTAGCTTGAAACTGCTGACTGGATAAACAGCTTAATTAATTAACAATAATGTTCTGTCGTCGGTGGTGCGGAAAAATTAATATTTACCGTACTAATACTGGTCTCCCAGATTAAACCGAAATTATAATTAATTTTATAAACGTTTACTATAAACCGCAGTATATAATTAGATGAAATAATACAAGGGTCAAATACCTTGGCCATACCTTCAGTGAAGATTACATCGAAGGACAAGTCGATGATGGCATCAATTGACATGTGAGACAGTTGAGTGTGACGTGTACCTTGCAAGCTTTGATTGAAATACAAGCGAGTGACGGGTTGGTGCATTATTGTAGCGCATTTACAATATTTGCCAAAGTGCATGTACATGGATTCGTTCCGCTTCTGAGACGTAGAGTTGCTCTCTAGTGCAAGCGGTACTTTCACGGAATGCTGGCTTCCTGACGGGTAGCTATATATATATGATAATTGCTGTAACTGAAATTTATTATTCATATTTTGTTTATTTTTATGTGTGTATTTCTTGATCTTTTTTATACATACATATTATTTTGTTACTTGTGTGTGTTATTTATATGGCGAGTCGGGTCTTGCACAAACAGACCGACCACGCTGGAATAATTAATAATTAAATAAATATCAGTTATCTCATAGAGACGAAGCTATTTTATTATATTTTAAAGGAATGATATATAGTAATATGTGAGGTAATTACATTACATTTGAATTGTGCTGTTTCAAAGAAAAATGAATGAATGAATAGGTATCTGATTTATTTTATAACAGTGCCTTCATAGGTAAAAATCCAGTAATTGTGTGTTCTTTAACATATTCAAATATTGCTAAATTAATAATAATTATAAAACAAATTATATCGCCCGAAAACAAGAATTTAATATCAAATGCTTGTAAAAATACTATTAATGTAATACAATAACATTCAGATATGTCAGAAATGTTTTGAACTTAGTCCAAACTGAAAACAAATATTTCAAAATCTCTATGTGACCTAATCTAGCACATTTTTGTCTATAATTATTTAGACAGTTCTGATTTAGATTCAATTTTGATTTTCCATTGACGTTTGTGATTTTGCTTAACACCGATGTTGACGATAATTGTGATTATTGGCGATGATTATGCAAACATCACTGTGATTTTTAGTGATGATGTTCGAGTGTAACGGTGATTGGTAATTCACCAGGACGCTGGGAACTAAACCGTTGAATTACAGTTACCAATCAAACGCCAATCACACTTCATCAATGTAAATTGTAATCTTGAATTCAAAGTTTTAAATTAAAAACAAAATAAAACATTTGTAATTATCCAATGAACTGGAAGGATATTCTTCACAACAGGGTGATAAATCGCCCCAATAATTCTGCCACAATAATCCCTCGCGCGGTCGAGATTACCCGATTGACAAACAATAAATAAGGGATGAAGGCAGTTTTTCGATGACGCCTCATTCATGTAGTGTATCCTTATTGAACAAAGGCTATAAATTAATACGTCAGACATAATCTTCCCCGCAGCTGTGGGGGGAGGGGCGCAGGGCCGTATCGCCTACGGAGAAAAAAAATTGATTGATTTATTGAGCGAAACTTTTTCCGCGAAAGCTCTGATCGCGTTGTCGATAAAAGTCTAATAAAGACACCTGGAGCAGGTGGGGCAGCTTTTTTTATCCCCTTTTTCATCCCTTACTCATTTTACAGATAAGGCTTAACACTTTTAAGGAGACTTTGACGATTATTTAAAGAGTTTTACTGAAAAGTGCGTCGTTTCGTCGCGCTAGTTTTTTTCAGCGGCATACTAACTAGTATCTAATTTAAATAAAATTCTCCCATTAAAAGGAAAATTGGCGTCATTCTTATTATTATACTGATCTTATACCTGTACTAAGATGTGATGGTCAGATCACGTCGAGACAAAATGGGAAGTTTGTCGCTGGAATCTGTAGAAAGCATAAAAATGGAGCATAATTGAAAAAAATCTTCGGAATGATTCTAGTTGACCGCACACAATAAAGACAGCAGATAGATGGATGTATGCATGTATGTATGTAGATATATAACAGAAGATTCATGATTTACTAGGTCTGGAACAAAAACACAGGCTGTTGTTATATGACAGATTTATCGAAAGTACTAACTTGAAAAATATTCAATATGCCTTATGTATCTAGATTTACATTGCATGTGTTGTTCACGTGTTATTTACTCAGCCTATGTGGTACTAAGCGGAAGTGATAAGAACAAAAATAAACTGGATTAAATAATTGCGCGTTTGAGCAAATAGTCCAAGTGTTATTTTTAACGCGTGAACTCGAACGCAAGTACAAAGCAATGTGTGATTTATTCTGTCCACGTGTTGCTCGTTTAGCCGTTGGTGCGGTAAACATAATATAACATTTGCACATAGTTAATCCATTTTAAGGGCTTTCGGAGAATGAGTAATCATGTTTTAACACGTTCTTAACAATTTTAAATGCACAATAACAATTATTTTGTAGCTTAAAAATTAGGAAAAATCAGGAGATTTAACTAAAACAAAATTAGAAAAATGAATTTTGAAATTTAACATTGAAAAAATGTAAGGTTCTTCATTTTCTCGCCCCTTATCAGTTCAACGGACGTTGGCTATCATGTTCGCTATTATCACTTAGTTCATTGCGGCCCGGAAAAATTCAATAGACTGGCTAAACAATTGTCTTAAGTTCTTCAGATAGTTTTTATTTATTTTTGTACTCGTCTTGTTTCCCTCTAGTAGCCCATCTGCCTCTCAGTGTCTTATTACTGTATCTTTGTTAATACTTACTGCCCGGTGGGTCAAAACAAAACACGTCCGCAGATGGTGGGTCATTTTAGAGCCACCTCAAGTCTTCAGTTTTTCAGTCGTTTTGTGTGAGATTTTTTATAGATATTTCATTTCAAATATGATTTAATGAAATGGCATGATGTGCCGTAATATTTCTGCTAAAAAACAAATAAAAATTTGGAATAATGTACATATTCTCACGCATCAACAGACGTCCTACACAGCCAAAATACAAACATACACTGAGCATGTAATCTTCTCGTCGGAACCAGAACAGGTAGTGTCATAAAACTTACAGGTAGGCGCAACGCCCCTCAAATAGTTATATTACTAGTATTGTCTAGGGACCACCAGACGAAAATAAGTCAAAACAAATACATGAACGCAAACCTAGTATCCTTTGTCTACCCGCTCAAAATGATGACAGTATATACTTCGGTGTAAGCGCTGAGTTTCAATTCCGTAAAAGCGACTGATTTTTGAGCGTTTTTTCACATTTTTATCAATAACTAATTTGAATCTCGTCCAATAATAATAATTAAAGATTAGCTAGAAAGAAAACAGCATTAAACGAATATTTGTGGCGTAATTCATATTTTTACAAATTCCCGGGTCAAGTCTGACCCACCATCGCAGAGTATGTATTAATATTGTATTATTATTATTACACCGTGCATTGTATATTTAACACAATAAAGATTTTTTATATGGGGTCATAGGTGTAATGAAGGATGTTTTGGTTGGCGGCACTGAACTTGTGCACTGAGCCGCGTTGCACTATCGCCCGTTCAGTATAAAAAATAACACAAGTAGGATCAATATATCCTGAGAAAAATCTCATACTTTTCCGCATATCTCATTATATGTCTGAGATATTAAAGTTTTCAGATATTTATTGTTTTAAATACTTATTTTTCTTTATTCATCCAAACTGTAACATCTTCATTTGTAATTTTATCCATCCAGCATTCTTCTGTAGATCCACATCTCAAATGCTTCACGTCACTTTATCATTTATTCGGTAAGTGTTCATGCTTTCATTTCATAAATAAATATCTAGAATACATAGCAGCTGACCATTCGCATTCGTAATGAATAAAATTTAAGATTTAAAAAAAAAAACAATATAGTGTCTGTTGGATTATTTATTTGTTTTTTATACAAATCTACAGTCTTACTCCGAGCTTGATGAAATTTTGCACACTTGACCTTTAAACCGAGAGGAACGTCACTATCTACGTGAGATTTCGAAAAATACCCCCCACTTCCCTTTACCACCTCTATTAACAGAATTTTGATACGGAAGTTCAAAATAAGAGGAAAATGACTATCTAGATCTGATTTAAAAAAAAAACTTCCTCTCATCCTTCTAAATGAATCCTCTTTACTCTGCGTACTTCAGCTAGTATATTACAAAAATCAAAAGATTAAATCAAATAACGACAGTATCGAGTTTAAAAATATCCCTGGATTATTATATTATCTCTGTATTTAGTGTACCCAGCGTATGGTAATTCGTAATAATTTTCAATAAGGGCTTATACCCTTCCTAATCTAGCGAGGTCGATTGCTACAGGAGACCCTTAACTAATAATATTACTGCGGAGCGGTTCCTAATATCCGATATCCAGCTATCGGAAACACCATAAACCCCGCGGTTACCGACAAAGGTGGTACTTACATTGCTATTTGATGTCGTGCAAACAATCTGCCTGTAGGGATGTGGGATAAGAATCGCTGATCAATGTCACCAACTCAATCCCAAGAATAAGTATAGCGTGTAGCGCCTAATTCCAAAATCCCCAAAAACGTTTGTTTTTACATCACCATTTTTTAGAGAAACAATTCGGTTATGTCATTTTTTTTCTGTTTATATCGTTCTGGCAGCCATACTGGATTTTAGATCACGTGATCCTCAACAAGCATTGTGATTTCTGATTTCATTTTAGGGGAAATGGCAACTTATACTATGTCTGCTTTGGGGTATTTTGGAACTGACCCTGATTTTGAACATGCTATATCAATAGATTTAAGTGGCTTTCACGAGAAATAATGTGTTCTGTGTGTATTTACTTACTTACTTACCATCACGCCGTTTCCCCGTGAGGGTAGGCAGAGAGAATAGAGCGCCACACTCTTCTGTCGTGACACACAATTATCGCCTCATCCACATTCACACATCTTCTCATACAAGCTCGCCGATTGTTGAGGCTTCTAACAGAACCATCCTCCATTATCTGGTTTACCTGGTCGTGCCGAGTCTTCCGCGGACGTCCTCTATTTCTGGTGCCATCAACACTTGCATCATATATCTTTCTTACCATTCTCTCCTCATTCATCCGTTCCATACTAACAAAAAATCTACAAAACTGCATATTTAACTCAAATTATCCGAAATCCGTTTTAGAGGGTTTTGGAATTAGGCACTACGCTACATATTGTCAAAACTAAGCTAAGAGGCGGCTTTAACTAGATGACTAAGATTATTTTAAATATCGCTCATTTTTTTGTCTTTCTTTTATTAGAAATGTCATAAGTAATATCTGTCAAATAGAATCTACATTATTAACGAAAATGAGTCGATACATAGTTAAGAAGCGCATTGAAATTCTGAAGTTTTGGACGATATCTATTTTTAGCAGGCTAGGGTTACGTGTTTCGCATGTAAAGATAAATTATATTATCGTCATGACTATAGATTCGACAAAATAAATTTAATTAATACAATGTTGGGGAGCGTATAAGAGAGGAGGGGTTATGAGTTCGATGAAAAAAAAATCTGGTCCGCGCTGGTTCGGATAAGCGAGACTAAAGAGTAGTTTATAAATACTTAAGTTCTTTTTTTAAATCTGGGTTGTTACAACGGTCTACAGGGGACACTATTATTCCAAAATAAATTTAATTACTAGTATTTAATGATATAAATCAATGCATTTAGTTACTACACTAAAAATGAAGATGGCAGAACTGGCTTAGTATGTGAAAGGTACCATTAAAAAGGTTTCGGAGGCTGATATCGATTCAAAAGTAAGAGTACATAAAAATGATATAACGAGCTATTTCTAACGCAGTATTCTTGACAAATTTTATTGGGGATACACTGAATATTTTATGTTTAAAATTAAATATAATAGTTAAAGCTGAAGTTATGAGAGATATAACGCGTTATGTTCACACCCGTTGAGATGAAGTATCTTATATGATAAGTTAATTTAAGGTCAGAGTTTACTTCCGCTTATTTGTATAATACGCTTGTGCGAAATTTCAAGCTTACTCACAAATCCGTACAAATAATAACCACAATATTGTTCTACAAGGGATTAGCCTCCCTCCAGCACATATATATATATATCAGGGGTGTCCATTGCATATAAGCAAAATAAAATTTATGAAAAGTACAATTTAAGTAACGGTCAGTTTTTTATTACAATTGCGATAGCGCCCGCCGTATAACAGTAGAATATTTACTTGTCTATAAGCTACCATCACTATCCCATCAGAGCGCTGTAGTTGTCTACTAGATTATTCTGCTACAATTGTTAGCCCCTATTTTTAATCGATCGTCCTACTCGAGCCATACGATTGCTACCTACAAAATTGAAAATGAATTAATTCATGTTCTAAGAAGTCAATGTCACTTTCAAATGTTTTCAGATTGACTTTACTACAGCGCGAACGTGATGTTTTTAATATTTGCGTTCATGTAATGCATTTTTATATTCATAGATTTGTTATTGACTTGAAAAAAATTAAAATCCAATCCTACAGAGTTATTTTCGAAGTTAACCTTCAATAAAAATAATGCGTGAAAGATAAACAGTAAAAGAATCATGTTAAATCATGAACAGTGCTTTAAAAAACTGTCTATAATTTTTTTATATTGAATTGTATATAGATTGGAAGGCATTATTATACCTGTGAACTTAAACTTTAAAAACTCTATGAATATTACTCAAATATTACAAATAATTAAATAATAAGGGTGTATAAACGATGGATTCATTTTAGTAATACAATTGCTAACATATCCTAAATATATAGGAACTTACTGCACGCCACTGGTAGATCCTAAAAAATGTGTTCGATTTCATATCTTTCCGAGTACAGTAAATACAAGGTACGGTACATCCAACTGAAGTTTTATATGTATAAGGTCCACAATGCGGCGAGAAAACAAAGTTCTGCGTGATACCCATCTGAAAGCTGGCGCCATCTCTTGGTGGAACTGGCAACAGGGGAAGAGGACCGACACGCTCTGTCAACAAGCCGACCATCGCCTCGCTGCCAAATATTGACTCGGTGGAGTCATCGAAAAACTTTTCGGCACAAAAACCCACCCTCGGGACATTGTCCGCAGGGGGCGGAGATTGGAGATCGCCCCCGCCCCCGTGCAGGTGGACATACATTATACGTAAAGCTTGGACTAGTGTACAAGCTTTACGTATAATTGTAAATTTAGTGTATATGTAAATTGAGTGTTTTTAACTTCTTCTTCGGGTGCTACTCGTTAATGTGCCGTATCCACGGAAGAGATTTTCGACTCGAGACAGAACGTCGAGCATTGATGTTTCGTTTGTCAGTTGGGTGAATGAGAATCTCCACAGCAGTTTCTAAAACTGAATAAATGTTTATATTTTAAACACTAATTAAATGTATTAATTAGAAAGATATTCATAAAAATCAATTTTATCGAAAAATATTGTTGTTATATGAATAAATAAATATGTTCTGAATAATTACAAGTTCACAATAAGAATGTGTTCTTCTTAATAGTTTATATTTTAATTTTTACAATAAACTAACTTTGTACTACACAAACGTTGGGTTATTTCGTCACTATTGTGGTTTCGAGAGGTGCAGTCTCTTTCATCGTCAGATAATAACCAGGTGATAATCTGATCTCTCGAAACTTTAGAAGTGACGAAATAATCCAACGTGCATGTAGTACTAAGTATAGTTATTTAAAAAATCATGTAACCGTTTTGTCACTTAATGATGTTAAATGTTTGCCTTCTATTTGTCTTTTAACTTTTCAAAATAAATGATTGTAAGTATCTATGGTTGTGCACGAGTGTTGATGAGTCTGTGGGATATGACAATGTTGCTCAGCAGCAACATTGGCATATATGAACAGAACTCAAGGCTATTCACAAACTTCGACTAATGTTTAGAGGAGATCGACATTCAAATGGACTGGAGAAGGGCTGCAATTATGCATCTATATAAAGGAAACGGGTTCCGGATGGAGTGAGAAAATTTTAATTGAAAGAGAGAGGATGGTGACAAAAGAAAAAGTTTCGGATGTAAAATAAGTATATTTAATTTGGATTACGTGGTACAGAAAATTGGATTAGAAAGAAAGAATTAAAGAAATTTGAGGATTGGTTGATCTAGAAAAAGCGTATGACAAAATGATAAGACGAATATTTTGGAAGATTTTGTTTGAGTATAGAGAGAATGGTGAACTAATACAGGCAATTGCATCCATGTTTGAGGGGAGTAGTGCTTGTGTAAGAATAAGGAAATAATGCAGTGTTAGTAAGTCATAGTGAAGCCGATCTGCAATACCTGGTGCTGTGATGTCCAGTGTGTGCATGGGGAGTGGCTTTCTAATGAATTTTAGCAAATCTAAAGTACTTGTGTTGATTTTATATGTATTTGTGAATGATGCCCTGAATGTAATTAAAACTCCATCAGCAACAACACTGCATATCGGTTTTTATAAATGTCGAGCATCGGCCATCTTGGATGATATACATATAGTGTTGTTGCAGGAAAGCTCACCTAAAAATTGTGTTTCATAGTATTTTCATTTATTTTATATGATTGTTTAATATACCATCCGATGCCCAAAAACATATACAACTTTGTGGTATTCATAACTCAGAGCTGCCCAAAATCGATATACAGTGTTGTTGCAGAGGTGATTTCAATTATCGCCTCTAAGTATTTGTTACACGAAGCGGAATAGTGTTACATAACAGAATTCTGATTACATCACTGACGTAGTAAAGTGAAGCCTGAAATTGGCAAATAAAGAAAAGTATATATTTATGTACAAATAAAAGTAATATTGTGTTTGCATTCTATTATACGGCCTTAATAATGTAAAATGATCAATTCGAGCAGGTTCAGTATAACATCAATTATGAGTATTAGGAATGTTTGATGTTGAAATGTACAAAATATTATATTCGGAAATAAAAGAAAAAGTTAAAAAAAATACGTCTCAATCTCAAAGAGAAAAAATTAATAAAAGGGAAGCGAGTTAAGTCTACAAGATTTCAAATTCTACATTTGATAGAAAGGAAAATATGAGAGAAAACAAATACCAAACAAACGAACGAAATAAGATGCGAACTAAAGAAATACTTAAATATTTACATATGAAATAAAAAATATATCGCTGCTGAGGAACAGCTTAAAATATAGACTTCTTTGTTCTCACTGTTTGTACATAGTACGATTTTATTTATAACGATAAAGTGGATAATACAAATAAAACGAAAAATTTCACTAATTTTTTTTCACCAGTCCTGGAAATAATTGATTGATTTTCATGTTTGGAAGAGTGTGATGACCGTCTCTCATGTGGTTCTCATACCGAGCGTTTGGTCACCGGTGGCATTTGCTTAATGCAATGAAAGAGGATGTATCTCATTTGTACACTGTATTGTTTCTGTCTCTAAACAATCCATCATGTCGTCTTGCATGTTTTATGTCCTTCGATTGGAAGCCTTGGATTTTATGTTGGTGGTGCTCTGTATGGACTGAGCACTGCTACTTATGACTGAGAAATCGTTTGCTAATAATAACGCTCTAGGAGTTGGTGGAGACCGGCCAAGAGAACACACGACATTAGGAATCAGCAGAGAATCAGTCAGCAAGCTGGTAGTCCAGGTTAGTGGTGATATGTCTCACTAGAGTGACACAATAGTACACCCAGCACCAGGATGCATCACTATCGAAGGTATTTACACGTACACCTTACGACATTCATTAGATATCATCCAGAGTATCAGCTATATCGTGACAGAGGACCAGCTATCCCGGTCCACAGGTAATATTGGTGTGTCCTTAACATATTGAAGAATGCGAGATGACAGAACACTAAAAACCATGACCATAATGAGCAAGCAACCTAGTTACAGACCAAGGAAGAGGCGAGATGACCGTATAGAAGAAGAACTGGAGAAGAATGGAAGAGATCAAACTCCATCATGCGATGTATTACCGTAGAAGAAGAAAATTGACAAGATCTGGCACCTTCCACGCGATAATATTCTAAAATATCTTTCTTGTGATAATTTAATGAACAGATTCGTGAAGCCGTCTTGTGATATAGCTAAGGCATTGTACATATTTAAAACATGCTTTAAAATACATTTTTTATTGGTATAAATACAACTTGGAAGAGAAAACAGCAATGCTGGCTAAATTATATTATAAATTCAAAAGAAAAATTCAATAATATTGTTTCAGTACTCTGTTGAAAGGAAATGAGATAACTCATATGCGGCAAATCCATTTATAAAGGAGTGAACAATTTTGAAGGGTGAGTTGTGAGTTTGTGACATGAAATATGATATCAGAAGGATTGTATGGGAATGGTAATCCGCCTTCAAGTCGGTTTATCATCCTGTGTCAGTGTACGTATATCGCTCAATATCTTGAGTGTTGTGTATTTGTAGGCAAGCAGAAAAGAGGATTAGAATAGAACGTTTACTTACAATTATTAGTGAATTTATTTAACATATTTACAAAAATTGCTTAAATCAATGCAACTATCGGATATTCGGATAAGAAGTTATCGCTTGGAGGCTCGCGCGGGATGCGTGGCACCTGACGTTTCCTAGTGTAGTTTGGTTTTGCTTGATAATAATTGTTATATCTTTAACTCGTGCTGATGTGTGCGAGAATGTGTCGTCAGAATAATATTCGTGGTAATAAAAGTATTTATTACCACGAAGTGGTACAGATTAAGTAGTACAGATCAATGTAAGATGTTTGCAGACAAAAGACTAGATACATTTATCTCTTTCGTACACTCATCATCGTACCAACCTTCACGCGCTCACGCATTCGTCCCATAAATAAACAATTAACTTTTATAAAGATGTTTCCTTTAGGAATAGAAACTGAAGTGACATCCAAGTAGAAGGTATCGTCCATTGAAGAACTCGGGTAAAATAGTTATAGGCTAGACACAGACGGAATTACAATTGTTAGGGGGTAAGTTCTGGACTGGGTTTTAATTGGATAATTACTGAAAACTAAAATGTGAGATTTCCACCAGTTAATGGCGTAATACTTATTTCAGAAAATAGTTGGATGCGAAAGACGGAAGATGAGAGAGTGAGAGAAGAGACAATGATGGTGATAGTGAGGCATTTATCCATCTTTAGTACTGGAAAATTATACAGATTGAATAGCAAGTTTAAAAAAAAAATAAAGGTTAAATAAATAAAAAACCGAGTAGTAGATATGTAGATCTGCGAGGGTGGCTAACCAAATATAATTTCCAACCTTATTTATTATTTTCGTATTTTTATCCTTGAAGATAGATAGATGAAGGAGCTCTAAAATCTCAACAAGATGCTTCCATCTTCTCATAATAATAACTGGCGAAAATATTGGAAGATAAGAGGCACTTAGTTTTTCGGTCTGCCTGATGCTGGATGCTGATTCAATTGTTATTTTCCTCTTCCACAAATAGTACAAGCGACGCAAAATATGTAACAAGCACTGTTGACACTCGCGTAAACGATTGTATATTTTAGCGGAATTAAATATATATTTATTAATTAACATTAGAGGTAGTAAATCGGATTGAAGCACACACTGAACTTATTGCAGCTCGAGAGTGTTGATTGTAGCGACCTTTTTCCCTCTTCCTCGTTCTCAAGGATAGGTTAGGAAAAAGAACGGGAAGAAGTTACTAGGTTTCATTTCGATAATTGCGTGTAGTAATTGTGTGTGTATGAGTGCGTTAAACGGCGCTAACAATAACAATAATAACATGCTCCCGGAAAGCTGTTTTCTGAATTTCACTCCACTCGTCTACTGAGGTTTCCTTCTAATTTCTCTACATTTCTGTAACCTGTGCTCAACAAATATCTGTTAACCTTAAGTAGTCTTTCTTGTCTCCAATCTACTCTAGTCTGGGCACATACACAATACATCTCTGCAATGATAATCAAACGAACATATGAAAACTAGGTGAAATATTTGAGGAATCCGGCGATACACTAATTCATAACAATCAAAATTAACCGCATCGCTCATATTCCCATTAGGCCTTCAGTGAATCGTATAGCTATAGAGTTGTAGTGAGGATTTTTCTATTTCCGGGACTCGATTCGCAGCTTTGGTTCATTTACGGAATCCCGAGTCTCGTGATATGTTATATATACAATAATATTATAATATATAAATATAATAAATTCTTAATATTAAAAAAAAACACTTAAAAATGTAACTTGAATGAATTATATTGTATGTACATATTTACAATCAATCTATTATATGTTGTATTAACAAAATAAAATATTTAAATTAAATACACACATTAAAACAATTTTATTTAAAATAAATAGCATTTTAAAAATACCAAAATGTTCAATTTTACATCTGATAGCCTGCTTCTCGATTTTAAACATACATTTCCAGCAATTGAAAAAACTCTTAAATTTGTGCTAAGACAGTACGACAGCTAAGAATTCCTATTACCGAATGACTTCGAAACCGTTACAGCCAGTGCATAATTTGGTAAAAAAAAAATTTTTGTTTCAGCGAAAGCACTCACTCACGTATGTACTCGTATTTTATTGCACTTTACGTCACTTCGTCAGCGAATTTATAAGAATTAGTAACTGTATTTTGCGACCAAATGATTTATTGTTTGTTTTCTGGAACCCATTTGAAAAGTAAGCTTTTTTTGTTTTGACCCGAACATTTCTTTTTAACTGCGTTCGTAGGACAAAAAAAAATTTGGACGAAATTATTGTATTTAAACTCTTCCAAAATTATTGCAAAACCTGTATCGACTTGATGTATCGAAAACCCCATGTATTCCCGAGAATTCATTCCCGGGTCAGAAACTCTAGTTGTAGTGCTTAATTCTAAGACTAAATATCAAAAATCGAATGATGATGTACAGTGCGATGAAGAATTTTAATGAAATGTCAGAAACAATATGAAAAAAGGAGAAACTACATAGATTCAAAATGAAACTAAGCGAATATATGAAAGATAAGTTGTAGTAAAAACAAACCATTTTGATCTTTTTTATATTAAAGCATATATAAAAATACTTATTTATGCACTATATTAAGAATAAATCAATCAAATATACGTATTTGATGATTCTTTAACACTAACTTTAAACGTTTCTGAAAATGCATATTTTCCTTTGAATACGTATATTCCAATAGATAAATAAACACCTTCTTCATAATTCCCATGTTGTTATTGCAGTTCACATTATTATTTCCGTTACGGAAATAAGAACCATTATTTATTTTGAGATATCCCCCAGAGACCAGCTGCCCGAGGTCTTGAAGCTTCCAATATCTTCTACTTCCGGTATGTTGTCCTCTGAGCGTACGGCGAACGTACGGACGTGAAGAACAAATAGATGTATACAATGCTCGTGACTGTACACAACTCGAATATTTCATTTTACCACTGAATATGTTTATAGTGCGGTACCCTAGTAAAGTATATCTTTTATTTTCATCTTTACGGATTAATAAATACTTTTCAAGCGCTGTTATCGATTCCGGTATCTCCAGAATCCTAAGTGAGCACTCTGCTAACTTACTAGTTGAATGTAATAGTCAAATTTGCATATAAAAATATAATCCTGATGATTTATATGAGTTATTAGATTTGTTTGCGCGCGATTTATATCCTTCGATTGGTAGCCTTGGGTTTTATGTCGGCGGTATGCCTGTTTTGCTCTGCTACTTGTGTCAGAAGGATTCCAGCCGCCATCGGAATCGATCAGAAAGTTTTTCGACACACGCGAGGAATCTGGTAGATCGATCCATTATCCAGGTTAGTGGTGTTCTTTCTTACTGCAGAGACACGGTCTTATATTATTAATAGAAAACCCGGGACGCACTCGAAGGTGTTTTAATCAATCATTAATTTTAAAGAAAAAACACGATTGTTACAAAGATTATTTAAAGCACCGACAATTTCACAGTTATCGCTGATAATAATTTTCCTGAATAATTTCCTGCCCAAGGTTTTACAATTGGTTCTATTGAAAAAGTTTTGTGAAAATGAGGGCACAAAAGTTTCGTAATGAATAAGTCTATCTGTTTTCACAATTCATAAGTCTTGGAAATATTCAACGGAATTCAAAGAACGATTCATTAAATTGTGTTCATAATTTTATTTCAAACGAATTAATTCTCCACCTCACCAATTCATGTTCATACCTCCTAAAATGGATGTTTTTGTCAGTTACATGCAGAACACATTATTTCTCGTGAAAGCGACATAAATCCATTGATATTGCATGTTCAAAATCAGGGTTAGTTCCAAAATACCTCAAAGTAAACAAAGTATAAGTTGCTATTCCCCCTAAAATGAAATCGGCCAATCGCAAAGTTTGTTGATAATCACGTGATCTAAAATCCAGTGCGGCTGCTAGAATGATGTATAAAGAAAAAAATTACAGAATTGTCTCCTTTAAAAATGCTAATGTAAAAATTTTGTGCATTTGCTTTCATCCATAAATCAAAAACACAAAGTTTTGTTGGCTTTTTGGAATTAGTTTATTATAGATTACCACGTAAATTAATTTGTAGTGTAATATGATTGTTTTAATTTGTCTGGCGCCACCGACACGCTTCTTTTACTCTTCATACTTCACGCTCTGCTATTTCAACTGACACTACTATAGTTTCGGTGGGCGATTCTTCTTATTACGCGATAGCTAATCTAAATCCAGCTTGGTGGCGACCTATTCAGGTGGGGTCGGTCGGAATGGAATGATTTTGCTCGCCTTGCGCCTCTATCCTGGACCCTACCTAAAAGTTTCATTTCATTCCTCTCTACCGCCTATTCCTTCTATACCTTCTATTGTATATGTAAAATATCTTTGATAGTACCGTGTCAATCTATTGAACAGATCACCACTAACCTGGACTACTGGCTTGCTGGTGATACTCTGTTGATTCGTGATGCATGTTCTCTCGGATGGCCTCCATTAATTCGTTAATTAATTAAGCCGATTCTAAAACAAGTATAACGCTATCATAAAATACAGAGCTACCAATTGGAGGATATCAAACACGCGCAATCATTTATCGCGAACCTCTTTTCTTGTACTCTCTAGACTACCTTATATGTAATTCTCTCGATCCAACTTATGTTTAAGATTCTTCTCTAGTGCCATATCAAAACTTCCAAATTATTTTACACTCTCTGAAGTAATATATTATACTCCATACGTAGGTTTTGTGAATTTTTTTTTCATAATTCTATTTATATATACATATAACACTTTTAAAGTTAGCAATATTAACTTTGTGGTTAAAATTCATATTTTTTATTTATTATCTTTGTTTTATTAACCGCTGAATTGAGTTTAAATACATTTACCGGTTTCGAAAAATACCGTTTTGTTCTTCGGGATATCATAACTAACTAAAAATATATATCATTGTTTCTTCACCAGAATCTATTTTTAAAAAAACAACAATTATTTAAAAAAATTAATTTAGTACCTAACTCAAATTATTGCTTAATACAAAACTTTAAACTCAATTCAGTGGTTAATAAAACAAAGATAATAAATAAAAAATATGTACACATATGTTCAGAAGCATTAAAGTATCAATACAAAACTGTCATCAGATCAATGCTGGAGACTAAGACGAGTGTACACTACATGTGAAGTGATTTCGACTTTCTAAGCCTATTTATATATAATTTTATAATAAATAATAATAATTCTCCTGGTCGCCGGCACCACCTGTAAAGATTCCGTATTTTCCTGTCTAACTTAATATAATTTTAGTATTACTATTTCTAAATTAATGCGGAATCTTCAATTTCCCTGTGCGGGCGTCCTGCTCGCAAGACACGCCTCCGTTATGGATTCGGTATTCTCCTACGTGCGAGCTCTCCCGGTCGCCAGTGTGGAGATCTAGCTCTCTACCTTACTTAATACTAATTTTTATGCTTAATGCTAGTCTATTCGCTTAATATCTAAATTTGGCCAACGTGATCGTTCTAGTGGTTAAGAATATTCCCCATGTTATGTCCGTAATGATCCTAGTTCTTTTAACCCGCGTTTTCAATTATCAAAATCCAAATATTACAAATATCCAAATATTATAGCCGTTCAAATACCTATAGAGCAATTATTAAAATAAATATACCGATTATCTTATGGTATACGACTAAGTAACGGAAAACTTCCCGTCAAGCGGTATGATATTCGAGCGCGCCCGTTATAGCATTAATTATGTACGTGTTATTCAGAGCTAGAATGTAAGAGTGTGGAAGAAATTATACATATGTACGCATTATTCGGAGCTAAAATGTAAAGTGGGGGTGAAATTATACGTATGACACCAACCTTGTCGTAGACTCGTACTCGTGACTGTGGCCGCTTCGTGGTGTCGCCTAGCTGTTCATAATTATGTGGACATGTGAAACAACATGCGACATGCTAAGTGTCTGCCTCGCTTGACAAATATGTTCCGTGATTATATGATAAGTTCTCTAGACACCAGTCTGTGGCGTACGTTCGGCTCCCCTTTGACCCCAAATCCAGAATCCGTACGTCTGCAGACGACGGGTCCTGGACTCCGAACCCTGATCACCCAACGCGTTCAAAAGTTTAAAGATGATGATGATGATAATCCAAAGTTTTGATTCGGCCAATGTCTAAGTGAACAATATCATTTGTTATGACTCATTCAAGACGCATGGCTGAGGTCCTTGTATCTCCAATACGTTGCTGTTCAGTATCGGTAGGAAAGTGGCCAATCCGGGCCGCGTCCACCACTGAAGGTAATTAATTGTGATGATTGTGACAGCTATTCAGTATCGGTAGGAAAATGGCCAATCCGGGGCCTCGTCCACCACTGAAGGTAACTAATTGTGATGATTGTGACATGACAGTACGATTCTCAGGAAATTCCGTAACTCCTTGGGTGCGTCTGAACACGTAGGTCATGTGACAATGGTGTCAGAAGAATAGTTTAATTTATCTGCAGGATGATCCTCGGTGCCTCGAACAATGCATCTCGAATAGAGTCAGGAACAATTTGTTAGGATTGTTAATATTGTGTAAGTCCGTGCAGAATGACGCCTACTGATATAAATCTCCCTCTCGTCCTTTCAATAAGATACCCACGCTATGTGGTTTGAAATGACTATCTCCCGGCATTCATGTTTAGAGACTCATCTCTCGAGAAGTCCGAAGAGGTACCTACGGTTCGCCGAGGCGTCCTTCCTCTGGGATCTGTTCCGTCCACTCACGTATTAGCCAGGGCGTGGGGTCACAGCATTCAATCGGCAAACTCTTTCGTCTTTTGTGCCAATAGCGCCACTCGATCAGCTAGCTTATGTCAACCCTTCTGCTCTGCAACTAACGTATACGAATGCATTAAAGCATTTCCCGTGAATAATATGTATCGCCCAGAACAGAGACCCTCCTCGGCAATTGTAGTCCACTCCAAACTCGACGAAAGACTATCTTGACAATCAATCCCTCTGCATCAATATCAGTCACCCGTGACGCTATTGTTACTTTGATCACAAGGGAGCGAGGCCCTCGAATAAATTCAGTTTGGGGGGGGGGGGGGATGTTAGTACTAGTGATAAAATAGTAGTAACAATAAACGCAGTATGATTTCCTACCCATGCAATCGTGCGATTTCAAGGCAAAATAAACATACAAAGGCTCTCCGATAAATTCTATCATTTCAAACTGCAAGTCATTTCTTCGGATCGAAAATGTAATCTATAAAATGCGCCCCGTCAGGATTTCATGAGATTTTTAGATTTATATTTCCGCGGATAAGTAAATACACAAAAGTTACGTGCATAGTTACATGATTATTTACCCGGCCAATAGTAGTATATAATTGGTCCTAAATGAAGAGATATATGTAACTAAAACTTGTAGGTGGGTGTTCCCAATTTATAAAACGGACAGTAATTAAATAAAGTGAAAAATCGGGTAGTCTAGCGTTTACGCCAGACCCTTTCTATGAATGAGTAAATACATGATGATCCGAATCACGCTACAGTATTTGTTAGCGGTATTAATTATGTATACAAGCATGCTAAAAGGTAAACTTAGTATTTTGGGTCCTCTGCTACGGCCCACGGCGGCAGCGCCAGTCCTGGTCTGCCCTCTGGATCCCGGAACCACTGCACTCGCGATTTATGAATTTTAACGCGGCCTTCGCGGACCCGGAGAACAACACGATCACCCCAATAATACTCGCGGCGCAAATCTCCGAAGGAAAATCTAGTTTCGTTCCCCGCGCGATCCCGGCTCAAAAGCGACCCTCTCACGTGCGATCACGGAACTCTCCCGAAACTCGCCGAACTGAAAGCTCGAACCCGACCCTTCGCCCCCCTGAAGCCGACTGTCGAGTCTCATCCCCCGACGGCGTCTTCCCCTCTCGACCCTCCCCTCGCGTCTCCCTTCCCCGCCCCGCTACCATGTCGCAACTGCTCTAGAAATTTCTCGGAATTCATATTTTTTTTTATCAGTTGGTTACATGTGGATCATCACACATGTTTTTGAAAATTTTGAGGCTTTGGGGATGAACGATGTTGTAAAAGAAAGACGGGATCAATTATAGTATAAAGGTGATTGAACTTATGTGTGTGAGGCCTGGATGCCCCGTATATTTCACCCAGCGTTCACGTGTTAAAAAATTGTTCACGTATTCATCTGCACATGATCGCTAAAATGTATTGAATATGTGTGTGTGGCCAGGTTAGAGAAAGCCAAAACCCACCAGGAGTGGTAAATAATAATAATAATAATAACAATTACAATAATTATGCGTTTATTACAGCGATATTAGTTTTTTTATGAAGACTCGATTCGCTATAATGATAGTACATGTAATATAATGCACTTAAGTAACAAAATAATATTTATGTTTTATGAAGAAAAGCAAAAAAAAGTTCACACATACGTATACAAAATATAATTACTAGATTTCAGTCACGGTTATTATTACATCTGAAGTTATTTTGTAGTTGTTGCCATGGTCAGGAAGCCAGCCTTCCATGAGAGCGCCGCTTGCACTAGATAGTTGGTGCTGAGCTGCAGCCGCAGCTTTACGTCAGCAACTCGGTGTCTCAGAAGGGGAACGAATCCATGTACACGTCATTTAGCAAACATTGTAAATGCACTACAACAACGCGCCGACCCGAGCAGTATTCTATATGAGTTGTTGTACTGAATTCGGAGACGGTTGTACGTAAATTGTTTGAATTTCGACCGTAGCTTGCAGGTATACATGCTGGTGAAGAAAGATTTATGCAGGATCGTCTGCACCTCTTCACTGCATCGGCAGAAAAGCCGTGACAGCATATTCACACAAACGCCGTTTGTCGTTCTATGTCATCATCGTCTTCATTGAATATATGACCGAGCCATTTTATTTTGTTTCTAATGCGTAAAAGGTAAAAATAATATTTGGTAAAATCAAAAATGTGCAGACATTTTAATACGAGCATGGCTTTTCCTTTAAAATGCACTCAGAAATTAATAAAGCTGTAATAATAAAATAATATTATCGGTGGAATTGTGACGAGATTTCAATATTCCATTTGAATAAACTCAGTACACCGTACACAATAAGGCAACCGAATATAAAAGTTCCCCGGACAACGAAATTCCGTTGCAGAAATCTACTTGTCAAGTCGCGTGACAGTCCGAATGTAGAATGTCGTATTTCCAGCTAAAGTCCCGGCAGAATTTTGATTGAAATATATTAAACGGTGCTGCGCAATATATGTTTTGATTTTGTCCACTCGCAAATAAATAAGTCGATCGCGATAATGGTGCTATTTTAAAATATTTATTTTATAATCCGAAAATAATATTTTTGATCTGAAAATAATAATAATAATTGTATTTTACAAAAGTTTTTACGTAGAATTGAACTGATTGATAAAGACAATAGTTTGAGACATTGGAACTGATTGGTAAAGACAATAGTTTGAGACATTGGAACTGATTGGTAAAGACAATAGTTTGAGACATTGGAACTGATTGGTAAAGACAATAGTTTGAAACATTGGAACTGATTGGTAAAGACAATAGTTTGAGACATTGGAACTGATTGGTAAAGACAATAGTTTGAGACATTGGAACTGATTGGTAAAGACAATAGTTTGAGACATTGGAACTGATTGGTAAAGACAATAGTTTGAGACATTGGAACTGATTGGTAAAGACAATAGTTTGAGACATTGGAACTGATTGGTAAAGACAATAGTTATGTTTTTTTATAATGATATGCAGAGTTATTTGATCCTCGGAAATTAAAATATGATGTCCTTTCATTTCTCGCTAGTTTGTCACAGAAATATTTAAAAGTTACAAATAACATACAATAAATATATCAATTAGTATAATGAAAAAATGTTTTGGTCACTACCAAAATACGGACGAATGGAAATGGTAACGCGTTTCCCCGGATGGCATAAATTTCGGGTTCGTATCCCGGTGACAGCCAAAATATATTTTCTGTACAATTCTAACAGATTAATTTATGTCGTATGAAAAGATATCACAGTAATTTGTTCAGAAATTACAATTTCACAACAAAAATATGTTTTCTTTAAAATGTATTGTAAATAAATAAAATAAAATTTCAATTCAATTACATATCATCTCATAATTGTAGTCACTGCATGTATATTTTTATTAATATCAATCTTATACTTATCGTCAAGCTCCCGTCGCTCTATACTGGGACATGGACATTTACAAAAAATAAAAATGAAACGTGATCGAGCGGTACCCTGGCGGAAAGTGAAAAAGGCGAGATACGAAAAGGCTGCGGAAAAAAATGAGATCTTTGAAAGAAGCAAACGAGTGGAGCGTAACCAGGAGGATGGTCACAACAATGGACCAGACAGGACTCAGAGAGAAATCGTCCGAAGAAACTAGACACATTTGGACATTTGGAGCCACAACTGGAAGCTGGGAGATGGAAGTCCGTGACACCAAGTATACAACAAGTTCAGTGATGGTGAACAAAAATTAAGTGTAAATAAATTCAAGAGCCTGCGCCAAACCACTAGATCTACAGAGACTCAAATATATTATGTTGTTGTCTAGGTTAAGCTAAAAGGTGGATGAAGTTTGTGAAAGCAATTTAATACTCGTAAAATATAATTAGTGTTAAAGACTTTGAATTATACAACTTCATCCCATCCCGTCCGGCCGTATATCCGGAGCCACACCGAGACTGAGCTGGTCAGTGGCAATGCGTTCTGGCGTTTGATCCACCAGAACGAGCACGCATTGTAAGGTTTTTGTTAATATCCTGATACAAGAGATATGGCAAATGATAAGATGGTGGCGCATTAATACGAAGCCGTATGTATCGAGAGATCCCAAAAGAACGACGACCTGTTGACAGATCCAGATTGAGATGGACCGAAAATATGTTAAGAGATCTGTCTTCTAATGGAGTTGAATGGACTAGACGGAGACGCACGATGTCAAGGTGTACATCGGACAAAGGTTCTCAAAAGGCCGTGCGGTTATGGAGTAGAATATTTTTTTTATAAAGTGTACGACCCTAAATTTAAATAAGAAAAACGGAATATATCCCTTCCGGATTAAGAGGTAAAACCGTACCAAAGTAAAGGTATACAAGCAACATAAAATTTTCCTAAAATTCATCAGACTCTGGAATGAAATTCAATGAAATTCAGACGAATGTTGAAAATACCTTTTGTTAGCGGGCGTCGCAGGTTACATCAGAAAGTTTGACTCTCTGAGTGCTTCTTAAGTAAGTTTTTCGGAAAATTCACACTTCCCTGGTCATCTAAAATTCACCCCCGAGTTTGGAAGCATTAACCGGACTTATATATTCTCCCGCGGCGGGAAACCTCTCCGGGTGGAAAATCGAAAATATTCAACAATATTTTTATGACGCCACAAACCCTCCCCTACCCCCGACTTGCGAGCAGCTTACCGCACTAAATCAAAAGGGATTAATGATTCCGTAAAATATTTGTCGATGTTATGTATTAAAATTGTACATGTTTATATATTTGTAAAATCGTGGAATATCTGCGTTCAGAGCTGTCACTGCTTCCATGATAAATAATGGTTCAAGCGCTTTATGGCGAAACCTAATACTCAATTTATAGTAGTCATGGGCCGTGTCCACGGATGAGATTTCTCTCTGAGATTCGATTCAGAAAACGGTATAGGGTTCAGCACGAAGCCATCAATGGACCATCACTCCGTCATTGAGAAATCATCGTGAACATGAGCCATTAATGAGTATGTATATTATTTATAATGTTTAGCGAATTGTTTAACCTTATATATATATTTAAATATCCGTATATCTGGTTCTAAGTATACAGTTAAGGGCTTACTAGGTATCTTTTCAGGTAGATGTAGGTAGAGGTATCATTTCTAAGTGCACAGCGTGAGCCTATTCGAGGAGGATTTTTTTTATTATAAATTAACAATATTATCATCATCAGGAGTTTTGCGTCCAGTACAACCATTCCCAACTCCTTCCAAGCTTCCATATTGTAGGAATGCATATCCAGTTCTGCTCACAGATCTGTACTCAGTCATTTTTTAAACCCACCTTTTATCCTCTAGCCTCATTAGATACCCTTCTCGTTGCCGTTTCAGCTTTATGGACCCTTGCATGGATCTATCGATGACTCTTTGGGCTACGTTGAGCATTGCTATCTTGTCATCTTTGACCGTTATTGTTTCATCCCCATGGGTCTAGACAATAAAATAGTCGACAAGCTGCCTGGCTAATGTTAATAATTCTTCTTCTTTTTCTTCATCCTCTTTATCCTAATCGGGTCGGGGGTCTAACTCTCGGACAGCACCCTTCGTCCTGCGCTATGTTGATTACTGATAGTTCCATATATCTTGGTAAAATCTCTCCATTTACCCTTTTCATGTTCTCCTGACTCATCTTACAGGTCTTCTTCCCTCTGGCACTAATATGCAGAATATATGTCTAATCCTAAGATTTTTCTATTTGGACCAATAGCGGATTAATCTCGAGATCATCTCAGATGTTATGGTTTTCGATTTGATCTTTGAACTTTACTCTCACTACTCCTCTTAGGCTTCTCATCTCTATGTCCTGGATTCTCGATTGATTTCTTTCTATCAGTACCCAAAGTTGATGACCAGGGTAGGAATGTAAGCTGACTTGAAAATCGGTAGTTTTGTCTTATTGTTGAGCTCTGCTTTACCTTTTACCGAGGCATGCAGTGACCGTAGAGTGCGCAACCGGAAAAAGAGACTCACTGAATTTTGCCTTTCATGAGTCTCTTGATCAATATGGAATTGTATCACTATCTCACTCAAGGTAGACAAATAGATTCACAGAACCTTCGAAGTTGATAACAACGTTTAACCGTTCCGGTTCAAGGTCTCCGATCGGCTAACCGCTTGCCAGCGGCGGGGGGAGGGAAGGGAAGGTGGGATGCACTGAACATTAGTTCGTTCAAGATATATCATTGTTTACGCGTTTTTATACTTCAACAGGTCGACCTGGTATAAATTTTGAATATGTGTATTCTATTTGTGTCGATTTAAAAACAGAAACAAAAGCGAAATTGCTTCTGTAACAGACAGTTTTTCGGTTCGGACGGACTTTTTTACGGTGGCGATATAAAATATTTTGTATTGTATATTTACGGTTTTTGATTATGATAAAGTTTCGGAGGCTGACCGGCAGAGTTAATGACCACGAGACTACAAAGAGAGCGACATCGGCGTCTACCAGCCCAGATTCAGGAATATTGGTGTATTTTGAATTTGCATTGATTGAATTAATGTATTCAACATTACCCATAGAAAACCCAGGACTAGCTATCGAAAGGCTACAATAATATATAAGTGTAAGTTCCAAATAACTGTATTTATTATAAAATTTTAATTAGTATTTATGTTGTGATTTTTTAAACAAATTTCGGGTAAATAAAATGTGATTTTCGTTTAGTACGTGTGCAGGTAGAGGACCTAATGAGTCGGAAAATATTGATGGGTTCGTGTGTGTACTTGCCGCAAGGCAAAACCGGTCATCGTGAGAAGCAACGAATCGTGAAACGAGTACAGCCAAGCTTTTTAGATTACCAAATTTTCATTTCAAAATCAAAAAATAAACAACTTTATATTGAAAAATTCCCAAGATTGAAATCTAACAAATTTTATGTTTTTTTTTTCCAAATATATACTTACTAGACTTTTTTCTGTCTAAAGGTTGTGTCGTGATGAGATAAACTCAGAGAAGAAGAGACGAAAATTCGAATAAGTTCACACGTCGTTCGATCTGACAGCGTTTTAACTGTTGCTAGATAGATTTAAAATCACTCCAATAACATTTGACATACGATGAGCATGAAGTGAGGCACAAAACTGCGAATCTAGTATACATGAAGACTACGAAAGCTGAGATTTGTCTATAAAGACCTCATGAGAGATCTCAGGGATTGACTCGAGCCGAAAATCTCTTAAAAATCTCATTCGTTGACATAAGTCACAAATCAGAAAACTTAGTTAAAAAACATCAGGTTGGACAAAATTATAAGCAAAAGCTGTGGATGCTGATCAGCAGAAGAAAAAGATTAATAAGTGAAATGGTTATTTTTAATGATTTTAAACGCATAATAACTAAACTATTGTAGTTTAAAAATGTCTTAGAAAGGATAAAAGGTTAATCATTAGCGTCCACTTTAAATGGTAAAATGATTTTCATAAAGTTAAATAAATTTTTATAGGTAGATTCTCGAAGGTTATTCCCAAAGAAATCTTCTTTTTAATAATGTATACATTATTAAAATATTTGGTACAATTTATTAAAATATGTAAACAATACAGAAACTATTCCTAATTTTAAACTTTTTATGCCCGGCGGCAGCTAAAATATATTTTCGAAAAATTGAGTTTAACTATATGGATATCTTTCTAATTAATGCATTTAATTAGTATTAAAATATCATAGAACTATATTCTGATAATAATAATGTGTTCTTTTTAAATATAGTCTTATCCGTTTATTATTTGTTTAGATTAATTATACTCCTGTATATAATATTGGATAATTTGTATATCGCCACATTCGTAAAAATTTTCACCTCAAAGGCGCTTAAGGAATAGAACCAACTATCAACATTCAACACCCCTATCAAGATTCTGTGTAATTTATCTTTGGTGCAAGATTTTCCAGGCAACCTTAATTACATCTTAATTAACAGACTCATTATGTATTCTTCAAACGCTGTTCTCTCAGGGTAGTCTGATGAAGAAGATTAAAGAAACGGAAGTAAAACACTCTCTCTCGTGTTACGAGAAGTAAACTGAGTGTACCTAGAATCTTGTTAGCCGAACTGTTACATAATGAACGTACGTTCCGAGCATGTTAGGAGAACCAAGAAATATAAATAAAGATCTTTCTTTTTTCTGCAAAGTAATAATTGAATTATCGTGAATCTTAGTCGGAACTCATCGAATTAAAATTATTGTGTATTAATTAAGATATGAAATGTATCTATTAATAATTAATCATTGAAAATTCCCGATCACATAAATAAATATAGTAGATTCTTAACTGTTAAACGAAAATAAATTAATATGTATTTTCCACCAAAAGAACGTTCAAAATGCCGCCATCATTTTAGGAACAAGAGTACATGTTTTATTACTACACTAAACAAGCATGGTGTGACGTCATGAAGCGCCACATTATTCATCATTAATTATAATTGCGAGTTTCGTTAAATTATATTGCACCTAATGTAACTATTATTGAATAATCTAGTTATACTCATCTAAATACTTTTTTATCAGCATTGCTAATGATTATTGGATTAACCTTTACCATACCATGATATAAAATATCCGAACGCAGCCATGCTGTCAACTCGTGTTACCGTAAATATCAGTTAGAGAAAATGTTTTTATTAGCTTAAATGGCTTTAATGGCGCGAATTTACTCTAAATACTGAGCATTCAATTTTGAAAAAATGATTAATAACTTATGTTATTTACTGTACATTATTTTACAGCATTCATTAAGCCCTATACAATGTGTTCTTCCTTCTTATCTGTCTTCATTTAATTAGTGAGAAAAAGATAATTATATTTTTACGTTTATTGTTGTTTTTACTGTGAAAATAGTGTGTGATCTCTGTTTTTCATATCACAAATTGTATATTTACCAATGTATTGATTTTACAACGGATTGAATGGAAAAAATAATTGTTTTTGTACGATTCCCTTTTCATAAATGGTTTTTCACTAGTCATTCCAAAGCATTAATATTTTTTTTAAGATTATGTAAAATATGTATTTTATGTTGCATATATTTACCGAAATATTACAGGTTTAATTATGATGGTAGACCTGTGTTATTGCACGGTTTTGGAAGGGTTAATAAAATATCACTGAGAAATTACGTTTGACGCACTGAAAAGCTCAGAACTGATAGTCACAGTTACAACGTCCTGACAACGCTCCTTTCCGAGGAGCCTATCAATAATCATAATATAAAATTATTGTGTTCGATTGTAAAGATGATTGGGTAACTGGTTGTTCGTAATCACTCAAGTGATTACTGTTACATAATAAAATAAGCCTCCAACAGTTAAATCGTAATTACCAATCATCGTTAAATCACAGTTACCAATGATCATCACAATAACAGTCACATAACGGTTTACCATCACGCCAAAAAATCTTACTTTGATAAAAGTCAACTGTATTTGGTTACCCTGTATAAACCGCCCTTAAGACGTCACCTGCTATATAAATAATCTCAAGTGCCGAATGCCACAAAGACAATAAAAATTCGCGAAACCTCTCAAATGTTAATTCCCCGGGGGGGGATGAAACCCGCGGTCATCCATTAGTTTCCCGAGGATATTAAAATGAATTATTATTATGGTTCTGTGAAATTAATTGCAATAATGCTTAATTACTCTCGTTTATCTCAATTTTCGCGTTATCTCGCGCCAAACGAAAAATTGGACCAGTAATTAAATTTCTAATAGCTAATACTTTCCCATTTATCAAATAATTCCGTTTAACCTTGAACACGAATTACCCCCCCGGGTGTAAATATCTGTATTCAAAATAAAAAATACATAATTTTTTTATCGAGATATAATTTGAATTTTAAGTAGGTACGCTTTTTTTAAATCCTGCTCGATATTTTTTACTGTCAATAATATCATTCTCCGTGATAAATGCTGATAAAATTTTAAATTTATTATTTTTTAAATGTAAAATTTTAATTTTAATAATATATATTTTTAACCATCTTCAACTCGAACTCTTTTTTGAGATACTTTGAGCCGAAAAATATGTCAACGAAAAAAGTATAAACCGAGCTGGCAGTGGATCTTGAATTCGGAACTTATCTATTGTCGGTAGCCTGCTCTCTTATCTGTCATTACATTATCGAATATATTTTGTAGTTTTATTATATTAAATATATTTCTGACTTATTTGTCCACCGCTTTGTTGTTATCACCACGCCACTGTCTATTGACTATATTTACACTGTTGTCTTTTGTTCGCGTTCTAATATGGATGATTTATTGATTTACATGAGTTCAGTAGTCTAACTGGTTCAATATATATTTTTTCTTGTATTTCTTAAAAGTTTCAAAATGAATTTAAAACAATTTTAAAATGTTCTTAGGTATTCACGAATGTTCAGAACCTTCTGTGTACGGTTTTCTGAGCTAATCTTCCGTGTATATCTTACCTTTCTGGCCGATGTTTCGGATCCCATCGCAGGATCCAATCGTCAGGGTTGATTACGAACGTACACGACAGATTAGACCAGAAAACCGTACAGAGAAGATAATAACGATGTAGTTGCTATCTTAAATGTCATTGTATGTTTTGGTCATCAAATTTTAGCTATCAGAAAACATGAAATTTTCTTATTATGAAAGAGTAATCAACATGAAAAATATTTTTACAAAAAAAATTACTAATGAACAAAAATGGCACGACTTTTGTACTAAATCATTACAAAAAGTATGAAGTAGACCGATATTATAATATTAACACTGTTTTAATAAACTTTAGATGTTAGTGTTGTATTTTCCAAAGTTTCAACCCTCTTCCAAAGAAAACAAACAGAATATCCCGTTTTTCTCCATAGATAGTCAATGGGAAAACAGATGGGAAAGCTGCGATAAGCACTTCCGTGCCTGTACCGAACATTACCGACCTACTCAGGAGATAATTACAACAATAATCTGGGTTTATTTTCTACAATCCCATTCTTGATGTGGTACTACAGCCAATTGACCCAAATGAATATCCGTACACACATTATTACTCGTAGAAGCAATAATACAATTCTCAAATCTCGATTTTTAAAATTTTAAATTAAATTAAATTGAGTTATTGTTCATATCAATCAAAAAAATACGTTTTTGTGAGGGGCTGCCACCGCCTACTTTACTAGGTATTGTAGTATATTTCTATTAGTGTAATTTAAACATTATAAGTAAGAAATAAACCAATAAATAAATTTTAATTAAATATATTAATTAGAAAAATATACATATAAAATCAATTTTATCGAAAAATATTGTTGTTGCGGATTCGAACCTGGATTTCCTAACTGGGGAAGGAGCATTATCCAACTATGCTACAGCGACAATATTTTTAGCGACAAATTTTCGAACCTCTGTGTTACCTTTTTGATATTAATACATTTAATCGTTCCATCATTTGAAAGAGCCATCTACCTCATTTTTACGGACTCTCGAATACCTTTGAGTAATCTAATAGCAGACGCCAGAATTATCAATTCATTTTTATAAAATTTTGGACACATTCTTATTGTGAAGTTGTAATTATCATTCTAATTAATATATTTAAAATATCACGGACCTATGTTCTGAATAATTACAACTTCACACTAAGAATAAATAAATACTTATTAATAAAATCATTACTTAGTAAGATTTTGGATAATTTTAAAGAAAAACATTATAAAAGAGGCCGAGACCTAAATCTTATTATTCTTCCAAATCACCATCTCATCAGCGTTTTGTTCTCGGCCCTTTCTTCCCCGATATTTCCTGACTGACGGCAGGAACCACCTCTACCTGGGGGTCCATTTACATGAACCGTCCCCCACGGACCCCTTCGCTCCACCATCGATCCCGGCCTCCCTCCACCCCCGGCCCCGCGCGCAGGACGTGACCTAGCCACTGGATTCTTCCCGAGCCTGCTCTTTGTGTCTCAGTACCTGTCTCGTATTTACTTCGTCCAATATTAAAACAACCTTTCCAGCCGAACATTCCTAGAATCGTGTAATATTAATAAATCAATATTTTATGAACAATATTGAAACGGTAATATTGCGTTAAAACAATTTTAATATTTGAGTTAAGAGTCTTTGTTTTTAACAGGTACTCGGGAATATTCTGTTATTCTTCAGACAATGAATTACAATTAAGTCACAATTTTAACTTTAACAAACTGACATGGAAATTCAACAATTGTTTTCGTTTATCCATCAATAACACCGTTATTATCATCGTCATCAGTACCGTTATTATTATCATTATTATTATCAACATCATAATCACCATTATCATCATCATCATCATCACGGTTACCATCATCATCGATATGATCACAGTTATCATCATCATCATTATTATAATAATCACCGTAATTTTAATCAAAACCGTTATTATCATCATCATAAACATTATCATAATCATCTTTATATCATCATCACCATCATCATTATGTTTATCATCATGATCAATACCGTTATTATCATAATCATCACAATCACTATTATATCATCCTCAATTTTATAATAATCATCATCATCACTGTTATCATCATCACATTTACCAATATATCATTATCATTGTCATTGTCATTGTCACAGTCGTTGTCGTTGTCGTTGTCGTCGTCGTTGTCATTTGTCGTTGTCGTTGTCGTTGTCGTTGTCGTTGTCGTTGTCGTTGTCGTTGTCGTTGTCATTGTCGTTGTTGTTGTCGTTGTCATTATCATTGTCATTGTCGTTGTCGTTTTCATTGTCATTGTTAATATTATCGCTATCATATCATCTTTACCATCGCTATTATTAATCATTATTGGTATCATTGTTTCCAGTATAGAATATACGCCACCTCAAACTTCTCCAAGCTTTTCTGTGCTTTTATCGCTGGTGCACTGTGAGCCCGCTACTATCCGTACGTCACCAATCCAGCGGGCTCGACTCAGTAACCTTCATAACCCATCTTCAGTCTTCTTATCTCATCTCATCTCTGTGCGATTTCAACATTGCCACCAGGTATCCACTAGTTAATAGTTTTCATGCCAATGGAGTGAAGAATGAACAAATTAAGAGCGATTACTGATCTGTTTGTATCATTGTTGATAGAACTAACAAGTCTTGACACGAGGAACGTACGAATGAGGAGAGGGTGTTTTGAAATATATGTTACATGAGGCGAGTGTTGAAGGCAACGAGATCAGAGGACGTCCACGAAAGATCTGGAGAGATCAGGTAGATAAATATTGAAGGACGGCTCTATTAGAAGATTTAATTAATCTTTCGTATATGAAAACGAACGATGCATGAATGGTATGTCAATAAAGAAGAATATGGTGTTCTATATTGATTGCGTACCCTTACGAGAAAACGGTGTAATTGTAAAAAAGAGTTACATAATTTAAATAGTTAATTAATAGTAGAAATTCGTAAAAAGTACTATTTAATAATAATACTTTCCGTAATATTTTCCACCCTTATATTCCTAATAACAACCACAAAATCCTGCAAAGGTAAAACCCAACTGAATTTAATTTAGAATTCGTTTACACCTGTTGGTATTATTGAATGCAACTCTTGAAACTATAGTTGTAACAGAAATATAGCTCAGTGTGTGTGTGCAGTAGTAAAATTTTACTTTTAATTTTAAAAAACGTTCGCGGGAAAGTCTAGTTTACCACTGTCAAAGTTAATCCCTCCTAATAGTGTGGTAAGGCGAACAATCATCAAATATCTGAGAATGTCGTCAAATTTAATTTATTTTAAATATTCGCCAACGGCAACACATACAAGTATACGCTTTATCTGTGGCTTTATTCACCCCCGCGTTTGAAATCTATGCTGGCGAAAAATATTCTGATATATTTATATTAGAACATTTTTATTTTTCGAATATTAAGAGTTTTCAACAACGAGATCGCCATCGGACGAACTCTCATCATTAAAATCAATGTGACAGATGACTTCTGAAACAGCTGTGAAGAGTCCGCCATTTACTGACGCTAAAAACCATCCGATATTGGAGGGTAAAAATAATTTACTATTGAATGTACTTTTGATGAATAAAAAATTTACTATAGTAAATTACTGACAATTAAAAATACCGACAATTTTGTTTTTAGGAAGAAATCATCATCGTCATTATCAGCTGTTCTCTATGCATTATCGGATGAAGGTCTCCCCAAATTTATACACTTTTCTCTATTGTTATTCACTGCTACGTATTTGATGATTTCTTCATTTCAACGATACTACGAGCGATGTGGCCTGCCTGATCTTTTTCCTGTTTTAGACCTGTCTTTTGTTGAGTCAATATTCTAACACAATCATTATACAGTATGGTTTGACACGAACCTCCTATCACTTAACACAAAATATGTATGTTTCTGTATTAACGAAAGAACAACACCACATCAAAGCCCTACACTCATCGTACATGACTGAAAAACAAACAAGAACACGGCTTCAAAGTTCAGAGTACTGATCGATGATCATCTTAACTGGAAAGAACACATATCGAGCCTAGCTAAACACATAAGAAAATTAATTTACTTTTTTAAAGGAATACGATGTATAGTTGACTATAAACTCTTAAGATCGGTGTACTTTGCACTATGCTACTCCTTAATTAATTATGCTATTTTAGTTTGGGGAGGAGCAGCAAAAACAATATTGGAGTCTGCTAAAAAAACACATTCTCAAGGTAATAATTGGTCGTCCCTTTAAATATCCATCAGATCATATATATAAAGAGTACAATGTCCTAGATATAAGACATATCTTTATGGTGAGACTCGTTCAATATTTTCATGCTAACAACAACTCTCCTCAAGCAATAAATCGTGGTCACAACACAAAACAACTAACAAACATCTGCACACCAGTTCCGAGAGCAACAACGACATTTTATGAAAGATTCTACATGTTCTTAGCTCTGAAACTATACAACACACTCAGTACCAACTGGAAATCGTTTGATTCCAATAAGATTACACAAATATGGACCCAATATATGATTCAATAAGGTAGAGATGAATCAGAAGCATGACTGTCCAACATTCTAATATAATTTATACAATACCTTTACTAATAATTCACTAGTCCTACAACACTCCCACTATACACATTTTTATTTTATTTTTACTTTTTTATACATATTTGTAATTCTCTTTTTATTCCTGACGATGACTTAAATAACACCACAACAGCACGAAAAAAAACTGTCTACTTTAACACAGACTTCAGTCTAGCAAAGTAGCCAGGACAACGCTGTGTATATCAGACGTGAAGTCTACTCCATCCCACACAATAAACTATGAATATAATTATGTATTCACCTCTGTTAGAACAAAAATATGTATGTCAATAAAGTGTAAAAAATAAATAAATTCAAAACAAAATGTAAATAATAACTGCCATGTTATTTAATAATCCTGACGTTTTTGTTCAAGGGTTGGATATCACAAAAAAAATATATTTAAGAAAGAAAATATTCGTTCTTATTACGAAGAATCGACTTCTCGTTAGGCCCTTAAATCACCATGAAACAAGATGAATGTCTTCAGTGACGCCAGGCATAGCAAATGAACTGTACAAAGGGATGAATCGGACCAGAAAACTTTTGAACGTGAACCGGGGGTAGGAAGTTATGAATTCAGAAGTGATTGAATATATTTAAATATTTATATAAAGCGATCGGATTGGTGAGCACTGGAAATTTTGCCGAGAGCGATGTAAATGATTCTACTAAAGTATTGCTATCCCAAATTGTTCGGATTCGCAACGCCCGACTGTTCGAGTATTGGACAAATTATACCAAATACTCGAAGACATGATATAATGAGACCCGTACTACATTTGACAATTTATTTCATCTGAAATAGGGGATGTTTAACCCTCTATCTTCACACATTTCGCAAAATACTGAATAGTAATATAATTACTAATTTTTATTTTTATTTATTTGGCGATCAGTGAAATGATATCTGTAAAATAAAAATAAATATTTTAAATATAAAAAGACTGACAATTAAGTTCGTAGAAATAGTCCCCTCTTAAAATAATGCACTTGGTTTTTTTCATTGCAGAAAGCAGTATTAAGTCATTTTCTATGAGGCTGTTTAGAGCAAGCAAAGTAATCCGTTTCACCTCCGCTCGTGACCCTAATATAAAAAATTCGGAGGAGGACTTCCTTCACGGCAATGGTTACGTATGCTGGATCCTTGTTCATAGGCAACATCCAGCTTTCGTCTGCAAACGATTCGGACCGGACACGTTTAATCACGCTTGTAACTGTTTTATTACTTCCATTAACTCTTTTTTGTGTATTATCCATTTGAATAGCGAGTACTTTATGTATTTTAATTTTGTTTTTTTAAATATAAAGGGTGTTTTTTTTAGAGGTACAGAACTTTAAAATGAAATAAAAATTGTGGTAATGGCCATGATATTTTCTTTATTGAAAAAATATAATTTTATGGCAAATATGATTTCGCGCATATGGGCGCCGCGGCTGGCTCCAATAAAGCGCAATCTGGAAGTCCAATTATCAACGTATACTGGCGATAACGCGACGAATGTTGGCTTCCAAGTCGTCTATCGTCTCTAATTTATCGGTGCAGATAAGCGACTTTATATATCCCCACTGAAAATAATCAAAAGGTGTTAAATCACATGATCTTGGAGACCAATTCATAGGTCCATTACGCGAAATTGTGCGCTCATCTAATGTTTCGTTCAATAAATTGTTTGTGGCGCGTGCTGTGTGGCATGTTGCGCCATCTTGTTAAAACCACAGCTCTTTCACACCAATGTCATTCAATTTGGGAACAAAAAAGTCAGTAATCATGGATCTACAGCGCTCTCCATTGACTGTAACGTTCTGGTCGACATCATTTTTGAAGAAACAACAGTTTTTTCGGTGCGTACGACATTTCTACAGATACGTATTATCAATTAGAGTATGCGTAGTATACTTGCTCGAATGGACAATTATGTCGTCCCTAAAATGGACGAAGGGCACGGTAAGTTTCGCGAACTGAGCCACGATTTGAGAAATAAATTTACAAGCATTGTTCTGGCGTAAGTCTATTCATGGTGAAATGGCAAACCAAATTGGGCATAAGTCAGCTATCAGTTGTCAAATTGGCTGTCGTTGGAAAAAGTTTTGCCAATTCAAAAATTGGCCGCCATTTATTTTTCTCTTTTACATGGATACTGAAAATATTTTTTTTTTTATATTACTTATGATTTATATCTAGAGAAATGAGTAAAGTGTCAGATGACCTAAAAACTGTGATAAAATCATTTTCACATTGTATTTTTTTTATGTCAATCGAACGCCCTTTCAAATAGCCAATAATCATTAAGATATCAAATAGAATTAATTATTACTGAAGGTTTTTGTGCATTTGTTTAAGTTATTTAATGATTTGGTCAGTTTTTATTAATACTCACGATAGAGTTTCAGATTCGTTTATAATTAAAGATTGTTCTAATAATTTTATAAAATAATCTATCTAATAATAACAGGATACGTTATCAGGAAAGACATATTATTTATATCCGGGAAAATTAATTTGATTCCGAAAGGGTTAACAATAGTTTGTCTTTCGGTGACAAATTGTGGTTTCTGGTCCGGGGACAAAAGTATTCCATGAACTTAATTGTCAGTTCTTGTATATAAAATTAAATCTATGAGTATATCTGTATATCAATCCTTTGTACGATTTAAATTGAACTTTGTGTGGTTTCTGATCAGGACTGCACGCAAAACAAAGGCAAAAAATTCTAATTAACTGTGTTTGAAATATCTACGCCCAAAAAACAAATTCACACATTATATTTAATTAAAATACATTTTTAAGATTTACATGATGCCCCTTACAAGTGCGCGTCACCACGTGCTCCGTTAAATTGAATTCCTCTTTAGCGTTTATCACCAGCACTGGGTCGTTACCGACGCCGTTATCCGTTACCGACGCGCGGCGCCCGCGATGGAGCGCCGTTAGGCGCGGCCGTTATGGACCACACCGACGCATTATTCGGAAAATGATGGATCGAACGGGGTGCAATAACCACACCCCTGGAGACACTCTGGTGTTGTGTATTGTAGAATACGAAAACTTCCGTGAAGTCAAATAGTAAATCCTTAGCAATTCTGTCTCCATCTTATTTTCTGTGATGTCCTTGGGATTGTATGGTTGTGTGTGTGAGAGGCTATAAAGGGTGGCGCACGGCAGGGCGCGGTCTCTTTCTCTGCGTGTTTATCGGATTAATCGTTTGACCTATACTAGTGATATACCTTGTACTAAATTGTGTCGTGTTGTAATAAATGTATAATCTACTTCTTGGACTTTCACATTACGAGGTGTACACTGAAGACGTACTTAGAAGACAAGTTTGTAATATTTTCAAGAATGTCCTTCGATTGCGACACAATAATAATAAAATTTACAGTACAAAATTTTCTTAGTGAGAAACATTTTAGGGGTGGATTTTAAGCGTGAATTCTCACCCCAAGTTGGGTCAAACTGTACTTGTAAAGTTTGAACCACTTCAAAGTTAAAAGCATCGAATATAAATTATTGTCCAATTTTACGTCCAACTTTTCTAGGTTTTTTTTTTACCGAGAAACTTGAAAAACATTACATAAAGTGAAGTATCAATTTCATTTGAAATACGATTTAAATTGTTATGTAAACCTTTTTGAAACTTCCAAAATAAATGTTTTTGTCACCGCAATCAATTACGGCAGTTCAAACCCGTATTTTATATCAAGTGAAAATTCGAATAACAGGGATTCCATAAATAGGACAGTTTCGGGGAAATGTACGTTAATTTACATGGAATATAGTTTGTTTTCAATGAGGTGTTTGAATGTTAATCTAAATAAATTTAGAATATTATTAAGGAACCAGTTATTTATGTTATTTTTAGATAGTTTGCTTATTTTCATTTATCGCAACATTTTAGGAGAGGCCAACCCATATATATTTAACAATAGAATTACAAATCAATTAGACTCCAAAAAGTAGACTTTTTAGAGCGACTAATCCCTAGTTTAATAATAAGAAATATTGAAAATGGAATAATATTTTGGTAGGTGGGAGTTACTCTATACATAATATTTGCAACAATCTTAGAACTTATTATGTGAAAATTTGTAAAGACACTGTATCAGAACATCCGTTTCTAAAAATGTTCTTAGGTTTTCACGGCCGTTCAGAATCTTTTGTGCATAGTTTTCTGGGCTAATCTATCGTGTATATCGTGTATGCCAGAAAGGTCAGATACATACGGCGGATTAATTAGCCCAGAAAACTATATATAGAAAGATCTGTTTCTAATCCATTGTTTTTTATTAACAAAGTAGGGTTTTGAGTCTTCACTTTTCAATGCCCGTTCATAATTTGTTTTTCTACATATAGTGCCTGTGCAACTAATGTCAATTATAGAGTAGTTGCATTTTGGAAAAATATTTTTTAAATAATTCTGTTTAAAACTTGTTCAAGTTATTTAGATATTTTTAGTATTAAAATGCTCGAGAAATTAAATTGCCACTTCATTATTTTGTTTCTTAAACGTAGTCTAGTAAATATCCTTAAAATATTAATTATACGTAAACAATATTAGTTACTGTCAAATATTATCTCATTTAAAGAATATTTACAACTTTTAGGGTGTTTAATCTTGTATATTTGTATTTAACTATAATTTATTTTTGTTTCGTCAACCCGCGATCCCTTCAGAAACGCTTTGTTTAATATTATCAAGTAAATATTGTATTATTGTTAAATTAAACTAATTATGTCATAATAAATAAGAAATAAATGAACCTTAAATGAGAACCTTGAGGTACTCCGCTAGTGGCAAGAAATTTGAAGGAGATATATGATTTAATCCTAACAGACAATATTTTGTTAAATTTTCGATGGATTCCAAAGTTTAATGTTTATATGAAGCATGATCGAATGATGTACCTTGTCATAGACTTTTGCATGTCTGAATAACACTTGTCTACACTCTCAATCAATCAACCACGTCGGTCCCTTTTGACTGAGGATCGCGATTTCTATGCACTTTCGCCCTCTTGAATATGCTCCTCCACTTTTCTCAGCATCCTACAGATCTTACAGTTATTACCAGAGAAGTGTCTGTTGCCTTTTGCACTCGATCGGTCCAACGGGTGGGGGATCTTCCTCTTCCTTTTCGTTCGTCGACGTAGCTCACCACAATGAACATCTTCAAGCTATCTTTTCCTTCTTGGAAGAAGCCTAAAAATTATAGGATTTGTCTTAGGCTGCAGGTTAAGAGTATTAGGCGATAAAGTTACAGTTTACTGATTTATCCTACGCAAGGTAGTATAAATTATTATTTTTTTAATATTTCGCCACTTTTTAAATACACAGCTAAGAAAATCTTATTACATAAATATAACGAACTCACTTCGTAGTACGTTTTTAGTGTACACTTCGTTAGTGAAGGTCCAAGAAATATACTTTGTAACAATTATTATTTTATTACAATGAGCTACAATTTAGTATAAGGTATATCACTAGTATAGAAAAAATAGTTAAGCCGCTGAATCGCAGAGAAAAGAGAACCGCGCACTGCCGCGCGCCGTCTTTATAGCCTCACATACACGCGCCGGCCGTACTCATACATACACACACACAACCGTACAATCTTTTTTTTCGTTTCGCCTGACAAATTATAAATTTTAAAATACAATTTTTAGTCAGATCGCACAATGGCAGTTTAGTATACACGTCATCCAAGCAAAACATGTTTTACGACACAAAATTGGCAAGTTGTTTAAAAATGGATACGTGGTCTTCATTACGCTTAAGCCGCTTTTAAAACGTTAAGTATAACACAATAAGCGAGCGCCTCCGTGGCAAAAGATAGAACTAATAGGTTTATCTCCTACTTAATGGTTTAATCTCGTTAAGCCCCCTTTTCAGCAATTATTCCCTCTTCCTGTACAGCGCTGGTCTTCTTGGAATTCATTTGAATAAGGCACAGGCAAAGAAATCCATTTCGCTTACTTTCTTTGCTTAGTCAAACGTAAATATCTCCCAAAGTAACCGAATTACTTCATCTTTTATTCCCCTAAGTGAGAGATTACCAAATTATTTCTCGAATATCTCATCAGTTAAACGTCTCAGTAATATTGTATTTTGTCAGAGAGTGTGTCAGCATTATTGGCTCTTACTGGATAGTCCAGTGATGTTTTAATACCGTCATTAAAACTATTGTAATTAAAACATATTGAAAAGTGAAATAGCATAATAGTAGTGGAATATAATAACGCCTGTAGGAGTTATTTTCATGATGACCAATTTCCTTCTTTTTCTTCATCTGTTACTTCCTATCGAGCATGACGGCAGTCACTTCAAAACATCATCTACGGCTTGGTCTTCCCATCAAGTTTGATCATATTAGCTTGAGTTAGAGAATGTCGTCCACGTTATAGGACTCTCACACAACATACTCCATCCATTACAGCCTAATTCCCTTCATATTCCTCAAATATCTGGGGCTTCGTACCACTCCCGTTATTTAGGCGTTATACATGGCTATGTTGGTAGCAAAAATACATTAGTATGCACATTCCTATTATGCGGGTAATACTACAAACTTTCGGGGGGTCAGAGTCAATTAGAACGCTTTCAGTTACGCAATTAAAGGCGTTGAGGGCGAGATACAGATCGCGTATAGTTATCAGATCTGACCAGCCGGATGTCCACGGAAGACCATCAAGGAGATTTCAGACAGCGGAGTGCCGCCCAGCTGTTTAAGCAGGTTAGTGGTTACTATTTGCATAATTTGGAATTGCATACTCTGTAAATATTACCAATATAAAATCAGTATATTATATTTATCCCTCAACTTAGTCTGAACTGATCCACCGACCATTTTCCCTCCAGAGTTCCTCTCAAAGTAGATACGAATCAGTAATCTTTCCTTTAGCTTTTGCAAAATGCATCCAGACAGCACAATTGAGATCTTTCTATATGTATAAATGGGAGCTCCATACTAAGGTTTACTTATATCATATCTGCTGCTTCATGTGTTATTTCGCCAGCCTGGATTCTTGATATTATTCGCTCAGTGAGAATGTTTAATTTTTCTCTTCGTGTTTAGTCTGTCCGTATCCATTGCTTGACATAGATTTCACTCGAAGCTTTCCATGATCACTGGATTTGTTTAGATCTTTCTTAATACAAGCCATCAGTCTTCTTAATGAAGTCAGTCCAGCGTATCAGCCTCGACTATTTTTGTACTGTCATGGATGCCATCGCAGAATTTCACCATTTCAATGATCGTCTATTAGTCTGACATGGTCGCATTTCTCCAACCTTGGATTACCTTTTCACCCAATTGTTGGTTTTTCTATCTTTAACCTTTTCCTTACGGTGTCAAAATAAAACGAGCGTTTCGGTGCTGTAAACTCAGTGTATATGTAGACTTTTGCGATCTTTATATCAGATAAATAAAAATATTTTACAATTATCAATTAATGTGTAAAAGAGCCAAAAATGAGAAAAACATAAATGACAGTATAAAGATGCATAAGACACGTCTAACTCGGCCATGGTATCCTCTGCTACTAAAGTGACGATCGGCATCCGGCACCCCGCGCACTTCTCCATACGTACACATACATGTACTGACAAATTCACGTCAGGTTCTTCGAAAAAATATTTTTTTTGTTGCGTATGGTAAAAACTTATATATTGTAATTATTTTATCCAATACATAAATTTAATATATTACGGAGGAATTTCTAAAATATGAACTCTGTATTTAGTATATTTACAGAGATATTCACATAATTAGAACCAATGTCAACTCAGTTTACATCATCGGAGAGGAAAGGTTAAGGAGATATCCAACAAGGTATCTTAGATAGTTTTGATACAATTTATTGTTCAAACAATGCATATTTGAAGACCATGTATTAAAGTTGGTCTGCAAACCGCTTTGAAAACATTCAGTCTTGTCGCAAACAGTTTGATGTTGACATTTAACTGGACTTCTTTATCGCCGGACTATAAATGAAACATAAAACGCCACCAGCACTGAATCGATTATTTTACCTCTTGGCTGTTCTTAGACAATTACATTTCAAAGTATTTCGTTATGGCATAAAAAAATGTTTCTTCAATAATTGCAAAGTTAATTTGTGGCAACATTATTAAATATTTTAAAAAAATATATAAATAAACTGTAATAATTTTGCTGAAGATGCTGCGCCCTTGGGTGAGGAATAATACCCAGTTCGTGGTAACTAAAGTATTTATTATTATTATTATTATTAAGTATCACGTTCCGGAGCCAAGAGAGAGCGCCGACCGCGTCGCAAAATCTCTTTCATACGCTCATCGTACCAAGCTCACGCCCGTCTATGTATTCGTCACCATAGATACATAAAAAAAACATAAAGTATAAGAAAACGTCAGTGGGAAGCAGTGGAGAAAGAACGTGTTCAATTCAATAATAAAAAATATCCCAAATTTTATACAACTAGCTTTCTACACTAATAACAAATTAAAGAATTATAGGAGAACACATTCTTATTGTGAAGTTGTAATTATTCAGAATATAGATTTTAAATATGAATTGAATACATATAAAATCAATTTTATCGAAAAATATTGTTGTTGTGCCGCTGGAATTCGAACCTGGATCTCTTTCCTAACCGGAGTATTATCCAACAGCGACAATATTTTTAGCGACAAATTTTCGAACCTATATGTTACCTTTTTGATATTAATACATTTAATCGTTCCATTATTCGAAAGAGCCATCTACCCTTATTTTTACAGAATCTTAAATACCTTTGAGTAATCTGTTAATTCATTAATTTGCAATCATTGCAATCATTTTTTTATAAGTAAAACTTCTAGAGATTAGAATTAAGGAGCACTTGAGATGTCTCAATAGCAACGACTATTCTAAAGTTTCCAATCAACTTTTAGAATTAAACTATTCTTTTGACATTAATAAATGTTAGACATTTTACAAACCAGGGGTTTACAGATAGATTGATTATAAATTTTAGAAATAATAAAAAGTGTTAATGGCAAATAAAACATTATAAATAACCAAATTCTTTTTGCGATAAATTTGTTTTCAAATAGTTTCCAATTAGTTAGCCATCGCTGATATATATAGTTTTGTTTTTATCTATGCTTGTATTTTTAATTTGATTGTATTGTACTTACATTGTATTCTAAAAAAGGGGCCATTAGTCTTGTAACATGTTGATTTATTATATGTAGTACAAACGCAAACGCAAGTCGCCGGTCACTTAAAAAAGATGTGGTAGGTGGATGGATGGAATCGGAAGGATGTGTTATATAGAAAGTAGGAGAGGATGGTTACCTTCGATAGCGGACCAGGATGGACTCACGGAACCAAAGTACAGTTCGACTCACCTGGTTGGTGACGCCGTCACGTTACACTTCCGGAAGTTCACGCCAATGTAGTAAATGACACAGCACAAAAAACTCTGATGAGTGTCACAACACCATAACAAATTCACGATTATAGATTTAACACAAAGTCCTCCAAAAGAACAACCAGTCGACCCAAAGGAACAATATGTACTGAGGAATATAAAGTTATGGGGGTATGAATAATCTAAAAACTGGTGACAATATACTACTAGTGACAATATTATAACTGAATGAGTAAGTGTGGAAATATATGTGTTAACCTACTAAATAATAATTAATTTTATTTATTACGAATACGGAACATTTATTATTTAAAAAATGTTAATTAATTTGTGTAGACTTGTAATCTTCTTTGAGTATCGTAAAAAGTAAAAATATCTGACTTTTCACGACTCTGAACAACTGTCCTTCATCTGTTTTTAAGGATCGGCTCTACAACTTCCGATAGGTCTTTGCCTTCTCAAGTATTTTCCTCTATTATATCCATATTACGAGCAATTACTCATCAGTCTTGAGTTTCTAGATTCATGTTCTTGAATATATTATCGTTGCATCCTAGCTTTGGCTTTTTCAAGCTTCTAAGCCATTTTGGTCTATGCCGATAACTGCCCCCCAAAGTTTTAGGCACATTTGGTTGGAAGGTTTTCAGTCATTCACCCTTAGTCCGGACCATGTTCTGAGCGATTTGGTGATGGGTGGATGACTACAACAGCGGGATGTTAAATTTCGTGAATATATTAAATAAACGCCTGTGTTCAGTCTCGTCATTCATAAACAGTAGAACAAAACTTAATGGGAACCATTAAGGCGGTACCTACACCCAAGTTCCACCAGCCATTAAAACGTGTACGTCAATATACATGCGTCAGCTTACATCCGGACGGGCCCAGCCACTACTCGTCACTCAATCTTTCGACGTCTCCCGAGCGGCAACTTCAGAAACCGCTTCCAATCTTGGTCTACGCATCTAGTGTTAGCCACATCTTGAGTATAATTTAGCTTCAGTAAATTCAGTAGTTTCTGTTCATATAACCTGCCACCTATCGCTCATTCATGTTCACATACTTTCTAATGATTTTTCTTATTGTTACATGATAGAATAAGTTAAGGTATTATAAAAAAGTCACTTCTTTCTAGATCATTCTCCTTTTAATATCACTTAATTATCACAGTTGGTTAAACGCACTAAGATTCCGTTAATGACTCAAAGACACCGAAGATTGTTTCTCAGAATTATTATTTCTGCTGGCATTGTTGTTTGAAATAACTTCTCGCGACGGAGCCGAGTTTTTTGTTTGCCGGTTCGTTTGTTTGTCCATCGGAAGCAAAATAAAACATAACATTTTAATGAGAAGAACCTAAAGAAGATTGTTTTGTTTTTGCGGGCCTGAATTTTAATATACTGAGCCGGAGGGATTGTGAACGAAACAATGAAACTTTTATAAGGCAGACAATTCAATTACAAGTTTAATAGGCGATCTAAACTTTTTGTATAGTTTTCAAAGTGGACGTATTTTACGTCAGGTTTAACGACATGAAATGTTATTTACCGAGGACTTACTTTCGCGTACGGCGTATTTTATTTTTATTACGAATTAACACTTAAAATACAATTTTTCTTCTTCTTTCCCTTTTCATTTTAATATTGACCGGGCGCGTGCAGTCGGCACATTGAAATAAGCTGTATTCAACTTTGTATTTTGAGAAATAAAATAAAATGAAATATTTATGAATCTTAATAAAATTACAATAATTGTGATATGAATATTACGTATTCCAATTCGAATTATTTCGCAGAAATTCTAGTTAAGGAGAGTTTATTTCGAAGTACTGACTGCACGCTGCTGGTATTGACATACGTAGCGCCTAATTCCAAAACCCCCTAAAACGGATTTCGGATAATTTGAGTTAAATATGCAGTTTTGTAGATTTTTTTCTTACTGTTCAAATCCATTGATATTGCATGTTTAAAATCAGGATTTGTTCCAAAATAACCCAAAGCAGACACTCCTTTGTCAGGATTTTACTTCACTGTGGTCACAGGTCTTTTAATTTTAGAAACACGTACTTTAATGATCCGCACGAAGCACTCTCGAACTCGAACACTTCGTTGATAGCTTAAAGTGAGCACTACCCGCAATACATAAGAACAAGATGAATAGTTCAATTATCAACCCCACACAGCAGGACGTTTACTACACATTTCAACGTATCATTCTGACGCACCCCAATTCAAACATTAGTTGATACGACGTAAAGATTGATAATGCCCTTGCAAGGCGAAACGCATCACAAGAAAAAAAAAAAATAGAATAAAAAAAAAAGTTCTGCTAACTTACCTTAATAATAGTAAAAATGTTATTTATTTTCTTCGTTTTTTTTTTTGATAGATAAATTTGATAGATTCGATATTATTAATATAAGTAATTGTTATATATATAGTTCGCACGAGTAATGTGTTTCGTATGCAGTCGTCGTGGAATCCAAAAATAATAGCTCAAACTCACTGAACACACTGCGAAACTGCAAGATATTGACTGTCAACAGAATTGATAAAATACACCTTTGAACAAAATATTCTTGGCACTGAATTATGCCGACGTATCCGCGCGGGGGGTACAAATTCAAATATTATATGCGGATGTACATAGGGAGTGTACATACATAATGTATGTATGGCGTAGATTCTTTCTGACCTGACTGAACACATGTGCTGACGTGACAGACGCATTGCAGCCAACGCAGGGTTCACTTTTATTACAGAAGCGATATTGGAGAAGTCGTGACGTCGTCGATATTATATTTATTGACAGGAAAAGCCTCTCTTGTTAAAATAATATTACATTTTGTTACCGGTCCTAAGACGTGATGGTCAGATAAATTGTTGAATATGACAATAGAAGGTGAAAAAAAATACCACGAGAATTTTTTAAATCAGAAAAGGAAAAAAAGGAAACATGTTAAGCTCTTCGTCATCCGATTCCGTCAGCGCCAACAATCCTCATGATGGACCCTGCAAACTTGACGATAACTCCGTAATGTATGTAGGTGCGCATACCATAGCTGTTTTAATACATAGTAAGACTTTTTGAAGCAAAGCCTTGACAATGACACGAGTTACGGTATCAAAACGTCTATTCAAGTTTCCTCAAGGAAACCATCTAACCTATAAGAGGCAGTAATTATATAGACCAGTGTTCGCGGTATCCTTAAATTAAACATAACATATTCAAGTTAAATGATTTAATTAGAAAGATATACCTGCAGAAAAAATCTATTTATCAACAAATAAATAGATATTTTCGTAGAAAGTGTTTGTGGTTTGACATATTATATTAAATACACGTGCATAGTGCAGTACATATTTATTATTTATACAATACATCAACTAGTAGCTTGTCGGTGTAGTGATTAGTGATCTAGTACCGACTGCAGACAAAGCGCTGTTAATATGGGCTGGCATCAATAATAATACATATTATATTAAATAAAATAACAATAATTTTATATGAAACCACGAAATTTATTATATGTCAACCCATATTTGGTATGTTTTCTTTAAAATCAATCTAATATCCATCAACACTGTATTTTCCCCTCAATGTTCCGTCTATGTGTATATGTATTATGTCTCTCTCTCTCGCATATAATTTTATATTCTATCTCCCTCTTTATGTATATATAAGTGCAATTTTTTGTATTTATGACTAGTTTCAAATACATCCTGATGAAGCTTGAGATAAGCAAAACCGGTTGACGTATAATAAATTTTGTGGTTTCGTACAAAGTGATTATTATATTATTTAATAAAATAAATAGATATTTTTTTCGATAGATAGTTTTTTTCTGTTTTTTCTAATTGATTAATTTAATTTGTATTAAAATACCACAGAACTATTTTCTGAAGATGTAACTTTATAGCGAACAATGTGTTCTCCATAATATAATATATATATATATATTAAATATGAAAAAGTTGATGCAAGAAGTAGTTCCAGGTTTAAGTCCGGCGGTAACTAAATATTTTTTCTGTAAATATAAGTAATTCAATCAATTTTAGTTAAATATCAAAAATGTGTAGAGTTACCGCAGACCAGTAAATGAATAGACATGAAATAAAGTGTACATATAGGAGAGAGGTTTGGAACATAACAAGGAGCATTCTACATACATTATTTGTGGAAACATAAATCTGATAGTCTATGATACATTTAAACGACAGTAAAAGTATTTACTTTTCGAAAATTGAATCTTTGTGTAAACAAAGATGTATTTTTTACATTAATGTACATTATATTGTCAGCGTTTAAATTTTCGTTCCAATCGAGTCATATATTTAAAAAAAGTCACTGAGCTATTTGATTGCGTAAGTGACACCAAAATGCGAATATTGAAACAAGGAATTTGCGTTAGTTCATGGCAATGTATTTGGCAGTCTGTGGAAGGTACCTATAAAAAAACACGTATTTAATATATACAGTGGGACAATAATTCTATTTTTATCTTAATAATCGCTTGTCAGAACAGAGAACTGTAGCCCCCGAGTGCTACAGACCGCAGTAGCAATGATGCACTGCATCCGAGGGCTTAAAGGATTAGGTGGTCTGCACAATACTGCAAAAGCCGTCCTCTTCAAACAGACTGTAATTTCTCGCAGACCAGGTTATCGGGACTGCAGACGGATTACCCTCCAAGGCAAGGCTTCCTGGCAACCGCTTTATAACCAGCTCGAGGGTAGTTGTTAGTCTAGAGTACAGACGCTTTTTAAGCAAATAGACTTATGTACATAAATCGGAGAAAGTTGAAATTATCTACCGACACCTTTATATTCATTGATTTACATACACAAAAATTAATATTCTAATAAAAATCAGATCAAAATATTTTGAGTTTGGTATCCATTGCATCCAATGTTAGTGTCCATTTTCTTTAAACACCCACTAGATGGCAATATAGACTAGTAATAGGGTGCTAAAATAAAAACGCGCGTTCCGGTGCTGTAAACTCAGTGTACATGAAGACTTTTTCGATTTTTAAGATCCGAATAAATATAAATATTTCACATTTATGTATATAAATTATTATGTAAAAGTCCTAAAAATGAGAAAAAATACTGATCATCACAAACGACAGGATAAAGGTGCATAAGACACGTCTAACTCGATCAGAGTATGCTCTGTCACTGAATGCGGGGCGCGGGGCACCTCGCGCCCCGCGTTCTACGCCTTCCGTACCACTTCGCACGAACACACACACGTATTGACAAATTCAGGTCAGGTTCTTCGAGAAAACATTTTTTATTGTTGCGTATGCTAAATTTCAAAAACTGCCGTGAATAATTCTTGGATACGAAATATCGTATTCACTTGAGATTTTTATTATTATTCAGTTACCTTTTTTTACCTGCCAATATTATTTAATTTCTTTAAGCTCACTAAATCTTTAGCTTTTAATAACATTCTGACGATTATCATATCAATTTTTTAAATACAGATGAGTACACGGAAAAGGTATCACATCAATATCCTGATTATTTTAAAACTAAGCTAAACGGTTGTGCCATGAAAATAGGACTGATTTGATGGTCTCCAGGAATGAGGCTCGAACTTCCGACCACTAGATCACTAGGTGAGTATCGTAACCACTAGACCACAAGCACTAGGTGTATATTTGTACATAGCATGTATCATTTTACTAATATTGTTTATGCGCCTTGTTACTTCGATTGGCACCACTGGGTTTCTTGGTATATAATAATGTACATATATGTGTGTGAGTATTGCCGCCCTTTTTTTTAGAAAGCTAAGAAGACGGTAACCGATAGGCGTCATTCAATTACATCTCGCGCTTTGACCAGTCCAGTGGTACAAATAAACCGGTCGATCGGTTTCGGTCGGTCGAAATCTAAAGAAGACAACCCAGTTAAAAGAACAACAACATTGGACCAGAAAGGCAGCAAAATTAAAAAGATTAGTGCGGTTCATATATCGTATGTGTGCGTATTGTTAATCGGAAACCTGGAAACTAGCTATCGAAGGAATTTACATAAAATATGTTATTTTTCTTACTGGAAATAAAGACAAAGTATACTAGACGTCGCATTATTAAAGCAATATACTTATATTTAATAAGGGATTTTTGCATCGAAATACAGATTCTACGGAAAACATAACCCCAAACACATTTAAATAAGAGTCATAATGAATGACTTACTACTTTCAGGCCATCTACTAAGGTGTGTTTTCTCTGAAATAAAAACGGAGATTTAAACTGCACCGCAGGGTTCATCTTTAGGCCTGAAACGTGGTGTGGTGCATATCCGGCTGAATCAGTTATGCACCGGACGTGCAACCGGATTCGAGCTTCGGAGGACCGGAAGCCAGTACGCACGGCTTGTCAAAGAAGCAGAAGAAGATTTATAAACACCCGGTAAATATAAAGACGATGCCCTACAGTACCCTGTACCTAGTTTATTTTTTATTATGAGATATAAATGAGATATGTACATTTTTGAACATAATCAATAATTATATATAATTTCTTTTAACATTTTTCCTTCTCTATGAGATTCGATATCCGTGTATGGTGAAGGAGTATATACGATATATTTATGTATCTGTTAGTCTGTATGCATATATTTTGATATCAGATACAAATTTATGATATTCTGTAATTTTTCTAATTGCAATGGAGAGATTATTACAAAATTTGATAGCCTGATAAATATAAATGTTTTGGGTTGCGGTATAATTAAGTTTTAAAATCTCAAGTTGGCATCTAAATCTTTTAGATCGGAAATTCATTTTAAATTTAATTTGTTTTTAATTTTAAAATTTTGGATTAATAAATTCCTTTTGTATGTAGTTGCAGTGACTTCTTCCAATACCCCCAAATAGGAAAATTATATCGCATACGGGAAAAATCTTATTTTTCTACTTTCCTGCTTCGTGCAGTATTGATATATTGTGCCTGTTATTTTTGTAGATGAGACTCGGCTCGTAACGGCTCGTCTTCACAGTTGACTCTTCTGCCAAATCGATGTGGTACACTTCTAGTACGTCCAGGATAATCTCCTTTTCTAAGCTGTCACTGTAATGCATAAGGTGCGTATCCACAGATGAAGAAAATATCAGAGATTTTGTTGAGATACATCTCAATACAGTATACATGTGATGGCTTTTTGTTCTGGAGATAAGTAATGTCTGAGATCAATGTTTGATTGTTAGAAAGAGACAAAAATTTAAATCGTTGTACACGATAAACATCCTGGCAGGAATTAACAAAAATTATCGTAGATCCCTACATCTATATATTCTGAAAGCAAGACGTTGATTATTAAACATTAATATTAAAATGAGGCGTTAGATTATAAATATTTATTGCGTTTTGACTGCTACTAGGAAGATTCGAAATTACCCAAATGACAAACTTGACGATAATAACATTTGACGTTTTACATACGAGCATGAAGTAAGGCGCGAGACGACGAATCTCCGAGATACAGTGTGTACATGGGAACGAGATAAATACTGATCCTCACCATAGCTATTCAACCAGATCGTCGAGTCGAACCATGAGAGTACCGTGAGAGAACAATGTGTTCCGTGAGAGAACGAGAGAATGTGTTGTGCCAAGAATAATTAACAAAATGAATAAAGACCTATTAAACATTTTTTTAAATTATGAGACTCCAGGGACCACCTTAAAATACAAAGTTATAGAACATATTCTTATCTAATTTTTTATTTCCTTGTTATATTATATTATATTCAGGTATCCACCCATAAATTACTGTGGACTAGCTCTGTTACAGTTATTAATTGTATATCTTTTCGAAAGATTGATTTATAATTAGTAATTCAACTAACATTTCCTTATCTATTTTTTCTCCATTGTTATATTTTATTTATAAAAAAATAAATGTTTAACTATGTAAAAGACAGTCGTTGCCGTAAAACTGCCAAACAGTTTGGCAAAAATAAAATTAAAATGAATATATATGAAATAAAGAAGAAATAAAATAAAAAAAGGAAATCTGAGACTACTCCAAAGCATATAGTTAAAAATCTTCTAAAAATCTCTACCGTAGACAATATTTATTACGGCTTGCAGTTGATGAATTGGTTGAACGATTGAGGCCGCCCTGGACACTTATCGAAGAAATAATAAGGCGACTTAAAGCATTTGCGGTGTGAATCTACCAAAGATTGCTCAAAATAAGCTGGATAAATAAAGTTACGAATGAAGATGTCATGACTCGGATGTGTAATGAAAAAATATGTTAAACAATACAAATTCGATAACTTCAATATCTCGGACATGTGACGAGACGTCGTGCTTTGGAAGAAGAACATCACCGTTTTATAAACAAAATCTCTTGTATCAGTTCTACTCATTTACCGCCAGGTTGGCATTTTTTTATGCTAAACAGGCGACAGTGCAACGCAGCTCAACCCGGTGTTCAAGCAACGATGCACGGCCACCAACCAAATCATCAGCAGAATAAACAGTTGAATTAAAAAATGACAAAGTAAAAATCTCACAGAGTTGCACTTTTTCAGGCATAAACCATAGCATAAAATGGAGTTGTAAAAAAACGGTAACAAAAAAAAGACGTGATTCTCTACCCGAGCACCACTACCGGCAAATATTATTTAGGAAACAGTACCCTAGGGGATCAAACTGGACAATCAGACATTTACCGTAGCAGGTTGAACGAGGATTTCCCATCTAGAGACCCGCATTCTCACAAAGACCCTGAAAAGTTTCAGGTCTCTTCCAGGCCTGAGTAGATCGGAGTTTCTTACAGAACTATAACCCGCTTCATATATACCCATGAGCATATCCAATCTTACATCAGTCAACAAAACGCAGCGCCAGAAGATGTGCTCTGGCGTCTGCAAGTACACCGCGGGTCAGGAGCTAGTCCCAAATCAAAGAGCTGAGGGCGTATCCACCGCTTACCTAGAACCGATGCAGTAAGCTCAAGGCTCTTATATCGGTTCTACTCATTCGCCGTCTGGTTAGTATCAGCTATTCGATAGCGCCCCGTATATATGAAAGGCGATACCGTACAACTGCCAAAACAAAATTTGCCCTCATTGTCCCCGGTTGACATACTTTATTAGTAAATAATATTTAAAGTACATTGCATAAAGATAATATTAATTAATACAATTAACAGGACCGGTGAGCAGAGGGGAAGTGAAGAGGCACTCCCTTCCGGGAAACGTGACGGCACAAAAGAAAAACACATAAGAGACTCACCCTACACGCACCACTGCCGGCAGATTTAACCCACAAGAACAGTATATAATAAAAGAGCTGATAAACCTAAGGCAATGGTCTGGCCAGTCTACTCTGTACAACTTTTACGGGCCGCGATATCCGACATATTAGCCAACGTCCGTTGAACGGATAAGGCACGACAAAAAAAGAAAGCGAAATACCAAAATTCACACCGACAGTGTCATATTCCGTTTTTTCTTTAAATTTTGTGATAACACCGTTTGATGTAATACTTTAAAATATATTAGAGGTCTGGCGATAGGATTGGCGCTAACAACGCACGGGCATTCATTTCTGAAATCGATACGGTGGGAACACAAAGGGGTGACTTTTCGCAAAGGGTAGAACGTATTTTTGTGTATTTATCTTTTCCAATTATCTCCTCCCATTACACATTGTTTATTCGGTAATGGCCGCGCAAAAAAGATTAAATAATATTTTGTTTTAAATTACCTACGGACCAATTTCAAAATGAGACGTAATAATAATTTATTAATACGTATTTTAGATTTAATTTTGTATTTTATTCTTGTTTACGAAACACGTTTTTACCTGTAATTGTATTTTTTTGGCAATTTCCGCAGTCTTTACATCTAAAGCCTTCTGAAATGGTTCAATAAATAATAAATTCTTTAATTATGTATTTATGATATTGTTAACATTTTCGTTATGTGCCGGGTGAATATTTAGCTTTAAAATAATATTACATTAAAAGCTAATTTTTTTCATTTAGTATTTTGTCTTTGCTTTAAGCTCCGTCCATGTAAAAAGTTAAGTTTAACAGTTTTAACAGAGAACCAGCCGCTAAGAGAATGGCAAATGACATGGCAATTAGAGTCTCCAAATATTCGTGATTCCAACTATTCGAATATCGAATACTTAATGATAATATATTCGAATATGTTCGTAAAATTTTTAAGAAAGGAATAATTTCACTTCGGATGACAAATACAGATAAATACATTTTATATATTTTTAAAAAAACACAATAATAGTATAGAATTTACTTATTTTAATTTTTTAAATATATGTTATAAAAAAACAACAAAAAATATATTGAAAAACATTGTTGAATTTAGAAATACAAATTAAAAAATAAACACAAAAAAAATATTTCAATTTTTAAATTATTTAAAAAAACACAACAAAATACATGATTTTAATTTTAAAAATACACATTATGAAAATAAATACATTGAAGAATTATTTAAATTTTAAAAATACATATTTTAAGAATAAAATTGCTTTGAATGTGTCAAATTTCAAACTTGTTTGAAATAGAAAGCCGACTCCATCGTTGACAAAACAATGTATTATAAGTGCTTGTTGTCATAAAACCATAAAGATAAGCAGAAGACTTAAAAAAAAGGCAAATGCAAAAGATGTCCGACAAAGGCGTTTACATCTTTGATGTCCGACTTCTATATAGCCGATAGCGGTACTTCTGGAGAAAAAAATCGTATACCTGAATGAATGAATGAATGCTTGCATATGACTTCCAGGGTTCATAAACCTTTTTTCCGTTTAGAAAAATATTAAAAATCTTATAATATAAATATGAGCGAGTTCTTTTTAAAGTATTCGAATAACGAATACTTAAAAACAGGTGAATATATTCGGGGTTCGAATATTCAAATATTCGGATTGGAGACTCTAGCACAACGTACATATAAATTGAATAGTCAAAATGGATCTGCAAGAGGTAGATGATCCCCTAATAAACTGAACCATACTAACGATGTCACGTAGTGATATGAGTTCTATGGTTCATCGCCTTCACTCTTGTCATCACTATCCGGCAATACTGAACGAATCTTGCAGATACCGGTGGGTGAAACCAAACTCCCAGCAGCCGTTAACATACCCAGAAACGACGTCTTCTAATACGGGCGATCCAATCCGATTTGAGTAGCTTGTTAATCTAGCGATTAAGACGCTGGCCTAGTGATCTAGTGGTCGGGTTTAGTTTAATATTGATATGACATATTCCGTGTACCCATTTCTATTTAAAAAAAATCATTTTGGCTATCTGGAGACTGGACTGGAAAAAACTGGAGAAGAATCGTCAAGGCAGGTCACACCTGGAAACTTACGACTCATTTATTACTAAGTGCCTGAAATATTTAATACGCTGTCAGGCAATGTTAAAAAAAATCGGTTACACGTGTCATATTACCCCTACGTAGAATATATTTAGTAGCTGACGTATGACCTTTTTTGAATTCTGTAAAAATTTAACATGTCTCATAAATTTCATCCCTCGTATACTATAAAAAAACACAAAATTCACAACGTCCTCATGCATATGATTCCACATGTAACATATATTGTAACAATGTAACGCAAGCATGTAATAGATTTCCACAGAATAAAAGCAAACATGTTAGTCATTAAAATGTATGATTCAATAAAAAAATATAACATTCACGTGGTTAAAAATACGATAGTCAACATATATTCATTTTATTTAATTTTTCTTTATTGCAATAATAAAAAACAACAAAGAAATCTACACACTTAGTATGTTTTCTAAATGTATTTATCCTAACCTAACGCCGTGCGCGTGTGGATGCTCCATTATGTTTACTATACCTATATATCCCCATACCTCGACTTTTTTGTGTATTGTGAAAATCCAGGTAAGTCGTGTTTCTCCTGGTTGGTCTTCGAGTCTTTATTGTCTTGTCCCTACACCAAATTCCTACCACCTTTCCTATATCCCGTTTCCTCACTCCCTTATGTAAACATACAGTATTATTTGTCATTCATGAAAAAATAAAATAATACAATTCGTAATTTTTTTGTAATATTTTAAAAATAATGTAAACACTGCTTCACCGATTGTACGTTTTTAAACAAAGGCTATGCAGGGTAGCAATAAAATAGGGGTGTGATCATTTATTGATCATCCCTCCAATTTTATATGCGACTATAGCGGCGAGCCATATTGTCCCACGAGTAAATATTAAAGGGTAGGTCAATCAATTGTGTCCGCGGAGCGATATCCGTGAAAAATGGTAATTTAACGATACACCGCTCATTTCATAATTAAGTTGGCTGGCATTTTAATTGAAATTTTAATATATAGTAATAAAATTTAAGCCCTAGAGGATAGAATAAATATTAATATTACTCGAAAAAATGTCGTAACTACAAATAACGAAGCCCTGGGCTGGGCAACCTTTGGAAAGCCTAATCACGAATTGAAAACAAGAGGATAACTTAACATCTCCGGAGAATCCGGAGAAGGTAACTTTCAAAAGTGGTCAACTCCAATTTTTTTTTAATGGCAATTTGTTGAATAAGTTCCCGAGGACTGTATCATATGATTTTCAAATCTGGCCAAATACAAGTCAAATCATTTAAAAAACCAACAAGACTACTTTTTGTTAGATGTGTAACATTAAGGGGTCAATTTCGTAAATATTTTTATCAAAGTACATAAACTTAAATGTTAACATAATTTTGTAAAAATCTCTGTACAAAATTTATACATACGCTTTGAACATTTTTGACTCTTAATTTAGTTAGGTCTCTTTTGATCGATGTTCAAACTGCTTACCTCAGTCTTCATGATTTTAGGGCTTATTTAGTGTAGTGAGACTCCGGTTGTTTTTCAGACTTGGTAGGTCCATTTTATTAAAAATAAACCTTTCGGTAGCCGTCCTTGTAAATTGTCTATGATCACCAATTTCTCCAGGCTTCTACATGTCTTGTAGCAACATACTCAAAGTACGAGTGGATTATTTTTCTGTACGTTCCTGAAAAACGGAGACATCAAATTACCGTTACACAAAGTATCTACGATATATCATAATTGATGTCACCATATTGTCACATTAATTTAAATTAGTTACTGATATTGGAGGAGAATCCATGGATCGCTGGTTGCCGTGCGCGCTTCTGTAGCAATCTGAATACACCACTGTATAGATATCATAGTCCCCCCTACTATATCTTAGAGCACGACATTTTTCTGTGAATTGTATTATCTATGACTCTAATTAGTTAACATTCTGCCGTTGAGCGTGTCAGGCTGAAAAGTTGACGTTGCGCTATTGATCGTGTCAAACTGAAAAGTTGACGTTGCGCTATTGAGCGTGTCAAACTGAAAAATAACAGCGAAATCAGAAGAAATTCAGATAAAGAGTATCAACACTGGCAAGTAGGTCGTGTTCTTTTTTTTGGTTGATCTTTAAGCCTTTCCTGTCCTGTTCCTGTTCCAAATTTCTATTTCCTAATCAACATTAGAGACCTGCTGGGAATGACGTATCCGTTTTATTTTCTCAATTTCGTTATAAAATTGATCAATGCCACCGCGAGTGTGTTTTCATCTATCATAAAATATTAAAAGTATGTTTTGTCTTTAAATAACGATACTAAAAATATGTATTTGAAAAGAAATACGACCCCCTCCATTTGCCAATACCACAAGTAATAACAACACTTGAATTACTCTAAAATGTCATATCTCTCGGGAGTACAAGGCTAAATAAATATTATTCATATACTTCTATAGAGAAGCCAGTCCACGTTTAAAGTTTCATTCCATTTAGTTGTTTAGATGATCCCGGGGGACGCCACTCCCTTCAGTTAATCATATTACACTTGTAAAATACAGCGCGCCCTTCACGGGAAAATTCATAGGTATCGGGAGGAGATAGTAATTACGGTTTTCAATTAAGGTGTTCAGGTAGATTCATCCCCTAATTCAAACATTCAATGTTTTCATAACATACTGTTATTCCAAACAATGTAATATAAAGATATTGTTTACAAGATAACTCAGTTTCATCTATGAGAATACTTGGAAATTTTTTACTGAAACTAAGGTTTAACCATTTCGAATTTTTTGACTTGCCCTCGTACTTGCCCTTTAAATATAAATTTTGGCATATATATTTACCGTTTCCGGAGTAAGTTTGTAGAACTTCATATTTTTTAGATTGTTAACTTTGTTTTACTAACCATTTAATGAATTAAATTCATCTACCGGTTTTGAAAAATATAATTTTCTTCTTTAGCATACCATCAACTAATCAAAACATGTTATATTTTTAAAAATTTCAAAATATATTTTCTTATAAATAATAATAATTTAAATATAAATTTAGTACCTAACTTAAATTGTTACTCGATGATCAGAATAATTTTTAGGTAAACATTTTAGAATGGGACTGTAGTTAAATTTAGTTGATAGTTTGTAATATTTTGGTTAGTTTTCAAATTCAAGTCAATTATTTGTATGTAAAATAGACAATTTCAAATTTTTATCAAAAGTATGATCATTTTCTAATAGGTGATTGAAAAATAATGAATAACCATTATTAATAATAATAAAATAAAAAACTTGTTTTTTGATTCTACTCATTATATTTGGTAATAGGGTAATCCTATTATAGTTAGAAATACAAGTTATTGAGTTAAATTGTTAGATTGATAATACTCTTGCAAGGCGAAACGCGTCACACCGTCACGCGAGACACCCTTTATAAGCATACTTTGACGATACATAGACCGTCATAATCAATCGCTTTCTACTTCTTCTTCAACTGTTCTTCTCATGGGACTCGTAAGTCTTTGACCGCAGTCACAACGGCACTATCCATCCTTTAACATCCCCTCCATGAGACAGTCCACCTCTTGCAGGGCTGTCTTCACATTATCCGCCCATCTAAGTATGTTGGTTCGTGTATAATAATTTTATGCGTATTACGCGACTTATCTGTTCTCAGAATATAATACAGGGTGGTGTATCTTTCCCGAAGCTTCAGGTTCTTCAATTCCCTTCATTCTCCGATTAGATTATCATGTATTTGATCGTAAATCTTGCGGTAGACTTTATTTTTTTGCCATAGAGTGAAAGTCCAAACTTCGCACCATGATTAAAGCTGTAATATTTTTTTACTATACTAATGTTTAAATTATTTCTAAATTAACATTCTATTGTAAACCACGCCACATTTGCGTAAGGAAAATCTTGCAATCTTTGTGTCAACATAACAATATTTTCCAAGAATACGAAACTTTCGTTGCGATTGAGGAGTATTTCAAACGAAATTCCACGCCACTGTCCAAACAAAGCGTTGTGCTGTGAAGGATAGAACTAACTTGCTGGTCTCCTGAGACCTGTAACCTCGACTCCTCGCTAACCATGAAATATTGGTGACCACAATGTCGCCCAGAGGTTGAAATATTAGCGACTGCAATGTTGCGTGTAATAGTTTGAAAATGTCACTTCTATGTGAGTCTTTAATCATACCGTTAACTCAAATAAAGCAATTATTTATTTGAACAAGGAATAAAAAATTCCTATGCAAAGGTCCTAGGATAAAGAGATGGATATTTATACCAGCTAGGGCAATAATAATAATAATAATAATATCTGATTCGCCATAAAGATAATACATATTAAGTTATACATTTAAGGTTATGAAATAAATATTCTGTGAAAAAGAAAACCAAGAAAAATATAAATAAATAAAAAAAATTTAAAAAGTTAATAAAAAGTAAAAAGTTCACACATATATACACACAACATATAATTATTACATATATAACTGCACGGCCATTGTTGTATACGTAGCTATTTTGTAAGTGCTGCCATTCTCTGGTCAGGAAACCAGCTTTCCATGAGAGCGCCGCTTGCACCAGAGAGTTGGTGCTGAACTCCAACCGCCGCTTTCTGCCAGCAACTCGATGTTTTAGAAGCGAAACGAATCCATGTACACGGCCTTCGGTAAACATTGTAGATGCGCTACAATAACGCGCCAATCCGAACAGTATTTTGTATGAGTCTGAACGCACGAAATTATTTATAATAGACCTAAAAATTTATCTTAAAACATGAAATGTTCACATTAGATAAAAGATAGATAAAAGATTTAGAGTATAAAAAGATGAATTAATATGTTTTGAATATCGGTTGTAAGAAGTTGGTGTTATTTAAATAAATTATGTATTTATCTTGCACAGTGGATGGATGTAAATGAAACAATGTTATAACTCTACTTGAGTTTACTAGCACTACTCGAGTTTCGAGAGAAATAGTAACTATCATCGACAGGTGAAGTATTACACATATTAAACAGTTTAATATTCACCTGTCGATGAGAGTTACTGTTTCTTTGGAAAGTAGTGCTAATAAACTCAAGTAGAGTTATAACATTGTTTCATTTGTATCCATCCATTATGATGAAGCTCTACAAAATGAACGCCGATTCTATCAGTAATATAATCATGCACAGTGTTTAAATAAAGTTTAATATTTAATTACGATACAATGCCTGTGTGAAAAATATAATTCGCAATCTCGACTGTAATAATAAATAATTAGACAAAATACTTGTATAAATCACTATTTATTGATTATTCATCATGTTTCGATACCTATGGTATCTTCTTCAGGGAACAATGTATACTAAAATTAAAAATACAAGCATAGATAAAAACAAAACTATAAAGTGGTGAATAAGTAACAACTAATATGGAAACAATTTTAAAAGGTGACTATTTGCAAAGAGGATTTGGTTATTTATAATATTTAACTTGCTATTAACACTTTTTCTTATTTTTATGATTTAAATATATCTAACTGTAAGCCCCTAGTATTCACATGTATAATTTCTAAACCCTTTTTAATATCAAAAGAATGGTTTGTTTCCAAAAGGTGATTGGAAAATTCTGAATAGTTCTTAACTCAATCGTTTGAGGCCACTGTATGTCAATACCTTCTGCATTTCTGCAGTGATGATCTGACCTTCGATTACGAATGCGAATGGTCAGATGGTATATGGTGTTTTATGGAAAGGAAGCGTGGACACTTACCGAAGAAATGATAAGGCGACTTGAAGCATTAGAGATGTGGATCTACACAAGAATGCTCAAAATAATCTGGATGGATAGTGTCGAATAAATATGGTAATACAAATTAAATGTATCTGTTCCTTATTCATCCAACCCATTTTTGGCGCTTCATAAGAATCGGTCGCGACCTATATTATGGACACCTTTCCACGTTCAAATTCCTACCCATCCTTTTTCCCTACTGCTTGTTTTTAGTGTGAATTTGACCTTGACATCAGTAAACGTTAATGTAACGCGATACTTCTTCGGTTGCGATACCGCGATTGCATTAGTGGTGTGGATTTGTTCAACTCCGGTGCATCAGTACTGTATTGTGATCCTGTGATTTGTTCGCAGTGATTATTGTGTGAGCCGCGGGTGACGTGATTGATATCGCCGTCTTCATTTGGAAGCGGAGATCTGCCCGCCCGCGTACTGTTTGTGTGATCTCAGATACGACTGCCAGAGTAACGGAGGCGTCATACACGAGGTAAGGCGAGCATTCCTTCAGATTCCCGATTCCCCGAGATCCACTGGTCCTTCTACTAGATTCTCTCCCATCATGCAAGGCCCTTTCTTCCTTCCTTTACCGCCACCCCTTCGGTGATTCCGATTTACGACTGAAATCGTCGTAATCCAATTCGCGGGACGCGCGACTCGGAGATCGCGCAATTTAGTTACGGTAGATCCTATCGGCGCAGGATCTACGTTTTCTTTTCAGTATCAGTTATTAGAAAGATATACAGGAAAACATTTTTGTTGTTACGGGAATTCGAACCTGGATCCTTTCTTATCCCGGGAAAGGCGTTAACTTACTATGAACAGAACATAATTTCTTTATATTCATTTTTCCTTTTGCATAGTGTTTCAACAAAATAAAAATATTGATTTAGATAAAAATAAAGTAAAAAATAATTTCATATTTGTATGACAGACAACGAATGAACCTGTCTCCTTTAGTACAGACTTCTGTCTAGTTAAGGAGACAGTGAACATCTCTTACATTATGAAGATTGTTCACCTTTTTTATATACTCTAAGAATTGTTTATAATGTATAATATGTTAGAATTTAAGAAACAAATTAAATTTAAAAAAAAAAAATTATACCATAACAGCGTAGTAAGTGACGACAAATTTAAAATTAAATATTTTTACGATAAATAATTTTTTTTATATATATTTTTAATTGATACATTTAATTTGTATTAAAACACCACAGAACCATGTTCTGAAAATTTGCAACTTCACAATAATAATGTGTTCAATTTAATAATACAAATGTATTCCGCAGTTCTTTCAAATGAATATTATCCCAAATACATTTAATTAGTATTAACCTTTTAAATGCCACGAGCGCGTTAACATGCTAAACTTTGAATGTCACGCCAAGTACGCATTTTTGGACCTCGCAAATTTGCAGAGATTAAAGTCATATTTTTAAATCAATTTGGCATCCTTGAACGACAGGTCCCAGCTTTTGATAGATAAGTCAAGACCCTTAAAATCTAATCTTGTCGTGTGTGGTATCTTCCATTTCATTAATTCCATTTCATTGGCAGTTAAAATAGCACAGAACTATGTTTCGAACAAACTGAATCTTCACAATAATAATGTGTTCCCTTAATAATCTTCATTAATTCCTTAAAGCATTTGAGATGCCTAAATAGCAACAACTATTCAGAATTTTCCAGTCAACTTTTGGAAACAAACCATTCTTTTGATATTAATAAGAGTTTAGAAATTACACATACAAGTACTAGGGGTTTACAGTTAGATAAATTTGTAATTTTAGAAATAAAAAAAAGTGTTTATAGCGAGCTAAATATTATAAATAGCCAAATCTTCTTTGCAAATAGTCATCTTTAAATTTTTTTTTACATTAGTTGTTACTTATTCACCACTTTCTAGTTTTGTTTTTATCTATGCTTGTATTTTTAAATTCAATACGCATTGTTTCCTGAAGAAGATACCGTGGGTAACGAAACATGTAGAGTAATCAATGTATAGTGGTTTAAACAAAGTATTTTGTATTAATTACTTAAAGAAAAATACGTATTTAAAACAATAAAATTCAGAAAACTTCAATATCTACGATGTATAATGAAGTAAGAGATCTTGCACCTAATAATACTGGAAGTTTAGGCCCTGGAAGAAGGAGAACATCATGGCTAAAGAACGTAGGTTAGTTGATTCCACAGTGACCGAAGAATTAGTAGAATCTTTTGTTTCCTGCTGTAGATTAGCTTGGTATGGTTGGATTTATTGCAGGATTTAGTCATTTATGCGTTGAGCTGTCTGCCGGTATTGTACTACTTAGTAAAGTGTAATTGGATCTGTGATTTTTTGTCTTTTTTTTTAAAGAAATAAAGTGAAAACTTTCCCGTCTCGTATCGTATGTATTAATATAATAAAATAAATGTATACTAAGGCAAAAAAATGAAGTCCGTTGTCTTGAAAATTTCTCGTAGTAGATCTGGTTTGATTGCATTTATAAATGCTTTTCCGGTTAGAACATCCGCACAGCTCCGCGAAGCGTAACAAGGTAAGTGCATAAAATAAGAAAAATCTTCGTTAGCTGAAGGGCTTTTAGCCAGATAACTATCCGCACAAAACGGCTTTTTCCTCGTCCGACGGAATTAAATATTCATCCGTCGAAGGGCGCTTTTTTCAAACGTAGTTTATGTAAATGCCTTCGATAGCTGGTTCCCAGGTTTCCGATTAACAATAAGCACACATCTGATATATGAACTGCACTAACCTTTTTATTTTTACTGTCTTTCTGGTCCGATGTTGTTGTTCTTTTAGTTGGGTTGTCTTCTTTAAATTTCGACCGACCGAAGCGCGCACTGGTGGTTTATTTAGACCGCTGGACTGGTCGAAGCAAGCACGGCATGTAATAAGAATGACGCCTGTCGGTTACCGTCTTCTTAGCTTCTCGAAAAAAGGGCGGCATTCACACACAGATATGTACATTATTATAAACTAGAAAACCCAGTAGTGCCAATCGAAGTAATAAGGCGCGTAAACAAATGTAGGTAACTTAATAAAAATTCATCATTTTATTTTATTCCCTCCTGATGTCGTCACTCTATCGAGCTCGAGAACATTCAACTCTTCCAGCAATGCCCATACTCCAGAACCATCTTTCTCTACCTTTCACCATTTCTTCTACAGATACGTCCAGTTCATTACCACTTGAGCAAGCAGATAACATCTGTAAACTTGGTTAATATGAATGTTAAATTCTCCATCTCTCCATCACGCTCTCTCGTTTAGAGTATTATTTTCATATTTCCTAAGTTCTATTTTACCTTATTAATTTATATCATCGTCATTATCAATCGTCGTTTTCTATCCAGGCCGCTCCTGCCAAGTGTCCCTTATTATTATAGTTCGCTACCATGTATTTCCGTAGAAATTGTAGCTTTCGTCAATGCAATGGGTTTTAAAGTTTAATCCTTTGGTCTCTTAACTAGCACTTATGGCATTCTTGGAAATTCTTAATTGGATTTGTCCAATGATAGTCTATCCTCCAAGCAATAAGCAATGCCTATTACCATTTCATTTTATTAGCATATTTCGTGTTGTCGACCACTCTTGTCTGATCTCCTAACGGCCTTAACCATTTTGTCGTTATCATTGCCGTAAGATTATTTTGCGGAAGCGTATCTTCACTCTAGACACGTATCTGCTGTGGGCGCCGGCCAAAAAGGGAATAAATAAGAGGGAATGCCGACGTGCTAGCCTACGCAGTGAACCCACACTCCTCGGCTTATGTTCGCGCCATAAACTGGCCACAAAGATGTGATCTATTAACTTTGTAAATAAATTATTTAGTGCCAAATGTCAAGATCTATCGCATATCTGACAGATTTAATAAAAAATCAAATATCTTGAATTACCAGTCTTTCCTAGTATTTTGCAATTAAATCTTTAAGTAGGAATACAAGCAAATAAATGTATTTTAAAGAGAAAACATTTTAATTGTGAAGTTGTATTTTCAGAACTGTCTTATTTTAATATACATTAAATTAATCAATTGGAAAGATATACAGAAAAAATCTATTTATTGATAAAATATTTCGTTGCTACCGGGATTCTAACCTGGACCTCTTCAATTTAATATCATATTCTGTAATCTTTCCAGTTGTTACATTTTTATTTCAAAACAATCAACTTTGTGTTGCGGTGAATCTCAAATACCTTAACTATAACTATTAACTAAATAGATTTTTCCTGAATGTCTGTCTACTTGTTAAATTTAATTTGTATTAAGAACATGTAATTAATTTACCTTGCGTCAAGATTCATCGCATTGTATTAAATAAACAAAATGTTAAGGTTCTACAGACTAGGGTTGAAAAACATCCCAGCGTGGAGTAATAGCTTTCGGGACCAGTTTCCAGAGGGCGCGGGCGGATGGTGGGGTAACATTACCCGACCGTAAATTGCACTGAAGTTTCGTCAATTTACTAATTGCTATTTTTTAATGAATGTCTGATTAATGCACATAGCTACCCGCATTGTGTACGGCTCATATTACGCTCGTAAAAAGTTGTTTGTCTTTACGTTCTCGTCGGAAATTACGTAATGTTAACATTTTGGTGGTGTACATTGTTCTCTGTGAAAGGATTGGTAATTTTGTATACTTAAATACGCTAAATACGATAATTAAATCAAACAGATGCTACTATACTAAGTAGACAAACTAAACAACTATATAAGACCAATGGTCACTTACGGTTGCCTAGCCTAAGGTGAATAAAATAAATTAGGAGTATTATTAACGACGTGTTTAAATATGATATGCAAATATGAAATATTCATATCTACGTACACTTCAAAGTGCTTTAAAAATAATTAATATCTTCGCGTTGAGTAAGTTACTCATTTATATCAGAAGTTTTACAATAGATTTGACACTTTTTTAAACTATTACTTAGATAGAACCTTTATAATAATGCAAAACTTATAAACTGAATGTTATTTGTCATAATTAAGAAAATCCAAGCATTATAAGACTATTGAATTTATTTTCAGCGTGCCACAAAATTGCCTTAAGATAAAAAATTCTTGTATGTACGAAATATATGTTCTTATGATTCTTAAAGCTAAGATTACGAAAACAAATCTGTATTGAAGCAAATTAGCAAAATGTTAAAAATTAATAGTTATAAACTATTCAATTCGCAGTACATATGATTAATTATCGACGTTTTTAAAACACTTCATTATAATGAAAATAAATTATTTTAAATAATATATTATATTTTATTACATGCTTTGAGGCTTCAGCTACTATTTAAAGTCAAGTTTTATTTAAAAAAACACAATAACTTCTTACTAAATAATATTTATATCGATCCTATTAATGTGTGCATGTGTATAACTTTCGATATAAATTAATAATAAAAACTTATATTTTCTTATTAAGGTAAACATATTCTTATTGTGAAGTTGTAATTATTCAGAACATTGGTCGGTGATATTTTAAACTCTAAATTGATTTTATATGTATGTATAAATACATACATATAAAATCAATTTTGTCGAAAAATATTGTTTTTGCGTCACCGGGATTCGAACCTGGATCTCTATTTCCAATCCGGGGAAGTACACTACCTGTTACTGTTATAACGCCAGTATTTTTCGTGACAAATTTTCGAATCTATATGTTACATTTTTTCAAATTAATACACCTGTCGTTCCATTATTTGAAAGCCATCTACGTTATTTTTACAGAATCTCAAATACCTTTGAGTAAACCGACTGCAGACGCCAGAATTATCAATTCATTTTTATTAAATTTTGGACACATTGACATATTTTTCGACAAAACTGATTTCATATGTATATATTTATAATTAATACATTAATTTAGTACTTATATTTTCGTAAATATGAATTATTTTTTAAAGAAAAGCCTTAAACGGATACACTATGTATGTAGAAATGTTATATGTTTACCGCGCCAACGGCCAAATGAGAAACTCGTGGACGAAGTAAATAATACATTGCTAGGTATGTATAACCATGCGCGAAACATACAGTTTTGGTAAAAGAACCTGGACTATTTGCTATGCAGACACTCTACTGCGCAGATTTTTGCGTACACAATGTGGACTATTCAATTAAATTTTTTCTTTTTATCACGTCCACTCGGTATCACATAGGCTGCGTAAATAACATAAAGACAATACATATATTGTACATTTGCCTTTATTATATAAATTTACATCATTATTAGACTTTATTAACATATAATACATGTTTTTGTTGTAACAGAGGTGAATATAAAATATTAAAATATAACATGATATACATAAGATACAATTGTATTGCAATTAAGTATACTCATAGTTTATAGTGTGGGTTGGAGTAGACTCTACCTCTGATTTATAGATCATTGTCCTGACTACTTTGCTAGACTGCCGCCTGTGTTAAAGTAGACCGTTTTTTCGTGCTATTGTGGTGTTATTTAATTCAACAGGAATAAAAATATATATATATGTGTAGTGAGAATATTGTAAAACTAATGAATTATTAGTGTAGGTATTGTATTATGATTATGTTGGAATATTGGATGTTGATGTTAGTTTTCTCCAATAAATCGACCATGGAATAACAGCCCTAGTTTTAATTATTAAATTCACCCATACGTATCTCCCTACTGTGTTTATTATTGTAAAATTCTACAAATCATATGAAGATTGATGAAATTGTCACATGTGAAAACATAATGGAAATATAGTCTTTGTTCCGTACGTAACAAGTGCAAAAAAATAATGTTGTATTTGCATTACAGAATAATAATGAAACATGAAGTCGAAAGAAACAATTGTAAGATTCTGTAAATCCCAAAGATGATGAAATAATGATCATGACTAAATGAATCAGTGAAAATAATTTAGAAGCAGACCAATGAAGAGGCGGACTGACTGTATGGAAGAGAACTAGGTCAGGATTGGAATCGGTCAAGATTTAGAGAAATAGTGTCGCGGAAGAAAACGAAGAACTATATTTATTATTTCGATGGTATGCATACTGGACGCAGATAGGCAAAAAAATAAGAATATTAAAAAATGAAAAGATTCATAACATAAGCTTGTGATGGTCCACATATAACCAACTGATAAAAAAATATGAATTCCGAGAAATTTCTAGAGCGGGGCGGGGGATGAGAATAGCAGGAGCGGGGGTTGTGAACGCTTCTCCGGACAGTCGGGTTCGGGAGGGCGAGGGGGTCGCATGGGTGTCGGTCGGTTGGGAGCTTTGCACGGGAAGCGGGGAGAGGTAGCCTGGAGCGTACTCGGACGGATGAGTTTACGCGGCCGCGAGGGTTGTTAGAGTTGATCTAATGTGTTAAAGTGATAATAGATTAGCTTGCAACAGTCGCGAAAGTGTTGGCGGACAACTTATTCGTTCCGGATATTACCGCGGGAGACTTGTGTTAGTGCCCAGAAGGACGTCGGCAGCGAGGACCTGATCGAATCTTGATGAGTTTCTTTTGCATGCCTTTATTGACTACCAAACTATTTTACCGCATTTGTAATATATGTTTTGACTCTTTATGATTACTCAAAATTATAATTGAACGATAACTACCTTAGTTGCTGCAGGGCTCGGTCTTGAATAATACAAACTGGTATAATCACGGAGAATCAAAGTATCAATATGTATTTTAACCATTTGTTATATTATATACTGCACGATTAATCCACAAAAGTAATTAACAAGCTACTACCATTGTCGAATGACTTCGGCGATATTACACACCACAAAATGAGGAGCTGCATTTATTTATCTATGTATTAATTTCTTCGGCCAGAGAGCTGAACTGAATATTCTGATATGTAAGCCTGCTTGGAGGATTTCGAACGTGAGCGAAAGGGTTTAGGTCGACCTTCAGGGCGTCTGATATCGATGGTGAAGTATAGATTGGCACTGATATATGGGCGAGTCGCGTTGATTTCGGGACCAATCACTGAGAGAATTTAGATCCGCTACTATGCCTTGTCGTCACCTACAAGAGGCTACAGGCTAAGGTGACGATTCCGCGGCGGTTTCGGTTCTCTCAACATACGTCATGTGCGCCACAAACTGTATGTAGCTTACGAGCGTATCAGGTGGGTTCTTGTAGGATTTTCCGAACACCCCGTATCTCAGTATAGTTGAGGAGGATGATAGTAGGATCTCTAGCGGTTAATACCCAGAGACAGTGTTCCTGAAACGACCTGCAATTACACAAACACACACACGCACCAGCATACAGTGATAATAATCCTAACTATTTGTTCCTGGCTCTATTCGAGATGCATTGTTCGAGACACCGAGGATCATCCTGCAGATAAACCAAACTATACATCGGACACCGTTGTCACATGACGTACGTTTTCAGACGCACCCAAAGGAATTTCCTGAGAGTCGTACTGTCATGTCACAGCCTCATCACAATTAATTACCTTCAGTGGTGGACGCGGCCCCGGATTGGCCATTTTCCTACCGATACTGAACAGCAACGTATTGGAGATACAAGGACCTCGGCCGTGCATCTTGAATGAGTCATAACAAATGATATTGTTCACTAAGACATTGGCCGAATCAAAACTTTGGGTCATCATCATCATCATTAAATTTTTGAACGCGTGGGTGAGAGGGCTCGGGATTAGGAATCCGTCGTCTACCGCGAATAGGCACCAGACGTACGGGTTTCTTAATCTGGGGCTTAGGGGAGCCGAGCGAGCGCCAAAGACTGGTGTCTAGAGAACTTATCATAACCACGGAACATATTTGCCAAGCTAGGCAGGCACTTAGCATGTCGCATATTGTTTCACATGTCCACATAATTTATGAACAGCTATGCGACGCCACGAGGTGGTCACAGTCACGAGGAGAAGTCTACGACAAGGTTGGTGTTCAATGTATAATGTCTTCCACACCCTTACATCCTAGCTCTGAATAATACATACACAATTTGTGTTATAACGGGGGCGTTCGAATATCATACCGTTTAACCGGAAGTTTTTCTGTTATTTAGTCGTGTACTATAAGATAATCGGTATATTTATTTTAATAATTGCTCTATAGGTATTTGAACGGCTATAACATTTGGATATTTGTAAACTTTAGATATTTGATAATTGAAAACGCGGGTTAAAAGAACTAGGATTATTGCGGACACAACATGGGGAATATTCGTAACCACTAGAACGATCACGTTGCCCAAATTTAGATATTAAGCGTAAAAACTAGTATTAAGTAAGGTAAAAGTAAGATCTTCACACTGGCGACGGAAGCCAGGAGGAAAAATTAACATAAAAATATATTTAAGTAGACTAGGGAAACCGAGGAACTTAGGAAATATCGAATTCATCACACTGGTGCTGGAGACCAGGAGTTTTATTAATTATTCTAATTTAATATTTAGAGGAATATAAGTATTCAAATTAACTATATATAAATAAATTAGAGATATATCGATTTCTTCAGAAGTTATTAAATTAAAATAATAATAATACTGTAAAAGCTGTACAATAAAATCTCCACACACGAAGAGAGAAGGTCTTCCAGACGGCTGCTGATCAGTACCGGGAGTGCTTATGGCTGTCATATATTTGTAGCTGAAGTAAAAAAAATATGTACACAGACTAACTGAAACAAACTCTCGTATTTACTTTTTCTCTGTACACGAGTATTATTCTCATAGAGAAGAAATAAATGTTAAAAGTAATATATACATATCCGACTGATTATTCTAAAAACGTATTATATTTTCTAATATTAAAATAAGTAAAAAAAATGACACAGATGAGATTTTTCGAGATCGAGTAAAGGTTATAGGGGGTGGGTGTATTAGTTATTATAGTCAAAAGGGTCCTCCTTATGTATGTATAGACATGTATATGAAATGATACCACTTTATATATAAATTGAATGTGTGATGTTCTTGGATTGTACCGATGTATGTGTGTGTATGTGAGCCTCACATGTAAATGCCTGTGTATGCTATGTTTTACAGCGCTACCGTTCGTCTCGTTTTTAATGGTCCATCTTGTATATCAATTGTATCTTTCTGTATTAAATGGATAATTATCACTTAGAGTTTTACTCAGACCTTAACAGCACCGAAGTATACCACGAATGCATACTAATACGCCAATATGTAACAGAATGAGTTTGGATTGTGTTTGTGTATGTGGCTAGAGCGGGTGAATAATGAATTTATTTATTTATTTAGATATATAACATTTGTACAGCTGCAAAAAAAGACAGTTTGTAATATATATTTTACTTATCTGTCATATACTATATATGAAACGGTACTTATTGTCAAATGACGCACAATTGAATTTACACTGTTGCTAAATTATAAGTTAAAGTTCAAGATTAAGTTCACTGGAGGCGGTGCTGAGAGGTATTTCTCGGACTGGTTGCGGCGCGACGTATTATCTGCATTTCTGACGGTACTGGATGTATTGAATGGCTGTTAGGCGCATAGTACCGCGGCCATGTACGTGAGTCGCGAACAGGTCAATATAGAAATCATTGCGATCATCATATGTTTTCACTCTCAAAAATAAAAGACTCATTAAAAGATCACCATGGACACGAACTATTAGAAATCCAGGACTGAAGAGAAACGAAGTATAATAGAGCAATGGAGGAAAATTCTTGAATAGCCCAAGATTCACCAGGCTTTATAAAGTCACCAATTATAATGATGATTATTTTCGCGATTTCGTATTTAGTTGAGATATTTCGTATTTTTCTGAGATTTTGTTGAGATACATCTCAATACCTTGTACACTTGTTAAAATTTCGATCTGGAGATTAATGAAAAGAGACAAAAAACCAAACCAATGTACACGACGTGAGATCTGATTTGACTTGTGTACATAAACATCATCTAAAATCATCATAGATTGTATAATCTAATGTAATAAATTTACATAAGTCAATAAACATTAATATGAAGTTAGGCGCCAGACGGTGAATATCTAAGACATGGTGTGTGCACGGAGACTAATAAGGGGAGACCCACAACTAACCCAGGATCACTTTACAAGCATAATCTCATTCGGCAGGTTGCTATTTTTTTATGTTAAACGGGGGACCGTGCAACACAGCTCAGCTCAACCAAAACATATCTTATTATACCTACGACCCCGTATAAAAACGAGGACTACGAAAGCTGAGAATCACGTAGGAGCAAAATCCGTCTCTCAGAGATTCAAAGTCTCATTTATAGACACGGACCATTAAACCTAATGAGAGTCTAAGATAGTAGCAATACTAATTTATTCCACGACAAAGCCATAAAATACATTGTACAAGTAAAGTATAAACAAACCAAGCTGTAAAAAACTGGCACAGGGTGTGTATATAAACATGCCATTGGACAATTAAATGAACTTTAGGGAACTAAGTGCATTTACCGCTTAATTTACTGTGACCAATAAGGATTCGGAAATTGGCCGTAATGCGAGTCCAACGGCCATTTTGTTTCTAGGAACGTGCGCCAAACGGAAACGGAAGGGCGATAAATAAAATTCACCTATTAGGGCGGTCTCGCACCTAGACGGCACGGGGAACGTAATGTGTGATTAGGCCGGGAACGGTAAGAAACCGTGAAACGTTCGGACTCGATACGTGATACCGACCCCAGCAATATTGCACACTTTGATCCCATTCCACGAATGCGTAGGTTGTATAATGTCAACAGCATGAAAAATAAGTTGAACATATAGAATATATTTTGATCGAAAAATTATAATATCTTTTTACATTAAATTATTTCATTAAACTTTGTACGTAAATAACATTTTTTTAATTATTTTAAACGTACAGAGAATAGTTGATAGGTACCTATCTACTTTCAGGTATAGATTGAAATTACTTATCTAAAGTATGCAAACCTCAGTTTCAGCTCAGCTCAATTCATATTCAATCAAGTGTCAAAGTATCAATTCTTTTGAGAATACCAGAATAATCAGATATCCTCAATGCTGTCTAAAGTTGTATAGTTATGTGCTACGCAGACATTACATTGTTAATATCCCCATATCTCTACATCCAAAAGAACCAGAGGAATAGTACTGGCCACCTAGTAGCCGATCATACAAAAGAAATAACTCTATGGGCAGAAAATCCTGGCGCTTGCACACAAGAATAATGACTTGTCAAAGAGAACATAAATTGCGGTCATCAGATAATAATAGGGTTATTCTGTCATGACGAGGCAGTTTCGGTATGTGGTCTATGGGACGAGATACCGTAAACATCTAATATATATATTGTGACATTACAAACTGATGTCACGTTCAAAATCACAAGTTAGCCACATTGCTGTCAATGTTTTTTTGGATCCGCGGATACGTCACTTTGGTGTAATCTATGGAACAGGAAAATCATTCGCTTGTGAGAGTTTTCTCGGCCATTTTTTATTGAGCTCTGAACGCTATTGGAAGTCGGTACGGCATTTAAAGCGACAGAATTTTGGATTTTTAATCCAGATGAACGAAAGGTAAACATCGCTAAACATTTCAATCATTAGCACGGCTTGTCATATTTCTCACTGTTAATTTGCGTGATAAACTATATTTAAAGAAAGTAATTTCCTTCATTCATTGTGGAAAATATCCGTAATGGTGTGACGCTCCCGTAGTATCATTATACTGCAGACCTGAAAGGAGGACGCTGAGCGAGTCTCCAATGTCGATCAAGCATTGAAGATGATGTTCTGATCGATGATAGCGAGAAAACCATGCTACTTGAGGATCCTTGCAGACTGACATGGATTTCTCGATTTTTTATTGGGAACAAATAAGTCGATGCATATTTATTAATAAATCCTTTGTTATCACATTCATTCGTGCAGGATTAGTACAGTCAGATTTGTTTAAGATTGGTATCAATCTTAAACAAATTTGCTATAAAGCAAGTAGGTACAATGCTGTATAGCAAGTAGGTACTACATCTTTGATCATTATTTGTGTTATCATGTTTTAAATGGTAAATTTCGTTTTCTGTATTAACCTCTGACTATCCAGATATCAGGCTAGTCCAAGTACATTATGTTTTTTAAAATTATAAAATTAGATTCCATTTTGTAACCGAAAACATCTTTTCATTTATCTCCCCCAGATATCAATAATAAATTTTACCAGTTTAGGGCGAAGGCGAAATGTGACAGATCATGGTAGGTATGCATTTCTGAGGTGAGGAACTCACCGTTCTTATGCTCTCCCCTGACTAGCCAGTGGGGTGGATAGAACGCCGGTCTCTAGTCTCAAATAATATTGTATCGGAGTTTATCCGATCATGCTTTGTTTTCGTGATTGCTTTTTATTCACATTTCAACACTTGCCTCATATTTATTTTCTTCACTTTGTTTATTCTACATTCGCTACTAATTTGTTCATTCTTCATTCTATCCAACAAGGATTTCCCGTATTTGCACCTAAGCGATCGCATGGCATAGTAAATCATTAGAAAATATACTTTAACATATCTAATTCTTTATCTTCTTATTTTTCTTTGGTAGTTCTTCATTGGGAGAAAAACGTCTTCCATGTTGTTCAAGTGGATAGAGTTATCTGAGGCACGAATCTTTCTGATTTTCTTCTCTCTTGTTTCTTTTATCAGGAAATGCTTGCGGCAATGCAACTCTTAATAATTTACATGTTTCTCCGCTATCTTTTTCTTTTTCGTAGACTTCTCGAACCATTGCCTTAAATTTTTTAGTCAGAATGTTTTTGTCTTCTAGGACTTCTTTTAGTTGCAATTTCACATGGAATCTGCTAAAATATTGTAACTTTCGTGTTTATATTAAGGATTTATAATACGTCAAGACATTTTAACTTTGTTTCAGTAAGTATTCATGATTATATTTCATAAAAAAAATACAAAATTGTATCATTCTCATTTTTAAATAAAGTTTAAGTTTAAGAAAAATGCAGATCAGACTTGCTTTTTACGAGATTTAATTTGCAAATTTGCATAGAAATGTAGGAAAGGGTACTAAATAGACTAATTAGGCGTTATTAATTATGACCAATTAGAAGGTATCAAGAATGAAGTAGCTGTGAGGGTATTGAATACCCCAATATTCACCCAGATATCCTCGTATTCTTTTGTATCGAGGAGTGTATTGAAGCTTGTATTGGTTTCGAAATATATGAGGATGTATATAGATGTGAATGTATAATAGATGCACTGAACTTATTAAAATTATAAATACACGGTTGAAGTAAGTACTAGGTGCTCGAATTAAGTTTGAAAGCGGCTTCTAGAACTGCTGCTCAGGAGATAAATGATTTACATGTCTTCGATACCCTACGTCTTTATGGCTGGTTGGAGTTGCGTTACGAATACCGCCTCGCTGTGCGCGTTCAACTACAACACAGTTCTGTCTCTAAATGTGAGAGCTGCGTAATTAGTATTCGTGTTTAACAATTGATGGCGCCATTGACGCATAATCTGTATACCATTGTTTAACGCCATCTTTCAAATGACGCCTGTCAAAATTTTAGACAGATTTAAAGAGTGGTTTGGTTTTGAGAGCTGCTAAAAGTGGGAAAGTTTGTGTTTGTTTGCAACTATGGAAAAAGAACAATATCGGTCAGCGATTAGATTTCTTTTTTTGGATGGGAAGACGTGTGAAGAAATTAAAGTGAAGTTCCATAGCATTTATAAGAATCGTGCACCTTCGATGACTCCCATCAGATATTCGTTTAATGAATTCAAGTGTGCCTTGTATTTTATCTACTCTTTCCAACCTTATTACAGCCCGTTTCATTTTGTTTGCTAATGATCATGGCAAAGAATGACGTATTTTTTAAAGATTCACATTAAGTTCGTACATCTATTTAGGTTTGTCCGTTCTGGTTCCCGTTCCCGCATTAGTTGCACGCGCGGCCTAATGCTCGAAGCGAAGGCGGATATTGGCGGAGCTGTGTTGTCTACGGCGGTATATTTCCCGCCCGGAAGCTTATTTTAGCGCCAAACTAAGATCGGAAAATATTTTCTTCGCGGGAAGTTATCAAAATCTGATTCAGCGGCTATAAATCGTGATAATGTGATGGTTAATGTTCATTTTAACCTACATTTCTGGTCGGCTGCAGGAAATTACTAAATTGGTGCAATGTTCAAGTTAATGCCTATCAACACGGACAAAATTACGACTCAGTAAGACTCAGCAAATTTTCACTGCAGGTCCAGTGTGTCTCCAGATGGAAGATCCTCCGAAAAAGTGTTGCTGCTGAGTAGCTTCATCATTATTATTTTTTATTTTTTTTCTACCTTCTGCCCAAATATGATCTGCGATGTACTATTTTTGTGGATTAAATCTGTCGGCAGTGGTACGTGGAGGGTGAGTCCCTTATATGTTTTTCTTTTGTACCGTCTTGTTTCACTCTTCCTCTTTCCTCGTTTCCTCTTCCACTTACCCTCTGCTCTCCGGCCTTGTTAATTGTATTATTTAATATTATTTTGACGTTATAAGTTCTAAATATTATTTATTTATTTACTAATAAAGTGAGTCAACCGGGGACAATGAGAGCAAATCTTGTTTTAGCAGCTGTGCGGTATTGCCCTATCAATATGCGGGGTGGTATCGAACAGCTGTCTGGTAGCATTAAAAAAATGACAACCAGGTGGCGAATGAATAGGACCGAGATAGGAGCCTTGAGCTTATTGCATCGATCCTGGGTAAACGGCAGATCTACTAATGTGCTAAATAATAAAGAAATTTCTTTCCGAGAGACAGTGAAGAGTGTGTTTTATCTGGTAGCTGTGTGTCACCACCCTGTTGCCAGCGGCGTGCAGTAGACTTAAACTTAGGTTATGCTGTTACTGACGATACGTAACTATACGGAAACCGGATGCGATTGTCTCGATTGCATATACGAGTATATAGTATGCCCATAGGTTTTTAGAGCAGAAGAGAACTCTCTTAGCCGCCTCAGATATCTCAAAATTGAATATAAATGGCACCCAGCTATGTAAATGAGTATCCGGGGCTAATCATCAGCTGCAGCGTGTAAAGAATGTAATGTTAAATTCTAAAGATAATTATTTGTATTCCAATTCACCGACAACATCGTTATTTTTATATATTTTTTATTTATAGTTCCCGATCTTTTTAATTCTAAAAGCAATTCTTTTTCAATAATCATTGGAAGATCTGAAATTCGTGTCTGATTTTCAGTATTCCGTAAATAAGTATGAATTTGTTTAAGTGAACTATTTAAAAATTTGAATTCATTCTCAATGTGATCAAAATCGAAAAAATGTGAATAAAATGTTTCTAATTTTGAAAACAATTGTATTGGAAATTAATAATTTTTAAATGTAGAAAATAATTTAGAATTCATTAATCCAAAAAAGGTAAGTTCTTTAATTGCTCCATACCGTTCTCTAGATTCGCTTAAAATATTCTCTGAAAACGCGATTGTAATGTATTTATTTTTAGCTGTTTCGTCAATTAAAGCGCTAACTAAAAACTTATTCATTAAAACAAAAGCAGATTGAATTGATACTATTAATTAAAATATATGTCTGTACGTACTGATGTATTACCTAAAAATAATAATCAACTTGAATATGTATTTAACTCTTCTCACACTTGGCAGATTGACAGATAACAAATTGTCCATTCAAATACACTGTGGAAAAGAGTTTAGTTAGCGAAGCAAATGTGTAAAAGTATTTTTACTAGAAGTTTTCAGTATGGATTAATTATGTACAAATTGTTTGAATGAAAGATAAGAGGCAGCCTTAAAGACGCCCAATAGGTTGAGTAAAAAAATATATAGTTTAGTTCGTTTCTCTTAGGGATTGAATAAACAAGTTAGACGCGACCGACGCGTGCGTTCTAAAAATGAGTACAAATGATACAAATGAGTCGTAATTTTTCATACTGTTGACGGCTAGACAAAAATATTGCTATGGCAATACGGCTAGACAAAAATATGCAAAAATAAAAATATTACGCTAATCCGGGTAATAATGGCAAGAATTTTATAGGGACTTTTCATAAGATAAAAATTTATTTTTATTGTCCAGAATCTTTAGTAATGCACAGCTTTTTTGCTTGTATGCAGTGCACGCCCCTGCCTGTTGCCCATATAGCATGGCGCTGGGGTACAGTTGCCGTTTAACATTTAAAAAATTCCAACCGAACTATAAATGAGTAATATCGATATAGGAGTTTTTGCTTATAGAACGGTCATGGGTAAGTGGTGGCTTCCCTCTCACTGCAGGTCTATAAATAATCGGTGACACATTATATTAGAGAATACCCCAGAATTTTAATGTTATGTCTTTAACTCATGCTGATGCTTGTGTCGTCAGAATAATACACGTTCGTGGTAACAAAAGTATTTATTATGATCGTGGGGTCACTCCTGAAACTCAAATTTAAAACAAATACAAAATCTTCAAACAGCCATGGTGAAAAAAATTGTAAGCCTGGAGGCATTTAAATTGAGGCATAATCTAAAATTGTTATATTCTTCCATAAACGTTCTTCCTGTACACGGGCTGTTACTGTTCCTTTTAATAAAATACAATTATAACAACGATGCCGTTGAAGCAAGTCGAGTACCTACTCCCTGTGTTTTTTGTCCTTCCAATATATACCTGTCCCGCTTTGGCCAACTGATGACTTAGGGATTTCGCTGACGTGGGAACAGATTCCCTTCTGACATCGAACTGACAAAATCTGTGTTTTTTTTACCGTCCGAAAGCAGCGCCGTGCGTAACGTTAAGACCACGAAGAGGCGGTGTTCTAAACAGCTCCGGAAGTGCAGTTATATCTCAGTTCTTCACTAAAAAGGAGCTAGTCAACTGGTGTCAATTAAATGAATTAATGGAATTTAAAAATGTAGTTAGTTGACGTAGTAAACCTGACCAAATACACAATATATCATTCACATACCTTTTCCACAACAAAACATTTTTTTAAGAAAGGAGAATCACAATCAAAAATATTCCTCTCCAAATTGTCTACAAAAATATCTGCTATTAGTGGACTTGTGGGTACTCCCATAGGAAGACCCTCTGTTTGATTATACATTATATTATTAAATTGAAAATAATTTTGGTTCTTACAAAGGTTTAACAAACGATATAGATCTCTAACCAAATTATTAGGTAAATTAGATGAATTTAGTAAATCAGAACTTAAAATTTTACTTTCATTAATAGGTACATTAGAAAATAAATTAACTATATCAAAATAAACATTATTGGGAAGATCCATGTCCTTTAACATATCCACTAATTGCAACGAATTTTTTATAGTGTATTTTGATTTAAAAATATTCAGTCTATTGGTGATTTTTAAAAATAGATTCTGGTAAAGAAACAATAATACGTGTTTTTGTTAGTATTGATATTCTAAAAAAAAAATGTTTTTTTTCGAAACCGGTAGATTTATTTAAACACAATAAGTGGTTAATAAAACAAAGTTAACAAATAAAAATACAATATAAGATTATTACAGTTCGACAGTTCGGAGGCAAGAGGTGTAATACATTTATCTCTTTCACACACTCATCATCGTGCCAACTTACTCGTAATCTTGTATTCGTCCCATAGATACATCACAAAATAAAATGATTGAAATATTTTTTGAAAATTTGAAGTGGCTTGACTGTGAACTCAAGATAATTGATGAGATAATATGGGTATTGATCTCGTGAGATACTTAAAAGATACTTCTCAGCTTTCGTAGTCTCCGTGTACACATCATGTCTCAGAGATTCGTCGTCTCGCGCCTCCCTTCATTCATTCATAATTGTGTGTAAATATCACATGTATGTGTATGTGTTATTTCTTTAGCTCATTAGGAAGGAAGAACGGAATGAAGTTTTATTAAATTATCTTATTTTTGACATTTAAAATTTATTTAGTACTTTGACGAGAAATATTGTATTTTAATTTCAGAAAATGTGAATTTCTAAAAAGTAATTTGACCTGAGATACTGAATTAGACGTGTATTCACCGTGGTAACGAGTACGGCGTGTCTGTTTGGTCACTTATTTTTCTAAGTTATTTGTGAAGTTGTAATTATTCAGAACATAGATCTAGAATATTTTTAATACAAATTAAATATATTAATTAGAACGATATACATATTAAATCAATCTTACAGAAAAATATTGCATATTTAATTTGTTAATTCTTCATTTCACTTCTATATATAAGTGTGGGCATTGTACAATAATATTAAATTCAAATACTAAATAAACGTTTTAATTATAAATAAATATATATAAAATCAATTTTGTCGAAAAATATTGTTTTTGCGTCACCGGGATTCGAACCTGGATCTCTATTTCCAATCCAGGGAAGTGCACTACCAATTTTGTTATAACGCAATATTTTTCTTGACAAATTTTCGAACCTATATGTTACATTTTTCAAATTAATACACCTGTCGTTCCATTATTTGAAAGCCATCTACATTATTTTTACAGAATCTCAAATACCTTTGAGTAAACCGACTCCAGACGCCAGAATAATCAATTCATTTTTATTAAATTTTGAACACATTGATACAATATTAATTAATATTAATTTTAACCGTATTACATATAATTTTACTGGCACATGTACATGTAATAGAATTGACCTCAATTAACGAAACGATCTGATTCTAATTATAATCACGGGATAAGTTACGGATCGTAAATATATTTTGTTTGTACATAAATAATTTCACGAACTTTGAAGGTGAGTTATTTTCATATACGACCAAGTTATGTTTGGCCGCCAGAGAACCGCCAACTTAGCCAAGAAGTCCCTAAATTTTTGAATGGCAGAAGTTTAGGGGAACCCATTTCGCTGGAATTTCATATTAATAAAGGTCGTCTAAATTCTAGGATCTGGGGTTAAATTACACCCACGTTTCGCAGACGCTCTTCATCGCAACGGAAGGTTCTTCGTGTGAACGGATCCCTCTTCGGTAAGAAGTATTAATGGGTTGTGGTCGTGGACGTATTCAAGTGCTTAGTCGTCAAGTTGTTAATTGTCTTACGATATTTATTGATGTCAGTGGCGTAACTAAAAATGGGCCTGAATTTAAAGTGAAAAAAATACCAAATTAATATATATTGTGTGTACAAATTGAACAAAAAAATTGGTTAATTTTGGGAGAAATATACAGAGTGGCCCAAAAAAAGTGAGAACGTCTAATGACACATGTGTTATTTCAAAACATAATACAATTAATTATAATTCTTAATGTAATTTTTTTTTTTTGCACAATATTTAGCTAATCAGAAATCATCAAAATACCCCATATTGCATCATCTAAAGGGCTTAAATCTGGGCTGTTCGGTGATTAACATTCTCACAGTGAAGAAAGTTGATTGTATTTCTGGCTGTGTGAGATGGAGCTCCGTCCTGCTGTAATATCTAGCTATACTCCAGGCTTCGTTTTGTAACTTTTTGATCATTTTCCTAGCACTCCAACAATTTTTAATTCTCAAATTTTTGATCAGAATACGGTCTTCTGCAGTGATTTTTGTCATTCTGGGCAACAATTTGAAAAAACCAAATTTAAGCAATGAGAAAATTAATAATCAAAGATGGCGACCGGAAATTGTCGAAATAAAACGTAATATAGGTAAATAGGTAAGTGAGTAAATTAGTAAACTATTTAGGCTATTATTGACATAGTTAAACTAATTTTTATGTAATTATATCACATTTTACCAAATGTCCTCACTTTTATCTCCGAGTCGTACTTCCCGTGGAATGGATTACTACAATTTCGATTGTAAATCGAAATTACCGCAAGGTGGGAAAGGAAAATCGGGAGACGGATATAGGAAAAGGTTGATGAGGGGAAAGGGATTCTCGAAAGACCGGGATTTAGAGGGACTACTCACCTTACCTCAAGTGTGACGCTTCTGAAATTACGAGAATGGTGACTAACCTCGCTCCCGACTAAAGATGGCGGTGATACTATTCACCCACGGCACACACAGACAATCACAGCGATCACAAAATAGTGCTGGTGCACTGGAGGTAATTATCCACACCGCGAATAGCATCGCGATGCCGAGATCAAACAAACAATATTGATCAAGTGACACCTGGTGACGTCAGGTTTACAATTCACATTTCGAGCAAACAGTAAAATTGGTAAACGGTAGGAATTTGGACGCGGACATGTGATAATAAAATAATTCGCTGCCGATATTAAAAGCGCCAAACACTTATTTTTAGTCACGGACCAATAGCCAGATGGCTAATAGAGATGGGTGGAGAGCGTTCGGTGCTACTCTTGACCCATATTATGAGTTGACAGGTGAATAATTTTTTAAACCATATATCATGTTCTATGTATTTACAGCCTTAATGATCTGGACAATGTAACTAAAGACTAACAAAAATTTGACTGTTGTATTTATTCTACTTATCTATTTAAAAATATATATATATATATTTACTACACACAGCATACAGCCCAACTGGTACCGGCCGAAAACCAGACAACAATACATTGCGCCGCAACCAGTCCGAGGAAACAATTCCTCGGATACATACTCCTTGCACGTACCCCGACACCGCCTACAGTGAACGATACTTTTTATTAAATTCAATATGTAAATAAACACAACTATCCTAAGTACTGTTTCATTCACAATCAACTCGTTTTAGCTGTACGCCACAAATACCAAATCACCATTGCATATACATACGGGGGAAGTGAGGAGGTATAGGGCTCTCAATTCTCCCCTTCACATCATTCTGGCACAAATAATCCCTATTGATGATCTTAACGAGTCTACATACTCTCAAACATTAATCTATAAATCTATATCCATATTTCTTGAGCAAATGTAACCAAATGATAAAAACGAACGAATGTAAACGATATAGAGAAAATAGTCCATCAAGATGAACTGTGTGTAATGTGAAGATAGGCACATGAAATATTGAATGTATTAAAGTTCTAAATAATTAAATTTATATACACTCGCATAAGCACATTATATATATACATAACGTTTTCATGTATTTTTGTAATTCGCGTGAAAAATAATTTTTAAAATTTTATATCTATATTTCTTGCTGTGGAAGATTTTAAAAATTATTAAATTATCGATATTCGCAAAAGTATTCTAATGAGCCTTTATTATGTCTAACGTGGTCCCCAGTGCACAGCATTGTCTGCATTGACGTAGTTACGCCACTGTATAATGTACATATGATTTTGATTTCCTATTTATTGTATATATTTTTCAAAAAGTGTGTTGTTGAAACTACATTCAATCCGAAAAAGCAGGTCTATAACAATACAACAATAACAATAGAAGTGCGTTTAGTTAAGCCTATTATTTTTAACTGTAAACATGGATATTGAAAACACATGAGAGAAATAAACTTGGCCTTTGAAATATGAAACAACTGTCACTTTGGATTTGTGCGTATGTGTGTATGGCAAGAGAGTGTGTAGATGAGTGGTGGAGAGAATAAGGCTTATAAGAAGTCGTTTCTGGGGGAACGGGTCTCTTTTCCATCGCCACTTCGTAATAGTTATTAGTCTATATCTGAGTTACATAATTATTCATTACCTACCGTAAATACGTTGTTGTAATAAATAAAAATTGTTACACAAATCTACCGAGTTTCACTCCAAAGCAACTCGAGAGTACAAAAAGAGGATAGAACCCCAAGGGTAGAAACTGCTAGTACTTCCAAATATACCACAAAATGTGGGGGTGAAAATCTTTTCATTCATGGACACGAACCAATAAATCATCAAGCAATATCCAATCTGTTCTCAGGTTTTCAAGACCGTTCAGAATCTTCTGTGTGCACTTTTCTGAGCTAATCTGCCGTGTGTATCTGAACTATCAGGCCGACTTTTCAGATTTCACTGCAGGATCCATCATCAGCCAGAAAGATTAAGATTAGCCCAGAAAATTGAACACAGAAAATATCCAATCTCTCTTTGTTAATATTTCCAAGAATATTTATTAACAAAACAGTTTCCGTATTTTCCACCGAGTCGCGTTTCGCCTCTGTTTGCTTGAAACTTCTCTAATAATTTTCTGGTGCAAGAACTCACATTCGCGCACGACTGGGCCTCCGAGAACCCTGCGCCAGCCACCCATGCCGTTCATACAAAGTTCTACTTACAGACGAGAGACGAATCTCAACTTGGAACTTCAACTCATTTAATTCAAATGCATCCGAGTATAATGGCCTATTTGGAAAGTAAAACGAAGTGTCTTTTGTCTACAACATTCCATGAGAATATTTTATACATATTTCGTAGCACAAACATATTATTTTTGTAATAAATAACTGAATAACAGATACATATAACTATTTTTTTTAAAAACGCACAGGTTGGACTGGTTGTTCGATCAGTTAAAATTTTTATTGTAGTAAAAAAAAATTGAAGTAAAAACGGGTGAACAAAGCATAGTATTTTATGTATTTTCAATGGTAAATCATTAAAATAAATCAAATTTGACATACTCAGATATTTGATCATTATTCACCTTGCCATGGTAATATAAGGCGGGATTGGTTTTGACAGTAGTAAACTTGATGTTCGAACAACCTGCAAACGATTTTACTACGGGCGATGGTATTAATATACTATTGTTAAATTTTATTACTTTAAGTGGTACACTTGTCCAGTTTCATTGTCAAATCGAACGCCATGCACAACATGTACTACTCTGTCTTTATTACTCACATCAACTACTGCAGCAGCATTCTATTGGTGGCTAATGACAAAGAAATGCAACAATTACCAGTACTGCAGTAAAAAGCTTTGAGAATAAAAGATAAAAGAGGGCTAAATCTCAGAAATTGATGATGTATAGTGCGATCAATGAAATTCCAGATGACATTAGAAAGGAGAAGAAATACATAGATTCAAAATGAAACTAAGCAAATGTGTGCAAGACAAATTTAAGTAAAAAGGAACATTTTGATCTTATTTACATTATTTACATCTCCACCGGCTAGTTTAGTGTCGAACATGAGATGTGAATCCTACTAGCCAAATACTTACCGGAGTTGCTTACCTTACCAACGATCTCCCTCGTCCTCGAGCTAAAATAATTATAACATAATAATATTTAAATAATGAAGCTGGTTTGTACCAGTGAAAGAAGTTAGATTGCGTGAACAAGTTTAATGTAATAAAGTACAACCTAAAATCACCCCTATTCGGGTGATGGTCAGTAACAGGATCGTGCCAAAATAACCAACTCTACGCAGGAAAAAGTACTCCAACAACAATAATCGGATTGAACACGGAAACTCGGAGACGACGTGACGCGCGAGCATCCCCAGATGATTATATAAAAAAATGGTCGGTTGTTCCATTACCATGACCAACATACCAGACAAAAGTAATAAACATGACCTTAGACTCACGACGCTTCTCTTTCACATTAAACTCGTTTGCCTGGCTTTATGGCGTAATGGGTTATGTGGAATTGACTTGCAAGCCTAGATCATCCACTACCCTTATCGGTACTCGTAACCAACGGATGGACGTGCCATTCACATCCCGCTTGCGACATCGTCTAACGTTAATCATAGAGTTCTTCCATCCCGGATCAAAGAAGGAAATAAAATATTTCTGCAGAAAAGATAAGTACAATTCAAATTAGGATTTATCACAAGATTATTAGAATATCGATGCACTAGTAATTATAACAATGTTTTTTACCCATTTATATCGCTCTGAAACCGCGCACAAAATGCGTGGGCAGCCGCCACACTCACCTTTTGGTAAATGTCCGTTAGCGCTTCGCACTTCGGTAGGTCCCCAACAGACCGACCGATAACGCATGCGCAAGTGTAACTATGATTATAATATTTTTTTCAAAACCTTTAATTTTTAAATAATATTAAGTACTAATAATAAAAATTCCAGTACCGTATTTTATAACGTTACAATATATGTACATGTAGGCACTATATTAAGAATAAATATATATATGAGCGGTTGAGTTTATCCCCAAATCAATATCAGCACGTATTCAAATTTATTTTACTAAATATTATCTTATCGCTACTAACTGAAAAAATAATGCATCGACATAAATTATGCAAAAACCCAAGGAACAAATATTTTGCACTTCGATTTCTGTCAGACATTAGAAAGATATTGATTTTCTCACGAGACGGTAATTCTTTATCGGGTAAATTATAACTGACAGAATGTCTGCTCTTACACAAATAAACCATTGACTGGGAGAAAGCGTTAGGCTTTCGCCGGTTGCTATTATTACTAGGGCCTGCGGCTACCTGCCATGCCCAATGTCTCCGGAATACTAATAAACGTTTGTAAAAATCACTTTGTACGTTATGCCAATGAATAATTATTGGTGATTATACTGGTGTAAGTACATAAGCTTTTGCACATTTTAAATCGCTTCTGCGCGGGAACCGAGCGAAAAATGGGCACGCGGGCGACAGCGCCGGAAGTTTGGTCCTTGGAAATTTAGTCGCAACGGATCGTTTCACATTGGAATCCTTCCCGGAAGTAAGTTTTTTATCAATCTTTTTAATCAAGTGTCTTGTATTTTGCGAAAAATTGAATTTAGAGTCTGTTATGACTCCAAAATATTTAATTTCAGTCACTTCCTTCAGACTTACCATCGATGATAATTACTGGTATGATTGGTATTCATTTATTTTCAAAGTTCATAAATAGAGTTTTAATTTATTTTTCTTCAGCTATATTGCTGTATTGTTTAAGCCAAATATTGTTGTCTTATCTATCTTCTGCAATGAATATGAGTGTATCTTTTGCAATGTTCTAGTATTTTTAAGATATCGTCTATATAGATAATAAAAAGAATAGAATGTTAATACAAACATAATATCGTATTATAATATAGACGATTGGACATTCGAAGAAATGATAGAAGCCGTGAGACGTCAAAAAGGGCGGGGCTCGGATTTCGAACAAAGAAATTTAACGCTCTTTATTTAAACGCCGGTGTTCGTTTTACGGAGGCTTTAATGTGCGCCATCTTCAGGGGGATGGAAAATATAACGAGGCGTAATGGAACGAGCCCTTAAAATTTTTAGCGTCCTAATAAAATTTCCCAAAGATTGTAGGCTTGTTATGCAGTCGACAGTAACGATTTGAAAAACGGCCGTATAACGTTGAGCTAATCAAAAAAATAATAATGAAGATCGGGTTTTATTTTTTTTTTCTTCTTCTTCTTCTTCATTTCATTTCCAGTTTACGCCCCACCACGGTGGGAAAATAATTGTGGACTGAAATAATCTATTATTATTTTTTGTTATAAAAAAATCATTTATTTTTTTTTGTACGAAATTATTTTGGTTAGTAAATATGTGATATCGATAATGGTGTGTTTGCTTTTTCCAGTTTATAACTCGCCTTCTAGGTGGGAAGATAATTTAGTAAGAGTGTTCTTTTTTTTTACAATATATTGATGCGTAGAAATCGTATGATATTGGTGTGAGTATTTTTGTTATTACCAGTCTACGTCTCTCCTTCTAATGAATGCACACGCATACAGAAGTATTGCTCGGAGAAAGTATATTTCCGATACCGTAATACGTGCCATTGTCAAGGCTCTGCGTCAAACGTTACGGCATAACCGTACTTATCTACGTTAAGTTCCATATTACCAATACTCACGAAAACATTAAATTAAACACATATACCTATATATATATTGTCACGTTGACATCAGGTTGGCCGGGCTTCTTTTCCATGCCATGGATAGAACGCCAGGACCTTTGTTAATCGAAACTTACATTTTTTTTAGTTCTCGCCAGGTAAAGTTCATGGGCCGCTACATGAGAGTTACTTTTGTCTGCGGGGGAGGGTGGATTCTGTTCCCATTATAAACTATATTTTACACCGAACTTTACAACTACTTACGCTTCTCGCACTAGACATACATAGATTTTTTATTTTTTGTGTCCATGATTCATTAGCTCTCTGTCTTTTATTCTTTATTTAGACATTTTGAACACACTAGTATCCCAGGGGATCCGAGCTGACGGGAGCCAGTCTCGCCAAACTCAGAATCACCATACAGATATTTGTTTTCAACAAAATAACACCGCCATCACCACCAGAAATTGTCAGCGCCATTATTAAATTACCCATAGCAAGACCAAGAACGATCAGCATGTCATACAGGCCCTTCGAAGCCTCGCCTTTCTTTCTTTCTTCTTTCAACACTCTCCTCTTAAAGTTAGTCTTGATCCCTTACCACCAAAAAAGTGATAGATTCTTGCTTGTATCGCCGTAGGAGCAGCGGGTTTCTCGTGCATAGACTGTGATCGTTTTTATAACCTTTAAAACAGATCGCGTTGTCAACCTGAGGGCATCATTCATGATTACGAAGTACTTGGCATTAAAAATAGTGACGGGGCAATTTCAAATGTGACATGAGTTTATAATAATAATACATATGTATATATATATGTTTGATTTGTTTAATAACAATTAATAATAGCCATAAATAATAATAGTACACATGACTGAATCTAAATAAATCCCATTAAACGATTTACTCATTTAAAAAGATCTTTGACAGCGCAAAGATATGAAATACGTACGGCCTCACTAACGGTCGAGAAATATTGGAAATTCAGCATTCACAGAGCATCCAATAACCGATAAATTGGTTCTTCAGCGCCGCGAACGGCCATGTATAATGGCGGCGACATCTCAAAACTAGGGCAATAATTCCCGCCAATTCCTTATTAAATATCGGAGATGCTCGCGCGGGGTGAGGAGAGGGACTGGCAGAGAGGGGGAGGCCAGGAACTCGGGATGGCACGGGTGGAGGGGTGGCGTGTACATAGGAAACGTATAAAATTATATGTACGTCGTCCGTACACGGAGATAATGCAGGAGCTCTTTCGTTTATTGAGAAATTTCCACTAAGGGTTGGCTCCGACATACGTATTATTAATTTTAATGAAAAAATGTCACTGTTGTAAAATTACATTACATTATTTTCTGATTCGTTACAACGTGAGTTTTTAAAGACAAACTCGTATGTATTATATGAGAGTAACCGAGGGAAGCTCAATCAGAGACCTTACCAGAACAACAGGTAGATGCGGGCATTGAGGATATTGAGGAGACCATTCTGTACTCGACTTTCATAGCCTGCTGTGGTCTTCCCAGAGACGACAATTTAACATCCTTTTACCCACCGCGCAATATTGCAAACCTTTACTAAACATAATTCACGTAGCAGTAAGAAAACCGTATTTTATTTTAACCAACCTTTGTGGGTGGAACCGTAGTTAGAGTCATGTCTCGCCCCTTACTTCACGCTCGTACGTTAAACGTCAAATGTCATTGTCGTCATTTAGAGCAGCAGTTGTCTAACTTTAAGACTACACTAAATTCATAATTTAGTTGTGGATTAAAATATGAAAATAATGTTCATATTTCTCTGCGGACCACCACTTAGGCGACCGCTGATTTAGAATCTCCCCAGTAGCAGTTAAAACGCAATAAATATTTGTAATTTAATGCTTTATGTTAATATATAGCTTTAGGGATCTACGGTATTACCTATTAAATCTTGTAAATTTCTAACAAACTCAAGTTGATCTCTGAGTTTATCTCCAAAATAAAATCTCATCACGTGTACACGGTATTGACACTAATCTCAACTAAATCTTTGAGATTGCCTCATTCCGTGGACCCAAACTTTTAGAATAACTATAAGTAACACGCATAATAAAGACGCAGAGAGGAAGAGGAAGGTCTCCCACACGTTGAACCGACCAATATTAAAAGACAAAAGGCATTTCTCTGGTGACAGCCCTAATGTTTGCAGCATACCGAGAAAAGTGGAGGAGCGTAGTCATAAGGGCGGAAGTTTAGGGAAATAACGATCCTCATTCATGAGGGACCGACCGATGTGGATAGTGTTGAAGGGCCGGTTGTGTAATCAGGCTAAATTATTACTACTTTTAAAATTAGCAATATTAACTTGGTGGTTAAGATTCATATTAATATTCTCAATTGTGGTTATTAAACTAAGATAATAAATAAAAAATGTAAATTATTACTATTGTAACTTTTTACCATATTGATCAAGTGGTACCGTAGCGGCGCAAGATAGGGGAAGACGGATGCGCCTTGAAGAAATTTTGGACCCCCTATCCTCCTAGAATAAGGGAACCAAAATGATGATGATAACATGTAAATAATATAACACCATCTGTTTAAAAATGAGGAATTTAATTTGTACAATATTCAGCAAAACATAAAAAAAATAATGTAATTAATTTTATTTTTCTTTTTTGTTAATGGTGTATATAGCACTAAATACAAATCATTGTAAGTTTTGGCCGCCTCTAGTATATGACACCCATACGGTTATTTAACTATTAATTAAAATTAAACGTCTCTAAAAACAAATTCATGATTATTGGAAAAGAAAATAATAATAATTATATTAATTTATTTTATTATATTATTTTAATAAAATAAAATGGCAAAGAAACTTAACTTATAAAAATATAAAATTTTTGGGATTTTTTTATTATTTTTTTGTAGCATAATAGTACATATGAAAAAATAAAGGTAATTACTTTACTAGGCGTGGTCTGTTCTAAAGTTATTACCTGTACAGTTTTTAAAAGTTATAATTGTTGAGAGGTAAGTAAGTATAATGTTAAATAAGTTATAAAAAGTTATGTGAAAAAATACAATCCGAAGTTATAAAATGTTATTGAAAAAAAGTTGTAAAAATGTTATTGGAGACAAAAATGTGTAGGTAGCTAGATTAGCACAAATGACAAATTAGATTCATTTTGCTTTGTACCCACATCAAACGACCACTTTGTTATTTCTAGTTTGAAATCGTTAATTACTTTAGACCTTTTAAGGTTTAGTGGAAATTTGTTAAATATTCGCGGAGCACAAAATAAGAAAGTTCGTTGAGCGAATTTTGTATTCAATTTCTTCCAGTTTCTTTTGAACTTGGAAGGATTTAAAGAGTTCTACAGAGTTATGTCTAAATGGCCTCTTGTGTATTACTCTGATGACGAAATTAATGAGCAATGAGAACTATTTTATGGTGTACGAGAAGTCGGTGTGATTTTAGACTTCTACAAACAAATCAGGCAGAACCACTAAATAGTTTATACTGTAAAGGTTTAAAATTGTTTAATAAACTGCCAGCAAATGTGAAGGTAGCAAATAGTTAAGTACAGAATATGTCGTGTCTAAGTTTAATAACTGATTTATATACGATGTAATTTTCTAAAGTGTTACAATTTTTACAACTAAATAAAAATATATATGTACATATATGTCTTTAGTTATCTACGGCTAAGGCTACGGCATCCGACCGATCAGGCTTGTATTGCAGGAACCTTTTAGATGGTCGGTTATCGTTCATTCTTCCTACGTAGAGTCATCCCTATTTAACGTGCTGTGAGATTGGAGGCTCTTCCAGCTCGGGGTTATATCTTGTATCATTTTACTATCATTGAGTTTCATTCCCACCCCTCGTCGCGAAGAACCAGCACCAAGTAGGTAAAACCTTCCTGTGTGTCTTAATAACGTAATAAATATTTTTCGTCTTTTAACCATTTTGAAACTTGTTCCTCGTTAAAGTCTACATTACTAAGGCTTATTGTAGGCGATCTATAAAACCCTTGCGACCTGTTAATCTAAATCACTCTCATTTTAAAATAGAGAGTACGGGGGTATTCCAAAAACATGTTTTGGAACAGGACGTGGCCAATTATTCGTCGCTATCATTTCATCGCAGAGGCGAGTCATTTTCGGCAGTTATACCATAGTCTGTTTAATTTTGAGTAGATAATTAGTAAGTTTTGACGTAAATACGTATTTAAAATCAGTTCGAGATATGGGGTGCATATTTAAAAATTTTACCGTCAAGAAAATACATTAGAATTCTAACGATTTGAAAGTATACGATGCAGGTAGAAGGTAATGATGTCAATAGACAGATGTAAGATAGCATTAGCAGCTCCCGCACCCCTTCCTGCCCCCACGCGAGAGGGTTACGTAAGCAGAATGTTCATTCAATTTCGGAACACCGTGGCTTGTGAAGCGTAAAACTGTTCAGAATAAAACTATACCTATACGTAAATTATAAATAAATAATACTTTTAAAATTATCGATATTTACTTTGTGGTTAAAATTCATATTTTTTATTTAAATATAAATAAATAAAGTACAAATACAAGACGACAGATAAAATTTGTGGGTTTAGCCAATAAATACATGCAGAAATCGAGAAAGATCTTGTCGACATAAATCCAACAATACAAAAGATTAAAATGTACTAAATGTACTACTGCGCCTGGTGTTGCCGCGGATATGCCATCCACGAGTGGTTTTGACATAACACGATGATACCTAAAATGTTTGGCGACGGTGACATCATACTGATGGAGTGCGACGGATAAAGAAGCGAAGACACGGTGTCAGATGGTAATTGGTGCCGGGCTTCGTATTCGAGGATCCCCTCGCTCTTCCCACTTATAATAGTGTCTGATATACGAATCCGGATTTTTCTTACTAACTGCGTTACCAATTTTGTTACGTTAACCAAGTACAAACACAAAGAGTTTTATGTAAATGACACATCTGTTTTCTATGTTTAATAGCTATCAACTTTATTATACAATGAATACCAAAAACTTTGAGTAATACATGCTAGGTGATGCCGAGATAAATCAATCCATTTTTCCCCTTAATAACTAAATATTTCATATAAATGTCTCACAGAGATAAAGCTATTAGTAATTTACATGGGAAGGTAAGTATGAAAGTTTTGGGTATTACATGGCTTACGACCTGTCATCGCTTGGCTTAAGTGATCACTTTACACAATGTATCGTTCACCAATTTATTCACTTATAAATTTTTTAGAAGTTGTGTTTATGTTATCATGTAAAAACCTTTCAATTATTTATTAAAATTTAATATTCATTCTCACGTGACAGTATAGATGTCGACATGAGACATTTTATTGATAGGTGTGGTATCATGGGTAAATCGGTGAACGTTACATTGTGTAAAGTAATCACTTAAGCCAGCCGATGGCAGGTCTAAAATAATATAGGCAAAAATAATATCTTGATGACAATCCCTCATGGGATAAATCCCAATAATTGGTTCCTACAAAGATTTGGACATTCTCAAAATATATTTTAAAAAATTTTCGATAGTTAGATTTTTTGTGTACATCTTTTGAATTGATTTATATGATTTGTTTTAAATATCATAGTTATAATTGTTTTTTCATTAATTATATTATTTTCATTAAAATTTGTTCATTTTAATAAAATTGTACACATCATCTTCATACCAGCCCGATACAATAAGTCACCTAGTATTGTCATTACAGGCCATCCAGGCCAGAGACCGACTGCATTCCTATCTTCTGCAATCTGTCTGCACCTTTCGTCATTGTATCCACCCATTTTATTCTTGAATTATATAATCTAGTGGTCGAATTTCAGAAGGAGTTCCATTTTGGAGAGATCTACACTTATTATTTCTCATAACATTACCTTCCCATATTAGTCTCCTCATATAATCCAATGATTCAGTGGACGGGGGTTCGAGCCTCTTTCCAGGAGACCAGCAAGGTAATCCTACTTTCGAAGCACGAGCACTTGGCTTGAAGCTTTAAAATTACAAAAATATTTAAACGAGAAGAATTTCGTGTTTTTTCGAAATAGATATGTATTACAGATATTCCTGAGAAGGGAAACATGTTTTTTGCTTAATTTGCCTATCATATTCTTGAATCCTGTATAGAACCTACTGACATTATTGCAATCAAACACAAGCCTATATTATAATTAATTATGCTACCAAAAAAGAAGAAAAATATCATTTTTCCTATTTATTTAAAAATGAACTGACTCTTTGTATATTTTTTTTTAGCATTACATGATAAATAAGTACACAGCATTAATTTTTTTTCACTTATACATAAAAAATAAGTAATGACTCATTTTTATCTTAATATTTCATATTTCTTCAGCTTCATATTTCAGCAAAAAAAATCTCATCCTATGTAGAATTTAATGTAAAGGATAAATAAATACAATATACATAAAATACAATTAGTTATTAAATTTTACAGTAAAATGACTTTTAGTGCTATCTGCTGCACTTTTCTGATATTTAATCTGTTTTTAATTATTGTCATATATAAAAAATATGCAGCGTCCTATTGCGAGCCCATTAACCGGGACAGCAGCGGGATTGTTAGAACTGGGACCTCATATCCTGTCGCGGGGGATGCCAACAGGGGAAGTGGATGATTCCGAATAACGGTGAGGGGTGGAGGGGCGGAGGAAGACCGGGGAGAGGAGATGAAAAATGCCAGCAGTTCTCGAGATTCCTCACACAAGATGGAAGATATTCAGCGAATACATTCCTGAAACCCTTTCAAACGAGACAAATTGATATTGTAGAACTCTCTCAAAAGAGAGGACAAAATTCTCTTGATAGAGGCATTTTGGAAATGTTTTATGACACTTTTAGATGAGTGTAGAGATATTAAAATCAAATCATCATAAAAAATTATTTTTGTGAAAATATTGTTTTTTTTTTTTAATTCTATTAGAAATTTTATCTATATGTGAAAATAAAACACTTGTTTTAAATAAAATAACAATAACTTTGTATGAAACCACGAAATTTATTTTACGTCAACCGGTTTCGCTTATCTCAAGCTTTATCAGGACGTATTTAAAACTAATAACAAATACAAAAAGAGTGCACTTATATATACATAAATAGGGAGAAACCAATACTGTTTACTCAGAATTTTCCAACCATATTATTGAAAAAGACCATTATTTTAATAGTACCACAGGGGTCAATATTCTCCATAAAACGGATTTAGCCTCCACAGTTGGACAATTAAAAGCCCTCGAAATAAGGAAGGTAATAAATAGTGGTATAATCAAATTAATTTAGCCCTCAACCCCATATTAGGTTTGTTTTTTTTTAAAATCAATTTAATATCCATCAACACTGTATTTTCCCCTCCCTTAAAATTCCGTTTCTCTTTCGAATATAATTTTATATTCTGTCTCCCTTGATGTTCTATTTAACTATACATGTATTCTGTCTCTCTCTTGCTCTCTTGCTCTCTTTGTGTATATATAAGTGCACTTCTTTTGTATTTATGATTAGTTTCAAATATATCCTGATGAAGCTTGAGATAAGCGAAACCGGTTGACGTATAATAAATTTCGTGGTTGTTACAAAGTGATTGTTATTTTAGTTAATATAATATGTCAAACCGCAAACTGATTGCTTTCTACGAAAATCTAATACACTTGTTTTTTAATTTACTTGATACGGCTTCTTAGCAGAGGGATCAACTATCTGAGGGAACATCTGAATCAATCGCCAGGGAACCAGATTGTAGATACCTACAACTATTTATTCTGGAAAGGTATTCAAACAGAAAGTATTCATTTTCTTTTACAATTCATTGTGTTTTAACGACAGACCAGCAAATATATAGACATGAACTAACGCAAATTTCTTATCCTAATATTTTCACGTTGGTGTCACCCACCTGATAATTTTGGCACCACTTTCGCAATAAAATATAAGTTGTATAAATTGTTCGATTAAAGAATCAGAGTGAATTTAATGTTAACATTGTTTTTGGGATTGATTTAATATTAACATTATTTTTGGGATTGATTTAATATTAACATTATTTTTGGGATTGATTTAATATTAACATTATTTTTGGGATTGATTTCATGGCGCAGTAGCCTGTACGGAAAAATAATTATACCACTACCGAGATAGCGCCCAACTGCATCTCACGGAGAGCCGTTATATTCTATGGGGTAATTTTGAAAGAAGCAAATGCTAATTGGGGTGAAACTGTGCTAAGAGGTTTATTATTTTTATTCTGAACGGCGTAATTGGCGGGGGAGTCTTGGAATCGTTTGTTGAATAGTTTATAATGGTTTTAATGGTTTTCTTACGTACATATTTTTTTAACATTTAAAAAAGTTGCCGTATTATCAGTTTAACTATTATAATATAATTTTTAGTACAATTACGTTCCCTTAATAGTTCAGTTATTAAAAAATCCGCCTATAGAAAGATCTAGGTGATTATTTTTAATATTTAAAAAAAAATGGTTTTGATAAAAAATTGGGATTGTCAATTTTGCATATAAACGGTGTTGGTCACAAATTAAATAATTAGGAATCGTTGGAGATAAATAAAGCGTGTAAAACTAATCAATAAATTATAAACAACCAACTAAATTTAACTACGAGTCCCATTCTAAAATATTTTTCTAAAAATTATTTGACGATTTGAGTTAGGTACTAAATTAATTTTTTAAATTATCGTTTTTTTTTTTAAATAGATTCTGGTAAAGAAACAATAATATATGTTTTTAGTTAGTATTGACATCCTGAAGAAGAAAATTGTATTTTTCGAAACCGGTAGATGTGTTTAAACTCAATTCAGTGGTTAATAAAACAAATATAATACATAAAAATATGATTATTTTTAAAGTTGTATACTGGCTTCCTTTAATATAGATGCTCACTGAGAGGGTAATATTCCAAAATGAGATATTTTAGGTAAAGTAATTATAGCGCACTCAAATAAATATAGCGCGCATATAATTTTTATCAAGAATTCTTCATGTGTCGCCTCCTATCGAAGATAGGCGACCATGATACAGTGTAATCTTTCCAATTGATGCATAAATTATTCCATTTTTAAAAGTAATCAACTTTATATTGCGGTAAATCCCTAATACCTTTGAATTAAATCAATCAATCCCGGTAGCGACTAAATATTTTTTCCGTATATTTTTCCAGTCGATGAATTTAATTTTTATTCACAATAATGTATGCTATTGAATCTACTTACATTTCTCTAGAAGCAAAATCTATTTAGAATAAAAATCAGTAATACCAGATTGTTTCAAAAATAATGGCCGATTTTAACCTCAAATTCAATTAAACTTAAATTTAGAAGAAATAAACTTTATTACATAATCAAAGTAATAGCCGTTTGATTCTACGCGTTACTGGAAAAGATTTACGACCTTATTTATACCTGCAGAATAAAACTTACGAATTCTTAAAATTAATTTTCTACTGTTTTTTTTATATTGAATGTTTTGCTGTATTAATATGCAGGAAATTGAACGTTGTTGGATTTTATTTCATTACAGCTATAAATTATTAATTATCATCAATAGCGAGGCCTTCCCTTCCCCCCGCTTCCCGTCTCTTCGCGGTCTCGCCGCCGACCAGTCGATTGATGACCTTGAACCAGTGCGGTTTTACGTGTATGGAAAGGATTACTGTATTATATTAATTCGAAACTTCGCGTCTATACAGTGTCGAAACCTTTCACGAAATAGTGAGTAAAAATATGCAGTCCACATCTTCGGAGATGTCGGCAGAATTCGGATTGTTGTGAGTGACAAACTCCTTCCTGTCCTGAGATTCTTCCGGCATCTATGCTTGTACGCAACAGAGGCATTCTCTTTCATTTGCTAAACTCTTTTAACCAACCCCGCTCTATTTGTTCTGAAGTGGTTTTCTCCGCCCTATGTTTTTTTTCTATATCATTGCTGAAGGACTAAAATAATGCACATTAAATACCTGTCTCAATACATAAATATAGCAGATTATTAATTGTTAAACAAAAACAAATTAATAGGTAAGTGTTTCCTAGTCAAGAATGTTGAAAATGACATGAAATTAATGTCGCTCATTATTTTCGAAACATAATTAAATCAAATCGCTAACAATTGTACACACCTATTATAACTTGCCAGAACTCTACGAGCTAACTCACAGATCGGCCTTCAGAACGGAGGAAAGTAAAGTTGCCAGGAAGGGGAGATATTTATGTTAAAGTTGACATCTCGGAGAACAGGTGTATCTTTGTGTGAACAACTTTCCCCGTCCTATTCAAAATTCCTAATTCGTTTACTCGGAGAAACTTTTCGCCGACGAGCTGCTACTCCGCGCGACTCTTCAAAGAGCATTCAATTAAGAGAAACCTAATTACATTTTGAATTTACAACTTTTATTCAAATCAGGGTGGCGACAGATATTAATAATAAATTACTATCATTAATATGTAAAAATATTCTGATCCCAATCAATTGCTATGTGATTTCATAAATTTAAATTATAAAATGAAAGACCCTCGAAAAGCATGACAACAATAAGTAATCAATACTCGCCCACAGATGGCCGCGTCGTCTGAACTTGTCGTCACCGTACCGCATAATGTTTCTGATTGTATGGCTCAACTTTGTGCTGGGTGAATATTATGTTCCAGGTCGATATTGTTTTTAAATAACTAAAAAATTCAACACTATTTATTATTTTTATTTTTATTATTCAATTACTTAATTTATTACAATTATTATGCCATTAGCTACGTGGCATTTTCTTTAACCGTATTCTTCATAACATTCTCGTATACTTCGCGCTTTATTTCATTTTAAATATTGTCCTGTAGCATCGGATCTGTTGTTGGCTTATTTGCGTATATCTCCACAGAAAATAGTTGAGAGCCGTCAAATCAGGTGATCACCATTTTTCTCGCAAAATATCAAGCGTAGCTCAGGCTGTGTGTTAGGTGGCACCGTCCTGTTAAGAACACATGTGTTGAAAGCCAAATTAACCCAATAATTAATGGTTATAGAATTGCCATTATTATCTAGATTAAATGTTTTAATGACTTCAACACGTACCAAATGTTAACTGACAAATGTCTGTCAAACCGAAATGGCGGCCAAACAAAATCGTCCTGGAACATAATAATAAATTGATAATTAGCATTATCCGGATTATTTGTCATTTTTAATATTACCCGCTTACCTATCGATCGCGTCAGTAGTGTATATACCATTTTTTTTACTATTTATGACAGCAGATCAAAGACTATTGCATCGGCACTCCAAACTACAGAAAAAGATGGAAGAGAATCGTGAAAATTAACAAGTCACATGAGGGTCATTGGTAACGAGAGAACTGATTTGAAAATGACGTTCACATCAAATGATATTTTACAGCCACGTGAGTGGAATCATAGACCCTGAAGGTAAGGGAGAGAAGACGGAAGACGAAGAGCCTTTGATAAGTGTTGTAGACGTTCGAATGTCTCCATTCAGCAGCACCTGAACGAATGTAACGAATCTCTTTAATTTTTTTGAGCATCTTGCGATAAGCGAAGAGATTTTGGTGAAGCTGGGCTGGTTGTGGTGGGTCACATCGAAGGATGAATAGAAATAAAAAGACCCTCCACGTTGGACTAATCAAGTGGAAATGGCACTTCTCTGCTAACAATCAAGAGGGCGGAACATCATAGAGATCACCATTCTCTGTCATGAGGGAGCGATGCGAATGATAATGATGATCAGTTTTAATTCATAACTTTCGATTTCCGTTACGATCGAAGGACTAAATAAATAAATCGTCGCTCGCTTTTCCGCAGTTTCATTAGGGTGTGGATGTTGCGATGAGAAATACTGGGAAGACCATCAGACTGAAATGACTCAAACATACGCGTATTGTCCTTTCTCCCGCTTAGGGAGTGTATCGCAAATTGTTACTCCAATGATTTATGTAATAACACTAATATGCTCGTGGCAGTGAATATATGTATAATAAACTTTGTATTTAATCACAGTCGATTTTAATTTTCCTGTATATCTTTATGATTGATTATAACATAACGTTATAGTACCTACCCACCGACAGTAACCTCTATGCTTATCATGTCACAGCAATGGCATCACTGCCGCAGAAAAGGATTTTTCTCTAAGCATTTCATTCATTTTCTTACTAGTTTTATCACTTCATCTAACTATGTGATGGCTAGTAAGAGAGTCCTGAACGATTGCCTATGGACCAGGGTAGGATGACGATCACGATTTTGATGCCATCCGCTCGATACTGTCTCCATACGGATGGAGAAAGTATTTAACACAAACGGTTTCGTATAAAGTACCAACTCAAACGAGACAACATGAAGTGTTTTCTGTAGGTACACATAGAAATAGTTATGCTGTTAACTCATTAATATCGCGGATGCATCGGCTTGGTAACAAGTTGAATTTCGTTGCCATTTTTAGTTGAAGATATATTTGTACGTAAATTATACTAGAATTTTTTTAAATGATTTATTAAACTGTTATAAAGGATGAGGGGTTCTTTCGAAGCCATTCAATGATGAGTGGTTATATATTTAATTAAAATCTGTGCTACATTAAATAAAAGCTTGTAAAAAATAAATCATCCTTTAGATACGTTTATTAAATGGGTGTACGTTAATATACATTTATAATAAGCACACCTCGTAGAGTGAAAACATCCCTTCAAACGAGATTTCCAAATTCCCTGCCTACCTATTCAAATTAGTGAACATTTGAGCAATTGTTCCATTAACCAATTTTATACGTTATTGGAAAAGCAGTTAAGTTTGACGATTATTATCAAACCCTCAAGTCCGCATAAACTGCCAGTCTGTGTAAGTGTGTATTGTCTTTGACCTTTTCATTTCAAAATACCCAGTGGATAATTCGTTAGATAATCTTCAGGTAGGTACTATATTCACACTGGTCGGTATTGGCACCGTACGTACCCAGTTGCCTTGAGGATAGTATACACTCTGTACACAGTTAAACTAAACTAACTATGGTACGAAAACTTTACTGAACTTCAAATGTGAACGTTAGTCGGTTTGTTAGTTTAGTTTAACCGTGTACAAATTACATACAATGCTCGATATAACCGTGTACGTTCTGTACCTAACGTAACAAAAAAAATTATATTTCTTATTGATAATATGATCACGTATGCAGAATGAAAATTACCACTAACCTTGATTGACGGTAGCTATTTTTCTGGCATCTGATGTATTATTCTTATTTCTGGGTAATTATTTTGACCTACCAAAATGCGCACTCCGGAAGATACTTAATATGAGATGTTTTCCTGACGCTCCGACCGTAGATTGACAGTGATCGTTCGTTCTCCGAAAGCGGCAACATTCACACTACATAAATGACTCACACCAATTAACAAGAACAAAAGGACCGATAATGGTATAACTGATATGCTCAAGTGTAGAAGGAGAGTATTTTAAACTAAAAAGCTTTTACATTCTGTATTCTCAAAGTCGTCATTTTCAATAACAAATTAAATATAAAAATCCAATTGTATAATATTTCAAAATATGGGGGAAAGAATCAATAGGGGAAGCGTGCGCTAGTTCAACTCCCCGGCTAATATAATACGGCTAATACGCGGAGCGCAGAAAATCGAATAGTCGGTGACGAAAGTAAAATTGGTCGCTTTGAGACCGGGCTCCCAATTTATTTGACAAATAATGCACAAATTATACGTTGCTTTACGGTTTTATTTATGTTTCCATATATTAATGAAGAAATCGAATAATTCATTTACTTAGGAGCGATCCTAAGATGAAACTTGCGATGTAGAGACTTATGGAAAAACCCTTTTCAACTGTTTATATTCGTTTAGTAAAATCTCTGGTGCTTTGTATATACATATATATATATATATATATATATATTTGTATTGAAAATAAACATGTCAATTTTGTCAATAATTTGAAATATCATTCGCTTTTGATTACTTTTTAAATACTAAATTATTGTATTAATTATAAATATATACATATATAATCAATTTTCGAACCGATTCGAACCTGGATCTCAATTTCCAATCCGGGGAAGTACACTACCAATTGTCTTATAACGCTAGTATTTTTCATGACAAATTTTCGAACCTATATGTTACATTTTTTAAAATTAATACACCTGTCGTTCCATTATTTGAAAGCCATCTACATTATTTTTACAGAATCTCAAATACCTTTGAGTAAACCGACTGCAGACCCAAAATTGATTTTATATGTATATATTTATAATTAATACATTAATTTAGTATTTAAAATATCACAGACCGTCTGTTCTGAATAATTACAACTTCACAATAAGAATGTGTTTTCCTTAATAAAATATATATTTGTATTTAAAATAGATTTGTCAGTTTTGTCAATAATTTGAAAAATCGTTCGCTTTTGATTACTGTTTGTATGTAGTGCGATTGACACATTTGCGAAAATTGAAATTAAAAATATTTTTATTTGCCATCATTTTCATTTACAAAATCTTTTTGAAATCAAAAAGATTTTGGAAACGCTGAGTACCAACTGTGGTGTCAAATTGTCGTTCAATAATATATGCAATTTTTTTTGTTTGAATCCATCGATTAATATTTTTAACATGCTCAATGTTTAACCAAATTAAATTATTACCACTTTTGAACTTTGTAAGAAACTAATGGTAAATAATAAAGAGCTTATGATATTTGAAAACTACTATTTTCATTGATTTCTCGTCGGCATAATGGTTAGTATTCCCGAATCTACGCAGTGGTGTGTTTTAAACATGTAGCATGGTTTTTTTTATAAATGCGAAAACATTTTTAAACAATTTATCTACCGGCAATAAGGCGAACAGATATTTGAGTTCATTATTTTCAATCTAATTGCGATTGTATCTCTTTGGGAAGGAATCGATTTGTGGGCTGTCCTATAAATCACTTTTTTTTAGCGGTTGGCAGAAAGCTAGTCGCGAAGAGCCTCCGTTAGCTCCTATGTCACGAGTCACGAGCGAGCGCTGGTCTGATGAAAAATCTATTTCATTTTCCAGTGATTCCAATTTTTGAATGGGTCAGGAATCAGAGCTTGTCCTTGTTTCATAAACAGTAAAGTTTTCTTCTTAACTGCCATCTACGCATTGCATCTACGAGTGTGTGTAAGACACGATAACCGGAATGGGATTATTGCAGAGAAAAAAATTGTAATTTTAATACTAATAGTGGAGGGCTATCGCCTCCAATCTCGTCATCTATACACCGCACAACGAAGCTAAATACACCCAGCAAAGCAGTACTTGCAACGCAACTCCAAATACGCAAAAAATTAATATTTCGTAAACTTCATTACATTTCATATTAAACCTAACCTAATTAAATAACACATTACATGATAATTAAATTAACTTTCTAAGAAAATTACAATAAAATAAATAAATATATATTTTCATTGTGTACAAATTTATTAATTAGATGTTTAATATTTAGATTATTATCTCGATGTATAATTAATAGCGCTAAGCCTATTAAGCTATCCTGATCCATTATATTTCGAACTAACTACTACCTAACTGGTAAAGTATAATAAATATTAAGGAAGGTACTAATTGTTGGATAGATATCTTCGTCAAGATTAGTGCTAGTTGCTTCTAACCTTGTGAATAGTTAATTAGGTTGAGATTGAATGGACTATTTCATTTGAGAAATTTCATAATTAAGTTTATATTTTAATAATAGTTTGTTATTATTCTTAGCTTCAGCAAAATTCGATTCATTTTCTGTCTTAGTACATTCGCATTAACAGTTAATAATTAACAGTTAAGTAATGGCACGGAATTAAAATAATTTTATTAAATATTAATTAAATATATTAATTAGAAAGATATACGTATGAAATCAATTTTATCGAAAAATATTGTTGTTGCGCTACCGGAATTCGAACCTGGATCTAACCGGGAAAAATATGTTCTGCTTCAACTTCAACAAACAACTTCACAATAAGAATGTGTTCTCCTAATAATAAAGTTGTATCAATGTGTCCAAAATTTAATAAAAATTAATTGATAATTCTTGCGCCTGCTATCAGATTACTCAAAGGTATTTGAGATTCTGTAAAAATATGGTAGATGGCTCATTCAAATAATGGAACGATTAAATGTATTAATATTAAAAAGGTAACATATAGGTTCAAAAATTTTTCACTAAAAATATTGTCGCTGTAGCATAGTTGGATAATGCATCTTCCCCGGTTAGAAAAGAGATCCAGGTTCAAATCCCAGTGGCGCAATATATTTAATTCATATATAAAATATCACACACCGTCTGTTCTGAATAATTACAACGTCACAATAATAATGTGTTCTAATGAAAAAAAATAGTTAACTGATCAGAAAAACGATCTCTTCATTTATAATAATATTATCTAACATTGGAATATATTTTATATTATATTAGAGTACCTACCCGCCGATAGTGACCTTTATGCTTATCATGTCACAGCAATGACAACATTGCCGCACGAAAGGATTTTTCCATGTGTGTACCATTTTGGTACTAGTGTCATCACTTCATCTAACTATGTGATGGCTAGTAAGAGAGTCCTGGAGGATTGCCCATGGGCCAGGGTAGGATGACGATCACAATTTGGATCCCATCCGCTAGACATTGTCTCCATATGGAAGGAGAAACATTACTTCAATATCTCACACTGACATAAGTAACCGACAATTTTACATTCATCGTGGAGCAACCTTGTTAAGTTGGAATTCAACCTGGTGACTTACTAAAAAACAATTTTTTTACTAAACTATGGTTAGTCATTATACACCTACCGGTGGTATTATTAAGTACGAGTTAAAGTTGATTCATTTTACTGAGGTCGAAGTTGATGAATGATCCCATTTATGCTTCTGTATGAAGCTATTTTGTACTTTTAACGAAGCGATTTTTTGTAAATCTTCTGATAACGTTAACGTTCTTTTCTCATTTATTTTAATTATGTAATCATTTTTCTTAATTATAATATTGTAAATTTCTCTCTTATTTTTATTTATTTTTCCCTTGAGAATGACTGTTGAAGGCAGGTGGGAGATATAATAGCTAATTCTGTTCAAAGCACTCACCAATCTCATGGGTGAAGTCGGTGGATATGCTGACACACGTCGCGTACGTACTCTTCATATAAAAATCTACTGGATCGAAACTAGTAATGTTATTTCTGTTTTTTTGACGTTTTATTTGCCTTGGAACTTTATTTGTTGTATTAGGTGCTTTCAAATCTAATCAAAAATAGTAGAAAACTCGGAATCGCAATATTTTATAATTTTTTTAAGAGTAAAAATCAGATTATTGATCAAATTTCAGGAATGATCTACATCCATTGAGATCTTTGGGAAAAGAGTGCTCAAATGCAATTAATAATGCGATGCAATTAAAAATTCCAATTTGGTTGTATTATTAATTAACATTTTCAATATTTGAATCATTCTACTCTGAAATTTCATCTAAAATATTGACAATTATTTCAAAGCTACCTGAAAAATAATTTCTTTAACCCTTCCCTAGCCATGCAGTAACATAGTTCTACTGAGCCAATTAAATCGTATTTCTATAAATATGCATAATGTAATACTTATATTTTACCTAGTCCTAAAAAAATATTTGCGCTTAGAAATGACTAATGGAAAACCAAGTATGTAAAGCAATTCGTAATAAAAATAATCATCTTTGAAATCAATGCTATGTACAATTAATGCGTTGCATGCTATCTGCGTTGAAAAATAAAGAGTGAATAAGATCACACATAAATTTAAATGAAGAAAGATAAAGATAAAGATGACGAATGCGTTATAAGAATAACGTTTGAGAATAAAATGAATGTATTAAATTATTTCTTATTATATTTACAGTAACTATGACATTAATTATTTTAAGTCACTTAAGCTTATAAAAGCATTTTGTTCCCATTTATGTCATTAACACTTACTGCCCGGTGGGTCAAAACAAAACACGTCTGACGGTGGTGGGTCACTTTACACCCACCTCAAGTTTTCGGTTTTTCAACCTCTTTGTGGAAGATTTTTCAGATATTTAATTTTAAATATGATTTAATAGAATGCCGTAATATTTCTGCTAAAAAAATTGTGTTATAAATTAAAAAATATTACGAATAATTAACATATTCTCACGCATCAACCACCTTCACAGCCAAAATACAGCATGTGAACTTTTCGTTGGTTGGCGATTGCACTACCTGCTGGTGTGTAACAGCGGTTATAAACAATTAAAATGTGTAATTTATTTGGTATATATTAGAATTTTTTGGATGAAAATAATTTAAATATCTCAAATTATTTGAAAATTTCTACTAAAGGATTAGCTAGAAAGAAAACAGTATTAAACGAATATTTGTGGCGTAATTCATATTTTTACAAACACCCGGATCAGATCTGACCCACCACCGTAGAGGATGTGTTAAAAAATTCAAACATGGCTGCGTAGGAAATCTTTAGCATGGTTTAGTAAAGGTTAATTACACCAAGGGAATAACAAATGCTTAAAACAGTTGAAGAAATTTAAAGTGATAAATGTAAAGCGTGGCTATAATAAAGGCAATGAACTACATTTGTGTCTTCTATTTGAATTTCTTGCACGGCTTCTACTTTTTATAATTTAATTACCATTTAAACCTAATTCTTTCATTTTTTTTAACACTTTCCCAGAAGTTTTCCACTGACTTTCGGTTCCTGTTCAACTTTACGATTCTTAAAAATTGATTCATGAACATTTATTAATTCTAGAAGATTCTCATGTCTTCTTTTCATATATATATATAAATATACATATGATAAAACTGTGTATGGGGACCTCTGGATCTGAATCAATCTGAGTGGCATATGATTACGGAGCACGGCCAATTCTGAAGTAAACTGTTTGATTTTAGACTTGCGGATGCCCCGTGGTGTGTATGTGAGCGAGTGAATCTTACTCCGGAACACATCTTGCGGCATTTCCTGATAATGAGGGATGCTCATGATCACATAATTGGAGGTTTAACTGGGTTCAATTGTCGGCCTAATCAGTAATGCGAGGAATCTCAAGCTGTATAGAGATTTCATCAAAACGTAGACTGCGAGATGGGGTATATTGGGCAGATGATGACAAGATCATGTCAATAAGAACGCGGACACTTCACTATTCATAAGCCAAATTCTTAAAATAAACAAAATCGTGCGTTCCCGTATAATGTATCTCATACATCATTGTATTTCATCCAAGTCCCTTCATGGGAGAGTGTACTTGATAGTCAGCCCTTTAATGGCTGTTTGTACCCACTGGTTTCTTTACTTCCGTACATGACATTTGATTATCTGTTTATTTGTGATGTTGTTATGTACCTGTATTGTAAAATAAATAAAGGTAGCACTTAAAATGACGCTCTTAAATTTAAATTTCTGTTCGTTTTCGCAATCTTGTTTTCACTTATCTCCATTATTTTGTGTTTATTAATTGTAAATTTCGTCTCTTTTTAGTACTCTGTATGGAACCGATAAAATAAGTTAAAACATATCCCCCCTGCGTGGCTCCCCCCCTTCTAGGACCATTTTAATATGATAAAACTATTGATCGTACTAACGTCTGTCGTTTCACCAAAAATAATATGAAAAAACTTTACTTTTTTAATACGACTCTCCTAATTACTTCGTCACATACCTCAATTAATATATTCTGCGTAGTCTTACTAATGTAAGACTAAGTCTTACTAAGAAATTCGATTCGAATTTTTGAGGTAATTCGCAAGAACAGCTTCAACTTTAATCTTCAAAAGCATTTTCGTTATCATTCACATTCATTTTTCCATCATAACACCTGCCTCGGAAACTTAAAATATGCGAACCATCAGAAGGATGGTTTTAATAATCAGAATACATATATAGTTAAATAAAACATCGAGGGAGATAGAATACATATACAGATAGACTGAATCTTAAGGGAGGGGAAAGTACAGTGTTGATGGATATTAAATTGATTTTAAAGGAAACATACATAGTATGGAGCTAATGGATAAATTAATTTGATTATTAAGAATTGGCGTACCACTATTTATTGCTTATTTTATTTCGAAGGCTTCTAAATTGTCCAATGACTAATGAAGCTTGAGATAAGCGAAACCGGTTGATGTATAATAAATTTCTTGGTTTCATACAAAGTTATTGTTATTTAATACAAGTGTTTTATTTTCACATATAGATGGACAATTATATATTTTATAAAATATGTCAAAACACAAAGTGATTGCTTTCGTCGAAAAAACAAATATATTAAATAAAAACTGATGATTCGTCGACTACATTCTACCACAAATATACAAATCATAGTCGGAATCATTTAATAGCATAATATAAACACTATGTTTGGATAAGTGACCTAATAATAGATCGACCCATGTCTCTAATCCTTACTTTTTAGATTCTTCGGATAGCTAAATGTTGATACGCATTCTAAGAAGAGAATCTCTGTTTCTGAGTGTAAAAATTATGTTTTGAGTTTCTTAGAAACGTGTTCGTTTGTGTTTGTATAATATAAGTAAGCTAGAACGGGTTTAGAGTTGATTTGTCTCCCATCGAAAACATCTAATTTATTTTATATATATCATCTGTCAGTTTTTCAGATTATTTTTAATATTGCTTTCCAGGCATTTAATTATAGGGTTAATTGCAATCATAGTAGCTCCTCCCTATGCAATTACTCCGTGTGTAATAATCGATTGACAGATAGCGTAGTAAGCTTTTTTTAAAGATTTATAACGAGAGAATTTCTTACATTTCTAAAAAAGTAGATTGTTTTTTTAACTTTATTGGCCGTGAATTTTTATATGATCAGTCCACTTAAGATCAGCATCTATGAAAAGACCAAAATATTTTATTTTATCGGTGCGATCAATATAGAAGCACTGACAATTAACGTCGTGGGGATTGAAGCTAGTGTGGATTTTTGTTTTATATTGATAGGAAGGTTGGATATTTTCTTTTATACCAGAAGTATGATATTTGGTTTTATGAGTGTTGAGTGTGAGGGTATTATGGTCGAGCCATTTTTTAGCGAAATTGATTACATGTTTGGAACATTTTTAGATACCTTGATTCAGCTTTGAATTGTAAAACATATGACATTTCGATTTGTGAGGATGTTATGTCGATATGGAAATGCCTTGTCAAAATTTTAGTCAAAAATTTCTCCATTTTGTCCAAAAATTATCATGATGATTATCTATTATATAGTTACTAGCGTATAACCTGTCTAAGGACAGTTGTTTATTGGGAAAACAACACCTTTCGTTTCAACATTTTCATTTTTAAATCTTTTTCTTTTATAGAATTGCGTCCAGTGTTGAATACAGGCCTCTTTTTTTACGCTTTCTCTGTCCCTGTTACATTCAATTTTACACTTTAGAACGTGTGTTAGTCATACAACATCGTTATGGAAGAACTATAATGAATATTATTCAACGCTGGATGTAGATCGGTAGAAAAATATGATTAAATAGTGTAGTATAAAAGATTTGTTATTTAAATATTTAATGTACGTCTTTTACGCTCGTCCCAAGACGAGTAGTAAATAAAAATAATATATATTAATCATAAGAAAACACTTTGTTTGAACGGCTGTGCATTTGAGATATCATCTAAATTTTCTAATCATCTATTGGAAACAAACTATTCTTTTGACATTATTAATGTTTTAGAAATTTTATATACAAATACCAGGGATTTATAGTTAGATAAATTATAAATTTTAGATATAAGAAAAAGTGTTAATAGCAAATTAAACATTATAAATAACCAAATCCTTTTTGCAAATAGTCACCCGCCACTTACATTAATAATTATGTTTTTGTCTTTGTTTGTATTTTTGATTTCAGTATACATTGTATCCTGAAGAAGGGATCATTGGTTTTGAAACATGTTGATTTATAAATAAACAGTGGTAAGAACAAATTATTTTCTTATTATTAATACAATATGTTGCCATTAAATACCTTTATAATTATTGAAGAAGTATATTATAGTATCCCAGAAATATATATGTTCAATTAAATTAATGTTAACACATTTCTTGATATGGAATCTAATTGTTGTAAACAACTTGGTTCTAAATCGAATTTTCACATCAACCGTATATACTTTAACCCCTCCTTTAGAGTCTTTAATAATAAAACCTTTGGGTTAATCGAGTTACCCCACACTGCCTGAAGTTTTTTGCCACTGTATCGTAAAGCTTAATCATGAATAATTGGTCCTGTCACGGTGCGATCTGAGATACGTTACTACGTCCTGTAACGGAGTAAGGACCACAACCGGCCGCGTCCAATTACTGTATAATTCATATTGACATCCAGTTCCAGCTCCCCGAGGAGCAGGGGCGTAGGTAATCTGATTATCGGGTTCACAGCTTTGTATCCATTTCACCGTGATGTGTCTCTAATCCCATTCTTGTGCTCTCTCGGAATGAGGTAGTAAGGCACTGTTACAGTAACGAATAGTCAATGCCACGGTGATCAATGCTACATGCTTGAATCTTACACAATCTGGACTAACCTGTAATATTAACAGTCGGTACATACGCAAACTACCCCATATAGATGGGGTAGTTTACAGGACTATGAATAGCGTCACGCTAAAAATTATATTATAAATACTACTTCCATGTAACGAGAGTTCATATATGCATGTAGGGGATGGTTAAATAGTTATTATTGTGACCAATGTGCCAAATATATCGCGCACACAGTTTTAAACAAGGCTTGGAATGAGTTGCAAAATATCATATTTTTTATTGCGGGGAGTATGACTGTAGTATTCGTATGCAGCTTTTCTTAAAAGTAGTTATTAGTTCTCTTGACTCATTTATGCATCTTAGGCCTATACTGGTAAGGTGATGTTTTTATTATTTTCTCCCGCAATAACAGCATCGGTACTTAGATTTGCACAATAGATTTTTGACAGCTTGATCCACAATTAGAGGGAACATTGATTCTGTTAAATTTTAGTTACCAATCATCGTTAATCTCAGTTACCGATCATCGTCACAATCACACTCACATAACGGGTTACCATCAACATATGCATGTGTGTCAGTTGATAGTTAGCTTTGAACCTTTAGAGAATGATTTGTTTAAGGTTAGGTTACATGTAGTTCTTAGGATTAGTCACAAAGTCAGTATTATACTCATGCTAACATGATACGAAGACTATCTATTTATAATATAATTTGAATAAAAAGCGTACTTTTGATTTATACTGAATTTATTTAAGCTAAGTTACAACGATTGGTTGAAATATACTTATTTTTTATTAATTATCTTTCTTTTTAAACCACTTAATTGAGTTTAAATACATCTACCGGTTTCTAAAAACACCATTTTCTTCTTCAGGATGTCATAACTAACAACAATTATTTAAAAAAATAAATTTAGTACCTAACTCAAATTGTTACTTAATACAACTTTAGTCGAATAATTTTTAGGAAAAAATTTTAGAATGGGACTCATAGTTAAATTTAGTTGGTTGTTTATAATTTTTTGATTAGTTTTACATGCTTTATTTATCTCCAACGATTCCAAATTATTTAATTTGTGACCAACACCGTTTATATGCAAAATTGACAAACCCAATTTTTTAACAAAATCATGACCATTTTCTATCAAATGATTAGCAAATTCTGAAAACCCACTATTGTTCAAACATCTCAAATGTTAATATTGCTCATTTTAAAAGTATAAAATATGCTTAGTTTAAATAACGCGGTGGAAGCGGAGCTAGGAACAAATGCCGCTGTTGCCGTCTGGCACCGGAGATAAAGTGAGCGGTGCATGTTGCGGAGTGTGACTGACGTCACCGGTGGCATGATATTGTTCTGACATGTGCGTTCAGCCGCACTGAACCGCACTCACTGCAAACTGTTTCAAAATATTGCTGTGAAATATTCGTCTAATTATTTTACTATTGAAGTAAAATAAAATATTGTTTGTGTTTTTAACCCTTTCCAAACTATGCAGAAACACAGGTCTACCATCATAATTAAACCAGTAATATTTCGGTAAATACATGCAATATAAAATTCATATTTTAGATAATCCTAAAGAAAATATTAGTGCTCAGGAATGACTAGTGAAAAACAATTATGAAAAGGGAATCGTACAAAAACAATTATTTTTTACATTCAATCCGTTGTAAAATTAATATGTTTGTAAATATACAATTTGTGATATGAAAGACAGAGATCACACACTATTTTCACAATGAAAAGAACAAGAAACGTAAAAATATAATTGTCTTTTTCTCACTAATTAAATGAAGAGAGATAAGAAGGAAGGACACATTGTATAGGACTTAATTAATGCTCTAAATTATGTTATGAATCATTTTTTCGAAATTGAATGCTCAGTATTTACAATAAATTTGGGCCATTAAAGTCATAAAAACATTTTTTCTAACTGTTATTTACGGTAACACGAGTTGACAGCATGGCTGCGTTCGGATATTTTATATCATGGTATGGTAAAGGTTAATACAAGATTTCTCAACAAGACAAATATTAGTTAGATAGAAATATAAAGAGACTGTCTCACAAAAATCTTACATTGTTATTTCGATGAAATATATCCCATGACAGGATATTAGTTATTTATTGATCTGCCATCATATTCTTAATGCCACCCGCGTCTGTGGGCAATACATTGTAAGATTTTAAGGAGGGGGACTTAATTGAGCGTTCAAAATAAAGACAAATACCTTGGTTATATATTCAATGAAGATGAACAAGACGATGGTGATATAGAACGGCAGAGGAGACAGCTGAGCGTTCGTGCAAATATGCTGTCACGGCATTTCTACCGATGCTGTAAGGAGGTGAAGAGCATCCTGTTTAAATCCTTCTTCACCAGCATGTATACCTGCGAGCTCTGGTCGAAATACAAGCGAGTGACGTATAACCGTCTCCGAATTCAGTACAACAACTCATACAGATTACTGTTCGGATTGGCGCGTTATTGTAGCGCATCTAAATTGTTTGCCGAAGGCCGTAAACATGGATTCGTTCCGCTTCTAAGACAACAATGGCCGTGACTGAAATAGTTATATAAGTAATATTTATATTTTGTGTGTATATATGTGTGAACTTCTTACTTTTTATTAACTTTTCTAAATTTTTTTATTTAGTTTTTATTTATTAATATTTTCCTTGATTTTCTTTTTCATAGCATTATATTTATTTCATTACCTTTAATGTATAACATAATATGTATTATCTTTATGGCGAATCGGGTAAAAAATAAACCTGATCACGCTGGAATAAACACATTATTATTATTAAAGATATAAAAAATTAAAAGAGGGGATAAGGAAATAATCTTGAATTATTTCATACTTTTTACGACCAAATGACGATGCGCCGTATGAAATCAGTGATGATTTTTCGCGCCTTGAGCTTTTACTAATAAACACCTATTGCGTATGCAGATATGGAGAAATGAGTGATGGGTATGATAACACCAAAGGTATTGGATGGGTTATATAAGGCTAAATATATATATATATATGAATTAACCCTATTTTGGTGTTCGTATATGTCGCTGAGTCTGGCTTGGTTACTGTGTGAGATGATGACAGGAAGATAAATTTGATATTAAAGCATACTTGACTAATTTTGATTAGGTAAACAAAGTAAAGGTGCGCGGAGGAAACGGAGTGAGTAACGAAAGCTGCTGACAGGTCCTAAGCCAGAGAGACCAAGGTTGCAGTGCAGTTTGACGATTCATAGATGGCGGTAGCCAATAAGTAATTACAAGCATTTCAAAATTCGACTTTTGATTTGAAGATACACAAGTTAAATAAACATAGTAATAGTTTTTCGCGTTCATATACCCGACCCAGGTCACATTGTCTTAGTGAGCGACATCTTTGTTAATTGAATATAATATAATTTAATTGAATACATCGTGAAATTAATACACTAATACCACACGAGTAGACGGGAAGGATATAGCGCCAGGTTTAACGACCTGATTTTTGTTTTCTTCCGAGGATGGAATTGCTTCGATATAACTCAGAAAAGTATTACTGCAAGGGAAACATCTGTGTACGCCAATGCGCAGCACATGATCTTGACATTTGACATCGGAGAGTTTAGTTATTTATCGCTCCCCAATACGGCGCCACTGCCGACAAGTTTCCAGTGTCAACAGCCCCAGTTAGGAGATGCCTCTCGACACCTACTGAAATACGAAGATACTATTTTTTTTATCTGGACTATAAATACTAAGCTAACTCAGAAGTTTCAGACGATACAACGAAGTGGGTTAGAGTGTAAATCAAGGTGAAGAGTATTATTATCACTGCTAAAAAGTGTAACTGCTAATGGGCGGGTCGTATTTCAACGATTAACCAATTAACAAAGTGTATTCATGAATGGTATCTATGACACAAAAAAGACCTCAAGGATGCTCCAAGTCTCGATAGATAAGACTTATTGGAGCGGTGGAATTGTCATGGTCTTCATTTAGCAGTGTATTTACGAGGGCGAGTCAAAAATTACATTAATTAATAATTAAACACACCTTCAAAAGTTGGTATGACTGCGATCACAGTCGCTTTATTTGCCTTCTAGCTATAACAGTGTAAATAGTTTCCACCGAGGAGTTTTCTCCGTTTTCTCTGGTCAGAGGGTGTGAAATGGGCTGAAATTCAACGTAGACTTTTATCATATTACTTTATCACGGAAAAGTGTTTTTTTGTAGATCGAAAAGTTTAAAAGTGGCCGAAGAGCAGGGCTGGAGGGATGGTTCTAGCGAATTGGTGAGTTATCATCGGTGAGGTAGCTTCTAGGTCTTCTTTGAACGTCAGTCGTAGTTCTGCCCATCGAAACATCCAATAGAACAAAAATGGTAGATAATTTTTACTGGATCTCGTATCATTATCTTGCTTCTTATCAATAAATTTGATTTTTTAATAATTAAAATCATTATAACATCGTAGGGAAGATTGTAGGGTAGTGTTAAGTGCTAACTGCACCACCTACCTTCGCGAATTGTTATTTAAAGCATTCATCTCAAGCTTATGTACTGATCACTGTTATACAATGCCTATTCTTTAAGACCACACAACTGATCTTTATATTGTACTGTTCTATCTTTTGTAAACGGACTTATATTGAAACTTCACTGGACACCCTGCTACTTTAATAGATTGCGTGGGAATACCTAGGTCCCAGTTAGCACCTGGCCCGGTATGCACTGATATAAACCATAGTGAGTACTATATTCAAGTCAGATTGAGTTAGACGTTACCAGGGAGAACTGAAAGCCTACTCGTTTCAATACATCTCCGTATATTGGTTAATTATACATTTTAACTCAATAAACATTATTACTTCAAACCGCCAAGTCTTCATATTCAAAATCTTCCTTGATGGTACATAACAGTAGTTTTAATAAATATATATTAAAAATTAACAACAAAGACAACGGTCAAAGTTTAAATAACAGCGTTTGGGCCAATATGCTCTATTGGTCAGAGTATTTGGTTCGTATAAAGAAACATACGAATAATATGCTTTTAAATAGTTAGGGTGAGAAGATTACATGATTTATAAAACCACAAGTACGGAGAGGACCAGGAGCAACATTATAACGGTGGAAAGAACGCGCATGCTTGCGTTCAGCGTCGCGTGGGCGTGTAAATTCAAACCGGTTTGTGTTTTAACAGCGTTTTTTGTTATTATTCGAGATGTTCTTCGAATAAATATATAAATTGTGAATGTGTAATTCAGTTAAAGCTTAAAATATGGATATATTTTTTATATATAGTCAAAGATCGACACTAACATTCTTGTATATTCATGAAATTGGCTTCATTTAACCTTAAACTATATTTTAGGGTTAAATGAAGCCAATAATAATCTAATAAGATAATGTTGAAAATTTTTCAAACTCTTTTCTTTGTTTAACAATAATACTTATACCCAAATCACCCGCACATACAACTATTTATTTTAAAAGTCTTAACAGCTGTAGGAGATATATATTCGAATTCCATTGAATTAGTTCACTAACTGACATTCGACGTTTAATATAGAGTAAGCGTGAAGTGAATCGTGAGACGGTAAATCTCAGAGATTTATTATCATGGGAACATAATCCATCATTCAAAGATAATCTCGAGATGAAAATCTCATTCGTGGACACGGGCCAATACACCTGATCGCATTATTTGTAGTAATGTGAAAAAAAAACAAATTCGCTCTTAATATAAATTGCGAATGAAGCTTTTCCGATGCGATATTTACAATTTGAATATATCCAAGCGATGGCGGAGAAAGGCTATAATACATTTTACTGAATTTCCAAAATAAAACGCGGCCATATATTACGTTTATTAGAAAATTTTGCAGTAACGCGTTCGTACCAAAATATATTTAGTTCGATTCGGCGTGATGTATGAAGGAGGTCTGTCTTATATTGATCCCATTTTCTAAAGATTTATACATTACAGACCTCGTATAACATTCCTGCGGGGCTATTTTGGCGAATTTTTGTATTTCCGACCGATTCTTTGATTTCCTAATACGTTGGAATTTCGTTTGATTTATTTTATTTTTATATTTACCGCGCGGGAGGCCCGCCTCGCGGTTGGACGGGGTCCAGGATGGTAGGCAGTAACTTCGTTATTTTTATTACGCATTTTTTTATTTAATACTAGCATTTTACCCGTCTCGTGGAAATAGAAAAAGAAAAAGAAGATGTGGCGGATTTTTATCTATCACAGGAATATTTAAAAAATTAAACAGTTTAATCTCTCGAGAAAATCATAAAAATCAGGTGTGGTAGAAATATGTTATATTATATATATACCTTAATCTCATTAACATCTCATGACAGACACACTTATGTTCTTATTGACAATTTGAAAGTAAGCACATGCATTGAGTACGTAGTAACGAAGCTTCAATATAAATTAAAAATGGGATCTTCCTATTGAAATCAAATGCTGTATTGAGCAAGCTCGTGCAACTGCATGAAAAGTATATTTTGCCTTAGATTACGAATACGAATGGTCAGATGCTATGTGTTCTCGATATTATTTCATGGTATCGAAGCATTGACACTCACCGAAGAAATTCTAAAGGCGACGTGAAGCATTTGAGATGTGGATCAACAGAGATATGCTGAAAATAAGCTGGAAAACGATTGAGCGGCGCATTGAAATTATGAAAATTAACTATGAAATTGTTTTAAATACTAATTTATTGTATTAATTATAAAAATATACATATAAAATCAATTTTCTACCGGAAGCGTAAATAAAATATTTTTAGTCAAAATTGATTTTATGTGTATATATTTATAATTAATACATTAAATTAATATTTAAAACATCACAGACCCTCTGTTCTGAATAATTACAACTTCACAATAAGAATGTGTTCTCCTTAACAATATTAAATTGTTGAAAATTTTGCAGAAATGTTTCATTAAGTTCGAAGTGCTTTTGAATGTCTATTTTCAGCAGGATGAAGCTACGGGCCACATAAGCTGGTAAACAATTGTCTGAAAGATATGGTTTACGCTAATGCTTCAGAAACAATGCAAGACTTAAGGTCAATGTCCGAGTAAAATTGTTGGTCTGCTTGACTTTCACGCGCCATTGAGGTCATCGAGACACAATTCATTGTTCTATTACGGTGGTAATGTCAGAACTTATGCATTAGCTAACTCCGCAGTACCCAGATTGCACTCTTTGGGGAATAGTCGAAATTTTTTCTGTAAATTTAACTCTTTATAGGTGACGGATAAATTGTTTTACTTCATATTTTATATTTATTTTTAATTTTTTTTTGTGTATTTCACTTCTTATGAAATTTTCTATCATTTTACAAATTATTTTAATGACTGAATAGAGAGTTTATAATAATAATAAATATATAAAATAAGACCTAATTTATGCAAAAAATTTAATTTGGAATCAATAACATATTTCAATTCGTCAAAATTTTATTGAATACAAGCAGGTTGAACATTTTTAACTCTCGTGCTCTATGAGGGGACCCGCCTCTTACCCGTGATCGTTTATAAGCAATGGATCCTACATGCTCTTACTCATTCGCCGCCTGGTTGGCATTTTTATAATGCTACTAAGCAGCTGTGCAGCTGTGACTTGTGCATGGTGACAGGACAGAGCCGAACAGCTGCCATCTCAAAAACACTCACAGTCCTCGACTCTTAAGAATACTCATAGGGAAACTCAGGATTATTAGAGCGAATGCTTCCATATCGGTTCATCTCATTCGCCGCCAGATTGGAATTTCTGTAATGCTACCGGCAATTATTTTACGGCAACCGCACCCCGCCGCCATGCTGCAGACTCCCTGCAGGTAACGACCCTTACTGTCCCCCGGCAAGAAATCTCTTTAATATTTAAACAATATAGGTAATACTTACTCGGGAAGTAATTTGAAAACAAACGTACATAACCGTATAAAAAAATAAAATCGCTGTGTCTGGTCTCACCCGACGGCACAGACAACCTTACTCATCGACAGTCGTGCGGGAGCGTGTTCAGGAAAGCTGCCCGCCGGAGGGTTTCCTGGGATCCATCACGCCTCCTTTGTCTCGCAATAAAAACGCCAACACCACTCATCCACGTCCCCAGCTGTCACCGTAATCCATTAGCCCGCCGATCCGTGGAGCGGGCGTTAGTGTCGCGGCGGAAGCGGAAAGCCGCCCGCCGCCATTTTGCTTTCGCCGCTTCCCGCGCGCCGCCATTACGGGGGCGCTGGGAAGGAAATTTCACGCCGTGACGAGGGATGTAAATCAATTTGCAAACCGCTCCACACTAATCTCCTTAACGGTTATTTTGCGGAACGGTTTTCCGTTACGTCTTGTTCATTTTTTCGGCGCGGGGTCGCTGCCGCCTTTACTGGATAATTGCAGAAAATACGAGTTCCGACTTAACGCCTTCATCACTCAGCATATACGAGTATACCACGTGCTTATAGAGAATACGGTCGGAATTTGAATAAGAGAAATATATGATATCATGTTCACATGTTTGTTGGTGTGTGACCAAGTAGCCGAGGGTCAGAGTTCACCAAATTAGTACTATTTTCATCAGTAGCGTGATTAAAAAATTGGATCCTAAAGCAGAATAGAAAGTATTGTGTATAAAATTCTAATTAAATGTATTAATTAGAAAGATATACATATAAAATCAATTTTTTCGAAAAATATTGTTGTTGCTACCGAGGTTGGAACCTGGATCTCTTTCCAATCCGGGGAATATGCATTAACCAACTATGATACAGCAGACAGTACTTTTAATGACAAATTTTCGAACCCATGTATTACACTTTTCAAATTAATGCAATTAATACAAAACTGAATTGTTAATTTTGGCGTCTGCTATCGGTTTACTCGAAGGTATTTGAGAATCCGAAAAAACAAAGTAGATGGCTTTCAAACGAAAATTTGTCATGAAAAGTACTGTCTGCTGTAGCATATTTGATTAATGCACCTTCCCCGGATTAGAGAGTGATCCAGGTTTGAATTCCGGTTGTAACAACAATATTTTTCAATAAAATTGATTTTAGCATATATGTATATCTTTCTAATTAATACATTTAATAAATATTTAAAATATCACAGAACTATGTTCTGAATAATTATAACTTCACAATAATAATGTGTTTTTCTAAATATTGTATAACAGTAAATACGAAATACAAAGTATAAATACTAATATTAGATTACTTTTTTTTTGATTTTATAATTCTCTTACATCGATACTCGCAAAATATTCCATATAAAGATGATGACTGAACAGCAAATACTTTAACCTAAAATGTAAAGTGAAAAGACACAATCTCATGTAATTATTAAATACTGCCTATTATAACGTGAAGGGTAATCCTTATCGTAAAACTGTCCTGCAGTTTGGTAAACTTTGAAAATTAAAATATAAGATAACAACAATCTTCACATACAAGCTCGCCGATTATTAAGGCTTCTAACAGTACCATCATCCGGTATCCCGTTCGCCTAATCATGCAAGTCTTCCGCGGACGTCCTCTACTTCCGGTGCCATCAACACTTGCGTCACGTGTATGTAATAAAGTTGAAATAATAAATGAATATGGTCCTTACCAAACACCAGATTAATAGGAGCTCGCAGGAGTTTGGAAGACTAAGCTAAGATGGAGCGAAAACGTCTTCAAAAACATAGGTGTTCAATCTTAGAATTCCAAAATAAAAGATAAATAGCGCAATTGGAGAGATCACCTCGAGGAGGCCATGACTCACCAGGGGTTATAAAGCCAACAGTGATGACATGTGTCGTAATTGCATGGCTGGTTTCTGTACAACTGTATCATCATCTTAACACGGGTGTGTTTATCCTAAAGAAATAAAAAATATTAGATGCTTTGCAAAAAGTAGAAACTTATTTCGAATCATTCTCAGTAATGACCTCCCTGCAACCCTTTATTATTTTTTTGATTCCCGCATTTGCCTACAATAAACTTAATATAGTCCTCCCTCTGCCGACTGAAATCTACCCTGATAGATCCTCGTACCTTTCTCTTTGGAACCCTTCACGTTGCAAACTATCATCACGTATTTAAATCTGCACAATTTAAACGTGATGCTCAACTATATTGCAACCTGATGAAAAATTATTATTCGAGGTCTCGTCGATAGCCATAAATGAATATATATTGGCTAAAAAAACGGGTTTAAAGTAAAGATTAAGAAAACTGACAGCACCAGAGAAAAAATCAAACGCCTTAGCGTAAGACGTGTCGATATTACCAATATGTCTGTACAAAGTGCACACTACACGTAACATTCGCCACGTTTTTGGGATAATAGATTACTGGAGTCAATAATAACATCATTACGTGATACTCCGGATAGCTCTCAAGGCTCTCGTCTATACATAAGCCTGTCTTGCATATATACGTATATTTCATGTCACGTACGTTTTTTATTTGATTTACATATCGCTCGACAGCCTATCTGGTCTTGTGCCATGCGAGCCTGACAAATTGTATTTGAAGTTAAATGTATGGAGACGCGGTACGCAGGCAGCATTTGATTAAGTAGCTTCGGCATTCACCACGTACGACCAGCCAACCACATTTTAAGTCATCATTATACAGGGTTATTCAAAATGATGGACTCAATTTTGTAACTCTATATTTCAAACTGCAAACGAGTGACAAATGTGAGTTATAAGAATCAAAATCAGATATTTATGGTAAAGAAAATTAAAGTCTACAAGACTAGCCCATTGAAATTAGATAAATAGTGCTAAATTTCATATAAAACGCATTTCAATTTCAAAGTCAATCGCAGATATGTCCAACAGATATTTAATTCAAACCCAGACAAATATGTTTTCAGCCAATAATAGAACAGTATTTGGTCAAGTGATTTGTGGTTACTGGTCATGTTTTCAAGCATTTATTGATAAAATTCAACACTTTTTCGTTTGTTATTATCATGAAGAGCCTACACAAGTTGTAGGCGGTATGGCCTCAAAATACGCCACACAGTCGGTTGTGGTAGTCCGAGTTCTTTGCTCGCTCTACTAGTTGACTTTCTTGGTATACGCACGAAATTTTCTTCAATTCGTCGCACGTTCTTCTCTGATAATACACGCGGTCGGCCCGGCCTTTTTCCTTTACAGAGTCATCCACTTTGTTCGAATTGGTGAATGCTCTTTCTAATTGGAGGATCAATGTTAAAAAAGAGATGAAGGTCGCGCACAGAAAACCTTGAGTTGTATAGTTGTACTCACAACTGACGCGAAATGACTACTTGGCAGCGCGAGTACTCTAGCGATGGTTTGCGCAACTATGAGCGACCAAACGGTGGGATTCGAAATTTTTGGACCTCCTCTTTCAATTGATATGTAGATCATTCACATGAAATACCCATCATTTTGAATAACCCTGTATATTCCGCATTTAGATTGGAATGGGACAGTAGAACAACGAGATCCAATAAAGAAAAAAAACTACCCTAAAAGTTGTGAATGCTGAATTTAGGAGCACGTTAAGAAGATTTATTGACAAATAAATGATAAGTTTATATTTTATTGGCGGAGTTACATTTCTTCAGAATATTTCGTTACTAGATAAGTAAACCCAATTAAATATATTACTGAAATGTTTATTTGTGTACCTGGGTTGAAATATAACTTTTATTCGTATAAATAATATGTTCTGTATTGATCTCAACCTTAGATTACGAATGCGAATGGTCAAATGGTCAAATCTCTTCTTGGTGTTATTTTATGGAATGGAAGCATGAACGTTTACCGAATAAATAATAAGGCGATTAGAAGTATTTGAGAAATTAATCTACAGAAGAAAGCTCAAAATAAGTTGGATGGATAGAGTTAGGAATGAAGATGTTATGGTTCGTAACGCAGATACTCTCCCTTACATTTATTTGTGAGTGCCACATTTTACGTCTGAGATCTCTAGAGTTCGCGCTTGCGTGGTGGGAGTTCCGTTTTTTTTAGACATTTCCGCAGCAGACGAAGGCAGACGGTGGCAGAGGGGACGAACGACGGTCGACCGCTCGGCCGCAAGACTCAGAAGAAAGTTTGCATTTATGCGACATATATTTAAATTTTACAAGACCCTGACGCACCAGACAATTTGATCATCGCCTGGAAGTAACTGGGACATGGAGTGTGCATGTACAGCTGCGATATGGAGATGTGTTGGTTCCGCGATTTTAATGAAAACATCATGACAATTTCCTTCGGTTATTTTGGTCTTGATGTGTAACTGTGCCCTGGTCTATGGGTGAGAATGGTCTCCATAATATCCATGGACGAAGACAGGAAAGTATAATATGAAATCAAGTGTATCATGTGACTAGTAATTTAGAACATTGAATTTTTTTAGGCTAAGAATTTAGTTCATAATAAAATTGTTGAATATTGTGTAATTTCATTATTTCATATTTTTTGTTAAAAATATATTAATTTTGTGTAAATACATTTCTTTCGATTTTTAATATTTCCTACATACCTGCATAGTTAAAATATTTATTTTTTACTAGTAAAGGAGAGAAATTGTCTTATTTAAAGGTGAGTACGTAATACTGATGTTGGAAACCCATTTTTCTTATGTTTCTCTAAGACGTAAGAAAGTTCAAGACTCCTGTCTCAACAAAAAATTTAAAACAATAAAAATCTGAAAAAGATTGCTGTAAGTCGGGGCCCCAAAAGAAGGAAAATATCATGGCCGAAGAACCTAAGGCAATGGTTTGACCAGTCTACTATAGAAAGGTCTACGCTAGATCGCTTCCACTGGGCTTCCGCTTCCACATGGCAATGATCTTTGGTATCCTGTCATCTGGCATTATATCAATATGGTTTGTCTATCGTAATCTCCAGGAGCAATAGAATCTTACAATTGTTTCTTACGCAATTAAATTTTCGAGCTCATTGTTCATTTTTATTCTACAGGGTGGTCAAAAAAAAATGAGAACATTTCGTAAAATGTGATATAATTACATCAAAATTAATTTACTTTAACTTAAACAATTAATAAATAATAATAGCTTAATAAATAAAATAAGATTTGATGCCTGTAACTCAAGCTACATGTGGTCGCCGTAACTAGATATTACAGGAGAATGAAGCTCTATCTCACACTGCCAGAAATACAATCAACTTTCTTCGTCATGAGAATATTAATTTCATCGATGTGGCTACCGAATAGCCCAAATTTAAGCCCAGTAGATTATGCAATATGGGGTGTTTTACAAGAAAAAGTCTACCTTCGGCGAAAATTGACCACTGTTGATCAGCTCAAGTTGGCAATAATTGAGGAATTAAGAAATCTGGGGTAGTGCGTTATTGATAGAAGCATAAACGAGTTTCGTAGGCGCTTCCAAAAACTCGCTGACAAACAAGGAGGATACATTGAATATGATTTCTGATTAGCTAAATATTGTGCAAAAAAAATTACATTAATAATTATATTATGTTTTGAAATAACTCATGTGTTACGAGATGTTCTCACTTGTTTTGGGCCATACTGTACATGTTCATATTCTAGACTATGTCCATAAATTTTTTCTTAGTATTTTTTTCGCAACCTTATGTGATCGATGGTCTTAATATTATTTTATTTTATTATTGACACAGTATTATCGATCACAGCAGTTTTTTTCTGCCGCAAAACCTTTTTTATCCAACTGGAAGGGGAATTTTTTGAACATGTTTCATATTCATTTTAATATATATTGATTGTGGTATATTATTTATAATATGCAGGTATCACTTGAAGAATTAAGAACCTCACTCCAACAACACTGTACATCGGTTTTTACAAATGTTGATAGACGGAGCGTCGGCTGTATGATATACAAAATGAACCAAACCTAGTCCGCAATATTTTATGGGTGACCTGACTAAATTACGAGTAAAAATTCTTCAAAAAATATGTGCTAAATATCAACCATGTCATTTGCGATTTATTTTAATTAATTAAAATAGTTTATTGAGTCCAAATTACACAAGGCAATTCACATTTAGGTGCCAGCAATTTTTTAACTGTTTCTAGGTAATTTTGAGGTGCAGAATCCAAAATAGTCGTCAGATTTGATCTATAAGATCTAGTTTTTGAGGTATGCTATATTGGTTTCTTTTGGAATAAAATCATCTTACTTTTAACTTATGTACATTTTACTTTATTAATATTAATATCTACTCAAACTTCTAGTTAAAAAAATGAAAAATACAAAAGTAAGGTATTTGTTTCACACTGCATATACTTTCATCACTTTTCACATTTTTTAAATTTTTTATACGACTTTCTAGCATGGAGTTTATCGAAACTTTTTCGCTAAAGACTCCAACAATAGTCAGCCACCATGTGGCTATTCTCTCTTCCTTGATATCGGTATAGTTGTAATGTCCTGATGGAATCTCCTGATTGAACAAATGAACACCAAGTGTTAGATTCAATCTCTTTCATTGATTCGGTAAATTGTAGATCTTTAATAAACTACCGTATCTGAAGACCATAAAATAGTCAGTTTTTCTGTTCTAATCCTAGGAAGTTGTTGTGTCAAGTAGCCAAAACAAAGTCCATCTCGTTTTAAAACCTTCACAAATTGCTTTAAAATCCCCAACTTGATATGCAAGGATGGAAATACGATTTTCTCGATGAAAAAGATTTTCTCGATAAGGTAAGTTGATTAAGTTTTGTTTTCCTTGAATTAAGACTTTTCTCAAATGCTAAATTTTTTTAACCTAGTTAGTGCTGATCCTTAGCTCTGCTGTCCCAAAAACAAAGAAATAAAACAAGGATATTTTGTATATCCACTTTGTCGTCCAAGGCCAGATTAGCTATTTTCACAAAGACAGAAATAGGTTTTCTTCTTTCTTGCAAAGTGTATTGGCCACATATATAACAAAAAACGTCTGAATAATTCACACAGCTACATCTGATTGTGGATGCCATGGTTTTAATTCAATGACTAAATAACGCCAAAACTGTACACAAAATGATAGTAAACTGAATCGGATTAGCAGAGGTAATATGAGTGAATTATTAATTAGTTCGTTGTGGAGGTTACCCAAATATAGGTAAATACAAAGTAATTGAAACTGACTATTTAGATTCTAATTTTAGGTACGAAATTTCAATTTTAGCCTCTAAATATATCATTATTTTTACATTTTATCAGAACTGAAATCAATTAGCCTGTATCTCAAAAACTAGAGCTGATAGGAAAAAGAACAAAAAATATCCAAAATCAGTTCTTACTTTTCCGGCACCAAAAAAAATTTCATTTTGTTGCCCAGTGTTATATATTGAGTACAAAAAAATAAAGAATATCGAATTTCGAGCGGCCAGACTATTTTTGTTAAATGATCTAGAGCGTGAAGCGAAGATATAGATTAATAAGAAACACTGCCATTCAGGAAAAAGAGGAAATCTCAGAAGTCGGTGATGTACAGTGCGATTAAGATTTTCAATGAAATGCCACATGAAATAAGAAAGGAAGAGAAACTACATAGATAAAATTAAACTAAGTAAATATATGCAAGATAAGTTACAGTAAAAAATGAACATTTATATTCGACATATGTGCTATATTAAGAATAAAATTAGAAATATATTTAGAAATATTTTTCGAAACGGTACAGAATTTGCACACATTCCTTGAACATTTTCGACTAGCAGTAAAACTTACTTGATTGTGTTGAATAGTATATTTATTTATTTTAAATGGTTGTTTAATATACCTACCACAAATTACCAAATACATAGACATGAACTAACTCACGTTGTCACTTTGGTATCAATTACGTAATCAAATAGCTCAGCGACTTTTTTTAAATATATGACTCGATTGACTCGACATATAATACGCATAAATGTAAAAAATACGTCTTGTTTATACAAAGATTTAATTTTCGAAGAGTAAATACTTTTACTGCTGCACGAACATGTCCTAAATTATCGGATTTATGTTTTCACAAAAAAATGTTTGTAGAATACCCCTCGTCCCGCAACTAAAGTTCCAAATACCTCTCCTATATGTACATTTTATTTCATTATTTAAAACTTTGTGGCATTCGCAATTCAGATCTGTCCAAAACCGATATACAGTCTACATACAGGAGTGATCTCAATTGTTTTCGTAATATGTCGTCAAACGCAAACAAAAACATGTATTTTCGTTTACCACTCGGACAGACGTCTGGTGTACTTTATCACTTACATTCTTCGCTGATCTCGCATTGTTTCTTTAACATTCTTACCCTGTTATCCCCCGCCCCCTATCGAATCAGATGTCACCGAACAGGGAAAACTGCTTTATCGCTTCAGATGGATTGGCTCCGGGGATGAAATAGTGGTTGTTTATTATGCGGGCGGCAAAGGTGTGACGTTTTATTGAACGCATCTGTTCCGTACAGGAAGCAAGAAAACAAGGGTGGTTCGCCGATGTCCGCTTCTCTCAACTAGTGATGATGATGATGATGAGGTCAGAAGAAATGAAACGTACAAGTATGTTCTTTCTAGGAACACTGCGGCTAGAGAATGATTTCCCGATCGCAGTGAACCAGCTTTTATATAACTTTGGACAATGACAGTATTCATTTAAACGGTTAAGCATTCATGAGTTTATGATCATATTTAAACATGTGATGTGCTGATTAGGTGAGTCTCAACAATTTTTATCTTTCCATTTATTCCCACGGGGCACTAAAACAGGCGTCAGAAAGACGCTGTTGTGAACAGTGTCACTTAATGTGTGGAGCAGGCGCCGACTCACGCATGTTAGCGCCTATCCAATAATTCGTTTTTATTACTTTATGGTTGCTTTGGCCACGTGTTTATCCAAAATACCGCATCATAGTTGTTTATTGATAAATTAATGCGCTCTTCGGCGCCTGGATTGCGGCCTTGGTTTATTTGTTATTAAACATTCCAGGCGAGGATGGCGTGAGAATTCAATCGTGTTCAATACAGCATCTGTAATTAACATCATCGGTGTACAAAATACTTCTTTTTTTTCTACCTTCTGCCCAAATATGATCTGCGATGTACTGTTTTTGTGGGTTTAATCTGCCGGCAGTAGTGCGTGAAGGGTGAGCTTCACCAAATTAAAAAAATTACACCAATGCGTAGATAACCTTAGCATGGCCCTTTTCATCACAAAATATCTTAAATGTTTGGTCTTTTTTATCACTTTTTCTTCTCTTCCTTATGGGACTCGGACGTCCATGTCTGTGGTCACAATTTTTCTGTTATTAATACTTTTATAATTCTGCTATTGTTCCTCTGTAATAATATCTCTTGTTCACTTTGTCATTTTTATTTTCTACCTTCTGCCCAAATATGATACGCGATATAAAGTTATTGTGGGTTAAATCTGCCGGCAGTGGTACGTGAGTCTTCTATATATTTTTCTTTTATGCCGTCTCGTTTCCCACTTCCCCTCTGCTCCCCGGCCTTGTTAATTGCATTATTGTATATCATTTTTATGTTGCATATTGTAAATATTATTAATTAATTTACTAATAAAGTGAGTCAACCGGGGACAATGAGGGCAAATAATTTTGTTTTGGCTGATGTGCGGTATCGCCCTGTCAATATGTGGGGCGCTATCGAATAGCTGCCTTGTAGCATTAAAATTTGCCAACCGGGCGGCGAATGAGTTGGATCGAGATAGGAGCCTTGAGCTTACTGCATCGGCGCTGGGTAAGTGGTGAGTCCCCACTCATTGTTCAAAATACAATGATTTTATAGAAAATATTCGAAATGAGGAAATCATTAAAAATCTATTGTTAATTTTATGTATAGAATAAAGACCTCCTCGTTGTCGTAATCTTTCTCAAGCTCTGGTTTTTTCAGATAATGATTTGTAGAGAGATGCATGGAGGTTTTGTATTAATAAAAACTCCGTCAATAAAGTTGTTTCACGTTAGATTTATTCCAGAGAACTATTTTGCCAAATATTTACCATATAGGCAGAATTTCTTCGTGTGTGCTATTTACTAGTATATGGCGGACATGCCATATGTAAGCCTTTATATTATATATTAGGACACGTATTTTTACATATGAAATAACTTGGGAATTAGCCGCATGTATTGTTGACAGGTGTCTTTTTTTTGCCGTTAAATGCGCCACACAGAAAACATCGTACTTGGAGAATCATGTGTTTGTTTGTAGATAGACGGATTCTCGATTATCCACGTTCGTAATAGTTAACATTATATTTGTTCCAATCTTACTAATGAAATAATACTTCTAATTTCTGTATATGTTTCTAATTTATTAATTAGGAAGATATCAAAAAAAAAAAATGTGAAAGTTGATTCTCTGCCCATACACCGCTGCCGGCAGATATAATCCAGGTCGATTAGATACCCGCCGCAGTAGGTCGACCCAGGATCTTTCACCTAGAGACTCACATTATCAAAACGGCCCAGGTACCTTCCAGGGTTGAGTAGGTCAGAGTTCCAAAACCACGACTCTCTTGCTTCAGTCTACAAAACGCAGCACAAGAAGATGTGCTCCGGCGTCTCCCTCACACGGCTGCAGATATACTCTAGGATAAGAGCAAGTCCCATGACCTGGACTATCTGCCGCTCTCATCTGTCTCTATCTCATTTAGTATTTCCTCTTTTTGTTTACTTTTGTTAAGAGATAAAGTTCTGAAGAGCTACATCGCAAAAGCATACAGCCAATTTTAAACGGTTCAGCTTCGCTTCCATTTAGTTATAATATAATCCAGTTGTTGATAAATCTGTAACGAGAGTTACGGACCCTAGAGCACGCCGGCAGATTTAATGTATTCAAAAGAAAATTACAGCAAAGGGTGATTAACCTCTAACCCTCACCCCTTACAATCTAATAGGTGTAAATCTGTAAAGCGTACAGCGTGTGTAAACAAAATGTAATTTCCTTACTTAAGCAGCAAAATAAATAAATTAGACACATTATCCTGCACTGCGAACATCGCTTTCGTTCGGGTTGCGGAAAGATCGACTTTATGACCTCCCGGTGTGATTCTAGGCGATTACAATTTAACGCGTTCAAATATTGACCTTTAATGTTTGCGATACTTAACGAAAATGGGTCAAATTAAAACAACACTTTTGAAAATCATCAATTTGAGGCCGATGCGCGAGGAGCCAGTCTTCCCACGCCCGGGCCGAGGTCCAGAGTAAATAACACCTCTCAGCCTCCCGAAGGGTGCGGCGGAACCTTCTGAATATTTGAAAACCCTGAGGTTAATCGCTGATACACCTTTCGCGAAATGGGTGAAATTAACTGACGATCCGGCCCATAAATCTTGGACTAGGGCCCCCGCCAGGGCCGACCTAGAAAACTATTAAACCCGCAAACATGCCGGCCACGTTTATTATAATATTATTATCACACGAGTTAACCTATGGACCCCGCACGTGCATACATCATTTTGAAAAATGTCTTCATTAACACCAATCAATCAAAAATATCTTAACTTTTAAAAACATACAATAATTTCATTTTTGGCATTTGACTTTAATAACTTTTGTGATATTAAGTGAGCAAAAACATCAAGAAAACAGAAAAAAATCTTTTATCCATTCCTTGGTTTCCTTGGTTCCATGATCTTAAATGCAAAATTCATTACGGTGTACAAATGGTCTACGCCTACTGTTATTAATATTTGCAATATTTAGAACTCTTGCATCTGTGCAAATAGGAAAGTGTTAATATTATCATAACGATTCCTTAAATAAATTATTCAAGATGTATAAGACACAGTTACAATATTTTTTATTGTAGAACATCGTTGATCAACATCACACTGGATAAGTAGGTATTTGAATACTTTTTTACTACCAAAATTCACAAGCGGAGAAAAAATGTGTAATTTATGGTAAATTTTATAAACTTATTAGTATTCAAATTATTTAACTGCTGTATTTTCGCGGATTAAAAATAAATTAAGGTCATACAAACTGCAGTAATTTCTCTACATACGAACGAGTTATGTTTTGAGAGCTCGTTCGTAAGTTTAATTTGTTTTCAAGTCGAACCAAGTTAGCCTTGGTATCCAGCAGTTACGGTAATAATCGGTACTTTCTGCTCTTAATCGCACAATAATTGGATAAAATGTAGTCACACTGAAGAATAAATACAGTGATGCCTCGTATAACGTACTTAATTCGTTCCAGGAGCAAGTTCGTTATGCGAAAAGTTCGTTATGTGAAACGCGTTTTCCCATAACAATACGTGCTAAAATTTTAATTCGTTCAGAAGCATAAAATATGGTACTGAAACATTGAAAAGATACTCACGTTTTTTTTATTTTTTAGTTAGAATCAGATTTAGGAGAGTCTACCGAGGCTTGCAGGGTCAAATTCTGAAAGCAAACACGTGCGTGAGATAAGCGCAGAGAAGAACAACTGCCGCATATTGATGCATGTTCGTGCAAGTTTGTGCATCGGCTGCGTGCGACCTTGGAAGCTCGGGCGACTTCGTGATACACAGGTGCGTTCGAGCGGCAAGATGATATTTCGTATTCGATACAGTCCGTTGTATGAAGCGAGGTTCGTTGTGCGAGTCGCGTAATGGACGAACAGAAAATTCGTTGTGCGCAGCGTTCGTTATGCGAGGCATCACTGTACTTCTTAAAGACGACTGCACACGACTACTGTAAACATTACTGAAAGCGTAGCTCCCGTACACCATTAAACAGTAGACTCTCGAACTAACCTTACGCGCTGCAGTCAAATTTGGAATTCCGGCACGATTATGAATTTTTTGCTATTATTTATATACATTTTAATAATTGGACACAAACTTTCGTACCTTTGAAAGTTTACAAGTTTAATGTTCGCATGTAGAGGACTTATATTCGTCGTAAGAGACCAAATTTTTGAATTGGTTAAATAATTTAAATATCTGGGAAACAAATGTGACAAGAAATAAATAGCAGGATACAATCAGGAAACACTTTACGAAATTTGCTGTCATTGTCAAAATTTTAAGATTAAATTGTATACAACTTTGATACAGCCGACCGTTCTACACGGGTGTGAAATTTGGTCTGGTTTGGATAAATAAATATAAAATAGCAACTAAATGTCCGGAGCCGGACCTGGTCGCAGCCGGGTTTTTGCTGTTTGTTATCTTAACCGGGCTCTGCGGGTTCAGGGAGGCTTTTTGCTGAACGTTCATTGGTCATTTGTTCGCCTCGGTTACCCCCAGGATCGCTTTTTGCCCCGGACCAGCCGCGGACCCCGGACCCGGTTTATTATCTCGGATCATTAGCTGTGACGAATTTCATTCTGGTTAGTCAAATACAAATTGAGCTTTGTCGTGATGTTCATTTTAAATAGGTCGACCCTTGAAACTGGGTGGTTTATAAAAAATGTATATATATATATACATGTATATATTTTTAAACATTTTCAAAATTGTAAAATTCATGTTAAAATGTAATCAAAATGATTACAAGACAAAAGCCAATAATAACGTGATTCGAATTAAAAAAATCGAATCGGTTCACTTCTCGAGATTATGTATTAACACGTACTTATGTGTACAAATATAATTTTATTACATTTGATGCGACCTCCCGTTTGAGACGCGGCACTAGTGATGAGCTCAAAATAACGAACCGTGAGTCAATCACTGATATCTTTGAGTCACACTCACTATCAGTGATTGAACATCTAGGAATATCGTGATTCGTTATTAATTTATTTTATTTTATTTCATGTACACGTGCGCCGAATTTAGATTCGAAAAATAAACGCATTATTTAAAGGGTTTTCATTAATTTTGTGAGGATATTAAATTGTATCCGCCAGAATATGTTTTTCACGCAAATGAAGTTTGAATAATATACGTAAATACGCTCAAAATAATATATTTTTCTTATTTATTTCGTGTATCGTGATATCATATTAGTAATAAAATTGTGTTCACAGTCACAGTTTTCAATCACTGATATTATCGAATGTCAATCACAATCACACCGAGTCAAGAGTAGAATTTTTTGTCATCACGACAATTTTATTATGACGACTGCCGAAAAAAATCTGACAATTTTTACATGCTCCTTTGTAGTTATTATTTAAAATATACGCGCTTAAAGTATAATTTATTTATATTTTTTATTTTATCAACTATAAAATTCTCTAAGTACCCTTATAAATTTTAATGTAAAAATTCAATTTTTTCATACTTTTTTTTGATATTGCAATACAAGAGACCGAGCGTAAATTTAGACTTTTTAATAACCGATACAAAAATATTATTCAGTGAATAATAATTATTTCCGTTTAAATCTTTTACATGTATGGTCTTTAGATAGAAATATTTAGATATTTTGTGAAGCAAAGATAATTCTATTGTGAAAAAGATTAAATAATTGTGAAGCGTAGGGGTGAAGTGTAATGGAGCAAATCGGCGTCCTCGAGCGCCGTGGCGGGTCCGCGGAACGAAATATGCGTCATCAGTGACCGATCGGGCATGTGGCGGCAGCGCTTTGCCACCGGCTAGGTATTGAATGTGGAAGTCGATGTTGTCAATGTCGGCTGGCAACAGCGGTAATTTTGAACCGCTGCCCCCTACACCATTAAGAAACTAGGATGGCGGGACAACTTGTACTGCCGTATCTCCTACATGTCTAATGATCCAGCTAAAATATCTGATTAATAAGATTCGTATTTATAACGAGGTTATTAAGAATAATTAGAAGCATTCAAAATGTATAGAAATCATCAGAATTACAATAAATAAAATTGTCCCTTTTCATCTCATGCAAATAAAATTGTATAGCTGTCCCCCTTTATCGTTATGAATACAAGTTGTTGAGGTAAATTGTTAGATTGATAATGCCCTTAAGCGACTCAAGTAAATTAAACGAGTAGAATAAAAAAATGAGTTTTTATATTCACAAGGCATTCCTTTTACGGGTTTTCCACGGTCTGCTCTTACGGTATGTCATTATCCAAGTCGGTCTCCATAAACTCCCGCTCTCTTAACAATCCTCCTCCACTTTTACTCGGCATATTTGCAAGTTTTAGAACTGTCACCAGAGAAGCGCTTGAAGCTTTTTTATTTTGGTCGATCTTAATCTATTTAGTGACCCACCGCAACAAGCTTCTCCAGCTATCTTTCCTTTTAGCAAGATGCTCAAAAATGGAAGGATTCGTCTCAATCAAATGATTAAGAGTCTGTCCTTGGTGTTCAGCTTATGAAGAATAGAAACATCTACAGTATGTCTACTTACCACCACATCTCAAAAGCATTAATCCATCTTCTCTCCCTTGATTTCGGAGTCCACGATTCCACACCAAATAAAACTATAGAATACACCAGACACTGTACAGACCTGACCTTTGTTGTCTTGGAAATACCGCGGTCTTCCCATAATTTTGTTAAGCCTGGTGTTTTTTTTAAAGATTTGGATTACCATTTCACCATGAAAAGACTTATGCCAGAACAACACTTGCAAATTGTGCAAATTTATTTTGAAAATGGTGGTTCATTTCGCGAAACTTACCGTGCACTACGTATATTTTACGGTCGGCATAATCATCCATCAGAGTAAGTAATTCAAATAACCGTGGATTGTTTTCGTACCGCGTGTACTCTAATTGATAATACGCATCCGGAAAGATGGGCGGTACAGGACGCACCGAAGAAGCTGTTGCTGCGGTGGAGAGGAATATTGAGGAGAACCCGAATGAGTAGATTTCTGACTTTTTCGTTCCCCTCTCTCCACCTCCGACTTCAATCACGTTTATTTATAAAATAATTAATATTAAAATGAATAAAAAATAAAATAAAATTCGTACGGTTACGTCGATTAGTCATCTCCTGCCTTTTGCTGGTAACGCTTAGCTGTCATTATTAAAACAAAGTGCGCTTTTTAAGTAGTCTAATTATTCATAATGACTTGTGCTATCAAACTGTGTTCATTTAAGTTTTAATTTTGCTCATACATTGATATCGGCACCAATCACAGAAACGCGTTAAGTCCAAATTTTTAAATTAATTCATTACAAGAGATAATATAGAGTACATCGTCATGTTTAAATATAATGAATATAAAGCAATCATTTGGATAAATGGTCCAATAAGTGGAATTGAATATATGTGTAAAAAAATTATATTATATAACACGAAACGAATTATTAAACGCCACAGTTTAGTGTAATGTATAAAAAATTAATAATGCATCAGAAATTAAGAGATATATGAAATAAACATATATAGCACAAGTGAAAATTATAGACCGGAATTTATCGAAAATGAATCAAATGAGGCAGATAGTGAAAATCTATCAGAATTCCTAGTTTGTTAGAAATTTCTAAGCAAATAATTTCTTATATTGGTGAATTCGTTGTGCGACAATTGGCTAAGAACTTATATTGCACGATCTATATAAATAGTCTCTTTGCCAATGAGAAATCAGTTCGCCATAGTTTTATCATACAGAAAGATAGGGGAATGTTCTTACATCCATATCAAGATATTATTGATATCTGTTCACGAGCAGAATCGATACTAAAAACTATACTACAAGGATACATTACAAAACGCATTCCCAAACAATATATTAATATTAATAATTTAGTATCAAAAGAGATTTTTAAATGTAAATTTTATTGAAAGTTTAAACACGTTCATTGTAAAGAAACGCATCCTCTAGATTATCACCAACTGCAATTGTCGAGGACTATGCTGGAGAGGTATTTGTCTATTCGAATAAGGTATCTTACAATATTAACAAATGTGAAACCTACCAAAAGGCAGTATTACAATAAATTGGTAATTTTTAGTGGTAACTAGTAAATGAAATGGAAAATCACATTCATTAATTTATTGTAATTATTTCATACTCTAAATACTACTTATCTCTACATTTCAATACAAGAATCGTATTTCTGGTGTGTACGTACACTGTTAATGTAAAAATTATTATGTGAATTAGCTATTTAAGGACGTACTTTTATTTTTCCATATTAAAATTCTAGAAATTCTTCGTGTATAGTATAGTGTTTGTTTACATGTTTGTTGTACATTAGTCGTACTTTTGTTTCCGTAACTACCCACTACCCAGCAAATCTAATCCTGTTTACTTTAGTAACAAATCTCCACAAACTTGGTCGTATTTTTTAAACTCGTAAATTCAGTAAATAAAAATATATAACAAATTTTAAAATTACATTATCTTTGACGATTTTAAAACGATTAAAAACATATCAAAGAATAACAACGCAACATTTTGAAACAAACAAAACACGATATAAATATCGACCTTAAGAAATAAACAAAATTAGTGTGAAATAAAATAAATTGACTTATGGTGTTATTGTAAGTAACGCTCTTTACGTTCGGATATTTTCGAGAACTGCCGAACATTACCGAACAACCCGAATGACCTTCTCACATATTACAAAACCTGGCATCAAAATTTTTCTCAGTACAACGGGATAGTTCAACTCTCTGGATAAATCTCTTTGGCAATAACTAATCACGTTTATAGGATATATTTTAAGAGCATGTCCACGAATAAAATTTGGCTCTGAAAACTCAGTAATATATCACAGAATTAAATTTTAAATTATTTTCTATAATTTTATTTTACAATGTAAAAACATTACACTACGTACCATCTGTATTTTTGTTATATTTTTATTTTCCGCCAATATTTTCGTATCTCGAGGCCATAATTTAAATCGTATATGTTTGCTTAATATCATTAATTAATTACCTCTCGTTTAAATTTCTAGATTTATTTTTAATATTATTTTCATTTTCATTTCTTACCATATCACTCACTTCATAACGATCGCATTTCCATCACGCTTCGTCTGCTTTTATCACTTCAGTATCATTTCTAGTTTCTCTAGAATACACAATTTTCAGAAACGAGACCGAATTATGCAACCCCAGACGCGAGATGTTGTTTCTCCCTAGACGTTGAGATTTGGTCCAAAGAGCGGGAAAAAAAATACATTAGTCGTCCACGTAAACAAAAAACATTCAAAAACAATGGATTCTTTTGTTTCGTGTTTTTGTTTTTCTTTCGCGGAGGTCGGCATCCATCTGACGGGCGTCTTGAAAAATGGACAAGCCTACCTTCAGAGACAGGAACAAAAGAAAAATCCTATTCCACTGTTTAAATGCCGCCTCAGGTAAATGTAATCGCCGTACTGAGACTGACCTGAATGCTAAAATATCTGCTAGGGATGTGACGGCTTTGCTTGAACGACATTTCTTAAAGAACTCGTTCTCGGAAAGATTTTTTTTTAAATTTTATTATTTTTCGCTAATATTGAGCGTGTTACGATAAGTCGTCAAGATTATCAAGATTCAACGATTTCGATTTGCTGGGTAACTGGGTCGGATGAAAGAGTCATTACGTGGGAAATTGAGTATGGGGTGTCTGCAACTTCGGTTTATTGGGTCAGTGAGGGGTGAATTTTCTTTAGTAGCCGTGTATCACCGCCCTGTTATCCATGTCGCATGGTGGTGGGCTACGGTTGCCTTTTAGCATTAAATAAATGCTAACCTAACGGCGAATGAGAAGGACCGATATGTGAGCATTCATTCGTTAAAAGGTCCTGGATAAGCGGTGGGTCACCTATCATTGTCCACAAAATCATTGGTTGGACAGCATCCGGATGGACCTGGATGTTTTGGGAGGGCAATCGTCTACGATTGGCAAAATAGGCATGGGGTTTTCGCTCTTTAGACATGATGGAATCTTTTTTAGGCCATCAAAGGCCACCCACAAGTGGCATGATGAATGGACAATTAAATTTTTGAAAACTATATACATAATATAAAGAAGAGTGTCTGTGGATGGGTGTGTATGTTTTTTATACAAATCCAAACTTGATGAAATTTTGCACACTTGACCTTAAAAATAATATAAAAGTCACTGTCCACGTGATTTTTTCTAAAATATTAACCATATTCCCCTTTCCCGTCCCTCAAAACAGAATTTTAGTACTTCTTGCTGAAATTTTGCACACTTAACGTTCAAAATAAGAGGGAAATTACTGCCTGATTTCGATAAAAAAAACTGTCCCCATCCTCGTAAAGCCCTGGTAACGCCGGGTACTTCAGTTATTAATAAATAAACCTCAATTCTACATATACAATGTGATAATACATATCGTGGCATGAACATACAGTAACAGTGAGAAAATCAGTAGTCTGCAGGAACCTTCAGATTATTGTGGTAAGAGCCGTCGGGTATCGAATCGCTACCAAATGTGGCAAGGAGCACCTTAACTACTTTGATAAACATGAATAGTCGGAAGGAGGCCAACAATGACGTGTAAGAGTGGTGGCTACTATCTGCGTCACTAGGTATAGACATATACACTGTATGAGTTCCATTTCCATGACTGGAATCCTTTTAAATATAAACACTGGAATTATTTAAATAAATGACATATAATACAAGCTCATAATAACATTATCCATGTTAATATTAAACTAGGATTTTTGTAGGTCATGGCTCCAGTCACTAACTACCGATTTCAACTACGTTCAGTCTGCTTTCATTCTTCTAATCCTATGTTTAACTGTCTAGCGCTATTAATGTTCTATGAAATTTAATTTGTTCTCAAACATTTAATTTGGCAAAGAAGAATTTCTATGAATGGAGAACATATTTTATAAGGCTCCACAAAAGATATCGGTACCGAAAAAAAAGGTCCTTTAGGAGACAGACTCGTTCAAAAGATAAATTGAGTACCAAGTTAATTTTGGAAATGAAATCTCCTTCACAAGGTTGTGTTCACGTAACATGGAACCATTTTTGGTTTATCATGAAGATAATAATGAGACCATTACCAAAATATTTTAACTACCATAATTAAATTAATTTTAATACATTGAAAAAATCATACTCCATTTTTATCTCACTCTTAAAACTTGAGCAAATAATTATTTATTCACATTATTGACGAGGGATCTTTAAAATTATATGCATATTTAAAACTATTCAAAACGTACTACAGAAATACCCGGGATGCTTTGAGAGCAGTCAGCATAGTCAGCGTCAACAGTAGACAGTTATATTGAACATTTTAGTACAGTATTTTAATCAGTTTTTTGTCGAGGCTTGTCTTGGGGTAATGCTATTTTTTTAGTAGGGTTGTTAGAAAAAATTTCGGAAACATAGACCACCGGGATCCACTAGCGTGTAAGATGGAGCGACAATGTCTCCAAATGCACCGAGAATGTCTCCAGATCCAAAACTGGAGAAAAACGACACAAAACAGAAATGAATTGAGGAAAACTTTTGAGGATGCCAGGACTCACCAAGGGTTGTAGAGCCAATGGGAATGATATTAATGATTATTATAATATATATATATATTTCAATTCATTTTAATTATTACATATGCCCGGTATTACCAAGGTGTAAAAATTACTATTATATTTATAAATTATTATGGACATAAATTAATAAACCCATCTAATTGTGAAAGCGTGGAGAGTTGCTTGGGAAAAAAGTAGATCACACACATTTTATGTTCATCAATTCGTCGTTCAGAATCTGGAAAAATTTCAAATCCCCCTTGATCCTGTGTCTAGCTAGTCTGATATTAAATATAATACGATGACTTTAATTTAAATAAGCATATGCGGAGGCACTGAACGCGCCTCACAGTTACCTGATTGGTAAACTAGGCTCGTATCACTCTTAAAAGTACAGGCGTACCGACCCGCAAACCGACGACAATACATTGCGGGAGCCAGTCATAATCAGTCACTTCTCTCGCAGCCGGCGCAGGACGCTTCACATCCTTACTATGCCTATTAAATTGTTATTTGCATTTATTTTGAATAAATGACATCAGCTGTAAGTTGCTTATTATTTATTTCATCTGCTATAACCACAGCCATATATACACATACACACACACATACACTCCGTGATATCTTACTCATCTGAACATGGTGGATAGCCGGGAGATATAGGGACCTGGACGGAGGAGTGTGGCGTTCTATCTTTTCTGTATCCTTTAGAGTTAAAAAAAACAAGAAATTGTACTCTCCGAGTTGATGTACTCATGACAGAGCATCATGGTCCTCGATTCTTCTTCAACAGCGTAAATAACTCGAGATAGTGCTTGATTAGTGTTTGATAGTGATAGTCGTGTCATAAACATTCTCTCATTATCTTTCTTCATCTTTGTACATTACATAACCAATTTCTTAAGTTACGAAAATCCTGAAAAACAGAGACATTCGTTCGTCTCGCAATCCATTAAAATTTCTAAATATGTTTTTAATATTTAATATTGTTATTTAAGTTACAACATAATTAAATTCCCCTGTTTGATGTCGCTGAAATACATCTTTCACATCCCTATCAACGCCGAACAATTACATCCAACGATATATTGTTTACCGTAAATTGTCGGAGCATATTGTTTAGACTGAGTTTTGACTCTTGTTCAGTTTGTTTGGTATAGATCTTAAATGTTCTACAGTTAGTCTTGCGAAGGGTTGCTGGGTACTTGACGTAAATGGATTAGTACAAGCCACCCGTTCTCCCATTCAACCCTTAATTTACAGGTGAAAGATAAAGATAAATATCTCTCGATGTTTAACGTTCATTTTATTTATCCCGTTTAAACTAACTAACAAAGGCTGTTTAAGGTTTACTTTGTTAAGTAAAATTCGGTACACGGAAGTTAGTCAAATACTAAAACTATACACATTAATGTATTGTTTATTGTTAAAGTTTATCATATTATTATAGCTACAGTGTTATTGCTTAAATTAACATATTTTATAGTCAATTCTAAATCATATAAATTCTCGTTTTATCCTTCACTACTAGTTAGGGGAGAGCAAGAAAATTCGCGAGTTTTTCGCCCCAGGTTCACATACTAACTTCTGTATACTGTTCTTCGCTGAGGAAATTTATAATATTAACATTATAGGTTGCATTAAAAGAGATCTTTAGTTCATAAGATAAGTTCATTGCAAAATAAGGCATTACAAAAAGCTTACACAACCAGGACGAAATTTACCACAGTAATCTCAATTAGATATCAAACAAAGTATAGTCCTATGATGGACACTTTACAAGGAGTTAAATTGACAATTTTGTAAATTTCAAGATCATCTACACATAATGAAGGTTCTTTATTTTTGGTGCCATGAACTCGGGTCATATACTGGGTGGTTCAAAAAAAATTGATACATCTCGTAACACTGAGTTATTTCAAAATATAATATAGTTAATCATTTTAAATGTATTTTTTTGCACAATATTTAGCTAATCAGAAATCATCAGAACACGCCATATTACTTAATCTATCTAAGCTGTTCGGTGGCCATATGCCTGGCTCGATGAAATTAACATTCTCACGACGAAGAAAATTGATTATATTTCTGGCTGTGTGAGATGGAGTTGTCCATTGTTGTAATGTCCAGTTATGCTGTAATGTCCAGTTATGCTGTAATGTCTAGCCACACTCCAGGCTTTGTTTTGAAACTCTTCGATCATTTCCTCAACGTTTTTCAATTCGCAAATTTTTGATCAGAATACGATCTTCTGCAGTGATTTTTGTCATTCTGGGCAACAATTTAAAAAAATCAAATATAAACAATGGGAAAATTAATAATCAAAGATTGTAGAAATAAAACGTATTATAGGTAAATAGGTAAGTAAATGAGTAAACTATTAAAGCTATTGTTGATATAGTTGAACTAATTTTACTTTTAAATAATAGGCGTATGCATTAATTCATTCGTTTTTTTTTCTAAAATTAAGGCTTTATTGTGAAAAAATGGTTATACACTCAATGATCAAAGTATTGTCCATCGGAAGCTACAACATTTGCCCATCTTTCTGGCAGTTTGTGGATTCCATCCCAAAAGAACTTCTCCGGCTTGGTGGTGAAGAACGAATCAAGCCAATTTTTGATACCCTGTTCTGAAGTGAAGCGTATTCCGGTGAGGGCATTCTGCATTGATCTGAACAAGTAGTAATCAGAAGGGGCTATGTCTGGGCTATAAGGCGGGTGAGGTAGAACTTCCCACCCACTGTTCTCCAAATAGTTTTGAACCGGTCTTGAAACATGTGGCCGAGCGTTGTCATGATGGAAAATTATGGATTCGTGTCTGGTTGCATATTCTGTTCGTTTTTCCGCAATCGCTCTCTTCAAACGAATTAATTGTGTTCGGTAGAGGTCCCCTTTGATCGTCTGACTCGATTTCAACAGCTCATAATACAACACACCTTTTTGGCTGTCCGGGTCGTTCATTGTCTTCTAAGTTGAAATCGCCACTTCTAAACCGTGCAAACCACTTCTGGCACGTTCTTTCAGCTAGAGCATGGTTACCATAAACCTCTACTAAAATACGATGACTTTCGGTAGCACTTTTCTTCATGTTAAAGTAATGAAGAAGAACTCCCCGCAAAAACACTTTTTCTGGTACAAAGTTCGACATGTTCAAATGAATAGAAAAAAATGTTGTTTACACTTCAATCAAATGACATATACTGAAAAAGACGCGCAATGACAGTAGCTTTCAAATGAATATAGTCACGGATGAACACGGCGCGAAATAATACTATTAACGCCCTCTCTTAGAAAACCGCATGAATTAATGCATACTCCCAATACTTTTAAAATTAGCAATATTAACTTTGTGGTTAAAATTCATATTTTTATTTATTATCTTTGTTTTATTAACCACAGTTTAAATACATCTACCGGTTTCGAAAAATACCATTTTCTTCTTCAGGATGTCATAACTAACTAAAAACATATATTATTGTTTCTTTACCAATTTTAACAATTTACTAATTTTGATGTTTCATAATATCACATTTTACGAAATGTTATCTTCTTTTTTTGGGCCATCCTGTATATGTAATATACATTTCTCTGTAGTGAGATGTCTAGCTTCGAGTATTTTAATTGATAAAGCAGCCTACCAGCAATATAAAGTTCCGGATTCGAGTCAAATATCATAAAATCTCTAATTGTCGGTAATCACGAAAAAAAGGTTTAAAACTCGTCCTTCTGTATAACTTCTGTGTTACATGCTAAAAAATATACGTTTATGAAATTAGAGTCTTCAGAATAATATTTTAAACTGTTTTTTTGTTAACCTTTACCATACCGTGATATAAAATACCCGTACGCAGCCATGCTGTCAACTAGTGTTACCGTAAGAAAATAGAGTTTTTTATCATACTAAATGAGAAAAAATGTTTTTATTAGCTTAAATGATTATTGTCTAAATATTGACCATTAAATGTGAAAAAAGGATTAAATATAATGATATATGTAATTTGAAACATTCAAGTTCTGTACAATGCGACCATCTTTTCTCTCTTCATTCAATTAGTGAGAAAGAGATGATTATATTCGTAGGTTTGTTATTCTTTTCACTGTGAAATTAAAGTGCTTTCTATCTTACCATAAATGGTATTTTCTCCAACGTATTAATTTTATAACGGATTGAATTTATTTAATTATTTTTGAAGGATTCTCTTTTCAAAATTGGTTTTTCACTAGCCATTTCTAAGCGCAAATGATTTCCTTAGGGTTAAATAAAATACGAATTTTATGTAGCATGTAATTACCGAAATATTATAGGTTCAATCGGCACGATAGACATGGTTTGGGAAGGGTTAAAAATGACTTTTTAAAATTGTATATATGCAATTTTGGTTGCACATATTGACAACACTGTTTCAATAACATTAGATTAAATTCCGCCAGTTTTGATATGAATAGTTTGATATGGCATCTCTCGCATATTTCATACAATATACAGTGTTACCGCCATTACGAAGTTACAGTTTTATAGTAACCTGGTTGTTTTTTTTTTTAAACTGCCTTTCATGTTTTAAAAAGAGGTAGATACTGCCGCGTTTGTTATAAAAGCAAAACTTTTATACACAAAATTTGCGGCTTTAAGACAGTTATGTTGCCAACAGAATTTATTAGTGAAATATGAAAAGCCCTACTCTTCAAAACTGCGTATTTAACTCAATTTAGCCCTTTTTGTAATATTCTTTCATAAACATGACATGACGTGACTCATATTTTTTCGAGAATTAGATGTTTTTCTGTGAATCTTTTTTAACATTTTCACGTATTCTTTTGATTAATTATTTAATATATATTTAAATCTTATATAAAATTCGAGTAGTTTTACAAGAAATTCTGAAAAAGTCCCATATCAAATTCTGTCGAAGGGTGTAGACACCCTTACACATAACATTGACTCGTTTGTTGATACACACATAAGTACTACATTTTTTATTTCTCTCTTTAGATCGGGCAGGATCCGAGCTAAGTTTCTTCGTATCTGAGGTCGGTTTATCCATCCCAGGTCCCCGAAGCACACTCTATCCTCCATTCAGACCTCTCGTCTCGTGAATAAACAAATGAATCGAACCCTCGGGAGAAGGGAAGCTACCCCCCCACCAATATTTACCAAGCAGCGAATAACTCTCATGTTTATTGTTGGGTCTGGATACATCCGTCATCCCGGAAATAAACCTCCCCAAGGCTCAACTTTTCGAGACATTTTGGCGAGTTATTCTATTTATAAAGCCTTTTCGTGGACGATACATCCCTACGAGATTAAAACAATATGGTTAACGGGAAAGTATTTATTTTAACTTTAGTCGAACGCGAGAAATAATATAATTTACATGTCAATACTATTTTAAAGTGCATTTTTGTATCTGTACTTTATGACATCAACATCAGTTGGTTTTTTTTTTTATTTAGTTATTAAATTAACCCTTTCGCGGGCCGTGGGAATACGTCTTCCTAGTTACTTAATTTACTTCAAAAGGACAGTAGGAAGCACGTTTCCTAATTTTTTATATAATTTAAAATTTAACTCGAAGTAAAAAAAAAGCAGTAAATAGCAGTACGACAATTCTTAAGAATAAAATTCATTTATCCATTACCTCCATAATAAGTATTTTTCCTTTAAAATCAATTTAATATCCATTAACACCGTATTTTTCCCTCCCTTAATGTTCCGTCTAACTGTATATGTATTCTGTCTCATCAGATCATATGTAATTTTATATACTATTTCCGTCTTTATGAATACATAAGTGCACTATTTTTGTATTTACTGTTAATTTTAAATACGTCCTAGCGCAGCTTGAGCTTAGCGAAACCGGTTGGCGTGTAATAAAATTCGTGGTTTCATACAACGTGATTGTATTTTATTTAAGCTGACATGTTAAACCACAAAGTGATTGCTTTCTACGAAAATGTAGAATGTAAACATTATAAAACTAGATAAATTAGAGTATTAACTATGTGTAAGTATATATATTTCGTATTACATTTAACGAAATATATTTTTAAATCTCAGCTCTGTGATATGGAATGTTTACATTGTGTTCCTAACAACGTCTATATCAATGACAAATATGACATCCATTATTAGTAACATTTAACCTTTGCTCTCCGATAATGAAAACTGAGTTGACATTGCCTCTAATTATGTGAATATCTCTGTAAAAATACTAAATACAGAGTTCGTATTTTAGGTGAAAGTAATTATAATATACATGTACTATACACAATAATAAAAAATGTTTTTTCGAAGAACCTGACGTGAATTTGTCAATACGTGTATGTATATGTTCGGAGAGGTGCGGAAGGCGTAGTGCGTGGGGGGCCGGATGCCGATAGTCATTTTAGTGGCAGAGCGTGCGCTGGCCGAGTTAGATGCGTCTTATGCATCTTTATGCTATCGTTCATGACGATCAATGTTTTTTTTCTCATTTTTACATAATAATTGATGTATATATAATTAATTCATTTAATATAAGAAATAAATGTAAAACATTCATATTTATACTATTTAAAAATCGCAAAAGTCTACATGTACACTGAGTTTAAAGCACACTGTAAGGAAAAGGTTAAAGAATGACGTACTTAAGACGTATAAATTAAATGATTACCGATAGATCATATTACCATTATTTTTTCCAATGTTCAAATATCTGACTTGTTTACACTTGAAAAAATACCTTCAGAACAAATTGGTAATATATTCACAAAATTCGCATATCTCAAATGAAATTTACACTTCCCTGCAATGTAAAATCAGTTTTATTCCGAATTTTTCTACGAGTGATCCATAGGAAGACAATGAGATATCCCAGCATATATTCACATAAGATTAAATATGAATTAAATATAATAATTAGAAAGATATACATATAAAATCAATTACAACTTCACAATAAGAATGTGTTCTCCTAATATTAAAGTTGTATCAATGTGTCCAAAATATAATACACATTCTTATTGTGAAGTTGTAATTATTCAGAACAGACGGTCTGTGATATTTTAAATATTAATTAAATGTATTAATTAGAAAGATATACATATAAAATCAATTTTATCGAAAAATATTGTTGTTGCGCCACCGGGATTCAAACCTGAATCTCTTTCCTAACCGGGGAAGTTGCATTATCCAATTATGTTACAGCGACAAATTTTCGAACCTCTATGTTACCTTTTTAATATTAATACATTTAATCGTTCCATTATTTGAAAGAGCCATCTATCTTATTTTTACAGAATCTCAAATACCTTTGAGTAATCTGATAGCAGACGCCAGATAATGGAACGATTGAATGTATTAATATCAAAAAGGTAACATATAGGTTCGAAAATTTGTCGCTAAAAATATTGTCGCTGTAGCATAGTTGGATAATGCACCTTAAAAGTAAGGAAAGAGATCCAGGTTCGAATCCCGGTGGCACAACAATATTTTTCGATAAAATTGATTTTATATGTATATCTTTCTTATTAGTATATTTAATTCATATTTAAAATATCACAGAACGTCTGTTCTGAATAATTACAACATCACAATAAGAATGTGTTCTCCTAACACATTAGATTACTCCAGCATCCAGTCGATGCATTATCTTACTATTCAAATCAGGTCACTAAGTCTATGCTTCTGTCAAAGTCATTTTCAAGCACAGTATCGGTCCAACTAATCATTTTTTCTCACTAAACGTGCGTGATTTTACACCAGGGCAATACTGTAATCAATTTCGAACAACTATTTAGCTTTGATCATCTACCTAAAAGGTTGATTGCTTCCAATGATGCTTGAATCTTAGGTATATCCACACCCACGGGACTGTCGCCCGATATAGCCAGTTGTTTTTTAAATATAAAAATGCAAAGGCCAAATTGACAATTTTCAAAAGTTGTAGGCCCACTTTAACATATGGTCAACAAATATAGATTCTCACGGAAAGAGACAGAAGTTAAGAAAAGAGATGTTAAGGAAGTAACAGGAGTGATATTAACGAACCGAGTGAGAAGTACAGAGATAAGGAAAATTCTCGCCACTAAGCTTCTACTTCTACATACAGAAAGATCGAGATGTAATAAGAAAATATCAAGGTGTATTTTAATGGCAACTTTGAAGGACCAAATTTGGATAAACAGCAAGGTTTAGGTTTTGATTGATCAAGTACTAAAACAACGCAAAACAAGATGGATGACATGGTGATGATGATAATAATGATGATGAGGATTGTGATGACGAATATCTACACACAAATCCCTAAATCCGAAATATTTTGAAATTAGAAAAACCTGGTTAATTTAAAGCAAATGTATTGATGGGTCTATTTCTTGAATGTAGGTATATATAAAGATATTAGTCTGATACCTAGCGTAAACCTCCACACAATAGAACTACAAGGTGGAATAATATAACACTACAAGGTGGAATAAATACTATATATTTAACCAGTGTCAAGATTTCGCACAATAACAAATTTCAACGAGTTTTCAAATCACCTTTTGGAGACGGGTCTCATTTTTAATTGAAATTTTACAGTAGAGACCTCGTAGAAGATAATTTAAATATTTGAAAACTGAATTATTACTTAATACAAATATAATTAATGATCAATTAAATATAACAATTTGCTCTTGATTTAATATTTTCTTCATTTCGGTATCTTTGTCTCTCCCCTGCTCTTTTCAACCCCTCTCTCCCACCACGACTGCGGCTACGCCCCAGTTCGATAGCTAATTTGATTTCGTATTTATTTTATAGATTAGTCCATTCTGATGAATTCAAATTAATCAGCGTGATTAATACAATATTAGTTATTTGTTTAAATTAATAATAATTTGTATATTTCACCCGATTTAATGTAGAATAATTAAAACAATCTTATACTGTTCATATAATGGATTCAAAATAACCTCCAAAGAAGGACTCAAGCCGTTAAGAAATCAATATAATCAAGTAATATTTGGAGTTCCCCAAGGAAGGGTATTAGGACTTATTTCCTTTATTATCTCTATATTCGTCTGCTAATTATTATCTGTTCGCGGTATATTGGAAATAATCAGAAATGAAATGGGTTTTGTTATTAATAATGAAAATAAAAATTATTATTGTCGGTAATTCAATAGGACGGACTTAACTCTAAGAAAGTGAAAAACTACTACCGTAGAGCTTTTCCAGACAGCAGTAAACAAAGCGGCGATAGCCAACATTCATTGAACAGATTGGAAATAAGAAAAAGAACTACTCATATCTTGGTTTTCTCATTTCAAATACTGATAGACGTGAATCCGAAATGAAAAGGAAGAATTCCATGACCCATGAATATACGACAAGATAGAAACATCACTAGGTTTGATATAATGACAATTGTCAGAACACTAGATTGAGATGTGATGCTGGAGATACATGTTGTGCATGCGCTCAACTATCTCCATTCTGCAGGAACTGAACATCAAGTACAGACTCTCAACCTGCGGCCTGAGACGAACCCATCCATTTTTTGCGAGAAGGGAAGATAGTCTGGAGAAACATGTTGCGGTGAGCCATGTCGATGGATAAAGAAGAAGAGTTTGAAGAGTCACTCGTTTGACCGACCAAGTGTAAAAGGCAGTTCTTTGGTGATTGCCTGTTACCTTGTTTTGATCTGCGAGAAAAGTGCAGGAGTTTATCGAGAGTGTGAGGGTTTATGGAAATCACAATTCTCAGTCATGAGGGACCGATGATGAGTCATTATGTTAGAGTCAGATACACAGACACAACAGGAGTCTAAGAAGAAATAAATAATTGAAGATATGACAACGAATGCTACGAATTTCATAAACAGCTTGTTGCCGTAAATACTTCGATAGCTAGTTCTGGGTTTTCTATTGGCAATGATGAATACAGTAATTCAATCTATGTAAATTCAAATTACACTTTGTGAACCTATGCTGGTTGAGGCCGACGTCGCTATCCTTGTAATCTGATAGTCCTTAAATATGATCATCAGCTACCGAAAACCTTCACACAACCGATAATCCAAAGATATTTATATACTAAATGTTTTTATTATCGCCGCAGTAAATAGTCCGTCCGAATCACTAACTCTTTTCGCAGAAGCAGCTTCGCTTTTGTTTTCTGTTTTTAAATCTACACAAAAAGAACACACATATTCAAAATTTTATATCAGGCCTTCCTATCCAAGTATAAAAGCGCGTAAACACAGATAACAAAACAAATATCTCTATTTTATAAAAAATAATATTGAAAAACTTCTGTCTTTCACAATACAAATGCATATTCTGAAATTCTTTAAGCATGTTATAAGATGTATGAACCCAACGGAGAAACTAGTGGTACAAAGAAAAATCGACTAGATGGATGGATCTGTTGAAATCTGCAAACAGTGGCTCATTTTAGGAAGAAGTCAGAAATGCTGCAGTTGGAGTAGAATAGAAAGTGGCGTCGTGATGACACAGTTTAGAGAAATATAATAGCCGTACAATGAAAAGACTACACGGTGGAGCGTTTCTTGGAGATGTTATCTGGACGACAGCAACAAAAATAATGAAGATCGCGAGTGGGTTTTTCAGATGTTTGTGGGTCATGTCATTGGCACCCGACGTCGGTACTGGATGCGTTTTAATAGCGCATCTTACGTTACTACTCACAGGCTCAGTTACCGACGCGACTAGTGCGTCGGACACCCAGCAGAGAGGCGTACTAGCGAGGACACAGAGGGCGCTCCAACACCAGATAGTACCGAGGCGAGCTAACCAGACAAGACTGAACTGAAAACTATTTAATAACCGCGCGCAGTGTACGATATTTGCAACTAGTGAGCGAATAAATCACCTGATCAAAAACAAATGTATCTTCTTTTTCCCAACGGTTCCTCCACCAGACACGTGGCGGGAGTCTTACAGTGAAATTTAGCGCTAGATTTCTTTAATGATCATTGAGAATCAGACACGGAGCAATCTCGACAGCCTAATGCACTAGCGATCTCGTGCTTTGCATAATAATAAAACTACTAACCACTAAAGCTGTTTAGAGATCCGCTTCACGCACCGGCTCATCGGGAGATGATTACTGCGGAGGCTATATACTTACGATCCACAGTACGCGTAACAAATGAAGTTAGCACCATATTTCTAGAATGTCTATCTTCCTGCATTTTTGGTGTACATAGTTTATGTTACAACAGTATTCACGCTGTTGTCTCTAGAAAATTTTCAAAGGATAAGAAATATAGATGAGCCTAATATTGGTGCATGATATGGCGTTCTCTCTCTTAAATCCGGCTGTGACCCGTTGATGTCCTTGACGATTCTTCTCAGCCCGATCTGGTCGGTAAATCGAGTTAAAGATCGTCCCTTTTCTGTCTAGTTTTCCACCATTCCAGTCACCACCGGCTTCTCTAAGTTATCATCCTTTCTACGGACAGTGTGATTGGAGAATGCGTCTCGTGACAATCTAACTGTTATTCCAAAATAGAGGTATTTATGCACAGTACTCTCTAAGAAGTTCTAATCTTTTGTCTCCGGTAGACACAGATACAATCAGCATCACAAAATTCATATTAAAAAAGGGAAAATTATTAAAATTTTAACAAATTTATTAAATTCCCACAAACATGTTCTCACTCCCCTCGAAACGGTGCAGCGAATAGAGGAAGATTTTTTTTTTGGAATTTGAGCGCTGAAAAATATTCCTTTATTTGTGTTTTAATTACTGAAAATACCAGCACTGCTGAATAAATAAAGAAGAATTTACTTTGGATTTCAAAATCCATTTAATTAATATTCAAGCCTTCGTTGTTTTCGTGCGTCAAATGTTTCAATTTGATTTTATTGGGTGATTCATTTGGAACGGAGTGTTCGTTATTATTTTACTGCTGTCATTGTTGTAAATGTATCCAAGTTTGCGTATCACAAAAAATATATATTAAACAATTACCGCACAAAAAAATCTAAAAGCACATCGTATTGTGATGGAATACCGACGCGACTGCAGTGCGTATGTGTGTACAAACGAAGTGCTAGCAACATTTTTGACTGATTGACAAATTGTAACATAGAATTTGTTTTTCAGCGGGTCCTCTAAAAAGAATTGTCACGAAAATTGAGTTAGAAATAGCGCGTTAGACATATTTTTCAAAAAAAAAATTCCCAGCATTCAGAATCAGAATGGCGTTTCTATAATACGTTATATCCTGATGGAATCTCTAACGAAATATATATTCTTATTTGGGACTACATTTTTGTAGTAATATTTTATTATTTTTCTTCTTTATTCCATTTGTTCTAATTATCTTGGACAGAACTCTTCTAACGCTACTGATACTTCCATCTTTCTTCACAGTCTCTTCATTTGCATCTTCTATGTGCTCCTGGGTCATTCTTCAAGTCTTCTTACCTCTGGTAATGTTGAAAAATAGATATACCTTAGCTAACTTCGTATAGATTTTTCTATTTTGAGCAAAAACGGGTTCATCCCATGATCTGTTTCTGATTAACGTCGCCCCAGCTAATCTTCTTAAATATTTCATATCTGCTTTCGCTCTCTTCGCCAGTATCCAAACTTGATGACCATAGGTCAGAGTGAGGGCGTAAACTGACTTAAAAATCATCAGTTTTGTCTTGTGTCTATACAGTGGCCATAAAATGCAGCTAGCAGCTAGCCGAGCCTATAATTTAATCAATTTCATTATCTTATCGCGCATCATTTTAAAACAGCACTCACAGATACTAAAAATTGTCAACTAGTTTCAGTAAAGATCTACAAGTCTGGATAATGTGTTTCTCAAAATTTAATACAGATATTGATTTTTTTTTAAATACCTCTGATGAACTTTATAACAAGCTTAAATATATTTGTAATTGTGGCCGATCATTATGCAAGAGTCCAAAATTCAGTTATTTCTTTCAATTTATGGCTGGTCATGAAGCGGTTATTATTTTGATGGTGAAGACTGTTGACTCAGATAAGCCGGACTCACAAAAAATTACTCGACTCCAAATATTAAAAGGAATTTTTGGTGAGACCAACATCAGAGATGGGAAACCGTAAAAAATCATACATAGGGTTTTGCCTTGTTGTTCGTTTGGTTGCTCCTAGTTGTACAAAGATATTCAGGTAGATTATAAATTTAACAAAAGTCTATTTATTATATTATTATTATGAAGTTATAGTTTTTTCAGAGCATAGTTTTGTGGTATTTTAATACAAATTAAATGTATCAATTAGAAAGATATTCAGATAAAATAAATTTATCGAAATAACATATTGGTTGCCACTTCCCACCGGTATATTACTCAAAGTTTTTTGAGATTTGTCGCAATAAAAGGTGATTCTCGTATACGAAAAGTTCCTGGTTCGAATCCCGATGACAATCTTTCTAATAGATACATTTAATTTGTTGGAACATAAGTAAACACAAATCACTACAGTAAGGGGAACACTAGGTAATGTTGCTAGTTTGTGCAAGCTACGATAGTAGAATTTCACTCACTTCACTTATTTCCCTCACTCACCTCGCGAGTCCTTCCTCTCACTCCGCGACCTTTCCTTTCCGACCGGCCGGTTGGTAACCACTATGGCCCGTTCGCCACATATTGCTTCTGGCCTAGTGTCGCGGTTAACCCAGGTTCGCCGCACGGGCCGCAGACGTCGCTGTCTACCCACCACAAATGTAACTAAATTTCTAAATATGTATGCCTACATCGGTAGTACAATTACATAATGCAAATTATCCATTTTACTGAGGAGACGATCCATGATTATAGAACACGAATACCCCAAGTAAATAGGGAGTGGCAAAAAAAAGCATTTCTTTAAAGACGGTTTATAAGCGATAGGTATATAAAATGAACTTCAAAGCTTTAGAAGTAGAGAAAGGGAAATAGCAGAATTGGAAGAGATAGAGACATATATTTCTAATTACTACATTTAATTTGTATTTAAATTAGGTTAATGTTACTGATCTGATTAGCTACTGTAGTTTGCCTTTTTATTTCTTCTTTTAAAGTTAAATCATGTACTTTGTATTAATACATATTTGTCGTTTAACATTTTGCATTTAATTTTTCATAATAATTATAATGGCAAGAGAAATATTTTTTCTCCAAAAATAGGGGTCACCTATAGTCGGGCCAATATGGTACATCATTGAAGGGTGATACTAGATTTTTAAATATGCCTATGGACTATGTAAATGTGTAAAATATATATAAATTCTTGAATTATGCAAATGGTTGTTTACAATTCAAACGAAATTAACAAGTTAACTTATTAACAATTTACCAAACCCGAAATCATGTCCAATTTATTTGTGTCCTTCACATGATTAAATATAAAAGGTTTTCGTTTCCTCATTATACCCTTACTGACGAGGCTTAATGAACAGGGGGATGCCAGCCAAAGTACACAAGGAAAAAAATGTTCTGTAGTAAAGAGGGCCACATAAAAAATTAAATAAACCTGAAATAATTCATTTAAAAGCTTGGAAAATACGTGATACCTCGTAATTAGATGTACATTCCCTCGTCAGTTAGTTCATAAATAAAGGAGCAAGCAAATATATACACTTTAAAATAAAGAACTGATCCCAGTTGTTTATGTAAATGCCTTCGATAGCTGATCCCTAGGTTTCCGATTAACGATAAATACACATATGACATATTTTATTTTTGCTGTCTTTCTGATCCGATGTTATGGTTCTTTTAGCTGGGTTGTCTTCTTTGTATTTCAACCGACCGAAGTGTGCATTGGCAGTTTATTTGAACCTCTGGACTGGTCGAAGAACGAGATGTAATTTGAACGCCTATTGTTTACCGTCTTCTTAGCTTTCCGAAAAAAGGGCGGCAATACTCACACATGTATATTATATAATACCATGAAACCCAGTGGTGCCAATCAAGTACGTAACAAGTAGGTAACAAGACGCGTAAACACGAATAATGTATAAATTGTTTTAAAACAATAATGAAAAGATATGTAATAATATTGGAAATTAAATAAATAAGACACAGATAGCCTATGATACATACTTAATAATGATTTTTTATAAGGCGAGTTCAACTGATGCCTAACAGTTTTAACGTTCTTAAAGATGTACGGCAAGGATGCATTTTATAGCCTGTTCTTTTTAATATGAAATGTTTCAGAAGTGGAAGAGAGAACTGTTAATAAGACGTAGGAATATTTTGAACTTGACCTACTTAGATCACACCAACTTAGTAACTTATAAAGAAGAACAAAGAATCATCTGTGACGCGTCGAAAATTAATGCCGAAACTTTGGTCTTAAACACATTGGCGTCAACCGGAATAAGATAAAATGGATGATTGTCGACTGCCCAACCATTTAAACAGGTTAGGTTAGAAACTTTTGACATCGCCACAACTCTTGGATCAACTTTAAGCAACTCCGGAGACTGTGAACCATAAATCCAAGGTATAATTGGAATGGAGAAAAAAGTTACATTGATTGTTTGCGACTAAATATGTAAAAACAAAAGAAAAAAGATTAACGGCTTCAAAATGTAGTGCTGCAGTCAAATGTTTTGTAGATACTCAATATATCGCCAGAAGAACGAATGTATGCTCAAATCTTAAATATCAAACCTCAAAGAGTTTTAAATTGAGACACATCTCTCAACTATGTACCTACAACGAATTGTGCAGTTTTTTGAATACATTTCATGACAAGGTGCCTAGCGAGCCTTATTGTATTCGGAAGAAACCCGGGAGCAAGATCCATTAGATGATCCATGAAAAAGAAACGTTTATCTTCATTTTTATATGAAGCCTTTTCAGCGACACTTCAGACACTTTTTGAAGACGTGCCCAGATGATCAAAAGGATCCATGCAAGAGTTCCTGGCCCCCAATAATATGCACAAAATGACAAAGGCTGGTGAATTGTTCTTAATGGTAGAAAAATTAAGATCCTTACAGCGTGTGTTCATAGATGCAAAATGTATCAGATTTTAATCTCGAAAGCGAGTAAATATCAATACACAATTCAGCGTGAAACTTTCTATAAATCATGATCGCTTGTGAATAAAAATGACGCATATAATATGTGCATACGTTTACTCACTCTAAGAGATCAAATTCTCATTGAAAATGATCTGTGGATATGGAACATTAGAATTAAGATAAAAAGTCAATTTTTTAAATATTAACATGTAACAAAGCAAAATTATGTCGTAATTAAAGAAATCAAAATTATGAGTGTCACTTAGTAGACCTTTCTGGCCGAAGTTTCAGGGTGATGTGATTAAGTACTGACTTGCAGTACCGTGTCTAAAGCGAGATGTATCGTTTTTAGATACTGACTTACAATACCGTGTCGAAAACAGGTGTGTGAAATGAGTAATGTTGTATTATGTGTAATGTGAAATGAGTCACTCAGTGGTTTGCCATGACCAAGTTAACCAGTATTGCGAGATGGTCCCATTAGAAGCCTTAATAATTGATAGATTAACCCTTTTACAAAAAGAGTGATAGTAATTTAGTTAATAAATTACTTTCAACATACAATTGTTGGCGATACTGGTAACGATACGAATTCTCATCAGCTCTGAAGATTAGTTATTAAAAAATACTACAAAAAAACTCTAACAAACGGCGACGCGGCTATGTAATACTCTTCAGCGCACATTTTTCTAGGATCACGGAGTAAACGCGCAATAATGCTCCGACTGCTAGACGGTGAATATTACAAATGGCTGCTCATTAAGGACCATCCCCTCGCGCCCTCACCCCAGCCACCCCAGACCCTTTCACAATCAACCCATCCCTCTCCACATGGAAACAGAGGAACTTAAAACCCTTTTAAATATCATAACGCTGTTAAGCCTTCAAGATTAAAAAATAGATTATGTTTTGGGGTAAAACTTTAGACTGAAGCCAATTAAAATAGAACGATTTAAACATATTTTAAGGCTTTCCAACTTCTAAGTATTTGACTGGGATTTTCGTTAATTTATTTACATAATTTTAAATTTATTATTTTGTACTTACATACATGATACACAAAATCAGTTATAGTTAAGAATGAGTGCTAATATTAAAAATAAACGATGAAAATTAACTTTTTTTAAATATTTTAAACGGAGTACAATATTTTGAAAACTATATGTAAAAAGAGGTGTAATAAACAGTTAAAATTAAATATAATTAAACCACATTCATTATTAGAATTGTTTTCACAAATTATCGCTTCAAAACTGACTTGTCCGCGAAGTTCTCCCAAAAACACTTGAAATGTAGTAAATTCGTATGCTTAATCAATTAATGCATCTGAAAAACGGTAGAACAACAATAAAATGGAATGAATATACGTAATGTATTCTATGGTGTCGATACGTACACAGATACACAGATACCTGTTTTATTTTGAGACATGGATACAACGGCAACATAACATAGGAAAATAGTCCCACTAGAGATATGGTGTTAGCGGTGTATGCTTTGAATTCACGGTCATCTCTCAAAATTACTTCAGTGTAGATTCTTTGATCATATCAATGAATAGATAATGACGTAAGATATATACTTTTTCCAGTATTACGCAAGAGAAAAGTCTAAACATTTTTTCCCCGTTTTTAAATATATTCTAATTTGCCTCAAATATAATGTACGATTTCGCATCATACATATCATCATGATGCTTTTTCCTTCATTATATATGTCATAAAGATAATTTATATGTATAATAAAGAAGATAGGCCCTAAAACACTTCCTTGGGGAACATCAAATATTACCAATAAAATATGGAAATAATTGATTTCTTCGTGGTTTGAGACCTACGTGAACGATTGTTGCTTCACGTTGTTAGATAGAGTAAGTATGATGTACAAAAACGACAAATCAGTCATAAAATAAAATTAATTATTTTTAAAGAGAACACATTCTTATTGTGGTTACAATTTTTTAGAACATAGGTCTGTGATATTTTTAAAACAAATATAAAGAAGATGACTTTCAAATAATGAAACGACAGATGTATCAATTTGAAAGTGCAACATACCATATAAGTTCGAAAATTTGTCGTCAACTTACTATGTTGGTATAGCATCAACGATTAATGCATTTCCCCGGATAGGAAGAGATCCAGGTTCAAATCTCGGCAGCAAAAACAATATTTTTTCAATAAATTGACTTTATATGTATATCTTTCTAATTAATACATTTAAATTGTTTTTTAAATTTATGCTATATCTATATTAGCTGGACTACAGTGGTAACTAGGGTAAGAGCCAGTGTGAGTCATGGTTATTATTATGTGCAAGGGAAGATTTCAATCTTAAATTTCCAATATTGACATCTTAATCTGCAAATCAGCTAACTCCACCCATGGTTAAAAAACCACTTTTGGTGCCATTATTTTCCCCTTTTATTGTTCTATGGTTCACTACAAGACAAAAATTCCCCTTAATTTTAAAACACGTGAAATCGCGTGTTTTAAGTAATAATTAAGTGCTACGTGCTAAAAAACCTTAGTTTGATTCTTGCAAAAACCTTCAATGTTTACAATAACATGTTTACATGTTAATAATAAGCAGATTTTTTTTAAATATACAACTAATAGTCAATAACTGTGTGTACTATTGATCACAATTAATTTCTAATAACTGACTGAATAACTCAAGATAATCGTTTCTGTTAACAAAATAACTCAAGCTAATCTATTTTTATAACTTCATGTGGGTTTCTTTGGAGGAATAAGTTATATTTGATATGATATATATGAATAATGATGTCAGAAGAATGGAAATCCGCCTTCACGTCGGTTTACCATTCTGTGTTCGTACAGGTATCGCGAAGATCTATCTTGGTTATTGTTTGAGATGGTTAAAGATAGTAAAGGTAAATTGAATGAAAAAGTATACTTATCATATACACCGAATTAACTCAGTTGTATTACAAAGGAAGTTGTAATGCGTTATGTATATATTAATTGTTTGCGAAGCAAATGCTGCTGACGATCGAGCGGCTAAAGAGAAAGTAAAGAGCTTGAGGTGCTCGCGGCGGCCGTCGGTTGCTAGACAGTGCATGCGGCCAGTGCGACCGTTAACTCGGTGGTGCGCTTCTCAATTGTAGAGCACTTTTCTTGATGATCCATAGATAGCAGCAAAGATTTTTCAGGGATATCTGTTAAAAAACATTTTACAGATATTGCTATAAATAATTTCAAAAATAATTAAATTCTCATTGTGACATCTATGGTGTTTCAAGAAAAATGAATATCAAATTTAGTACATAGATGGCGATAGTGTAGTTGGTGGGATAAGATAATGATTAGTTGACGCAATTTGAATTAGATTCAAGAGAGCAATATTAGCAAATGTATCTGGCCTACTTTGGATTGAACGTCAAGTTTTTACCTCCAGTTGACTCGCACCTTTTTAGTGAAGAACCGAGATATCACTGCACTTCCGGAGCTGCTTAAAACACCGCCTCTTCGCGGTTCTAGAGTTACGCACGGCGCTACTTTCGGACGTTAAAAAAAAGAACACATATCTTGACGATTCGGTGTCGGGAGGCAATCTGTTCCCATGCGGGCGAAGTCATTAGTTGGCCAGAGCGGGAAAGGTATATTAAGGTTTACATTGAAAGGAAAAAATGCACAGGGAGTAGGGAGTACTCGTAGTGTTTGATAGATTGATTAATGGGTGAGAATGGTGAACGTTATATTTGTATAAAGTGATCACTTAAGCCAGCCGAAGACAGGTCGTAAGCCCTGTAATTACCCATACTTTTATATCTTTCCATTTAATATAATACAAAATGGCCTCGTCTCTATGAGATATCTATTATTTGCTTTTGTAGGTGAAAATCTAGTAATTGTGTGTTCTTGGACATATTCAAATATTACTAAAAATCCTATAAACTAGTAATTGATTTTAGTATATAGTATAGGTTATGATGGGTATCGAACAGTACACCAAAAAATCACACAAAACTAACAATCTGCGAAGAAAATGTATCAATTACAACGAACTGATTAAAGACCTAGAACAGGAAGCATGGAATTCAGTATATGACTGCGAGGATGTAAACTCAGCTTTTAAAGAATTTAATACTATATTGCAACAACACATCACTAAAAACCAGTATTATAAATCTCACTCTACAAAAAAAAACATAAAACCGTGGATCACTGAGGGTCTAATCTCAAGTATAAGAAAGCGCGACAAACTTCACAAAAAAGTTCAGCAGTATCCTCTCAACTTAGACGTACGAATTCAATACAAGCGATATAGAAATATCTGTAATAAGGCAACAAAAACGGCGAAAATACTATATTATAGAAATTTAGTAGATCAAAATAAAACCAATACAAAAAAATGTTGGCAAATTATTAGAGAATTTACCAATTCTAATATAGAAAAAAGTAATAAAGTATTTCAGATGGTTAATGATGAAAACATTCCAAATACTGATGAAAATCAGACTGATATTTTAAACTATATAAATAAATACTTCTCCTCAATAGGTAAAAAATTTCAGATGATCACTTACTTAGAATGAACACAAATGAATTACAGTTATGTAATAATGTCCGCCTAAATTCGCAAACATCAAACTCATTATTTTTAACTCCGACTACACCACATGAAATTAACACAGTTATACAGGAATTAAAAACTAATAGTGCTCCAGGTAAAGATGGTATTTCTATCAAGCTTGTAAAAGAAATTAAGTCATACGCAACCGAACCACTTGCATTTATTACTAACCTGAGTTTACAAACTGGAGTCTTTCCAACCGTGCTAAAAGATTCGTTGCTATGCCCAATCTATAAAAGCGGAAACCCTAGTGATATATCCAACTATAGACCGATTTCTCTTCTAAGTGTTTTTTCAAAAATTCTAGAAAAAATTGTTAAACGGAGGCTCCTTAAATTTCTAGATGTAAACAACATTCTATCGAATCAACAATTTGGTTTCCGATCGAAACGCAACACAGAAGATGCACTCATGTCTCTCGTGGAATATATCGTATCGAATCTGGACAAGGGAAACAAATGCATGGGGATTTTTCTTGACCTTGCAAAAGCATTCGACACCGTACCGCACCAACTACTGCTAAAAAAACTTGAAAACATAGGAGTAAGAGGCATAGCATATAAGTGGTTTAAGGATTACTTAACAAATAGACGTCAAATTGTCCAAAATAATGAAAAATACAGCAATCCATCATTGATAACACACGGTGTTCCACAAGGAAGCATTTTAGGTCCTATATTATTTCTAGTATACATTAACGACTTTTGTAATATGACCCTAAACAATGTAAAAATAATCACTTTCGCGGATGACACCGTGCTTTGCTTTGAGGGTAAGTCTTGGGAAGAGGTCAATACTCGTGCACAGGATGGTCTGAACAAGGCGAAAAAATGGTTTGATACGAACCTCCTATCACTTAATACAAAAAAATCAAAATATATATGTTTCTGTATTAACGAAAGAACAACACCACGTCAAAGTCCTACACTCGTCGTTCATGACTGCAAAGCAAACAAGACCACGGCGTCCGCATGCCAATGTAAAAAACTGACAAGAGTCAAAATTATTCGACATCTGGGAGTACTGATCGATGATCATCTTAACTGGAAAGAACATATATCGAATCTAGCAAAACGCATAAGAAAACTAATTTACTTTTTTAAAGGAATTCGATGTATAGTTGATTGCAAACTCTTGAGATCGGTGTACTTTGCACTGTGCTACTCTTTAATTAATTATGCTATTTTAGTTTGGGGAGGAGCAGCAAAAACAATATTGGAGTCGGCTAAAAAAGCACAAAAAACAATTCTCAAGGTAATAATTGGTCGTCCCTTTAGATATCCATCAGACCTTATATTTAAAGAGTACAATGTCCTTGATATAAGACAAATCTTTATGTTGAGACTCGTTCAATACTTCCATACTAATAACAACTCTCCCCAAGCAATAAATCATGGACACAACACTAGACAAACAACAAACATCTATACACCAGTTCCGAGAGCAACAACGACATTTTATCAAAGATTCTACATGTTCCTAGCTCCGAAACTATACAATACACTCAGTACCAACTGGAAATCGTACAATTACTATAAGATTACACAAATATGGACCCAATATATGATTCAATCAGGTAGAGATGAATCAGAAGCATGGATATCCAACAATTTACTATAATGTATACAATTCTTTTACTAATAACTCACTAGTCCTACAACACTCCCACTCCACATATTTTTATTAAATTTTTATTTTATTATACTTTTATTTTTTTAATTTTATTCTTACTTTTTTATTCATATTTGATTTATTGTTTTATTCCAAATGACACCACAACAGCACAAAAAAAAAAAAAAAAAAAACTGACTACTTTAACACAGACTTTAGTCTAGCAAAGTAGCCAGGACAACGCTGTATATATCAGATGTGAAGTCTACTCCATCCCACACATTAAACTATGTATTATGTATGTTATGTATCCACCTCTGTAACTACAAAAATATGGATGTCAAAATATATATAAATAAATAAATAAATAAATTACAGCTGAATTCACTTATGATAGTTGAGATTTTGGCTGTTCAGACAACGACATATGCCTCACATCTATAGCTCCTTGAAAATAAATATGTAAATGATTGAGTACTGGTACTTTAAGGGTACGTAATAACGTAAAAAATGTTTGTCCGTACGCGCGCAAAACCCTCCCTTTATGCAATCTGCCATTCGGCAATTTTTCATAAAGTATAAAATTAAAATTACAAAAAGGGGCTTCTTCCTTCTGTCGAGCCATGAGAAACCATAGTTTAATTTGGCTGAGGCTTTTGAGCGAAGGGCGGGCGCGGGGCGTAAGGGTGGGGGGGAGGGCGAGGGGTATGATCAAAGTTATTGTGCGGTTTTCCCGAACCTTTTAGCACAATATGGTTCCCTTTTCACAGAGAACTTATTTGATATTTTCCCTTTTAACAGACCGTGCGTGTTTCATGGTGTACGTGTGTGCGCGTGTGTATGTGTGTGTTAAGCGTTAGTTGCGGAGATATGTACACCGACAACATTAATAATAATTACTGATGTACGCCAGCCTCGGTACTTATTAATGAGAAATATTTATTCGCCTCGATCGTTAGCAATAATTATACACAGATTGCTTTCTTAATTTATTTTCCATAAATATGCATAATTTAGATCATCTTCTTCTTACGCTTGCAGGTTTGGGACTTATTTGACATCTCAGATGTAGTGTCATTTGTTAGTAAGAAAAAAAATTTTCGCCAAAGTAGCGAAAATATCGAACGTGTTTTTAATATCTCTAGATTAAGATTACTTAAATGTATTCTCTTTTATATATTCAATTTGAAATGAAGTGTAAATTGTCTTTATCACGAGTGAGAAAAACCAAATCGTACGAGACGACTGACATCTGTCATATTTTCTTATCTACGCTCTTTAAGATAAGTAAGAGATCTGTCAAATGAAGCATTATCTTATTCATCCGATTCCGTCTTTACTTAAATGCACATTATACTGATAAAATAGTATTTTTGTGTTCATTATTGTCTATCCGCAATTATAATATCAATATCTATCACCCACCGAGGCGGTGTACTGTTCCCGTTGTTTATTTAATATTCCCTATTATTCGATTAGATTATCAAGTATTGGGCCAAAAACCTATAGTCTATAACATATATATTATAACATTACGTTATAGTACCTACCCGCCGATAGGCCACTAGGTTTAATATGTCATGGTAATGACGACACTGCTGGTGCAAAAGGATCTTCATCTAAGCATTTCCGTTGACTGACAAAAGAGCGGTGTCTGAATTTCGTGGAACGCATTTATTACAAATATGTGATTCAATAGTTAAAAGGAAGGGTGAGTAATTATATTTAATGTTAGACATTTATGTTATCTAAATGTGTTTGTTATTGTATATGTTTTTTACAGGATGTAAATCCTTTACTGAGAATGAATCTCCACGTTAAGAGGCTACAATTTTTTTGTACCATTTCATATGAGTATGTGATGGCTCAGATGAGAATCCTGGAAGATTGCTCATGAAATAGTAGGATGACGATCACGATTCGGTTCCATCCGCTCAAATCATTTTCATATGAATTGAAAAACCCTTACTCAAATATCTCGCTGTGAACGACGTCAACTTACAAGTAACCCTAAATTTGATATTCATCATGAAGCAAAACTTGTCCAGTGAAATTCAACCTGTTGACCTGCTAAAATGAACTTTTAACATATTAGGATTGCTCTTTGACCGCTGGTAAATTTATCCAACTTCCGGAGGCATTGTCTAATAGTATTAACAGTTGATTTATTTAGCCGTTGTAAACTTGATGAATAAATTTAATTTATGCTTCTGATGGAAGTTACTTTGTGTCTTAAGATGTAATTTAATTGAGTAATTTTTCGTAAATAATTAGACAACGTTTTTTCTCTTTGCTAATTTGTTTGTTGTTGTTTTAATTGTATAATTTTTATAAATTATAATTTTGTAAAATTTCTCTCTGATTTTATTTATTTTTCCTTGAAAATGACTGTTGAAGGCAGGTGAGAGATGGGATAGCCAGTTCTGTATATGGTACCCACAATCTCATGTTCTACTATGGGTCACAATATTTAGTATTTCAAGCTCTTTTAATTTCTTATGAAGTTCAACAGCCTCAATTTGATACATAGATAATGAAGAATATTGTGAGGTCCGTGAGTTATTATATGTGTGTGTGTGTGTGTCGCGCGACGAGAAGAACGAGTGGGACGTCTGTGTCACGCTTCTTTAAAATGACATTCACCAGTGAGGTTGACATTCAGACTAACGGTGTATGGTCACGATTGAAGAAATGATCACCGTGAATTACGAATATCTAGATATTTAGAAATCCGAGCATCAATCATGTTGGGTGGAGGGGAAACTGTCACTTGGAATGATCGAATAGTGGGGCGCATCAGTCCGCTCGTCAGTCTTGCGTTAACTCGCAATGATGGAGGACAGTGCAACCGTTAACGCTAATGATCTTACCTGTGATAATGTGTCAGAACGATTTATTATAATCAGTTATAACGATCTCTACTATCTAACTACAAGTACATGAAGGGACTTGGATGAAAAACGATGCTACAGGGTATTTTGTTTGTTTTTTAAAAGTGAAGTGTCCGCGTTCACGCTGGCACGATCTTGTCTGTCTAATATACTCCTGATCTTGATCTTGATCTGTCTAATATACTCCTGATCTTGATCTTGATCTGTCTAATATACTCCATCTCGTAGTCCACGTTTTGATTGTTACTACACTGCTATAAATACTCAATAACCTTTCTTGAACAAATTCGTATTGTCACCTGACAAAGAAGTTTGATTCAACCATCACTGCACAACTGAGAATACTGCAGCCGGTCAACACAGGGCGGCCGCAGGGTATTACAGTATTAGACTACAGTCAGTTAGGTACAATTTGATACTACAGTCTATTAGGGCAATAGCAAGATAGTACAGCGGTCGTCTAGCACATCAGAGGTAGCGGGTTCGATTCTCGGCGCCATTCAAAATATTTTTGATACTAAAAATATCGATAAGGATGAAAATAAAACACAAGGTAATCTAACTAAATAACTTACCACCACGCCGTATCCCCGCGGGGATAGGCAAACAAGATAGAGCGCCACACTTTTCTGTTCTGACATACAATTCTCGCCTCATCCACATTCATACATCTTCTCATACAAGCTCGACGATTATTGAGACTTCTAACAGGACCATTCTCCAGTATCTGGTTTACCTGGTCAAGTCTTCTGTGGACGTTCTCTATTTCTGGTGCCATCAACACTTGTGTCATATATCTTCCTTATCATTTTCTCCTCATTCATCCGTTCCATGTGATCAAACCACCTTAGTAATGCTTTCTTAGTCTTACTCACTATATTAAGATCAGCTTTACATTATTTCCTTATTTTTTCATTACACACCTAGGCGCCTAGGCGATCTCGTTTCCACTGCATTCAATCTACTATCGATCTTCTTCTGCCAGCATACTGAGGCGTACATTCTACTCCCTATACTCTGTAATGCTTGTTCATTATTCTCCATTAGTGCTGCATCGTCGGCGTACAATAAACAGCATACAATCAAATCGTCAATTTTCGCTCCCACATTCATACATTCCAGTTATTTCACATAAAATTATCTATATACAAATTAAACAGCCATGGAGACATTATACAACCCTGCTTGACACCCTAAAATGAAAATATTACGAAAATTTCTAACACGTTATTTTTAACGCAATTTTTGTTACAAATTTTACAGTGTTCAAAACTCACAGCCGGTATCAATTTATTACTGTTATGTAACTAAAAATTTAAACCGTTTTTTTCCTACTGGCAACATCTGGCATCACGTGGAATTTTTGTTTACAGTTGTTTTAATACAGTTAGTGTGTTTGACATTTTTGTGAAACTGGATAACGTTCGGCAGTAAACCGTGAATAAATATTTTTGTTTAAAAGGCTTTATACTCATGCAAATTATTGAGGAGATGTCGGAAACATTGCCAGAGTTGGTTCTATCAAAAGTTGAAAAGTGGGCAGCTGAGTTGGATGTTGGACATGGATGACCGTCAGCAGAAAACGTCAACAATGTTATGAATTTCGGTTAAACAGAATGGTTTCTTAGAATTATTAGAAGCAAAAATAAATAAAGGGTCTTTCAACGAGGACGCTCGATTTTAAAATGTAAGTTAAACAGGTTGTGTGTGAGATATTCACTGAATTTTTCTTTCATTTGAAAGTATATTTTATGGCATTAAGTGTGGAATATAACGTTGTTCGAATATCCGCTGCGGTTTTGTTCGGTGGCACGTATTGGGAGGTCCAATTTTCTATGACTTTATCGCATAAATCTGGCTAAATTTGCTGGATGGCGTTTGTTATGTTGATTTTGAGGGGGTCAATTGTTTGCGGCTTATTCGTAAAGACTTGCGATTTAAGATAGCCTCAAAGAAAGAAGTCTAAAGGCGTTAAATCGCACGATCTCTGTGGCCAGTTCACGTCACCGCCGCGCGAGATAACCGTGCCCTCAAATCGCTCGTGACTTTGATAATAAAATTTGATGATTTACACACGTTGTTCAACCTTCCGTGGTGATTTGCCGTATACTACTTAACAATTGACAATAAATTTGACAGATGTCACTTTAACAACGTGGCTGCTATAACCTAACAAATTTTGAGCGTCCCTATTAAAAGACCCTATACAAATTGTTACAAGTTTATTTATTATTTTTTTTTATACGTGTACATATATACTTTAATACTTAGCCCTGAATAATTATTGTTAACTGTAGTATATTGTCACCAGTTTTTAATTTATTCATACCACCTTAGCCTATTCTCCCCAGTACAGGATATTGTTCCTTTGGCTAGACTGGTTGCTTTTTGCATTCAAAGAGAGGAAGTGTATTATGTGATGGAACTCATCACAGTTTTGTGCTGTGTCAATTGCTACGTTGGGTGAACTTTTGGAAGAGCAACGTGACGGCGTCATCAACCAGATAAGTCGAGCTGTCCTTTGGTTCCGTGAGTCCATCCTGGTCCACTATCAAAGGTCCCTCTCCATTCCCCCAAAAGGTCATACTTCATTCTGATTCCCTACTTCTTATCTAACCCATTCTTCCGATTCCATCATCATTGAATACCTACTCATTGTGTGTTTTGTCCTTCCAATATATACCTGTCCCACTTTGGCCAACTAATGACTTAGGAATTTAGCCGACGTGGGAACAGATTGCTTTTTGACACCGAACCGTCGAGATCTGTGTTATTTTTTTAATGTCCGAAAGTAGCGCCATGCGTAACGCTAGGCCCACGAAGAAGTGGCGGTCTAAACAGCTCCGGAAGTGCAGTGGTATCTCGGTTCTTCACTAAAAAGATGCTAAAGTCGAAAACTTGACGTCCAATCCAGGATCGAGATCAAGGAAGGCCAGATCCATTCTACAATATTCCTATCCTGAATCCACTTCAGGTTGCGTCATCTAATCATTATTATAATCGATACAGTCCACGTCTCAAGTAAATTAAACAAGTAAAATAAAATAAATATAAAGGTTACATTAAATTCTTAATACAAAATAAATTCTATTACAAACAAATAAATTAAAATACATATACGTATAAAAAAAACTAAAAGTAGGTTAAGAGTATAATTGATTGCACAAGAATTAAGAGTACAGTGCAGTTTTATCGCGTCCAAATCTCTTCACAGAAAACCGAGATGACTGCGGAAAAAACCATACAGTATCATATCGCAGCAGAGATCACCACCATAAAGCGGGACCATTAATCTCAGCACTTTATCGCTTAGCCGCTAGAGTCGCCCTCTTAACCCATTAACGGCGGAGAGGAACAATCGTAAAAAAAACACGAAGCTAAGTGGAATGGAAAGGGTTGACGCGAAGATAATATTATTATTGATTTAGTGAGTGGGCGATTATTTTTAAAGAAAATGTTTTCGTGTCTGGAAAGTAGGGGCGAAACGGATGCACGTAGCTATCCCGATCTGCTCCTTTTAATGAATTTTAAATTGAACTGTGACTAACATAGTTATTTATGGTTAATTTATTCTTAAAATTTTAATTTAAAATATTTTAATCAAATGGGTGCGTAGCCACCGTGTGCATTGCAAGTTTAACTTGCGTGATGAGGGCGAAAAGAGGGAACTGTTATTATCAATAAAATAGTAGAACAATCATTTGATGGTAAATATAAATGTACAGGATGTCCCAGACAGAGCCTTAGGCTAATAAACATATTGAACTCAAATGGGGTTATCCAAAATTCAAGGCTGACTTTGGAGGCATACATACAAAATACCTTTTTTTTTGTATTCTATATATATTTTAGAATTTATAAAATATTTTAATTAATCTAAATAATCGCGTAATTACGATTTTCTTTAAATGCTTATATCTTCGACATGATTAAGATTAGGTTCATACCTTTTCAACATTTTCAACTCGTAATTTTGTCAGGTCATCCACCTATAAAATATTGTGGACTAGATCTGCTGCATCCTGTATATTCTCTTTGCTTATTATGCTGCACTTTTCTCATTCTTATTTGTTTATTTTAAATTCGCACGTTTTCTCTCACTATATTTTAATCTCTCCGCATTTCATTTTGGCACGATTTTTTTTTTTTTTAAACACCGTGTGTGCGCGACCTTTTCAAGCATGATTACGTGATTGTGGGAATATTATAGATGCAAGCAATATATTTCTAAATAACAATTACACTGCGCGTCACAGTCATAATCACGCTAAGTCTGTTTGAAGAATGGGGATGGCAGAGTGACGTATTAAGGGCGCACTTGCAAAATAAATGTGGGTTTATATTATTAATTTATATCAAAAATTGTACGCTATAATTGACTTTTTTTTAAAAACTATCGCTTATATATGACCTTTACACTAATGTAAAACTAATAAACTGAATGCTATTTGCCATAATTAGGAAAATACAAGCATTATAAGAAAGACCGCTACCATTAAGTTTATTTACCGCATGCCACAAAATTGCTTTAATATAAAAAGTTCTTGCATATACGAAATGTATTGTCTTGTAAGCCAAAAAATTATTTTAAATAATATATTATATTTAATTACATGTTTTGAGGCTTCAGATACTATATAAAAATAAGTTTTATATCAAAAACACAATAATTTCTCAGTTAAAAATATTTACGTCAATCCTATTAATATGTTTTTTTTTAAATTTCAAATCTCCAATTAAATTTTTACATTAGTGTTTAAGAGAATACGTGAACCATAGGGTACATATTTATAATATTCATGCGTATAATTAATATTGTGTATGAATATTTGCTACCATTCCATTAATATTACTCTGAACTATACAGCGGGACAAATGTCAACTATCATTCATTTGTATATTCTCCTGATACTTGTGTTTATTTTTGTTTTAAATTCTGTGTGAAGATGGCCATTAAAGACTGATTGAAATTACTGTAATGCAATATTTAATATTAATATTTCAGGCTCAACAAAGTTGTTTCAATTTTATAACTTAACATAACCTTTATTTGCAACAAATAATTCTGATATCTGGTAAGCACGATTTCTATTCGTGAGTCGAAGAAACAACGAGATTTAATAATATCCCAAGTGAATTAGTCAATGAAGAAGTGCTTCGAAAAAATGTGAAGGAAAAGAGGATATAACGAATAAATCTGACATATACATATTGAGTTGAGGTAGCTCTAATTGTGTTAAAGAATCTACCGGCAAGATAAAGGTCCCGAGCTCATGTCCTGCTGGCTACTCAATTTATATAAAAATATAAATTGAGTAGCTCGCTTATTTTCTAAGAAGCAATATCTATATATTTAAAATGTATTTCTATCTGTGTTTTATCAACCCTTTGATCGATCTGAATCAAATTTCGCAATTACTCTTTAAAACTTCTAATGAAATAACGGAAACGCTCCCTACGATATAAATATATATTTATTAAAATCCATTCAAATTTTGTTTACATACATTCTACGACCCCGAGTAAAATATAGTCATGTGTGAAGATTGGTCTTTTTATCCAAAAAATAGGTTGCAGATTCTCGAGAAAAGAGAAAATTAATTAACCTGACACTTTGGGAATAGTAGCTCCAGCTATCCTGAAGACGGTGAATATAAGGAGACTGCAATGGGCGGAACATATAGTGAGAGCAGATGACTCCCATAGTAAACGGGATCAAGGAGAAGACCAAAACGTAGATGGACGGATAATGTCAAGACAAACGTGCAAGGGATAGACCGAGATGAGTAGATCGAATTGATTAATTGTGACTACAATGAGGGCGGACCCACCGCTTACCCAAAACCGACGCAATAAGCTCAAAGCTTCTATCTCGACCCTACTTATTCGCCACCTGCAGTGCATTTTTTAATGCAACTAGGCAGCTGTTCGATACCGCTCCATATATATGACAGGGCGATACCACACAGATGACAAAACAAAATTTGCCCTCATTGTCCCCGGTTGACTCACATTATTAGTAAATAATATTTACAATACATACGTAAAGATGATATGAAATAATACAATTAACAAGGTCGGAGAGCAGAGGGGAAGTGAAGAGGCACTCCCTTCTGGGAAACGAGACGGCACGTAAGAAAAACATATAAGAGACTCGCATTTCATGCACCACTGCCGGCAGATTTAACTCACATTGCGAATCATATTTGGGCAGAAAATATAAAATAAAAATAACAAAGAGAACAAGAGCAGAATTATCAAAGTAAGCACTAATAACCAGAATAAGAGAAAATACAAAAATTGTGACTACGGACATGGACTTCCGAGTTCCATGAGGAAGAGAAGTTCCGTTCTTTGGTGTAATTTTGTTGAATCACAAAATGTGTATTATTTCGTGTCGGTGGAAGAAGCTTATTATGGCGGGCCTCGATGAAAGACGGAGAGAAAAATGAAGATTCCCTGCCTATTAGACTGATCAGGTGGAAAAGCTACAGGAACCTCTCTGGTGATAACTCTGAGATCTATAAAATTCCGGCAAAAGCGGAGGAACATAGTCAAGGGTATGGGATTATGATCCTCAATGATGAGGGTGATGGCGTAATTTTAGATTCAAATGATAATTTTAAATAAACTTTTTTCCTCACGTGGTGGGTTGCCTTTTAGCACCCGAAAGTTTGTGAATTTCGCAAATTTTCGCAGAGACTCAGCGAATGTTACACGCACCGAGTGCCCACAGATGAACTCGAGAGCAGGGAGCGGGACAGGTTTTACTTCGGAGTTTAATGGCACTTTAAAAATGTGGCGGAAAACCCCAATTTAAAAACGTATTTTAGACCCCCCTAATGGCTTAGACTCAAAGACACTGGCTTTTAGGGTTAATGGGTCCGTGCCCAAATGTTCTGGAACGCAAATAACCCGGTCCCGGGTACGAAGCCCACCCGACCAGCAAAGGTCTGCCCTAGTTTTAAAATGGGACGAAATGATCACAGGAAGGCTGTTTTACCTTTTTAATATTGTTTTTGTTTTTCCTTGTAAGGTGCACATTTATTCTGATCTTATCCTAAATCCTAAAGTACTCTAATATCTGCTCGTCATAAATGAAAATTGGATGGGAAATTCACACGTTTCATTGAATAGAAATATCAAACCTGATTTCATAGGAAATATTAATATAATTATTTTTCTTGTCGTTGGATATTAAAAAGTATTAGTGGTGTTTCGTTAACATGGAAGACGATTCAGTTCAGAAAATATGACTGTTAAATAGAGAAAGGCTGCAAAAATGGTGAGCTAGATATAGTAACGATATTAAACTGTCACCTTGTACATGTATGTGTATCAAGAGAGTGAGTAGACGAGTGGTGGAGGACAAATACTATAAGAGGCCGATCACAGCCGCACCTGAATAACTAGTCTATCTCTGAAGTGTATACATTATAATTACTGGAATACTTGATTTAATAAACTTAATTTATTATTACAAAGAACTGGACACAAAGTAAGTAGTCAGTAAGCAGAGGATAGAACCCCTGAGGAATCTTATGATACCCGGAAAGTTATCACAAACTGTTTTTTTGTATAATCTTGTAATGTATGTACCCAATAACACACTATCAGATGTAAGAATAATTTAATTTATTTCGTAAATTGAGTCGAAACACTGTTTTATTCCACTATATTATATTGTCTTAAACATTAGAACGTTTTCGGGAACATCTTCCCATTATCAATAATACAATTCAACTAAAGTTTAAAGCATTTTCAGACTGTAATTAAGGGTATTTGGGGTTAAGGGAGGTGGAGGTGGGGGTGATGTTAAAATGGATAAGAAAAAGGATGTGATGGGTGGTATTTGGAATTACATTATTGATAATGGGAAACATTTTAACGTCTAATATAATAAAATATAGTGGAATAAAACAGTGTTTCAACTCAATTTACAAAATAATCAAAATAACAAGGAGTTAAACAATGCTTTACCAAAAAATCTTTGAACAGTTAATTTTTTTCATTTTCATCTAAAATTGAATGAAAAATGATTAAAAACGTTTTCGATATAATAATTACGATTTCTGATACTGCATTCGACACCAAACACCACATTATAATATCTTTTATCTAAATTACACGATTTAGATAAAATTTTAACAACGCTCTTAAAATAAGTATCTTTATATTAAAAAGTATTGAGATAAAGGTAAATGGATCCTTTAGATACCTTCGAGGTGAACATCCAGGGGTAGTTCTAAAGGCACAGACGGCATTATGGGGAAAACAAATAAACCTGAGTCTATCGTTATATAAATGTGTCTAGTAAAGTAAAAATGTAAGAAACTTTATTATTGTTAACTTTAGCCTAAAATTTAACGACTGCAATATCATTTATAATAATTAAAATATGTTAGATATAATATTTATATATCATTAGACCTTCTTATTTCAAATGCGGAACTTAGTTTTCGTATACATATTTTCATTTTTTTAAATAGACCTTGCGTCATAAAAAAAAATATATATATTCGAGTCTATAAAATGAAGAAAATGCTTTAAGGTTTACATTTTTCTTTTACGTCCATAGATAAGACAGGTAACAGATTTCATGTCTCAAATTTTTCCAAAATCTCGAGAAGCTCTTTGGAGTACGCTTTTGGAATTTTTAACAAAATTTTTGTCAGAATTTCATAAAATTTTTCGTATATTTTCACATAATTCAAGTTTCATATTTCCTTCACTGCGCTGTAATTAAAAATATTACCATCCTTATTTCATTTAACACCGTGTTTTAAATAATTAAATTGTAAAAATATCTCTGTACTAAATTTAATGTAATTAATAACCAATTGAATTTAATAGGCAACCTGTTATTTAAATACGTAAATACGTAAATCAATATCGCTATGATATAAATAAAATACGTATATAAGTAAGGATGTGGTGTATGATAACGTTGGTTCCAAGTATTTCAAAGCTGGTGGCCAATCGGTTGTGTCTCGTGACTTTATACTCTCTTCGATTAATGTTTGGAGAAGGGCTATCATCATGCCTCTCTACAAAGGTAAAAAGTCGCGAATGGAATGTGAAAACTACTGATTTCGATTGGCAAAGTATATAAAAGAATTGTGTACGTTTTCTTGTATCTTTCTTAATATTATCGATCCATGTTCTTCGGGATCTTCTTCGTGGTTCCGTGCGTCTCTTGGAGTTGCTGATGTAATACCATGTACGAGTATATTGAAAACGGTACATGCCCGACCTAGCGTATTCTTTAGCATTGCTATGACATTAGTACGGAGTATAAAACTTGCAATTCATGATTACACCTGATTTTTTACTCCCCATTTTCCCGTGTAACTATAAAATACAAGAATCATTGGAATTGGATTCTGATTGAAAATTGTAATAAATATAGATAGCTGATAGATGGGTAACTGAACAAAGACAAATAAGGATATAAGTGGAACCTTAGTTAAGACGAGTCTTATTTGTTGTGCAACAGCACACTGAATCTATCGTTGATTCTCGAATCAGCTCCATGAACAAAATGTGGCTACGCAGGATAATGCTTGATACTTGAATTCTTAAAAATTGCTGAAAGCGATGAGGATGAACAAATGTTGAACATACGGAAAGTTCTTCCGAAAGGCAAATGACCGAGAGAATAATCGCCAATATTCGGGAGCCAGAAGACAAAGACGTAAAAAAACACCAAACATCTGTATTTAAGAATAATGTATCCCTATCTTAAATAATTCAAAATAAATTATTTTTATTTTTGATATGAAACCTTAATTTACTGACAGCAGTGTCGTGACATAAATCTAAACGAATTTCTTTATTTCTTACCCAACAGATGCCATAAATTCTACAACGCTAAGCTTCTCTGACACAAAAGTGACGCTGGGTATAATGTCAGATAAAAATCTGACAAAATTCTCAGTTTAATAATTATTATTATCTCTTTCTTCACATTTTTTTTTCTGGCATCAGGGAACAAAGCAGTAGCCTGCTGGTAGTTGCGAGAGTGCAGTCGGCCGTGTGGGCTTATATTGGAATTTAAATTCAACTCTTTCATGGAATCGGTGCGAATGTAGATCGTGTTAAAGGGATGCTGTACGAAAGAATTTAGAATTGATTGTAGTCTGCCCAGCTGAAATATTGGCAGGCTAGCATAATTCTGTTACATTAGTCCATTAGTGACAGTTTTGCTGAGTTTAAAATTCATAACAATACATATAGATATATTTATTGAAATATCTGAATCAATGTGTACGCCTATTAATTTAACAGCAGATTTAGCATTCGCAGGCATGATTACTGCATTAATCCAATGCCTTCTAAGTGATGCTGTTTTAGATGGGTTCAATCTAAGTTAAGTATATGCCATTCACTCGCCTATTTTCTCGACGGATCTTTCTAATTCTACAGAAAAAAAAATTGCGTATCGTCTGCATAACATTGAGGCCATAATCCTGACGATATATATATAATAAATATATAACAGTGGTCTAAGTACTGATCCTTGAGGTACCCCGATGTTAGAAATAGATGTAATAGAGTTCTAATTTTGAATTTTGATTTAAACCCCATAGGTTTGCTCTCAAGCAAGATTTGATGATCAACTGTATCAAATGCAGCACTCGTATCTAAAAGAGCGAGCATGACCAAATGCCCCAGATGTATATCCCACATTATGTATCAAAGTGACAGCCTAAAGAGGAGGGCACAACTTTGGGCCGAAGAAGAAGTGGAAAAATGTCACAGACGTAGATAGATGCGTTTCATCTAGCTGGAGTGAGTCTAGAGTCAGCCATGACCTAGCCATAAATTTCGGAAATCATTCACCTCATTACGAAATGCGGAATATGATTCATCACGAATGTACATGTTCCGTACAGGAAACAAGAATGTAGACAATGGTGGTTTGCCGATCTCAGCTTCTCTCAACAGGCGATGATGATAAGGATGATTATGGAATCGAAAGAAATTAAACACAAAAATCTTTAATATGTGCTCACAACGGCGGCAAAATCGAAAATGGCTGCCGCATGTAAAATACTCCGTTTTTATTCAAATTCATAACAATACATATAGACATATTAGCAAGTACATATACGGTGACAGGCCGCCGCTTGTGACGTTTTACAAAAACATCTTTGTTTTCCTAAAATCTATCCCACGGGTTTTTTAGCGCCACACCGATGATTACACTTTTAAATTATTGACACATGTCTTATCATATCAATTATATGGTGCCTCCTCGGTGAGTAATTCTGTGCGATACAGTACATATTGAAGTTTTAGGATTTGTAATGTTATTTATATTTAAAATTATTTGGAGACAACATTTGGCCTTCATTATCATTACAATCTGTTATGTCCAAGGTTTTGCGTGTGTGTGTGTGTCGGTCCGTGGAGCACGAGCAAAGCAGGAGGAATGTGTCTGTGTGTGTGTGTGATGTGCGTGATTTAGATAATTCTTATTATATTATTGTAAATTACACTGCGTTCGTGAAATAATAAACTCTTATGTATTGTCACCCGATACGAGTTTAATTATCAGCCCACACCCAGAATACAAGAAAAATTATCCGTAAATACATCTATAGCAGTAATTACATCGCTATTATACAATGTCGTGAGTTTATTTTAATATTCCAGTACCTACCACCATAAACGACGCGCGTCGCTCCCTTGCATATTTTTGAATATCCGTTTCCGCCGTACCAACGCGTCCCAATGGACACACTTTCCCCAGCGAGCCCAGAGTACTAACATCGTCGCGTGTAGATTTTGGATTTCATTTATATAACTCAGCTCGATTTTAAAGAGCTGCAGTTCGAAACCCATCCATTGCGATCCACAATCTGACTTACAATACTTTTGTGTAATTTTGTGTATTGTCACTGTAAATCAGTGAGTGATCAAAGATATCTGTATCTATTTTATTTTTAGTGTAATTTATCGGACCGTCATTATATGTGCCACGTGATCTCACCGAATCGTCATGTCGAACCAACTACAATATCATCACCGGTCGCACTAGAATCATTCGAATCTTGCAATTCCACACCATCTCATCGTGCTTCACATTGTCAAAGTTTTGAGCACGCCCGACAACTTCCGCCGTAATCCGTAACAAATCGCATCATCGCCTCATCATTCCGCATAAGTCTTCGGAATCCACTTCGGAACCATGCTAACCCGCTTCTGCTAACGCCTGCTACATAATTCCTGTCCTCCAGTTGGCATCGTCCGACTAGGAGTCCTTCCACCACCACCTGTACCCTATAGCCTCTGTGCAGGCATTCTCCGTATATCTGCAGGTTTATTAAATAAACCCAAGGTATTTATTGAACAGTTAATCAGGTTAAATTCAGTGAGTGATATTGCAATCGATACTGTGAATTATTATATTAGAGAGTTTAAACTCGCCAGCCTCGTGCAAGGAGCACCCACTTGTTCGTGCTATTATTCATTTGCATATATATTTTCCCGCATTCTTTCCATATCATTTCTTCTATACTTTAATTATTGTATTTTATATAACCTGTTTGAATAAATTGTGTTTAAATTAAGCATCTATTTTATTGGAATGTTCCCGATTGAATGACATCGACCCACAGCCCAAGTTGGATAAGATATCTCTTTATTACTGAGCTAGCCCAAAGAAGATACTCTCTAAATTGTACATAACCTCATATTTTACCAATTTACCATAACCAGAAGTAAAAGCCTTACAACAATAATGGTTTTCCATCGTTACATAGTATTCAGATTTATCTCATAGGGCCATAAGTGTTTTGTGTTTAAAGGGTAAAAAGGGTTTTTCAAAAAGATATAGTGTATAATAATAAGATTTAATAGGGTGTAATAAATATAAGGGGCAATTATTTAAATAATTGAAAATCCTTTTGACGGAAGACGACAAAAAATTAGACGGAGCCCTTATTGTCCAGGAGTTCCGAAGGATTAAGCAGGACCCGAGCTGGTTCGGCGGGAGCGTAAATAAACCTGGAGACAATAATATCCGGACATCCGGGACAGGCGGGACAATGGCGGGACTAAGAGGCGCAGAGGGTGGAAAAGTGGTCAGTAAAAAGCTCAAAGGGCTGGACGATCATAAATAATAATGAAATCGTGATGAGATTCGTGTCGTCGAGAAGAGGCCAGACCGCAATCTTCACACCGAGTGCGGACAGGATTATTATGCAGCAGTGGGGAATATTTATATTTTCTTATCAACTCGTCGGGCAAGTTTACGTCGATTCGTTTGGTTGGTAGTAAAAACCATTTAAATATATTTAAGTTTTCCACGGACGTTTTCTTTTTTTGGTGCCATCGACATATCTTTCTTACCATTTCTAATTAACTAAACCACCAAAGCGATACTTTTTTAATCCTGTTCCGCCTCCACTGCATTGTTAGTACTAGGTCTCCATTGTGTAGCGCTAGTCTTGCCTCGTTTGTACAGTATTCAAAGCATGGTTAATTATATTTCATACCGTTACCCTTCTTTTGATATCTTTATGTTTGGTTCATATCAAACATGCTTCTCAAATACATATATATCTCATATGTGAAAATGAAATGCTTGTTTTTTTATTATATTCGTTTAATTTATTTGAGACGTGTTTCGCCTTGCAAGAGCATTACCAATAATATTGATATGACATGTATTCCGTGTACGTATCGCTATTTAAAAAATATATATGTTTCGAGTCACGCTACACACAGTACAAACTATCGGTGTTGTATTCACTTACATGCAGGTGATTGGGAGAGTATCCATTCGATAATATACTCCAACGCGATACCCAAACATTAATGAAATTCTAAAAAAGTTCGAGGTTCCTTTCATTTCTTATCAAATTAGCATTTCTGGGCATATCATGACTCAATTAAGACGATTGTTGACGCAAGTCGAATACTTACTCTTCATCTATTTTGTTTATCGTATACACAAACCAATATTCTATACCTGTCCCGCTCTGGCCGAGTCATTGCGATTTCGCCGACGGGGGGACAGATTGCGCTTAGGCATCGAACTATCAAGATCTTGTGCCTTTTTTTGCCGTCCTACATCTGCGGCGTGCGTAACGCTGGGACCGCGAAGAGAAAGTGTATTCAATAGTTCCAGAAATACAGTATTCTTTCAGTTTTGCACCAAAAACGTGCTAGTCAACCGGAGGTAAAGACGATGCTCAACCCAGGACTTTAAAGCAAGGTAGGCCAAATCCATCTGCCCTTATGTTCCTTCAGTCTTCCAATTCGGGTTGCGTCCCATTGTACCAAGTCAAATATATATCCCTTTATCCCACACAGTTTCACAAAATATGTATTCTTCTTTAGTCTGTCTACAACTTTGCTGGACAAGGATTTTTTATGACCCCAACACAAGCTACTATACTCTTAACCTCATTTATCCAGTGCACCCATGGTGTAACTGATCATCTGTATGATGTTAGCGTAATACTGAAATACAAACGATACACGTGTCTCGTCCTTTTCACCTCTGGACGTGTATGATTTGTTTGGCCCTTTAATTAGGCATTATTAATATTAATTCCCTCAGTATTTAAATCAGAATTCACTAAAAGTAGTTTGGGGGTGCATCTACACAGCGAAACAGACTTTGGCCCGGCTGACATTCAACACAACGGTAAGCCCAATACTTCTGCAAAGCTATATTAACAATCAAGATTTGAATAAAAGCGCCAGATTTTCAGTCCCATTTAGCCTCATGTAAGTCTGCAACAACATGGATTCTTGAAGGGGCATTCCACTGTTTCTAATTTGTCCACCTTACGCATTATGTGCTGTCCGCAATGGATCAACGGGCACAAACCGATGCAATTTATACAGTACATTTAGAGTAAGCCCTTTGATAAGGTCAACCATCAAATATTAATTGACAAGTTGATAAAAATAGGAATCCACGGAAAATTACTAAGATGTCTTATCTCTTACATCAGTAACAGAAACCAAGCGGTGGTCAACGGCGCTGTTAAATTAGATTGGGCGCGCATTTCTTCTGGAGTTCCTCAAGGCAGCTTGCTAGGTCCACTACTGTTTATAATCTACATTAATGATATACACACATGCTTTCATTTTACTTACACAATAGACAGCACTCGGCTAGAAAATAAAAGCGATGTTAAAGATCTAGGAATAATCTTCGATAGCAAACTTCTTTTCAAAAAATCACATTGACCAAATTACCTCCAAGGCCTATAGAATGCTAGGATTCATACTTCGAACCTGCAAACACTTCCAAAATTCATGTTGCCTCAAAATACTATATTACGCATTCGTTTGTAGTCACTTATAGTACGCATCTCAAATCTGGAACCCATGGCAGATTATTATATCGCGAGATTAGAACGAATACAAAATAGATTTATTCGATATCTTAATGTTAAATCTAATCTATCATTCAACTACTATTTAGATGCATCATATTTTCACAATATGAAAACCCTAGAACATCGAAAAACATGTGCTGACCAAATACTTCTCTTCATATTTTTAATTGTTAACTTTATTTTATTAGCCACTTAATTGAGTTTAAATACATCTACCGGTTTCAAAAAATACCATTTTCTTCTTCAGGATGTCAATACTAATTAAAAACATATATTGTTGTTTCTTTCCCAGAATCTATTTTAAAAAAAAAAACAAAAAAATTTTCAAATATAAATTTAGTACCTAACTCAAATTGTTAATACAAATTTACTTAATTTAAGAAAAAATTTTTAGAATAGGACTAATAGTTAAATTTAGTCGGTTGTTTATAATTTTTTGATTAGTTTTACACGCTTTATTTATCTCCAACGATTCCAAATTATTTAATTTGTGGCTAACACCGTTTGCCAGCAAAATAGACAATCCCAATTTTTTATCGAAACCATGACCGTTTTCTTATCAAATGATTAGAAAATTCTGAAAACCCACTATTGTTCAAACATCTCGAATGCTCCTTTACTCTTATATTAAAATTTCTACCCGTTTTACCAATATAAAATGCAGCACAATCCTCGTAACTAAGCTTATAGACACCAGAATTGTTAAATTTATCATCTTTAGAATTTATGAGTAAATTTCCTATATTATTATTTGTATAAAATGCCGGTCTAATGTTTCGTGGTAGGTGTTTAGATATTTGATTCGAAAAGTTGTTTATGTATAAAATCCTACACCAATTATCATCATTATGTTTTATCTGTGATTTAAATAAAAATTTCTTATTATATTCTTTTAATTTATTATTGTCTATCAAACCTGTATTATACCCGTTATTAACTGTTATTTTTTAAATTGTATTCAATTCAATATTGAAATTGGATATTGACATAGGAATATTGACTAAACGATGTATCATGGAGTGGAACCCTGAATGTTTGTGTGATAATGGATGATTAGATTCATCGTGTATGATAGTATCTGTAAAAGTTGGTTTTCTAAAAATTTTGAATTCAATTTTATTATTATTTTTAATCAATTTTTTATTTCTAATATAAATTGTATTTTATTATTAAATGAATTAATGAAATTTAAAAATGTAGTTAGTTGACGTTGTGAACCCGACCAAATACATAATATATCATCCACAACAACCTTTTTCACAACAAAACATTTTTTAACAAAGGAGAATCACAATCAAAAATATTCCTCTGCAAATTGTTTACAAAAATATCTGCTATTACTTGTGGGTGCTCCCATAGGAAGACCCTCTGTTTGATTATACATTATATTATTAAATTGAAAATAATTTTGATTCATACAGAGATTTAATAAACGACAAAGATCTTTTATCAAATTATTAGGTAAATAAGATGAATTTATTAAATCAGAAATAAAATTTTTACTTTAATTAATAGGTACATTAGTAAACAAATTAAGAATATGAAAATAAACAAGTTTAACATTGTTGGGAAGATCCATAAACAACCAACTAAATTTAACTACGAGTCCCATTCTAAAGATTTTTCCTAAAAATTATTCGAGTAAATTTGTATTAAGTAGCAGTTTGAGTTAGGAACTAAATGTATTTTTTAAACAAATGTAGTTTTTTAAAAATAGATTTTGGTAAAGAAACAATAATATATGATTTTAGTTAGTATTAACATCCTGAAGAAGAAAATTGTATCTTTCGAAACCAGTAAATGTATTTAAACTTAATTAAGTGGTTAATAAAACAAAGTTAACAAATAAAAATACGAATTCTAACCACAAAGTTAATTTTGCTAATTTCAAAAGTATTACTTCTCTTCAAACTACAGCAAGGCCATATTGATTGTCCCAGCCGATAAGAATTAATATCTCTCCACGTACCATCTAGATCGATCCGGTAATCCGCACTCTTTCACATTCCTACATATAGAACATCTTACATACAAAATTCATTCATTCACTGGTCATGCAAGTACCATAATGAGAAATTAACAGAAATTGACTTTTTTAACACTAGCCGTACTAAGCTCAAAGAGTTCTTTTTATGAACCACCACAATCTCAATTTTGGTCAATTATTCTACCTAAAAAAACATCTTGTTCTCCCTTTATTTTATTTTATTTTTTTTTTATTTTTATTTATCTTACGCACCTGAACATACGTACGTACCTAAACATTTCTGTGGATTTTCATAAATAGTATCACATGTTAAATATTTATTATGTTAGTTATAATAAGTTTACACTGCCAAAATCCCTCGATTAAATTTTTAAAAAATAAAAATAATGATGCTCTTGCAAGGCGAAACGCATCTTAAATAAATTAAACGAGTAGAATAAAAAAAATACAAGTGTTTTATTTTCACATATGTATTTATGGAGTTCTACAAACTTACCTATCCGCTAATAGTTCGTTGTATGCATTAAACATCTTTAATCCCACTGTTATTATTATATTTAATACTGTTGTAATATAATAATAACGGTGGGATTAAACCTTTTTCAATTTTGGACAAATATCACAATTCTCCCGATAATTCGTGGAATATTATAAGAAAATTATTTGCTCATCTGTTCTCGTTCACAGATTCCATTTTCTGATCTTTTCTTCGCAAATATGCTCGGATTCTTGGACATTAATTATGTTATCAATATATTATTATAAGACTCGAGGAATTTATATAGAAGTATTCGATAAAATCAACAACAGTTAGATATTACAAATCTTAATAACGAATGCCGTCATTTAAAAGATAGATAGATTTATTTAAAGTTACTTACCAGTTCAGGACAATTAATTTCATTTGTAGAAATAATTCAGATTAATTAGGTTGATTTTCATTTGCTTACCTGAAACAAAAGAAAGAGTATAAGATTAGACGTCTTCTTTACTTAGAAATATGAATGCTTAAAACATTAAAGTTTTCAGAAGTTTCCTCATATGAAGAAGTTAAATCCTTTGAAGCCATTCATAAAGATTAAAAGATAATTAATTGATGGTGACACTTGCACCACGAGATACCTAGTACGAGGGCGGCCGTGCGTGCGCTGCTTCAGCTGCTGCAAAATCATATTTAAAATGACGAATTAATTGTAACCACTTGTGAATAACCTTGTGATTCATGTATGTACCTTTTACTCATACAATATTTTTGTTCGATTACTTTATTTCTTTTTTTTTTAATAAAACTGAATATTTAAACATTCGAACATACTGATGATATACGATCGGAGGCATTACATCGCCTCAGAATGACAACCTTATGATATTTGGCATTTGAATGCAAAATTTTCATAATCTTCAAAAAATATATATACCTAATAATCCCAATCTTTTATCAAAATAGTATTCTTTGAATCATATAACAAAATACTTGTTGTTTTGTATAATGCGCGATTATTGGCGACGGGGCGAGCAGAATACTCATCTCGGCAGGAGCCCCTGGATACAGATGTCGCCTGTGGCATTGGTCAGCTGTAAGATGCAATGTTGGTGGTGGATCTGCATTGCCGCCCCCCACATAGTTATTACAATTTTAATTTATAAATTGTTAAAAGAAATGTCAATTAAGTTGCCAAAATGAAATATAAATGAAGGAGGTTTGCTTTTTTTTTTTTATCAGTAACAGGACACCTTCGACACCGCCGACGGCCTCTGAACGGATACCTGGGTGTAAAATTAGGCTCTCATCAGCCGCAAAAACACACCGGTACCGATCTCAATGTGTGTCAAAATAATGCGCGAGCAGTAGTCCTGAGTCCAGCCGCTTTGCCAAACGCTTCGCTGTTAACTTTTTATTGCACATGTCTGTAACTGTGCCAAGCATTAATAAACTGTCAACTGTAAGAAGTATTTCTTGTTCAATCTGATTTGATCACACGCAACCGCATGATTATATTCAAAAGAATATGTAGGTGCTGGGTGTAATTTACGGGGGTACTAGGCTCTCACGCACATAATTCATAACATTCAATCCTAAACGCATCCACACAAAACCGCATAAGGCTTACGTTTCCGTTACCAAACTCTTCGAACAAACATCGTTCACAAGTAGTTCATTCATCTCAAGCTTAGTTAACATTGCTAATGCCTAGTTTAAATTTATGCATAATAAACCCATTTCTGAAGGATTAAAATAATACAAATTATACGCCCGACTTACAAATATTTCCTTAAAAAGGATGTAAAATTATTTTCTGTACAACTTATAATATAATAATCATCTCGGCTGGCTTTCCAGGCGTCCAACACGGGGAAGAAAAACTTTTTTAACGTAAAACATAGCTCGAGTTTTATCGTTCTTAATACACGTCAACTGAGTGGCGCACTCCTTTAACTCGCGCATCCTGCTCCTTCAAAAACAGCCCGAAGTTAAAGATCTTAATCAAATTTGCCTTAAAGAAGTTACCATGTCGTTCCCAGAGAGGGACCTCTTCAACGAAGCAGAAAAATACACAAGAATGGAAAACACGATGCTTTTGAAATAATGAAATAATAAATGCTCTGGTCTCATCGGGTAAATGCTCTAGATAGGCACACGTGATAAGTGCACGTATTGACAACTGCACACTAGAGTTTTTGACCCAGGTTTCCCCGAACCCCTAAACCCGGGTTTTTTAAAGATTTTACGAACCCGAAAACTCGGGGAATTTTTAATGTAAATTCGGAGAATTGGTTAATAATAAAGTTGTATCAATGTGTCAAAAATTTAATAAAAATTGAATTGATAATTCTGGCGTCTGCTATCAAATTACTCAAAGGTATTTGAAATTCTGTAAACATAAAGTAGATGGCTCTTTCAAATAATGGAACCATTAAATGTATTAATATAGGTTCGAAAATTTGTTGTAGCATAGTTGAATAATGCACCTTCCTCGGTTTGGAAAGAGATCCAGGTTCAAATCTCGGTGGCGCAACAACAATATTTTTCGATAACATTAATTTTATATGTATATCTTCCTAATTAATATATTTAATTAGTTATTTATCTAATACAGTAGAATACCAATAATATTCCTTAATTTGGAACCAAGACGGAAATTAAGTAGCCGGACTCGGTACGGCTCTCAAACAAATGAATAATAAATACAATGAGGCGAATTTTACAAATTTTAATTATCCGATTTTTGTATTTTCGATTTGTTTTTTTTACAGTTTACAATCCCTAAAATTAATATTTTTGAGGACATAAGGTCGAAGAGCTAATCTGGTGTACGGAAACATTTTCTGTTACAATATTTGTTCATCAATCCTGAAGGCTTCGGGTTCAAGTACAAAAAGTTTCACATGATGAAAAAACATTAAATTGAAGTATTAACATGTTCTAAATTTGACGAGCCCAAATTCAAATCTCGAAAAATTGATGACATTTCACAAAAAAATGTAAAATCAAGTAAACCCGGGAAAACTTGGGTTTTAAATAAAAAATCCCGTCAAACTCGAAACCCGGGTTTTAAAAAAAATGCTCAAAATCGAAAACCCTGCTGCACACAAAGTAATAGAATATTAGGTAGGTTGCTCACATAGCTCACGATAGCTTATATTCCTTTAAGATAGGTTAGGTTAGGTTTTAGTACAAAATCGTGGCAGTAAAGTAAAATGCTGATTGTGTACAGTTATATATATTTACACGTATCTTGTGTGCAATTATCTATGCATATCTGTTTTGTGTGCAGTTTTTATGGAACCCTTTTATTAATTCGGTAGGTTCTATTTACATACACAAAATAGCTATGCACATGAACTTCTATATTTTAAGGCAGTCGGCAAGGCCACGTTAGAATATCACAGAATTCAAAGATGGGAGGTACTTGCACAGTTTACATATTTTATTCGAATCGCTTTCGAGTATACATTTATTATATTGTCAGATGTTTAAAACAAAGTTACTCTATTATTTTCTAAAATTTCAACGAAGAAAGGGCGCTCGTGCTCGCTAGTGAAGTACATTTAGGTCGGTCGAGTGATGAAATTCAAATTTTATTAGCAGTCCGCATTCGGAACACACTATAAAATACAGGTAGTTGTTAAATTTACAAGTGCAAAATAAATTACACTTTAATAAAGAACTTGTTGAAAGTACCAACCACGGATGCAGAATACATTTCTCGGCTTGGTACTCTCGTTTCGTCTCGCCCACTTGCGCCACGTCCCTCTGTCGGTGTCTATTGCAAGCTCGCTGTATACCTGTATGCGACTTGTTATCGTGCTTCCACGAACGACCGCTAGGTGGTATCATATGTCTAACACAGTCGCAATAGAGCACCATACATCCAGTGGTCCTCTTGCAGGGCTGTATTGACATTATTCACCCATCCTAGTCTCGGTCTCGATCCTGTTGGCTTGGGTATGAAGGCTTGTGCGTGTTACGAAATTTATCTGTTCACAGGATATTCGGGGCAATATATCGAAGTTACAAATTTCTTTACACCCTACACGATCGATTAATTCAATATTGAAAACAATTTTCAGATAAACACATGAACGTTGGAATAGTGAAATCTGATAGTGGCGTCCATGGCTGATAAAGAGAAGAGGTCAACCATGGATGCACTATAAATGGGCGCCAGAAGAGGGGACCCACCCTTTACCGGAATCGTTGTAAAAGCTTGCAACTCTCTTTATCTGTTCCACACACAATACTTAATTAACAAGAATTTAAAAATAATTAATAAAAAAACAAAATATAATGCATGAAAAAGCTTTAATTGAAAACAATTATAAACAAAGATTTGAATTTAGATTTTTGTACGCTCTTTTAAGTACTGTCTGCATTTACAATATAAGGTACATGTAAATATTACAAATAAAAATTTATATATATAAAGAAGAGTGTATGTGGGTGGGTGTATTTGTTAATCTTCAGTTTTATTCCAAGCGTGATGAAATGCCTACATGAGATTTCAAAAACTACATCCCTCTTTTTGCACACTTGACATTCAAAATAAGAGAAAAATTACTATCCATATCTGATTACGAAAAAAAACTACCCCCAACCCCCTAAATAAAGCCTCTTCACTCTTTGCGTAACGCTTGGTACTTGTGTCATATAAAAAAATGAACATACAAGATTAGATATCCATACAAATAATAAAAAATATAATATAAACAAGGAAATGAGCTAAATTCAGCACTTTAGCAGTACCGTGCCGGAAGCGGTACACCCGGTCACAACGCCCACAAACTTTTCTAACATAATGACAAATATAATGTAGCATTCAAGAGGCAAACAAATCATATACTGCCAGAGGGGAGAAGGACGAGACACGTGTATAGTTTGAGTCACGCCGAAACACGGTGCAGGCCTTCGGTATTACACCTACATCATATCATGGGTGCACTGCATACTTTAAGAGTATACTTGTTTATGTTGAGGGAGAGCCGCACAAAACCGGGGGTCGTGAAAAAACCATGTCCAGCAGTGGACGTAGACAGGCTATAGAAGAAGATGCCGCAACATATTTTGTGAAATTCTGTGCTATTAAGGGATGTACGTGAACATCTGATTAGAGGACAGTCTAGATAAAGTCATCATCTGACCAGGAATGTTGATTTTGGCTGTTTCGGAATTTAACTAAAGTTTGGGTATCGCGTTGGAGTATTTTAGGCATGCAAGTAAATGCAATACTGCCAGTTTGTGCTGTGTTAAGCGAAACTCGAAACGTCATTGTGTTCATCTCCGCTCACGTTTTGTGAGAATGTTTCTTGTTTATAGTCCCTTGTGGCTGCTTTGTAATGTCATCTCGCTACTGCCTTCTCACTTAATGTCACCATTTGTGTGAGAGAAAGAGAGTTGTCGGTGACCGTATCGAGGGGTTTCGACTTGGGCACGGTACGGACTGTGCGCGGCCACCCTTGTGCAGTCGCATGCCATTTCTTTTTTTATTTATCTTCTCTTTATTGTATTTACTTTCCTTTATATGACTATAATTATTTGATTATAAGTTTGTATTATGATTATATAATATATGATGTACTTTGTATCGTATGCTTTATATATTAATACAGAATTAAAATACAACATTATTTGTAATTAATCGAAACATTGCTAACAATTTTATTTTATTATTAATATTAAATGTAATTTTTTAAATTGTGTTGAAGCACTGTATTATTCCACAATACTTTATTATATTGAACATTATAACGTTTTCAGAAACATCTTCCCATTATCAATAATACAATTCAACTAAAGTTTAAAACATTTTCAGGCAGTAATTAAAGGTATGTCTGGAGTTAAAGGAGGTGGGGGTAGGGGTGGATTTAAAATGGATACATTACAATGGGCTATATTTTGATGTTAATTATTTTCTTACTGTTATACTTATTATTTAAAAAAATTAAATTCTCAAAGATGTCTAACTTTCGTTCTTTGTTATGTGGAAGTTCTAAATTATTATTATAAAATGAATGGCTCTCCATTATTGCATATTCAGTCATTTCGGAATTTAGACTGAAGTTTCTTATTGCACAGCCAATTCCATCATCTAATTTCTGGTCTTTCAATAAAATTTAATTAAACATTAAATATAACTAGACATCCCCCAATTTGTTTGCCAACAATTGACTTGTTCGTCAATCACGAGTCTTGACGATAGGCAACATCTTATTGAAAGATAAATATAAGTGACTTGTATACCGACATTAGTAATAAATGATAAATAGGTCTCTAGTGACAGATTAATATTAATATTACACCCATTATATTTCCGATATTTCTGAGAAAGAAATGTACTCAAGTGTTACAAATGTAAAAGGAAATTTCAAAGTAATTTGCTTTTATTACTCTTCGACTGTTATTTGTATGAATGGAATCCAGTTAGAGATATTATTTTTAATGGATTTTATACATTTCTTTGAAATGTATTAATGGATATTTACAATAGAGAAATGAAACAGCGTGTGACGTCATATTTCAGCTGAAACATCATGATTTGGATAAATTGGAAAAATATCAATTATTGTTCCTTACACGAGACAAGAACGTAGACAAGGGTAGTTCTACCATCTCAGCTTCTACCAACCGGCGACGATAATGAGATTATGGGGTCGAAAGAAATGAAACACAAAAGATGTTCCGTATAGGTACACTATTGACGAAACGACACATTCGAGAATGACTTCCCACCTGCAGAATACTCTGCTTTTATTCAGATTCATAACAATACATATAGTCATATTTACAAGTACCTACAGGTGGCTGCTGTGATGTTTTGCTAAGAGGTATTTGTTTTTCTGTTTTTTTGGCGCCACGCCGATGATTGCACCTTTAAATTACTGACACGTGTCTAATCATATCAATTAATTGGCGCCTCCTCGACAATACAATTATCGTTATACAATTTATAATAAATATTTTGTCACAGTATGCCACCTAGCTGTGGACGTGGTAATCCATCAAAAATACACACGCATTCTTGGCCGAACGCGTGCAAACGTCTTAGCTCGCCTCCCCCCTCCCTCCCAACACTTAATAAACCCATTAGAGTTATATAAATAAAAAATGACCAAAGTAATACCTTATACTCGTTACCATGGTGACTACATATTTTATTCAGTGCCCATAAATGTCAAACTTGGGATTTAAGACACTTTTTAGACATCACCATGCTCAAAAAGTCACAACACATTCTTACACATTCCGGTAGGCAGATAGGTGAGTAACTTATTTGTGAATTCAGTATTTGCACGGTACTTACCCAAGTTTTTTAATTAATAAAATAATACGTCGCGGGGTAAGTTCTAAATTGTTCTGAAAAGTTCTAAACATAACATTTTCAAATTTTACAGCAGAACAAAAGCTAGAATTGTCTCGTTTTATTTATGTTGATATTTTATTTACAACAGTGCTATTTATATAAATTATATAATAAAATAACAATATAATTAAAGGTTCATTTAGCATATTGAAATTTTTTATTTAAAAAAAAAAATTGAACAAAAAGTAAATAATACACTTTCTAAATTTGCTGATAGAACAATTTCTTTTTTCATACCATGCAAAAATGGTTCTAACAACATTTAAAATTATAACTAGGGGCGTGCAGCGCATACAAGAAAAAAACTGCGCATTACTAAAAATTCTGGGAAACAAATATAAATTAAATAATTAATAATATGGATCGTGAATGTATATTTACGGATTTTTTACAAATAGCGCCATCTGTGTACCAGTAGAAACTTTAATCGTTTAATTTTAAAAACTACCACGATAACCCATTGCTGTAGCCGTAGCGCTAGTTGCTACAATGCGTCGATTGTAGCTATTCACATTACTATCTACTATTTTTTAAGCTAGTGTATTATTTAAGTCATACAATTGGCTATTTACTGAATTTAATATTTCTTTCGGTTAATCCGTTTTGTATAAAGTCATTACTTATGCTGTTTTTAACCTGCTGAGTTCATGATCGTTCTTTGCTTTTTAGTGCATGGATTTGTTTTTGATTTGGGGTCGTATAAACAGCGAATTCATTTTGTCTAAAGACGTCGAATAAACGAATATTCATAATCCTACGTACATCATATGTTGTATTACATATATTATATAAATACAATTTTAAAATGTCAAAAATTGTTAGATTTTTTATATTTTTCTTTTTCTATTTGTATCAGATGATGTCATGTGTTATTCCGTTTCCTAGTGGGATTTAAACGAGGCACCCATTAGTGTACGGGAACTACTGAATACATATCAAAGGTATCTCAAAAACTTTAAAGGAAATCCAGAGGTGTTAAACTTTCTACTAGTTCCCAAGCTACGTGCGGTTAGCCAGGTCGCACACCAAAGGCCTAGCAGAAATCCGCACGAAGAAGAGTTCTCGATCTATTTCCATAACGACATCCCTGGTGCTTGGACGCTTTACCCATAGACCGCCATCTACTTGGCTATCATTATTTTGTTCACTTCGGCCCGGAACAGCTCTACAGTAGACTGGTCAAACCATTGCCTTAGGTTCTTCAGTCATAATGTTCTTATTTTGTAACAATCTTGCATTGTGAGGTGTAAGATTTCATACTTCTCAGAATGTCTCGTCTCATGTCCTATACATTAAAGTTTTCGGGTTTTAATTGATTTATACACTTTATTTATCAGAACTTTAACATCTTCATTTATAATTCTATCCATCCAGCTTATTTTAAGCGTTCTTCTGTAAATCCACATCTCAAATGCTTCAAATCATCTTATCACACGTAATCGAAGGTCTCCTAGTCGTGACTGCAGAGAATGCGGATAAACATTGCACAAGTTGTACACGTTGTGTCTTCTGCAATTTCGTTTCAGCAATATTTTATTTGCAACTATATAATACTATGTAAAAATCTGTTTGGACTGTGCCCGTCTCACTAGAGAAATTCTGTGTCGAGACGGGCATAGTTTACAAGCAATCGTTCAATTAATTAGAATTACAAGTAGATAGAATTACATTTATTACTATATAAAAGGTGTATATGAAGAACAATTTTAAAATGAACTTAATTCTTGGATCACTTTGTAATAATAATCAATATAGGTATGAGTCAATATGTTTGGGTGAGTGCACCAATACTGGCTCTACCCATATTACGAATCCAATTTGTAATGTATAGTTTCATGTTCTTGGAACAATTCAATTGATTTAAGTCTTTTAGCATTCTATTAAATAGTTTAAGTTCAAAATATTTATAGTTCCTTTGACCAAATGTAATATGTGTTCTTGGGGTTTGTTTGCTAATGAGCAAATATTTTTTTGTTTTATTTTATATTAAAAGTTACCAGTTAAAATCAGTGAATAAACGGCACGTGAATATGAGTAATCCATTGAAACCCACAAACTAGAATGGAGATGAGTGAAGTGATATATAGGGGATAATTAAGTATTATAATTACGCCATTCGCTACACACACCCTACAAAGTGGAAACAAAGCCTGCCTTATCACATTACGACGAAGAAGATTTATAAACTGTCGGAAAAGCTCAACTCATCGCGGCGATCTGTCAAAAAACCCTTTCAAAAGAAACTGACAAAGTGAATAGTCACTTTGTATGGCGTCATCATCACGTTGTACAAACAGCACAGCAGAACGGCGGACAATTTTGAATGCCTTATTCATCAGGTGGAATAATCCAGATCCCTCCATATTCAACGTATGTCCATCGCCATCTATTCCGTCATACGGAACATGACCTCATTCCTTCGGGTTCTTCGCCTCTTTTCTGAACGAATTGAGACATTAATGCAGAAATGATGCTTTTCAAACCATCTCGGTATTCTGCTACCATGGGTACTTGCCAGGGGCGTGCATACAAGCAAAAGGCTGTGCATTACTAAAACTTCTGGGAAACAAATATAAATTAAATATATTAATTAGAAAGATATACATATAAAATCAATTTTATCAAAAAATATTGTTGTTGCGCCACCGGGATTCAAACCGGAATCTCTTTCTGGTGTGTCTACTTTATTTTCTACTAATTCGCGAATTTTACTATCTTACTGTTTTTAACGTATTGATTTCACGATTTTTCTTTAAATTTAGTGCATGGATTGGTTTTTGATTTGGGAAAAACAAAAAGCAATTGGCAGAACTATTTACTACGTTAACCTTTAATAAAAATAATTATTTCCTTTAGTTATTACGTGAAGGATTTTCAAACGATAATTGCATCATGTTCAGTCATAGAAAGTATTCTTAAAAACATCCATACATTTTTTTATATTGGTAAGAAGGTATTATTAGACGTTAAAACTTAAACTTTAAAAACACTATTAATAGTACTATAAAATTACAAATAAATACATGGTAGGGTCGTATAAACAACGGATTTATTTTGTCTGAAAACGTTGATTAAACGATAATTGTATTACGTATGTTATATATCATTGGTAACAACATAACTTAAATCTATACCTACTGCACGCCACTGGTACTTGCTTCCACTATACATCCGACAAATAATCGTAAAATACAAACTTTTATGGTGCTATAGGGTAAAAGTGTGTAGTTATAAAAGAGTTCTATGGATTAATGTTTGGTATTTGTGTGGGCGTATGTTGGCTAAGGATATGTTGTAGTGTCTGTTAGAAGATCGCGGAGTGTTATAGAGTAGACATTTATATAATATCCAAATTTGTCGCTAAAAATATTGTCGCGGTAGCATAGTTGAATAATGCACCTTCCCCGGTTAGGAAAGAGATCAAGGTTCGAATCCCGGTGGCGACACAACAATATTTTTCGATAAAATCGATTTTATATGTATGTATATCTTTCTAATTAAGATATTTAATTCATATTTAAAATATCACAGACCTATGTTCTGAATAATTACAACTTCACAATAAGAATGTGTCCTCCTAATAATAAAAGGTTGTATCAATGTGTCCAAAATTTAATAAAAATCAATTGATAATTCTGGCGTCTCGGATCAGATTACTCAAATGTATTTGAGATTCTGTAAAAATAAGTTAGATGGCTCTTTCAAATAACGGAACGATTAAATGTATTAATATTAAAAATGTATGAAAATTTGTCGCTAAAAATATTGTCGCTGTAGCACAGTTGGATAATGCACCTTCCCCGGTTAGGAAAGAGATTCAGGTTCGAATCCCGGTGGCGCAACAACAATATTTTTCGATAAAATCGATTTTATATGTTTATCTTTCTAATTAATATATTTAATTCATATTTAAAATATCCATACTATGAAATTAGTACAGAGAGGAACGTTTTCTGGAGATCTTTCAGATGGTTGCCGATGAATGTTAAAATCACATGATTATTGTGACGTCGGTATCGGACGCTGTTGGGAGCTCTGGTTTTACTCACCGGTAAATGTGAGGTGTGTTCAGGGATCATCGGAGGTAATGATGGCTTTGTAGGCGATGGACATACACAGTACTTACACACGGATATCTCGAAACTTGTCTAAAAACTCGCTTAAAGTAATAGTATTCGTACATAGCAGAGTGAGAGTCTATTATATTTTGTATGAAAGATCAAAATGCAAACACTTATCAGAAATCATCGAATTTGTCCTTGTTTTTTTCTCTATGTCTAATTCCCTTATACTTATATATGTGTTATTTTCAATAAATAAATAAAAATATGTGTATAATAATATAATATGTGCGGGTATATATAATTAATAACAAAAGCAATCTGTAAACTTCAAAGGACTAATAAAATGAAGCTATTATTTTCTTTTTAACCCAACTTTTGGTCTTTGTAATTTTAAGGAACAGCCAAGGCTCTACAGGGAGGTAATATACTCCAGGGTGAATTATTATGGTTTAAGGTCTGTTTGTTTTCTGAAAATTGAGAGAACAAGAGGGCACAGGGTGGAGGCGAATAGTTATTTATTGGGACATCTTTTAAAACATTTTAAGTTTATCCGGGAAACATTCAGATGTTTCTTTCGGATGTTCATACCAGAATCCTCCCTTGGGGCGGGGTGGATTCCAAACTTTATACTTTTACTATTTTATCATTATTTAGTTTTTTAGAGTTTAATTTATTTTTAGTTTCGTGCGTACATACATGAAATATAGTTGTTTATAATGGTTTATTGTATTTATAATAAAAATATTTTTTTAAACTAATACATAAACCGTTTATGATTGATTAAACATAAACCAGTTTCAATATTACTTTAAATTCGTCCGAACGGATACACACTAACTGATCAATAAAACAATATATATCAATTCTCGGCGGGAGAAGGGAAGAAGATGGTGTCATTGAATTTAATTTAAATGATTATTAATTATATAAGATTTAGTATTAAGGGATTTTTCAAATATTACATTTCTTAATTAAATAATCTAAGGCCTCTAATATTTATTTATAAAATTTCAGAATAAAATTTCTTTATTAAAAGTGTATCCTGTCGTTAAAAGGAGCTTGGAAAATACATAAAAAATATTGTTCCTAAAGAAATATTTCAATTTTATTTTAAAAGTTGAACTCGGATTCCCATTTGTCTCTCCCACTGGGATACGCTTTAACGGAAGAGACTATTTTACAGCTATTTTGGCTATCATGAAGATATCTGTTTATTATTATTAGCCAAAGATAATAATTAAGTTCAATGTTCAATGTAATAATATAAATGGTCAGTCATAATACAATAGAACAACGAGAACATTCGCAAACATCACACATAACGTCTTAATTTTGTCAAGTTTTGAAATAAAATAATTGTAACTGTCTTTGAATAAACCATGCGAATTACTGTAAGAACCTTTTACTCATCACTTTTATTTATTACCAAATTCCTCTACTTTTGAACCAGTACTGAGCATGTACAGATTGAACACAAATAATATATTGATATTAGAATTGAAATTGAAACCATTATTACAAAACCAACATTAAAATTGAGTGGATATCTCACACACAACTTGTTTTATTAATATTTTTAAATTGAGCGTTCTTATTGAAAGACCCTATATATGTACAAGATACATATCTAATGTTCACACGAATATCATGTCTTCAGAATTTACTTGGAAGTATATTTCCTGTCGGCAGCGATCCTGAAAAAGTACGAGTCACTCAGAATCTTCTCATCTTTGTTTTGATAATAATTACTACTGTCGCTTTGAGAACTCCACAGATTTTCGCATTAAGCAAACTTCAGATACAAGAACGACAGTAGACGGTCCAATATGCCTACTCTGCTCTTTACATTGAGGGTTTTCACTGTATTCCACCCAAGGGTTGTCCAATAAGTTTATGCAATTTTATTCAATTATTTATTATAAAATCAGAAATGTAAACAAAATAAAAATATTTACATGACTGATGTAGTCTATGATGCCTTTTCTATAAAAATTGACTGATCTGTTATCGAGCCGTTATTTCAGAGGTTGTTGAATTGAATGTTCAAAAAATGTGATAATCTGACGGAAGAAGTTTAGGACTATTAGGGTGAATGCGGCAGAATTTCCCATTTGAACTCTTGGATGGCCATTTGAACCTTAAACCGGAAAGAAGTATATGTCGAAAATGTTATTTTTTTGACACTATTATCTAGGCCCAAAAATTAAGAAAAACCTTAAAATATCATATCCTGCACCTCATCACTCAAGGAAAAATTGTCAGCGAAAAAAGCCATTGAATACGGAGAACATCCTGGCTGAAAACCTAATGCAACGGTTCAAGAAGTCCAAAGTCCAACAATTTTGAGCTTCTACTACTAAATTAATGACTGACCAACATGATCTCTATTGTTTAGTTAACGGGCAAGCACTATAAGTATAATCAGAAAAATTGTGTAAAACTGAACTAACTTATCTGATGGTACGCGCGATCTCCACAGGGGTAAACAGAGAGGATAGAGCACCACACTCTCCTGTCCTGACTCACAAATCTTGCCTCATCCACATTCGGACATCTTCTCATACGAGTTCGTCGATTATTAAGGCGTCTGACAGAACTAAGTGTTAGCGGACATCTTCTATTTCAGCTGTCATCAACACTTGTCTCATATACTATTACGTTATATTTGGTACCTTCCGTGCACGAGATATATTGGGAGTTGACAGTGACCAATTGGCAACACTGCATCGCGTAAGAAAAAAATTCTCGCTAGCGTTCTTCCTTTTAACAAGTTTTGACGAGCACGGGAAGCTGTTCCGATGCTAAAATAACGAATATGTGACTTTGTATAGAATTAAGGAAGGGTGAGAATAATCAAATATATTAGGCATTTGTGTTATCCTGCACCATATTGTAAGATTTGTTTGCTAATTGTGTATGTGATTACAGGATGGACGCATCCTTTCTTTATATGACAAAAGAGTGGTCATGTGTTGACAATACTTTTGATTCATGAAGGATTCCTCTTGAACAAAGCAGGATGGGTATACGATTTGGTCTCTTCCGCTTCATAATTTGACAACTAAATTTGTATTATAACAGAAGAGGATGCAAGAGATTCCATGTAAGTTCAAATGGAAGAAGATGATCCAGCCTTTCTGACGTTTTGATAAATTAGGAGATACAAATATTTACGGGTACCTCGAAACATCAAATCTGAGTGGAGACTGTGGATCACTGCTGAATGAACAAAATAATCTTACGTTTCAATGTGAATTGATAATATTTGAAGTATTGTAGTCTCACCTTTTAAATTTCAATTAATAACTTGCTAATCTTGTTGATCGCATTTATTTAATATGATTTTTTTACTACATTTGACCTGACAAACTAATCAGGTGATTCAAAATTGTTGTAATACAATTTCATAGGTGAAAATTTTCACATTCAATGAATCAAAGTCTCACTCGTCATCTCACTCTCAATCAAAGTCTCAATCATCTCACTCTTACTTTTAAATTATAATTTGTTAATTTAGATGTTCACACGGTAGTAAGAATTCCACTATTATATCAAGGCAAGATTCGTCAATTAATCTTTGCATGTAATCATATTCAAATGACAAGTTTCTTACTACATTTTACTTCACTATTCATATGTTTCATATCTGATTAAATGAATAAATTTTGTTATTATAAAAATTTGAACTAATCTTATTATTTTCTCTGAGAATGCTAGCTGATGCGAGTGGCAGGAGATATGGTGAATTCTGTGCATCAGAACCATGCACTTCATGTATGTAAAAAACGACGTCACAATATATTTCTTACTATTTTCTCCTCATTGACAAAACCACCTAAGCGATCGAAGCAATTTGACTTCTTTAGGATCGCTGATGCATCTGTAACAGTGCATATTATTTATATATAGTACGAGGGGTCGAACTGAGGAGTTTTATCCTTCACCGACTAGTTAGGGGAGATCAAGAAGATTTGTCAGTTTTTCGCCCTAGATTCACATACTAACGTCTGTATACTGTTCTTTGTTGAGGAAATTTATAATATTAACATTATGGGTTGCATTAAAAGAGATCTTTATTTAATAAGATTAGTCTATTGCAAAATAAGGCATTATATAAATGCTTATACAACCAGGGCGAAATTTACCACAGTAATCTCAATTAGATATCAAAGTATAGTTCTATGATGGACATTTTACAAGGAGTCAAATTGACAAGATTGTAAATTTCAAAATCATCTGCAGAAAATGAAAGTTCTCTTTTTTTTGGTGCCATCAACTCGCGTCATATATATGTCTTACCATTCTCCATCACTCGTTCGTTTCACTTAAGCATCCTTATCCTTTATCCTTTTTTATCCTATTCACAATACTACTCATTTCATAATATGATATATTGGTTATATTATGCTAGTTATAGAGGCCGGAAGCATGTCAGGACAAGAAGGAGTTTAGCACTCACCACAATCCGGATTCTGCTGACATCTCCAAAGTTGTGGACCGTATATTTTAACTCACTATTGCGTCAAATGTTCCGACACAGTACAAACGCAATGTCTCGGATTAGTATATTATTTGTAATCCATTCCGTACACGTATAACCTCACTGGTTCAAGGTCGACAATCGAATGGTCGGCGGCGTGGCCGGAAAGGGACGGTTAGGGGAGGGGGAGGCACAGTGCATTATTTTCGTCCATTTATACAACAAAAATAAATATATATCACAAATATTCCGTGTTCATGAAACACACTTTGGCGCGTCTGTAATATCGGCCGCAAAAAAATATATTGACACATTGTCATGATCACGTTTGAACTCCTACCCTCGATCTTACTGCCACTGGATCAATATTGTTTTGTTTAATCTCAACAATGCGATATCATTCAAGTTGTGGACCAATTAACTCCAGTGCAATGGCGTATTGTACTGTGACATCGCTGTCTTTAGTCGGGAGCGTCTTTAGTCGACTATTGTGTGATTTCAGCGGCGCCACCAGGGATGTCTTGCGGTAATTTCGATTTGCAACCAGAATTATGACTCGGAGATGGCACATGTATATTATATTCAAATAATGAAAACCAATAAACCAGCACAGGCTATCAGAAGAGCTCGGAAGGAACTTTCATCCCTTTCTGTAGGAGGGTGCTCCTGTTCGCGGATCCGGATCATTTTATCATGTTCGTGACTGCACATAAAAGTTCGGGCGAGATTCGAACAAGAAACGAGTAAGATTTAGATGTTCACTAAAGTATTTTCTTATTAAAGAAGAAAATTATTCGCCTCCTTGTCTAAGTTTTCCTTGTTTATACAGCCGGCAGTTTAATCAATGGAGGCCAATGAGTTGCTTTCAGTTTATAATTTTATCAGATAAATTATTCAAATTTTCTTTTTATTGTACATGCTTCAGCTAATATTCACTAGAGATACAATTCGTCGCATAGGAAACTGATGAATTTTGTAATATCTACTTAAATCTCTCGTCTCGGAGAGATTTGTTAGTAAATATCAGTGTGTACCGGTTGCATTATCTTACTCTGCTTATAAAATGCATGCAGCAAAGAATCATACCTCGCTTCACTGACTATGTACAAAATATATGCGCTTTGGAAACGAATCTGTAAAATTTTATGAAATATGATACGAGTCCGTGCAGTGATTCTGAATGCACCCAGCAAGGCCATACTTGAAATGCAACTCCCACCAGCCATAAAGACGATGAGTTCCAATTGATTTGAAAAGACCAAGACAACGATAGTCAAGCTTGGGCAAGACAAGGGAAAAAAGACAGATTGAGACACTTTTTACGCATACCATGGGTGGAGAGAAGTACGAATGTCTCAATTATTTGCTTAAGACGAATCGATATATTTTTTGGGCATCTTGTGAGAAGGGAAGATAGCCCGGAAAGGCTTGTTGCGTCGAGGTATTGACTCTTGGACTGATCATGTGGAAAAGGCAATAGGTACTCCTCTGGTGACAGCCGTAAGGAGCATAGTCAAAAAAGCGTAATTTCACGGAGATCACGATGCTCAGTCATGAGGGATCAACATGGACGACATAGTAAGCAAACGTAAGCGAGAGCCACGATCTCATGTATCTCTGAGTATAAATTAAATCAAATTACGTCATCGAATTTGTATCCAATTGCATAAAAATTTGTTCAAAATGAATTTAAACGAAATGAAATCATGTGCAGGATTGACTGAACAATTTATAATGTAAAATGAATAAAACGCCAAACTTCCTCAGAATCTGTCCATTAAAATTAATGAAATATTCATTATCGTCAGCTGAACAAACTTTTACGCAAAGTGGTGGAAATGAGAAGCTTTTAGGAGATTTTATAGATTAACAGCCTCCGCCGGGGGGATTTCCGATTCTTAGATAAGTAAGCAAATAGTGCTCGGATACATTTTAACGGCGTTCTCCGGTTCACAATTCTGTAGAGTATTCGAGTATGAAAGGCATTCAATTAATTCCAGATATTTATTGCCAAATTTTCAACAATACGAGTCTTTGTAAGATGTCTATAAAAATATCGTTCCAATATATTTGGTAGTGTGTATATATGTACACTAGTAAGGACTAGCTTTTCGAAGGGTTGTAATAGCCTGTCTCCGCGAAACGAGACACGATGAGACAAATCTCACAGATTTAATATTCAGCATCACGTACACGTATTGGTATAAAGAGACAAAAATACAATTACATTTATTCTATGGGTTATCATATAAATAATGCGGTTTTTTATACTTTTATAATTTAAAATTTACTCTTTTTTATCTTTCTGGTAGACTTGCAAGGCCCCTCTTATAAAATACACTTGTCCATAACTAAAAATACACTTCCAGAGTACTGTTCTCACCACGTCTACAGAATTCATATTTCTTCCGCCCAAATGGTTTTAAAGACTACGAAATAAATTATAATCAGACAAGGCGATGTCCTGAGAATATGGTGGGTGGTTCAAAAAGGTTTTTCTTGAGACGTGGCCGCAAAGAAGAGCACACATTCACTCTCTGCACGCGATTAGATTCGATTAAGTTCGTGAGAAACTCATTAACCCAATTCGCTGACTTTTCCGATAGCACGTAGGTGTCGATGAATGGTTGACTGACCAAATCCTAACTTCTCTGCTAGTTCCTTAACAGTTACGATGGGGTTTTGTTTCACCAAGGTTTGCAAGACGTTCTCGTCGAGTTTTACAGATCTTCCAGGTCGAGGCTCGTCTTCTAGGCTGTAGTTTCAGGCTCGGAATTTCTGGAACCACCGTTAACACTAGTTTATGCTTATTGGCCGATCCCTCGCACTTTCCGTTGCGTTGTTGCCTGTATTAAACTCATAAATAAAAATATGTTGAATATGCTCCTCTATCACTTCCATTATAGCTTTGAAAAAATAACTATTAAAATCGAACGGCACCCTTTAAAACTTGCACTAAGCTAAATTACTGCCTGCTTTTATAGCAAATAGTAATCTTACCTGATACATGTAGTTTATCCTGTCCCCTTCCGACTTTTGGTTCATGTAATTAAAAAAACCGCATTATTTATGAACTGACCTAATATTTTAACTACTGGGGAAATTTAGATTCACTGAGCCGACGAAAGGAATACATTTAGTGAGAGGATCTAGTCTGCTTGGACCCTGATACGCTTGGATCGAAATTTAACAATACAAAGTGTGTTACGAGGCGCTAGACTGCAAATCTCTGTAACATGGTGTTGCACGAGGACTAAAGAATCTCATTGAAGCGAAACCCGTATTCCAAAGATTGTATTGAAGCTGTCAACCGATAATATAATGTTCCGGATTCGGGTCTTAAAAATTGTAACTCGACACATACAATTTAATTGCACCAGTGGCTACTCCTCGAGCTATTCATACCGCATCACAGCTTCATCGGTTGTCTTAATATTGTACATAAAGCGTTCTCATGCTTTGCTAGAATTATTCCACAGCAAACGCCTGTTTCTATATATGCACATTCTAGTCCTCAAGCCGCAAAGGTTGGCCAACTAAGTTGTGACTGAAGATGAAGAGTGCAGGATTATCAACGTCAGAGCTGATTGGAAGTTCCCCTTGTGACGCTATTCTGTATTTAGCACGAAGCGCGTCTCCCGTGACTGAGAGACGGGGGAGATTACATTTGAGCACATTGCGCCAGGGCTGTGAAATGTACTTCAGCATATCATAAATTATTCTTGAAATAATTCACGGTCTACGGTCACAGTCACGGTCGGTTTTTGTATGTTTGTATTTTTGTTTTGTATTATTAGAAGCGAGAACCCATGGTATATTAGTATACAGGCAACATTTACTTTGAATAATAATAATATGTTTATTCCAGCGTGATTAGGTTTTTTTTTAACCCGATTCGCCATAAAGATAATATATATTATGTTATACATTAAAGGTTATGAAATAAATATAATGCTATGAAAAAGAACACCAAGGAAAATATTAATAAACAAAAAATAAAAAAAAATTAAAAGTTCATACATATATACACACAAAATATAAATATTACATATATAACTACTTCAGTAACGGCCATTGTTGTATATGTAGCTATTTTGTAGGCGCTGCCATTCTCTGATCAGTGAACCAGCTTTCCATGAGAGCGCCTGGATTGTTGGTGCTGAGCTCCAGCTGCAGCTTTACGCCAGCAACTACATGTCTCAGAAGCGGAACGAATCCATGTATACGGTCTTCGGTAAACATTGTAGATGCGCTGCAATAACGCGCCAATCTGAACAGTATTCTATATGAGTTGTTGTACTGAATTCGGAGACGGTTATACGTCACTCGCTTGTATTTCGACCAGAGCTCGCAGGTATACATGCTGGTGAAGAACGATAATGGCAATGCGAATAAGGTGGAAAACTGTCATATATTTTTGCTATCGAGTGGGAAGGCAAAACGATGCCAGACCTCGGCCGGTATATCAAAATGTTAGTATTCAGTATCTAAAATAATACTATAAAAGTAAGTAAGTAAGTAAAATCCAGAGCAATCCACAATACAATCATCTTTTCTGTTGCAGGAATTGTAATTCCATCATTACCATGGTTATTGGTGTAATTATAATTTTGTTATTGTAATTATAATGGTGCGCCGAGGACAACGGTGCAATTTGGTCCATTTTGCATACTACGAGGTGGCAGTCTTAATAATGGATGAAAAAGGGAAAATGAATTAATCAATGTCAGTGATGCTAGGCACCAACGAGTTTTATCGTGGACTAGATCTCTTGATGAGGAATGCTGGCCATTATGCTCCGTATTCACGACCAGACAAAAATGGATGCTGTCTGCGGAATACCAGGGAAGTACCTCGTGATACGCTGGACTCTTTCGATAAAATATATTAAATTGCTTCATCAGCCTTCCGTACCGTAACCTAGGATCAATATGTGACGCATCTCTTTGATAATGTGACCCACCTAGACTGAAGCCATGACATATGCCCTCGGACACTCATTTTTCTGGTAGAAGTCTCATAATATATTGTTTGTTTTAAGAATAATGTTCTGTTTGTTTTAAGAATAATATTCTATTTGTTTTAAGAATAATATTCTGTTTGTTTTAAGAATAATATTCTGTTTGTTTTAAGAATAATATTCTGTTTGTTTTAAGAATAATGTTCTGTTTTTTTTTAATAATGTTCTGTTTGTTTTAACTCAACCTGTAAATCACACGGTAAATGGAATGATGATTTATTTTGACTAAAATGATTATGTTCTATTACTTTCAAGTTTGTTTTATTGTCCAACAATCTTGAATGTTAACTTCTTTTGAAATTTCCATTATCGGGAGTCAAGTTTGTGTAGCCTTATTGAAATACAGGTTTGATTAGTTTTCTTCTAACGCTATATTTTATGAACGGAAAAACTTAGTTTAAACTAAAACTTCTTTCAATGCACTCCTAGATGTTGACCAACTATAATTTTACTGTGAAGATGGTAAACAATGAAGCGGAGAAGAATGAGTGGGTATGTAGCCCTGGTGGATGGCTGGTTCTACAGACCAATACCGTAATATATATTATAACATTATGTTATAGTACCTACCCGCTACTAGATTTTGTTTTGAGTTGACGTTTCGAAAATGGCAGCACTGAAACGCGGAAAGTAATCTTCTCTATGGTACTTTCCGTTAATAGACCAAAGTGAGTGCAACAAGTAGCTCGCAGAATCAAACATCAAAAATGTTACTTCAAGTTTAGAAAAAAAAGGATGTAAAAATCCCTTCCGACTACGACGTCCGTGAGGCGTATTTTATTTTTAATGGTCATCACATGACAGAAACATGATGACAATAATAATTTTTCGTGAAGGATTACTCACGAGCTAAAGCACGATGAGAACACGATTGGGTTCCATCTGCTCAGTCTATTTTTGCAACATAAGGACACAAGGGTTTCTATACTTCATCAGAAACTACGCCAATAAGCGAGTAACCTACCTTTTATGAGACATCAAGTGTATATGACGAGATGACTCAAACCATTAAAAACTGAATTTAAATTGTGGATTGCTCGTGTGAGCAAAGGTTCTTTATGTTAAACTGTTGTGGAAAAATTCTTAGTTGTAAAATTTTGAAGAGGTAGAAATTATAATGTTTATTTTTACATTTTTACATCTAATTTTTATGCCTTGTTGCTATTTAGAGGAAGATAATTTGTTGAAAATCTTTTGTGGAAACAACGCTAATGTAATATTATTGTTGTGCTTCATTGTCTTGTAGAAGCTAACATTTTTTTTCTATTATGATCACAATTTATATGAAAAAACTTAACTAATTATAATATTTTAAATCACTAATTTATTTTATTATTTATTTCCTTGAGAATGATTGCGGGAGTGGATGTGAAACTGCAGGGTGAATTCTGTGTATCAGAACCACGCATCTCATGCTTTCCCTTGAGCGAATCGGTGGACGGCATGTCGTTGCACGTCACATTGTGGCACTCAGTGCATGGCTACGTCACAATATATATAAAATTGTCTTATTCTGTCAAAAATCGCGGTATGAACATGGTCACGAACGTGTTTTAACATGATGAAATATTCCGAAAATTCACTGATTATCTACTTACACCTAAAACGGTTGCACTTTGTACAAATTGTATGCATTATGTTTACCTCGCCAACGGCCAAATGAGGAAGAAGTAGACGAAGTACACGCCATCTTAAAAAGAACACCTGGACTATTTACCACGTAGACGCTCTAACGCGCAGGTTTCTATGCAGTCCACGTGGACCAGTTAATTAAATTTATTTTGTATATAACATATTTTTAACATATAAATAACACGTAGACAACACATATATTGTAAATCTACCTATAAAACGGCACACTGAATATTTGTAATATTAGTTCTCTTGAATAAATCTGTCGTGCAAACCTGAGCTTTATATTAATAATATTGTATATTAACTTCAATATGGTGTACTTAATTTCACTACCTACATATATTTACATTACAATTCACATTGATAAACATCTAAGCGACTCTTTCTAAATTTAATCGATATATTCGCTAGTAATTTGTTCATTCTTCACTGTATCGTAAGTATACAGATTTTCCACACTACTCTCTATTTAATTACGTATTATGTTTGACTTAAAATAGCTTTGTAAACGAATGGAGGCACGATGAGATGTCAGAGATTTAGTTGGGATACATCTCAATACTATGTACAAACGAATAATTTTTATTAGCTAAACTATTTAGTTGTATGTCAAAAGGCTATTGGATCATGCGGGAGTGCGCATATTAGCGACACGATAGTTCCTCGACAAAAAAATCATAAAACTTAATAGATCGTTTTTTTGACAAAATATTTGAACAACTATCGGTCAACAACTTACGTACATTGCCTTGTATTGGCGTGCGCATACACTCGATTATTACCGCGGCTAAACTATTGAGTCGAAATTGATGAACTCCGAGATTTAGTTATTAGAAGTGCGCCTATAATCAATAAGTTGCTAATGAGATTTCCCAACATTCGTGTGCGTGTTCCGTACAACTGATCGGATCGACTGTTTAGTCGAGTGTATGCGCACGCCAATACAAAACAATGTACGTAAGCCGTGAACCGATAGTTGCTCAATTCCTTTGTCAAAATACGATCAATGAAGTTTATGCTATTTTTGTCTAGCAACGTGTCGATAATATGCGCACTCCCATATGATCGAATAGCTTTTTGATATACAACTAAATAGTTGAGCTATTAAAAGTTGTCAAGCGTGAAATAAGGCAAACCTCTGAGATAATGTGTATACACGGGGACTATGAAAGCTGAGAGTTGTCTTCTAAGAATCTCATATGATACAGGTACTTAAATACATATAGACAGAATAGTCAAGGTATCAATTTCATGCGGATTTTATTTATTTTAACCAAAAAAAGCAAAAATAAAAGACACCCAGTACAGTAGTTCCCCTTCCTTGAAATGAAATAAAACTCTCGCAGGTTTCCCGACACAAATTTCAATTTGTATCAGAGGCAGAACGCACAAAGAGACACGAACAGAGATACAGAATTGAGAGGCTGCGTGTACGTGCTTGTGTAAATGGATACATCCGAACAAGATACCCGTACGATGTTCACTACAGACATTCTAAACAGACACGAGTGGATTAACACACTGCCTACTTCTGTCGTGGGGTTGTCATCTCCATCCATAGGGCAATAGCCTGCCATTGAGCAATACTGTGCACCATACGCCAATACCTTATTTCGTTTAAATTTAATAAAATATCTTTAATTTTTATCATTTAATTCTCAAATTCATTATCGTATCAAAATACTAAACACTTTTCTGTCCTAATACATAACTCTCGTCTCTTCCATACTCATACATCTTCTCAGAAACATCTAAAAGAGGAATATTCTAGGATCAGTAAGATAAAAAATATAATTATCTCAAAGTCTCATGATTTAAAATGTATTATATAATTTTTTCAAATTCTTATAATTTAAAAAGTATAATTTTCTCAAATTCTCATAATTTAAAAAGTATAATTTTCTCAAATTCTCAATATTTAAAAAGTATAATTTTCTCAAATTCTCATAATTTTAAAAGCATAATTATTGTATATAAATATTAAAACAAGATGAAGGATTCATCGTCATCTAAGATCTGAAAACCTGCAATTTAGCTGGATATTTTTTCATCCCATTCGCCCATCTCATACACTTTCGGGGTAGTCTATCTAGTGAGGGAGAGAACAGAAGGTCGGTGTTCTCTAGAAGACCTTTTGAAGAGTCCTAGAGTTCTTGTTTCTCATCAATGATATAAGCTATGTATAACGTCGAAATTATCGAATTATTCATCTTAATTAAAGTCATTATTTTAATTAAAGTGTATTATGTATTTATATACAATATAGTATTTTTTAAATGCGATATCTAAAATTTGTCTTGAATTTAAATGATTAAAGTGAAGTGAATCGAGAATCTCAATTTATTTTGTGTCTTGTGAGAAGAATAGCTTTGAAAATCTTGTTGTGATGGGTCACGTCGAAGGACTGAGAGAAAAAAGGAAGATCTCCCACGCGTTGGACCGACGAAGTGGAAAAGGCAATGTGCACATTGACACAGTGGCACAGTGACATTTATCAAATCTGCAAGATGCCGAAAAAAGTGAAAAAAAGCATACAATAATCAAGAGAGTCATGAGCGACCGCAAGAAAATATTTTTTCTTGCGGTCAAAAAAAATAGATTTTTATTAAATATATTACTATTAGGTAGATGCATAATTTAAGTTTTAATTGACATTTATCATAATATAATTCTATAATAAGGTTAGGAAATTAAAATGCGCCACGAAAACCGTACACACGTACGCCACATGATGCTGTACCACTTGTAGAAAGGGTGGAAAACTGCTGAGTCATTACGCCACCTCGACGATATTTTCGGTGAAGGAACGATTAGCGAAAGAGCATGCCGAGAGCGGTTTGTTCGCTTCAAAGCTAGTGATACCAGGTTAGACGACAAGTCAGGCCCTTCTGGCGGCTGTGAAAGAGGACGAAAGTTGACACTGGCTGAGAACTTCAACATCGATCAGTCTACAATTACGGTGACTACGTCCCCGATTGTTAATTTTTTATAATATGTTTTGAGTTTATTTTCTTTTTTGGTTATGTTAAAATATGATTTTTAAAAAACGGCTTTTAATGTCATCAACCTAATAATTGATTCATCAAATTTGTTTTAATATTATATTTCATATTATTTAATGTTACATACATGCGTCATATGTACTTTTCAAGTTGTATAAGAAACTCTTATGTGACGATTTATTATACGTATAATACAGTTTTATGATACAAAGTATAACTAGTCACGAAGCCAGACGGTAGAGAAAAGAGGCCGCGCCCCGCTCCCATCATCCTTTTACGCCCGCCACGCACACACGCGCATACATCTCGCACCGGCGGTACTGGCGCACTGACACGCACACATACAGTTAATAGTCAATATGAAAGTAAATAAATCTCGTCTCCATCTGTTACCAACTCTGTTTCAACTGTGTTAGATTTTAATTAAGCCTATGTTTTATTTGGCTTTTAGTAATTGAAGTCGGCCATGTTTGAATTTTATTCTAATTTTGAGTCAGAGTCTGGCGCAAGGTGGAGCCCTCCCCGGTGCAGAGAACAATGTGTGTTGTATGAAAGTTTCCCTGGAGTTTTAACGCTCTGTTTTGTGAAAATCTACAGAAGCTTTTAGTCTGATGCGAGAACTACACATTAGAGGAATGATAAAACATTAAACATAAAAATGATATCACGGCAACTGTGAACTATCTGCTCTGACATGCTCAGAGTGCACAGTATAATGGCCGGCACCCGCGGCATGAATGAGACACGTCGCCGAAATAAATCATTTCGGCTCAGCAATTTAGTTAAAAAATAACTAGACACTTTTTTTTTGTGAAATAGCAATTTTAGAACATAGTTCTGCGATATTTATATATTTGACAATGAAATAAAACAATAGCAGAGTTATGCACCCCCAAATAAGAAAGATCTTGAATTATGGGGGTGAATTTAAACATTTATATAACACAAGATCAATATAAACTAGATGTAAGAATTTGTTTACAACAAATGAAAAAAGATAAAAAAATATATATGTGTATAAAAATGTTGGGAAATTGATCAGATTATAAATACGGAAAGATGTCAAATACATAGTTTAATAATTTTGAGACCTTTAATCTATTTTATAACTTCTTTTTTGTAAACATTTATATTTATTGGCAGTTGGTTATACAGTTTAATAGCAATGTACGATGCATGTCTCTGTCCTATTCCTAATTTGAATTATAAAAATAAATAATATGTTCATTAGTTTTGCTCCTACTCTAATGGTTATGGTGAATTTTTGTTTTATCCTCTTTGAAAAAAATAAATAATACAGTTTTTATTATATAAAGTAGATAATCCTCGATTGCAAACTTACTATCATAAATCACGTTGACCAAATTACCTCCAAGGAGTATAGAATGATAAGATTTATACTTCGAACCTGCAAACACTTCCAAAATCCGCACTGCTTCAAAATAATGTATTACGCATTCGTTCGTAGTCACTTAGAGTACGCTTCTCAAATCTGGAACCCATGGCAGATTACATATATTGCGAGATTAGAACGAATACAAAATAGGTTTATTCGACATCTGAATGTTAGATATAATCTATCATTCGACTCCTACTTAGATGCAGCAAACTTCCACAATATGAAGATCCTAGAACATCGACGAACACGTGCTGACCTAATACTTCTCTTCAATCTACTGCAAGGCCACATTGATTGTCCCAGCCAATTAGAATTAATATCTCTCCATGTGCCATCTAGATCAACCCGGCAATCCGTACTCCCATTCCCATTCCCAGAAGTAGAACATCTTACATACAAAATTCATTCATTCACCGTGTGATGATCCACATATAACCAACTGATAAAAAAATATGAATTCCGAGAAATTTCTAGAGCAGATGCAGTAGAGTAGGGGTGTAGCGGGTCGGGGGTTGTAAACGCTTCTCTAGACAGTCAGTTTCGGGAGAGTGGAGGGGTTGCACGCGTGAGAGTCGCTTTTGAACCGGGAAAAGGGACGGATACGTAAACGATTGTTCGGGGAACGAAATTTGATTTTCTTTTCGAAATTTACGCCGCAAGTGTTTTAGGTGGGATCGTGTGGGTTTCCGGGTCCGCGAAGGTCGTGTTAAAATTCCCGAATCGCGAGTGTGGTTTCAAGTTCCAGAAGGCAGACCAGGATTGGCGCAGATGCTGAGGACCATAGCCGCTCCGAAATACTAAGTTTATTTTTTTGCATGCTTGTATACATATTAAAACCGCTAACAAATCCTGTAGTGTGATTCGGATCATCATGTAATTACTCATTCATAAAAAGGGACTGGCGTAACCGCTAGACTACTTGATATTTCACTTTATTTAATTACTGTCCGTTTTATAAATTTGAAACACCCACCTACAAGTTTTAGTTACATGTATCTCATCATTTAAGACCAATTATATACTACTATTGGCCGTGTAAATAATCATGTATCTATGTACGTAATTATTTGTGTATTTACTTATCCGCGAAAATCTAAATCTAAAAATCTCATAAATCCTGTCGTGGCTCACACTGCTGGCGTCATGGTGAGAGACAGGGCGCATTTTATAGATTACATTTTTGATCCGAAGTAATAGCTTGCAGGTCGAAATGATAGAATTTATCAGAGAGCCTTTGTGTGTTTGTTTTACTTTGAAATCACACGATTGCACGTGTATGGAAATCATACTGCTCTTATTATTGACATGGTACTAACATCCACCCCAAACTGAAATTATTCGAGGGCCTTGCTTCCTTGTGATCAAAGTAACAGTAGTGTCGCGGGTGACAGATAATGATGCAGAGGAATTGATTGTCGAGATAGCCTTTCGTCGAGTTTGGAGTGGTCTACAATTGCTGAGGAGGGTCTCCGTTCTGGGCTATATAATACTTGCGGGAATTATGGTAAACATAATCGTACACTTTGGCTGCAGGGACTGATGTGCATACTTAAGCTAGCCATCCAAGAGGCGTTATCGGCACAAAAGACGAAAGAGTCTGCCGATTGAATGCTGTTGCCTCACGACCTGGCCAAGACGTGAGTGGACGGAACGGATTCTAGAGGAAGGACGCCTCAGCGTACCGTAGGTACCTCTTCGGACTTCTCTAGAGATAAGTCTCTAAACATGAATGCCGGGAGATAGTCATTTCACACCACATAGCGTGGGTATCTATTGAAAGGACGAGAGGGAGACTTATATCAAAAGGCGTCATTTTGCACGGACTTACGCATTATTAACACATCTAACTGATTTGTTCCTGGCTCTATTCGAGATGCATTGTTCGAGACACCGAGGATCATCCTGCAGATAAACTAAAACTATCCACACCATTGACACCGTTGTCACATGACCTACGTGTTCAGACGCACCCAAGGAATTAAGGAAATTTCCTGAGAATCGTACTGTCATGTCACAATCATCACAATTAATTACCTTCAGTGGTGGACGCGGCCCCGGATTGGCCACTTTCCTACCGATACTGAACAGCAACATATTGGAGATACAAGGACCTCGGCCATGCATCTTGAATGAGTCATAACAAATGATATTGTTCACTAAGACATTGGCCGAATCAAAATTTTGGATCATCATCATCATCATTAAATTTTTCTTTCTGTAATTTAGTCGTGTAATCGGTATATTTATTTTAAGAATTGCTCTATAGGTATTTGAACGGCTATAATATTTGAATGTTTGTAAACTTTAGATATTTGATAATTGAAAACGCGGGTTAAAAGAACTAGGTTTATTTCGAACATAACATGGGGAATATTCCTAACCACTAGAACGATCACGTTGGCCAAATTTAGACATTAAGCGAATAAACAAGCATTAAGCGTAAAAATTACTATTAAGTAAGGTAAAAGTAAGATCTTCACACTGGCGACGGAAGCCAGGAGGAGGAGGAACACAAAATAATATTCAAGTGAGTAGGAGAATTACGGGATCCCTTACGCCGGTGCCTTGCGACCTGGAGCCCTCGCACAGGAAAAGTGTAAATTCCGCGTTAAATTAGAAATAAAAATATTAAAACTATATTTAAGTAGACTAGGGAAATATCGATATTATTACACTGGTGCCGAAGACCAGGAGTAATTAATAGTTAATATAGGACAACGCGCCGTACTGAAATAATTTAATAAAATACTGCCTAACAATTACATGTATCGTCATGTATAAATGTAATATAATCGAGTCAGAAAAACAATAGAAATATACGGTTTCGTTACAACCGGTCATGCAAATACCATAATGAGAAATTTACAGAAATTGACTTGTTCAACATTAGCCTTACTGACTACGCTCAAAGGGTTCTTCTTATGAACCACCACAATCTAAACTTTGGCCATTCACTATACCTCTCCCTTTACCGCGACGTTAGTTGCAACCTCCCCATTCTCCTCCTTCTTTTATCTAAACATACTTTGTATCCAAATATTTTTTGTGGATTTTCTTTATTAGTATCGCATGTTAAATAATTATTATGTTTATTACAATATGTTTTCACTGTCAAAATCAATTAATAAAAAAATAAAATTAATTCAATACAGGAAAATCTTTAAAAACATGTTCGGTTGGGCAATCTCTAGCCTTAATACATATTAAATTCTTGACTTTTGTAATTGTTTTAATCAATTTGTATTAATAAATTGATCTAAAAATACACTAGATCATAGATCACCTTGAGATGAATAGAAATAGACAAAAACTTAAAGTCATTCGATTTCACATCACCATCACCGCAACTATTTATTCTGAATGTAAGACATACAAAAGGCATTATATTACAAACGATCAACGGTCAATGAACTGACAATTGACGTTTGACGTACACTAAGCGTGAAAATTTAGCGTGAAACAAGTGGCGACGCTCGATCTTTGAAATTTCGTGTATTCACAGTGGACTACGAAAACCTCCTCCAAAGAATTTCATGAGAGCAAAACCCCTGTCTTGAGACAAATATCTCATTCGTTTCATTATGCACTGATACACATGTACTTTAACCGACTCCTCGCGATCATAATTGCAATGAAAGATTATCATGAATACGGGTCTTTACCCTAGGTATTCGTGTGGACAATACTAATTATTTTATAGGCTTGTTTTTTTCTATTCAACTATAAAAATATTATAGATAAGGTGAAAGACCCAATACTCGGCACTTCAAGGGAAAAAAAAATTATTTGTTTAACCTTCCATGGTGATAAAAATGTATATAATTAGGAGAATACGTTCTTATTGTGAAGTTGAAATTATTCAGAACAGACGCTCTGTGATATTTTAAATACTAATTAAATGTATTAATTAAAAAGATATACATATAAAATCAATTTTATCGAAAAATATTGTTGTTGCGCCACCGGGATTCGAACCTGGATCTCTTTCCAAACCGGGGAAGGTGCATTATCCAACTAAGCTAATGTGTCCAAAATTTACTAAAACTGAATTGATAATTCTGGCGTCTGCTATCAGATTACTCAAAGGTATTTGAGATTCCGTAAAAATAAGGTAGATGGCTCTTTCAAATAATGGAACGATTAAATGTATTAATATCTAAAAGGTAACTTATAGGTTCGAAAATTTGTCGCTAAAAATATTGTCACTGTAGCGTATTGATATCGAAAAATATTTTTCGATATCTCATATATTTATGTATATCTTTCTAATTAATACATTAATTTAGTATTTAAAATATCACAGACCTATATTTTGAATAATTACAACTTCACAATAAGAATATGTTCTCCTTAATAAAATATATATATATTAAAATAAGGCATTCTTACATTATTTGTTAAGATTTAATGGTTTTTATAGACGTTCATTATTGAGGCCCTGTCAGGTATTGGGTCCTTAACCTAACTAAAAATTCATAAGTTTGGTTTTAAAATAAAAAATGACATTGCTAAATTATTACCAAGTTACATAATTTTATAGTGCATATATTTTACTAGAAACAATAGATTGTTAAAACAGATGCACTATGTATAAAAGTTTACTGCACCAACAGCCAAATGAGGAATACGTGGACGAAATAAATATCATATTATTGTGTACTTGCGTAGAGTTCACTCGTCAAAAAGAACACCTGCACTATTTTATACGCAAACACCCCAATGCTCAGGCTTCTACACAATTGAATCCAGTTACCATCCAGTTAAACTAATTAATTTTGTTATATAACGTTATATTGTGTTATTTACTCCCACGTGGACAATACATAAACTGTAAATCTGCCTATAAAAAGACACACTGTACATTTTAACTACAGTTTTCTTCGATAAATCTGCCATATAACAATAACGTGAGTTTTTATTTTTTTACCGAGTACTTACTGAATCTTCTGATTTTATATATATCTACATACATCTCTCTACTGCGTTTATTATCAGTAAAGTCTACAAAATTATATGAAGATTGACTGACACCTGAAAAACGTTTCGTGAAACACATTTTTGGCGCGTTTTTTCATTTAAAAAATAAAATACCATCCATACAATTCCTCATTCTCGTCTTTTAAATGTAAATTGTGACCTTAACGCTAGTCAACTTGAGTGATATTTGTTCATTCCCGGTGTGGACCTTTCAGCTCCAATCCACCAGCACTGTATTTTGTGATATTGTGTATTGATCACGTACTGTTTGTTGTTTGTGTGCCGTTGGCGAACTTGTGACATCGCCGTATTCAATTGGGATCGGAGATCGGCTCATCCGCGTGCCATTTGTGTGACCTCGGCGGTGACTGCAGGGATTACGGAGACATAAAATATAAAGTAAAGCGAGCAGTCCTTCCGAATCCCGGTTCTCAAGATCACTGGTCCTTCGACTAGAATCCTTATCCCCTCACCGACCTGTACCATATTTCCTTACTTCTTCCCCTACCTTGCGGTGATTCCAATTTACGACCGGAATTATCGTATTCAATTCAACGAGACGCGCAACTTGGAGTTTGCGCAATTCATTTAGATTCTATCGATCCGGATTTACAGTTCGAATTCAGTCATTGTTCTGTCTATAGTATATAATACAGATTAAAAAATGTATCGTTTTAACCATAGTGTTGTTTATTTTTTATTATTTTCAATTTATTATGAAAATCGATTAGCTACATAAAATGTAAAGTCCAATGAAGCAGGCATTAAAATACTTAAATCTAATAAATAAATAAGACCTTCAGTTATTTATGGGCCACCCGGTTATTAGGTTCCAATGTTTGGGTATTCTCGCTTTCAAAGTAAGCCCGTTACAAAATATTGTACAACGCCTACGATCCAAGTCTACCGGAATTTCTCTGGCTTGTCTGGAGCTCCCAGTTCGGGCTGTACATCAACCGCATTCTGAATAAATTCTTAAAATACCTTCGTTTTCGCACTGGAACAGAATTTCATAATTATAATCTCGCTACCGGGCGTTATGAATAACCTTACAATCTTAACCAGGGGCGTAACGTCATGTAGCCGGAGTACGCTATTCCAGATGGAGAGGTCAACATGTCGAACGGGATGCAAAGGTTTTAAATTCCAATTTCAAGGCTGACAATTTGGATTATTTGAGCATTTAAAAATTATTTATTGTTTAACAGCATTTATTATCTGGCGTTGCCAGAGATTCAGATGTAGTTCTAATTTAAAATAAAGATTTTATAAGAGGGTATCGGGGCGTCTTAGGTCCCAAATAATAACAACATATGAAGAATTTAGTCCAGGAGTGCGAGATATCCGGGAATGCGGTGACTTTATTTTATTCAGGGTCCTAGAGTGCACAATTGATGAATGAGTGCTGAATAAAATTTTGATTACTTTCAACATTATATCGTGGGGAAAAGTGAGGTAGCCAGGGAGAGGGAGGATGGTACCGCAAAATATAATGGAGGGAGGGTGTCTATATTTTGCGCAGAATTTTGCAAAATTTGTAATGGATGACATTTAGTATAATACACATTAATATTTATGATGATAAAATGACTATGCAAAATTTTACTTAGATCAAAGTAAAATTGTATAGAAAACAGGCAGACAGACACACGTTATTATTGAAGTGGACACAAATCTCTCCTCCATAGCAAAAAATTGTATTTTAAAAGTACAATATCGTATAACCGTTTTCTAATAAATAAAATATCTGTGTAAATAATACAAATATACGTATGTTTTCTCGCGATTATGTGTAAACATTACACATGTGTGTGTGTGTATGTATGTTATGTATACAGTTAACCGGGAAGGAAAGAAATAATGAAATTTTATTACATTTATATTTAAAATTTTAAAATTACATTTAATACACTACGGTTGTTTATCATTGTACTTTGTATAGGTAAGTACTAGGTATGTATTATTTTTATAATTATGTCTTTAGGTAGGTACTCTGTGGGTAATTTCTAAAAAGCTTAACTCTCGCGCTATGAAAATAGAACTAACTTGGAAGTGGAAATAGAACTAACTCCTAAAAAATGCTCGAATCCCAACCACTGGATTACTAGAGTAGTGTTCAACAAGGATGCTATTGTAGCTTGAATCCGCCTACTGAATAAAATATGGAGTCATCATGGTAACTAGTTTGACATATTTTTTTTGTCACATATTTTAAGTTAATTTGAAATTTTTAGACGCGAGCTAAGACATTTTCACGTCAAAAAACTAGCCATTCTTCTGACGTCAATGAATAACAAAATTCAACGTTTTCGTGAAAAAAAAAGTAATATGATAAATTAATCTTAATTTAACACAGCTCATGTTCAGAAACTAAACTAATTTTGACATTTTCATCTCACCATTATTTTATTTGAGTACCTCTCTACCTAACTAGGGCTCTATACTTTACTGAGAATCTAAAAGTAAAATCTTTGTCTCGACAGCGTCTTTGAACACAAAATATGTTTTCTTATATTAAAATGTTTTTCGCTTCTTAAGCTAAAAATCTGAGAAACTTTTTAAACGATATCTTATTTCAAAGATTGATTTATAGTCGTCAAAAAATATAATAAACGATTACAATATTAATACTAATACAGCCTCCATCGTATGTTTTACTAGATCTTCCCAGCTCTTTCATTCGCTTTACATTCGTTCTAAATTTGTTCATTCTTCTTCTATCGTATACAAATTTACACGTAAGTCTAAATGATTTCGTACAACCCTGATCTGTTTATAAAACTCCAATTTTAAATGCCCTATCTATATATAGATGACGTGCGATGGTGTATACATGATGTAACAGACCTAGTCCACAATATTTTATGAATGGATTAATGAATAAATTACGAGTCGAAAATGTTCAAGGAATATGTGCAAATTATCATGTTAAATTGAAATAAATATTTGCAAAATTTATTCATTATTAATTATATCTTAGCTTCAGTCCCTAAAACATCTAACAAAAAATTCTCTGGTCGCTCGAAATTCGATGACCTTAAATTTTTTGTATTCAATATATAATTTAGAATCAATGAATTTTTTAAAGTTTTCGAAATAATTGTATAATTACGATTTTTTTGAAATGGTTATATCTCTGACATAGTTGAGATTAGACACATATTCCTTGAACATCTTCAACTCGTAATTTAATCGGGTATCCACCCAAAAAATATTGTGGACAAGGTTATTAATTAAATATTGAAGTAGTGATTACACTTTTATTTGAAATTTAATAATACGTTTTCTTCCCTGCTTAGAAAATATGACATTCAATTTCTGACTATTTCTGTGTTCACGGATCTAGCAAATGATCTCGTTAATTTATCGTTTAACATATCTACTCCTACTCCGATGATTTATTTTATTATATTTAAAATTTTGCTTAGTTACTCTCTAGGATGCTGCCCAATTGATGTTTTTAAGATGCGATGCTAGAGACACGTGTTGAGCATAACATGGACGGCGAGACGCGCAAATGTCTTCTGAATGTAGGAACTGAACGTCAATGACAGACTCTCATCCATTTTCCAAATAGGAATCCTTTAATTTTTTTGGAATACTGCGAGAAAGGAAGATATCTTGGAGAAGCTTGTTGTGATGAGCCACAGAGAAGAAGACCCCCAACCGATAGTCTGTCGATAGTCTTACCAAGTGAAAAAGGTATGAGGTACTTCTCTGGTGACAGCCCTAAGATCTTCAGGATTCCAAGAAGAGTGGATGAGCATAGTCAAGAGAGCGGAAGTTCATAGTAATCATGATCCTGCCATGAGGGACCGACGTTGATAACTCGTGCAAAACACAGGCAGTCTCCTCTCTGTCCTGGCCAGTCGACCCCTTTCCCACGATATAAATCATCCCAATTTTGTTCAGTTGCATTCTAAAATCCTGAATAAAATCCGTCACTCCACTTCGCTCTCCTTGACAGCTCACCCTCTCACTGCTTGGACCAAATATTGCATACATCGTTATTGATTTGAGCTTATACGTAACAATGGCACCCCTCTATCTAAATACCAATTTTAAATATTAATTAAACCTGAATTCCTGGTAGGGACTGCTAGTACAAATCAATAAAATGTATATATAGGTATATATTACAAATTTTAAAAAGGACAGGTCAGGCTAACAGAAATTCCATGGCAGGGATAATATAATACTCGAGTTCGATAAATGTAACCGCTTTTTTCATACATTTCATTCAACTCAATAGTTGTACAATTATAGATTATTTAATCCAGAGGCTAGAATATGAAATAAATGTGATTTTATTAAATGCTGAACCCGCCATATAATGTTTTGCGCGTTTTGAAAATCGTATAGCTAAACCTGCTGTCAAATAAATCACATAAATCTAGAATCTAAGAAATAATTCGGGCCAAAATCGGACAAAAAACAAAACCAAAGAATTTTCGCGAACGTATATAGACAGTATTTTATAAGTTTTCTTCACATATAGGAGAGTAGATTATATGTTAAATTTGAGGTTTTCACGAGGTGGGTATTATTCCATATTCGTAATAAATTTAATTTATTATTATTTTTTATAGGTGAAAGTATATACTTTCATACTTATCCATTCATTCATATTATTGTTAACTGTAGTATAATGTCACCAGTTTTAGTTTATTCGCACCCCCTTAGCCTATTCTCCCCAGTACATTTTGTTCCATTGGCTCCTTTTTGGAACTCGAGGAGAAGAAGTGTTCTCGTATTAATTCGTGTTGAATCACTACTTTGTAAATTTACTACATCGAGTGAACTTCCGGAAGTTCAACCAGGTGAATCGAGCTGTCCTTTGGTTCCGTGAGTCTATCTTAGTCCGCTATCGAAGATATCCATCTCCCTCATTCCGATTCCCTAGTTCCTATCTAACACATCCTTCCAACACCATCATCCACCAAGCGTTGGTTGCTGTCTCAACGTATCGGATATATCTCATTTGTATGGCTTAAAAACGATCGTGGAGTACGTCTTTTCAGATCGGCAAGTCAGCGTTAAGTGAAATCACTTATCATTAAAATTATGATGTTTACGACCTAGTTGGCTTCTGGTAATTGTGGTAGGAAATATATACAGAGTGAAACAGACCTAGTACTCAATATTTTATGGGTGTATACCTAACTAAATTACGAGTTGAAAATGTTCAAGGAATATGTGTCTAATGTCAACCATGTCACAGATATAAGCATTTCAAAAAAATTATAATTATGCAATTATTTCGAAAAAATTTTTTGATTCCAAATTATGTACTGAATACAAAAAATTTAAGGTCATCGATTTTAGAGTGACCAGACAATTCTTTGTTATGTGTTTTAGGGACTGAAGAAATTAATAATGGATAAATTACGAAAATATTTATTTCGAAGTATGTAGACTAAAAGTTTAACATGATTTTGTTAAAATTTCAAACAATAATATTTTTCGTAACGGTGCAGAATTTGCACATATTCGTTGAATTTTTTCGATTCGTAATTTAGTCATTGATCCACTCATTAAATATTGTAGACTAGGTCTGTTACACAATGTATATACCATCACAAGTCATCTACATAGGGCATTTAAAATTGAAGTTTAATAAACAGATTAGGGTTGATAGATGTCTCACAAAGACGAAGCTAATATTTGTACATGGAATGTATGTAAGTCTCGGGCATTACAGAGCTTACGACCTGTCATCGGCTGACTTAAGTAATCACTTTACACAATGTAACGTTCACCTATTTACCCAATTTTTGGAAGTTGTATATATGTTATCGTGTTGGAACATTTAAATTATTTATTACCAACTATGTTGTTGCCAACTATGGATTTTTTTTTTTGAAAATTTGATATTTATTCTCGTGTAATAGTATAGATGTCGCTGAAGCTGAGACTATTTTTTTTTATGTATGGGTATACAACTACAAGTACACAACTTCCAAAAATTTGATGTGGTAGCGTAGGTAAATAGGTGAACGTTACATTGTGTAAAGTGATCATGTAAGTCAGCCGATGACAGGTCGTAAGCCCGAGACTTCCATACTTCCCGTGTAAATACAAATAATAGCTTCGTTTCTGTGAAACAACTATATCTTAAGTAACTTCTTCTTTAAAGTTCTCACGGGACTCTTGAAGACATCCAACCTATTTTCTTACGCTAAAGTGAGAGAACAAACTCCATACCCGTGACAAGCAACTAGTATTCAGATCGATAATGGGACAAAGAATCATTTCTCTGAGTAATTCATTTATTAGATCGCTCGGATGAGGAACGATGTTTCCATTTTCTTACAATTCTATTTAAGAGACGGCTCGACGACCCCTTCCAACACAATCCTCCCAACGGCTGTCACGTATTCCCCCACCCTGAAGCGGGTAGGTTTACATTTAAAGACAAAGTGTGATTTGTGACGTGTAATTTCACCACGGTTAGGGTCCTGATAATTTCTAAAAAGCTTTTACCGTATCGCTGTAAGCGGTCTAAAAAAATTGTATAGGTACACCGCCCTTTCAAAAGAGTACCCTTAGTGAATACCCTTCATGTATTACGGCATTATAAGCACGTGTTTCATTTCGCACGGTACTTGCTGTTATTTTGACGAAGATAATGAGAACATTTGATGAAAGGTAATGTTAACAGTTAGATCTATATTATTCTCAAGTGAGGATTGTTCGCGAACCTTCGAATGTTTTCTTGCTCCAGAATAACCTTACATGTCAAGAGACATGTACGGAGATAAATATCATATATTATTGCGGACGTATTAAAATATGATTCCGAGAATTTACATTTACTATTAGCATACACACTAGGTATGTAATGATCAACGGAAATAAGATATTACTATGTATTTGCTTCCAATTTCACATCATGTTAAAAAGAACACCTGGACTATTGTAAACACGCGTTTCATACGCAGTTAATCCATGCGAACAACTAAATATATGTATATTTTATTATTAAGGAAAACACATTCTTATTTTGAAGTTGTAATTATTCATAAAATAGGTCTATGATATTTTAAATACTTAATTAATGTATTTTGTCAAAATTGATTTTATATGTATATATTTATAATTAATACATTATTTAGTATTTAGTATTTAAAATATCACAGACCTATGTTCTGAATAATTACAACTTCACAATAAGAATGTGTTTTCCTTAATAATATATGTTGTATCAATGTATCCAAAAATTAATAAAAATGAATTGATAATTCTGGCGTCTGCAGTCGGTTTATTCAAAGGTATTTGAGATTCTGTAAAAATAATATAGATGGCTTTCAAATAATAGAACGACAGGTGTATTAATTTGAAAAAATGTAACATATAGGTTCGAAAATTTGTCATGCAAAATACTGGCGTTATAACACAATTGGTAGTGTACTTCTCCGGATTGGAAATAGAGATCCAGGTTCGAATCCCGGTGACGCAAAAACAATATTTTTCGACAAAATTGATTTTATATGTATATATATATATATATATATTTTGTTAGTAAAACCTACAGTTAATCAATAATGTTTAAGATAGTAACAAACCCAATAGTAATCTTTGAATTATTAAATACAATAACACGGTACAGTGTGGATTTGATAACAAAGATTAATGTTAATTGTATATATATACTACAGTTGAACTTTGTTATATTGAGCACGATTATAATGAGATCACATACAAATGTTTACTATTATAGTGAGCTCGCTTCACTGATATAACGTACACAAATATCGTTAACAGGTGAACAAAATACACTACACGGTCTAAAAACCCTAATTCTTGAGAAATCATAAAATCGAAAGCAGCGTATGTTTACGATTCCTTTCAGGTTTGTGAATTCTTAGAAAAAAAAAATGTTTATTTTGTGTGCGTTGTAAGTAGTTGTAAGTTTTAAACTTTGAAATGATTTTGTTTTATTTTATTGAATATTAAATATTTTTTGTAATAACGAGTACCGGTTATCGATATCCAATGGGCTGAGTTAATAATATGTGGATAACACGTAGATTATAAATATGCCTGTATACGGCATACTAAATATTTTTTTAATTAGTTATCTGTAATAAATCTTCCGTGAAACAACAACCTGAGTTTTTATTAATTGACTTAGTACATTCTGAATCTTTTCTACCTGATATATATCAATACACATCTCTGTACCGTATTTATTAAATTCTACAATATCATATCAGATTAGCATCTGAAAAAGAAAAAGTAAATTATGAATTGATTCTGTACGTAACATGTATTATTGTTAAAACATTCCACACCTTAAAAATAAAGCCTTTTACGAATACGTATTACATTTTGATTTGGGAATTCGATCCCAGCTCAGTTATAATATTTATGACATTGTATTGAATAACCTAAACTAATTTAGAATTTAAGCTGTCGTGACGTAACTTACGAAATATTAATCTATTGTACATTATATTAAATTAATATGTTCTGTATTTATAAAACACGCTTAATGTGGACCGCGAATAATGTTATTGACATATATTCGCGTCCTGCCCTTGATAGATCCTACTGCTTGTCCTCAGTCTGAATTTTAACCCTGACGCCATCAGATGTCACTTGATCAATATTGTTTATTTGATTTTGATATTGCGATGTGAACAATTACCTCCAGTGCAGCGGAGCACTGTTCTCTGTGATCATGATGATTTCCTTCCCCACCTAGTATTCCGTAATTCCGACTCACAACAGGAAATATCGTAATCCATTCCACGAGAAGTGCGCCCTGGAGATCGCACTTAATATATGTGTAGTTCTAATGGAATCTTATTCCGCAAATGTTGTAAACTACCGAAACTATCGCCATCTGTGATATTGATGGGTGAGAATGGTGAACGTTATATTTATACATAGTGATCACTTAAGCCAGCCGAAGACAGGTCATAAGTCCTGTAATTACCCATACTTCCATATATTTATGAGATATCTATTATTTGTTTAATAACAGTGCCTTTGCAGGTGGCAATCGTGCGTTCTTGGACGTATTCAAATATTACTAATTAATTAATTGTAGATTTCCTTCACAGTTAACTTTTTTTCTTTATTATATATAGCATTGATATAGACGGAGCGTCGGCCATCTTAGATGATATACAGTTTTGTTACAGGTTAAATCAGTTAGAAATGATGTGTAATAGTATTATAATTTATTTTATATAGTTGTTTAATGTATCATTGGATGCCCAAAAAGATATACAACATTGTGGCACTCATTACTCAGGTCTGCCTAATAACGATATACAATGTTGTTGCAGAGATAGCCTCATATAATAATGCAATCTAAATACTTCTGCATATTTAACTATGAGATAGTGAAAAGTGAAATAATGAAATAAAAAACAATTTAATCAAGAAAATTCTTCTAATATCATATATCACATGAAAAGACGCGTCAACTTTTGCAAACTGTACAAAAAAAGTAAAACTTTGGATCGTAAATGGAAGCTAAAATCACATCTGTTTTGTGATAAGATTAACGTTCGTTAAATCTCTAAATTATATTTACTACGTTAGAAAATATAAGTACTGAAATTTCTTTCTAATTTTATAATTTTGTTGTGAACAGCCATCTTGAAAATTTATTCGCAATTTATTTAAGCTTCGCCAAAGCTCAAATTTTCCACTCGCATTTTTTAAATTTAATGTTATTTAAAAAAAATTAAGCTGTAATTGATCATTGATTTAGTTAATTTGTGTTTTTCAGACGTTTGGAGGAGGGTCAACAATCTGTACGTGAAAGTACGTCACCGTTAGCGAGGTGCAAGATATGTATGTGATTGACTGGAGCGTGCACTGCATACAAGCAAAAATTTACCGTAATCTTGTCTATGTGTTTGTCTAGCCGTGGGTTATTTAGAAAAATTACGAATTTGCTAGCATTTTATAAACCTAACGTGTTTTTTTCAATCCTTATACTAACTGTGCTGAACTAAATATTTTCTTACTGAATCTATGTTGCCATCTTTACCTCTGCGGATTTTATGCATGTTTCAAACAATTTGTGCTAAATTTAGTTGTCTTCAAAAGGGATTAATCTTTACCGGAAACTCCGTGAACATTTTCCCATTATCAACAATATAATTCAACTAAAGTTAAAAACATTACTATAATAAAGGGTATTTTTGAAGTTTAGGAAAGTGGGGGTGGAGGTGGAGTTAAAATGGATAAGAGAAGGGATGTAATGTATTTAAATATTTATTATTTTCTTATTGTTATTCATATTATTAAAAATTTCTAAATTCTCTAAGATGTCTAACTTTCAAAACTTTGGCGCAACTATGTAATAATTGTAAATTATTATTGTCAATACAAATACCCCCCCAATTACATTCCCTCTCTTATCTATTTAAACTCCACCCCCACCTCCATTAACTCCAAACACACCCATAATTACTGTCTGAAAATGTTTTTAACTTTAGTTGAATTATATTATTACTTTTAAAATAAGCAGTATTAACTTTGTGGTTAAAATTCATATTTTTTATTTATTATCTTTGTTTTATTAACCACTGCATTGAGTTTAAATACATCTACCGATTTCGAAAAATACCATCTTCTTCTTCAGGATATCATAACTAACTAAAAACATATATTATTGTTTCTTCACCAGAATCTATTTTTAAAAAAACAACAATTATTTAAAAAATAAATTTAGTACCTAACTCAATTAAGTAACAATTAACTGTATTAAATAACAATTTGAGTTAGATACTAAATTTATTTTTTAAATAATTGTTGTTTTTTTTTAAATAGATTCTGGTGAAGAAACAATAATATATGTTTTTAGTTAGTTATGACATCTTGAAGAAGAAAATTGTATTTTTCGAAACCGGTAGATGTATTTAAACTCAGTTCAGTTGTTAATAAAATAAAGATATTAAATAAAAAATAATTATATTATTAATTAAATAATACAAAAATAAAATATATTGAAATAAACAGTGTTTTAACTCAATTTGCAAAATAGAGGCTTCTTGATTTTATCCTGCTATTTATTTTTTGTTAGATATCATTATTTGGCCCATTTATTATTAGATATTTAAACTATTCAACTGATTCAGAAGCTTGTTCTTTTATTATGAATGGCAATAACGATGATGTCGTCTGTCCTCTGCTCATTTTAAGGTGTATATATTTTTTTATAATTTGTGTTGTTACAGAAAATAAAAAAAAATCATATTTAATAATCGACGCTTCTAATATTACCATCATTCTTCTGGACGGCCTTGCAAAAACAGCCTGCAATAGACCGTTGTTGCTTTTTCTAGTTCATCTACTAAATTAAGAAAAATAAATATAGGGACTTTAACGTAAGCCATTTATTTTTTCAGAAGATTCATTAACATTAAATAAATAAAAATGAAATTTTAAGAAATGTTCAGGATTTATCAAAAAAATGAATAACGTAGAAATAATATTTTTTATTGTGTTTAACAATTCTTCTAAAAAGATAATATAAAAATATAAAATATTTTTTTAGCAAAAATAACGAGTTTTTCACAATTTCGACTTATTATTAGACAATTTGACGGACGAGGCTCTGTGATATAAAATCCTCTAAGTGTTCTGAGATGTGACTGCGAAACATAATATGCTTTTTTTTTCTTCTCATGGTATCAAATCAGATTTCAAATCTTAATACGTTAAAATTTTAAATAAATTAATTATTATAAAGTACAGAAAAATCTACACATTATATTTATAATCTTAAACGGTTAAACATAGCAATTCAAACAAGTGACATACAACCGTCTACAAATTCGATACAAACAACTCATGTAGAATACTGTTCGGATTGGCGCGTTATTGTAGTACATCTTCAATGTTTGTCGAAGGCCGTATACGTGGATTCGTTCCGCTTTTGAGACATCGAGTTGCGGGCGTAAAGCTGCTACTGGAGCTCAGCACCAACTGTCTGGTGCAAGCGGCTCTCTCATGGAAAGCTGGTTTCCTGACCAGATAACGGCAACGACTGTAGAATAACTACAGATACAATAATGGCCGTGATTGAAATTTATCCTTCATTAATTGCGAAGTTATTTTGTGGCAACATTTAACATTTTATATTAATAATAAAAAAACACTTTTATTAAATAAATATCAGATATCTCATAGAGATGATGTTATTTTGTTATATTTTAAAGGAATGATATATAGAAATATTGGATTAATTATGGGATATCTGATATTTATTTAATAACAGTGACTTTGTGCGTAAAAATTCAGTAAATGTAAGTTCTTGGACATATTCAAATATTGATAGAAAACTCTTTATTGATAACTTAACATGTTTCGGCGCTAATGATCCTTTCTCAAGATACAATGTATGGGAGAGGATAAGAAATAAGGGTTGAGGAGAAAGGGGGTAACAAATTAGAAACTACCGTGAAAACAAATTTAAAAGGTGGCTATTTGCAAAAAAATAGGTTATTTTTAATGCTTAATTTGCTGTAAACACTTTTTCTTATTTCTAAAATTTATAAATGTAAACCCCTAGTATTTTTATGTAAAATTTCTTGTTTATTTCAAAAGAATGGTTTATTTTCGAAAGACGATTGGCGAACTTAGAATAATTGTTGCTATTTAAACATCTCAAGTGCTCCTTAATTCTTATATAAAAATGATTGCAATCATTACAAATTAATTTTTTTGCAGACGTATATAATCATCCTTATTCTTATTATTTAATAAATAATTCTTTAATTAGTGAATAAGGACGTTTTTAATTAGTGAATAAGAAAATTAAAATTAAAAAACTTTCGTAAAATATTCTTCTACTATTTTATACTCATTGTGCTTCAAATACAGCCTAGAAAAATAAATTATCTTGGACAAAGCTTTGGGACGGAAAATACCTGGAAAAATACCACAATGGTGGATGGATAGCTCGCATCTGGCTGGAGAGACTCTGGTGTCAACTGTGAGGGTGACTCAGGGTGGAAATTTATTGAGATGCATTAAGAAGCTCATTTATTAGAGGCTACTATGTGAAGGGTTCAGCTGCTGCGTGAGGGAACCACAATAACGACATGAAGAATGAAAGAAGTTGAACGCATATCATTAAATTGACATGGCGGCTATTTTGTGGTGTAACAGTTTTCACTTTAATTTTCACAACTAAACTTTGTACTAGACACACTGAGTTATTTACACTACTAGTTTCGAGAGGTGCAGTCGCTCTCATCATCAGGTGATAACTAAACTAGATACCTTGTAGAGATTGCATTAAGAAATATATAGGTCAAATCGTGAGAAATCTAAATATGAGAATAAAGGAACATCGCCGCTGCCTAAAAAAAAATAAGAACTTCTCGGAATTTTCAAATCATATAATAGAAACAAACCACTTTTTCGACTAAAATTTCTCCATTCATTACCTTATAAAGGATAAATAATGAACAATTTGGAAACCGTTGAAATACAAAAGAATTTAAATTCGGAGAAAACTCTAATTAACAACATAACATTCCCTAACACTTCGGCCTTTATTGTTCATATTCTCGATAACGACCGAAACCTCCCCCCTCTTTTCAAGCTCCGCCCCATTACCTGAATAGACTACAATACCCTATAATGAGAGGAACAGCACCTCTCAAAACTAATAGTGTAAATAACCCAAGTGTAGTACAAAGTTTTGTTGTGAACATTAAAATAAGTTGAACGCTTGTTTGCGATCATGTTGGCTATTGTTTATTACTGTCTGGAAGAGGGATTAAGATACGTTGCCGAACCATCTTCTAAAGATTTTAAGTCACGATGATTAGGAGTGCTTCCTGGAGATGCACCCGAGAAGGCGGCTGAGAGAGAAGTGGTTGCTTCAAGCGGGCTTAGAGGGCTGTAGAGCGCCTGTCTAAACAGCCAGGTACTGTGAGTATTTATAATCTTCTTATTTAATATTTCATGTCAGTATTGACATATTATAGCCTCAAATCAGATAAGACTCGGCTTGTTATGTATTTTCACAAGTCACGGCCCTAGGTTGTCCTCATAGTTGACTCTAGGGTATCTCCAGTTAGATGTGAGGTGGACAGTTATCCCCATCTGTGTCCCTTCCAGCCGAAGCTACATTGAGCGTGACGCTAGATAGGGGAACGACCTTCGCCAAGCTGTCGGCAGCCTTAAGAGCCGCTATTCCCTCTCGTACACCTGTTCGGACCAGCAGCTTTTATTATATTCTCTTTACTTAGTATAATGTTGTACTTTTATTACTTAAAATTATTGTATCTTTTTAATCATACTTTTCGCAACAAGATTGTATTTCATAACAAACGGCGAGACAGAACCACAGGTATGTACTTCTTCGCTTCTTCTGTCATACCCATGATGCCTATTTATTTTTAAATTAATGGTTTCAATTCAGATTTTTATACTAAACATAATATAATGCGATTTGTCAGTGATAAACAAATACGTTAGAATTCCTCAGCATTCCGGTAATGCAACGGCATACTCGCATAACTACTCTTCACCCAAGTATCAAATTCTAAGTAATGGAGAATTAAACTGAGCAACCGTCCCAATATTGTTACAGTAATAAGGTAAAATGATTCTGGTATTTCTGGCAGTACGTGAAAGTTAATAAATAAGGGCTATCAATTTTATGACGCAAATTTGTATATAGACATCATCATATATATTAAAGTTATAAGCCCTATTTCGTGGTGTTTGCAAAAAATCACGCGGCCAACTCCGTCACACCGCGCGATCGCTTTTTAGGGGCTTTCCCGCCAGATATTTGGAAATTTTTTTTTTTTGCCAGACGGCCGAAGGCCGACGTAAACTTTTCGCCATAGACACTTTTCGTCTACCGCCACTCCTCGATTTACGGCGACCGTTTCCGTTCGGCCGATTTCTAGCTGTTTTTCATTTTTATTTAGCCTAAATCGCGCGTTTTCGCTCGCCGCTCCGCCATTTTGAGAGCCAAAATTATTTTTATACATTTCGGCGACGGCCCGCGGCCGACCGCATCGCCGGGCGTACTTTATAAATTTTTCCCGCTTTTAGTTTTTTCGCAAAACTCGAAAAAGTGAATTTCATTTTTTTCACGTTTTCTCCGTAACCTTTGGATGAATTAATTATTTTTATATTTTAGGAGATAGATCGAGACGCTCCAGAATTTATTTCAAAGATAACAAACTCCTATAATTTAACCGACGTCTTTTAAATGTAAAAAACGCGAAAAAAAATGTGAAAATTTTATCAGAGTACCTAAAATTGTAAAATTATTAACACGACTTACCCCAAATACCGGTTGTCGAAATTTTTCTCAAGTCTATGGCCATAACTCGAAGGCCGTAACGAATTCTTATTCGCCGGACAATTTGATTCGTCGACGAAATTCGGCCTTCCATTGGCTGGACAAATTGATTGGTCCTCAAGCTTGCAGTTCATTCGCCGAAAAAATTTATTGGGCGTTGGTATTTTTTTATTGGTTATAATAATATTCACGCAAAATGGGCGCTAATTATATTATTGATAACAGCTGTTTATGTCAAATTTTTTTAACCTAAAATATAGTTTGACAGTTGTGTCAAGACGGCCATGCTGACGTTTTGACTTACGAAATGAATTCGATAGAGGGCAGTAATATGTGGAATTGGTATTATAGGTTTTTTGAATATATTAGTTAGTTTAAGAGCGATTTTAATTTTTTTAAATGCTATTGATAGCTAAATTTATATTAATTTATTTAGTAAAAATTAATTTATTATTTAAACACACTACTAAAAGTATTGATGATTTTAATTATTTTTTAGAGTTAATTAATTTTTTTACGGAAAAGAATTATACCGAGAAAAATTATATTTTTTCTCTTGGGTTGCCGGCTATGCTGGCTATGCTTGCCGTTAGAAGCATCGCCGATTGTCGAGGCTTCTAACGGAACCATCCTCCGTTAACTGGTTTACCTGATCGTGCCAAGTCTTCTACGGACGTCCTCTATTTCAGGTGCCAACAACACTTACTTACTTACCATCACGCCGTTTCTCCGCAGGGGTAGGCAGAGAGGATAGAGCGCCATACTCTTCTGTCCTGACACAAAATTTTCGCCTCATTCACACTCATACATATTCTCATACAAGCTAACCGATTGTCGAGGCTTCTAACAGAACCATCCTCCGTTAACTGGTTTACCTGATCGTGCCAAGTCTTCCACAGACGTCCTCTATTTCAGGAGTCATAAACACTCGATTAATCCAACAGTATCAACTTCTTACTTACTTACTTACTTACCATCATGCCGTTTCCCCGCAAAGATAGGCAGAGAGGATAGAGCGCCATACTCTTCTCTCCTGACACACAATTTTCGTCTCATTTACATTCATACATCTTCTCATACAAGCTAACCGATTGTCGAGGCTTCTAACAGAACCATCCTCCGTTAACTGGTTTACCTGATCGTGCCAAGTCTTCCACAAAATAAATAAAATATTTATGAATTAATTTTAAATGTTTTTTTTTATGTAAACATTTTTTTGAAATACAGCGCTTGAAAAGTCGTTGAAATACGTTGAAATTTCTTAAGAATAAGAAAGTCCATTTTAAAATTGAAAGTTTTTCGCGATGTTTTTTTTTATGGCCGGCCAATGTTTTGTAAAAATATGTTTTTTAAACTTTTATCGATAAGAGTGGTATTTTCAGTGCCGTTCATTGGACGAGTGATCCGATTCGTCCATAACCCTGGCCGTTTATTGGCGGAAGGCATTGATTGGTTTAAAGATATAGTAATATTCATGCATTGGTTATAATAATATTCATGCAAGATGGCCGCTAATTATATTATTGATAACAGCTGTTTCATATAAAAAAAAATTAAAAATTGGTATTATAGGTGCGTTAAGTGCGATTTTAATTTTTTTAAATGCTATTGATAGCTAAATTTATATTAATTTATTTAATAAAAATTAATTTATTATTTAAACACACTTTATGGTTTTATTAAATATATTGATGATTAAAAATATTATTTTTAACAAAAATATTATTTATAACAAAAGTATAAATACAAACTGTGGCACCCCGGTTATTCCGAACCCGGTTAATCTGATTCTGGTTAATCCGATCCAGGTTAATCTGACCGTGGTTAATCCGACATCGGTTAATCCGACACCGGTTAATCCGTCACCGGTTAATTCGACAATGGTTAATCAGACACCGGTTAATCCGACACCGGTTAATCCGACACCGGTTAATCCGACACCGGTTAATCCGACACCGGTTAATCCGTCACCGGTTAATTCGACAATGGTTAATCCGACACCGGTTAATTCGACAATGGTTAATCCGACACCGGTTAAACCGACACCGGTTAATCCGACACCGGTTAATCCGACGTCGGTTGATCGGACACCGGTTAATCCGTCACCGGTTAATTCGACAATGGTTAATTCGACAATGGTTAATCCGACACCGGTTAATCCGACACCGGTTAATCCGACACCGGTTAATTCGACAATGGTTAATCCGACACCGGTTAAACCGACACCGGTTAATCCGACACCGGTTAATCCGACACCGGTTAATCCGACACCGGTTAATTCGACAATGGTTAATCCGACACCGGTTAATTCGACAATGGTTAATCCGACACCGGTTAATCCGACACCGGTTAATTCGACAATGGTTAATCCGACACCGGTTAAACCGACACCGGTTAATCCGACACCGGTTAATCCGACACCGGTTAATCCGACGTCGGTTGATCGGACACCGGTTAATCCGTCACCGGTTAATCCGACACCGGTTAATCCGACACCGGTTAATCCGACACCGGTTAATCCGACACCGGTTAATCCGACACCGGTTAATTCGACAATGGTTAATCCGACACCGGTTAATTCGACAATGGTTAATCCGACACCGGTTAATCCGACACCGGTTAATTCGACAATGGTTAATCCGACACCGGTTAAACCGACACCGGTTAATCCGACACCGGTTAATCCGACACCGGTTAATCCGACGTCGGTTGATCGGACACCGGTTAATCCGTCACCGGTTAATCCGACACCGGTTAATCCGTCACCGGTTAATTCGACAATGGTTAATCCGACACCGGTTAAACCGACACCGGTTAATCCGACACCGGTTAATTCGACAATGGTTAATCCGACACCGGTTAATTCGACAATGGTTAATCCGACACCGGTTAATCCGACACCGGTTAATCCGACGTCGGTTAATCCGACACCGGTTAATCCGTCACCGGTTAATCCGACACCGGTTAATCCGACACCGGTTAATCCGTCATTATCATCGTTTAAATTACCACCTTCTTCTTTGATTTTCACAAACGTCGTAGAGGATAGTACGCCGCACAGTGCAGATAATTGGAATGCTGCCTATTATTATTTTTAAATTCAAATTAGTATGAATATTTTGAAAAGAGTGTTTTGCGTCATTCAAGTCTTATTAAACATATCGTGTTGGATATAAGTATAATATGCCTGAGAGTTGGCAATTGGTGTAACGCACAGCTAATAATTTGAATTAAAGAGATATGTGTATATATTAAAGAGACGCCTGGTTGACTGCAATCGAAATAGCATTGGCGTTAGTTTTAGTATACAACAGGAGTTTATATATTATTATAGCTCTATTATTGTATTTATATGAACACTTTTTTTTATTATATTGGTTAGTTTAAGTGCGATTTTTTTTTAATTTACTTAATTTTCTCTATTATTATTATGTATGAGTATGTCTATTATTATTTTTAAATTCAAAATAGTATGAATATTGTTTTTAGACGTTCGATACTTATTTATCTTATTATTAATTACCATAACGCCGTTTCTCCGCGGGGGTAGGCAGAGAGGATAGAGCGCCATACTCTTCTGTCTTGACACACAATTCTCGCCTCACTTACATTCATACATCTTCTCATACAAGCTCGCTGATTGTTGAGCCTTCGAACAGAACCATCCTCCGTTAACTGGTTTACCTGATCGTGCCAAGTCTTCCACGGACGTCTTCTATTTCTGGTGCCACAACACTTGATTATATTGGTTAGTTTTTGTACGATTTTAATTTTGAAAAATTCTACAAGTAGGTGAATACGTAATGTATTTAAAAACATGAATTATTCCTTCTTATTCTTCTTATTTTCCTATCAAAACACTTTTTATAGTTTTATTAAGTGTGTTAAGATTTTTTTTTTCTTCTGAAAATTGACAACAGAGTACTGCGTCTCTGATACGTCTGCTGCCGGGCGGCAGCTGTGCGGGTAAGCTAGTCATATATATTAAAGTTATAAGCCCTATTTCGTGGTGTTTGCAAAAAATCACGCGGCCAACTCCGTCACACCGCGCGATCGCTTTTTAGGGGCTTTCCCGCCAGATATTTGGAAATTTTTTTTTTTTGCCAGACGGCCGAAGGCCGACGTAAACTTTTCGCCATAGACACTTTTCGTCTACCGCCACTCCTCGATTTACGGCGACCGTTTCCGTTCGGCCGATTTCTAGCTGTTTTTCATTTTTATTTAGCCTAAATCGCGCGTTTTCGCTCGCCGCTCCGCCATTTTGAGAGCCAAAATTATTTTTATACATTTCGGCGACGGCCCGCGGCCGACCGCATCGCCGGGCGTACTTTATAAATTTTTCCCGCTTTTAGTTTTTTCGCAAAACTCGAAAAAGTGAATTTCGTTTTTTACACTTTTCCTCCGCCGCTCGGAGAGATATATTTTTTTTTTACCACTCAATTTGCGGGAAACGATCGCCCGGAATTTATTAGCGAGTATGCAGACTCCCATCTCTTCATTTGGATCTTTAAAATGTAAAAAAACATTTTTTTTTTTTTGAAAAACGCACGGACCTACCTAGATGCGCCGAAAATGCGAAAAAACTGACACTTTATGCCCCGTTAACTGAAATCTCCCGGCCGCGCAAAACAAATGAAACACGGTTTTTTCCAGAATGACAGCGAAACATTGACAAACTTTGCGATTTATAAAAAATGTCGATTTTCACATGAAAAAATGTACATTTTTTTATTAGAAAAGCGTCTCTATACACTATTCGGTACTAGCGGTACATGAGAAAACCCCTTATTTATGTAAAAATCTTTGCGTTTATGCTCCCTGAAGGATAATATATACCCGATACGAATTAAAAATAGTATTTTTAATAAATAATGTTTAAATATTATATCATGTCCATGTAAAAATGTCCATTTTCACGTGAGAAATGAAACATTTGAAAATTATTTCTACACTCTATGTAACATTGAGCTTATTAAATAAATATTGTAATAATACAGGTAACGGTTCATTCGACCACCTTGAGGCGAAATATGTGACGAATCCGAATTAAAAAGAGTATTTTTATTTAAATATGTACATTGACATTTTACGACATTTTAATTAATAAATGTTTTAAATGAAATTTAATAATTAATTTGTGCGCATTTTTTACAAATTTGACATACAGATGTCGCTATACATACGGTTTCAGAAAAATAAATATATTACATAATTTTGGTATGGAAAATATGTTTACAGATTATGAGATTTTCTACTATTAATATTTTTCTAATAAATATAATTTATTTTCCACAAAAGGGTGAGGAATATTTTAAATGTTTTTTATTTCATTTTTATCAAAAATGTCAATTTTCACGTGAGAAATGAAACATTTGAAAATTGTCTCTACACTCTATTGTACATTAGGCTTATTAAATAAATATTGAAATAATACAGGTAACGGTTCATTCGACCACCTTGAAGCGAAATATGTGACGAATCCGAATTAAAAAGAGTATTTTTATTTAAATATGTACATTGACATTTTTTGATATGTTGCATTTTTTTCTAGGTTATCTTTACCGCCGAATAAAACGATTTTTCGGTAGAAATGTATTTATTTTATTAAAGAAAATTACTTTTTTAAATTTACGGCATCTTATAGCCTTTTCAGAATATTAATAAATGTTATAGATAATAAACGAAATTTAATAATTAATTTGCCGCGTGCATTTTTTACAAATTTGACAACAGATGTCACTAACCATGCCTTTTTTCAGAAAAAAAAATATATTAAATAATTTTGGTAAGGAAAATATGTTTACAGATTATGAGATTTTCTACTATTAATATTTTTCTAATAAATATAATTTATTTTCCACAAAAGGGTGAGGAATATTTTAAATGTTTTTTTTTTTTATGTAAACAATTTTTTTTAAGTATAAGATTTTTTTAGTACAACTTATTTTATAGAGATGTCGCCATACATACCGTTTGTTTGCAGATTCTCTACCGTTAATATTTCTTAATAAATATAATTTAGTTTCCTCAAAAAGGTGGAGAATATTTTTTAATGTTAAAAAATACACGATAAAATATTTATGAATTTTAAATGTTTTTTTTTTTATGTAAACAATTTTTTTAAGTGAAGAACGCGAGATGCGTTTTAAATATATAGAAATTTAATACGGATAAAAAATTTCATTTACAAATTGAAATTTTTCGCGATGTTTTTTTTGTTTTTTAAACTTTTATCGATAAGAGTGCCATTTAGTAACACCTTCTTCTTTGATTTTCACAAACGACGTAGAGGATAGTGCGCCGCACAGTGCAGATAATTGGAATGCTGCCTATTATTATTTTTAAATTCAAAATAGTATGAATATTCTGAAAAGAGTGTTTTGCGTCATTCAAGTCTTATTAAACATATCGTGTTGGATATAAATATAATATGCCTTTTGGTTGGCAAATGGTGTAACGCGCAGTTAATAATTTGAATTAAAGAGATATGTGTATATATTAAAGAGACGCCTGGTTGACTGCAATTGAAATAGCATTGGCGTTAGTTTTAGTATACAACAGGAATTTATATATTATTATAGCTCGATTAATGTATTTATATGAACACTGTTTTTTTTTTATTATATTGGTTAATTAAGGTGTAATTTTAATTTTTATTAATCTAATTTTCATAGTAAATTAATATAAACTGCTTACTTATTTACCATCACGCCGTTTCCCCGCGGAGGTAGGCAGAAGGATAGAGCGCCATACTCTTCTATCCTGACACAAAATTCTCGCTTCATTCACACTCATACATCTTCTTATACGAGCTAACCGATTGTCGAGGCTTCTAACAGAACCATCCTCCGTTAACTGGTTTACCTGATCGTGCCAAGTCTTCCACGGACGTCCTCTATTTCAGGTGTCATAAACACTCGATTAATCCAACAGTATCAACTGCTTACTTACTTACTTACCATCACGCCGTTTCCCCGCAAGGATAGGCAGAGAGAGGCAATAAACTTTGAAAAACACTATGAATTTGAGGATTACATTCAGGGATTAATATATTCAAACGACGAACAACAATTAATGAATTTTTACAATAAATTATATGTTTTTAAAAATAATGTTAAAAGAAATGTAGCTTTAGATAAATAGTTAATAGTCGTCTTATTCTTTAATAAATTAGGTTCAATAATTATATTTTTTATCTATTTACACGATAAAAATCAACATCATCATCATCATCATCATCATCGTTTAAATCGCCACCTTCTTTGATTTTCACAAACGACGTAGAGGATAGTACGCCGCATAGTGCAGATAATTGGAATGCTGCCTATTATTATTTTTAAATTCAAAATAGTATGAATATTCTGAAAAGAGTGTTTTGCGTCATTCAAGTCTTATTAAACATATCGTGTTGGATATAAATATAATATGCCTTTTGGTTGGCAAATGGTGTAACGCGCAGCTAATAATTTGAATTAAAGAGATATGTGTATATATTAAAGAGACGCCTGGTTGACTGCAATTGAAATAGCATTGGCGTTAGTTTTAGTATACAACAGGAATTTATGCTAGGACACCATGCAGTAAAATATAATTATAAGCATTAGTTTTGTTTAATTATGTATTAATATTATTTAACGACATGGAATGAATAAAAATTTTATGTCAATTTTAGAATAGACATAAAAATACATTTTTTCTTTATAACAAACTATGTTAGAGCATAATCCGGACTGTGAATTTCTGTCAAATATTAAAACGAAATGGATTGGCAAAATTTTCGTACATTAAAAAAATACTTTTTCAATCGATCTTTTTATGTTAAAAATATTTGGTAAGGCTTAATTTCAACTTCCAAAAAACAACGAAAGATGGCAATATGCGCTGTTTAGGAGGAAAGTATTCATTACTGTGGATACTAATACGAATAACATTAAAATATCTAAATAGAACAATAAGAGTTTGAAGATTAATTATTTAAATATACATTATTATATTACATACGTTATTATATTTTATTTTAAATAATCATTTATATTAGTTATCCAATTTGTAAGCCATCATCACTTTGCTTCTATCTCGGTATTTTACAAATACTATTTAATTATGGCGTCCAAGTATTGTAAAACGATTTTTTTATGAAACTTAACGTAAACAAGTAACAATTTAAAACAATTACGAGTAAATTAATAAGTATATGTAGTAGGTACTTTACCATAACATTAGTTCCGTTCGCATTGTAATTAATTATATATAATATTATTTTTAATATGATTATATATTTTTACTTAATTATAACAACATTGTTCGTTTGCATTTGCTTTTTATCAGTTTGATAGTGATTATCAGTTTCATTTAAATGAAATAAAACTTAAATTATTAATCGACAACCTGGTGTTTATGTAACTTTAAATAAGTACTATGGTCCAAAAGTATTATTTTTAACAAAAGTATAAATACAAACTGTGGCACCCCAGTTATTCCGAACCCGGTTAATCTGATTCTGGTTTATCCGATCCAGGTTAATCTGACCGTGGTTAATCCGACATCGGTTAATCCGACACCGGTTAATCCGTCACCGGTTAATTCGACAACGTTTAATCCGACACCGGTTAATCTGACACCGGTTAATTCACACCGGTTAATCTGACATCGGTTAATCCGACACCGGTTAATCCGACACCGGTTAATCCGACACCGGTTAATCCGTCATTATCATCGTTTAAATTACCACCTTCTTCTTTGATTTTCACAAACGTCGTAGAGGATAGTACGCCGCACAGTGCAGATAATTGGAATGCTGCCTATTATTATTTTTAAATTCAAATTAGTATGAATATTTTGAAAAGAGTGTTTTGCGTCATTCAAGTCTTATTAAACATATCGTGTTGGATATAAGTATAATATGCCTGAGAGTTGGCAATTGGTGTAACGCACAGCTAATAATTTGAATTAAAGAGATATGTGTATATATTAAAGAGACGCCTGGTTGACTGCAATCGAAATAGCATTGGCGTTAGTTTTAGTATACAACAGGAGTTTATATATTATTATAGCTCTATTATTGTATTTATATGAACACTTTTTTTTATTATATTGGTTAGTTTAAGTGCGATTTTTTTTTAATTTACTTAATTTTCTCTATTATTATTATGTATGAGTATGTCTATTATTATTTTTAAATTCAAAATAGTATGAATATTGTTTTTAGACGTTCGATACTTATTTATCTTATTATTAATTACCATAACGCCGTTTCTCCGCGGGGGTAGGCAGAGAGGATAGAGCGCCATACTCTTCTGTCTTGACACACAATTCTCGCCTCACTTACATTCATACATCTTCTCATACAAGCTCGCTGATTGTTGAGCCTTCGAACAGAACCATCCTCCGTTAACTGGTTTACCTGATCGTGCCAAGTCTTCCACGGACGTCTTCTATTTCTGGTGCCACAACACTTGATTATATTGGTTAGTTTTTGTACGATTTTAATTTTGAAAAATTCTACAAGTAGGTGAATACGTAATGTATTTAAAAACATGAATTATTCCTTCTTATTCTTCTTATTTTCCTATCAAAACACTTTTTATAGTTTTATTAAGTGTGTTAAGATTTTTTTTTTCTTCTGAAAATTGACAACAGAGTACTGCGTCTCTGATACGTCTGCTGCCGGGCGGCAGCTGTGCGGGTAAGCTAGTCATATATATTAAAGTTATAAGCCCTATTTCGTGGTGTTTGCAAAAAATCACGCGGCCAACTCCGTCACACCGCGCGATCGCTTTTTAGGGGCTTTCCCGCCAGATATTTGGAAATTTTTTTTTTTTGCCAGACGGCCGAAGGCCGACGTAAACTTTTCGCCATAGACACTTTTCGTCTACCGCCACTCCTCGATTTACGGCGACCGTTTCCGTTCGGCCGATTTCTAGCTGTTTTTCATTTTTATTTAGCCTAAATCGCGCGTTTTCGCTCGCCGCTCCGCCATTTTGAGAGCCAAAATTATTTTTATACATTTCGGCGACGGCCCGCGGCCGACCGCATCGCCGGGCGTACTTTATAAATTTTTCCCGCTTTTAGTTTTTTCGCAAAACTCGAAAAAGTGAATTTCGTTTTTTTCACTTTTCCTCCGCCGCTCGGAGAGATATATTTTTTTTTTACCACTCAATTTGCGGGAAACGATCGCCCGGAATTTATTAGCGAGTATGCAGACTCCCATCTCTTCATTTGGATCTTTAAAATGTAAAAAAACATTTTTTTTTTTTTGAAAAACGCACGGACCTACCTAGATGCGCCGAAAATGCGAAAAAACTGACACTTTATGCCCCGTTAACTGAAATCTCCCGGCCGCGCAAAACAAATGAAACACGGTTTTTTCCAGAATGACAGCGAAACATTGACAAACTTTGCGATTTATAAAAAATGTCGATTTTCACATGAAAAAATGTACATTTTTTTATTAGAAAAGCGTCTCTATACACTATTCGGTACTAGCGGTACATGAGAAAACCCCTTATTTATGTAAAAATCTTTGCGTTTATGCTCCCTGAAGGATAATATATACCCGATACGAATTAAAAATAGTATTTTTAATAAATTATGTTTAAATATTATATCATGTCCATGTAAAAATGTCCATTTTCACGTGAGAAATGAAACATTTGAAAATTATTTCTACACTCTATGTAACATTGAGCTTATTAAATAAATATTGTAATAATACAGGTAACGGTTCATTCGACCACCTTGAAGCGAAATATGTGACGAATCCGAATTAAAAAGAGTATTTTTATTTAAATATGTACATTGACATTTTTTTTCTCTCTTTATCTTTACCGCCGAATAGAACGATTTTTCGGTAGAAATGTATTTATATTATTAAAGAAAACTACTTTTTTAAATTTACGGCGTCTTATAGCCTTTTCAGAATATTAATAAATGTTTTAAATGAAAATCTAATTTAATAATTAATTTGCCGCGGTAAACGTGTGCATTTTTTACAAATTTGACATACAGATGTCGCTATACATGCGGTTTTAGAAAAATAAATATATTAAATAATTTTGGTATGGAAAATATGTTTACAGATTATGAGATTTTCTACTATTAATATTTTTCTAATAAATATAATTTATTTTCCACAAAAGGGTGAGGAATATTTTAAATGTTTTTTTTTTATGTAAACAATTTTTTTTAAGTATTAGATTTTTTTAGTAAAACTTATTTTACATAGATGTCGCCATACATACCGTTTGTTTGCAGATTCTCTACCGTTAATATTTCTTAATAAATATAATTTAGTTTCCTCAAAAAGGTGGAGAATATTTTTTAATGTTAAAAAATACACGATAAAATATTTATGAATTTTAAATGTTTTTTTTTTTTATGTAAACAATTTTTTTAAGTAAAGAGCGCGAGATGCGTTTTAAATATATAGAAATTTAATACGGATAAAAAATTTCATTTACAAATTGAAATTTTTCGCGATGTTTTTTTTGTTTTTTAAACTTTTATCGATAAGAGTGCCATTTAGTAACACCTTCTTCTTTGATTTTCACAAACGACGTAGAGGATAGTGCGCCGCACAGTGCAGATAATTGGAATGCTGCCTATTATTATTTTTAAATTCAAAATAGTATGAATATTCTGAAAAGAGTGTTTTGCGTCATTCAAGTCTTATTAAACATATCGTGTTGGATATAAATATAATATGCCTTTTGGTTGGCAAATGGTGTAACGCGCAGTTAATAATTTGAATTAAAGAGATATGTGTATATATTAAAGAGACGCCTGGTTGACTGCAATTGAAATAGCATTGGCGTTAGTTTTAGTATACAACAGGAATTTATATATTATTATCGCTCGATTAATGTATTTATATGAACACTGGTTTTTTTTTATTATATTGGTTAATTAAGGTGCAATTTTAATTTTTATTAATCTAATTTTCATAGTAAATTAATATAAACTGCTTACTTATTTACCATCACGCCGTTTCTCCGCGGAGGTAGGCAGAAGGATAGAGCGCCATACTCTTCTATCCTGACACAAAATTCTCGCTTCATTCACACTCATACATCTTCTTATACGAGCTAACCGATTGTCGAGGCTTCTAACAGAACCATCCTCCGTTAACTGGTTTACCTGATCGTGCCAAGTCTTCCACGGACGTCCTCTATTTCAGGTGTCATAAACACTCGATTAATCCAACAGTATCAACTGCTTACTTACTTACTTACCATCACGCCGTTTCCCCGCAAGGATAGGCAGAGAGAGGCAATAAACTTTGAAAAACACTATGAATTTGAGGATTACATTCAGGGATTAATATATTCAAACGACGAACAACAATTAATGAATTTTTACAATAAATTATATGTTTTTAAAAATAATGTTAAAAGAAATGTAGCTTTAGATAAATAGTTAATAGTCGTCTTATTCTTTAATAAATTAGGTTCAATAATTATATTTTTTATCTATTTACACGATAAAAATCAACATCATCATCATCATCATCATCATCGTTTAAATCGCCACCTTTTTTGATTTTCACAAACGACGTAGAGGATAGTACGCCGCATAGTGCAGATAATTGGAATGCTGCCTATTATTATTTTTAAATTCAAAATAGTATGAATATTCTGAAAAGAGTGTTTTGCGTCATTCAAGTCTTATTAAACATATCGTGTTGGATATAAATATAATATGCCTTTTGGTTGGCAAATGGTGTAACGCGCAGCTAATAATTTGAATTAAAGAGATATGTGTATATATTAAAAAGACGCCTGGTTGACTGCAATTGAAATAGCATTGGCGTTAGTTTTAGTATACAACAGGAATTTATGCTAGGACACCATGCAGTAAAATATAATTATAAGCATTAGTTTTGTTTAATTATGTATTAATATTATTTAACGACATGGAATGAATAAAAATTTTATGTCAATTTTAGAATAGACATAAAAATACATTTTTTCTTTATAACAAACTATGTTGGAGCGTAATCCGGACTGTGAATTTCTGTCAAATATTAAAACGAAATGGATTGGCAAAATTTTCTTACATTAAAAAAATACTTTTTCAATCGATCTTTTTATGTTAAAAACATTTGGTAAGGCTTAATTTCAACTTCCAAAAAACAACGAAAGATGGCAATATGCGCTGTTTAAGAGGAAAGTATTCATTACTGTGGATACTAATACGAATAACATTAAAATATCTAAATAGAACAATAAGAGTTTGAAGATTAATTATTTAAATATACATTATTATATTACATACGTTATTATATTTTATTTTAAATAATCATTTATATTAGTTATCCAATTTGTAAGCCATCATCACTTTGCTTCTATCTCGGTATTTTACAAATACTATTTAATTATGGCGTCCAAGTATTGTAAAACGATTTTTTTATGAAACTTAACGTAAACAAGTAACAATTTAAAACAATTACGAGTAAATTAATAAGTATATGTAGTAGGTACTTTACCATAACATTAGTTCCGTTCGCATTGTAATTAATTATATATAATATTATTTTTAATATGATTATATATTTTTACTTAATTATAACAACATTGTTCGTTTGCATTTGCTTTTTATCAGTTTGATAGTGATTATCAGTTTCATTTAAATGAAATAAAACTTAAATTATTAATCGACAACCCGGTGTTTATGTAACTTTAAATAAGTACTATGGTCCAAAAGTATTATTTTTAACAAAAGTATAAATACAAACTGTGGCACCCCAGTTATTCCGAACCCGGTTAATCTGATTCTGGTTTATCCGATCCAGGTTAATCTGACCGTGGTTAATCCGACATCGGTTAATCCGACACCGGTTAATCCGTCACCGGTTAATTCGACAATGTTTAATCCGACACCGGTTAATCTGACACCGGTTAATTCACACCGGTTAATCTGACATCGGTTAATCCGACACCGGTTAATCCGACACCGGTTAATCCGTCATTATCATCGTTTAAATTACCACCTTCTTCTTTGATTTTCACAAACGTCGTAGAGGATAGTACGCCGCACAGTGCAGATAATTGGAATGCTGCCTATTATTTTTTTTAAATTCAAATTAGTATGAATATTGTTTTTAGACGTTCGATACTTATTTATCTTATTATTAACTACCATAACGCCGTTTCTCCGCGGGGGTAGGCAGAGAGGATAGAGCGCCATACTCTTCTGTCTTGACACACAATTCTCGCCTCACTTACATTCATACATCTTCTCATACAAGCTCGCTGATTGTTGAGCCTTCGAACAGAACCATCCTCCGTTAACTGGTTTACCTGATCGTGCCAAGTCTTCCACGGACGACTTCTATTTCTGGTGCCACAACACTTGATTATATTGGTTAGTTTTTGTACGATTTTAATTTTGAAAAAATCTACAAGTAGGTGAATACGTAATGTATTTAAAAACATGAATTATTCATTCTTCTTCTTCTTATTTTCCTACCAAAACACTTATTATAGTTTTATTAAGTGTGTTAGGATTTTTTTTTCTGCAAATTGACAACAGAGTACTGCGTCTCTGATACGTCTGCTGCCGGGCGGCAGCTGTGCGGGTAAGCTAGTCATATATATTAAAATAATAGACCCTATTTCGCGATGTTTATATGTTTATATGTAACCGATTTTGTCACACACGTTTTGGTTAATATCTCGCTTATTAGGCGTTCTATCCGCATTCTGATATTTTTCCCAGACGTCCGAAGGTTGACTGAGTCTTTACATCTTTTTCTTTTTATTCTTCTTTTTCTCCTCTATTTGTTACAACTGTTTTAGTTTGGTGATTTTTGGAAATTTTAACTTTTTAATTAGCCTAACTTTTTTTTCATTCGCTTATAACTCTGCGAGTTTAAGAGCTAAAATCATTTTAATATTTTTTGGCAATTGCCACCGATGAGTAGTATCGTTACACACTTTTTTTTAAATTCCTAGTCTTCTAATTTTCTTATGAAACCTGATTTAGTGAAATTTCGTATTTTTCAGCTTTTCTCTGCGAATTTACGACCAAAATATAATTTTATTACATCTGTGCATACATCACAATGGAATATAATTTATTTTCGTATTTGTTAGCTTCTATCGTTTAAAATTCACCTTTAAAATCTAAAAAACGCGTAATTTTTATATGAAAAATCGACGTACCTACCTACATACAAATGAAAGAAAATGAAAAAAAAGAAAAACCTTGATATTTTCTTAATAAACGCAACACTTCATATTTTCAAGCAGCAACCGTGGGCTGTAATTGGTCAATACCCTCATTGGTTACATTTCATACATGGCTGCCTGAAAATTAAATAAACAGCTGTTTTACCTGTCATTATTGCAGTGCGTAATTTTCGCGCAATTTTTTTTTTGACGTTTCAAATGTATGACTTTATTTCGACTCGGCATTGTAATAAACAGCTGTTGATTTTCGCGCATTTTTTTATGTCAGGTATCGACATCCAGATTTCACAGCTTGCAATAGTCATAGATATTTTATATTTTCCCGCACAAGATAAAATTGATGTTTTCACTCCGGAATTCGGTTAATTGTGGTGAAATACATACAATTTTTCTATACGTTTTTTTCGATTTTTATAGGTTAGGTCTAGAATGACACAATGATGATTTTTTAAATGCGTCATTGAATTAATTATTATTTCGCAGTTGTACACGTGACTTAAGTACGTCTGCCTTACTACAGACCGGTCGAAGGAGTTAGTTCTTTTACGCGTCTGTTATTCAATATTTAAATTGAATACTTCTGGTGATAGATAAACCTGTAACTTACTTACTTACCTATCATCGCGCCGTTTCCTCGCGGGGGTAGGCAGAGGATAGAGCGCCATACTCTTCTGTCCTGACACATAATTCTCGCTCATCCACATTCATACATCTTCTCATACAAGCTCGATGAGTGATGGATTATTATTCTTCTCTTTTATTTTTCTTCTTCTTTTCCTTTCAAATCACTTTTTATGATTTTATCAATGAGTATTAACAAAATGTTTGTTTTTTTTAAAACCTGGAATGATGGGTTGGTTGTGTATATCGGCTCTGTTTTTTACAATTTTAGGATGCCGAGAATAGTGGTATTTTTTTACGTGGTAAGTAATCTAACCTAACCTTTCTCAAAGATCAACACGCCTTTGACCATCTCGGGTTGTTAGTTGTGTACGTCGGCTCTGTCGCTTTTGAAAAATCGACGTACCTACCTACATACGAATAAAATGTAGAACATTTTTTTCAGACTTATTAATCAAACGCAACCGTCTATATTTCAAGCGATAATCGAAGATTCTTATTGGAGGAGCTCTGATTCGTTGATTTAAAAAATGGCCGCCTGAAAACTGTGAATGATCAGCTGTTTTACCTGTGCCATAATTTTAGCGCGCTTTTTTGACGTTTTAAATTTTCACAAAATGGTCGCTGAATAAACATCTGTTTTATGTCATTCAATTTAACCTTAAGCTATGACTTTGACGTTTCTGGTCAGCCATGTTTTTTTTGAGCCATGAAATGAATTCGATAGAGGTTAGTAAGATGTCGAAATGATTTTTGGGAAACGTGTAAAAATTGTACACGTGGTTAATAGGAATTTGGTTAATTATGGTGAAGTCATACATTATACTTAGAAAAATTTTCTGTACGTTTTTTTGGATTTTTATAGGTTATGTCTAGAATGACACAATGATGATTTTTTAAAAGCGTAATTGAATTAATTATTATTTCGCAGTTGTACACGTGACTTAAATATGCCTGTCTTACTACAGACCGGTCGAAGGAGTTAGTTCTTTTACGCGTCTGTTATTCAATATTTAAATAGAACAGTTCTGGTGATAGATAAACCCGTAACTTACTTACCATCACACCGTTTCCGGGGTAGGCAGAGAGGATAGAGCGCCACACTCTTCTGTCCTGACACATAATTCTCGCCTCAACCACATTCATACATCTTCTCATACAAGCTCCATGAATGATGGATTATTATTCTTCTTTTTTATTTTTCTTCTTCTTTTTCTGTCAAATCACTTTTTATGGTTTTATCAATGAGTATTAACAAAATGTTTGTTTTTATTAAAACCTGGAGAGATGGGTTGATGGTTGTATATGTCAGCCCTGTTTTTTACAATTTTAGGATGCCGAGAATAGTGGTGTTTTTTTTTTACGTGGTTAGTAATCTTACCTAACGCTTCTCAAAGATCAACAGGCCTTTGACCCTTTTGGGTTGTTAGTTGTGTACGTCGGGTCTATTTTTTACAATTTTGGGATACCGAGAAGTGGTATTTTTTTTAGGTGCACGGGGTGAGTCTGTGTAGCTCCTGCACAATTTCTTCACCACCCCTTAGGTTGTTGGCTATGTACGTCGGTTCTGTTTCTTCCAATTCTGGGATACCGAGAAAAGTGTTTTTTTTTTTGTTGGGTGAGATTGAAAACAGAGTACTGCGTCTCTGCAGGATACGTCTGCTACCGTGCGGTAGCTGTGCGGGCATGCTAGTATTAGATTAAAAATATTTTAATTTTTTTTGCTCAGCTTTAATAAGTTCATTAAACTTAAGATAAAATCATAATTCGATTGCTCTCGTAGTGCATACTGTTTATGATTGACAAATTTCAGAAATTTATTTTGTAAAAAGATGACCATGAGGTCGAGTTATATATTTAGAATTAATACATTAAAAATTAGTATTTAAAATATCACAGACCGTCTGTTCTGAATAATTACAACTTCACAATAAGAATGTGTTCTCCTTATAGTGTTATACTCAGCCTAGTTTCTCATTAACGATGTATTTAGAAGTTTTAATGTGTTAAGGATCTTAAACTTTTTAGCCACTCTTAATACATATCTTTATATTTTTAGAGCCTTAGAAATTTTTTCAAAATGTTCAGTATTAAAAAGTTACGCCCAAATCATACATTACGGAAACTGATTGTTCATTAAGTTGATAAAGTATAATGGATTCTTTATTTTGAAAAATCTCATAATTTGGTACTTATTTATATAGTGGTGACCCTGCACGCGCCACACAGATATGACCGTATGGGGACTCACCTGACAAACATACAAGGCCAAAACCAAATCAAAGAATCAGCAGACACCATATATCGTGATGGTCACTGCCCTAAGATCTAGCGACCACTTCTCCGCAGGCCGTCATTTTAATGCTTTGCTCTAGACAAAACATAAACACGTGTGAGACTAGAAAAGGTTAGATCCTTCAGATTCACAACTACAAAACCTTCTGATGCAATCATATTTAACAACTGCATTGGTGACTTCAGACGTAAATTAAACCTAGTCATTTAATTTATTGTTTTCTTTTCATTCAATTCTCATTTGTCCAATTTTAACAATGTTGCATTTCTTTACAGTGTCTAACGATCGTCGATCATCAAACAACATTAAATCAACCGCATCTGTTAAAGCTGCGACGCATTTATTGTTATACTACCACGTCGTCTTCAAGGAAACTTTGTGAAAATATGCATAAGTCGTGCTAAAGACAATAAAAAAATAGCAGGGAATAATGTTGACATTTTTCATAATGAAATTACACCTGAAAAAGCAAAAATAACTCTTGGCCCGGATTGCTAAAAAATACTTATTTATGGCTAAGGGATTTTCTTTTTTTATTGCGCTGAAGGGAACATAAATCACTGACCTTTTCAATTCCAGAAGCTAGTTTGGTAATTTAACCGCCTCATTTTAGTGACTCTATGACTTATGCCCGGACCCGAAACGGTCACCTGATGTATGGGATATGAAAAGTGATGAATGGGCCCTTTGGTACATCGAAAAATGTGAGTTACGACCTTGTTACAACTCGCGCCGGCGCAAAATTTATGCTTTATTAAAATTTTATCCGGAAAATCTTATTTATACTGCTTTACAGCGTTTGAATCAGTCTTCCCCTGGATGCTGGGCGCGTCGAGGGCCGCACTGGATTTATGATTGATTTTAATATGTGGCAAGGTCGCGAACGCATTGTGGAAAATTCCTCTATTAGTCAGTCAGCTGTCAGCCGCAGTCACAGACTCGAGCCATACGTCAAAGAGTCTGTATTTTATTTGTATTAACATCACAAATTGAGCCTTTTATGGCCCGAGTCTACGTGTGAGATTTTCGTCTCGAGACAATCTCCGAGATACGGATTTTGGCTCCATAATATTCTTTGGAGTTTTGGCTAACATAATGTCTCTTTTCGTCTTGTCTTATTAGAGTCTAAGTATTTGAAACATGGGTAACTAAATAAGGTTGTATCAGCGTCATTCTATATATAGTCTTTCACGCCCTATCAGCTAACTACATAGCGTCATTCGCGTTTGATGTGCTGCGCTCTGGCAGTGGCAGTGTGGCAGTAAGCTGCTAGTTTAGAATTGATCTGACAGGTACTACTGTGTGCCCAGCAGTACCCCTTGATTTTTGTGTTGTCCATACTTTTACTTTTTCCTGCACTAGGCTGGGTTCCTCTTGTGGTGCACTGCTGTCTAGTCTTAATCTGTTTTTGCAATCTCTGAACTCCCTTGAAGGAAAAGCTGTTCTCTTTTCCATGCCATTACTGTTTTCCTTCATCCTTTCATCTTTTTGTTTTGTTTCCTTTATGTTTACGTATACAAATTTTTACGTGAGAAGAATCCTCCAATTTTCGGGGATCTTGGGAAAAGGGAAGATAGCTTGGAGAAACTTGTGGTGGATCACGTCGAAGAACAAAAAGCAAAAGGAAGACCTCCCACTCTGACTGACAGACTGGCCAAGTAAAAAAGGCAACAAGCACTTATCTGGTGATGGCTCTAAGATTCAAGAGATAGGAAGTACATGGAGATTACAATCCTCAGTCCTCAGACAAGAGTCCTTTGACCGACGTGAATGATACAAATATAATCTATGGATATAAATGAAACAATGTTATTACTCTACTTGAGTTTATTAGCACCACTCGAGTTTCGAGATAACGGTAACTGTGAAATATTGAATACTGTGAATGTGATGTCGATGTGAAGTTTAATACTTCACCTATCGACGAAAGTTACTGTTCTATCGAAACTAGAGTAGTGCTAACAAACTAAACTAGAGTAATAACATTGTTTCATCCCATCCATTATGATGAAACTCTACACAAAGTTATCGCCGATTCTAATAATGATACAAATATATTCTGTTTATTTGTTTTTCTGTCTCAGTTGTTGAAATATATTTAATAAGTTGTATTTATGTTAAAGCGAACATATTATTATTGTAAAGTTGCAGATTTTTTAAAACATATTTCTGTGAAAATTTGTCTTCATCTTACTCTGATGGTGTGGTGTAATTGGATAACGCTTGTCCCTGGATAGTAATGGATCCAGGTAGCAACTAAAGTATTTTCACGATAAATTGAATTTTCTTGTTTATTTTTCAAATTGATACATTTAAATTGTATGCATTTATATTATTTATTTAGTTTATTACTAACCAGACCTAGATTAAGGTAAAAAAATATGCCAACCTGGCGGCAAATGAGTAGGACCGATATGGAAGCTTTCTCTCATACAACAGTTCTGAGTAAGCGGAGTGTTGCCATTCACTGTTATCCACACCTTTCAGTATAGGGATGTGTTTCTCGATGATTCTCATTTTTCGAGAAATGAGAATTCTCGACTTCACTTCTCAAATTTCTCGAGAATTCTCAAAAAACTTTGATGAATAAAAAATGTAAGTAATACAGTAAAATATTGCAGATATCTTCATATACATGAATATATGTTATATATATTTACTGTCATCGTTTTCTTGATTTAAGCATACATACATATAGAAATATTATTCTCATAGTATGTCATTGAAATACTAGAATAATGATGATAAAACATGTATAATTTATTTTTAATATATGTATGAATTAATATAAGATACATTCTTTTTAAAATAATACTTTAAAATATACATTTTCGATCGTGGAAAAATTCCTCTCGTTTTATATTGATTTTGATTTAATCGACAACGAGGCTTCAAATAGCTGTTTCTTAAATCACATAAAGGTACCAGCTGCTTAGAGTAACAGAAAATTGGAAAAAAATTGTTTCAAATTCAAATATTTTCAATCTTCCAAGAAAGTGTACATTTTTTTTAAATATCTGGCACGAACACATTCAGAAAGGTTTCTTATCTGAGTGACTTCTTTAATTAAGATAAGGCGAGTTCGAGTGTTAGAAATTTGTTTACAATTTTTTGTCGATCCCAAAACCCTATTAAAACTTTCCATATTAGGCACAAACTTGACCTTATTTAGGCAGAGTTATAAAAATGATAATGGTTGTAAACTTTTTTTAAATATTCGGTTTATATGGTTTTTAAAATTTCTCGAGAAATTCTCGATAAATAATTCTCGAGAAGAAACACTGCGACTCAGCCTATCGCTGTATGTTGACATGTGCCATATCAAGCTAGCAGGTTGACATTCGGGTATATTTCTTCTTTCATAACAAAGGCTGCAACTAAAGTTTTACATAGGAATACTGTATTATAAAAGTTACTTTGAACTATACCGTTTTAAGTTGGAAATTCTTCGCAAATAACTTATTTGTCGAAGAACGTGGCAGAACTGCGATGGATCTAGTTAAATCATTTTCACTGCAGGCAAGCTTGTGTCAGAAAGTTGACTGCAAGCTAAAATTACTCTGATGAAGTATAAGTGAATCTTTCTGCTTATTAAAAGTTGCAATATTAAAGTATTCAAACCATCAGCTACGTCTAGAATCATGAAAAGAGCGATGCTGGCCGAGTTAGTGACAAGTAAAATCGACGTTGCTGACACTATTCCGTAATCATAAGTTTTTTTTTGGTAAACACATATTTCATAAATATTCCATGCGCGTAAAAAAATATTATTTTAGTTTTATCCTACCCCTTAGCCCACTTCTAATCAGTACACATTGTTTCTTTGGCTCGATTGGTGTGTCTTTAATTTCGTCAAATTCGTGTCATACCATTGTGAATTTTATGTTTTGTGAACTGTAAAGTTCAACAGGTGGAAGTTTTTGTTTTTAGGGTGAATTTCACGATAAGCCGGCGACGGCATCAGGTGAGTTGAACTGTCCTCCTTATCCCGTAAACTATCCTGGTTTGCTATCGAAGGATTCCATCATCCCTCATCATTCTCTCATTTCCGATTCCATCACCACCATTAAAACTGAAGTGAAACTATGAAAATCACGAGGGAGACCAGCGACGGACCCAGATAAACTAAAGAAAATGAGGAGGTATGTTTTTAAAATAAAAATGAATATTAAATGATTCGTCATTCTTAGACCGTATCAATTCACTGTAAGATGAAAACATCTCCATGATCGTTTAACAATTATTATCCAATGGTGTCCAATTTCTTCAATCCAGCGTAACTTTAGTATTCAGCCTCCCTGTTTTCATGTATTAAATTCTTATTGAAACTGTGATGTATCTGTGGAACGAATGCGAGAAGCGCCAAGTTGGCACGATGACGCGCGTGAAAGAGATAAAGGATCAACATATCATATATAGGCAATTACAAATTACAATGTGAACATAATCATCAGAACTGATTATTTATAATACTTCGAGCGATGACTGGTACACTAGAAAGCAAGCCTTGTAAATTTTAAATGGTCACTTTTAGATATTTTCTAATCACTCATTATTTTATATATTCATTTAAATTTAATTATTCATTTTCATATTAAATTTCGCGGTTTAATTAACATTTGTTGTGTAGAACTGATAATAGAGTGTAAACTCTTATAATGATTCCAGTAAGGGTGGGTTCTTCGAGCGTCTACCCTTTTACGTTCCCGTAATAATAAACATATTCGAAGTTAAAAAATAAATACATTTAAAATTGTAACATAAGAAAGCTCTATAGATAGCATAGTGTTCACAAGTATGCTTAGGTGGTATATTATATCCGGAGCCTCATTAAGCTCGCTATTGTATGTGACAAAGCCTGGTGTATTGTAATGGTGCCCTCCTGCACGAGGCGCTGCTCGGGCGGCCTTCAAGTGGGAAAAGGTAATTACGTCTTGTACGTCTGGATGAAGCACGGAGCCTTCAATGCCTAACTAATTGATTGATTGCAATTAAATCCCTAATCTAAAGCCTACGCCTAATTTATCACTTACTTTTATATTAGGTTGATAGAAAAATAATTTAGGATTTTGTTTTAATTTTAATTTTTTTTTAATGAAAGCCATTTCAACGCGCCTCATAGTACCTAGCCGTTTTACAGTCAGCAATAGGGTACCGACCAAAATTTTGATCATTATCGCAAGTCGAGTACCTACTCCCTGTGCATTCTGCCATTCTAATATACCTTTCTCGCTCTGGCCAATTAATTACTTAGGGATTGCGCCGACGTGAGACCAGATTGCATTCTGACGCCGAACTGTCAGCACATAATTGTATTAACGGTTGGGAGTAACGCCGTGCATAATGCCAGGACCACGAAAAAGAAGCGGTGTTTTAAAGCATCAGGAATGCAGTGATATCTCCGTTCTTAACTACAAAAGTGCGAATCAACTGGAGGTGAAACTTGATATCCAACCTAAAACCGAGATCCATCTGCCAATATTCCTTTCTTATTCCAATTAATTCAGATTGCATCAACTAACCATTAATTTTAATCGATACAATGCACGGGATCTTATCCCACCAAGATACATGTTAGAGAAAATTCTTTTAGACTATTCCAGATATAAGCTACTACATTACCTACTTGCTTGCCAACTAGCGGGGCTCTTCAATTTTAATTTGATCAAATTAACTAAAACTAACTAAAACTGTTTTAGATGTCTCACGGAGACGAAGCTATTATTTTTACATGGGAAGTATGGAAGTCTTGGGCATTGCAGGGCTTACAACCTGTCATCGGTTGGCTTAAGTGATCACTTTACACAATGTAACGTTCACTTATTTACTCATGCTAACGCATCTATTCAATTTTTGGAAGTTGTATATATGTTATCATATTAATCAATTATCAATTATTTATTACCAACTATGCTGTCGCCATCTATGGATTTTTTTTTTGAAAATGTGATATTCATTCTCATGTAACAGTATAGATGTCGCTGAAGCTGAGACTATTTTTTTCTAAAGTATGGGAAGTCCCTTTAAGTGTATATATGAAATTCATTCGAATTATTAACATATACTAGAAACTGGCAGTTGTCCATGGACAAAACGATGACCTATAGACAAAGAAATCCTCGGTCGCAAAACTAAAACGGAACTATGCCAGGAACGTAGTAAGACTGACCGATGAGTGTTGGAATTGTGAAATTCTATAGTCGTGTCATTGATTATGCAAACAAATAATATCCAACCACTCTGGACAGACACACAAGTTGCAAGACATAAGAAAAAAATACTTAATTCTGCATTAGAATACGATTTCACCGCACTTCTGCAGCGGATGTCGTAGCTTAAATACCGTAGAATGATACAATAAGAGTCTCTGGCAGCTGCCAATAAAATAACCAAGACGATCGCCGACTTCCGATAGAATTTGGAATATCGAGAAGTATATGGCTTTTATTAAACTGGAGGTCGTGAAAAAAAACGAAAGAGACCTAAACCTACCTAATTCAACAGTGGTCATAAACGAATTAAAGCAGTTCATTTGTATGGAATCTAGAGTTGTTTAGGGCCTTTGTTCGAGTGTGGGTCTCCAGATGGAAGATCCTCCGAAGAATTGCTGCTGCTGAGTATCCTCATCATTATTTTTCTTCTCTTTTCTTTCATTCTGATTATTAGTGCTTACTTTGATAATCTTGCTTTTGTTTCTCTTTCATAATCTTCAATTTCCAACTATTCTGCAATATCATTGTTACTTATCTCTTGTTATTATTTTTATTTTTAATATTCAAATATGATCTGCGATGTACTATTCTTGCGGGTTAAATCTGTCGGCGGTGGGGCGTGGAGGGTGAGTCTCCTACATGTTTTTCTTTTGTGCGGTCGGTTTTGTTAATTGTATTATTCACTAATAAAGCGAGTCAACCGGGGACAGTGAAGACAATTTTTTTTCGGCAGCTGTGCGGTATGCGGGGCGCTATCGAACAGTTGCCAAGTAACATTAAAAAAATGTCAACCAGGCGACGAATGAGTAGGACCGAGAAAGGCCTTAAACTTAACCCATCGGTCCTGGGTAAGTAGCGAGTTTGCCCTCGTTGTTAGTTAAACTGTTTACTTATCTGAAAATGTATTCAATTAAATTGGTTTGTTTCATCAAATAATAACTTTAAATTAACAATTTAAATTCTTGTCTCATTTAATAACTTTAAATTTAAACGCTTATATTAGAGATCTAGGTTATACTCCGAGATTAAATAATATGAACAGATGAAAAACAAACCTTATTAAACTCTGCTCGTAATGTCTGCTCAACACACACTGTATTTATTTCACCGGAATACTATTCCTAATTTATATTCCGCCGCGTATTTCAACAATGTATACATTTATGTATATTTTAATAATACTCTTATTACGTTTGTTAAACTATATACCTATAATAAATAAAATAAAATAATGGTGTTTTACTAAGGCGCCAGTATTAGAGCCGATACCGGGACTATATATTAATATTTTTACAACGTATTTCGTTTCAAGCGAGAACCAAAATGTGTGTAACAATAACAATGTGTGTATGTATTTAATTTGCCTATACGTGGGATAGCAGAACCTCAACTTTATTAGCTATAATAATAGCATAACTGATATCTATATAATATATAAAGAAGAGTGTCTGCGTGTGGGGGAGTTTTATTCCGAGCTTTATGAAATTATGCACACTTGACCTTCAAATCAAGAGAAAGGTTTCTGTGCTGGAAGAATCACAGGACAGGAAGGAAATTGGCACTTACCACAATTCGGATTCAGCTGACATCTTACTTACTATTTCGTCAAAGGTTCCGACACAGTATAGACGCGGAAGTCTCAAATTAGTATAATATTGTAAATTGTACCGTACACGTATAACCGCACCGGTTCAAGGTCGCCAATCGACTGGTCGGCGGCGATACCGCGAAGGGACGGGAAGGGGAGGGGGAAGGCACGCATTATTTTCGTTCAATAATTAATATTTTTACACCAAATAGATATATGTCCCAAACACACCCCTATCCCTTTTTCCCACCTCTTAAAGCATAATTTTGAAACTTCTTGATGAAATTTTGCGCATTTCACGTTCAAAATAAGTGAAAAATTACTGTCTACATTTGATTTTGAAAAAAAACTACTCCCATCCCCCTAAATGAAGCCTCTCTACTCTGTGTAATGCTGGGTACTTCAGCTGTTCCACTATATTAAAGAGTGTTGAAGAATTTACAAGCTATGATCAATTAATGGCAACCCAGAATCCTTTGACGAACAAAAGCTCCCATATCGGTCCCGCACATTCGCTGCCATTTTTAACTTTTCATAGTACGCTGAAGATTATCGCTACTAGCAAAACAACAGTCACTATCCGGACAGTCCAGAAAGTATTATTACATGAGAAAGTATACGTAGGGTACAAAAAAAAAACAGGGCGGCGCCCGGGCCCCACGTCACCATTCGATTCAAGGGTCAGCCCAACTGAAGTGCGATAGAAAAGCCTCGCCATGGAGGAACCACCTAACTGATTACAGTATTCTGCACGTCAGGACTATAATCTATTCTGAATGCGGCACGATATATGGAACCTTTAAATTCTCACACATAACGTCCCTTGTGCAAGTAATACATTTACTCCGTTTTCCCTGAAAGAGTTGAATTTAAATTGTGCTGGTTGATGTACAAGGCGACACAAATATGGCGCTTCTGTGTCTACTTCAGCCGCAGAAAGGTTTGCAGAACTGACCAGCTGGTGCCAGAAGTCAAGTTAAGTGAACGAGAATTTGCTGTGGTAGACCTAAAACCGTAGATCTCTTTTTACTTCCGTTATAAGAAACAGTTTATCAGAGACTTTACTTCACCTGTGTGCGATCCCCGGATCGTATTACGACAATTCCGGTTGTAAGTCAGAATCACCGCAAGGTGGGCAAGCGGATAGAGAGAATTTGGTCAAAGGACCAGCGATCTCGGTAAAACGAGATTTATAATGACAACTCGCCTAACCTTGAGTACGATGCCTCGTCAATCCCTGCCATCGTCGCAGAAATCACACAACAGTTCCACGCGGATGATCGATCTCCGCTCCCGACTGAAGATGGTAATGTTCATCCACGGCACTGGTGCACTGGAGTTTAATGATATCGCGTTGTCGAGATCAAACAAAACAAATATTGATCCAGTTGACGTCCGGTGGCGTCCTAGGTCATCAGTAGGAAATTTGGACGTGGGCATGTGACAAAAATATTTCGCGCGCCCGATATTACAAACGCGATAAAGTGACTGAAAACGCATATTGTCACAAAATCATATCCATCAGTCCAAATAACATTTTTTTATTAAATAAAATAACACACGCAATAACAATAAATTCATTTCGTTATTAAGAATTGGCGTACCATAATTTATTACCTTCTTATGTTATTATTAATGTTAATATTTGTGACATGGAACATCTTAAATATTTAAACAGTTATAGATTCTCAGAGTTTCCAACCATATTATTGAAAAAAACCTCCGGTTGACAATTTTAAAGCCCTAATAAAAAACGCAACAAATAGTGGTACGCCAATTCTTAATAATCAAAATAATTTATCCATTTGCTCCAAGGTATGTTTCCTTTAAAATCCATCAACACTATATTTTCCCCTCCCTTAATGTTGCGTCTATGCGTATATGTATTCTATCTCTCTCTTTCGCATATAATTTTATATTCTGTTTTCCTCTTTATGTAATATATATAAGAGCACTCTTTTTGTATTTATGATCAGATTTAAATACGTCCTGATGAAGTTTGAGATAAGCGAAACCGGTTGACGTATAATAAATTTCATGATTTCATACAAAGTGATTGTTATTTTATTTAATATAATATGTCAAACCACAAAGTGACCGCTTTACGAAAATATATCATATTTTTATTTGACATACTAGTGTAGAACTAAACAGTTGATGTGTAAAACGCCAGGGGTGATTTGTTTTTTTTGAAAATGGAGCTATTATTAAAATTATTTTATTATTATTATGTAGGATCCTAAAGAGTAACTATACAAAATTTAATCATATTTCAATAATTCAACAAATCACACAGAGAAACGGTTAAAAGCATTTCATAAAAATTTTGTCATAAAATTTAGAAAGGGCTGTCGTTTTATTTATATACATATTTCTATAAGACGACGGGTTGACTTGAGCTATTGAAATTACTCACACAAATATAACATGAAATTACCCACACATTCCCACAACACGTGACACACTTCCGAGCAAGTGGCAGTGAGAAAATCAGTGATCAGTAAATTTATGTGCCTTTCCCCCCCCCCCCCCCTCCTTATAAAAGTCAAAGGCTATTTCAGTAAAATTCGTTTGATACAAAAATATATTTCGTTCCTTTTACCGACCCTAAACGAGGTATTGAAAAGAAATATAGGGAAAATAATGAAAAACTTTTATTTTCGCTTTCACCAAGCGGGCCGGGTGCACTTATAGAGAAAGTATACCATTTATCCTTAATCCGTGTATATACAGGGTGGACCAAAAAAAATGAGAACATTTCGTAAAATGTGATATAATTACATCTAAATTAGTTTAATTATATCAACAAAAGCTTAAATAGTTTACTAATTTACTTACTTATCTATTTACATATATATTACGTTTTTTTTTTCAAATTTTTACCCAGAATGACCAAAATCACTGCAGAAGAGCGTATTCTGATCAAAATTTTGCGAATTTAAAAACGTTGGGGTGCTAAAAAAATGATCAAAGAGTTCCAAAATAAAACCAGGAGTATAGCTAGATAATACAGCATAACTGGACGTAGCTTCATCTCACACAGCCAAGAATATAATCAACTTTCTTCATCAATGTTCATCGAGCCAGGCATGTGGCCACCGAACAACCTAGATAGATTAAGTAATATGGGGTGTTTTGATGATTTCTAATTATCTAAATATTATGCAAAAAAAAATACATTAAGAATTATAATTTATTTTATTACGTTTTGAAATAATTCATGTGTTACGAGATGTTCTAACTTTTTTTGGGCCTTCCTGTATATGCTATAATATAAACAATATCAGTTGTTCCCATTTTACTATAACTCATCTTGCATAGAATTACTTAGTGTTACGTACATAACAAAGTCGGTGTATTTCTGTGTTATCGTTATCATTTAATCGACAAATAATTATTAAGTGATATAAGTGAAGGTTATGTATTGAGATTTTAGGAAGTACTCTGTCAATAAAAACTCAATAGGTTGTTACACGTTAGATTTATTCCAGAGAACTGCACAGTTATGGGGCAGATGTTACATAAATAGGTCGTTATACCATACCTAAGAATATGTATTCTTAGGTATGGTATAATTATAATATTAAGTAGATATAGTGGGAATTTGGTTGAGAGAATAGCGTGCTGGTGTTCTTTCTTAGTCGTTAAATGCGGCACATAGAATTTTTTCACATGGTGCATCATTTAAGGAGAACACATTCTTATCGTGAAGTTGTAATTATTCGGAACAGACGGTCTGTGATATTTCAAATACTAATTAAATGTTTTATTTAGAAAGATATACATATAAAATCAATTTTATCGAAAAATATTGTTGTTGCTACCGGGATTCGAACCTGGATCTGTTTCCAATCCGGGAAACGGCATCTGCTATCGGTTTACTTAAAGTTACTCGAGATTCAGTAACAACAATGTGGATGGCTTTCAAATAATGGAATGATAGATGTATTATTTTGAAAAAGCGTAACATATAGGATCGAAAATTTGGCATCAAAAGTACTGTCTACTATAGCATAGTTGTTTAATGCACCTTTCCCGGTTTGGAAAGAGATCCAGGTTCAAATCCCGGTAGCGCAACAACAATATTTTTAGATAAAATTGTTTTTATATGTATATCTTCCTAATTAATACATAAATATAGGGTTGTGTAATATCTCCATGGCTGTTCAACTTGTATATTGATAATTGTGTGAAAGAACTGGAATTTATGAATATAGGAGTAAAAATGGGCGATTTGATTGTATGCTGTTTATTGTACGCCTATGACGCAGTACTAATGGCGACTAATGAACAAGAACTACAGAGTCTAGTGAGTAGAATGTACGATGGATGCAAGGAGAGCGACCTCATGATGAATGTTAACAAGTCGAAAGTGATGGTATTCGAGAAGGAGGAAAGCAAGACACCGTGCTAAATACTTGGAGGTGATGAATATTTGGAACAAATAGATGAGTTTGTGTATTTGGAAAGTATGTTCGATAGGAACGGAAAGGTTGAGAATGATATCAAAAGGAGAGTGACTGCAGGGAATAAAGTGATAAAGTGATAAAGGCCTGGAGCTGGCAGAAGAGCAGTAGAAATGAGACCACTACAGAGTATATGTGGCAAATCTATTTATAACAGAGTAAAGAATGTAAAGCTGATGTTAGTATAATGAGTATGATTAAGAAAGAATCACGTAGGTGGTTTGGTCATATGGAACGGATGAATGGTAAGAAAGCTATATGACGCAAGTGTTGATGGCACCAGAAGTAGGGGATCAGGTAAACCAGATAATGGAGGATGATTCTGTTAGAAACCTTATATGAGAAGATGTATGAATGTAAATGAGGCGAGAATTGTGTAGCAAGAAAGAGGAGCGTGGCGCTCTATCCTCTCTGCCTACTACTGTACTGCTGGTAAGTAAGTAAGTTCGTTCGTAGGTAGAATTCTCGGAAAATATTGTAATACACTTAGGTTAATATTGAAATAATTTAATTCCTCCTCATTTCATTGAAAATATTCCTTACACCGTACATTATTAATTTCTGAGAAAAATGCCTTATTGAATGGCATTCAATGTCTTTCTATTATTCGTACTCGTGTTGATTTGCCCAAGCCTGTTGCTTATTACAAAAATGGCGTAATCACTCTGTGAGTATTCAACGTAAAATTACAAACAAAACATCCAGAACCAATCTAAATTCAATATACAAATTGGAAATAATTATTCTTAAATCTGATTTAAATAACCACCTTGATTACTTTGACATTTTCATGACTTCATTAGTGTGCGTCTGTCTTGACAACTAAGATACCGAAGTATCGAAACCGGTCAATTTAGTTTAGATTTAGAGAACTTATGATGGGCTCGTGGGAGGTTACCGATTATAAATGTATAGTGCAGATGTACGACTCTAGATCAGAAGGGTTTGAAGGTGATGTGATATGATTTGTGGGAAATTATAAGGTGCTCCAATTTGTACTTGATTTGCATTTGTGTCGGACTATATGGGGATGTTTTTATATATAAATATATAACATGTGGCAAGGAAAAGAACAGAAAAAATTGCAATTATCCATAATGATATTGTGTTTCTCCGTCTTCGATTGGCACCACTGAGTTTCCTAGTTTATTATAATGTACATGTATGCGTGTGTTAGTATTTCCGCCCTTTTTTCGGAAAGCTAAAAAAACGGTAAACGACAGGCGATTTAGTTACAACCCAGCTAAAAGAACAACAACATCGGACTAGAAAGACAGAACAATTAAAGGTTAGTACAGTTCATATGTCATATGTGTACTTATTGTTAATTCTAAACCTGAGAACCAGCTATCGAAGGCATTTATATAAACACTATGTTTTATCTATGACTTACTAGACTTATAGTATTATAGTATTGGACTCGGACTGTAGTGTTATTACTGTCATCTTCTTTGCTTATCTATGATGTCACTTCTACTATTTATGGTTATCTCATGTCATACCATAGAAGACGTGAATAATTGTTGGCTGTGATGATATAATTTTTGGTTATGTTTGCGACATAATTCATCAAAAATTAGAATGTGCACTAGATTGAGTGAGAAAATTTATCCGATTCCGTCTCTCTTTACTTAAATGCACATTATACTGATAAAATAGCATTTTTTTGTTTATTATCGTCTGGATGTCATTTTTTTTCGTTTTGACAGTTGACAGTGCTACTTACAAAGATCGAATAATTTTAATGGAAAGCGCGATCAGAGTTTTCATACAAACTTTACTTCAACGCAGAATTATTGTTTTTCATATGGACAATAAATACAAAATACACTATTTGATGCATTAATACAATAAGGGATTCTCGCATTGAAATATAGATTCTACTTTAGACGCCCGCAGGACCTAGCGCAAGCAATCAGCGATAGCCAATTGCTTATCTGCTAGTTTAAGTTAATAGTAAAAAAAATACAATTAATACTTTTATAGATAAATATAAACTGTTTATCTCAACTTAGCCTGGGGCGAGTCGCTGAGAAGTTACATCTAGGCAGTCATTCCTCATGTGTAATCCACTATAATTCAGGTATTGTTACACCTAGAAGTGGGAGCCCCGTGCCGAGGGTCTCCCTCATCCCGTTATTCCTTACTCGGTCCTATATTTTTGACATTTTAAATTGTGTACGTATTATTTTTAAATAGATTTTTTTATGTATTGTTATTATAATAACCCATTTAAGATTTCAAATGAATTTGACATTTCTCTATTTACTTTCGTTTGTGACGAGCAAAACAGAGTACTTTAGGATTTTATTCTTAAGATAAAAATGAATGGGGTGAAAGTAATGTGCTGCCACAGCTGGTTATTTTTTTACCTTCATTTGATGTAAAGGGACTATCTATCGGGCAGCGGGCATTGTGCTCCCCTCCCCCCCTCCCCCCACCTAAAGTACTAACCGGGACATTAATCATAAACACTGAAGAGGTCCTTGAGAAAAAAAATGGCGCCTCAGATAATTTCCAAACTCCGGTAAAAAGGACATGTTAGGGATGAGTAATGACTGCTGCCTGTTAAGGTTGTTTAAGGAATTCGGAGGATACAATCCCCGAGGAGCAAGTCGTTTAAAAAATGAATTATTATGTTAATATTTTCCGTTTCCTTCGCCTTAAGAAATAATCTAAATCGTGGAATCTCAACCTTTTCATTTTCGTTCATAATATATTTTTAAATTTATTAATTTAATAAGCTCCATATGACTCAAACTTGTTGATTTAGTTGAGATACGTCTCAATACCACGTATATGTTACAGACAAAGTGTAAACATCGAAAATGAATACATTAACTGGTCAATGTATGCACCAACGTATGTAGTTTTAGTTACAATATACACAAAAGTAAAAGTTGTTGTATGCGTTCACTGTTCGGTGTCTGTCAGAGTATTCACAATGTTCACCTCACACACGGTACACTGAAGTTGCCATATTAAAAAAAAATCTTAACACAAACCAATAATATTTTCTTTGAATATATAAAATATTTTTTTAAACGACTACGAATAGAATAATCTTATCGTTTTTTAACATGTGTAATTGTTTCAAATAACAACATCGCAATTCCTAGCAATATTTTACAGTAAAGTATTTATTTGGCAGTAAAGTGCGTGTTATCCGAAGTAACCTCAAAGTTTCAACTTAAATCACATTTCTTTTCTGTATGTAAAAATATAACGCGCTTACAATTACGATTATAATTTATTTTATTAATTCATTGTATAAATATCATTCGAAGCGTGTAAACTCGCTCGTATTTGGTTAGTTGACAAGCACACTCGTCTGACAGATCTTGTTTGTTCACGATGTGACCAGCTCGCGTCGGCGAGTTTATACACTCACTAGTTATCTAGTGAAAGTATACACGAAATACAGCAATGTAAACTGTAACTAAAACTCATACTTAGTGCATATATTGACTAGTTAATGCACATATTATTGAAATTTGACTCTTTAACTGTAACATATACATGTTCAGAAATACGTCACCTAAAACCGCACATCCGTACAATTATCTATTCTGACATGTTAACATAAGCTAACGAAGATTAAACATATACTTAAATATAAGGCGGTAAAGTACAAACATTGACGACAATGACATTTGACGTACGTGACGAGCGTGAAGTAAGACATAAGACGGCGAATCTCTCAGGCATGGTGTGTACTCGAGTACTAATAAAGCTGAGAGTTGTCTTCAAAGATTCTTATGGAAGCAAAATCTGTATTGCAGAAAATCTCGTGGACAATTGCCATTACACTAGCAATGTATTTAGATGTCAAATTAATTTTAGTATGTATAAATGCTTATAAAATATTTTAAAATACACTAAAATTTTATTTTTAAATATAACGAAGTAAGAGAATGTAATAAAACTTGTCTTAGTCATATAATATATTTTTTCGTTTTCGTTTAAAATTATAAATTGTTATTTTTTACGCAGCTTCGGAACATATTTTACACGGGGAGTTTCTTATATAATATATTGTGACGTTACAAAAGTAAGGTCACTAATTTATTTTGAATGTGTGCCATATCATATTACGCCTTGACCAATAGCAGAGCGGCGTGGTGTAGAATGGCGAAATTTTGACGATTCCGGATAGAGCGAGCGAGACAGACGGCCGGCGAGGGCCATTATTTAATGTGTCATATTTGAATGCTTTTGAAATTGTTTTTTCTTAAAGCACGTTTCTTTCGATGTTGATAAATTATAACCTATCTATTCCCTATTTTCATATTTATTTAATTGATTATTTCATTTTTCTACAAGTGAAGGAGATAAATTTTGTTGTTTAAAGGCTAGTGAGTAATGCTTATGTTAGAGACCCATATTTGTCATGCTCTTCAATGAAGCTGTCGGCGAAGATTCTATGTTAAAAACCGTAAAACATTTTATTTGCTATTGACGGTAAAATTTTAGTATAAATTTAGTACATATATTACAACTGGACAACACACATTTTGGTGCCAGCGATTTTTTAAATGTTTCTAGGTAATTTAGGGGTCCAGAATCTAAAATAGCCATCAGATTTAATCTATTAGATCTAGTTTGTTAGATACGCTATATTGACTTCTTTTAGAATAAAATTATAGTATTTTAAATATGAATTAAACATATTAATTAGAAAGATATACATATAAAATTAATTTTATCGAAAAATATTGTTGTTGCGCCATCGGGATTCGAAGCTAGATCTTTTTCTAAGCCGGGGAAGGTGCATTATCCAACTATACTACAGCGACGATATTTTAAGCGACAAATTTTCGAACCTAAATGTTACCTTTTTTGATATTAATACATTTAATCGTTCTATTATTTGAAAGAGTCATCTACTTTATTTTTACGGAATCTCAAATACTTTTGAGTAATCTGATAGCAGACGCCAGAATTATCAATTCATTTTTTATAAAATGTTAGACACATTGACACAACCTTATTAATTCATATTTAAAATATCACAAACCAATGTTCTGAATAATTTACAACTTCACAATAAGAATGTGTTTCCCTAAAAATGATAGTAAGCTGAATCGGGTTAGGTAGAGGTTATATGAGCGAATTATCAATTAGTTCGTGGTGGGGCTACCCAGATAAAGGAATGTCGAGTTTTACGGTCATGGGTAGCACCAAATAATTAAAACTGATTAATTAGATTTTAATTTAAGGTACGAAATTTCAGTTTTGGCCATTATTTTTGCTTTTTATCAGAATTAAAATCAATAAGCCTATATCTCAGAAACTAGAGCTGATATGAAAAATAACCAGGTATTTTTGGAAACAGCACATTAAAAATATCCAGAATCAGTTCTTACTTTTCCGGCACCAAAAAAAATCCATTTAGTTGCCCAGTGTTATAAACCAAATAAGAACAAATATATATTTTAGATATCCAGATACTTGAAGCCGAGATCTTTTTATTGCCGCTAGACTGCTTTACCATTTGGCGTAGTTAATTACCATCGTAAAGATGCTTTCTTCATCAATAACCTTGACTATTACTTCCAATGAAATGTTATCTTTATTCATCGTTATTTGTACATGAGCTTCTTTTAATCTTCGTCGATCTTCTCAACCTCCCGCTCTGTGCATTCGGTTATTACCTACTACCCGCATTATGTCATCGGACCCATTTGGGGTTGCACTCCAACGCTGTCTTCACTTAGGGATTGTCCATTCTTTACTAGAAGTGTCCGACCTACTGCAATATCTTTTTTTTTGAGTAATGTCAGCGATTTGGGCAAATCATTTCTTCCTCTATACCATCGTTCAAGAAAATGACTAGCATTTTTATTTTCATGGCTAGCTGCGCTACCCCGTAACTCCGATATGATTAGTATAACAAAAATTGAAAAACGACTCTATTAAAAGCATGCATCAAAGGTATATAAAAGTGGTCGAGATAAGGGGGTGTGTCAGAACAAAAGCGCGAGTTCTATTCTCTCTGCCTACAGCTAAAACAGCACGATAATAGGTTTATAAGGGCTGTCTACCAATATAGGTGTTAGAAATATGTTGTGAAAGTAAATTTGGATTATGTCGCGCTGCGCATGATTCTCAGAAAGATTCTGGAGCTCTGTAATCTCCCAGCTGTCCATTATGTTCGCAATAATATATCATGGAATACGTATGTGTGGATAATAAATAATAAATTAATATTTATTAAATGTATTAATTAGAAAGATATACATATAAAATCAATATTATCGAAAAATATTGCTGTTGCGCCACCGGGATTCGAACCTGGATCTCTTTCCAAACCGAGGAAGGTGTATTATCCAACTATGCTACAGCGACACTATTTTTGACGACAAATTTTTGTATTTATATGAATGATGAATACATCTATCGTTCCATTATTTGAATGCCATCTATTGTATTTTTACGGATTCTCAAATACCTTTGAGTAAACCGATAGCAGTTGCCGGAATTAACAATGAAATTTTTGAACACATTAATAGAACTTATATATTATTAGGAGAACACATTCTTATTGTGAAGTTGTAATTATTCAGAACAGACAGTCTGTGATATTTTAAATACTAATTAAATGTATTAATTGGAGAGATATGCACATAAAATTAATTTTATCGAAAAATATTGTTGTTATTATTGTTGGTGCACGTTAGATACATGGAAAATGATCAGTTATTAAATTTATATACTACGTACTTGGCACTTAACCTAGTGTGATGTTTTCTGAATAATATCAGCCGGCAGTGGTGCTCGGGCAGAGAAGCAACTTCACTTTTGTTTCCCGTGAGGGGGTGTCTAGTGTACTCCCCTAGTTGTCTGTCCCTCGGCGCCTGTGTGTTATTATTGTATCTTTTATATGGGGTCATAGGTATAACGAGGGATGTATTGGTTGGCGGCTGTGCGTCGTTGCTCGGTCGCTTATGCGCTGAGCTGCATTGCACGGTCACCTGTGTTACCAGGGTCATCAGTATTAAAAAAATGTGAATGAGTAGGGCCGATATTTGAGCTTTTTCTCATAATCGATCCTGGATTAGCTGTGGATCTTCTCATTAGTAGGTACGGTGTGGCATCTGCTATTAGTAGCGCTGAAAGATCGATTTGCTGGGCGGCTTCATGTATATACGTATTATTGTTGACAATTTGCGGGACGGTACTAAGAGAGATCATATAGCCGATCAGTAATTCAGTTGTGGAGGCAATGGACTCCGCAGGCTAGGTAGCTGTGTGGAAGCGGTAAGGAATCCGAGTACTAGGCTCCCGCTCTACCCGACACCAATCCCGATTCGCTATCTTTTATACCTCATCGATCACAATATATTACTTTCTGAACAATCTCTTTTCATTTCACTGTGTTACACCGCAGCTGTGTTAGGCTATAGTTTAGTATAGCCAGTCAGCGTCCAAATTTCTGCACCATATGTCATCGCTGAGAGAACCCACCAGTTGAAGGTCTTAAAAAGTATTTTGACCTTGCAAAATGTCGGCCATAGAAAATACAAACACTCGATCAAATAACCCAGAAAACTATAAGTTTTAAATACCGGTAAATAAAGTGTACATATAGGTGAGGGATTTAGAATATTAGTTGCGGAACGAGAAGCATTATATTTACAAACTTTATTTGTGGAAACATAAATCCGACAGTAAAAATATTTACTCTTATTTATCAATGAATATTATATTGTCAGCGTTTAAATTTTCGTTCCAATCGAGTCATATTTTTAAACTTAATTTGAACTATTTAATTGTGCAAGTGGCACCAATATGAACACGTTGGTGATACCAAAATGCAAGTATTGAAATAAGAAATTTGCTTTAGTTCATGTCTATATATTTGGTAGTCTGCGATTTTAAAGTATTTTATTGATTAGTCTTGTCGTTTTCCACCAGTGGTACGCGTTCCACGGGTTGAGGATCGCTAATCTAGATAAATAAGTCTTCGTTTGAGGTTCTGAAGCTTTATTCCGATGTCTCAAAAAAGATTAATTAGATTTGCCTGTGCTTTTATTTTAATTCATGGATCACCTGAAAAGTTTTTACGTTTCAAAAGAAATATCTGTTATCTATTGAAAAGTTTTATACTAAGGAGAAATACGGAAATTCGATTAGACAATTCGAAAGAATTATCAAATTTGATTTTTATTTTCTTGAAAATACGAAATAATATTTTATAAAAATAAATATTGTACACGCAAATTATCCCAGAAAGAATATGTGTTAATTAATGAATTTAATAATTTTTAAAATTTACATCGTTTTTATTAAACAAAAATAAATAGACAATGCCGTGTAAATTAAATAGTATAAAAAGTGTCTTGCATGACAACACTTCAAAGACAGTAATGTGAAAGATTTCTCCGATCGATCTACTTCTTCCATTAAATTTTTCTCATCATTGCCAGGCGGAGTACCTACATCGTATTTGGGTCCTCTCATCGTATGATTCAGATATTCAAGTTTTAGTTTGACAGATTTCAATAAGGAATATTTTATTCCCTTATTTCAAGGACCTATATCTAATGTAGTAGATACTACACAGTGTAATCTGAAAAATAAAATTCTAATATTTTCGTAGAAAGCGATCACTTTGTAGTTTGACATATTATATTAAATAAAATAACAATCACTTTGTATGAAAGAACATCTTAAATGTTCAAACAGTAATGGTTTCTCAGAATTTCGGTTGGACAATTTAGAAGCCCTCGAAATAAAAAAGGTAGTATATAGCGGTATGCCTATTCTTAATAATCAAATTAATTTATCCATTAACCCCACATTAGGTATTTTTCCTTTAAAGTCAATTTAATATCCATCAACAATGTATTTTCCCCTCCCTTAATGTTCCGTCTATGTGTATATGTTTTCTGTCTCTCTCTTTCACGTATAATCTTATATTCTATCTGCCTCTTCATGTATATATAAGTGCACTCTTTTTGTATTCATGATCAATTTTATCAACAAATCGGCAAATTTTACTTTATTGTTCATAAAAATTACTATAGATTAAATCGTTGAATAAATACTGCTATATACCGTGAATCCCGGGCAATGCCGGGCACGGACCGCTAGTATAATATAATAAATAGTTATATAAGTATAAGAGTATTCATTGAAATTTATTTATCGTGTAGTATTGAAATAAACGAGTAAATATGGCAGGCCACCACGTGCCGCACTGCGATTTTGGAATTAATGGTAGCAATTTGTGCTATTTGTGGCATTAGCTATTCGATTTATCAAATACTCTGAGAAATCATTATTCTTCGCGGGCCAATTCCACTACTACTGCAGCCATCTCACTTTATCCTACCACTGACCTGGCTTATTTAAAACATTATAATTCTTCTGGACGCTTCTACCTAGTTTAGTGATGATAAATCGTTATTTAAATCGCTACTGTGATAGTTATCGCGTTGGATTGTAAGGATTATTGGTAACTGAAATTTAATTGTCGGAGGTTAAGTTTCTAATGTACCGGCGATCACTCACAGCACACGATCACAGTCACAATAGCAGTTTAAATAAATGTTTAAGTAACCGGTTAAATAACTCCATAAACAACTGCTTCTGTGCGTATCAGCATCCCTAATAATTGTGCTCGAGTATTGGAGATGTCATATTTTAAAAAGACTGCTAATTTATTTAACTCACAAAAACCAGATTGTAAGACACTGAAACTTTTACCATTTAAAAAATGAAGATTTTAATGGCCCTAATTACGTTATTCCTCTTTTGAGACTTTAATAATGTCGGAAAATCGGTATCTTTGTGTTAAGTCAGGGCTTTTTAAGGGAAAAAATCGCGGTACACGTCTCAGATATATTCATTACACCGTCTATGTAGAGAATATGTTTTTCGGGTTTGAAAAAAATATTCACATTGTAAAATATTTACAAAAAAAAATGTGATACGTCAGAAATATAAATCGATGTGTTAAATTCCAAATAAAAGAAAAATCTACATATTATATTGTTTGAATAAGGGGATTTGGAAAATACACGATGTAAGCAAGGTGGAAGAAATTTAGAAGAGAGACTGGAATAGGGAACAGGTGAGGACCAACCAGAACCAGGAAGAAACACGACCCACCTGAGAAATGCTTCTTTAGGAATCTGGATTTGAAATTGGATTCCAGGAAAACGCACCTCGGTAATAGCGCGAAGTGGAATGACACGCACTGTGCAAAAAAACCGAACACACAAACAGTACACTATCAGCCCCCACACGGCAGGCACCCAATGGAAAACGAATACTGTCAGTTCACACTTCTCTCGACTTGTCCCAAAACCACAAAGGACATACCCATAGATAAAGGTCGTGTTCTCGGTATATGGGTGGGGGTAAAAGGTATATAATGGAAAGGAACTATTCTACATGTCGTGTTCACATTTGTGTAAGACGGCAAACGGCGATTCATAAAATCTTTTTATAAAGATCGAACATATATACTTATATGACAATTTGACAACATGGTATATTAGGGGAGTAGATAGATGATATGGCGCTTGCTTAGCATTTCAACTTGGCCCTCTAAAATCTTTTTTATTTTAATATTTAAATAAATTTCAAAAAGATTTTGGAGACTCTTGGTATTGATCCCGGTAATATAAAAAGAATAAGCGTGTTCTTTAAAATTAATAATTATTTTTATATAATAATTTTCAGAATATTACGTTATTAATTACGTTGTTAAATATTTGGATAGCCTTTTATTGCTACTCCATGGGGATTCAGAATTATCGTCCATACAGCTGCTACAAATCAATTGTTTGGTGATGGCATTATTATTAAAATCAAATTTATATTATTTCTTTAAACACAAATTAAATGTATTAATTAGAAAGATATACATATAAAATCAATTTTAACGAAAAATATTGTTGTTGCTACCAGGTTTCGAACCTGGATCTCATCCTATCCGGGGAAAGTGCATTAACCGATTATGCTATATGGTGTATTTGAGCTTTCGTAAAAATAAAGAAAATGGCTCTTAAATAATGGATAACAATAGATGTATTAATTTAAAAAGTGTAACATATAGGTTCGAAAATTTGTCGTCAATGCACTGTTGGTGGAGCATAATCGGTTAATGCAATTTCCCCGGATTAGAAGAGATCCAGGTTCAAATCCCGGTGGCGCAATATATTATTTATTACAGATTTTATATGCATATCTTTCTAATTAATACATTTAATTAGTATTTTTTTAAATATCACAGACATATGTACAATAAGAATATGTTCTCCTTAATAATATTTTTTCATTCCCATTCCATAAAATAATCCAATATTAAACTAATCTATAGGTGCCTTAAAAAAAGTGAAAACATTTCGTAAATTGTAATATAATTCCATCAAACTTAGTTAAATTAAACTATATTAACAATAACTTAAATAGTTTACTAATTTACTTACATACATATTCACCTATATTAAGTTTTATTTCGAAAATTTCCTGTCGCAATCTTCGATTATTAATTTTCCCATTGTTTATTTTTGGTTTTTTCAAATTGTTGACCAGAATGACAAAAATCACTGAAGAAGACCGTATTGTGGTCAAAAATTTGCGAATTGTAAAACTTTGACGTGCTAGGAAAATGACCAGAATTTCAAAACAAAGCTTGAAGTATAACTAGACATTACAGGATAACTGGACATTACAGCAGGACGGAGCTCCATCTCACATAGCCAGAAATACAATCAACTTTCTTCGTCGTGAGAATGTTAACTTCATCGAGCCAGGCATGTGGCCACCGAACAGCCCAGATTTAAACACAATAGATTATGCAATATGGGGTGTTTTACAAGAAAAAGTCTACCTTCGGCGAAAATTGACCACACCTCAAGTTGATAATAATTGAAGAATGGGAAAATCTGGGGCAGTGCTATAATTGACAGAAGCATAAACGACTAGCGTAGGCGCTTACAAAAAGGATACATTGAACATGATTTCTGATTAGCTAAATATTATCAAAAAAAATTATATTAAGAATTATAATTAATTATATTACGCGAGATGTTCTCACTTTTCTTGGGCCACCCTGTGTGTACTATTATACTATAATAATAAATATATATATACTGGTAACAGATTCGTCAATGGCCAACTGTACAGTGCCATGAATAAAAAATCGACCTATATTGACTTATAATCTAGTAGACGATTACGTTGAAAATGTGGAGTATGTTTTTTTTTACAGTAATTCAGATCCAAATAGGTTTTTTTTCAAGCAAATTAGGCCAAATTCTCATACTTTAATCTAATTAAAGTATGAGAGTAATCTAGTTAAAGTGAAATATGTTTACATAATTATTTCACAAATTACGTCAATCCTGATATGTGGATAAAATTGGGAAGAAGATACAGTCTGTCAATTAACGCCAAAGATAAACACTCAGTTGTGATAAACATTCGACAAATTTTGACGAGGGTTTGCTTATATACAGATTAAATAGATTACTGCGTGGATGTGGTGAAATTGTCAAAATTTGTAGATAATTCTCTATTACAAAGGTAGTTAAAATTCTATATATGTGTATGTCTTTACATCCTTCCATTCGTTCGTTTTTTTATAAAGTGTTATTTTTTACAATTTATTACTATTTTTATATCTTAAATCTTTTTACAAATATAGTCCTCTACATACGAACGAATTCCGTAGTCCTACGAGAATTTTTAAGATTCCGTCTACTGTAAGTCGTATCCTCGAATTCAAAGACAATACGACGAGCAGCTGTTCGGGAGACCGGCTCCCGAGCGTCACTCTTCTCGCCGCCGTCTTCCAGATTAAATCTCCAGGTTACGCCCCTGCGTGTAGTCACGCATGAGTAATGGGTGATTATTGGAGCACCTACACTATCCTTGTGATTCATCTGCCATAAGCACACACAAACATTATTCATTTATCCAAAAAACACATTTTTCTTGCTGCTTAAAAAACTACATTCTTTTTTCTCCAAACGGTGTTAATCTATTCGTTGGGTAACAATATAACCAGAGGTTATAAAAGATACCGTAATAACTGATACAGTTAGATTGAACATTAAGGGAGACAGACTATGAAATTATACGCGAAAGAGAGAGACGGATTACATATGCAGATAAACGGAACATTGAGAGAGGAGAAAATACAGTGTTGATGGATATTTAATTGATTTTAAAGGAAACATACCTAATATGGGGCTAATGGATAAATTAATTTTATTATTAAGAATTGGCGTACCATTATATACTGCCTTTTTATTTTGAGGGCTTCTAAATTGTCTGACTGGAGGCCAAACTCGTTTTTATAGAGGATGTTGTCTCTTGTGCTATTATTGAAAGAATAGTTAAATATGTTATGAGAATAAAAATAATCTGAGAAATCGTTACTGTTTAAATATTTAATTGTTAATATAAGTTAATTTCTATATACCCGAGTGGCTTCATTTGTTATCTTTATCTTTTGAGATTATTAAAAATTTTCCTAAATTGTTGTTTGTTTAGAACGCTGGCCTGACATTCGAAGGAAGATTATTCATGCAAAGGGAACAAAAATTATTAATATATAGAACTCTACGCCGTTGGTAACTTATGTTATTATTAATGTTTTTATCGGAAGGACTAGTGAGTCAGAAGCTTTCTACGAAAATACAATTTTTTTGTATTCCTCATATTCGTATGGTATCGATGCGCGAAACCTCCAATGATCACATTTTCGCGAGCAACTTTAATCACATATTTTATCATCTAAATTCACAGGCTCCGTTCGCTCTGGCACCCCGACTCTCGAACGTTCTCCGACCTCAGCCTTTTGTGTACTTGAAAGGGTTTCAGCGAACACTCGAGACAGCTTTTCCACGAGGTTAGCAGAAACGGCTACCTACGAATCCCGCTGGGATTATGCTAAAACTTTGCTATTTGTGTTGGAAATAGAACTGAGAATCTTACAAACTTTTCAGTTCATAAAAGCCTTAGTTTAATCTTGGATATTTTGCTGAATTGATAAGTAATCAACTCTTCTGTTAAAAAATGAAGATCTAAAAAGAATAATTTCAGAGATAAAACTCGATAAACGAAAATATTTTAATATTTTAGATATTTTGGTATAAAAAAATTCAACCGTGAACGTTAATTTATTCAGAATCCAATGTGACACATTATTCATAAATAAGTTTATTAAAACTTCTTTACTGTGAAATGTATCACGAGATTTTTCATATTAAGAAATTCTTATACCCAGATTATTTGATTCAAGTAGGTCCATCTTTTTATATACGCTAAATGCCCATCGCTCTCCAGCCACTCGTATTTCGGCTGCTTTTATTTCCCCCCGCCTCGTATCGCTGCTGCCCATCTCACTGACCAGCTGGCTCCTTATATATACGAGCTATGTATTGTGGTAAAGTCGTCATTAATATTATATCAATCGTCCCAAACATGTAGCGTAAGAGAAGCTTCTAGAGGATACCGACAGCCAGAATGACTGCGAATGTACAATAATGAGAGTCAAGAGATTCATTTTCAACCTGAGCCTCTCTACATGGCATACTAAATAAAGTTCAGGATCGCGAAGAGTGTAAACAGGTGGTTCTAAGTATAGAAGCAGACTTTTGTGAGTCTTTCAAATATGTTTGTATGTGTGTGTGGCCGCTTGGTGACATATGTGAGGTCTGAAGCCGGGAGGTGTTAAAAAACGCTGGACGCGCAGTCGCGCTCTCTTTCAATACTCTTCGGTTCTTCAGATAATATATCAGATTGGACTCTTAATTTCTACTCACTAAACTTTCAGGGATACCATATCCAAATACGTTTCACTTTTAAATCACGATGCTCAAACATAAGCACATTGGCTGAGAGAGAGAACATTCTTTAATGTCAGTGCACTTTATGGCGTGCATCGATATTTTCGAGTGCTTATTAAACGAGAAACATCAAGGATCAGCCCATTGATATTCCGTTCGTACTTTGAACGAATTCGAATCTTCACAGCATCGATTAAAACTTAATAAATATTTGAAATTGAATACCTTCTGTTTGTCTAACTTTACGTAATAAATGGTTCTAGATATTTATGATTCTAAGTGACGTTTATATGCATGTATCATGGGTTTAAAATTTTATCTCTTCCTAATAATCTCAAGTTGATTTATAAGTTTTTTAGATCAAAATCTCAGCGTGAGTACTTACATAGTACTGAGATATATTCAGTAATCTCTGAGATTAACTGAATCGTGTTTCATACCGTAGACACAGACCAAACGATTTATTTAAAAGTGACGATCTACTACTTCTAAGAATGTTGCAAACGATTTGTCAAAGAGTGATAATCGACTACTCCTAATTCTGCTGCAAACAATTCATTAAAGAGTTACGATCTGCTACTCCTAAGACCGACGTAAAAGATTTATTAAAAAGTGACGATCTACTACTTCTAAGATTGTTGCAAACGATTTCTCAAAAAGTGATAATCGACTATTCCCAATTCCGCTGCAAACTTTTCATTAAAAAGTCACGATCCCAAGACTGACGTAAACCATTAATTAAAAAGTGACAATCTACTACTTCTAAGACTCTTTCAAACAATTCATTAAAAAGAGTGAAGATTTACTACTCCAAAGATTGTTTGTTGCAAACCATTCGTTAAAGAATAACGATCTATCTACTAGTCCTAAGACTGCCGCAAACCATTCGGTGAAGAGTGACAATCGGTTACTCCCAAATCAATTTGCTATTGATTCATTAGGAAAAAATAATCAGTATCCAACAGTATGTGGTAAATGTATATTCGTTCCTAATTTGTTCATTCTTCACTCTGTCTAATGGATATGTAATATAATTTCTCGGAACCGTAGTTCGTCGGTATGTCACGTCCCCAAAATATGATTAAACTCGCAGCGTCGTCTCCAGTCGCACAAAGGCCCGATACCCAGAATAATATAAGCTCTTATTAACATATAAAATTACAATACAGAACTCCCCCTCGTTGTATAAAATGTAAAGCCCGCGCTCATATTTCCGTCGTCCTCTCGGCAGCTGTATTAGGTAAGCAGATCTCTCTTATATTTAAGTTACCTGGCTAAGTGACGAGCGCTTTTGACATGACTTAACTTTGACTAAGTCAAACTCGTTTACTGGGAGTCCGTGACGTTGACACGCCCTGCGTTTTCCCACCTTTGAAAAAGTTTTAGATTAAAAGCGAGCAAACTTAGGAATTCTTCGCCGAAATACAGAGCGCGCGAGTTGAAATTCATAAGAATTCTTGGCGAATTTTCATTCACTTGGCGTAAAAATTGTTGAGGAGCTTCCCAGGGTGGTCGGTGGCGATGGGGGAGGGGCGGAGATGATATTGCCGAAGTTTCGAACTATCGAGAAGGAGTCAGTTATCAAATTTGGTGTATTAAAGAACGCATCAAAGTATTTTTGATGTAATATTCGATGTTAGATATAGTTTACAGTATTTTAACGTTGGATACGTTTCATCAAAGACTTTCAGTGTTAAATGTGTCACGAAATAGCGTTTTATAAAAAATTCGCGAGAGGAATGTTATATTTATATATTTATGTTACGTACTTTCCAAGTTGTATACCACCGAAGATTGTTGGTAGTCCATAGTTCTTTCAATTCTGATCGTAATATTTTTTTTTTCTTATATTCAGTTCATATAACTTCAATTGTTAATTTACAGAGGATTTTTGGTTTAGATGTTGGTTGCGAGGTGGGGTCACAAAAAAAATTACATCACCCAATAAAAGTTTAAAAAGATAAAATAAATTTTGTAGTTTATTTGTGTATATTGTAACGTTAAGAATACGTTAGTAAAATTGAATTATTTTAAACCATCTAAATGATTCGGTTGGTAATAAATTTTTGAATATAGCAACACTTTCGCACATGCGCGGTAGGTTATCGCGATCGGAGACCAAGCAACAGACCCGTGCGCCGCGGAGAAATTTTAATCGCACAGAGACAAGCTTGGCGGATAGCCACTCTAATCGTAGGTGGTTTTAAACTCATTCATTGATAAATCAATAATGTGATACTGGGCAAGAAAAATAATCAAAATTACTAGTGCATCAATTTTCTACTAATCTTGTGATAAATTCTAATTTGCATTATATTCATCTCTTCTGCAGAAATAGTATTTTTCCTCTTGGGCACGGGATGTAGAACTCTAAAGCTATAAGGATTAATAATAATTTTTGATGTTATCGTTAATTTTATTTCGTGGACTGGCCCACATGACTCTTTCATATCAAAGACTGGCGGGCGAAGGATTAAAAATGAAGTATTTGTTAGTTAAGTTTAATCTAGGCAGTTCTACTACTGTAGTGATAATATAAATAGAAATAACGTGATAACAATCTAATGTCTAGATATTTCAGCGTCTCCGCGATGTGTGTGGATGTAAGATGATATTGATTAAACTCATTAATACGCTATCGAATAGCTTTTAGTGCAGGCCAATCAAATTGATAAAATTAAACTTCTATTATAAGCTTAAACTATCTATTATAAGTTTAAAAATAATTAAGATTTTTTTAAACTTATAATAGATAACACAATCAAGTGTTTGTGTAAAGATGATTATTACAAATTATTTACAATATGCAAAATCTAACTAGTTGACAAAAAAGAAACATATAATATAGTTTTAGAAGATATGATAAATAATGTATATATGAATACTGACCCTCACCATAGCTGTTCTACCAGATCATCGGGTCGAACCACGAGAGTACCGTTCAATGTGTACGGTGAGAGAACGAGAGAATGTACTGTGCCAAGAATTTTTATTATAATCAGTAAATACTATTAAAGATTATGGAAAATAAAGAGACATCAGTGAACACACCCAAATATAAAGCTAAATACATTCTTATACAGGGTGTCTCGTAGCTAGTTGTTCAAACTTCAGGAATTTAGAATGAAAAATATTCTCCATAATTTTTCAATTTTCCCCCTGCCTTTCAAATTATCAACTTCCTATTTTTTTGTTTTTTTAAAATCGCATTCAAAAGGTTAAGTATTATATAATACATTGCATATTTTAAAGTTCGATGACCTTAACACATACTGACCCACTGACCTAGAATTTACAGTGTAGAAAATAAATAAGAAAAATATAATAAGAAAATATATATAATATAAAAATATATAAAAATATAATAAGAAAATATATATAAAATAATATAAAGAAATATATATATATAATAAGAAAATAAAAATTGACAAAATTTTTTTAAATTGTAACACGTAATGAGAGATAGTTTATTTTTGAATTTGTATCTGAAAGAATCTTCCAGGTACAAGAAGTTATAAACCTCTTACCATATATGTCATAAAATGTATAGGGAACTTTTACCGCGTGCTGATATCGACAATATGGTATTTTTTTTCTTATTTATAAGTGCAACTTTTCGTTTTTTGAAAAAAAAAAAACTATCTATGTAGTTGTTGAAATTAAAATAATATTCACTTGTTTTAAAAATTTTAATAACGGAAATGTGCCAAAACAGACTTTTTTCCGAAGTAAATACATTTCAATTGTAAAAAATCTTCATCATTCGATTCAATGACACAGCATCTGAAAAATGAATTACCTAAGCCTCAAGGAGATTTTTATTTATGCCGTAATAAATAAAAATTTGCTAATATTTTTAAACCCCCATTACTCGCTATGTGAGCATTTCTCTAATCTTAATATAAATCTCGTTCTAGTAAATGGACTTAAATAAATTATAATATTTTTTATTCATTAAATTCGTTCCACGGATATTTAAAATGATGAATGAAAAAGAAAAGTTTAGGGATGTCGTCCATTGGTGAATATTACAAGATTAGAAGTACAATTTATATTTTCAATTACTAAGTAAGCTATTTACATTTTTTTGTTTTGCTTTCCATTCAATATTTAGATTTCCTTGTTTTTTAAATTATTTTTGGTAATTTATAGTGTTTGCGTTTATTTAAAAATTCTTGTGAACTTCATTTTTATATATGCTACATTTAAATAAAGTTTGATAGGTGGACGAGTGAGCGAACCACCATTTTCAATTAGCGGAAGCTATCTAATTACCTATATATGTGCATATGTATTCATAAGGACATACTTAGGTAAGGTAAATCAGCCGATCTAACATTTTAGTAGGAGTAATTTCAATAGTATTGTATTTTGAGTGTTTTATCAATTAATTAATCAGCGAATCAATTTATAAAATTTGATACTAATTATTTTAATGGTATTCCAAGGTTTTACAAAACGTAAGTAAGAATTATTGAAACAAAAATGTTATCTTTGAAGTCGCATAACTCGTTAAACTGCAAACATTTTACCGAAGCGTAAATAACATTTTCTGTTCAAAACTGAATGAAACGAACATACATATGTAGATACATATATATTTATAAAATAATATTTATATCTGTCTGTTTTCTATACAATCCTGCACTATTTGACCAATCTAAACCAGATTTTGCAGTCATCATTTAAGACTCTGCGCAAAACATTGGATCACCCGTCCCCTCTGGCCATTCCAGCTAATCTCCTCCATATAAATATATTATATTGAATGTCATTCATTCCAAATTTTGCGTAGTTGCTTTTAGGACTCCCTCTTTCCTCCACTCGGTTACTCCAACCACTTCCCCTGATATAAATCATTAAAATATATTATATTGAATGCCAATCGTTCCAAATTACTCTTTAAAATCAGCTGACTCTCTCCTCTTAAACCCCTATTTTATATTTAAAATAAATCTGAATCTCAGGCGGCCTTGAGTATGGATGGATTGATAAAATAACATAATATAATATACTCATAAGGTCACCCAAGTTCGCACTACTCCATAAATATCGGTTGCGCTCCTCGCGCACTGTCGCGTCACATATTTATGTTACCCTGAAATCATAGGTCTGTGATGTTTTAAATACTAATTTAATGTAGTTTATAAATATGTACATATAAAATCAATTTTGTCGAAAAATATTGTTTTTGCGTTACCGGTATCTAGATAGCTTTCAAATAATGGAACGACAGATGTATTAATTTGAAAAAGTGTAAAATATAGGTTCGAAAATTTGTCATGAAAAATACTGGCGCTATAACTCGATCGGTAGTGTATTTCCCCGGATTGGAAATAGAGATCCAGTTTCGTATCCCGGTAGCGCAAAAACAATATTTTTCGACAAAATTGATTTTATATGTATATATTTATAATTAATACAATAAATTAGTATTTGATTTGATACAAGTATGTATTCAAGATAGCCAGGGTCTATCCTTTAATATAAATATATATAAATTTTATTCACTTGTCTATCGTTTAAATTATTTTTGATGTTCAGCGAGACACTTCAGAAAAAAAAAAGTTTCAGCAAACTCTATTAAAAAAATTCAGGCTTCTTAAAATTCAAAGCGTTTTAAATTCTGAGGCCTTCGAGGGATTGAAATGGAGGATGTTTTTGAATGAGGGGCCGCTCCATTCAGAAAAAAACTCCGTTAATTAAAACTTCCCCTTTTATTAATCTACCCCCATTCTTCCCGCCCTGGGACGTCAAGTGCTGCGATATGGAAATATAAAATTATGTATGAGTAATAATATTCCAAAAGTTGTATCATGTTTCAACTTGTTAGTTAAATTAATTTATGGCTTTGTTCGGAAGTTTTGGAAATAATTCCGGACGAACTTCCGACGGCTGTCTTTCGGTCAAATGTAAAATATAATATTTAATACATTTTAATGAAACTACATTTCATTTGCAAAGTTACAATTTTTTACTTTACCTGTCCGAAGACGCGATGGTCAGACAAGTTGTTGTACATAGCAATAAAAGAAGAAGAAGAAGAATAAAATGCGCAAAATATTGTCTATCAGCAGAATTTTTAAAAACAAAAAAAATGCTTAATCTCATAGTGAAAAACGTAAAAACAGGTGTTACAGAAAATGTTACATTTATCGCGAAATACCTCATAAGATTATACCCAGGTACTGCATCACATGACAGACATACTATTTTAAACTTTTATTATTATTGATTATTATCCATCTATCGAAAAAATATAGTCACACCGGGACTCGAACCCGGAACTTTATTTTGCCAGTACCTTAACCTTAACCAATTAATATATAGTAACACTTATTATCTTATTAACGAAACGCATACTTTATGCCCAACGAAAGCGGCAATATTTTTAATTGCAATGTTTATCAAAAACCTTAAAGTGGCATTAATACGTTAAAGAGCGAGTGCTGCGATCTCTTAGCTGCTTGTTTGGCTGCGGATGTGCTCCGGTGGTTCGGATGCTAAAGTGTTTTGCAACTGCGTAGTGTTAATCTGATCTGGCGGCGAACCCCAGCAGCGGTGGTTGCGGTCTGCCGCCCGAGATAACCAGTCTGTTTGCAAGTATGGAAGACACTCCTGTAATTGACGACCAATGTGGTCTGAGACTAAATAGTTTGCCAATACAGGTTTAACAGGTTTAAGACGCAATGTGTACCGTGATGTATCTGATGTGACGTATTCATTAGTCAATAAAGAACACGTGCAGGCTGTAGTGCCTACTGTGTACGCGGGACGGAATTCACACGTTATTCCGTGAAAATTCCTTCCTAAGAATACTCATAATACAACACCTAAGAGCAGGTGTTCTTAGGCACTGTATAGCTGCCTATTAATGTCACGTCCGCCACAAGAGTAAATAGCACGCAAGTCGTATCATGTAAGGGTACTGTGAATATTTTAGGAGCAAAATCAAACGTGTAACAACCTACTAAGTTTTAATTGACGAAATACATCATGAAATCTTAATATATCACAATTAAAATCAAATCAAGATTGAAAAAATCATCACCTGATAGGTAATGAAAAAAGGAAATACATTATTTGTTCTATACACAATATCATCATCATTAGTTACAGTATAAATATAACAAATGACCCACGCATAAATATAGGGACTTAAAATATCCTAGGTGGAATGTCAGAAGTCTATAATATAAACCTGAAGCATTCAACTGTCTAATAAAAACAGACCTGCATGTGGCAGAAGAATACCAAGTAGACTGAATCTCAACGATGATGTCAAAGGGTAGTGGTGATTGCTGTCATGAACCATTAAAGAAGAAGTGTCATAAATTTTACACGTAATAACTGCAAATCCTGGCATACTTTACTAATATATGTGATTATGTACTGATATGAAACTGAACCTATTGGTGTCTTAGAACGATGTATTTGTGGCGGACACCCACCACTATTTACAGTTCAACAATCAAAGCGAGTGAGCTTTCGGAAGTCATCGCCAGCGGCTTCACTCATTTCACTGACTTCAGACCCTCGACAGTTCCTTGTACCGTCACTGATCTTATTATTCACATATTGATTAGTTCAGACTCAATTGTAACTTGTATTAATTATATTTTCGTAGAAAGCGATCACATTGTAGTTTGACACTTTGCATGAAACCACGTAATTTATTATACGCCAACCGGTTTCACTTATCTCAAGCTTCATCAGGGCGTATTTAAAACTGATCATAAATACAAAAAGAGTGCACTTATATATACATAAAGAGGGAGTTAGAATATAAAATTATATGCGAAAGAGAGCGAAAGAATATATACACAGATAGACGGAACATTAAGGGAGAGGAAAATACAGTATTGATGAATTGAATTGATTTAAAAGAAAACATACCTAATATGGGGCTAATGGAATAATTAATTTGATTATTAAGAATTGGCGTAGTACTATTTTTTTATTATTTTTGTATTTACGATCAGTTTTAAATACATCGTAAAATATATAAATTATGAATTAATGTATTGAATTACTCTATAAGTAGTTTTACATCGATCCATAATTGGTGACTCTCAATAATTCACTACAACTAGACCTTTCTTCATTATCTTTATTAAGCTAACTCCGGTTCACCTTCAATTATTTCATCTCCCTAATTCTTCTTCTGCCTTTTCCAAGTACAATCACTGTAAATAAGTGTCGCATTACCAAGACTCTACTGTGGACAGCTAAAGGGGAATTTAATCAATTAATACAGATTTATGGAGAGAAAAAAATTATCAATCACGATCGAGGACACGTCCATCGTCGGATTTTGTCAAACAAATATCCAAAATGTCACAATTTTCTTTTGATTTATCAGATATTTGAGTTAGTCTTTACATTGAACGCCTGAGAAATCGACCGTAAATTTTCACATACATTATGTCCAAATTTGTCAGAATTGTTTACTTGAGAGTGATTATTTCATTAATCACTGACAATAATTCATTAATCAACTTTTATTTGAATTTGAAAAGGTGACGTGCTCTTTGCGTACTCACTGACAGTGTAAAAAATAAAAATTTAAAATTAATAGGCGCGTATAATCTTATAGTATAAATTATCGATTTAAATTCTAATTAATAAAATGTGTCTTATCATGATTTATATGATGGGCCAAAAATCACAAATTACATAAAATTAGGGAAACTTCGATGATTAGACTATATAGAAAGTGTCTGAACAAAAGGGTTAGGAAATGGATAGGGGGGCTGAAGAACCAACCAGAACCAGGCAACCCGACCCACCTGTGAAATGCTCCTTCCTGAAGCGCGTACTTCTATGTTCTACACGAAGGACATACTTCTGTGAAGGCGCGATGTCTCATGTCATGTCAATAGCAAAATGTACAGGTTTCGGCATGCGCGGTAGCGAGAAAACCGAACACACACAGTACACTCTCCGTCAATGTATCATTCCCACATGCCAGGAATATAATTCACGCAATTTTCACAGGCAACCAATGGTAAACGATAACTGTCAGTTGAAACTTCAATTTTCAACTGGTTACAGACAACAAAACCACAGAAAACTGTCGTGTTCTGGATATAGGAGAAAGGGGTAGTGGATAGGTACAGGAACCATTATATACGCGCGTTCTTGTGTGCGCGAGATGGTGGTCGGTGATCAATGAATCAATCGTAAAGATCGAACAGAACGTATGACGTCCCCGAAATGATTGTCAATAATAAACCTAAACGGTGACGAAGAATAAGTACGCCTATGGGGTGTGATGTATGATGTAAGCAATCTATAGGTCACTCGTTATAGGGTGACCCGTACGATGCTACTTGTTCTTAAGTGTGTGATACCAATTTATAATTCTATGATTATTTGTTGTAGCAAGTACGATGGACGCTGTCGAGTTTCAGGTGGGACGGGTCGCGCTAACAATGAGGAAATTTAACTGGGTATCAGCGCATGTTAGGACGCTGCTCATTTTCAATTATAGACCCCTAGATAATCGGTTCTGTATGAACATTTTTTGTATAAAAACAAACAAGTTAATTTCTACTGTTAGAAATATGAAAATTGAAAAACTGATATTACTGAAGGCAGAGGTTTAAATAATGTCAGTAAACAAATTGTGCGATTTTAGGGTCGCGCGTCCCACGGATTGGATTACGACGATTCTGGCCGTAAATCGGAATCGCCGCAAGGGGGAGAAAGGAAGTAAATAAGGAAATTTGGATATAAGGGATAAGGGTCGATGATGGGATAGGAGTTCCAGTCAAAGGACCAGTGATCTCGAGATAACCGGATTTCTGAAATATTGTTCATCTTACCTTGTGTATGACGCCACCGTTATCCCTGCAGTCGCCACGCACGGCACGCAGATGGGCAGATCTCAGCTTCCAATTGAAGACGGCGATATCTCAACTTCACCAAATCGAACACAACACTGGTGCACTAGAGCTGACAAATGCACACCGCAAATGCTATCGCGATGTCGCGATCGATCAAGTATCGGTCACGTTGACGTCTGCTGACGTCAAGGTCACACTTCACACTGACTAGACGAGCATTAAAGAAAGGTTATGGGTGTGAATTTGGAAGTAGAAAGGTGTCAATAACGTGGGACGCGCCAAAATTATTATACGAATCCTGAACAATGACCATTTCAATTATAATAAGAAATCATCAGGTCGTTAATGTTCATTGTGTGATAGTAATTTTATTTTAGCGAATTTTTATTTATTATGACCTACCTAATTAACACAGACGACGCAGTGTCAGTAATGAATATCAATTATATTTTCCACGAAGAAAAATATTTTTTAGCTGTGGCCGCACAGTGACTAACATTTGCCGCAAAGCGGCACTACCCAGCAAAAGTGCTTTATGTTAGTAGGACAGAATCATTTGTATGAGAAACTCCGCATAGCGGCGACACCACGAACATCAAATATACACACAATGACAGCTTTGAATCCGTCGGATCACAAAGGACCGCTCGAATTCACCAAGAAGCCATTGAGCAGCTTCCTTAGCTTCAAAGCCAATCAAATCACACGACTAAAATCAAATTCGATAACAACTAGCGTCGTGTTTAATAGGTCAAAATTATAATAATTATTGAAACATGGTATTCAGTTATTAGAACATGATTTTAATTGATATTAAATGTATGAGAAACATACTATTTTTTCACAAAATCAAATAGGAGGTATTGAAATCACGCGACTATATAGTACTGCTATATACTTATTCTACGGAAGCATTAATAGATATTTTTTGTAATTACTGCGAGTATTTTGACATCTAAGGTAAATGATTAAATTAATGAAGATAAAAAATTTTAAAAATTTCATGAACGCCATCAATTTTAATGAGTTCGCGAGACTTATTAAGTGAATTAATCTTTTAACATTTTACAGACTTTAGTTATTAAATATATTTTTTTTTGATAAACAGAGTTTACAAAAAATGCTCAACTATTAAAATCTTGGTTTTTGCATTCTTCGTAACACTAATTTTGAATGTAATAATACCAATAAAAAACTCAACAAATAAAACAATAAAACAGTCGTATTATATAATCGCAAATCTAAATGTCAAAATGCCTTAGTAAATACTACGAAATAATCCCACCTAGTTTAAAACAGTTATATGACTGAATGTCAATACAATAAATGATTTTATTTTAAATAGAGATGTGTACACAGAATACGTGCCTTTTTATTAAATTCTTATTATTTTTAAACTAAGCTAAATATTTGTGCTATGAATATAGGAATAACTCGATGGCCTCCTGGAACGAGGCTTGAGCCCCCGACCACCAGGTCACTAGGCGAGTATCGTAACCGCTAGACCACAAGATTAAGTAAAACTCACTCAAACAATTTCATCTAACCAAATACAGACCTATTAAATTTTTTTAACTCTGTATGACATGGCAATGTTGAAACAATCCTATAATAGTCGATAACACTCTTATACGTGTTCACTATCCAATTATACAACTTTTCACAGATTTCAAAGTACGAAAAATAATATACATATACAAAAAAAATTCAATAATCCAAATTTTCAAAATTAAAAATCAATTAAACTTTAGAAGCGAATTCCGGTCTACAAGATTTAGAGACCAAATTGATATTCCAAAACTAAAATATACCGCAACCCAAAATCACTATTTATCAAGGTATCAAATTTTTTAACAACCTTCCTATTACAATTACAGACTACTATCAATTTTTATCTGAAGTAAAAAAAATATATACACAGACTAACTGAAATTATCTCGTTCATACTCTTTTATACACGAGTCCTACTCTTATAGATAAGAAATAAATATGTAATGAATACTACTGATAATTCAAAAATGTATTATATTTTCTAATATTAAAATAAAATAAATAAATGCTTTAACAAAACAATTGTATCAAATCAAAAACGTAATAAGTCATATTGCATGTTCGCAACTCAAAATGTTATAATATTAAATGCTTAGTAGAACCTTTGAAACAATCATTTCAAAAGACAAAGAATGAACATCACAAAACGAACCTACCACGTGTTCATAACTTTGAATGTCATGACAATAATTACTTTAGTAAAATACTTGGAAACAATTCTATTTAATCTAAAACAGTCACATTACGTGTTCGCACCTTTAAACGTATCGACTATTATTGCCTTAGTAGAATAGAAATACCTCTCGTAAAAATAAATAATTTAATATTTCCTCCAATTCCCTTCAACAATATAGGCGTAATTTTACTCTTCCATCACTGTCTGTGTACGATTTGCTCGCCCGCCTGCCAATGACAACTGAAAACAGCGTCGATAGAAAATTATCTGAGCCATTCTTTCCAGGCCATTTCTCCTCAACTCTGCTCCGAGATAAAATGGACCACAATTCACTACACTAAATTGGACGATTTAGGGAAGCATTTACACCGAGAATGGCTCCAGCAAGAAGGAGAACTGCTTTGTATATTATGTATATGTGTATGTACATACTACATAAAAGAAAGATATCTTGCAGTACCTTAGATCTTATGTAGATTCTTTCTGCCAATAGTAATAAGAAAGTAATACCATTTATTTTATATCATCGAAATCAATTTCCAGTCCACTGTACACTATAGCATTATCGGATGGGGGGATCATATAAAATAAATCTGTGTGTACCTATCTAAATCTCTTTTTGGTTTGCTTGTAGGTTTATAATAAAAGTTCATCTTAAAGAATTTATAATTTATTTATAAATATATATATATATATATATAGGTCAAATCTCATTATAACGAAACCCTGCATACCCCCATACACATGGTCGTATAAGAACTCACCTATCAACAATATAGGACCCAAACCAAAGCGACCAATCAGCAGATGCAATAAAACAATATGAACCAGAGACAGATACTGCCCAAGCAGCTAGTGACCACTCTTCCGCAGACCGTCCTCTCATAGACATCTCCATTCAACGGCATCTCGAGCGAACCGCTTCAGATAATTCATCACATCAATAAACTAAATGTTGTGCTCTCTTATTTCTACATCCTGCTCTTGCTGTTCTGTTGTCTCTTCCAGGTTAGATCGCATTTATCGTAAACAGTTTCCTTGGCCGATGTTTTGGTACGGTAACACGTGCCATTGTCAATAGTAATCAAACGTGTATGTATTATGAAGTTTAGTTAAAATAATATTAACCGCCATGTCAATTAATAATATATTTTTTGTATTTTAACATATATTATAGATATTTCACAACCGTCAAATTGACAGCTCATAATTTCACCAGCGCCTATCAGTTAAATTATATTTTTGCTATTAGAAATATATATCTTATGGTGAATATGTATTCAGGTATGATTTCACTGAAAAGCCTGTAAAATATAACTTCGCTAATAAGACACATTCACTGAAACATATAGTATATCTATACGAGAAAGTATTGATATAGAAATACGTATCACATTATTTTTAATTTTTTTGGTTTGATTAAATAAAATACGATTGTATTACTTTGTTTGAAACCACAAATTTTATTACACGTTAACCGGTTTCGCTTAGCTCAAGCTTCGTCAGGACGTATTTAAAACTAACAATAAATACAATAATGTATTTTATTTTATTTTATATTTTTACTATTTTCAAACTAAGCTAAGCACTTGTGCTATGAAAATAAGGTTACCTAGACGACAAGGTGAGCGTCTAACCACTTTATATTATTGTCTATTTTTACCAATCTCATACTGATCTCTGAGCTGATCTCCATATTAGATCAAAATCTAAACACATATACATGGTACTATAATTTATATCACCTAAATCTCTGAGATTTGTCTTACTGTGTCCATTAGACAAATAAAACGAAATCACACATCAGGGTGGTAAGTATTTAAAATTTGAACAAGATTTTTTACACCAATTTTATTGTACACCAACATAATGACATAATAATTATTACAAGTCGTCTTTTGAATACGCAAACGGTAAAGTTAAACAAATTAGTATTAATAAAAAGATTTTAATAATATTATTAATATTATTTATGCAAAATATGTTAAAATTATAACTTGTTTAACGAACATCCCTGTTTAGGGTAGTAAACTAATTTATTAAAAACTCTATTATTACTACCTAGAAACAGCAAACTATCTTTACCCTCGGGGCTTTGAATATAGGGTGAGATTAATTTAAATTAGATTCTGGGTGCGAAATACTTCAGAACCATCCTACGCGTGTTGTTTTTAAATGGTTGATTACGGGGCTGTTATTTTATTACATTCTTAAAATAGGCTTGAAACAAAATCTCTCGGAAGCGCGTCGCGCAAAAAACAAACGAGAAGTACACTATTAAACGGACAGATTGAAGCTATGTCCCAGAATCTATGGATCCAGAATGCTTCAGCCTGTTCTGTTCTATTCTGATTCTTAATAGTGTTCGTGTCAAATTAGACGCGGTAGTAGTGTTGAGAAAAAATGCTACTCTTGTCTCACTGGTGCGATTGTAATTGCATTCGATTGTATCTATCAGTCATTGAAAACTGAATGAATGTCAACAAGTCGAAAGTGATGGTATTCGATAAAGAGGAAAGCAAATACTTGTAGGTAATGAATGTTTGGAACAAGTAGATGAGTTTGTGTATTTAGGAAGTATGTTTGATAGAAACGGAAAGGCTGAAAAAGATATCGAAGGGAAGGTGCCTGCAGGAAACTAAGTGAATGGAATTATAGCTAATGGGAACTTGTTAACTGAGGCAAGACTAGCGGTTCACAATGCAGTCCCAGTATCGAATGGAAGTGAGGTCTGGAGCTGACAGAAGAGGAACGAAAGTAGACTGACTGCAGTGGAAATGAGATCACTTACGCGTATATGTGACAGATCCATTTGTGACAGAGTAAAGAATGGATGACGAAAAAAGGATCATTTAGGTGGTTTGGTCATATGAAACGGATGAATGAGGAGAAAATGATAAGAAAGATATATGACGCAAGTGTTGATGGCACCAAAAATATAGAACATCCGCGGAAGACTTGACACGACTGGTAAACCAGACACTGGAGGATGGTCCTGTTAGAAGTTTCAATAATCGTCAAGCTCGTATGAGAAGATGTATGAATGTGGACGAGGCGAGAATTGTGTGTCAAGCAGAAGAGTGTTGTGCTATATCCTCTCTACGAAACGACGCAATGGTAAGTAAGTAAGTAAGTAAGAAAACTATAACTGATTACAGTTTCATTTCAAATGCGCATACACCGCACGATTTCACAATACAATAAATAAATAAAAATAATTTTGTGCGAAACTTCATTTGCGTAAAAAACATATTCTTGCGTTAATAATTAATATATATCTTATTTAATATTACCACAAAAAACCTCAATATCTCAGACATGTAATGAGATCTTCCATTTCACAATGCGAGAAAGGAACCCTGGAAGAAGAAGAACACCATGGCTGAAAAACCTGGCCAGTCTACTGTATAGCCAAAATTAAAAAAATTCAATCTGTTGAATTACAGATTACTAACACGTATTTTTACAGAGGCACGCTAAGAAAACTATTGTTAAGAGAAGCACTTTAAAGAGAGTGTAATTGATATTCTACAAGGTATTTATGATGCAGTAATATATTCTTATACTAATACATTCTTAAGTTGTTACAGATTCAGTATATCTGTATACACCTTCGGATCGGTGGACCCGCGATACCGGCAACAGTGAAGAAGAGTCGGGTTTGACACGTCTTTGATTGGACGTGTAGATGCTCAAGTTGTTGATGATGAAGTAGGTACTAGCGAGGAAGAAATATCTACCAAATATTTTCACTCCGGCATGATGTCGAATTTAAAGATGTTTTTTTATTTGAACACTTACTAGAGAATCAGTTAATTTATTTTTGAAGATCTTCTTACTATGGATGTCCGAAACACAATGATCATCTACCATCGCTTCGGGCCTTTTATACTCTAAATCCTTTGTCTCAATTAACGTAAACACTCTGTTTTTAAAAGAAGATTTTTGGGCTAATCTAAACAATTTTTATGTGTTCAATGGTTAATTTTGTGCTAAGATCTTATGTCAAGTAGAACTAAATGTTAATTAAACAAATATTAGATATCTCATACAGACAAAGCTATTTTTTTATTATATTTAATGAAAAATATATAGAAGTATGGGATAATTACAGGGTTTACGACCTGTCTTCGGCTGGTTTAAGTGATTCCTTTATATATAACGTTCACCAATTCTCACCCCTCAATCTCCACATTTAACAAATTATTGAAAGTTGTATATATGTTAGTATGTAGACTCGCTTCGAATACCACTACACTATCGCTATCTATGTACCAAATTTGATAATTCATTTTTCCCTTTTTTTTAAACAGCGTATATGCAATCACTATGAGAATCTGATATTTTGACATTATTTTAAATCAATATTCTTTAAATACTAAATTAATATATTAATTATAAATATATACATATAAAAAATAATTTTTTCGACAAAATTGATTTTTTATGTATATATTTATAATTAATACATTAATTTAGTATTTAAAATATCACAGACCGTCTGTTCTGAATAATTACAACTTCACAATAAGTATGTGTTCCCCTTAGCAATATTCTTTATCCGTAAAATGTTTTTTAACATATTATACTAGAATACGTCTGAAATATCAATATTTTATTTTTATTTTTTATATATTTTTTTATTTTAACTACTATATTAGCAATATTTGAATATTTCCAACAACACAAAATGTCCAATAACACACAATTACTGGATTTTTACCTACAAAGGCACTGCTATTAAGCAAATATCAGATATCTCATAGAGACAATGCTAGTTTTCATTATATTTAATGGAAAATATATCGACATACGGGGTAATTAATGATAATTCGTTGACAAGAATAGTTCATCTAAAAATAAATTAACACAACTAACTGATAAGTAATTGGCGACAGCAAGGCCCAGCGTGCGGCTATTGGACCAATATTATCAGTATAATGTGCATTTAAGTACAGACGGAACCGGATGATTGGTTTTCTCAACAGATTTTGACAAATGTTAGGTCGCAAATATAACCAAAAATCATCATTTTGACAGTAAGATTAAGATAGGCTTGATTCTATGGTAAGAGATCTCTCTCCGGTCATCTCGTACGATTTCGCTAAAATATGTATTTTTTTCTAACTCGTAATAAAGACAATGTAAACTTCATTTCAAATTAAATATATACTTATATATATTGAATATATGTTATTAACATTACATAGGTCTGTGATGTTTTTAAATACTAATTATAAGTATTCATTATAAAGATATACTTATAAAATCAATTTTATCGAAAAATATTTACTCAAAGGTATTTGAGATTCTGTAAAAATAATGTAGATGGCTTTCAAATAATGGAACGATAGGTGTATTAATTTGAAAAATGTAACATACAGGTTCGAAAAATTGTCAAGAAAAATACTGGCGTTATAGCACAAAGGTAGTGCACTTCCCCGGATTGGAAATAGAGATCCAGGTTCGAATCCCGGTGACGCAAAAACAATATTTTTCGACAAAATTGATTTTATATGTATATATTTATAATTAATACATTAATTTAGTATTTAAAATATTTTTGTTGCTACAGAGATTCGAACCTGGACCTCTTCTAATCCGGGAAACAATGCTTCAATGCTTTGACGATAAATTTTCGAACCAATAACACTTTTCAAATTAATACATCTATTGTTCCATTATTTGAGAGCCATCTTCTTTATTTTTACGGAATCTCAAATACCTTTGAGTGATCCGATAGGAAAAGCCAGGATTAATAATTCATTTTTATTAAATTTTTGACACATTGACACAACTTTTGTATATCACAGACCAATGTTCTGAATAATTACAACTTCACGATAAGGATGTGTTCTCCTACTAAGGATTTATTTCAATTGTATCCAATTTGACAAGCCAGATATCAAGTCAGTACCCGAAATATTACAAGAATACTATATGACTTTAAAATGATATTCAGACGAGGAAGGGAAAAGAAGCAACCAAAAAAACGTATTCTTTGCAAGGATATAATACGTGTTTTTGAAATATTTATCGCGTTTTTTTGGAAAGTTATAGTTTGTGGCATTTCAGAAGCGATATATTCAAAAGTTAACACCGAAAATATCTTGATATCCAGCTCTGCCCTAGGCCCTAAGATAATCACCATTTCACTGAACAATATTCTCCCTTTCGCTACTGCCCTCCCCATCTTCAACCCTCATCCCGATACCCACACGTCACGGAATATTTATCGCTCCAACTGCACAATACTTGGAGACGATAATTTATCAGCGGTCACTAGATTCTAAAATAAATTACTTTCTTCATCTCCATCCAAATCGGTTCATTTTTTGAGCTGCATTTCATCGGTCAGATAATCTCCCCGGTAACTGTACGTAGAAGGTGGACCCACTGCTTACCCAGGACCGATGCAATAAGCTCAAGGCACATATCTCGGTCCTACTCATTTGCCGCTTGTTTGCCATTTTTTAATGCTACTAGGCAGCTGTTTGATAGCGCCCCGCATATTGACAGGGCGATATCACACAGCTGCCAAAACATAAATTAAAATGAATATGTTTAAAAGAAGAAAAAACGTCGTAATATAAAATAAAATTCAGAAAATATGTATTGTATAAATTCTAAATTCTATATAATTTAAAAATTAATGTACATTTTTTGTATTGTTACAGCATATGTATATATATCGTATATCTACCTATACAATATTAGATATATTTTATTTAAATAGTTATTTTACAAACGGGACATCCCGAGCAACAAAGTAAATTATTCAAATTATTTACAACGTCAGTAAAGTGACGTACATGCGACTTTAAAATATCTGTCAATCTAGGGTTGACCAAAATACGAAAACGGCACAAAGGGTGTAACGAAGTAAACAGGGTAGACTTTTCCCTTTATCCACGGAGTACACAAATCTGTCCCAGATAACCTGTTCTGCAGCCCTGACAGGGTATTCGAAGAAAAGCGTGCAAACATGCCCTCGAATACCGAAGGGACGCTGTGACACCGAAGTGTGGCTTACGAGGGTAGCTTCAGATATTCAAATTAGCATAGTATTGGTCGAAACTGATCCTAAAATATACGAACGGGGGATGTGCGGAGGGTGTGATATACACGTATGTGTCGTATGCGAGGGAAAAACGCGAGGGTAGATTTCGATTGAATTACTCTTTTTTCAGATGAAACAATCTAACGAATTTCAATGGCAAGATTTGAAGAAATCTCGCATTCTGAATTGAATTTCTACAAATGGAATGGATTTTTCTTTATTCTAATTAATACTCTAGCTTTATTTTGAACGACTGTATTTTTGATTGGAATAAATACTGCCACATTTTTTTTTTAATGTTATACATTTAATACAAATTAAATTAATCTAATGGAAAGATATACAGAAAAAATCAATTTATATATTATCTAATCGATTTTTGTATATCTTTCTAGTTGATTCATTTTATTTGTATTTATTTAAATTAATCTCTATGAGGAGTATAGAAGGATAACTATCTATAGACAAAATAAATTGTGTTATTAATGAGAACACATTCTTATTGTGAAGTTGTAATTATTCAGAACAGACGGTCTGTGATGTTTTAAATACAAATTGAAAGTATTAATCAATTTTATCGAAAAATACTGTTGGATTCGAACCTGGATATCTTCCGATCCGGGGAACATACAAACATAAAATTGATTTTATATGTATATCTTTCTAAATAATAAATTTAACTTGTATTTAAAATATATTATTTCCACCGGAACTTGTACTTAATGGTCATTTGAACGCCGAGGACTATTGCATGTCACGTGATTAGATTTTGTTGACCTTGGAACCCTCGCACTTCTGTACTTACGCGATAGTTAATATTTGATTTATTCCCCTCTATTATTAATTCATAACATGACATTAATATTACACCCCTACTGGTCATAAACCTTAAAACGTTTTTACATTGTAACTTAATGTTATTATTGGGACTATCTATCAAGGCTATTAACGATATGTTGATATTTTGTGTATTAAAAATAAATAAATACCTACTAACGAATGCATAAAAATTCAGAATTGAGAATACACTCCAAAATGCAATAATCCAAGATCACGACGTAGCACCACTGCACCTACTAAAAGAAAATAAAATTCTCAACATATTTTTAACATCGTCATCCACCTGTGAGCCCACGTTCATTGATCTAGGACAGGGGTCGGCAGACTTTCTAGTGAGAAAAGCCAAATATTAAGTAAACAGAATCTCAAAATTTGCATAGAGCCGCAACTTAAATTTTCACTGTAGCTATATAAATTTCAATGACTAATAAAATAAAAACGAGGTAAAATTAAGATTTATATTTAAATTTCAAATTTCACAATACAGTCGTGGGCAACTTAGAATAATACAAGAAAACCTACATTATTAAATACTAATAACTTATTTTTTTATTTGATTCATAGAAGGTAATGTTTGTTCACATAAATTGGTAGAGCCAAAGATTGTGAGGATGGCAAATGCTAGTTCTTTTATCGTGTCACGTGTTGCAGGCAAACTATTCCACGTATCTAATATGATTGTAGATTAAAATGTGATCTAGAGTTAAAGAGTCACAAATGCCTATAAAAAGAGCCGCGGTCTGCCAACCCCTGATCTAGGAGGTAAACTATCATATATCATAGTAAACAACATCTCTCTCACGTCTCTATTTCCGATATATTTCGTTATTCAAATGCTTTTTCTTAAAATGAGAAACTCTTGGTCCACCAATAGATTCATTTTTATGTAAATAAGACTACGCCAATAAGAATGGATGATATTCACTTCCATAACTTCTAAATAAATTCAGGAGTAAGTCAAGGATGCATCGTGGTTCTAGAGCTTTTCAAAATTGCCACTCAATATACCGTGAGAACCGTATAGGAAGATTGGAAAAAAACATCTCAATATCGTATTTCTGGAGTACGCTCCCCGGAATTTGTCAAAGAGATACTCGTCTTGGTGGGAATAATCAGTGGAGAACTTGGCAATAAATGAAACCACCCCTGCGCAACAAGACTGTATACCGTTTTAGGGGAGATCCGAGTTATGTATGTTATGGTTGTATGTCTTCACGGTCATTCAATAGTTTATAAAATTAATCAACTAGAAAGATATACAGAAAAAATCTATTTATGAAAAAATATATAGTTGCTACTGGAATTCGAACCTAGACCTCTTCCTATCCGGTATAATTTTTTTTATTCTGCATATCTATCTTTCTAGTTGATTAATTTAATTTGTACTTTTAAAATTAGCAATATTAACTTTGTGGTTAAAATTCATATTTTTTATTTATTATCTTTGTTTTATTAACCACTTAGTTGAGTTTAAATACATCTACCGGTTTCGAAAAATACCATTTTCTTCTTCAGGATGTCATAACTAACTAAAAACATATATTATTGTTTCTTTGCCAGAATCTATTTTTAAAAAAACAACAATTATTTAAAAAATAAATTTAGTACTAAATAAAAATAGATTCTGGTAAAGAAACAATAATATATGTTTTTAGTTAGTTATGACATCCTGAAGAAAATTGTATTTTTCGGAACCTACCGATGTATTTAAACTCAATTTAGTGGTTAATAAAACAAAGATAATAAATAAAAAATAATTTAATTCTTATTAAAATACCACAGAATTATTATCGTATATATATTTTTTCGTATTTCATCAGCGTTAAGAATAAACGTTAAAAAATTAAATAAAGCATTCATTTAACTTTTCAACGCATGTACCTATTATTCGCAGTAGACATTTATACCATTTCCGTAGTGACTTCCTGCCAAGTGCACATTCCTTAGAAATCTATCTCTAATTTTATATATAAAATAATATTTTATAGACAAAATTCATTAAAATCTCTCGTACATTCTAAATCTTTGACGTCATAACAACACGTGGCCAGATATCGCGAAGATTTCTATCTCCAAAATTAATTTTAATAATGAACGTATTTTTACAAACCACATGTTAAAACGCATTATTTCTTACTACTGAAGTCATTAGCTATCCACCAAAACCTAGAAGGAACAGGGTCAGATTAGATAGATGACTTGAGTTTACCCCGGAACTGTAACCAATGTCCAACAAATTTCTCTCGGACCTTCGCCCATAGTAAAGTTCGTAAAGTTATAATATCTGAAGTATCAATTGTACATACCTCCGGGTAGATCACGATCTAAAGTGTACGCTTATGAACTAAGTTCCATCAAATTAGAGTTAGGTGTTATTGACACCTTTCCACGTTTAAATTCCCACCCATCCTTTTTTTCTCTACTGCTTGACCAGTGTGAATAGTGATCTTGACGTCAGCAGACGTTAACGTGACGTGATACTTGTTCGGTTGCGGCACCGCAATATCTGTGTGGATTTTGTTTACCTCCGGTGCATCAACACTGGTATATTGTAATCCTGTGATTTGTGTACAGTGATATATTGTGAGCCGCGGGTGACGTGATTGATATCGCCCTCTTTTCTTGGAAGCGCAGCGTGCTGTTTGTGTTGATCTCGGCTGCGACTGCGGGAGTTATACGGGAGATAAGGCGAGCAGTTCTTCAGATTCCCGATTCCCCGACATCCATCGGTCCTTCGACTGGATTCCCTTTCATCATCGATCCTTATCCCCGTTAATCCAAGTCCCTTCCTTCTTTTACCGCCACCCCTTCGGCGATTCCGATTTACGACCGGAATCATCGTATTCAGTGCAGGATTTACGTTTTCTTTACAATATATTATAACAACCCATGTGGTGATACTAAAATCTTCACTTCACATTAACCAAGAAAAATCAGTGTACCATCTCGCTGGAGAACAATTTATTATGGACTGTAACGGATTCCATTATTCAAAAATAATGAACAGTGCGTTTGAAAAATTAGAATCATCTATTGTAATTAACATAATTAAAAATCAGTGAAATGAAACACTAAATAAACATAACCAAAAGGTGTACAAACTATTGCTAAAACACATTCATTGAACAATCTTGTCAATTACATTGTTAAATTTTATTTAACAAACCAAATTATCCGGTGCAAATTTTATAAAATCCAGTTTTTCCAAGTAATATACTACTGTAAGTGCAAAACTATATTTTAAAATAAAATACTATAGAGTCCCTCCAGCCTTTCAATAAATTCATTACTAGACATTTCGCTCCATCTTCTTAACAGAAAAATAAAACTTTAATCGAGGAAGTCATAATAAAATAATCTAGTTCTAAGTGTCTAACACCTTAGTTTTTATACAACACTATTCCATTATGTAGAAATTCTGACATTACCACATTGTTTTATGTACTATTCCATTGGCTCATTATTTTCTCTGTGAATTTCATTTCTTCCATTTCTCTATGCTTCTAGAATGTTTGTACATTATAGGATAAAATATACATGTTTTCATTGTACCATCGAAGATTCTGTTTTATTTATTGAATCATGCATACACTGACATAAATAGAATCCCCCTTAAAACTGAGATAAAAAACGTTATGTCTTTACCAAAGCTTAGTTAAGATCACAGGTGAAAGTGTAATAAGAAAAAAAAAAAATTCTCGCGTCACTATATTCTGAAAATAAATGCAGCTTCACAACAAAAATGTGTTCTCCTTTAATAAAAGTATATAAAGTATCTAATTGGACGGGATGGAATGGGAAGAGATAATGGAGATGAGTCGATAGCTGAATAAGGAATAAAAAAGGGAGTGGAATAGGTCATGATGACGGAATCCTCTGATAATAGCGAACCAGGATGTTGACTTGCGGGATAAGGAGAACAGCTCGACTCACCTGATGATGACGCCATCCCAAGTTCACCTAATTTGAATGGCACGACAGGCAACTCTGATGAATCCACCGTACACTGTTCGATGATTTACACGCACAAAATACTCTGTCGAGTACATCCAAATGATCAATCAAGCACACTAATCACATTCCACTCCAAATCTATACGATACAACGATACACCAAACCGAATTAAAGGCAAACAGGTACATTTACACAGGATCCAAACGAATGATCACAATAGTTACCACGAGTCCAGTCTGAATCTCAACGAATTTCACAAAACTAATAGAACAACCAGCCGAGCTGCTAGGCAAATAGGTACTGAATTGGGAGTGGGCTAGGTGAGAGGACAAATAAAAAATCGGTGACAATAATACTACATCATAACAATAATAATTTTGTTTCAAGCGCATGGAATATTACACCCAATTTATAATTGATCTGACCTCACCTACCTGGTAGTGGTGCGTGATACGCAACTCCCATCAACATGTAAAGCTCTTTAAGACATGTAACAACCCCGATTCAGATCATATTCTTGGAATATGTTGAACTAGTCGGATATTTGTGTGCAGATGATCTTTTTAACTGTCAAATACGCCACATAAGAAATGTCGTATATGGAGCCGTATGTACTTGTTTGTTTTTAAGTAGATGGATGTTTTATACGTTCGTAAAATATACTAATTACAATTAAACCTTTATGATTCAAGTCAACAAACATTTACGTCCGTATAGCAAGTACAATACACTGCGCTTACACTACTATGTATGATATTTTTTTATATGGTGTAGAATCACGGACCCTGAAGGCAAAAGAAACAAGACAAACAGATGTTGTGCATACTACAAGATGCTGGAATGTCTGCATATATATTGACTGATGAAAAAGTCGGTGAGTGACTCTTGGTTCGGAAAGTGTACCGCACCATATACTCCAGCGTTACCTATATAGATTTTAATATTAATCATTTATGTATCGATCAGATCAATTCTGCAAAAAATTCAACCACGGCAAGTAAACAAAAGATTATTCCAATTATTCAGTCAAATACAGCCTAGATGAGGAAATTATTCTGGATGTAAGGTTACCAAGGTCGGTTCTCAGTCACCTTCGCTCGAATTTGTGGAGGTGCAATACTATGTGAAGAGGTGACAAAAGTTTCCAAAACCACTTTTCATGAAATTTAGGATAATGGATGAATTCAAAACTATAAATATGAATTAAATATGTTAAATAAGAAAGATATACATATAAAATCAATTTTATAGAAAAATACTGTTGTTGCGCCACCGTAATTCGAACCTGAATCTCTTTTCAAACTGGGAAAGATGCATTATCCAACTATGCTACAGCGATGATATTTTTAGCGACAAATTTTCGAACCTATATGCTACCTTTTTGATATTAATACATTTAATCGTTCCATTATTTGAAAGAGCCATCTACCTTATTTTTACGGAAACTCAAATACCTTTGAGTAATCTGATAGCAGACGCCAGAATTCATAGACCTATGTTCTGAATAATTACAAAACTATAAATTAATAAAAGTGCCAGAATCTCTCAAATTCCAATAAATCATATTTGATCAGATTTTGCATATTAAAATCAAAATATCCCAAATCCATATTCGTTTAGTTACAAAATTGTTTAAATCCATTATCAGCCAGTATACCGTATTTAGTCGCCATGACACACTTAAGCTTGTGTTGTTGGTCGGTCAATTTTCAAAATATATCAACTCCTTGTCTATTAAGTATTAATAGTTCCCAAATCTGACAAATTGGTACCTCTATTAAGATATACACATACAATTAATTTATCGAAAAAATATTTTTGTTGCTACCGGAATTCGATCCTGGATCTCTTCCTATTCAGCGAAATTCATTAACCGATTATGCTACACCAACTAAATGAGTTACGGATTACTCAAAGATGTTTGAGATTCCGTAAATATAAAGAAGATGGATTTCAAATAATGAAACGACAGATGTATCAATTTGAAAGTGCAATATATAAGTTCGAAAATTTGTTGTCAATTCATGGTGTTGGTGTAGCATAATAAGTTAACGGAAGAGATCCGGGTTCGAATCCCGGTAGCAATAACAAATATTTTTTCGATAGATTGATTTTATATGTATATCTAGTTTTTATCTATTTTCGCAGCAAATATGAGAGGAACTGAACGAAGCGAAGCCTTAAATTTTAAATTAAGAGCGAGAAGGGTAGAGAGTTTAGAGAAGATTGTTGTGGTGTGTTATGTCGAAACACAGAGGAAGATAAGTGTTAAGAAAATGATCCCCACGTGTTGGACCGATCAAGTGGAAAAGACAAGATATACTTTTCTGGTGATACTCGAAGATGTGAAGAATGCCGAGAAAAGTGAAAAAGCATAGTCAAGAAGACAGAAGCTCATGGAGATTACGTTCCTCAGTCGTGAGGGACACACCGGAGATTATATGTACTGCCCCGAAGAGTGAAATATTGCTTGAAAATCTCAGTCAAAATCAAAAATAAATTTTAATTATATAACTGAATTTTATTAAATTCATCAAATATTGTATAATTAAATTTTACATTAAAACACGAATTTTTTACAGAAAATTAAAAAATTAGCGGGAGATTATTTTAATAAATATTTCATCGGATTATTCTAAATAAAGAATAACGTTATAATGAAGGAGGCTCGGAGGCTTCGCCGGAGTTTGATAAGTAAGGCTGCCGTGAAGTGTTCATTTTGACCGTCATTGCGGAAGTTTAATTAAAAACCCCCCAATTAAGCAGAATAATTCGTAAGCATTTCCATTTAACTCATCTGAGCAAATGATGATCCGGGTCGATTCAATTAATTTTAATACAATTTACGAATATTTCATTTAAAAGCGTTACAATTATTGGGGGCAGGAAGACTTACTGGGTACATACTAGGTACAAAAAACACTAAAAGTAATTCAGAATAAAGGCCCCTTTATTAGATTCACGTCACACACAGACAAATATACGAAGACAGTCGTATATTGAATTAGCCTGAACGGATAAATACTTATCAAGTTGTACACCTCTTATGTGACGATTATAATCTTTATTATACGAATATAATATAAAGCGGAACGGTAGCGAAAAGAGGCCGCGCCCCGTGCGCGTCGTCTTTTTATGCCCGCAGCACACACACACCCACATACATCTCACACCGGCGGTGCTGGCGCGCTAACACACACACACATACACACGATCGATAAAGACATCACATTAATTAACCCTTTATTCTAATACATTTTTCAATATATGAATTAACAACTCTAATTGCCCTCAAAATGAGTTAAAATAGCAACTCTTTATCACTTGTAAATTTGCACCCCCGGGGGCAACCTTCAAACTTGGGAACAGATAATAATATCTGGGCTCTCATGCAAGAACAAGACCGAGTTTCCCATGCAGCTTCTCCTTAACTTTTTCGCGAAGTCTGCGTAGGACGGATGCATAATATAGACCATTATGGTGGTATTCACTTTTAACGTCAAAGATTGTCGTCGAATGTCACGTGGTTCAATTTCGTTGACCTTGAACCCATGCACTTCTGGATTTAAGCAATCAATTGTAAATTTGTAACATAACTGTTGCCGCAAGTTAAAAACTCCCTGTGAATTCGGTCTATCCAATAATTTTTAATATACCTTTCCCGCTCTGGCCAACTAATTGCTTAGGAATTTCGCCGACATGGGAACAGATTTCATTTCAAAGCCGAGCTGTCAACATGCTTTTTTGTGAAACAAAATTGTCGACGTGTGTAAAAATCCGAACCGCGAAAAAAAAGCGGTGTTCTATCCGGAAGTGCAGTGAGATCTCCGTTTTTCATTACAAAAATGCGAGTCAAGTGGAGGTGAAAATTGACGTCCAATCTAGGATAATGTATTTCCTTTCTGAATCCAAATCGGGTTGCGTCAACTAAAACATAATTTTGATCTATACAGTCCACGGGATCTTATTCCACCAATAACGTTTATTTAATTATTTCACAGTGTTTCTAATATCTATAATATGTCATGTGTACTCTACAATATGTCATTTTTTTAATTGTAATATGTCACATTAAGATTATTTTGATGTGCCCGGCGATTAGAGTGACGCGAATTTCCCCATAGTATGGAGAAAAAAGCACTTAACGCGGTGCATTCCTTAAGGGATTATCAGCGTGGGTAACAGGGCCGTATAACCAATTAGGATTAGGTGAAAGTGTTTGCTTTCTTGGCTGAATTAAGGGACATTTTATGACGGTCCAACCCCAAGAAATGCATCTAATCCTGATTGTATATTGTCGAGGACGTACCTTTCCAAGGATAATACCCGGTCGGAAATTTTCACAAGCCCGCCAAATTAGATGCATTCTCAGAATGCCGACAAGACCTTCCAACGTTTTAGTATTTTCCGATTTTAGTGTAAAAATAATAGACTAGGGTAATTTTAATGGTATAGCATGTGCGACCGACCTGTCCTTACGATCCGCGCACACCCTAAGCCCCTGAGGGTTTAAAAAGGCCGGACGCGGCGGTGAAAAAAACACTTGCAGTCAGCACTCGCAGTTAGTCACAGGACTTGGAGTCAAACAGTTAGCAGTCGCAGTTGAAATCGGACAGTTACACTCGAGCGGTCAGCTAGGCTCGAAGAATTAGACACTTGCAGTGAGACCCGAGGAGTTACATTCGAGCAGTCAGTTAGGCTCGAGGAATTAGACACTTGCAGTGAGACCCGAGAAGTTACACTCGAGCAGTCAGTTGGGCTCGAGGAGTTACACACTTGGAGAAAAGACTTGGAGTAAACACTAAAAGAAGACATTTGGAGTTGGAAAGTTACACTCGAACAGTCAGTCAGACTCGAAAGTTAGACACGAAACAGGCACTTAGTCACGGGGAGATGGCTAACACTCGAAGACGTGGAGGAAACGCTTGGAACAACAGGCGAAACTAAGACTGGAAAATAGTGCAACTCGAGCGGAGGTGGAAGGAAGGTAGTGCAGAGGAGCTGGTGAACAAGACCGCCCACCAGAAGGACGGGATCGCAGAGCGGACTTGAAGCCCCAGTCCCGCCCAGATCGCGCCGTCGGTCGCCATCCACGTGGCGGACATCGATCCTCGAAGCCCGGACCGACCGAACTTAATTAAGGTAGAGTTAAGATTAATTTAAGATTAGAATTAAGTAGACCGTAAGATAAATTAAGATAATTTAGCCTAGAATTATTTTTTCTCCTCTCGCCTAACCAAATTAATAAAGTTGTAAATATAGATTAATCATTGACTCATTAATTTTCATCCCCGCCTCCTTCTCAGTGACCAACGTTGCATTGAGATACGATGATCGGGCAGTGAGGAAAGCCCGACGCCGTATCAACCTATAAGGATTATTAACAACCAAGTCAATATTAGGTTGTACCAAATGAAATTGCCGATTTTCAGTCAGTCTAAAATCGAAGGTTCTATGCTATGTTTTACCTATTCGGCTATTTGTTATTGATAAAGGTACAATGCCCTTCAATTGTCTTTAAATGTGAAGATATTTTTGTTGTGTATTTATAAAGCCCTTCATATTTTTGTACGAATTCATGTTGGGACACAATACCGCTGAGGCAGGTAGAAATATCAACAAGGCGTTTAGAAAAGGGTCTGCTAGCCAGAGAACAATACTATTATGCTTTGAAAAATCTCATTTCAGTAATATGAATTTTGAAAATAAGCCTCGGAGATACCAAGGACGGTTGTAAACGAAGAACAGTTAAATACAATAGTGAAAGCGAATCCACATACGACAACTCATGTGTGATCTAGGAGTTAGTGTTATGACTGTTTCTCGTCACTTCGCTGCTATAGAAAAAGTGAAAAAGATAGGCAAGTGGGTACCACACAAATTGACCAAAGGTCAGAAACTTACACGTTTAGAGGAATTTCTTAGAGGAACCGTTCAGTATTTTTTTGTACTTTTTTGAAACCCAGCGAAACAAACGAAAAATTTTTTAAAAATATGGATCAGTACAACCCTAGAGAATTGAAGTCTTTGACAATCTTAAGGTCTGGAAGGTCATTTATTCTTGAAAGCTGATTGTGTCCATCAATTGAATCCTTATATGAAATGTGCTATATTTAGAAAATAATTTTCAAATTTTGTAGATGGATAGAAGGGGTCAACGCTCTCGGTTGTGAGCTCGTCAGTCGTTAAGACTCCTCACGGTCCAGATTTAAATATCGCACAATAAACGCTGAATCGTTTTAATTCCTTCCTCTTTGGAAGTTCCGCGAATTATTTATTAACTTTTAATAAAACAAGAAGCCAGGAGAGGATAGCCACGTGGAGCGGCCCATCGGATAAATATTAAATTAACATCTCCGTTCGTAATAAATTCGGGATGTTTGTTTTAATTTTGTTTATATTTATCTTGCGATCCCTCCGTTTCGACTTTCCCATTTCGGGCTGGGTAACTGAGCGGAAAATGGCATGACAGGAATCTTCAAATTCACTTAAAATTTTAGCCGTGGGATGGGAAAAGGTCAGAGAATGTTTGCGAAACGAGTCGGAAGAATTTTCTGGAACCTTCCCTAAGTATTTTAATGTTTTGTAATTTATTTTATGGCCTCGGCCCGTTTGACTGCCTGTCAGGATTTTTTTACTTCCAATTGAATTAGGAATTTAGGCCCATCGGGAATAAATTTATTCAACGCTGGCGTCGTCAATTATATTCCGGGGGAATCTTCCAAATTATCAATCTCTTTTTTTCCATTTTAGGGGCGGAGAATATTGAATTGTCAATACGACTTCGGCTCCACGTTACTTCTGATATTGTCAGACTACAGGGTGGCTGGTACTCATTGCAGACTATCTTTAGCATCTTTTTCTTCTTAAAGAGCGACTTCGTGGGCCCATGATCGCAGTTATAACAGAACGCCATACATCACTTAACTTTGTCGGTGTGGTATAGTCTACTGATCACCTACCCTAAGTCGTCAGATGCACGACTCCAAGTGTTGGATATTAAACTGAGAAATAGAAGGCAGAAATTTTGAACTCTTCCGAGAATTCGTTTGTATATTGTAGGGGTAAAGACCTCCATCCTTTCCTTTCACCGGCTAATCAGTGAAGAACACATGATCTGCGGATTCCTTACTTGAGCAACACATACCCACCTTATTTTTGTAACATTCTGCCTTCATCCTAAATTGGGAAAAAATTATAGTTACACCTGGAGGTGATAAATAAAATATGTTATTCATTAGAAAAAGAAAGAAGTCTAATCATAAAAAACACAATAATAAAAATCCACTTGACAAATCCTCATCTCGTCGGGTTGGGTGCGAGTTGAACGTTCTTCATACATGTGACAACCAGATGTTAAAATTTGATGGATCCCATCTTCTTGGCTCCACATCATGGTTGACCCTCAGCATCCAGGCCGACGCGATCGGATTCGTAAGCGAAATTTGTTGAAGATGATAACATCATAATAAAAAATGTGGCCTACAGTGAGGCAACTAACTCCAAAATAACATCCAAGGTATGCACCAGAGACCAAAGTTTAAACCCAGAGGGAAACCATCATATCCAGGAAACATCCTGCTTTCTTTAAAGATTATTTACCATCTGATTAGATTAACAAATTAATAGTAAATTATGCACTATTGATTGAATAATAGGAAATATTTACCCTCTGGTTACAGTGAATCGCACACAGCTACATTTTAGTAACGCTGTCGCGGTTTGTTCCTGTGACAGCTTCCTCGGTGGTTTTTAAAACGAACCATAGATGCAACCGTTTTTATAACCTCAGAAACCGAATATGATATCAACTTAAAGGTAACTATTTGTGAATTTCAAGATGCTTGACAAAAAAATAAGTGACGGGGCAATTTCGTACGTGACTCCAATTTATAACGTCACAATAACGACGGGAGATCCTAAGGCGATCTGTGATCAGAAAACCTGGCGGAGACAACTTCCCCACTCGCTTATAGTTTTTCATTATATACTGGTGAGAAATCTTCCAACTTTAGATCCTTTGCCCGAAGTGTTTCTGTTTTTTTTTAAATATATTTTCCTTAAAGGGATAAATGGTTTTGATTATTTCTTAGTCTCTTCATTTTTTATGTCGATACTTTATGTTATATTTTGAATGAGGATGTTTCAAAAATTGTTACAAAAAAATGTTAAACTGCAACGGACCGATAAGGGGGCACTCGCTTACAAAACTGTCCTGGATACGCGGTGAATCACCGTACATTAACCACTTCTATCTCTTGCAAGTCCAACTCTTACTTTTACCCTTACTCTTACTCTTACTCTTCTTACTTTTAGATGGGTGTTTTAAACAGACTTGAGGCTTCCCTCTCGCCAGCCTGCGATTGTCAGATTAGCTTTGTCCGAGGAATATCTACACAGTAATAGGTAACACTTAAGAAGCATTCAATTTTGATTCCAAGAAAAAACAATGGGAGTTCTTTGTTATGCGAAACTGATTGTGACAGAACCTGGTCCTAAAACAGTTTTGGAAAAGGGTGAGATCTTTCAATGCACAGATGTCTGCGTGACGTGCAATCAATAGCATTAAATGTGTGTCAAATATTACTATCGTCTATTTTCATTATCAATGCAATAAATTAAATACAATATAATCTACTGTAAATAATACAAACAATTTTAAAAGAAAATTATTTGTAAAATAAATCACTAAACTTATTAGTTATTGGTTGATTGATGATGGCAGCTGTTATTCCCATTTTTGGAGCATTTATGAGTAGCGTGCAGCAAATCATTATTTTTTTTGTATCGATAGTTTAAAATTATAATAATCATCACCAGCCTGTGTCCCTCTTCACAACTAGATATATCTAGACATTTTCTTAGAAGAGACTTATAGGTTATCGGTAGGTAAAGGTGTTCACATGTAAAGTGTTTATATTGCTCACGCTTCTTATACATCACTCAATTTTGATTTCATCTTTACCCTCATCTTTATTTTAAAATTCCTCCATATTGATTGCAAATATGCTAATGGTTCTACAATTTCCACACTCCATACAAGACCCCTTTCCTTTATAGAGAAGCATAATAACAGCCCTTCTCCAATCCGTTGGAAAGTGATAATCCTTTGTTTATACATTACTTGAACAGTTTACATTCTATTCAATCCCTCTTAACATTACATATCTGCACATATCTTACATTATAAGATTCTAATTATACATGTAAATAAGCTACTGTAGAAGACAGAAGTAATGTGGTATTTTCATTGATATAAATGATCCAGCACAGTGGTCCAAACGCAGTGGTCTGCAGAATACATAATAAATTATGTGTTAGGAATCCGAGCCTCTAATAAGAAAACTTTCATTCAATCGTGATGTGAAGTTTCTCAGAAAATGCCCAGTAAATAATGTAAGAAATTTCCAGAATTATTAGTTTTGTTTCTAGACTTGCTAGATGTTTAGAACTGCTCGACTTTAGACTTGCTAGGGTTGATTTGTTTTCTTCGTAAACTATTAAAATTTGTATTAGCGCTTCTCAAAATTTTTAGCACCGCGACCCAAATAATTATTCTAAATTCATACTTTTGTTGATAAAAAAATTAATACAATTATATTTGAAAACGTACTTATTATTTATTTATGTAAGTTTGGACCGTACCTAGTACATCGAACAATTCAAATAAAATAACTTTGTGTTCAATTACATGTCATACGCAAATTAAAAGGTGCCCAAAGAGCAATGTAAAGAGTTAAGCTTGGAATACTTCTGAGAGATTAAAGATTCTAACGTAATAGATGTAAAATTTGCATATTCAAATGCTCATGGGTTGAACAGATGATGTTACATGATTGTCCTAGAGGGGAGGCCTCACGCTGGTACAAGTAGTGATAACCTTTCTCAAGGTCGACGGAGTGATGACATCAGAAGTATAGCTTCCATATCGGTCATACACATTCACCGCCAAAATTATATTTTTTAAGACTACTTGGACAGTAGAGAAATATGTATTCAGTAAAACAAGAAACGCAAATAAATTATTACATTATAGGTTCAATTTACAATGATATAAACATAAGGCAGAAATAAATGAAATACATACAAGTTACAGTAATAAATGAAACTATACATCAATTTTGGGTAGATCTGCGTTGTGAATCCCACAATGTTGTATATCATCTTGGGCATCCAATGGTTTATTGAACAACCATATAAAATAAATAAAAATTCTGTTACACACAATTAAAAAAATGTCGTCGCTTCGTCTGTGTATCAACATTTTTAAAAACCGATATACAGTGTTGTTATATACGCATTGAGAGAGATAGCAAAATGCGATTTCTATTTTTCTCACACAACCCTTAAAAGGGAAAAATAGACGAGACACAAAAAACAAAAAAGGGTTGACAGCACGAATTGGTGATCTTTGTGGGAGATCTATTTCTAGCAGTAGAGATACAAAAACAAAATGATTATGTTTTTTACATGGCTGCGGTTCGTAGCAATTTAAACTACAACTCAACAATTTGGTATCCATTATATGCATGAATTAAAATTAGAAAGGGTTCAGCCTAAATTTTTAAGGTTAATTAACTTCAAACTGTGTATACCCGTTGAGCAGATGAATTATGATTTTCTAATGAGCACTCTAATAACTTGTGTAAAAGAACTTTAAATGAATTATTAAAAATATTAAATGGCATGCTGGACGCCCTTAATTTAACTGAACTGGTTATATACTACGTTCCCTTATATAAATGCATCATATACTAATTTTCATAGGAATGCACCCACACAAATACTTCACAAGTATGGGAACGATTTTGGTCTTATAGATATATTCCGATGTTTAAAATTTAAATATGAAAGTGATGTATTTGATGCTGTTCCGAATTAAATGTTCAATTTATTTTGGTATTTTTTTAATTATTTGGAACTGCACATGTAAAATAACTAACTTTGTAAAAGCCCATAAGGGTGTGAATAAAAAATAATTTGCAATGAACCTTGGCCGTGAACGGGAAAAACTCGACAAAGATTCCATTATGTTCTCGACTTACGCAGCCTACAGTTTGGTCCTTTAGAGACGCCGATACTACCTACTTGTAATTATTAACTTTTCGGGTTGCGTGTAACCTTATTTTCCTACCACGCGATAAGTCTGTAATTAATTTCACTTATTTATGTAGAGAGATTTCGAACAAACTGTCCTAGGAAAGACCTTGAGAGAACCTGAGGTAATACCCCTAATAGAGATGCCAAAAATGGCCTCTCTATAAATACTTCGTCAGATAAAAATATTTGTAGGTTTTCATGGTTTTTTGGGCTAATCTGTCATGTATATTTGATCTTTCTAGTGGACAGAATTGTCAGTCTTCAAAAAACGAGAAATAAATACGGTATCGGGACAAACACCAAAATAGAGGATCTGTTAAGGTCAACAAAGGATTGAGACCCCTTGGAAAAGGACGGTGTTTATAGGATCGACTGCTATGACTGCGATAAAGAATACGTGAAATTTCCAAAAAGGTAGGCATGCAAACTTGGTCATCCATAAAAATCGCTATTAAGAGCATTTTCTGAATACGAGCCACCATTTTTCATTTGAGCCAACAATTCTAGAAAAGCCTAAGAGTCATCACTCACGTCTGGTTAAGGAAGCAATTGAAATCCAGTGAACAGTAATAGGAATGACAGTCTAAAATTAAAAACCTCATCGTATCCGGCGCTTCAAAGCCGTAGAAGTCGAAAAGACCCCACAAATAGCGATCCGATAGTAGATGGAACATACAGACAACACAATAATACTCGTTTCACACAACACCTATTTTCGACGCGGCATTGCAAGGCGTACATCATATGCCTGAGATATTTAAGTATTCACATTTGTCTTATTTTGCATTCTTATTCTTCTTTATTTATCCTTATAATTTTATGGATGTCTATCGCGCGTCTATCCACAATCTGCGCGCAACCTGAGTACAAAACAGGACTCTCAATAATCTCAAAAATACTCAATACAACGCGCCGCAGCGGCCCAGGGAGCCAGCTTTCTAGACGACTTCATTAGTAATACTTCACGTTGTAAAACTTTTACTGCTTAAACTTGTATCCATAACTGTGTTTTAAGTATCAATAAATAACGATCTATTGTAAGTAGTCTTTCATTGTTCATCCTGCTCTGGCAACACACACTCGAACACATACACTCGCTTTATAATTCAAACGAACAGGTAAGCGCCCGGTGTAAATATATTTGTGGACTTGGATATTTTATTTCCCCAGTTTCATCATTACAGTTTGGATATTTTTATTTAATGAATGTTAAATAACTATTTTGGTATTTCTTGTGGCCTGAAGGTTATTCTTGTGGGAAGAAAGGGGGCTGTATCTACCAGTGGAGAGGCACTGGCTAATGATAATGATATAGACAATTTTTTTCGGCAATAGTTAATAAAGTTTTAAAATAAGAAAATATTATATTACGTTAATCTTTGTTGTCCTGTTCAGGATTAAATAAAATATATGTAAATATTCCACGAGGCAAGCAAGTAACTCGTATATGACAGCCGAAAACTGTCCGCATTATGTAAATTCATTCCAGAAATAAATAAATCGAATATTTACCAATTTAAATACATTTTCGTAACTCCAATTTGCCAGGCCAGGTGGTGTATTATTTTTCAAAGCTAAAATATAAAATGATACGGCTCAAAAGGGCAACTTCGCCGTCTGGGGGGGAATTCAGATATACAGGTATTGAGATTCTTCAGAATTTCGAATACAAAAGTGTCCTAAAGAAATACAACCAACGCACCAGATACGCTACGGCGTAGCGACGGATTCGTAGTTGTTAAGAAAATATAAATCCCAAATGGCTTTCTTCAATCTTAGGATGTTTATCTGATGAAAAGATGATTAATGGTGAATATCAAATAATATAGTGGCTAAATTTTGAGATATTCTTTAACACATCCTCTGCGGTGGTGGGTCAGATCCGACCCAGGTGTTTGTAAAAATATGAATTACGCTACAAATATTCGTTCAATGCTGTTTTCATTCTAGTTAATATTTTATTAAACATTTTCAAATAATTTGAGATACAAATAAATATTATCGGACGAGATGTTTAAATAATTTTCATCCGGTTTACGTGTAAAAAATACTAATAAATAAAAAAAAATTGATACATTTCAATTGTTTATAATCATTGGTACACACCAGCAAGTAGTGCAATCGCTAACCGACATGCTCAGTAGATGTTTGTATTTTGGCTGTTGATGTATGAAAATATGTACATTATTCGTAATATATTTTCATTTTTAACATTTATTTTTTAGCAGAAACATTACGGCACATCATGCCATTTCATTAAATCATACGTAAAATGTATCATAAAAAATCTTCCACAGAACGGTTGAAAAACCGAAAAGTTGAGGTGGGTCTAAAATGACCCACCACCACCGGACGTGTTTTATTTTGACCCATCAGGCAGTAAGTGTTATAAGGTACAAAAATGGATACTTGGTTGACTGTGTAAAGAAGGATGACATGTTAGGCGTGTTAATTAATAAGAACCATACTATAAAAATACAAAATACGTTACACTTTAACCTGCCAGAAAAAGCCCTAAGTGAAACAACATCATACCACAAGTTGGCGGCAAAATTTGTAATTTATAGACTAGCTTTTTTCCAATTTTATTTTTACGAAAAAAATATGAAAACGTTGGTATGACTAAAAAAACAACAAACATGGAGCTTCTATTTTATTATAAGCGTCTATCGACCGTGATTTCGTACGGTTTTGAGATGAAAAAAATGAATAAAAAAATTTATGGGGTTATCGGACCTTAACGTTCAGGATAAGAAATTATTATTTATTTTGTATTTGTTATTTGGAAGGACTTCAGATTTTATGTATATTTGGAACGAAACAATTATACGTCTCCCATTCAAATAGTAGCCTAACCCCTGCACTTGTTGATGGCTGTTATACATCAACTGTATTGTCAAGGTCTTCATCATCAAACATGTGAACCACAAAATAATAATCCTCGGTGTCGTTCTCCTCATCTAACTCATTATTGGACTGCGGTAGTAACAAGCATATCGGAAGTTTATAGAAAGTCCGCAATATCTTCATTAGCGAAAAAAACCCACTCCGCCATTTTGTAAAAATATTCGATTACTGTAAACAAAAAAATAAGTTAAATACTAAATTAATGTATTAATTATAAATATATACATATAAAATCAATTTTGTCGAAAAATATTGTTTTTGCGTCACCGGGATTCGAACCTTGATCTCTATTTCCAATCCGGGGAAGTACACTACCAATTGTGTTAAAACACCAGTATTTTTCATGAGAAATTTTCGAATCTACATGTTACATTTTTTCAAATTAATACACCTGTCGTTCTATTATTTGAAAGCCATCTACATTATTTTTACAGAATCTCAAATACCTTTGAGTAAACCGACTGCAGACGCCAGAATTATCAATTCATTTTTATTAAATTTTGGACACATTTATACAACTTATATTATTAAGGAGAGGAGGTTTATAATTAATACATTAATTTAGTATTTAAAATATCACAGACTGTCTGTTCTGAATAATTACAACTTCACAATAAGAATGTGTTCTCCTTAATTAAGAAAAAATATGTATTACACTTCACATCACACATCTGACTTACGATATAGCAATAACACGCAAGAAATAACGTCGCACCAATGACAAATAAGGTCTATAACGAAATAAATAAAAAATAATATCTTATTCACTTTAATTACTCACTTACAAACAAATAAGTTTCACGAAATAAGGGTACAATTGTAAATATACATGTATTGCAGGATAAATCCCGATAATAACTTTTCAGCCGTATTCTAGTATAATGTGTTAAAAACATTTTACAGGTAAAAAATTTTTTTATTTTTTTATTACATAATTTCAAAAAGATAGTAGTAGTACTCGAAGTGTTTCCACATATTAACATGTATACAACTTTCAAAAATTTGATAGATATGGAAATAGAAAATGGTCACTTAAGCCAGCCAAAAACATGTCGTAAGCCCATACTTCCATATATTTTCATTAAATATAATAAAAAATAGGTGCGTAATATAATAAAAATAACAGTGCCATTGTAGGTGAAAATTCAGTAATTGTGTGTTCTTGGATATATTCAAATATTACCAATATAGGTCATTTTAGTTCCTTCCTTGATATCACTGTTCCATTTGTTTCTATAATTGTATGCATGTTCGAATTTACTACCTGTCAACAGTGTTCGTGATCAACGCGCCCAAATAAATTGCCTCTTGAACTGACTCACATCCTGTTGTTGTATTGCAATAATAACACGATCCACAACCAGTATTTTTGCTTTATATCGATTTATATTTAAATCAAACTGCTTGCTTAGAAATTCTATTATTTTTTTTTGTACAATGATTTCCAGTTCAATCTCTGTACAGGCCTCAAGCGTGACGTCATCAGCAAAACGTAATAAAATAAATACAGGGTGACATGTCGTGGGAGTAGTTTTTTTTTAACATGTGGAAAATCACAGAAGTGTGAAGAAATGGATAATGCGCGACACGCCCACTCCCGATTCCACTTCCACCCACACCCATGAGTGCTAAGAGGTTAATAAAACGATGGCTCATCAAATATTGTTTTCTCACGATCCGGTCACATTTGGTCGATTTTCAAATATTTAAGTTTTAATGCTTGGATCATTATTTCGTCACGTTGGTATTTACATTATTTTCTTTTTAAAAAAAGATAATAATTAAGCGTATACGGAACTTTTTTACTATTTTACAAAGCTTGTGCTATGAAAATACGACTTACTTTATGGTCTCTAGACAAGTGTCTTAACCACTACACCAATAAACACGTCAACTGACTATATATATATATATATATATTGTGACATTATAAATTAGTATCACGTTCGAAATTGCCATGTCTCTTGTTTTATTACCAAGCACCTCGAAATCACAAATAAATACCCTTATGTTGGTATCATAATCCGTTTTCAAGGTTATATAAACGGTCACCGTCTATGGTTTTTTTTTCAAATCATCAAACATTGCTGTCAGATTAGCGCGGTTCAATAGCCGCGACCAGCGTTTCTAACGTGTAACTATGTGCGATCCAGTATAACCAAAGGATAAATATTTCATATTATTCAATCACTAGTTCATAATTTACTATAATTTGTTAATCTAATCGCATGGTGAATAACTTTTACAGGAAACGAGATGTTTTCCTTGGGTTTCTTTCTTAGGTTCTACGCCTCACTGTCCGCTACACTTTTTGATGTGATGTGATCATCTACAATTCCGCTTACGGAGGCCAAGGAGATGGGATGCTGAGATGACATAGACCGGAGGGATGCCATCTAGTGAAACATCTGATTTTCACCTGCCTGCCTGAAGAACGTCGAAATCGCGCCCAACTCGACGAAATGAGGATTATTTAAAGTGGATTTTATCTTTATTTCATTTCTTCGTGTTTCTTTAATGATTAGATACCATTTTTATAATGAATAACATCATTTTATTTAGGATGAAGGCAGAATGTGACAAAATAAGGTGGGTATGTGTTTCTGAGGTGAAGAACCCACGGATCTTGTGCTCATCACTGACTAGCCGGTGAAAGTCTTTACTCCCACAATATATGCAGCCTCCAAGTGAGGCTAGACGTTCCTCTCCGGCCAGTCAGGGTAGATTCAGAACACCTACTCAACTCTTACTTCATCTGTTGGTCATTATCGGAGTAATGTGTATTTTTGTTATCTGAAATATGATGTGTGGGTGTGTAGGTAAGAAGAAAGGATATTGCAGAATGAAAACTAACTTTAAATTCAAAACAATAATTATTTATTCTATACAAATTTCAAGTCATAACAGATCGTAGAAAAATCAATCACACTTAGCTTTCGTCTTGCAGATCATCTTACTCTATCCGAGTCTATAAACATGTGCAGAATCCGAGATGAGACCTCTGTTTCCCTTCCATAGTCTCTTCCATATTATTCCCAACCATAGTTTGAATACATCCAAGACGTCCAATATCTCGACTTAGATAGGTACATTTATGGCGCAACCGTCCATTAAATGGCAAAAGTAATTTCCAGGGCAATATCCAGCATACCCCGCCCACCAGGGTATTTCATCAATTAGACAATTAGGCCTGTCTGACTCCAAGAGGTTGACTCGCCAATTTCTGAAGAAACGTTTGCAGAACGATTTCGGCCGCTCGACCGCAGTGGCTGGCACAAGGCCAACCCACTCTGAGGGCAGCCAGAGCGCGTCTCCCGAGCGAGTTTTATTGCCGTTCCAACAAACTATTCTCCTCTCCTCTCCCCGCATTGTGCATAGTTGGTTACATCATAAAAATAATTGTCAAAACTATAATACTTTCAATTTTAATGAGTGTCGCAATGACGATAAAGGTCTAAATCGTCATTGCGGGCCAGATATCGTCTGGTTTCTCTAGTCATCGCCATAGTCACATACTTATGCCCTCATATTCCTAAACCGACTAAATAGGAAATGGTAGAAGAACGTCTGTAAAAAGAACACGGGCAAGAAAGAAGAAACAAGAAAGAAGTTCGTTAACAAGAAATACGGTGGCAAGAAAAAAGAAATATATCATTTCCTGAAAAGATCGTTCATCGTGCAATTAGGTCAAAACAAATTACAATAAATAGTGCACTGGTGATTGAACAATAATTGAAGCATTTACCCTTCGGTTGCATCTTGGATCCTTACCATACACTATAGATGACTACCGATTATATACCGTGAAGATCGTGCGTATTGCCAACATTAGAGTGTTGTTTATAATTATAAATATGCTCGGCATTAAATAAATATCGACGGGGTGATTTTGAACATGACGTTCAATCCGTAACGTTATAATGCATCATGTTATATTTTATGACTGGCTCTCTCGCCTTTTATCAAGTCTATAAGACAAAACAGATAACATACATTTTTATCGATTTGTACATTCCTTATAGTTACAATATACAATCCTCACGATATCACGTATTATACTGGATTTGATACTATAATATTCTACATATGAAACAAATTCAACATCAAATATATTGCATGCATATAAAAGATTTCTGTAGGATGTCATCCATTGAACATATTTTGTGTTAAGGAGAACACATTATTGCTGGTCTGCTTAATTTTTACGCACCAGTGAGGTCATCGAGACACAATTCATTGTTCTATTACAGTGATAATGTCAGAACACATGCATTAGCTAACTCCGCAGTCCCCAGATTGCATTCTTTGGGAATGAATATGCGGAGGTTGCATGTAGAAAAATGTATTTTTGCTGCAAATTAAACTCTTTATTGGACTACATTATTACAATTGTTTGTGTCTCAACTCAATGGCAACGGATAAATTACCCTATTTCACCTTATTTTTATTTTTTTATTTTATAATTTTGATTATGTGAAAACATTCTGATGTTTTAGAACTTTTTTCTTTATGTATTGTGCTTCTGATGTAATTTTCTATTATTTAAAAATATATATATGTTAATGCCTGAATAGGGCGTGAATAATAATAAATTAATAAACTATTATTATGAAGTTGCAATTTTTTTAGAACATATTTCTGTGCTATTTTAATACAAATTAAATGTATCAATTAATATAAAAAATATTGTTGCTCGAATTTTAATTCGAACCTGGATCCTTTCCTATCGGGACATATATTTTAACCAATTACACCACACCACAGCATGTTTTTTGTTAACAAAGTATTATAACCAATATAGTTACTACCTGTATAGCGCAAATTTTAATAGAATGTCTCCACAAAAGTCCTCACATGAAATGGACAAAATTGTGAAAGAAGGAAATGGAGCCTTAGAAATCGAATAGGCTGGTGTCAGAAGAAATTAGTTTAGTCGGAATATGGGTTGAATGCCAGGCAGAGCTGTGTGGCGATACATCATCCCCCGCTGTCGGTTTGTGTGGAAAATGTATTTCTTTGTTACTTAACAAACTAGGGTGATTACGGTTAGTTGAAATTTATATATACATAGTGACTCGTTGTAACACTTTACTGACGCCTGTCAGGGTTCGGTGTTTCTAGAAGTGATTAATCAGTAGATACATTTATTTATGCACAATGTATGTTAAAAGTATTAAAATTTAATCCAAGACTCATCCTTTGATCCATTATGGAGTTGTATATCTTGTTAGGTTTGTGGTGTTGCCTTCCGTCACGCGCTGAATGTGCCCAATACCTAACGCGGGCGCATGTGCAAAGAGCCGCCTAGTTCATTCTCTCCTCGGCACTTCTACGCCAACAACTACCGCGTCGCACTCAGTTAGTTAAATATAGAATCAAAACTCTGTAACCTTACTTTAATAAATTCAGTCTACTAAATCGTGATATCACTTCAAGGTGCTTTTTTGCCTGTCATACTCCACACGAATACCTAGGAACATACACGCGACATACCGAACGCCGAATGGGAACCAGAGATTAGAGACGGATACCCTTCGCACCTGTACCTTCTGATACTTCACATCTTGTACTCTTTAATATTTTAGACTCCAACACAATTCTGTCTCCTGCATTTTTCAAAAAGAAAGTAATTTAATTGCGGAGATATATCGAGGAAGAGTTACTCCAGTGTTTACATAGAGTAATTTGAACGATAAGGATACTTTTTTTGGTGGTACTGCCATCATGAGTTATTAGTATTTAGTAGTTTATAGTACTATGTTCCTATTTAAATGTATACTTTGTTTTATTAAAATATTTGTACAATGTTTTTTTTTAACTTGCGGAGAATATTCTAAAATGTGAAGCAGTTACCCAAGATCAGGACTAGCCTAAGTGGAAAACTGTCTCGTTTCGTAAAAAAAATATGTGTACAAGAAAAACTAAATAATATAAATCCCTCACATTTTGGTCGAAATGTATTTTTTGTATATCTTATAAACGTGTCAAATTTAATTGGGAGATAACTTTAAAACAATGTAATATTTTGGTAGCAATTGTAATATTTTTTTAAATGCCAGTTGTTGATATGAATACAAATAAAATATACGATCTGTTGATTTGAATACAGATTGTCCTAGAATACAGATTCTATGGATTGAGAACATCACTGAGGTTACCTCCATAATCGGCAACACCGCTGATGGCTTCTGAACGCACCTGGCATATAACTGGGTGTAAAACAAACCTCTCATCAGCCGCAAAAACATACCAGTACCAAATCTATAACTCGATAACAAACGCTCCTAATTGTAGAATTTTTACTGCATATACTTTTAACTATAACGGTACAACTATCGTCAATAAACAAACGTCTGTCATCTGTAAGTAGTATTTTTATTCAACCTTCTCTCACCACTTATTATTCAAAAGACACCTGTACGTATATCAAGCACTCACACACATAACCTACTGATTCTTAACATACAATCATAACATTAAATTGTATCCGCATACTCGCACTATATCCCTAAAAACCTATTAACCTTCATATACCTATCTGAAATACAACGGTACAGTACAATAAAATACAAAAGCTCAGTATTTTTAGTTAGTTGTAAACAAAACAAAATAAAACAGGCATAAAAAAAGAGTAGCTTGTTGGTGTAGTCGTCAAGACGTTGGCCTAGTGATCTAGTGGTCGGGGGTTCGCGCCTCGTTCCAAGACACCAGCAAGTTAGTCCTATTTTCATAGCACAAGCGTTTACCTTAGTTTGAAAATAGTAAGAATATTGATGTGACATGTATTCCGTGAACGCGTCTCTATTTAAAAAAAAAAAAACTTATATGTTAGTTGTATTATTACAGCATACGTGTGTCAAGTTTTATCACGACAGGTTGAGTATTTATGGCATAGCACTCATTTTTATAAAAACAAGTTGAAAATTTCTGGCAAAATCACTTCGAACTTTGGATTAAGTTATTTCAAGATCAATGGATAGCTAGTGTCCCCTAATCGTATACTCCATTTGGACTATTATCTCTAGGACACATGTATAACGTGCCCGAAATCAAGAATCAGTTTATTTTATCAGTCTATAGCGATATTTCACCTCATGGCCAACGGTGTAAGCCAAGGGGTCGGCAGACTGCGGCTCACGACACAATAAAAAAAACTATTATTTTTCATTCTCACTCATCTTTGGCTCTGCGTATTAGGCGAATAAACATCCATGAATCAAATAAAAAATACGTTAACAAGCAAATTAACTAACGATAATTTACAATCTTTATTTAAATTGAACACGTGGTTACTTGCTAGACATAGCAAATCTTTGAAAAGTGATGTAAGGTCACCGTTCTAACTAGTAAACTTTACAAAGCCCAAAAAGTGTTTAATTATTTAGGTTTTCTTGTTTTATAAGTAAAGCACTAAGCTACTGAAGCTTAAATTTTCAATAATAATATTTTTCTGTGTGCCCTATGGCTGTATTGTGAATTAGAGTTTTAAATAAATATTTTGATTTTATCTCGTTTTTTTATTTGGCTCTTCTCACTAGAAAGCCTGCCGACCCCTGATCTAAGTAACTATGGCAGCCGCTACTAGTAAATAAGCAAGTAAAAGATCAGCATATTTAATAATCACAATTGTAAAAAACGACATAAAAACTGATTTTTAAATCTAGCAATCCTGGTCTCGCGAGCCCGCTGTCTCTCTCGCGAAAAATCTTTAAAATGTTTACATATTTACAAGTCCTGGCGCAGGTTAGTCCTGTAAATATGCGGCTCTTTATTCCACCGCATCCGACAGCCCTCCATTTTATATTTCTCTGAGGACTTCTCTAACCGACGTCACACCCGTTTACACGTGTAAACCAGGCGCAGGTAAGAGGCGGTACAGATCGATAATCTGTAAATAATTATTTTAGATTTTAAAATATTTTAATTCAAAGGGTGACCCAGTAAACTTAGTAAGAAACTTTTGTAACAGTTTTATTTATTTTCACATTACCTTGAGTTTTATTTTTACCTTTATCGTTATTGGTATTGTCTGAATGAAGGGTTAATTTGGGAGAGGGACAGGATTAGGGAATATTGTAGACTGAAGAACCACCCAGTAACAGAAAACACGACCTACCTGTGAAATGCTCTTTTAAGTATCTGGATTCTCCACTTGATACACAGATCTTCTGGGTCCAGGATACGTACTCCGTTGTTCCGCATGAAGTGCTCTTATTCATACACTTCGCTGATGGCGTGAAGTGTGACACAACAAGCACAATGCACAATAGCAAAATGTGCAGGATTTGGTATGCATAGTAGCGAGAAAACTAAAGACACATATACAATATTATCCTCACACAGCAAGACGATAACTACCGCATCAGTGGTAAACGATTACTGTCAATTCAAGGTTCAACTCCAACTGAACTCTTCCAAAACCATAGAGAACACTAAAGAGAAAAGTCTTGTTCTGGGAATGGGATGAGGGGGTAGTGGATAGGTAATAAACAGGAATCATCCTATATGTCGCGTTCATATTGCGCGCACACAGCTACCGACTATCGTTGGATAGTCGTAAAGATCGAACAGGTATCGATACCGGGCGCGTCCATAACTTTCTTGAAATTATTTTTTTTAAAGGAAAGTTCTTTACAATTTTACTTTTTTCGCTGTGAAGGAAAGGTTATCAATATCTTTGATAAAATACGTAAATGGCAAAGTGTGGATCCCATTTCTAGTTGCGTAGATGAATAAAGAACATTCTTAAATAGTATCCACGAGAAAAAAATTACTAGAAGATGTCCAAAATCTCGACGAATAGACAGAATAATATATACACCATGCCAAAGATTGGCAAAGGTCCAAAAGAGAGGCAGAATCTTGAGGAAACCTTTATCCAGAGGTGGATTTACTGATGATTTCGATAAAGAAATAAATATGTAATGACTAACTGACCAGGTAAAACAAATACCGAAAGATATTGCCGTCACAGTCAACGTACAAGAATACCAGATAACAGAACACCAAAAATCGTCACTTAAGAGATCTGGAAAAAGAACTGAATATATTGAAGTATAAAGTATGACACAGCCAGTTCCACTTTTCACCGAAACCCCCTCCCCCCTCCCCACAACAACCACGCTCTCATACTATCCCCCCTCCAACATGTAATCGATAAAATATCTTCTAGTTTTAAGTTTTAGTTTATTACCGAAGATGATGGAATAAGAATCGTAAACGTTTAAATTTTTTATTTTTAATTAAAGTGTAGTGTGAAGTAAACATCGTTGTGTTTTATTTGTTAATTATCAATTTTGAAATCTCCGCTCTGGCCATAAAATCAGTTACAAAACGTTTATATCTATTTAGTCTATTGACCCCTCCAACACTATCAGAAAACAATGAGAAAGATCTTAAAAAAGAAAGCTAGTATTGAAACATCTAGAAAGTGATGAAGATGCTCGAATTAGTCAGGAAACCGCCCAAAACAGAGCGTCCTGGTGTAAAAAGATCCGACCCTAAGTAAATGGAAAAAGAAAAAGATTAATAAGAAGCACTAAAATGAATTGATTGCCTGAAATATGTTAACTGTTGCAAACATTCCACTAAAAGTTTGGAAACGTTTTAAGACATTTCGTACAATTAATTAATCCTCGGTAATTATTTTCTCATTTAATTTTCAGAACTTCTTGAGAGTTGGAAATTTTCTGATGAGCCTATCGGTAAATCGTATTTCGACTATTCAGATTACTTATATATATATATATATATATGGTAGGTTATGTATCGTTGTACGTTCTCTTTAGTGGGATACAACCTATAGAGAGAACAGGTAACAACGTAACGGGTAAACAAGGCGAGAAATATTCCAAGAGAGGCTGTACACATGGGGTAGTAAAATTTCAGATATATGGTGTACTATTCCTGAGAGTGGCAGCTATTTGTATCATTCTGAGAGTGGTTTACGTACTAGGCTGTGTGGTCTTGTGTTTCGTTTATTATTCGAGTGTTCCGACAGTTTGATACATTTGATTATTGCGGAAAATCGAATATATTAATGTATTAAGTTTAAAGATTAAAAGGACCAATTTTGAACAATCCAAAACCAATTTATAAAATCGTAGACTTATAACACAAACCAAAATCCAACATTTATTTTATTAACAAACTTTTATTACGAAAAGTGACTCAGGTGTTTCCTCTTAATCCGTATTATAAAATATTTTAATAATGTCTGGTTAAATTTTTTAGACTCCCAGAGGTCTCTTTCCTGACGGACACGCCCTGGTGATATTACTGACCAAACATATCATTGCGTTCTCGCTCGCTGTCCACTAGTATTTCTCTAGTAACAAAGAATGCCCGTCCCACATTTTAATCTCAGAATTTAACTTCACATAATTTTCGCGAGTAATCAATACGAGGTCACCACCATCCACATCGTGATCTTAGGGCTGTCACCAGAAAAGTACCTGTTGCCTTTTCCACTTGATCAGTCCAACGGGCGGAGGATCTTCCTCTTATTGTTGTTGAGTCTTAGTATTGTTGAGTCTATCGCCTCTGCAAACCGAACGCACCTTGCAAATACCTAGGTGCAAAATGTGACTCTCATCAACTTTAAAATCTCGCCGGTATCGATCCAAAAACAGACAACAACCTAGCGCATCACTTCTCTCACGGTCACCTTCCGAAAGTGTTTTTACAACTTATACTTCTATCTGTAACTGTGTTTCAAGCATCAATAAATATCGATCTATTGTGAGTAGTCTTTTATTGTTCGTCCTACTCTGGCCACACACTCGCGTAATAATTCAATCGAACAGTTTAGCACCCGGTGTAAATTTATTTGAGGGCACTCGGACTCTTACACATAATCTTATCAACACATTAAACACTACATCTTTTAATCCCCATAGTATTAATAAAAATTTTAGGATATTTATAAACGGCTGTGTCCAACTTGATTTTTTCTAGGCAGTACAGTTATAGCGTACAAAGCATAGATGCCGGAAGAAATAGTTTGGCATCCACCACAATCCGGATTCTGCTAGCATCTCCAAAGATGTGAACTATATAGTTTTACTCACTGTCAAAGGTTCCGACACAGTATGGACGTGAAGTCTGGAATTACTATAATATTGTAAACTGCACCGTACCGTTATTTTACGTATTTAGTACGAGCATTATTTTCGTTCAATGATTAACCAAATAAATATATGTCCCAAGCAACAGTGGTTTGATTTGATTTGTTTGATTTTTTTTTTAATTAGAGAAACATTATATGCAAGCGTGTGTCTAAGACAGACAGACAGACAGACAGACAGACTATTTTTATTAGTAATTTATAAATTCACCGAGTGCAATCCGCCTCTGTGATTTGATAATCCGTTATTTGCTCTCGCCTAAAACGTTAAACGTTCACAAATAAACGTATTACTCTCCGCCGGCTGGTAGATATTTACATTAGCGAAGGAATGTACACAGGTCTCGTAGACCTGGCTGCGGAATGCTCCGCTAATTAACTAACCACTTAACTTTGCCCGTAGCGCTGACGCGGCGTAGCCGAGGAAAACTTCATCAAAGGGCGGGGCCAAAAAAACATTTTGTTTGAGCGAACATTTGGGCGAAATGTTTTAATACTGAAATATTTTATTTAGGTTTTATTTACAACCTGTGTGTACCGTTAAAGTTTGACTCGCGAGTTCAGAGTGTGGGGCGGCTCGGGGTATGAAGAAATGGAGCAGGTGTATCGAAGTAGTTTAAAATTCGCCGGCAATAATTTATATTTAAAAAAAAAAAAAAGGGAAAAAAACTTTGTTTTATATATTATTATTTTCATCTTAAATTGCTTTATTGATTCTTATGATTTTTTTCCATTACACGTATTCAGTATGACAAAATTAAACGAACGGCGTTTTAATTTTTTAAATCGGTTCACTAAATATTGAGATACAGCAATGGAGATGATAATTCGTCACGTGCTCCAGTCGAAACCACCCGGGAAAATTTCTTGCTAGACTGTTTTAGCAAGAGGTAGATGGGTGCCAGACATACTGTTGTGACTGCCGTCATGGTCTTTCAAGTCCTATGAGGTGGTCGTTAATGAAGATTTATATCCATCCATAACAGATCTTAGTATTTATGAGAAAGTTTTAATGATGTGAAAATTTTATAAGGGTACCGGCGGAGAAGTTTCACGGTAGATGTCATCATGCTGTACAGTACAGGATATAATCGTAATCAATACAAAAATGGCTCTAAATATGTTACGACACTAAACTATTGTGGAACTAATCAATAATTCTGTAAGTAGGCATCATTTTAAAGTTATATATTGCGACGTAAGAAAAATTAACATCTTATATACTAAGTTTCTTCTAATACAAATTTAATGTATCAATAAGAAAGCTGTGCACATAAAATTTATTTGTCGAAAAAAAATATATACTGCCAGTGCGCTGACCTATAACACCACGTCAACGTTGTAAGTAAACGACAAATTTTCAAACTTGTATTAAAATATCACAGAACTATGTTCTGAAAAACTGTAACTTCACAATAATAATGTGTTATACTTAATAATTAATAAGTTTCTTAGGAGAACACTTTCTTATTGTGAAGTTGTAATTATTCATAACATACGGTCTGTGATATTTTAAATATGAATTAAATATATTAATTAGAAATCGAAAAATATTGTTGTTGCGCCACCGGGCAATTGTTGCAATGTGTCCAAAATGTTATAATAATGAATTGATAATTCTGGCGTCTGCTGTCAGATTACTCAAAGGTATTTGAGATTCCGTAAAAATAAGGTACATGGCTCTTTCAAATAATGGAACGATTAAATGTATTAATATCTAAAAGATAACATATAGGTTCGAAAATTTGTCGCTAAAAATATCGTCGCTGTAGAATAGTTGAATAATCCACTTTCCCCGATTTGGAAAGAGATCCAGGTTCGAATCCCGGTGGCACAACAACAAAATTGATTTTATATGTAATTCTTTCTAATTAATATATTTAATTCATATTTAGTAAGTTTCTTCTTATTCATTCGCAGTCTCGGCACAGATGTTCACATTAGGGCCGCATCTTCAGCCGCTTTTGTGGTGGTTTATGTGATAAGCGTTTGTCGCAGTTTTTCCAGGTAAACAGTCTTCTAATATCTATGCAGCATCCATCGTTGAGAAATATGACGAACGCGTGTTGTGATTTTGATCTGGAAATAAGCTCAGATCAGCTTGAGATTAGTAGAAAGTAACAAAAACTCAAATCAGCGTGCACGACGTTCAATTTTGTATGCGAGATTTGATACGTGCACACAAACATCACCTAAAATCACCATTAATTTATACAACTATCTATTCTCAGTCATTAAACATCGCTATTAATATGAGATATTAAATTACAAATATTTAATCAGTTTTAACTGTTGTTGGAGATACTCAAAATCACTCAACTGACAAACGTTAATAACTTTCGACATTTATCGCCGTTTGTGTTACCCCCTCTCTATACCATTTCTTTTTGAACCAATCGAGAAGTTTAAGTTGATAGTCGTCGTTTATCATTGAGTACGGTAGGCTGTAAAAACTATACGAATTATCGTCCTGCTGTGTGGGGCTGATATTGTACTATTGTGTGTTCGGTTTCTCGCTGTGCGCGCATCTTACTATTGTGCATCGTGCGTATCGTCCCGCCTGTAGTTTCATTTGAAGAAAAAAATCTAGATACTTAAAGAAGCAACTCTCTGGTGGGTCGTGTTTCTTCCCGGTTCTGGTTGGTTCCTCAGCCCACCCTGTTCTTTTTTCCTATCTCTCTCCCAAATTTCTCATCCAAACACCGTAAGTGACGAGCGTGAAGTAAGGCTCGAGACGGCGAATCTCCGAGATATATATGTATGTGTACACGGGGACAACGAAAGAGTTGTCTCAAAAGAATCTCGGAGATTATTAAAAATCTCTTGAACATCTCATTCGTGAACCCGAGCCACCGAGTCCTTGGTGCCAGTATTCATCACAAGCAAAGCTTTGTATTAATCAATAATATTCATAAAATAAGCCCCTCCTTTAGAACTGAAAATTAATTATACAACCTACATTGTCCCGGGGCTTTAAAGAATCAACCTGTTCAAGGTATGACGAGCCTCGATACGCACCAAAGTAGAAGCACCAACCAGAATTAAAATTCATTGTATCTCCGAGTACCATCTCAAAGTTCGGAGCTTACAGTAATATCAGAACCTTTTAATGAAAATAATTACAAAGGACTAGAAACTTTTAAGGACGAAATTGGCTTATGGAACCGAAATGAAAATTAGAAGTAAAAAGGTATCAAATTTTTCAACGACGATTTTTAGTATTTTTATTCGAGAAATTAATTTCATGCTCTGATATTTTTTCCATTTCGAAAGGAATAAAAACCCTAAAATAAAAGCCGGAGGAAGGATTAATAAATTACGTATCAAATTAATTCCGAGCTTATTTTTTTGTAATTGGCTTTTAAAGCCCTTTGAAGGTACGTCAAACTGGCCAAAATTAATAAACCAATGTACCAATGTTATATATTTTTTAAAAACACAGTAGGTCACTCATAAAAGCGACCCTTAATAATATAAATATATAAATAGCACGTTTATTTTTAAATTAAAAACATATGTATAATATAAATAATTAGACAAAATACTTTTTTAAACCACTATTTATTGATATTTCATCATGTTTTGATACCTATGGTATCTTCTTCAGGAAACAATATATATTGAAATAAAATACAAGCATAGATAAAAACATTCATATTAGTTCTTACTTATTCATCACTTAATAGTTTTTTTTTATCTATGCTTGTTTTTTTAATTTCAGTGTTCATTGTTTCCTGAAGAAGATACTATAAGTATCGAAACATATTATCACAGACCTATGTTCTGAATAATTACAACTTCACAATAAGAATGTGTTTTCCTTAATAATGAAACATATTGAATAATCAACAAATAGTGGTTCAAAAAATTCGTCATCAGCCCGCATTTCTCTACTGTTGTAAGATTTTTCTACCAGATTCACCAATCTCTTTATGATCCCTTCGACATAAATATATATCCAGCCCGCTTCCAGGAGCAAATTTGCAATATACCAATTTTTGGGCAATATCTTGGTAATCTGGTGAATCTGTACAAATGATATAGTGAAGGGCTATCACCTTCACTCTTATCACTGAGGCCAACTAGCGATGATGAACGACTCAGCAAGACAGTGTGTGAAATGCAACTCCCATCGGACCGGTCCACTCTCGTAACACCTCCAGTAACCGCCTCCAATAACAATAAACTTCTATATTTGAAAACTTTGACTTTTTTTATTTCTGCTACTGTTCTCGTAACCTGTGGCCTAGCATACACATACTTACATAATTCACATTAATCTCACACTAATCACATCATCTTATCCTTCAAATCTTTCTGATCTAGAGCCATACACCCACAACTGCACAAATATTCATTCATAACCTTTCTGACTCCAGAGGTACAATCTGACACATTAGAATAGTTAACATGCACTTTCCCATATACATTTGAAGCGATCAGAATTCATATCCACCACCATCTCAGTCAGTATTAACACTAGCGACAGCGCTGCTGAGTGCTGCTACACGTCTGAGTCGATCATTCACCGTCAAGCAGTCTCTCCAGTTTCATCGTTTCACAACGGCCCACGTGCGCCGAGCAAGACCGCTGACTTGCTTCACTTCGAAATCCACGCACATCTTCTACATCTTCACTCATCCACTATATTCATTCTCATCTATCTTCATTGTTACAACCATCACAATAAACACTTCAACATGCAAACAACATTTCTTTCGTTTAACCACCGTCCTAACCCCCAAACATTCATAATCATTTTCCATAAATTGCTGACCCCATATGGATCAGAATACATACAATACCAAATACAACTTTTCTTCCCACCATCTATCATCTCTTTGGCAGATATTCAGTAAATTGCTACTTGAGTTTAAAGATTTTTTGGGAAACTTTAGTTCTATTACGAATTTGTAGTTTGGTACTCAATCTCTCAGGTATATTTCAAATATAGCCTTTTCCATTGCTCATTGAGCATCTTTTAATTTACGTATGACACTGACGGCATTGTCGTACGTCTCGGTTCTGTATGCATGTACTAGGGGCATCCACTGTAGACTTTCTGAAGTCTTTAGGGATGTGGTATTTCGGCTATAGAGATTCTGGTATTTTGTATTTGAAGATATGTTCTAGCTTTAATCTTATTCAATGTTTAATATTACAATAATCGAATCTTATATATATTATTAATATTCTCCATTGACCATGGTTCGCTATGTCCGTATAACATTCAAATTTTCAAAGTCACGTCCGACTGAATCTATTCGTGTTGCTCGTTATCTTCCCGGTCTTTTATCAGTTGCATTACTCTTGGTTTCATACTTCATCCAGCTACCTTACCAGTTGTTCAGTAAGCATATACATCCATTCCGTGGAACACTACTGAGAAGACAGAACATCGACTATTCGCATTCGAAACTTTAGTTCGGCATTTTACCTCGTGGGAAGATTGATATTTGTAATATATCATGATGTAGCGATTGTATGACGCGCGCAAATTCGTAAGAATGGCAGCATGTAAGGGATAAAAGAGTAACGCGCTTGAGCGCGCGCTCTTTCCTTCAAGAATCGTAGATCAAAACACATCTCTTGTATCATATTGTATTCATAATTATGAGATCCGAAATAAACTGTATTGTTGTACATCGAGTTCTTGACTACCTGAATTTTTGCACACAAAGACATCATTATTTGCACGCGTAATAGTCGGGTTAAGGATATAACAATATTAATGATGGATCGGAATCTATTTTATAAAAACGGTACATCTGATTCGTGTTCTTGCTTAATTCTGAAGTATATATTTTAGCCCATTAATAATTTGTTCTTTACTCAGCAAATCTTAGAGCATGGCTTTCGACTGTCAGAGTTGATGACTAAATAATGTCATGACCTGGTTTTAATACTCCCGAGGGTATTCCTCGGCACGTCCAGTTGATTCTTGAGAGCCGGACGTACCGGAAAGTAGGTCCAGAACCTGGGAATTATTTTTAAGGCGGCTTTATTGACGACGCTGTTTAAATTTAAATATACTTTCCAGCCGTGGATCAAACTTGATATTTTGAAAGCAATTTATAAATAATGGGTGTAAATTGCGCGACGCAAATAAAGGGATATTCAAAATGATGGATTCTATTTCTTAACTGTATATTTCAAACAGCGAATGAGTGACAAATGAAGTAAATTACATTTGATAATCCTCACAATAAAGTTAACACGTTCAGTTTATAAATATTCAATGTGCCTCCTTCCACTCCCACACCCGATGAAGCGTTTCTTGTGTTTCTGAGTTGACCGCAGCTGTCCATACAGTTCCGGTTCCGAACTCACGAACCCAGAAATCTTTATGGTAACTAACGCGAAATGACTGTATGTCGGTGCGAGCACTCTAGCGGTTTTTTGAACAACTATGAGCGAGCTAGCGGTGGAATTCAAAATTTTCGGACCTCCTCTATCAATCGCTATGTAGATCATTCACATGCAATGTATAATTCACAAAATATAGCAATCGAATGACCTTGTATTTTTTTTGACGCAGTATTATTGGCGAATAGTGAACAATACTTACAGTGTTCGATGTGTGCAAGGAAAGTGACCTTATCATGAATGTTAAAATGTCGAATGTTATGCTATTTTAGAAAGCGGAAAGTGAAATAACTGGTAGGTGATGAATGATTGGAACAAGTAGAAGAGTTTGGGTATTTTGAAAGTATGTTGAAAATAAATTAAAAGACTGAGAAAGATATCGAAAGGAGGGTGACTGAAGAGAACAAAGTGAACTGGGCATTGAATGAAATAATTTCTAATAGAAACTTATCCACAGAGGCAAGACTAATCGTACACAATGGAGTCTTGGTACTGGATAGGTGAATAGGATATTAATATGGTAACATGTTAAAGAAAATGGTAAGAAAAATATATGATGCGTGTGGTGATGGCACCCGACACTGGACCGGCAACCAGATACTGGAGTATCCTATTTCCTAAATGTTGATGAAGCGGGAGTTGTGTCTCAGGACAGAAAAATGCAGCGTTCTATCCTGTCTGTCTACCCCCGACATGATGGTAAGTTAGTTAGTTATTTTCAACTAACAAAAACAGTTCAAACTTTTTTGTTTTTTTCCTACAGTTATGTAGAGAAAAGTCTGTCAGTCGACTATGAGTCGGATTGATATTGTGTAGGTTCATTTTATCGACAAAACACGTCTGTGAAATTTTAATCTGTCTGTATTAATTAAATAATTATTTTAGACTGCCTAAAAATGATTATTTAATTAATTAGTTAAATAATTCATTATCAAGGAGAACACATTTTTGTTGTGAGGTCTGTGATATTTTAAATACTAATTAAATGTATTGATTAGAAAGATATAATTCGTATATAATAGATTCGAACTTGGATCTCTTTCTAATCTGGGGAAGGTGCATTAACCGACTATGCTACAGCAGAATAGTACTTTTGACGACAAATTTTCGAACCTATATGTTACTCTTTTCAAATTAATACATCCATTATTTGAAAGCCTTCGAATCCCGGTAGCAACAATAATATTTTTCTAAAAAATTGATATATATCTTTTTAATTAATACATAATTAATTAATTAATTTTTTACGTACTTTTATCTAAATAATTATTTTTCATTTGAAGAATAATATTCTGTGTAATAGTGAGTGACATTCGTTTCACACGCCAAAAAAATGTGTATACAAGACATCCCAAGATTACCTAAGAGGTGAGAAATGACAAGAGTGTAATACATATATATATATATATATATATATATATATATATATATATATATATATATATATATATATCTTACGGAGGAGTTGAAGTGGCCGATGGAGGGGGAGGGTGCTATTGTATAGTCGAAGATTCCAAAAAACAATGAGTATAGATAGGTATCAATGTTCCCATGAAAAAAAAACGTAAATCAAAATTATAAACTTTTAGTTTTTAGCTTTTGTAAAAATTACAATATTTATCTGTGCCTAATGATTACTATGAGCTACTGTGCATCTAGTCTCTCAGATTCCACAGAAACGTGCACGATCTAAAAAGTCCGGTTCCGGTAATGACTGTTCTTGACGTTAAACTGTGTGATATTGTGTCAATATTCATGACGTACCGTGGCCCACGTTCTTGTATTATTTAATTATATTCGCCATCTACAGCCATTTTGTATCGCGACCAAGCGCTTTTGCTTATACGCTCCGCCGGACGACATCGTAACCACCATTTGAGTCATTAATTCGGGTCCAGCATTCATGTTAGGCCACATCCACTATTTCATCCGACAACACATCCTGTAGGAAGACTCCATCAGCCTTCTCAGTTGTACTTCTGCATCGAAAGAACTCCTTCATCTGCTTCCCGGGTCTTGCAGATGGCCCTATCCTAAACCGGCTATCTCGCCATGATATATCTGCATTACCAGACCTATTATGCAGGTCTGCTCCGTCATCTTGTTGTAGTGAATTAAGGTATTTATCTTTTAGTACTAACTATTTTGACAAACATGAAGTAATATCAGCCCAGCTGAACCAGTTATCTCCGCCTAGCGGAACTGACTTTTAATTGGACTATTCATGCTAAGAGTTCTAGAGAATTTTGAATATTTTATTTGATAACCTTTGCAAATAAATGGCTGTTTAATTTTAAGTCTCGTCCTTCATGCCTAGTTTTAACATTTACAATGATATTAATTATTTTGTGTATTGAATAAACCTACATTTTTAACAGTAAACTCAACCACTATTTATTGATACGTTTCCCTAGTCGCATTACATCTGTTCCCACAGCTCATTATTGAGAAAAGATATCTCTTGTTCGATAGTTAGCCGAGCAAAGGAAACTAAACTTATTAATTAATTAATTAAATGTTCACATAAAAGGACACCCTATTTTTGGTCTAATAAAATATACGCGGCCATTGGTGACCGCTGCGCGCTCAGAGTCTCAATAGAATCTATATTTCAATAATAGAGCTTTCCCTAAAACAAACCACATTCCACCTTTGTTAGCGGATATACAATAATAAAAACAAAAATGCTATTTAGAAACGAATGAAAAACATAACCAAAAATTGTTATTTTGACATTTTTAAATAGTATACCATAGACATAATAGACAGTATAGATAAAAAATGATGATATATATCAAGTACGTTTTTTTTTACTCGACACTTCATTTTATATATTTACGTACTGTTATTGAAAATATATAAAACACAAAACATTTAAGTAATCTTAACCCAGAGATATTAAAAACAGGTTATTTTGAGCCATGATCGCGTCTCACAGACATGGCCGTTTGAGCAAGCACTAAACAGCCATAATGACGTCACTGAACTCGGCATCCAGAAAGTCACAGATGTAGATGGGAAAACGTAACATTATTATGGATTTTTTATCAATAAATAAAATCGAACGATACACTAATTGGAAACACACACCATTAAAGCTCCGAAAGCTTAACACAAGTGACGAGGATGTGTGAAACATTTTTAAATAGTTATAGGTTATGTAAAGTTGCGGCAATCTCAATATTTGTTTTTCACGACTTTAATCTACCCATGCCTCTCAAATCTAAGATCTGCTAACCCTGGCTGCTGTGAGGATGTGGAAATCAACAGAGGTGGATATCACCAAAGATGGTCGCCGGAAAAATATGAACAATTATCGAAATCTGTAAAATTATTTATTTAATTTTGTCTTTTGAAGTCGTAAATATAAAATATATTTAAATGAAGGGAGAAATAGAAGAGGTAAATCTAAATTAAATTTCAGGACATTCCGATAGTTCTAATAGTATAATTTTATTCTTTAGCACGGCTACGTCTGGTTTGATGATGAAAATATTCTTATATGTGTGTGTATATTTTAGAATATCTGAATTACTGTTAGGTTCTTGCAAAAATAATGGCTGATTTTAGATTTATGATTTATTTCGAAAATCGTAGTTCAGTTCGCGAAACTTACCGTGCCCTACGTCCATTTAACGGTAGACATCATCGTCTATCCGAGAAAATAATTATAACTATTGTAAAGAAACCCGTATTTCCCTAATCTACGTCCATTATATATATATATATATATATATATATATATATATATATATATATATATATATATATATATATATATATATATATATATTACGAATAATTATATTACTCTAAAATTAATTCAGAATAATTAATAAAACCCCTGGTTTCCGGCACCAGTGTAAGATCTAGCTTTCTACCTTACTTAATACTAATTTTTACGCTTAATGCTAGTCTATTCGCTTAATATCTAAATTTGGCCAACGTGATCGTTCTAGTGGTTAAGAATATTCCCCATGCTATGTCCGTAATGATCCTAGTTCTTTTAACCCGCGTTTTCAATTATCAAAATGTCTAAAGTTTACAAATATCCAAATACTACAGCCGTTCAAATACCTATAGAGCAATTATTAAAATAAATATACCGATTATCTTATAGTATACGACTAAGTACAGAAAGCTTCCGGTCAAGCGGTATGATATTCGAGCGCACTCGTTATAACACTACTTATGTACTTATTATTTAGAGCTAGAATGTAGGAGTGTGGAAGAAATTATAAATATGTACGTATTATTCAGAGCTAAAATGTAAAAGTGAGGGAGAAATTATAAGTATGTACGTATCATTCAGAGCTAGAATGTAAGAGTGAGGAAGAAATTATACATAGGACACCAACCTTGTCGTAGACTCGTACTCGTGACTGTGGCCGCTTCGTGGCGTCGCCTAGCTGTTCATAAGTTATGTGGACATGTGAAACAACATGCGACATGCTAAGTGTCTGCCTCGCTTGACAAATATGTTCCGTGATTATATGATAAGTTCTCTAGACACCAGTCTGTGGCGATCGTTCGGCTCCCCTGAACAAAACCCCAGATTAAGAATCCGTACGTCTGGTGCATATTCGCGGTAGACGACGGATTCCCAACCCCGAACCCTGGTCACCCACGCGTTCAAAAGTTTAAAGATGATGATGATGATAATCCAAAGTTTTGATTCGGCCAATGTCTTAGTGAACAATATCATTTGTTAAGACTCATTCAAGATGCATGGCCGAGGTCCTTGTATCTCCAGTATGTTGCTATTCAGTATCGGTAGGAAAATGGCCAATCCGAGGCCGCGTCCACCACTGAAGGTAATTAATTGTGATATGGTTGTGACATGACGGTACGACTCTCAGGAAATTCCCTTGATTCCTTTGGGTGCGTCTGAAAACATACGTCATGTGACAGCGGTGTCTGATGTATAGTTTGATTTATCTGCAGGATGATCCTCGGTGTCTCGAACAATGCATCTCGAATAGAGTCAGGAACAATTGGTTAGGATTGTTAATAATGTGTAAGTCCGTGCAGAATGACGCATTTTGATATAAATCTCCCTCTCGTCCTTTCAATAAGATACCCACGCTATGTGGTTTGAAATGACTATCTCCCGGCATTCATGTTTAGAGACTCATCTCTCGAGAAGTCCGAAGAGGTACCTACGGTTCGCCGAGGCGTCCTTCCTCTGGGATCTGTTCCGTCCACTCACGTCTTAGCCAGGGCGTGGGGCAACAGCATTCAATCGGCAGACTCTTTCGTCTTTTGTGCCAATAACGCCACTTAGTCAGCTAGCTTATGTATACCCCTCGGCTCTGCAACTAACGTATACGATTGCATTAAAACAATTCCCGCGAGTAATATATATCGCCCAGAACAGAGACCCTCCTCAGCAATTGTAGTCCACTCCAAACTCGATGAAAGACTATCTCAACAATCAATCCCTCTGCATCAATATCTGTCACCCGCGACACTATTGTTACTTTGATCACAAGGCAGCGAGGCCCTTGAATAATTTCAGTTTGGGGGGGGGGGATGTTAGTACTAGTAATAAAATAGTAGTAACAATAAAAGCAGTATGATTTCCTACTCATCCAATCGTGCGATTTCAAGGTAAAATGAACATACTCGTACAAAGGCTCTCTGATAAATTCTAACATTTCAACCTGCAAGCCATTTCTTCGGATCAAAAATGTAATCCAAAAAATGCGCCCATCTTTCGCCATGGTGCCAGCAGCGTGAACCACGACAGGATTTATGAGATTTTTAGATTTAAATTTCCGCGGATAAGTAAATACACAAAATAATTACGTACATAGTTACATGATTATTTACACGGCCAATAGTAGTATATAATTGGTCCTAAATAATGAGATACATGTAATTAAACTTGCAGATGGGTGTTTCCAATTTATAAAACGGACAGTAATTAAATAAAGTGGAATATCAAGTAGTCTAGCGGTTACGCCAGACCCTTTCTATGAATGAGCAATTACATGATGATCCGAATCACACTACAGTATTTGTTAGCGGTTTTAATTATGTATACAAGCATGCTAAAAGGTAAACTTAGTATTTTGGGTCCTCTGCTATGGTCCTCAGCGTCCGCGCCGGTCCCGGTCTGCCTTCTCGAACTTGAAACCACTACACTCCCATTTGTGAATTTTAACGCGACCTTCGCGGATCCGAAAACCAACACGATCACCCCTAAAACACTCGCGGCGTAAATCTCGAGACGGAAAATCTAATTCGCACCCCTAACAACGTTTATGTATGTCTCGTTTTCCGGCTCCAAAGCGACTTTTCCCGCGTGTAACCGTCTGACCATCCCGAAAGCTCGAAACCGACCCCTTCGCCCACCCGAAGCCGATCGTCGCCGTGCCATCCCGAAACTCCCTCCCTCGAGCAGCGTTTACAATCCGCGACCCGCTCCTGGCGTCTCATCCCTCGCCCCGCTACACCCCCTTACCCTGTCGCATCAGCTCTAGAAATTTCTCGGAATTCATATTTTTTTATCAGTTGGTTATATGTGGATCATCACACTATGGATCTTTGCAAATAATTTAAATAACTATGGTTTTCACACCATGCATACTCTAATTGATAATACGCATCCGCAGAGATATCGTACAATGTGCACCGAAGAAGCTGTTGCTGCCGTGGATCAAAGTATTGAGGAGGACCCGAATGAGTCGATTCGCCGTCTGGAACTGAGTTCATTCACTTTATGGAAGATTTTGCGGAGAGGTCTTAGTTTACGAGCTAACAAGATCCAGCTCGTGCAAGAGTTGAAGTCGCTTGATCATCTTGAGCGTTGCACGTTCGGTAAATGGGCTGAAAACGAGATTGCCCTTGATCCTCATTTTCAACATAAAACTTTGTTCAACGATGAGGTTCATTTTTGGTTGTATGGCTGCGTCAACAAGCAAAAATGCCACATTTGATGTAAATAAAATCTACAAACCGTTATTAAAACGGTTACTTCCATAAAAAATCACTGTATGGTGTACTTTATAAGCTGGTTGAATTATTGGATCATATTTCTTCAAAAATGATGACGGCCAGAACGTTACAGCTAATGAAGAGCGCTAAAAATTCATTATCAATTCAAATCATATTTAAACACAAATTACATAAAATTTTCTTTAAATTTGTATGTATTTTATTTTATAAATACACCCTTTATTTAACAGAAAAATTTCACTAATGAACAAGCAGTAAATGATACCTTTAAATAAGGATTAGATATAAGAATCAATCGCTCCATCTAAATATATATAACTCCATTAAACTAATACTGTAAATATCTTTATCTCACGTCATTAAAATGTATTAGTTTCAGACCAAAAAAATATATTATTTATTTATGACCATCAATTATTTTAAAACAAGTTTAAATATAATAATCGCTATAAAACACAATATATGATTTAATGTTATATCTAAGCTGAGAGAAGAACACCCCTTAGGAGTAGACAAGAATGGTGAGTACCTAATAATATTCTTAGATTGAATGATTAATGACACCGAACCCCATTATAAATACATTAACGTGTCTCCAAAATTATTCTGGTGTTTCGATTGTGTCACACAGCTGATTGTCACTTAGTCTCGTGAAATAAACAGTTAACGTTACGAGCGTATTGTTCTTCGACAATCTACAACAAAAAGTATACGAGGAAAAAAAATAAGATGTAATGAAAATGTATCTATTACTATACATGATATGAATACTAAAATAATAATAAAAATCGACAATTTTAATTTTTTTTTAAACACTAACTAAACAAAATACTGTTTTGTGTTATCCTATTCGGATAGCGGGACACAGAAGGGTATAAAAGGTTTCAATCATTAAAGGAAACATGGTCATTAGGGACAGTAGAGTAAAGTCCGTGTCCAGGAAACAGTAGTTAACACAAACCATTGTATGGTACGTATATTTTGTCAGCGAGATTTGATACGTACACATAAACGTCACCTTAAACCAGTGTGGCAGACTCGTAGTACCACCTAGCGGTGGTTCGCGGAAGCTCGCTGGCACGCCGCATACCGAGTCACAGTGAGCTTACAATGGACACAATAGAGGGACGCGGCGTTAATGGACAAGGCTGCTGACAGTCCATGGTCTGGAAAGGCGAGTACCAAGCCTATAATTTCATTCTGCTTCCGTGACTGATGCACGGTGACCTTTAACTATTTCTTTTTTTAAGCGTAATTTATAAATCTACCTGTACTTTATAATGTGTTCTGACTGCGGAGCGCAATAAACAAAATAACTAAATCCAATCAATTCCGAAAGAAATATACGTCATTAAACATTAACATAAGGCGTTAAATTTATTGCGTTTTAACTGCTACTGGGGATATTCAAAATGAGTCAAATGACGAACATGATAACAATGACATTGATGTGCCCAGCGATTAATGTGACGCAAATTTCCCCATATTATTAACAAAGAAAAGAGCACTTAACGGCTAATCCGAACGCGGTGCATTCCTTTAAAGGATTTGCATGGGTAATAGGTCCGTGTAAACAATTAAGATTAAATGAACGTGTTTGCTTTCTTGGGGGATCTAGGGGACATTTTATGACGGTCCAACTACAAGAAATGCATGTAATATTAACTGGTATACTGTCGGCGACGTACCTTTCGGATATTAATATATGGCTAGGAAAATATGCATTTAAGACGGCCGCAATTAGTCAGCTGAATTGAGGGTTTCAGATCTCGTACGGGAGATCCCAAATATTTATTAACAAAACGAATTTCTCAGCTAATCCGGGTACAAAGCCGTAAAATGCTTTTGTATTTGAGTAAAAGAGAGTACCCAATCACCATCTAAGGGATGGACCTAAGGACGTGTTGAGAACACGCCTTAACTCGAGATCGGCCAGCATCAGAACAAGATCTGAGTTAAGGAAGAAGGTGTAACACGGAAGACAATGTAACAGTTGAAGACCGCCCGTGATAGTAAAAAAATCCCGGCAGAAATAGGAAGTTGAGTGGGGCGGGATTTCAAAATGAGGAGCCACCATCAGCCATCGGATGGTTGGCGACCAGCGGCCGAGACCGGCCAGTACCAGGACGAAGGAAAGCAGATCGAGGCTAGAGGCGCCCGATCCAGCTGGCACCTAAGCTAGATTGTTGTTATTAAGGAGAGGGATGGCACCACCGCCCATGAAGACGGGTCGGCAATGGCAGCCGACCACCGCAACAGCGACGGCGACGGAAGCCCGTCACCGACGAAGGTGAGTCAAAATCGAGCCCTGTTCGTTCACTTCCGTGACATCGCATTTCGGACGTTGCCCCAGTAGTATCCGATGGAGTAATTAAGGTAGATTTAAGATAAAGTTAAGATTATAATTAATTGGACTCTAAGTTAGATAAAAACTTAACCTAAGGTTTTTTTTTCTTCTCGTCAAATTAATTTAGTAAATTGTAAATATGTACATAATTATTGACTAGTGATTTTCATCCCCGCCTCAGTGACCAACGATATATTGATAATATGATGATTGGGCAAGGAGAAAGCCCGACGATAAATATAAATCTAGCGGTACCCCAACCAGGGGAACCCCTATTATATCAATATTATGACATAAGTTTAATGTACAGAGTGAAATAAGGTGCGACCCGGCGAATATCTAAGATACGAAACCCGAGAGTTGTCTCCGAATCATTTCATGGGAGCAAAATCCGCATCTCAGAGATTGTGTCTAGTCGAAAATCTTCTAAAATTCTATTCCGTGGACACGAACCGTTAAGGAAGGTAATGTTATTAATTAATTAGTGTTTTTGACGGCTATTTATTACTAATTCCATATAAGGTACGGTGTACGGTATTAAGTATAAGGTAGGTTAGTTTTAATTATACGATTACAAATTCTAAGAAGATACAGTTTTTTTCGGCGACGGTAAAAACGAAAAAGGTTTTTTTCTAATATCCCTGAATAGTGTAAGGAAAGAGATGACGTCGTAGCCGACTTCACTAACATGAAGGAAATCAGCTGGTAAGTAAGCACGTTGGACACGAATCAGTAAAGAAGTATTTTACTGTCAACTAAGGGTCGCAATACCGGTCCCTTTTACCAAAACCGTTTTTTTTTTATATTGAAGTTTTACGAAAACCGGAATCTTGATATTTAGAGAGGCTCTCGTCGAGATTAGAGGTGATGATTTATCAATGAAATAAAATCTTTCAGATACACACATTTATCTATCTGAACAACACAATGTTTTCCTGAATAGTTGCTCGGACTATATTCCTCGTAAAACCGCTCAAAAAATTTCTTACCACATTCTCTGACAAACTGATAGTGCACACAAAATTATATCTTCATTTGACTGTACCAATAAATTATTAGTCAATAATATAAAAATATTTCCTTCCCAATCCTATACGTTCGCATCTCCACAACGCGTGCTTCTTTACAAATGAATCACGGAACACAGATATAGTCCATCAGTCGATCGCATCGACAGCTAGCGCAGTTGAGACATGTGGTGTGAGGGGTTCGCACATCGCATCAATTATTAATATGTTTTGCTTTAAATACGAGATGGAAACTAAGAAAAGCGATTTATATTTTGTGAAATTATAAATTAGGGTCACTTTCGAAATTGCCCTCTCTCTTATTTTATTGACAAGCCCCTCGAAATCACAAATAATTGCTCTTACGTTGGTATCACAATCCGTTTTCAAGGTTATGAAAACGGCCACCGTCTATGGTTCTTTTTTCATAATCGAACAGATCTGTCAGATTAGCGCGGTTCAATAGCCGCGACCAGCGTTTCTAACATGTAACTGTGTGCGATCCAATATACCTAAAGGGTAAATATTTTATGTTATTCAATCACTAGTGCATAATTTACTATAATTTGTTAATCTTTACAGGAAACGAGATATTTCCCTTTTGAATTTTCTCATTGGTTTTTTCCTTCGGTTTTTCGCCTTCGTTATTCTCACTGGAAGCTACATTTTTTAATATGATGTGATCTTCTACAATTCCACTTCCGAATCCAATTGCGTCGGCCTGGATGCTAAGAATCATCTACGATGATAGGCCGATGACGACGATATAGGATTCTCGGATGCCATGGATTGAATCATTAAATGAACGTCAAAATTGCGCACATCTCGGCAAAATGAAGATTAGATAAAGTGGATTGCATCTTTATTTTATTTCCTTTGTTCATATTTTTATTTTTGTGATTAGATGCTGTGTCTTTAATTTATTTCTTTTTGCTTTTATGATTAGATGCCATTTTTATAATGAATAACACTTTTTTATTTATCATCTCCAGGTATTACTCATTAATTTTTCTCAGTTTAGGATGAAAGCAAAATGTGATAAATTAAAGTAGGTTTATGTTTCTGAGGTGAAGAACCCACGGATCTTGTGCTCATCACTGACTAGCCGGTGAGAGGGTAGAACGCCGGTCATTACTCTCACAATTTATTGAAAATGAATTACTAAAAATTTATAAAATCCCGAGATTCATAAATCCAATCACGGTATTTTGAAGCATCCGTTTTAGTTCGGTATCTCAGTATTTTCGAGAGTCGGAATCCCGGTTTGCGACCTCTACTGTCAACCATGATACTCGCCTGTCGGGTTTATAATGATGATATTCTAATAGCTAGTTTACCCAACCGTTCCAAGTCTTTGACGGATATTCTCTGTATCTGATACCATTAACACTTGTGTCGTACCCTTCTTACCATTCTAACATAACCAAATCACCAATAGACTCATTCTTGATTCACTTTATCAAATATGACCGAACTACGCTGTATTTCACATCACTTATATAATACATCACCTATATCACTTATTTCTACATCACTTTTATAAAGTAACTGTAGTATAACTCTTCTTTTTTGCTCTTACATGCCAGTATTGATCTATAATGCTCTCAATTAGATGAGACTCGGTTCGTAATGCACCTCCACAAGTCTCGGTCTTGAGACGTAATTCAAAGAATTCTTAAGAAACAGTTACAAAAAGCCACATTAAAATTAATATGTCACTCTGATTCGATTGTTAAAAGGAAGAGATTCTTCTTAAGAAAGGAAGAGAAAGCTGAGCCCTTTTGTCTTCGGCATATGAGGTAACTACAATAGCGTAAGATTTTTTGGGGTACCCTATTCGGGGAACACGGTCATATTGTTTTTTTTTTTATATCAGATAATTTTAAGTTTGTGTATAATTATATAAAGTAGTAGCAAAAATGGGTAGAGTTTTTTTATATTTTGTTTGATTTTATTGAATTTTTATATTTTTAGTGAAAGTTATTATAGAATATTTTGATCAATTTTGTTCAATAGGGTCAAAAACTGGGTAAATAAGTGAAATGGGACGAAGATGACGGGGATCGAATGAGGGATCGTACAGGCTGAGGGAGTTTATGGAAGGGTTTGGGATATAAATTAATTTTAGATTCAAATTTAGACGATAAATCGTGTGTCATTTGAGTGAGGTTATGTTTGGATCTCTGTGAATGATTGTATTTCTGACAAACCAGGGTTAATTTGTGATTCTCCTAAGGATGTAATTTTATTTGAAATCTAAAATTTTGTTGAGCTCGTGTATATGAGTATAGAACAGATGATTGCTTTGTACAAGAGTAATTTGTTTTGTAGGGATAGTAAACTATAGGAATTTAGCAGGGGGTATAGTCGGTTGTAGTAATGTATCCCAAACCTATAGAAACATCTAATAAAAATTTTAGTTCACAGAATTCCTTGACGATGTATCCTTAAAAATAGCTACTTAACTTAGAAAATCAAGAAATAATGTTACATTTAGAACCAAAAATAATACAGGATCTGTTTTAAATAATGCGAAAGATAAGTATGCTGACTGTAAATCAATTTAAATACGTAGAACAAACAGGTAGAAATTTAGAACAAAGGTTCTCAGAACATTAAAAATCGTAGCAAAAAGGTAAAGTAGATTCTCAATTCGTGAAACATTTGTTAGATTACAACCATAAAATTAATGACTAATCTACGCCAATTCCATTACACTTTGAAACTAAAGGCTTTAGATTTAGATTAGAACAGCTAGAGATTACTAAACACGAAGTAGACAATAAAACTATAATAAACGAACAAGTTAATAAATACTTTTAAAATTAGCAATATTAACTTGGTGGTTAAGATTCATATTTTTTATTTATTATCTTAGTTTTAAACTCAATTGTGGTTAATAAAACTAAGATAATAAATAAAAAATAAGTTAATAAATCCTCTCTAATTGACATTTTTAAAAACCTGTGATTAGAAATGGTTTTTTTAAGATTTGTTTCTGCTGTAAATTAAGAGATATGGAACAAAATCATCAACGAGACATAGTTGAGACAGCAATTTGAATCTATTGCATCTTTGAAATATCATTAGAGTTCGAACTTAATTACTTACCACCAGAATCATACAAAAACTCCTGTAAAAATCCCTAAGAATTGACATGAATTATGTTGTAAAATTTTATAGCTATCCTCTTTATTAGTGTTTAAACAGAATTGTTTCTTAGAATCGGGCCAAAATATAAAAAACAATTTAATACCCATAAACACTATATTTTCCCCTCCCTTAATGCTCCGTCTAACTGTATATGTATTCTGTCTCTCTCTTTTGCAAATAATTTTATATTCTGTCTCCTTGATTTTCAATCTAACTGTATATGTATTGTGTTTCTCACATGTAATTTTATATTCTATCTCCCTCTTTATTTATATAGGAGCACTCTTTTTGTATTTATTGTTAGTTTTAAATACTCCCTGACGAAGCTTGAGCTAAGCGAAACCCGTTGGTGTGTAATAAAATTCGTGGTTTCATACAAAGTCATTTAATCTACAAACTTATCCGAAACAATAAAACATTATTGAAAGGAACCCTATTCTACTTTTCAATACAATAGTCGTACATTCTAGTGTAAACATACACTGAACACAGTAAAAATGATTATGTGAAATAAATCATATAATAATAATATGTGGCGTAAAATCATTTATTAAATAAACTAAATTAGTGTGAAAATAAAATAAATTTATGTAATTTATGTTCAGGTATTTTCGAAAACTGCCGATCATTGCCAAATAATCCGGGCACCGTCCCCGCTTAACCCAATATCTGGCTTCAATGTTTTACTGCTTACGAGAGCTTAGTTCATCTCTATTGTATATAACTTCTTTGCTATTTGATACATTAAGGATTAATAGATTTTTATCCAACCATGTAGGTTTTGACTACTATTTATAATATTGATACCCAACTATTTATAATATGTAGGTTTTTTCCAGCAATGTAATAAATGTGAGAACCGTCACTTGTTGTGTGAATGTGTGAGAGTGTGTCCGCCATGAGAGTGCGAGTAAGAGTATGAAGAGGCGAGCTTTATAAGTCTCCGCATTAGCGGGGAGCGCTCTCTCATCTCAGCTCCTTCCAATAATAATTACTAGGAAGTATATATATTATGTTAAACCTCTGTACTTACGTATTAAATAAACTGATAACCAGAGCAGAGCAGTAGCAGAGGATTGAACACCAGAATAAACGAGTGGTAAATGCGCAGCTTATCACAGTAAACATACTCCCATGTTGTTCCCTTTAATATTAATACAGTATCATCAGCAAGAGTTTTGATTTTTCCCACAAATTTCAAATTACATAAATCATTGATGTATATAAAAAAAAAACAATGGACTCAGTATACTTCCCTGTGGGACTCCATATTCTCGCTTAGTACATTTTCAGAAATTTTGGTAGTTTATTTTCTTTTCTCTGAATGACTTTTGAAGAACTCAAGAGCCGTACCTCGTACACCTAATAAAGACATTTTCCTCAGAAGCATTTCACGAGACACTAACCTAACCACCTCGCATCCTGCTATTCGGAAAGTTTACATTAGCGTGATCCACAACCGGTATTTTCATTATAGAGCTATTTATTTCGACTTAATTATGTATCCGTTTTTTGTCGGTTCCACAGGAAAGTTTCGAACTACTGCCGCGTTCACTGGACTCTGACACAACCGACTATCGTTTATTCAGATCATTACAAAACTATTTAAACGCCAAAGGGTTTCAAAGTTTCCAAGAGGTCAATGGCGACATCTAAGCTTATTTAGAATTAATTGCAAGAAGTTTTCACCAAGTTGGGTTGGAATATTATGTAACCTCAGGAGACGTCGGAAAATATATATGTGATTGAATAATATTAATTAATTTTCAGCCTCGCTTCGTGAATTGAATTTAATTTAATACACAAAATTTTAAAGAAGTTTAATTATTACACTTTTGTGGAAGTACTTTTTAAATAAATAAAATTAATAATCAGGTATCCTAGAACAAATACAAATGCTTCAGTGAATGTGTCGGGGTCTTAACACTTGACTCGCTGATATGACATTTATATTATTGAATATAAATCTGTATTTGAGGAATATTTGTATATTTTCACTGTTATATAACCTGAAACGAATTACCTCTAAATGTATTTTTTATATTTCAATGTACGTTATAATAAACAGATGCTAACATGCAACAATTGAAGTTCTAAAAACAAATATGTTCGTTCTATAATACATAATATCCAATTGTCATTAAAACACACGCCTTCTGATTGTATAGGATGTCCCAATAAGAGCGTTGGATTTAAATTTTGCAGTATTTTTTTTTTATTATAAAGATAAGCAACTCAAATTTAATTTCTCTTGGGCCTTGATCTGCCCGTGAAAGTCAAGGAAACTCTCCGCGGAAACGAGCGGGAGGCTGCGAGCGATCAATGGGAGTCCAGGGCGACCACAACCTATGCCGTAGCGTCAAGATAGCGTATTTTAGAAGCCTCTAGAAGACGAGAGAAACTTTGGTCCGGCTTCATAGTGATCCGGAACCTCGGCGGCTATATCACTCTGAGTCATTCAAGTAACATTTCAACCCTTTACCAAACCATAAAAATTCAACACTCGTTGTATAAAACTAAGGTTTGTAAAGAAGATGAAAGACTATCCCTAGTTTTCTTGTGGTACTTAAATAAATTGTTCAGTGTGATTAATATGTAAATCAAGTGTTTTTATTGTTTGAGACCATTTTCAACCATCCGAGCCAGCCACTCTGACACCTTATGCACAGACACCCACAGACTGAGCCAAACCGGTAGCGTGATACGCTGGTGTTCGATCCACCGGTGCCAGCGTATTACGTAATAATGTGTTTCAGTTTTGTAACTCTAGTAAGGAGACTGATATAAGAAAATAAAAATAATGTTCCTTCGAGATGTTCCAGGTTAGGCATAGACTATTATAGAATAGCAATCAAGCTACTGTAAGAATAATTCCTTCGTGCCGCTGAACTTCATTTTATTGTAGTTCGTTTAGTTTAATTGCAAAACGGCGCGTAAGTTTGTATATTATTTTTTACAAAAAAAATGTATCGATATATGACCAACTATTTTTCAAACGATTTTAAACATTCCAATGACAAAACGGAACGACAAGTTCGTCACAATCGAGGGCCGTAATCAATTTCTGATTATTTTCATGAATTAATTCATTAATCATTAAATACTTATAAATCCATCTTACTTATTATTCAGTTAAAGTTAAACGACGGTTTAAGGTTCAGAAAAGTAATGAACAATTTATTCAAGGGATCAATAACACCTGGAGCCATTTATCGTCAAAACTTCAACGGTAGACAATTATTTTACATTTATTGAATACTCGAGTATTTGTGAGCTGTATTTATATTTTAATTAGTATTACTAAAAGTAAATATTGAAATAATCATGATTGAAGACGAATAAAATTTCTAAAGAAAATAATTGTACTAATTTAAAATGTCGTAGGTACTAAAAATCAAATTACGTTTACTATTAGCACTCACAACTAGTGTCATCTTCTCTTATTTCTATAATGTATCTGTGTTGTTGATCTTTTACTTTTGTCGATGTCATGTTTTTAAGTGTATTACATAAAAATTTATCGATGAAACTCATTATCTCCTCGATTTACGAACTATATTTTTAATTTTGTTAAGTATATCAAGAGTGTTGACGTAAATACTTCGATAGCTAGTTCTGGATTTTCTATTGGTAATGATGAATACAGTAATTCAATCTATGTAAATTCAAATTACACAAACCTTTGTGAACCTGTGCTGGTTGACGCCGACGTCGCTCTCCTTGTAATCTGATGGTCCTTAAATACGCTGGTCAGCCACCGAAAACCTTCACTTAACCGATAATCCGAAAATATATATACTAAATGTTTTTATTATCGCCGCCGTAAAAAGTCCGTCTAAATCACAATAACTCTCTTCCCAGAAGCAGCTTTTGTTTTCTGTTTTTAAGTCTACACAAAAAGAACACACATATTCAAAATTTTATATCAGGCCTACCTATCCAAGTATAAAAGCGCGTAAACAAAGAGTTTGTAAAAAATTTTACTCTACAAATGTCATCTCATTTTATCATAAAAATCATCATTTTACCCTACAAACGTCATCTCATTTTATCACACAGATCATCATTTTACCCTACAAACGTCATCTCATTTTATCACACAGATCATCATTTTACCCTACAAACGTCATCTCATTTTATCATAAAAATCATCATTTTACCCTACAAACGTCATTTCATTTTATCATACAGATCATCATTTTACCCTACAAACGTCATCTCATTTTATCATAAAAATCATCATTTTACCCTACAAACGTCATTTCATTTTATCATACAGATCATCATTTTACCCTACAAACGTCATCTCATTTTATCATAAAAATCATCATTTTACCCTACAAACGTCATTTCATTTTATCATACAGATCATCATTTTACCCTACAAACGTCATCTCATTTTATCATAAAAATCATCATTTTACCCTACAAACGTCATTTCATTTTATCATACAGATCATCATTTTACCCTACAAACGTCATCTCATTTTATCATAAAAATCATCATTTTACCCTACAAACGTCATTTCATTTTATCATACAGATCATCATTTTACCCTACAAACGTCATCTCATTTTATCATAAAAATCATCATTTTACCCTACAAACGTCATTTCATTTTATCATACAGATCATCATTTTACCCTACAAACGTCATCTCATTTTATCATAAAAATCATCATTTTACCCTACAAACGTCATTTCATTTTATCATACAGATCATCATTTTACCCTACAAACGTCATCTCATTTTATCATAAAAATCATCATTTTACCCTACAAACGTCATTTCATTTTATCATACAGATCATCATTTTACCCTACAAACGTCATCTCATTTTATCATAAAAATCATCATTTTACCCTACAAACGTCATTTCATTTTATCATACAGATCATCATTTTACCCTACAAACGTCATCTCATTTTATCATAAAAATCATCATTTTACCCTACAAACGTCATTTCATTTTATCATACAGATCATCATTTTACCCTACAAACGTCATCTCATTTTATCATAAAAATCATCATTTTACCCTACAAACGTCATTTCATTTTATCATAAAAATCATCATTTTACCCTACAAACGTCATTTCATTTTATCATACAGATCATCATTTTACCCTACAAACGTCATCTCATTTTATCATAAAAATCATCATTTTACCCTACAAACGTCATTTCATTTTATCATACAGATCATCATTTTACCCTACAAACGTCATCTCATTTTATCATAAAAATCATCATTTTACCCTACAAACGTCATTTCATTTTATCATACAGATCATCATTTTACCCTACAAACGTCATCTCATTTTATCATAAAAATCATCATTTTACCCTACAAACGTCATTTCATTTTATCATACAGATCATCATTTTACCCTACAAACGTCATCTCATTTTATCATAAAAATCATCATTTTACCCTACAAACGTCATCTCATTTTATCATAAAAATCATCATTTTACCCTACAAACGTCATTTCATTTTATCATACAGATCATCATTTTACCCTACAAACGTCATCTCATTTTATCATAAAAATCATCATTTTACCCTACAAACGTCATTTCATTTTATCATACAGATCATCATTTTACCCTACAAACGTCATCTCATTTTATCATAAAAATCATCATTTTACCCTACAAACGTCATTTCATTTTATCATACAGATCATCATTTTACCCTACAAACGTCATCTCATTTTATCATAAAAATCATCATTTTACCCTACAAACGTCATTTCATTTTATCATACAGATCATCATTTTACCCTACAAACGTCATCTCATTTTATCATAAAAATCATCATTTTACCCTACAAACGTCATTTCATTTTATCATACAGATCATCATTTTACCCTACAAACGTCATCTCATTTTATCATAAAAATCATCATTTTACCCTACAAACGTCATTTCATTTTATCATACAGATCATCATTTTACCCTACAAACGTCATTTCATTTTATCATACAGATCATCATTTTACCCTACAAACGTCATTTCATTTTATCATACAGATCATCATTTTACCCTACAAACGTCATTTCATTTTATCATAAAAATCATCATTGTAGCGCATACTCCCGGCAAGAGAAAGTTATAATTTTTTCCAGTTCCCCAGAAATATATATGTATCATATCTGAAGGGTTACCATTAAAAAATAATTCATATTTCGACGTTCTTTTACGAAAATATGGGTTTTTATTAATCATTTATATCAAAAGTTATACAATTCAAGACAAATCTGTATTGAATCAAATTAGAAAAATTTTAAAAACTAATAGAATTATAAACCACTCAATTTGCAGTACATATGATCAATTTTCGACGAGTTTTTAAAACAATTTATGTTGGTGAATAAAAACTATTTTTAAAAAAATATTGTATTTCCTTACATGCTTTGAGGCTTCAGCTACTATTTAAAATCATGTTTTATATCAAAAACATAATATTTTTTTACTAAATAATATTTAAATCGATCCTATTAATGTGTATTTTTATTTGGTTTTTTTTAATTTCAAATCCCCGATTAAAAACTTGATTTTAAGTTGTAGCTGAAGCCTCAGAGCATGTAAGTAAAAATAATGAATTATTTAAAACACACCCTGTTTCACACCAAGACTAACCCAAACACCAGCTCCATTGATAGTTCCTACAATGGAATCCAAAACATCGAGAGATTACGACGGCAGAATTACCCAGAAAACTGTCGACGCGAGTAAAACATTTTCAGTGGCGATTCTACTTTACGGATTAGCTTGGTAAATAAATAGCAATATGTGAGAGTTAATAAAAATATTTTCTATTTTTCTACCGGTGATTTAATATAATGTAAAAATCGCAGCAGCACAGTTTGGACCATTCTCGACTACCTATAATACGACAGAGTAAAAAAAAATCGCGATACATAATTTGATATAATACTTTTCTATTCCTTGGCGGTTTGCTGAACTACTCCATGGGTGGTGTGATGTAACGGACGTTTGAGTGACTGATGGCGGCTGTTTTGAAAATATTAATTATGAGAAAAAACGAGGTATACCGTAACATTGGAACTAATTTTCAAAACAGTGGTGAAGGGAATAAAATGTTTTTCTTGAGATTTTCTTAAAAACAACAGGGTGGCCTGTAATATAAACAGTGGCGATTAGAAATCGAAAACATTAATTTTCTAAGAAATTAAGTTTGAATGATTCTGTGTATTTTAATTAGATCGAAAAACAACATGTCAGCTAAAAATACTTACTTTTTAATATACGCAAGATGTCATCATTTTTGTTTACCAGCAGAAAGCTATCGGCTACCGTTGATTGCTCATTACTAGGCCCTACAAGCCAATATTTTGGTAAAACCGTATTTAAAATATACGTAAAGTACCGTTCGGGCAGCTACCATGGCACAAAAATGATGCAAATTTAAATGTTTATTAAATACTGATCAGAGAATTTCCCATTAAAATAAAGATATTGCATGTTTGATATGATGCATACCTTTAAAAGATTAGAAATATTATTCCAATCTGACTCCGCATGGAGACGGAATCGATATTACAAATCACAAACGAACAATCTTATTGTAATATTAAGGAGAAAATATTCTTATTGTGAAGTTTGTAATTATTCACAACATTTGTATGTGATATTTGAAATACTAATTAAATGTATTAATTAGAAATATACACATTATCGAAAAATATATTACTGTTGCTACCGGGAATCCGGGAAAGAATCCAACTATGCTACAGCAGACAGTTTGTCGACAAATTTTCGAACCCATATGTTACATTTTTCAAATTTATTTGAAAGCTATCTACTTCGTTAATAATGAGTAACATATATTGTATTAAAATCTAAGACCTAATTTTAATTAAATAATTAAATATAATGACTTAATTAAAAAGAAGGTATAATTTTATAATTAAAATATATATTGAACGAGGCAGAGACTATTTTGCCTAGTAATTTGAGAGTTCAATAGTTAATATTTTCTTAGATAATGTAGAGAGAAGAAACAGCGAGATGACAATGAACTTCAAGAGCACGTTTAAGGTATGTATATTTAAGGAGCTTTGCAAATATTACTGACACAAAATCGTCGGTACTACCCAGCCCTATCTCTGCTACAAGGGTGTGTAGTTTTATAAAATTCTGTATCAGTGCAAAAGACACAGTGAATTAATTTGCAATTTGGTATTCCAAATTCTGTAAAATGGATTCAATTTATAATTAAATCTTGAATAGATTTTATTCCGCTATAGTATTTACCGTAATTTATTCGCTTTGAAACTGCTTTGATTAGAATCTTTTCAAGGGACTTGTATTGATTTACTTAGTCGCTTCGGTTCAAAGGAAATTTAAGTCCATTCAAGAGTTTTATATCGGCAAAATATCGAGAAAATTTTATAAAAAAATACAAGCTCATGTTTTCTGTAAGGCCTTAATTAATTTTTTTTCGGTCTTTCTGTTCTGCAGAGCGGAGAGGGCGAACACCCTCAAGCTGATTTTCTTACAAAAATATTATCATTTTTATGTCAGGTAATGATGCAGTCCAATGTAGATACGTACATAGGTTAAAAATCAAGTGTGTCCAAATGTTACAAAGGCATAGATTGTATATGCGAACAATTATTATCGCCATGCTCGCTATTCTTAGGTTATACCACCAGAAGAGAGAACACCGGAAGCCTTGAGGGTTGAGGGTTGGAGAAAACAATGATGAATTTCAGCTCGATGGACTGATCATCTGAAGAATACCACGGGACTACCCTAAACGATGCGTTCCGCTCTGAAAATGCCGAATGAGATGGAAGAAAATCATCGACGCGACCAGATAGACATTTTAAAGATTATTATTGTGAAGTTGTATTTTTTGCAGAACATAGTTCTGTGATATTTTAATACAAATTAAATGCATCAATTAGAAAGACACGTACAGATAAAATCACTTTATAGAAAAAATCTTTTAGCTGCCACCTGGATCCGAACCAGAAACTCTTCCTTCAATCACAGCGGTGGCTAAAATATTTTTTCGATTAATTATTTTAGTCATCACATCATTCGTCACAAAAAATAAAACAACACTAAAATAGCAATAAAAAAAAGCAAAGACTTATTAGACCACCCAATATGTTGGTTAAAACTTATTAACTTAAATGTTATTGCTGGGTAAAGAATTACGCATCCAGTTATAAAAATTATATTTTTTACTTGCTTTCTTTTACGTGCTGCAGAACGATGGAAAGAATAAACTATAGTGAGAGTGACAAATGAAAATGGAAGAATCCAATAGATAAAACACATTTCTAGACACAACGTATACACAAAAAATGTAATTTCTAGAAAAGCCTAGACAAGAATACATCCACCAAATAATGATCAAGGCGACAACGTCTGGATGATGTCCAGGACATACATACGAATGATGTCCAGGCATAGCGAACATTGCAACGAAATGAACACAGTTATTAAATATGAAAGAAGAAGAGCAAAAAACTTAAACAAGCAATAAACATATAAAACATAAGAGGCACCACAGACCAGTAAATGAATAGACATGAAATAAAGTATACATATAGGAGAGAGGTTGGAACATTAGTAACGGGACGAGGGATATTCTAAACACATTCTTGGTGGAAACATAAATCCGATAGTTTATGACATATTTGTGCAACAGTAAAAGTATTTACTCTTTGAAAATTAAATCTTTGTGTAAATAAGACGTATTTTTTTACATTAATGCATATTACATTGTCAGCGTTTAAATTTTCGATCCAATTGAGTCATATTTTAAAAAAAAATTGCGGAGCTATTAATTGCGTAAGTGGTACGTGGGTGACACCAAAATGAAAATATTGGTACAAGAAATTTGCATTAGATCAATTTATATTGCGAGGCACAATAAATCGTACAATACAATATAATTATCCATAATAATACTCCCATAAATCTGAGATTTTAATGTTGCAATTAAAATATAATACCCTTATAAATAAGATAAAATTACATTAAACATTTTTAAAAAAACATTTTTTTTCCCAAAGACACCACTTGAAATGGAAATGCTGACTAATAAAAAACATCCCCTCTAAAACAAGACGTAAAATCACCATAACACCTTATTCCATACAACATTCCCATCGATAAGTACACCCTTAAGGAAGACATGCCTTGTCTCGATTCGGCACCCCTTTAGGGCGTACCGTGAGGCGGCATAATTCTTCCCTCTAATCAACCCCCCGCTCCTCGCAACCCTCGCGACCTTTCATCCTTGCATAAAATATTTTTTTACTACACCGAAAAATATCCAACCTGTGTGTAATTTGAATCGCTGTGAAAAATATTACGAAACTGTTGGAAGTGTAATGTCAATTTTTTTAAATATCGTTGTTCCAGTGAATTCCTTTGATAGCTTGTTATTCCAGGGGTTTCCTGTTGAAAATATGATCACCAATACAGAACAAAATGTCACCACTAACCTGGATTATTAGTAGCTGCCCGTTGTGGGTTGGTCCGATGTATTGTTCTTCTTGTGCCCCGATCTCCGGGTATTATTCTGACCGGCCGAAATAACTCACTCCCGGAGCTACTTATTAGGAGATGTTTATCTGGCGAGCCACCGACCGCAATTAGGACTTTGACCGTGGATTGACAGATCCTTCGGTCGCCAAAATGGCGACATTCACACTACATGAATTAATCATACCAACATCAAGAAAACGAGGAGTGCCAGTCGAAGAAATAATAAAGTGGTGAGCAGCTTACGTAATTAAATAAAAAATGAAAATATTTTAATTTTCAACCAAAACTGTACATAACTGTTCGTATATATTGGTCACCTGACACCAATAATAACTGTTACGTGGAACGGCTCGAACAAACTCATTTAATAATGTCACAGCTATTCATCCTCTTCCAAAAAATATAATCGGATATTTTGATGTTAAATAATGATGAAAATTGTATATATTATTATTTATTGTACTGTAGAAATACGTCCATCAAAATTAATGTATTTTCGAATGCGATTAAATACAAACATTGATTAGAATTCGCACAATTGGTTGACTGCTTTGAGTGCTTCTCGAATAAACATTTCAGTATTTTTTGTTTGTTTATGAAACTGATTTAAATAATTTTGCATATGTTTGAAAAACATCTACAAACTTGTATTTTTGATCTACTGACTGCACTAAAATTTTTTTATTAAAAATATGATGTTTTTGAATAAAATAAAAATATCTCTAGAGGTACGTATACAATTTTTTGTGATAATCCGAGATGTAAACTAATGCATCATTCCCTATTAGTCTTTCGCCTTGAACTGCTTGTATTCTACCTTTTCGCCTCGATCGTCTTACAACGGTCACTGAAAGGTATTAGGAAAAAGGAGAGCATTTGGAAACGAATTAGAGGATGACTTGGAAGCGATGGAAAGTTAGAAAGACCGGAATCAAAGAGAGTCGGATGTAGTGAATGTTCAACGCTGCGTCAGCTTCCACCAGATCTTTGAACCCACTGCGAAAATATCAAAAACTCAAGAGTTGGTAACTGGTCCACATGTTCTTTACAACAACACAATGCATAATATACAATCAAAATAGTAAATATGGCTCAACTACAAATATTATCAGTATATTGGCCTTTCAAACACTCTCACTAAATTACAATTTACATAAATCGACCCCGCAAGGGACGGAGAGGTGTAGTTAAAAATTCGAATGAATTTCCTATACTCATAAACAATATTGCCTCCACTTCGTATTAAGTCTCAGCTTTAGCGACATCTATACTATTGCATGAGAAAGAATATCAAATTTTCAAAAAAAATGTCAATAGATGGCGACAGCATAATTGTTAATAAATAAGTGAAATGTTCCATCTTGATTTAATATGTACAACTTCCAAAAATTTGATAGATGTGGTAGTATGGGTAAATAGGTGAAAGTTACATTGTGTAAAAGTGATCACTTAAGCCAGCCGATGACAGGTCGTAAGCTCTGTAATGCCCAAGACTTCCATACTTCTCATATAAAAATAATAGCTTCGTCTCTGTGAGACATCGTAATCTTGATGACAATCCTCCAGGGGATAAAACCCATATACATACTCAAAATATTGTTAAAAAATTATTCAAAATGACGTTTTTTAAATTACCAGTAACAAATGATAGGAAACCAAGCAGTCACTTATACAGAATTGGTTATTACCCCGACTTACGCGAACTCGGAGTTACACGGTTCGTCTAGCGACACTGCCGCTAGACGTTGATCGTTGACAACACCCCCGCTAGACTGCCGCCCGCTATATTCAGTGTTTCTCTTACTGTGATTGCTAGAAACTGATATCGCTCATGTGGTCGATGAAGTTAGTAATCTTGGCAGGCAATTAGATTTAGAAGTCAATAATTTTGGAAGTCAAGCCGAGCTGTTGGATTCACTTAGTCAGGAGATAACAATCGATGAGCCCATAGAGACGCGTAAGCCAAACGACAATGACGATACTTTAGAGCCAATTCCACCAGAAAAGCACATGACAATTGCAAGCTTGACAGAAGGTCTCGGCACAATTGAAAATGGCTTAAAAATTTAAGAAAACATAGACTCCAACGAAGAACGCGTTATAGCTACGAAGCAAGAAATAAAAAAATTATTAGCTTACTACGAAGAAATTCTGCGTGAAAAAATTTGTTAGATTTTTTTACGTAAATCGTTTATTTTTTTAAATATTTTGTATTAATATGTATAAAGAACTGCAATTTTATTTAAAAAAAAAATTCTAAACTAGTGCTTTCGTTAGTCCTTGGTCCCAATTAAACAAAATTGTATGTATTTATATGTAAATCTGTACCCCGACTTACGCGAATTCGAGTTAAGCAATTTTCGTATGTCACACCAATCACGTAATTTCGGGGTATTACTGTATTTAAATAAGTATTAAATGTATAAAATTTATTTTCAACATTGAAAAAAAATACATTTTTCATTTCTAAAATAGCATACGTCGATACATCTTAAACACCTCCAGCTCTTTAATGGTGGTGGACCTCTTATATTGGAATGTGTCACCATGTCATAAGCCACATGGGTTCTTGTTTTCCAAGTTACAGACTTTGATTGAATCAATAAGGGTAGGTAACCTCGTCAAAGGAAACCTCTTCAAATCAAACACATGTTGATATTAATATTGATCCTTCCGTCACTATTCACTATCAACATCTCTACAACCTGGTACGAGTCCTGATATCCTCGAGAACAAATATCCATTGAACGGTCTCTGCACAGGACTGCCTTGCGCCAATTCCACGCCAAAAGCTCCGCGAGATTTTGGGCCAACGTCCATAACAAAAAATACAGCCCACTAAACACGACATTGATACGACAATTATATATTCAATCCCTCTTATATATACTTATATAAGTGCACTATTTTTGTATTTATTGTTAGTTTTAAATACGCCCTGGCGAAGCTTGACCTAAGCGAAACCACAAAGTGATTTCTTTCTACGAAAATATAATAAAAAGATTATTTATTTTGAGGTGTGACGTAATTGATCTGACTTCAGATCAGAAGGTTATCAAATGTATTGTGAAAAGATACGAATCAGAAGGTATAGATACGAAATATATCCGCTTCTAATCTCGGTTTCCCATTCGGTTTTCAGTGTGTCACGTGTATGTACCTAGGTGTTCGTGTGGAATATGATAGACAGTAAAGCATCAGGTAATATAGAATGAAATGAACACTCACGATTTAGGTACGTTGAATTTATTTAAGATAAGATTACAAAGGTTCGATTTTATATTTAACTAACTAGACAATGCAGAATGCGGCACGGTAAATGTGTGTGTGATCGTAACCCGCTCTGCTCTTTTTACCCACGCGCTCATGCTGCTGTTACGGAAGGAATCACCATATTGTATGAAATATTTGTTTTACCTGTTATTTAATAACATACATCATAAAATAACAGTTACCTTGACATGATAGCGTTGCCCACCACTAGCTAAAATTCCGTTTTGACAAAAATAATGGAACGTAAACGGAACAACCAAATAATAAAAAGACATTACCAGAACAATACCGCGTTTGTACAAATATTTCGTTGTGCGTGTATGGAACATTTTAGGCCAAATAGCAAAAATGATTTCGGCGTAAACCCAGTACAAAAACTAAACGTTGCTTTCAGAATGTTCGAGGTGGGGAATTGTATGGCATGACCAAAATGGTTTTATCTGAATAAAGATTCATATATTTTCTTACTATTAAATGTTTTTGATGTCATCAATACGATTTTGGAAATATTTGATCATGTTATTCATACATTGAAAGACAGTCTTGTTCGAGTTACCTGCGTATAAATGTGGATAGATCATAAGATGTTCGTGAGGATAGAGGAATGTAGCATTCTATATGCTCAACTTAACTCCAAAATCTGTGTGAAATAGAGTCACTGACAATTAAGACAAAAGAAAGAAAAAAAAAAAAAATTGAAGATGACTATTGTGTACAAAATATGCTATTTGCAGGGTATGGTAGTGGTGACACATAAGGATACGTGTTTCTATACAAAAAATAATAACCGGTCAAACGATCGGATGTAGGTGTTCTTTTTAGCCGTCAAATACGCCACATAAGAAATGTCGTACATGGTGCCGTATGTACTTGTTTGTTTGCAGGTAGATGGATTCCCAATTACGGATGACGATGAACAATGTGCTGGAGATGCATATTAATATGCCTACACCAATATCTCAATGTTGAAAATTATCAATAGCCATATTTTTCAATACTTGGAATATCTTGCTATAAGACATGACGACTTGGAGAGGTTTGTGATGGGCGGCAACGTGGAAGGATCTAGAGGGAGATTTAGAAGGAGAGGATCCCCATTTTCTGGACCACCCGAATGAATACAGCAACAGGTTTTACTCTGACAGCAGTGATGAGAACTACAGATACCGAGAGGAATGAAGAAGTCTCCGTGGAGATCACAAATCTTAGTCATGAGATTGTAATTAGATGATCCTCAAATCCAGAGTCAGGTAGAGATGACATCACTTTTCTGCTATTCTACCCTCCAACGTTCGGTTAATCTATTCATGCCAGATCTTTCTCGAATGCCTTCAACACTCGCCTCATATATTTCTTCACCGTCGTCTCCTTGCTCATATATTCCACATTCGTTCCTAATTCGTACATTCTTCACTCAATCACACATATACATCGGTGCGATCAGATTTCTACACTCCATTCTGCTTTTGCTTCCTGACTACTTTACTTCCATTACACTATTCGAGGGAAGTAGTCATGTGTAAGAACTTATAGGATATTTACATCACGATTGTGTATTACATCATTATCGTCATCCACGTTGGTTTCTCGTGACAAGATTGTGATCTCTACGAACTCCCATCCTTTTAATTATACTACTTTAATTTTTTCGTCATCCTGGAGATCTCAAAGCTATCATTAGAAAAGGGTTTGTTTTCTTTTCTACCTGGCCGATCCAACAGGTGGGGGATCTTCCTCTTCCTTTTCAATCTTCAACATGGCCCACCACAACAAGCTTCTCCGACCTATCTTCCCAATAAACGTGATAAAACCAGCTAAATCATATTATTTCATTTCAAGCACCGTCGAGATAAACACATGATTAGTATGTGATGAACAATAATAGAAATGAAGCGAGAGCGAGCAAAGCACAAGCCTAGAGAAACTTCCAGCTCATCAGATACTATAAAGAGTGCGGTTAGCTTTGTAGGGCTCATATTGATCTTTATAACTGCCAAAAGAAGCCTTCATATACCTGGCTGCGGCAGTTCCATCATCTCACATAGACCAAAAGAAGGCCAACGGCAACATCATTAAATGATTGGAGTTAACTATCAATCATGTTTTTTAATATTCGTAATATCGTATATAATAGATTTGACACACACTATTTTTTTAAGAACACATTCTTATTGTGAAGTTGTAATTATTCAGAACATGGGTCTGTGATGTTTTAAATTCTAATTAAATGTACTAATTGTAAAGACATGCATATAAAATCAATTTTATCGAAAAATATTGTTGTTGGGCTACCGGAATTCGAACCTAGACCACTTTCCAATCCGAGGAAGGTACATTACCAACTATGCTACAGCGACATTGTTTTTGACGACAAATTTGTTACACTTTTCAAATTAATAAATCTATCGCTATTTTTTGCTACCTACCAACATGATTTATTTGATAACTACCACATTTTGAATATTGTTACCAAAATTTTTATTCTTGACCAACAAGACCTATCCATCACATCAGTTTCACATTTGTCGTCGGGGAAGAAACACTCGGTTACTTTCAAGTCTGTTACAAAACGTTATCAATCAGCTATTCCAGGCTACAATTGTCATTGTAGACATATTGTTTCTACTCAACTTTGTTCGTATTTGAACTAGTCACATTATGGACTAAACTAACAGAGATCAAACTATAGGATATCAGGTTCGGTGTGTCGTGTTTGTGCATTTGTAAAGAATATTTGTAAGAACACATCTAAAAATAAGTAAAGGTGATTATTTTTAAACAATCGTGTATAACTTTGTGTGTGAGTTCATAAGTTATACGTGGAGCGCTCTGTAACATCCCAAAGTCTACATCAAGGTAAGTGTAGCGTCCTACGTCTACTTTTTGACTCTTGTCCTTCGCTAATTCTTAAAAAAAGTCGCAATCAAAGAAACTACTCTTAATTTTAAGTCACTTTTATTTAAAAAATTTGTTCACGTCTTTGTTAGAAATATTTTAGAATGTAATTTGATAAGTTGGTCTCCATTCTATAAAATTCAACAGCCTTCAATACCTACTTCTAAATCCTGTCTAAGTCTCTCATAATTTATGTTCCCGTTCGATAACTTGTATTCTTCAAAGGTATTAAATCTCCACAAAGTTTACATTATTGTATGTAGAAATTAGGTAAGGCTATAAAATGACAGTCCCGATACAAAATAAAATACATTTTCTTTGTAGACACAGGATAATAATTAAAATAACTAATTATTAATTTTGTTAAACTTTTCATTCAGCTGTATATACTGTATGAATATTTATAATTGCGGTCAGTTTCCATAATCGTGTTGCACCAATAAACACACGTTTTCAAACTGTTTTAATATATTTAAAATATTTTAATGATCTGCTAAAGGATACTAGACTAAACTAAACTATTAGTAAATCAGCAATATTTGAATATGTTCAAGAACACATAATTACTGGAAAGACAAAGATATTTTTATTATATCTAATGGAAAATATATGGAAGAAAAAAAGAGGAAACAATTAATTATCAAATTTGGTCCATATATGGCGATGTATAGTGGTACTCGAAGCAAGTCCACATACTAACATATATACAACTTTCAAAAAAATTTGATAAATGTTGAGATTGAGGAGTGAGAATTGGTGAACATTATTTAAGTGATATATATATATATATATATCACTTAAATAATGTTCACCAATTCTCACTCCTCAATCTCAACATTTATCAAAAATTTTTGAAAGTTATATATATATCATTTAAATAATGATATATATATATATATATATATCACTTAAATCAGCCAAAGACATGTCGTAAACCCTGTAATTACCTCATACTTCCATATATTTTCCATTAAATATAATAAAAATAGCTTTGTCTCAATCAATATATTCTTTCGTATTTTAAAGAACTATATTCTAGTCGGTGCAATTCTGCCCGTGCATTCTAGACTCTATCTATAAGTTCTATATACGTGGTTTGCATTCGTCATGATCATTATTTTTGTCTAGATCTTCCTTTTCGCTCTCTTCTCTCAATCTTTTTCTGAATTATATTTCTGAAGAATGAATTGAGTCTATGAATAATTAATTATTTCTATGATTTGTGTCTATCCGTTGCCCTCTTCTAGTTTCGATAATGTTTATTACGGGAGCTCTTTTCTTTTGAGAATTTCCTCATTTTTAATTCTCTCAATCCAGCTTATATTTTCATATTTCTTCAGCGCTACATCTCTAATGTTTTAGAATATCAATCTCTCTGGTAAAGTGCTGTGCTTCAGTCTTAAGTTTTGATGATTTTTTTAAATGTTATTTATTTGTTTATTTCATACGAAGAGCATAATATACACCCAATAGGAACAATTTTTGAAAAATTATTTTTTTTATAATATTTAAAATTCAGAAATTGATATTTGTACATAATAAAACAAACAATAAACATTGTCTCGTTTAGCTGATACAGTGGCTTTTAAAGAAAAAATGTCACATTATTTAGTATAGAATGGTACAGTTATATTATACGCAATTTTGACACGTCTCCAAGAACCAGATGTGGCGTAGTGGGTTGAGACGCCAGACGTCGGTATTTAAAAACAGAGTTTTAAATTTTCACCGCCAGGCGACGCGTGTATCACCGGAACGATAAATTACGTTATGTTTTTTATTATTATTATGACTGGTTGTCGCTAATTAAATAAGAGAATTGGATTGTTTAATTATTGTTTTCTGCTAGTTATACTCAAATATTGTACGAACCATTAATTATAATGTCTATAAAAATATATGTATTAAACCTAACATCAAGTGTTATGAGAGTTGTGAAATAGTTGGGCTCATAAAAAACTAGCTGACGTCATTAAAACTTTTCGTCAAATTTAAACACTTACCTCCTGAATCAGAGAACTGGAGAGTGTACCCCGAGCACATATCCGGAACTGCATATTAAAAACCAGGTGTAGACTGCACCAGCCGCATGTCATTCCCGTCTGATGAATATTTTAATATGCAGGCCTCGCTGCATTATGCAAGTGTGCATTTTTTACTCTGTCAAGAACATGCGGAGGGCGCACCAGCGGCGGGGTGGTGCAGTTTTATGCATCTCGTCTCGAAAGGTGTCTCGGCGGTGAGATCACCATTGATTTGAATAATAGCGCGTGATTCGTCCGAGTGACGCGATGAAAATTCATATAGTCCACTATAGACGTGGGAGGATAGAGTACTGCATATTAATATGTCAGACAGATCCGAGACTTGGACCATATATATGCAAATAACTAAATGATCAATTCTGCAAGTGCTATTCGATAAACATATCTCTCAGAAGAAAGTGGGGGACGAAGATCCCGGAGTGGAAGCCTTACACTGGCCGAAGAAGTTTTGGCCATCCTGAAGCTTCATGGAGTGCCGGCGTCAAAAGAATGGCAAAGAATAGTGGCTGAAGAAAGAAATTAGAAGAACTATCTTTAAGAGAAGTTCCTAAACATTTATTAATTTTGGTGTTTATAAACTTAGCTGTAAAGATTGTACTGCTTTTTATATTGATAAAACAGGTCGAAATTTTAACATTTGAGGTATATAAATAGTAATAATTTTCAGAATTTTCCAGCCGTTAATTAAAAATGATCATACTTTTGATAAAAATTTGGGATTGTCTGTTTTACTATATATTATAAACAACCAAATCAATTTAACCATAAGTCCTATCCTATTAAAATAAATCTCATAATTTTGTATCATTAAGTCAATTTCCACATTTTTCATCATCGTAACAATACGAAAGTAGACTGAATGCAGTGGAAATGACATCACTTAGGCGTATATGTGGCAAATCTATTTACGACAGAGTAAAGAATGAAGAAATAAGGAAAGAATATTAGTATAGTGAGTAAAATTAAGAAAGGATTACTTAGGTGGTTTGGTCATATGGAACGGATGAATGAGGAGAGAATGATAAGAAAGATACATGACAATTGTTGATGGCACCAGAAATAGAGGATGTCCGCGGAAGACTTGGCACTACTGAGTAAACCAATTAATGGAGAATGGTTCTGTATGTATGGGGTAATTACAGAGCTTTGTTTCTATGAGATATCTGATATATTTTAATAACAGCGCCTTTGTAGGTAAAAATCCTGTAATTGTGTGTTCTTGGACATACTCAAATATTGCTGAATGTGTTTCTTCACATTCTCAAATCCTACATTTAAGCCTCTATCATATAATTCACGAGCTTTAAAGTCCCGCTATTGTACTCGTCCACCGCCAGACTATTTAACCGGTTGTACCTAAAACTGCCAAGCAAAGCCGTGGGTAGATTTCGGCGGTAAGTTTTCCATCATCCATATGTATTTAAAGCTTATACAACCGTCCTGGAACACACTGGAAGCTTGTATAAAATATTTAACTTTCATTATAAATATAATTCACTACTGTATCTAAAAACTATTTCAATAATTCATCCAATTCCAAGTCGCCATCCACAGTGTGTTTACTAATACCAGATAATACCTACAGCAGAATGAAAAAACAATATTATCGCAGGTAATGAATTTCATCCCTAGAAGCATTAAAACAATCAGCTTCCAAAATACCTGGAATCTGCCAGACAATTCCATTGTTCCGTTTCGGGAATATTCCCGTTCATTGTTGATTTTATCAACAAAATCGAGAGGACGTCCTCTTGCGTTCAATTCCAGGGTTATTATTCCGTGATTATTCGGCTTCATTTGTTAACTTTGTACAATATAAAAACCTACCCACACTCTGAGCTAAATTGATTTTCTCTTGATTTATTTTATTTTATTTTTAACCTTTACCATACCGTGATATAAAATACTCGTACGCAGCCATGCTGTCAACTCGTGTTACCGTAAGAAACTAGAATTATCTTTTAGTCTTTTACGCGTGAAAAAATGGTTAATGTCATAAATTAGCTTTAAGTACTAAGCATTAAACATTAAAAAATATGTAATATTATAATTCGGACCATTCATCAACTTCTATATTGGAGGTTGCATTGTATAATACAACCTTCCTTTTTATCACATTTTTTAAGCAAAGCTGCAGTATATGAATATAGTTCTGTGGTATTTTTAATACAAATTAAATTAATCAACTAGAAAAACATACAGAAAATAAGTTTAAAAATTTGTCGTACTTAAAGATTCCAATAGCAACTAAAATATTTTTTCGTTAAGTAGATTTTTCCTGTATATCTTTTTAGTTGACTCGTTTGATTTGTGTATAGATTATCATTTAAAAAGCTTTGTGTATAAAATTAAATCAGAATTCAAAATTTTCTGAAAAATATCCCGGACAAATCTGTTAACCATACTAATTCGCCATCCTGTCGTAAATGGTATACAACTGTATATATTTTTAATTAAAAGTAATACTTAATAGTATATTTATTTTCATTCGTTGGTTATATCACCAAGTTTTTTTTGGTATTGATTAAAAAATAAATCCTAAATAGAATACACTCTTGTTTTAAAATAAAATGTATTAATTAGAAAGATATTCGGAATCTCAAATACCTTTGAGTAATCTGATAGGAGACACCAGAATTAACAATTCATTTACATTAAATTTTGTACACATTGATACAACTTATATATTATTAAGGAGAACACATTCTTATTGTGAAGTTGTAATTATTCAGAACAGACGGTCTGTGATATTTATATAAAATATTGTTGTTGCTACCGGGATTCGAACCTGGTTCTCTTCGAATCCGGAAAACGTTCATTAACCGATTATTGTACAGCACACAGTGCATTAACGACAATCTATATGTTACACTTTAAAATTGATACGTCTATCTTTCCATTATTTAAAAGCCAGCTACTTTATTTTTCCGTAATCTCAAATGTGTTTGAGTAATCCGAAAGGAGACGCCAGAAGATTAACAATTCATTTTTATTAAATTTTGGACACATTGATACAACTTATACTTCCAACTTATTATGGCTCCTTCTCTTTAAATTATTTTTTTTATGACTTTTTGATTTAATATTTATTTTCAGTAAAGTTTGATATCGGTACATCAATATTATTTGACAACTTAGATAGAATTAATATTATATACGAAATTCAATATAAGTAATAAAAAATATGTTTTTCTTTCAGAGAAATGGTTTTTTGGATTAAATTAGTCAACGCAGACTAGTTTTTACCCCAAGACAAATCGTAAAAACCATCCCTGAATACGTAATATTATGTAGAAATGACAGAACTCCAGCTGGTGGCTGTCAGTTGAGGAGGCGAGAAGTGATGTGATTGGTCTATTTATTTTATACCGAGAGCTAAATTCTCGCGCCATTTTCGCACCATATTGCCTGTCAAAATTTACCCACCTGACATAAAAAAAAATTAATAAATTATTTGACATAACACGTATACAGATGCCATTATATTCCATAGTGGCAGGTTATTTACGCGTCTTTTTACTTCAATTAGCACCACTGAGTTTCCTGGTTTATAAATAATGTACATGTATGTGTGAGTATTTCCGCCCTTTTTTCGGAGAGCCAAGAAGACGGTCATTCAATTACATCAGTCTAGCGGTTCAAACAAACATCCCAACTAAAACAACAATATCACCAGAAAGACGGCAACATTTAAAAGATCAATGCAGTTCATATATCATATGTGTGCTTATTATTAATCGGAAACCTGGGAACCAGCTATCGGAGGAATTTTTGTAAACATAGGTAATTTATTGACCAACGTCCACATAGGCATATATTATACATACATTCATTTAAATATTGAAATAAACATTAAAATCTGATGAAGCAAGAAATTAATGTAATTAAAAGATGAAAATAGGGTGGTTGTGGTATAAGCTTCCAAGAGCTCGATCTTGAATAATCCCTTTTGTAATATTATCGGAATGCAGATGGACACTGTCCTGCTGAAAAATAACTTAATACCATTTTTCCGTGTTTTGTTTTTCTTGTTAATTAATTGTTTTTAACCACAAAAGTAATGGTTACACTCTTCGGAAACAATTTATAGTTGTATTCAATTCATGTCTTAACTCTTCGTTTACATATGTCGGAAATATACGTTATTTGTTATTGACACTATTTAGTCGACATTTAACACCAACTTTCAACAAATATAACAATTCAAAGACATTCAATACCCAATACCGTGGCGATATAACAACACCGATATAATATGTCAATAAATAATTCCAAAGCACTCATGTCTTGTAAAACAAAAATGTTAGAAACTTATCTATTAATCCGATGTGTACGCACAGATGAATTCACCATTTTTACCATTTACGAATATTAAAATTAGATTATAAAGAATACGGGAATATTAAAAAATAAGTTATTCCAGTAAAATAAACTGTAAACTTTTTGAATACTCTCACTGTATCGCACAGAATTACTCGCCGAGGAGGCGCCAATTAATTGATACGATAAGGCACGTGTCAGAAATTTGAAGGTGCAATCATCGGCGTGGCGCCAAAAAACCCGTGGGGTAGATTTCAGGAAAACAAAGGCGTCTTAGTAAAATGTCACAGCGGCGGTCTATTGCCGAGTGGGTACTTTCAAATATGACTATATGTATTGTTATGTGTCTGAATAAAAACAGGGTATTCTGCAGGCGAGAAGTCATTCTCGATTGTGTCGTATACCGATATTGAACATCTTTGGTGTTTCATTTCTTTCGACCTTTATCTTTATCATCATCATCATCTGAGAAGCTGAGATCGGAGAACCACCCTTGTTTACATTCTTGTTTCCTGTACGGAACACTCACTTTACCTTGCGTTTTATTTTCATGTATGCTAGTACCAGGCGCTTCTAAAATATATTTGAAATCAAAAAGATTATCTCGCGTGCTAAGCGAGTGCTCTCCCTTCTTAAATACACTTCTAGTATACTGTGGTGCCAAGTAATCATATATGAATACAGTACTAATATTTTGTGCTGAAATTTAATGCATTGATTTATATTTTTGATACATTAATAATATCAATATTTAAGTATATAATAAATAGTTGCCCGTGTTGAACTTTGTAACACGCCAGTATTAATAAAGAGCTTAAGATATTTGTAAACCGCTATTTTCACGTATCCTTCGAGTGTAGCGGTAAGTATTCCCGCCCATGATACGGGAGATCCAAGTTTGGTTTCCCGATATATTTAAATCATAATTTAATTTATTTTACTGAATTAGTGAATATTTTATTAAACCAAAAAACATACATAGTGGTGAGGAGGGGGAAAGTGGTATTGAAAAGAGATGATTGTAGAAGAAATTTCTAGAAACTCCGCCAATTTTTAATTAAGATAAAATTTTATGCCTGAGTATCGCCTTGTATATCAGGTAATAAATAAATATAATCGATAAATAAGTCATGTGACATAATATTTTAAAATTCCTTTTTCATTAAAATCGTAGTATAGAAAATGTTATAAAATAGAATTATTTAATCATGGCCCCACCTAACGTATATTACTCAAAGTTTTTTGGGATTCATTGCAACGTATGGTTAATTATTAAGAAGAACGCATTATATTATTGTTATTTAGTTGTATTTTAATTAAATTATTTTTTTTATTTTAAATTTTGTATAATAGATGTATCAATTTTAAAGAACTGCACTAACTTACTCTGTTGGTGTGGTATAATCTATTAACGCGTTTCCCCGTGTAGAAAAGGATCTAGGTTCGAATCCCGGTAGCAACAAAAAAATTTTTTAAGTAAATTGAATTTTCCTATATATCTTTCTAGTAGATATATATTTTTTAAATTGATTAATTTAATTTGTTTTAAATAAAATAATGTGTGTTAAGTTAAATAGATTGTTAAATAGATTGCCCATTTTTTAAGGTCACCAAGTTGGAATAATTCTTCACCGGTCTTCCCGGATTCCTTTGGTCAATTCAAGACATCACGCCACGACATGTTTTTGTAGTAATCATGGACTAGAAACATTTTCAAAGGTCATCAGTCGCCATTAAGGGCTGGCAGTCTTGAGACAATTACACCAGGAATGCGTCCTAATTATTCTTAATAAACATGATTATCTCGGCGCGGGAACATAGCTCTCCATCTGACCCTTGGCCATTTAAATTAATGAACTTTGAGAATAATCGCTAAAGTTGAGCCTCCGGCGGGGGGCGCGGACCCCTGGGAAAGGGATGGAACTAATTTGAATACAATGTCAAAATTCCTCGGCATACAGTGTATTAACACGGAGACGTACATTCCTGGCTCCTGTTCCTGGCTCCAGCGACACGCGGTCCGCAATTAGATTTGCCTATATTAATATTCATCTCGACTTAGAGTTCTCTGGAATTAAAGTTTGTTATGTCAAATGGAAAAGACTTTCACCTACTGACCTCGGAGGTTCCATCACCTTCCAAGAAATTTAATCAATTATATAATTTATTCTTCTTTTATTATTAGAATATTTTTTTAATGATTTTTGGCGTCGGCACCACTACAATGTGCTCTATACTTTGTTTTTCAAAATATGAAGACTTCCGTGCTGAACGCAAGACCAACAGGGTACAGGAGTTAGGGAAAGCCGTAGTTAAGATGCAGTGACTATATCTTCAAAACATATATGTTTTAGAAATTCATTACCAATGGAAGAAAATTTTCGAGAAGGACAAGACCCACCATAAGTTATCGAGCTATTAATGATTCCTCTTTTTCCATATTAAGGAACTGTGTTCATGTCTCTGGTTTCAGCACAAAAAATATTACTTAAAATCACTTTTCTTACAATCCTTTTGAAACAATCACACATACTTATGAGTGTCTTTACGTATAAACGTAGAAATTTTTTTCAATAGTCCTTGCGATAGTAAATTTGTAAATATTGACTATTAAAATGACCATATTTAACATACGAACCATACCCCGATCCATGTTGTAGCGCACGTCTAATTGAATAGCATTTTCTTACGATTGTTTTGGAAAGCTGAGAATCATTAATTGAAAATTAAACAAATTTCTACAAAAATAACTAAAACAAGCGGTATTCGTTTTGTTATAAAAAATGTTAAAAGTTAGCTACTTTTGAATGGTTTTGACGTTTTCTTTTAAAATTTAAATAGTGAGAGATTTTTGAACTTGTGCGCATGTGAGCGGAAGCGAAAAAGTACACTATACTTCAACTGTTTTTTATTCTATTCATAGTAGTTCATAGGGGGGAATCTTCTTGAAGATTGAGTACAACTGCTCTTTGGGAACGTCCTTAAGGTTATATTCAAATTACCAATGAGTACAAGCTCGAATATAATTTTCAGCCTGGGAACACTGGACATTGTCCAGATCTACGTTAAAATATTCTTAACTACATATTTATCAATATGGATGGACTTCTGGGGTTTCCATGGAAATACCAGAATCTCAGAGGAGAACAATTTATCAATTCCTACATACAATTTATCAATACTACATACGGGCAAAAAACCTACGTTTTTGTAGCACCCAAATTGTATAATTCTCTATCCAAATACATAAAAAACAGACAGTACAAAGGCGCAATAAAATACTGACCAAAAAACTCAGACCGAACGTATGTTCATAGCATGGCCACCCCTTCAATATGAACACTTACAGAGTCAAGACTTCTAACCCAACACCAATGAGTGCGCAGCTTGCTGTGTGTGTTCAATTAAATTGTACTGTATTATTATATTATAAGGTTATAAATTTCTCAAGATCAAATATTGCATCACATTTTGTTAAATACAATTGTATTGATTATGATCGTTGATTAAAAATGTAAAATGTTCGCTGTATATATTTGTTCTCTACCTTGTCCAGAAGTAGTCTGCTGGTGTCTATCTTTGTCTTGCTCATTTAATGGATGTATTTTTGTTTCTCTGTCTTCTTCTTTCAATTACATTTTGGAAGTATGCATTGTCTAAGAACTTGTCCTATCCATAGATTGTTGACGGTGTCTATTATGGATTATGGATCTCTTCTCGATCCAGCTTATGCTGCTAACTTATTTATCTTTCTGTCTGGTTAATCTATCACGTCAAGTGTTTTGATATTACTAATCTGACTTAATTCTAATAAGCTATATTATTCTACTTCCTAGTTTTCTACTTGTTCTACTTGCTCATTTTAATGTTGATGTTCAAGGTGTGACCTGCTGATTTTGATTTAGTTCTTGCCATAACTTTTGCTTTTTGCTATTCATTTTATAATGGTATTCTTTAAATATTTTATTCATTTTACTCATTATAATTTGTTCTGTTTGTCTATTTTTCGTATCATATTATCTAATCACAATCTCCAAACCTGAACCATTTATTTAACAGTGCTTATTTTTTCTGTAATTCTATCTGTAACACTTGTATATATAAATTGAATATCTAGGATTAGATCATCTATGACTAACGCTTATTTTTTAGATAAAATTTAAATTTGAATCTGAATGTTTTTGAAAATAAAATATTCTCAATTTTAATTGAAAATAAAAATGTAATCAATAACATAAATTCAAAAAGTGGAAAAAAAAGTAAATCTGAACTTATTTATATAATATTTTTTTATTACATACTTTTTAACCCCACCCTATATATAAATCAATTAAGTCCCAAAAAATAGACACAACGTCTTAGAACGTCCTAACGCCTAGTCAGGCAGAACACGCAATATGACCTACGTAGCTTTAATATCATCGCGTCAACACGGTAAAGTTATTATTTGATACATTAATCAAGCTGCCTCGAAAGCCTTAAACGCTACTTTCATATCATATTTCACATGTTCGATTTCAAAAAATTATTTATTTTTGGGACAATTAAATTTTAATCTCTAAATAGTATAACCTTTTAACTGCCCACTTTATTTGAAACAGAAAACACCGCATAGGGTAAAACTAGGCTTTAAGGGTCTCAACTTGTCTATCAAAAGCTGGGACCCGTCGTCCACGAATGGCAAAATGATTTAAAAATATGATTTTAATCCCTGCAAGTCTGCAAGTCTCAAAAAGTCAACACGCTTATAGCTTGACGTAACATACAAAGTTTGGCGTGTTAACGCGCTCGTGGCATTTAAAAGAAATCTATTATTTCATGTATTTTTAATAATTTCAAATGATCAAATTTTTTTTCAAAATACTCCATAACAATAGTAAATATCGAATTGATCTCCGACCACTTGACTACTGGTGTCTTATCACCGATAATCCCTAAAGTTGATAATTGTCTAAAATAAACAGACTATTTTGGAGGTAGTTTTCAACTTATTAATAAGATTAAAAATATTGCCTCAATCAAATCTAAATTCAATACATAAACTAGAAAGGCATTTATTTTTATTTTTATCACTCAGATCTTATTCCCTATCCCACTTTCCTTTTCCTTTCCCCTCGAATATTTCATTACTTTCTTTTTAATAACTTTTTTTTGTGTTAAAATTTTTATTCTCAACTTTTTTTTTTCTCTTAGTCCTTAACCCTTCCCAAACCATGCAGTAACACAGGTCTACCGCTGTAATTAAATCTGTAATATTTCGGTAAATATACGCAACATACACTTCATATTTTAAGTGATTTAAAGAAAAATCAATTATGTAAGGCGAATCCTACAAAAATAATTATTTCTAATTCATTGCGTTGTAAAATTAATATGTTATCAAAAATACCATTTGTAGCAAGATGGAAAGAAATCGCACATTAATTTCACAGTGAAAACAATAACAAACATACGAATATAATGGTGTCTCTTTCTCACTAATTAAATGAAGATAGTATAAATAAAGATAGTATATAATGGTGTCTCTTTCTCACTAGATAAATGAAGATTATATTGTACAATGCAACCTCCAATACAGAACCATTTTTTCACATTTTAAAGACTAATAGAATTCTAATTTCTTACGGTAACACGAGTTGACAGCATGGCTGCGTAAGAATATTTTATATCACGGTATGGTAAAGGTTAAAATTGAAATTGTACTCACTGTTTAAAGTATTTTATATCTTCAGAGAAAACGTGTAATTAATTTAATTATTGTTTGTAACTGTACGATTTCTGAATAAAATTAAAAAATAGGCCTTATTAGGTACCAAACCCCTTATATATGTTTAAACGCAGTTCCAAACAGATACCTGATGATCAAACACGTCCATGGTAATGTAATACCATTTATCATGGTCAAAACAATCTTGGATAAAATTTTCGAAAGTAACATTAAAGAAACAAGCTCAATTTATTTTTTAATCCACCAATACGTGTACCTGTGGATGTGTAAAAAAAAAATTGACATTACGAAATTTTAATATTGTTTAGAAGCCTCCAATTAAATATTTGTTTTGTTAAATGCTGAAATTTTTAAATAATAATAAGTAAATGTTTTACTCGTAGTGTTATGAAAATACAATAAAACTTTATATGAAAGATTAAACCCTACCATTGAAACATCCTGAATACTCTGATCTATCCGGCCCAGGTCTCGCTGGTGTCGGAGCTCGTCAGCTCGTATGGGGTATTATTAGTTTGCTTCGGTTAGTACTCCAGTTGAGAACTTTTCGAGATCCGGTTCCGTCGCACCCTTAACCCTGCCAGAGGCCTGCAATACGAAACCCTTCATTGCGATAAGGGAGGATGTGTCCTCTCTTGCGTAATTTAGATCCAGATTATTCGCGACGAAATGGGAGAGAAAAGAACGGTCCATTCACAAAGGGGTTGACCCATAAAACGCCAGTACAAACATTTTAGTGCATAAAACAGATGATTGGAAATATGGGGAATACTTAAATATGTCTAATGTTATATGAAATGTATGTAGAGAACGAGAAACTTACGATAAACAAAGAAAACACAAAACTAATAATCCTTTTAAAATTAGCAATATTAACTTTGTGGTTAAAATTCATAATTTTTTTTTATTATCTTTGTTTTATTAACCACTGAATTGAGTTTAAATACATCTACCGGTTTCGAAAAATACCATTTTCTTCTTCAGGATGTCATAACTAACTAAAATTGAAATTAAAATAGAAATGGAAAATAATTCTACCCTAATTTTTTTGGATCTAACATTGATTAAAAATAATAATAAAATTGAGTTCAAATTTTTTAGAAAACCAACTTTTACAGATACTATCATACACAATGATTCTAATCATCCATTATCACATAAACATTCAGGATTCCACTTCATGATACATCGTTTAGTCAATATTCCTATGTCAACATCCAATTTCAATATTGAATTGAATACAATTTAAAAAATAGCAATTAATAACGGGTATAATACAGGTTTGATAGACACTATTTTAAAAAATAAATTAAAAGAATATAATAATCAATTTTTATATAAATCACAGATAAAACATAATGATAATAATGATAATTGGCGTAGGATTTTATATATAAATAACTTTTCGAAACAAATATCTTAACACCTACCACGAAACATTAGACCGGCATTTTATACAAATAATAGTATAGGAAATTTACTCACAAATTCTAAAGACAAAGATGATAAATTTAACAATTCTGGTGTCCATAAACTTAGTTGCAATGATTGTGCTGCATTTTATATTGGTAAAACGGGTAGAAATTTTAATATAAGAGTAAGGGAGCATTTGAGATGTTTGAATAATAGTGGGTTTTCAGAATTTTCTAATCATTTGGTAGAAAATGGTCACGGTTTTGATAAAAAATTGGGATTGTCAATTTTGCATATAAACAGTGTTGGTCACAAATTAAATAATTTGGAATCGTTGGAGATAAATAAAGCATGTAAAACTAATCAAGAAATTATAAATAAGCAACTAAATTTAACTACGAGTCCCATTCTAAAATTTTTTCCTAAAAATTATTCGACTAAATTTGTATTAAGCAACAACTTGAGTTAGGTACTAAATTTATTTTTTAAGTAACTGTTGTTTTTTTTAAATAGATTCTGGTGAAGAAACAATTATATATATTTTTAGTTAGTTATGACATCCTGAAGATGAAAATGGTATTTTTCGAAACCGGTAGATGTATTTAAACTCAATTCAGTGGTTAATAAAACAAAGATAATAAATAAAATATCTAAACTAATAATCATTTATTGACTTAACCACGTTTAATACGTTATGATAACTAGATAATTAACTACTAAATTAATATATTAATTATAAATATATACATATATAATCAATTTTGTCGAAAAATATTGTTTTTGCGTCACCGGGATTCGAACCTAGATCTTTATTTCCAATCCGGGGAAGTACACTACCAATTGTGTTATAACGCCAGTATATTTCATGACAAATTTTTGAACCTATATGTTACACTTTTTCAAATTACTACACCTGTAGTTCCATTTTTTGAAAGCCATCTACATTATTTTTACAGAATCTCAAATACGTTTGAGTAAACCGACTGCAGACGCCAGAATTATTAATTCATTTTTATTAAATTTTGGACACATTGATACCACTTATATTATTAAGGAAAACACATTCTTATTGTGAAGTTGTAATTGTTCAGAACATAGGTCTGCGATATTTTAAATACTAAATTAATGTCTTAATTATAAATATATACATATAAAATCAATTTTGTCGAAAAATATTGTTTTTGCGTCACCGGGATTCGAACCTAGATCTTTATTTCCAATCCGGGGAAGTACACTACCAATTGTGTTATAACGCCAGTATATTTCATGACAAATTTTTGAACCTATATGTTACACTTTTTCAAATTACTACACCTGTAGTTCCATTTTTTGAAAGCCATCTACATTATTTTTACAGAATCTCAAATACGTTTGAGTAAACCGACTGCAGACGCCAGAATTATCAATTCATTTTTATTAAATTTTGGACACATTGATACCACTTATATTATTAAGGAAAACACATTCTTATTGTGAAGTTGTAATTGTTCAGAACATAGGTCTGCGATATTTTAAATACTAAATTAATGTCTTAATTATAAATATATACATATAAAATCAATTTTGTCGAAAAATATTGTTTTTGCGTCACCGGGATTCGAACCTGGATCTTTATTTCCAATCCGGGGAAGTACGCTACCAATTGTGTTATAGCGCCAGTATTTTTCATGACAAATTTTCGAACCTATATGTTACACTTTTTCAAATTAATACATCTGTCGTTCCATTATTTGAAAGCCATCTATATTACCTTTGAGTAAACCGACTGCAGACGCAGAGACTAACTGAACATCAAAGAGAGATTATCTGTTTCCGAGGTAAGTTTATAGAACTCCAACATCACTTCTTTTTTAATTCCACTCTTTTAATTTACTTGAGACGCGTTTCGTCTTGTAAGAGTATTATCAATCTAACAATTGAACTAAACAACTTGTTATCAAAGAGAACACATTCTTATTGTGAAGTTGTAATTATTCAGAACATGGGTCTGTGATATTTTAAATACTAATTAAATGATTAATTTGAAATAAATGCACATAAAATCAATTTTATTGAAAAATATTGTTGTTGTGCTACTGAGATTCGAATCTGTATCTCTTTCCAAGCCAGTGAAGGTGCATTATCCAACTATTTAACATTAATATTATAATATTAACAGCGACAGTATTTTTGACGACAAATTTTCGAACCTGTATGTTACACTTTTTCAAATTAATCTATCGTTCCGTCATCCCGATAGTGAAACAACAATATTTTTGGATAAAATTGATTTCATATGTACATCTTTCTAATAAATACATTTAATTAGTTTTTAAACAACTTGTATTTACATGTATAATGGAGACAGCTATACAATTTTATTTACATGAGATGAAAGGGGACAGAAAAATGTTGTTGAGTTTAATTGTTAGATTTATCATATCTGTTCATGAGCTTTAAAGTCCCGCTGTTGTAGTCGTCCAACACCAATCCAATATAGTGACGAGGCAAGCATTTCCCATCGACCGAGAGAGAGAGAGCGAGAACGCATCCAGTATACACGTACAGACTCAGAGATCAGCGGTCACGGGCCATTCACCAAGTCACGAGGATTCACTGTACTTCGCGGAGAATTGTGTTCGTTATTTAATAAATTGTTCATTTTTAAAACGAAGCACAACCCAAAGTGGTCACAGTTTGCCGTTCAAATTGGGCGCCGCCGGGTCCACAATAAAAATCAGTCGGACCGGGCACCCGGTCTGCCAGACACGCGCGCGAGGAAAACTCAGCGAATTTCTCGCGGGCGGAGATCGTGACCGCAATTCAGGCGTCTTTCAAAATTTTGTGAGCCCCTTATTTTCAGCTGCTCGCCGTGTTATTTATTTTGGAAATCGCGAAACCTTACGCCACCGGACCGACAATAATTCCAAACGAGGGTAATTCCGTATTTATTTCGAGTTACATCAAACACTACTGTTGTAATGTTCGATAACAAAAAAAAATTACTGGGATTCGTGATTCCCAGCGCGCACCAGATAAACTAAATTATATAAAACCGGCAAATGAAACAAAATCTTGTTACGTATCTGATATTACATCTCTCACGAGTCGCATTATGCGGAATACAGAAAGCACTTACGCGTTTACCGCTCGCGCTGATCGCACATTTATCCGACAGTGACTGAGTATAGCTACTAGTAACTTCACTTTCTGTGCTTCGATTAGGATAAAATATAATTGTCGGAAAGAGTAGATAAAATAATTCACTTGAGATGCAAATTTAACTAGATTTTAATTTGTGAATGAGAATGATACGATGCTACGCGTTCTATGTATGGAATGGAATCATGGACACTTGCAATCGCACCCTACGTGCAAAAAAATACTGGAACAAGAAAAGGGACTCGCAGAACTCCGCTGAACTCACCTAGGTCTCCCAATTACCTCCGGACGCAGTGGACTGTATGCGATTATCACTATTTCGCTAAAGGTTGAACACAATAGTCACACAAAGTCTCCGAGATTATAACAGCATTTTGACTGTTGCGATTCAGGATCGCCGATCGACTGACCGCTAGCTAACGGCGGGGAAGGGAAATGGAGGTAGGATGCCTGAACATTAGTTCGTTCAAAGCATTATAATAATAAGTTTAAGTCCCAAACAGACACTCACTGAAATGATGATCTACAGACGACATTAAAAAATAAGCTGGACCAATAAGAATCACTAATGACGACGTGAAAGGAAAAAGAAATACAAATTAAATGTATTAATTAGTAAGATATACATATCAAATCAATTTTATCGAAAAATATTGTTGTTGCTATCGAGATTCGAACCTGGATATCTTTCCAATCCGTGGAAGGTGAATTATCCAACTATTTGAAAATTTGTCGTCAGAAGTGCTATCTGCTGTAGTAAACGTGTACCATCTCATCAATAATGCATCTGCGGTGAGGCCAGTGTATTTGTTGTCGAGGAGGATGTATCGGTGGTGGTATATCTTTCTAATTAATACATTTAATTAGTATTTAAAATATCACAGATTTGTGTTCTGAATAATTACAACTTCATAATAAGAATGTGTTCTCCTAATAATGGAAAAGAAATCTTGAAAATTTTCAAATATCAATATTTCGGTCACATCACTTGTATTATAATGCTATAATGTAAAGGTGCTATTTAATAATTATAACTAGCAAATAAACAAAGCTTGCTGCTAGACCCTGCCTAGATAAACATCTTATAAAGCAATGAACACTTCATTTAAAATTGAATATATAAAAGAGAAAACATTCGAGTAGTATTAACCTAACTTGCCCCCGCTCGCGTCTCACAGACCTGTCCGTTTAACCAAGCACTTTACAGCCACAAACGACTCTACGTCCGAAACCGTCACATCCAGAAAGCCATAGATAAAAAGACGGATAATTAATGGCGGGATTATTATTATGGATAGTTTAAAACTATTTCCGAATATTTTTGCAACCCCTGTAATACCAGGAGCGCAGATACGACTAGGCGGTCGCACGTTACCGCGGCTGTAATAAAATTTGACCCCAAGTCGAAATAAAGCGCACGTGATTCCGAACGGAATCTCCTCCCGCGCCGACACCGCAGTGCCAAAATGGCAAGACTTGCGTGCTGGAGTTATGGTTTACGTTTTTAATGAAAAGTTTGCGACGCCTCGGGTATTAACGTTCCACGGAAAATAAATTTAAATTCGGCGGGCAAACGCCACACGGCCCGAACAAACAAGACAGCTAGCTAGGTGTGTCTTTGCAACTTTAAATAAGTTATAAATATTTATTTATAAATCCAAACAAAAACTACATTTTGAATTTTATTCAATTGTAACGCAAAAATATGTAAGATAAAACCCATTCGCCAAGCTAAACGCTTGTTCTATGAATATAAGTCTAATTTTATGGCCTCCTGGAACGAAGCTCGAACTCTTAACGACTAGATCACTAGGCGAGTATCGTAACCACTAGACCTCTAAAAGCACCTCTTTGAACGTATGATTCTGAGAACCGTATATGGCTCATGAGTTTGATGAACTCAACATTGTTTCAAGTTTCAAGATAGCATAGCCGAGGTACAATGAGAATAAACTTTATTATAGACGGCTGCGCGGTATCGCCATATCACTGTGTGAGGGGCGCTATCGAACAGCCGCCTTTGTAGTAATAAAAAAATGCCAGACCAAAATAGAAGCGTGATAGCGTTAACACGTCAAACTTTATATGTTACTTTTAGCTGTAAGCGTGATAACACGCACTTTTGAATCAGGGATTAAAGTCATATTTTTAAATCAGGTCTCAGCTTTTGATAGATAAGTCAAGACCCTTAAAGCCTAGTCTTACCCTATGTGGTGTCTTCCATTAACGATTAACGATTGTTGGTGGGATGGTGGGTCCGCTCTCATTGGTCACGTTCAATGGATAGTCTTAGCGAAAAAAGTATTGATTCAAAACCTATTGACCTCAGGAGTGTTGAAAGATCGAAGCTGCTATGGTTAGATGACGTTACCCAGAATGCTCATGAAGTCGGTATTACGAACTGGAAAAGGACAACGAAGAATAGATCGGTGTGGCAAAACAAACTTGAGGAAACCACGCCGGGCTGATGATGATAGTGCTCACTTATCTATCTATATCAGAAAGCAAGCGGCTATAGATAAACAAACAGTAAATATACCATCGCGTGTTATACCCAGTTTATAATAAATTCAGGTAAAGAAATAACAGATTAAGTAATAATTGAAGTCTATTCATTTTTATTTTGTCTAATACTCTTATAAACACAGACAAACCGTGCCACAGTAAATATATAATAGTGAATAAAGGTCTCAAAATGATTCCTTTTGCGGACTGCAAAACACTTTTCAGACCTACACACTTATGAAGTCCTCTATAATTCTTTGGTCAGACCTCAGATAGAAAATAATTCGGTCACATGGTCGCCACACTTCATTGTTCACTCGACGGCGGTTGAAAGAATCCAAGGAAAGTTTTAAATTAAATATACGCTCTGAAGATATCAATTATGATTATCTCCTTAGCCGTCTGAAATTGTTAAAATTATCAGTGAGTCGTACGATGACCGACCTTATATTTATATACAGGATCATCAATGGTATGATAGACTGCTCCCAGATTGTTGGTCTGCTTGATTTTCACGCACCATTAAGGTCATCATAATTCATTATTCTATCACAGTGGTAATGTCAGAACTCAAGCATTAGCTAACTCCGCAGTCCCCAGATTGCGTTCGTAAGAGAATGAATGTGCTGAGATAGTCGACTGCTGTAAATTTAACTGTTTATAGGACTGCATTATTACAATATTTTGTGTCTTAACTCAATGGTGACGGATAAATTGCTTCACTTCACATTATATATTTATTTTTAATTTTAACCATGAAAAAACATGCCGACATTATGTAAATTTTTTTCTTTGTGTATTGCACTTCTGGTGTAAATTTTCTGTTATTTTACAAATGATGTTAATGCCTGAATACTGCATGTATAATAATAATAATTAATAAATATATGTGAACGAACAGTACCTATTTACACAATGTATTATATGTTCAACGTAACATTTGCTTTTTGAATGTTGTAAAGAAATATGAATATAAAAGGTACTCACCAGCCAAGAGGGCCCACCAACCCCATCGAAGGCTCATTGCACGTGCATGGCTCACTTCTGTTGGAAAAAAAAACAATATTAACCATCATTACATCAAATCAACATTCATAGGTTAAACGTGGAGTGGTTTGCAGCATCGCGACAATCACATCAAGATAACAAGCTTCTTCCTTTAACTTTGATCCATCCAATACCTTCTACCTTCTACCTTCTACCATCCCGTCAAAGCAACCCACCCTATCCCGGAACTATTCTGGGAGTTGTGCAATTCCGCTTCGATTTCACTCACCAGAGCAACGAGTTCATTTTGTGCTGTTCAGCTTAAATTATAAGATTAATAAAATAAAAGTGTTCCGATTTCGTAAAACACTCTTGGCGCGTCCACTGTTATTGGCACATTTTCACGTCCAAATTCGCATTCATATATTTCCTAATGCTCGTCTTTTTAGTGTGAATTGTGACCTTGACACCAGCAGACGTTAACTTGGCCGATATTTGTCGCGATAGCATTCGCGGTGAGGACCTTTCGGCTCCAGTGCACTAGCACTGTATTTTGTTATATTGTGTTTTGATCACGTATTGTTTGTTGTTTGTGTGCCGTGGGTGAACTTGTGATATCGCCGTATTCAATTAGGATCAAAGATCGGCTCATCCGCATGCTATTTGTGTGATCTCAGCGGCGACTGCGTAATCGGAGGCGTCATATACAAGGTAAGGCGAGCAGTCCTTCCAAATCCCGGTTCCCCTAAATTCACTAGTCCTTCAACTAGAAGCCTCACCGACCTCATCCTGTACCAAGGTTTCCCTACTTCCCTCCCATACCTTGCGGTAATTCCGATTTACGACCGAAATTGTCATATTCCATTTCGATGGACGCACGACTCTGAGATTAATGTCAATTGTATATATTTAAATCATAATAAATAAAGGTCGGGTACTGAGGGTTTTTGATATGGCAGCTGTTCGGCTCCGTCTCGTCACATGTGCGAGACAAAGTTGCACAGTTGCCTAGTAGCATTAAAAACATGCCAACTAGCTGGCGAATGAGTTGAACAATATAAAGGCTTTTGCTTATATACCGATCCTGGGTAAGCGGCGGGTCCACCTGAATCCGAAGGCAATCTGGAGATCCAGGAGATGCAAGTTCGGTAAGTTTCTTCTTGTCCTGTATTTTCTGCCACCTAAAGGTGCGATTGCAACAATAATCATATCATTCTGTACTAAATTTTTAATCGTGAGTGAGAATAATACAGTGCTACGTACTCCCTGTAATTTTGTATGACATAGAATCGTGAACACTCACTGAAACAAACCCAAAGTGTATTGAAATATATGAGATGTAGATCTAAAGACGATTTGAGCAAGGCTGATAGTACATCGATTCAAAAGCGCGAGAAAAAAAATATAACATCATTAAAAGCAAAATTGCAGAACAGACCCTGAAAGACGTAAGATCATAAGGCAAAATAATTCGAGAAATCCAATCTAACTGTTTTGATCTGTTATAAATAAAATAATGATTCTTAACATCATGATCTCTAACGTTTAATAAGCAGACAGGCAATAGAAGAAAAAGCCTCAAATCGTTAGACATAATTACAGAAAGTCAAGGATTACTACCTCAAAGAACATTTAGGAAGATAATGTTTAAAATTATGCTTCGTTCATATTTCAAGACATGAATATTAAAATATTTACCTTAACTTGTGCTCCTTTATGAGAAGATACATTTCCACCTGGTTACGCTTTTAATTAAAAAGAAAATAAATTCTTACTCCTGTGTTCTAAACTTTGTTCTGATATTTATATGAAAATACTTCTTTCATACATTATGTTGGTTCGTCTCCTCCCACGAGGCCAGGGAATTCGGGCAAAACTCATAGATAGGGAATTCAAATAAATGTATGTTTAATATTTATTCCAATTTTTATCATTTTTATATGGCGTTCTTGAAAAGGGATGATCTGATTATAATCTTACCCATATCAAACTTCATATTATTACGTTCTGTACCATTCCTAGCACTAGAAGTTAATTTTAACCTGGCAGTTGTATTTTTAACATTCTTCATTAAGACGTTTTCGATGATTCAATACATTGTTAACATTATTCTTCTGACTAAGGAGAACATTCTTATTGCGAAGTTTTAATTATTTAGAATACTTAAATGTATTAATTAGAAAGATATAAAATCAATTTTATCTAAAAACATTGTAAATACTAAATTAATGTATTAATTATAAATATATACATATAAAATCAATTTTGTCGAAAAATATTGTTTTTGCGTCACCGGGATTCGAACCTGGATCTCTATTTCCAATCCGGGGAAGTACACTACCAATTGTGTTATAATGCCAGTACTTTTCATCACAATCTCAAATACCTTTGACTAAACCGACTGCAGACGCCAGAATTATCAATAATTTTTATTAAATTCTGTAAAAATAATGTAGATGGCTTTCAAATAATGGAACGACAGATGTATTAATTTGAAAAAGTGTAACATATTGAAACAACATGAAAAGTACTGGCGTTATAACACAACTGGTAGTGTACTTCCCCGGATTGTAAATAGAGATCCAGGTTCGAATTATATTATATATATAATTCGAATTATATTATATATATTCGATATGTATATATTTATAATTAATACATTAATTTAGTATTTAAAACATCACAGACCGTCTGTTCTGAATAATTACAACTTCACAATAAGAATGTGTTCTCCTTAACAAAGAAAAATATTGTTGTTGCTACCGGAATTCGATCCTGGATCTCTTCCTATCCGTGGAACAATCTATTTAAACTTATCAAACTCTTTCATTTTACATTTCTAACATACTTACGCTTTAACCGACCCTTCCTCTTGGCTCACAACCCCAACTCCCACCCAACACGTGTCACTTTTTGACATGCTGCCTTCATGAAAAATGCTATCTTAAATTTATAAATTCCAGCTGCGCGGATATTATATTAAAATTATACATTCTTTACAAATATTACATTTCAGTTTAAAATAAGACGCTACCTTTGGGTATCAAAGTCCCCAAAGACATGACGTTCGTCTAAAATATGTGGACAATTTCGTCTGATGAATGCCATGTATGTTCGTTACGTAGAATTTGGGGGGAGGGATGTACAGTATATTATATGTAAGAAACGAAGATATAAATACACCGGCGACCCGTGCCAGGCTTAGGGGGTTAGAGGGTGGTGGGAGGCATTGTTTTGCTACGTATACAAAAATTGTTCAAGGGAGGCGAAGAGTCAGGGAGATGGAGTGGAGTGAATATATTTTCCTCAAGATCCTATAATACAGCTGAGCAAAATTATCAACGGATGACATTCACAAAAATATCTGGGGAGAAGGTATCAGGTAGCCAGGGAAGCCAGGGCGATTATGTTTTACGTAGAACTAAATGATAAGTATGCAAAATTTGGTTTATACGATCAAAAGGTGCAGGATTGTATAGACTACAGTCATTCAGATTTATAAATGATGTCTTCCATTTGTGCAGGATTGTATAGACTACAGTCATTCAGATTTATAAATTATGTCTTCCATTTGTGCAGGATTGTATAGACTACAGTCATTCAGATTTATAAATGATGTCTTCCATTTGTGCAGGATTGTATAGACTACAGTCATTCAGATTTATAAATTATGTCTTCCATTTGTGCAGGATTGTATAGACTACAGTCATTCAGATTTATAAATGATGTCTTCCATTTGTGCAGGATTGTATAGACTACAGTCATTCAGATTTATAAATTATGTCTTCCATTTGTGCAGGATTGTATAGACTACAGTCATTCAGATTTATAAATGATGTCTTCCATTTGTGCAGGATTGTATAGACTACAGTCATTCAGATTTATAAATTATGTCTTCCATTTGTGCAGGATTGTATAGACTACAGTCATTCAGATTTATAAATTATGTCTTCCATTTGTCGCCGCCTCATGCCTGTAGGGGTTGTGGATGGTATATATGATTGACAATTATTTATCAGAAGGTTTCGTGGATGTGAGACTGAAGCCCCTAACCAACTCCTAGTCACGCGTGTCAGTGTATGTCGCAGTACATATGGTGAGCATGTGAGTATTTATGTTTCATCTAGAGCAAGGTATTAAAATGAACGGTTGGCGTTTATTGATCGATAAGTTATACAGAGGTGGTATACATTTAAATAAGCCTATGTGGTTGAACGTTGGAGTGACTCGCTCGATGGTGTATATGAAAGGAAGTTCTGCGATAAAGTGGTCGCTAGCCGCTAGGGCAGTGTCCGTCACGATGTACGTTGTCCGCTGATTGGTTGGTTGGATTTCGGCCTATATGATTGTTAAGTGACCTACACGGATATATCTGCGAGGTGCGTGCAGGGTTACCACTCCAGTCGCCAACAGTCTTTTCAATCTCCCACCGTCTTGACTTCCAGCCGTTCATGCTATCGCCATATTATATCTACCTATGGCTCTACACGATCTCACATATACGAGTTAGATAGATTATTACAATCAGATTACCATTATAAACAAGTTAACCTTATTTTAATTTTCACAACTAATCATTGTACTACACACACATTGGTTTATTATCACTACTAGTTTCGAGAGGTTCAGTCCCTCTCATCTATATGAAATAACTTGCAAATAATTGTGATAAAAAATAACAATATCTCGGAATTTGAAAACCACATAATTAAAATAAACCACTTTTTCGATAGTCATAGACCAAAACTTCTCCGCTCGATACCTTATAAAAAATTAATAATGAACAATTTTAAAATTTAAATTCGGAGAAAACACTATTAACACAACATTAGCCTAATACTTCGCCTTTACTGTACATATTTCCGTTAACGACCGAAACTTCCCCTCTCTTCTTAAGCCCGAATAGACTGCAATACAGTATTTAGTTTAGTTTTTACCTGATGGTAAGAGAAACTGCACCTCTCGAAAATAATAGTGATAATACTTGTGTGTAGTACAAAATTTAGTTGCCTTCCATTGCCTTTTTCTTTTACCAGTGAAACTAAATACCGTATTTTTCTACTGTGTGATATTTCTGAAATGGCTTTCAGTAATAGTCACCTTATCATTGATGTTCCACTGACACTGATCATATCGTCTCTTCAATATCTTAGTAGAAACGTTCTCCTCGATTCTCACTTATCGCATCAAGATTATCAACAAAAAAATCTAGGTATGTATTTAAAAAGTGAACTTTTATGCTCATTGAGTAGCCCAAAATTTAGATTTTCTGTAGTATATTTGTAAAGGTATATAGTAAGGGTGTTTTTTATTTCCTATACACTTAGTAACTATACAATTAAATGTAATTCTAGTTTCTCTTTCTGCTTCAGTTATCAAAGGGAGGCAGTCTTGATCTAAGATTATTTTATTATGTCTGGATTAACAAAATGTTAATTTATCAATTAAATAATGGTATAAATATAGTGCTTTTGTAATATTATTAACATATATTCAACTATATACATATATAGTATTAAAAACACAGCAGAACTATGTTCTGAAAATGCAACTTCACAAGAATAATATGTTCTCTTTGAAAATATTATTTTTAAGTAAATACGGAAAGTATTGTGTATGAAAAAATCTTTAAAAAGACTAAAATTATAAAAATATGGTTCCCACAGGTTAGCCAAGTCATTGGTCCATAATTATTCTAATGGCCAAACTAACACCGGCGTCTCAGTGCTTCTCTACCACAACAGGTTCACGGTGCGCTGGTCATAAAACTGGCTATTTTGATTCGTCGTAAAGATGTCATAAACCTTGAGGATGACGTAAACCTTAAACATACACCTCCATACCTGAGCCCTCGCCTTCAGAGTCAGGTTAAGTAAACTAGGGTCCTAGCAAATGCCTTCTATCTGGGTCCCTGCATAAATACAAATGTTCTTTTTTTTAAAACGTCTTATTATTTAAAACGTTAAACAAGTTCGTAAAACTTATTTTTAAATGTCGAATACATAATTTATTACCCAAAAAATGAAGTGGTACAACCTAAATTTACGATTTACTTAACGTAAATACAATAATTCCGCATCTAGCAGCCATATAATATATTGTCACGTTACAAATCACGTGCCTGCGGACGCTGCATTAGAATTTAAACACACGTAAGCCATGTGGTATAGCATTATAAAATATCCACGCCAATAGGACGCAAGGAGCGGTCCCCTGGCGGCAAATAGGAGAAGCTAGTGACAGACGCACGGGGGATACGGGACGGCAGCGGAAGGTCGTGCGCAGCTCGACGGCTCGCCACCCAGCCTGGAAAATCTTGGCGCGGTGAATCAGGAAATAGATAAGGGCCCTGATTCACCAGCAAACTGAAAACATCTCCCGGCCGAAATGGTGATAGAAGATTCCTGGTGGGCCAGTCCCGCAATTTTAAGGATTCAACATGGAATTCCTGCTTTCACCACTACTCCTATGAAGAGAATAGTATGTCGTACTATGAGAATGAATTCGACTGTTTTAAGAGACTCTAAATCGTGAACATTAAAGTTCTATGTAAGAATTTCAATTGATAATGTATAATAAGTAACTCTTTTCGTTTCGTTATGATTTTATGTGTGAAATTGGTCGTTTTTGCATTTACTGCTCCACTCCCTTCTATCCGACAAAATACGGCACCGCACCCAGACTGAGCTGGTCGATGGTAATACTTTCTGGCGTTCGATCTACCAGAGCTAGAAAGCACTGTATTTATTTTATTTATTAATTTATTAACACCCTTATGGGCTTTTACAAAATAGTTTTGGTATAAAAAATACAAAAAAATGCCTGAGCAACCACACAAGTAGCATTGAATATACATATAAAAATTGAATAGAAAAGTAGAAATTTAAAAATTAGGAAAACATACTATAAAGGTTCAAGACAGAAAAAAACAATAAAAATTTAGGTTTGATACAGAATGGCTGAGTATCAAAATCAGTTGCATCTTTGACTCAGAACAGCATCAAAAACATCACTCTTATATATAAACATTGAATATCGGAATATATCTACAAGGCCAAAATCGTTCCCAAGCCTGTGTAGTCTTTGTGTGGGTGCATTCCTATAAAAATTAGTATATGATGAATTTACATGGAACAGTGCTGACGACCTGGTACTCCGCGCAGGAACGTGGTATACAATCAGTTCAGTTAAATTAGGGGCGTCCAGTATGCCATTTACTATTTAAATAAAAATAATAAATCCCTTGAAGTTCTTCTACACGACAAGTTAGTTAAATTAAAAGTGCTCATTAGAAAATCATGATTCAATTGTTCAGCAGGTACACACAGTTTCAAGTTAATAAACCTTAAAAATTTGTGATGAACCATTTCAAATTTTAATTCATGCACTTTATAGAATGGAAACCAAATAGTTGAGTTGAATTCTAAATTGCTACGAACCACAGCCGTGTATAAAACTTTAAGCGATTTAAGTGAATTGTAGTATCATTCTATATCTGTCCATTTGGCCCAAAAATATTTATATTGAGGAATAATGTTTTAAAAGATAAAAAAACTACGTCTATAAAAACAATTTCATTAATCTTTTCCCGATTCTTCTTAAATTTTTTACTCTAATATAACAAACACATTTTATTTCAAACACATTATTGGAAAAATCATTTTTATTTCACTGCTAACGATTTATATGGAAATAATGGCAGTCAAAAATATAGCTGCATTCTTTCCTACTAAATTATGAAGATTAGAAGCCGAGTTAAGGGGGAGCCGGCAATTTTTTGACAGAAACGTTACTAACTGAATACGAAATCGACCAGTTTGCTCAGAGATTACAGATTTTAACCTTGCTTTCAGTTTAATGAATATTTAATTTGTTTTCTGACAGATGACAGATATTCAAATACTTTTCAGTAAGAAGAAATAAAATGTTATTAATGAAACTGTAGATGTTGAGTTATTTTCTCATTAAATGGCTCTCCTTAAAATGGCTGTTGGAAGAACGCCAATAAACAGATGATAAATAATATATTTTGTAGAATATTCTATATATGTATATAAGACGCACGATTCCATTAGATTTAATAGATATGCTATATTGATATGTTTACTTACTGGCAATAAAAACAATATATATTGCTATGAGATCCCACATTACTAAAGCAATATAATAAAGGTAATAAAATCTAGTGCAATAACATATTTTATTTTATTCGGTTTCACTAGCATAATTTAGTTAGCGAAGCAATTAATAGTATTGACACTTCTCTACTAAGTAGATAACCATAGAGGTCAGGGGTCATAGACACACTTAAATTACTTCAAAAGTTTTGAAAATTATTATACTCAATCTCAACCCGACCTATGAAGAGATCTGGACCTTGGGAGAGTGCACAAGGTGTCAAGGTCACAATCCGTATCTGCATGGCCGAATACATAAGGTGCCCGGGACGTAATCCGCCCCTGCTCACCATCTGACTGTCCTAATCCTAATATTAATATTCTCACGCAAAGTACAGTGGTGTCGCCTCGTAGTTCCAGTGGGTTAACCCCACTGGGTTGTTCAATTTTCATCACAGTCGTCAGTCAGACGAGTTGGATGTTATGTTAACACCCGAACGGTACTTTACGTATTTTAAATGACTTAATAGGTATTTTTTGTAAATCTTAATTGTCGATTGTAAAGTTTCAACCACTCATCTTTTCAATTTTCGAACAATTTTTCGATAAAATTGATTTTTTATATATATATATATATATATATATATATATATATATATATATATCTTTCTAATTAATACATTTATTTAGTATTTAAAACATCACAGACCTATGTTCTAAATAATTACAACTTCACAATAAGAATGCGTTCTTCTTGATTTTATAAATATCAATTGTTAATTCTGGCGTCTTCTATCGGATTACTCGAAGGTATTTGAGATTCCATAAAAATAAAGAAGATAGCTTTCAAATAATGGAACGATAGATGTATCAATTTGAAAAGTGTAACACATATGTAGATTCGAAAATTTGTCGTCAATGAACTGTGGTCGTTTGATCGTTGGTAAAAATATATTTTAAATACTAATTAAATGTATTAATTAGAAAGACATGCATATAAAATCAATTTTATCGAATAATATTGTTTTTGCTTTCGGGATTCGAACCTAGATCTAAAATTTAATAAAAAATAAATTGTTAATTCTGGCGTCTGCTATCGGTTTACTCAAAGGTATCTCAGATTCCGTAAAAATAATGTAGATGGCTTTCAAATAATGAAACGATAGATGAAAGTATAACACATGCGTTCGAAAATTTGTCGTCAAAAGTACTGTCTGCTGTAGCATAGTTGGTTAATGCACGTTTCCCGGATTGGAAGAGATCCAGGTTCGAATCCCGGTAGCAATAACAATATTTTTCGATAAAATTAATTATATATGTATATCTTTCTAATTAATATATTTAATTTGAATTTAATTTATAAATTTAACTGAATTTATCAATGATTAAAAATAAAATGGCCAAAAAAGTTATTATTTTAAGCAGAACAAGATATAAATATTTCCATTGCCACTTCACATATAAATTATTTTTCAACAGTACTATTTTTGAAAAATAAATCTGAGAGGAAAAAATTCTAATAAATAATAATAATAATTCAAAACAAAGCACTATTTTAAGATGTAATAGATATAAAAGAATTAGTTATACGCTTAAACAACTCAAATTAATTCCGGTTACGCTAAAATTATACAAAATATTCTAGTATTGATATACAAAATTAAAAATCAATTATTACCATCTTGCGTGAATAAAAATATAATTTTGAGATTCATACTCATCCTACGAGAAGTCGGTGGGATTTTAAACTTCCGCAAACAAATCTGGCAACATAGAAACACTAAATAGCTTATACTATAAAGGTTTCAAATTATTCAATGAACTGCTAGCAAATGTAAAGGAAGCAACTAGTTTTCCGTATTTATAGAACACATTTTTGGCGCATCTTGAGATTTGGCCGAGACTCATATTATTGACACCTTTCGCGTCCAAATTCACACTCATCCTTTTTCGTCACTGTTTATCTGACTGTGACATCAGCAGACGTTAATGCGACGCGATACTTATTCAATGGCGACATCGCGATAGTTTTAGTGGTATGGAATTATTCAGCACTGTATTGTTTGTATCCTGTCATTTGTGTGTACAGTGATATTGTCTATTGTTATTTGGTGTGCCGCGGATGAAGTGATTGATATCGCCGTCTTCATTCGGAAGCGGTGATTTGTGATCTCGGCTGCGACTGTGGGATGAGAAGGCGTCATACAAGGTAAGACGAGCAGTCCTTCAGATTTCCGATTCCCCGAGATCACCGGTCCTTCGACTGGAATCCCTACCCATCATCGACCCTTATCCGTTATATCTGCGTCTGTACTCTGTCTTTATGTTCACCATCGCCATCAAAACGCTTGCTAACAAGGAACCGCTTCAAATGAAGGAAAAGATGAAATTCACTTGGCGCCAAATGACGACAAAACAAAATTGGCGATGAATTTCATGTTTCGTGCATTCAAAAAACGAATCACGGACCGTATCTCACAATCCGCGGGCTGATCTATTGTCTTGAATATTTCAACCACTCACTACAATATGGCCGCACTATGTGAATGTCACTAACGTTGGATGTGATGAGTCAACAGATAAAGGAAACCATCGCGCATGCTCAACATCGCAACGGCAGCGCTACACCGTGAACATACTTAAAAAATGCGCCTCGTAGGATGATATATACATACGTATAATATTTATATTCAAACATAATATACATGTACAATAAATTGTATTGATGCGAGATACACAAACTTGGAAAAAAATCATTAGTCACAGAGTGTTTTAATTTCACCCTAAACAAAACTTTTTTAGTCACCCAATAGTTTAAATCTTAGTCAATGTACAGGCTACGGGCATCCCTCCCCGGCTATGTAGCAGGCTCTAGGTGCCCTCTCGAGGAGGAGCCTCCCGTCTTAATTCCTTATGTCTCCCGCAGGAAGGCCCTGTTTGCGAACAACTTGGCGAAAAAGTTCTGGTAACTTCTTTCGGAAGCTATTTAACTTCGATCACGATTTACTCGGCCTGTCCATATTAAGCCCGAGCCATACGGTTTTTGTGCCAGGCGCAAACTTTTTTAATACGGGGAGCTCGGCAATTGAGATCTCTATCCGAGTGCTTTTTCAATTAAGCACTCTATGAATATTGATAAAGCACTTTATTTATGGGACCGGCTGATTTATAGGGGACCCAATACCGACGTCCTGGACCACCGGTGGATCTTGAAAGCTATGCAAGAAGTACGGCAGCAAACTCGGACAAAATATGAAATAAAAAAATAAGTATTTATTTATTTTTGCAGTCTTTTGCATGAAATATCAACTACAATAACAATAATACGATTAAATAACATATTGTTTAGGCATTATGCATGCTTTGGTTTTTATAAACTTAAGTGTATGTATCCTCTATTTTTATGTAGGTAAGACTGCAAACTTTTCCTGTGGCAAAATCATTTGAGCTGGCCTCGGTTTTAATATTTATTTTCTGAATTTATCGGATCTGATTGAGTTTTGGAGGGGTGGCGAGCCGGGAGTCGGAGAAAATCGTAGTGAAAAATTATGAAACAACATCAGATGAAAACCGGTCTTACCGCAGATAAGACAAGTAAATGTTTTTTTTGTGTTTCTGAGTATCTACGATAGAATAAATTAATCTTATAACCGCAAACTCAATTTGAAATGGAAGACACCACATAGGGTAAGCTGGGACCTGACGTCCACAGATGGCAAAATGATTAAAAATTATGATATAAAACCTTGCAAGTTTACAAGGTTCAAAAGAGCATATTAACACGCTTCTTTCTTGGCGTGTTAACGCGCTTATGGCATTTAAATAGTTAAGAGTGAATGTTTGTCTATTTATAGCGCAGACGATTTAACTAAGATAAGGTCGCTGAGATAGTTTAATGATGTGGAACGAATGCGCAAGAATAGTAAAGATAATATATGACGCGAGTGTCAAAGGCAATATTAAAAAACGGTTCTATCAAAAGCTTCAACAGCAAGGTGATAATAATGGTAATGGTGGTGCTGATAATAATAATAGCGATAACGATATTGATGGTGATAGTATCGTTACAAACGTGGATAACAATATTATCCAATAATCCAAGAACTATCTACAAGTAAACGAATACAAAACGCCTCATGTATGACATTTCCTGTGTGCCGCATTTAACTTGCAAAAAAGGACACCTGCAAGCCATACACGCGACTAATTCTCACATTATTCGTATTTATAAACAAATGTCCTTATTATATTATTAAGGCCTATGTGTGTCACGTCGGCCGTACACGAGAAAACAGCACATACGCCGGTAAATATTTTGTAAAAAGTTCTCTTGAATAAATCCAACGTGGAAAAACTTGAATTTTTATTGACGGAGTACATTCTGAAATCATATTTTTTTATGCATCTCTTCACTAATCATTATCATTGAAAAATATCCAGAAGACTGAAAAAACCAACACCTGAGAGAGAATATAAAAATGAGAAAATTCATCTTGTAAATACGTCTTTAATATCCTAGCTACCCTCGATTCCCCCAGATTACACACCCTTTACACAGATACAATTACGCGCCATCGCGCTATCGATCTCGAGATTAGTCCTTTATAGAACGTTTAACGCTAATTTGTATTTCATAGGTAGACACTCATTTATTTGATTTGAGCGGAACCCTTTAGTATAATTAATATCCACTCCAATATCTCCACAATACCTCTGCCATCTTGTAAAATACATAAAACATTTTAATCCAGCAAGAAATATCTCCGCACCCTCCGCTCGCCCCCGTCCCGCCCGTTTCGCTTGTCTTTCGTTTCTTTTGTCTTCCGTCAAACAATATTTGTGGAAGGAGCGGAGAGATGATGCAGGACTTTTAATATCGGAGACGAGAAACACTTCGGCCAGATTAATAGAAGTAAACGGAAAATGTATTAAGGACATTTTTCATACCCATTTGAATGCCGTGCCTCGGGAGTGGAAATTTTTATGACTTAATTTTTTTTCTGCCGGCAGTGAACGTAGGTAGGTGCCTACTCACGTAATAATGACGCCTCGTAAACATGGCCGTGATAATAATGATAATTTATTACGTTTCAAAAAAGCTGCGAGATTATTTTTTAATGTAATCACATATTGTTTATAAAGTCACAATTTCTCAGAACATAATTCCTTAGAAAGACAAACAGAAATAATGTAGCTACCATTTGGTTTCGTACATGAAACTTTACACTGCCGGTAGACTGCTTCAGTAACGGATCTATTGAGAGTAGCACAAGTCGCAATTGCGAGGTACCTCCCCTACTTTCCAGAGAGCGAGAAAAAAGGGAGGGGGGAATACTGGCGTGTCAGATTGTACTCGGCCACCGTCGGAGATTCATCTATTCATTATATCTATGATACTGTCCGTAGTCCACTCTCTCTCTTGTCTCAAGACAGTGACCCTAAAATGTCCAGTGAGAGGGGCAGTAAGCTATTAAATTATTTTAAAAGGTTATTACTATAATATTATAGGGTGAATGTTGAAATATCCGATTTAACAATATATATTGTGCTTTTATTTTAATTTAATGTAGAATATTAATAATAATATTATTCTAGGGTAGACTGAAAAAAATCGCACCCCTAAAAAAATCGTACTAAAGTTTCGAGTGAAACATTTTTATTTGTCAATATAATCACCTCGAAGCTGAATGTTATTTTCTCAACGATGCTTTAAAGCGGATAACCCAATTTTATAGAAGACCTTTAAAATACCGTACCATAGTCGCTATGATACCGTTGTGCCGAGATTTTTCTGAAGTTAGGGAAAAGTTGGAAGTCTGATAATAGAATACCTGTAAAATAAGGCAGATGGCTCATCAATTGGAAGCCGGTGTGTAAAGCTGGAAAGTGAGTAACGTTAGAATCCTTGGCACCCACCGATGAAAAGTTCTTCTAGAAGTGCAATTCTGAAGTAAAGTTGGATTTCACTCAGTCGCATGGAATCTTCAAGACCTCTGCTATCTCTTCAATAATAATTCATCGATCTGAAAAACTAAGTTTATGGCTTTGTTGACGTTTCTGAAATGCTACAGTCGGCGATCTTCCACTTCGGCAGATTTTAGGCGAAGACGAATGTGCAGCCGAAGGTGGTCGAAGTGATCGGACTTTAGTTGTCAAACGTTACAAGTAGAAAAAAGGTTCCAATTATTAATAAAAATATTAAATGGGGACCGACTTATACATTTTTAAGGTTAAAATTTCATCCACTCATACGTACAGCCAATAACTATCAAAATTCTTCTTCGTTCTCAATTTTATCATAAACGATTTTAATAATTATGTTCATAATTTATGGTTTCCAGGGTTATGCGTGCACAATCCATTTTCTAATAATATGTTATTTAAGAAAAATACAATGGAATGTAAAAAAATTTAAAGAAAAGAAATATCAGACAATATGATGAATTTAACAGACAATGGAACAGAAGAACCATTGTGATGCTGAGCAAATCATCTGAAATATTTTGGGAGCCTTAACACAAAATAAAAATTAGTTTGCAAGGTTAACCTTCAGTTGAGTCAGTACACAGAATCGTCTATTAAAGGCAAAGAACGAAAACAGTCATTGCCATCATTAGCAAAGGGTTTTACTGTAGGAAATAAATATGATCTTGCTTTTTCTTCTTTGTCCTCGCCTTATCTCGTTTATCTGGAATTAGTTACTGTCTTTATTTTATTTCACATTATTCTGTCATAGACTGCACCTTTAAGATCGTGAATAACTGAAGTATTAGCGTAATTAAAAAATTGAACCCATCCATCATCCACGTCTGTCTCTCGTGATCAAAACTTTGATCTTCATGAACGTGTATCTTCTTGCGTATCTTCTTCTACTCGCGCCTTAACCGTTCAGCAGACGTTGGCCAGCATTACTTTGTTTACTGCGACCAGGAAAAGCTACAGTAGACTGGCCAAACCACTTCCTTAGGATCTTCGGCCAAGATATTCTCCTTCTTCCCCTGCATTATGAGATTAAAGATATTATACGTCTTCAGATGTCTCATTACATATCCGAGATATTGAAGTTCTCTTGAATATGCTCTTCCACATTTATCAGCATCCCTCAGATGTGAGGGCTGTCACCAGAACAGTATTTGTTGTTGTTTGCACTCGGTCGATCCAACGGATGCGGAATCTTCTATTTCCTCTTCTTCCTTAGACGTGGTCCATCGTGACAAGTTTCTCCAAGCTGTCTTCTCTTCTCGTAAGATGTCCAAAAAATTTGAGGACTCGATTTAGCCAAAGAGTATCGTAAATAGTATACAATAATATATATTTCTACGTTATGTCAATCATTAAATAATATAATCTAAATTAGTTCATTGTGTCCTCTTTTATTCGCATTTTCCGATACCATGAGTAATGTAAGGCTAGACCTTCGGGATCCCTATCTATCGTGAGCCCAAATTGCACCGCATTGGGATAGTTACGCACCTTATAAACCTGGCTATCAAACCAGATACTTTACTTTGCTATCCAGTAGTGCCAGAAAACCTAGACAACGATACATTGCGACGCAACCGGTTCGAGAAACCTTTACACCGTCTCTCGGAATCACCTTTAGTGAGCTTCGCTAGTCACAAACTTTAACATGCAATTTAACTTTGAAAGAGTGTAAATTTATTTATGCATCATTCGATAATAAACACCAAGTGATTATAAGTGAGTCCCTTTTCATTTCACTAACCTGCTCTAGCCTCAACACGCTCTGTAACACTGAAAATAAAACGTAGATCCCGCGCCGAATAGAATCTAACGTAACGAAAATTACGTATCTCCGAGTCGCGCGTCCCGCGGATTGGAATACGACGATTCCGGTCGTAAATCGGAATCGTCGAAGTGGGGGCGGTAAAGGAAGGAAGGGACTTGGATTAACGGGGATAAGGATCGACGATGGGATAGAGAGTCCAATCAAAGGACTAGTGGATCTCGGGGAATCGGAAATCTGAAAGACTGCTCGCTTACCTCGTGTATGACGCCTCCATTACTCCCGCAGTCGCAGCTGAGATCACACAAACAGTACGCGGGCGGGCAAATCTCAAGATGGCGATATCAATCACGTCATCCGCGGCCTTCGCACATCACTGCTCAAATCACAGGATCACAATATAACAGTGCTAATGCACCGGAGGTGAACAAAATCCACACCGCTATGCAATCGTGGATCGCAACCGAACAAGTATCGCGTAGCGTTAACGTCTGCCGACGTCAAGGTCACTATTCACACTGGTTAAGCAGTAGGGAAAAAAAGGATGGGTGGGAATTTTAACGTGGAAAGGTGTCAATAACACGATTGCGGCCGATTTGCAAAGCGCGCCAAAAATGTGTCTCACGAATATGGAACAAATACTCATATATACTCTCCAACATTCATATACACGCGTGAGAATCTGAGGAGGATTAGGGGACTCAGACCTTCTAATCCTTCTAATATTACTAAAAGTAGTGACTCTCACAAAATACAATCTGTAAAAAGTTATTCGTGTTACTCATCGTCATCTCTATCTTAAATATATATAAATTAATAATATTAAATTCATATTTTTAAGATATTTTAGATTACTTTATGTTGCTAGAAAATATGAAAATAGCCCAAAGAAGTTATCAATCTCCGACCAGATAGTCCTAGAAATGACTATGACGCTCCTTGATTCAAGAGAAAATTGATAAGTTCTTAAATTACTGGGCACCCACCAATACCGTCCCATTCACACCCTAACAAAAACAAAAAATATTTTCGATTACTAGAATTTAATTTTTAATATACCACGTGAGTTGGCCGGGAGATGCCAATTATTATTGGCGGTAGTTTTTCCAATCAATACTATTTTTAGATTCACCGCTTTCGTGATGGATGGCCAAACTATAAAAAAAATCAACATGTTGAGAGAATCAAAAATATGAACACGACCAAACATCTTGGCAACGGTCCAGGAAGAAGATAAGAACGACTAAACCTAGATCATATATTTTTGCAATAAGCAAAAGCAGACCTTATGTTCATGTCAATAAGATCGTTTTGGTGAAAACATTAAATATACATCAAGTCTTCCTTCGATGCAATTTTTTTTTAGTATCGTAGGTCGTGGATTGTATTTGATTCTAAAAGTATCCCTTCAGTATCTATTAGTAAAGACTATTATTGAGTATTTATTTCATACCACTTTAGATTCACGACGTGGATCTAACTAGACTTGACAATTCGTCAGAAAACTAAATCGTGTCAAGATATCGAGGTGTTATAATTATATTTGACTCTATTCTTTTTGAAAATTCCGAGGTTTCGAATCATTATTATTCTGTTGTGACATCGTGGTATTAAAAACGTATTGAAAAATCATTGATTTTAGTTTAAAATTGTTGTTTTTCAAATAATATACAATGTCTGACAGTGAGGAGCCCATCACCGCTGGCAAATACGAAGGTTACGAAATTATAACAAGTGGGGAGGTTGAAGATGAAACAGAAGAATTGAGTGTGAGTTAAAATATTCATCTTAATTGCTTAGTTAATAAAGTGATAAGATGAAAAGAAAGTTGGGAGAGTTGTTTCAAGTTTCGTGAAACTGTGAGTGATACTTGAAATGAAAGGTCTCGGTATATTTTGTTCTGTGAGGAAAATTTGAAAATTACTTATTTCTAGAATATTTTCGAGCTATATCATATTATATCATTGAATAATTAAATAAGAATAGTACATTCTCATTCTTAAATTACTATTTTACTATTCATCGAATAAAATATTTTAATTCTTGAATTTTGACACATCGTGTCATTTTGTGTCAAATTTCATAATTTTTTGAGTCCCGAAATCTGTAATATATTATAATAGTAAAAAAATATATATACTATCAAAACTAATAAATATTTGATGTACGAACGGCCAAACGCGTATTTTTTTATCAAGGCTAAGATTTGGGTCGTGTTATTTCTGTATTTAGAATCCTGGGAAATTTTTTTGTCAATCTTTTCGTTTCGGGAAAGAATTGTATTTTTTTGAAGTTGTGCCAAATGCGACATTTATGCATAAAAATTTAGGATGTGCGAATTTATCATGTGGTTTGCTCTCAAAATAATTAACCATTTTGTAATGCTTCGTCAATATTTTAATGTTTTTAATAATTCATTCAAGAGCATGTTGAACTGAGCAATTAGTCAAATGTTTTAAGTACTTAATTAATGTATTAATTATAGATATATACATATAAAATCAATTTTGTCGAAAAATATTGTTTTTGCGTCACCGGGATTGATTTTATATGTATATATTTATAATTAATACATTAATTTAGTATTTAAAATATCGCAGACCTATGTTCTGAATAATTACAACTTCACAATAAGAATATGTTTTCTTTAATAGTAAAATGTTTCATAAATTTATTGTGTAATAATAATAATTCAATTAAACATAATATAAATCAAAGTTAGAGCCATTTCATTTAACGAATAGTTGCCAACAAAAAAACTTATTTTGGTGGATTTACACTATTTAAAAAAAAATGTTTTTTTGAGTTAAGAAATTAGATTTATATTCTAAATATAAGATGTGTTTTCCTAAGAACTGTAGGATGTAATATAATCTAAAATGTATAATATTATGTTACCTGATACATCGTTTGTGTTTAATTGTTCTGTCGTTAAATTTCTTCTACATAAATTATCTTAGTAGTATGAGAATATTTTTAGATTTTTCCGAGTGCTTAATTTATTTATTGTTATTGCGTTTAGTTCGTAGTAATACATGTTTATTTTTAATGAAATTTAAGAAATCAAATAATAATAAACATTATTATTGAGTTCTGCTGTGTATTAGTGAGTAAACGAAATTTTTTTAATAATAAGGTAGTGCCTCTGAGAATAAGAATATTAATATACATCGGTTCCACCGAAACGAAGGGGTAATCATTTAAAAAATTCATTTAAATAAGCACGTGGTTTACCTGCAATTTGAAAATGGCCTTAACCGCCGAAACAGCTGTAACATTTAAATAATACTTTACGCAAACTAGCAGAACTCAATAATACAACTGATTGAAAATTAACTTTTTTAAATTTCATTAAAAAAATATATAATATTTATTATTTTCTGAGTGATTCAGCTAATTTGTTTTACTTATTATAGTGTATTCTTAAAAATCTTAATTTTATAAATATAATATGATTTAATTAAAATTATTAGGATATGTGCCACCAAATGCGGTATTATTATAAAATTCTACTTTTTAAATAAACCGAAGCGATAACCCACCCAAGATTTATGTACATTGAAAATATCAATCTCTGAACATCAACTTTAAAAATATTAAGAATTTAATTAGTAAATTTTAATTAAATTAGGTAAGATAATTATCTCATATAATATTGGATTTTTCCAAAAGATGAAACGACAAAGGCATAATATCTGTCTTAGGAATCCCAGAACTGGAGAGAATGCGGATCAGTAAAAGAAAATTCTTTAGAAGATCAAAACCCACCAGGATTATAGAACCAGCAGCGATGATGTTCAGAAAGTAATTACCATTTTTAACTTTCTTTGCGAGGAAATATAGCATTTGAGTTTGTGCAATATTTAGGCATGCATTTAAACGAGAGTATTATGCATCTCAGCACAAAATGGGGATTTTTAAAAATACACTATAACAAGTAAAACAAATTAGCTGAATCACTCAGAAAATAATAATTATTACATATTTTTTTAATGATATTTATAAAAGTTAATTTTCAGTCAGTTGTATTATTGAGTTCTGTTAGTTTGCATAAAGTATTATTTAAATGTTACAGGTATTTCGGCGGTTAAGGCTATTTTCAAATTGTAGGTAAACCAATCGACTTATTTAAATGATTTTTTTTAATGATTAACCTTTCGTTTCGGTGGAACCGATGTATATTAATATTCTTATTTCAGAGGCACTACACTTATCATTAAAAATTCCCCGTTTACCAGCAGAACTCAATAATAATGTACATTATTATTATATTTTTTTAAATTGCATTAAAAATAAACATGTAGTTCTACGAACTAAACGCAATAACAATAATTAAATTAAGCATTCGGAAAAATCTAAAAATATTATCATACTACTAAGTTAATGTATGTAGATGAAATTTTACAACATTGTTTAGTGTCACAATAACTTAATTGATTAAAGCTGGCCAAAAAACTATAATGTTACAAATAAAATGTAATTACACTAATATTAATATTATTAGTTAATTTTTTTCTATAGTGTCTTGGCGCCACCTAGCATGTACTCAAAGATTTTGTAGAAACATTGCCGCTTAATTAGTTAAAGCTATCTTCCGGGAACAGAAACTTCTAGGATAATTTTAGTCTCGTTGGGACTGTATTTTATAGATAGATTTTTCTGTGTATCTTGCACCTATGAACCAGGGTTACCACAAACAGAAACATCATATTAAAAATGTATTTTTTACCTTTTTTTTCAGTTCGACGAAAAAGTTGCACTGGAGCGAGAAAAGTTGCAACCTACCAAACTGGAGACATTTTTCGCTCTCTCAAAATCACTCATTCTCAGGGCGCTCGTTATTTATTTCATCACAACTTTCTTCAGAAAACCTTCGACTCCTGATGCAGAGGCAGAAGGAACGGGACTATTCATTTAAGCTACACCTAACCTAACATTTAAAATGTAAAGTTTCCGAGTTCAACTCTCCCCATCTTTATTGATCTTATATATACTTTATATTTGTAATCTTTATTGATATTATACTTTATATTTGTACATGTATCGAAAAATAAAATAAAAAACACACTAATTCAAATTTGACATTGAGATTCAAATTCATTTTATCACAATATTTTTTGGTCCTCGGATATCACAGTTACATTTGTGTCGAAAATCATATGCCGCTTGATAATAACGAGCTAACATTTGTACTTATATAAACCGAGGGTTTTTAGATTAAATTAACTGGAACAATTAAAATTACATTTTTTTTAAATATTAAAAAATAAACATTTAGTTCTGCAAACTAAACACAATAATAATAAATAAACTGCCATTTTTCCAGGCAGTTTCACGACACAAGTATTCTATGAACTTTATGGTAGTTGTCGGTCCTCGCTTAGCAGACTCCTCTTATTCAATAAAAAATGAAATTGTAATCAAATATTTCAAAGTTTAATATTGCAAAGTTGGTATTGAAATTCGCGTACAGCAAGAGAAGTGATCAATCTAGATTTTAGATTTTAATTAAAATCTTCCTGTTGAGCGATCGAGGGGTCCAGACGCGATTATTAAAAATCCAGTCGTTTATTTCGTGAAAAATTACGATCCATTGTGAGGTACGCTGGCCGAGAATGTGGAGGGGTAACGTAATGTGGACTATTGTTAGTTTAATAATATCATACCCACTTATCTTAAGCTGTAAGGCGTATTATTTATAGATGTAAATATATTTTATTATCTGAAAAGGAATGTGGTATATCATAATATAACCTAACTAAATCATTTCGTAATTATATACACTTCAGTGTCTCGATCCAAGAATTTTATCAGAGAGCATTTGAATATTTGTAAAAATAAATAAAGCGGTTTGTTTCTTGGCTAAACATATAGAGTTTATACCGTAGTAATAAGATTAAAATGTATGACTGTATACATTTTTTAAAATAGATTATTTAAAATTATTATTTACATTAACGTAAAAATACATATAATACTTAACTTAAATTATTTCGATAATGCAATATGAGGAAATTGACTTGATGATACAAAATTAAAACAAATTTTTTATGATAGGTTAGATTTAGTTGGTTAGCTATAATATTTTGGTTCATTTTATATGCTTTATTTATTTCTAAGGATTCTAAATTATTCAATTTAAGACCAACATTACTTATCATTTAGAGGTTATTTATTGTAAACAGAATTAAATAATCTATAAAAAAAATGAACACAATAAACCACAAAAAAAGTATTTACATATATATATATTATATAAATAAATTAATCGTATAGTGTCGAATTTAAAGGACAAGTTACATCTTACTGTACACTTAGCAAGAAAAAAATATTTATTTAAGAATAACTTCGCATGACCGATAACCAAAACACAGTTGATGCTATGGCTTAGGAGAATTAATAATCTATATTCTTTGTTCTTGGTTAATATATGTATGTTTTTGTTTTAAGGGAAGATTTCAGTCCCAATATAAACACCAACCCTTGGAATCTCAAGTGGGCTTTCAAGTAGACGCGATCTTTGGCTTAACATATTACTCTAAAAAAAGAAACTAACTAAATAATAATAATAATGTGTTTATTCCAGCGTTTTCAGGTTTTTTTTAACCCGATTCGCCATAGAGATAATACATATTATCTTATACATTAATATTATGAAATAAATATAATGCTATGAAAAAGAAAACCAAAGAAAATTTTAATAAATAAAAAAAGTTGATAAAATGTAAAAAGTTCACACAAAATATAAATATTACATATATAACTACTTCAGTCGCGGCCATTGTATATGTAGCTATTCTTTAGGCGCTGCCATTCTCTGGTCAGGGAACCAGCTTTCCGTGAGAACGCCGCTTGCACCAGAGAGTTGGTGCTGAGCTCCAGCCGCAGCTTTACGCCAGCAACTCATACAACAGCAACAATAACGCGCCAATCCGAACAATATTCTGTACGAGTTGTTGTACTGAATTCGGAGACGGTTATACTTGTCACTTGCTTGTGTTTCGGTCACTTGCTTGTATTTCGACCAGAGCTCGCTGGTATACATGCTGGTGAAGAACGATTTAAACAGGATACTCTTCACCTCCTCACTGCATCGGTAGAAACGCCGGTGACAGCATATTTGCACGAACACTCAACTGTCTCCTCTGCCTTTCTATATCATTATCGTCTTGTCCATCTTCATTGAATATATGGCCAAGGTATTTGATCTTATTTTCTGGCCCTTTTCCATATTCGAACAAATATATAGGTATGAATTTAATTTGTATAAATTGCATTTAATTTGATAAGCCATAAAATAACTAGGTAGCCGAAATATAATACGTATACTACTACTTCTGGCAGTGCCTGTACTCCTCAACAGTTTTTTTTCTTGGTCTCTTTGTGTCGTTTTTCAGAGGTATGTCTTAGGAAACATTTACACTCCATCTTAGCGTAGGTCTTCCCAAGATCTGCGTCCTATAAGTCTGGTGATCAGCAGTGGCGTCGGTGTTTCTGTTCAAAGATATGACACGGGTACCAGATTAATTGAAATACTGTAAGATGGTACTGCTAGAAGCCTCAACAAACCATGAGGTGAGAGTTGTATATCAAAACAGAAGAGTGTGGCGCTCTATCCTCTTTACATATCTCTTTGGGAAAATGGCGTGATGGTAAGTAATCATATGAGCATGATTAAATATACTTTTAAAGACTAGCCCAAAGTACACAGGTTCCAATGCAAGTTCATTTACAAAAAAATAGCTAAGTACAATAATGATCGATTGGGTGATCTTAAAGAATTGTATTGTACGACATTGATCAGCACATTAACAATAGATAACAATACAAGATCAGATTCGTAGAAAGAAGACTCCCGCAAAATAAAGTTAAATGATTGACTTGTGGGAAGGTGGAGTAAGTGACAATCACATTCGTTCCAAAATACTGAACTTATCATCATTCTATCTTATAATCAGGTCGGAGATTTTTAAAATTGATAAAATGCTTCTAAAACAAATATTTTAAGAATAGTTATCAATTGTTAAACAACCACTCGTGACAGATAATCATTTACAAATATGTCACCCTTTATTTATGTCATTGAATAGTGGTGGTTCTGTTTTTGTAACTTTCTAATATTGAAAATGTATCTTTCAAACTGGCACATTGTTCAATAAGTCCAGCCGGCTTGCATCTTACAAAAGGTTATACAGTTCTATAGATCCATTCGGCTTGCACACTTCATCACAGATCTCTCCTAAGCCTCACCATTATAACAGCTTATCTCTTAGAAGATTTCTGCGTGGCAAAATGAATATATTCCTGAAAGCCCTTCTCGAGTGAGCAACGATTATATCTACTGAAAAAATACGCTACCACGATATTTTGAAAGCCGGCAATTAGGTAGCGCTTTAATAGGATTGCTCCTACATTTCCCGTGAAATCAGAATCAGTATGCAAATAACAAAATCTCTTAAATATGCCGGAACAGTTAGTGAGCGAACCTTTTTCGCGCGAAAGCGTTACCCCATTTACATACGCAAATATCTTTTAAACTCATTTACACACGTGCCGCGTATACTCTTGTTATGTATGATCACGCCATTATGGTCTGCTAAGCTGTAGATCCGAATTAAATATTAGTTTCGACGTAACATTCAGTTAACAATATAACATTTCTTAACACTTCGCCTTCGCTGTCCATTAACGGCCGAAACGTTCCCTCTCTTCTCAAGTCCCGCAAGTATACAACTTTCCTTGATAATTGTTATAAGTTCTGTTGACTTGCGTCTTCATTTATATGCATTAATCATATGGTCGACCAGTAGTCTTATACTACTAGACTTTTAAAAGATTTTCGGGTCGAAACTATCTCTGACATACGGATTTTGCTCCCATCAGATCCTTTGGTGACAATTTTCTTATCCGTTTCAGATGAAGAAAAAGATAGAAATCACCTAGCGCCAAACAAGGACTATAGGAGAGGTTTTGCAGATTCGTCGACGACCACCATTGAACGTTCGAACCTATTCTCTCACCATTCCATCCGTCATTACACTTTCACCATACACCTCACACGCTTGGCGATGACTGTCAGCTGGTTTCATGTTTCGTGCATTCAAAAAACGAATCACTGATTTATTATCTTGAACATTTCAACCACACACTACAAGATGGCCATACTATGTGAATGTCGCTAATGTTACATGTGGTGAGTCAACAAATGAAGGAAACCAGTCCGCATGTGCAATATTGCAACCGCAGTGCTATACCGAGAGTACCTGGCAACGGTACCTAAAAGACGCGCCTCATATATACATATATATATTTAACCAAGAAGTTAATGTCTTCAATAATTTTTAAAAGGTCCAAGTAACGAATCAGATTTCTTAATATAAACTAATTTTCAGCTTTGGTTGAAGAGTTGAATTAGAACTTGAATATGTGTGTGAATATATCTGGCGATACGAAGACGTGATTATATTGACATAGGTCTTTAAATTTTAACAATATTATTTCATAATACATTAAAACTTCAATGTCTGCCTATCTGTATTCGATAAACTCCAAAATCCTTTAACCGATCTAAACCAAATTTTGTAAAGTTATTTTTAAGAGACTACAGTGCACAAGTGTATCGTCTGAAGAGTCAATTTAATGTAAAGTATCTGAATCTTTTTGCAAAAATTACAGCAATGCGTGCTTTGAATAAATTTTGGATAATGCACCTTCCCCGGTTAGGAAAGAGATTCATGTTCGAATCCCGGTGGCGCAACAATAATATTTTTCAATAAAATTGATCTTATATGTGTATCTTTTTAATTAATGTATTTAATTCATATTTAAAATTTCACAGTAAGAATGTGTTCTCCCAATAATAAAGTTGTAATCAATGTGTCCAAAATTTAATAAAAATGAATTGATAATTCTGGCGTCTGCTATTAGATTACTCAAAGGTATTTAAGATTCTGTAAAAACAAGGTAGATGGCTTTTTCAAACAATGGAACGATTAAATGTATTAATATCAAAAAGGTAACATATAGGTTCGAAAATTTGTCGCTAAAAATATTGTCGCTGTAGCATAGTTGGATTCCCCGGTGTAGAAAGAGATTTAAGATCGAATCGCGGTGGCGCAACAATATTTTTCGGTAAAATTGATTTTATATGTATATCTGTCTAATTTATTTATTTAATTCATATTTAAAATTTAATCCCTTTAATCATAAAGCATTTCTTTAAAAAAGAATATCTATATACATTGTAATTATCACCAAAAAAATATATTAATGAAACCCTATTTAATCTTTATCGCAATAGAGTTGTCTATATAAAGACCATATATTATCATATATATATATAAACATAAACTGTACTTTTGTTTCCATAAATAAATAACAAATCTAATCCTGTTTAATTTTATAACGAATCAACAAGTTGATCGGTTTGGTTTGGTCCTGTATGGTTGATAGGTGAGTCCTTACACGGCCATGTCTATGAGCGCGTGCAGGGTCACCACAATAGTATATAATAATTTAACTACAGTTTTTATTTGAATTAAATCTATAAGTTATCTACGAGTTATAGATTACACATTTATTTTTCGTTCGGATTATTAAGTCGCGAGATCAACAAAAATATATTTCATTTGGTCATAATTCTGTACAAATTGTGGATGGTGTCTCCGTATTTTTTGGTGACGGTGGATATAAACTAAGTGTAATTTGCTGTGTTCTATAGGGTCTTAAAGACCCGACGAAAAACATGGACACCGTCATCCCTCCTTTTGACTAACTCCCGTCATGCCCCTTATATAAATTTACATGCCATCCATTCCAAATTTGATATAGTTATTCTCTTAACCCTGAGCATTTGTTATTTAATTGTAAAATTATTTTATTTTGATTCTCTTAAAGTTTAAGTATTTATTTTCATCGTTTTATATTTCTGAATCCTTCAATTTCCTACGAGGGATAATGATGTCCTTTCCAGCATACACGTGTACGGACCATCGCAAACAAACCCACCCACAAAAGAACGGCCTTAATCCCAAAAAGGATTCGCAGATTTAGTGGAATTAATTTGATTGCCACGAAAATACGATCCGGGGTTTATATTTATACAACCCTTGTAGGACATTTTCTATTTAAATTATTTAGCTTGTCGTTAATGGCAATTTTATTGAGAGACTAGCAATTCAAGACGGCCATTCCGGGGCTTAAATAACATTTATCATCCATCACGACGGGCGGCTACAGATCCGTTATGGCTCTTGACCAAAATCCCCACAATATCGCGCAGTCCCGACAATGAATCAACTTTCAAATTACATTGAAAATTAAGCGAAAACCAGAACTAAAATATTAATGGCAATCAAAGCAACGGAACGCACAATAGCATAGTATTTTTCTAGAGTCTTGTGTGAGTTTTTTCTTTTATCTTAGTCTTCTTTGGCCGTATCTAAGATGAAATAAATCCCAGTAAAACAAATTGCAATACTACGTACACGTGTTGAGAATATGATCTGCAGTTTAACTCGGAAATCAACTTGAATTAGTAGAAAGTGCAGTAGTAAGTGAGTAGAATTAGTACATTAGGCTCTTTCAAATAATGGAACGATTAAATGTATTAATATCAAAAAGGTAACATATAAGTTCGAAAATTTGTCGCTAAAAATATTGCCGCTGTAGCATAGTTGAATAATGCACCTTCCCCGATTAGGAAAAAGATCCAGTTTCAAATCCAGGTGGTGCAACAACGATATTTTTCGATAAAATTGATTTTATATGTATATCTTTCTAATTAATATATTTAAAGTATTTCGTTATACAATACTTCATATGTGTTTTTATTTAAAAATCAATCAGATTAGTCAGATGGAGCTTTTAACACCGCAGTTCCTGGTATGGGGTTAACAAGTACCATCAGTACAAAAATCTTTTATTCGTTGTTTTGGAAAACCCGACGTGCTGATGTATACCCATGTGCCACTATCTCTGATAACCGTCTCTTCAGTGATATTCTGCAAATATCGAATTGTTTAGAATAGCACGCTAGGATTTATTTTCCCTAATCACCAAATCGGCAGCTTGTTAATAACGCTGATGGATTTCCCCGCTCAGTTTTTCTCTTGTACGTCTTCATTATTCAAATAAGAAGAAATAAACGTCAATGTACATATTTTGTACAAATAGTCGGTGCTCCTCTTCCGGGGGAGTGGAGTAGAAGATGCCACCGTGGCACTTTTAACCCCATACCGAAATATTGAAACAAATATAAATTATAAAACAAAGTCGTAAATCGGAATCACCGCAGGATAGGGAATTAGGAATTAGGGAACCTTGATACAGGATGAGGTCGATGAGGGGATAGGGATTCCAGTCGAAGGACCAGTGTTCTCGGGAACCGGGATTCGGAAGAACTGTCCGTCACCCCTGCAGTCGCCGCCGAGATTACACAAATTGCACGCGAATGAGCAGATCTCCGCTTTCAATTGAAGACGACGATATCACAATTTCACCAACGGCACACAAACAACAAACAATACATGATCAAAACACAATATCAAAAAATACAGTGCTGGTGCACGAGAGCTGACAAGTCCCCACCGCGAATGCTACAACGATGTCGAGATCGAACAAATTTGCCCCAAAAGGGTTACTTACTCTTAATACACTACTTACAATTACTTACTCTTTTGGTTATAGTGAACACAGCTACATTTTAGTCTGCTATCATGGTTTGTTCAACCGCCCAAATCTGACAGCTTCTTCGATGGTTTTGAAAATGAACCATAGATGCAACCGTTTTTATAACGTCAGACACAGAATGTGATACCAACTTAAGAGTAATTATTTGTGAATGTCAAGGTGCTGTCAAGTATGTATTACGAATTCGGAACACAATCTATATGACTAAAAATGCGCTTATATAATATATTACATTTGCCCATAATTACATTTTTTCAGCCTGTAAGTATATATATATATAAAAGCACGTAAATTTTCCGTTCAATTTTCATTTGTGACAAACAGACGGACGTGAAGGTTTTATTTATAAGATGAATTTTTCATAGAATCTGTCCCATGTACGTCTTCCACGCCCGCACTAGGAGGACCTTTGAACTCTGTACAATACACACGATGTGCGTCATTTCCAACACTCGGCGGATAAAATAAATAAGTTTAATTCGTTTTGTTACAATATTTAGGGTAAATGTAACGCTGCCTCGTAATAAAGGGTAGTATTAATTAAAGCAACATTTGTGTAGCGAGCGCATGAAATGTTTAAAATAAATATTATCCGGTTAGCCCATCTCGGTGAAATCCGCTGCGTGCCGGGCCGTTTAACAGAGATTAGCCGCCGGAGCTGGTGCTGGTCCATGAAGCGCAGTTTCACTTGCCTATATTTCGCCGAAAAGCAAAGAGAGCCCACCTCTCATTCCTCACCCTCGTACTGGCACACATCATTTAACTACATTTTTTGATTAAACTATAACATTTTTGTAAGAATTTTCAGTTTTTTCACATTTCAAAATACGAATTACGAGTCTCGATTTGTCTCAAAAGCGGGTAAAGGTCAGTGCAGAATTTAGCATGAAGCGTTTTTTGAATCATTACTACATGTGGTTCGCTCCTGGATTAGAATGAAGCATCTAGTTCACTAGTATCGTAGTGGCCATCTATGTTCTGTTCGTCAATTAATTGAATTAGAATTTTTGAGTTTTTCCAATATATTATTAAGGAAAACACATTCTTATTGTGAAGTTGTAATTATTCATAACAGACGGTCTGTGATATTTTAAATACTAAATTATTGTATTTATTATAAATATATACATATAAAATCAATTTTGTCGAAAAATATTGTTTTTGCGTCACCGGGATTCGAACCTTGATCTTATTTCTAGTATTTTTCATGACAAATTTTCGAACCTACATGTTACATTTTTTCAAATTAATACTCCTGTCGTTCCATTATTTGAAAGCCATCTACATTATTTTTACAGAATCTCAAATGCCTTTAAGTAATCTGATGGCAGACGCCAGAATTATCAATTCAATTAAATTTTTATTTAAAAATATCGTCGCTGTAGCATAGTTGAAAGAGATCCAGGTTCGAATCCCGGTGGCGCAACAACAATATTTTTCGATAAAATTGATTTTATATGTATATATTTATAATTAATACATTAATTTAGTATTTTTCCAATATAAATCTGATCTCTGGATTAAAATTTCAAGGCGTGTACATGATACTGAGATTCATCTCAACTAAATCTAGAAGATATAACTCAAGGTGTCTCATTCTTCGAAGACGAGCCATTATTATTCTACTTTGATATGTGCCCTCCAATCGTATTCCTCATACTGTCCAACATTCAACAAACTTCTTATTTACCTGTATAGGATTGGAAAAGTTCCGGTGATAACCAAATATTTTTTTTACGATAGATAAATATTTCTAATTGATTTTAGTTTAAATTAAATTATTAACAATTAAAACGAAAAGAGACAATAAAATGATAAAATCTAAGAAAATGTTTGGATCCAGTTTTGAAATAATATTTAAAAAATGGCTTCACTCTTGTTGGAGAACATTTTTAAAAAATCGATAAAGAACGGATTTAAAAACCAACCCCTAATAATAAGGCTTATCTTAAGTAGACTATTTGTTGCGCCAAATATCCACCGTCACCAGGCGCTGTTAAGTGTTTTCGCAAAACTGTAAAATTCGCGTTGAAAATTAATCACCTAGAAATATCGTTCCAAAATTTACTTACTGTGCCTTTATAGCCTTGAAGATAAATAATAAAAATCGAAAATAATATCCAAACGTTGTAACTATAACGTTTTCTAAATCTTTCTATAGGCCCACTTCATTAAAATCTTATTCTTCTTCTTCTTCTTTGCCTTACATCCATTGATGATTAGTATTTGTAGTCATCATTTCCTACTTATTTTACCCAACTGTTGAACTGCATTACGCCAGTCTCGCTACATGTCAGGCATAGCCACGCTACAGTTCCGCGACAGTTCATACAATGGCGGCAACCTTGGATTACTTTCTTGATTGGTTTTTCTGCCTCATGAGGAGATACACAGCATTACCGTTCCACGGTTCTTTGCTAGTTTTGACAATTGCTGGTGTAAGAGTCCGTCTCGCTGAAAACGCTGATCTTAGAAACGTGTTTTGAGGTACCTACTGTGGTATTTTCTAATTCTTGAGTCCTCATTATTAAAACATGATCACCAAAAATAGATAATCAACGCTCGCTTAACCATTCGCTTACCGGTATCGTCACCCGGAATTTCAAAAAATCTTTTTATTTAAAATATATATTTTGGTAACTATCGCTATAATAACCCAGAACTTTTCCTACCGAACGCGTTACCATATCAAGCAATTAATATCGCGTTTCGCCAGATAGGAAAAGTTCCTAGTTCGTATCACGGAAGCAATCAAAATATTTTTTCGATGAATAGATTTTTTCTGTAACTCTTCCCAATTTATTTATTTTATGTAGAACACTTCATTATAGCGAAGTTGTAGTTTTTCGGAACATAGTTCTGAGATACTTTTAATATAAATTAAATGCATCAACGAGAAAGATAGTTATTTATCGAAAAATGTTTTTTCGATAAATTGATATCGGGATCGATACACATCGAAAAGTTAAACTTGATTAATATGAATTTTAAATTTAAATTTAAATAGATTAATTCGCAAAACCACATCCCTGAGCCAGATCCATCGCACGTTCCGATAATTCTATAATATACATTACTTTGATTTCAATTACTTCACCGATACGCGCACACCATGTTGTATAACGCGCACTGATTGGAGCGGAAACGTTACTCGTAATTAAACCTTTTGAAAGAATCGCCGGGCATGAAAACCTTTTAAGACAAAGCCTTTTTTCTGCGCTTCGCATTAGCATTCATGGTACCGATCACCTAAAAGCATTGTGGTCATACAAAGGTTCGCAGATTGTGAACGAATTTAACACAATTGGTGGGAGAAAAATTTACTACCACATATGCACATTCGAATCCCATATAAATCTTGCCAATTCAAAGTGCATTAGTAGTCCATTATTTTTATTTATTTTATCTCTTTATTTCACGTCATTATCTGTGTTTTAAAAGTCAGACAAGACGCCATCACTGGCAACATTTTTTGACACTTTGACCGCCTTCTTTCTTCTTTCGTGTCATTATTGACCTTGATCTCAATCAGATGATACTTGGCTCGTAACTCGTCATGGGTCACCATCACAGGGACTCCAGGGTCACCGTGACACTCTTCCAAGTTGTGCCAAGGATAATCTCCTATTCTAGGCTACTTTTACATCACTTTGTATGAAACCACGTATTTTGTTACACACCAACCTGTTTCACTTAGTTCAAGCTTCGTCAGGGAGTATTTAAAACTAATAATAAATTCAAAAAGAGTGCAGTTAAATATGCGTAAAGAGGAAGATATAATATAAAATTACATGTGAAAGACAGATACGAAATACATTCATAGTTAAATAAAACATAAAGGAAGACAGAATTTAAAATTATATGCAAAAGAGAGACACAATACATATACAGATAGACGGAACATTAAGAGAGGGGAAAATACAGTGTTGATGAATATTAAATTGATTTTCAAGGAAACATACCTAATATGACGCTAACGGATAAATTAATTTTAAATACTAATTAAATGTATTAATTAGAAAAATTTACATATAAAATCAATTTTATCAAAAAATATTGTTGTTGCGCTAGCGGGATTCGAACCTGGATCTCTTTTCAAACCAGGGAAGGTGCATTATCCAACTATACTGCAGCGACAGTACTTTTGACGACAAATTTTCGAACCTATGTGTTACACTTTTCAAAATAATACATCTATCGTTCCATTGTTTTTAAGCCATCTACTTTGTTTTTACGGAATCTCAAATACCTTTGAGTAAACCGATAGCAGACGCCAGAATTAACTATTCATTTTTCATTAAATTTTGGACACATTGATACAACTTATGAAGAAGAATGTGTTCTCCTTAATAAATTAATTTGATTTTTAAGAATTGGCGCACTATATATTGTATTTTTTTATTTCAATGGTGTCTAAATTATCAATCCGAAGATTGCCCTTTTGTTGGCCCGTTTTTTTGAAGGATATTGACCCTTGAAATTAAAAGAATGGTCTTTTTCAATAATATGGTTGGAAAATTCTGAGAAATCATTACTTTTTAAATACTTAAAATGTTCATGGCTTAATTTGACACACAAACAAATACAAAGTGATTGTTATTTTATTTAATATAATATATCAAACCACAAAGGGATTGCTTTCTAAAAAAATATACTTTTACTTCACTCACTTTGAATCATAATGTAAATAAATAAATAATAAAAATAAATACAGAAGAAAAAATTACATTATGGAATTGTAAAAATAAACATTTAGTACATTTGCTTACAAAATAAACATTTTTTTTTATCCATAACACAAAAACACATAAAGTCGTTTTAGGAGGTTTCGGAATTAGGCGCTACATATGTCTAATCTTTTTTACATTTGTGTCTTCTTTTTCTTTCTTTTTAGCGGGAGTAGTGGGGCTCTAAAGTCATCCCTTGACATCGCCTTTGTGATCCAATGTGCTAAGACACTAACCTCCTTTTTGCAGGCTTTCTTGACATTATTTACTTTTGTATATTTTAGTGAAATTTAAGTTCTTTTTGCTTCATTTACGTCTTATAAGTTATACCGATAGCATAATCATTATCGAATACGGGCTCATATTGGCCTGCAGTTGCGAGTGCAGAGGTAATTACACAATGGTATCAATATCGCGACTATAAATCTAACTTAATCAATATACAATGGAATGGCAACCATTTCACTATACAAGCTATGAAAGCGATAGTAACCTATGAGTACATTAAGATTATTGTTAGCGTTGTGTATATTTCCAATATCAATGGATACAAATGAATCCTCCCCTACGTGAGTATGGACGCGAACAGATCACGGAATACTTTATTACTGACTCGAATAAAGTGCAATCTGGAAGTTCAGTTTTCGACCACTTTTTGTAGCAGCTGGGGCCATATATCGGCAATAACGTTGGCTTTCAAGTCATCTATCGTCTCTGGCGTAGACTAGCGACTTTACATATCTCCACAGAAAATAATCCAAAGGTGTTAAATCACACGATCTTGGAGGCCAATTCACAGGTCCATTAAGAAAATGTTTCCTTCAATAAATTAATTGTGGCGCGCGCTGTGTGGAATATTGCGCCGTCTTGTTGAAACTACAGTTCTTCCACATCAATGCCATTCAATTGGAGAACGAAAAAGTTAGTAATCGTGGATCTATTGCTTTGCACGATGGCGAATCGACTCATTCGGGTCTTCCTCAATACTACGCTCCACTGCAGCAACAGCTTCTTCGGTGCGCACTGTACGACATCTCTGCGGATGCGTATTATCAACTAGAGTACGCGTGGTGCGAAAACGATCCATGGTTATTCGAATTACTTTCTTGGATAGACGATTACACTGATCGTAAATTGAACGTAGCGCATGGTAAGTTTCGCGAAATGAACTACGATTTTCTAAATAAATTTGCACAATTTATACTTTATTATGCTATCTGTAAAACTCTAAGGAAAATTTAAAATAAATCTAGACTAGAAACATGAAGATAAAGAAGTGAATAACATCAACGAGCTTAATATATTATTATTCTTTATGAACATCGTGTGCTTAATGTTGAACCTCGTGGTCCATTGATATGTCGGGTACTAGATGCACAATACCTTTTTATTTCTCCCAATCTTGAGCTGTCTTGATTACGGCATTTAAAAAGGTCAATTGATGTGACGTAAGACTCATGGTCACCATTGGTGCATTGGTCACCAGAATTGAGGATAAATAGAATGTCACGTTCCCCGACTCCAATTAATTTTGATGGTTGTCATATATTACTGATGATTAAAAATGTGTAACTTATTTCAATGTTTATCCAAATTTAATTAAATAGATTAATTTTATTTTGACGTCTTCTAGGGTGTTGTGATATTATGTTCAAAATCGCTCCATCATTATGTTAATGCCAATGACTTTAGTAATCACGAACAACATCCTCATGTTGGAATGCGAGCGAGATTGAAGGTTATGAAAACGGTCGGAGTCTATGGTTAAGATTAATTTAATTTTTCGCTCGGAGCTGTCTGGCTGCTTACGCGGCCTAGCTACTGCGACAAGGAAAGCTATTTATCAAGAATCCAAGATTTACATCTTGGATTCTTGATAAATAGGATAATATAATATAATATAAATAGGATGATAAAATACCCGAAGGATAAATACTTTGATTATTATTCAATCACTAGTGCACAATTTACGGTAATTTGTTTTAATCTTATCGCTTTTAATTATTAATTCTCATTACATTATTTTTCTACAATTCTTTCTACCAATCCTTTTGCGTCGGCTTGGGATGCCAAGAAAACTAACTACGACGATGGGTCACTGAGATGTTCTACTTACGATGGAATGTACATGGACGAGCATGGATTTGGAGGTTATCCCATCTTTTGAAACATTTTGAATCTCGTTGTCACCAGCCTGCCCTGAAGAACATTAAACACAAGCTCAACCCGACGAAATTAGGATTATTTAATTTTGATTGTAATTTATTCTAATTTAACCTGTGTTTTTCTGATTAGATTCCATTTGATATCGTAAAACATCTTTTCATTTATCTCTCCCAGGTATTAATAATAAATTTACCCAGTTTAGGGCGAAGGCAGAATGTGGCAAAATAAGGTTGGTATGCATTTCTGAGGTGAATAACCGTCCGTTCTTGTATTCTCCACTGACTAGCCGGAGAAGAGGATAAAACACCGTTCTTTGCCCTCGCAGTGTATTACTCAAAGGTATTTGGCATTAATGGCAAAATAAAATTGATTTCTTTTAAAAATGGAATAATAAATGTATAAATTTTAAAGAACTATAGAATATAAATTTATAATTCGTCATTAATGTATTTCATTAATATAGCGCAATTGGTTAACGCATTTCTGAAAAGGTCGAAATGGTCCAGGTTCGGTAGCAACTAAAATATGTTTTCGGTATATCGATCTAGTTGATTCATTTAATTTATATAGATTATATTTTAGTAATTGACAACTACAAAAAAATCAAGCTTTTAACAATTTTTATTCCCAGTAATAAACTTGTAAAATCAAATTAAATGAATGTACTAGTACATACAACGATGCCATTTGCCTTTTGTAATTCGTCCTTTCATTTACGTCTCCTTGCAAAAACCTTTAAGTGCTTCTCTTTTTTTCCAATTTTCTTCAAGATCTATATTCCAGCCTTTGTCCTTTTGAAATTGTGAACTTATAAGTTTTATAATACCGAGTATTATTCCATCGTCGGGGTACATTTTCACTGAATAACTGGTACTTGGTTCTTGCCACATTAAAGCATTGTTTTGTTTGAATTTAGTATGACGTAATTATGTGGAAAATTAACATTATGTACTGACGGAAAAGAGCGAAGCTGAAAGAAAACATTGTATTCTTAATATACCAAATCTTTTTCTGTATACAATTCAAATTACTTCTAATATTAATGTTGATCACATTTATAGCCCACGTCCATTAACTACGAATTATTTGAAATATATCTCAGTACTATGTACAATGATCTGGAAATAAACTCAGTGATCAGCTTGGGATTTAGTAAAAAAAGTCAAAAACTCAATCCGTACGATGTATGTACCAACGTCATCGTCAGATGGATTTGAACATAGACGTGAACGTGCCGGGTGCGCTGGCGATATTGGAGGAGTAATTATATCGACTAAGTGCTTCAAAAATTTAAAAACTTGAATTAGAAACATGAAAAATACCATATTGAAACGAATATTGATAAATGATATATGATTTACCTTCTTACATTTATTTATTCTGAAAAAGTGAAACAAACAGTAGGTATAAAATTGAGATAATTTGTATTTGAGTAGCTTGTTGGTGTAGTGGTCAAGACGTTGGTCTAGTGGTCGGAGATTCGCTCCTCGTTCCAGGACACCAGCAAGTTAGTTCTATTTTCATAGTACAAGCGTTTAGTTTAGTTTGAAAATAGTAAGAATTTTGATGTGACGTGTATTCCGTGTATGCATCTCAATTATTTTAAAAAAAAATTACGAACACAAATACAAATTAACCCAACTAACGAACGAAACATCAATGGTACTGACATTTGACGTTCAACAAACGTGAAGTGAGGTACAAGATGGCAAATTTCTAAGACCCGGTGTAAAGAGATGCATTTACAAGAATATCAAACGTTTATTCACTAATGGTTACGAAAGTATGCATAATAAATTATCGAACTTTGAAGTCAATAGGACTTGAACAGCAATTCTGCCCAGGCCTTGGAAGTCGGTTTTGTCCGGACTGCGCCTGGAAGGTAATTAGCTACGAGTCATCTCGTGGGGACTCAGTTCACCCACTTATCGGCGCGATCTCTAGCACGTCTCCAAAAGTGGTTCATTTCGTAGTATCTGGTTCTTACCACGGACGTAATAAAATATAATTGCATTATTGCTAATCGCTTTCTAATTTTACTGAGTAAATTCACAATGTAATTGCTCACTAATTGAAAAAACCTTTGCAGGCCGTCAATTGCAGGACCAGACAAACGTCTCTAGCACACGGACAACTCTAGTTTCTATAATATAAACTGGAAACTGCTTCTACTAATTTCAAAATATTTTATTATTTCTAAATATATAATATATATATATGTATTATTTTTTCTGAATTTTAAAGATTTATTTATACTTTATTATATCAGAACGTATGTTGTTTGTCTATATAAATTCGCACGCGACGTCAGAACAAAGAAATCCTTTGCAAAGGTCTAAGAATACGGGGTTGAAATATAGGGGATTGCGTACAGGTTCTGACCATTAGTTAAGATACATGACGACGCGATTAAGTACACCTCGTCCAAATGTTGACTTATTTTTTTAAATATTGCCGTAAGATTGTTTCGCGGGGAATGAGGTGAAAATAAATGGTTCTAGAAGGGGTTTCTATTGCAGAAACTACGTGAAATTTTTTAATGGTTTTCAGGACTTGGAGATAAATTTTTCGACAAAAGAATTTTAAAACCACCTAAAACGAATTTCGGATATTTGAGTTAAATACACAGTTTTGTAGATTTTTTTGTCAACTATATGTAGAACACATTGTTTCTCGTTAAAGCCAATTAAATTCATTGCTATTGCACGTTCAAAATCAGGGTTAAAGCGGACAGAGTTTAAGTAGCTATTCCTTCTAAAATGAAATCAGCCAATTACTACGCCTGTTGATGATCACGTGATCCAGTATAGCTGGCAGAACGATATATATAGAAGAAATAAAATTGCGTTACAGAATTGTCTCTTTAAAAAATGCTGACGTAAAAACAAACATTTTGTACATAGTGGGATAAGATCCCGTGGACTGTATCGAGAATAATATTCATCAGCCCGAATTGGAAGTCTGAAGTAACTTAAGGGCAGATGGATCTAGCCTACCTTACTTAAAAATCCTGGGTTGAGCGTCGTCTTCACCTCCAGTTGACGAGCACGTTTGTTGTACCGAACCGAGAGATCACAGCACTACCGGAACTATTTAATATACTTCCTCTTCGCGGTCGCGTTACGGACGGCGCGAATGTAGGACTGCAGAAAAAAGGCAGATCTTGGATAATTCGCGGTCTGAGCACAATCTGTCCGGCGAAATTGCGAATAATGAGTTGGCCAAAGCGGAATAGGTTTAGATTATTATATGGAAAAAAGGGACAGAGAATGAGTATTCGAAACAGTACATTTGCATTCAAAATATACGTTTTCATCTATAACGCAAAAACACATAAGTTGTTTTAGGGGGTTTTGGAATCAGGTGCTACGTATAATATATAAAATACATCTGTCTGTGTTCTATACAATCTTACATCATTTAACCGATCTAAACTAAATTTTGCAAAGATACTCTTTTGGACCTTACGCAAACAAACTATATCACCTTCACTCTATCTCCGATATAAATATGTTTTGTTTGAAATACAATCCGTTCCAAATTTTGCATACTTATTCTTTAGAACCTTCCTCTAATCATAAACTTCAACCTCTCTCCCTCTGGATATAAATGTGCATTTTATTGAATGCCATCCAAATTTTGTTCAGTTCCACTTTAGGATCCTGAAAAAAATGTAGTTAACCCATTCCACTCCCTAAGATAACTATAAACAACTATCAAGGAAAGCTCCATACTTCGGACACATTCTCTGCAATGAAAAATATGATAGAAGGCATCAGAGGCATAGGTAAAAAGAGATTATCTTGGCTGTGTAACCTCAGAAAGTGGTTCAATATGCAAAATTTTTGGTGATCTTGTAAAGGATGTTTTTTTTTAGAAGTTTGTTTTTAGAATTGGCAACACCTTTTCCAGCGACAGCCAATTTGACAACTGACAACTGATTTTTGCTCAGTTTGGTTTGGTATTTTACCATGAATAGACAACAGTCGTCGCGTTATTATTTATATACATCCCCAGCTGCTCCAAAAAGCATTTCCAGATTGTGTTTTATTCGAACCAGCCGCGGCCCCCATACGCGCGAAATCATATTTAAACACTAATGGCATAAAATTATCTTTCCAATTATCAAGCCAACACCATAACCATTACCACTATTTATATGTGTTATTTTAAAGTTCTATCTATATCTGTAAAAAAAAACACCCTATACAAGATAAATCAATAGACTCAGTCACCAAACTTCGATAATTGTGTGCTTGGTATATTTTTTTGTGTGCGCACGTCCACAAACCTTAAGAAAAACATTGCCCAAGACATAATATTATGGCGTTCTATTCTCTCTTCATCCTTGTGTAGAGAAAAGTCGTGATAGTAACTATATCTTAATATGGGATGTGTCAGGTAGTCATTTATAAAATTGAAACTGCCCAATCGGTGATTATTGAATAATAGATCTGTGAAAGATCCAATGTGCGGCAAATAGCGTCGACTAGATGCGGAAATCACGCAGCCAGTGGGAGGGGGTGCGGCTACAGACCCGCCTCCTGTCCCCTGTCCTGCACACCCTCTCCATCACGTACACCACTTAAAGCAATTTAAAATGCGTGACTTTGGCCGTATTTTTATACCATGTTTTTGTTCCCACCCTTCAAGTTAAAATTGTCAGAACGGTGAGGGGTTCATATTCATTGTCCTCGTGGTAATCGTCTACCAACTCTCGACACAACACGAACTTTTTAATTGTGGTGTACATCATTCATGGTAACGTATTAGATACATATTGTAACTAACATTGATGTATTTTTTGTAAATCATGTGAATACAATTTTATTCGTGTGTACTCGATTCGATATTAAAAATATACTTTTATAATAGTAGTAAGTGGTGAGCACCACGGTCATCAAAGTAGCCCTATCGTGGGTAGTGAATCCAGAAATGAACTAAAACTACAAAATATAATTACGTAACTAGATACAGGGTGCGGCATAAAGAACTTCCCCATTTGAAAAGATACAGCTACGCATCGGGAGGAAATGATGTCATTGAACAGATTTATACGTGCCGTTTTTAGTGTCAGTTATGGCTTATTTGAGAAGTTTATTAAAAATTATGGGACGCCGATAACAACACAGCGTGCATATTGCATGTACTTTGCGCACCCATTTTCAATTAATAAGAAGCATAAAATGTTTGGTTTCAACAAGATGGTGAAACGGCCCACACATCTCCTCGTTCTCGTGAAGACATCAAATAAATGTGTTTACGTAGATACTTCGATAGCTAGTTCTGGGTTTTCTATTGGTAATGATGAATACAGTTATTCAATCTATGTAAATTCAAATTACACAAACCTTTATGAACCTGTGCTGGTTGAGGCCGACGTCGCTATCCTTGTAGCCTGATGGTCCGCAAATATGCTGGTCAGCCACCGAAAACCTTCACACAACCGATAATCCGAAATTATATTTATATACTAAAAGTTTTATTATTGCCGCCGTAAAAAGTCCGTCCGATTCACAATAACTCTTTTCCCAGAAGCAGCTTCGCTTTTGTTTTCTGTTTTTCAAATCGACACAAAAAGAACACACATATTCAAAATTTTATATCAGGCCTACCTATCGAAGTATAAAGCGCGTAAACAAAATGTTTTCTTGACACGTTGGCTCCTTACATGATGATATTGGCTGGCCTCCACGCTCGCCAGATTGACACCCTGTGGGGCTATCTCAAATCCAAGGTATTTCAACATCGGCCCAACAATTGAAAAGCTCTCAAAGAGGCGATCACCCAGGAAGTTGCTGCCATTATGCTCAGCAAATGCATTAGTAACGGTAGCTGTCACAACTAAGTTAGTATATTAATGTAACTCTTAAATAAAACTGATAAACGGCGCGATTTCTTGATTTTCTAAATGCAAAACTTTGTACGGCACAAGATAACACCTGTTATCTTGTAAAAAGTACTTTAAGACAAAAAATGACTGATCTTTACGTATTTCACATGTTACATATAGTCAGCAGTTAAAAATGAAGATCTAAACATCAAGTATATTTGAAAATGATAATTAACCGTTATTCTAATTATACAATTTCAACCTACATTTATCCATAGTAAAAAGAAATGATTAGAGACAATTATAATCTCAATCAATTATAAACATCGCGTATCTGTGGTATATATATATAGTTCACTGGATGGGAAGAAAGTAGTGACAGTTTACCACATTTATTTTTGACACTTTTTAACTTTTCATTTATTTAAAAACTGTTACTTTATGTTATGTATGTATTATTTTTGTGTGCGTGTCAAACTATGATTAACTAGAGATTGTGTCAGAAGGTTAAGATGCTGTGCGACAGAAGATCCAACATCTTTTTGTCTCACGCGTGTTAGTTGTATGACGCAGTGTAGGGTGTCTGTTGTAACTAGAGCAGGGTATATAAATGAAAGAGCACTAACAAGGTTTCGTTTATTGGGGTGATGAATTAATACAATTTAAGAAGTGATCCTTAGTTGCTTGGGAGTAACCGTCTCTAGTGCATAATGTTTATTTGTTGGTACTTATGGTAGCATTGGTTGATGGGTTCCTTACACGGCCATGTCTATGGACGCGTGCAGGGTCATCACATTTTTTTAATTCAATTTTCAGGTAGGTACCATTTAGACTCTGTATTCATAAGAAATCATTAACCTACCTATCAGAATGTGAAAGGACGTAGTTTAATGCTCAAACTGTTGTGGTTTTTCAAACAGGAGAATTCCTAAAAAATGTCAAAACATAACTTTTACGTGCGTACTTGATAACGTACTTTTTTGTTCACTTTTTTCACACAAAGAGAAAGAATGTGAAAATATTCCCCTACGACAAAAATAACTCGTGTGCTAAAGATTAATTTTAACTCGCATTCTATTTTCGTTCATTTTCTAAGAATTCTTTCTAAAAATTTATACTATCCCGCGACGTTTTACAGACTATCAAACTAAATCTGGTAATATCATAAAGGGTGGTTAGTTTTTCGCTTACTTGATAATAATATATTTTCGTACACTGAAGTCAACATTGCGATACTTCTGTAATAAAATATGTTTTATCTGTAACATCTAACATAGGAGCTCGCGCCACCATCCCCAAAAATGATTGTAACATTGATTCTAAGTTATCAATATTTTTAATAGGACAATACTAATTTCATTTTAATGTTTCTCTTGTAAAAATGTAAACGAATACCATAATAGGTAGTTAAAAAAATTATATTTTTCATTTATAGTTCAATCCACAATAATAGGGTTATTTCTAAAGCCGTGGCCTACACCGCTGATTACTTAATTACTGTATCGATAACTACCACTATGAAAGAGTATATTTCTAATATCAATTGTATAGTAAGCAATCAATTTTTTTTAAATAATGCATTCAACTTTAACATAGTTTATGATGATATTAATACAATAAATATTAAAATCTGTCCGGAATAATTTGAACTTCATACAAACTGAAAAAAAAATATTTCAAAAAAACTTCAAACTTTGGTCTGCCGGGGTGTCCTAATAATGCATTATTGAACAGACGGCATCCTCAAAAAAAGTGGCATGATCAGATAAATTAAATTTTGAAGAATGGTCTTGTTAAAAGCTTTAAGATGACTTCTCATGTATAAAAGGGGACGAAGAAAGAATCGAATGCCGGGACAGAAAAATGTAACTGGTCGTGCGGATAAACGACTCGATGGTAAGTTATTTTAATAGTTTGTCGATAATTATAATTTAGATAGTCTTGTTAGTATAAAATTGTAATGATTTATTTTTAAATAAGTTTTTCACGAAAATATGGGTTTTTATTACTCATTTATATCAGAAGTTATGCAATATATTTGACTTTTTTTTAATTACTACTTAGATAAGACCTTTACACTAATGTAAAACTAATAAATTAAATGTTATTTGCCATAATTAAAAAAATACAAACATTATAAGAAGGACCACGACCATTAAATTCATTTTCTGCGTGCCACAAAACTAACTTAACATAGAAATTTCTTGCATATACGAAATATATTTTCTTATAATCTTAAAGCGAAGATTATAGAGACAAATTTGCATTGAACCAAATTAGCAAAATATTTCAAATATATAGAGTTATAAAACATTCAATTTGCAGTATATATGATCAATTATCGACGTTTTTAAAACACTTTGTGTTAGTGAGTACAAATTATTTTAAATAATATATAATATTTACTTACAAATACATAATAATTTCTTAGTAAATAATATTTGTATCTTTCCTATTAATGTGTATTTTTTATTCAGCGATTCTAGTGTATAACTTCTGTATAATTTCTGATATAAATTAATAATAAAAACCCACATTTTCGTAAAAATCGCGGAAATTTTATTTTTTTAAAGTACGGCCTTAAACAAGCTATTCTGCAGTCATGATTACCTTAGATTACGAATGCGAATGATCAGATGTTCTGTATTACTTTATGGAATGAAAGGCATGGACACTTACCGAAAAATAAATGATAAGAATCACTCAGGTGGTTTGGTCATATGGAACGATCATACGGAAGATATATGACGCAAGCGTTGATGGCACCAAAAAATAGAGGACGACCGCGGAAGACTTGGTACGACCAGGTAAACCAAAAGGTCAATAATGTATGAATGTGGATGAGGCGAGAATTATGTGTCAGGACAAAAGAGTGTGGCGCCCTATCCTTTCTGCCTACCCCCGTTGGGAAACGGCGTAATGGTAAGTAAGTTATTAAAAAAAATTTATAGAAAACACTATCATTTAAGTAGGTTCCGTGAGTACGGTATTACTTTAAATTTTTTAATAAAATTAACGAATTAACTGAGGCGACAGTTGAAAGGGTATTAAAATCAGCCCCGAGTTGTGGCAGTGCCGAAGCGGAGGTGCCTCTCGACACGTCTGTCTGTCTACGGAGCGTCTCCAAAGGTTATTGGAATATTTGAACAAGTTATTGGAAAAGTGGAATTGGTTTTCACAAAATTGGCGCCATCGCTAAATTAGAACCGGAAAAAGAATTCTCTCCTCGACACGAGGCGGAATAATTATACTTGTTTAAATAAAATACAGAAAAATTATTAATACTTGTCCTAGGACGAGTGCAGCTGTCGAATTTCTTCTTTTTCTTTTGAATCGGACGTCAACTATCACGTTGCTATTATCACTTTGTTCACCGCGCCCGGTGCAGCTCTACAGTAGACTAACCAAACCAATGTCCCATTGCAAGATCTAATACTTATCTGGATGTCTCATTACATATTGTGAGATCTGTCACTTTATACATGTATGTGTGTGTGTGTGTCATGAAAGTGAGTAGATGAACATTATAAGAGGCCGTCTCTGGGAGAACAGCTCTCTTCCAGCACAGCTTCACCTGAATGACTAGTCTATCTCTGAAGTGTATAACTTATAATTACTGTAATACTTGTTATAATAAATTTAATTGTAACTCGGACATACTGAGTTTTTTCTTACAAGGAATTGGAACCCAATTACTTGGGTTCCAATTACTTAATTACTTCCAATAGTTAATAATTCCAATACTTAATAATTACTTAGTCAGTAAGCAGAAAATAAAACCCCAAGGGAATCTGGTGATACTTGGAAAGTCATTACAACACGTATACAAGACAATATATTGAAGTTTTCAAATTTGTGTTGTTTTAAATACTTATTTTTCTTTATTCATCCGAACTATAACATCTTCATTCGTAACTCTATCCATACAACTTATTTTCAGCATTCTTCTGTAGATCACATTTCCTCATATTCACCAATATGTCTTAGCATATCTTAGCATTCTCTATTCTCGGTTTTCACTAGTATACTATATGACCGCCCTCACTTGTCAGATTGATAGTCGCGGGATATATTGCTTATGTATCTTGTATATGGCCAGAGCAGGTTATGTGAAGGAAAAACTACTTAGCTTAACACTTGGTTTATTGTTAGGTACAGAATACAAGTATGGGTTAATTAAGTTATACAATTAAAGTTACTTATTTAATTAATTAAGTTGATTAATTAAAATGCGGTGGCGAGAAACGTTAGACATGCGTCGGTACTCGATATGTTCACGGCTGCTAGACACAGGGGGTGTTCAGTAACACCAGACGATGATAACAAGAGTGGAAGCGATAGACCTCCATAAGTATTTTCCACTCTGGATAGTGTATACTTTTTGGGGTTCGTGAATCATGTGTCTGATGCAGGTGTCCCACCAAGTCGGAGCATGTATTGACTGTAAGGGTTGTCGTTGCACCAAATTCACACCCCTTCATCATCCACCAGCTCAGCATTTTTCACCGATATACTCCAGACTTTACTTTCATAAGTCACCACTCTAGAGATATTGTAAATTTTGATATAAAATAATCGGAACTCAATATTCGAATACAAAAATTATTTTTTGGTCAATACTAATAAAAATAGCTTATTTAAGATAATAAATTCATTAATATTTATTGTATAAAAGAATATATTATTTTTCCCACTAAAAACTAAAAATAAACTGTTTTTTTTTTCCCTATATAACACTTTAATATGCATTGTGGCCATTTGCTAATGATGCGAGTTTCAGAAGTCTCGTGTTTATACGTTATATTACCTATGGTCCCAATTAGTCTGGATAATCGAGGTTTTACTATATATGTCAAATAACGGTAATAAATTAAAACTCCTCCAATTTACTTTGTTGAAATACATCGATAATTTAACAGAAAACCAAGCCAGAATAACTAAACGCACTCGACATCACAAATCTCAATACTGATCCGCCGGTTTTCGGACATCTCTTTGATGCAGTCTTTGACATCTGTTTAAGTGCCGGCCGACTGCATCGATTCATTTCACGAAAGCGTTTTTTCTCTATATCCCTTTCTAGAAACGATCCCTTCAGAACGTTTCCGTTAGTCTATGATACTAAAAATATTTTATTTTTATAAATATATTTGAAATTCGGAATTCGTTATAAAATTTTCGGAATTCTAAATTATATTCATGAAAACGAATTTACGAATTCTCAAAATTTCTAAATTTCGTGTGCAATCCAACATATTCTTTGAACATTTATAATGAAAAATCGGAGAATATTTTAAGTATAATAAACTAATTGTGACTTGCTACAACTTTTCACTGAAACGAACAAAATAAATTAATTATATTACACTTAAAAACACTTTAAATGTACACTCTGTATTGCCAAACTGAGTTGTACCAGTAGAATGACAGCACGGCAATCGCAGAAAATGTGTGAAATATTTCAGTAAAATACAGTTATAAAATATGTTTTATGAAAACATTGAATGTGGCCGCACAGCAACCACTATTACGACTGTTAATATAAATGTAATTAAGATCTTTTAAATACATTGTGTCATAATATTTTTTTAAATACAAATTAAATGTATTCATTGAAAAATGTATCGTCAATGCAGTGTGTTGGTGTAGCATAATTGGTTAATGCACGTTCCCCAGAATAGATTCAGTTTCGAATACCAGTAACAACAACAAATTTTTTCTATAAAATTGGCTTTATATGTATATAAAATAGTTCGGTGCTACGTAGAATTTTTCTGCGTATATATATTTTTTTCAGAAAGTTATATCATAATTTATTTCTGTATTCAAATTTGTAATGTTATAGATAAACGCTGGGAAGGCCCAGCGCCAATGTACGAATAACGAATAACTATTTAACACAAACATGTTCTCCAATATTTGGAATATTTGCCAAGGCGAGATAATACCCTGGAGAGGGTCGTTGTGGCTGGCAACGTTGAAGGACTCAGACGGAGAAGGAGATCAACCAACCGCTGGCCCTGACCTGACAAAGTTGGGACCGCAACAGGCTCGTCCCTTGTATCAGCGAGAGAACTGTAAGACGCTTTGGAGTTGAGGAATTTAGTCAAAAGCGTCAATTTACGTCTCTATTAAATTCTCGCATTCATAAGAAACCGCTGAGGAAAATGAAAATACATCCGGTGTTAAGGGCCGGATTACGGGAATCCAAATACTGTTTTTTTTTAAATAGCAAACTTTCAACTGCCAGCAAATCTTGTTTATTTTATGTTATATGTGACATAGTTAACCGTTCTGACTACCGACGAAAATCAGACAACAATACATCGCGACGCAACCGGTCCGAGAAACAAGCACTTTTTCCTTGCCCATCTTCTCGGACGTATCTCTCAACACCACCTCTAGTGAGCTGATTGTAAGTCCTATTTCATTTTATATACCTGCTCTAGCTGCAACACCAACACCTGTACTCACACGCACGCTCCGTAACATTAATGTACACTGCGACATTTGAGAATAATTAGGGCCCTCAGTTCTCATCTTAAACAACCTTTTTGATATATACACAACCTTGAACATCAATCGCTTTATCTGAGTGACACAATTATATGCAATCAAATCAGCTCCTGATACCGTCAATATAGGTTTATTTTATATTACTGTGCGATGCGGACAAGCGAAAATATGAAAATCCACCACCACCATCATCACCGTTCCCAGCTGACCGGTGATACCGGCGAAATCTAGGCTAGAGAGACCATCACCAACCACTCTAAATTTTTTTTTTGTAGAATAAATAGTACATATGGAAAATAAAGGTAATTGCTTTACTAGACGTAGCCTGTTCTACCTGTACAGTTTTTAAAAGTTGTAAATCTTAAGAGGTAAGTAAATGTAATGTTAAGTGAGTTATAAAACAGTTATGTGAAAAAAAGTGTAATCAGAAGTCATAAAAAGGTATTTAAAAAAGTTATAAAAATATTATTGTCAGTAATATACAATAATCTGTGATAAGAATATATGAGTAGTTGGGTTAGCACAAATGACAAATTAGTTTCATTGTGCTTTCTACCCACATCAAGCGACCACTTTGTTATTTTTGGTTTGAAGTCACTTTAGACTGATCACTTTAGACCCTTTAAGATATAATATATTTGCAGGATTATGGTATCTATACCCAGTAATATTTGAGAGGACAAGATGTCCATTTTAAATTGGTTATGTTGTATGCACGGATCACGTAAGAGTATCACAGAATTAAAATTGAAATAACACCAGTGGGTGAATAGCCTGTGCGTGTGTGTGTGTGTGTGTGAGTGTGTGTTGTACCAACTTGGAATATCTATCATTAGCTGAGTTGTTGCTGTATTATTTAAACTTGTTAAAAACGAATTCTCATATCATACTTATCATTTCCTTATTTCTTTTCTTCTAAATGTATATTTGCTAAACCAATTATAACAATGTATAATATTTGCCTCAGTACGGGCGAAGATATTAGTCGATCTAAAATTAAATAATTTATTAAAATAGGTATCTAATTCATACCTATAAATCGAGATGAACTTCGGTTCCGGATTTAAATGATTGTGGCAGCTTCAATTTATTATTTTGTTTGCAGAGATCGATTTAGATATACCACAGCACAGAACATTTTTTTATTTACTCAGAAATTATACAATCAAGAAAGGGATATTATTTTCATTCAAGCAACCCATTAATTTGGAACTGAAAGGCGTACCACGTAAAGGCGAAGTAATCAATTATGTTAATAATACTGATCTATTAACACTTTTTTCAACGTTCACAAAGATATCCTTTGAGAAGATATTTGACAACTTATTCAGTAGCGTATTCTCACTCGGGCCCTCGGTGAGAGTCGGGCCCTAGATCATAATCCGGCCCTGTAGGTGTCGTATTATGGTTTATCCTTTCTAATGCCTGTTTGTGGTAAGCTTTACCAAGGGATTAGATAAATATCAATTTTCCCAGACTGTCGACCTAACCAGGAATAGATTTCGGAAAAGTGTTGACAATAATATTATCCTAAATACAACAAACAAAATTAAACCGATTTTTTTTTCTTCACTTATTAGGAATTTATTTATTATCGTTAATCATTTATTTTACTTTTATCATTATCAAATTTTAATAATAGATATAGACGAGGATTTAAAATATATTTAATAGTGTTGCCATAGAAAATACAATAATATCGAGGGGTTTCGTATCAGTCATGGCACAGAATAATCAGATCTGGGGGTCAATTTTTTTATTATAATTTACCACTTTATTTAGTGAAATGCTAATCTGAAAATTGAATCTGCCTATAGATAATGTCAGAATTGTGTATCACAATATAATAGGTATTTCAATTATTTTGAACATTGAAAAATAGATTTTATTATCGTATTGAGATATATTGGCTTCAATTAGATGAGATGCGGGTCTTAATGCACAAATCAAATCTCGGTTCTAGGTTAACCTCACAGATGACTCCAAGGTCTCTGCATCCAGATGCAATGCATCCATCCACCGTTATGGCACTGTTCCAGGTTTTTCAGAACAAAAATTGTGCCGTCTGGACCGTCATATTAATTAATAATGTGGTCGAAAATTGTAAGAATATATTTTATAGTTTATTATTGAATTTGTTGCAAAAGGCTGTGACATAATAAAGTATCACCCCTGAGGACGCCGCATTAGGAAATTGAAATGCGCACGGTGGCCATATACATTGACCATTATGAATGAAACACGAGCGAGCGGACCCCTTGTGGCAAGTGTAAGAAGTTTCGAGATACGGGGAAGCGGCAATCGCGCTGCCAGGCCTCAGCCCTAGACGCCATAATAGAGATCTTGGAATGAAGAAAACGAATGGAAGGTAGCCAGGAAGATGACCTCAGGAATTAGAGATAAGTCGACCAAAGTATTTCGCCTGGATCCGACATTTGAGAGGTATCCGGGGACACCGTGTCCGAGGCACGGCAATTTTGGAGCCACAACTGGGGGCGCCGTGTTCCGACATGGCAGTCGGAGCTGGAAGACGGAGACTCTCCATTCGGTAACATTGACAAACAATTGTGAACAAAAATGATGTGTAAATAAATTCAAGAGCAAACGCAGAACCACAAGATCTTAAGAGACTTAAGTTTGTTATGTTGTTGTTTAAGTTAAGTTAAAAGATATAATTTATGTTAAAGATCTCAACTTTGAATTATACAAGTCGCACCGAGACTAAGCTAGACGGTGGCAATACGATCCGGCGTCCGATCCTCCCGAACAAGTACGCATTGTAACGAGGCATTCCTGCCGTCCTCGGGATTCATAGTAACACTGTACATATACGAATTATATTTATTTCGTAACTTATTTCGTAATAAATCGTAATAACATAACAATATCGTCATGTTTCTTCGCCGGAGATAATGACGCTGCGTATCGAACAGCAGCCCCTGCTGAGCTGCTGCTAATTTAAATACGGCGATAACTTGTTCGATACGACGGAGCAATATGTGCGGCACTCCTACCAATTACCACCCGAGCTCTGAGGATTCATTATTCATTTGCCGCGTTTATTAAAAACCATAACGGATATAGCGACTCGCGGCGAGTCTAACTAAAAATAATATATCGGTTCCATAAATCACCGCCGGCGGCGCTGCTCGCTCCAACATGGCCGCCACCTGACAACTGTATTATCTTTTATCTCGCGACAATTTTTCTTCATAAAAATACAGCTTAATGTATGTCATATAGCGCGAGGCGACTGGAATTCTCATCGCAGGAAGAATGTTCAATCAAGCCTGTGACAATATTTTAATCCGGCGATCTACCTACAGCGAAATAATGGCGGGAATCTTGCCAACGGTTTTCTGGAAGTTCCTCATATTTTCACCTTACCCGGTGTATATATTACCATTATTTTCTTTATGCGTGTAGCCCTGCTACGAGTTCCTAAATATTGGCAAATGAAAGTAGATATACTCGTACACTGCTCAATATTCATAGCATTTTTTTCCCCAACCAATATAAATGTCACACTTGAAAAATGATTCCATTTGAACATATTTCTCTCTCTACCTTTAACTTATCATCTCAGTGGAAGCGTCCATTCGTTTCGGAGTCCGTGATAAGAGCAGCAGGCGACACCAACGACACATCTGAAAGACATCGACATGTTCCTTTCTTTCCTTGGATTGTTAAGTGTACTAAACCGCTATTTTTTATTACCACTACTATGATTGTGAATGTAATGTAGGTATCTTCTGTGTACAGTATTTCGTATGCCATTGCAGAGTCCATCATCAATTCTGAACGGCCGTGAAAACCTAAAAACGCAATGTAGGTACACTAAAAATTAAACTTCCAACTGTTAAATCTCAGTTATCGATCATCAGTTGCTAACATACATATGAGACCTCTATATATATATATATATATATATATATATATATATATATATATATATATATATATATATATATATATATATATATATATATATATATATTGTTATGTTCGAATTTAATCTCTCATGTTATAATTTTTACAACTCGCCACGTTCATATGAGGTAAATACTAAATCGCAGATAAGTAGATCGATTGTTGCAAATCCATTCGTACACGATCGAAGATCATGGTAAGATATAAATCTTGTTGATACTAGTACACCATCTATATTGTAGTGTCTAATTTGCATTGTACTCTCTTCCTATACAGAAATGACAATTTCCTTTTCCGGGCCCTGGGCTAAGGGCATCCGGTTCTAATATGAAGTTGGCATCACGGGTAGCTGGGATGTGCGATGGAAGGTAGTTTCCATTTGGAATGAAGGAAGCTTCGAAACATTCAGCGTGACGGCCACGATCCCGTACGATGGAGGATCAAGTGTATGCAATAGTTATGGCGCAAGGATTTCGAGGTTACGTGACCATCATTTTAACATAGTTGTAATGTCATGAGAGAACAGTTCACCACCGTGGAGGTGGAATCAATCTTACAGTGATGATCTGACTTGCTACATATCCGAGAGGCCACATCCACATACTTGTCATGATTTGTGTACAGATGCCAGAATGGAGAGATCGATTACTTGATATTTATTTTGTGTTAAACAAACCTGTTGTAAATTAACCTCTTTCATTAATTAGCTTTGTTCCTAGTCAGAATCACACAACACCTACAAGTTAAAAAAGGTCATCAGCTGAAGATAAGCGCGCAGGACTCAATTCCAGACGAACCCACATTTTCATATCAACCACTGTCTAGCCGGTGGCGTTGTCTATCGGCAGAAGCCAGAACGCATCGTAACAATATATTAGGATGTCTCGTAGCTAGCTGTCCAAACTTCAAGAATAGATAAATCAAGTAATTTAGAACGAAAATATTCTTGATAATTTGTCGATTGCCCTGCCTGGCGAATTATCAACTATCTATTTTTTTATTTTTCAAAATTCGCATTCAAAAGGTTAAGTATTATGTCATACATTTCATATATGAGAGTTCGATGACCTCAATATATACTGACCCACTGACTTGAAAAATATAAGATAAAAAATGCCCAGATGGACAACATTTTTTAAAAATTGTAACACGTATTGAAAGATTGTTTATCTTTTTTCAATTCAATGCGCTTATTGAACACAAAATATATAAAAACGTGAAATGAAATAAAAAAGACGTAATTTTTTTCTGCATCAAGATTTGATCGTGAAAAGGATCATCTGAAATTTATGAAAGTATTATGCTTATTAGCCTACAAATTACGTACACAGTTACTGTCAGACGATTATTTAATTTGTGTCATCAAATCGGGAACCAGTTTTTAAATTATTCAAAGCGCATTTTAAATAAATACCTAATTAAAATATGCTTTAATAAAGACATGTATGTTAGTCAACATGAAGCTAAATATAAATTATTCTTAAATTGTAGGTTCCCCCAAAATCAGAATCATATCTGCGTACTCCGAATTACTATACTCGTATGACATTTTATGCAATATTACAAAAACATAAGATCTTTGATCAAATAATCACTCTTTTATTGTAAACAAACGAGAGTTAAGTCAGTACCGCATTACCGCACAGCGCAAACTAACATGAATTTATATCTGAAAGAATCTTCCAGGTACAGGAAACTTTTACCACGTGCTGATATCGTCAACACGATAGTTTGATTTGATTTAAAAGTGCATCTTTTCATTTTCTTGAAAATAAATAAATTTCTATGTTGTAGTTGAATTAAAAATAATATTCACTTCATTTTAATATTGGAAGTTTAATTACACAGATGTACGAAAACGGACTTTTTTTCCGAAGTAAATACATTTTCAAAGTAAAAATTTTTTTCTTTCAATTCAATGACAAAAATCTGAAAAATGAATTCCCTGAGACTGAAGGAGATTTTTATGTTTAACGTAATAAATATAAATTTGGTAATATTTTTAACATTAATATTCACAATATGAGCATTTCTTTAACCTTCATATATAATACAATATCTCATTCTAGTAAATGGACCTATTTAAATTATAATATTTTTTATTCATAACAAATATTTTTTGTTTTTTGAAAATGATTCTAAAAGACAGGGGCGCGTATGTTTCCCTGTATTTTAACATACATTTTAACAAACAGCGTACAATGTTTTCATATTTACAATAAATCGTATTTATGTTAAATATTATCACTTTTACGAATTGTGATAAACCATTTTTAATTTATTGTTTTAACATTTTAGTTCAGTTTTTAATTTATTTGTATTTTAATGTAATTAACTTAAAATATAGAATTACTAATTCCATATAAAATTATATTTTTATTTAAATTATATAATTTCCATATAAAATTATATTTTTAATCGTTTAATTTAAATAAATTATGGTTTTATAATTATTTACACGCGTAGATTGTGCGTAACTTTGTGTAAAAAATATTTACGTGGAATTTTTAAGTAAACATCATTTTTAATGCACACGGATGTGCATTAATTAGTATTATATTCCGTGCGACATTTCTGTTTTTCGATTTTGAAGTACAAACGACAAGATTTGAAGTACAAACATACATACAGATCTATATTTTCGATTACTAGGTAAGTTATTTACATTTTTTTTTGTTTTGCTTTCCATTGAATATTTTAATTCCCTTGTTTTTTAATTATTTTTGGCATCTGTTTATTTAAAAAATTTTATGAACTTCATTTTAATATTTATTTTATTTATTTATTTGAACTTTATTTTGATTTTAACAGAAATATACATACACAATATTTAAATAAAGTTTGCTCGGTGGACGAGTGAGCGAACCACCGTTTTAAGTCAGCGGAAGTCGAGAGCTCGCTAAGTTATGTAAGTATATGCATATGTATTCATGAGGGCATACTTAGGTATGGTAAATCAGCTGATCTAACATTTTAGAAGGATTAATTTTTATAGTATTGTTTTTTTAATGTTTTATCAATTAATTAATCAGACAATCAATTTATAAAATTAGATATGAATTACTTTAATTGTAGTCCAACGTTTTACAAAATATAAGTAAGAAATATTGAAAAAAAAATGCTACCTTTGAAGTCGCATAACTGTTAACTGTAAATATTTTACCAAAGTGTAAATAACATTTTCTGTTCAAAATGAATGAAGAAGACTCCAGCGAAGTTTTTGCTACTAGCATCAACGTTGATAGACAGAGCGTGGATGATATACAATATTGTTGCAGGGAAGCTCGCTTAGAAATTGTGTTGAATAGTAATAATGAAATAATCATATAATGAAAAAGACCAAAAAAGTAATAGTTAACTCTAATTCCAATCGTTTATGAACTACGACAATTAATCGGTATAACGTTAATCTGAAACGTGATTTTTTTAATTTCTTCAGTGCATCTCTTTCTTTACTATCTCGTTCTCGATTTAGAAAAAAAAATTGCAAGTTTGGCGGGAAATGTGACGGGGCTGCCGAGCGGAAACGCTTTCGGAGAAAGCACAAAGGGCGCCGGAGGTGAGCGGCGAAAACAAGCGAAAGGTTGACAGGAATTGCGAACACTTCCGGCCGAGGAAGTTCATGTATTAACTCACAGCGAAGGAAATTATGATTAACGTCTACCCACGGCACTTAAAATATCTAGAAAGTATCTCTTAAATCTAATCAGGGTTCCCATTAGAGAAATGTAAAAAAATATTTATACCTAAATTAATTTCTCTTAATTATGTTCCGCTACTTCGAAACATTTTTTGCAGATTTTAACAGTTGAGTTCGGTAATCTGGAGTGTTGTTCTTCTTCAAGTCTAATTTAATTTTAATGTAATCACATTTTAGATAAATCTTTTTAATATTTAACGCAAACACATTGCGGTCATTTATTTTAATAAATAATTCATTAACTTTGTTTTTAATCACCGTTAGTTTAATTTTTACGCGAACCAGTTTCCTGATGAAGGAAATTGTATTATTCGAAACCGGTTGGTGTAAATTTTAAACTCGCGGTGATTAAAAACAAACTTAATGAATTATTTGTTATTTAGATAAATCACTAGGTGCACAGAAAAAATATAGTCACCACCGAGACTCGATCCGGACCTTTTTTAGCCTGTACCGATTAGCCTTCAATGATCATCACGTCGATTCTCTGTGGGGGTATGCAAAATGGATACAACGCCACGCTCTTCTGTCTTGATACACAATTCTCGCGTCATTCACATTCATACATCTTTCTCAAACAAGCTCGTTAATTATTGAGGCTTCTAACAGGACCAATTTTTATTATCTGGTTTACATAATCATGCCAAATTTCCGCGAACGTCTTCTATTCTATATATCTTTCTTACCTTTCTCTCCTCATCATCATTTTTCATTATTTTTGTTCACTATTTATGACAGATCCACAGATCGAAGTGCGCGTGTAGATGCCCACTTTGTTTACCTACCTATCTTCCCCCCTCCCTTACCCTCATCGCAAATCACAACTTTTTTCTATGTATTGTCTATGACTTTTGAACTGCCAAGGAGAGTGGATGCTGCTATGTTCTCGTCACTAACTTGAAGATGTTGTAAAGTTTATTTATTGCTAGTGTATTCGGTTTCTCGCGTGTGCGTGCCAAAACCGCAATTGTGGATCACAGGGCTTCGTGCTGTTCACTGAAGAAGGTTTCTGAAGTTCAAGAGCAGAAAATCCAGATGAGTCATGCTTCCTGGTTGGTCCTTGAGCATTGTCCTGTCCCTGTACCTAATTTCTATCACCCTTCCTGCATCTCGTTTCCCCACCCCTTGTGTAAACAACCTTATTATTCATGATCTTAGCCTCCTCAAAAAAGTTCTTTCATTGATCACTATTCACGCCATTTCTCACCAGTCCTGAATTTTTATGACAGGCATATCTTTTAAGACATTGTCACTCCACTTCGACTTTGATCTTCGCAAGTTTTAGTGCCCTGTTGATCTTGAGTTCAGCAATGACTATCTGGTAATCTTCACCACAAGACCCAACCACAATTATGGCGGACCCACCGCTTACCTAGGATCGATGCAATAAGCTAACCGCCTGGATGGCATTTCTATTCGATAGCGCCCCCCATATATGACAGGATGATACCGCACAGTATTCTGGGGACAATTTGCCCTCATTGTCCCCAGACTACAAAAGTCGCCAAATTTCATCGACATTTTATAGTTTATCGGTGCTTCCTACACCGCGCACGGCTTCGTATTGTAACGCAAGACTATCGCCATCTATGGATCGTCAAGCAAAACGCGCCATATCCGAGACGCCCACCACAGGGTAACCACAATTCACTGGCCACATGCGCCGTCTGGATAGCAATAATTTCAATGTTTGTAATTAAACTTTTAAATAAATTCAGTGTACAATAGTGGGGTTACTTTTCTTGTCTATTTAGTATTTTTTTCGTCTTACACTGCTAATTCAGAGAGGCATCTAGAACAAAATAGTAAATTGAATTCAAGGTAGATTACATTTCCCAACTTAATCCTTTTGATATGCATCAAACTTCACGTAACTCGTCCAGCAAAGCACATTTGAGCGCCCCCTGCAACAACACTGTATATCGGTTTTTTTTAAATGTTGATAGATAGACGAAACATCGGCCATCTTGGATGATATTACAGTGTTACTGCTGGGAAGCTTACTTAAAAATTATGTTTAGTAGTATTTTTTTTAATTTTGTGTGATTGTTTAATATTGCATAATATTATTGCAGGGGAGGTATAATTTTTTACGTCATTTTGAATCTGTTGACGACCGCCATTTTGGCAAGATTACAATACCACGTGCGGTCTTTGGCACCTCAACCAGGTGAACTTTTTCCGACCGATCTACTTACTTCCCTTAATTTTCCCCATCATTGTCAGGCTTATCACTATTACCTCTTGATTGTGTTCGTGTTCGAACACCCTATCGTTAGTCATCCATCTGGTCTGAAATATTTTGAGAATACAACTCTTGTTAGATTAGGTGGGTTTGGTTTGAATGAACTACGCGGTTGATTCAGAGTCGTTTATTGTATCAGAAGATAGAACACAAAAAATACAGGATTCTAGGGGAAAATTGTCGAGGTGACTGTGACGCAGACTACTCTTTGCTGCAGTCTGCATTCTTAATCCAAGTGTCGCTCGCGTCGTCCGTTGGATAAGAGCAGCGATACTGGCGGTGGATTTCAATAGCCACCCCTACAGTACTATAAATATTTAAAACCCCTGTAAATATGTAATCACTATCGTGTCTTTGTTCTAATCAGATTGATCTAATAGTTTTGTGTTGATGATTCGCTTTCCTTATTCTAACTTCAACCATTTTAATCTTTTAAGTTTTTGGCATTCTTGCACGAAGGGAAGATAGATTAGAGAAGCCTATTATGGTGGCTTATTATAAGGGTGAAGAGGAAGAGGTAAATCCCCCACCCGTTAAACCGAGCAAGTGGAAAAAGCAACGGGCACTTCTCTGGTGGCGGCCCAAAGATCTGCAGGATCATATGATCCTCAGTCATGACTGACCGACGTGGATGTTCTTACTTAGAATATATTTAATCAGTGATTTCCCAGTAATGATCAATGACTCTCACTTTTACCTTGTGTTACCTGTGTTTTATTTTCACCTTAACGGAACCAGGAACCAGGAATCAGGAACCAGGCGAAATCAAAAATATTTTGATGGCGATGAATATCAATTCTGGTACCTTTCGCATGCTAATCCAACGTACTGTACTGCTAAATTATCAAATAAGAATATAATACTATTTTTTTATATAAGAATTGAATGCATTAATATTATTTTCAAAATATATTAACCCCTGTTGAACTTTACACCAAGTCAGCGTAAATAAAGAGCTCATTATATTTTTAAACTGCTATTTTCACATCTTCCTTATTTCCTCGGCAGTGTGGTAGTTAGAATCTCAGCCTGTAATGCGGAAGACCAGGGTTCGGTTCCCGCCGCGGTGGTTTCAATCAGATGAGACTCGTCTCGTAATTCACTCGGTCGCTGTCCCTCCAGCTAGATGCAACGCATTTATCATCTATTCTGTTCGGTCTTCATTGGTCCAGAATATACCTAGGATATTCTCCTATTCCAGGGTGTCATTTGAACGTATAATTGTAGCCAATGAATTGAAAAAATCTTTTATTCACTGCTGTAGATATATCTTCTTCCACGGCACTACATCCCAGGATAGGATTTTAACTCCTGCACAAGTCCACTCCATCGACTCCTATCCCTGTATTGAGTCTGCTTCTATGTCGCTTCCACTGGGATATCCAGTTGGTGATGAATTTTGTTATCTGGCATTCTTTCAACATGACCAGCGCATCGCAATCTTTGCAACCTACAGAATCACACGATTGTTTATTCCTCAATTAAGTTTTCGAGCTCATGTTTAATTTGTATTTTGTTATTTTCATCTTCTAGTTCTAAAAACTGTCGATTTGTTTTCTTAGATTTGGGTTGAGCATCACGTTTTGCAAAGATAATTGACCACTGGTCTTATCATGGCTTTACGTATTAACAGTTGACTTAGTATTTTTAACCCCAGTAGATAAAAAATTTTATAAATAAATAATTAGACAAAATACTTTGTTTAAACTACTATTTATTGATTATTTTACATATTTCGATACTAAATGTATACTAAAATTAAAAATACAAGCACAGATAAAAACAAAACTATAAAATGAAGAATAAGTAAGAACTAATATGAAAACAAATTTTAAAGGTGACTATATGCAAAGAGGATTCGCTTATTTATAATATTTAGCTTGCTATTAACAGAGTTTGTATGCATAATTTCTAAACCCTTGCTAATATTGAAGAAATTTTATAAATATGTACTTTGAATATACTTAAATATTAGAACACATTCTTATTGTGAAGTTGTAATTATTCAGAATAGACGGTCTGTGATATTTTAAACATTAATTAAATGTATTAATTAGAAAGATATGCATATTAAATCAATTTAATCGAAAAATATTGTTGTTGCTCCACCGGAATTCGAACCTGGATCTGTTTCCAAACCGGGGAAGGTGCATTATCTAACTATGCTACAGCGACGATATTCTTAGCGATAAATTTTCGAACCTACATGTTACCGTTTAAATATTAATACATTTAATCGTTCCATTATTTGAAAGAGCCATCTGCCTTATTTTTACAGAATCTCAAATGCATTTAAGTAATCTGATAGCAGACGCCAAAATTATCAATTCGATTAAATTTGTCCCTAAAAATATTGTCGCTGTAGCATAGTTGAAAGAGATCCAGACTCGAATCCCGGTGGCGCAACAACAATATTTTTCGATAAAATTGATTTTATACGTATATCTTTCTAATTAATACATTTAATTCACATTTAAAATACTTAAATAAAGAAGAATCTAAGGCAGCAGTTCGGAAAAACATTTCAAACTGCTGCAACTAAAATAATAATCGCCGATCGCCAAGCGGACAAGCTCCAGAAGAAGATTAAAACTACCCTAAATTCCTTCACATCCGAACGTCTACCAAAACACGTCCGTTTTCCCGAGGGGTGGTTTTCTCGAGTGATTTTACAAATTAAGAATTTGATTAAATTATCCTTAACCAAATTGAGAGACGACCAACTTGTAGAGAGGTCGTGACGTTACATGTCCCATTCGAGGGCGTAATTGAGAAGGCGAGCTCGGGGAAACTTCGGTGCTCGGGTGGGCCAACTTATAGTCGGGTGCGTTCTTCACAATTAACAGGGTGCGACGATGACTAATATATTTTCGGCCGGTGTCGCCGCGACATCTTGTATATACTTCATTTTCCCCGACGAACAATACATCCGGAGAAATTAAATACAACCCACAAAACTGTACACAGTTACGGTACACCGAATGAATTACGACTTTGATAATAACTTTGAGACAAATTAATTGTTAGTTATACAAACTTAAATTTTAATTCATATCTTTCATTCTATTTGTTATCCTTCACCCCCCGCACCTCGTGGAATTTCGAGATGAGAACATTTTTGTTGTGAAGTTACATTTTCGGAACATAGTTTTGTGGTATTTTCAATACAAATAAAATTAATTAACTAGAATGATATACAGGGTGGCCCAAAAAAAGTGAGAACATCTCGTCGTAACACAAGTGTTATTTCAAAACATAATATAATTAATTATAATTCTTAATGTATTTTTTTGCACAATATTTAGCTAATCATAAATCATCAAAATACCCCATATTGCACCATCTAGTGGGTTTAAATCTGGGCCGTTCGGTGGCCACATGCCTGGCTCGATGAAATTAACATTCTCACGACGAAGAAAGTTGATTGTATTTCTGACTGTGTAAGATGGAGCACCATCCTGTTGTAATGTCCAGTTATGCTGTAATGTCTAGATGTACTCTAGGCTTTGTTTTGAAAATTTTTGATCAGAATACGGTTTTCTGCAGTGATTTTTGTTATTCTGGGCAACAATTCGAAAAAACCAAATATAAACAGTGGGAAAATTATTAATCAAAGATGGCGACCGGAAATTATTGAAGTAAAACGTGATACAGGTAAATAATTAAATTAGTAAACTATTTAAGCAATTGTTGATATATGTAGTTAAACTAATTTTAATGTAATTATATCACATTTTACGAAATCTTCTCACTTTTTTTGGGCCATCCTGTATATGCATGCAGAAAAAATACATTTAATATAAAATATTTTCCTTGTTATTATATAAAATAACAACCACTTTGTATGAAACCACAAAATTTCTTATACGTCAACCCGTTTCGCTTATCTCAAGCTTCATCAGAACGTATTTAAAACTGACCATAAATACAAAAAGAGTGCACTTATATATACATAAAGAGGGAGATATAATATAAAATTACATGTAAAAGAGAAAAACAGAATACATATATAGTTAAAGAGAACATGAAGGGATACAGAATAAAAAATTTGCGAAAGAGAGACTGAATACATATACAGATAGACGGAACATTAAGGTATGGGAAAATAGTGTTGATAGATATTAAATTGATTTTAACGGAAACATATCTAATATGGGGCTAATGGATAAATTTATTTGATTTTTAAAAATTGGCGTATCACTATTTACTGCCTTTTTTTTCTCAAGGGCTTCTAAATTGTCCAACCGGAGACCAAATCCGTTTTTTATGGAGGATATTAACACCTGTGCTATTATTAAAAAGAATAGTCTTTTTCAATAATATGGTTGGCTAATTCTGAGAAACCATTACTATATAAACATTTAAGATGTTTTTTGACACGAATATTGACATTACGAGCAGTTTTGCTTATATAGAATGAGGGACAGTTATTGCAAGTTAGTTTAGTGGCTTAATTTGCTATCTTTACCTTTTGAGTTTATTAAAAAAAAAAAAAATTGTTTGTGTAGAACGGTGGCTTGACATTAGAAGGAAGATTATTCACACAAAGGAAAGAAAAATTATTAATATATAGAACTCTATGGCATTGGTAACACGTCATTATTAATGTTTTTACCGAAAAGACTAGTGAATTGAACAAAGTGATTGCTTTCTACGAAAATATAAAATATTTTTAATACAAATTCAGTTAATAAACATGAAAGATATACAGAAAAAATATTTTAGTTGCTACCGGGATCCGAACCTGGATCGCGTTTTCTTAAATATGTTATCTAGTTTTGCCATTTCAAGTGCGTATTTTTACGACAAATTATATTTTACAGCTCTTTCAAATTAACGCATCTGTTAATGTCGATTGATTTTTAAAGTGGAAAGTTGAATTCTATTAAATTGGAATTCTCGTGGTTTGACCATGGTGACTACGCATTTTATTCAGAGAGTCAGTAAATATACGTGTGTACTAAATTCGTCATTATGTTCTAATGTCGGTTGATGAGTCATAAAAATGATAATAATAAGATAACTCCGAGGTAATTCTCATCTTGGATATGGAGCATTTAAAGACAAGTCATCAATTAAAAAGAATACGTGGTGTTTGAATATTGACAAAGCGAGACAGAACAATAGTATGGCGCTCTATCCACTCTGCATGTCCTCGCTGTGAAATGGCGCGATAGTAAATCAGTGATATACTTGTCAGTTCTGTGGTTAAGATCAGGAGTTCGAACCTCGCTCCAAGTTATTCCTATTTTTATAGCTCAAGTGTTTAGCTTAGTTTGAAAATAGTAAGAATATTGATGTGTTACTTCATTATTTTAAAAAAGAAAAAAGTTTTATATTATAAAACAGACCCTAGAATGAGATCCCGTTAGAAATCTTAATGTCCTGACGACAGGCAGCTGTACGAGACGTTCTATTCTCTCTATCCACCCCTTAATACCATACTTAGTTAGATATATCGAAAAAGATCAATAATCTCAGAAAAATACGTGATAAAAATGTGACCAAATACGTCACATCTTATTATATGCTATTCAGTGCACGTGAACTCATCAAACGTGAATTTTGTTACTTTTTAGTAATTCACGTGTTCGAAAATTAAAATCCTTTCACGAGGTCCCACCCGGTAGGTAGAGAACTTATTTGTGAGTTCAATACTTAATTAAAATAGGATCTATACATTCTGCATTAGCCGCTCTTCCGAGTGGACTGCGACAACTCAATAAATCTGTTTTTTTTTTTAATATTTATTCTTTGCATGTAGTCGATGATATTTTTACTGTGCTTTACTATTAAAAATATTATACTCATCCTTAAACAACACTGTATATCGGTTTTTACATATAGATGTATTGGATGATATACAGTGTTGTTGCAGGGAAAATAGTTTGTTTTTTATATTGTTGCTTAATATAGGGTCTTTTAATAGGGACGCTCAAAATTTGTTAGGTTATAGCAGCCATGTTGTTAAAGTGACATCTGTCAAATTTATTGTCAATTGTTAAGTAGTATACGGCAAATCACCACGGAAGGTTGAACAACGTGTGTAAATCATCAAATTTTATTATCAAAGTCACGAGCGATTTGAGGGCACGGTTATCTCGCGCGGCGGTGATGTGAACTGGCCACAGAGATCGTGCGATTTAACGCCTTTAGACTTCTTTCTTTGAGGTTATCTTAAATCGCAAGTCTTTACGAATAAGCCGCAAACAATTGACCCCCTCAAAGTCAACATAACAAACGCCATCCAGCAAATTTAGCCAGATTTATGCGATAAAGTCATAGAAAATTGGACCTCCCAATACGTGCCACCGAACAAAACCGCAGCGGATATTCGAACAACGTTATATTCCACACTTAATGCCATAAAATATACTTTCAAATGAAAGAAAAATTGAGTGAATATCTCACACACAACCTGTTTAACTTACATTTTAAAATCGAGCGTCCTCGTTGAAAGACCCTATATATATTTAATTCAACTTTAATGAATCTAGCAGCTGACGAATATTTCAGAAAAATTATCATTTATAATAATATTTTCTAATAATATTTTTGTCTACCTTTCATCATTTAATCAAATTATTATTCATATATGAGCAGTAAGTATCTAGCTATTTTAATATAATTTTATAATTTTTTTTTTCTGTATAACAAAAATGGAATCATTCAATGCGCCGTCTTTCGGTTAAATTAATAAATTAAAAATACATTAAAATCAATTTTTTTTAATTCAGAACCTTTTTTCACCGTGGACACAAACCAAAATCTAAGTAAAGCACCTAATAAAATGTACCATTATTAACATGTATCATATTAAGCACTTTATAAATAGAAAAGATTTTATCGACAGATATAAGAGTTTCATAGTGAACGTTTTATTTAACTCGTGAATTCTAATACGATATTTTTGTGAACCACGTATTTTGAAAGTAAATGCTGAAAACAATAGCTGTGTGAAGGGGAAGACACACTACAACTCTTCAAATGTCACTGCACGGTGTAAATTAACAATTCTACCATGCTTGCAGATTACAATTATTTACCTAATTTAAAATTATGGTATGATATCCAAAAACCGACACACGTGCACAGGCCAACGCCGTGCTGTCCGTACTTTAAAATGATCATTATATTAACTATAATTAACGATCAACGCAATTATTATCGGATTGTTCGCATTATGTCATACGTCATAATATTGTATCAATTAAATTGTCGTGTACAGCCTGTTTGAACATATGGAAGATCTGATAAGAAGAAGAAGATAAGATAAAGTTATAAATTATGATATTATGGTCTAATGATACAATAGTGATATATAATATATGTAACAGACTTAGTCCAAAATACTTTATAGGTGAATCCATGGCTAAATTTTGAGTGGGAAAATATTCAAGGCTTGACATCAAAGAACAAGTGTCTGTTGTATTTTCTACTTGGTCGGTCCAACGGGTGGGAATCTTCATCTTCCTCTTTCTCTTCGTTCTATCTCGACAAGCTTCTCCAAGCTGTCTTCCCTTCTCGCAAGATGCCCGATAAATTGAAGGATTCAAATGGTGAAGAGCCTGTCTTTATCTTTTAAGCTGCTGCAAATAAAATAAAGTTCGCCGACATAATCGCTTTCGTTCGAAATCCCGACAAATAAAAGAAGAAGATAAAAGTCTGAAATCGTATACGGCGCGGGTTAATAATTTAGTTTATCAAATTGTCGATGAACAATTAAAGTAGCAATCTATGTTGATCATCCCTAATACATCCTTATTCATTACCATGTATACGATTGTGATTACGAAACAATTCAAATTGGTGGGCGAAATCCAGATCCTTGAGGTACACCCATTAACTTCTAAATCAGCATTCTTGGAGCGTACCCTTGATTGCTCTGGGGGTGATATTTTAATTACACGAATAAAGGTCCTTTCCAGTCTCGGCTGTAATTTTCATCATGGGGTTGGAAACTGGGGTAGTTTCATTTCAGTCACGGCCTTTCTTATTCAGTTAAGGACAATTACAGCGATGTTTGCTTTTGGATTATTCTCTTCCTCGTTTAGGGGATGTTTGTTTAAACTACAGTACATTTATAATAAACCGGTTTCGACAATGTTTTTAACTTTTTCTCGATATTATAACTAAATAATATTCCCAATAATTCTGTGACATTAAAAATTATGTATTTATACAATATTTTTAATATAACACTATTTGCTACGATTTTAAGTTCAAGTGCCTGGATTTGACAAAAAAATAATGAAATTAAACTGAATGCGGTAGTTTAGGCATATGTGTGAAAAATCTATGTACTATAGAGTAAAAAATTAATTAATTAGTTAGATTGGTGAGATGGTTTGGTCATGTGAAACATATGAGCAAGAAGTAAATTGTAAAGGCAATATAAACAGAAAACGTCCGCGAAAGACCTAGCATGATCAGATAAACCAAATATTGGAGAACGAACAGGAGTCAAGAGCTTCAATAATCGAAAAGTGGATGAGGCAGTAGTGTGCTGGGACAGAAGAGTGTAGCGCTTTATCCTCTCTGTCATATCTGAAGGGAAATAGCGTGATAGTTAGTTAGTTAGTTAGTTAGTTATGTAGGTAGTTGTCTTTACTATATTTATTTTATTTCCTTTTTTACACAATAACTGGATTTAATCAAGAATCAAAAATATTATATTTACATGTTATTTATTCTAACTATCAATAATTTTTCTATTCAAAACTGCTCAACGCGTTTCTGTAAAACTGCCTCTTTTTTTTGCAGATTTTTAATCTTGGTATCTACCTAATAAGACTATTCTAATTTTAGCAACCAATTCGTTAAAAGGCACCGTTACAATTTTATTTCAATATTATCATCAGAGTCAACATCTTCAACATAATATGCTGTAATTTACAACGTAATAACAGCTTTTTCGTCTTCCAACTCAACTGGTACCGGTAATATATGTTTTTTATAAATACACGTCGGGGTCTAGAGTGTAACCGGTATTTCCTATTTCATATTACCGGTAATTGATTCCTGTGATACCGGTAATACCGAAAGTAAGTACTAACGATAATGATAAAATCTACAATGGAATCCCTAGTCATGACATGTTTTAGTTAGATAATGTTTTTAACGCGTAAAGTTGATTTTAATATCAAAGTTCATACAGTTCTAAGATTTGATGTGATGTGCTACGAATACAGTCTCGTGTTTAGAGAACGAGATAGTTTGTATTAACATAATTTTAAATAAAAATACAATATAAATTATTATACATTCGTTTATAAAAAGAATTGACATTAACATTCTAACCAGTTTCAATGTAACTTATTTTATGTGCTATGAAAACAGGACTAACTTTATGGCCTCCTGGAACGAGGCTCGAACCTCCGACCGCTAGATAACTAGACGATTATCGTAACCACTAGACCACAACGCGTACGTTATTATCAAAAAAATAAATTAAATTAGAGATACGATCAAAAATCTTCAGTTATTAAATAAATTAAATGAATATTGAAGGCACGGGAATAGAAAGCGTCCACAAAAAATCTCGCATCATCAGTTTTATCAGATATTTGAAAACAGTCATGTTAAAAGCATCAACAGTTAACGAGTTTACTTGACAATATATATTAAAAAGAATTAAATACTAATTTAACAGACCGTCTGTTCTGAATAATTACAACTTCACAATAAGAATGTGTTCCCCTTAATGAAAAGAATTAGACTAGAGTGGTACGCGAGTATAACAAAAATATTTTTTTTTAAATCCTAATAGGATCACGTGTCAAAATTTTCCAATATCAATTTTTCTTTTATTAATTTCCATTATTGTATTGTGTTTCAGATCATCCCTGATCATCTCCGATGTTGTACATATCAAAATCATGAAAATACAGCAAAATAATATGACAGTCAAACAATCTTCGCACGTAATATTTTTATTTACAATAATTAAAAACCATTACAAAATCAACAATCAATCTACGATACACAAAAACATTAAAAATTGTTTGTACTTACCCATATGATAGAATAACTGTCAAAAATATTTGATCACACAAACAATCAATTTAAATTACAAATAATTATCGATTGTCTGTATTACAATTACAACACAATTCGGGACACTTGCAGCGGTCCGCTGTATCGGATTGTCTAAATTTACAAAAATATACACAACGACAAACTATTTGCAACGACGCACGAAATGCAGCATCCGAAAGTTTAGTAAAACATTTAAAGTTTCACAATTAGTTAATCAGTCGGAATGAACGTTCATAGTTCGATTCCATCGACGGTACTACACGTTGCACACATTGTTTCATTCATCTTGCAAATTGTACTAGCGCGCAGTAGTGGATGCATTTCCCGGTGCACCTGGCACTACACATGGCAGCTCCAAATGTCACTCGAAACCAAAATATCAATGAAAACGGAAAGACAACATCGGGGAAAGTCGATTGCGACGTTGAGACGCGTCTCGGACGATGTTAAAACAATTTCCTCAGAAGAATAATACAAAATATGCAGTGAATCATCTCCCGATCGGACCGTACGTGTGGCTGTGAGCAGCGGCCAGAGCAGCCGACACCTGCCTCCTCGCGGTCGGAGGGCGCACTAATCAGTAATCGTTGCCTGGTGTTCGGAGGCTGTGCCCCTCCTCCGCGCGCCGGAGCCTCCCGCCGGCCCCGGGGGGAGGCAGCCACCCCTGTGGATACGGACACGAGTTACTCCGAAACAGGGCTGCGACTCTAGGAAAATGGGAAGATTATGTATGAATATTTACATTTAGATTTGACTTGATAATTTTAGTTGTTAACCCAAAAAGGGTCACACATGCTATAGATGAAATATTAGGTACATTTTTTTGAAAGGGACAATGGTCTGTACTATTGAAAACATAAGGGAAAAATACAACGGTGCAAAATAAGACAATATAACTATTTAATGGATCTGAGTACATGGATGCGATTTCTCTCTGAGATTCGTCTCAAAAGCGGGCAAAGGTTCGAAACAGAATTCAGCGCAACACACATATATATATATTTATATTTATTATATCTCATAGATTAAAATCTTATTGAGATAATTAAAGAAAAACTTTACAAAGAAAAACTGAAACAGAAGTACGTTGACTGAATACAATGGAATAAAGTGGTTTCTTATCAAACACTATCAGATATCTACACCGACAAGAATATTATTTTTATTTCTTATGTAACCACTAACACGTTACTAAAAATTATTTTGGCCAAGCTAAAGGCGAGAATTTTCAAAAATGTTTTTATATTCAAATTACGTATTCTTACTGCCCTTTTCTTAGAGAGCACGAAAAACTTAAATGATGAGATTTTTAATCTTAAATATTCACGATAATCTTTTATCTGTGAAAGTAGGTAAAGGTACGTTGTACTGAATGCGTCATTCTAATCCGCACGTGAAATATAATACGGGGTGTGATTCATAAATCTCTTCACGCTGAACTCTGAACTGTCCTTTATTTTCTTGATTGTACCTTGTCAAGTTTTGGATCATCTTCGGTAAATTCAAATAAATGAACACAATGAACAAATGTTAAATTTAAAAATAATAGAAAGCGTTGGATGAAAATCCAACAATACAATCCTAAAAAATGAAGCACAAATGAAAATTGTTGCAATGAGACAGGAATACTTTAATTGCATTAAACACAAGTTCAATTTTACTTCAGTACCAAAAAGTGTTTGAAGAAGTCTGTAGGAAAAACGTAACAAGTGCCTTCGATTACTCAAGTAAAAATATTCGCTATTCCAATTGAAATGACAGCTTATTTCTATTTGACGATTTAAGTATTAAAGAAATGGATTTGAATTATTTTATTGTAGAACGTTACAACGACGTAAGGCAACGTGACATTTTTAAACAAAAGGAGTATATCTTTAAGACATTTTAAGATTTATTTATTTATTATTATACTTTATTGACATACGTGTTTTGTTGTAACAGGGGAGAATATATTATAATATAACATGATAAATACAATTAAGTATATACTCGCAGTTTATTGTGTGGGATGGAGTAGACTCCACCTCTGATATATGCAGCATTGTCCTGGCTACTTTGCTAGACTCCCGTCTGTGTTAAAGTAACCAGTTTTTTTCGTGCTGTTGTGGTGTTATTTAAATCAATAAAGATAAAGATTCGACAGGAATAAAAATAGAGAAATAAAATATATATATATATATACAGTGAGAGTGTTGTAGAACTACTGAATTATTAGCGTAGGCACTGTAAAATGATAAATGTATTACTGATTACTCAAAAGGATATAATTTTCGTTTCATATGTGAAAAATTACTGAATCGTGGGTAAAAATTTAACTTCAATTATAATTTTTCTTTTAGACAGTACTACCAAAAACTCGTTGTAACCAAGAAATATATATAATAGTTAAGATGTGAAAATCTGCAGGACAGTTTCTGTCGGGGTCCACTCTACTAACGGAATAAATAAATATCACGTGATATCCGATCTTATTTATACACATAATATATATTTAATTATACATATGTACATTATAAAAATGTAACTTGTAAATCAATAAAAACGTCGTGATTTTCCAGGATGTATTCATGAGGTCCAAGAAGTGTTTTTCAGTTGATTGATTCAATACAACTAATACTTCCTACGGGACAATAAATTCAATTAGAATTTATACTTTGTCACCCTGGGACGCCACTGCGCATGGTCCTACACACACAATACTGCCTTCACCCCTCCTTCCGCGGGAGCGAGACAGGAACAGGAGGTGAAAAGGAAAGAACTATTCAAGCATCCCTTAACTGAAAGGTTATACGAGAGCAGATAATCAGAAAGTATTTTGGCGTTACTCAAAAGCGTTGTTATTTTAAATGATGTGTATTTATCGTTTAATACAGTGTGTTAAACTTTCTTATGAGTGGTTTGGTATAGTTTTCCAGCGTATTTCATATTTATTTTATTCAGTGAGTTTAAATTGATGAACCTATATAAAATGTAATAAAAACTTTAACGCGTTTGTAAAAAGGTTTTAATTTGAGGAAAACTTTGGTAAATTTAAAGTGTTTTTATGAGGGGGCGTGTTTGCGTTTCAGTATATTGCATACTGGGGTATAAAATTTAGTATATATTATGTTTTTGAGAAAATGCGTAATATTTTAACAACAAAAATAGCAGATTTATTTTTCTTAAATTAAAATTCAAATGATGTTTTAAAAGTCGAGGTGAATCTAGACAGACGTTTGGTGTTTACTTACGTGCTCGCTTCAAAAGTTTTGCCAGCTCTCGCGAGTTCTTTAATCTTATTATCCTAGACTAAACGAAGGAAATAGTTAAGGGATGAAATGGAATATTGGGATGAGATGCGTTGAATTGGGTGACACCACAATAATTTTGAAAATAATATTTTTTACACTTTTTTTTCATTTTAGACTTTAAATTGGAAAGTTTAAGTCACTGGTCGGAAGCGCACCGCACGTTCGCGGTTAAGCAATATTGCGGTGATTCATTGGTTCGTGCGCGTCGCGCTTTTTGTACTCACTTTAATATTCGACGAGTAAGTGATGAGCCGAGCACGCAACTTATCTGGCGTCGGGTTCAAAAGTTCAGACAAGGGATAATGGTTAACCAAACTCCTCCGAGACCATCAACGTCAGCAGCGATGCCAGAATATGTGGCACAAGTTCGACGTGAAATTATGCACAATCCGAGTAAATTGATAAGGATGATTGCAGCCTATACTGGAATAAAAAAATCAACAGTGCACGTTATTTTGAAAAAGAAACTACAGTTACACCCATAAAAACTGTAAATCGTGCAGTTTGTCAACGAAAATGACTATTATTTACGTGAAACCTTAGCGAGAACGAAGCTGGAACATTTTGGAACAGCACGAACGAACGCTTGAAAACATATTGTTTATTGACGAAGCACATTTTCATATCAATGGCTATGTTAATAAACAGAACATGAGATACTAGTACCCTGACAACCCGAGGGAACGCCATCAAAAACGTTTGCATTGTCCAAAAACGATAGTGCAGTGTGCAATTTCTGCCCGAGGGATAATTGGCCCTTATTTTTTTTAACCAGCGAGAGACAGTCACTGCTGACGTGTGCTGCCGAATGATCGACCAGTTTTTGGTACCGCAACTGCAGCTGTTTTCCAGGTTCAACAATAGAACACAATTTTAGTAAAACGAAGCTACTTCATACACAGCTAGAATTTTAATGGAGAAGCTGAGGAGAATTTTTCCCAATAAATTAATCAGCAAGTACGGAGACACCCTGGGCACCTGAATTTGTTGCCATTGAACCAACGCTTTGCTCTCGCGTGTTCGCAAATTTAAGATTCCGATTGCAAGAGTGTCTTGAGAGAAATGGGCGGCAATGAATTAGACGATATTGTTTATAAAACGTTAAATTTGCATCATTAAACTTCATTTTGTGAAAATAAAATATGAGAATAGCATTATAATGTTTTTTATTTATTTAACATACTTAATACTTGAAAATTTTCCGCTGGACACCCTATTTATTTCTCCTGGAGGAAGAAACATGTTAACGTACTTATAAAAAATATATTTACTTTTCAATAAAATCTCAAGCACGCTAACGAGACGTCAAGTATTTCAAAGTTTGAAGCAGTAACTTTTTAGTTATAAATTTTAACTGGTAATTAAAAGTTATTTAATAATTAACACCAGTGGCTAAACACAGAGTAACTTATAACTGGCAGACCCAAGAGCGTGCAACTCTTTGCCATCCGTCATAAGAAACAGTGCATCAGAGGCTTTATTTAAGAAGAAACTAAAAACACACCTTTTCAAAAAGTCAAAAAGTCATATATTACTGAAAAAAAAACAGTTTTAATTATAGAAACAAAGATAATTGTAGAACTATAAACAGTTTATGTATAAAGCGCCCTTGAGGTGAAAGTTTTTACGAAAATGGCACTATACAAATTATTATTATTATTTATTTACATATTGTTCGAGTCTAGGAACATTGTTCGCCAAAATTGTTCGCCCACAATTCTTCGCCTGGAAAATTTTTCGCCGCATATATTGAAAAAAAATATTTTAAATAAATGGGCACATTTTTTTAAATATGATAATTACCTTAAAAATAATCATTACGCATGCATATATTTAAATTTATAAAAAATAGTAGCACAATAATGTGATATAAAATATGAACATGAAATAAAACACTTCTTAATAAAACGTAGTTCTATAAAACATAAACAATTCACGGCCAAATTCAAATAACCACATTTATCAAAAATATGTTTTTTCAGCGAACAATTTTCCAGAATAAGAATTGTGTCCGCGAACAATTTTGGACGATCAATATTCTGAATCTTTGATTTTTATACATCTCTGATATTTTGAGAGCTTGAATTGTTCGCGAGATAAATAATCATAAAGATTTTTTATTTCAATATATCTTATGTATTCATGCGGCACAATCCCCAAACTATCTTTGCGACCCTTTTAAAATATGTCGACTATACTTCAAACAGAACTACCAATCTTCGCTTCTTATTTATTAATTATGTCCTAAAATATAGTTGATTATAATTTGTTCAAATTTATGTGATTTTGACGGTTTTTCGATTCGTTTAACGAAACGCTGTAACGCCGTTAGCCGAAATCCAGTGTCCGTTAAACTGATTCGTACAGTACGTCCGGCGTTGCAGTAGAGGCGCAGTCCTGGCGGTGCAACGGAACGGAAGGCCGGTAAATCTTTGATTCAGAAACGGAACACAAATTTTTCCATTTCTCCAAAATGTATTCAAACTGGTCAAAACACAATAACTTTTCTATATTAATTAGACTAACTGACTTACCAAATCTGACGTGTTCTCAAAATTATTTAATTACATAATTAAAACTGTAATGTACCATTCCGGCGGTGATACGTGTCCGCTACATTTGATTACCGTGCCAACGTTCTGCAGTATAATGCTTCCTGGCGACAGATAGCGACACAAAGAACATCGCAACTGACACTAGCGCACATTTTTTGTAGGGTAATATAATAAATATTCTTTGAATTTTAACAAATTTTTTAAACAAAATTTAAATGTACTTGCGTGCAATAATATTGTATAAAAGTATGTTTTGCGAGTGACAGTTATTAAAGGTATATTTATATATTTTATTTAAATATCCAAATATATAAAATACTTCCTACAAGGCAGCTTTTATTCCATTCATTTTATTTTGTCCTGTATATATTTAAAGTATAATTGTACGCGTACTTTGTGTTTTTTGTTTTCTCAGAATTTTTTTTTTTATTTATTTATAAAAAATAAACAGTAAAATGTTGTTTATACAATGATTATCCATTTCATTTTAAACGACTTTGAATTCCTAATAATTATTTCCTATCTCTCTAGTTATGTCTGTATCTACGGAGGAGATTTTCAGGCACGGATTACGCTTCCATGAGATTCAGTGGAGACAACTCTCGACTTCGTAGTCCACACACCAAGTCTCAGAGATTCGCCATTGCTCGCCACGCTTGTGATAAGGCAAACGTCAAATGTCATTGTTTCGTTCGTCACTTGGATGAATTTGAATCTCCCAAACAGCAGTTAAAACTAAAAAAAAATATTATCTAACTTTTCATAGTAAATAGTAATAGATATCTATTGTTATAGGTGACATTTATGCATATGTTTCGAGTTTCGCATTGATAGTTACACGGGATTGATTTTTAGTCTCTTTCATGTCTCAAAATCTCAACATGATTACTGAGATTTATTTAACTAAATCTCTATGGTTTATCTCATCGTGTTCGGTGGACACAGGCCATACAGACTTTGGTCTAGTTAAGGAGTCAAGAAACATTTACGTTTTTTAAATACTGTAAAATTACACAATAATATTTTTTTATATTATTATTATTATTGATATACATAACAGAAGTATTTACATTATTACTAGGTAAAATCGCATCACTGACGCGGACGATATGAAAATTTTTAATCCAATTCATAATATCGACGCCATAAACTTCAAAGCGATTTAAACCGCCTCGATGTTTATTGTAATTAACATAACCTACAAATCAACATCAGCAAGTGCCGCATGATATAGTTTACCAGGAACAAGAATCCGTTTAACTTCCCTTACTCTATAATCAACTCTTGACCAAGAAATCTGAAAATAAAGATCTTGGATTCTAAATTACTCTTCGTCTTGCACATTAACCATATTATATCTAAAGCTATCAAAATTTTAGGTTTCATCCTTCGGGTTTGTAAACAATTCAATAACATAAACACCATGAAAACTCTACTACTCATATGTCCGCAGTATCGTCGAATATGCCTCCCAAGTCTAAAATCCAAGATATACCACACACATCAATAGAATCAACAAAATACAAAACACCTTCCTGAAATATCTTAACTTTCGTAGTTATCGAACCTTAACCAGCACTGCTGAGTTCAAAGTTCCATCACTACAAACTCGAAGAGACATGGCCGATGTCATTTTCCAACACAAAATAGCCAACTCTAAAGTAGACTGTCCTGATTTACTCAGACGCATAATTATTCGAATGCCAGTCAAGTCAACCAGAACTAATCTTACATTTAATCTTCCACATTGCAACACCAATGCCAAACAAAACTCATTTTTCTACCGATCACCCCTTTATTTCAATTCACACCTAAACGAACTAAACATTTTAAATACTTCAGTTACCTCAATTAAATCTAAATTCAATACATAATATGTAAATGGCCTTTATTTTTATCATACAGATTTTATTCCCTATCTCATTTTCTTTTTCTTTTCCTCGACACCATTCCATCCCGTTCCCCTCGAATATTTTCTTTTTTATATATTTTTTCTCTCTGTTTATATTTTTATTCTCTACTTTTTTTTCTTATATTGTTCCGCATTATGGTCCTTTTTAAATTTTAAATTGTACTCACTGTATAATATTTATTATATCTTCTGAGAAAACATGTAACTGGTTCTTTAGCTTTTATTGTGATTTTCGTATTTACTGATAAACTCTATGTTTTCCGAATAAAATAAAAATAGAAAAAAATCAAATAACCTTAGCATAAACAGCCTCAAAAATATATCCAGTGTGAATACATGGGATACCTAGATTGGATAGGCAAAGCTCACTTGATTTATTTGATCAAATAGAACCATCCAGAGAGTAATATTTTTTCATGTCCAGTCAAGCAACAAAATGCCGGACGATTATAGATTTTTTTTTCGAAATTTGAGCACACATAATTCTTCAATCGAGCCCTGCCCGCTACTCAAATAGAGCCGGGGTCTTCAAAATCTTCCTGGTCTTCTACTGTACGTTTCCAATTATTCACCACCACCAAATTTTTTTTTTTTTTTTTAATTAGTTAATCATCCTTCATATTATCTTCCCGGCAGAGTCTTGGTCTACCAATCAGTGCGTGCGGCTTACGTTATTAAAGGAGTAATTATTTGTTAACATGTTTAATCACATTGCACGCATATCGCACTTGTGCAGCGTTTTACGATTCAAACAATCGCCGTAAAGCGAATCTCAACCTTTTTTCACTTGCCCGGAATATTTTTACACGCTTACGCTAAATACATATTTAAACGATCATTTATTATGCGCGTAATAACACTTGGTCTAAAATATATAGAAGGAAAATTCTAAAGTTTGAATGTTTTTATAATGTAAAAACGCCGAACAATTGCGCAGGTTTGACGCGCACATCACGTGACTTCGGGCGAGTCACGTAATGCGCGCCGCAGCGTCAACACTGCGCCGTAAGGGCGAAGCGATTTCAAAACTCCGTATAGTACCGATACTACGTATTCCGCGATTATACTTTAAAACTCAAGTCTATAATCTCAACCACTCAGGTCTCGTGAATAGATCAAATGAAACTTGAATTGCACTGAATCCACTTTGAAATAAAGATATGTTACTTACATTGGAATTGTTGGATGTGATATATTATGATAATAAGAAATTTAGAGATTATTAAAATTAGGGCCGGGCCAGTACAGAGAGAGAACGTGAAGATGAACACCCCCGAAATAATACCTATATTTGATCGATAATATTTAAACACCTCGACAAAAATCTTTGAATTTTTTGTATACTTACAAGTATTATGATATTGTCTTATTTGAATTTTATACACGCAGAAAAAGTAAGAATTTTATAAAAATTTTACTGAACTCTTTGAAGTTCTCTCAAAGAATTCAATAATATTTTCTCTGGATCGAGGCTGTTGGGACAAGCGGGGTGGAGTAATCATACAAATACCGGATACGGAAACACGCCTCCATGCCTCCGCTGCATGCAGCGACAGGAAGCTGGAAAGAGCTATGATTAATCAACTAATGGACACCTGGATAATATTGAGGACTGAATATTATCTACGGATGTACAGAGGAAGTCGTATCAACTTTCGTTACATTTTTGTAATGTATTTATATTTCACAAAGGCTTAAATTCCACAATAATTATTTTCATGAAAAATAGACCGACATTCGACGATTTATTATTCTGTGGAAATTTTATTTTTTCCATATAATTGAGATTTATTTATTTTGTGAAACAGACAGTACAATAATAATAACTGACGTGATACGTGATATGTATAAAATAAGCTGTGAAATTTCTACGTAGTTGAAATAAAGAAGAGCGTCATACAAACTAACAAATAGTATAAACAAATATCAGAAAATATTGAATAGTACATATTAACAAACTGATTGTTGCCAAAGTGTTTTAACACTAAAATAAAAATAATTTTAAAAAATAGTATAGGTATATTAAAAAACTAATTAACAAAAATGTGTTTTTAAACTGTACCTACAGGGTGGCCCAAAAAAAGTGACAACACTCGTAACGCATGAGTTATTTCAAAACATAATATGATTAATTATAATTTTTAATGTAATTTTTTTGCACAATATTTAGCTAATCAGAAATCATTAAAACACCCCCAGGTTGCATAATCTACTGGGTTTAATCTGGGCTGTTCGGTGGTCACATGCCTGGGACGATGAAATTAACATTCTCACGACGAAGAAAGTTGATTGTATTTCTGACTGATGAAGCTCCGTTCTGCTGTAATGTCCATTTATGCTGTAATGTCTAGCTGTACTCCAGGTTTTGTTTTGAAACTCATTGATCATTTTCCTAGCACCCCAACGTTTTACAATTCGCAAATTTTTGTTCAGGATACGATTTTTGTCATTCTGGGCAACAATTTTAAAAAACCAAGTATAAACAGTGGGAAAATTAATAATCAAAGATGGCGACAGAAGATTGTCTAAATAAAACGTAATATAGGTAAATAGGTAAGTAAAATAGTAAACTATTTAAGCTATTGTCGACATAGTTAAACTAATTTTGATGTAATTATATCACATTATACGAAATATTCTCACTTTTTTGGGCCATATAAGGTGGAAATGGTGAGGAGGGGAGGAAAATGGGATTTAATATAAAAAATGTTTATTAGAGATAGCTCTGATTTAATTAAAGCTGGCTGAAATAAACCATTCTCATGATGTACAAGTGAAACTAACTTACCATCACGCCGTTTCCCTGCAGGGGTATGCATAGAACGTCACACACTTCTGTCCATACATCTTTTCATGCACAGCTCTTCGGTTGTTGAAGCTATTGACAGGATTGTCCTCCAATATTCTATTTATCTGATCACACCAAGTCTTCGCCCAGTGTTTCTGTTGCCTCACATATTTTCTTTACAATCTTCTCCTCGCATACGTTCAATATGACCAAACCAAGTTAAGTAACTAACTAACTTACCATCACGTCGTTTCCCCGTGGGAGTAGGAAGAGAGAAAAGAGTTCCACACTTTTCTGTCCTGGTCTCCACACAATTCTCGCCTTATCCGCATGCATACATTTTCTCATCCAAGCTCGCCGATAATTGAAGCTTCTAATAGGACCATTATGGAGTATCTGGTTTACCTGATCGTACCAAGTCTTCCGCGGACGTGCTCTATTTCTGGTGCATCAACACTTGCGTCATATATCTTTCTTGCCATTCCTTTCTCATTCATCCGTCTCATATGACCAAACCACTTAAGTGAACCTTTCTTAATCTTACTTACTACACTAAGATCAGCTTTACATTGTTTTCTTTATTTCTTCAATCTTTATTATATAATAAATGGATCTGCCGCATATCCACCAATGCAATCTAATTTTCACTGCATTCAGTCTGTCTACTTTCATTCCTTTACTGCTAACTTGAGGTCTCACTTCCATACATCAGTGTCGGTACCAGGACCTCATTGTGTACAACCAGTCTTGCCTCAGTTGATAATTTTCCGTTAGATTAGTAAAGTATTTGATGAATATTTATTAACTAAAGTCATTAGTTGTTAAATATTGTCTCAACGCAAAGACATAACGAAAAACTCTGCAATACAAAGCAGCTCATCAATGACGTGACTACGCCAGGGCAGCCATTGTGGCGCTTTGGGGCTTCATGTTAGATAAAAAAACTTCAACGCCTTATAATACATTTAGTATCGATATTGCAACAGGTTCGGTATCAAATTAATTTGTGGGGGTCTATAGCCTTCACTCTTATCATTGCCACCCGATGATACTGAACGCACCCAGCAGTTACCGGTGCGCGAAACGAAGCTCTCATCAATCGTAAGCATACTCAATACCGATGCCATGCAGCAATACCATCGAAAGAGCATTTCATAAGCCATCTTCCCATCAACGGCTCTAGGAATCACCTCCGATAATTGTTACGTACTTGACTTAGTTCGTCTTTAGTGTACACCTCGTAATGTGAACGTCCAAGAAATAGACTTTGTAAACAATTAATCTTTTATTACAATAAGCTATATTTTGTACAAGGTATATGACTAGTATAGGTCAAACTATTAAGCCGATGAACCGCAGATAAAAGAGATGCGCACACTCCTGCGCGCCGTCTTTATGGCCACACATACCCGCATCGACGATGCAGCACGTACACACATACAAACACCATTCCAAGGAAATCACACCCTCCTCCTCCTTAACTGCAACCCTCTTTTATGCCTCACTCGGCCACTCCAGGTATTTCCCCTGGACGATGGCTGGGACGATCATGACGCCAGGAGCCCTAGGTAGATCTGTTCCCTGCAAGGTACCCTATCCAGCATCTGAAACAGAAAACCCATGTTAAGCCTTCCATCGACCCGTCCCGTCCGGCCCGTCCGGAGTTAGCCTACAGCTTCAGCCTGGGACCGAACCCACTTCTTATCCATCAAAACTACATTACTTTCTTGCATTTGATTTGGTTCCAAATCTGGTCTGTGCCATTAATTCGTACCAAGTACAGCGTGGAACCAATCCTTTTTACAACTTCTCCCGATACGCAAGAAACTTTATTCACTACTCTATAACCACACATAATTGACCGATTTTAAGATCTAATCTCTTTCTCCCCCCATAATAAAATTTTGGTTTCTTTTGTGTAATTTTTCACAATACAATGTCCCAATTTCCGAGTACTTGGAATTATTTCCTTAGGAATAAAATAATCGAATTACGATCGAAGCCTTCTACCGAACATAGGCATAGCTGGTTCTATACCCGACGAATCTCTCTAAACTCGTCATACCCGACCGGAAATCTACCACTTACTAAAATTTTCTTTAAAAAATTTTTGCATGTTTTCACCGAATTCTCAGCCTGTCCATTTGATATTGGTGAGAAGGCAGCCGACATTAAATGTTTAATGTCCCGTTCTTCGCAAAAATTTTGAAATTCTCTCGACATGAACGCTGTTCCGTTGTCTGAGACAATAGTTTGCGCATTCCCTAATTGCGCGAATAAATTTTTCAAGGCCTTTATCGTACAACCCGCACTGACATTCTTTACTTCTAAACATTCTACCCACTTTGAACTTGCATCGCAAATTACTAATAAAACTTTGCCGAAGAAATCTATATGTGTCCGGCACCAAACACTTTCTTGTACCGGCCAATTCGCTAAATTTACCTTCGGAGGCGCTGGTGTTATCTTGGCACAAGAATCGCATGTCTTCATTTATCTTTGGCCAATATACATAACCTCTGACTAGCCCTTTTGTTTTCACGCATCCTAGATGCAATCTATGTAACATTTCTAACACTTGTTTCCGTAAAATTGATGGTATCACTAACCTATAATTCCAAACCACACAATCTTTAATTATTGATAATTCAAAACGTTCAATCCAAAAATGCCAAATCTCATCACTTTTATTTACTTTCTATGGCCATTTAGTCCGTAAAAATTCACTTACTTTATTTAAAAGTTTGTCCTTGCTCGTTTGACATATTATTTGATCTATATTCAAATCAATAAATTCTTTATCCACTATTACACAAAAATATGACTAACAACTCATCACTATTCAATTCTGGTTCCTCTACCGACACTCTTGATAAAAAATCTGAACTGAATGACTTCACGTATTCCACCGTATAATTAAATGATGTCAGTGACAAACAATAACGCTGCAATCGGCTCGCCGCTTCTAGATCTATTATTGCATTTTTCTTTTCGGATCACTTAGCGACTACGTTTACGATCTACGGTTAACTTAACTTTGTATTTATTAAACACTCCAATCTTTTCAGATAAACCCTCCAGGTAATCTTCCTTGATTTGATTCGGAAATTTATTTTTTAGCTCATTATTTTTTTTTCTGTTTCGACATGTAAAGAGTTAATACCGCTAAAACTAATTTTAATAGTACTCATGAACTTTCGGCCCAGAATAGGTACCATTCCATTCCTGATAATATAAAAATTTGTCTTTGATCTTTCACCGTGGAATTTCACTGAAACTTGGAAGTTTGGAAGAATATTGGAATATTTCGTGTATCTCATAGGAGACCAACTTAATATCTGTTGTAATTTTAAATGTTTCAACTCCTTTTCGTAAACATTAAATGGAATTACGTTAATCGCTGCTCCCAAATCTAGCATGCAATTTAAATTTACGTTTTCAACCTGAACATGTAACATAACTGGTTTCATAACACTATTTACCGACGATTCCATCCGTATTTGTTACATGTTCACCGACTCTTTCCTACATATTTTTCGTAAGTGACCTAATTTGTTACAATTAAAACATATTGAATTTTTAAATTTACAACCACCTTTTGCTGGGATCTAATGAACCACACGCAAAACATTTTACATTGTTTGATTTGCTACCTACTTGTGTTGCGTTCCATTGCGAATTTTTAAAGCTCCCGCGATATATCTCACTATTTGATCTCGCTCTCGCCTTATACTTTGTAATATAAACCGCAAAAACCTCTTATTTCGACGATCGTAATTGTAAATTTGCCTCAATATTACATGCGATTTGAACAAAAGAATTCAATGTTTCGTCACTCGATTCTAAATACAATCTTTCTTAAGTTTTAATATCTCTTATCCCAGTCACAAACAAATCCTTAATATTGTTTTCCAGCACTTTTTTTTAAATCTTAACACAAAATCCCGAATTGATTCGTGTTCTGACTGTATTATTTCAAAAAAAATTTCCCTTTGTAAAAATACAGATATTGTTTCCACGCAGTATTTGTCGAGTATATCAAATAAAAATTCCAATTTTACGTCATTAATCTTTTTAGGTACACACAAATCTTGCGACAATATAAACGTTTTTTCGGACAAAGCGGTTATAAAATTACTTTTTTCTTAAATTCTGTTCCCTTATCATCAGCTAACAGAAACCAATCGAACTTCGCCTTAAAAATCAACCAATCGTCGATCTCGTGTCAAAAACATTTATTATCCATTGTCCTACAGTTAACACCCACAGATGACAGACTAAACAAAAATACTTAGCTTAGCTTAGCTCCTACCGTCAGGATTCTCTCAGCCTGCGTCTGCTGTAACTGGTCCCCTCAACCTCGGTCCGCAGAAGCCCGCCTTGCGCCTTCCCTGGTTCGCTGATCTGGTCTTGATCAATCACTCAAAACAAAACCTGCTAAATCCTTCTGATACGATATCAATATACACCTACACAAACATCAATCCATAATCCTGATTTTAAACCCCCATATGCATATTATTATTTTAAACTATAAAGAGTTTTAAAGAGTAACTGTATAAAATTTGAAACGATTGGTATCCAATATAATATACGGAATGAAGGATGGGGTGGCTAGGGGAAGGCAGGACGATGTATGTGTTTTGTCTGGGATCCTTAAAAGTAGCAATGCGAAATTTGATTTAGATCAGTCAAAGGATGTATAGAGAATGACTGACGTTCAATTTTATATATTCATATAAAGGATGTCCTAAAAAGAGGGTTACACACTTTGAAGGGTCATAAATTAAATATTGATTAAGTTAAATTAATGTTTTTTTTAATTTCAAATCAAAGAAAATAAATGTTGTTTTTTTAATTGCCGTAAACGTTCCAACTTATTTATTTTGGACTAGGCATTTTTGATAAACCAAATGGCAAACATTTTAAATTTTAGTTCATTGTACGTTAATTTCTTTAATTTGTCAGTTTTGCACGATCAACCGTATTTTATACGTGTCCTTGTAAAAAAATTGCAAAGGCGCGAGGTCCGGAAAATATGGGGCATGTTTAATTTTATCTCTTCGACCAATTCATCTGTTGGGCGAGAATACCATAATAGGTCCTCATATCACGATGGTAATGGGGATGTGCTGAAAGTAAAACTTGTCAATCACTTTATATATATATATATATATACATAACGTTCATCAATTCTCACCCCTCAATCTCCATTTTATCAATTTAAAAAAAAATTCTATATATGTTATTATTATATAATACATGGAGTCGCTTCGAGTACCACTACAACATCGCCATCTATAGACCAAAATTTGATAATTAATTTTTCCTTTAAACAGCATACTATATGTCAACTCAATGAGAATCTGATTTTGGTTGAAAATTATTTAATATTTAAAATATTCAAAATTTTGATAAATATGGAGATTGAGGGATCAGAATTGGTGAATTTTATATACAAAGTGACCACTTAAGCCAGCCGAAGACAGGTCGTAAGCCCTGTAATTACCCCCCATATTTCTATATATCATTCCTTTAAAATATAATAAAATTGCTTCGTCTCTATGACATACCTGACATAAATTTAAAACAGTGCCTTTATTGTTAAAAATTTATTTGATATAATGAACATATTTAAATATTGCTAAAACACTTTTTAACTTTTTTTCACTTTTTATTATTTAATTGCCATTATCGATTTCAGCCTGTCATTGCCATCTTCAGACTGGTATATTTTTCTCTCAAGTTAGGATATTTACATAATTTAATACAGGGGTGTTTTTCAGTGAGTATATAATATTTATGTAAAAGTGCGTGTTTAATAGTCTTATATAATTTGAAAATAATGTTGGAATTTTCACAAATACTTTCACAATGTTGGTAGTTACTGAACTATTAGAGTAAATTTCCATTTATTGGTCGAGTGCTTCTATTAATTTTAAAATTATTTAAATTTAAAATTTTGTAAATAACGTCATTAAACTATTCCAATAGGCTCACTTTGAAATGCAATTCACGCTCAATTTTTGAACTCCTATCTCATGTGTATACATTTTATTAGAACATCCTGTAGATGGATACAAATAAAGATATAGTATACATTTTGGCCGAACACCGTAATCAAAAATCTCTGCAGCACAGTATTTTCGATTCAAAATTAAGGGATGCGAGCGTATTACAAACAGTTTTCTTCTGTTAGTGTAAACCGGAGGCATTATCCTCTAAACCCACCGTCAATACCGCGCTTCACGACTCTGAGATTCGATAATAAATCCAATCAAAACTAATTCCCTCCCCCCCGTGCCGCGGCAGGTATATACCTAACAGCATTTCGTCAAATTATCGCAGTTTGACGCGAGTGCTGGCAACACCGCCCCGAGAAGCGCGGCGCGCGAGCCGGCAGTCGCTCCGCGGCCACATAATTGTTGTATAATCTAATATTCCCGCCACGTCTCGCATAAACTTGGGCGGGAAAATGGCGTATTGAATTAATATATTGTTGGCCCTAATGACTCCGGGAATATGTAACGGCACGTAGGATTTGACGGTTATTCGATTCGACTCCGTAAACAAGTTTATTTACCAAGATGGCGGCGCGGCGTCAAAGCTTTTCCGCGTTCGTTCTAATTTTATAAGCTATTGAGAAATCTCGATAATGACGCGACGCCGGCTGGTATGGCAGAGTAATTTAGTTATTGGCGGAGTGGATTATTAAGAACTTCGTAGTTCACTATATAATACCGATACGGTACATCTTTTTAGTTATTATAATCACTTTATTTTTTTTTAACTTTAAGGAAGACGATGAATAGAATAGATAAACGTTCAGAGGTATGCAATCACATACTTGTGGAGTAAGTGTGTTATATATCTGATGCCATCAAAACGATAGAATGAGAATGGTAATCCGCCTCCATTGTCGATTTACCATCGTGTGGGTTCGTATGGGTATCGAGAAGTATATTGTGTGAAAGTGAAACAGCAAGCAGCGGGGACGATTACGATGAAATGCTTCTAAAGGTTATTTTTCTTGTGCCCTATTCTATTAACGGACGTTAGCTGACGTCGTCTGTCATGTAACAATCACCAGTTTATTGAATGTTCGAATATAATACAATGTATAAGTTACTTAATTCGCGTCGGAGTAGTAAGAGCGCGCTCTGACAGGAACTGCTCAATTATATGGCATTTTCTATACACGCATACACATACGCACACGTATCACTTCCCGCGTTCGTGGACACACACACACACACACACACACACACCTATCACTTCCCACGCCCGCGGACACACAAACACACCTATCACTTTCCGTGCCCACAAATACACAAATACATATACTAACACTCGGATCTCACACTTTCAATCCATAAAATAATATCGAGAACACTTATGCCATCATCCGACGATGATGTAGGAGTCTGTATGTGTATATGTTGTATCAAAAATATTTTTCAAGTGATGTTTCAAACGATGAGATATGCTTACTGTGAGAATAGTGGATGCCCCAATATTCATACATCACTATAACAGGTTATCAGAAACTACTTACGGTCGATACTTGGTCTATTGTTAGGCATAGTTTACAAGTATGAAGTTATTAAGCTGTACAATAAAAGATACTGAAAAAAAGAAAAGAAAAGTTGAAATAAAAGTTGCCGGCCGCGTTAGTATTACTACATGGCGTCGGTACTATATGCATTTACGGCTAACGATAAGAGTAGAGACGATAGACCTCCACCATTTTTTTGGCTAGATTTCGATAGAAATTGTACCTATTGCAGAGGGTCTGAAGACCTCTATCCCCCTCCGTTAAATAGTTTATTAACCAGCTTGATCCATCAGTCAGCTGTTCAAAAACATTAAAACCCCGTCAATATTGTACCAAGAGAAAAAAGTAAACAACAACTTTCCTCATAACTGAAAATCGTGGCCATGATATTTTCTCGTCCTCTTGAATATACTCCTCCAGTATACTCGGCATCTTGCAAATCTGAAGACTGTCACAAGAGAAGCGCCTGTTATTTTTGACAGGTGGGAGATCTGCGTCTTCCTCTCTGTACTTCGACATGGCCTTCTCCAAGGTACCTCTTCTCTTCTCGCAAGATGTCCAAAAAATTTAAAGATTCATCTTGAGAGTCTCGTCCGATGTGTTGTTCCTGCAAAATTTGTACGTCTTTTTTGCACAAGTCTCAGAGGTATCGATCTATCTGCATTCGATGAAGATATAAATTCGATCATTATTATTATCATATTTTAGGTTAGGTTGCAGGTAGGCATTATTGAACTGCGTCAAATCGCGCATATTGCTCTGCGAGTAGAACGTTATATGCAAGATATTTATTAATAGTGCGGTAGGCAGCGGCTGGCAGATATTGCAGGACGTCGGTACGCGTGCGTATGAGTGAATATACGAGTGTGTGTGAGTGTGTGTGTACTCTGATATTGTACAGCTCTACAATCATAACTTTCCATTATAATAAAGTTTAATGTAAGCCTCGGCTGGCACCGGGCGGCGAGTAAGGCTGCCAGTTGCGTACAACGTACCTTCCCCAAATCAGAAAATGTCTCAGAAAAATGTAGGTAAATACATAAAATAAAATATTATGAACTATGTAATATTTTATATATGTATGTTATTATAATTATGGCCCGTGTGTGAACATAAAAGAAAACAAGTATTTAAAACAATAAAAAATTGAAATCTTCAATATTTCGGACACGTGGTAAGACATCTTTCACTTCATAATTGCTGAAAGTCGAGCCCTCAGAAGAAGGAAAACATCATGGATAATGAAGGGACTCATACAGGACCGTTTTATAAATACGCTTCTATATCGGTCCTACTCATTCACCGCCAAGAGAGAATTTGTTTATGCTAAATAGGCGAACGCGCAGCACAGATCAGCACATAAGCACCGAATAAGCCGAAATAAAAAGCAAAAAGCTGAAAAAGAGCTACAGTTTGAACGAAATAAAAAGTTTATGAGCATTACAAAATACATAATACAAGAAAAGCGAGACGAACGTCATGTAGATCCAAAAGAGCCAAGTGCTGCCCTGGAGAATTGCAGCTAATTCTCTGGTATCACAATAATTACAACTTATGGGGGTGCCGTTAAAAAAAATTTACCAAAAAACTCGCCTAGGCTGTAATATTAATAATAACTGGTAAATGAGCTATGAAACCAATGAAGATTCGGAAATTGAAATATTTAGCCCATGTGAAGCGAAACTTAAGGACGTTCCTAAAAAAATAACTTTGAATACACATACTTATGGTGTTTTTTATACGTAGAAATTTTTTTCAATAGTCCTTGCGGTAGTAAATTCGTAAATATTCACTATTAAAATGAGCATATTTAACATACGAACCGTACCCTGATCCATGTTGTAGCGCACGTTTAATTGAATAGCAATAGTCATTTTTTTACCATTGTTTTGGAAAACTGAGAATCATTCATTGAAAATTTAACAAATATCTTTCTGTAAAAATAACTTAAACAAGCGGTATTCGTTTTGTTGTAAAAAAATTTAAAATTTAGCTACTTTTGAATGGTTTTGACCTTTCCTTTTATAATTTAAATAGTGAGAGATTTTTGAACTTCTGCGCATGAGAACTGTAGCGAAAAAGTGTACTGTTCCTCAACTGTTTTTTATTCTATTCATAGTAGTTTACGTACGGGGGAATCTTCTTGAAGACTGAGTACGACTACTCTTTGGGAACGTCCTTAAGAGATATATGTAAAATCTTATCAGTGTAAGATTGAATCGCAAAAAATAGGGTCTGGCCGCATGAGAACGTTCTAACTGTGGAATCTGAAAAAGTGGTTCAATACGTACACCGTTTTATTTTTAAATCAAGGATGGGAGCGCCCAGAAAAGAGAACACCACAAAACAATCAGATACCCGCCGCAGCAGGTCGATCCAGGATTTCCCACCTAGAGACCCACATTCTCACCAAGGCCCTGAACAGTTCCAGGTTACTTCCAGGCCTGAGTAGGTCACAGTTGACCCGCTCCCTTCATACCTTCAAGCATATCCTCTCTCGGTGTCTTGGTTGAAGAACCTAGTTTGGCCAGTTCACTGTAGAGGTTTTCCGGGTCGCAGTGAACAGTGTGCAAAGTGTGTTGATATCCGACATCCCTTGAACGGATAGAGCACAAGAAGAAGAACAGTTGAGCACACATCCCAAGATATGAGATTTACGAGTCGAGACAATCTCTGAGATAGGGATTATTATTCTCTAAACTTTTCTCAGACTGTCTTCTTCAGTGGTCTCCAAATAATCTCGTGATAGCATAATCTCTATCTCAATGGTTGTCTCGGATCGAAAATTTCATAAAAATCTCATTCGTGTACGCGGCCAGTTATAAAAAGAATGCATTATACAACAATACAATGTTTGTGTGCAAAAATCGCCCGCCAAGTTTTTCAAGTTCACCACTTTCCCTTTGGTTTTGAATCTGTCAGCAGCGTTTGGTACTCACTCCGTTCCACTTCATATAAATTCAGTGTAAAATCTTAAGTGTGTGTTTCCATTCCATCCAATATATCACGAATAGCACGTGCAACGTGTACTTCTATAGACGTAAAATTCAATATAAACTAAATGTAATAATACCTCAACAAAAATAAACGAACTTTTCTAAGAATAAGAAGTTTAATAATAAAGCGTAAGCATGTCAATATTTCTTGGCAAGAAATACTTTTATTTCAATGGAGGCCATTTGTTTGCACGGCCCCCGGCAGCGCGGACAAAATTGAAGACGAAAACTTCACGGAAAAGATGTTTAAAGCAGATGTGCAGACGACGCGAAACATTTCCCATCCACGGCAAGTTTGACATCTTCGGTAAATATTGTATTTCAGGAAACGTTTCATTGCAAAGTTTTCTGTTTCGCCGTTTCCGTGGACCTTATCGCTCGCCCCTCTGCGCTCCGCGGACGCCCGATACGTGTTTCCTCACCCTGGCCATTGTTGCCCAGACTTCTGATTTGGAAATATCTGGTCAGCATGAACAGCTTATGTAATCATGTATCAGAACTTACGTACATACATCACGCGAACGCGATATAATGATACATTTCACATTTCTATTTATCCTGTCGAAGGAATAAATGTATATAACCTCAGAAAACCAAAAATTTCTCTCTTGCCTTATCTATTTATGTGATAAAATTATATACCTGTCCTTTTCTACATATTACTGTCGTTAATATACATAGTTAGAATAGCACAAAAATGTATATAAACTCTCAGAATTCTAAAAAAGTATTTTTTTCCTTGTTTGTTTTGTCTCTCCTTATTTCTGAACAACATAGTAAATGATAACCTTATAACATACAAATAACTTGCTGCATTATTTAACTGATCAACAAAACCCTAAACGTGCAGTGTTTCGTTGGTAATACACATGTTTGGTTCCGTTTGTGATAGAATATCTGCCTCTAGAGTTGACTTTACTCTCGTGCTCGTATATGCCGTGGAGTCTGTCTCGGTTATTGTGCACAGAAAAGGTAATTACACGATTTACATTGAATTATTTATGTTAAGTTACAAATGTTGATAGAAATACATTCATCTGAATTAACGCGGTGAAAACAGACTTATCAATACTGGCAGCAGTTGTCAGAGAAAGAGTTCGCTTCAGCCCGTGTCTGCCAGGTATGTTCTGCCGCACTGACAGTTGCTCGGAACCGTGCTCACCACATTAGGAGAAGTAGTAAACTTTTTTTATGTAATTCTTTATAAATATTTTGACTGTGAAGTGTACACTAAATTCTACATACTTGGGTATGTAAATATGAAACCGGAATTTTTGTATAGAAAATACACGTTTATTGTATGAAAATAATTCGAAGTATTGCCCATCGCTAGCTATACATTTTTCCCATCTTTCTGACAATTTGTGGATGCCACGCCAAAAAAACTGTTGCTCCTTTGAGGCAAACCAATCATCGATCCATTTTCGTACATTTTCATAAGAAGTGAAGCGCTGCTTAGCAAGCGAGTGTCCCATCGATGCAAATAAGTAAGTAATCGGACGAAGCCAAGTCTGGTGAGTAAGCCACATGCGAAAGTATTTCCCAACTGAATGCCTCAATCGTTTCCTTGACCGGTTTTGCTGTGTGTGATGGTGCATTATCATGAAGCAAAATCCCTTTGTGTTGCCTTTTTTGATATTCTGGTCGTTTTTCACGCAAAACTTGATTTAAATCGATCATTTGTTGTCAGTAACGTTCAGTATTAACGGTTTTGCCAGGTTTTAGCAGCTCATAATAGATCACACTCTTCTGATCCCACTAAACACGGAGCATTGTCTTTCGTCCATAGCGATTTTTTAAACCACTCAAATCACTGTTGTGATTTACCAAGAGCATACTCACCGTAAGCCTCTACAAGCATTCGATGCAATTCTGCAGCAGTTTTCTTCAAATATTAATAGAAAATCAATACTGTCCGCAAATCGTAGTCTCCAGGCGCAAAATTCGATATGTTCAACGCTATTAAAAACTGTGCTGTTGTATGAAAGTTGTATTGTTATGAGTTGAAAATCTTTGTCAGATGTTAAAACAAGAAAATGGCACCAATGACGCGGTTTGACAGTAACTACATTGACAGCTCTGGCTACCTATGGGCAAATTCCGGTTTCATATTTACATATTATTTATTATTTAACACTTAGCATAATAAATATAAAGTACAATAGGATGATGTCTTCTTGGTCTGCTTGCTAGTGATTCTTATTGTGTGATAATTCTGTATAACAACAATATAGTTTATTATATATCTCACAATAAATTATAAGTACAAATATATCTCTTAACAACACCACTCCCTGTCATGCCAACTACTGTCATTCGCTACTAAATAAATAAATAAATAAAGTAAATGTGCCTTATAAAAATATATTATCAACACGTTTTATTTATATTTATTAAATTAAAAATATTCTTTCGATCTTCGAAAAATATTCGTCTCTCTTTACACAATAAAAATAATACAATACAGCTTCTAGAGTATTCGCAGTAAAGAGTTCAGCAGGAGCTTTGTATCGGTATTGTTCGTTCTGGTGATAATACAATTATTATCAGTTCGCGATGTTCTGCCTCCGAAATAAAAGCGCTTTTCTTTAGCAGCTCTTAGAACACGATACTAAGTGCTTTTTTTGCCGAGCTGATCGTATTACGTGCTACAGACAGAAGCTTGTTTCTATATTAATTTATTTAACATTATGTTATTTAATAGTTGCCCTGTGGATTATGTACTTTTTAATAGAGAGTTAGTGCACGCTTGTCCGCAGACTACTTAGCCGAATATAGTGTTACACTGCGTACTTGGAATTTTATAGCACAATACATTACAGCCGAAGTTTCTAGTAAACTGTAGAAAGTGAAAGGCTGACGTGTCGCGCTCTTGTAAGTTGACATTCTTGTACGAAAATTATGCTACAAATATGTCAAATTTCCTAGTATCTCAAGACATTCGACAAAGTTGATTTTATATGTATATATTTATAATTAATACATTAAATTAGTATTTAAAACATCACAGACTTACGTTCTGAATAATTACAACTTCACAAGAAGAATGTGTTCTCCTTAATAATATAAATTGTATCAATGTGTCCAAATTTAATAAAAATGAATTGATAATTCTGGCGTCTGCAGTCGGTTTACTCAAAGTTATTTGAGATTCCGTAAAAACAATGTAGATTGCTTTCAAATAATGGAACGACAGATGTATTAATTTAAAAAGGTGTAACATATAAGTTCAAAAATTTGTCATGAAAAATACTGGCACTGTAACACAATTGGTAGTGTACTTCCCCGGATTGGAAATAGAGAAATTGATTTTTTATGTATATATTTATAATTAATACATTTAATTAGTATTTAAAACATCACAGATCTATGTTCTGAATAATTACAACTTCACAATAAGAATGTGTTCTCCTTAATATTTTTTATGTTTAATTATTTTTTCTCGTTTGAAACGACTTTATTTTAAAACAAATATCGGATATCTCTTAGAGACTAGTCTATTTTTTTATTATATTTAATGAAAAATATATGGAAGTATGGGGTAATTACAGGACTTACAACCTGTCTTCGGCTGGCTTAAGTGATCACTAATTCTCACCCCTCAATCTCCACATTTAACAAATTTGTTAAAGTTGTATATATATTAGATGTGGACTCGCTTTGAATACCACTACACCATCGCAATTTATGGACTAAATTTGATCATTCATTTTTCCCTTTTTTTAAACAGCATATATGTTATCATTATGAGAATCTGATTTTAAGCCCTGTAATTACCCCATACTTCCATATATTTTCCATTAAATATAATTTTTTTAAATAGCTGTCTATGAGATATCTGATATTTGTAGGTAAAAATCCAATAATTGTATGTTCTTGGACATATTCAAATATTGACTTTATTTTTAATTAAAATGTTTTGAGTAGAACCTGCCAAGTGGTGTCGAGACTTGTAACCCTTGTAAAGAGGTCTCACTAATTAAGTAACTAATATATAACTACATAGATGAAAACTGACTACATTTGACAAAGTCACTGTAGGAATCTCGGATATTTTAGGGATTTATTATGGTGTGGGTCTCCGGCCGGGGTTGGCTGAGATGGACGATGCCGTGAAGAGCAGCGACTAGAGAGACCTAACGGAGCATTCCACCGGCTCTCCTTCACACATCTTGCGACCTAGACAGGGTAAATTTCTGCCGGACTGTGGCCGAGTTCTGCGACTGAAACACTTAAATGGGGGAGTATGATTTCTATAGCCTTTTTCTGTCTGCCTTCTGAATTGAATGTGATAACGAGTCTCACGTCAAATTGTACAGGTGTGGCTCTGGTACGATAATACCGGAGCCAACCTATGATGGTATTAAAATGTTAATAACTGAATATAATAAAGAAAAGTAATGTTACAAATATATATGAAGAGGCGCCATAAGGTTTTAATAACTACCGGAACTTAATTAACTGCTTTAAAAATATATTCCAAAAACAAGCTTTTCGTAAAATATTGCACGCGTTGCTTTGTTTAGTGGAATCGAAACGAGAGTAAACAACTTTCAAAACGATTTCGGAATAGGGTGGGACACTTTGAGGTTTTCTTCATAAAGTCACTATAGCTTAATCGGTTAAATCTGTCTACCGTCAATTGAAAGTTCCAATTTCCCAGTAGAGACGTAAATTTTTCTGTAGATTTTTTCAGAAAATCTACGTAATTTATTTCGTATTTGCTTAAATATTAAATACATTTTTTAACAGTTGCATATTTCAGATACGTGGCTGATAATGGCTGGCTTGCTGCCTGGCTTTCATTCGATTTCGTAAAAAAACGATATGCATTTTATTTTATATGTTTATTTATTTTATTTCATACGGCTGTAGTAGTAGGTGATGGAATGAAACGAGATTGTTCAGATAGTCGTGTATTGTGATTGATCAAGTACAAGAAGGTGAGTATAAAAGACAGTGAACCGGGACTGGTGCCGGGTGGAGCGACGGGGCGACACTAGCCGCGACTCCTGCCGGCGGGACCCTGGCCCTCGGGTCCGGTAGTCGCCTGTATCGTCAGTGATAATAGTGGATTTGAATTGCTGCCCCCACATGTCATTTCACCTCTCACATATGGTAATATTTAAAAACAAAAGCACACAACCTTCACAGTATCATGATAATGTTGTGTTTGATCCAATGATTCGAACGCAAAGAACGACCATGAATTCAACAAGTTAAAAACAGTAAGATAATAAAATTCGCAAATTAGTAAAAGAGGAAATAGACACTTCAATGATTTGCACGCAGTTGTAAGCCCTTCTGTTATTATTCTATTAAAAAACAGCATAATTAACGACTCCATACAAAAAGGAATTTTCAATTCAGTAAATAGCCAATTGTATGACTTAAGTAATTCACTAGCTTAAAAGTAGAAAATAGTAATGTGAATAGCTATAATGCGTCGATTGTAGCTATTAGCGCCATGGCTACATCGTGGTAGTTTTTAAAACTAAGCCATTAAAGTTTCTACTGGTACACAGATGGCGCTAATTGTAAATGTAATAAATCCGAAGATATATGTTCACGGTTCATATTATAGATTATTTCATTTATATTTGTTTCCAAGAATTGTTAGTAATGCACAGCTTTTTTGCTTGTATTCACCCCTTATAACAGATTTTCACACCATTTCAGCTGGCACACTCTTTAAGCAATGTCGACGACTTTAGTTCATTGGCTGATCATTGTGGGTAATTAATATTTCACGGAGATCTTAGTTGAAACAAGCGGATCAGCGATAATTCGCTTACTAGACTCACTTATTCAAAAGACATTTGCTAAGTTGACATCAGAGATATGGTTATAATAATTAACGTACCTGGGGCCTTGTCGAGATGTTTACTCGCAAATTACCAGCGTAGTGCCGAATTTAAAGGAGAAGTACATATTTTGTGCACTATGCAAGAGAAAATTATTTATTTATTTAAGATGACCGATACCCAAAACACGGTGATTTGCTAGCTACGGCGTCGGGCCTTTTATCATATATAATTCTTTGTTATTTTTTTGTTTTAAGGGAAGATTTTAGTCCCAATAGTTTTAATGGGTTCATTGAACCCGCTGGTTAACCTAAACATCAACCCTTGAAATCTCAAGTGGTCTTCCAAGTAACCGAGTTCGTTAGCCTGACACGTTACTCAAAGTAAAAACAGAAACGAATACGATAATTAAATAAAGGTATGAATTTAACTTGTATAAATTGCGTCAACTTTGATAAAAAGTAAGTAGATCGTAATAGTATGAAGTAAAAAGTATAAGAAGGTAGGTAGCCGGAATATAGCACGCACGTCTTCTTAATGAGTAAGATTCTCTTTAGTGATATCTATATTGTTTCAGGGAAATAAATATCAAATTTTCAGACCATAGATGGCGACCATACATGAATTACATAGTAACATATACACAACTTCAAAAAATTTGATAGACGTGGAGGTTGATTGGGTGGAATGGTGAACGTTATATTATTTAAAGTGATCATTTAAGCCAGCTGAAGACAGGTCGTAAGCTCTGTAATACCCACACTTCCATACTTCCCATATAATGTAATATTAATAGCTTCGTCTCTGTGAGATATCTATAATTTGTTTAATAACAAAATAAGATTCAAATAGTTAGTAATTATGTGAATACAAATTATTTACGAAAATATCACAAAACATTAATGGACGCTGCCTTGTCCTACCAGGCACGAGATAAAAATGAGAAGTTTGCCACTCCTCATCGCCTCCGGTACCAAGCTCTACCGGCCGTCACGCGAAACTACGTGAACCACCTCTCTCGGTGATTTTACCAAGCTCGTATGTACAGTGGTATACGGCGTAGCTACCGAGTCTCTGCTACGTGACGCTAGATGCCGCTCTATTCTTTAGCTAGTCATTTCATTACTTATATGATCACTAAAGGAAATGGCAAACGTAGCTCGGTGTGCTATTTTTAATTGCATTAGGCTTGCAGCCAACGTCAAGATTCTGGTTATCATTTAGAAAATCCACTAGTTGAAAACTTTAGTTTTGAGGTATTATGGGATTAAATATTCCCTTTAACTTGCTTAATGTTGTCCAGCCCAGTTATATCCATCTCTCATCATATTACGTCATCTTCACGAGAGCCATTAATTCTCCGCATCCCATCGTCGTCAGGAAGAGACACTAAATAGCTTATAATATTCATGTGACATATATTCCGTGTACGCAACTCGCAGGTGTGTCGCGTCATCTACCTCTAGCGCTATGTTAATGACGTTAGCAATTCAATGTCCACTGCGTCACAAATTATTAAACTTGACATTTTTTATTCAAATAAAATAAAATAGTGAGAGAAAGTTTATGTATTTTCATTTTACCAGTTAGAAATTCTAAAAATTCTATGCAAATTACATAATTATATTTTATATATAGGCAAAACTGCTCGCAATGTCAATATTGGTGTCAAAGAACAGTTTAAATGTTTATACAGTAATGGTTTCTCAAAATTTACCAACCATATTATTGAAAAAAACCATTATTTTAATAATAGCACAGGTGTCAATATCCTCCATAAAAACATGTTTAGCCTCCGGTTAGACAATTTAGAAGCCCTTGAGATAAAAAAGGCAGTGAATAGTGATAGGGCAATTGTTTTGTACAGGAAACAAAAACGTAGACAAGGGTGGTTCGCCGATCTTAGCTTCTCTCAACCGGTGATGATGATGATGATGATGATAATGCGGTCGAAAGAAATGGAACACAAAAAATGTTCAATATAGGCACACTATGGCGACAAAATCGAGAATGGTTTCCGCCAGCAGAATTATCTGTTCTTATTCAAATTCACAAAAATACATATAGTTATATTTGCAAGTACCTACACGGCGACAGGCCGCCGCTGTATGTTTTACTAAGACGTCTTTGTTTTCCTGATATCTATCCCACGGGTTTTTTGGCGCCACACCGATGATTACACCTTTAAATTATTGACACGTGTCGTATTGTATCAATTAATTGGCGCCTCCTCGGCGAGTAATTCTGTGCGATACAGCAATTCTTAAGAATCAAATTAATTTATCCATTAGCCCCATATAAGGTATGTTTTCTTTAAAATTAATTTAATGTCCATCAACATTGTACTTTCGCCTTCCTTAATGTTCCGTCTAACTGTATGTGTAGTCTGTCTCTCTCTTTCACATGTTATTTTTTATTATATCTCCCTCTTTATCTACATATAACTCTACTCTTTTTGTATTTATTATTAGTTTTAAACACGCCCTGACGAAGCTTGAGCTAAGTAAAACCAGTTGGCGCGTAATAAAATTCGTGGTTTCATACAAAGTCATTATGTTTTATTTAATCTAATATGTCAAACCACGAAATGATTACTTTCCACGAAAATATTATTTATTTTCACCAAAACAAAGTATTTTTTAAATGTTGAAAATTTATAATATGTCCTACGAATTTAACGGTTTATAACCCTATTTATTTTTTTATTTTTTTTAATTTATCTTAGCTCAGATTGTTCTCCGTAATCTTGGCTTCATGATTATAAGAAAATAAATTTTTCATATCATGTCAATTTTGTGACGCGTACGGAAAAAGGCTTTCTTGTAATCCTAGTATTGTCTTAGTTATGGCAAAAATACATTAAGCTTATTAGTTTTAAATTAGTGTAAATGTATAACTAAGTAATAGTTGTAAACAATCTAATCTAGTGTATAACTAGTGTATAATAAATGAGTAATAAAAACCCCCACAAGCGAAACCTTAAGTAAATTTCGTAAACTTTGTGGTAAGAAATTTATATTATTATATTTTCATATAATCGTAATATAATTTATCAAGACAAAGTAAATCTTTTCAAATAAAATTGAAAGGCTTTAAATATGAAAAAATAATAAAAAGTTTCCCCTTCGAACCTTCAATCATCGGTGCTTAAGACAAATATCCCAATATTTACTTTTTATATTAATAATTAAAAATATATAAATAGTCATAAATATGAAAGAGTATAGAAATATTAGAAACGCTGAGAAATATTCCACAATTATTTTTTATCCACCGCCATTTTCACATTAAAACAGAACAATTCCAAGAGACCAACCAGCTAACAATAGACCAGACAGACTGTAGACCCTGGGATTCCCATCCCCTCCTCTCCTGGGGGCGGCGGCGGATGGGGTGGTTGATAACTATCTATATAAACATACTCACAGATGCGCTTATCCACCTCGGAAAAAAAGAACTTTTATGTATGTAACTATCTAATATATATATATATATATATATATTGTATATATGTAAATAAAAGCCCGAAAGTGTGTGTCTATCATATGACGCTGTACTTGGGTAAAATCTTAAGCGTTATATATTATTTATATACATATGTGACATACTTTTGTCACCTGTTTTTCATGCATTTCTCTGAGATTGAGTATTACTATAAAACACACTTAGTACCAACTGGAAATCGTTCACTTCCAATAAGATTATACAAATATGGAGCCGATATATTATCCAATCAGGTAGAGATCAGTCAGAAGCATGGCTATCCAACATTCTAACATAATCATTATACAGTGCCTACACTAACAATTCACTAGTTCTACAACACTACCACTACATTTTTTTTCTCTCTATCTTTATTTTTATTCCTGTCGAATCTTTATCTTTCTTGAATTAAATAACATCACAATAGCACAAAAAACGGCCTACTTTAACACAGACTGCAGTCTAGCAAAGTAGCCAGGACAACGCTGTATGTATCAGAGGTGGAGTCTACTCCATCCCACACAATAAACTACGAGTATTTAATTACAATATAATTGTATCTTATGTTTATCATGTTATATTATAATATATTTACCTATGTTACAACAAAAACATGCATGTCAATAAGGTCTAATAAATAAAATAAATTAATTAAATGAAAATGTTTTAATTTTTTTTATTTATTCTTATGTAAGATAAAATTCGGAAGTTCGGATTTTTTTTTTTATTCTTTCTTTCGTAAATTCCATGTCTTCACCCCACACAGCGCTGTGGAGATAGATAATGATACTAAATAATTGTTATCACTTCAGTTGGTTTAATAGCTCTTTCAACACTCGTTACTTAGTTGTATCGAAATATCCTCATCCGTAGTTTATCGCTGGACATATCATAAATAGTCGATAAACATCTGATGACCGTCGATAGCTTTCTACTTCCTAAGCTTGAACTTCTTTCTTCATCCAATGCTTGAACTATGATGTCGGAATGTATTATATATTTTGTTTTTTATGTATTATTTATTATTAAGGAGAACACATTCTTATTGTGAAGTTGTAATTATTCAGAACAGACGCTCTGTAATATTTTAAATACTAATTTAATATATTAATTGTAAATATACACATATAAAATCAATTTTGTCGAAAAATATTGTTTTTGCGCTACCGGAATTCGAACCTGAATCTCTATTTCCAATCCGGGGAAGAACACTACTAATTGTGTTATAGCGCCAGTATTTTTCGTGACAAATTTTCGAACCTATATATTACACTTTTTCAAATTAATACATCTGTCGCTCCATTATTTGAAAGCAATCTACATTATTTTTACGAAATCTCAAATACCTTTGAGTAAACCGACTGCAGACTGCGTTATAACACAATTGGCAGTGTACTTCCCCGGATTGGAAATAGAGGTCCAGGTTCGAATCCCGATAATATTAATATTAATAATTAATACATTAATTTAGTATTTGTAATACAATGTATTAATTCACAATTTTTTGCACAACTCCTGCACGGATACCACCCCAAGACCTGAAAGCATTACTCGTGACCCTCCCTGTCTCGGGACATTCAGCTGGACCTCTCATGGGATCAATTGTATACATCCAGAAGTGGCCTGGGAACACTTCCAGCCAAGGCTCTCACGACAACGGCTAAGAGATAGTTATTTTTATGGGAAATCAGACAACGTTTCCTACAATGTGACTACCTGTTTTTGAAACCAAAACCGATTTATTTTGAAATGGTACTCAATTCAACGAATTAACTTTTAGAATATTAATAATATCGTCTACTTCTTTTCCATTCTTCTTCTGGGAAAAAGATATAAACCATAGTAACAAATTTTATTTTAGGAGCAGCGATTCTGTATATTATATTTTGTAATAACAAAAATAAACTATTTATGAAGCTTCTGAAAGGGTTGAAAATGCAAATGAGGCCTATTTTCATTTTCTTCAAATTCATTACTATCAATAAAAACCAAATTTCACAACTTCAGCACAATCTTTAAGCCATTAATATGATATGGAAATTAGAGCCGAAATTGAATATTCTTCAGAGAATATTCATAGATGGCTAATGGATGGATTCGCGATCTTCCAAGAACCAAATATTTCAACAATTTGAAGTGAAGTGCTCCAGAGCACTTCAAATACGGGAACCCCAATGCAACTCAGCCCTTAGGACGCCCAAGAGTGACATGAACGGACAATGTTTAAAAAGATACAACGAAGGTACTATTTCCTGTTGGGAAACGGAAGTTCAAGACAGAGAGGCCTGGAGGATAGTTATGCGGTCGATTATGACCCTGAAAGACTCTTAGAGCCAACTATTATAATAAAGAATCATTAAACAACTAGCTTATTCACTATACTATGACGTATGACATCATTGGTGGTCATTCAAAACAATCGCATTATCTTATAAAAACTACATAAAACTCATGGCCGGTTGTTTAATCAGTAGTAACATTTTAATATGGTAAAAAAGCTACTAAAGTTAAAAATATCTTAAAACAGATTGATTGATCGTTGAAAAAAAAATACTTATCGAAGCTACATCCCGTAGTAAACTAATTTTACTCTCCGATGTCCGATATTAAAATGTGAATCTATGGTTAAATATGGCGGACTCTTCACAGCTGTTTATCTGTCACATTGATACTTTGAAAGTTGCAGTATACGACAATGAATCATTCAATATTCTGCGATTTTAGTGATAAGCGTTCGTCCTATGATTATCTCTTTATTTAATATACATTAGCACATAATCTGAAAAAATTTCGCCACTAAAATTACAGGTATCGAACACACATTAGCACATTAAATCCATTGATAAAGCAGCATATTTCATGATTATTCGCCTTGCAACACTGAGAAGCGAGATTGTCTTTGACCGTAGTAAAATTGGTGTACCATCAATTAGTGTTAGTGAAAAGTTACTACCTATACAGGGTGGCCCAAAAAAAGGAGAACATCTCGTAACAATTCTTAATGTTTTTTTTGCACAATATTTAGCTAATCAGAAATCATCAAAACACCCCATGTTGCATAATCTACTGGGTTTAAATGTGGCCTATTCGGTGGCCACATGCTTGGCTCGATGAAATTGCCATTCTCACAACAAAGAAAGTTGATTGTATTTCTGGCTGTGTGAGATGGAGCTCCATCCTGCTGTGATGTCTAGATATACTCTAGGCTTTATTTTGAAACTCTTTGATTATTTTCCTAGCACCCCGACGTTTTACAAATCGCAAATTTTTGATCAGAATACGGTCTTCTGCAGTGATTTTTGTCATTCTGGGCAACAATTTGAAAAAACTAAATATAAACAACGGAAAAATTAATAATCAAAGATGGCGACCGAAAATTGTCTAAATAAAACGTAATATAGGTAAATAGGTAAGTAAGTAGATGAGTAAACTATTTAAGCTATTGTTGATATAAATTAATTTTGATGTGATGATATCACATTTTACTAAATGTTTTCACTTTTTTGGGCCACCCTGTAGTAAAAAATTACTACTAACCACACTACCAACCCTTATAATGAATATTTTAAGAAGTCTATTGAGTTCCCGACATTCCTAGTGATTTCTCATTATCAAAAAATGTCGAAATCTTCATAAATAGCCAGTCACCGGAATCAATCTTCTAACTCATCACAATTTTACAATCTGTGACATCTTCAAAAATTCGTCTAATCTAATCTGACGTTTATTTTAATTATCGTTGATCTATCTCAATGTGGACTCCCTGATGTGAGTACCTTTGTAGTCGAGTGAATGCAACCATCATCTCTGTACTCATTATCGCCTGTTTGTCTCCCGGCTGAGCCGCGACCCAACCCTCCTATCTTCTCATCCCCAGTCCACGATTTTCCAGCGCTCTCTTTCTCTTTCAGAGAATCTCGAATATACGTCAGTCGAATGTAAGGCCGCAGAACCTTGTGTATAAAAATGAATTTATGTATCCAAAGTATTGCAATCTTTTTACGGGGCGGAGTTTTTTTTCGTACAATGTGACCCGCCACGCGTATTGAATTTTTTATATTAATCCTTTCAGACGATTTTATGTGACCCGGTATATTTCTTCTATTTAATTAAGATGCTGTGTGAGATTTCATCTACCTTGGATGGATCATCACTCGAGTTAGTGTGAAACCGTGACTAGAAAGAGAATAAGTATGTCAATGGGTGCAATTTCGAGCCTATACAAAATCTGGAAGAACAGCAAGGTTGCAGATGTAGGAAACAGCAATTCAAATTCACCGTCGTTCCCGGCCAGCACCTACATCAGCGACATCTGCATTCAATACCTAGCCAGCGGTGAAGTGCTGCCGCCACATTTTGGCCCCATCGGTCACCGACGACACATCTTCCGTCCCGCTGCCCCGCCGACTTGCTCCATTATTCTTCAATCTCTACGCTTCACATTTCTCACTTTTCTACACTTCATTTTACACGCATACCTTCTGTACTCTCTGTTCTCTGTACTCTACCAATAAACGACTCTACGCCAGTTTTCTATTTAATCTTATCGACCACCCCCTCACAGATACACCAATTTCTTGGCTTTCTCCATGGATAGTTTTATACGCATCAAAAATAAGAATAATGATTTCAGGAGACAAGCGTGCGATTGACGCATTCGAAATGGGTTGTTGGCGTAAAAGAGTGTTCTTTTTTCTTCTCAGTCCGCCTTCTTAGGCCGTCGACCACTCATCTTTAATTCTAGTTCACAATTAAATTCTAAGTGGTGCATTCCTCAAAATAAAATAGTGGGGATCTGGCAGGGTCGTGCAGTGCATATACGGAAAAAAGCTGTGCATTACTAAAAATTCTGGAAAACGAATAATAATTAAATAATTCAATTAACATCAACGAATACAACAACGAAACCAGTAGAGACTTTAATCACTTAGTACTTAAAACTACTTTGGTATTCGCCGCATCGAGCTACTCACATTACTCTGTTCTTTCTGTAAGCTAGTGAACTACTCAAGTCATATAAATGGCTATTTACTGAATTCAAAATTCTTTTCGGTTGATCCATTTTGTATGGAGTCGTCACTTATGCTGTTTTTTAATAGAATAACATTAGAAAGGCTTACAACTGCGTGCTAATCATTGAAGTGTCTACTTCCTCTTTTACTAATTCGCAAATTTTACTATCTTGCTATTTTTAACGTGTTGATTTCATGATTGTTCTTTAAATTTGGTGCATGGATTGGTTTTTAATTTGGGAAAAACAAAAAGCAATTGGCAGAACTATTTCCTAATCTTTAATAAAAATATTATTTCTTTTATTTATTACGTGAATTATTTTGAAACAATAAATTAATCATGTTTAGTCATAGGTGTTCTTAAAAACGTCCAACGTAACTTACTTATCGGTCCTACTTATTCGCTGCCAGGTTGGCATTTTAAACTCTACATGTTAACCGAAACAGATAGTTCCTGATATTTTCATGGAAAGTCCAGATGTCTAGTTGGAAGCTGACGCGTTCCTTACGTCTACTACACTACCGTATGCGTAATCCTTCTCAATATCTTCTATCTTTTTAATATATTTGAAACCATATACAAAAATGTCTAGTCTAATTTTCCATATTTATAATAGCAAACTTTCGCACGAATATTTTTTTAATTAATAAGATTTGCCGTTACTCGCAGAACGGAGGCATAATCACATTTCAAAACCTTTCAAATAATCTCCACAAAATGCAGTATTCTTATTTTTTAAAACTCCCTCCACATGCTTATGAGCAGCCATTGTGTCGTGCGCGCTTTGTGATCTAAAAAATAAAACCGTGTAGGTATTAGGCACTCCCCCTCGCCTAGTTGCCCACCCCGCCCCGACCGGGTAAGTACCCGGATCCCCCCTTTTGTTACCTACGGGGACGTGTCCTTTCATGCGGGGTGCGTGCGTGCCCGCCGCTCATGTGTTTGTAAATAGCCTTAAACGACGAGAAAAAAATCAGGAGAAATCGTCGCGCCGTTGGAGCAAAGATTTCTCGTTTCGTTCTTAAATAATACAACAAAGATTCAATTTAGAAAAGTGGGGTATCTTTGAACGAAAACGATAAATAGTTCCGGTACGTTCCTACGCCTTGGCTTTCAGACAGTAGATACTTTCTGCAGATTTCCTTTTGTCTATAGTTTCAAGAGAGTGTTCGGTATTGTTCGAATACCACTTTCGAGACCCTTGTATAATATTATATATATATGGATTATTGATTATTTCTATATAATGTTAGTATTTGATTGCTTGCAAATTTTACATTGTGGTTTTTATTCATTATTTAAAACTTTGTTTTTAACCACTTTATGAGTTATATTTAAAACATCAACCGGTTTCGGAAAATACCATTTCTTTCATCATGATGTCAAATTAACTAACTTAAACCATTAAAAATTATATTTAAAAAATAAATCAAGTATCTAACTTAAATTGGTACGATGAAGAAAGATGTGGAAATTGAAGAAACTTAGAAAACTTTTTAGGAAAAATTTTTAGAATAAGACATGTGGTTCAATTTAGTTGGTTATTTATAATAGTTTAGTTAATTTTACATACTATGCTTATTTCTAATGATTCTAAATTATTCAATTTAGGACCATCATTGTTTATATAAAAAACAGATTTATTTTTATCAAAGTTATCATTTTCTAATAAATGGTTGAAAAATTCTGAAAAACCATGTTATAACTCTACTTGAGTTTATTAGCACTACTCGAGTTTGGAGAGAAACTGTAACTCTGGAAGTATTAAACACCCCACAAAGAGGGGGGGTGAGAAATGGTTAGTATTCGGGGTGGGATGTGATGGATGAGACATACCTCATAAACCTTAAGTGCAACTGATCAAAATTTGGAACGGATGGCATTGACGAATGGGATAATAAAAATTAATTATAGAAAATCATGAACGGATTGAGGTTTTAATATCCAGTTTTGTGTGGGCACATCACAAAACTTGTGCACGAATGCTATTCGGACCGCTCTCGAAGACAAATCTATTAATATAATTATTAAATAACAGCGGAGCGCCCGAGATACAGATCCCGTTTCATTATCGATTTAAGATACGAAAAAGCACACATAGAAGACTATAACTAAGACAGCCAGGAGAAGTAAGACACCGGATTGCCGCCCAGGAGATTGCAGGCCGGACAAAGCAGGCTTTACTTGTGTGTTTGAACAATGGTGTGGGAAACTACGGAATGTGGGAAGAGTGGAAGAAATTTGGAAGAGAGACAGGAATATGGTTAAGGGGACTGAAGGACCAACCAGAACCAGGGAAAAACACGACCCACCCGAGAAATGCTCTATTAGATATCTGGATTTTCTTCTTCAACTGGATCCACCGGTTTTCTGGCTTCAAGAAACGTACTCCGTTGTTCCGCACGAAGTATTCTCGAATTCACGCTTCGTCGATGGCGCGAAGTGTGACGCAAGAAGCATTATATCAAGATGTACAGGTCTCGGCTCGCGGAGCGTAAGCAAAGAAACAAACAGTAAACTATCAGCTCCACACTGCAGGACAATAATTAATACAGGCCGACAATTCGTTTCGATAATATTTCGTAAACGTCAACTGATCCAAACCATAGACAAAAAAACCACAGAAAAAGTCGCGTTCTGGGTGTAAAGGTAACGGAACCATTATATCTACATATGTTATGTTCACAGGCGCGCCCACGGCTACCGGTGATCGATGAATAAGTTATAAAGATCGAACAACTTGCATAATCTTAAATTATATACTTTGTACGTTGCCAGTAGAAAACCCAAGATAAAACTGACTATTGAAGTAGTTTACCCGAACGGATTCCATTGCATAAATAGATAAAGGTATTTATGATTCGGATTGTTTCGGAATATATGTCCATTATACCGGGCAAGAAAGTCATTTAGTTCGTTCTAATGACTAAATATTAACCTATATTCATAGGTTAGGATTGCTTCTGTTCTAATAATATGCGGTGTATTTTAAATCTCCTCGCTTTAATTGCGATCACAGCTGTGAAGTTCTGATAACACTATCAACATTGCATGACCGGCTGCTCGACAATGTGAACGTGAAATGTCGCGCGCCAACTGAATAAGTTAAAAACAAAATTACAGAACCACTCTGCATTTGTCTCGCCCACCCCTAGAGTTCCAACTCTGCCGGGCCGTATTTTATATTTTTGGATCGCTAAGGTCGAAAAGGTTAGAACATCAGCTGAGTTCACTTATCTTTACCTCTTCGTAAAAAAGGGCAACAAAGAAAAAATATACCGCGCCGTCTTTCAAAATCGACGACACGATTTTTCACTTTAGTGTACGCCTCATAAAAAATGATATTTAACCAATTAGATAGAATTCGATGAAGATCTCCTTGCAGTTGGTCTTACGACACACTTCAGTAATAATTAGGAAATCTCCATCTTCCATTTAAAATGCAATATACACATGTATATATTAGTCACAACGAGTCTCGTCTGGCACTAGAGCATCGTGCGAGACTGAGACTCGGTCTTCAGACTTCACTCTCTCCTATATTCTTCCTGTTCTATCCTCTAACCGAATAAACAACTCTACACCAGCCGCCCGGTTCATTCTTATCATCCCTTAAAAAAATTTATAAAGTGACATGTTACCTCTCTATAATAGAAAAATATATCTCTCTACATTAGATAATAGACAAAACACTTTAGGAGGGAGGGTAGAATTAAGCCCGGATTTATGTATAGCCGTTTATTACGTAAGATATATAAAGAAGGTGGCGAGCGCCAGAACGGAACTGGATGCGGCTTCTCTCGACAGAAGCCTGGATGTACATGTCGCCCGCATCATCGATCAGCTGGGAACGACAATAATGTCGGTGAATTTGAATTGCCACCTTAATAATATTTACAAATAAATTAATTTTAACACTTAATACAAAATCTGTCGAAACCAGTTTAATTGTCCACCATTTTTGCCATTAATAAATTTCTACATGCCATCGCGAGTATCAAGTTCGCAACCTCTCTTCAGCATTCTTACAAGTCGAACCAATTCTAGATTACACTCTCGTACAGTAAGAATGCGCCGACCTTACAATGATTTGTTCACTGACATTGGTATGTATTTTGTTTGATTATCAATATTTAAAAATCAAATGAACAATATTCTACGATTGGATAATTTTTATATATAAATATGTTAGAATATTAGTAATTTATCACCAATTGTCACCGTCAATGTTCAATACACTAGTTTTATTTCCAATAAAAATAAATAATAATAAAATAAAATAATTTGTACTAGATAAAGCAAAAAAGCAGAATGAGAAAAAATTTTTTTTCTTTAGAACCAATATTAAGCGAGTTACGAATTTTTTTGATTTTTAAAACTCCACAAATTTTTAAACAAGACAGCGGATGGAAATCTACAGTAAAAAGTATAAGAAATATCGTGTCCACATAACTAACATTTTGACTGAGGGCGGTTTCAATGTCTCCTGGTCATGAATAAAGAACGTGCATTGAAATTTTTCGTAAGTATTTTTATGAGACCTTGTTTAATAGATATTATTTATGTCTATTTTAAAAATTAATTTTATTAATATTGTTATTTATCCAAAATTCTTAAATTAATAATTCAAATATTCGCGTTTTTTATGAAAATGTGGGTTTTTGTTATTCATTTATATCAGAACATTTATACATTAGATTTGACATTTTTATATAGAACCATTACTTAGATAGGACCTTTACACCAATTTAAAACTAATAAACTGAATGTTGTTTACCACAATTAAGACAATACAAGCATTATAAGAAAGACCGCGTTCATTAAATTCATTTTCCGCGTGCCATAAAATTGCCTTATCAAGGAAAATTCTTGCATATATGTTAATATAATATTGAAGCCAGGATTATGGAGACAAATTAATAAACTATTAAAAATTTTAAACCATTCAATTTACAGGACATTAATCAATTTTCTTTTTTTTTTAACACAAATTTGTATTCTAATAAAATATTATTTTAAATAATATATTGAATTTACTTACATGCTTTAAGCCTTCAGCTACTATTTAAAAACAAGTTTTATATCAAAAACAAAATAATCTCTTACTAAATAATATTTATATCTAATCTATTATTGTGCATTCTTTCACTTCAATCCATAGTTTGAGCGGCCGTGGTAGACGTCAAATTCGCACTCGTAAGTTTCGTTAAAAAATGCCAAAAATATCACGCATATTTTAACCACAATATGAATTAATATTGAACTTGAAATTGAACTGAAAATAAACATTTTATTTGCGTTATTTTTATGTAAGTCGCAATTAAATATTTCGTTTATTATTGTTACCAGTTCAATAACCTACCACGACTGAGCTAGGCTGGCTTCTCCCTAGCTTGTTTCGAACTGTTGGGTGGTTCACGTTCACGTCAATAGGACTATCGCTATTCCCGCAGTTCTCCTCGGGTGTATTGTTGCGTGTCCAGGAGTTGTGAAAGGAGCGGCCGGATGTGAATTTCCAGACCGAAACAAGATTAGTAAAGCGCTCTCGTCATCCGTTTCCTCCCTTCTTACTCCTGTTCATGGTTTTCCCTAGTATTTCTTTTTCTGGTGAGAAGTCTACATCTTTGGACAACTCTTTTAATTCCTTTCCACTCTTCAATATTATTTTTCTATCCATTCTCGATCCAATTCGTATCCAATGATCCATCTAACTTTTATGCAATTTTAAGGTTTAATGTCATATTTTTTGCAGTGAGAAAGAATAAAGAAAAATATGATCCGATCAGTATTTATTTAACTTTATCACTAACTAAACCATATAAACTAAATTCATTTTTAGTTATCATTTGCTATTTAATTTTTATATTATTTTATTGGGGGATTTTGACAGTAAACTTAATATAACTAACATAATAAATATTTAACATGTGATACTATTTATGAAAATCCACAGAAATGTTTAGGTGCAGAAGATAAACAAAAAGAAAAAAGAGTGAGAAAGGGTGGGGGGAGGTTGCAACTATTGTTACGGTAAAGGAGAGCAAGATGTGTTTATTTATAGGTAGAATTATTGACCAAAATGTTGAAAAAATTAATTTCTCATTATGGTATTTGCATGACCGGTGAATGAATAAATTTTGTACGTAAGATGTTCTACTTCTAGGAATGTGGAAGAGATATCATGTTGATTATATCATTTATTCAAAAGAAGAACGTAAGTTATATATTTTTTTAATAACATTTTTATTATGACGTTAATAGCAAAAATTGTTAAGAACATATTTTTTCATTTTTTAAAACAAATTAGTTGAATCACAAAAAGATATACAAAAAAAATGTTTTTTTTCTATATATCTTTCTAAATGATTCACCTAATTTGATTTGACTTTTAAAAAGCAATAGTCTAAGTGCCGGCTGTGTGATCGTTAGTAACTTTTTACCATAGTAAAAAAAGTTACTAAAGTAAAAAAAAATGTAAAAACAGGTTGTTTGATCGTTGGTAAAAAAATATTTTGAATACTAATTAAATGTATTAATTAGAAAGACATGCATATAAAATCAATTTTATCGAATAATATTGTTTTTGCTATCGGGATTCGAACCTAGATCTAAAATTTAATAAAAATAAATTGTTAATTCTGGCGTCTGCTATCGGTTTACTCAAAGGTATTTCAGATTCCGTAAAAACAAATTAGATAGAAGTGTAACACATGGGTTCGAAAATTTGTCGTCAAAAGTACTCTCCGCTGTAGCATAGTTGGTTAATGCACCTCCCCCGGATTGGAAAGAGATCCAAGTTCGAGTCCCGGTAACAACAACAATATTTTTCGATAAAATTGTTTTTATATGTATATCTTTCTAATTAATATATTTAATTAGTATTTAAAATATCACAGACCGTCTGTTCTGAATAATTACAACTTCACAATAAGAATGTGTTTTCCTTAATAAAAAATATTTAATTCCCAAAAGTACATCCCGTAGTAAACTCATTTCACTCTTCGATATCTATAGTAAAAACAAGAATCGATAGTTAAATATGGCGGACTTTTCACAGCTGTTCCAAAAGTCATCTGTCACATTGATACTTCGAAAGTTGCAATATGCGATAATTAATTATTCAATATTCCGCTATTTTAGTGATGACAGTTCGTCCGATGATGGTCTCGTTGCTTAATATATTAATGTATACATTAGCACATAATAATAAAAAAAATTCACCACCAATGTGACAGATTTCGAACACTTAGACGAAAAAATCCATAAACAATTCATGAAATAAAGCATATTTCATGATTATTTCTCGCGCAATAGTAAATTTGATGTATCGACAACCCGCAAGGGATTCGTACTACGGACGTTACTAAAAAGTTACTATAGTAAAAAGTTACTACTGATCACACAATCGGCCCTAAAATATTTTAAACAATTTGAACGATTCGAACAAATAATAATTACATATCCGCTCCGAGAGATTTTAAATTCAATTTAACAACGACGGCGGGAGGATATCTAACCTAAAATTAAACTACTGAAATCGATAAATCAATGTCTATATTTAGCGTTAGTGCCTACTAAAACAGTAATTAATATTCGAACTCCTAAATTATATTATGTTTTGGAAGATATCTACATAAACAATAAAAAATTCATCAAAATAATATACCTACATAGACATCTGATAGTTAATGATTATGAAGTTTTATACCGAGTGTATCTATATTTTACATCTATATTTTATCTACATATCACATCAATATTCTTACTATTTTCAAACTAAGCTAAACGCTTGTGCTATGAAAATAGGACTAACTTGCTGGAGTTCTGGAACGAGGCGCGAACCACCGACCACTGGATCACTAGGCCAGCGTCTTGACCACTACACCAACGAGCTACTCGAATTGAATTTGAAATTTAAAATCGGTTATTAATTTCGGAATATCCTAATATTTAATTTGGATGTATTTTTACTCCAACATTTAGTTAATTCAATTTTCCCAGAGGGACTCATCCACGTCAACGTGTTAACTCGATCTGCACGACTATTCGCTGATGGTTCCGGATTCTGATTGTGAAGAGGACGAGCAAGATAACGAGCCGCATTTTTCCTGTAATGTTTCAATTTTAAAGCACAGTTCTCTGGTATTTTTAATATAAATTGAATTAATCCATAGTCAGGTATCCACCCATAAAATATTGTGGAATAGGCCTGTAGCATATACAGAGTGGCCAAAAAAAATGAAAACATTTCGTAAAATGTGATATCATCACATCAAAATTAATTTATATCAAGAATAGCTTAAATATTTTACTAATTTACTTACTTACCTATTTATCTATATTACGTTTTGTTTCAACGATTTCCGTTCACCATCTTTGATTATCAATTTTTCCCATTGTTTATACTTGGTTTATTCAAATTGTTGCCCAGATTGACAAAAATCACTGCAGAAAATCGTATTCTGATCAAAAATTTGCGAATTGAAAAACGTCGGAGTGCTAGTAAAATAATCAGAGTTTCAAAATAAAGCCTAGAGTATAGCTAGACATTGCAGCAGGGCGGATCTCCATCTCACACAACCAGAAATACAATCAACTTGCATATGACCACCGAATAGCCCAGATTTTAACCCCGTAGATTTTGCAATATGGGGTGTTTTGGTGAATTCTGATTATTTAAATATTTTTCCAAAAAAAATACATTAAGAATTATAGTTAATTGTATTATGTTTTGAAATAACTTGCGTGTTACGAGATGTTCTCACTTTTTTTGGGTCACCTTGTATATATATATCAGAACATATATATATATATATATATATATATATATTTGATTCGTTCATTTTCAAACCCCTCTATAACGTATTTTTAACAAATCAATAAATCACTAAAAAACGTTTAAAAATTGAATTAATGCTTCATTAGATATTTTGATATGGTGCATGCAGCACAAGAAATTTTTAAAAAAGTCACTAAATGTTGTCCATTTTTTTAATTTATCATTTTTATTGAATAATTAGCCACTGTATACCATTTTTAGAGGTATTTGAAACTCAACACGCGTATTTTAGAGGTGTTTGTCACTCACATTCGATAGATAGATTTTTTCTATACATCTTTATAATTGATTCATTTTATTTGTATCAAAAATAAATCTCAGTACCAGATATAAAACTCAGAGATCAGCTAGAGATCGGCAGAAAGAGAAAAAAACTCAAACTCATGTCCACGACGTTCGATTTGACAGCTAGACTCGGCGTGTGCACACAAACATCACTTACAACTATTTATTATGGAAAACATAAATTTCTATGTCTTCCAGTGTATAACATATTCTATGTATAACATATTCTGGAAGACATAGACAGTAAATTACGAACATTTAATCCAATTAAAATTGATTAATTTAAATTTCACCAACTGACCGAATAATGACAGAATAACAGATATTTGACTTTTGACGTGCAACAAACGTGAAGAGATGCGCCAGACGGTAAATCTCTGAGATTTAATGTGTACAGGGTGGACTGCAAAAGTTGAGAGTTGTCTCCAAAGAATCCCAAGTAAGCGTAACCCATATCTCGGGTCTCACCATTGAATATGTACCATAACATTCGACATCCAGAGGCCAGATAAAATCTTTCTATAATGTAATATGAATAGTTAGTTGCGGATGAATGGCCTGCGCCTTAATTATTCGTATTTGCAATATATTTAGCACTTGCGTTCGTGATTTATCTTCCACAGGCGCTTTGCTAATTTCAATGTGGTGTATGGAATTAGGAAAGTGTTAACGTGCACACATATAAATAAATTTTAGCCCTTAAACATTAAACATATACACGCCTATGTTGCGAATAAGACAATATGTGCCTAGTTAACACTACCATTAACTTGGGGTGAAAGATTGCACCGAAAGGTGCCAACTCCCTATAAGTTCGTCGCAATAATGATTCTTGGGTCCGTATTCCTTACGGCCTTCATTGGTTTTTAAAAATAACGACGTATGTTACTTATTCGTTTGCAGCCATTCGTCTTCCTAATTATAATGGCAAGGGTAGCTCGGGTAGAACAAAACCCACCCCAACATAATAAACGCAGGCCTATTGTGAGCCAATGCGGGACCTCTTATCGTGGACCTGATTTATGCATCGAAGAATAATTATAAAAGGTATATTTATTTAATTCTGATTTAGACTTTTTACTTTTGTTCGTGTACTTCAATACAATTTTACAATCTGCATATTCATGCCAATTCTCAAATACCGTTTGCAGTATGTTAAATCTTTAAAATAATGTAATGAGTAATATTTAAATACGTTCAAGAATACACGATTACTGGATTATCACCTACAAAGACTGTACTGTTATTAAACAAATAATAGATAATTAACAAATTCCATTAATAAAAAATAGCTTCGTCACTAGATATCTATTACTTATTTAATAATGTAATGTGCAGCTTGTTGGTGTAGTGATCAAAATACAAGCGTTTAGCTTGGTTTTAAAATAGTAAGAATATTAATGTGATATGTATTCCGTGTGCGCATCTCTATTTTTAAAAAAAATGTTTTGATTGCAATCATATAACATTTAACACTTTTGTCAATTGTGACGTACTCAGATTTATTAGTGTTAGAACTTTGTAGAATATGATTGTGTGAGCAGGATGGATGCAAGATTCATTGGCTTGAAAAAAACTTGACTTAGACCGACATGAAAAGCTGTGGAAAAGGCTCCAACAGAATAATGTAAATGGGCTATGTTAGATGTGTTATTTGGCGGTTCAGGGATCTTCAAAGAAATAACACGATCTTCAGTTTCGTCAAAACTTATAAAACATCTCCGCAAACGGGCAACCTAACTAGCTCTGTCTCGGAAGCCGACTTTTCATTCACTCCGCGTGTGCTGGCGCTGACGCGACGCGTAGCGCCACCGAGCGCACGTAACAGTAGTGAGAGAACCTGTCCTGCGTCTCAATTCCACTCTACAGGCTACTATTGCAAGCAATACAATCCCTGTAAGAAGACTGCATCAGCAGTATAAGAATCAACGATAAGGTGTTAGACAAGTTCGGACTCAGACAAGGGTATATGTTATTCCCAACCCCGTTCACCATCTTCATGAATGGAATAAATAAATAAAAATGCAATAAATTAAGTGACAACAGTAAGCAGTGGCTATATCTTCCTCTACCGCCTTCATTCCAGTTATTCAATATGTAACAATAGAGCACGAGGATAACGGCTGATCTTGGGACAACCGTACTATATAACTGTTACCTTCTTGATATGCATTCGCACATAATATCCCTCTGGGGGATAAGAATTATGAGATATATGCGTATCCTTGAGTTAGAGAACGTGAAACTACTCACAGTTGACAGAAGTTTATTGAGCGCAGAATTACAGAATTGCGGATAAAATTTGAGTCTACAAAAAACTTACGCGCAAGTAGTTAACCCTCAGCGTACCATGTGTTCCGTACAGCAGAAAACAATAACAAACAAAACAATAAGCAGGGTCAAGGTGAGGTAGAGAAAAATGAAACTTCAGCGTGCACACTCACAGAGTGCAGCAACGAGAATGAGCCCTATCGGCCGCCAGCGCACTATTTATTACCCATGAGACGGGCTCGGCCGTAACAGGCCCCCCGTCTCGCACCGGACTAATGGGAGCGGGCGTGCACCCCTAGCCCCGCCCCCATTGAACTGCCGACAGTGAAAGGAGGAATCTACCGACCATTTTCACTTAATTTCATAGAAAATCTTACAGCTAGAGGCATCGCGAGCATTTTATTATTATGTTTTCCCACGATGCCTCATATATTTCAGTTTTGGGCGATCCTCCGGGAATCATTTATTTATAATTGAATACCAAAAAATACAATACACAAAAATAGTGATATTTGCTATCAACTCTATTTGCAGGCGACCGGTATAGCTTTTGCGAACGTGATCCTGTACGGCACACCATGATATAAAATACCCGTACGCAGCCATAATGTCAACTTGTGTTACCGTGAGGAATCTGTAATGTTTAAGCATTTTAAATATGAAAAAAATCATTTTATTAATTTAAATGACTGTTAAACAATTGGTATCATACATTTATTTATTATAAAGAAAAATAACAAAAGTGTTACAAGCGGCCATCTTGGAGTAAAGGAAAAGGCATCGTTGTTTTTATATGTAATTATTGTGTGTTCACCTCTGATGTAAATAATGTATAAATATATCAATAAAGTTTATCTTGTATCATTATATTATTAAACATAATATTTGCTCCGTCGATGGTTCGCTTTGATAATAATGAAAATCGCGTATCGGGCGACTGCCGCGTAAATCCAGAATCGGAAGTTTCGGAAGTGTGCACCGATCTTAAGAGGGGCATAAATACGATATTCAATTTGGCGAGATCAGATGAAGCCGTTATGGGGGCTGATAAAAGGTTCAAGGTCTCGGCTGATGGAGAAATAACGCGGAGAAAACGTGCCGAGTATCGACGAATTTCCTGCAGCGTTATTTTTTTTTTCACAATTTCGCGATGTACAATTTTCGGATGGCGGCAAAAATGGCAAACGAAAAATGAAAGCGTATCGATTAATTTAATTAATGACGACGAAATATTTTTTCTCTTTTGTTAGACAGTTACAACGCGATATTCTTAATCAAAGGCCTTCGATTACCTAACGAAATCTTTAGTTCGATTTCGAAGCCCGAAAACCTTTTTTTAACGAATGAAACGTGCACTAGCAGAAAGCAATCGGTTTCGGGACCAGTATTGGCCGCTGCACACTCGCGGTCGGTGTTTCCGTAAAAAATACACTACGGAAGCAGTGATACTAATTTTAATATTTTTTAAATTAACGGCTTCAATTGAGCCATAATATATTACAATAATACATAAAATAAAATAAATACGAAAAATGTAGAACAAAAACGTTCACTTATGATAAATGTTAAAATCATTAAATATATAGTTTAAAAAATTTAGGAAATAAAAATTACATTAAGTTTATAAAATACATAAATTTTGTCAAGCACCACCTTTGAAAATCGATTTCTTATATACATACATTCACCAATAATTAAATGTACATAAGAATAATCCGACTAAATTTATATTTATAAATGTAAATATTAATAACTAAAATCAGTCGCTCCGATTTACTAGTTATAAATAAACATCTTAGAATTCTTCTGTACTCCGGTAATGCTATGTTCCATATACCAGCAACATCCACATACTCGTTATCCAAGTATTGAATTCTATGTAATGGAGAATGAAACTGAGCAACCGTCCCAATATTGTTACAATAACAATGAAAAATAATTCTAATGTTTTCTGGCAGGTGGCAGTTATATATATGTATAGATTATCTTCATCAAAAACAGCACACACTATTATATAGATAAATATAAAAAGCTATAGATAACGCGCATTTTTTAATTTTTTCCAACTGGTATGGTGTGTTCATAACAATGTTATAATGACCCCGGCAACAAGCCGCCATTTCCAATTGAGTAATTTATTAATCCATTAAGTTAGATCTCATGTTTTTTTCCAAATGCCTGTACAGAGCAGAAACACCTTTGAAATGTGGTGCTGGAGGCGAATGCTTGGTATCGAACAATTACGAATTCGAGACAGATTTTCCACGATCTTGACTCCTCTTACTAGCTCCTAATTTTAAGACTACCGAGTTCACTGTAAATGTAGACCGATTTAATCCAAATTCGACACGAATATTTATTATTGTACGAGGCGCGTTTTTTAAGTGAAACACATCATTTTTACAACATTTTACTTTCTTCGGACGCTACACACCTTAAACAACTTCTTGACATAGTCGCCACCGTTATTAAGACACTTGTCATAACGGGGCATCCATTTTTGTATATTTTCGTCATAGAACGACGCCGCCCGAATGAAAACCATGTCTGTACTCTGTCTTTGAGTTCATCGTCGTTATCAAAACGCTTGTCACCGAGGAACCGCTTCAGATGAAGAAAAATCGCGCCAAATCAGGACAAAACAGGACACACTCGGCGATGAATGTCAGCTGATATCGCGTTCTTCATTCAAGAAACGAATCACGGACCGTACATCACAGTCGGCGGACTGATCTATTGTCTTGAACATTTCAACCACTCACTACAAGATGGCCACACTATGTGAATGTCTCTAACGTTGCATGTGGTGAGTCAACAGACGAAGGAAACCATTACGCATGCGCAACATCTCAACAGCAGCGCTATACCAGGAATATCCGGTACTCACTTAAAAAACGCGCCTCGTCCGTAGTTTCATATAAGATTATAAAATTTTCAAAATTCTTTGCAGTTTTTGCGCGAACGCCAATTTACGACACTATCAAAAATTGACGTTATATATTGTATGATTCATATACGATAGTTCATGCTGTGATTCGTTTTTTTTATATATATATATAAGTGTTCCGTACAATAATTATTATTGTATGTACCCACACCAAAGATATTATAGATAGTCATGTAAAAAAAATATATAATTGCACTCTGCGCAAATTTGTATTATCATTATCCTGTTATTATCCCCATTATCTAAATACAATTAAGATTATTTTTCGGGAATACGGCCGTGTGCAGAGTAATTTCGTTTCTCGCGCTGAATTATAAATCGGGTGTGCTCTAGTTAGCTTTTTTCGTTTGGTTTTCGTAGTTCAGAGTTCAACTTAAATAAAAACAAAAAAAATCCCACCTACATGACAGTAAGTAATTAGTTACTACTACTTAAGTTGCGAAATCGTTTTTAAAAATGTTAGTTAGACCTATTTTTTTGCTTTTTCATCCGCATTATCATTAATTGTTTTTAGTAGAACACATTCTTATTGTGAAGTTGTAATTATTCAGAACAGACGGTCTGTGATATTTTAAATATGAATTAAATATATTAATTAGAAAGATATACATATAATATCAATTTTATCGAAAAATACTGTCCGGTTTGGAAAGAGATCCAGGTTCGAATCCCGGTGGCGCAACAACAATATTTTTCGATAAAATTGATTTTATATATATATATATCTTTCTAATTAATATATTTAATTCATATTTAAAATATCACACACCTATGTTCTGAATAATTACAACTTCACAATAAGAATGTGTTCTCTTAATAATAAAATTGTATCAATGTGTCCAAAATTGAATAAAACTGAATTGATAATTCTGGCGTCTGCTGTCAGATTACTCAAGGATATTTGAGATTCCAGAAAAATAAGGTAGATGGCTCTTTCAAATAATGCAACGAATAAATGTATTAATATCAAAAAGGTAACATATAGGTTCGAAAATTTGTCGCTAAAAATATCGTCGCTGTAGCATAGTTGAATAATGCACCTTCTCCGGTTTGGAAAGAAATCCATGTTCGAATCCCGGTGACGCAACAATAATATTCTTCGATAAAATTGATTTTATATGTATATCTTTCTAATTAATATATTTAATTCATATTTCAAATTAATTGTTTTATCAAAATCTAATCATTTTAACATTTCAGACTCTACTGACATTATAGCATGTGAACATAATCGATTTTGGCCAATGTTCCGAATAATATATAATAATCCTTAATTAAAAATAATGTGGAAAAAGAGCTTTCTCCATGGCCTATAGTAAGTTACATACGTGTGTATGGCGATTCGGTGTTAAAGATTATGTAGAGTCGAAAAGGTCACCAGTATCTACCTATGAGTATTGTATTTATTTATAGTGTATCAGAAGAAAGTATATGAAATATTACCAATATAGAGGCAATATTTGTGGCTATTATGAATCAAACAGTACTTACAGTTGCGTTTATTTACAGAAGAACAATTTAAATTAACTGTTTGTTAAAGAATACAAAGTTCAAGTTAAATGTAGTTCACTGATGGTGGTACCGAGGAGCGTGCGATAAGCTGTGTCTGAAGAGCTGGCCAGGAGAAGAATGGTCAGTTCTAGGTTTCCTCGAACCGGTTGTGGCGCGACATATTGTTGTCTAGTTTTCTGCGGGTACCAGTTGGACTGTATGTATTTAGACTAGGCGCATACATACAATTTTTAATCGCTCGATTATTTAGTTGTATGTCAAAAGAATATTGGATCATATGGAAGTGCGCATATTATCAACACGATAGTTGCTCGATAAAAAATTTTTTAAAACTTTATCGATCGTCTTCTAACAGTTGAAACACTATCAGTCGACCTCTATGCACATTGCTGAGTATATATGTGTATATCACAGACCAGTAAATGAATAAACATGTAATAAAGTGTACATACAAGATAAGAGGCATTCTACACACATTATTTGTGAAAACATAAATCCAATAGTTTTATGTCAACTTTAAAATTTTTGTACCAATTGAGTCATATATTTAAAAAAAGTCAAGAAGCTATTTGATTGCGTAAGTGATATTAAAGTGATTATCAAAATGAAAATATTAAAATGAGGAATTTCCGTTAGATCGTGTTTATGTATTTGGTAGTCTGTGTTATATAGTATATGCAATTTTCTATAATAATCTTTGATAATCTGCAAAGATAACATTTTTTTATAACATTAATAACAATATATATTTATAACATTATATATATATATATATATATATATATATATATATTTATAACATTAATACCTCATACCATATAAATAAATAAATGAAGTATAAATTATGGGGTCTGAAAATCAGGAACCCGTAAATTAATATCTTCTCTACCACAGCATGCTTCATACAGTTTTTTTAATGGATTCTTTTCAATGTCTACGATATTCTGAATACTCTACATACGGCTAGACTGCCTATTCTACTACAACAAGTGCATCGACTCTAATCACTTTTGACACTTTTACTAACTACTTTATTGTAATAATAAGCACCACAAGTGTTTTGTATTAATACATTCATTGAAAATGTAAAAAAAATCAATTGACAATTGATAGCATATTCATCAAAATATTTAATGAAATTAATTAGATATGATTATAGTAAAACCTCGATATAACGGACTTCGAATATTCTGGATAAAATTTCCACACCCAATTTCGAAAATTTTAATTGTGTTAGAAAAGTGTTAATTATAAAAAAACAGTAGACTTCAAAATTTCATCGGTTTTTTAAAGTAGGATTACCCGGACGCAAGCGCCTCGACACTGAACATGAACGTCACTCCACAACGAATGTGTTTGGATATATCATCCGTAGAAGAATAAATAGTATTTTGATTGTGTTTTTATATTTTTTTAACATTTTACATTTAACATTTATATTCAGATGCTAGAAATCTTTTTACTGTGAAATTAAATAGTCATACATCCCTCATCAGTTTTCTTAAAACCGCATATAATATTTTTAATCCATTTATAGAAACATCACTGGCCTTGTATTATATATACATGTATTGTCGTTTATTTTCTCAGTAAAAAAAACGCATTCGGAAAACCGCCTCATTATATAACGGACTTTTGGCTTTAACGGACACCCCCTCCTACCTTCCAAATGATCTCATAGACAAGAAAACAAAATGTATGATTTGGTACTTGATCTAAAATACTGATTAGTGTTACTCGATGAAAGAAATTTTAAAATTCATCGACAAAATAAAGAAAAAAACAGATCATTCAAATATTGTGGAATAGTTATCTGGTATATAATCTAAAGGCAATGAAATAGCCCCTAAGACATCATTTAAATCCAAAAATTGTCTTGATATTGAAGTTAGATTGTCATGCATTATAATATTACAAAGATAAATGATTCATGGAGTTATTTCATGCAAAAGCATTTTTACCGCACAAGAAAATTAAAAAAAGTGCATTTCTTTTCACCGGTATGTGATGAGTTAAACCGTTATTTTAACCGTGATTGTGACTGTGATTGGAAGATTTGTGTTCGATTATAATGATGATTATTATTCGTAATTCGTCGAGCAATCACCGGTACTAAATTTCTAATATTTTTTAAATGTGTTAATTTTAAAAATATACATATAAAATCAATTTTATCGAAAAATATTGTTGTTGCTACCAAGATTCGAACCTGGATATCTTCCAATCCGGAGAATGTGCATTAACCGATTATTCTGTAGTAAGACAGCGCATTGACAATAAACTTTTGAACCTATATATTACACTTATCAAATTAATACCTTTATCGTTCCATTATTTGAAAGTCATCTACTTTATTTTTACGAAATCTCAAATACCTTTGAGTAAGTCAATAGGAAACGCTGGAATTAATAGTTCATTTTTATTCAATTTTGGACACATTGATACGACTTATTAACCTTTCCCATACAGTTCTAAAATAATAACGTGTGCTCCGGTGTTGTAAACTCAGTATACATGGAGATTTGTAATTTTTAAGCCTGATAAATATGAATATTTTACATTATTACAATATTTATATATTGTAATTATTTTATCCTATACATAAATATATTGCGGAGAAATAACTAAAATTTGAACTCTGTATTTAGTATATTTACAGAGATATTCACACAATTGGAGGCAATATCAACTCAGTTTACATTACCAGAGAGGAATGTTAAGAAGAACACATTCTTATTGTGAAGTTGTAATTATTCAGAACATAGCTCTGTGATATTTTTAATATAGACATATGTTCTGAATATTTACTACTTCACAATAAGATTTGTTCTCCTTAATAATTAATTCTCAGTTATCAGTCATTGTTACAATTGAATACCAATTAACAGTTTAATTCATCACTAGTAACAATAGTGTGAATCCAACACCTACCTAAAACTGGAGGTATTTTAATGAACACAATTGCCTCGATGACTTCACATTTTTGTTTTAGCTGGGCTCCTGATACATATACTCATAATACGGGTAGTGTAATTTTTTTCTTACCCGCTTGAACTGAAGAAATCTAATAATACTGCATCCTCTAATAGTGGCTAAAATAAACTCCAATTGTGGGATTGGTTGGTCAAATTACGAGTAATCCCAGATACAGACCACCATTACAGTCGAACACCAATCACATAACCATAGTTTATAATCATATTTAGTGGTATCTTTAATTATCTGAGTATGTATGTGTAAATGAGAGATACCATCTAACATTTGGATAAATACAACAAATATTAATATTATAGTGGGATAAAATAATGAAAAATTGATTTTTATAGCATAGTTTTATTCATCATTTTTATACATATTCACTTATCACATGCACACACATAAAAAAGTGTTTTCAATCAAATTAAATATAAAATGGAATCTCTTTGATTAACCAAAGCCAGGGTGTTTATTATTACATTTCAAAATACCATTTGAATCTGGTAAGCCAGATGTTTAAAATATTGGAATACCACAGAAATGTATTTTATATTATTTATTACTGTTTTCATATGAAAATGTAAATTATAACATTATGCAAAACAATGAAAAACTGTCAGCAATTTTGACTTTTGAAATAAAATACATTTGTATACAAAATAATTAAATTTTAACTCAAACAAACTGATTAATCGCTCCGGGGTTAACTTTGCAATAACATAAATGACAGAAATGTTATAATTATAATGAAAATGGAAACCGCTGAAGGGTGGACGTGCCACAGAAATATTACCCGACAGTTAATAATATTTCTGTAAAATAATATTGTAAAGACTTAAGTATGTAATTAAATATGCTTTGTAAAAAAAAATATTTTTTAATCGAGTCCTCAACCCATCCGTATGTGGGGACTGACTACATAAAACTAAACAATCATTATTAAATAAATTATATAAAATTCAATGAGAAAAAGCAAACAAATAATCTCCTACAGTAAAACTGCAATAATTCAAACCTGTATAATTTCTATGATGAAGAGAAAATGATTAAAATTAGAAATAAAAAGACTAGAAATATTTCTCCATAGTGAAGATTGGTGGCCTTGATTTCTCAGCATCCCCTATATTATCGTAAACATGAAACAATTTTTTTAATCTCCTGATATTTGAATTATCGAGGTTCTACTGTATTTGGTTTAAAACTGATTGAAGTCTTTCAATTACATATATTAAACAATTTATTTTTGAATCGCTTACATTATAATGTCTTTTCCTAAATATTTAGGTATCCCACCTTAAAAACAATTATATAAGGAGATCAAAGCGGTATTATAATTTTGAAATTCAAGCAGTCTGATTTTGAAAATGTGCTATTCACTAAATTTATTTGTACAGGTAAATTAAAACACCATTAAAATGACGTTAAGCAAATTTGACAGGAGAGAGGAACGAAAATATACTGAATGCAGTGGAAATGAGATCAATCAAGTATATGTGGCAAATCTATTCATGATATAGTAATGAATGATCAAATTAATAAGGAATGTAAAACTGATCTTAGCATTGTGAATAAGATTAAAAAAGGGTCACTTTGGCGGTTTGATCGGGCGAAATAAATGAACGAGGAAAGGTGAGGAAGATATACGATGCGAGTGCTGACAGCACCAGAAATAGAAGATGTCTGCAAAAGACTTGGCACGACCGAGATGGTCCCGTTAGAAGCTTCGACAATCGACGAGCTTGCATTAGATGTAAGAATGTGGATGAGGCGAGAGTTGTGCGGACAGAAGAGTGTGGCGCAAGAAACGGCACGGATCAGAAAAATGTAATATTGACAATATTGTTAAATCAACTACATTAACCGTTATTCGCAGACAAAAGTATTTTATATATGGTTACTATAAACTGTCGAAGATACAACTGTTTTAAAATTAAGGATTTATCTAAATATTTTGGCAGAAATTAGTAAGTGTATGGATAATCTTAACATGTTAATTTTAAAATGTTGAAAAAATTATTAAAATATCATATTTTAAACGGTTGAGACACCTCTGCAACAACACTGTATATCGTTTTTTTTTTTAAATATTGCTGGATAGATAGAGCGTCGGCCATCTTGTGTCACTGTTATTGTTGTTGTTGTAAGATCGATTAGAAATTGTCTGTAATAGTATTATTTATTTTACATGGTTTGATATATGCCTAAGAAGATACACAACATATATATATATATATATATATGTATATATATATATATATATATATATACATTCATAACTCAAATCTGCCCAAAAACGATATACAGTGTTGTTGCAGAGATGGTTACAGTTATTAAATTAAGTAGTCTACTAACATACATAATAAAGCGTTGTGTGCGACAAAAGATATTATATAAATTCAACAAAAGCAAAATTGTAAATAAATAATGAGTAGAAAATCAATACACACAGATCAATATATATCAGTCAGACAAAAAGCCTTTGTATTTCATTATAAATTATATCAATTTTGTAATTCAAATAATATACGTGTACATATTATTTTTGTCCACAACCAATGCAAGGGAATGAATGTTACAAAAAAAATAACAAAATATTTTAGTATGCAGGTCCATTTGGTATATCTGTTACTTTGTACATTATATTGCGATATTTGTCTTTTTCTAACGAGTAGCAACATTATCAACGCTCACATTGCCTTACTCAAAGATGCGTAGTAAAGCAAGCGTGATCCTTAAAAAATGCGACAATACGATATCAGGTCCAGGCACACATTTTTACTTACACACTGGCTAATGACGCAACAACTGCCTTCTCAATTTTTATAATGCAGGCACTTTTATTTGTATTGTAATATTTTTCTGCCTTCGCAATTAAGTACCACAAAGCAAAAACACCGAGTTCCGGAATACGCTACAAATCCAATTCATACTTTTTGAAATTATAATCATTTTTAATTCCGTCAACGCAAGCCTGAAAAAGCTAGCAGCGTGCCATAAAGAACATAGAAAATCGATGCAATACTTTTTTATTTTCATAATTATATTACAGATATTGAATCCTGGTGTATTAAATGAATGGTATGAAATCGTGCAAAAAAAAAAAAAAAATATTTATTATCGGTAGCTTCAAGAGCCGTATTTAAAAAAAAAATTAAGCTCGGTTTGTATCTTAAACGATGGCACCGGAGGTGTAATTGAAGATAATGAAACTGCCTAGCAACTACTCATTCTAGCCTAAATACCAAATAACATTATAAAAGACAGGCTTTCGTAGCTAACTCACACCTTCACATTTCAACCTATATTATATGTCCCTTCACATTCACTATGTAATAAGGCAATTGGAAATGTACGTCGTTTTCAATTTTCTATTCCGCTCTGGACTTTGGTATTTGGAAACGTGGAACAGTTGAAGATTTGCCAAATGTTGATCTATATATTTACAAAATCCAATCGTTGGAGGCCTAGATCAGATCTTCTCACCACATGCTGTAGTCGCTATCGTCCTGGTCAAACGTCATGAAGAAACCCAGCATTGTTAGGTAAACCACCACGTTCCCGGCGAGGGTGAGATAACACGATCCCCATTGAATCTGAAATAAAATTATGTACAATAAAACTATGTTAATTCGTCATCATATATTTCATATTTTCAAGGAATTTGCATTTTTTTCAAGAAATTTTGCCCCAAAAATAACATTTCATTCTAATTTCAACTGATAATTTGTAAAATCTGACTATTCGCAGTTCGTATGCGTTTTTGACACCCAAAATAATTTGTTCACGTAATTCACATATTTGCAAATGTTTTTAGATCCCTAAACTCGCGCGACTAGACATTTGACCTTCATCCCTTCATAAACATCTGCAACTAGCCTCACCTACAAGCCAATATCGACGCTGCGCGGTGGCATGACAGGTACCGAACTGAGTTTTGCCACATGACATATGGCAAAACTCATGTACGTAATATGATATGTACATCAAATTCCATAGTGCATTTTATAAGATTTGTTGTTAAAATAATGTTCTCATTGAATCACTTGATCTAATTTCTATGTTTATGAAATGTTGCAATTTGCATATGTAGGTACTGAAGAAACTACATAATTTTAATATTTAAATACGTTGACATATGTATTTCATTAATTTTTTTTTCACGTTTCGTTCTCTAAAATGACACATCTTATTTTGAAAACTGCCAAAAAATTGATATCAAAGATAAAATTGTAAAAAATCGAATCCCGAATACCTCTCTGGGTTCGAACTTGAAAAATCATGGGAAAATAATAAGCTTCAACTAACAAGGCCAAAGATTTAAAAGTTTTTAGTTATTTTTCACACACACATTAAATATTCCAATTCGAATGGAAAAGGTGAATTTGACCGCCAATCAAATTAATATGAGAAACTGCCACATCACCACTCACCACACACCTTTCTTATTCAGGAGAAATACATTATTTGATAAACATTTCGACAAATAAGAAGCTGAAATAATGGAGTTATCATGTTTCAGTATGAAAATTGTGGTGTCAACAGAGGCAACGCGCACTGAATCGCGGATGCAGTAAACTAACGCGTTTTTATAAAAATTTATTTCTAATATTGCCTTTTAAAAACTTTGTTCTCATTATTCGTAATTCAGATTTTTTTTTTAATTTTTGTCCCGTGAGTTATGAATTAATGAAGTTTTACTGTAAATACATACAAATGTCAGAGATACTGTACACCGGCACCTACTCCCTTATTCTTACATCATTAGTCAGTCTTCACTTAACAACCAGGTTCCGTTCCGCCGACCTGGTCAACGTAAACTGTAAATTAAGAAAGGGAATGGGGTACTCCGTGACATGCCCAAAATAGTTCAAAAGCCTCTCACTTGGTGCTAAAGGTATATAATGCGACACATTTTATAACATTAAGTGTATTTTGATGACGCATAGATTAGATGGTTCTTGTACAGAAGACATAGTGTCATAACGGTTGTTAAGTAAGGAGTGGCTGCATCCTTGTGTCAATAAAAATATAAAATCTCATTACTGACTACACCTCTGGCACTTTACATACTAACAGTTTAAAGGATACACGCATCATTGGCCAACATTGAAATATGTAATTATCATTGTCACTTACGACTGGGCTCAAGTCGGGTGCTCTAGCCAGGACAATTGGCAAAGCAAAGGAGCTGATAACTATCCCCATGGTGAGGAAGATGGCAAACTCCAGAGCGGAGCTAGATCCCGAAGAGTCTGCGTTGTACCTCCGGGCTAGCAGGGTGGGCAGGGGAGCCAGGGCATAGAATAGAACCACGAAGAACGGCCACCATAATCTAAAAAAATACACTTGATGACATATCTCATTGTCGGCGTTGGGGAATTTGTAACCATCAACACAGTCATTAAACTAATAAATGTCTGAAATTTAATTTTAAATGCCAAGGCATCAGATGGTGACTAGGATGTCTTGTGGTCAGTGTTAAATAATGTCAAAATATTAATAATATTTTGGGCCTTCATTTACAAACATTATACGTATTGTTTATTTTCAATGAACGCATGGATGCAGTGTGTAATAGCATCCCGACAATTGCGCGCAAGACAACTGCTTGCAAAGTTAAAACGTGCAGTACAATCACGACAACAGCGCGCAGACAAATGCGCACCGACAATAATGCGCAGAACGAAACTACAAAATTTAAAATATAGTAAGCTGGTTTTGAAGCATATAATTAATAAAAATGAGGATATTTATTTCTATGTATTGTATTTTATATCCAATAAAAATTAAAACATACTTATAATTACACAAAAATCAAAACATACCTAATATACTGTTTAAATTTCACTAACTTAACCAAACAAAAAAAAAAAATTTATTTCATTAAATCTTTTAGTTAGATTAAAATAAACTGGCTTTCTACCCAAACGATTTTTTTTTCTGATTTTTTTCATGCAATGTGTATGTTTTACATTTAAAATGAAATACATGGGAATAAATGTCCTCATTTACTTTTGTATTGCACGCTATTATCGGCGCACATTTGTCGGGACACCGTGTAATGTGACAAGTTTAAGATACTTACTTTACAATAGCATTTACAAAAATTTTACAATTATAATTTGTAGTTTATATATTAAAAGCTACATAAATAATAGTCAAATACCAAAAGACTTGTAATAAAGTTATAAAAATAATTTATACATTTTTGTATCTTCGGAGATGATCCGAAGATACAAAAAATTTTTTGATTTTGATAGTACAAAACGACTCAAATTAAATGTTTGTAAATTTTTCTGATATAATTATGTAATCGTTACTCACTTGTATTCAGGCAATGCACACGCCAAAATGACAAGAGTCATTCCGATAGAACCAGCGAACGCCAAAGATACCAGACTGGAAATAATTGTGATATATTGTTTTAAAAGAAAATAAAAAACCATCATAAATCTCTAAATAATCTACCATGTATATTTGAGTACGGCAATCCAAATACATATAAATGTGTTCAAGTTATTTAGGGTTTTAAAGAGTCAGAAATCAATTTTATTTATATTGAATCTCTGCATACTTCACTACTTTCAACTTAAAACCAGCTTCATATGACATTTGTTTGATTTTTACCCATTGCAGTGTTGAAATTTATTTTTTTAATTATGGTAAAATACATGCGGCTCGACTATAAGTCAAAAATAATATTTAATGCTTCAAAATGGCAACAAATTGCTTGACTTATAGATTTCACATAATTAATACAATTCTAATCTAGACTTAACTTATATGTGACTTTTTAAAATTTAGCCTATGACAGTAATATTACCTATGGGCATAGATTCAGTATGTGTACGTTTATATTTTACATCTTGTATTTATTATATATAACTTTAATTTTGTATTTTCGTGTCCCATAGTATGTGTGATAATCTTTCTAATATTTTGACAGTTTTTTTTTATCTAAATGTATTTTTTCTCTACGGTTATAGATAATTGAGGATCTTACAATAAGTTTATTATGTTATTTACATAAATTATGATAATAAACATATATATTGAAAAAAGAAAAGAAATTCTGTGATTAAGAAAGAGTACAAAGTACATAAAAGTTATTTTTTGCATTAGTAAGTATTTTCTTGTAAATATTTTGTAATTATTAAAAGAAAAAGCACTAATTTGTATCAAAACGAAATGTAGCACTTGTATACACACTTATGACAGTTTCAAATGAGAACATGCTTTCAATCTTTTTGATTTGCCAATTTCAATAATTTACTTCTAATATTACACATGGTTTAAATCCACACCCCATATGACATACAAGTATTATCAATAATTATCAATTGGTTGGGATATACCCTTGCATAGTGTGAATAACTCTAGTATATACATTAATATTACTCATCACCATACATGGTAATCTAGTCAATCTTGACATTTTAAGATCAGTCTACCTGGCAAGTGTGTCCAGCTAATCCCTACTTTATTATACCAATCAAATTTAATAATTTATTCACTTTTTATAATTCGGGTAGTTACATAAAATAAGTATGTAAAACAGGTGCTAGATTCAGATACTTTTTGAGAACATAATTGGGGGATAACATGACAAATATAATAAAAGAAAACTTACGCTGTTCACGGTAGATGCACAGGCCACATGAAAATAAAATACAATTGCTTAATGAGTATTTGAATAACAAAGGAGATATAAATTATAAACAAGTCATGGAATATCAAACACAGAGAGAGAGCAATACTTCAAAGAAAGTTCAAAATATGGTAACAAAAACTAAGTGTGTGCAAAATTATTGGTCGCCAATGGACATATAAATAATGGAATGCCGATCATAATCAAAACAAGAATAAGATCAGAAATAAAGAATTATTGGAATAATAAATAAATACAACACCTTTAATTCCGGCCATTGTCAAATTTATTTTATCATAGATGAAGAATGACTCAGATAATGAGAGGCTGGAACTGGATACCGGCTGCGGTCGGCGTTTTAATCACGCAAAAAACTACCTATAAAACAATGTGTATAAGGGGTGCCACACACTGACGACTGACGATTATAAATACTAATGTTTGATATGTGTACCGACGACACTGCGGTATTACTATTTATCTATGAGTACTGGTCATCGGTGATAAATTTTTTTTCTAATTGATTTGGAAATGATTAACAGACTAGTATACATAGTTAATAAGTTTCATAATTAACATACTCATGATAATAGAATTTTTTCTCGGTTGATACGATGCTTACATCATAATGATTGAAATATGGTCCAGAACGTCGGCTTCGTTGAAAATCAACCCATTCCCTGACAGATATGAAAACTGAAAACCTTCGACTGTATCATCATAGATAATGAATTATATCATTATATTCATGACTGTAATAGATTGCTAAAATATGGATTAACTCATGGTTAGAAATTTTCAGATTTCCTATCATTTCTGTTATTATTTTATTGGTGTTTTTAATTGAATTACATTATTAATACTATTTTCATCTTTATTTTACCAAAATATTATAATATATAAAATAGAATCAGTAGTCATTTAAATAAAAACATATCGACAAACATGCAATCACAGGTGTGAATACAACGATTAAAAATGATTAAAAAATACAATAATCTCATGATGCTATTTTCGTTTCAACAAACAAAAAAAAATTAACTCGATATTACACAAAAAATGTGTCTATATGTTCCTTTCGCGATACGTGTGAGACGGTCGCGTCTCACGTGTGACGTTCACGTATCGCCTTCATTATTACTTTTGGCGGGAAATTCAAAAATAAAAATACAGCAAGTCAAAAAAGCGCGATGTAATTAAAATTATTTAAGTAAAATTATTCGTATATACTAGACTCTGACTGATTGGTATTTACGTCGGCGTATTATTTGGAGCTGGCAAAAGGCACGGACGTAGACTGAATGCTGTGGAAATGGGTTTTCGTAGACATATATGTGGCAAACCTAATTACAATCGGGTAACGATTGAAGAATTTCGGCGATTGCGCTTCCAAAAACTTACTTATGTGATTTGGTCGTATGGTACGAATGAATAAGGAGTGAATCGTAAGACAACGACAAACGTGACGTCATTTTCTCTCTGCTTACTCCCGTGGGGTAACTTTGTGATGGTAAGTTACTTCGCTAATTTCCGGTGTTTGGAGGATACATACGGCAGTCTGGGCACATGTAACCACTTGAATTTTAACAAAAGAAACGACCCTCTGTTGTCGCATACGCTTTGGATGTGCAATCTCATACAATATTTTTTTCTCAATAAGCTTTGGTCGCTATTGTTTTGCTTAATTGTTACTGGGCAATGTTTGGGCTAATGGAGTCTGGTGCGATTATGCACGTCACCCGAACGTAATGTATCGCTTAGTATGGGTGGCTAATGAGTAATCACTTCACCCTTAGACAAGAGAAACTATGCTATATCAAAAAAAAACCGACCCGTCTTGTTTGAAATATGAGCCCTTCTGTTTTTGTCAAGTTGACAGCGACCTCGCTCGCGCAAAACACCCATGAAACACCGCGGTTGGCAGAACGACACATGGCCCTTACGTGTTCACGATCAATTATCCAATGAATATCATCGAATCTGGCTCATCCGCGTCATTAATCGATGTTGGGTACAACAATATTATTTTAGGTATATTATGAAAAAGTAAAGTTCATTGACGTGTGACAAGATTTTCCGATGTGAATCTAGCCCCACTAACAGCTGATTTTATTTTCAACCATAGATAAAAGATATACTTTTTAACCCAATCATCACAATTTATAAATACACATGTCAAAATTTGTACAAATTCCATTTGTGCTCGTCACAGTGGATAACAATTTTTATTGAGACGCAAATTTTTTTATTAGCAATGCCTAGTAGATCTTGGACAGACGATTTGCCCAAATGCCAATCTACGGGAGTAGCGTTCTGTCATCCAGCTATTGAGTTGCAGACAGAGGAGTACTTGGAATCCAACGATTTTAGATGTTTTTATTGTCAGTTGGAAGACGATACGTAAGATCTCGGATTATCTAATTTCGTTAAAACGCTTTGGTGTAACGTGATGCGTTATATTTACATTTTAAACTTATTTCAGTTGTTTATATGGAGTGTTCGATGCTCACAACGGAAATGAAACAGCTCACTTTGTCCTACAGCGCATGGCTGCCGAAATACTTCTGGGACAACTCTGTGATAAATTCTCAGATGAAGAAATCAAGGAAGTCTTAAGGTGCGTACAGGAAAAGGTTCATATTATATGTTCCATTTGACTAACTCTGTTTCAATTTAAAGATAGTGTTTACAAACAACTACTCAATCTGCATGTGATTAGCGCCATTGAAAAATGACTTATTTACTTTTTCTTCAAGTGAGATCATAAAATAGAAACAATTTGAAACACCACGTTCCCGTTGATTATCAATAATATAATCATATGAATTTGAATGTGTATTGCAATACAAATGATCAAAAGTTTTTTTCCACAGACCATTTTTCCAATTACTTTGTCAGTTTTAATTTTGTGTTATAAACTAAAACAATTTGAATCTTGGGTATAGTAGAGAGGACAAAGAATGAACTGAATATTGGATTAAAAAGATAGTCGGTATACATAAACTTATACAAAACTTCATGTAGTAATTGTTGACCCTTTAAATCTTATACATATATATTTTCTATTTCAGAAATGCTTTTCTGTCAGTGGAGAAGGCATACATTGAATCAATTGATGGACTCGTTGCAGAGAGAACTAGTTTACAATTTGAGTTACCCGACGGGATCAGCACTGACAAGGTATGCACTATTTCAATCATTAAATCAAATTTGACAGATTTTTCAACCATCATACGGTGCTGTATTCCAACTTTTAACCATAGATGGAGTTGAATTAATAATTAAATGATAAAAAGTAACTGGCTATTTGTAAGTTTATTAAGTAATTTCGGCACACTACCACAGTAAACAAAACCAAACAAAATTAAATCAACAACTCGTTTAGAAAATTTTATATTCAAATAAAAGTAGAATGATATTTTGACATTCAAATTTTCATATTAATTTTTATTTTTGTATAACTTTCAAATGTACACTGTTTGTATGTATGTTATTATCCCTTACATTATCATTTACTATTAAATAATAAAACTGGGTGTTCTATTATTAACTTACTTGAAATTCTCCTATAAAAAATCTTATATTGCTCTTTTTTAATTTTCAGCTATCTCAAAATTATGGCGACATTTTTGAAAGGTTAAAAAAAATTGATGAACGCCTTTCCATCGGAGCCACGTCTGTAGTTGCGCTGATACACTCCGGAAAACTTTACGTGGCTAATGTTGGTCTGTGTATTGTAGTCATTACACCTTTTTACAAAATCATCTCCATAAGTTAAAATATAATTTATCCCCAATAATGTAATAACTTTAAAAATTTCCATAGAGTAATAGTAATAATCTTCACAACACAAAACAGAAATTATAAAAAGTAAAAGATTGTATTTCTTCCCAGGCAAGTTCCCAGCCAGTTAAAATTTCTAGATACAGCCTATTGTACTTTCCTAGCGTGAATACCATTGCCTTCTCAAATGCATATTATATTATGTGTGCTGAACAGGATTTGATTTGAACTCTTATGCGATGCTCGTTTGCAATGTTTGGCAACCACAGAAGGGCCATTGTGTGGCAAGCCAGGTGCCAAAGCAATGCCAATTAACAATGAACAATTGTATAGTATTGAATGATACGTTTCCAAAAGTAATGTAATAAAGACACGAGGCAGAGTTATTATAGTAATCTAAAAATGGTGAATCATCACCAAGAATGGTAACCTCTTAAGATAAGCAGTGGCAGGCACCAGACAGACTACTATTTAATTAAATACAAAACGATGGGCTAGGCATTTGAATATAGGACATAATAAATAATCTTCCGAATAATTATTTCACAATAATAATATGTTCTCCTTAATAATAAAATATCATAATATGGCCTGACATTAAATTCATGAATGATTGAAGTATAATATAAGTAAATAATACTGACTATTGTCCATGACTAAATAAAAGGAGGTACACAGCAGCCGGGAACTCATTCTCTACTAATTTCATCATCATCATTGTTAGCATTTAGAGAGGCGGAGATTTTGGCGAACCACCCTTGTCGTGTTTGGTCATACGCAACATTTATTAACTTCATCCACTGAATACTAAAATTACCATTAAACATTAATTTGTCTTGTTTATACAGGTGTAACAGATCTAACCTTGACTAAATTGCAAGTCAAAAATGTTCAAGGGATATGTGCCTAATCTCAACCATGTCAGAAATATAAGCATTTCAAAAGAATCTTAATTATGTGATTATTTCGATTAATAGAAATATTTTATTGATTCCAAATTATATATTCAGTACAAAAAATTAAATGTCATCGAATTTCAAACAGCTAGACTATTTTTTTTTTTTAGATGATTTCGCAAAGATATAGATTAATAATTGAACAATTTCGCAAATATTTATTTCGAAGTACGTAGACATCAAGCTTAACACGATTTTGTAAAAATTTCAAACTATAATGTTTTCCGTAACAGTTCAGAATTTGCACATATTCTTTGAATATTTTCGACTCGTAATTTAGTCTGGTATCCACATATAAAATATTGTGGACTAGGTTTATTACACCTGTATAAACTACATACATGTTTGCCTCAACCATTATTTTACATTTATTTTTTATTGTAGGCAACAGTCGTGCTTTGCTTTGCAAAACAGATGATAACTATGTGCTACGCGTAGTACAACTGTCCGTGGACCACAGTCTATCCAATGAAGATGAGCTGCTGCGATTATCGCAGCTGGGTCTGGACATTAATATACTCAGGGAAGGTAAGATAAATTTTTTAAAATTAAAATATATACCTACACGAAAACTAATACAAGTAACACCTGTTTTTCTCAAATAATATTTAAATTCATAACTGTTTATGATTTAAATACATATTTTGATGGCAATAATGAGTAATCCGCTACCGCGTTCAAATTTCACCATATAATTATTAATCATGTATAAAAATTTCTTCTTTAACAGCTGACATGTTAGGAAATCAGTCCAGTACTCGCTGCCTGGGTAACTATTTGGTAAAGGGATTATACCGAGCCTTTCCTGACATGAAAATGGCCATCAGCGAGCCCGTCATTGCTCTACCTGAAGTCCACGGACCTATCTTGCTGGATGAGTCATGCAGGTAAAGGTTTTTAAAAAAGAAGTATCATTGGTATGGTGTTTTTTTACAGAAATACTTACCATCATGCTATTGCTACTCAGGGCTAGGCATGTGATCTAATATTCATGTACTATTTGTTACATATAAAATAAATACTATTTCCAAATAGTTGTGTATCAGAAGATTCAGGATGTATTTGGTCAATAAAAACTCATGTTGGTATATGGCAGATTATTCCAGATGACTGATCAAAAATTATTCACTGTATTTTATTCAGGTAGATTTACAGCCTACATGCTATTTACTCTCATGTGGCAAATGTAATACAAATAGGATGTTATATCGTACATAAGAATAGGTGTTCTTTCATCGTGAGAATTTGGGTAATGAGCACATAACAATATGCTATGTATGTTGTCTGCGTATTCTTTTTTTATTCTATTGCTGTGGTTCACATAATATTATTCATGAATTCTCGAATAATGGTTAAACTCATTTGTAACACTGTTCTTGTTGATATGTATTTTTAAATATTTATATTCTTCTGTATTTTGTATTCAGATTCCTCGTACTAGTGAGTGATGGGTTATACCAGAGCCTTCAGGAGTCGACGGATACAGAACAAGTTAACAAGAGATTTGCGCAAATGATTGTAGAGCAGTTCAGAACTCAAGGCAGCTTGAAGGCTGTTTGCCAAGCTGTTGTCAAGCAAACAATGAACATCTACAAAGAATACTGTTCACAGTCATCCATACATCCTAGAAGAAACAATCGCAACACTCTTTTGATAAGAAACTTCAATTTTCAACTCCCAAACGCACCCACTCATAGATCACCATTACTTTCGAGGCAGAATTTTGAAGCGAAACGTAATAATATCGCACAAAATGCACCAAAATCTCCTTCAAGTGATTCAAATCAAAATTCCTTACTGACAGTGCCAAATGAAAGGTCACTGCCATCCGTACAAAGCGAAAATTCATTATTTGCACCGGCAGACAGATCTCAGGGGAGGGAGTGCAGTCGCTCACCCGAAGGTTCAACGAGATCTCAGAATAATGCAACAGTTAGATTTAATCCCATCATCCAAAGCCTCTCTCACAGTTCCATAAATGACGGTTCAGATTTTGAGTCGTCCACAAACGGAAGCTCGGATCACGCCAATGTAATATTTCCAAATTCTAATCGGGGAAGCAAGGAGGTGTCTCCCAATCAGAGCGGTGAACACTTTCTTTCCACTATAACGTCACAATTTACGCAGGAATCCAATTTTCCCAACAGCTCTTCGAACACCGACACGAGTTCTGATTTGTATCCAAACAACAATAGACTATTGTATGATAAAAATAGGAAAATTGAAGCCTATGTGGACTTCTCTCAATATTACGAAAATGTGGAAAAGGCGAGACAGAATGGAACTCTGCATACTAGTTTGACTGACTTGTGATATTTTTCATGTATAATTTTTATTTATTGCATATTTATTTGCGGTCCTTTCTGTGTATATATTATATAAATTATATTTAAGTCATGTACAATTCTGCATTTCAAACTAATTTCATAGACTGATTAATAGTTTACTACACCTGAATAATCCTGAGTTTGTATATATACATGCATACAGAGTGTAACTGGCTTAGTCGGGGTGGATGCTTTTACAAAATGTGGGTAGTAAATGTTCAAGCCGATGTATAAATTCTCAACCATTTCAGTGACAAGCATTTTATTAAAGTTGTGGGCATTTAAAAGTTTTGTTTAATTTAAAAATATATTGCACCTTGTAAAGAAATGCAATATCATCCAAAGTGTTTTTCAGTATGAGCATTTTAAGTGTCATTAGAACATTAAGGGTTTTGCATAATGCATAGATTATGTGGAAGTTTCTAGTTACTAAGTGAAATTCATAACAGAAAAATGACAGAAACTGTGGTATTAGTCATTTCCTGCTTAAGATGGCTATACTGCAACTTTTTTTCCATGCTGCCTGGGAGTGTGCTACTCTTGTCGATGTCGGAATGCTAAAGGCCTTTTTAATTATGTGGTCATCGCATTGTACGACCATACAACCGTGGAGTCTGGATTTTTCTAAGCTTGTCAATGATTATTACCGTTCCGAAATTAATGGCTGATTAAAATTTTTAATTTTAAATGTTTTTTAGGAAATATTTCATTTGTTTTTGTTTGTGCTGTATTTAGTTATTGAGTCAAGAATTTAATATGAGACAAGGTTTGAAGGCGTGATCAGATAAATTAAATATTAGAGGACGGCCCTGTTTAAAGCTTCAACAACCAAAGAGCGGGCATGAGAAGATGATGAAAGTGAACAAGGCAAGAGTGGTGTGCCAGGATAGAAGAGAGTAATGCGATGGTATGTTGGATAATATATGTATTCATTTTAATCCTTCAGAAATAGGATTGAAAAAATAATTTATTTGCATTATAGTTCTTAATCATTACATACCGTTAATCAATCACGGAGTGAAGGAACCACTCCTGAACGAAGTCAAGGAAGTCTTAGAGATGAGAGTTCTGCTATTATTGAAAATGACAAATTGAAAGTTTTAATGGAAGAAAACAATACAATAAACAACCAACATTGACCCACCAAGGAGAACCCATCTTGTTTCTCAACAACTTTCATCTTTTCAAGCACCTCGATAACTATTTACGTCAAAAAATTCCATTAAAAGAGAAGCAGCAAAAATTCTAGGATTCTAATCTGCCCGAGTTTAACTCTTCAGGCTTGTAATTCCTTGGTAAAAATGGCTCTTTGATTAAAAATGTTCATTTACTCTAAAAGTTGTTTAATTGTATTTAAATGTTAAAATCAGCCATTATTTTCTGAATAATCTAATATAAATGAAGGGGTTTTCAGTAATTTGACAGGAAAATGTATTAATGTTTTGGCACAATTAGTCTAATACTCTGAAAAAAAACTAAAATTGAATCTCAATTTTCACTCAGCTTAAAGATTTTCAAATTCGGAGAAGTGGATACTTATAAAAATATTTTGAACCAAATCTGTTACCCCTGTACTCCGAAATAAAGTTTTAATAAATCTTACATTCAGTATGATTTTACTTAGATTGAATGAATCAAATATATTTGAATATTTAAAAAAAATATTGTTTTTTTTGTGATTATCATCTCTGATACCCAAAATGATAATCTATTCGCCCACAAACCCGTCATTTTCAAGGATTCAAGACAAGCCCTCCGTGAAATGTGCATACTGCATGCTTTCCACGTAACTAAGAGATAAATCACTTCTCTTGACTGAGTAGTGCGTATGTGATTGGTATTGGATGATATCGGTGATTGAAAACTGAGACTGTTTCAATACTATCGTCATTTACAAACTTTTATATTTTAGACTTTCAATATTACTCTAGAAACTAGTAAATCTCATGAACGCACAGGAAGACACTACAGATATAAAAATGTTCATAACTTCAGAATCTTCCGTGTTGTTTTTTATTCTGCCGAGCATGCGTAAATGTCAGCTTGAAATACCTTATATCGGCAATTCAGCCCAGAAAATGTCAGACTTGCCAGCAACTATATGTACATACTTATGATGACATTCATGTTGACAATATTTTCAGACAAGAATTATGAATCACAATATTTTCAAGTTACTGTTAGTGATTGTGATTAGTTAATCACTGTAATAATTATTATGATTAGTTAGTGTGACAGAGGGCAAACTGACGACCTAGGACCCATCCCAGAAATTTTCAAGTCAATCGGCTCTATCTAAATTGGTATTTTTTGTAACATGGTTGAAAAATAATGCATAATGTGAAAAAACATATTTTTTATAAAAGTTATAAAAACTCACTTATCTGAAAAAATAATTTTCTCTTTAACACACTTTTTTCTGGAATCAGGTTAATAATTGCGTCATTAGCAATCTCCGTTAAAAGCTTCTAGTGAAAACATGCCACTGATACTATTTCACAATCTATGTTTTACCCCAGCCTGCAAATTCAGTATTCTCAGAATATTTTAGAAAAGTGGTTTATTACAGGATGCGATAAAAGTCAGTGCTTATCTATATACTTTTATATATGGTATCAAAAAAAATCTGGCAACGCAAAAGTGAGCGCCAATTGTATATGGAGGAAAAATTATGATTTTTTACACTCGTTTTCAGATGTAATTCGTCAGTGTCCTTAAGTTGAAGCAGATTTCTATGGGGAGTATTTGGTTAAAGATCTGATCCGCGGTGCCGGTGATATCATGCATATTTTCCAAAGGAAATAGACGCCGCGGACTGTCACATGGGTGTCGCTATAGCCAACGTGAAATTCTGACAGTAATCGCCTTGTCTCTTTCTCTGTCGCGAGTTTCCGACGTGGGCGGCCAAGGAGTTAATAAACATTCCCCGTAAAATGTATACTTTTATAAATAAAAATTGGATGCTGGTTTAAATCAAGAAAAAAACAGTTTTGATAGATTAGTGTAAATGATTTATTTTTATTTTTCAGAGATTAAGATTAGTGAAAACATGTTTGCATATTTAAAATATAAAAATAATGAATCATATTTCTTTACACCGGCTTGTAATCTAATTTACTTTCTAATTTTTTATTGTCTGCAACTTTACGGACTGCCTTCATCAAATCCTCCTGTAAAGTTAATATATTTTATGTTAACAATGCAACAAACGTTATTACAAAATATATTATTCTAACATAACCGTTTACGGAACCTGTTTTAAGAATAAACAGACGTTCATATTTTATATTATCTTTTTTTTTCTAATATAGTTCCCTTACCTGAATGATATATTCCCTCTCGGCGCGGATGGCAAATAGTCCAGCCTCTGTACAGACATTTCTTAAATCGGCTCCGTTGAACGCGTCAGATAATTTGACAACAGCTTCGTAATCTATCTCTCCGTGCTTTGCTATCGGACCAGCGTGAATTTTCAGAATTTCAAGTCTGCAAAGAAAATTAATTAAATTATTTGTTGCAATTTAACATTTTACCACACTCGGCTGACTCACACGACATCCCATAAAGACAGAAAATAAAGTGAATGTACGCAAAGTTTTAAATTTAAAAACAGTTTTATTATTTTTTGTTTTTTTACATTTGTGGAATTAAAACAACAGTGAAAAATAAAAAAATAATGCCGCATTCACAATTAAAAGGTAACAAGGTATGACATTTACCTGGCTTGCTCGTTGGGCAGCGGTATTTCAATCTTTCGGTCGAGACGTCCAGGCCTCAACAGCGCAGGATCGAGGGTGTCGGGACGGTTGGTGGCCATTATGATCTTCACTTGACCAAGAGAATCAAATCCGTCCATCTGCGAGAAAAACACTATTAGAATTTTACACCTTTTAATGACGTCATAATGTTCCATTCCCACGAACATTCGCGTCATGCAATAGTAGAGATAAAGTTGATCGGTTTGATCTTTTCTCCATTTAAAAAGCAAAGACAATGTTTAAATAAAAGATGCAAGATTGGATGACAAGTCATATTCCATCGAATGGTTCTTCTAGCAAGTATCAAAAATATATCTTATTTTGCATTTCTCAAAATACACTACCTTACCCATACTTGATATAATTAAGGAAATAACTTATTTTCCGCAGTTGATAAAGACAATCACTCATTTTAATTCAGTTTCTCACCTGATTAAGGAGTTCCATAAGTGTACGTTGAATTTCTCGATCAGCTGAAGTACCTTCAGAGAACCTTCTCCCACCTGCAGAAAACAAAAAAAAATTCAGATGTGTTTCAAAATCACAATTTGTATCAAATACAATAATTTGGTACTGAGATAGCAATAGATTATTTTCTGTTTTTTTTACCATTTAATTTGTTACCTTACTTCCAACAGAATCTAATGGCTACCTACCTCAGAACAGGTACTTTATATGTATCTAGCGAGGTAGGAAGCGGCCAACAGCGTGTAAATGGAGTGTAGTATTAATACTTGTACTTTCTGGTGTATCGGTTACTTTAAGGATTTTATATTGGTACAAGCTTTAAAGGAATGTTATTTTAAAAATAAATGCATATTATTGGCACTGAAACGAATAAAGCAGTGTAATGTGAAATCATAAAACGTACCAATAGCATCAATTTCATCCATAAAAATAATGCATGGTTGGTGGTCCCTGGCGTAATTGAACATCTCCCTGATGAGGCGAGCACTCTCACCAATGTATTTATCTACAATAGCACTGGACACAACCTGAAACATGCAATAATGTATAATATAATATAAACATATTTTATGTATGATATAAAGATATTTTTGGAACTACAATGAAAGCTCATTTTAATTAGAAATATTGACTTAAAATTAGGATCAATCTTATAGTACAAAAGTAAATGACACTTGGTAATATATTCCTACAAAAAACAATTTGTTCGACCTTTATGACAGATCCATGGATCACAGTAATTGTGTGCATGTGTGATCGTACTATTACGTAGATATCGTAGTCCCTGTCCTAGTACTTACCTGTTCCCCCCCCCCCCCCCCCCCACTTTATACCCAGAGCACGACCTTTTTACCGTGTGTGTTGTGTTGTTTATGACTCTTATCAGATGACAAATGAATGTCCCGTTGCTGAGTTGACGCTTTCGCTATTGAATGTGTCGAACTGTTAAATAATTGACATTTAAGCATGTCAGTTTGAACTGTTCACCTTGTGCACTGACTTCACGTCACGCAACGAAGTGTGCGTTCGAGAGATTTTGTGCATAACAACGAAGTCAGAAAACCTGTGGTCACAGGAATGGTAGGTAGGTTGTATTCTCCTTTCTGGTTAGTTCTTAAGCCCCCTGTTCTAAATTCCTTCGATCCACCCTACATCCTTTACCTATCCTTTGCGCTAACATTTTCTGGTCCTTCAGCCAGAAAGTGCACACAATTTAAACTATCAAAATAAATATTATATATACATTTCCTTTTATACATATGTATGTATTTACTTTTAATATCCACATAGTGTATTATTTATTCACTCCTGCTTCATTTTTTTCTGTTGTATTTTAATTGATAATTCATTTAGCAGACAAAACCAACACTGATGTCCGACACCACCGATAAATCATCATAAACTAGGGCTCATATGCTTTCTCATAAATGGGATATATATTTTTCTCTTTTTTTTGTACAATAAAATATTTTTTTCTGAAAATTGTTTCATAAATTTTGATCGCATATTATAGATTGATGCATCTTATGGTTTGAAAGATGGAGTACTTCAAATTTAAACTTACAATTAGAATTTACTCGTTAGGAGCATTTAGAGGAGTCAATATTCTAGTTTATTTAATAGTTGCAAAATAATTTTTAAATTATAGTTTAGGTTAAAATCTAATTAAACCAAAGTAAGTAAATGTCACTGAAATAAACAAACACAAAGGACAAATATTTATTTCTTGAACCCAGAGAAAAACTAATTTAAAAAAATCAACAAACCTTGAGGAAGTTAGCATCTAACTGACTGGCCACTGCTCTCGCCAGCAAGGTCTTGCCAGTACCCGGAGGTCCATACAGGAGACACCCCTTAGGGGGAGTGATGCCAACACGGATAAACAGCTCAGGGTTCATCAAGGGAAGTTCTATCACCTGTAAAAAAGAAAATAACATTAATTTGAAAATCCTTTCACTAAACCAACTGGATGTTTAAAAGGAATGTATAATAAGAGTTCAGGTGGTGGGTTTGAATATTATCAGACGACATGCCGGTACTGTGGTATTTATGACAATATAATATGGTCTAGAAACGCATGAAGATACAAGGAAAGACTACAAGGAGACTACTGATTTAAGTAAGAAAATGAAAGGCTAATAATGTAATGACTCTAACATGTAGTAAGGGCGGGTGTATACGTATTTGAAATTTTATATTGAATACATTTCTAAGAAAACACCATCACAATCATTCCCTCTTGATCCATCTCAACAGATTACACCAAAGGTCAATAACGAATTGATAATTCAATGCCTGTCACTAAGCTAAACGACACCGATATAATGTCATTGACAGGCACAGGCAACTATGGATCAAAAATGACTATTGTTAAGAAAATTTGGTGCAAAATTGTAAGCGATAATTGATTAAGGCCCGATTGTTTGATCAGTAGTAAAATTTTGCTATTGCCCGTTTTCAGGTTGAATGAACGTTGAGTTTAAACAAAGCTAATCCTGCCTAATAGTGTGGCAGGTGAATAATCATCAAATACATACAATTGTATGCTTTATATATAACTTTATTCACCCCTGTGTTTGAAATCTGCCACTTTGCTGGTGAAAAATTATGTAATAAATTCAACAATGAGATCATTATCAGACAATCACTAAAATAGTGGAATATTGGAGAATTCTTTGTCATATACAGCAACTTTCAAAGTGTCAATGCTTTTAAAACAGCTGTCGGCCATTTTTATCTAGTGATTTATGATTTTTACCATCCGATGTTGGAAGGTAAAATTAGTTTACTATTGCATATCCTTTTGATGAGTAAATATTTTTTTTACAAAAAATATCACGTATGGTGAGGATGAGGACTACAATGATATAATAATAATATTTTTTATAGTCCAGAGTGTATGCAAGATATTCATCAATTCTTAAAATTTAACTAGAGTGTACCTCTCTCAGTTCCCTGATCTGCTCTTGCAGTCCACCAATGGCCGCATAAGTGACATCACCGGGATCCTCGTGGCTCATGTTGTATACGAGGGGGTCCACCTCGCGCGGCAGGTGACGCATGACAGTGAGGGTGGTCATGTCGAGCGCCACACGCGTGCCCCCACGCAATTTACTCTTGTCCAGCTGACGCCGGCAGCCCACCACGTAGCGAGGCCCATTAGTGGCCTTTACTATGACTAGAAAATCACAAAAATATAAAAAATTTACATCCTCGACAGAGTTCTTATTTTGACATCAATCTATGAAGTCGTTTTACACGGCAATGTATTCCATTATGAACAATTTTGTACGAGGTGTCTTATTATATTATTGCAATTATATTTTTAACTTAACACATCGGCAAGTTTTTAAATGTGACGTCACATTTTTTTGAAAATATTTAGTTTACAAATTAATTCTCAGGCCCTGAATAAAATCAACAGTAGCACTTATTTAAATTGAACTTCTTTGCCGCCAAACAGTTAGAAGAATCCAATAATCAAACCTGGAGAAAATATATTGGATTGATACAAAAGTTTTGACATTTTTTGCGAGAAATGAAAAAAAAATTTTGTCCACACACCGCGCAAAGGTTTTTGGTTACCACAATCGCGGTATTGCTTTAAAATAAACAGTGACGTAAATGCAATTTATCGATAGACATTTTAAAAATCACAAGGGCTCTCTGTTGTTCGCTGGCTAGGCCAAAATTTATTATAAAGTGAGAAGACAGCTTCCTTTCAATAATATAATGGTTTGGAAATAGATATTATTCATTAGGTCCGAGAATCTGTCATTTTGTGTCATAAAAATGTCAAAACTTATGCATCAACCCAATAGAAGACGGGTAGTTGGGTTCCTTCTCCTGACAACAAAGAAAGACGCTACGATACGGCTATTTCCCTGATTTGTTTGTACAAAATAGTGACTGGTAATGAAGTGTGCATTGTATGACAATCTAAAAAGGTTAAAATCATTGGTTTACCCCGGTGAAGCATTGACATCAATTGTGCATATTCAACAACTTAATTCTTTAAATGGCGCAACTAAGGAGAAAAAACTATTTACTACAATGGAACTAGGTGAATAAAGCTGCTACATGAAAACGCATACAGCGAATATTACCGAGGACACTATTTTCAGATGGGAAGTTCTCCTTCACAAGGTTTATTCTCCATATTTAGCCCCTTCTGATTTATTCCGGTCCCTACAACACCACTTAGTTGATTCACACTTCAATATGGCTAAAGATATCAATAAAAGCATTGACATATTTATTGATTTAAACCCGGCATCATTATAGATTAACCCGGAGATTATTTCGTAAACTATGTTTTTTTTACAAATCAACAATACATTTTTTAAAAGGGCCGACAATTAATTTGTTCACCTGATAGTGTATGTTCGGTAATTTCTTGTACTAGTTTGGTGGCTAAACTGTTTCTGAAAATTTTAATTCCTAATACAACATGAAGTCATGTGTTTGTGGTGAATTTAAAGGAATAAAACTATCACTAATTCTATAAATGTTGCACGAATGGGTAAATATAAATATAAACCAAAATTAACTATATTTCGTTTGAAAGTGAAACTTCAATCAAGCTAATGAAGCACCATAAAATACATAAAAATCTTTCCTGGTAAAGCTTAGAAATCAAAACAATATTAGATTTTGGATTTACTTACACTTCTCTTCCGTAAGTTGCTTGAGGACTTCTCCGACAATTTGTCCCACACTCTGAAGCGCTTTAAGATCATTTTCACTTTTGTCGTACTGTTTAGTCAGGTCCTTTAACTGTTCTCTCACTAAAAAATAATGAAATACATTTTATATTTTGTCAATTCTGAGAAGGAATAATTGTTATTTCATTTAACATACGATATATTTATTATGCTAACGTGATTCAACACTTTTGACACAGGCCGCAAATGTTAGGTTGTGTTTGGATGATATGGCATTTATTGAAAGAATACTTACTATCTTTTAATCTTGATTCGACTTCCTTGTGTTCCATTAACTTTTTTCTGTAATCTTGGAATGATTTTTCCCTTACATTATCAACAGCCGCAGACGCCATGACCACTATTTATTATAAAAAGTTTGATGCAAAACTACCAAAGTACCAAATGACATCCGAATCCGAACTCTCAGTGTATTACTTCTTCGTCTTTTATTGGACACGGCTACTAATAGATAATTATTGAGAAGCTAAGTACTTTGCAAAAAATGATACATCTTTATACATTTTTATTTCTATATCCCAAAATTTATATTACTAAAGTATGTCCTAGAAAAATATATAATACTGTAATAAATGAAAATGATATATTTTTTATTTAACGCACTGTGTAATATCTTTGAAATCTTTAATTCTCTCAAACTAATTAGAAAGTATTTGTTGGCAAGCATAAGCAAAAACAGTAAATAAATAAATATTATGAACATTTCCATTTAATCATATGTCCATTTTTTATTTTTCAACAATCATGTTGATGTACCACAGGTGTTGTGGTCATACAAAAGAGGCGGCTTCCGGTTTGTATTATCTTTCTCTCGTAATCAAACCACGATTGGCGGAGGTTACTGTGGAGGGACAGATAGAATGAAAAAAAACAGATAGAAGACACAAAAACTAATATCTAATTATATATTTACTTCTACACACGTCATGGGAGATCCTAATGCTCACTTAATTCTAAATAATTCTACTTTATGTTAATATGCGATGCTGCGCTGGAGTCTTGTTCAAAGACCCGGACTTTAGCCGGGCAAAGTGGTGTCATCGGCGACTGCTTCCGCATTAAATTAGGTGGCTGATTTGGCGGCGGATTGGGCGGTTGCGTGGCGATTGGCTGGGCGGCTGCGTGGCGACTGCTTCTAGGACGAGTTGGCATCTGGCTTTTAGGCTAGTTTCTCGTGACGGATCTCCAGACCTTCGGACTCACTATCCGACCGTGTGACGGATTTTTTCGGGCTGCAGTCCGAATTACTTCCAACGAACTATCCTCGAAGGACTTTGTTGAACTGTCTTCGATTTTTGAGACGAACTGCCTCTGATACCAGCTGATGGGCACTCTTTTCTTCCACTAAAGTCTGAGACGAATTGACCGTAATAATGGCATCCAGCCTTTTTAAAACTGTTTGTGAGGGAGTTGTGCTACGATCGCCATTAGGTCCTGCTCTTAGGATCAACGAACGCTCCATTAGCTATTCTTATGATAAGCCACGCCTCTCTTGAGCCTAATTTTGTCACTGTTCCTTCCTTATAATGAATTATGGTCCAATTTCTCTTATAAAATATTCACTTAATGACTCGTCAACCTTATTACAATAATCACTTAAGATTGTTCAATAAAAAAAACCTTACAACTATTGTAGTTACATGTTGTTATTTTAGAGGGAGCATATGATTGTCTTTACCTTTAGTTTATATCTTTGTATATCCATAAACACAAAAATCGTCATCCCGCACTTTGTCCTATCAAATAGTTTCATTGTTTTATCAAGTCGGTAATAGCAATAATAATGGACCGGTACATATCGATTTCCTATATTCAATTATGATTAAACTTATCTCTACGCATTTACACTTAATGTCATACTAATTATATTGTTTATCAAAATCTTATATTTAGTCACATATAGGATTTTTCTCTTGTGAGTTTTTGGGAATTATGTCGGTGGTTAAATGAAAGATATGTGATTGGCGAGTTGACGTTTTTATTATGATAGTATCGTGAAAACAAGAAAGACATAGAATGAAATGAATGAATAAATGATGTAGAAGGTGCGTGTATATTACGAAATGAAATGATGTGAAGCGGGTTGGCGGTCTCGCTCGGCTCTCGCGAGCCAGCAAGACCGCCGTTGTGAAACGCTGAAACTGAAGAGACTGCCTAGCGATGAATTTCGAGCCAGGCTTGTAGTAGCAGCCGGCAGCGCTGTCGCTAGTGTCGATGCCGACTGAGATGGCGGTGGATTTGAATTCCGGTCGCTACAGCACTCCCCCTCCAGTGACCTAGTCGCAGGTCGAATGTCGCGATAAGTCTGTGTGGTCAAGATGATTTCGCTGCTACAGCATGGACGATGGGACAATTTGTACTGGCGTGGGACTTCACCAGTTTTGATGACATGACGGCTGCATTTCTTGAAGTTAATGATCAGGGCCAGGTGAAGCGGAATGGGTTGGAACCCCCTGGATGCCTGGATGCCCAACCTGTCGCCGTCCGGTGAATCGTGGACGCAAAGGCAGGTTGGTGTTTGTATTGTTGATGACCGCCCGACATGTCGCCACCCGATGCATCGTGGGCGCAAGACATGCCGGCTTGAGCGGTTGCTGGGCTCGTAGACACGTCGCTACCCAATGAGTCGTGGGCACATAACGTGTAGCTCCCCGCGGTTGCACGCCTGTGAGTCGGCGTTGTATCTGAAAATCGTACATCGTGCGGACCAAACACGTGATGTAATGGATGCTTCGGTTGCAAAATCAGCGCGCGGTGCGTCGGCACTGTATCCGTGAAAAACGCTCGGTGAGTCGGCGTTGGTGTGAATAAAATGAACGTTGAAATGCATGGCTTAATGTCCCAGCCAGTATTGATTGTCCTTTTAGTCCATGTTAAATTTGCAGACACGTGTGCGCGTTTTGTCGCCCATATAACGTTTGTTTAACACACTTTTCGATGTTAAATCACAATTATAATCACTTCACAAATTGTCAAATATCGTCTGTCGCGTGTTTTAACCACTGTTGTTCCCCACGTGTCGATTTAAATCACGTCGGGGTCACCAATTTGGGGGTTAGGACGGTGGTTAAATGAAATATAAATAATTTGGCATGTTGCGGTTTATTATGACAGTATGGTGAAAACATGAAAGACATAGAATGAAATGAATGAATGTGAAATGAAGTGAAGCGGGTTGGCGGTCTCGCTCGGCTCTCGCGAGCCAGCAAGACCGCCATTGTGAAACGCTGAAACTGGAGAAACTGCCTAGCGGTAATTTCGAGCCAGGCTTGTAGCAGCAGCCGGCAGCGCTGTCGCTAGCGTCGATGACGACTGAGATGGCGATGGATTTGAATTCCGGTCGCTACAGGTTAATCATTTCTTACATAACAATAATTTTATTATATTTGATGCATGAATTCTTTTAAAACGAAATTCACACCATTGAATTTCTATACATACTTATAGCTATTACATCATTTTGCCTTAACCTGTCTATTCATTATTGTATATTATTAATGATTGACTTATCGCGATTCTTGCTATTTTCATTCTAATTTATATTGATTGCGTTTACTAGACGTCAACCGGTTGGCACCTACATCGGTGTATTGTTTATCAACCTGAAGCTGGCAGAAAAGGGACGAACGCAGACTGAATGCGGTGGAAATGAAATTGCTCAAGTATATTTGTGGCAGATCTAATTACGATTGAGTAAAAATTGAAGAATTACAGCAAAAATGTTTTCAAAAACTTACATAGGTGGTTTGGTCATATGGAATGAATAAATGAGGCGAAAATAGTAAGAAGTGTATCTGATATTGGTGCATGGGTTTGTAAGAAGCGAAAATTGCGTACCAAGATTGATAGTCAGAATCGCTTTGTCAGTTTTTTCCATATTTCGCCCGTACAAGATAGTGTGATTTCTTGCCATCCACCTGCTATATTTTTAATTGCTTGGAGAATATTATATTTCGATCAAAATTCTTTTAAAGTCGTAAATGCGAACCGTCGTAAGTCGAGAACTAGTTGTATACCAAATTGTGTGGGACTCTTTAGCTTCATTTTCTTTGAGAATCATTCATTCTCTAAGCGTTTCGTTTGTCAATGTCAATTGTCATTCATTCTATGGATTTTTTGTCAGGTGTTTTATTTTCTGCCATTATTTTGACTTAAAATATAACAAAATGAAAAAATACGTGGTATTGTTGTTATCTCTTTTTATACCTTTGTATTGTGCGGAAGGCGCCGACTTAACAGTTGATGAAGAACCAGGAAATGGCAGATATACTATCGAGGGACGTGTCTATGCACCTGACAGTTTTGAACCTATCAATTGGCAAGTCGATACGAAAGTTCAAGTCAATGCTGGGGAATTTTTAGGGTTTCTGCGACAAGACGGGTCATTCATTATCAGTAATGTGCCCTCGGGCTCATATATTCTAGAGGTAATTAATCCCGATTACATGTATGAGCCTGTGAGAGTAGAAATCAATTCCAAGGGCAAGTTTAGGGCTAGAAAAGTCAACCATATTCAGACATCTCTAGTCATCCAGGTTCCTTATCCACTCAAAATGAAAGCCTTATCGAGATTTAAATACTTTCAAGTTCGCGAGCAATGGAGAATGACAGACTTCCTATTTAATCCAATGGTGTTGATGATGGTTTTGCCGCTTATCCTTATTATGATTTTGCCGAAGATGATGAATGATCCGGAAACCAAGAAAGAAATGGAACAGTTGAGTAGTTTCACAAAGATGCAAGACATACCCGAAATGTCAGAGATGATTACTTCATTCTTCAGTGGCGGATCGACACCTAAGACGAATGCTAAAGCTGTTAAAGCAGCTAAGAAAAGGCAATAATCTCACAGTATTGCACTGATAGCGGAATTTATAGTTTATAATTATACGTGTACGTTGTATTTTGTTGACATTGCTTCAGTAAATAAAATTATTTGTTACAAGCTTGCCTTTTTATTATTTGTCACGAATCGTAGCACAACACAGCACCTATGTTCCCTCTAAGATAGAAGTACGAGTAGAAATCCTTATGAGCGTTTTTTGGACACATTTTTAAAGTTTACATATTAATAATAATTACAGATACATATATCTACAATATCTTTTTTGAGTCGGTAAGGCAATGATGTCATAAACCCATAAAAGATTTCAAGGTTTTGTGGCAAATGGAGAGATTATGTTCATATAATATTATCTTGATAATTTTGTTGCATAAATATGTTTTACACATATTGATTTCATTAAATGGTAGATGTTGCGATGCGTTGACAATATTTCAGGTGCGCGCCGTGTTTAAAAGCACTGCAAAGCAGAGTGGTGTAATACTGATGAGTGTAAATGAAAGCCTCAGGTATAAGAATGAAATAATCTTCACCTTATCCATCTGGAGTCGGCTAATCTAATCATTCTGCTCCACATTTAAATCTTTAAGATCACAATTATCTGGAGCTGTTCGTGTTGTTCATGATCTTTTCCTGTCGTTATTGATACTTCGATCTTGTTACTACACTAGTCCTTAGCTGTACACATCTTGTCCGTCTATTTTTTTTAAACTCCCAAAGAGTTGAAAAACATGTTTTCATTTGAAATTTTGACCATTTAGATATCAAATTTTGAGAAACTGAAATGTCATGTTCATTAACACACTCGATCAAAATCTCGCATGCTTTAAAAAATTGTTGACTCATTGTGTCTTTATATTTCTAAAATGTTGTCATCGTTCCTGTTGGAGTGATATTAAAACAGCGAAACGACTCATCATGGGGACCAAACTGACTGGAGAAATTAACCCCCATGGGAAGGCTTCATTGATATAAGCAGAGGAAGATGGTGTTGTTCCGTTGGACAGTAGTACAAAGAAGAGAAGGTGGTAGACAGGTAAAGGTTAACAACAACGTTTTATGGCAACTGGCCATAAATCCTGCAGCTGAAACCAATTTCCAAACACATTTGTTTTAGGAGGGCCAACTCCAAATAAAAATGAAAAAAGATTTATAAATCACACTTTATTTAAAATTAAATTTACAGTAATTGATATCATCCAATAAAAATCAATGTAATTAATGACAATGATACTATAAAAATCAAGATTTTGAAACTCTACTAAGTTTAATGATACAAAATAACTTATGATGTAAACAATAAAAGCAATCATTTGACAAAATACGACAAATCACCATACATAATTATAATACACCATCTCTTCTCTGGACATGTTCCACGGTTATTTGATAATGGTTTAAAAGTTGTTCAAAATCAGGGTTCAGAGATATGATCAACTAAAGCAATCCTGAAAATAGTATGTATTAGAGAATTGCTTTGAAAATCAGAGAACAATTTGAAAATTGTCCCAAAAATATCATTAATGAGAATCTAAAAACTATTTTATAAAAACTGTTGCATGTAAAAATACCAGTAATAATTTTATAAGTACTAGATAGAACATTAGTTTTATAAAAGTACAAAAGTGATAAATTAGAACTAGTTTGTACTCGGACAATGTTTAAAAGATTATCCAGGCCACATTTGATATGACTTTGTTCATTAGCTTTAAGGTTGAATATAATATTATTACTTAAATAGACTCAAGAGATATTACCATAAACCTGTAATATTCCTAGCTAAAAAATGTTTTACGATATCAATACTGCTAAAGAAATCAGAACACATAATGTTTAACCACGTCGATACGACACGACTAATTTTATAAAAATTATTTTTTAGATAAAAAATCTTCCCCAGTAAAGGTCAGTTTAAATTGACAAAACTGAATTTAGTAAAGTTGTGAATTATACAAAGATAACGTTTAGTTCCAAGGAGTTACATATCTCTCTCCTCTATAATACACTCTGATATCTATTTCTGAAAAAAACAATTTGTATTGTAAAATTCTTGTATAGTATTACTTGGTTTTGATTTCATTAATATCTGAAGTATGTATTTCTAATTAGATTTAAATAATGAATATGATCAATCCACTTGTAGATATTGTTATAAACGTACAGTGAGATCATCCTAGAGAATATTTGAATATATTAGTGTGCTCATATGTATTGAATGTACTATTCTAATCTGCTTGCCTTCTGATGCTGGGTGAGTTGTGTTTTATCAATATATATATTTTTTCTATTTGCTACTCATTTTTTTGTTATCTGATTGTTTAATATTTTCACTTTTAACCGCTATTATTGTTACTACTTAGTTCATATTGTTAAATATAATAATTTTGAGTAAACATTTTTAAAAACTCATTCGAGTAAACTATTGACCAGACAAATGTAATTTAAGCAGAAAAAAATTGTTTCATGACAGTGAACTTGAAGATGAGACTTGATCATATTTTGTCATCCATCTTTCAAAAATGTGTATCTCGTTTTTTGCTAAAATAGAGTTACGACTGGGGTTACATTGCCCAGACACCTGCCCATAATCCATTCAAACAAGCTTATCTGAATTTTATTCCAATTAAGTAATATTATATAAAAACATTTGACGTAACCATTCTTATTTCGATGTGTCATTCTTACAAATTTCAGTAATAAGTCATATTTATGGAATAAATACAACTCACACTGTTTTTGAATAAAAAATTATTCATAGAAATCGGTAAGATTATTTTTAAAATTATTTTTCAGCAGCGAAAAATTCCACACATTTTGTTAATATATCGTCTCCTGTAAAATCAACAAATTCGAGATACGTCTCTTTGAAAGATGGACGATGATTTGTCACCTCAAGAATTAAAAAAATATATATTTTTAATTCCACCCAGATCATCGCTACACACAACAAAATCTCTTTAGAATGATTGAACTGTACATAATGAAATTACACATAATAAAATCAGCAGAGATTTTTTTACATCACAAAACAATATTTTTTAAGTACAACTAATAATCTAGTCTCAGGAACAATCCTATTAAGTACACCAATTTCAATATTGTTCATAAAATTGCCAAACTTGGCCAAAAAACTTGTTCTAAAAAATATCTAAAGATATTCAGGTGATGTTTGAAGTTACAATTTGAAACACCCAACTAAGTGACAAATTCAGAGAGTTAACATTTGAAATACTCAACTAAATGACAAATTCAGAAAGTTATCATTTCAAACACCCAAGTAAATGACAAATTCAGACAGCTAACATTTGAAATATCCAAACAAATGAAAAAGTCAGTGTGATTTCATTTTCTTTACAAGTAATTTAAAGCCAACATTTATAAGTCTTTACATTTTTGTTAATGATATGCAGAAGCCGTAGCAATATAAAAACTTATAAAAAATTTAAACATGATTTTTACAGGATATGTTTCATCACAAAACCTTATAAATGTTCAATATTATATAATTTATTCATACCTTATTGAAATACCAATACGTATACTACCCTAACCATATTCTTTGATCAGTAAGCTTTGACAATGTTAAAATATTTTGGAATTTCAGAGATTCAGCTTTACATTGTCATTTTTATTGTGTGCGAGTAAGACAGACTGTGTATCATAAAAATGGTTCTTTTTGAAACCGTTGTATTCTAAAAGTCTACATCTGCACTATAATTCTGACTCATAAAAGTTAAATAACTTTTCAAGGTTATTTAAAAAAAATGCCTTTACCACAACCAATAAAATCTTATTACATACACTTATGACAGAAGCAGTGGCTACAATTCAATATTATTATTATAAATTAATAACAACATATTTTAAACAAACCAGAAAAGAATTTGAAAAATATATACACAAAGGAAATACTTTCATTTTTATACAATGTACATACATAATACTATTTACAACCTATAAAAAGGATTCATATTCAAAGACAATTTATTTATTTGTATACATAGCTCACAACTATTTTTGATGAGATAATGTATGGTCAATCAGATAGATGAAATAAAATACTTATTAGAAGTAGAGAAACATTATTTTTTAGATAGGGCAAAACTCCCAAATATGCACGCTACTCACAAAAGGAGAAAATAAATTAAAAGTACAGTGGAACCTCTCATAACTAGCATAATTCGTTCCAGAATCTTACTCATAATGTGAAACATTTGTTAAGCTAAACAATTTTTCCCATATAAATTAATGTAAAATATGATAATGCGTTCCGTGCTGAAAAAAGTACTAAATTTTTTTATTTGTAACGTTTATTCAAAGAAAAAACTTATTATTATTTATGACAATAACTAATTCTTTTTTACTAGACATTTAGTCTGTAGACATTTGTTTTTGCTGACGTTTCAAAATTTGGTGAAAATGTGACACAGCATTATCATTGAATAAATTTGTAGCGTGTATAGCTCACCGCCCCATTAGGGTGATGCTTCTCATTATACGACGCAACAGTTTCCATGCTTTCGGGATTTCTCTTATGAGATTTACTTTTAATCCAATCAGTAAAAATGTCACGTGTCACCCAAGCCTTTTTGTTGGATCGCCACATCACATTTAGCCTGCTCTTTTGGACATTACACTTCTTGAAGGCTGATAAAATTTCTGAATGGTAAACAAGCGTGTCACTCGTTATGCAAAATGTCGCTCGTTAAGGGAGTCGTTTTTAAAAAAATTGTTTTGCTCGTTACGCAAATTACTCGTTATGAGAGGTTCCACTGTACATGGCGAAACTTAAGCATGCACACATGCAGTTTCTTTTGTAATTTCTTACAGCTGACCTAGAGGCCATCCAAAGTCTCGATGCAATAGATCGACAATACCTAATGATGATGATGATAGCCCTTGTCACGAATAATACGTTCCAGATGCTAAAAAAACAACTGGATTCCAAACATTATTTACCATACATGTTAAACTAATTAATCTCTCAGTAATGTAATAATATCAAATAAAATAAAATTGCTCCAAATCGTTTCCAACTTATTAATTACAGATCCATCCAAATACAATCACAAGCTGTCATTTCAAAAATGTTTATCGCATTAATATCAGTAAAATTGGTGACCATTAATTATTATTTTAATTTTATTTTGAATTATACAAACGGAATGTACTTTTGGACTTTTGTATTCCTACTTCTAATTTTAGCCTAATTATAATAATACATAAATTTACAAAATATATTTTTTAAATGACCCAGTTAATATAAATTTTATGATATTTGTTTGTCCGTCAATTCAATTTAAAGTACACCATTTACAGTAAAACCCCGTTTATTCGAAATTCGCCGCAAGTCGAAGTTTTAGAGCAGAACGTGGTCCCTCTGGAAAGTTTTCATACTAAATTGTACTTATAAATCGTATATCGTTATTCGAAGCTATTTTTAGACCCTATCAGATGAATTTGTCGATCTATTTTTCGCCTAATTCGATTTTTTTGTCAGATGTCAGCAATCTAGAAAATACACATGCGCTACGCGATGTGCATGTCCAAAGTCCAAGACCATAAAAATGGGTAGTTCTGCCCCTATAGCGATTCACGACGCACAAAATTAATTCTCATTGATTGTTTTCTCACTCACTCTCAGTATACTAGAAAAGATGACAAATATATGTTGTGCGTCCTCGATTTGAAATATTTTTTCTCTCACTCGTTTCCTGTACATTAGAAAAAGATAGCAAATATTATCTTTGCGCCCTTATAGGTAACGCAGTTCTCTAGTTATCCCAGCCTGCAGCAGCGAATGACAGTGCTTGCCAATCTTCTGTTCCGTATTATTGCCATCATTATTTTTGATTACGTAGCGTTTGTATATTTTGTTGTACAAACGTTAGTACGCGGTTAAGTTCCACAGATTTTTCCGTGTTTTACAAATTATTTAATTTGTATTAATTTTAAAACAGACATTTCTCAGATTTTCTCGTATCTTGTTGATTATTTTATTACCATTGTTTTGTATGTAAAGAACATTATTTGTTTTTCTCCAATATTTACGTGTTAAGGACATTTTGAAATTCACGAATGCGTGGTTAGCGTTCCTTAGACTTTTCCATATTTCATTCAATTTAAATAAAAACATTTTTATAATTTTGACTGATAATTTTATATTCTCAATAATAGCATTAATGCGAAACTCGTACAAAACGCCGACAGTTGCTAAAAATCGAATTAATACAAGAGATTGACAAAAAAATATTATCCAAAACAAAATTAACAAAAAATAGGCGACCCATTAACGAGGTTGTCGATATTAAACATGACATAAAGAACTTTAACGTTGAAAGGCGAGTGCCAAATGTCGCCGCGACCACTACAAAACAAATGTTTTAAAAGCGCTGGAAACTTTTGTCGCTAACTTCAGCGGAGAAATGGCGGGCTGACAAGATCGACTATTATGTCGTTATTAAAAATGGCGCGAGAAAAGATGGTTCATTTAAAGTGTTTTTTAAAAATAATATTGTAATTTGTTTACACTGTAATTTGACAACTTGTTTGTTAATTTTAAATGTGTAGATGTAGGTGTATATAACTACTTAGAGTGGCTATAAAAAAAGTTAGTATGTAAAAATGAATCGAACTTTTGAAATTTTTATATTCATTATCCTAAATCGTTATTCGAACTTTTTTCTTGATTTTCGGTCCCCTCAACTTCGAATAAACGGGATTTTACTATATATGTTTAGATACAAAGTTAAAATTAAAAAACACAAAATCCTATTTTGAATTTTAAAAATCATAACTTTTTATTGAAGTGACTATTAAAGATAATATTAATTAAACTGATAAATAATTATTCCTGTTATTGCAGAGTTTGCTTAATTGAGGTGGTGTACTTTTTACCCTCCAGAATATAGTATAATACATCACTAGGTGTAGCAGCTTTCCTTTGCTCATACAAAAACAGATGTGTCAAAGTCATAACGAATGGCATAATTCTTCAATGGATTGATTGAGTGCTCAATGACGTAAGGCAATTTTAATTCTAAGTTACAATAATATTTTACACAAATGCAGGACATTTTAAATGATTTATACATGCTCTTTGAACATGTTATAAAAGAGAAAAAAATCAATGCCCAAATTAAAATAATATTCTCCATTCAAAATTTGATTCAATTCCTTGCAGGAAGCCACACGACACAACAACAAAAGCTCTTAATTTATCAAACAAAACGTATGTTTCACGTTTGGACAAAAAATAATTGACAAGTATTCAATATATTGAGCGCGCACATGGTATAAATGAGCATTTGTACCTATCTAGCATTCACTAACCCATATTTCGCTACACGTCATTCATTACTGCCGTACAAAATATAAAAGCTATTATTTTATAAAATAATTATTTAAATACTTTTCACAGCACACAAATGTTGTTTTACGACAGTATCAAGCACCAGCAAAAGGAAGCTCGTTCACAGTCACATAATACAATAATTTTAATTTGTCAATTTTCATAAAATATATCACATTGCGCAGTTTAGTTTCTTGTTGATATGTGATAATCATCAACTTTTTTCATTATTAAGACAAATGTAATACAAATTTCACATTGAGCATATTTTTTTTCAATTTCACAACTGTCATAACAAAATTTAATATTTTTAAGTTACATGAAGTAATTTACATCAAAGCAACTGTGAACTTTTGCATCGGCATGCAGACACGTCACAAAATACACCACTTTATAAGGCAGACACGAAAGGCATTGTGCATGAAGCGATAATTTTCAACATTGGCACTTTATTTAGCATTAGTTTATAAATATGACATATTATTCACGTGCATACATTTTTTTATTAAAATTTTTCACAATTTAATGAGATCGTGAGTTTCGGACAAATGTATTTTAATCACAGTATCCGATCATGTAAAAGTTGAAAATTAATTTTAACCGTAATTTTGTAAAAGTAAAAAAATAAAAAAAATAAAGTTTTATTTATTTTGTCAAAATCTGTTTTCGCAGATACACACCCAATTTTATTTTGGAAAATATGAAAATTTGCAGCAAAGATTCTATGAACACATAAATACTTTTTCAATGACTTAATCAATGAACTTATATGCAAATTTACAGAATACTGATATGATTTTTTCCATTGGGAATAATATAAATCTTTTGAGACTATAATTAATAAATTTAAAATATCCAATGTTAAAATAAAATTATATCTCGATAAAATATGGATTATTATTTATGTAATACCGTACGCGGCAAATATTAAAATCTTGAAAATAAAAAATTGACATTGAACTAAATCAATAAAAATGTTAGCATTATATCTAATTATAAAAAAAACAAAATTCAGATCCAAAAGTAAAAAATTCAACTTTGATTTCCATAAATTTACATAGTACAATGGAAACAAGTCTTAGTATATTCAGTTGTTGACTGAAAGATAATTATTTTACAATAATTTTTCATTTACGAAACACTTTTCATCACCGTGTAGTTGTCTTCGAGGACAATAGGAGGTGATTTAACTGCAATTATTTGGTTCTTGGTTTGTGCAGCGGTTGTGAAGATCCGGTTGCACGGAGACATCAAGACGTATTCTTCTTCAGCTGCCTTCTGCTTCAGTTTTACTTCAGCCAAGTCCACCTTCCCTTTCAATAGCAACTCCAGTATGTCCTGAGGGTAAGCTTGTTTCAATTCATTCTCGGAACAAATAACGGAAAGATCTTTGATATTTTCTTCACTATTCTCTGAAATCCACTCAGCCGAAAGATTCAAATTACTCTTCTTTTCTTCGTATGATTGATCTCTAACTCCATTCATGACATTGACTCGGTAATCTAAATTTTCTTCCGACTTTGAACAACGATTTCTTATTAACTTTGTGTCCGCTTCGTCACAATCGAGTGTTTCACAGCTCTTTGCCGCATTCTTCATGTTACTTATATTTCCAACACCCAGTTTCCTAAGCGCTTTGCCCATTTTAGAATTTCTCATCATTCGGATTGGTTTACAGGGAGTAACGTGAAAGTCAAATAATCTTTTCCGTGTTGGATAATTCTCTGATCCGTTAAAAGACGCAGCATCGAAGTCGGAAGCTTTTTCTTCTCGACTCTTTGCGGACACTTGAGAGTCGCTTTTAATTCTTTTCCTGAAAACATCAAATGCCGAATGAAGACGGTCTCGGCTTTTGAAGACACTTCTGGTGGAAGCAATTTCAGGATTAAATTTAGAAGAAATACTGCAGGATTCCTTCTGCGGAGTGACAGTGCCAATTCTCGGTAGAGAAACAATGGAATCGTGAATTGATGACCACTTACCGTCCTCTGGTTCAAGATGTGGAGTGGAACACAAACTGTCTTCCTCCATGCCGGAATCGCTCGCACTGAAACAAATATGTTAGTATAAAAATTGTGCTGTAATATTGCAAATGAATAGAAAAAAATGATTACTCTTTTAAACATTTCTTTATGAAAAAGATAACATAATTTTATTCAAATAAGGTTTTGCATATTTGAATAACCATGTCAAGGACATTCTAAAATACAGTGGAAGCGCGTAAATTCGAAGTGTAAGGGACCAAAAACAATTGAATTCGTATTATGCGGATCCCCGTTAGAAAAAATTTCAAGAGACAAAAAAGTATTTTAAGTCATGATAAAAACCGCTAATTTCGTGAAAAGTGTACATATTTTGCGAAATCATCTTGAAAATGCAATATTTATATAACTAATACAAAATCCTGATTTAATTTGTTATACATGTGTATGTACTACTGAACTTAATTAGGGTGAATATTAAATCTATTTCTCGTAATAAGTAAAGATCCTAACCTTAAAATGTTCTCAGGAAATTAAACAATCATTAAATAAAATACACAATAACTAATAATTATTAAAGATAACGCATTCTTATTGTAAAGTTGTAATTATTCAGAATATTACTTACTTACTTACCATCACGCCGTTTCGCCGTGGGGGTAGGCAGAGAGAATAGAGCGCCACTCTTCTGTCCTGACACACAATTCTCGCCTTATCCACATTCATACATCTTGTCATACAAGCTCGCTGATTGTTGAGGCTTCTAACAGAACCATCCTCCATTATCTGGTTTACCTGGTCGTGCTAAGTCTTCCGCGGACGTCCTCTATTTCTGGTTCCATCAACACTTGCGTCATATATCTTTCTTACCATTCTCTCCTCATTCATCCTTTCCATATGGCCAAACCACCTGAGTGATCCTTTCTTAATCTTACTCACTATACTAACATCAGCTTTACATTCTTTCCTATTTTTTCATTCTTTACTCTGTCATAAATAGATTTATCACAAATACGTCTAAGTTTTTGAACTTTGATTTCATGTCTAACAGGGTACCGGATCCGCTGGACCCCTTGCCCCTTCATCGTGTAGTTATGCCTAAGTGGCCTGTTAAATTTTATTATTATAGGTTTGGTTATTATTCTGCAAAATTTCTAAAAATTTTATAGCATGGGGCATGAAGACTGCTTAATGGCGCAGTGAAAATTTATGTCGTTATGCTAGGACGGTCTTGGGACGTTTTACTAGGGATGGTGTGTTTATATCGTAAGTCGAAAGGACGTTTATCATCGGGTTGTGGTGCTTGGGGAGACCTTCATAGAAACGTTTGGCGGTTTGTTTAATGAACTCCATGACGGGGAGAATGCCGGAGTCGTGATGTAGTTGAGTGACCCTGATCCATCTTGGGGCTTTCAGAGCTTGTCCGATAACCTTATTTTGGAAGGTCTGAAGTTTTTTCATGTTTGTGGGGGGCGCGTGACCCCAGACGGGGGCTGCGAATAGGAGTATAGGCCTTATAATGGCCTTGTAGATGAGGAGTTTGTTGTCAGTGGCAAGTTTGCTGTTCTTGCCTAATAGTGGGTATAGTGCGCAGAGTGCACGAGAAGCAGCGCTTATTTTATTTTGAATATGTTTGCTCCACGTGAGTTTGGAGTCCAGCGTAACACCAAGGTACTTGACATCGCTGGTCCAGGGGATGTTCTCACCAAACATTTTTATGTGGGGTTTTTGGCGTTTTGTCTTAGGGCGCCTTCTTGAGAAGAGAGTGGCGGCACTCTTGGAGGGAATGATTCCACTTCTTGCACCAATCCTCTAAGAGTGTGGCTTGTCGTTGGACGCGGCGGATCGCTAGGGAGGGTTTTTTGGACGTAGAGAGGTATGCCGTGTCGTCGGCGAACTGTGCGACCGCGGTGTTGGGGTCTTGGGCGGGTGGGATGTCGTGCGAGAAGAGATTGAATAAAAACGGGGACATGATGGAGCCTTGCGGGACTCCGGCTAATAGGGCTCTTAATGAGGATAATAGGCCGTCTAATTTTACTCTAAACTTCCTGTCGGAGAGGAAGCTGGCTATCATTTTGATGAATGCGGGTGGGAAGCCGGCGCGGATTGATTTATAGAGTAGGCCGTTATGCCACACTCTGTCGAATGCTTTACTCACTTCGACAGATAGGACTGCCGTGTAAGCTTTATTATTAATTCCGTTATTGATCTGCTCGACTACGCGGAGGAGCTGGTGGTTGGTGGAGTGATCGCGTCTGAAACCGTGTTGGAAGTCAGGGATTAGGGAGATGGATTCGGCGAAATCTGTTAGACGATTTACAATTATTCTTTCTAATATTTTGCCAGTACAAGGGAGGAGGCTGATCGGACGATGGTTTTGGGGTACGGTCGGATCCTTACCCGGTTTCGGGATGAGGATCACATCTGCAAGTTTGAACGCGGCGGGGAAGTGACTAAGGCGAAGGGAGGCGTTGCAGATGGCTGTGAGGGCACAGTTTGCTTTTGGTGGGAGACTTTTTAGAATTTTATTGGAGATCGCGTCTGGACCGGCGGCTTTTTTGATTTTCATACTTCTGATTATCTTACTTCTTTGGGGGTGGTGAATTTTAATTTGGGACCGTCACTGGGATTTTTAAGGAATTCTTCAACGTGGTCGTCGATTGTTTTTGTGAAGGTTGGATTGCTGGCTTTGTTAAATTGCTCTTCAAGGCTGTCTGCGAAGGTCTCGGCCCTGTCTGCAGCGGAGTACACAGCTCCGTTGGGGCCTTGAAGAGGGGTTAGGTACGTTTTAGGCTTACGTAGGGATTTTGAGACTTTCCAGAACGTATTCCGATCGTCGTTGGTTGAGACTATAAAGTCCTCCCATTTTTCATTGTTGTAAGCCTTGGTCTCACGTTTTATTCTAGTTGACAGTTGATTGAATTTGATGCGGTCGGCGGGGACTCCGTATCTTTGACAGTCTTTTCTTACTCAGTTTTTCTCCCTAATAAGATCATTGATCGTTTCGGGAAAGTCGGGGCGTTTAGCAACCACTGGGGATGTGGTTGTGGCTTCTTTGACTGCGGCGTTGATTGTTTTGGTAAAATTTTCAACGGCCCTATCGAGGGCGGGCGCGTCCGGGATAGAAATGGGGATTGTTATGTTATTATTTATTAGAATCGGTACTTTTAGCCACTGGATTTTTTCTCTGACGGCCGCGTGGGGGGTAACACGTCTAAGTGATCTCATTTCCACTGCATTCAGTCAACTTTCGTTCCTTTTCTGCCAACTCCAGGCCTCAATTAATTAATTTACTCAAAGGTATTTGAGACACCTTCCCCGGATTGGATATGTTAATCGAAGGTTCTAATCCCGGTAACAACAATATTTTTCGATAAAATTGATTTTAGATGTATATCTTTTTAATTAATACATTTAATTTGTATTTTAATATTTATAATACTAAATTAAGAATGATAAGAACAAATAAATATTTTTAATTGACAGGCATGTTTCGGTTTGAAAAAAATCATCTATTATTCCTTGTCTCATTTTTTGACACTTTCTCAATACAAATTTTACCACCACGCATCAAATGAGCACTTGTGTCTCGGGATCACTTGAAAAATTTCACGTGAAATAATAAGATAAGTTAACAATGTAATTCAAGGAAACAAATACAATTATTAGATATACAATAGTTTATACATACATGAAATAATATGAAAAATCAATCTTTCAAAAAAAAAAAAACATTTTAAAAACACAATTATTAATAAAAATAATAGAAATAGCCAAACTGCCAAAGCAGCCAACTGAAGAAAGTGAATTCCCCAATTTTATTGCGACATAATGGCATAAGAGGCTGCACATAAAATAAGGCTCAGACGCACATTGTGTTGGCAGGTACTGTGAAATACATAAAAGCTTCACAATGGCGCGCGTTGTTTTTTAACCGCTAACTCATAACTTTTGAATTATGTGACGTAAAAATATTTATGATTTGTGATTTATGACACAAGGGCCTGAAAATCATTTCGTACTACATATTAACGGGGTTGTCACATTAAAGAGGTTGATTAGTATGAAACTGACAATTTGAATCTTGAAGAGTTTGAAAATTTTGAATTTTGAATAAAAGGGGTTTGAATTAATACAGTTCTACTGTATAATTTTATAATATATCCATATATATTGTACATACAGGCAATGCCTTGTGAGATGAAAGGTTTGCGATAAAAGGCACATTAGAGGTATCTTTTCGCAGTAGATAACCCAGACCTATGAGGTGGGAAGGTGGCGTATTGCGCGGTTGAAATCTAGAATCTAGCTAGAATCCTTGAAAATAAATGGTTTTCAAGGATTCTAGAAATTAAAATTTTCTACCATACAGTGCCAGGTACATCAGCTAGTTTATGATACAAAACTTGAGACAATCAAAGAGTATTTAAAAAAATTGTTGTCATGCCATATAAACCAGAAATTTTCTTTACCTGTCTAGTCTTGTGTTGTTCCTGGTCCTGGGTGGCAGTGGTGGGGGAGGAACCCTGCGACTGATCCTTCTAGTGGCGGGACAGCAGTCCGGTAGGACTTCGTAAGTGTTATCTGTGAAACAGTGGCTACGATGGTCGGACCCATCGGGGGGTTGATCTGATATCTCCTCGTATATGCCGGACGTGATGGAAGCTTCCGAACAGCGGCGGTTAAGACTAGAAAATTTTGAAATTTGTATAAATATGTATTTGATTTTCTATTGTACATTTTTATCTCATCAAGGTACGTACTACAAAAATATAATGCATCAGAAATTACGTAAATAAATGTTTACAATCTCATCTTACACTGTAGTTAGATCTCTAACTAACTAATCACCAAGACAGATATAGAATAGAATGTCACACACTTATTTGCTGGCAAATCATCCTTGCTTCGATCTCTTTTATAAATCTTCTCATTTTTTAAGCTTTATAACTATATATAACTCATCATACAATCGTCTTTCGCAGACACTCTGTTCACGGTACCTTCAACACACGCGTCATATATTTTCTCCACCATCCTCTCCTCATTTACACATTCCATACGCTTAAACGATCTAAGTGATTCTTTCTTAATTCTATCGACTGTGCTACAAACCGATCTACATTTGATTCTAATTTGTTAATTATTCACTATATCGTATAGACTCTATCGTACTTGCGCCTGAGTGACCATTCAACCTACTTTGATAATGATATTAATTTAATGTATCACATTAACCATATTTATATACTGTACTAACATTATTACTTTACTGACATTATTTACCGTATTCGTATTCATAATTTTTTTATAAAATTAAATATCATCAACACTTGTCATTTACACCTGTTGATTGAGAGACAAACTATAATCGTGACAAAAATCGTAACATTCAGTTGTGGAATGCAAAGTTTAGTTTATTGTAACATATCATTAACTGATGACAAATATAATTTATACAGAGATTCGTTACTGTCCAATGGTGATATTTGTTTACCTGTGAGTTTCGGGGAAACAGTGCAGAGGTGACAACACGTCGTCTACTTGCTCTAGAGACATGGAAGTATTACTGCGGAATCGAGGTGTACTGAGCATCAGTCCCGCCGATATAAGTGTGGACGCCATCTAAAAAATAAAAAGAACACATCAGTCGCCATTTCAAAAGCCGTAATAACATATTGTATCAATATTCATCCTAAGTTAAAGGGCAAATGAAATATGATTAACTTGGATGGCCTATAATGGGATTTGAAATATATATGTGTATATACACAAATCCTGGTAAGATGAAAAGTTTTAAGGGCACATTAAAGAACTTATCAAATGTATCTTTTAATAGGTTAGTCAAGAGTACACTGAAGCTGATACAGAGAAAAAAAACTATTCCGATTGGAAGACAATGATATATATATATATATTTAGAATATATTGTAACGCCGTGACCTTCATCCGCCGATGGAATCCGGTGCACAACACCACCAGCTAAGCTCAGTCTGTGGGTACCTTAGGGTTGGTGTCAGAATGCTTATCTCATATGTGTGGGGGAGGTCTCAGACAATAATAACACTATAGTCACATTAATTGCACTTTATTTACACAACAGGGTAGAATTGTCTTTCATTACACGCAGAGGGATTCCTAACATTCCTTGGCCGCGCCACAGCATCGTCTCATCGTCGGGAGGTTTCCTGGGGACCAATCCTGTCGTCATGGCGCAGATGGTGCTCGTCCCGCTTCCGCATTTGCTCGTAGCCTCTTGAGAGTCCTTGTATTTACATTCACCGGCAGAAGAAGGCCCAAATTCCTCTTGTTCCTGCCGTGACCGAAACCCTAGGCGAAGAGTCCTTCTTTCCGGTGTGCCCACGGACAGAACAAGGCCCAAATACCTCTTATTTTTCTGTGTTTATTAAAATTCAGTCTTCTCGCCATTGCTCGATCCACAATCCGCCGTACTCGGCAGAGCGCCGCAGGGCGTCCGCCACCGACACGACCTTTCTCTCTCTCTGCGCTCGTAACGAAGTCCCCCCTCTTTTCTGCGACCTCGCTCTACCGGCCGCATCTCCTCGCGTCGGTAGATGTCGCATTAGGTCTGCGCGCGTGATTTCAAATGTTACAATATATATATATATATATATTCTAAATCTTCATAAAACATTGATTTAGGCTTACAGTGTAAAAAAGGAATTAAAAAACACACACCATTCACTCTACTTCGAAGAGTGTGTGGAAATGACCACATTGATATTTACAAGTTAATTAAATTAAAACTTTGTAACATAATAACGGTTGCTCATATGAAAAAATTACATGAAACCTTTTTTATAGGAAATTTTTTAATCTGCGATTTTTTATAGAAACTACTTTTGTCATCTGACCAATAGGAAGTGAGATAGATATTTAGAAAAAAACCATTTTTTGTGACCTTTGACCCCGTATAATTTTTAAAATGTTGATTGGGAATTTTAGTATGTCATTTCAAACAAAATAAAGAAATATACAAACAATTATCTAGCTCAGATTTTGTCTGCACAGCCTGTCCTTTTTTGGCTAATACGACTGGACTATATAAATATGCTATTAACATCAAGGACATTCGAGGGTTTCAGAGAAGGGGTTTAACAATCAAGTGGAGATTTTTGTAAATGAGGTCCCCCAGGAATTCTCTTTCACATCACTGATCATGAAAAGATTATCAATACTAATTGAATACAATCTGATAAAAATTAAAACTAAGAATTTAGACCATTGATGATAGATGATGATGACCATTGTAGATGAATTTATAAAAATAAATAAAAAACGCCAAAATTAACATAATATTATCGAATACATTTAGTATATTTCGCTTACCTTTCCTTTCAGCACAAATCCATTGTCATCAGCAGACACGCGGACGGAATGGTCTCTAGACGCTCCCTCCCACTTGATATTGCTCTCTGAGGATACCGGCCCGCACGCTGACAAACCTAGAAATATACATTTGTCAATAACGCAACATCAATATTATTACGACTACTAGGCTTTGTCTGGCTCAACGAGAAATGAGATAAATAATCTATAATATGTTTGTAAAATGATATTCTTATCACACGCAAAGTATGTATTGATAAAATTCCTTTATTGGATCATTACTTTAACCTTTTACTAGTGAAGATAAGACACATACCTAACACAGTGCTGCATTTTTTAACTTTTAGAACAATGTTTTATTAAAATAAGGTGAACCTAATATGATGATTTCAGATCTGCAGTATGTTTTTCTTTATCTCGTAAGGTGTTTGCAGATTTTATTTTTGAACTTTTACACAAATTCACACTATTTATTACCAAATAGTATTACATCACACTGTATTGAAATAGACAGAAATGCACCTAAAATTGCTAATTAATGTGAAGAGGGCAAAATAAAATATATAATTTCTGTTATAAAACATAAGTATATTTATAGATTTTAACCATGCATTATATATTTGTAAAAATATATATTTGTAAAAAATATATATATTTGTAAAACAGAAAAATATAAAGAAAACAAAAGATAAATATGACAAAATTAATTTTCCCCTTTTTGAAAATTTATTTTTCTTGATTTTTTACCCTCACAAGTGCCTTTTCTCTTTAGCATAAAATAGTATCATGCCCGCATTCCACCTTCCCTGGTACTTCTTTTCAATGTCTTTGATGAATTGATGCAAACGTTCTCCTTGTCCTTCGCAGACATCTTTGAGGTTCTCAAGCAAAAAATCAATGTGCGAATGTAGAAAATGAAGCTTTACACTCATGTACTCTAACCCGCAAAAACGTATGTATACTATATTTTAAGGAATAAAGTACCTACTTGATTAGCAAAAAAAACCATACATGAAACAAACGAATACTAAATCAGAAATTACCACAAAAAAATAGATTAGAAATATTTAATATTACATACATGATCATGCAGCAAACGAGTTTGTAATGTGATTTTAAATAATGGAAAAATAATCACTTTCGCGGATGATACTGTGCTTTGCTTTGAGGTAAGTCTAGGAAAGAGGTTAATACTCATGCACAGGATGGTTTGGACAAGATGAAAATTGTTTAATACGAATCTTTCATCACTTACCACAAAAAAATCAAAATCCTAAACTCACTGTACATGACTGCAAAACAAACAAGAACACGGCTTCCTCATGCCAATGTGAAATATTGACACAAATTAAAATTATTCAGCATATGGGAGTACTGATCGATGATTATCTTAATTGGAAAGAATATATATCGAACCTAGCTAACTTTTTTAGAGGAATAAAATGTATAATTAACTATAAACTCTTAAGATCGGTGTACTTTGCAATCTGCTACTCCTTAATTAATTATGGGATTTTAGTTTGAGGAGGAGCAGCAAAAACAATATTAGAGTCAGCTAAAAGAGCACGGAAGACAATTCTTAGGGTAATAAATGGTCACCCCTTTAGATATCCATCAGATCATATATTTAAAGAGTACAATGTCCTAGACATAAGACAAATCTACATGTTGAGACTTATCCAATATTTCCATGCTAACAATTCACCCCAAGCAATAAATCATGGTCACAACACAAATCAAATAACAAACATCTACACATCAGTTACGAGAGCAACAATGACATTTTATCAACAATTCTACATGTTCTTAGCTCCGAAACTGTACAACACACTCAACACCAACTGCAAATCGTTCACTTCCAATAAGATTACACAAATATGGACCCAATATATGATCCAATTGGGTAGAGATCAATCAGAAGCATCACTGTCCAACATTCAAACTTTCAGAATTTGAATTCAGTGAAACCCTCTTAATAAGTTCCCCTTTAATAGGTTTTCCCGCCTAATAAAATCATATTCTTCAGTCCTGAAAAAGTCCCATACAAATTACGTATTTTTTTATGCTTAATACGTTTTCTAAATAATAAGTTTCCCACCTAAGAAATTAAAATATTTATGACAGAACTCAATTTATCCATACAAAAATTCCTTTGCAATAAGTTTTTCGACACAAGAAATTTTGTTTGACATTCTCAAAAATGAAAGTGGTATTCTTTCAATGGGTGTAATAAAATTAGGGTTTTGCTCCCATTATAAAAGATCTATTCACTCACAAAAACAAAAGGGACATATTTGAATAAGCCAATAAAATTGACTGCCTTCCTTGGAGGATACAAGAATTGCCACCGCCATAAATTATTTTTTATAAGAGCCGTATTGGTAATACTAATATCTTGTTTAATTTTTTAACTTTAAGTACGCAAACATTCCTGGCCAAAAAGCCCATTTCTTAAAATAGCTTAGATTAACAGTTGTTTTATGGCAAGCTTATCCTTTCAGATAACAAAATAATGCATTGACTTCTATGTATTACTCTAATTATGCACTGTTCTGCATTAACTGAATCTTTAATACGTTTAGGGAATTTAAAATATTGTATTGTTTGATCAACATTTTTTAATTGTACAAATAGATTTTGTATAATATTATGTGTGTATAAATAATATGCAACTAATCAACAATTTTTATGCTAATTACTTTATTTCTTATTGTTATTAGTTAGTTTAAGTTCATGAAATTGTTAAAAAATAATAAATCGAAATCTTGTTCCGTTTTCGGAGACACCATACCCTGTTTTATTAGGAGCTTCAATGCATTTCTGGTGGACATTGAGAATACGTAACTTTTCAGATCTTTACAAAAATACATGTTATCCAGTAGAAGCAAATTCGCAAAGGCGAATACGGTTACTTTTAAAATGGTACAATGGCAACTACAATCTAGAAGTTTGGAATTCAGGGCACACGACTCTACCGAAAAATACATTTTTCAAAAAATTTTCGAGTTTAGCCATGTTTCTTAAAATTTTGGTTTGCATTTTTCTTTCAATTACCATTACAAGGGTAAAGTGGTATAATAAGATATATATTTGAAAATGTATCGACAAAATACAAAGCAGAGCGTTTAAATATGTACTGAGAACTGAATTAACTCTGAAAAAAATTATTTGGCAGTTTTTTCTCTTTGATTGAACTTTTTATATTTTTTACATTGACACAAAATAAATAAATAAAAAATAAAAAAAAATTGTAACCATCATTGTGATTAAAAATTAAAATCGTAAAATGACAAAAATGTTAATGTATTTTCGCATAAAGTTTGGCCCTGCCGATGTTCATGTTGTCTAAATAATTTCTCCAAAAATGCACTGCAAATGAGATTCAGTGAGGGTGTACAATAACCTTTATTGACATTGCCTTTAAAGGTGATGTTTTTGGACAGTTTTATTGATCATACAAACATGTACATACATACATACATGTAAATTGTGTAAAATCACCAAAAAAGATCAGTTTTAGGTAGGAGGTCAAAAAAGGTAACTGTTTATAAACAGTACTTTTTTTAAAATATGCGTTCTTCAAGTTGATCAGCACGAAACAGAGCACGTTTTCTAAAACAAGTAAAAAAAATTACGCTTTGTAAAAAGAAACTTGATGCAAGATAATAAAATAATGTGACATCTTTTGTCATATTTGATCTCCTATTACCGTGACCTATCTTTTGCGATAGAAAAAGCGCTGATTTGAATTCTAAAATCAATTTCACATTTTTGTCTTGTCGGTGATTCTACTTCTGATTTATTTTTCTATTAATATTTATTTGATATTTTCTAGCATTATTTTTGCAGTTTAGATAACTATTCTTTGAAAATAGTAAGAATATTGATGTGACATGTATTCCACTTATGTGTCTATTTAAAAATAAAACATTATTAAATAATCGTAATATTATTGTAACTTTAGTTAAAACACAAAATTAGATATCAAATATAAATAATGCAAAATCCCTGCTAATAAGTTTGAATTTGCTAGTCTCTCGGAAAACGTTTTAAGAGGGGTTTACTATATTTGTTTTTTTAAATGAAGCCCCACAAAATGATAAAAATGATTTATGTTGTATTCATTATGCATGTACAAAATCCAGTTAAAATATATAAGAACATAAGTGTTATCTCATGAGATAAGGAGCTAGCCCACAACACTCAGGCCGAGGTTGTGGGCTACAATGCGTTTTATGAATTTAATAATCAATAAAAACTATTTGTTTGAAAAAATTATTTATTATTAAACAAAAGGAAGTGGTGTGGGAAAAGCCACAGTACAATGTAAGTTAACCAATTAATGTAAATAAATATGAACTGTTATCAAAATAAAATACAAGTGTGAATTTAACGGCAGTATCGGGCACTCACATGGCGTTCCATGGCCGAAGACCAACTGACGACGCCAAGTGGCTCTAATTCACTGCAGCAACAGAATTTTTGGTGTCAGCCATTTTGCAAACAAAATTTGGAATGAGTATCGAAAGTTTCAATTTATATTAATCAATACATCATGAATTTCTATCAAAATAATGATATGAATGCACGCCTTCAAATAATTATTACGCATTTTTCGGTACAAGTATCATAAATAATAATAATAATAGATAATTTGTATAGCGCCATTTTCATAAAAACTTTCGCCTCAAGGGTGCTTTACACAACTGTTTATAGTTCTACAATTATCTTTGTTTTTTAAAATTAAAAATCATTATTTTCACTTATGAAATGATTTTTTGAAAATAAATAAAGTCTCTGATGTACTGTTTCTTATAACGGAGGGCAAAGAGTTCTACGCTTTTGGGCCTGCCACCGCAAATGCCCGTTCACTAAATTTAGACTTCTGGCAATGGTTGGTCGGTTCTACAACCCTTCCTGCAGCTGAGGCTGACCTGAGAGTTTGACGTCTATCATTCAAATTGTCTGGGATACAAAGTTCTTGAAGATACAGAGGCGCCATGTTGTGTGTCACCTTGTACATCAACCAGCACAATTTAAATTCAATTCTTTCAGGGAATCGCAGCAAACGTAGCTGATGTAAAAGGGATGATATATGAGAGAATTTGGAAACTCCATATATTATCCGTGCAGTCGCATTTGGAATAGATTGCAATCATTGTAATCTGACTGAGGATGAGGGTGACACGGTAATACAGACATACAAATTAATGTTTTTATTTAGCAGAAGATAATTTGATTAGCAAGTGGAAGAATATTGTAACATAATTACGTACCTGTATTTCATTTATCTAAGAGATCTTTGGCAATCAACATATCAGTTAGGTGTTGTCAAAATTGATCTACTAACCGCCTATTAATCTTTTGTAAGGATTATCTTGGAAAATTTCATAGGTGCCCGTGAATCCAAAGGTCAAAGATTCGGTCCCTGCTACCTATTTTCATAACGAATGAGTCAGTGACATAGTTAAAAGAAATATATAACAGCAAAAATAGTTAACAAGCTCCGGTGGTGACACGACCGACTGAAAATTTTTTTTTGTCTTGTAAAATTCAGCCATGCATCAAACATGACGAGCGTGTAACAGTCGGCATATGGGTAGCATTCGACACAAGATGTGCTTAATAACGTCGTTTCCGCCCGGAATAAAATAAAAGTACATATTTATATTCAGAGACTGAATCAAGGTATATTATCAAAGCAAAGATTAAAATATAAGACTTGTCAAATAAATAAATTACGCCATGACAGACAAATATGTCACTGGCCATGGTGGATAATTTCTTGCGACGGATATATTCGGTGCTAGACTGAAGAGGGATTTTAATGTCTATAATGTAGTTTCTTTTTGCGTTTCTAGAAATCGAGAGCATTGGAACTGGAAACCACTCGGCAATTTATGATGGGAAGTGCGTTGTGAGTGATAATTGCATTCGAGATTATTTGTGAACAGTGTCAGAGACAATTGAAATTCGGAGACAGGGATTAGAACATGACACTCTTTTTTGGGTAATTACGAAAACCTATTATCAAAATATATGAAAAGTAAAGAAACAGATGCCTTTGTGACATGGTTTATTTTCATTTGAGTATTGTGAAAGATTTCATTGTTATTTTTCATAGTGAAACAAGCGAGGCATCAATGTCATCTACACTTTAATAATATTTGACTAGATGGCATTTTTTAATCTGAATTAATCTCTTTTATTTTTCTTATTAAATAAGCAAGAATCTTTATCCAAAGAATAAAGAAACCCAATAAGTGACAATATCCATTATTCTACGAAAACTAATTTTTAAAGGCACAAGCCACTAATTAGTAGAATGGCGGTATATCTCACTTTACATAATGAGAAAATTATTGCATTACAAACATTTTCAATAATTGAAGGAAAAAAAATTAACATTTATTGATGTTGATTTTAAGACAATTTTTTATTAACCTAACAAGCCCAGCATCAAGAATAGTATATTTTAAGATTGGTTTACATTGATTTACAATAATGTAATCTTATATATTAGGGGTATCGGAAATTAATCCATTATTTGTACATGTTGAATTTGGGGCCAGTTTGTCCCAAGACCCTCAGCTAACTATCAAGGAATTATCGCAGAGACTTGCATCTCCATGGTCCACAACAGGAATACTTAAAACGGATCGGCAAAACAAACAGAATGGGTATTTGGGTCCCGCACGCATTGTCCAGTGACAACAAAGAAGATGGGTGGAACACTTGTGTTTCGCTATTGGCAAGGCAAAAATCTGATACGTTTTTGTCTCAAATCATAATGGAGTGGATAGTGTGCGACAATATGACAAGAAAAAAACAATGGCTTTCGATGAACCAAGTACCTGTTCCAACCCCTTGGCCAGGAATGACACTTCGTAAAGTTCTTTTGTGCGTTTGGTGGGATATACAAGGGATGCTGCATTATGAATTACTAAAATCGGGCTCAAAAATTACTGCAGAGGTTTATTGCCAACAATTAGCAAGATTGAACGAAAAATTTAAAAAATAGCGAGCGATTCTTCTGCATAACAAAGCACATTCTCATAAGGCAAAAACGACACATGATAAAATCAATAAGATGGGTTGAGAGATTTTGAAGCATCCTGCGTATTCACCAGACTTTGGATCCTTTGGACTATTAACTATTTAGGTCCATAGAAAACCACCTGTTAACTTTTAATTCAAAACTGGGAAGTTTCTACAAGAAAGGGATTAAACAATTAACAGAAAAATGGGGGTAATCATATTTTGGAATAAATTGTAAGTAAAATTGATTAAAGAAATAATGGATATTTTCCAGTACCCTTAAGATATACACATCAAACAACTTCAACAATGATTGAATTTAATGACATTGTATTTTAAGAATATTCTCTTTCCTACTTGCATTCCTTTGACAGAACATAAAAAAAGTAGCATATGATATACAGATAACAATCGCAAGTGAGGTGATTTTGTGAACACCTGTTTGTCAAATGTACATATATATATATACAGTGAAACCTGTTAGATTGAACACCTTCTCTGAATGAACACCTCTCTACATTATATATATTGAATGCACACACAGCTATTTTCTCACTAATTCACCTTTTCTGAATGAACACCTCTTTACTTTGAACATTGAACATTTAGAATAGTATTTATCTCTTTATTACACACTGTTAGAATGAACATTAAATAATTTTAGACAAGATAAAAAAATCCAGCTAGTGATAAACTGCCTACTTTGTTCTAAACTGTAATCTCCTCCGTTTTCAGCGTTCCTGGTACCGTTAGATTGCTCGTCACATTTCCTGTTTGCCTATATGTAGAACGCTAACATTGGATGTGTTTAGACTAGCTTTTGACACTGAATTCATTTTTGATATTTTGAAAAACATGTCATCAACATCTAAGAAAAGAAAGTACAATGAAGTGATTTTAGCAGACAAAATCACAGCTATAAAGGATTTAAACAACGGAATGTCTGTCAGGGATTGTGCCAAAAAATTTTCTGTTTCTGTTGGCACTATTGTGAACTGGAAAAAGCAAGAAAACATTACAACAGCAGCTTTTGAAAACCAAGATCTTTCAAAAAAACGACCATCAAGAGTTGCTGGTGAATCAAAATTACTTGACCAAAGAGTTTTTGACTGGTTTGCTGCTGCACGTGCTCGCCATATATCTGTGTCTGGGCCAACAATACAAGGCAAAGCATTACTTGTGAACATTTAAATAAAAAAAAAATTTTTTTTTAAAGAATTTTTTATTTACCTGTTAAATTGAACACCTCCTTACATTAAACATTTTTTTCAGTACACTAGTGGTGTTCAATCTAACAGGTTTCACTGTAATTATTATTTTTAAGACAGACCAATCTCACATGTCGAAGAGTCATAAAATACATCCGGGTCGCGAAAGGAGCTATTTTGTTACGGAGCCCAGACAGATAAACGCTGGTAATTTTTTTTAAATAATGATTTGTACATGAAATACATGTTATATAAATATTTTCAATGTAACTTAACCGCTAAATCAAACAAGTGATTCTTATTCCGGGATCATCGATCATATCCTTAGTTATTCAAACAATTATACATTATATACATTATACAATGATTATCTATGATAGGTAGGAAAAAATTCTTAAGGCAGTTTGAGGGGTTAAGTGTGTACATTATCGAATCGAAAATTAACAATTAATTAAGTATCAACTATCATTAAATACACAGTTTTGTATTTGCACATACTCAGATGAATCATCTTGTCAGGTGTCGATGATTGTAATACTAAATTTACAAATAATAAACGAGGTTATATACCGCTCGTGTTTGTGATAGGATTACGGTGATAGTTTGCGACGTTTGATTCATAATGACATCACACATTGTTCAATACAAAATACAACCCTGATTTTAATCACTATCTAGCTCAATCGAACACACATTACAATCCATAATAATTTAAAGTAATTTCGGTCGCAGACATAATTAAACATTTTTATTCAATATTATACTTTAGTTTTTTGATTATCGGTTCATGTATCATGTTTAAAAAGAAAAAATATAAAGATGAAACATTATTACCAAACTAGAAATACTAAAGGCATTGCTGTTAGTTGAGATGCGGCATTAGGCACGATGGATAATTTTTATAATTCAATTAATGAATATGCACTTCAAGCTAGTGATATTACACACATGTTTATTTACGCTGAAAGCCCTTGTTGCGTATAAGCATAGATGCCGGAAGAATGTCAGGACCGGAAGGAGTTTGGCACTCATCACAATCCGAATTCTGCTGGCGTCTCTGAGGATGTGGACTGTATATTTTAACTCACTATTTCGTGAAAGGTTCCGACACAGTAAAGACGTGAAGTTTCGAGATTGTATAATATTGTAAACTGCACTGTACACGTATAATCATACTGGTTCAAGGTCGCAAATTGACTGGTTGGCGGTGTGGCCGGGAGGGAAAGTTAAGGGGGTGAAGGCACAGTGCATTATTTTTGTTCAATAATAAATATGTATTTACACAAATAAATATATGTCCCAAACAGCCTTGATGATTACTCTAGTAATATATATTTTCTTCTTCATCCAATGCCCATGCACTGTCAGATAAAGATCTCTCTCAATGACAGCCACTCTTCTCTATCCTATCCTATACCTTCAGCTGGATCCTGTAATCGATCCAGGGATGACCTGCCTGGATTCTAGTACAGGATCTATTCAGGTACCCAGCTTTATTATTTGGTGTAATAAAACTTGTACTTTGGAACAGACTTATCAATAATATTTTGTGATTATATACATGAAATGTAATAATATTCAATATTGTTTATTACCGGAATCTCTTTGGTGTTCCTCGATAGCATTCCTGTCTTCGGGCATCCTGAACAGCGTCCCCTCGCTGCGGCTGATCCGGCGGTTCAGCTTCCTCAAGGTGATCTCTGGGCTGTCGCATGGGGCTCGGAACTGAAGGCTCCTCAAAAGGGCACGAGCGGAATGACAGAACATGAGGATCTCACCGTGGCCAAACTCAAAGTCTCTGAGGGAAAAAAATTGTTTAAAATAAAAGTATTAAGCCTATTATAATGCTGAGCAAATGAGAAAGAATCTAAAAGATGTCTCAATGCATGTGTAATAATGTTGTGTGTTAAATGACACTGACAAATCAAACGTGCTTTGATGTAAACCAAACAATTTATTAAGACAATTTGCTTAACTCGTGTGATTGCTTATTTTTTTTTAGCGAGGTAGGAATATGTACACATGCGTAGATGCATATCAATCCCTGTATACAGTATGTTTTATAGAATTTAAAAAATATTAAATAATTCAGTTGAAAAAATAAAAACCATAATTCAAGATCATTCTTAATCAGAGGAGCAGAAATTTATGTTTTTAAAAATATATTTTATGTGTGTACTTAATTAATAATCTCCTTGGCGGTGAGCCGAACCCTGGCATCCCACGTGATAGACGGTGAATACAAACACTTTACATATTTATTAAAGAAAATTAAATATTAAAATTAATGTATAAATAGAAAAATGTATTAAAAATATACACTTATAAGACAATTTGACAGTCAAATGAGGGAATAGTACGATGGTAGAGAGTTCACTCAGCATCTGAGGTAATGGGATCAATCATAGAACTCCAAAATCTTTTTGATTTTAATAAGGTTTTGGTGCCACCTGATATCGATCAATAAAGTGATGGACATGGTAAAAATGAAAATATAAAAATACAGTAGACCCTCAATATTCATCACTAATCCATTCCTGAGGGAAGGACGAATGTCAAACAAATTTTTCCCATAGGAATTAAATAAAAATAGTTTAATCCGTTCCCAGACCCGAATTTTGCCCATCTATTCTATAATAAAAATAAATTTCACTCAGAAATCATCACAAATACATTTTAATTATGTATTAACCACCAACGGGTTTTTCCATTTGGGCTTGTATTTGGTTTTTGAATTTTTAAGGTGTTGTCTCTAAATAGAAGCCCGTGGGCTTCTTAATGGAAACAGGTTTATTTTTATTTGAAATATTGTAATAGAACAGTATGAAATTTAAAATTATGATATTTATGACGTTTGTGTTTATATTTTTTAACCAGTTTCAATAATTCTGTTTCTTGTTGCAACCGACAGCGAAGATTTTAACCTGTTAGTTTCGATATCAAATTTTGATTTCCCCCGCTTTTAAACATGTCACAAAACTGTAGTTTTCCCTGGATAGTATACGATTTTCGTTTACTACACTTTTTATTTTCCATTTTTAAGGTTAAATATTCTGACGAGTTAAGACATCTCGAGCATACGCAGAGTGCCGATATACATTACGAGAAAACTCGTTATTATTTGTTCCTAATAAAAATAAATGGGGTTCTATCTGGAAAATAAAATCCTAATATAGACCTAGATAGGCCTCTCAACGGAAAAACCCGGGACTTATTAATGCTTTATCGTACTGATAGAGATTTACTCGTCGTGATGCCGTAGACGTAGATTTACCGTTGTGACGTCATGATACTTTTTGGAAGTAAAAAACAATGATTGCTGTTAAGTGTTTTTATTTTATAGAGGTTGGGCTATTGTTTGGAAGGGAAGTCACCTTCCATTATTACTCATGTGGCAGGTGGAACAAATATCAGCTTTTCGGGCGAATATCAAACAAAAATTTTGATGAAAAAACAGGATGAATATTGAGGGTCCACTGTATTAGAATTTTTTTTTAACACAGTTTTTGTGACAAATTTTACTATAGTACTCGCTGAAAAAATATATTTAATGTTAATAAAATTTATATATGGACATCTTATTTTAAATTGTGACCCTACATACCATGGTACAAAATTCACAACAGTGACAGTGCTTAATGTTTGTGCTACAAGAGAGATAATATTATGTAAATAATTACTGTTCACTTAATCAATGACATAACATCAACATTACAAAACAATTATTCTGTAATTACAGTATATGGAATGTAGTAGAACAAGACCATAGATGAAAAATACACACCTATTAGTAATAACTGCGCAGATTCTATTCTTATCAATACTTTTATCAGCAATCAGCATTTTAACTTCGGTAATATGGTTCCAGTTGAGAAAGGCTTTACATGTATTATTGTAGAGATCGGCTATCTGAAAACCCTCAGTAGAAACTGTAAGGTTCCCGTAAAGTCCTTTAAAGCCACATAGATTCGTAAAAACATTGTCTATCAGAGATATATAAAAATTGTGTCTCTGCTGCATAGATTTATCTAGAAAGATAAAATGTTAAATAGATGTAATAATATTAATCTAACAATTTTTGATAAATGTTTTCAAATTTTGCTTAGACTCCTCAATGGCTTAATGAAATTGAATAGATTTAATCGTAATTTATTTACAGTGATAGTACCATTTATTTCGTTTACCTAGTCTGTTATTTCCATGAAGCATAGCTCTAATCCTTCCAATCCACAGTTGGCTGTCGCTTTCAGATTGTCCAGCCAATAGCAAAATTGGTTTGCGAGTATCAGCAGATGGAAACACACCAAAGGCATAATTTTTAGTCTTCGATTCTGTGCGGCAGACCAAAGAATGTCTTGGTATTTCTATTTTTGAATTGGAGGCCAAACCGACGGAAGTATGAAATATTAAAGATATACCGCCCTCCTTTAATTGGGATGGCCTAAGAATGCACCATTGTTTTTTCCACGCCTGAAAATCAAATGTAGAAAATATACAAAAAGTAATAAATAATGAATCTTCATATCAGAGTTAATAAAACGTATACATTACCTTCCAAGGAGTTAATCCTCTATTTCCTTTGGCACACAGCTTAACTTCTAAAAACCCGGACATGTTTATAATAAAACTATAAAAAGGAATGCGTTTTAACACAGTGACCTATAAATAATAAATGGAATATTTTCTAAACGATAACAGTGTACGATATGTGATAGTAACATCAGACAAATCCAATTGTTTAAAAAATACAAAAGGAAAAAGACAGTTACCGGAAAACAACCAAAACAACAATTGTCTTCGTCTTTAAAAAAAATGTTGACGTTTAGAAAGCTATCAAGTGAAAGAGTATAAAAAATATTTTTTACCTACCTACTCACGCATCCGCAAGCTAGGGAAAAAATAATTTTAGTACTGACAATAAACTTCAATCTGATTATCTATGATCTGATCCATAGATAATCTGATCACGATTTTTTTCTTATAGATTGTATTTATCTATGTATTCTTTGAATTCAATTAACAGAATTTCTGTAATTCACGTTTTTTAAATAAGTAATCATATCATTTACAAAAATGTCGAATAATTGTTTAAATTTAGAGTACGTTAATAATTCTTTCAAAGAGAGTCTATTAAGTGAAGGTGATGTACATATAGAAAAATATATTGAAGGATACACAGAACTTATGAAGTAAGCACACAACAGAGTATTAATTAGTAAATTTTTGGGATTAGTATAAATTCTGAAGTAATCAGAGTTATGCACAAATAAATAGTTGCGATTTGTGCTTTAAAACTTGAAGAACCAAGTAGTCATGTGACGTCTCTCGCCATTGTTGACTGTCACTTGTGACAGCTGCCAATGAAACGTCAGTTACAATGTTTTTTTTAATGTTGACAATTCAATTATTTTTTGTAATCTAGTAAACAAATTTAAAAACATTGTTTATTTTACAGATTTTTAAATTCAATTGGCTCGGTGTTTTCTTTTGTAAGTAGTGATGTGAAAAGTAAAATAAAGATTACAGAGAAACTTTTAAAGAGTGAAGATGCTGCCTTCTATGAGAGTTTCAGAAAGATGATGCGATATGAAAAAGATACAGGTCTTCATGAAAAGCCTGGTTTTGTATCAGGATCTCGGACTTTGCTGAGGCTGCATCGCGGATTAGGTTGGTAACAGTGAATATTATTGAAAAAAGCTTCACTTCAAAATAGCAAAGTAATCCCCTCTGCAAGGTTTGATGAAACTTAATTTTTATAAATTATTTGTTCATCACAATTATTATCTAAATATGTACTCGCATCTTCAACAAATAAAACATATTTACTTACAAAGCATTTTGACTGATAAATTTTTTTTCCTATTATTAGATTTCATCAGATTGTTTCTGAAGCAGTTGGGCGATGGTGACGATCTCACCAACACCTGTGCTGTGTGTCAGATTGCCTATACCGATTCCTTGGCTCAGTTCCACCCTTGGTACATTCAGAAAGCTGCCATGTTCGCCATGCACGCTCTACCAACCAGGAAAGATCTTTTGCAGAAGGTAGTCACATTTATTTTATTGCTCTTTTCTACATTTATTAAAATTGATAAGTTAGACTAAAACTATGTTAGAATTAGTATTTTATTTGTTCGTTTATTTGACTTCCGAGTTTTTGCTGTTCTGTTGAAAATATATACATCGGAAATCAGGGAAACAGGGAAAGGGACGAATGGAAGGAATTAAGAGAGTGAGACAGGGCACACAACCAGACACCAGGATGAAACATGACCCACCTGAGAGTTGCTCCTTTATATATCTGGATTTCTTCTTCCACTGGAGCCACAGGTCTTCAAGCTTCAGAACATGTATTTCGTTGTTCCGCACAAAGTATTCTCGAACTCAACAAGCACAATAGCAAGATGTATAGTACACTATCAGCCCCATACAGCAAGGCGATTATTCACAAGCCAACTATTCATTCCAACATGCCTGACGAATTTGGCGGCAGTCAATTCATAACATAAAATTAGAATAAATGCTTCATTTCACCCAACTCTTTATTATTAAATTTACTGCTAGGCTCAGAAGAAACTATCATTCATTTTATTATTATACATATTTACCCTTTGGTTATGCTGGATCGCTCACACTTACATATTATAAACACTGGTCGCGGCAATTGAACTACGCAAATTTGACAGCTCTGCTCAATGATTTGAAAGTGAACCATAGTTGGTGACCATTTTTATAACCTTGAGAACGGATTGCGATACCAACGTAATGGCAAGTATTTGTGATTACAAGGTGCTTGGCGTTAAAACAAGTGACAGGGCAATTTCGAACGTGACCCTAATTTGTAATGTCACAATATATTGAAATATGCTCTTCAAACAAAAGTCTTCAATCAATATGTCCTCCTTGTCCTTATCTATTGCCGAAATTTGGACACTTAAAACCAACTATGGTCAGAATGTCCTTACGGGATTGGATAAGAAATGAAGATATTCATAGTAGGACCAAACTAGAAGGTGTAGTCAGACAACAGATGAACATGAGCTGAAGAAGATGCTGTCATTGTACCATATATGGTGATTACTATTTTCAAAATGTTTTTTTTCAGGCAAGAGGTTTGATGCATTAATTAGATGCATTATTCAAGTAATATTAGACAAATGTAACGTATTAATATTATTTGAGTTTATTTTGCATTACAGATATTTGGCAGTGAGGACAAATTACGAAGCGCTTTAAACATATTACCGGACACACTACAGACGTGTGACGAGATATATGTTAGAGTCGAAACCTTGTACACTGATTTTGAGTTTCACGGTTTGCCATAGATCTGTAAATATTTGATGACAGGTCAATAAAATTTTTCACCCTCTCAATGTATGTAATGCCAATGCTGTGATAAATGAAACATTCTAAATATTTAACGTGTAGAGCTTGTGTATGTACATAAATAGCTGAAAAGAGACGTATCAAATTTTATTTTGCTAAACTTACTGTACTATGTAGTTCAATATTTTTAATGTTTATAGCTTTTATAAGATTATGTAACATCGTTTTCATGTAACTTATAAGTTCTATTATTCCAAATTCTCAGTTTGCAAGAGGCTTACCAATGACATTACCTTCTATGTTTTAATAATTTTACCACCTTGTGATATATCTTTGTTGATTTATCACAGCTAATTTTAGGATAATTGTGGTTATTTAATTATCTATCACTTAAATTACAGTAAAACCTTGCTTATCTGGACTATTTGAGATCAGGGATATTTTGTATAATCAAAAATCTGGATAATCAATCTTATGTAGTGTTAATACAAACATTATTTATTGAATACATTGTTGTGTAGCACATTACTTGCAGTAGCGAACATGTTTAAAAATATTAAACTTGAACATGATCATATTAATGTACATACAATGTACAAATAGGTATCAAATCATACGTACATAGGTATATATATTACTTTGGCTACAAACTTGAATATTTTAATAGACTTTAATGATTTATACTTTTCATTGCAGTTAAATCTCCAATACATTTCAGTTGTAGCATGTCATGTCAGATTAATCCTGCCTTTTGAGTAATTTGAATGCTGTTTCTAGGGTTTGGAAGGCTTTTACACAAGATGATACAGAGTATTTTTCTGTCATTATCGATGTTACAATTTAGTAACTTTAACATTCTTATCATCACATTCTTCACAGATGTTTGTATTGTTTTGTCACCTAGTTTGTGGATTCGCCTCGCAGATCACTAAAGGAGTCCAGATAACCAGATGTACGAATAACCGGATAATCAGAGTTCTAGTGTATTTACATACTTTCTTTGATTTATGCCATGATTAAATGTGAGTGGTATACAAGTAGTCCAGTCCATGGAAAGTGTAGGTAATTAGTTTTATATGTATGTAAACACATTTTTTCTTAAAATAATATTTCTGTAAGTATTTCAGATCCAAATAAATGTTTGTGATTTCACTGAAGTTCATATATTCTATACGGAGGCATATTAACATATGCACAATTCAACTGGTGTCATTGAGCTCCTACAGTGGGTTCTAAAATTTCAGCAACAGATTTCAAAGTATGCAGTATAAAATAACCTAGAAAATTCAGGTTTGCTCTAAATACTAAATTTTTCAGTAAATCGACTTAACAGGGTTTATTCTATGTTTAATTTGTTATTTTCCTCTAATAAAGTATCACAAACAATACATAGATAGGGTCAGTGCACATTTTAAAATTACAAATGTCTTTTCTGTGCTGTGCACTGAATTGTCACTATTGTATTTTATACGAATTAAATTAATCATCTAGAAAGATATACATAATAAAGGGGTGCTAGAAGGGGGGGACCCACCCCTTCCCGGAACCGTTGTAGAAGTTTCAACTTATTTTATCGGTTCCACACACAGTACTACAGAAACGCAAAATGTACAATTAATGAACACAAAAGAAAGGAGATTAAATACAAAAGCTAATGTAAGAGATTGTGAAAACGAACAGAGATTTTAATTTAAACCTTCCTGCGCCCTTTTAAGTGCTATCTTTATTAAGATATACAGAAGAAAATCTATCTATTGAAAAATATTTAGTTGCTCTTGGGATAAGATTCGATTAGACACATTTTTTTTTGTATATCTTTCTAGTTAATTAATTTAATTTGTATTAAAATACCTAAGAACTACAAAAATGTAACTTCACAACAAAAATGTGTTCTCCTTAATACTATTTTTTTTTGATATTTAGGAAATTAACATTATTAATGACTTAAAGAACATTTAATAAACTCTGAAATGTATTATTATTGGAATTAATTATTAAATACATACTCAACGAAATGAAGCTATTCTCTAATAACTAAACAAATTAATTTTCTCCGGGAAAAAATATTTTTAATAAACATCTATTTTTGAAAAAATATAGATGTAAATATTTATGTGTCTGAAATACTTACTACATTTTATAACTAAGTTCATGTCATGAAAATGTGATTAATTTGAATGGCTGCTAGTGGGTTTTTTTAATGTTAACACTCTTCCAAAGAAAATGTTTTATTTTCTGAACAAAATGTAAATGAACATGTCCAACTGACTTTCTTGCTTCCCTAGAACCTATATATACTTATATATATATATATGTATAAATAAAGGTTAATGTCTGTTATCTTTTGGTAACAAAACATGATACAAATATTTTTCCAATGTGTAAAGATATTATTCTTAAAATTAAAAAAAGTTAATATTAATAAAGTAAAGTAATAAATTGTATTTGACAGTAGATAACATTTTACCCTACATAATATGTGGGTATAAATAATTGTTCATTTTGTCATAAATATTTAAATGCCTGCGGTGAGGAAATATAAAATATCATATGGCAAAAAATGAATCTGCAGAATTGCATAGCAGATTGAAGGAAAACATATTTTCGTGTTGATACTACTCTGTTGGCAAAATACATTTTTCATTTTAAGACTTTACTAAGGCCTAGCGTGCATTGCAATTTTTTTTACCGCAATGTACAAATCCGCGTGCCAACACACACTGCAATTTTAAAGTAGGTACAACTTTCAGTTCAGTATCAAAATGGACATCTAGACGACAGGTTGTGTTATCAGAAATAGAAAAAATAATTGCTACTGCCATCATAAATACTGGGTTCATCCATTAACTGACCAAGGATACCTAATTCGTTATTTTTATAAACTGTATCATAATATGCGAGAACATCCCGATACCTTTTTAAAATTATTATAGAATGTCGATAAATAGTTTTGACAAACTTTTAATAGAAGTGAGTCCATATATTACATTCTAGGATACGATATTTCGCAATTCAATATCACCAGAAGAATGTTTCTCTGTTACTTTGAGGTTAGAAAATAATATAACTCAATAATAATTGTTTCAACTTTAAACGTTTGATTGTAGTGTTTTATCATACAATACAGGTCATTTTTGGACTTTACATGTAATTTTATCTGATAGATTGTCATGCGAAGTCACCACAAAGCCCACAAACGTAGACTCGCAGTCAGCTGACGACATAGTGACAATACGTCCAGACCAACCATACTCAACCTTTTTTTTCTTCGGGCCACATACGTATGTTTGTATATATTAACAACAGCATATTTCCCTATATGAAATTTTTTTTTCGTCATATCTGTATGTATACTGTACCTCAAAATACAATACTGAAAAAAATAAAACTCAAAACTAACGTGTATCCAAGAGTTTATTATAAATTCGTATAATTTTTTACTATTTTAGACAAGAGTGATGATTGTTTGCACGTGTCTCAAGATATTCAAAACTAAGAATGTCAGATTTTTTTTAAATCATGTTCCTGATAATAAATGTATTTCGGGCCGCACATAAAAGCTTAATGGACTGCAGGTTGAGTATGGCTGGTCTAGACTCTCCGTTGGTTCAATTCGAAAAAAACTGACCGCTTTCAATCGCTGTGCAGGTGCCCCACACGTTTCCATAGATCACAAAAACAAGCACATTTTTAAACTGCGGAGCAAAATGTACCCGGATGTGTTTTTAAAAAATCAGTCGTAGGAATAAATAAAACGCAAGTGCGTATGCTCGCATACAAACCTATGAGATACAATATCTTACAGGTGAAAACCGCATGTGTTTAACCGTGGTGCGTGCTAGACCTAAGATTTATTTGGGTCTCTGTTCTACATATGTATTTGTCTTTGATGTAAAAAAGTCTAAAGTTAAAAGTAATCACGGTATAAAATTGTGGATACATTATTTATTTTGGTTCCTGTGCATAATGTATAGAAAATGCATACTTCCTTTTATATTAATTAATATTTATATTATTATTAATATTGTTATGCAGTCAGATCAAAATAATAATTTGTTTTTTAGTGACTTTATCATCACATATAGAAAATAATGTGTGCTATGGACGTTCTTGTATTGTGCAACCTTGTTGACTTTTCTTTTGATTTTGAGGAATTCTGATGAGCCTGCAGAATAATGTCTATTTAAAACCGTTAATTATTTAAAAGTTTCTTTGTATTACATACTGTCAATTTATTTTGTCTAAAATTCTCTTGGTATTTAAATATAATTGTGCAGGCACATGGTGTGTGGCACGATGGATAACATATGAGAGAGAACTACTTCTTCATATCTGTTTGCCACATTTGTTGTGTTGTACCAACTTTTCATTTCTTTATCATTACACTATATCATCTATACAAATTAATTAATTTATGTGTGAAATTCACTGTGAATAATAACATCAAAAAGATTGATTGAGGACATCAAATAGATCTGATTTAATTACTGCTCATGTATCTTATTTATGCACATTTTGCATTTATATATAAATTCAAAGATTTACATTATATGTATATACTTACATAAGCTTGTCTGTTTTATTAATTAAATATAAATATATAAAATATTTTAATAGTGCTACTTATCTTGAAATACAGTCCATGGCTTCTTCATAAAGAATGTACCTTTAGATATATTTTATAAATTGAATCTTTATAATATATGTATTTATTATTTTAAAATGTACAATTTAAAAACATTTTTCCTAGGTCAATATTTTTAGAAGAATCATCATAAATCATAAAACATTTCAAATTAAAATTCCATACAGTGCAGTGTCCTGCCTCAAGAACTAACCTATCCTAACCTAGAGGGAGAGGAGAGTTCAGAATGTATTTACTTTATATTATGTAATAAATCTCGGATAAAGGGTAAAACATGATTCATTGACTGCCAATATTTATTTTATTAATTGACATCTTATTATGATCATGGTTTATTACAAAATTTCTTGATTTAAACTGGACATTGCAAAATATTGTGAATAATGTTAATTTTCTGTGTTTGCAACACTTTTCTTGCCATGGTGCAATACAGAGTGACATTCACTGACATGAATAATTGTGGCAAAACTTATTCTACAAAACATATTTTTTCATACCCTTTTAATGGTTTGATCACTGATTTCTATGCGGGTTTAAATGCACTATTTCTTATAACTTTCACTGATGGCAGTCGACTGTACGTAGCAGACTTTACCTTTCTCACCTGTAATGTATAGATATTTTTTATACATTTATAAAAAATTTATGTAAATAAATTAGCATGAAACATGTGTACATTTTTGCCAATTAATATATCACTCGCTCAAAATTCCCTATCATTTGATTATGTCCAACTCATGTATTTTATTGTGCAAGTTCTTAGATCCTAATTTTAAATTTCTAATTACAAAAATGAATCTATTATATACATATTCAGCAAACCTGCCAGCAACTTGCTCAAATCTATCGTTATTAAGATAGTCAAATTTACATATAAAAATGCCTGAAAATATTCCAAATAGTCTTACTGTGTCTGTTGTATTATTGTGCTATTGTTGTATTGTGTTGACTTTATGTGCGGATAGTATTAAGATAACATATTTTAAATGTCTTAATAATATTACATTTATGAATGCAATTGCGATGAAATGCTTTTAATTCACATTATCTTAAAATCTCTCACATTAATTCAAATAATTTGAATAAGGGCAGTTATTGTAGTATCGTACAAAGTTGAGAAAAATCAGATTACAATAATTGTACAATAAGGTAAAAGTGCATATCTTGAGTAATAAACCTTCCATAATATTTAAAATTTCACATACAGTAAACCCTTGTGTAGCAGTTTTCTATAGACTTATTAAAATCTAAATATAGTAAACTTCCTCTTATCCAATACTCTAATAAACAGAATTATCAAGCAACTGACACCCGCCAGAGTTAATAAAACTTGTTTAATTAAATTAAATTATTTAAATTTATTATTTAAATTACACTTTTATTTTTTCACTAGTAGCAGGTACCTATATAGGGTTTTGCACGGTGCTATGGTAATTTAAAGAGTGATGATCAGATATATGGAAAATTCTGTTTTCCAACAACACTCCAGTCCCAGTGTTCCATATAAGAGGGAGTTTACTGTAATTAATAAATGCTTACAAATCCATGTTATGAAGTTTATACAAGAGATTATCAAAATTCTTTGATCGTATTCTTTATAGAACATAGGTTTGCTGTATCAAAAGAGTAAATCATTCATTAGGATGTATATAACAAGTTTTAATGATGAATAAACATGATCAAATATGTTGTCGAAGAATGACGAAACAATATTTTAATAATCAAACATATAAAGAAGAAAATAACTTTCATCATGAGTGAAACTATCTAATTCTATAATTTTTTTAAATTAATTTTTAGAGTTGTCACATTATTGAGTGTCGTAACATAGAAGTCTACCAGGTCATGTCATTGAATCAAATTGACACTTACCAGTGTTTGTTTACGCACGGATTGGCTGAAATGTCTCTGGTGGTCCAGTTTGTTACGGCACTAATGCCTTGATTTTTTCAATATGGAAATTACTGCCTTACTTTATAATAAAAATATTTATTAGCAATATCCAAAGTTAACATCAAAAATTCCAGAGTTACTACAAAAAATATCTCAAAATACAGGTTCTAAAAATTCTATAGATAGGTCTATTTAACAATTCAATAGAACTAAAAGTTATAGTGCAATAGCGTAGTTAATATTTTCCAATCTGTGTTCTGCTTCGTGAGGCTCATTGTTAACCAGACAATACTTTTACTGTAGATGTTTTGTAAGCTTTGTGTTTGAAATAATTGCCAATAAAGAAAATAACTCTTCAAATATTGCTTATTCTTTTTTACCAAATTTTTTTATTAAAAGTGCTAGACGTGGACATGAGGAGCAGCAGTTCCGGGTACAGAACTGGAGCTTTGTTGAAAAAATAAAAATTGACAATTGTCTTATATCAAGAACCATTTAGTGTTCCGAATCACTGGTTTATGAAACTTTTTCAAATGAATATTAGTGCACATTTTTTAAGTTTTGAAATTATTAAAAAAAAGATACAATGTTAATAGTAAAGTGTCTGCTTGCATTAAGACATATAATATATAAATGCACGCACATGTTCTAACTAATTTGTTCAAAGTGATGATATTCGAGTACACATTATAGATACCTACCGACTACTGGCATATCTTTTTGTCAATCACTCTGTTCCAAGAACATTCAACTTTTATATCTATATAAAGGGTGCATTTTATTACTGTCCCCGATGCCAAAAGACTTAGTTCCCTACCTCCGGGTTTCACTCTATCTTGACATCTTCACATTTCTTGTGTACTGGAGTTCTGACTGAATTTAATAGACAATTATTTAACTTATCACATGTACACGCTACGATAATGAGCACTGTATATTATGTATCATATCGAAACATGTTCTGCCAAACTGTTTGGTGAGTCTTTGTCCAAAGTTCAATTCCCAGTCTGGAAATCTTGATGATGCGAGACCGTGGAGTCTGTGATGATTTTTTATATATTTGTGAGACATTTCATTGAAGGAGAATGTTTAAATAAAGTTTTGAACATTCTCCTCCGCTGACATTATAATATATATTAATGTAAAGAATACGTCTCATTTACACAAAGATTTAATTCTTGAAGACTTTTACTGTTGCATAAATCTGTCATAATTTATCAGATTGTGTTTCGCTGAATAAATGTGCATAGGAATCTTTCAGATTTATATTTTGTTGGATATATGTGTCTAGAATGCTCCTTGTCCCGCAAATAATGTTCTAAACCCCTCTCCTATATACACACTTCATATCATGTCTTTTCATTTACTAGTCTGTGTGTAATACCCAAAAATCATTTTAAATATTTAAAAGATTAGTCATGTTTTAAATAAAACAACTAATGATTCATTTTCAATTTGTTTTGATTTCTAGATATCTTAACGAACTAGAATTAATTTTGTCTTGATCATCTCAAATAATCTTCAATATCTCTGCGTGTACCTGGATTCCCCTTTTACTGAGCCAGAATGTTAATAAAACCTCAGAAAATTGATTTCCTTAGCTACATAATGTCACCATCTGTATGGCATTGAAAAAATTATTCTCATTATATTTTCATATTGTGATAAGAAACCTGCAACCAAAAAAGTGTGAGGACAGGAACATAATTATAAAGTCAAGATTTGTGGCTAAAGGTTTTAATAACAAAATAAACAGTTTACATGGTAATAACATAAAATAACAAAAGTAAAACAAACAATACTAATATAGCTTCTTCAAATCATTTTCAATGTCAAAACTATTAATGAAATACTGAAAAAAGCATTCGGTCACGATTCAATTGAACTAATTCAGTTTTGCAATTGAAAATTTTATCAAGCAAACAAAACTTGTGTGACCACAATGCATTCATTATGACAGCTTGATTTTCAACAATTTTCCAACATTGTTCAATCAAGAATATTTATTAAATTATCGAAATGGTATGTATTAAAATACTGTACAATAATTGCAAAAGTATATACATATATGTACATACTCCAGTGATATATATATATACCATACAGATAGAATTGAAAATATAGAAATAATGAAATAAAATGTCAGGAACAAAGCAATTTATTTGTTCAAAAAACACTTTGATGAGCTTTACAAGTTATGCATGATTTGAATATTTATTATTACACCTTCATGTTCGGATTCGAGAAGGCAGAGCTTCGACATCTTCAAAATAAGCTTCACATCCATAATAATGGGATTAATAAAAATATATTGATGTCATTTCAAGTATTACCCAATATAGTAGCCATCATGGCATGTTTAGCAAATATGTAATAATTTAGCGTCTAGTATGGCTTGATTGCTTTCTGACTGCAACGTTGAGTTGCAAGATTAGAGCCACTTCTCATAATCATTGCCTCAAGCTGACATAAGACACAATGCGGCAACAGCAAATCTTCATCTGTGAAGTATTCAAATTTATACGGAAGCGTGTGCTTCACACATGACGTCAAAATTGTATATATATCACTCATGAGTATATTGTTCCGAATCGGATTCCAAGATCTTTTAGTCTCTTACAGTATATGATCACCAAGAAGTAGATAAATTACAAAATGATACTTTATACAACAGTGTAAGTGCAATGTTATAATTAGCCAAAATATTCAAAGTACCTTTTTTTGCCGATTTCCGTTACACGTAAAAGGAATACCGATTCAATGTATTCTGCACATTCAAATGATCATCATCATGGACATGAAATATCATGAACATTTCTACAAATGATATTGCACTTACACCGATGATATGACTCCAGTTCAATTGATTGCTTTATATGCTAAATCGTAAATTAGATATTATATTATGGCACTTGTGAATGTGCAAATTATTAGAATTAGAAAAATGAAAAATATCAGCACACATGAAATTTGCGTACAGAAACGTAACATCAACCGTACAACAAAATAGCTATATTAAATTTTAAAATTTTATCGAAAAGACAATGGAAATATAAATGTTTCTAAAGGCGACCATAAAATACAACAAACAAAAATGTCAATTGTGTAGAACAATTTATACATAAAAACCATATGTTTGTGTACTTATAAAGCAAACAAAAATACAATAAAAATAGGTATTATTACAAAGTTAAATTTATAGAAGTAATGAAGTTCAATTAAATGAATTTCACTAATATCATTATCAATGCATAAATACTATCTGTAGTAGAGAAATACATAATTAATATTAGATTCACACTTATTTGACCCATCAGCCTACTTCAAGCCCCGATTTCTGTATGAATTTTTAATAGTAAAAGTACCATTCAAAAATAAACAAAAAAAAAATAGAAAAAAAAGGATAATTATTGGATTTGATGTCTTAGGAAGTTGAATGGTAAGCAGATGGGTTAAAGATTGTTTTGAATCTCTCAAAATCACACTAAGTTGTACATATATATACGTAGGTATCTATATACATATATAGTATTATGCGAGTTTGATCTAAAGCTTTAGCTAAGCAAGATACAATATTAGACATAAATTAAGATAAATGTTTAATATCATCCATTTACTAGCGACATGGAGTGTGAATAGACATTCATTTTGAATTGCTTTGGGGGTACGTTCAGACCTAATTGCACAACTAGGTAGTTTGAATAATCTTGCCATATTGTGATTGATTTGGACGGGATGTTTTGATAAATATACCTTGTATAGATATGCAGTATATAAGGAGAACACATTTTTATAATTTTATATAAGAGAGGTGTTGTGATATAATATAATCCATAGACATATTGCTAATTTGTTTTGTGCAATGCAGTATATACTATGTTACAATTAATTTTTACGGTAACTGCACTACTAAATGTTGAGACAAATTCACAGTTATTATTGACTTTTATTTAATTTTTACAAGCATTTACAATTTAGTCTGTTTTAGATCAATTGTCTAAGTATTAGAGAGATGAAGATTAATAATAATATATATATATATATATCTATGACATCAATTCAAAAAATACAGTAAATTAAAATTAAAGTTGAGAATTGGAAAGTTGACCGAATCAAAAATGATAATTAAGAAATGATTTTGTTATATATTTATATTGAGCAAATGTAAAGATAAATTGAATAAAACACCATACATAACCCAGAAAGTTATTGTATTATGAAACATGTAGTGATGAGCTCAAAATCACGAACCGAGAGTAATCACTGATATCTTTGAATCACATTCACTATCAGTGATTGAATATCTCGGAATATAGTGATTCGTGATTATTTTTTAAAATTTTATTTATAATATGTTGTGAACCGTGATTCAGTGCATGTGCATATGATATGAAAATATTTGTGAAGCAATGATGTTATAATTCATGATAAGCGCCATCTAGTAGATTTTGCCAAAAACGTTTTTCGCATTTGACCCGAGAATGCTGAGAATTTGACTGTAAAAATAAACTCACATTATTTAAGGGGTTTTCATTATTTTTGTGATGATATTAAATTATATGTGCTAGACTATGTTTTTTACGCAAATGATGTTTGAATAATATAAGTAAATACACTCAAAATTATGTTTTTTTTAAATTTATTTTGTGTATTGTGATATCGTATTAGTAATAAAACTGTGATTACAGTCACAGTTTTCAATCACTGATATTATCAAATATCAATCACAATCACACCAGTGAGTCAAGAGTAGCATTCTTTTTCATCGTTAGAAACATGGCAGATCTTGTGCAGTGTTTTGGCTTAAATTAAGAAACAGGCTCTAAATTAAAACATTGGTTAAACAACGCGTTTTACTTTGAATACAAACAACCAAAAATATTAGTCAACAATCAACAAATATTCTGTCTGTAATAAACAAGTATAGTAAGACTTTATTTCGAGATTCAACCAATCAATTTCACCAAAACATCTCGAAAAGAATAATTAAGCAAAAAAAATTAGTTATCTTCTTATTATTTCAATTTTTCAAATCATGCCATGTAAAAATTGATTTATGGCACGAGGGCCTGAAAATTATTTTGAACTACAAATTATCAGAGTTAATAATTTGGATCTGGAAGCGTTTGAAAAATTTGAAATTAACAGGGTTTTTCTGCAATTTAAAAAATTGTTTGGTACTTAATGTAATTATGCTAAAAAAATATTTTTTTGATTTTAATGAAAGAAAAGAAAAACTGAAGACTCACACACAGCGTATATTCAAACCAATATTGTAAAATTAAGACTTACTTATTATTATTAGATAAAAATAAGCTAGTATAATAATATTGATAATTATGCTGATGATTCAAGTTAATATCTATATAAATACATCATATTATTAGCAACAATGTAATTTATTTTACAAAAATAATTAGATTCAAAATTACAATGCGGTGCTGAAAAAATTACTTCATGAATTCATCATTCATCTGAAAATAATACCAACATATTCTTAATTGACACATTTAATGAGTGTATATACTGATATGTACAGTGAAACCCAACTATTAATCCGCCTCTCTAATTGTACAACTTTTTCAAATGGAATTTGACTCAGTATTCATAAGTTTTCCCGGAATTTGTACCGCAGTCTATTCTTAGTTATTTAAAAATATTTTTTTTGAAAATAAAAGAGTATCATGGATTCAATTCCTGAAACGAACTGCAGGGTTCCACTGTATATTGGAAAGATCATTTTTTAATGATACATATACAGATAATCTTAACATGCGGGATTAAATGGCAGATTAATAAGGGGAAGATTGATTAGCTTAACATAATGCGAGGTGTGCCTACGATAATCATTTATTGAAAATATTCTTTAAATCTAGGAAAATATAAAACAAAATGGTCTCAACAAATAATATTGACAATTTCTAAAGAATACTTAAAATAACAACAGTAGATATGCAGATATTTGGTGTGCGATAATATCCAGTTTAATAAGGGATATATTAACCGCAATTTAAAAACTTATAAATCAATCGCAAATGTTATTGTCTCAATCGAGCATATCAACACCAGTCTATTGTAGAGATGTAATTTATATTATAACAAAAAGGACAAATCTCAATAAAATAATCCCTTAAATAAAACTTGTAAGTGTGGTTGGGCAAATTAAATTATTAGCTTTGAAAAAATAATCATCAAATATTGAGAAATGCGAATGCAGACTTACAGGTAACTTCTGGATGGTGTCCAGGAGATGCATAGCGAACGTTTCACCAACAGTTTCATACTTAATCAATCCCTTTAATATGAAAACCCCGGTAACTTGTATAATGAAATAATTTTCAAGACTCAATTCAAATCACTTTTCACTCATTCAAATAATTTTGATTTGCAAATTCACGGGTGCTATCCAACAATGAAATTGATCATTTGTGTCTTGAAGTTTTTAAAATTTTTGAATTACGTATGTGGAATTTCGAATTAACAAAAGGTGCCGCTGCAGTCTTAGCATTATAATCAGTCAGGAAGAGGGGTAATTTGTACAATCTAACATTAGACACAAGTAATTTTAAAAGTGAACATTTATTGAATTGTGATCAAATTCAAATGATAGAAATTCAAGATATAAATTTGATTTGTCCCAACGTTGCTTGCAAGTTACGCTTGCTATGAAAACATTACAGATGGCTGCGCGAAACAGCTGCCTTAAATAGATATATTCAAAATGAGTTAATTTTCAAGAGACTGCCAAAAATCTAAATCACAGCCAATAAGGAATACATAATTATAAAAAATCCCGGACACTCCTCAACATGCTTGAATAGAGAAAATTATGCATTTTGTTTACTGTTAATAAAAGATTCAGTTCTCTGTAATTTACTGACATGTATGTGTAAATATCGCGTGTATGCGAACAGTTCAATATTATTACTTTTATTTTTAAATTTTATTTGTTAAAAAAACAGTTGAATAGCATTGAACTTTGCGTATGTAGGTACCAGGTACGTATAATTTTTGAATTCATTTAGGTAGGTACCGTGTATGTACTGAAATTCACATATTTTAGTTTTCGAGTATGTGAATTTTTTAAATGTGTCAAAACCATAGACTACCAAATATATAGACATGAACTAAAGCAAATTCCTTGTTTCAATATTTGCATTTTGGTGTCACCCACGTGATCATTTTGGTACCACTCAGGTACCAACAAAATAGCTCCGAGACGTTTTTAAAATATATGACTCTATTGGAATGAAAATATAATATGCATTAAAATATATGTCTTGTTTACACAAAGATTTAATTTTACTTGTACTGTTGCATAAATGTGTCATAAACTATCGGATTTATGTTTCCACAAATAATGTTTGCAGAATGCCCCTCGTCCCGCAACTAATGTTCCGAACCCCTCTCCTATATGTACATTTTATTTCATGTCTATTCATTTACTGGTCTGTGGTTAAAATGTAAGTTTAAAATTTATGGTACTGTATAAATAATACAGTCACCACGGTGACAAGTATAACACATTTATTTGATCACTTTTTATCACTACTACTCTAGTACAAAATTTTTGGAAGGGGACACGAGTGATGATGTTTACACATCAAAAATTTCATCTTTTACTAAATGAAATTATGCATCAACATATTTACAAAAAGCTACCGATTTTAAGTAATGCATTGTGTGTCAAAAGACAATTTAATCATAAAATGAAATAGAAACAGTGCGTCAATGACCATTGAAGCAACATGTAACAAAAATAGCGTTACATAATACTGAAAATGTAAATAAATGTATATATTACAATAATTTAAGCATTCAATGAATGTAAACATTAGCGACACTTGTTTTAGTTTTGCTGTAAAGACGGCTACATATTGAATATTTATTATGCTGTTATTCATTAACAGATTGCCACACCTTAATACAAGTAATAAGACGCTCAGGGTTAAAATTAAAGCCACATTTTTCTAAAATCATTCTTCATCACAACGAAGAATGTAATATACATATTAACATAAAATGAATATAATTTTGTTGTAACATTTTTCTTTATTCACAATTTTTATCATGATACATCCTAAGTACTGAACTGTATTCACATCAAATACGCTTTACTATTCCTCGACTTGGGGATATAGTGTGCTCTCCGGTTTATTTACAGTTCATCTCTACTTTCGAGTACAAAAAACAAAGTCCACAATCAGCTGTCACTATTCCGTCGGGTGTGTCGTGTCAGGCCTGCGGAGGTTCGTCGGATATGCTGGGCTGCATCAGTTGAGAGCTTCCCTCGAGGGGGTCGGACGGGGATGACGGCGGGCTGGAACCGTTGAGTTGACGTGGTCGGCCAGAGGACGTGCTGGCCCCGCTGGAATGTGCCAAGTCCAGGTCCACGGTGGTGTCTGAAGTAGAACTGCCGGCAGAACTCGATGAAGCGGTACTGTTCCCCGCTGTCGCTTCGTCGTTTGCTGTATCTGGATTCTCTTGTATGGGATCCATTCCCCTAAGAGAATGTTATTAAAAAAAATGTAATCATATTAAATTATATTCATAAACAATATTGGGGTCGGCTAAAAAAGCACAAAAGACAATTCTCAAGGTAATAATTGGTCGTCCCTTTAGATATCCATGAGATCTTATATTTAAAGAGTACAATGTCCTAGATATAAGACAAATCTTTATGTTGAGACTTGTTCAATATTTCCATGCTAACAACAACTCACCCCAAGCAATAAATCATGGACACAAGACAAGACAAACAACAAACATCTACACACCAGTTCCGAGAGCAACAACGATATTTTATCAAAGATTCTACATGCTCTTAACTCCGAAACTATACAACACACTCAGTACCAACTGGAATTTGTTTAATTCCAATAAGATTACACAAATATGGACCCAATATATGATCCAATCAGGTAGAGATGAGTCATAAGCATGGCTATCCAACATTTTAATATAATTTATACAATACCTATACTAATAATTCACTAGTCCTACAACACTCCCACTATATATTTTTTATTTCTCTTTTTATTCCTGTTGATGATTTAAATAACACCACAACAGCACAAAAAAAACTGTCTACTTTAACACAGACTTCAGTCTAGCCAAGTAGTCAGGACAATGCTGTATATCAGAGATGAAGTCTACTCCATTCCACACAATAAACTATTATGTCTTATTTTTATTATGTATAATATATTCACCTCTGTTAGAATAAAAGTATGTATGTCATCTAATAAATAAATAAATAAGATAACAGTTTAGATCTTTGAGAAAATTATCATATCAGTGGTTTCCTAATGTTCGCCAGTCTTCTCTCTATAAATACGGTAAATAACTACCTATAATAAAGTTACTGATACATATGCCAGGTATAACAGACAGTTTTTAATATTTTATAGGTGGATCTGCTTAAATATTCAATCTGTGTTTGAAAATTTTCTATCTCTATGGCACATGTCTACTCTGTAAATAAAATACAATTGACAACAAATGACAGCTCGCTCCTGTACATTTATTAATGATACTGTTTAAAACCATCAAAACATAATTTTCTGACAAACAGAGCGAGAAATCAGCTCCTCCTACATAAAGTATCGTAAGTAAAAAATGACATTTTTAACCATTCTAGTATTTTGCATGTATTTGATACATATTTAAAAAAAATATATATATTGTATTCTATGATGTAGGTACTAATAAACATAATATTTTTTAAATTACAGCTACAGTAAAACCCTGTTTATTCGAAATTTTCCGCAAGTCGAAGTTTTAGAGCAGAATGTGGACCCTCTGGAAAGTTTTCATACAAAATTGTACTTATAAATCGAATATCATTATTCAAAGCTATTTTTGGACCCTATCAGATGAATTTGTTCATCGATTTTTCGCCTAATTCGATTTTTTTGGTCAGATATCAGCAATCTGAAAAATACACATGTGCTACGCGATCCAAAATCCAAAACCATCAAAATGGGTAGTTCCGCCCCTATACCGATTCACGACACATAAAGTTAATTCTCATTGTTTTCTCACTCACTCTTAATATACTAGAAAAGATGACAAATATAACTTGTGCGTCCTTGATTTGAAATATTTATTTTTTACCACGACGCTTTAACTTAAGGTCGCATGCTTTTTTCTCTCGCTCATTTTCTTTACATTAGAAAAAGATAGCAAATATTATCTTTGTGTCCTTATAGGTAACGCAGTTATCTAGTTCTCCCAGCTGCTAGCTGAGAATGTCAGTGGTTGCCAATCTTCCGTTCCGTATTATTACCATCATTATTTTTGTTTACGTAGCGTTTGTATATTTTGTTGTACAAACGTTAGTACGCGGTTGAGTTTCTCAGACTTTTCCGTGTTTTATAAATTATTTAATTTGTATTCATTTTAATACAGACATATCTCTTTCTATTTAAGTTTTGTGTCAAAGAATTTTAAAGAATATATAGTTAGCGTTACTAAGATTTTCTTGTATTTTGTTAATTATTTTATTGCCATCGTTTTATATGTAAAGAACATTATTTGTTTTTCTCTTTTTGTTAAGACATTTTGAAATTCACGAATACGTTGTTTGCGTTCCTTAGACTTTTCCATATTTCATTAAATTTTAATTAAAACATTTTTATAATTTTGATTGATAATTTTATATTTTCGATAATAGCATTAATGCGAAACTCGTACAAAACACCAACAGTTGCTAAAAATCGAATTAATACAAGAGATTGACAAAAAATATTATCCAAAACAAAATTAATGGAAAAATACGCGACACCATTAATGAGGTTGTCGACAATATCAAACATGATGACAGAAAGAACTTTAACGTTGAAAGGCGAGTGCCAAATGTCACCGTGACCATCACAAAACAAATGTTTTAAAAGCGCTGGAAACTTTTGTCGCTAACTTCAGCGGAGAAATGGCGGGTTGACAAATTCGACTATTATGTCATTAAAAATGGTGCAAAAAGATAGTCTATTATAATAGTGTTTTTTTTTTAAATAATATTGTGATTCGTTTACACTGTATTTTGACAACTTGTTCGTTAATTTTAAATGTGTGGATATAGGTGTATATAATTAATTCGAGTTGCTATGAAAAAAGTTAGTATGTAAAAGAGAATCAAATTTTTGAAATTTTTATATTCATTATCCTAAATCGTTATTCAAACTTTTTTCTTGAATTTCGGTCCCCTCAACTTCGAATAAACGGGATTTTACTTTATTTAAAAATGTATCAAATATGTGAAAAATACTAGAATGTTTCAAAATGTCATTTTTTTACTTACAATACTTTATGTAAAAGGGGTTGAAATGAAAAAAAAAACATTTTAAAAACAACAAATAAAAACTTGAATAATAGAATACAACACTATTTATACAAATTTTAAAAAGATACCTGCATCTAAAAACAACAACGCTCTCTGTATAACCTAAACAATATATGAATATACAAACTTTGGAAATTCTTTAGTCTGGCAAGTGTTGTACGCTCCGCAGTGTGCACACTTCAACCCCACTACATGGAACTTTACCGTCGATACCTGGGAACAATATTTATAATAAGAATTACGATTGTGTAAAAAGGAAAATCCTCAATGACTTACATGCCTATAGACAGTCATAATGTGATATTTGAAGATTAAAATTGAAATAATCTATAGCACAGAAATCCCTTATTACATTGCTTTAACAATACACCATATAGTGTACTTTGTCATTATTTCCAGTAAGAAAAAATGCTATATATAAATATGTACACTTAGAGCTATCTTAAATTAAAAGATATAGTGAACTTAAAGAAATGAAATAATATATGGACAGGTAAAAAAAAATGAACTCAAAATTTCAAGTGAATGTAACATTTTGTGGAAAACCGTTTTGAACTGCGATGCTGAAATGATATATTAGATTGATAAGTAAATTGCATGGAATATATAAAAAAAAGAAAACAACCCCTCTACATCCCAGCGCCGAATACATCCGTCGCAATTTTTTTTTCAATGACATCTATTGTACAATGCGGAAAGATTGTAAATGAATATTAATATTAATTATTATTTTTTGCTAACATGTACTGCCACGTAGCAGAATTCTTAAGAAAATGCACCAACATAGGATGTAACATGGGATATTGTTTGGAAAATTATTGTTTTTAACAAGCGGTTGTACTATCACACGTGATTGGTGAAGATCCGGAGTTTGAAAAATAATAATTTTGAATAGAGCTCTATCGAAAATCGCCTTGATTTAACTGTAATATACTTAATTTAACATAATTATATTAGATTGTTCAGAATTTAATATTATACCATTTTGAATGTTTAATGCTAGGAAATATTTGTTCACTTGTTTTTGTTTGACAATTGGGGACAACCAAGAACAGAGTGAAGGAACCACTTCTGAACGAACAGGATTATGAACAATTAGGAACGGAGATGTTAGTCTTAAAGATGAAGAGGATCGAGGACATCCTGATAATGTTGTAAATGAAAAATTGAAACCTTTAGTGGAAGAAAACACGTGACATAAAACCAGCACGGAATAGGATCCATCTTGCTTCACGAAAACTTTCATCTTTCGATAAATATATGGCAAAAAAAATTCAATACAGAAGCAGCAGAAGTTTACAGAATTCTTAGATTCTAATCTGCCTGAGTTTTTTTCTACAGGCATGAATAAACATGTGATTCATTAACAAAAATGCAAAAAAGAAATGTTATTATTTTGATTAATAAAGTAAATTTATTCTAGTTATGTTTAATCGAATTTGAAGGTTAAAATCAACCATTACTTTCCGAACAGCATTATAGCCAGCATTATTTTTCAAAAAATATTGTAACATTGCAAATAATTAGCTTGAGTTAAATTTGTTAACAATTAGGTTTAGCACATACCAGAAGCAGTGACACCGAGCAACTTTCCGCTATGACTAGTTTTTACTTTTATTAACAATTAATATCATATGTGAATTTTTATCAAAAAAAAAATCAGTTTAGAATTATTAACGCTCTACAAAAACAAAGTATAAATTACATGTTCTGTCAAAGAGCAGATATCAAGTAAAAACGTACTTTGTTTCGTACTTGGAATTGGAAAATATCAATCCCTTTGAACAGAAATCGAAATATCACCACACATAACACAATTATCTGCATATCATATATGCAGATAATAATAACAGCTTAAAAAATTACATTAAGGCGCGACTTGCAATAATAATTCATATTTTCGCTTTTTTTACGAAAATGTGGGTTTTTATTATTCATTTATATCAGAAGTTATTCAACAGATTTGACTTTTTTTTCAACTATTACTTAGATTGAACCTTTACATTCATATAAAACTAATAAACTGAATGTTATTTGCCATAATTAAGACGATACAAATATTATAAGAAAGACCGCGACCATTAGATGCATTTTAGGCATGATACGAAATTGAGTCAATACGCTAAATTAATGCATAAACGAAATATATTTTCTTATAATCTTGAAGCCAAGATTACGGAGACAAATCTATAGGAAACCAAATTAGCAAAATGTTAAAAATGAATAGAGTTATAAATCATTCAATTTGCAGTACATTTGATGAATTTTTGACGTTTTTAAAATACTTTGTTTTAGTAAAAACATACGTTTTTAAATAATATACATAGTAATAAATGTAATTCTATCTACTTGTAATTCTAATTAATTCAACAATTGCTTGTAAACTATGCCCGTCTCGACACAGAATTTGTCTAGTGAGACGGGCACAGTCCAAATAGATTTTTACATAGTATTATATAGTTACTAATAAAATAATCGTTCTAAAAAAATATATATAAAAACACTTAAAATCTATGTCACTTCACAAAAAATAAAAACATTGTTTTAAAGAATTTTAAGTACGAGTATCTTGAACCTGAGCTATAATTGATCCATGTATTCGGAAGGAAGTTTTAAAATATTTTAGGGGTTCGGTACCTGATAAGGTATAGTGTTTATTTTATTTAAAGCATTTGAAAAAAAACTTTGCTGCGCTGAAACATTTTATTCCAAATAACTGCCCCGTAGAGCCTTAATTTTGTGTAATAAAATACATAATACCTTATGGCAGTCTTTGCACAAGATGGTTGACTTGTGTTCGGAGTATTCTGGAGGCATGGGGGTCATCTTTACTTCTGAATCCAGATATTTCCACAACTGAAATTGTTAAACAAAATTATATTGTTACTAGCTGAAAAGTCCATCTAAGGATATGATCAAACAATTACTATACACAGTAGAACTCCTTTTATTCAAAATTTTTAAATGCTTCAAGACCCAAATTGTCAATTTCATACTTAAAAATTAACCTCTTTAACACAAAACCCCATTAACACGTAGTACAAAATGATTTTTATGTCTTCGCTTCATAAATCAATACATTTTTACAAAGCTCGCGGTTTTTTATACCTGGCGACATATTGTGAGTCTGAGCCTACTATATTATATTGAGATAAAATTGGAGAATTCCGGATACGCTTTCTTCGGTTGGCAGCTTTCATAGAATAGAGACATTGTTGCGCTAATTGATTTTACTTGGACGCGTTATTGTTTTTAGTCTATTTTAAATTCCCCTTTCGATTCCTTTTTACTAATAAACAAGTGTGTTCAAGAGTTCAGATTATTTTAATAGTTCCACCTCCAGTCTATGTAAATCACTTTTGATAAGATATTGTTCATACAATGGTCACAATTCTTCATTGTTTTACAGTATATATGTAATAATTTGGTGGTTTTCGGCACCTAGTTCATAGTACAATGGCTGTTCTGTTGTTGCCAAACATTGCTGGCAAGCATTGTGTGAGAATTCAATTTAAATGTTGAATACAGTGTGTGTACTCAAAATAAGAATCACAATAAATGTAATATAATTTGTTTTGTAAGAGTACAAAACAAATGTTTAGGTTATAAAATAAATGGCCCAATTTAATATTACAAATACCTATCTTAACAGTAACTTTTCTAGCACATGTTTTTGTTCACATGCTTACAATGTATTATCAATGAAATTAGTGTACGTAAATACATGTTGGAAAGACTCACACTGGTCATATCTATCATGCTCGTCTGGCACGTTGGGCAGGCGTAGTGACCCGAATGCAGCATCTCCTCAAAGCAGGTGCGGTGTAGAAGATGGCCGCAATCCGGGATATGGCACGGGATCCGGGACGTGTGGATATCCTCCAGGCATACCGGACAGTTGGAGCGAGACACATTCTTAGAAGTAAATAAACAATGTTACTATCACATTTGTAAAAAAGGAAATCTATATTACTGATTTCAGATTTAATTGCTGATGACATTCCAACAATCAATATATTGTGGCGCAATGGATTCCAGAGTTTTTCTTGGTAAATGATAAAATTATTTAAAAAATCACTCAATGTGTTCAGTGTAATGAAAATAATATTTTGAATGATTTGAAACACTGCTGCGATGCACCATCTTTATTTTTTACTTAAATTCACGGTAAGAATGTTTTTTCCTTAATAATATATAAATTGTATCAATGTATTCAAAATTTAATAAAAATGAATTGTTAATTCTGGCATCTCTTATCGGATTACTCAAAGGTATTTGAGATTCCGTAAAAATAAAATAGATGGCTTTCAAATAATGGAACGATAGATGTATTAATTTGAAAAATATAGGTTCAAAAATTTGTCATCAAAAGTACTGTGCACTGTAGCATAGTCGGTTTACGCACCTTCCCCGGATTGGAAAGAGATCATAGCAATAATATTTTTCGATAAAATTAATTTTATATGTACATCTTTCTAATTAACACATTTAATTAGTATTTAAATTCTAAGTGTTCAAACCGCTGCACTTTCCTGACTTAACCCTTTGTTCAGTTGAACATGCCACATTTGCTAATAGCCCGTTAAATTTTGTGGTAATTTCTAAACTGAAATTGTTGTTGTTCAATTGTAAGAAAGATTGATAACTGTGATTGAATATATTTATAAGTATTTAAGGTATAGTTTCTGGTGTATCGATGATTGCTCGCCAAATTATGAATAATCACAGATATCAATCACTCTTGAAGGGTGGATTGCCTAAATAAAAAAAACACAATCACAGAATAATTAATCATTAATGGAAAGTGGTAATTACTATTACCATATTTGCTCTTGTAATTTGCCTCCCTGCATATTTGTACACCCTTATTTTTAAAGGATGATTTAAAATTTTATTTTATTTGCTTATTGTATTCCTGGACTATTGGGTTTTCTACCTGGGTACAAAAGACAATCAACTAATTTTGTACCTAATATTTGGACTTTCTTAATAAAACAGTTAGTATGCTAATTGCGGGTTTTTTCCAATGGAATTGAAGTAATAGCTTTGTTTGTAGATCACAGAGATACTAAAAAAATCTACATATTTTACGCAACTAAATACCGTATATAAAATAGAGATTTTTGTCAGATCAAAGCATACGCCATATGTGAAATTAGTACTAGAGATTGATATTAAAAATGATGCTTTTGATATTTCAATTGCAGATTAAACCGGGTATATTAATTATGACCAGAATGAAATTTTTTGTGGGAGACAATTTATTATTTACTGGATTCCAGTGAACTATGCCTTGTTTGTGTTCCAATAACTTCCAACACATAGTAATCATAAATAAAAAGTTTAGGAAAGGGTGAATCATTAAAATAAAAACTTAAGAGACACAGAATACACATAACAATATTTTTAAACTAAACGGGGCATTTGTACTATGTAAATAAGAATAACTCGCTTGACACCCAGGATGAGGCTAGGTTAGAGATAATAGCTTAGAGTCCCAGACGATTCTATCACAAGGCGAGTGTCTTACCGTTAGACCAACAAGAACGCCTTAGTTGTCAAATTTAATAAACTAAGTAGGGATCACAAATAAACTAAAATTGATCTAGAACTGTAAAAATTGTCAATGGTGAAGAGCAATGAACAATATGAAATAATAATAATTATTGGTAAATAAACGATTATCCAAATTCAAGATTGATAGACCTATCACTGGACAGATGATTAAGAGATATTAAAAAAAAAAAAAAAACCTCGACACATCTGTGACCCACGCTCAGTAATTGCACAGGTAGGCACATGTTGCACACTTTGCAGTGGAAGAAGCGGTTCCTCCCGCCGACTCGGCATATTCCGCAACCCTCACAATGGTACTGCTTCTTGTCCTCATCATCAAACAGATTGCACACCAGACACGTGTACTGAAAGCCAAGCTAACTCGGTGAATATCATTACCTGATTAATAAAACATCATGTTTATGAATTGAATTAAATAATTACAAATAGTTATATTGAATAAAATTATCAGATATTATTTTTTGTTATTTAAAGAATTATGAACAATGAACAAAAAGCAGTTACAGCTTTAAAAAATATAAATTACGGTCAAACAACTGTTCAAAAAACGCAGTCTTCGCCCATATTTTTTATTTATAAAATTCAAAGTTCATGTTTTTCATCGTCTGGTTAGGTTAAAATATATATAACAAAAACTTTTTAAGGTTGGTCATATTTTTTCTGACCTGACATCATCATGTTCTATCAAAAATAAGTTCTCTTGATACAATACACTTCTATATGTAAATGAATACTACGTTATTTATCAATATTTTGATCAAATATATTTAAATTTTCAAAAAAAATAATCAGTAGTCCAAATAACATTTTAATTAAACAATTTTCTAAAAAGTAATTAGTAGTCCAAATAAACTTTTTAATATTATGGAGGATATAAAACAAGATAAAATATCTAATTTCTGTTGAGTTATTCTGCCATGGGTCTTTTATTATTGTAATTGACATTTTGAGCGCACACTTTAGTGGTTAAATTTCACCAAATTCTGACCCAGTACAGATTTTGCCAGATGAAATCATCTAATTAAATATTTCACACATCTTTTCATATTCACTCACTTATTATTGATACGTCCTACATAGATTTTTTATTGCTTCTTTGACTCCATTCATCTACTAGCAGTATTTAGTAAGTAAAAAATAAGTTATTTTTTTACTTTTTCAATTCACATATTAAAATTAAATATTCAAGGTGTTTGTAGGTAGAAAGCAGTTTGTAAATGTAGGTTAGGCAGGATAGCATCTTCTTTTTTCACGGTAATACATCCCAGGGTAGGATTTGGCCTTCTTCATAAGTGGTCTCCACCGACTCCCATTCTTCTCCAGTTCCCAAACCCTCCCATCCTACTCCAGTCCTATTCCACAGTCAGCCCACCCCTTATTGGTATGCCTCTAGGTTGCTTTCGCTGGGGTATCCACCATCTGTCCTGTCATCTGGCATTCTTTCAATATATCCAGCCCATCACAGGTTTTGAGACCTATAGAATCTTTCAATTGTTTCTAGCTCAATAAAATTTTCGAGCTCACGGATATTCATGGTATTCAGGATATCATTTTCTTAAGAAAATCAAATAAGAATAACACCTCCATGGTTCACGAAATGTCGGTTATGGCAAATCCCATCCATTGCAGAATAATCCAGAAGAAAATCTATTATGTAATTAATCTATACGAGTAATTTCACTTTTTTTATTATCCTAAAAAATTGTGAATAATCATAAACAAAATGCAATAATTAAATATTTTTAATTCAATTGAAAATATTAATTTTTGTGCAATTTGCCCAACTGCTACAACTTTTTAAAGAATACTTATTCACTTGTATGCTTTACTGGAATTGGCTAATCTACTTTTATTATAACCAAATAGCAACAAATGACAGACTTGCCAACTAACCTTGTCTATACATTATTATATATACTCTTAAAGACCTATGTTTTGATATGGTTCAAGCTTGTTCAATTATTGTTTGAAGTATTTTTATATTTGTACATTATATCACTATGTTAGGATTTTGGTGAAACAAAATTAACTAAGCCTTTTACAGCCTATTTTTGCGAGAAGAAAATTTAGGTTAATTTTAAAAATAATATTAATCCTTTGTTTTCTTTAAATAACTTTAAAATATTGACCCCTTCTAAATCTTAGGTCTTCAATCTAGTATTTATACAAGGTCGCAAAAAATGCAGCTCTATAAAAAACCTGTCCAATGTTATTTAATGGTAAAAAGTAAAAAAATCTAAACACGTGAATGAAGTTGTCGCAGGCTTTATATGCATAGAATTTACCTTCCCAAAGCGAACACCACACTTTTCACATTCAGCTTGTACTTTTTGACGAGTGTCACATTCAGTGCATATTAGTTCGGTCACTGTTTTCCTATTGAAGTAGTGTTCCTCATTTTCATCGTGGCAATACCGACACATGTAAAACTTGTTGCAGCATGGTGTCTGAAAACCACAAATAATGGTTATTTAAAAAATAAAATAAATAAAAATATGAAGTGAATAAATAAAGGAACATATCTTATTAATGTTTTAGCGTGAAATAACACGTAATTGAAATAACTAATACTAAATCATTTAAGAGCATTTAAAACTATTAGCTAAATAATTAGTGGTTAAGTCATTATTTTGTAGCAGTCAGTCATAAAATAGGAATAAAACTATGTATACAGAGATAATAAAACGTAGAGTAATGAAGAAAATACAATATGCGGGTAACCTTATTCTAAAAATAAAATGACAAGTTTGCACGCACATAGGTTTGAATCTCAGGATGACATTTGTAAATGAAAAGTTCATATTCATTGCACTCGTGTGTTTAGTATTTGCGAAGTTACATGATACAAAAATAGAATAAATTAACAAATACGGATGGGAGCGCTGGGCAAACACACTGTTTTGATGATTTTTTTGCAGTAAGCAGAATAAATAACAGGCATGACATCGATTGGTCAATATTTTTGGTTGATACGTGGGACAAATTACTTACGACAAATTTTGCCCTTCTTTTATAGTGAGAACATCCTACGCGGGTCTCCGCTGAGCTTTCAGAATCTGTCGTCCATTCGGAACTATCCGACTCTTCCATTAGTAAATTTAGTTAAACGGTATTGACAAAGTTCCTAAAATTGAAAATTTCGACTTCGCGGCGCAAAACTTAGATTTCGCAGCGGTTTACAGAATGACGGACACGTCTGAAGCTAGTTAAAGACCTTTCAATTGAGCGTAATGAAGTTTTTGTGGGTGACGGTTGATAAAACAGGAATTGTTATTATCAAACGACAAAAATCTTTTAATTTTATGGCTATTCGTCAGTAGATGACGCAGATAAAACGAAAATATTTTTATGACATCTGTTGACGAATCGAAAAATAACTTTACAAGCTTTTCACTCATGAAGTGTCTGGAGAAAATATTTTTTCGTATCGTTGGGGTCTTTGGGAAATATGAACAAAACTCTGCGACATAAACTATTTTATTGTTGTTTATTTGTGTACGCCACACGTTCCCTTTCTGACACTTCTTTTACATTCATATAAGTATATTCATTCTTATACACCGACATTTTCCATCTAACCCTTTTTTCAACGATCGCATTTCTCCTACATTCATTCGAGTGCAAGGATCTATATATAATATTCTTAATGCTATTATTAACTTTTTATTGGTTTTAATATTTTATTATAAAACCTTATAATGGACCCTGCAATGGGATCTGAAACACGCGGCAGATTTGTACACAGTAAGTACATCGTATTCAATTAAAGCAATTTTTTTATGTTTACAGTTTAAAGCTATAGTGGCTACCTTACTTCAGATTTCTCCATTAAGATTTATTTTGTAGAAAGTCTTCAGACTTCTCAAATATAAGGAGTACACGCCCCCGCTCGTGGTCGAGGTTATACATTTTAGAACAACTTGAAATACATATTTTTATGTTTATTTTATTGTAAATGAAATGTATTTAATACGTGGGAAACAAATATGAAAATAATATATTTTATGCGCGCCACGTTTATTGGCAGGAATGTTGTTCTTCCTTCCGGCAATATCAATTACTTTCCTTTTTCTTGCCACAACATTTTTTTACCGACGAAACGTGATTAGACAAGCAAATTGATGGTTCACGCGGGCACACCCGATAAGGCCATAAATGACACTTAATAAATCGTACGTTTTCGATATAATGCTAATAAATGGATTCTTTTCGGGCAGCCTCGGGCCTTAGTGTATAGCGTCTTAAGGAAATTAAAACCGTTTTTGATCATGTCATTTTGTCTTACATATTAGGTACCTATATAAACAGCCTCGCGTTCTTCCGCGTCTTATACAACAACTATGTTTCAATCAATAATTTTAAACAAACATCGAATCTGTCAAATAATTTTGAATATGGAAGATCCTCGATCGGACACAATAAATAAGTAGGTACTGGTTAATTTTTTGGTCATGGCACTTCAAGAATGTGTTGTGTGACGATACACGTCATTGTGTGCGTGAGTGCTATTTAAGCGAGAGAGAGACAAAGTTATATGACCGCTTCACGCTAGACAGTAATGTTACAACAATATTATTTCATTGCCTATCCATTAAATTATTTATTTATTTATTTATTAGAAACTATATAATACAAATGTATAACATGTTTGGACTGTGCCTGTTTCACTAGAAATTCTGCGTTGAAACGGATATCGTACAAGCAATCGTACAAATCGAAATTAACATTTACCTTTTATATTGTACAAACACCTTATATATCACACATAATGTGTATATACATTTATACATAAAGCAAACACATTTTTGACAATAATTATTACAGGTTTGATCAATATGTTTGGATGAGTGCGTCAATACTATTTTTATTTTATTACTAGCCCATATTACGAATCCTAAGTATTTATTTTCAGTTTCATGTTACTGGGATAATTCAATTGAATTAAATCTTTCAGCATCCTATTAAATATTTGTAGTTCTTTTGGCCATATATTGTATGTGCTCTTGGGGCTTGGAGGTTATGTTTATTGATCCGTGTGGTAATTATATTTTGGGTTGCTTTTAAATGTGTTTGTGTTTATATATGTAATTTGGGGTAGTCCTAGCATATATATAATACGAGTACATCAATTTAAATATTACATTTATTTTGATGTTGTATTTTAGTTGATTTAAAAATAAATTAAGATTATATAAAATATCAATTTTTCGTTATTAGTGATGGGTTACACCTAGTGTCATTTTTATATAGGAACCTATTTACTATTGAAGATTGAAAATAAGAAATCGATGTTGCCCTAATCCAAAAAAAGGAAGAAATTCAATATGGGTGTAACGGTCATGTTAACAGAAGGGAAGTTGGAATATTAACGTTCCAAGGAGACTTGTAAATCCAGGACCTCAGCGATCGCATGCGATCATTTTCATTTGTTAGAACGCAATATTGATGTAAGAAAAAGGACATAACCTAATTCTTCAAACCTCATCACTAAATCAAGCTACATTTTAACACTCCAATATTCCACCATTCATGGCGGTCGATACACAGGGGCGTGCAGTGCATATAAAAAATTGGATTAACATTAACGAAATCATTATTTTGCAATTAGTGCCATTTGTGTACCAGTAAAGACTTTAATTGCTTAATTCTAAAAATTCACCGCAACTCACCTCTGTACTCATGGCGCTAATTTTTATTCGCCGCATCGTGCTATTTATGTTACTCAGTTCTGTCTTTCAGCTAGTGAATTACTCAAGTCATATAAATGGCTATTTACTGAATTTAAAATTCCTTTCGGTTGATCCGTTTTGCATGGAGTCGTTACCTATGCTATTTATGAACAGAATAACATTAGAAAGGGTTACAACTGCGTGAAAATCATTGAAGTGTCTACTTCCTCTTTTACTAATTCGCTAATTTTACTATCTTACTGTTTTTAACCTGTTTATTTCATGATTGTTCTTTAAATTTGGGGCATGGATTGGTTTTTAATTTGAGAAAAACAAAAAGCAATCGGCATAACTATTTCCTACGTTAACGTTTAATAAAAATAATTATTTCCTTTAGTTATTATGTGAAGTATTTTCAAACAATAAATTAAACATGTTCAGTCAGAGAAAGTATTCTTAAAGACGTCCATATATTTTTTATATGGGTAAGAAAGTATTATTTTACGTTAAAACTTAAACTTTAAAAACATTGTTAACAGTACTCTAAAATTATAAATAAATACATGGTAGGGTCGTTTAAACGATGGATTTATTTCGTCTAAAGATGTTGGTTAAACGAAAGTACATATATTATATATGATTACATACTATCATTGGTAACGGCATAACCTAAATCTATATCTACTGCACGTCACTGTCGATACAGCAGCATCTTTTATAAAACGAATAAATTGATTACTACGGTTTAATTCCTCTATACAGATTGTTCAGTGGTGCGACGCTCCGTACCTTTTTCTCAACTGAAGAGTTTCATAACTGAATGGACCTTGGGCTTTTTCACATCGTCACTTGCACTTTTCCAAAATAATTGTTTTCTTTAATGATGTCACGTGGGAGTTGTGGGAGGCTCTGAAGTGTGAATGGCGGCGGAAACCGAGCGGAAACAATCCTCACCGTCACGGTCGGCCGTGCTGACGATCGCTGGTGCTCCTCTCTTGTTACACTTCACAGGCCACACCTTGGCGGTCATCGCTAGCGTGAAATTGACTGGGGTTGTAATTCTATGTACCTAATATACAATATGAAGTGCAACATACCTTATTACACATTTACAACATTGATAATTATGTATGTAATAAGTCTTTTAATGTGTGGACTAACTTTGTACGTATCATACATAACGTACGTAATTTGAAAATAAATTTCAAATTACGTTCGTTATGTATGATATAAAATATCAAATTTAGTATACTTGATAATGTGTAGCACCGAAAAACCATTAACACTAATAAATACTTAATTTATTTAGCTTTATGAAATCATTTCATTTTTAAAGTGGAAGCTCTTGCTGTAGTCTTTAACCGTCGCAGAACGGGCGTGCTGCGTTAATGCTGATTTTTAAACTATAAAAATTTTGTTATGATGAAAATAGAATAATTATAAAGTGCTTTTTTTAATCATTGAACTGTAATAAGAATGACGGAATCAAAATATAAAATGTTTACACCCTGTTTTTCTAGAATTTTGGGTGTTCAAACATCTAAAATATCTCATTAGATTTGAATTTCCATAAATCCAACCTAATCTAACTTACATACTGTGTTGAGTTTTCTGAGCTCTTTTACCGCACGTATCTGATCTCTCTGATCCCAATGCAGAGTTCTAAGAATAATGAACCTATTTTCTTTTCCACGTTGACTTTCTATGTGTAATATTATTTCTCCTTCTATGTTTTGACCTCACAATTAGTTTGTCAATATCGTTAAAGTATAGAGTTGCCACACTGTTAAATGAGTGGTTTTTTTTAAATAGATCTGTAAGGTTAGTTAGCATATGTTTAATTCATATGCCTGTTAATTTGAGCAGTCATTTGGACCAGAATACTGCCATTGACGACATTTGCGAATGATGCAAATTCGAGTGTGCGAAGTGCTAGTTCACTTTCCAGCAATTAGTCGTGCACAAGCTAACAGGTAGGTATTCGAACAATCGACCATTGTGCTGCCGTGGAAATGTTCCTTAATAATTTATTTCCCTGGTGAAGTACATATTGTCTCTGGCACATTGTGATCTATGTTGTTGTCGAAATTGCCAAAATAACAAAAGATGTATATTTTTAAATATTACAGATAATTATTACGACATCCATGGTTTCGATATCTCCAGTTATTTCAATTGCTTGAAACGAAGATTTTAAACTGATGAAATTGGTGGTGTTTCATGTAATTTGGTGTATCTAATTAAAAACTCCAATGCACAATGGAAAAAAGCTTGATAACGAAAAAATTGTATACAAGAATATCGATACGTGTACTGCGTTGCCCGAGATTCAGATTAAGTTATATTTTTTAACAGGCGATTAGAAGGTGCATGGAGATTTTTCAAAAATGTCTGGGAAAGGAAGCGGGCTGCCTTCATCATCATATATTTTCATCAGGATTCTTGAGTAGGTACCTACTTTTGAATAAAATTTGGAACGGATGCATTAAATATAATAAATACCCATTTAAATCATCGGGAGGGGTTAAGGAGGGAGGTTTCATTTGTATCAGATGTTATATATACATATACTTGAATACAAAAACTCTGAAGAGAAGAAAGAAGAAGGGATACGGATTGATTCCTTTAAAATGTAGTGCTACAAATGGCGAAAGGCACGAATACCTCAATTTTGAACTAAACATCAAGAATAGACTCAACTGTTTGCCTAAGACAAATCCTCCAATTTTTTAAACATCTTGCAAGAAGAGATATTAACTTATTATAGTGGGCCACGTCGGAGGTTGGAGAGGAAGAAAACGATCCGCCACCCGTTAGACCGATCACTTCTCTAATGACAGCTCTAGGAGCATAGTCAAAAAGACAAGATTTAATGTAATTTCTGAATATAAATAAAACAATGTTAACTCTACTTGAGTTTATTAGCACAACTTGAGTTTCGACAGGTGAAGTATTAGAAAAAACTACACACAAATATAGGAGACAAGGTTTAGGTGGTAGACATGCACGTAATTAGGTACTGACAAATGGAGGGGGAAGGATATGAGAGGAGAGATGAGTTAGAAAATGTAATATTGTTTAACAAATTCCTTTTTTATTTCAAAACTTTTAAAATTGTTCATTTTATTACCTATTCATGTGGGCGGTATGGAGAAGTTTAACGGTACAGGAATGAAAGGAATGATTATTATCCATGATGTGGTTCGCGAATTCGGAAAAGTTGTGAAAAGTTAGACAAGGACGATGTTCTTTTAATCCAATGTTGAGATAACATTACGAAAAATTAAATTCTAAAACCAAAATTACGAAAATAAATCTTTTTTAAAAATGTTAACAAAATACCGTTAAATTTACACGACGTTGTATAATTTTTTGATGCGACTATTTAAAACTATCTAAAACATTTAAAAAATTCCAATACCAGTCGCACTTACACCAGTAAATCAAGCATAGCAATTTATCTCGTCACTAATTTGAACCTTAAGTATATATAATTTCGTCACAATTTTATAATTCAAACAATGGATACGATTATAAAACAATTATATTATTCATGTCAATATTGTGATTTCAGCATACGTATCGTTTCGGACGAAACTTTCTTCGGCGTAGATATTTCCCATGCCATCAATTTCCCATAACCTCCAAGATCAAGATGAGTCAGCAAATACGAAGAATCTAGTATCCGCTACTTTCTTTAAGAATTGCGATTTTATTATCAAACCTTTATTGTTCCATCTTTTTGTTTCAACTAATTGCAACAGTCGCCTATAATAGGTTCTGAACTTAGAAAATTAACCGTGGACGGATAATTTTCAACGCTCAATTGGACAAAAGAAAGGATTTCGATATGATCGATCCAAACAATATCAATATCATATAAATAACGATGAGGATATTTTTCAGAAGAGATCTGTACGTTGTCTCTTTGATTACTGCAAAGGTATCAGTATGAATAAGAGCCACGACAAATCAAATAATTAGTTGTAGCAGACCTACTCGAGTCTTAATTAGAGTGATATGGAATACGAACCAAACCCAGACTGCCGGCGAGCGCTAACACTAGTAGCGGAACACGATTCAGATGATCGACAACAGAGTTCGTTACAAGTCGACAACAATAAAATGTGAGAAGATAATGAATGAAATAAAATATATTAAGATTTCTCACACGGACCATATAACAAATACAGACATCTGATACAAAATAATTTTTAGCTACCGAGTCCAGCACTTTTGTTTATTTTACAACGATAAAGAGTGTGGATTTGGTCCCATGATTTGCGCTTGTTTTAAAATCCGTATAAATTACCATTCGATGAAAACAGAATTTAGGTAGGTAGCCACGCAATCTTCAGCAACGTACATTCACGATTTGACCAATTCTAAGTCGAAAATACTTCTACATCTTTCAGATTCTTCTCTCATCGTTTTCTTCATTACTGAGAATCGTGACCCCCATAAGATTTCCCATCGTTCATGCTCTTGTCGATCCTCCTCCATCAGTCCGCGAAAAATTGATGTGAATGGCCCGGTCCTGGTCTGCCAACGAGTCTGATCTCAAGCAAATTGTGGAGATTCTGTCGGTGTTGGTTCGTCATGCTGTCCACGAGATCTTCACTATTCATCTCCAACATCACATCTCCCACTGCGATAATACGATCTGAAAAAATAAGTTAATCCAAACGGCATAATAAATTGAACCTAAGATATTGTTTTTGTCAGATATAAATTGTTTATTAAGATGACAATTTTTTACAAATATTCGGTTTTCTTTCCGACATTTTTATTGTTTTTTTTTAAATTTAACTAATCATTTTTTAAATGAAAACCAAATTCTCTTTTCAGCATAAAAAATATTAAAATAAAACCTCACCTAACCTAACCCCTCCCCCCACCTGACTTAGTTCACAAATAAACTACAAAAATGTTGAAGTTTATCATATATTAGATACATATTATTTCTCTTCTACGCAGTAGACATATGTACGTAGTCTTGCTGCATGTAAAAAGCAGTACTACAGGTACACAAGTCTCGCACGTCAAATAAAGGTGTAGTTACTTTTTAAACAACCTATTACAAATTGTGTGTTATTTCGTTTTGTTTCTAATTTGTAATTAGCGATATTTCTCACGGTACCAACAATGACATACGACCGTTGCCACATTTAACTGGGTGAGTGTGTTATGAGACTCAGTATCGACCACTTATGATTGTAACGTGGAGATGTTGGAAATGGGTACGTGAACGTTGTAATGGATTGCAATCGTACGATTTTCATATACTCTCTTCAAGTGAAGGAACACGATTGCGAATGATGTGACCAAATCTAACGTAACTGTATTAGAAAAGGATTTGGACTTTCAAGTATATTTGGGAGCTTAAAAGATGTCATGTTTAATTTGTAGATAAGATAGGTTATGAGATATAAGAAGGTTATTAAATTAACACCGGGCGGTTAACTGTTCGCTTGAATTATAACGTGAGTGTGTGGCCAGAGCCGGATTGAAGCAAGAAATGAATAATGGCAGATGGATTTGGCCTACCTTGATCTCGGTTCTGGGTTGGGCGTCAATTTACACCTCCAGTTGACTTGCACTTTTGTGGTGAAGAATGGAGATATCACTGCACTTCAGGATGCTGTAGACAACCGGTTTTTCGTGGTCAGGATTCTATGCACGGCGACACTTTCGATCCACAAAATAAAACGTGTTGACTTGTCCGCATTGAAATGTAATCTGTCTCACGTCAGCCGAAATCCGTAAGTATTAGTTGGCCAGAACGGGAAGGTTTATATGTTCAGATTTGGAGGTGATAGACCTCGATATATAAATATATAAATTTTCTTAAGGTCAATTATGACATTTTATAACATTTTATTGAATATAAAACAAATACAAGTTATAAGGGTATTGAACATGGTGGAAATAGTGACAGATTACTTACAATCTGTCATATTTCACGTAAACAAGAAAGCGACATGAAAAAACATAATAACATAGAGACAAAAGGAAACAAAAGATGTAATTAAGACGACAACATTGTATATCGGTTTTACAAATGTTGATAAATAGACAGAGCCTCGTCCATCTTCAATAATATACATTGTAGGTGCAGGGAAGCTCACTTAGAAATTGTGTTTAGTAGTATTTTTATTTATTTTGTATGGTTGTTTAATATACCACTGGATGCCCAAGAAGAAATATAACATTGTGGCGTTCATAACTGATAATAAACATGAAAACGATACACAGTGTTGTTGCAGGGGTAGTCTATTGAAAGAAGAATTTATTTTATTTTATTTCTTCTTTATTCATTTTAATTTTAATTTTTTGCCACCTATTCTAAAAGCATGTTATAAAGATAAAAATTTTCGTATTAGGGAAATGTGTCTCTGGAGCACTGTCGTCAGGTGGCGAATACAATAAAGACGATATTGGCATACACATGTGGAAAGCATGGAGGATTCGAGTTTACCCCACATTGTCTGCACGAGGGGGTTAGGAAAATACGGGATGTAGAAAGGGTGAAAGGAATTTAGGAGAGAAACAGGAATATGAAACAGAGGGACTGAAGAACCAACCAGAACCATAAAACACCACCCGCCTGTGAAACGCTCCTTTAAGTAACTGGATTTTTCTTCACTGGAGACACACGTCTTCTGGCTTCAGAACACTCCGTTGTTCCGCACGAAGTACTCTTGAACATACACTTCGGTGATAGCGCGAAGTGTTATGCAACAAGCACCATGCACAATAGCACGATGTACAGATTTCGGCACACACGGTAGCGAGAAACCTAATACACGCAGTACACTCTCCGTCACTTTATCATTCTCACAAGAAGGTGATTCACGCCTTTTCGCTCTAATTCATGTTCACGCCTAATTTCATTATACAACAAAACCACAGAAAAAGTTCGTGTTTTGGGTATGGGGAGAGGGGGTAGTGGATAGGTAATAGACACGAACTATTATATCTACGTTCACATGCGCGCGAGCGATCCATGAATCATAAAGATCGAACACCACATGGTGCTGTATGGAAGGTCCCCTGGTAATCATCATCTTAGACGATCCCCTAATGCCCCAGCGTTTCAAGAATGAAGAGAGCATGACGCCTATAAGAAGAGCAAGAAAGAGAAAAAAGATATTTCTTTAACCCTCAGCATACCGTGATAGAAAATACTCGTACGCAGCCTTAATGTCAACTTGTGTTACTGTGAGAAATGTGGATTTTAAAGCATTTTAAAAAGACGTAACATAGTTTTTATAATACCTTTACGCTAAATATTGTGTATTTAAAGTGAAATTTTGTTAATGTAACGGAGCAATCTAAGGAAGCGAGCTCTGCACCGAGAGGTTGCCCTGTGTTACTACTGCATGACTGCGGAAGGTTAATCTACATTTCCGTTGCAGGAATAAATAAATAAATAACTGAGATTATGTCTCCTATAACCTCTCTAATAGTCGTGACAAAAATATAACTCAAAAGTCTGTATAGTACAAAGTTAACTACATAAAAAAACAAAATCAGACAAATCAATTGGAAATATATACAGAAAAAAATGAACGTTTCTTTGACGAATTTATCTAATTTGTTTTAAATGTCATAGAAATATGTTACAAAATTGCAATTTCACAATAGTATATGTTATAATCACAGACCAGTAAATGAATAAACATGAAACAAAGTGTACATATAGAAGAGGGGTTTGGAACATTAGTTACGGGACGAAGAGCATTCTACACACATTCTTGATGGAAACATAAATCCGATAGTTTTTGACAGATTTATTGCAATAGTAAAAGTATTTACTCTTCAAAAATTTAATACGCATTTTTTACATTAATGCATATTATTTGTCAGCGTTTAAATTTTCGTTTCAAATGAGTCATATTTAAAAAAAAGTCGCGGAGCTATTTGATTGCGTAAGTGGTACCAAAATGATCACGTGGGTGACACCAAAATGAAAATAGTTAGTTCATGTCTATATATACATTTGGTGGTCTGTGGTTATAATTGAAAATAACTGCCAAGTCAATTAATGAAACAATTAGGATAACTATGAATTACCATATTTGGTGAATGTATATTATTACTACTTTAAAGCTAGTTATTTTCAATTTTACATCTGGAATGGAATTACAGTAACAGTAATAGGCTCAAAAGTGGCTGATTTTAATATTCGTAGAAAGATGTTGCATCTCTTTAATAGGAAGATCCACGAACCGCATCACCGCAACCGGCGCGGCGGTTGAATTTTAAAGGCAGCTGTGTATTTTAAAAAGATTGAATAGATTTACGGAGATCGTATCTCGGGTAAGAGTGCCGCAGCAGTAATTAAATTTCTGCTTTTAGCGGTTCGAGCAAATGTCGTGTAAATAAATAAAAGTGAAAGGTGGTAGATAACAATTATTTCACATTCTTCGCCATCTTTTGTGAGATGATTTAACTACTCTATTATATCCTTCATGTGATACCGGTATAGATACGATTTAATATAGTAAAGAAATTTTGAAAAAAAAAAAGATTTGTTATTTTTGAAATTTTCCCACGCAGATACGTACGGCTGAACGATCATTTTGCCATGAAGACATGACGGCATCAAAAATGACGTCATCACCATCGAAAACACCCCACCCTTTCCTGGAACCGTTTTATTAGTTTTCACTTATGCGTTCACTTCCCCTCTGCTCCCCTGATTTGTTAATTGCATTATTTTATGTTATGTGTTGTAAATATTATTATTTATGTACTGATAAAGTGAGTCAACCGGGGACAATGAGGGCAAATCTTGTTTTGGCAGGTGTGCGGTATCGCCCTGCCAAAATGCGGGACGCTATCGAACAGATGTCTGGTAGCATTAAAAAATGCCAATCAGAACCGAGATAGGAGGTTTGAGCTTATTGCATCGGCGGTCCTGGGTAAGCGGTGGGTCCGCCCTCATTATATATCGGTTCCTCTCAACAAAAGCAAGAAAAAATTTATAATACAGAGAAAATACGAGATGTTAACTTGTGAATTTAGAATTTAAACCTTTCGTGTGCTATTTTTATTAAAAACAGTCAACAAACTATACAATATAAAACAGTATAGTTACCATATCAGTTACCATACCGTGATGGAAAATACCCTTCCTTAGCCACTCGTGTTACAGAAAGAAATAGAGGTATTTTTTTGCATTTTAAACAAAAAAAAAGGTTTTACTAGCTTAAATGTCTATAAAACAATTGATTTCGTATACTTATTGTAAATATTAAACCTAAAAGAGAAAAATAAGTATAAATATAATTACTTGTTTATTTACTTATCATCACGCCGTAGACAGAGGATAGAGCGCCACACTCTTTTGTCCTGACACACAATCTCGCCTCATCCAAATTCATACATCTTGTCATAAAAGGTCGCCGGTTATAGTGGCTTCTAACAAGAGTATTCTATAATATATTCTAAAAAGTTTAACTTTATTCTATAATTCGGAGTATGACGAAAGGCACCATAGGCCATCTGGCGATCCTACCACCAGGTGTGTGTAGCGTTACGTGTCGGACATCCGCTAAGGGAACATCCCGCTAGGCTGCCGGGCGCGGAGAATAAGATAGCCATTCTGTTCTCGTGACTGGTGTCTTTTACATGTCTGATCAAGTGTAAATTACAGTGTACTTAAATATTTCATACCTGCCTCAATGTAATATCCTGTTGCTGTACCGGAGGAATAAATCACCAATAAACCCATAAATTTTCATTTATCACGCTTTGGCTGTCATCTTTTCATACTTAAAACACCAAAGGAGCATCCATTATGTAATGTAAAGGGTGTTCAGGGGAAAATTTTCAAGTTTAATATTAAATAATAAAAAAAAAACTATAAATATTATTCTCATATTTTATTTATACAAAGTGGAGTTTAACGAGGCGGATGTTACGTTTTATAAACAATATCGTCTAAATGACGTCCATTTCTCTCGAAACACTCTTGCAATCGGACTCTTAAATTCGCGAACCGAGCAAAGCGTCGGTTTAATGGCATCAACTTCACGGCGGATATTTTCTTGTTGTTTTTTTTCCTGAATTGTTCGAGGATTGTCGCTGTAAACTCTCGAATTAAGGTATCCCCATAAAAAAAAAGTCGCACGGTGTAAGGACCGGTGACCGAGGTGCCCAGGGTATGTCTCCGTACTTGCTGATTAATTTATTGGGAAAAATTCCCATCAGTTATTCCATTGAAACTCTAGCTGTGTGTGGAGTGGCCCCGTCTCGCTGAAATCGTGTTCTGTTGTTGAGCCCGGGAAACGACTACAGTTGCGGTACTAAAAACTCGTCTATTATTCGGCAATACACGTCAGCAGTGACTGTCTCCCGCTGGTTAAAAAAATAAAGGCTAATTATCTCCCGGACAGAAAATGCGCACCACACTGTCGTTTATGGACAACGCAAACGTTTTTGATGGCGTTCCCTTGGATTGTCGGGCCACCAGTATCTCATGTTCTGTTTATTAACATAGCCATCGATATGAAAATGTGCTGCGTTAGTAAACAATATATTTCCAAGCGTTCGTGCTGTTCCAAAACGTTCCAGCAATCGTTTTCGCTAAGGTTTCACGTAAAGAATAGTAATTTTCGTTGAGATTTGCAGTTTGTATGGATGAAACTATAGTTTCTTTTTCAAAATAATGTGCCCTATTGATTTTTTTATTACAGTACAGGCTGCAGTCTTCCTTATCACTTTACGCGGATTGCGCATAATTTCACGTTGAACTTGAGTCACATGTTCTGGCGTCGCTGCTGACGTTGATCGTCCCGGAGAAGTTTGATTAACCATTGTCCCTTGTTTGTACTTTTGAACCTAACACCAAATATGTTGCGTGCTCGGCCCATCACTTACTCGTCGAATATTAAAGTGAGTGTAAAAAGCGCGACGCGCGCGAACCAATGAATCATCGCACTTTAAATATTGCTCAACCGCGAACGCGCGGTGTGACTCATTGCGACTGGCAAATCAGCAAATCATGCGCGTCGAATAATACCCTTCCCACTTACCTCACCCTAATGGTTTACGAGCAATTACAATTTAATCTTGAAATTTTTCCGCTGGACACCCAATACAATCTTCTTATCTCTCCTCATTTAATTAGTGAGAAAGAGTTATAATTATATTTTTAATGAAATCACATTTATATTGTGGAGTAGCGATTTCAGAAAGTACTTTCGTAATATTTAAAACAAATTGAAATGAAAGAATTAAATTGTGAGCGGTAGAGCTGTGTTACTGCATGGGTAGGGAAGGGTTAATACAATATTTATGATATCTTTTACAATAGGTATAACATAACTACAGTTAAGTAGTTTATAGTGATGAAATTTGTTAATAAAATATTGATGAAGCTTTGCAAAAGTATAGTTTAGTAAACTAACTTCATCACCATCATTCTTTCTATTACCGCATTGCCAATTCTCTGTCAGTCCTTTTCATCCATCTGTTGCCAGCCACTCTTCTAATGTCGCATCTTCGAGCTTAAGGATGGTAGTGGAAAAGTGAGAACATCTCGTAACACATGAGTTATTTCAAAACATAATATAATTATTATTCTTAATGTAATTTTTTTGCACAATATTTAGTTAATCAGAAATCGTTAAAACACCCCGTATTGCAAAATCTACTGGGCTTAAATCTGGGCTGTTCGGTGGCCACATGCCTGAAGAAAGTTGATTGTATTTCTGGCTGTATGAGATGGAGCTCCGTTCTGCTGTAATGTCCAGTTATGCTGTAATGTCTAGCTGTACTCCAGGCTTTGTTTTGAAACTCTTTGATTATTTTCCTAGCACCTCGACGTTTTTCAATTCGCACATCATTGATCAGAATACGGTCTTTTGCAGTGATTTTTGTCATTTGGGAATTTGAAAAAACCAAATATAAACAATGGAAAAGTTAATAATCAAAGATGGCGACTGGAAATGTTCTCACTTTTTTGGGCCACCTGTATATCTAAAATTGTAAAATCCAGAATCAAATTATCTTAAGAACAAAAAGTCACATATCCATCTAATTCGTATTACAAAGGAATGTAGTACCTCATTTCAACGTAATGTTTCTTTTCAAATTTGACTTAAAAAATAATGTATTGTATTGTATGTATATAAATAATATATTATATTTCGGATGCAGGGGCGTGCGGTGCACATAAGCAAAAAAGCTGTGCAAAACTAAAAATTCTGGGAAACTAAAATAAAATTAAAAAATTGGATTAACTGTGCACCAGTAGAGACTTTGCTTAATTGCTTAGTTCTAAAAACTCACCACTGTACTCATGGGGCTCTTTTTGTATTCGCCGCGTCGTGCTATTTACGTTACTCAGTTCTATCTTTAAGCTAGTGAATTACTCAAGTCATATAAATAGCTATTTACTGAATTGAAAATTCCTTTCGGTTGATCCGTTTTGCATGGAGTCGTTACCTATGCTATTTATTAACAGAATAATATTAGAAAAGGTTACAACTGCGTGAAAATCATTGAAGTATCTACTTTCTCTTTTACTAATTCGCTAATTTTACTATCTTACTGTTTTTAACCTGTTGATTTCATAAATGTTCTTTAAATTTGGTGCATGGATTGGTTTTTAATTTGAGAAAAACAAAAAAAAACAAAAACAAACTCTAGTTATTACGTGAAGTATTTTCAAACAATAATGAATCATGCTCAGTCATAGAAAGTGTCCTTAAAAACGTCCATACATTTTTATATGAGTTTGGGGGTTATGTTGGTGGTTAAATGAAATAAATGTTTGTTTGCGCGTTTTGAGTTTTATTACATTATGATGAAAACAAGAAAGACATAGAATGAAATGAATGAAAATGTAGAAGGTGCGTGTATATTACGAAATGAAATGATGTGAAGCGAATTGGCGGTCTCGCTCGGCGCTCCCGGGCCGGCGAGACCGCCGTTGTAGAACGATGAAACTGGAGAGACTGCCTAGCGGTGAATTCTGAGCCAGGCTTGTGGCAGCAACCGGCAGCGCTGTCGCTAGCGTCGATGCCGACTGAGATGGCGGTGGATTTGAATTCCGGTCGCTACATGAATAAGAAAGTATTATTTTACGTTAAAACTTAAACTTTAAAAACACTATTAACAGTAGTTTAAAATTATAAATAAATACATGATAGGGTCGTGTAAACGACGAATTTATTTTGTCTAAAGTGTTGGTTAAACGAAAGTACATGTATTGTATAACGTATGATTGTACATTATCATTAATAACAGCATAACCTAAATCTACACCTATTGCACGCCACTGTACGAATGTTGCTTTTAATGCACCATAAACCTCTGTATTACCGTTGTGAAATGTGGTACAAACGTGCCTTCGACATTAATTATTAGCCTTGGCGAGCGAGGAGGTAAACTGTTACAATTTGCAACAGTCTGTCTCCTCGACCGAATGCACAAAAAGAAGATAATAATCTTTTTATTAGTACTTTAATTCGTGTTATTCTTTATTTGGTCATCGCAATAATGGCTCGCGGATGAACGACTCTTTTATTACGAAACCTTGATGCGGTACCGCAGTACCGAATATCCGTCCTTTCACACATATCTACATCATCGTGGATATAGACCAGGTAAGGACTAAGTTGGGAGATTTGTTTATATTGTGCACCGTCGGCACCGCTGGGCCAGCTCCGTCAGCCGCGTCACCCAGTCCATAATTAATAAAACCTATTTTTCAATGTTGAAAACATATTTAATAATCAAAGAAAGGGAAATGTACCACAGTAGGTATTAATCAAACATAACAAATTAAACAAATATTAAAAAAAAAAAATTTAAGTAATACGAAATTATGTACCGGGACGCGAATTGAAGTCTGTCTACATTTCATCTCTAATTATTAACAGATTATGAATTTCTCAATAACATAATAGTGATGGATGTTTTTTTTAGAGGTACAGAACCTAGACGTATTTGTGGCAAATCTATTTATGACAGAGTAAAGAATGTAAAGCTGATGTTAGTATAGTGAGTACGATTAAGAAAGGATCACTTAGGTGGTTTGGTCATATGGAAAGGATGAATGAGGAGAGAATGGTAAGAAAGATATATGACGCAAGTGTTGATGGAACCAGAAATAGAGGACGTCCGCGGAAGACTTGGCACGACCAGGTAAACCACATAATGGAGGATGGTTCTGTTAGAAGCCTCAACAATCGACGAGCTTGTATGACAAGATGTATGAATGTGGATGAGGCGAGAATTGTGTGTCAGGACAGAATAATGTGGCGCTCTATCCTCTCTGCCTACCCCCACGGGGAAACGGCGTGATGGTAAGTAAATAAGTAAGTAAGTACAGAACTTTAAAATGAAATAAAACACATGAAAATTAAGGTAATGGCCACGGTATTGTCTTTATTGGAAAGATAATTTTATCCCATTAGTGTTTAAATATGATTTCTCGCATACGGGCCCCGCGGCTGGCTCCAATAAAGCGCAATCTGGAAGTCCAATAATATATCGGCAATAATACGACGAATTTCGGCTTCCAAGTCGTCTATCATCCACTGGTTTATCGGCCTAGACTAGCAATTTCACACATTCTCACAGAAAATAATCCAAACGATCTAAGAGGCCCGTTCACAGGTCCATCACGCGAAATTATGCGCTCGTCGAATGTTTCCTTCAATAGATAGATTGTGGCGCGCGCTGTGCGGCAAGTTGCGCCGTCTTGTTGAAACCGCAGCTCTTCCACATTAATGCCATTCAATTGGGGAACAAAAATGTCAGTAATCATGGATCTATAGCGCTCTCCATTGATTGTAACTTTCTGGCCTGCATCATTTATGAAGAAATATGGACTAATGGTTCCACCAGCCCATAAAGCACATCATACAGTGACTTTTTGTGGATGTAATGGCGTCTCAATAATGGTTTGTGGATTTCTTCACTCCAAATGCGGCAATTTTGTTTGTTGAGCCATTCGATCAAAAATGAGCTTCGTGACTGAAACAAATTTTGTGTTAATAATGAGGATTATGAGTAATCTCGTTTTCGGTCCATTCACCGAACGTATGATGCACACGATGGTCAAGCGGCTTCAATTCTTGCACGAGCTGGATCTTGTAAGTTCTTAAACCGAGATATTTCAACAAAATCTTCCATAAAGTAGATGAACACAGCTCCGATTGCTGTGAAAGATGGCTAATCGACTTATTTGGGTCCTCCTTAATACAACACTCCACTGCAGCAACATCGTCTTCAGTGCACTCTATACGACATATCTGCGGATGCGAATTATAAATTAGAGTATGCGTGGTGCAAAAACGATCCATGTGTTCCGCACAACTACGCGGCCGCGGAGCGCGCGGACCGCGGCTCGAGAAAGCGCCGAATGAAAAAATCGTACTTGGCCGCTTTACGGCAATATTTCGTCTGGCACGAGCCGCCATTGGAAAATCGCCGCCGCTGGAACACAGCGAGCCGCCGGGGTGAGGGGGGAGCCGGGCCGCGGACGAGGTCACGCCCCGGCGCCGTTAGAAAATAAGTTATTTGTTATTTGTTAATATCTTTGTGTACAAAATTGTTAAAGAAAGGATGTTTATGGAATTAAATAAAGAATTGAGAGGGCGATCGCCCAGAGATAGTTTAATGCACCTTAAAAATCGCTGTGATAATAAAAATGGATTTTTAAAGTTTAAGGTGCATTAATAAATTCCTCGCCCTAATAAACTAATAAACATCGGCCGCTGTAGAATCTGCCAGGCATCGCGAGGCAGGTCAATGTTTGTAATAAAAAGTACTCGCGATGCCTGGGAAATGTCAAATGAATTTGAAACAGAGGAAAATGTAAGACAAATTCGAGTTATGCCAGCCCATACTGGACGGCGAGAAAAATGGCAAATGTTGCCGAATTTGGCCGCCAGGTGGTGTCGGCGCGGGACCGAATCGGGGTGGCGCGGGGGATGCTTGCGCCTCCTGATTGGTCCCAGCATCCCGATGGAGCCATAAGCTCACAGGGACGAATTTATGATATAAATAAACGGTCCAGCGGTTGCAAAACACACTCACTCTCTCTCTCTCTCGCCTCTTGCACCGGTGGACATCACTACTAGAACTTCTTTTATTCATCTCCACCTTGACCCCTGTTTTTCACCTGGACTTTCTTCCCCTTGGATTTCGACTTGGCTGTACACTTGGACTGATCCTGGAAGAACACTACGACTCTGCGACTACACTGGACACGATTTTGGACCCCCTTGGACCACTGCGAACGGCAGAATATCGGGGTTCGAGAAATAGAGCGGCGGCAATTGAACCAGCACCTCAGCGATACTATACAGTCTTGTTCCTGTGCGGAACACCATGGTTATTCGAATTATTTGCTCGGATGGACAAAATGAACGTAGCGACAATTCGCAAGGGTTGTTCTGGCGTAAGTTTATTCGTGATGAAATGGCAAACCAAACTGAGCACAAATTAGCTATCAGCTGTCAAATTGGCTGTCACTGGTAAAAGTGTTGCCATTTCGAAAAACAAACCTCTTAAAAAAACACTATATATCAAGATACAATAATATGGACATTAGTCCTTTACTAGCAATTAAGTTTTTAAAATATCCTGCACGATTTTGAGAAACATTTTGCTGTTTTAGATTTTTTTTTAAATAATTTCTGATACATTTACTGAGGATGTTTACGCGCTTTTGTACTTCAATATGTAGGCCTGATATAAAATTTTGAATATGTGTGTTCTTTTTGTGTGGATTTGAAAACAGAAAAAAAAGCAAAGCTGTTTCTGGAAAGAGACTTTTACGGCGGCGATAATAAAAACATTTTGTATTATATATTTTCGGATTATCGGCTGTGAGAAAGTTTTCGGTGGCTGACCAACAGATTTAAGGACCGTCAGACTACAAGGAGAGCGACGTCGGCGTCAACCAGCACAGGTTCACAAAGGTTTGTGTAATTTGAATTTACATAGATTGAATAACTGTATTCATCATCACCGATAGAAAACCCAGAACTAGCTATCGAAGTATTTACGGCAACATAATTTTGGTCCTTCGAGCCGGAGATGAACCAGCGGCCTATGAAATTCTACACTTTCGGGCCTGCCACAGAAAATGCCCATTCGCTGTACTCGGTCATGGTCTTATATCATCATATCAGTAAAGATATCTTGATCTCAAGATATATTTATATAAATAAAAGTAAGGAAACATGATATAGAAATGAGAATTAAACTTCGCATACAGAGTCGGTAGGTACCAATTGAGTTACGAAAATTATTGTAAATATTTAATATTTTTTATTTACTTGAGTCGGCTCTGATGTAGCCTGATACCGACTGCAGTCGGTGTCGTCATACCGGCCGCCATATTATATCTCCAGTCATCTTGACAGACGAGCAAATTCAGATCGAGTCGAGACTCAAAACGATGTACTACATTTTAAATACAGCTGTATTAAATTTGTTACAAAATCTCGATATTGCGAACAGAACTAATCTTTGTGTACACCTAAGGAATAATTTAATTTCGCATTTGTAGGCCGCATCACAACTTCGCAAACGTGACCGTCGTTTCACATTTTCGTCAAAGCGAAGCGTAGTTAGAGATGGGGAAATTCGAATCGATATTTATTGTAAAATATAGTAGAGATGGGAAATATTGATTGAATCGATATTCACCACTTTTCAATTATTATTATTAGTTTTGTTAAGTGTCGCATCAGTGCATATTTTTTTTGCAACGCTGTTCTTTTTCATTTTCGTATGAATAAATCTTGGGGGCAGAAAATATACAGTAATATACAGTATTGTAAACGGTCCTTATCTCCAGGACTGAAATAACGTCTAAGATCAGCAGTCATTGAAAATGTCTTCTATGTTCGGATACTGGAATATCAATCATTCATTCCCCAGTTATCATACTTCAACTTATTCAAGGTTTACATCCAATTTATAGTATAAGACATATACTATAGTGATTGTGTTATTTACGATTGTTAAAACACAACCTAGGTACCGTGTACGCACGAAAAACTTTTCAATTCCATTAGGTTTAAAGAGTTTCAGGAATGAAAACAATTTTCTTTATCGTATACATGAAAATAAAATACATGTCTTTTTATTCCACTCGTAGACGAGTTTCACCTTGTAAGTGCGTTATCAACCTAATAATTTAGCTGAATAAAATTTATTTATATTAATATTAATCTATAGTCAAGGACAGAAGTTGTTGAGTTAAATTGTTAGAATGATAATACCCTTACAAGGCGATACGCGTCTCAAGTAAATTAAGCAAGTATTACAAAAAAAATTGTGTGTTATAGAGTTTTACAAACTTGCCTCGAAGACGGTAAATTTTTTCCGTCATGTTTTGATTGCAACTTACTTAGTAGAAGCACCCACGAGTTAGGGGACGCGAGAAAGGGTGTACATATAGGAGTGTGGTTTGGAACATTAGTAGCATTTTACACACATTATTTGTGGAATTATTTATGATCAGTAAAATTATTTACTCTTTGAAAATTAAATCTTTGTATAAACAAGATCTTTGTGTATATTATATTGTCAGCGTTTAAATTTTCGTTCCAATGGAGTCATATTTTTAAAAAAAGTCGAGGAGCTATTTGATTACGTAAGCGGTACCAAAGTGATCACGTGAAAATGAAAATATTGAATCGAGGAATTTCTTAGTACTTATCGGTAGTCTGTTCTGTAGTTCATAATGTTTTCGATCTGAAGTCGATTGGGAAAATTATCAAGGAAAAATCGTATCACCAGTATTATTCAGAGCAGATCTTATTGTTCACTTGGCGTGCATAATATATTTCCGTTTCTGTTAACTGAAGAAGTTTTCCTTTCATCGCCTTTCCCACAGAAAACTAGTCAGACGCTTTGATTAACAGTTTAAGGTCAATGCTTCCGCACAAATGCATGAAATAATAATAATTCTAGAAACTGACTGAACTCCTAATGACTACCCATTGTTTCAGAGATGTCTAATTCATTTAATTTATTTATCATAGTGTTTTCAGCGTTGTACACTGTTAATGATTAAAAAATATTGTTTATTGATCTGACGGTTATTCGAGGCGGATCCAAGCTATTCAGACGCTATGATTAACCTTTCTGACCTCCGTGTAAGTGTATAGTATTCTTCACAACGTGGCATTAAGGTTAGTTTTATTGATATAGATAGCCAGTATACTAAATCGTTTGAACACCATTTGAACTTGATGAAATAATCTTGAGAAAAATTAATCTACAGATGTGATATATTTAGTTATTTGATGAACTTGATGAAGATTTACGATGGGTTCCTCATGTCGATCTAGTGAGAAAATTAATTTATATTTTCAAAATTTTACGCGGCTTCATGAATATTACTTTATTATAAATTGTATACTATTCACTTTGTCAGAGTCTCATCAGTTACGCAATATGTGCATGGGGCGGTGCAGCGCTTACTTCAATGGATTCTCTAATTGAGGCTAAGAAATGGGTCACCAGAGTATTAAACAAGAGGCCATTCAGACATAACTCTGAAGATCTCTTTAAATTCTTTCAAGTTTTGAATGTAAGGCAATCGTTTACCAGATCAATCTTAGAACTATTTAAAAAAAATAATTAAATTTACTGCTACGATCCGATCCAAAGGAAACTAAGAGCAAAACCTTTTCAGTGGCAAAAATGAGTACCAAATTTGGTCAACGAACTTTCTTGTTTTGTGCACCGCGTATATTTAACAAATTAAAGTCTTAAGTGATTAACAATTTTAAACCAAAAATAACAAAGCGGTTGCTTGATGTGGGCAGAAAGCAAAATGAAACTTATTTATTATTTGTGCTAACCTAACTATCTATATATTCTGTCTTCAACTATATTATAGACAAAAATATTTTTATAACTTTTTTTACAATAGCATTTTATAACGTCTGATTGTATTTTTTTACGAAAGTTTTTATAACTTACTTTACATTGTACATTGTACCTTGACAATTACAGCTTTTTAAAACTGTACAGGTAATTGCTTTAGAACAGACCACGTTTAGTAATATAACTACCTTTATTTTCGTATGTACTATTAATGTTACAAAAATAAATAAATGAACATACTGGTATAAGGATGACGATTTTCTTTTTCTCTCTGCGTAGATACTTCAAATATTATCTCGTTCCCATGTCTGCCTTGATAATCCTTCTTCATTCTTCCCTGCATCTTCTGTTGCATGTAAGACTCCTGATGACCTTGAAATTCTTTTATTTGAATTGTCCACGTTGTCCCAACACGCATGAGCTCCCGATCGCGTTATATTGTGGCGCTATACATCTGAAGTACTTTAGGACTTTTATCTTTTTCATATCTTTAGAGTCGTTATCGTTTTGCAATTTTTTAGTCAGGAGTTTTTCAATATCTTCCTGTAGCACTGTATTTAAAATGGTGGCATTAATACTATTAATTTAAATAGTATTTTACGCATATTAGAGCAATAGACAGATAAGTTGTTGGATATGGCAATGAAAGATGTAGAAGATGCGGTAGAATTTTATCTTAACACCGAGATTTTTAAAAACAGAAAAAGCTTTTAAGCCCACAGAGAAAAAACACGTGTTAGAAGATGATGAAAAAGATATAACGGAATTTTGTCTGTCTTAAAAAAGTTTAACACAGCATTAAAAACAGGTGTGACAGAAAAATGTTATATATCACGATTTTATCCAGGTACAGCGTTCCACGACACAAATTTCTTAACTTTTATTATATTAATTTTATTCAGTATCTCTATACTATGCAAAGTGATATGTTTACACCGTATTGATTGTAAAACAGTCAGTCAATCATAATTAAAAATCAATTTAAAATATGAAATATATAAAAATGACAAAATTAAAAATATAGAAGGGATAAGATAAAAAATGTGTAAGATATGATCTCTTGTTTAGTTTTGGTGTCAAATGAATAATAATTGACAGAATTATCCATCATTAGAGAACGTATTATTCTAAGGTTGTATTTCAATCGCTTCGATTTAAACGGCAATACTTAAATTCGAATTCCTTTCACCGGGTCATCTGCGAAGCTACTCTATTATCTAAAGCTGCTGCTCGAATGGAAGTCGATCATGCCTATTTCATCAAATTGGTGTGGTGAAACGGTGCCTCCCAGCATCTACTTATGACCTAATCAGGTTTAGTATCTGTCTATGAAAACAGTTCGTTGTTCGCTCATTGATTTATTAATGGCACGATTATACCGGTGTGCACAGTGGCGTAACCGTGCCAACGGGATGCATGGGGACAATGTTTGATGAGAGGCAAAAAGGTCCGCGCCCTACAATACTTTTCCAGTGCTAATAAGACTAGTAGCTAATGAACAGTGAGAAGTGGAAATTACCATTTATTTAAAAAAACTTTTATACCAATTATTATTAATAATTACGGCAAAATTTGATCAACAATAGTCTATTAATTACATTAACCGGCTTTTATTCATGATTTATTATGGGACCTTTACGTTTTATATATTATTTCTTTCAATATCCTTACATACCACATCAAAATTATTCTTACTTAAATATAACAAAAGTTAGCTAAACAAACGTTTTGAATCTCATTTAGTTATAGGTATGTACAAATTTTTGGTCTACCTAGCTGCAAGAGTAGGCAATTTTAGTGAATTCACGTGATGAACGGAAATAACAAAGAAATGGACATGGAAATGGATTAAATTTATATAATATTTACCATCGAAAGACGGGAAATATTACTTTAATATAGTTATTTGATTTTTGTTAATATTTACCAGTTATAATTAATGGGTAACCAATTAATCAAGCTGATCGTGACGTATTAACCGGAAATATGTCGGCTTAGGGACCAAATCACAAAATCATGAAAATAGTCATAGATTTTTCCTACGTACCTGCCTAAGTAAGTACCTGAAAACACACATTTTTTCATGAAGATATGATGAATATTAAAATCAGACAGACCAATATCATTAGTACTATTTCCACTGTTTTATTCCACTATATTTTATTATATTAAACATTGGAACCTTTACGGGAACATCTTCCAATTATCAATAATACAATTCAACTAAAGTTTCAGCCAGTAATTAATTAATTAGTAATAGTGTCTGTAGTTAAGGGAGGCGGGGGTGAGGGTGGCGTTAAAATGGGCGGTATTTGGTTGTTTATTATTTTCTTATTTTTATTATTAAATATTTCTAAATTCCCCTTTTTTTATTTAGTTTTTAGAACATCCCAATTTTTTATCTGCGCCGCTGGATGCGCGCCTTGTTGTGTCACTCTGTACACCCATGTGTTGCACAAAGAGGATTACTAACCGGTAAATAAATTTCTTATGAATATGGACTCTAAAGCAGTAGGAAAATTTGCCTCTAATAATGTGTTTGCGTATTTGGTTATAGTATACATAACGACTTGTTAGAATATCACTGCTTTTCGATCCGTTACCAACTTCACGCTCCCAAATATTGTCATATGAGTGTTGACATTTCAATGGTCTTTTTAATGTAATTTTGTTACGGTCGGTAAGTTCTTTTTTTAAATTGAAATATAGAAAAAAATTGTCGCAATCTCGCAAAAAAATTGTGCTGTACTCTAAAGAAGGGGGTTTCAAAGATTGTTTTTAATAAAAAAATATTTACTCGTACTAAAATTTCTCATTCGAAATATTTTCATAATCCAATATACGACATTTTGGCTGGTCTACCATATAATCCAGATCTTGCGTTTTCTGGCGACCATTTATTTGATCTTTGCGGACCTCTCTGAATAGTGTAAATTTATCAAATTTGAACTCCAGACAAATTTTTCGGATTCCAGGAATTCTACAAGACAAAATTAGGAGAGAAGGTCATGGATCAAAATGACAAGAGTATATATTTTACTAATTTCTGAAGTTATAAATAAATAATTTTAAAAACACTTAAAAACGAAATGAGCATATGTTAAAACCCAATTTATACATGTTATTTACGCACTTTTGTTATATGATTGGTTTATGTAGTGTGAAGGTCGTCGCTTTCTGCGACCACTGTCGGAGCGGTTGACAATTGCAGTCGATAAGAAGAACAATACAACCCACGACGAGCAGATAAACAGCATTCGTAATACCAGGTTAGTGGTGATTTTTCTATCTGTATTGACTTTCATATTATCAATAGGAACCCGAAAATAACAAAATGTTATTACAAGCTGAATTCACTAGAACACAAGTAGTGCGAAATACTGAGTTTCTGTACTTAAGAAGTATGTTCGAGGTTGAGAAAGATATCGAAAGGAGGATGAACGAAGTATGGAATGGAGGACCATACAGAAGTGTGAACAGTGCATTGAATCGGCAAATTCATTTACAATAGACTAAAGTACCCAGTTACTATTCTAAAAATAGGAGTGAATGTAAAGCTGATTTTAATATAATAGTAAGGTAGTTTAGTCATATTGATGGTAGCAAATCTATACGTTAAGAGTGTTGATGGCACCAGAAACAGAGGACCTCCACAGAAGACTCAGCATGATAAGGTAAACCTGATGCTACAACAGAGACCTGTTGTCGGCCCATCACTTACTCGTCGAATATTAAAATGAGTATAAAAATCGCGACGCGCACGAACCAATTAATCACCGCACTTCAAATATTGCTCAACCGCGAACCCGCGGTACGCTCCTGACCAGTGACTCATTACGACTGGCAAATCCGCAAATCACGCGCGTCGAACAATACCCTTCCTATTTACCTAATTTTGAAATTTTTCCGCTGAACACCCTATATAATAATGAATGCCCTGCCGCTGGCGATAGGATCCGTAACTCGAACTCCTGAAATCTCTAATCGTGCTACCAATTCATCCTGTAGCGTCACGTTTTCCAACACAAACATTCTCTCGCAGTCTACCATTAGTATTAAGCAGACACTTAAATGCAGCAATTTAAATCTCATATCTGTTTATGAGGTTAGCATCGTTACAGAGTATCTAGTGGGCATAATGCCAGAAACTGTACGTAGCCACACTTAACATTCAAGTGATCGATAATGGATAATACTCGAGTCTTTTGAAATTTGCAAATAGTAAAAGTGTTGTCTGTTGCGTCAGCATTCTATAATACAGTATTGACCATCAGTTATTCGCAAACCTATGTCCGCTATTCTTTGTTGCAGACTTTCCCTTCTTACGCTGGCGGGAGTTCGTCAAATTATCCGATTGTTATGTATATCCTATACAGATAATATTATAAAGATCAGTGCAATTGGAATGTTCCGGAAGCGGAGTGCTTTTATAAGATTCGAGCAGTGAACGTAATAAACTAATTTTTATACAAACAAACAAAATAGAGGCAGACGGGTATAAAATAAATGCTGCTCAAGATATTTATTGAATTATTTTTGGTGTTGATTTATGAAGGTTGTTTTCTTGCTCGCCACCCTTATATGTTTCCAGTGACCTTCACATTCCCAAAACTGTTTCCGTCTCTTTGGTCAAAATACGAGAGAAACATTTTTACTTTTCTTCTTATTTATATCTTACAGTCTATGGAATGCACAACATGCACCTCCAACAATATATATGCATATTTCTCTAGCTTGATACAGTACGAGGGCTGTCTGAAAAGTTTCCGACCAACAAGACAAAAAAACAAGACGTTTTGTCTTCAAATTTATTATTATTTTTTAAATTGTCTCCTTGTAAGTCTTCTCCCAGCGATGCTCCCATCCCTTTAACCCGTCAAAATAGTAATTGGAGTCTTTCTCTGTAAAATAGTTACTTACGAAGGCGATGACCTCCTCATTTGACGAAAATCTCTGTCCTCCGAGCGAAACTTTTAGCTTAGAGAACAAAAATAAGTCTCTTGAGGATAGATCTGGTGAGTAAGGAGGCTGGTCAAGGAGTTCAAACCGCAATTCGTAGATTTTCGCCTGGGAAACCGCTGAGGTGTGAAATTTTTTTTTTCTGCACAAGTGTCCATTTTTCCGCAATTTCTGCCTTCAGTCTGTCAAGTAATGATGTATAGTATGCTCCTATAATGGTATTTCTTTTTTAAAGATAATCTATTAAGACAACTCCATGGCTATCTCAAAAAACAGTAGCCATCACTTTTCCAGCTGAAGGAACAGCCTTTGCCTTTTTTGGAGCCAATTCTCCCTACGCAGTTTACTGTTTTGACTGTGTTTTTGTTTCTGGAGTATAATGGTGTATCCAAGATTCATCTACAGTAATTAATTGGTAATTAAATTAATCAGTAATTAATCGGTAATTAATTCGAACACGTTTTTGGTCCGGAGTTAGCAAACGCGGCACCCAACATGCGGACAGCTTTCTCACGCCTAAATCTTGATTCAATATGTGACAAACACGTTCTTTGGACATGTTCATAGCCTCTGCTATCTCTCTTACCTTAATTCGACGGTCTTTCAGCACCATTTGGTGAACTTAAGCGATGTTATCGTCTGTGGTTACAGCTTTTCGCCGTCCCGAACGTTCATCGTCACCCAAGCTAGCACGGCCAAGTTTCAAATTCAGCTGCCCAAACTTTCACCGTGGTAAATGATGGTGCAGAGTCCCCGTACACAGCGTCCAACTCGGCCTTAATTTGTGTAGGCGTATTGTTTTTCAAAAACAAATACTTAATGACAGTTCGATACTCGTTTAAAATTTTTTCCATTTTCACAAAAACACTCACATTGGCTCACTCAAACGACAACTGCGCATCCAAAATGGCTGAAATTTTGGTGAGTACTTATCAAAGCATGTGCAAACATGTTCCCCAACATTTGTTGATGAGTGCTGCCATCTTCATGTTGAGGTCGGAAATTTTTCAGATAGCCCTCGTATCTGTAGGGACCACGTTCATCGCCGTTCCAGCTGTAGTCGATTTCAGCGACATCTGCATTCAGGACCCAGGCAACTGCAGAAAGCAGACGCCCCGGTCTAATGTATGACGTTCTATAGTGACTGTGGTCATGGACTTTCTAAAAGAATACGAAAATTATACTACTTCTCATTTAGAAAGAACAATTGTATTAGTGTGAGTAACATCATACGTAATATGCGCATTGTAACAGTGTATTGATGCCGCTTAGCGTTGTAATTTATCAGTGGGCGGAGTTGTCGTTTTAAATTAGTTAAAAACACGGTATCCACAAAAAATACGTACGGAATGTTAGAATTTTGTAAATCAGAAAAGTTTATATTTTCGTTTAATTTACGTGTTAATTTTTTAATGTATTATTATATTCGCATTTTTTCGTTTTTACAGTGTTATATATAAATCCACAATAAAAGTCGTATATTAAAAATAAGTATTTCTAGAAGCATCGAGTGTTATAATGAACCATTTTTCTCTACATATAAATTAATATACTTAATCCTGAACGGTGTACATAAAATAAATTTGAGTGTATGTATTGTATATTCTATTTTCTACGAGTTTTACGAATCACGTATTTATTTAGTTAATATTAAAAAAAAAAAATATATATATATATATATATATTATATTTTTGAAACGGGTTTGAAAGTAGTTTGCTGCCCTAAAATTTTACTTTACCGTGGTAAAAAATATTCGTGCGCAGCCATGCTGTCAACTCGTGTTACCGTAAAAAATTATAGTCTTTGAAATGTGAAAAAATGCTTTTGAACAAATTGTTAAATACTGGGCATTAAATATTTAAAAAATATATAACATTATAATTCGGAGCATTCATCGAGTTCTGTATAGGAGGTTGCATTGTGTAATACAACCTTCCATTTTATCAATCTTCATTTAATTAGTGAGAAAGAGACACCGTTAAATTGGTATGTTTGTTATTTTTTTCACTGTTGATTTGTAATTTCTTTCTGTCTGTCAATGTATTAATTTTACAACGGATTAAATTGAAAATTTTTTCTTTTTTAGGATTCGTTTACATAATTGATTTTTAACTAGACATTTCTAAGCGTTAATATTTTCCTTATAATTAACTAAAATATGAATTGCATACTGCGTGTATTTACAGAAATATTACAGGTTTAATTAGAGCGATAGACCTGCATTACTGTATGGTTTTGGAAGGGTTAACAGGAACGGTATTATAAATTAATGATAGTCGTACACTACCCGGAAGGTCAGCATTGAAACCGGCCAGAATTCAAATATAAATATAAATACCAATGTGGTAATTATCATAATTGTGTTCAATTCTTTTATTGCAAACTTTACGACATTAAACATTTATCAAACAGACTTTACTTTTGATTGATATCTAAATTGGTTTGCACTGTGTCTGAAAAGAATCAAATGAAATCTACAAAAGGTCAGTGTTGCGCAAATCTAATTTAGATGACCTCATATTGATTGCGATTAATTTGTGTACACCGTTGCAGTTTATTTATCGGTGATATTTTTCAAGCAATGCAGTGCATTGCAACATACGAATACATAAAAGACAACGGCTGTCTGAATGTAATCTTTGAAAATCGAGAACTGTTGAAACTATTTGGATCACAAGCTATATATCATCACGGTACGACGTTTAGCAGTAAAAAATCATGCGTGCGAATTATATTTTTCACACCAGTGTAGTGTAAAGGTTAGACTTTATTTAAACACATTTATTTATTTATTACGCACACAATAAAGACTGTATTTCCTAGTATGTATTCGTTTTCTTTCTAAGGTACTATTTTTTTTTGGTAGAAACATGCTTGAAAGTTATGTTTTCAAGATTTCAGGATGTATTCTGTCAATAAAAAGTCAAATTGTTTCACGTTGGATTTATTCAAGAGAACTAGTCACAAAATATTTGCCGACGTCTGTATATGAGCAGATTTCCTGTGTACGTACTTGGATATTTTATGTGGCAGACGTGACATAAATATGTCATTATATTGGAAACGTGTTTTTACAAATGAATAACGTGGGAATTAGTCGCAATTATAGTTTGCGGGTTTTATTTTTTTGCCGTTAAATGCGGCACACAGGAAATGTTGTACATGGTGAAGCATGTATTATTTTACAGGTTCTTAACAAATTTATTTATTTAAGATAAATTTCATACAATCAATATCCAAAATACAGTTATCCGTCTATCACCGCTTTTTGTTATTTATACCCTAAATCCTTTGTCTAGGAGCTAATGGAAACACTATTTGTTTTAAGGGAAGATTTTTAGGGTTATCCTAAATAATTTTATACATTTATTATCTTAGTTGGTTAATATGAACTTCCATCTCTTTATCCTGAGACCTTTTTATCCCAAGGGGGACTAAATGTGAACAATGCGTTTCTTTACCTAACTGGATAATCTAAATAAACGAACACAATTAGGATTTGTATTTAATGAATGTAATTAAGTATTAAGAAAATACCTGGCATATAATATGCTGCTCTATAGAGTCATACTCACCCAAATATAATACCAATTACTATATTAAATGGGAAAAAATGGAAGTATGGATAATTACAGGGCTCACGATCTGTCTTTGGCTGACTTAAGTGAACACTTTACACAATGTAACGTTTACCATTCCACCCATTAATCAACCTCCATATCTATCTAATTTTTGTAAGTTGTATATATGTTACCATGTACATATACAACTTCAAATTTAAAACAAACACAAATTTCATACCATATTTGGCGACAGTGGATATGGAGATTGATTAATAGGTGGAATGGTGAACGTTATATCGTATAATGTGATCACTTAAGCCAGCCGAAGACAGGTTCATAATTTCATATTTTCCCATTTAATATAATATAACTAGCTTCGTTCTATAATTTTTTTGATATCAATAAGTATTGTTTTAATACATATCCCTTTACAAATAATATAAATTAGTACATATAATATAAATAACATTATTCAAATCAATTCTAGTTGCTAAAAGGTTATGGTTGATAAACTTAATGGTGGGGATACTGGTTTAGAGAATATGTAAAGGATGTTTTTCTTAGACGTATAGAATTTTAAAATGAATAAAATACATAAAAATTGTGGCAATGGATATATTGGAAAGATAATTTTACGCCATTAGTGTTTAAATATGATTTCGCGCGTATGGGCGCCGCCGCGGCTGACTCAAATAAAGCGCGATCTGGAAGTCTAATTTTCGACCACTTTTTGGAGCATCGGAATAATGCGATGAATGATGGCTTCCAAGTCTTCTATCGTCACTGGTTTATCAGCGTAGACTAACCACTTCACATATCTTATCAGAAAATAATCCAAAGGTGTTAAATCACACGATCTTGGAGTACAATTCACAGGTCCATTACGCAAAATTATACGCTCATTTCGAATGATCTGTAGCGCTCTCCATTGACTGTAACGTTCTGGCCGACATCATTTTTGAAGAAACAACAGCTTTTTCGGTACACACTGTACGACATCCCTGCCGTTGCGTATTATCAATTGTACGTAGCGCACGGTGAGTTTTGCGAACTGAACCCCGATTTTCGAAATAAATTTCTACAATTTGCAAACGTAGTTCAGGTTTAAGTATATCCATGATGAAATGGCAAACCAAACTGAGCACAAATCAGCTGTCATCTGTTAAATCGGCTGTCGTTGGAAAAAGTATTGCCAATTCTTCTAAAAAAACACCTTTTACATTCACAACTTATGTTGAATTACTTCTGGAAGATCCATATATGGATAGTTAGGTTAAAAAGATATCATTTTACATTTTTCTCATGCACACTGATGAAGAAACGTGAAAATGGGACAGATTATGAATGGAGAAGTAATTCTTCATTTAGCTCAATCCATATTTTTGACGTCTTTCATTTACATTCGTCATTACAATAACAATGAAAGCATTTTGAGTTGCCTATTCAATGACTCTTGTTAAGCATGTGTGTTTTTGTATGTACATACATCCAACCATAGATAATATTTCCATTCAGTGACCGATATTGGGGGCGGCCTGTGAAAAGTAGAAGTGATGAAATTGTCTATACAGACGAATGTCAAAAAGATTCTTTTTACGATGTTAAGGCCGCAAAAACGTGGCGACCGAAGAATAATCTGGATTATCTTTAAGAAAGTGTGGGAAACGGGTACATATTATTAAAAATAATATAATAATTTTAATGTGTTAGAGTAAAACATACATGACACTTTTCTGCGGAAACGGAAATAGAACAAACTTCAAAGACAAAAAAAAAATTTCTGTAAATGATTGATCTGAATCTTAAAGTAATACGTACTCATATCCGAATATTGTGGATAGTAAACCTAATTAGAATATAAAATTTGTAAACCACGTATAATTAAATTGAGATATTTTTACTTCTCTGACATTGGCGACCTTCATTGGACATCATTGATTTATGAGATTTGACCTTCTTCCTGAATTAGCAGTCTTATTCTATCTCTTTATCTTGTATGACACTCGCGTTCATTTTTCTCAGTTTTCCTACCATAATATTTAACTAAACTAACTATTGTAGCAAGTACATATATCATAAGGTTTTTCAACAAAGTGCTGCGGTGAAGGTTATTTATCCATTATGATGATTGTGTTTGATTGTAACGATAATTGTTAACTGATTATTTTATTACCACCGGGATTCGAACCAGGAACTTTTCTAATCCGTAGAAATGCGCTGACCATTACACCATGTCAACATAATAAGTTAACGACAATTTTTTGATATGTCTGTTATTCCGTTATGGTTCTAGGTGACATTTGTGCGCACGTGTTGAGTCTCGCTGTCAAATCGCACACCGCGTGTACGGGTATCATACCAATCTCCGAAATAATCTCTAACTACAGGGTGAATATTATGTTCCAGGCCGCTTCAAGCGTAGCTCGTGCTGTGTGTGAGGTGGAACAGTCCTGTTGAAACTACATATGTTTCAGGCCCAATCGACCCAATTCAGCTACCAAGAAGTTTTTACAGCATTGCTTCTTGCATCCTGAAAGAAATTGGGCCCAATGATTCGGCTGACCCACACGGCACACCATACTGTCGTTGGTGAATCAATTGAAGTTTTTCAGTGTCCCAATAATGAATGGTTTTGTTTATTAACAAAACCCGCCAAGTCGAAATGAGTTTCGTCGCTCGTGATGATTTTTTTCTCAAGTCTTTTCGTGATTAAGTCGGGTTTGTGTTTGTTTTAATGTTTTAATAACTTTAACACGTTATCGAAACGTAAGATGTTCCATACTAAATTGTAATCAACTACTTTTAATGAATATTAAATGCAAATTTACAAATATCTGCCAAACCAAAATGGAAGCCAAACAAAATCGGCCTGGAACATAATATTCAATCAGTAAATCTTTAAGAAAAAAGTCATCCTGTTGACATATGCCATAAAATCATTTGCGGAAACAATATTTCATACCTGGCCAGCGATTCAAGCGTGAGATGACAAAATATTTAGCCATAGATTCAATTGTTGCATAATTCCACCATCGAATCATGCAGCGAGCCGGCTACTGTCATCGCACATAATAAATGATTCTAGATTCTAGAAGTATTCTGTGTTCTATGATTTCACGAAATCGCCCCGGGATTTTTTTGCCCGTCACGGTGTTACGTGACGGCCTTCGCGTGAGGCGGCAGTGCTGCTTCTTAATATTGCCGAATAATCGTTTTGGAATACTTAATGATAATCGGATATGTTTTCTCTTCTTTGAAGCCGATTTCAGGGGGCGGCGCTGGGAATTATTTCATATTAAATATGAATTAAATACATCAATTAGAAAGATTTACATACAAAATCAATTTTATCGAAAAATATCGTCATTGAGCCACCGAGATTCGAACCTGGATCTCTTTCCAAACCGGGGAAGGTGCATTATCCAACTACGCAATATCTTTCTAATTAATACATGTAATTAGTATTTAAAATATCATAGACCGTATATTCTGAATAATTACAACTTCACAATAAGAATATGTTCTCCTAATTATTCCATATTGTTATGACTCCAGGGGTGCTGCACTTATTTAGTCTACCCTCTATCTATGAGTTATTAAAAAAAATTGCACGCGTCATACTTAAATAATCATATACTAATTGTTACATACATAACAAATACTGTATTTCAAATAAATAAATAAAATTAAAAAAAATCTTTTTTTTTTTACTTAGACCACTTTCATAATAATGGGCACATATGATTTTAATTTAATTGTAGAAAAATGCTTGAATTCTTGAAGATTAGGTGTTGAAATTAGATTAGATTCAGGGTGAACTTGGTCAATAAAAAGTCAAATTGTTACACGTTAGATTTATTCCAGAGAACTGGTCTTAAAATATTTACCGTGTCTTTTTATAGGCAGATTCACGACTTACGTGCTATTTTCTTATGTGGTGACATAAATAGCTCGTTATGTCTGTCTTGAACGATGAACGAGCCTTGGCGTTCCGTCGCCAGAAGCCCAACGGCGAGTGGTGGGAAGGGAAGGTCCACCACCTCTCTTGTCTTCGTCTGCGAAGCAATGTCAAATATCTGCTGTGTAATATTACAGTTACATTTTTAATTACAGAGAATATACTTCGAGTTCCTGAGGTACTTTAATAATTTTTATTGACGAGAAGTCGCCGCAACACGAAATCTCTCAACCCCTAAAGTAACACGCCATTAAAATATTCATTCCAATGTTAATTAACGTAAGTAAAGGGGATTTGATGTGAAATTTATTATATTTATTTAGGTACGAGAAACAAACAGTACAAATATTTAATAACGTATGACATAATATATAAAATAAAACCTGTGAAATTTTTCATAGCTTGTGCGTTTCTTTAATTTAAAAGGGGGTGATTTATAAAAACACTCGCTTTCTGATTGATGTTTAATGTCTATGTGAACTAAATGTATTTAAAAAATTATGTTGAACATTTTCAAGTCAGTCAGAAAGTAATGAAGTGTCTAGGTATGATATAAATAGTGATGATACAAAAATCCGTCCAAGATGACCATCTGGTGACAGTCACACCTGTTTGGTTTCTTAAATCTCGGACTATGGAGGGCGCTTGCAGTGCAGGCGAACTCCTCGTGCCGCCCCTGCACCGGTGAAAGTGGTTCGAGCCAGTGCGTGTGTCACGGTGTCAACTGCAGAATACCGATGAGTCCTCCGCCGCCAGGCCGCGCGGCACATGCTGCACGAGTGTGACGTCACTCGTGCAGCATGCACAAGCGGAAACGGAAGTGTAATAACAGACCGTAATGTTCGAATTGCAGATGTTCACGTTCAAAATTGTGCACGGCTCAATAGTGGTTCACCGCAACTCTTTAGATGAAGATTTTGTGTGTATTTTTATTAACGTACTTCCAGACAATTAAAATTTTTTTTTTAGATTTATGTGTTCAGGAGACTTTGATTTCTTGTCTGATTAGTTGGTGTGGTAAAATTGTAAAGAATAATACGGTCAAGGCAGAATGTGCTGTGAACCGGATTCGTTGACGAATCCCGCATGGCAAGATGGAACCTCTTGGCTGATCTAGATTAAAAAAGAGGAGAGGTCTAGAGACGCTTCATTTTCATGTCTCCGAATTGATTGTCTTATAGATTTGTCAGTAAAGGTTGGTGTATATGATATATATATATATATATGGTTGATGAATGCATGTGCGTACGTAAGGTTGGTATGGAGATACGCCTCCGTCGGCGGACTTCTCTGCTTCGAACTGCGATCAAGTAAACATCTTGTATTATATTGTAAAGGGATGTTTTTTTAGAGGTTTGTTTTTCGAATTGGCAACACTTTTTCCAGCGACAGCCAAATTGACAGCTGTCAGCTGATTTGTCCTCAGTTCGGTTTGCCATTTCACCAAGAATAGAATTACACCAGAACAACGCTTGAAAATTTATTTCGAAAATTGTGGTTCAATTCGAATTTCGAATAATCATGGATCGTTTTCGCACTACGCACACTCTAATTGATCCGCATCCGCAGAGACGTTGTACAGAGCGCACTGAAGAAGCCGAATGAGTTGATTCGCCATCGTGCACAGCAATAGATCCATGATTACTGACTTTTTCATTCCTCAATTGAATGGCATTAATGTTAAATAGCTGTGGTTTCAACAAAATGGCGCCCCGATCAATTTATTGAAGGAAACATTCGATGAGCGCATAATTTCGCGTCGATCTGTGAATTGGCCTCTAAGATCGTGTGATTTACATTTGGATTAATTTCTGTGGAGATATCTCCACAGAAATTAATCCAAATGTATATATATACATATGTGAAGTCGCTAGTTTACGCCGTTAAACCAGAGACGATAGACGACTTGGAAGCCAACATTCGTCGCGTTATTGCCGATGTGCGGTCCCAGCTGCTCCAAAAAGTGATCGAAAATTGGACTTCCAGATGGCGCTTTATTCGAGCCAGCCGCGGCGCCTGTAAGCGTGAAATCATATTTAAGCACTAATGGCGTAAAATTATCTTTTCAATATAAAACCAACACTATGATTTTTATGTGATATTTTATTTCATTTTAAAGTCTACACCTTAAAAAAAACACCATTGTTACCACGATATCTGGTATTACTCCAACGACCACTACCCAGTATTCGAGATTAAAATCTTCAGCATTGTAAAGGGATATATCTGATACAGTATGTATCAGATGCGTCACTCTACTTCGCGTACACAATTCATCAAACAATGAAACGTAGCGAACTCTGCGCTCAACTCCGCACTTCCCTTATGCGAAAACGAAACATGTCTCAGGCAATTATCATTCATGTCTACGTGCCATAAGAGCAACTTGATGCCTTCGAAATGCGGTGCTGGAAACTAATACTTAGAATCCCTCGGATAGCAATGCGAACTAATACCTCAATTCTAGGATAATTAAGGAAACAAGATAGGTTGTCTACGATCTGCGAGATGATTACCTGGAAAACCTGGTGGTGACTAAAAAGATGTAAGCAACTATATATATATATATATATATATATATATATATATATATATATATATAAATGTGATATAATTACATCAAAATTAGTTTAACTATATCAACAATAGCTTAAATAGTTTATAATTTACTTACTTACCTATATTACGTTTTATTTCGACAATTTCCGGTAGTCATTTTTGATTATTAATTTTCGCATTATTAGTATTTGATTTTTTCAAATTGTTGCCCAGAATGACAAAAATTTGCGAATTAAAAAATGTCGGGGTGATAGGAAAATCATTAAAGAGTTTCAAAACAAAGCCTGGAGTATAGCTAGATATTACAGCATAACTGGACATTACAACAGGACGGAGCTCCATCTCACACAGCCAGAAATACAATCTACTTTCTTCGTCGTGAGAATTAATTATATTATTTTTTTAAATAACTCGTGTGTTACGGAGATGTTCTCACTTTTTTTAGGCCGCACTGTATAAATATTATACATTAAATAACATAATACAATAATAGAGTTGTGCATCCCTTAATAAGAAAGATCTTGAGTTATGGGGGTGGCTATCCACATTTATATAAAAAAAGATCAAGATCTATAATAATACAATATGAAATTTAATTCCAAAATAATATTTTATAAAAAATGTTGAGAAATTGATCGTATTAGACCTTGGAAATAAGAAAGATGTCAAATACATTAAAAATTTTGATATTATTTTTTGGTCATTACTAATAATAAAAAACAGCTTATTTAAGATAATAAACTCATTATAATTTATTGTAAAAAAATATATATAATGGTATAGAAAATAATGATTGTAAAAAATTCAATTAGTGCATAAAATAAAAATTTTGAATGTCCATTATACACTGAATTAAATAGTTGTCTTGTTGCCTTAAAATATGTTTGTACAAATGTTGCTTGCAATTGAGAACGTTTGCTCGGACTGTGCTTGTTGGTGGAATCAAAATAAAAAATGAGTATACTGATTCGAAAATTTTTCAGATTTAATTTTTTAAATTAAGCTGTTATTTGTCGCTTATTGAGTTGAACTGGAATGTATACTGGACATCAAATTCGTTTGTTCTTCCAAAATCACTTCTTCAAATCGTCGGATTTCGACTGGGTAGCTACGATCTTTGTTCAGAACTTTCAATAATTTTGGTTATTGTATTTTTCGTTGGTAGAGTAAAAGATTTTTAAACCTCACTTTTTCCACAATTTTAGATATATTTGTTAGTCTTTAGCTTATTCAATCTTCTAAATTGTACTTGAATTTGAGCTCATCGGATCCCAAATTTTCAAAACATTAAAGAAAATGCCGCATCAGCTGAAAGAAGATTTGCATCCTCTCGATAAAGGGCGTCAACAGTAAGCTTCGCTGAGAGATAGTTAGGGTAGTTAGGTCGGCCTGCGTGCGTGGGACTCTACCTACGCGCCTACCTCTCACTCTCCAAGCCTCGTGTTTTGCAAATCCGTTAGTCTGTCCGTCATTTTGTGTCTCGTCCACTATCCCTATTTTGGGAGTGTGTTTTGATGAATGGATCCCTGAGTGTGTGCCTTGAACTATTGAACCTTAATTTTTCACCTGTATGTAAAACTATGTTATATGATTTTTAATGATCTTAATTTCTAATAACCACATCGAATTTCTTCTCCTTTTTCATTTTGCTTGTACATAAATATGTAATTGAATATAAAGTCACGTATTTTTATTAGTTTTGATGAGTGGGACCGACAAGGAAGCCCTAGCTTCTAAACCGGTCCCAGGAAAGGGTGGGTCCTCCCCCCTCCAGCCATCCTTTAAAAAAAAAGAGTGGACGTTATGATTCATCGCTTGTTGATTTTCATACCGCGCCATTGAAAGATTATAGGAGTTTTTGAAAAGGCAATCTTCAATTTGTTGCCAAATAATTGGAATACAATTTTAAGTATGATCCATCTACCTTGTATTATTTTCACTTTCAAAGCGCGCCCCTAATTACGGTCCATGTCTACTTTGTATATTCGAATCACATTAAGAAAATAACACACCGCAAGTTGTCTTAATTCGTCCCACCCAGGTAGAAATTTTTTATTCGAAGGTTGGCGAAAGAAAGTTGTCTGGATATTATGCAAAAAGCGGTCGAAGGCATAATGAGCCTAGTGCATATCCGTCGGTCGAGACCTCGAGAGCGTAATATCTCGTTCTTAATGCTGGACTTTTCTTTTTAACTGTTGGTGCTGATTTATTGACGTCTTAGAGTCACAAGGTACCAAAAAAAAAACCTTTAAAAATGACGACAACTTTCTTATCAGAAGTTTTTTAAGTGTTAGATAAAATAATGGAATATAACATGTCATTGACCTTAGTTCTTGCCAGACAGCTGGACTATATTGCGAGCTTTCTCCACGTTGTGATTGTATTACCTAATTTTTATTCATGCTATTATTTTTTCTGGGTGTAATTCCAGATTGTGCATTTAGAGTCACTAACCTAGTTTGTTGGTCTGCGATCTCCTGGCGGCAACCCGACGTCTCGTTTTCTGACTGCTCTGATGATTGTCTCCCGTGTACCTCGGTTTGTAAATTTTCAACCCTTAAGCCGATAAAAACCCGATTCCGAAGGTGATTTTTGTGGTATGCCCACACAAAAACTGGAAGATGCATACTTCGTATTTTAAAATCCCTGAATTGTCAACAGGAACGTGTAAAACGTGCAGACGGACTCTTTACAAGATCCAGGAAAATAATTCTTTCATACTTTGGGCATGAAGAGTGGAGGCGAGCAATTTGAGCTATAGCTGAAAACTATGAAACTTAGAGCACATCGGCTTAGAAAAAGAGAGAAATATGGACTTGTGGAGGTCTATCGCCTCCACATTTCATCATCACCGCCGATGGCCCCTGAACGCACCTTGCAGATACTTGGGTGTAAAACTAGGCTCTCTTCAGCCGCAAAAACACGATGCAAACAACCTTTGCCAATAATATGCGCTAGCGGCTGTCCGCATTAAGATTCTTTGGTGTTTATGATTAAATTTGTGCCTTTGAAGAAATTAATATCCATGCCTCTCACCTTCCCTCCTCTTCCCCGCCGCTAGCGCGACCAGTCGGGCGGTGACCCTGACCCGGAACGTCTCAGAACGCTGTTATCAATTTCGAAGACTTCGTGTCAATATTGTATTTTTTGGTGACGGCGTGATAAAATCTATATACAGTCCACTACCGAATGTGCTTGGTAGATCCAGAATAGTCCTTTTTTACTTCCTATCTTGTTTTTCTGGCTTCTAAAGTTGCGAATGCAACACCTGGTGTAGACTTTCTATTGCATATTTACAATTTGTAACTGTGCTCGAATAACAGTAAACTATGTCAATTTTAATTAATTTATTTTCTTCAACCTGCTCTGACCACACATACACAATACATCGTCGCGATCATAATCAAACGAACGTGTGAGTAAATGGGTGATTTATATTGGGGACTCATTCACTCAATCTACAGCATATCCTTCTCATCCATCAGCCATACGCACTTACAAACTATAAACATCCACTCGTATGAATTATGTAAAAATATATTTTTCACGTTTATTATATAAAACATATATATTGTTGAACGAATCAAAAATTTTTTTTCAGTTTCATGATCATATAAATACCTAAAAACACACTTTTATATTTTTCCACGAAAGTATGAATATTATTAGAGACAATTCTCTATTTGGGCCCAATTATTTTAGTTACGCCACTGCTCTCGACGCTCCTAGGATAAAGGGATGAAAGTGATGATGATTATGTAAGTATTCGTGACTGATCTGGTAGTTTTTAAATCAATCTTGACATATTATATAATAAATTCTCTACAAATACGGATGCCATTCGTGACATTTCTTTAGTTAGCAATGCTTCACGTCTCTGAAGATAACTAACGATTTAGTTATAACTATGTGGTAAGGCATTTAAGGTTAACATGAAAACGAGGCACCTTTTCATCTTGTGACTTCCTTGTACTCCAACCCGGCGGCGATGGAGCGCGACCTCTGACATTTGGGTCAATGATAATGTTGATCAGCTAACAATATCACTTTATTTCAAAAGTAGATTTTTGTGATTTTATATACGGGACACAACATAGATTAAAAAACTAATTCTTCTGTGCAAGGTTTCATGAAAATTTTGCGATATTACACTACATTTGATTAAATTTAATTTCATAGTTGACGAACGAGAATGATAATGGTCAGATGCTATGTGTTCTCGATTTTATTTTATGGAATTGAAGCATGGATATTTACCGAAGAAATTATAAGCCGATTGAAGCATTTTAGGAAAGTGCTTAAAATAATCTGAATGGATAGTTACGAATGAAGATGCAACGGTTCGAATAAATAAAGAAAAATAAGTATTTAAAACAATTACAATCCGAATACTTCAATACCTCGAACATGTAATGAGATATCCAAAGAATTGCGAGATTACTAGAAGTCGGGGCCTTGGAAGAAGGAGAATATAATTTTTAAAATATTCTTTTTTAAATTTTTTTAATTAGAACTAGACCATAAATCGTCTTGACAGACTTTTATCTGCATGTATATTCATATCAATTTTATTACATTTAATATAATCAAAACATAACAATTAATCAGTCACAGTTTAAACTATGCATTTCATACTTACAAGTATCGATAAGCCAATTTTTTATCATTTCTTCCAAATTTGGAGAAAGTGTACTGTTTTGTAAAAACCCAGGTTGTTTATTATTTAGTGTAGGAATAACAAATTCTAATGTCCACGAGCCATACTTATTGGTGATTTTGGGGGTTGTTAAATTCAGATTAGCCACATACACCTCTTGTATTTTTTCTGTGTGAAGCCACCCTATTTAGAGCATCGTTGTTATAATTTTATTTTATTAAAAGGAACAGTAACAGCCCGTGTACAGGAAGAACGTTTACAGAAGAATATAATAATTTTAGATTATGCCTCAATCTAAATGCTTCTAGGATTACAATTTTTTTTCACTATGTCTGTTTGAAAATTTTGTATTTGTTTTATATTTGAGTTACAAGAGTGATCCCACGATCGGATCCCATATTTTAATAATGACTCGACCAAAGAAAAATAAATTATTCGTAAAACCGGCTTTGGTGTAACGTAATGGTCATGTCATGGCTGAAGAACCTGAGCCAATGGTTTAGCCAGTCTACTGTAGAGCTGCACCGGATCGCAGTAAACGTTGTGATGATAGTCATATCAACAACCAACATGCATTGAACAGATAGGGCACAAGAAGAAGAAGAAGAAGTGATGGTAAACCGTTATGTGACTGTGATTGTGTCACTGATTGGTAACTGTTGGAGGTTTAGTTCCTAGAGTACCAGTCATTTTAATAGTTGAATCAAAGATCCGAGCTGGAAATAAATACTTAAATGCTGTAAAAAATTTCTGGGGTTGAAAATACTGAGTCAACGAAGCAAACTGATAATATATAAAACAATAACTTTTAATTTTGAAACGTGGTGCCAAACCTAAATCGAAGGAAACAAATTAACAGTATTTGAACGCAAAATATTAAGAAATCTTTATGTACCTACACTAGTAAATGGAACATACAGAATAAAAATGAATCATGAGTAAGAGATTTTAATTCAGCAAGAAACAATTGTAAGACTCTGTAGGTCCCAAAGACTGAGGTGGGCTGATCATGTTGAAAGAATGCCAGATGACAGGACACCAAAGATCATGACTGAGTGGATACTCCAGTGAAAGAGACGTAGAGGCCGGCCAAGGAAGAGGTGGGCTGACTGCGTTAAAAAGCAGGATGAGAGTCTGGGAACTAGAGAAACACTTTTGGAGGAGGGAAAATCCCACCCTGGGATGTAGTGCTGTGAAAGAAGAATTACGAATCACGGTTACAATCGGATATATGACGGTCATAATAATGGTTAAAATCATTACGTGTTGAGCACTGTGTAATGTACAACGAATCACATTATTGAAGTGTTATTTGTATTCAGTTCACAAAAGACACTTGAGTTGTCATCAAATGTTTATATTAACCTCACTTTCACCCGCTCTTCTTTTTTTATGTCCGCTTAAAGAACGTTAGCGATTGTAATGGCAGCAGCTTGAAACAATATCACTTTTATATTATAATTATTTTCGCTGTCCGAAAGTTCAATCTGATATATATTTTAAATAAATATATATGAGACCCTCCCTGCAACAATACTGTATATCGGTTTTTATTAATGTTGATATATTGACATCTTGGACGATATACGGACCATTTTGTGGCAGGTATTGTTATGTATATCCTTTTTCGTGCTGATAATGATATTTATTGTGTGTGCGGGATTGGATCGACGGAATAATACTCGTACTTTGTTACAATAGTATTTAATCTTGATGCCTCTATACAATACAGTACAAATCAATATTATATGTTATCAGTTCAACGGTTCGGAGGTGAGAGACCGCGCCGACCGCGGCGAGATCCTTTATCTCTTTCACGCGCGTCATCTTACCAACATTGTGCGCGTCTCGCATTCGTTCCATAGATACATAATTATAATAACGTCACACACCAGTTTCAGTACCTCGACCATCACTGATCTTAAAAAGGTTATTTTATTTGTCCGGTGGGATATTTCGGGTGTTATTCATTATGAATTATTAAAACCTGGTCGTGCCATTACAGCCGAATTTTTTTGTACTTATTGGAGAGGTTAAAGGTGGAATTATTAAAAAAATAACATAAGTTCTAGTTAATAATGAAAGGCGCATCTTTCAATACGACAATGCGAGACTGCACGCAGCGAAAATTACACAGGACAAAATACAGGAACTGGATCTGGAACAGGATCTGGAACTGTTTCTGGAACTGGATCTGGAACTGGATCTGGAACTGGATCTGGAACTGGATCTGGAACTGGATCTGGAACTGGATCTGGAACTGGATCTGGAACTGGATCTGGAACTGGATCTGGAACTGGATCTGGAACTGGATCTGGAACTGGATCTGGAACTGGATCTGGAACTGGATCTGGAACTGGATCTGGAACTGGATCTGGAACTGGATCTGGAACTGGATCTGGAACTGGATCTGGAACTGGAACTGGAACTGGATCTTGAATTTTTACCACGTTCGCCTTATTCTCTTGACAATGAACGGTCGGATTATTATTTATTCACGTCTATGGAACATTCGCTTCGAAAAGAAAATTTCAATTCAAATTTCAATGTCAGAAAACATTTAGATTGCTTTTTTAAATCAAAACTAAGGCATTAAAAAATTAGCCAAATTGTGGCCCAATATCATAAATAACAATGTAAATTATTTTTTGGAATAAATATTGTTTATTTTTTTTCTTCATAATAAAAAACGACAGTATCGAATTTTAAAATGAAACAAAATACATAAAAATCGAAGTATTGGCTTTGTAGGAAAAATAATTTTATGCCATTAGTGTTTGATATGATTACACGCATGTGGCTCCAATAAAGCGCAATCTGGAAGAATTTTCGACCACTTTTTGGAGCAGCTGGGGGACGTACATTGTCGTGCGACGAATGTCGGCTTCCAAATCATAGACTGGCGATTTCACATATCCCTACAGAAAATAATCCAAAGGTGTTAAATTACACAATCTTAGAGGCCAATTCACAGGTCCATTACAAACTGAGCACAAATAAGCTGATAGCTGTCAAATTGTTTAAGTGTTGCCAATTCGATTGTTGGCAACACTTAGCCAATTCGAAAAACAAACCTCTGAAAAAAACACCCGATATACATAAACTTACATAATACTCAGCAGAAACCTGTACTTCGAGATATGGTGTTAGCGTCACTTTGAACCGAGAGAAAAACCAATGGTTCCATTTTCTTACCATTTAATCATGGACACAGCACAAGACAAACAACGAACATCGCCACGTCAGTTCCGAGAGTAACGGCGATATTTAATCAAAGATTCCACACATTCTTACCTCCGAAACTGTACAACACACTCAGCGCCAACTGGAAATCGTCTCCTTCTAATAAGATTATACAAATATGGACCCAATATGGGATCCAATTAGGTAGAGATCAATCAGAAGCGTAGCTATCCAATATTCTAACATAATCATTATATAGCACCTACACTAATAATTCACTACTTCTACAACAATCTCACTACATTTTTTTCTCTTTCTCTATTTTTATTTTTATTCCTGTCGAATCTTGAATTAAATAACACCACAACAGCACGAAAAAAACAGGCTTCTTTAACACAGACGGCAGTCTAGCAAAGTAGCCAGGGCAATGCTGCATATATCAGAGGTGGAGTCTACTCCATCCCACATAATAAACTACGAGTATATTGTGTTTTATGTTTATCATGTTAATTTATAATATATTCACCTCTATTACAACAAAAACATGTATGTCAATAAAGTCTAATAAATCAACACCCTTGTAGGATCCAGTTTGTTACCTACCTTTATGCATAATCTATCCTTTCGACTTGCTTTATACTCCTGGATGCTGATCCCATGCAAATAATTTGCGGTTCATTTTGAACAAGTACGGAAGACAGAATAATATCAACCTTTCTGATGGAATGCTCCAAGGAGTTTTTCTTTATCAAAATTAGTATTCATCGCGAAGGGGTCACTTTCTTCGGCGAGACTCGTGACTTGCGACACCGGGTGAAACGACCGGTGAAGGTACCCTACTAATATAGTTGATAATTTCCATTTATCTCACGCTCCATCTCGAGATAACTGCCAGTTAACCAAAAGTAACTGGCAGTTATGTCATATATCATGTCATTTGTGCAAAATATGAAGGCGGCCAGCACACTAATTTCTTCGAACAACTTGATCCATAAAAAAAGTACGCATTTAAATAGCGTTAAATAATCGTTATGCATGTGAAGGGAGAAAGTATAGTTAAGAAAATAAATGATATGAAGGTACTAGACACAATCTCAACCTATATATTTCTTTATTTGGGGAAAAGCGTTAAAAACTTATAACACCTTAAAAAACATTACATTTATAATGAATGATAATCCCTACAATTTATTTAACCTTTCCTCACCGATGATGTAAACTGAGTTGACATTGCCTCTAATTATATTAATATCTCTGTAAATATACTAAATACAGAGTTCATATTTTAGATATTCCTCCGTAATATATTTATGTATTGGATAAAATAATTATAATATATAAGTATTTACTTCTATATTATAATTATTTGCTTGAAAGGTGCTTCCTTTAAAAACTATCTAGTTTCTATTCTGGTAGCCATTTAATTTTTAGAGTAGCGAAGGTTGCTATTCGTCGAATTTTAAAATAAATGGCGGCGGGCATGTGCAACTGATTTTGCAACTAACATGGAGTTTTATTGATCGATTTGCAACAAAAAGTTAGGAAAAAATGAAAAACGACTGGTTTTATAACTAGTGTTTGAAAATAGGAGATGTCTGTGAAAGATTTTCTATTTCATTAGTCCTTTTGGCCTAAGGTCCCCCTCAAACAGTTCCCATCCAAATAAGGCTAGCATTTTTCTTCAGAGACCAACGCATTTGTGGTCTATCTTTGCTTCTATTGCCTAGTCATGAACGCTACTCCAGGATCTTTCAAGCGCATCTCTCGTCCTTATGGCCCGTGTCCACGAATGAGAGTTTCGACTCGAGACAATCTCTGAGATACGGATTTTGCTCCCATGAGATTCTTTGGAGACAACTCTCGGCTTTCGTAGTCCCCGTAGTCACATCGTGTCTCAGAGATTTGCGGCTTATTTCACGCTTGTCACGTACGTCAAATGTCATCGTCAGAAATTTAAAATCTCCCCATTGGCAGTTAAAACAGGGTAAATGTTTGTAAATTAACGCCTTATATTAATGCTAACTTTTCATAATAGATCCGTGCAGATAAGTGCACGTGTCAAATTTTGATGTCAGATCAAATTTGTCTTTCTGCCAATCTCCATCTGATCTCTAAGTTTATCTCCAGATCAAAATCTAAACACATGTACAATGTACATAGGTAATGAGGTGTATCTCAACTAAATCTATAAGATGATATCATCGTATCTCACTGCGTGGACACGTGCCTTAAACCTCCCTACATGGACTGGTGTAATTAGTCTATATCAAATAAAATAACAATCACTTTGTACGAAACCACGAAATTTATTATACATCAACCGGTCAGAACGTATTTAAAACTGATCATAAATACAAAAAAAGTGCACTTATATATACATAAAGAGGGAGATAGAATATAAAATTACATGCGAAAGAAAGAGACGGAATACATATACAGATAGATGGGACATAAAGGGATGGGAAAATACTATATTTAAATTCTATCTCCCTCCTTATGTAGAATATATAAGTGTCCTCTTTTTGTATTTATGATCAGTTTTAAATACGTCCTGATGAAGCTTGAGATACGCGAAACCGGTTGACGTATAATAAATTTCGTGGTATCATACAAAGTGATTGTTATTTTATTTAATATAATATATCACACCGGAAGGTGATTGCTTTCTATGAAAAAAAAAAAATATATTTTTTTTTTTTTGCGAAAGAAGTTTACCCAAGCACCTCTTGAAACTTATATTGAATATGTTCGTTATGGAAGTAAAATCACTATTATATTAATGAGATTTTATTTGTCTGAGTAGTAACAGTAATATAATATTGTGGGTGGTGCCCCGTTAGCCTATTAGGTACTCGCAAATTGATTATTTGGAGAAGTTTGAAACAGTCAAAAGTGTAATTATTATTTTAACAGTGGAATACAATCTTGTGAGAATTAATTTTTCACTTTATGTTGATTTCAAAATTAAATTCAAGTTTTTATATATATATTTTGTACATTGATCATTGCACTTTGCTAACTGTTATACCGGAGGAACACTGTCTGCTATAATACAGTAAGTTACTAGTGTAGCAGGCAGGGGACCCAAATATATGTCTTACTTTCTTACTGATATGTTGTATTTACTTTGCCAAATTATATATGCACACCCTCGGTACATTTGTCTGATATTATAAATATTACGCAACACTCATAGTAATGAACTAGGTGAAAATGTATGCTCAATGAATATTACTTTGGAAGAGTAATAAGTCAGTCCGTTAGACATTATTTATCAATGTAAGTACATAATGCATGTAAAAAGTGAACCTAATAAATGTTTGTACGTATTTTTTTAAGTGGCGTGAGGTCTGGCAAACACAGAATATTCAATGCTACTGGAGAGATACTGGAGATACCGGAAGATACTGGAGGATACTCTAAACGCTCAGTTTTGGATTATCTCTCACGTGTACATATTTTTTGGAACACCGTTATTTCGCAAATTCATGATCAAACAGTAAATTAAAAAATTACTATTATTATTATTAAAAATTAACAAATATTAAATCACACGCAGAGGGGTGGAAGTTATTCTAAAATGTATTTTATTTTTTTAATTAGTATTTTAAAACTAATCGTCTAGTTTTGCTACCGGGATCTATTTTATGAAAATTTTTCGATACGTAGATTTTTTCTGTACATGTTTCTAGTTGATCCATTAATTTTGTATCAAATAGCACAGAACTATGTTCTGAAAATGCAACTTCACAGCAAAAATGTGTGTTCCTTAAAATATTTACAAATTGTCGAATTATTTTGACTCACTTTTTTGTCGGGCTCTTTAAACGATGTCACGCCTAAAATTACCAATAAAAATGGCTTTCGGAGAAAGCTGCAGAATCGTGGCTCGATGTAAGTTAAAGAACACAGGGTCTAGAACATTCTGGACTTTCCCGAGTGGCAGCGGAGGTCGACGGACAAGATGTGTGATGTCTCCACTTCCAGCTCGGGTTCAGCAGCACGCTGCAGAACCGGTACCCGGACGGTAAACCACTTTTCTACTCCTCTCCAGCTCGCAACTTTCAAACACCACAACATTCAGCGCGGCCTGATCTCTTACGCGACGGATAGCACTGATGTAACTGCTACCGGCGTGGTAGGGAATATTTCATGATACGTATTTTTAATTAATATAAGATAACTTAATGCTTTCATTTGAGCTTTTTATTATTTAACGAAGAACGTGTTTAAACATGACGAAATATACCGAGAATATATATAAATAATGGGAAATGTACAGACACGTTCATGTTCACGCCGTTTTAAAATATGTGCTAAACTCCAAACTTAACCGAAGCAATTATATCATATTGAATACTGTCTTGGGGAGGAACACATAAAACGTGCACTGAGAAAATATTAAATATGCAAAAAGACTGCTAAAATGAATTGTTCCCTATGAAATAAGAGCCCAAAACAGATACGATAACTATATCTTATTTAAATACCGCGAAGTTCTTCCTGTCAAACAACTACGAGTTGGTGCATCCACGTCTCCTAATTACGTTTGAAATTGTATTCCAGAGGAGCAATCAATTAAGAATTATATATTTCATTTATTATATTTGTTTTATTAACCACTGAATTGAGTTTAAATACATCTACCGGTTTCGAAAAATACTATTTTCGAAAAATAAAAAAATTTTCCTAAAAATTATTCGACTAAATTTGTATTAAGCAACAATTTGAGTTAGGTACTAAATTTATTTTTTAAATAATTGTTTTTTTTTTAATTTTAAAAATAGATTCTGGTGAAGAAACAATGATATATATTTTCAGTTAGTTATGACATCCTGAAGAAGAAAATAGTATTTTTCGAAACCGGTAGATGTATTTAAACTCAATTCAGTGGTTAATAAAACAAAGATAATAAATAAAAAAATATGAATTTTAACCACAAAGTTAATATTGCTAATTTTAAAAGTACAATTAAGAATTGTTATAAATCAATATTTGAAGAGACAGTCTAGAGATGGTGCAGATCCAAACTTTAGTTTACTTGTTATGGCAGTTATTTTATGTCAACTTGCGAGTTGTGTATGTCTTTTCAATTTTTCGCATATCTCGATAATCTTTTGTGCCAAGATGTTGATATTATGCAAGTACTTTTATTTTTTATATCAGTTATCCTAAAAGGTTATTACCATTCAACATACTGCCGGGTTATATCAAGACCTAACCTAACCCAACCGGCAAAGAGATCAAAGGAATTAGGAAATTTCTTACTAAATAATACAACCTTTGGAATATAGGCAAACAGTTAAAACAGTTTAAAATTACCTGTTATATTATTTTTATGATATACTAATATAAGAACGGATTAAGAAACGTGCCGACATGCCATAACGGCTTGGCACGATGTAGCATAAGGAAATTTTGTAAAAAATATATATACCTTATGTTAAAAAAAAAACATTTGAACTATTTTAATATATAAATAAACGCTCAATGGACCAATTAATTTAATTTATTTTTGTATATAATATATATAACATTCACTGATTACCAAATATATAAATATGAACTAACTCTAATTCCTTGTTTCCGCAATCAAATAGCTCCGCGACCTTTTTGTTAAATAAGTGACTGGATTGAAACGAAAATTTATAATACGTCTTGTTTACATAGTGATTTAATTTTTTAAGAACAGTTGCATAAATATGTTAAATCAGATTTATGTTTCCACAAATAATGTTTGTAGAATGCTCCTCGTCCCGCAACTAATGTTCCAAACCCCTCTCCAATATGTACACCTTACTTCATGTTGATTGTAATATGTATCTATATCTGATATATATCTAATACAAATTAAATGAATCAATTAGAAAGATATACAGAAAAATAGTTATTTAAAAAAAAAATTACATTATTTTAAATTGTTAACTTTGTTTAATTAACCACTTGATGAATTAAAATATAATTTTCCGCTTCAGGATGTCATTAACTAATCAAAAACATATATTATATTGTTTCTTTAACAGAATCTATTTAAAAAAAAAAAAAACAATAATTATTTAAAAAATAAATTTAGTACCTAACTTAAATTGTTACTTGATGACACAAAATTACTAGAATAATTTTTTGGAAAAAATTTTAGAATGAATTTTTTGATTTTTTTATCTCCAACGATTCCAAATTATTTCATTTATGACCAACACCGTTTACATGCAAAATAGACAATCCCAAATTTTTATCAAAACCATGACCATTTTCTATCAAATGATTAGAAAATTCTGAAAACCCATTATACTACTAAAAAAAATACTCACATTTTATTATCATTAAATTCGGAAGTTTGACAAATACAGTATTTATTTTCCTCATAGCTGACTCCAGGATTTCTCCATCCAGATCCACCATTGTGGCATTCTTCCAGGTCTTCTTTAAGATAAAGTTGTGCCTACGATAATCTCCTTTTCTATGCCATCAATATGACGAATAATACGGCCGAAGAATTGGAAGAATCTTTTGTTCACTGTTGTAGATAGAACTTGCTGTGGTTGGATTTGTTGCGGACGCATAACACATCTAGCAATACATTTCGAAGACGTATATAGTGTCCAGTGAAAAATTTTCAAGTTTAATATTAAAAAAAAAAAAAAACTGCAATGTTATTCTCATATTTGATTTATACAAAATGAAGTTTAACGATGCGGATTTTATGTTTTATAAACAATATCGTCTAAATGCCGTCCATTTTTCTCAAGACACTCTTAAATTTGTGAAACACGCGAGAGCAAAGCGTTGGTTCAATGGCAGCAACTTCACGGTGGATATTTTCTTGTAGGGCCTGAATTGTTCGAGAATTTTTGTTGTAAACTTTCGACTTAAGGTATCTCCATAAAAAAAATTACACGGTGTAAGGTTCGGTGACCGAGGTGCGCAGGATATGTCTCCGTAATTGCTGATTAATTTATTAAGAAAAATTTAAATTTAAAATGAATCACTGCACTTTAAATATTGCTCAACCGCGAACGCGCGGTACGCTTCTGACCAGTGACTCATTACGACTGGCAAATCCGCAAATCACGCGCGTCGAACAATATCCCTCCCACTTACCTCACCCTCATGGTTTACGAGCAATTACAATGTAATCTTGACATTTTTCCGCTGAACACCCTATATTTTACGCTAGTCGCTATTGCAGACTGCGGTATCCATTATCGACCTACATAAGGAATACGACCTGTGTAGGAATAAATTATCCATATTTCTTAGCCATTCTGTAAAATGTCCAGGTCTTCGTGTTTTGCTCGTAACACGTCGATAATACCCAAGGACAAACCATTCACACGTATGCATCGTAAATCAAGATGATTTTTTTCTGATGTTTGCAACATTACTTTAACTGTATTGATGGAATATAGATTTCTGGGTCGATCAGAAAGTAGCGAAAAAATTATGTGATATACATCAGATGATCAAATATATCATGGAACACCCTTTATATCTGTGTCATTCCGTGGTCACGGACCATAAGATGATGATGATTATATAACGAATATTTTCGTTATAAATACGAATTATAATAAAAACACTTATATTTATTACGACTATCTTTATTCAGTGAAAAAGAGAAATTGATAAATACAAATTAAAACTTGATTGTTAAAAATTCTTTAATATTTATACAGATATTTATTTCTTACATTGTTCTAAGAGTGTTTTGCAATTTTGAACAAAGCACATATGACACCAGCAGCGATATAATAATACAGCCATTGTGTTGGCAGTCCGTTCTTTGTGTATTGCCATAGGTTCGGTGTTTGTTACGCAAGTGAAAGTTGGTCGAAATAATATTCAATAGACAGGAACTTTTATGACATTATTTTTGGTTTATTATTTTTGCAAAAGCGACGGCAAAATGTTATTAAAAAAAGATTTGGTTAATGATCCCAACAATATAGTCATTTATGGAGACTGCGAGACTTTTACTTTTATTGGAGATATAGGTCTTCTTCTTCTTCTTGCTTCTGAACCTCAATCAATCACTTTATCTTTAGTGTAAACACTGATCCATATATGTATACATACATTAAGGAATTTTGAGTCATGCATCTGATAGAGTTAATATTACGATAAAGAATACTAGGCTGGGGAGGGACATATTTTCATATTTTTTATTTGGAGAAAAACTGACGAGCTTGAACAACAATTATAAATATTAAAATAACATGGCCTATTTTGCGAAGTTTATATGTAATTTTACATATTTACATGTAACCGATTGAGTCACACATTAAAACACTTTTATATTTATAATAAACTTATATACATAAATTTATAAATGATAATCTCTATAATCTACCGGCAGTGGTACGTGGGGTGAGTCCCTTATTTTTTTTTCTTTTCGTTCCGTCTTTCCCCCCGGAAGGGAGTGATGTCTAACGTCTCTCCTGCTTCCCGGTCTTTTATAATGTGTATGCTGTGTTATTTGATCATGTTTTGTTTGTATATTTTATTTTCTCTAATAAAGTGACAGTAAAAAAAAAGGTCGACCTACAATTTATTTATTTATTTATATATATATTGACATACATATTTTTGTTTTAATAGAGGTGAATACAAAATAAACATAAGACTCTATACTCATAGTTTATTGTGTGGGATGAAGTAGACTTCACCTCTGATATATACAGCGTTGTCCTGGCTACTTTGATAGACTGAAGTCTGTGTTAAAGTAGCCAGTTTTTTTTTCGTACTGATGTAGTGTTATTTATCGACAGGATTAAAAAGAGAATTACATATATGCATAAAAAAGTAAAAATAAAATAAAAATATAATAGAAATATTTGTAGTGGGAATGTTGTAGGACTAGTGAATTATTAGTGAAGGTATTGTATAAATTATATTAGAATGTTGGATAGCCATGCTTCTGATTCATCTCAACCTGATTGAATCATATATTGGGTACAATGAGAGTAAACTTTATTATACAGCCGCCTTTATAGCATTAAAATAATTCCAACCAAGCGGTGTAAGAGTACGACTGAAATAGAAGCCTTGAGGTTATTTAACGGTCCTGGGAATGTGATGGGTCCGCTCTGATCTCGTTTCATTATCAATCTGCTCTATTCGCAAACACCAGCACCTATACTCACAAGCACGTAATCCTTCTGATGTTTATAACTTACAAACATCAGTCGCTCCATTTAAGTGACTCCCAAAAAACAAATACAGGATACGGCAGAACCAATGAAGCAGTTTTGAGGAGATATAAAAAAGGAATGGGGGTATATAGAGAAAAAATGTTTTTATTTCCGAAGTTAGTAGTACATACCATGAAAATAATGTCCTCAAGATGGCGGCCGTTATCATATCACGGGGTATGGCGTTAACTTCTTAAATAATCAATAATAACCCTTAGCTCTGGTAAGGTGTGAGGACGACGTTTATACACCTTTTCCTTCAGATACCCCCAAAAAAAGAACCTAACCCAGGACCGAATTGTGTTCGCATTAGTAACGGCAATGTTGCGCGGAATGTTGAACTGTCGCCGAAAAGCTCTTTGCGTCGCGATCATACGCGCTTTATCTCATTGTGTCGCATACTGTGGACACGGGTCATTATTATTGTACCGTTAATGTCTACACCATATCTCCGTTTCTTAACGGTTTTAATGAAGTATTTCCATTGTTCGGTTTGAACTTGTTATATAGGCTAACATATTCACCTGCTTATCGGTTTGATTTTTTCTGATGAGCAACAAGATCCGTACATGTCCCGCGGTGACGCTCATTACAATATGTAGATCCGCGCCACTCCGGATGCAGGATGAGAACTGAAAAGTGTGTCGACAGTCAGCACCGCCCACCGCATTGTCAAATAATTATTCAAGATATTTCCTGACAATAATCGTTGTCAGATTAAAATAATGGTTTATTTGGGTGTGTCGACCGAACCACTTGCGACTTTGCAATTTCAATTGAAAATATGACACTCATGTCTAAGCATCGTGCTCCTTTAGTTAAATCGTTGTTTAAACCACCATTTAAATTGTTATTTAAACCGTTATTGAAACGATGATTGTTAACTGATTATTCGTAATTTTTCGAGTAATCATACAATAATACAATAAAAACTAAATCTCCAACAGATAACTTTCAGTTATAATTTTTTTATTAGACTTTATTGACATGCATGTTTTTGTTGTAACAGAGGTGAATAAAGATAATATACAGTTATATTGCTATTCCAAATAATACTTGTAGTTTATTGTGTGGGATGGAGTAGACTCCACCTCTGATATATACAGCATTGTCCTGGCTGCTTTGCTAGACTGCCGTCTGTGTTAAAGTAGATGGTTTTTTTCGTGCCGTTGTGGTGTTATTTAATTCAATGAAGATAAAAATTCAAGAGGAATTTAAAATATATATATAAATGTTTTTTTATTATTTATTTGACATTTTTTTACAATTTTTTATAGCATGAACAAAGTATTTTACATATTTTTTTTTTCGCTTACCTTTCCAAAAAAGAGACCAGCTCTTGTGCTTGGAGAGGGAGTTACACTACAATAATTGTATATAATACCTTACATATTCTATTCGTTGTCCATGTGTGTACTTCTGAAGTGTTCTGTAATATTGTTTATTGTCCAATTATGTGTTTTTAAAGTGTTCATTTAGTTTCTTTTTAAACTCTTTTACATCCTTTATTTCTTTAATTTGTGTAGGGAGGCTATTGAAATTTTTTATCCCTAAATATATATTTGGTGTTACATTTAGAGATTTTAAAGTTATTTTTAAACCTTAATGACGTGCTTGTTTCAAATTTTACAGTGTTATTTTCTTTAATTAACTGATTAATTGAGATTTTTTTCTAAATGTTTTCTAAATGATTTTGAGAACTGGAAATTTTGCAAAAAGTTGAAAAAGTTGATCTTTTTTAAATATTACTTTAATGATTATTTTTACCGAGTTCATTATATTATTGTATGCTCCACCCCACCCAATTATTCCTTACTGCAGTAATGAGCGAACAATAGCAAAATATACCTTTTTAAAATTATTTATACTTAAAATATATGTAGTGAGAGTATTAGTGCAGGTGTTGTATTATGATTGTGTTGGAATGTTGGACGGCGATGCTTCTGATTGATCTCTACCCAATTGGATCATATATAAATATAGGTTTAGTTCATCACTACCCTGTGATGAACTAATCTGTGATTATGAGAACTGTGGTCGATCCATAACTGATCAGTTATTATTATTCGTAATTTGGCAAAATTACTCGAAACTACACCTCTAACAATAAAATTTCAGTTATCAATCATCAATATAATCAAACAATCACTTATAATACCATCTGGTATATTATTTTGTTGGAGATTGACCTTGTATCTACTCAGCGGTCATCTATCCAGGCTGTCGTCACTCTTTTAGCAACCTGGATGTTGTAAAGACCCATCCATAGCAGATTAAAGGTGGTTCGCAGCCCAATTTTGTCAGTACGTACATATCGGTTTGTAATTCTTCCGTGTCCAGATACCCGATCACAAAAAAAGTAATGCCGCCTCTTCCGGGTAGAATTCGACTAATTCTAATTGTCTTTGTGTTGGTATACTTAGTCACGAGTACTTACCTCGATATAACTATACATTTCATACTTATTAAATGTCTCCGGTAACGCGAGTTCGTCTAATGACTTTCTATAAGCACCTTAAGTAATATTGTACTGTACTAAATCGTACGGTAGAAAAATCGTAAATTATTACTTATTAGTGCAGTCACTAATTTTACAATTAAAATAAACAACTACTCGTAGCTAATACATAATTTTTAAATAATTCTCCCGATTGAGCGTATCAATTTGTAAATATTTGTTATTAATATGCATAATATCTAAAATCGTTACCTCAACGAATAACTTAAAAGGGAAAAATACTTGTTATATCTTACATAAGTTAATAATGTTGCATGAATAATCCATAGCAAATTAAGTCAATTCCAGGGGCGTGCGGGCACATTAATAATATCAGTTAACACAATATTGTAGCACGCGTAAAATGCATCTAATGGTCGCTGTCTTTCTTATAACGCTTGTATTGTCTTAATTATGGCAAATAACATTCAGTTTATTAGTTTTAAATGAGTGTAAAAGTAAAATCTAGTATAAATTCTGATACAATTTAATAATAAAAACCACATATTCGTAAAATAACGCGCAATTTTTAATTATCATTGGCGCCTTAAACACGATTTAAGATAGCTGACGCTCCTTCTATCGACATTTGTTAAAACCGATTAAAGATGCATATTTATAAAATATAAATTTATCAAATACTAAATTAATGGATTAATTATAAATATATACATTTAAAATCAATTTTGTCCTAAAATCAACCTATATGTTACACTTTTTCAAATTAATACACCTGTCGTTCCATTATTTGAAAGCCATCTACATTATTTTTACAGAATCTCAAATACCTTTGAGTAAACCGACTGCAGACGCCAGAATTATCAATTCATTTTTATTAAATTTTGGAAATGTAACATATCGGTTTGAAAATTTGTCAAGAAAAATACTGGCGTTATTTATTATTACACACAATTATTATTAGACACAATTGGTAGAGTACTTCCCCGGATTGGAAATAGAGATCCAGGTTCGAATCCCGGTGACGCAAAAATAATATTTTTCGACAAAATTGATTTTATATGTATATATTTATAATTAATACATTAATTTAGTATTTAAAATATCACAGACCGCTTGTTCTGAATAATTACAACTTCACAATAAGAATGTGTTTTCCTTAATAATATAAATTTATCTCCCAGATTGAAAATGTTTCGAGTGTACGCCCCTGAGTAAATTCAATACTACGCCTTTCTATTTAAAACAATGTATTTATAAATGCTTTCGCTTACTAATACCGTGCACACCCACAAAATAAATATAAATCAAAATATGGATTGTAAAAATATTTCTCGCATTAAAATGATTACGTAGAAAAATGGCGATTAGCAACAGTTTAATTCCGCGATGAAATGATCAAACCGTGCGTCAACAATGCACCGGGAGAACGGGAAAGTATTCCGTTGCATAAGTCAGTCCGCTTACTTCATCACGGTCGTCATCGCTGTCCTCTCACCTCGCATGCTCTCCGACAATCTTACAGCCTCCGACAATGGGGTCCGTTTGTTAGATCATTTCGAGTCATTTGGATGCAGTGCAATTTACGCGAGCGGCTGGTGGTCGTCTCGTTCGTTGCAGCATGCGGCTGGAGCCTCGTTCGGTGACCGGCTCGGCGCCGTAACCTCACTCGTTATTATATATATTATTATGACAAAAAATAATCGCTGAGTTGCGGGGATGACGTCCGCCATGATTTTTGTGTTTATTTATGACTGAAGAGCACTTTCTTGATTGAACTGTTCACCCTTTCACATGTCGTGCAGGTGCAATCGCTGGGCCGGTAGATTATTGCATTTTCAACATTTTTGATTCGTATGTCAATGTTGAAGATTAAACATATGTGAATATTTTGAGAAAGGGAAAGAAAAAGAAAAAAGAGAGAGAGAAACAGATATTGCGAGCATTATTTATCAGCACATTTTTATCAAATAAAAAAATGTAACGAATTACACATATCGACAAAAAAAACAATTTATGTAGTTAAATACTTATTAAATGTATTAATTATAAAGATACAGATATAAAATCAATTTTATCAAATTTTTCAAAAATGACTGCGAAAATTAATACATAAGAACGTGTTCTCCTTAATAATTATATAAGTCGTATCAATGTGTCCAAAATTTAATAAAAATGTATTTGTTTATTCTGGCGTCTGTTATCGGTTTACTCAAAGGTATTTTAGATTCCGTTAAAATGAAGTAGACGGCTTTCAAATAATGTTAGGATAGGCGTATTAATTTGAAAAGTGTAACATATGAGTTCGAAAATTTGTCGTCAAAAGTACAGTCGCTGTAGCATAGTTGGATAATGCACCTTTTGCGTGTTGGAAAGAGATCCAGATTCGAATCCCGGTAGCGCAACAGCAATATTTTTCGATAAAATTGATTTTATGTGTATATCTTTCTAATTAATACATTTAATTTGTATTTAAAATATCACAGATATATGTTCTGAATAATTACAACTTCACAATAATAATGTGTTCTCCTTAATAACTATATAGTTTATAGATTCAGAAAAAAATTAAGTTTTTCCCCAAATAACCGTTTCTTCAGACTCTAGATTCGTAGATTCAGTATCCCCAAATACGTAAAGGAACGGCGTTTTTTCCAAAGAAAGGATTATTGTATTATCCAATAATAAATGTTAGTAAAAAATACGCGTTGCACGTCCCAAATCCATGTGTCATACTACAGTGTATTTTTTTTTGATTCGAAAAAATATGCATAAATTTTGTCAAACTACAACCGAACCATGGTATCCCACGTGACAGGCGTGAAAATAACATAAATACACAGACTACCAAATATATAGACAAGCACTAACGCCAATTCCTTGCTTCAATATTTTCATTTTGGTGCTGGTTTAGTCTATTGGTTAAATAGCTCCGCGACTTTTTTTAAATACATGACACGATCGGAACGAAAATTTAAACGCTGACAATATAATATGCATTAATGTAAAAAATACGTCTTGTTTATATAAAGATTTAAATACTTTTACTGTTGCATAAATATGTCATAAACTATCGGATTTATGTTTCCACAAAGAATGTGTGTAGAATGCTCCTCGTCCCGCAACTAATGTTCCAAATACCTCTCCTGTATGTACATACATTTACTGGTCTGTTTAGAAATAGCAAAAAATACAAATATCTTACTGTAATACTGACTTTTTACAAAGTCCAACGGGGCTAACTAATATAAATAAATGCATTAAACTTTAAGACAAAAAATCAGAATTATGCAAGTACAATACGTAATGTGACGTTTTGACAGCGCTCGCTTAGCATGTGAGAGATATCAGGATCGGTTCCGGCACCGGTAAAGGTAAAATGAAACAAAATAAGAGAGAATGTTCAATAATGTAATGAAATTTTAACGGGGGAGTAGGTGATTAAACATTTATCTTTGGACTAAACATAAACTATTATGTAGTGTTGCAATGTTGTAAAAAAATATTATATTATTTGTGTAATTTTGAACGCATTGAAGAACAAATAAACAACTTCTATTAGCATTCCGCTCGTATGACAGTGACGGTCGGCAAAAAAAATTACCTTTCAGTATTCATATTTGATTACTATCTTATTATTCAATGGTCATATATTTGCTTTGCTCTTTTTCTTCCCACTCTTCCGGACATTCACTTTGCAGCACACAAGAAGTTGTGTGGCAACGCACAACATTATAATAATGAAGCAAAACATTGTCTTCTTCTTCTTTTTCTTTATGAAGATTGCTGCTCCAACGATCACAATTTTGTGCATGGTCTTTTATTTGGATAACTTCAATAACTGGCTCATGAGGAATATATAATTTATTAAATAAAATAACAATCACTTTGCATGAAACCACGAAATTTATTATACATCAACCGGTTTAGCTTATCTCAAGCTTCATCAGGACGTATTTAAAACTAATCATAAATACAAAAAAAATGCACTTATGGATAGAATATAAAATTATATGTGAAAGATAGAAACAGAATACATATATAGTTAAATAGAATATCAAGGGAGACAGAATATAAAATTATATGCGAAAGAGAGAGACAGAATACATATACAGATTGACGGAACATTAAGGGAGAGGAAAATATTAAAATTGTTGAAAGATATTAAATTGATTTTAAAGGAAATATACCTAATATGGGGCTAATCCATTAAATGTGATTAATTAGCAAAACCGGTTGAAGTATAATAAATTTCGTGGTTTTATACAAAGTGATTGTTATTTTATTTAATATAATATGTCAAACCACAAAGTGATTTCTTTTTACGAAAATATGATATATAATTTCTTCTACTTTGCTGTCATCTTCGGGAAAATATATTTTCTTCTATTGTTTCCAAAACGTTGCTGTTTTACTTCCTATTCGTTAAATTATTTTTTATTATTCGACTCCAGCACCACACTTTGAAGGGTTCCAGTCTCTCTCTGTCTCTTTTCTTTGCTTTATTGCAGTTGCTTTAATCGGATTTGTACTAGTTTTTCCTTAAGCTTTTTCCGGAAAATATCGTATGGAATATTATAATCTATTTCATTTAAAAAAATCAAAATACAATTATTAAATAATGCAAAAAATATTTACTTAGAAATTTGTATTAGTACATCCTGCAATAATATAGATTACCCTTAAAACGTGATAACCGGTGGTGGGAATAGATCCCGTGAACTGTAGCCAATTAAACTATTGATTAGTTTACGCAACCCGAATTGGCGTAAGAAAGGAATAATTTCAGAGAGAATCTGGCCTATCTTGATCTCAGTCCTGGGTTGGACGGAAAATTACACCTCCCGTTGACTCGCACTATTTTGGTGAAGAAAGGGGATATTACTGCACTTCGGGATGTTATCGACAGACGTTTTTTCGTGGTCCGGATTTTATGCACGGTGACACTCTCGACCGACAAAAAAAAGTGTTGACACATCAGCCGAAATCTCTAAGAATTGATTAGCCAGAATAAGACGGGTACATTAAAGGAATATGGAACGACGGAAAGGAAGAGCGAAGTAATATTCAATTAGCGTCAACAATGTGCATATAAATAGACATGCAGAAATATTGGCTGGGTAGTCTTAAGTCCGGCTGTTTGATCAGTAGTAAATTTTGAATATAGTAGCTTTTTACCATTGCCCTTGCTAAAAAACATTTGCGGTCGTTCGAACGTCAAGTTTACTATTGTCAAAGATAATCTTGCGTATGGCAACACGAATAATCATGAGAATTTCGTCAAATTTTATTTATTTTAAATATTCACCATTGGCAATACTCATAATTGTATGCTTTATCTATAGCTTCTGTCACTTTGGTGACGAAAAATCTTCGGTCTATGTGCTAATATAAATTCAACAGCGAGGTCATCATCGGACGGACTCTCATCACTAAAATATTGAAGAATTTATGATCGTATACTGAAACTTTTAAAGTATCAATGTGACAGATGACTTTTAAAACAGCTGATATAGCTAAGGATTCAGCTAATATCGGAGTATATATGGATCTATGGATTATTTTTACTAACGCTCGAACAATCCGTTTTAGAAAAAAAAAATTTTTTTTTACTACATTAAAAATTGACCACTGAATCAGCCCTAAAACGTCCAACTTAAAATCATATTCGGGAACGCACGTTCAGATTCCTAGCCGACTAAGTTTTTTCAACTTTTATTTAGCCAATCTTTTATAGCCGCTTTATTTAGCGAGGCTCTGAATATAATCGATGTGTCGCGTCGTGTCACCAGAATGGTAAATTACGTATCCATAATAATATTGCGCTTCCGCACCTATGGCTTTCTGAATGTATTGAATTCGGACGTTGTCATTTGCTAATAAGAAAAAATTCGACATGCTATTGAATATATATATATTATATAATATATTATATAATAACAGTACGTAAATATATATTCAATTTGAAATGAAGTGCTCACACATAAGCGAAATCGTATTACGACTGGCAAATGTATTAAACATCTGTCATCCTGACATCTCATCTATGTCTTATGGTCATATCGCGTCGCACTCTATGGTCGCCTTATCTATGGTAGAACTGTCAAATGTGACAAACGAATGATTTGTTCGTATTTTTCAAGAATGTCTTTAAGTGGAAAATATATGTTTCAAAGTTAAGAACACCGTTTGTACAACTGCAGGGAGAGCCAGACAACCATACTTGGCCATAATGCCATACGCGGCGAAAGCCGATTGCTTACCTGCTAGTTTAAATGATTTTAATAATAAAGCTAACATATTAGTTACACATTTCATTTGTTTATAAATATCGATTCTCTGGATCCCGTCCATATTCATTTTTTGTAGTTGTTTCACCATACCTTCAGTGGACACGCGATCTATCCACACATAACTCGTGCAACATTTCTCTGTATTGTCAATACACTGTTGATATCAGGAAATAGCGACAATGAGACAATCCTTTGGCACGCATGCGCCGTCGGTATAAATTAATTCGTTGATGTATATGTGTGGAGCTTGCGTGCAGAAATAAAACGAGGGTTGCTTAGATAGTTTTATGTTGTACAAGCAGATGCGTATAAAAGTGTAGTTGCGTATAAAGCAGGAGCCTGGCCCTTGGATCTAGATGTCGCCTGTATCGAGCGCCGATGATGATATTTACATAAAGTAACATGTAACAAACTGAAAATATAAAGATAAAAAATTCCACAATATATGTACATTAATAAAAATGAAGGTTTGTGGCTTACACTAACTTTTTAGGCAGAATTGAAAGAATGTTTTATAGAAATAATGATACATTTCTTATTTTGATTTTAAATGCGAATTAAATTGTTTCAAACTTCTCAATTTTTAATAGAAGTATTGGTTGGTGAACTTCAATTAAGTAAAAGTTTATTTTTATATTCATATTTCACTATTAAATATCCTGGGTTCACGAATGAAGTTTCCGACATGAGATAATCCCATGAGATTCTTTGGAGACAAGTTTCAGGTTTAGTAGTCCCCGTATATACACCACATCTCAGAGATTCACCGTTTCGCGTCTTACTTTACGCTCGTCACGTACGACAAACGTCAAATGTCTCGTCGTTTGTTAGTGGGGTGATTTTGAATCTACCCAGCTGGTGGAATCGCACCTTAGGTGCCAGAAACATATGGACAGCAAAAAGGGGCTCACCGAATTCTGCTTCTCCTGGTCCCATTACCTCAATCACCTCCGGACGCAGTGGACTGTACACAGAGCTTCCGAGGTTGATAACAGCGTTTAACCGTTTCGATTCAAGGTCACCGATCGACTTACTGCTCGCTAGTGGCGGAGGGGAATGGAAGGTGGGATGCGCTGAACATTAGTTCAATGTATATCATATATAAGTGTAAGCCCCAACCATCAGCAGCAGTTAAAACTGTGCTGTTTCCTCGATAATATCTGCCGGCAGTGGTACTCGGGTAGAGAATCAACATCACGTCTTTTTTTTTGGGAGTATTTTGAGTACTCTCCTAGTTGCTCCTCTATCCCACTTCTTTTGTTATTACTGTATATTTGTTTTATTATTCCGTGCATTTAATATTTTAGACCATAACATTTTTTATATAGGGGTCATAGGTGTAGTGGGAGATGTTTTAGTTGTCGAACGTGCGTTCTTGCTTGAACGTTTATACGCTAAGCTATGTTGCGCGGTCGCCTGTTTAGTATAAAAAAATGCTAACCTAGCGATGAATAAGTAGGATCGATATAGGAGATTTTGCTTATAAACTGTCCTAGGTTAGCGGTGAGTTCCCTCATTAGCAGTTAAAAGTGAATAAATATTTGTTTTTTACGGGTATATTAATTTTTATTGAATTATAGAGTATATAGTTGTATGCATTGCACGTCCTGTACACCGGTTTAAGTTGTTATCTCTATCTGTCAATCTCAAGCTGATCTCTGAATTTATGTATCTCAACTTAATCTCTGAGACCATCTCGTCGTATCTTTAACAATACAGTGGATATGTCGTATCATTCTTATATAGAATTTTCCCATTCTAGGGAATCCTAGGGGATTCCAATGCGTTCAGCGTATAGACAAAGCGTAGTTATACGGCGATCGTGACATGTCACACAATGTTCGCGACTTGCACGACATCCGAGGCAAGACAGTAGTAATTACGATCGACAACATACCAGTGGATTACATATTACATATCGTAAGTAAACATGTTAAAAATTCCACCTTATGTCACCAAGTAAAGATGCGGCCGTTATGTTATGTAATAGTTTTATTAAAAAAAAATTTCACTGGTAAATGCTAAGAACTGAGTAATTTGAAAACATTGTTGGTAATGTTGATGTTAGCCGCAGATAAAACGAAAAACGTATATAGCATAGATAAGAATCTTGAGGCATTTTATCTATGACTTGAAAAACGAAAAACAGCGCAGTCGTAGTCAGGTGGAGAGGTTTGGTGCCATTTTAATATTCTTATTTTTGTATGCTGAAAACGAGAGTTTGGTTTTATAATAAAAATACGGTTAACTTAATAAAAAAAGAATTTATTTAATTGTATTCAGCAATATTGCCAACATACGCCATATCCCGTAATTTAATTTATGAATATATAATACAAATTTGCGCACATAAGTTACATATCACAAGTGCTGTTAGCTATTTTGTTTTGTAACAACCAACTTGTCAACCTTAGTTAAGTTATAGTTCTAAAATAAATTTATCGTGCAATCTCCGGGTCGCACGTCCCGCGGAATGGATTTTCGCTCCCGACTGAAGACGGCGATGTCAATGGTCATCCACGGTACACACAAACAATACCACTGTGCTCACAAATCACAGATCACACAAAAGAGTGCTGGTGCACTGGAGGTAACTGGTCCACAACGCGAATGATGTCGCGTTGTCGAGATCAAACAAAACAAATATTTATCAAGTTGACGTCTGGTGGCGTCAAGGTCACAATTCACACTAAAGTAGATAGGATAGGTAGGAAATTTGAACGCGGGCACATGATAAGTGTGTTTTGCGATTATGGAACACGTATATTTAACACAATTATGGAACACGTATAACACAATTATCAATTTACCAAAAATCATGCATTAAATGTTGTGGTTATACAATATGCGCATCAAATAACACCACACCTGGGAGCTTCTAATATTTTTTTATACGATTCGGGTGAATCAGATTTTAGTTCGTTCTCTATTGATTCTTCAATCATCCACATTTGTTTATGTAGCTGTTGATGAAAAGAAAAATAATGTAAACATTTAAAAATATTTAAACATATTATTATTTTTAATAAAAATGTAATATTAACATTTGCCTTATTCATTCATACATCTATTCCACATTCTCATATTATTGATGTATTGACTTGTTTACTTTCAAACATTCCTTCACATCACTCTAGAATATCATACTTTTCTATCCAAACATACGTAAATGCCTTCGATAGCTGGTTCCCAGGTTTCCGATTAACAATAAGCACACATATGATACATGAACTGCACTAACCTCTTTAATTTTGCTGCCTTTCTGGTTCGATGTTGTTGTTCTTTTAGCTGGGTTGTCTTCTTTAGATTTCGATCGACCGAAGCGCGCACTGGTGGTTTATTTGGACCGCTGGACCGGTCGAAGCACGGGATACATTATTACAATAAGAATGATGCCTGTCGGTTACCGTCTTCTTAGCTTCCGAAAAAAGGGCGGCAATACTCACACACATACATGTACATTATTATAAACCAGGAAACCCAGTGGTGCCAATCAAAGTAACGAGGCGCGTAAATACATCTTGTCATGCATTCCAGATTTTTCTGGGACATCTTCTATTCCTGTTACTTTCAACACTCGCCGACATATATGTTCTTTATCATTCTTTGTTCAATCTCACTTTCCATGTGCTCAAACCATCTTAACAACCCTTTTTTAATTCTATCACTAAGTTAAATATAGATCGTATGTAAAAAATGCACCTCGGTCACCGCAATATATAGCAATATCATGGTTGCACCTACTGATATCATATTATATATTGCATACACATATGTATATACAAAGATATCGTCGCCATATAAATTAATATTTTAGGAATTTAATTCGTATTTAGAAATGGATCGGCTTCGAAATCGAAAAGCTCCAAGTTACTCCAAGCTTCTAAGTTGCCGAGGATACTTCTTGTTGAACCCATTTTTAATTTTTAATACTTTTATAATCTTATAAGGAAAACAAAGAAAACAAAAACCCTTATCAGGGTTGCATGATTTACTTTAAATTTAGTATGTAATATTGTTAGCACCTACCGTAAGAAAATTGGTTCAAGATGACGGCATACGTCATCAAAGAGGCTAGTATCTGTAATTAAATAAAACATTAGCTAATCGTAAGGAGATAAATAAATTTGGTTCTGTAGAACCAAAATGGTATACCAAACAACAGAACAATAATAACTCAGGTTGTTACACGTTAGATTTATTCCAGAGAACTTCTAAAATATTCACCGCGTCCTTATATAGACAGATCCACGGCTTACGCGCTATTTATTCTTGTGGCGGACGTGACATAAATATGCCGTTACACCGTACGATGGAATATACACACACCATAACAATTAAAATTGGTACTTTACCGAACAAAACAGCGGAAGTTCCATGGACGCTATTCCGCATATGGAAAAGTCAATTTTGCGACTGGCCATCTGAATGCTTTTCAAGAAAATCTGTGAAGTAAAATCATAAAGTGTCAAATATCTCTAATATATGTATATATAACTCAAATAGAAGTGTTTGAGATATATGGTATAATTAAAATATTAAACAAATATCAGATATCTAATAGAGACAATGCTATATATCATAGTGATGACATCATGCTGTTAAAAAAAAAAAAATTTGGTCCATGGATAGTGGTACTCGAAGCGAGTTCACATACTAACATATATACAACTTTCAATTACTTCCATATATTTTCCATTAAATATAATCAAAAATAGCTTTGTCTCTACGAGATATCTGATTAATAATAGTGCCTTTGTAGATAAAAATCCAGTAATTGTGTGTTTTTAGACATATTCAAATATTTTGAATTATATTATTAGCTAAACAAAATTATTCTACGAATATATTAATGTATTGGTCCATCAGTTCTTTAACAGTATTTGGGTGATGGGCTGGATATTCACTGACAGATCCAAAAATTTGCTCCGTAAAGTAGTTCAACAAGTTTTGAAGTCTAGAAGAATTAAAAAAACGTCTTACAAAGTCTTCGTCTTCTTTAGAAAATTGGTCCTCAGCTAAGTACGCAACCAGGAGAGAAATTTTTCTATCCTGAAAAAGAAACATTGTTTGAAAATGCTCTATTCAATCTAAAATTAATGATGATATATAAAAAAATGTCTTGATTTGTCTGTTTTTAGTCTATTGCATTTTATAAGAAGAGAAAATTGAACCGACCGATGTGTAGACATCTAACTTTATACAATAGGAACATTTGAAAGACGTGGATATAAATATAATCCAATAATGCAAAAGCATGCTTTTAAATAATCCACTTAACCAATTAACACACATAAATACCCAATCAGATATGTTTGGTTTGCCTTTGATTTTATTTTTTACTTTCTTGAACTAAATTTTTTTATTAAACTTGTTAGCCGAAGTTCGATCCCACCGCCTCTAAGTACAATCGTGATATCTGAACCTGATGTTTTAACCCACTGCGCCACGGACGTGTCTCGCAAACACTTCGATACTGTACAATAAATATATAACTATGCATCATCTGGGTTACATGCGTTTTTAAGAAAACTGTCTCGTGCTTTTATGAACTCTCAATTTTTATATTTTCCTCCCTTGTGAATGTGAGGTTCTGCAACCCCGATGTCTAATGTGTGACCAACCCTGATGTCTAAGTGATGAAAATGATTCAAAAGATGAATGTTTTGATCATTGCTGCATATGATTTTTGCATGATGATTTTTCATGACGGTATAAAGCAATAGGAGGAAACTATCATACCGTTTACCTTTAAACGATTCACTTTCACCTATCTAGAGTATAATTAAAGTATTTCGAAAACAATCTCGTAATAGGTTCGAAATATAGATATAAATGTCGTCATGTTTACCACATTGATACGCTGTGTGGACAGCACTCCCGTTAACATAAGACGCAGATCGTAGTGCAGAATATTGAAATCTATCAGCCAGAGACTCTTCGAAGAAACCAGAGCCACATTTCCGATGATAGTGTCATTGTAAAACAGCAAATTAGCAACTAGAAAGCCGAAGATAGTGCTCATGACTTGAAACTGGCATCCTTTAAGAATTACTTGACACAAGAAGAAGACTGAGATTTGATTACCGACAATCTATTCCTTATCAACTCTTGCTTATAGTATAGTTTGAACACAAATGATGAAAATTGTAGTAAGGAAATCTCTTTGGTGTGCGAGACTGTGAGGATGAACCCGCCGCTGACTCAGGATCATTTATAAGCAAAGTTTCTATATGGTCCTACTCATTTACCGTCTGGTTGGCATTTTTTTAATGTTAATAGGCAGCTGTGCAACTTTGTCTCACACATAGTGTCAACACGGAGCCGAACAGCTGCCATCTCAAAACCCTCACAGTTCGTGAACTCTTCTTTATTCATGATTAAACAAACAGTTATAAGGAAAGTATACAAGTGTAAGAAAATATTAAGCATTTAAATGTAAATAATAAGTTACTACATTGTATATAAAAACATAGTATAAAATCAAAATCAAAATAAGCACGTGTGCTACTTGAGTCGGGAAACCGAGGGGAAAAAAGCAACACGTCCCCGAAGAAGGGTAAAAAGACGGAAACAAAATTAAAACGAACTGACCAGTCATCCGAGCACCACTGCCAGCAGATAACAGCCGAGAAACAAACCAAAGAGTCCAGAAGAGACTAATTATTATAACATATTCTTATTATGAAATTGTAATCATTCAGAACATAGGTCTGTGATGTTTTAAATACTAATTAAATGTATTATTATAATAAGAAAAATATACATATAAAATGAATTTTATAGAAAAATATTGTTGTTGTTTACTCAAAGGTATTTGAGATTCAGTAAAAACAATACGAATGGCTTTCAAATAATGGAATGATAGATATATTCATTTGAAAAAGTGTAACATATAGGTTCGAAAATTTGTCGTCAAAAGTACTGTCGCTGTAGCATAGTTGGATAATGCACCTTTCCCGGTTTGGAAAGAGATCCAGGTTCGAATCAACAAAATTGATTTTATATATGTATATCTTTCTAATTAATACATTTAATTAGACTGTAACTTTTACAGATGGCTTGAGAATATTTGGTTTGAAGCATTCAAATATGTTTATCGAAAACACGCCGTGGACACTAAAATACTGAATTAAATTTAGTCGTTTGAATCTATACAGAGATCTTTTAATTTTTCGTCAACAACGGTGATGCTGTTGGTGAAGTGTCTTGATATTGTTGCTAATGCAGACACCCATTGTCGTGACTATCACGACCACGAGCGCAATATTTTGTTATGTCAAATGGTCTGCTTCATTTTTAAACTCTTTTACATAATATAGGACAAGTGGTATCGGTCCCATCAGACAAAATAGATGAAAAAATAGTAAAACTGTTGAAGATTTATATATTTTTCTCGGTACGGTCGACTGACAATAGAAATGACGTTAAATAATGTAATAGACAAAGATTGGTAATGACGTCTATTTTCGTATTTGTTTTTTGATATATATACACGTTTTTATAATAAAACACGTTTGTAAAACGGAGTGGTGAGACATAATGCTCGTAAAGAATGTTGTCATTTCAGTAAGTAGAGATTTTTATCTTTAGATGGATTGATCGAGCAATTATTGGTTTATCTAATCGTCAATTACATTTATGATTAATGGATAGAACAAGTCGATGGAAAAGATAATCACAAATGTATCTACTGGTGGCATAGTGTGAAAATAATATAAAACCAGCGGAAAATAATCATTCACAACTATAGGCCGACACGGGCCGTGTTTCATCTTAATTATGCAAGTCGTTTCAGTACGGGATTAGGCAAGTTCAATCGGGAATTATATATTGGGATGTGTTGTATATCAATCCATCTGAATAGCTCGCATCGTCCATCGCCGCTCCTATCCGTAATATACATGTAAGAATTACTGATTTTGAGATTTTCGGTGACTGTGTTAGACCAGATATTGTCATTACACAAATAATCGAAAAATAATCCCTTCTAAATTAATAGTGACTTTAGACAAGGAGATCCCCTATCGCCACAGGTCTTTCATCTAATTCTGGAGTACGTAATGAGAAAACAGCAAGCGGCAATTAAGGACAACGTAGATATCTCATTGACATATGCAAATCAGTAACTGTCGAAATGCGCACGGATTACCTTGTTACGATCGCATCTCACGTGTGACGTTTACGTATTACAAATATTATTTTCGGCGCGAATTTTAAATGATTATTTAGCTATATTCAAATATTGCTGTGCAGGTCGCGCGCCGAATGCATCCACAGCGGAAGAAGGGTCGCTACTCCCTCCCCTGCCCAATGGCCGAGGTGGGTTTCTGCCAAGCCGAAGCTAGGCTCTCACTTTACGCATGTCGAATGCACCGGACCTGCTCCGGTGCGCCGCCGGGAAGTTCCATACCGACCGCCATTTTGCTTCATGACGAAGCCGCCAGGAAGCTGCTGGAAGGCATCCGAGGACCCCGCCTTGGACACGAGGCAAGCGGCGGATATTCCCACCGCTCACGCTAGAGGACCGGAGGCCACCCATCATGAGATGACCGGTCGCGGCCACGAAGACCACATGGCGAGCGGAGTAGCAGAGCCCGCGTCCGTGAACTGGACCAGGGGCGGGCTCCAGACGCTGTTTGTCGCACGCGCCCGCGGTGGGCCACACGTGGCCGTGCAGCTGGCCACAAGTGTGAAGGAGACAATAAAGTAAGTAAAACGATAAAACAATTAGTGCGCCCGTGTTTAATTAAGGTTAGATATAAGAATTTTCAATAAGATAGATATAAGAATTTTTCTTTTACATATTTTTCTTTTATTGTAATAAATGTGTAAATTTGTATATAGAAACTCGTATTAATTTAATTTACCCTCCCGCCATCTCCTCGTGACCACCACAAATATTGATTGCGTAACGACCAGAGCGTAGCGTTTATATCAACCTCATAACGCACAATAGAGAAGTGAAACTAGAGATCAGCACTGCCAAAACAAAATACCTAAAAATGAGCAGAGGGCAGACGCCATCATCATTACCGCCATTCATCATAAGAGACCAAGCCTTTGAAGCTGTTGCTGTCTTCTGAAAGGGCCATGGCCACGTCTCGGTCCACACTGGTCAGTGGCACATCGTTTCTCACTGCACGGCGACCGTCCTTCCGGGCTGCGTTTGATGTCACAAAATGTTGCGAAGTGGCGTCACACCGCAAGCTTTCATTAATTATAAATATAATAGAGTTACCTGATTGATGCATTTTGTGCAAAGCAGTCCCGTAATAGTCAGACAGAAGTCATAATGCAAAACGTTGAAAGTCAGCAGCAACAGATTACGAGAAGTGTCATCATTCATGACCATCACTTCGGTATAAATCAGCAAATTGTGAACGATGAAGCTGAAGGTCGCACACAGGACTTGAAACTGACATCCATTCAAAAGAACCGGATACTGAAGGAACAGCTCATCTTGAATACCGCACAAGGTTCTGATTTCAGAGGCGAGGACCGTCTTGGAATCGCTAGAGGCGTCTCCATAAAGAGGCTTAATTATGGACAACCTGCTCCTTATCAACCACAGCCTGTAGTACAGCAAAAACACAAATGACGCGAACTGCACCATAGCGGTTTCCTTGATCTGCGACGTTATCAACATTGTCGTCATCATTACGTTAATGTTTGTAGTGGAACATTTGATGATATTTATGGCGAAGACCAGGTATCCGAAACAAGACATGCTCAGCAAAACACAAAATGAAAATTTGTCATTTGGAACTATATAGAGATGTTTTAACTTCGTGTCTATAATACTGATACGATTTATGAAGTTTCTTACGTGGTTGTGCAACACGTTACTGGCAATATTGACTCCTAGCACTGTGGTTATGTGCACGAACAAAGCAATATTTTGATAATTCAAAGGGTCTATCTCTTGACCGAACTTCTTCACGTATAAATATATATTAAAACTAATCGGTCCTGAAAAGCATATCAAATTAAACAGAAGAAATGCGAAAGACGATTTATATATTTTTGTTCCTTGCTTATTTTTTGTCTCTCTGTAAGGCGTCAGCAGTAGAAATATAGTCAGATAATGCAAAGGACGTAGAGTGGTGATGACGTCCATCATTATCTGTTGTAGCCTTCACTATAGTGTAACTACTTCACGTTAAGCAGTAATGTTAATAAGATTGACGTAAACAAAAACGTGAGAAAATTACACTACTTTCAGTAAATTAAGATTATAATCGTTGTGATCTAATCTATATATTATTATTTGATTGATTGGTAAACCAAATTATAAAATAGTTTAAGTGCCTAATTTTTATTAGATGTAAAAAATTAACTGTGAGAACTGTCACTTTGTAAATGTATGTGTATGTGTGTCATGAAAGTGAGTAGGTGAGTGGTGGGGGACGAACTTTATAAAAGGCCGTCTCTGGGGGAACAGCTCTCTTCCATCACAGCTTCTTCTGAATAACTATTCTATCTCTGAATGTATAATTTATATTACTGTATAACATGTTGTAATAAACGTATAATATTGTTACCTGGAAAGACTGAGTTTCACTTTCAAGAAATTAGGATCCAAGTATTTAGACAGTAATCAGAGGATAGAATCCCAAAGCAATCTGGTGGTAATCTAAGATTTAACGTTTCTATGACTTTTTCTTCTTCTTCATATTGCTCTCATTGAGAGCTTATGAAATGATTGTGGGAAAGCATTGATTTGATTTGAATCGATTCATTTGATGCCACCGACTCCGATCCGTGGGATTTCTAGTCTGCATTGGCTAGTTTATTCCATCCTTCCTTGGATCACCAATTTCTCCATGGTGTCCTCAATCTGGTTAAATGGTATTCGGAGACGTACCATCGAAGACATACGCTGCTCGATGTTTATTTTCTCTACAATCAAGGTAAAACTACAATTTTATACAAAAACGATTAAACGTTGATTTGAATATCATTTTCAAGAGTAACAATCATTCAACTCTGCAATGCGTTCATAAGTGGTTCCTTCTCTTCATTAAGTGCTGTTTGAAATGCATAATGCCTTAACTATAAATTCACAAGTAATTTTTTTTTACAATTTTTTTGCTAAGCTTTGTGGACCCCGCACATGTCTGTATCATGGTGCACAATAAGTCTCCATTCCTTTCGATCTATAGCCGTGTTAATGTAAGTGTTTAAGGAAGTCCTGTTAACTTATTATTTGGTCTGTCCATTTTGCAGATCTTACTCTTGCTCTGCTCGGTTTTCTTTAACCGTACCGGTGATCACGAGCTCTCGAAAAGACTCTCGTAATCTCTTCCCTCAACGTGTCCATAAAAATTAGTGATTGTTTTTTAAAACGCATTGACCATCTTGAAATAATATATCTCATTGAATACGAGACAAAATACAATTAAATACAAAATGAAAGTACTTACAAGATAAAGCAAAAGTGAAAATATATCAGTGTAAAAAATTCATTAATGTGCAATGTAACAAGTTGTCACGTTACGAATTATAGCACGGCGAAAGAACGTGATGTAAGTTCTTAATCTTTAAAGGAATCACCCTGATTATATATTTTTACGCTCGGCTAAGTCGCCAAATGGTAGTTCTAGGCGTATCGAGGAACGTCCGCTCGCGCTGATACTTTATTCTACTTGCGGCTTCGGACTGTGGTTATCGCGTGACATTGACTGCTCTACGCCGCCAATCAATTTAATTCGCGGAATCTGTGATAAAAATAATTGCACGATAAGGATTTCTAATAAAATGGCATTGCTTGAGGCAAAGGTCGCTTATTCTGTTTCTTAAAATCAATTTACTTTATGATACGATAATAAATTAATTAATGTCCTTAAATTTGTCATCCAAAGTCACATTTGACAGTCCACGTTCTATGGCACCACTTCCATTATAATATAATAACAGACCCCACAGGCACCCGACACTCTGCTATACCAACCAGAGAGATAGGAGAAATTAGCTATGGCAAAATTGACGAATGAGGAGCCAGTTCTGACTCTAGCAACAAACGGAGAAGGCATGATTTTTGGATGGATGAGGCGGAGACGCATGACGGGTAGGAAACAATGGTGAAGAATGCAGTTATGAAGCCTATCGACCCGTTGTAAATTGGGAGAATTTGGACCTCAATTTATCTATAAAAAAAGTCGACGTTGGAATGACCCAGACGAGATCTATGCGCCAAATTTGACAAAACACACATGGCCAAGATCTCCAAGGATGGCGCAGGTGAACGGTTCAGAATTCTGGCTTTATATACGAAATGGCTACCTGCATGTTTTAATTTTTATTGTTAAAACTTATGACTGTATAAAATGTATGTATATATTACTGTGAGACTTTATGATGGTATCAAACCATGACTTTATAAACATTGCTCAATTTTCATATATGTACTCTTTCTTCTATGTTATTTATTTTTAATCAAATAAGATTGTTAAGACAGCTATTTGAAGGGCTCTAAAGGAATAAATATTCAACTCATTTGTACGCTAGTTTTCATGTATCAATTCGCACTTGCGCTTTGATGAATAAAAATTTCAATATAAAATCGCGTCTAAAATTCTAGCTTGTTGAGTGGAACCGATAAGAAGTACACTTCTTAAACGGCTCCGGAAAAGGGTGGGTTTCCTACAGGTTCAGAGTTCTGGACTGGGCGTAGGACGGCTACTCCATGGCCGTCACCACTACCTGTGCAATTTCAAATCATAATTAAGTAAGTGTGACCCTGGCGCGTGACTTCGGATCAGTCGATTCTACGGCCAAGTCGTCGGGAGTTACGAGGGAAAGTTTTCACAGAACAATTTCATATTTATTTTCACCCTTTCCCGAATCGTTTTGAGAGTTGTTTACTCTCGTTTCGATTCATTATAAGGTTGGCTCCAGTATCATCGTACCAGAGCCATATCTGTACAATTTGACGTGAAACTCGTTATCACATTCAATTCAGAAGGAAGCCAGAAATAATATATAGAAATCATACACGACCAAAAGGGGAGGGTAGACGTCACATTTATGTGTTGCTGTCGCAGAACTCGGTCCGGCAGAAATTCACCCTGTCCAGGTCGCAAGAGGTGCAAGGGAGAGCCAGTAGAATGCTCCGTTAGGTCTCTTTAGCCACTGCTCTTCCCAGCATCGTCGATCCCAGCAACCCCCAACGAGAGACTCACACCCAAATAAATTCCCGGAAATGTCCTAGATTCCTTCCATTTCTATTACATATTTCTTCTAATCCCGCAAACATGATCTCACGTGCGTCATTCATAATTTATACTGTGAAACAATGTTTTCTTTCCGTTACCATCCTTCCGAGAAAGCCACACATTTCACACAATCTTTATATTGAGACTCGTTCAATATTTCCATACTAACAACAACTCTCCTCAAGCAATAAATCATGGACACAACACAAGACAAACAACAAACATCTACACACCAGTTTCGAGAGCAACAACGACATTTTATCAAAGATTCTACATGTTCCTAGCCCCGAAACTATACAATACACTCAGTACCAACTGTAAATTGTACAATACCAATAAGATTACACAAATATGGACCCAATATATGATTCAATCAGGTAGAGATGAATCAGAAGCATGGATATCTAACAATTTAATATAATTTATACAATTCTAATAATTCACTAGTCCTACAACAATCCCACTCCATATATTTTTATTTTATTTTAACTTTTTATTCATATTTGTAATTCTCTTTTTATTCCAAATAACACCACAACAGCACGAAAAAAAAACTGGCTACTTTAACACAGACTTCAGTCTAGCAAAGTAGCCAGGACAACGCTGTATATATCAGAGGTGAAGTCTACCAGTGGCGGTCGGTGACTTTTTGTGGATGGGATGCTGGATAATAAGTATATACCTAATATCAAATATAAGTTAATCGAAGGATATTCAATAAATCAGCTTCATTCAAACCAAACTGTCAAAAAAACAAAATCCTCAAAAAAATCCGCTCGCTTCATAATATGTATTCTATTCTGTGCAATATATAATCATTAAAGTAGTTTTTTGTACGTTGGATGCGTATACAGTATTCGAAGACCTTGATACGCGAAACTGAATGCGCATGCACGAAAATCGAATACTTTCAAATTTTGTGGATACAAAACGAATGGTAGAATCCATTGTTGCTGGTATCTGTGTGTTTACGCGATTCATGTTCAGATGTTCGAAAGTAGAGAATGTATATGTATTTCGACTCGCTTCGTACGTGCATCGTGTCGTAGCGTGTGTTATGACTGGTTACTAAAGGACAGGGCAAATTTATATGCAATACAAGCTTTTTAGAACACAAGGGATGCGGATTATCCAAAGCATGTTCGAAGCGACCGCGCCTGAAGTCCACTCCATCGCACACAATAAACATTATGTATCCACCTCTGTTAGTACAAAAATATGGATGTCAAAATATATATTAATAAATATAAATAAGCAATAGGTAGAAACTTTAGCGGACCATCCTCCAGGGTAGGACAGCCCCGTAACATCATGTTTCTATTCCATACAGTGCTATGGGAGAATACAAGAGATTTCACCAGACAGATTTTGCTAATCTAAAATCTGATTTAAACTAAATTCCTGTGTTAAACATGAACAAATTTTTTATTTCAATATAATGATATTAAAATCGTTCAATATTTAAAGAATAACCAAATACTTTCTTAAAATGTTGTACATTAGTGCGATTCTGTTTATTCGTTCTTGCCAGGTACATAATTTCCTAATTTGAATACGAACACACGATTTGTAATTCATTCATGTATTGGTCACGAGAGGCAAGTCACTCTGGTGAGAAAAGTCATTAACGAAATAAATATATTCTGTTGTTTATTGACAGAAGTCATTGTCGCTTACTCCGTTCCACTTTCGTCTTACTCGGATCCGTAAATAAAATAAAATAAAATAATTATCATGTTTAACTCTTCAAATGCGAGTGTTGTTCGTGACCATCTTTATGTGTCGTGTGACCGTGCAAAACGGATTTCTAAAATAACAAAATAAATATTTAAAAAGAATATTATTTTTATACATACTTGGTAATTCGTTTCGTTGATAGTTAAAATAATTAAAAATACAATTAATTTATACCGCAGCTCAAAATCAATATATTTACGAAGGTATCAAATTTTTTAACAATCTCCCCATCGCAATTAGAAAAATTACGGACTATCATAAATTTGTAACTGAAGTAAAAAAAATATGTGCACAGACTAACTGAAACATAAATTAACTCGAATATACTCCTTCTTTATACACGAGTCTTACTCTCATAGAGAAGAAACAAATGTTTAAATATTTATATCTATATATCCTCTGATTATTGAAATTGTATTATATTTATAATATTAATAAATTTAAAAAAGAAAAAAAAAGATGTGTAAAGAAAATGTATTTTTTAATGTTGAAATATTCACTAAGTTTTCTTAGTTACGTAGTTTAACAGTATGTGCTTAATCTCCAACCGTGAGAAAGACCTTTACATTTTTAAAATTTATTTTCTATAAGTAATGTGCGACTCTATGCGATATACAGGATGGCCCAAAAAAAGTGAGAACATCTTGTAACGCATGAGTTATTTCAAAACATAATATAATTAATTTTAATTCTTAATGTAATTTTTTTTGCACAATATTTAGCTAATCAGAAATCATCAAAACACCCCCCATATTGCATCATCTACTGGGTTTAAATCTGAGCTATTCGGTGACCACATGCCTGGCTCGATGGAATTAACATTCTCACGACGAAGAAAGTTAATTGTATTTCTGGCTGTGTGAGATGGAGCTACGTCTTGCTGTATTGTCTAGTTATGCTGTAATGTCTAGCTGTACTCCAGGCTTTTTGGGTGATTTTTGTCATTTTGGGCAACAATTTGAGAAAAAAAACAAATATAAACAATGGGAAAATTAATAATCAAATATGGCGACCGGAAATTGTCGAAATAAAACGTAATATAGGTAAATAGGTAAGTAAGTAAATTAGTAAACTATTTAAGCTATTGTTGATATAGTTAAACTTATTTTGATGCAATTATATCACATTTTACGAAATGTTTTCACTTTTTTTAGGCCACTCTGTATATTTAAAATTATAAAATTTTATAAAATATAATAATTGTACGAGACAAGAATACTGATACGATATTTTTAACAGAGTTTCGTCGCACGTTTTGTACGGTCGCCTTCAGTCTAATATTTTTTTTAATGTGCAAATAAGTACGTATAAAAAAATAAATAATAAAACAACAAAAATGAAATAACACTAATGGTGTAATTAAAAAAATATATAATAAATTCTTTATTATTCATCATATATCTTATAAATAATTAATACAGTGATGTCTGCCCTTTCCAATAGTATCAAAAATACAGTTTTTGAAAGAACTGATATGATAAAAAAAACTATTTTAAAATTGACTATAAATCTTATTTTAATCATAATATGCATCGTGGACGTCATCATCATAGGCCAGCCTGGAGGAACAGCAGAAGGTAATACATTAAAAACATTGCATTGATCTGCTGTCAGGGTTGACTTCTTTAGCATTTTATTCCCTTATAAAAAAATACATCGTTTCAACGTCACGTCATCGCATTGAACCATCGAAAAGCTTTCTAAAAATGGATTCGGTATATTCCTACATTGCAACATAAAATAAACACAATAATTATATGTTTTTCTAACTTTTTACATATATTTTAAAATAAATCTAACTCACGATTCTTTTCGCGTGTACACTAGTACCAAGTGTTTCACTATTAAACTACATCACTATCAAATACACGTATAAAAACTAATTTAATTAATATTTTCTATAAAATAAACCGAGTTTTTAATGATCATTGGAAATCAGACGATAAACCTTGACATTTTCATAACCAAGAGGCTATAATTGAATCATTTCTGTACTACGCAAAAAATATCCACAGCAAAAAATTCACAGTGTAAGTAAATACAGTGTTTGAATGGAATAATTACAATTATAATAACTCACTTGGGGGGAATTATATCATTATTATGGTGTTATATTTGTTACATCCTTGGACCAAAATAAACTTAAGTTATATATCATCTAACAAAGAATATTTCATGATTTAAAAGTCAACTAATCCAAATTATGTTTTATAATCACAGTTTTTGTTTGCCATCTCCGAGACAGGGATCATGCTCCCATGAGACAACTCTCGACATTCGTAGTCTATCGTGTGCACGCCGAGTCGCACTTTACTTCACGGGTCAAATGTGTTCGTTGATCGTCGATCAATTGGGTGAAATAAATAATGAATATAAATTAAATAATTAAGAATAAAAAATAAAACGGAATTAATATTTGTCTGTTTGACTAATTTTCAGAATAAATGTACGTCGAGTCTCACTCACAGGTTTATTTACACTCACTCTTTTATTTACACAGATTATTAATTCAATCTGTGTAAATAAAAGATACCAACCTTTGCGAAACTGGGCTGTTAGACGCCGATGGTTGGTCTCCCCGCTATCTTGAATCTTCTTGAAACTCGGAGGGCCAGCCCCCGAAACTGAACCACAACCGATAATCCGAAAAATACAAAACAAAATGTTTTTATGAGTCTTGGCCTTGAAGCAGTCATGGTGGCATAGAGCAAATAACTCTTCTAGGACAAGGGATGGAAGATTATGAAGAAGGTTTACTTAGATGGTTTCGAATATGAACGTTATACAAGAAAGCTGGGGAAAATCAAGCATGACCGACCTCTCTAGCTAATATTATCCATTGCTGGGTGCGTTATCAGGGATGATGTTACTGTGACTTGTAACAGTGAGTGGAATATTTTTTTTGGTATTCGTGTTTCGGTTTCACATTGAACATTCATTCATATAACGGTCCTGTATAAGTTCAGTGAGTCACCTTTCACAAGTGATATGCGACGTACGATATTGTTGAGTTTTAGAATTCCGATTTCGACACGGTATTGCAAGCCAGAAGATAACAAGAATATTAGAATCGCGTGGAAAAGTACTAGCTCAATCAACTCAAACTTACATGAAACCTGGTGAAGAATAGGGATTGATGGAAAGAGATACAGTGACAAGGAATTCTAAACGGAGTTTAGCGAGCAACCGACCAAAACCGCTGTCGCATAATCATAGAGTTATCGTTATATTTAATTAATGTTATGTTTTACGATTATGACATGACCCAAGTATAATAAACGTAATAGGTCTAAGTACAGTTATCATGTAATGTTGGACAATGTTTGTGTTGCAATATTTTGACCTAGAAATGCAATTTGTATTCTCAGCCGGCTATTAATTCTCTTACCGCAACGGAATAGAAAGGAACTAACGTCGACATCTTTTCCAGAGATGTGCCTCGTACAGTGAACACCTGGCCAGATATGGATCACCATTTTCGGTCGAGATCTGAAAATATTTGAAAGCAGAATCAGGTCTAATCCGTTCAATTGTTGGATTCGTGATATCACACCGGCTCGGGAGCGATATGGCTCAATGTGATGACCTAGATCACAAGATTATACAGTAATTTGAAGTTGAAGAGACATTGGTACTTAAAGGATATCTCTAGAACTGGTCTACACAAAATTCAGAAACTCCTTACTGAAGAAATTATCCCCATAACATGTAGGAAAATAATTCTAGCCTACTTTGGACAAGTTCCTATGTTAGGGCCGTTTAAAATTGAATTAAATTCTATTAAGACTTTTGGCGTTTGACTTGTTGTCTCATGCATACATTCAATTCGCAGTTTACAAAATTTTGAGCTGCGTATCTTCTTTCCTTTCTTTCCTAACTAATACTTAAGCACAAGGAAGAAAAAATATGCTGCAGTGATTAAAAATCTTCTAACTGCAGCAAGTTCAGCGCGCTTGGAACTTTTGTTCGGATAACTACAGTCGCTTCACTCCGCTAACGCTTATTGATTAATCTTACCTTAATACCGCTCGTATATACATATAATTCTTTTTACAAGTGTTAGTATACACTCCATGACGCTTGTATTTGTGGTGTAGAGAAATCAACAAATGACCCAGCATCCGGCAGACAAAAAGTAAGTGCCTTTCTTTTTTCCTCATATTTTCACCATCCTACAAGCGAGGAAAACGGTTTGGAGCAGTGGTGATCACTAGGAATGTACAGGGATAAAATCCTCTTCATTCCTGCAGTTTACGAAAAGCTTTTCAAGTGGTATTCGTTTGTGAATCATAATTAAAACTTCGTGGAACATCAGCTGAGTACTCCTGGCTTGCATTCACTTTATAAAGCGACCATAAATAAATTGAGAAGATTGTACTACCTCGCTAATGTTGATTGTATGATCAACGAGGTTTACGTAACTGGTGTTGCCCGAACTGTTCTGATAATACATTTCCTGGAGACAGTTGATGGGAGCTACACTATAACTGTAATTAAATAATAAAAACAAACTGTGTTTAGATATTTTGCAATATTATTAATGGTGCTCGTTATTTTAGTGTTTACCGTACAGTACGTTTATTTAGAAGTTAACCTAGTAATATTGCGTTACGTACTCTCACTTTTGCCTTGTGTTTTATTTGCATCTTTACCTACATACACATTTACAGGCATGATATGAGTCACTGAGTATCGATTCCAGTACTTCTCACATTCTAAGTCAGTGCTCTGCTACCTTAGCTATTCTCCTAGTAGACTGTGGTGTCAAATTGACGTACAAGTAGCAATGGTTAAATGATTCACAATTTGTTCGTTATACTGATTTTGTTCGATTATAGCTACGTGCGCTATAGATAACGGGATGTAGGACGGATGGAAGGAATTTGGAACAGGGACGGGAAAGGAGGCTCGAGGACCAACCAAATACTAGGAAGAACATGACCTACCTGCAGTGCCACAGATCTTCTGACTTAGAAACACGCACTTCGATGATACGCACGAATCACTCTTGGACGAACACTTTGTTAAAAGCTCGAAGTGAGGACGGCATGCACCATGTCAATTATTTAACAGTTCGACGCGCAAACCTGTTAACTTGACAGCAGAATGTTAACTTATAAATTAGTTAGACGGCACAACACCACAGAAAAGAAGTCAAGCTCTGAGATATAGGGGAGGGGAAAACAGGTAGGTAATGGGACAGGAACCATGATGTCTTCATAATGACGTGTTCACATTGGTTCAGACGTGCGCTATTGACGTGCGTGGTTCATAATAAATGGAATCAAAAACGCACAATCAACGATCTCTTCGTATTAGGGACCCACGTATGCATTTCTTGTTAAAACTTGTTAGAATTCCTTACCGGAATCCCAAGTAAATTATTTTCCGATTCTCTTCCATATTTCCAGAACGATTCACTATGAATGAAAGGGTGTGTGATAGTTCACCGAATTGAATAAAAATTTACATCACTAATTAAATAATCTCTATTTACTCTTTTTAAATTTGAGAACAAAAATCTTCTCAATATCCTAATAAAGTTTTAATAGAAGGCAGGGCGTCGGTGGAGTCGCGCTTTAGAGGAATATCGCGGTGAGAGATGGCGTAGATTAAGAGTGGGATCACCACGGTGGACCCATAGATGTATGGACCTAGTCCACCCGCGGATTGAGGAGAGACTCCACTACAACGGGTGTCCGATCTATCTCCCGCAGAAATAGATGAATCCCGAAACAGGCGTATGGTGGCCCGGGTCCTCACGGGTAATAAACAAAAGTGACCTCCCTCAGTGAAAATTTGACCCGAAGAAAGAAGATCTAAAAATTATTTTACGTGCATCCAATGTAATGTGTTGCAGCAGTTGCCTTTAAATGACACAATCGAGGACACAGACTGAGCTAGATCGGTGACGGGCTATCTACCGGTTATCTACCTAGGATACACCTACGCAATACCCACGATCTGATGAATTCCGTGTAAAGCCCGAGGTTCCGTTCATTCTTAATCAAGTCAGCATTCCCAGGTGGACGATGATTCTAATTTATGCTACGTCATTAAACTGATAATGCTCTGTATAATATAAAATAAAATAAAAATGATATACGTAGTGTTTGGTTTCTTGAACAAACGAACGCTGTCACGTTTCGAAAAATATTCTAGAGAGTTGGTGATGCGGGTCGAAATGTTCTAGAACTTATATCGGATAGTTTAATATTATTAAACCTGACCTACTTGTTTATCTCCGCGGTCGTTATTAATATTGAGTTACGAAATAATAGTTTTATTATATCAAAAAATAATCACGAGTGTGCTGTTTCATGTTTAGTAATAAAACATTTCAATAAATCAGGAAAATCAACCATATCTTGATAGGGGAGGTGGCGCAGAATGGCACGTATAACTTAATAATTGTACTTTTAAAATTAGCAATATTAACTTGGTGGTTAAAATTCATATTTTTTATTTATTATCTTAGTTTTATTAACCACAATTGAGTTTAAAAAACATCTACCGGTTTCGGAAAACACCTTTTTTTTTGGTAAAACGGATAGAAATTTTAATATAAGAGTAAAGGAGCATTTGAGATGTTTGAACAATAGTGGGTTTTCAGAATTGGCTAATCATTTGATAGAAAATAGTCATGGTTTTGATAAAAAATTGGGATTGTCAATTTTGCATATAAACGGTGTAGGTCACAAATGAAATAATTTGGAATCGTTGGAGATAAATAAAGCATGTAAAAGTAATCAGGAAATTCTAAACAGCCAACTAAATTTAACTACGAGTCCTATTCTAAAATTTTTTCTTAAAAATTATTCGACTAAATTTGTATTGAGCAGCAATTTGAGTTAGGTACTAAATTTATTTTTTAAATAATTGTTGTTTTTTTCAAAAATTTAAAAATAGATTCTGGTGAAGAAACAATGCTATATTTTTAGTTAGTTATGACATCCTGAAGAAGGAAAATGTGTTTTCCGAAACCGGTAGATGTTTTTTAAACTCAATTGTGGTTAATAAAACTAAGATAATAAATAAAAAAATACTTAATAATTGTATTATTTATTTAGTAAACTCTAGGGGTATGTAAGAACCCTTACAATATTGGAAGATTATTTTTAACGAATTTTTGAATAACGTTTCTAAACTAGTGATTGTAAACTTTTATTGTGACTGTAATTGTATTCGAGTTTAATGATAATTGGTAACTGAGATTTACTGTTGGAGTTTTAGTGACTAGTGTACCACCCATTGTTCGACGAATTACGAATAATCATTAACAAATCTTAATTATTAAGGGCAACACACTCTTATTGTGAAGTTGTAATTGTTCAGAACATACGGTCTGTGATGTTTTAAATACTAATTTAAAATTACATATTCAATCAATTTTATCGAAAAATATTGTTTTTGCGCTACCGGGATTCGAACCTGGATCTCTATTTCCAATCCGGGGAAGTACCCTGCCAATTGTGTTATAATGCCAGTATTTTTTATAACAAATTTTCGAACTATGTGTTACACTTTTTCAAATTAATATCTTAAATTAATTTTAATATAATTAAATCTGTCGTTCCATTATTTGAAAGCCATCTACATTGTTTTTACGAAATCTCAAATACCTTTGAGTAAACCGACTGCAGACGCCAGAATTATCAATTCATTTTTATTAAATTTTGGACACATTGATACAACTTATATTATTAAGGAGAACGCATTCTTATTGTGAAGTTGTAATTATTTAGAACATAGAACTGTGATGGATTCCCGGATTGGAAATAGAGATCCAGGTTTGAATCCCGGTAGCGCAAAATAATATTTTTCGACAAAATTGATTTTATATGTATATATTTATAATTAATACATTAAATTAGTATTTAAATCTTAATTATCAAAGAAATTGTTTACCTTTACCTGGCGGAATGCAAATTTATATAATAATACTAGATAATGTATATAACGCCATTTTCGAAAAAACTTTCACCTCGCCTCAAAGATATTATATTAATTTTCAAACACGCGAGTACTTCGCAAAAGTTTCGAGCAGAAAGTATATTGAAATATTTATTTTAATCGTAACATGGGATTTTTAAGTATAGCTTCACATATTACTTTATAAATAATTATCCTAATATTATTGTTATTTTTACCTTTTTGATAATAATAAAGTTAATGTAAACAAAAAAAAATATATTTTTATTTTATTAATCACTTAGTTGAGTTTAAATACATCTACCGGTTTAGAAAAATACCATTTTCTTCTTCAGGATGTCAATACTAACTAAAAACATATGTTATTGTTTCTTTACCAGAATCTGTTTTAAAAAAAAACAACAATTATTTAAAAAATAAATTTAGTACCACTCAACTCAACTCAACTCAAATTGTTACTTAATACAAATTTACTCGAATAATTTTTAGGAAAAATTTTAGAATGTGGGTTGTTTATAATATTTTGATTAGTTTTACACGCTTTATTTTTTGTGACCATTTGTGACCATTTGTTTATCAAAACCATGACCATTTTCTATCAAATGATTAGAAAATTCTGAAAATTCACTATTGTTCAAACATCTCAAATGCTCCCTTACTCGTATATTAAAATATATACCCATTTTACCGATATAAAATGCAACACAATCCTTGCAACTAAATTTATAGACACCAGAATTGTTAAATTTATCATCTTTGTCTTTAGAATTTATGAGTAAATTTCCTATATTATTATTTGTATAAAATGCCGGTCTAATGTTTTGTGGTAGGTGTTTAGATATTTGATTCGAAAAGTTATTTATGTATGAAATCCTATGTAAATATATATATATAGAGAGAGAGAGGTGTTAATTCAGAGAAGGTGTTCAATCTAACAGGTTTCACTGTATATATATATATATACAGTGAAACCTGTAATGAACACCTCTCTACATTATATATATTGAATGCACACACAGCTATTTTCTCACTAATTCACCTTTTCTGAATGAACACCTCTTTACTTTGAACATTGAACATTGAGAATAGTATTTATCTCTTTATTACACACTGTTAGAATGAACATTAAATAATTTTAGACAAGATAAAAAATCCAGCTAGTGATAAACTGCCTACTTTGTTCTATACTGTAATCTCCTCCGTTTTCACCCTTCCTGGTACCGTTAGATTGCTCGTCACATTTCCTGTTTGCCTATATGTAGAACGCTAACATTGGATGTGTTTAGACTAGCTTTCGACACTGAATTCATTTTTGATATTTTGAAAAACATGTCCTCAACATCTAAGAAAAGAAAGTACAATGAAGTGATTTTAGCAGACAAAATCACAGCTATAAAGGATTTAAACAATGGAATGTCTGTCAGGGATTGTGCCAAAAAATTTTCTGTTTCTGTTGGCACTATTTTGAACTGGAAAAAGCAAGAAAACATTACAACAGCAGCTTTTGAAAACCAAGATTTTTCAAAAAAACGACCATCAAGAGTTGCTGGTGAATCAAAATTACTTGACCAAAGAGTTTTTGACTGGTTTGCTGCTGCACGTGCTCGCCATATACCTGTGTCTGGGCCAACAATACAAGGCAAAGCATTACTTGTGAACATTTAAATTAATAAAAAAATTAATTTTTTTTAAAGAATTTTTTATTTACCTGTTAAATTGAACACCCTTACATTGAACATTTTTTTCAGTACACTAGTGGTGTTCAATCTAACAGGTTTCACTGTATATATATATATATATATAATATAGATATTTTAATACTAATAAAGAAGAAAAATTGATAACATACTATTGTAAATGTTCCCAAGTTTCCCCTGGCCAAGATATATTATAAGTTGGACCACGTTACAGGTAATGAATAAGTACAGAATTGACAGTGCACAGTTCAAGATGGGTTTTCAAGGCTCCATTTTAAAGACGTTTCTCTTCTTTTCAATAATTGGGTTATCGATGGCTGAAGATGATGGTATATATTTATCAATTTATAAAATATACTTTACCATTCTAACTGTTGCACTAAGTCTATAATTTTTGTTAAACTTATTTATCCAATTTTCACATTGAAATATTATTAATTATAAACCATAATAAATCTGCTTAATATCAAAAAATATTAGATTTTTTTTAATTCAGTTATCTATCTTACCAATGCATAAGTCTGTGAATACAAATTATATGTTGAATTTACATACATAACGTACATGTCAATTAATCGAACGATAAATTTGATCAATAATTGTTTTTTTTTTGGGCACATTTAAAATCTACGTTCCAACAAGAAATTGAAGATAGCTATTCTGTTAATCGAATTCGTTATCTTGAATAGGAATTAAATCTTTCTTACCTCCTCAGTATTGTAAAAATATTTTATTTGTATTTTCGTTGTTGATTTATAATAAATCAAATTTTGCTTTTTTCAAAAATTCTTCCCTTCACAAATATCGTGGAAGCGCTGGATCTGAAACAGTGTCTTCAAACAAAAAATGCTTTAGTTTCAGAAGCTTAAAAATCGACATCATTACTTATTTAACCTTTACCATACCATGATATAAAATACTCGAACGCAGCAATGTCAACTCGTGTTACCGTAAATAACCGTTAGAAAAAATGATTTTATTAGCTTAAATGGCTTTGATGGCACGAATTTACTCTGAATATTGATCATTCGATTTTGAAAAAATGATTAATAACATAATTTAGAGCATTCATTAAGTCCCATACAATGTGTTCTTCCTTCTTTTTTCTCTTCATTTAATTAGTGAGAAAGAGACAATTATATTTGTGTATTTGTTATTTTTTTCACTGTGAAAATAGTGTGTGATCTCTGTCTTTCATATAACAAATAATATTTTTACCAACGTATTAATTTTACAACGGATTGAATGGAAAAAATAAATATTTTTGTACGATTTCCTTTTCATAATTGATTTTTCACTAGTCATTCTTAAGCGCTAATATTTTCTTTAGGATTATCTAAAATGTGAATTTTACGTTGCATGTATTTACCAAAATATTACGGGTTTAATTATGATGGTAGACCTATGTTACTGCATAGTTTGGGAAGGGTTAAAAAATTTAAACATTCTTAGCCATCATCTTCCTCACAGCATTTTAACGAATAATACTAAGAAAAGATAGCATCTATGACGTCTTGTGTGTATAATATCATCAAATATATTTACTTAAACTATTGCGTTATTTATTATTGCATCATAGCGAATGTTAAGGTTATCAGAAACTGCTGGAAATTAATTTCCTTCTTCGTAAAAAGTAACAGCCGTATATAAATATTTATTATTATGAACTCGAGAAATTGAAAATATAATTAAAAATCATATCAAATAAAATACGGCGTAAACTAGGCCTGTGTGATCAGTGCTAATATTTTACTATAGTAAAAAAGTTACTAAAGTCTTTTTTTTTTGCGAAAATGAATTATTTGATCGTTGGTAAACAAAAATGTACTTCTCAAAAGTAAATCGATTAATTTATTTTACTCTGTAATATCTGATAGTAAAAACGAAAATGGTTAATTAAATATTGCGGACTTTTCACAGCTGTGAAAAAATGTTACCACCAAAGTGACAAATCGAACGCCAAGGCGAAAAAATCCATAGATATTGCATATTTCATGATATTTTCTCACCCCTATAGACATCTCCATTTATGCTTTGATAGTTGTAAATTTGATGTTTCAACAACCTGCAAAGGATTTTTACTACGGGCGTTAGTTAAAAGTTACTACTGATCATACAACCGTCAATCGTCGACCTAAGTGTCAATCAAATTTACCAAAATTTATTCTATCAAGAAGTTAAATGCTCTTCAAATGCAATACTAAATGATATATTATATCGTCTTTATTATATATAATGTACATACTTTTACAGGACAAGGACAGTGGTTTTCATACAGCTTTTCAGGAGGTAAGATACATTTTAATATTATTATTTAATGATCATAAGTGTGTGAAGTCAACTTCAGGCTTAAATAAGTCTTTTCAGGTAAAAGCCGGAGTTCACCAGGGTTCTACTCTAAGCCCTATACTATTTAATCAAGTTTTAGTACTTGATGAAAGATACTCGCATTGGAAATCATTAACCCATGATTTAGTAAAAATAAAACGTTTAATTTTAACAATAGCCATGCAAGTTCCCATAGACCATACCCATTATAGAGAACACGAGGTGCGTCTGTCAGTATATTAACATGTCGGCAGACGGCATACCAAGCCCTGACGTAGAGCACAAAGTTAACAAAGCATTGTGTGTGCAGTAAGTTATGCAGTTACCAATGACATTATACAATAATATATAATATATGTAATACAATATATGTACTTTCGTTTAACCAACGTCTTTAGATAAAATAAATCTGTCGTTTATACAACCCTACCATGTGATTCGAGTTTTATTAATAGTGTTTTTAAATTTTAAGTTTTAACAAAAATAATACCTTCTTACCCATATAAAAATGTATTGACGTTTTTAAGAACACTTTCTATGACTGAACATGATTCTTTTACTGTTTGAAAATTCTTCAAGTAATAATTAAAGGAAATAATCATTTCTATTAAAGGTAAACGTATGAGATAGTTCTACCAATTGTTTTTTGTTTTTCCTAAATCAAAAACCAATCCATGCACCAAATTTAAAGAACAATCATGAAATCAACACGTTAAAAACAGTAAGATAGTAAAATTCACGAATTAGTAAAAAGGAAGTATACACTTCAATTGATGATTTGTATGCAGTTGTAAGCCTTTCTAATGTTATTCTGTTAAGAAACAGCTTAGGTAACGACTCCATACGAAACGGATCCACTGAAAGAAATTTTCAATTCAGTAAATAAACAATTATATAACTCGAGTAATTCACTGGCTTAAAAAGAGAATAGAGTAATGTAAATAGCTCGATACTCGCACTAAAGGAAAAAGGTTTCACTGCACTTCGGAGGGGGTTAGATGCTGTCGAATTCGGTTTCCCGATCCGGATAACGTTAATGCACGGCGATAATCTATCTCTGCGGAACAACACGTGCTGCACTAAAGGTTGTTCGCCAAATGGGCCCAGGTGAAAGGTCAGCCAGAAAGGGACCGGTATGCATCGTGACGGAAATATTGGAACAAAGGATATCACAGGTAACATTCGAATTGCGTCAACAACACTCTTCTACAGTGTCAACAATGTAGGGATATCAAATCACACTTGACCAGTGGCAAAATGGCAGTACACTTATGCCTAGCACGTGAGACTAAACGTTGATTTAAGTACGCACCATTGTAAATTTTTATATGTACTCTGGTGGGATAAGGATAAGGAAGTATGAAGGAACATAAGGGCAAATGCATCTGACCTACCTTGCTTTGAAGTCCTGGGTTGGGTGTCGACTTCACCTCCGGTTGACGAGCACGTATATTATGCCTAACCGAGATGTCTATCGCTGCACTTCCGTAATCTGAAATCCACTTCCTCTGCACGGTCCAAGCGTTACGCACGACGTGAGTGTAGGGCGGCAGGAGGAAGCACAAGTACTTAATGCTTCGCGATCGAAGCTCAATCGGAGAGTGATCCCGGCGACGAAATGCAAGTAATCGGCCAGAACGGGACAGGTATAGATTATTGGATGGACGAAAGAGGATAGTGAATAAGTATTCGACTTGCGCCAATACGCTCCGTCGCGTGCCTTGGTGATCTCACTCGTTTTCTTCTAGAACATGTATACATTGGGGCATCCCTGAATGTGTACGGAATTCAAGATATAAAAGTGGTCCACGAGGGTTATAAATCTGTTATCAATAATGATAAAAGATTAGAAATATGTGTCTTGTGGCGTTGGCAAAATTTATATAAATATAAAATATTTTAATATGACACCTGTTATTATGCTTTTCTCTATTAGATTAAGCGCTTCTTTTACAAATTCTGGTGAAAAATTTTATATTTTGCAGACATACCACCAGGAGAAACTGTGACATTTGCGGCTTCCGGTATTCCAGGAGTTCCATCTGGTGGGTTTTTTTAGTACTTTCTCTATCTTGCCTACTTGCCTTCACTCTTCGCGATCTTGGGTATTATTTAATGCGACGTGTAGGGGGGCTTCAGTCATGTCGCGGACTTGGAGATCGACCTCTCCCCCTCCGTTCTTGTACACTTCACGTGATCGTCAATTTCTCTAGGCTACATCCATTTGTTATATCAGCATGCTCAAATTCTAATAGACTCTTTGTTTGTTATGTATTTCGTTTCGCAGTCACTTCACCACATCACAAATATCTTTTTTCTTTCTTTCATATCTTTTTTCTGCTTTCTTCTGTTAGAAATGTAATAAAACTCAAGTTTTATGATCAAACTTAGAGCCTGTCGTTAATCCCACGCAATAAGGTGAGTACACGTCAACAATGTGATTCATTGTATGTCACACAATGGAACAAATTTTATCAGTAACAAACGTGTGGTTTTATTTAATATATTTTTTTACTGGACCATGCTCAAGTAATACATAACATAGATGTTAACATGGATTGTTTGACTGATTAAACAAAAAATTATTTAATATTAAATTTTATGTACCACAGACCTCAAAAAAGGCATCAATCCACTCGGCCGAAGTTTACCTGGCCCGCAAGGACTACCTGGTCCCCAAAAATTACCTGGTGGTGGATTCCTGTGGACCGTTCCGGGCAGTATGTTGCAAAACTTTATATTTTTTATTCTTAGTTGATGGAGTAATAAGGGATGAACGATTTACTAGTGAATTTAAAAGTGAACAGAATTTAAAAATGGTCAATTAGGTAGTTTGATCTTGTATTTGTTCCATATATATTAGAGTACGGTGCAATATATACAATAGTGTCAAAATTGAGCATTATATAATTTAAAATTAATTTTTGAAATATTCCTATTGTAAGTTCAGAACCGCAGACCAGAAATGAAATAAAGTGTACATATAGAAGAGGGGTTTGGAACATTAGTATTAGTTAAATATCCGATAGTTTGTGACACATTTATGCGACAGTAAAAGTGTTTACATGTAAAATAAATTTTATCGAAAAATATTGTCGTTGCGCCACCGGGATTCGAACCTGGATCTCTATACAAACCGGGGAAGGTGCATTATCCAACTATGCTATTTATTTAGCGGCGATATTTTTAGCGAAAAATTTTCAAACCTATAACCTTTTTGACATTAATACATTTACTCGTTATATAATAATAATTGGATGATGCACCTTCGCCGGTTTGGAAAGAGATCCAGGTTCGAATCTCGGTGGCGCAAACAACAATATTTTTCGATAAAATTGAATTTATATGTATATCTTTCTAATTAATATATTTAATTTATATTTAAAATATCACAGACCGTCTGTTCTGAATAATTACAACTTCACAATAAGAATGTGTTCTCCTTAATAATTAAGATTTGTTAATGATTATTCGTAATTCATCGAACAATGAGTGGTACACTAGACACTAAAACTCAAACTAATAATAAAGTATTTACTCTTCGAAAATTAAGCCGTTGTGTAATCAAGACGTATTTTTTACATTAATGCATATTATATTGTCAGTGTTTAAATTTTCGTTCCAATCGAGTCATATATTTAAAAAAATCGCGGAGTTATTTGATTGCGTAAGTGGTACCAAAGTGATCATGTGGATGATACCAAAATAAAAATATTAAAACGAAGAATTTGCGTTCGTTCGTGTCTAAATATTTGGTAGTGCGCGGTTCAGAACCGAAAAGTTACTTATCAACCTAATCAGTATTTCAAAAGATGTAATGTATGAGATTGAAATTTGCCATTAAAAATGCATCAACCATAAAATTTGTTCGATCTTTATGATCTATGAATTTCTGATCGACGTCTCGTGCGCACATGAACACGTCATATAGATAACATAACGCATTTCCCTGTATTCAAAACACGACCTTTTCTATAGTGTTATCTATGGTTTTGGATCAGTGAGTTTAACTTTATCATCTAAGTGTGTTATACTGCCGACAAGTTGCCTGCCGATAACTGGGAACGATAAATTATATTATGAATTATCGTCCTGCTGTGCGCTTTTGTGTCACACTTCGCGCTATCAACAAAGTGTGAGTACTTCGTGCGGAACAATGGAGTGTGTATTCTGAAGCCAGAAGACCTGTGGCTAAAGGAGCACCTCAGGTGGGTCGCGTTTCTTTCTGATGTCTGGTTGGTCTTTGAGCCCCGCTGTTCTCTATTCCTGTTCCTGTCCCCAATCCTTCCATTCGTCCCTATGCCCCGTTTCCCTTTTCCCGCGCGCGATCATCGTGTTGATATATTTTAAGATTATAAGATTTTTAAATACTTTCCTAATTATATAATTATATATTATAGATACAAGAATCCAGGGAAGAAGCGGAGTGACTTCTTACCAAAATGGTAGGTGTATGCAGAAGTTGGTATTATTTAAACAATTCAATTGCTCTAATTTATCATCAGCGGCCTTGTGGAACGCGGAAGTCCATAACCGCTGTCATAATAGAGCATCGCCCATCCCTTAACATCGCCTTTGTGGTCCAGTCTACTGAACACTCGTCTGCTTTTTGCAGATCTTGAGATTATTTGGCCATCCTAGACTTGGTCTTCCCTTCGGTCTTGATCCTGTTGGCCTATGTATGAGTGCTTAGTACGTGTTACGTAACTCACTATTGCAGCCTCTGTCTTTCACAATCCTCAAGATACAGATATCGCCCCAGAGGGCGGTATACCGTTTCCGAAGTTCCATATTCTTTAAACTCCTTCAGTCTCTGGATAGGTTAAGTATTCCTCCGTAAATGATTGATACATTTTCGAAAATTTGCAACTTACTTATTATTAATATTTCTTACTATTTTTCTAAATTAATATTATGTTCGTAGAAAGCAATGACTTTGTGGTTTGACATATTATATTAAATAAAATAACAATCACTTAATAACAATATTAGATATGTTTCCTTTAAAATTAATTTAATATCCATCAAAACTATATTTTCCACTCCCTTAATGTTCCGTTTATCTATATATTTATTCTGTCTCTCTCTTTCACATGTAATTTTATATTCTCACCCTCTTTATAAGTGCACTCTTTTTGTATTTATGCTTAATTTTAAATACGTCCTGATAAAGCGTGATTGTTATTTTACTTAATATATTCTTCTTTTTATTTTTGTAATTATTAAAACTAGACCCACAAAACACGTTTGTCTGCAGGTACATTCATATCTATTTTATTACATTTAATATAATCAAAACATAACAACTAATCAGTCCCAGTTTAAACAATTCATTTCATGCTTACAGGTAAGACAAATTATTTTTGATAAGCCATTTTTTCATGATTTTATTTCCAAATTGAGAGAAAGCGTACTCTTTTGTAAAAACCCAGGTAGTTTATTAGTTGTAGATTCTAATGTCCTCGGTCCATACTTATTGCTGATTTTGGGAATTGTTAAATTCAGATTAGCTACACCTCTTATATTTTTTGTGTTGATTGAAAAAAAATTACAGGAAACGAGTAAATGCACACTGTAAATATTATATATGTCACTGCATTTGTGTATAAAAATATGCAATTAATAGCATAGACACTTATAAGGAAACGATTAAGAAATATTACAATAAAGGGTAGTCAAATTAAATAGTAATAATATTTCAGGTGTCCCACAAGGTTCGCATCTTGGCCCTTTATAATTTATTTTGTTTTTTAGTGATATTTTAATCAATTTTACAAAGACTATCTCATATCTATAAATTAAATGACTTGTTAATCTCGTCTAAAGCACATTGTAAATATCTTGGCGTATGTCTCTACTCAAATCTCTTGCTCTTGATAAAGCCACGAAAAATGGTATTTTTATATGGAAAATTGTCTCTTAAAAATATGAACAGGAGGGTTTATTGATGTGAGCAATTCAAGGTAGTCAATATTATTGTGCAATATATTGTATAGAAAAAGTAAGTCAGATGTCAAATGTTGACGACTTTATTATTGTACTTAATTATTCAAAATATTTTTCATACTGTTAATGAAAGCACTTTCGATAAATGAAAATATAAATACTTTAATGACTACATAATTTGAAGAAAATTTTTGTTAATTTCTAAAAAAGATATATATCAACATATTTACATTGTGTTTTTCACGCTGCAATTTATCATATTTTTTGCTGCAATTTATCATATTTTAATTTTCTAAGGACCTAGATTTAAGGTGTTGAGTATTTTTCTATTAATTTTTATTTATTACCATTTTTCAGGCTTCCAAGATTTGAACAATAATTTAGCTCAGCTCGGTAAGTTTTCTACCGGTAATTTTGACTTATTTATGTAAAAAATTGATTATTTGGTTAATTAAGTTGAAGCACTTTGTTTTATTCCACTATAATTTGTTGTATTTAATGTTAGAACGTTTTCAGTAACATCTTCCCATTATCAATAATGTACTTCAACTAAAATTAAAACCATATTATGATATAATGAATATAATATAATGAATATAATATAATAAATTATTAATGAATTTAGTTGTTTTTCAGAGAGAGACATATTTGGCGGTACGTGGTAGAGCATTTCTATAAGGTAAATTTTTTTTTCATACTTTCTTAGATTACAATTTTGTTTAAATACTTAATTTAACTAATAATTCTGTTCTTCGAACTGAATTATTAGTATTATATAAAAAGATCTGAAAAATCAATTGAATCAAATTCATTTTTGATAGTAAGTTCTACTAGTAGTAGGTCCCGAATTCGAATCCCGGTGGCAGATTATTTTTTTTACGAATGAAATATTTGTCAACATTAAGTGATTGGAATCTAAATGAGAGATACCGGTCTAGTCAATTGAATGTTAAGTCGTAAAGTCATAAACAGTGAGCAATTAAATGGAGGATAAGTTGGCCCAGTCAATATTATGTTGAGTCATAAACAATTTGGTGACGACGTTGCGGCCGGTATATTATTTTGTTTTTATTTCAAGTTAAAAGAGAAGTTTTGTTTATGTTTTTCGTCGAATATTTAATTTGGTTTATTTATTTTTTAATTAAAAATAATCGTAATATTTAAACGAATGGAATACTCGTAATGTAAAAATCAAAAACATGTTTCGTTCCATTTTTAGGTTCGAGACGAACTAAAACAAAATTTAAGATACATCCCCAGCATGTTGAAGGCTTTCAAATAAATTATACATAAAATATTATTACTATACATTGTATATGATAAATAAATTACATTTTGAAAACATTACTTTCTATTAATTATTTATAAGAATGTAAAATCACGTCGAATTCAAATATTTTTAGTATAAATCGAAAAATTTTGTCAAATGAAACAGGCTGAGATTTAGCTGAGATAAATTTCAATTTCACGCCCACGTGTTGAGATAAACTCGAGGATCAGCTTGAGATTGGTAGAAGGAGAAAAAAAATTAATACCGCGTACTTAACAGTCGATTATACAACGAGAGTCGACTCATGTACGCGATTGTTAACCGGAACATTTATTCAGCTTCAAATTCACTCAACGACTATCGACGGTCAATGGACTGACATCCGACGTTTTACGTACAACAAGGGTGAAGTGAGGGACGAATCTCTGAGACACGGTGAATTCACAGTGGATTACGAAAACCGAGGGTTTTATCCGAAGAACACATGGAAGTACACGACCTGTCTTCGTATTTGTTTAATATCAGTGTTTTTGTAGATGAAAAAAGTAATTGTGTGTTATTGGAAATATTCAAATATTGCTAATAATATATACTGATCAAAATAAAAAAATATGTTTAAAAAATTGAAAGTTATTAATTTTGCAAGTGTATTCTAGTATAATGTGTTAAATACATTTTCAAAAAAATAATTAGATTCTCATATGGATATATTTCAGGGAAATGAATTTCTAATTTAGTCCACAAACGGTGATAATGTAGTGGTATTCGAAGTGTTTCCACATATTAACATATATACAACTTCCAAAAATTTGGTAGATTTGGAGATTGATTAATGGGTGAGAATAGTGAACGTTATATTTGTATAAAGTGATCACTTAAGCCACCCATACTTCCATACTTTTCCATCAGATATAATAAAAAAGTAGCTTCGTCTTTAGAGATATCTATTATTTGTTTAATAACAGTGCCTTTGTAGGTGAAAATCCAGTAACTGTGTGTACGTATTCAAATGTATTCAAATATTGCTAATTTAAATAGATTCAAATCCCGGTGACGCAAAAGAATATTTTTCGACAAAATTGATTTTATATGTATATATTTATAATTAATACATTAATTTAGTATTTAAATAGATTCACTGGATCCTGTTGATTTCTCAAAATAATCTTGAATTGAACTGCCACACAACGCTTCATCTGCGCTGTTCTGGAGACTCGTTTGAAAGGTTTGATTCTTCGCTGAATCTTTCCGGAAAGTAAGGTGCCACTTTCTACAATATTTATTACACACATATACGACATATTTATGGTCCATTCCGCCACATATTTCTGACTAGAGTACTAAAAAAATATTTCACACAATCAAATTAAATAATTTAGAGCGAATGATAATTTCACAGTGGGAATTAAAAACAATAAATATTCGCAAAGCTGTAATAACATTTATTTGAATCCAATACATTTATTGGGGAACTATAATTTCATCTACACCTCGCAAACAATACAGAAAAAAATTTACAAAACACTAAAGTTTATTTAAATAGTACTTGTAAAAAATTTCTTACATCTTCTAGTACACAACATTTTATAAAACATTTAAAAAATTCAATTACATCGGTACATTAAGTAAAGAGATAAATACAAAAGAAAATAAACACATGAGAAATGATCAATTATTAAACTTAGATATTACATATTCTGCGCTTAACCTACGAAAGTAGCAAAACTAGTTGCTTCCTCCACATTAGCTGGTAGTTCATTGAACAATATGAAACCTTTATAGTACAAACAAACCTCATGGGACTCGTAAATCCCTGACAATGGTCACCACGGAGTTCCATTGACATGAAAACGATCATAAAATAAATAAAATTATAAATATATAACAACATCAGTAAATGACCAATGGGCGGGGTTATTTTATTAAAATTATATATCCTGTCATGAATATAATTTCACCACGATCAACATAATCGTCTTTTAAATTCATTCAACATAAATTACTAAATCTTCATAAAATAAACATTTATTCCTTGTTCAACATACCACCATAACGAAAGAAATAAAAAAAAAAAAATAATAATTTTGAATAACTTCCAAATTCACTCCGCGCAAATATTAATATTACGTGTAAATTTCATCATCCATTACCGGCAAAATCACGCGTAAATTGGATGTATCGTCTATAAATAGACCATTCGAGTGCCGTTCCAACAAAATCAGAAATATCGCGTCACGAGACTCCACTCCTATGAAAGTATATCCTGGGAAGTATATGTTAACAGTTTGTTTCGTAATTCTCTCCTTTTTCCCTCCCCTTTATTTATCATTGCCGCTTTACGGAAAGGTATAAAAACAACCCCCACTTTCGTCTCCGCAGCAAAATAAATCCAACATCTATAAGATTATATCGACTCACGATGTTTTTCGGTACTTCTTTTAAAATGTATCAGTCTTTTTGAAACTCTTTATTACAAGAACATTTCTCGATCATCGAAATATTCATAACCAAGTGTGGTAGTAACATTTATTCGAGATATCGCAATAAACTTATCCGAAGTCCGAGGTAGCTACCTTCATAAATCATGTAATCGGTATATAAAAGTTATATACAAATTTTTTGCAGTAAATAACCATTGATTAATTAATATCCATCAGTGAACTACCAGGGTTTTTGGAGATGTGACGATTTCTAATGAAGACCGCCGTAATTTCTTAAATTCTCGATATATTTTTATTACTTTCTCTATAGCCTAATTGCTCCTGATGACCTCACACTCACCCCAGACGTCTACTATCAGCTTCGTAGATCCAGGAAGATCTCCTCTGCCCATCTGAGGACCCCGGGTCCGCGTGTCATTAGATACGCCATCACCATGATCCACGTCAACATCAAAAGTATCGTGTGCCCCAGTGTTCAGTGTTTCGTGTAAACTTCCACCTCGTCTAAATCTTTTAATCTGGATCTTTCAATTCTCGCGGACCGTGATGATTCCTCAAAATTTTCTGCGTATTAAATAAATTTTGTAAAACAAATTAACAATGATAAATTATCATCGATCGCCTTTGAAATTATAATAACCACCGACTTACTTCATCGAACTTTACTTCTCTCAGTAATAAATTGTATTTCTACCTTAGACTCTGGTGTTGTCTATAACTCTTTGTCGCTTTCCATTTTAATAAATTTAAAAAAAAAGTAAGTATTTGTAAACCGGGGCACTGCTATTTACATACAAGCAATTTCTGATCAAACTTGCATACATAATAGAACCATATTCGACCATCTCTAGTAACGTAAACATCTCATACTTTTATTTCTTGATAATGTTACCCCTAATCTAGTATAATAACTAGATCCGGTCGATTATGATTTTACCATACGTTCGGTGTCTCCCCAGTGTCTATTTTCTGTTATAACACCAAGCAACGTTGCATGACTTCCTCAGTTTAAAAAAAAAAAAATTATTACTCTCCATTTAACCAAAGACAACACGTAATAATTTTAAATTCTGTATAATACTATTATAATTTTAATAAAATGTGATGTGACGGCTTCAACACCGCACACTCAGAAATGGCTATCCCCTATATTCTGTTGTCTAAAATATGCTATATGTTCCTATGTATTTACCAATATACATATCTCAATGATGTACTGTCCATGTTCTGTTTGTGATACCTGATTTGGAATATATGTCATTCTGTACTAACTGTGCATAAACCTTTTATTTCGATACCCTGACCACTAAAAAGCATATATTGGGACGAACCACAAGTAAACTTGGGACCAAAGAGAAAAATTCTATCCAACTGACCTGGCCGATTTCAAAACAGGTAGGTGCTGGAGAACCTAATCAAAGGTCTGTCTAAAAAGAAAAAAACTTTGTCCAGAATTTTAAGTTCAAAAAATAACTAAAAAAAGCTTTCGTTACAATCCATAAGCTATGTAATAAAGTTTTAAAGAGACTTATGTATGGAACGATCGGTTGTATCAGTATTGTATACAGTTTAATTTTTCAATTTTGTAACAAAAACGTCGATGACAGACAGAGTAACGTACAAAGGTATTTATATAACGGCTTATCCGATTTTGACGCGAATTGTACATTTTTAAGCTAAGAATTGTCGTGGAACGACATTAGAAGGTTGTAACACCACTTTAAATTTAGGAAAATTACTTTTATCTTACAATGTATGTATTTTAAAAAAAATACCGATAATTAGTTTTACTAATTTTGAAAATCTAACATTGACTTCAAATTAAAAAAAATAATATTCTAAATACGAATTAAATGCATTAATTAGAAAGGTATACATATGAAATTAATTTTTATCGAAAAATATTATTGTTGATCTCTTTCCAAGCCGGGGAAGGTGCATTATCTAACTGTGCTACAGCGACAATATGTTTAGCGGCAAATTTTCGAACCTCTATGTTACCTTTTTGATATTAATACATTTAATCGTTCCATTATTTGAAAGAGCTATCTACCTTAAAATATCACAGATCTATGTTCTGAATAATTACATCTTCACAATAAGAATGTGTTTTCCTAATAAAAATATATTCTCCCATAACATAAATTTAAACACGTGAATTGATTTATTTTGTACTACAATTATAATTGTAAATATTAAAGTGGCATCAAATCTTGAGATACTGAAACGCCACAAAAGGCATGTGGTTAATATAATTCTGTTCTAAAATGCGGTGTGTCATCATTATTTGACATGTTTTGGAACGTTTGAGGATTTTACCGTGACATAATTTATCATTTAAGCGCTTCGTTTACATTTAATTTATCATTTAAATTCTCTGCCTAATAAATCTTGCCAAAGATTTGTGGAGGTCTATCACCTCCACAATCTGAACGCACCTTGCAATTACGTAGGTACAAAATAGGGCTCTCATCAACTTTATAATCGCGCCGGTACCTACCGAAAAATAGACAACAATACTTCGCGCCCGAAGCTGCCCAGGGGGCCGAACCTAGCTCCTCGTTTCTCTCAAGGCCATCTTCCAGATAAGTCTATTAACCAACTTTCTAGTGCTGGTTATAACATGTTAAAAATATTCTATAGAACGTTTAATGCTTATATGTGTCGAAAGTAGTCTTTCACTCGCACACACAAACGCAACTCCCGCTTTATAATTCAAACGAACGGGTAAGCGACCGGTATAAATTTGTTTGGGGGTCCTCGAACTCTCACACATAACTTCCAAATATCTCATAACCTATCTTATCTACACATTAAATATTTTCATTCCCCACAAATTCTTAAATAGAAAGATTTGAAAGAAGATTATTGAAAGATACAATGACCTGATTTGCAGCGAGCTTTTTCCTATACAAGGGGTTTAAACTCTTAATTTGACGTTCAATTGATTTTTTTTAAATATTAGAGTTTCTAATATTTACATATATGAATTTTAAATATGTTATTACTTAAAAAAAAATACAAATCTCAATGTCGTCAAGCTTCCTCTGCGCGAGGTTTTATAAATACAAATATAAACAACTGCTTTAACATTTAGTATTGACAAGATGGGATTAACTTTAAACATATTCTTATTATTTTTAATAAATGGAATATTCCTACCTTGTAATTGTTCAATCACAGGTAAAAACATATTTTTAAATATAAATTTTAATAAATGGAATTTAATTAGCAAATTACACCGTACTTCACTACGTTTGCAACGATTAATAAATTACATTAAACTCGAAATTGATATTTTTAACACACGAATATGATAGGTTTAAGGAGTAAGTCTTTCTCACCAATGGCTCACAACCTTACAACAGATACTGTCAATAATGAAAATCGTCTTTCTGTACAATGTGGTAACATTAAACTTAAATACTAATTTAATGTATTAATATTATAAATATATACATTAAATTAGTATTTAAAACATCACAGACCTATGTTCTCTATAATTACAACTTCACAATCAGAATGTGTTCTCCTTAATAATATGAGTTGTATCAATGTGTTCAAAATTTAATAAAAAAATGAATTGATAATTCTGACGTCTGCAGTCGGTTTACTCAAAGGTATACGTGATTCCGTAAAAATAATGTAGATGGCTTTCATAAATAATGGAACGACAGATGTATTAATTTGAAAAAGTTTAACACGTAGGTTCGAAAATTGGTAGTGTATTTCCCCGGATTGGAAATAGAGATCCAGGTTCGTATCCCGGTAGCGCAAAAACAATATTTTTCGACAAAATTGAGTTTATATGTATATATTTATAATCAATACATTAAATTAGTATTTAAAATATTACAGAGCTATGTTCTGAATAATTACAACTTCACAATCAGAATGTGTTCTCCTTAATAGCATTAAACTTCATGGAAATCAATATTTTTGATTTTTTAGGTGTGGAATTGCGAACGAACGGTAGATTGGGGCCATGGAGTGTTCCGGCAGGTAAGACACTGTTACAGACCCTTCAACATCACGGGAGCTGGTTAAAAAGTCGTGAAAAACAAATTGTTTAATAGTTTTACTAACAACTCACTACTTTCGCTGATTTTAATCTATGAAAAAACACATCTCACGAGTCATACATTTTTTTAAAGTTTGTATTTATGTACCTAAATCATGTTATTGTCTAATGTGTCGCAGTTTTTTCTACACAAAGAGGTTTAATACTTACTGCCCGGTGGGTCAAAACAAAACACGTTCAGCGGTGGTGGGTCATTTTAAATCTGCCTCAAGTTTTCGGTTTTTCAACCGTTTCGTGGGAGATTTTTATAGATATTTCATTTTAAATATGATTTAATGAAATGGCACGATGTACCGTAATATTTCTATTAAAAAATTAAAGTTAAAAATTAAAAAATATTGCGAATAATGTACGTATTCTCACCCATCAATAGACGCCCTACACGGACAAAATACAAACATCCACTGATAATTAGCGACAAAAATATAGAAATCCCGAGGGTAGGGTCATAAAACTTACCGGTGGGCGCAACGCCCATCAAATATTTATATTACTGGCATTGTCTAGGGACCGCCAGACGAAAATAAGTCAAAACAAATAACAATATAAATCTGTACAATAATTTAACTGGATAACAATAAATGTACGCACACCTGGTATCCTTTGTTTACCCGCCGTATATTCAATCCCGTAAAAGCGACTGTCTTATGTCAGTTTTTGAGCGTTTTTTATCAATAACTCATTTAAATCTCATCACATAACATTTATTTGTATCTCAAATTAATTGAAAATATTTAATAAACGATTATCTATTAGGAAAACAGCATTAAGCGAATATTTGTTGCATAATTCATATTTTTACAAACACCCGGGTCAGATCTGATCCACGACCGAAAAGAATGTGTATGACGCTCAATAGATTTTTTTAAATTTGTGTTTCGAATATTTAAATATTTTATATCCAAAGCACAATCTTTTTTCTGATTTTACTTACTAAAAAATTAACTATCTCAATGTCGCCAAGCTTTCTCTGTGTAAAATTTTATAAATACAAGTAGAAACAGCTGTAAATATTATATAAATATAGTATTAACAAGATTGGTTCAACTTAAAGACATTTTTAGTAATTGAAATATCTCTACCTAATATTTGCTCAATCACATAGTTAAACCATTTTTAAACATAAATTTTAATGTATCGAATTTAATTTAAACAAATAATTTAGTAGAACGATTTTTGTGGCATCTTAACGCGATTTTCACTACGTACACGTGCTCATTTTGGTACAATGACAAAAGTCTTTCTATACAATGGGGTGATATTAAACTTCATGTAAATCAATATTTTTGATTTTTCAGGTGTAAGATGGCGAACGAACGGAAATTTGGGACCATGGAGTGTTCCGAAAGGTAAGATACTATTAAGGACAACACGGATGTTGGTTGAAAGGTCAGGCAAAACAAATATTGATGTTTATAGCGTTAACTTTGTGGTTAATCATAATTTAAAATTGTATCTGTATTTGACTTTATTCAGACCACTGTGAATTATTTAAACGTTAACTGGTTTCGATACTAACGTACGCCAGTCCTGACGAAGATACGTTAGTAACGTTGATGTATAAATGATACAATTTTATTTTATTAGTAACCTACAGCTTTCGCTTATTTTAATCTATAAAAAAAAACCCGTACATTTCGTACAAGTCGTGTATTTTCTTCTTCTTCCAATATATATTGTGCAATTTACGCAATGCACATGTGTCCTAGACGTCATCTTGAGAGAAACTGTATATTTTATCTTGTGTGGTAAAATCTCCTTTCAAATAATATTATCTGTGATTATCGTAATATTTGTTAAATGTCGATCCTGCCATAAAAAAATGCGCGAGAAGTGACAGAAAAAAATGTGCTAATAAATAAACAGCTGTGTAAGTCAATGCACGTTTATGATCGTGATTTTCTCTGCAGATTTAAGTAGGGTAAAAATATCCAGATGACCCATAAGTAACTTCCTATGTTGTTTTTGCAAAAATATACACAAAATTAAAAAGAAAAAAGATTTTGATAATTACAAAATAAACTATAATGTTAATACATTTTTACCAATAAATTTTTGAGTAGTTTCGGGGTCATTTTATTCAAATTTAGGAAAGTTCCGCAATTTTTCAAACATTAATGACGCGTTTTGTACATTTAAAAGAATGAGAGATTAGAATAGTAGACAAAATTGCCGCTCTAAACAAAAATCGCGTGTGCACCGACTGAGAAAAGAGTGAAGTTGAATTAAAAGAAATCTCTAAATTCAGTATCCCCGCGTAATTGAAAGAGAAGGTCTTCAGACGTCTGCACATTTTTTTAGAATAAAAACTGCTCGGTTACTTGCAAAGTTATTCGATTTTTGTGTGTGACAGAATCGATTGCGATAATTTACATATAAACTTGTCAAAATATCTCTTATGATTTTAACATATTAAAAGAAGACTAACAACCACAAAGTGCTTCGCTGAATGAAATATGTGAAACTAATATATCATACATACATTGTGCGATTTCCGGGTTGCATATTTCGTGGAGAAGATACAATAATTCCGGTAGTAAATCGGAATTACCGCTGGGTGGGGGAGGAACATTTAGAGATGGAAAGTGAAAGGGCTAGTAGGGAAAAAGGATTTTATAGAAGAACCAGTGTTCTCAGGAGGAATGCTTACATTACCTCAAGTATAAAGTCTCCGTAATCGCCGCCAAAACCACACACTGCAATGCGCGAGGATATTTAATGAAATGATCTTCGCTCCCAAATGAAGATGGTGATTTCACCCACGGCACACAGACAACAAAATAATAATCCACAAATCAACACTAAAAACAGTAGACCACATAACTGGAAATAACTGATCCACAACGCGAACGATGTCGCCGTTATCAAGATCAAATTCTAACCTTGACCAAGTGTTGACCAATAACACCAAGAACCAAACTCAAACTGAGGACGAGCAATAGATATAGGGTAGAGGAAGTGGGAATATTTACATAGACATGTGACAATAACATTCTTCGAGGTTGAAGGGTGGATGAGCATAGAATAAACATTGCTCTCGGAATTCGTATAAAGAATCAGTTCTGAGTGAGACAAGCCACACTTCAGTATCTATTTTCTATTGTATTTTATACCCAGAGATTGATGCACATATCTCCGAGATTCACAGACATAGCGAGAGACGAAGTTTTTCTCAGCTCTCTGTCTCTTGCACCGTGCTTCTAATTTTTCCTAACAACTTACGTTACGTAATGTAACAATCATGTCTTTAGGATAAATAAAAGGGCGCTTGTTATTGGTACATGTTGGCATCGGTACCGGGCGTGTTTCGGCAGTGGGCGAATGTTATTGACACATATCGGTGTCGGTTAATTGTTGTTGCAAGGTCATCTATAAAAAGGATAAGAAAGCTTTAACAGATATGTGAAATATATGCCAGTGAACACAATATTTCATACAATGCCAGCAAATCGGTCATAGTGGTGTTCAAATATGGAAAAGGGCCAGATAATATCCTTCCCTTGTGGCTGGACGGTACGAAATTTAGCGTTCAAAATAAGGTCAAATACCTTGGCCATATATTCAATGAAGATGGACAAGACGATGATGATATAGAACGGCAGAGGAGACAGTTGAGCGTTCGTGCAAATATGCTATCACGGAGTTTATACCGATGCATTAAGGAGGTGAAAAGCATTCTCTTTAAATCGTTCTTCACGCTGGTGTATACCTGCGAACTCTGGTCGAAATACAAGCAAGTGACGTATATCCGTCTCCGAATTCAGGACAACAACTCATACAGAATACTGTTTAGATTGGCACGTTATTGCAGCGCGTCTACAATGTTTACCGAAGGCCGTATACATGGATTCGTTCCGCTTCTGAGATATTAAGTGGCGGGCGTAAAGACGCGGCTGGAGCTCAGCACCAATTCTCTAGTGCATGTGGCGCTCTTATGGAAAGCTGGTTCCCTGACCAGAGAATGGTAGCGCTTACAGAATAGCTACATATACAACAATGGCCGTTACTGAAGTAGTTATATATGTAATATTTATATTTTGTGTGTATATATGTGTGAACTTTTTACTTTTTATTAACTTTTTTTTATCTATTAATATTTTACTTGATTTTCTTTTTCAAAGCATAGTATTTATAACATAATATGTATTATCTCTATGGCGAATCGGGTTAAAAAAAAGTAAATATCTGATCACACTGGAATAAACACATTATTATTATATGTAAGTTCGTTTAGTATGCGCCATTCTAATCAGCGAGCGAAGCACGTGCAATGATGATCACATCACATGCATAGGTCGCTTCATGAACTCTGTGCGGTTCTTTTAGTTACACTCTAGTCGAATCTGGTCATTCTTCTTCATTTCTCAAATTCTCTCATCTTGCTCTAATTCTCTTCTACACAGTCAGTCAGTAGTTGCTTTCATTGGATTATCCACTTGGTTATAATCGTTGACGTCCTGTCATCTTACATTTTTTCAACATAGCCAGCCTTTCGCAATCTTTCGGACCTACAGAATTTTACGATTGTTTCTTGCTCAATTCAATTATTCTCGGAAAAAAAAACCTAGAAGTGCAGTCTATCGATTCTATTCAATGTGATCAATTTGTTGAATTTTTTTTTACAGGATACTGGGATTCTGAGAGCTTTGATCAGCATACACCAGAAAGTAAATATTACTTCGAATTATACTACTTAAGAACAAGTTTTTGCTTCAGAGTTTTATGAAACAATTTAAAAAAAATAAAATAGTATGGTGATAGTTTACATATTAACATTAGTATGAATATCTAGAGTAAATATCATTTTAACAATAAAAAAGGGAATTAAAATTACATTATCCGATTTACAGGGGTAGTTGGGGAAGTTTCCATTATTTTCTGTCATAATAAAATAACACAATAAGGAATTCATTCATTATTTCAGTATAAATTTTAAAAAACCATACTTGCACTTCGACCCTCAGAATAACAAGGTTCCATCTGACACTGACACCGTTTTGAGATAATGAGCTCAAAAGTGTTGATTGAATTTCAACATATATTTATGTATTTTTTGTTTTAAGTATGCAAATATGATGAAGTGAGACGAGGGAAATAAAAAATTAAATAAAACAGTAAATTAACAATAATGATTCAATGATTGAAATAAATAACTGATACAGTTGGAACTTTCAACTCTTGTTATTTCATATTTTTATTTGTTATCTTTGTTTTATTAACCACTTAATTGAGTTTAAATACATCTACCGTTTTCGAAAAATATCATTTTCTTCTTCAGGATGTCATAATATTAATATAATATTATGACATATATACAAAGTTAATATTGCTAATTTTAAAAGTAATCTTGCTATTTCTTTTAAATAGAGTTGTGTATGGAAGAAATAAGGAATAATGCATTTGGAACCCTTTTCACGCAATAAGTCAAATTAGTTGTCAAAGCCAAAATGTTAGTTGGAACCTAAGGGGTCAACATGTTATTCAATTTTATTTTTCAATCTTTGTCAAATAATTTATATAAATAATTTTATTTCTGTAGAACCTCGATTGCCTTTCGTTCCCCCATGGATGACAATGAAAAGTAAGATAAATATTTTTGTATTACAGTTTTTAATGTACAATTAAGTCACTTAATAAAGAGAGATTGAATCGTGGAGTCGTTAAGCATCAGAAAAGGGTAGTTTCAGTTTTTTTCTGTATCCATATTATAATCTACTTAGTCGCTACTGAGAAATATTAAATCAAATATTTTTTTGATAGATACACATTTTTAATTTCACATCTTGCCTAATACTGAAAACCAACAGAGAGCTCGAATATATTTTATAATATATTTTCTGGAGATAGTATACCTACTGACTATTTTTCTTAGAAGAAAACATGGTAGAAAATGTCAAGTTATTTCTATGATATAAACACATCAGTTATCAATGCAGATAAGTACTGAAGAATCCCGAGGTGCGATAATAAATTATTAGAAAATTTGATAAATTATTATTTTAAAGTTATGGTGTAAAGTACTTTTTATTTTTGTAGAACAAATCCAAGGACCTTTTCTACCATGGAGTATACCCAACTGTAAGATAACCTTTTTTATTATAGTTAATAATTCAATGAAAGTAAAGTTTCACATTTTATTAAATTGAATTTGAAGGTTGATTTAAGACATATAAGATACCTTAGAACAACAAGGTATCTTCTGATATTTTGTTCAAAATTGACTTTTTTGTATTTAAATTCTCACGACAATTTTATTTAAAAAATGTCATAAACGTGTCAAGTTTCCCAGTAGTTTAGAATATAGTGAGAAAACAATGTATTAGTGTGAGTAAAGCTATTCGTCATAATATGAACATTGTATTGATGCCGCTCAGCGTTTTAATTGGTCAGTGGGGTTTATCGTTTGAAATTAGTTATTAACGCGGTATCCACAAAAAAATGTACGGAATATTTGAATTTTGTAAATAAGGAATGTTTATATTATGTTACTTACTTACCATCTCGCCGTTTCTCCGCGGGGGTAGGCAGAGAAGATAGAGCGTCACAATTCCTCGCCTCATCCACATTCATATATCTTCTCATACAACCTTGCCTATTGTTGAGGCTTCTAACATAACCATCGTCATTTACCTACTTTACCTGGGCGTGCCAAGTCTTCCGTGGACGTCCTCTATTTCTCGTGGCATCAACACTTGCATCATATATCTTTCTTACCAGTCTCCTCTATTTTTACGTTCCATATGACCAAACCATTTAAGTGATACTTTCTTAATCTTACTCACTATACTAAAATGAGCTTTACATTCTTTCTTTATTTCTTCATTCTTTACTCTGTCATAAATAGTTTTGCCACATATACGCCTATCTCATTTCCATTGCATTCAGTCTACTTTCATTCCTCTTCTGCTAGCTCCAGGCCTCACTTCCATACATCAGTGTCGGTACCAGGACTCCATTGTGCACAGTTAGTCTTGCCTCTACGTAAATACTTAACTACGTACTTGCACTACAAAAGCTATATATTAAAAATAAATGTTCCAATAAACCATTTTTCTCTGTACATAAATATACTTAACCTTTTTTTATCTCATATACAAGGCGACAGAAAACATAAATAGGTAAATTATAGGTAGAAATAAAAATTTGAGCTCTGTATGTGTTGTTAGTTTATGTAATTGTTTAATATTGAAAAAAAAAAGTAATACATGTTTTTGAGACAGACTGTTACACACACCAGACCTACCAGAATACTGTTTCACCAAATCGGAACTTTTACCAGGTGAAATTAAAAAAATCTGGACGACCTAAAAAAACACAGTTTAATATTTATCAATAGTTTGACCCGATGCTCGCATATTTGTACTTGGCTGAAGAGTTTCTTCATGTTGAATTGATTGAACAAGCAATTTTATCAACTCAATAGAACATCTATTTCTTACATCTGACCATTTAAAATTCATCTGAGAAAATATCCATTCAATATAGAAAATTGAATTGGTATTTTAATTTTCACAACTAAGCTTTGTACTAAACACAGGTGCAGTCCCTCTCATCATTAAGTGATAACTAAACTAAATATAGTATTGTAGTCTATTCCCGTTAACCATTGTTAACCGTTGTCTATGGACAGTAAATGTGAAGTATTAGGGAATGTTATTTTGTTTATTAGTGTTTTCTCCTAATTTAAATTATTTTATATTTCAACGGTTTCTTTATATGGTACCGACCGGAGAAGTTTTAATCTATGACTAATGAAAGAGTGATTTGAAAATTTCGACAAGTTGTTATTTTTCAAGCAGCGGCGATGTTCCTTTATACTTGTATTTAATTTAAATTTTTGCATAAAAAGCGGGACGTCTGACAACGTTAACACACACTAATACATTTGTACTTTCTAAATGAAAAGTAGTTTACATTTTAGTAGAACTTGTAATATTTTTTTACAATAACTGTGTGTCCGAAATCAAAAATCTGTTTTTTTTACTGTAAAAAAGTCGCCTCATGTGCAATGAACCAAACATGGCCGAATAATTAATGTTCAAAACTTTAAAGCTCAGTTTCATGTAAATGTCATATGATACCTTTTTGTTCCAAGCACATAATAAACCAAGACTGCAATCAAAGAGGATAATAAATTTCTTAATGAAATTATCTGGATTGCATCTCTACAAAGCGCATAATATGGGTACTTGAAGACATGCATCATGGTCTTGAAATAGGCCCAATATATTAGGATTACTATTTTAAAAAAACATAATATATTTTTTTAGAATTTATCTATTGATTACAGGACATTGAAAATATATTCATTATAATAAAATGAAAATAATAAATATTGATAGAACTTGAATTAATAAATTAATGCAAAATAACCACTCGAGATTTATTGTTTAACGCCGACCATTTTCGGAGCACGGCAATATAAAACTAAATCTAAACATGTACATTGGTCATTGATATCGTTAATTATCTCGATATTCATTAGCAAAAATACCTTGTAACGTTGCGTCTGGAGCAATCTGCTTCAATTGCTCCTGTACAAAAACGGGGTTAATAATTTGTTTCGCGTGGGTAACATTTATATATTATTTTTGTATACGTTTGGCTTATTTTAACTGTATAGTACATTATTTACAGAGAACACGAAATTTCCATACAACTCGCGAGGATTGTTCCAGACTTCACCACGTTATGCTGGTGAGAAGAAAGGAAGAAAAATAATATAAAATGATACTAAGTTGACTATTCTAAAAAAATATATACTTATGTAAAATAAATATTTGATTATAGTTAATATTAATAATTCAGAATCAACATTTTCTCACTGTCTCCTCCTCCCCCTTCCCTCTCAAACTCTCTTTGTCTCAAAGTCAGTGAATGGTGACCCACCGCTTACTCAGGACCATTTCATAAGCCGAGGCTCCCATATCGGTTCTTCACATTCACCGTCAGGTTGGCATTTTTTAACACCAATCGACACAACTTTATTCGTACAACACTATTCGTACAGTGCAATTATTTAATAAAACAAGAAACACAAATATGGATTTAATTTACAAGAATACAAAAATAAGGCAGAAATAAATAAAATGCACCATACAAGTCATGAATTTATATAATATACATACAGTCCCTCACACATCCCTTAAAGGGAAAAAGAAGACAATAAACAAAAACAAAAAAGGTCAAACAGGAAACATTAGGAATTAACTCAGACAATTTACGTAATGTACCATTCCGGCAGTGACACAAATCCACCACGTTTAATAGCCAAAAGGTAACTACCGTACAGCGCTGCTTGGCTGCAGGTTATACAAAAAATAAATGTTACGGTAAATGGCTAAGTAAATTTAGACCCAATTGACAAAAATACTCAAAATACCTAGAACCTATTATTCCATACAGGAAACAAGAAATGACGTTGATGATGCGATGACGTTGATGATTATAAGGTAGAGAGAAACGAAACACAAAAGATGTTCACTCTAAGTACACTACGGCGACAGAATCGAGAATGGCGTTCCCGCCTGCAGAATACATCATTTTTATTTCAGATACAAACAGTATATTAATTTATTCATATTTTTCCCACCGCATTAGCAGCGACGGGCGCCAACGTGAAGTGTTTTATCAAAAATTATAGTTATTTTTATTTGTTAACTTTGTTTTATTAACCACTTATTGAGTTTAAATACATCTACTGGTTTCGAAAAATACCATTTTCTTCTTCAGGATACTAATCAAAATATGTTGTTTTTTTACCAGAATCTATTTATAAAAAACCAACAATTATTTAAAAAAAATAATTTAGTACCTAACTCAAATGGTTACTTATTACAAATTTACTCGAATAATTTTTAGGAAAAAATTTTAGAATGGGACTCGTAGTTAAATTCATTTGGTTGTTTATAATTTTTTGATTAGTTTTACACGCTTTATTTATCTTCAACGATTCCAAATTATTTCATTTATGACCAACACTGTTTATATGCAAAATTAACAATCCCAATTTTTTATCAAAACCATGACCATTTTCTATCAAATGATTAGAAAATTCTGAAAACCTACTATTGTTCAAACATCTCAAATACTCCTTTATTCTTATATTAAAATTACTACCAGTTTTACCTATATAAACTGCAGCACAATCCTTGCAACTAAGTCTATAGACACCAGAATTGTTAAATTTATCATCTTTGTCTTTAGAATTTATGAGTAAATTTCCTATATTATTATTTGTATAAAATGCCGGTCTAATGTTTCGTGGTAGGTGTTTAGATATTTGATTCGAAAAGTTATTTATGTATAAAATCCTACGCCAATAATCATTATTATCATTGTCTATTATCTGTAATTTATATAAAAATTGATTATTATATTATTTTAATTTTTTTTAAATAGTGTCTGAACCTGTATTATATCCGTTATTAACTGCTATTTTTTTAAATTGTATTCAATTCAATATTAAAATTGGATGTTGACATAGGAATATTGACTAAAACCCTTGGAGTAAACCCTGAATGCTTATGTGATAATGGATGATTAGATTCACTATATATGATTGTATTTGTAAAAGTTGGTTTTCTAAAAATTTTGAATACAATTTTATTATTATTTTTAATCAATATTAAATCCAAAAAATTTAAGATCGAATTATTTTCCATTTCTAATGTAAATTGTATTTTATTATTAAATGAATTAATGAAATTTAAAAATGTAGTTAGTTGACGTTGTGAATCTGACCAAATACATAATATATCATCCACATACCTTTTCCACAACAAAACATTTTTAACAAAGGAGAATCACGATCAAAAATATTCCTCTACAAATTGTCTACAAAAATATTTGCTATTGGTGGACTTGTGGGTGCTCCTATAGGGAGACCCTCTGTTTGATTGTACATTATATTATTAAATTGAAAATAGTTTTGGTTCATACAAAGGTTTAACAAACGATATAGATCTTTTACCAAATTATTAGGTAAATTAGATGAATTTAGTAAATCACAAATTAATATTTTACATTCATTAAACAAATTTACAATATCAAAAGAAACAAGTTTAACATTGTTGGGGAGATGGGAAAAATATTCAGTGTTTTTATAATTTTTGTAATAAATGAACGCAATTTAAAAGTTTTAGCATTTCAGTATGAAACTACCGGTCTTATTGAAATATTAATTTTGTGAATTTTTAATAGGGAATACAGTTTTGGAGGTTTAGGGTTCATAGTCTTTATTTACCGAAATCTCTCACGTATTTCTGGAGCCTCGATGATAATTCACCGTTTTGTTATATTTAAATAGCTGCCTCGTGTTCAAAACATCAATTAATTGGCGTCACCTCGGCGACTAATTCTGGCCGATACACCAATTACAATTACAATTACAAATTGGTTTGTCCAGAAGAATTTAAGTTTAACATGACACAATGAGAACGTTGACATTCCATCATCCGGGGTCAGAAATCGGAATCCTGGTGAAAGTTAATCAGTTATGACGGTACAATAATCTGGATTAGTATTCTCGTCCAACCTCTATCTGCCGCGTCAAATCACAATTACATCTACCGCGACTAATGCTGTGTACAACATCTTTTATAACAATATATCTATTATAATTAATGAACAACTATCTAGATCTGTAGATAATTCTTTCAAGTATGGCATACTTGATTTGTAAGCCGTTTGGACGGCGTTATGAAACAACAATATATGCGTGTACGAGTGTATATGTCAAAATGTGACTGAAGAATCAAAAGGATGAGGTATAGCGTGATTGAATGAGTTCCTTAATAACCACACGTTTCCTCACATGTCCGTTTGATTATAATCGCGGAATGTGTGTGTGTGTGTGTGTGTGAGAGTGTGAGTGTGAGTGTGGTCAGACTATAGCAGATTGGAGACGAGAAAGAATAATTACATTATATATATAATTAACATCTGCTCCACCTTCCTACAAGTCAATCATTTAACTTTATTATTTGGGAGCTTTCCTTCAACGAATCTGATATTGTATTTTTATTTATTGAATTTGTATTGAAACATCACTTGACATTTGCTACTCAAATTTATTTTGTGAGAATTGATATTGGGAGATATTCGCATTTATTTAGCACCTGGTGCATTACCAATATAAGCGATAGCTAGAGTTCTTTTCAAACAGATTGAGTTTGTTACAATGAGAGAGAACTTAAAGTCTACTTGTTTTCAATACGTCTCCGTGAATTTATTATTTGTACACTTGATCTCAATAAACATAATTACATCAATTGCAAGTCTTCAAATTTAAAATCTTCCTTGCTAGTAAAGGGTCTTTCAATAGGGACGCTCGAAATTTGTTAGGTTATAGCAACCATGTTGTTAAAGTGACACCTGTTAAATTCAATTGTTTAGTAGTGTACGGCAAATCACCATGGACGGTTATAGCATTGAACAACGTGTGCAAATCATCAAATATTATTATCAAAGACAACCGTCCTGCTGAGTCGACTATTCGACGTTTGGTGGCCAAACGTCGGTCCGTACTTCTTCCAAAACGAAACTGGCATTGCCATAACCGTCAATTGCGAGCGCTACAGATCGATGATAAGCAACTTCTTGTAGTAAACTGGAAGATATGAATACCGATAATACGTGGTTAACGATGGTTAATGGTGGTAACCCGACTATTACAGCTGCAAATAATGGTGACATCTCGTGTGCGGGAAATCAGATAGTCAAGAACTCGATGTATATCGATACAGTTCATTATAAATCTCACAAGTATAATACAATATAAGAAATGTGTTCTACGATTCCGGAGGGAATTTTTATCCCTTCCACGCTTTATTCTTGCCAACTTATGCGCATCATACAATCGCTACATCACGATACATTACATTAAATGTACTACATCGTATGTTGGCACGTTTGTGGCGTAATATGGTTTAAGATGTGCTTTTATGTTTTCACGACCGTTTTTCTTCTGCCGTGGGTTGATTTTTTCGAGCAAACAGTTCATTGAACACCATCGGAGCTAATGTTATGTAAAATGAAATGTAAGCCATAACCTGGTAATACCGTGTCGTCAGCATTCAGATGCATTGTTATTAACAGGAAATACCGTCTTGAAAATTTGCACATAGAAAAATGTTGCAAATAACTCATTAGAAATTCTTGTATCATCTGTGTATTCAATGACGCTGCGAATATTGCTGACATATAATGCTTGCATGGGCGTGACTATCACTTCTAGCGGTTTAAGAATGAAAGTATGCTCCTGCACTTAGTCAATTTCCGGGTACCCAGTAGGCAAACGCGGCACCCATTCACTATTCTATTGGTTTATATTGCATTTACACCCTTATGGCCTCGTATAAAATTAATTATTTAAAAAACGTGTGCAGAAACACAAGTAGCGTGGAATAAATATGAAACAGAAATTGAAATAATTGATTTAAAAGAGAAATAAAAAAGAAAAATTAAGCAAAAAAAAAAGAAGTACCAAAATCAATTATACGTTTTACTCAGAACATGATAAAAAAATCACTCTAGTAATTAAACATTGAACATCGGAATATAACTATATATAAGACCAAAACCGTTCCCAAGCTTCACAAAACACTGTCCTTCAGATTCATCCACCGGATATGGCATTGCTTATAACATCATTGTGTTTCGTCCTAGTCTACTCGCTACCGTCTTATTTTTAACAAGTATGGACGAGCACGGGCTGTTGTTCCGATGCAAAAATAACGGAGATGTGACTTCGTATAAGTTATGAAAGGGTGAGAATATATATAGATATCTGGCATCTGTGTTATCCTGTACCATATGTAATTTTTTAATAGCTAATTGTTTGTGTAATTACAGGATGGACGCATTCCTTCTACTTTCACTTCTTCTTTAACTTCTTATTCTTACTTTGACTCTACTGACATGACAGGAAAGTGGTCATGAGATGACAATACTTTCTACTTCAGGAAGGATTTCTCCTGAAGAATGAATGATGGGGATACGATTTGATCTCTGACGTTAATCAGTTCACGACTGGATTTATTTTATAACCGAAGATGACGCAAGGAATGCATGGCGAGATCAAACGCAAAAAGATGACCCAGCCTTCCTGGTGTTCTGATTAGTCAGCGATACAAGTATTCACGAGTGCCTCGGACAATCAAATCTGGATGAAGACTGTGAATCTCTGCCGCATGGACAATTACCTCGCGTGTATGGTTGTAAAATGAATTTTGACGTGAATTGTGAATAATATTGAGAGTATTGTAGTCTTATTTTTTCTTTTCATTCTTTAATTTTAAATTAATTACTTTCTTATCGTGTTGAACAAATTTATAAGATATCATTTTTTTGTTAAATGTAACCTGACAAACTTGTCAGGTGATAAAATTTGTGTAATGTTATTTCCTAGGTGAAAATTTTCACATCTTAAAGATTCAAGTGTTTTATCACACTATTACTTGTACAATAATCTGTTGATTGAAATATTCAAATGATAGTAAAATTTTATTATTTTTATTGAAGCAAAAATTGCCAATCTAATCTTTTCATCTTATCACATTCTAGTAATGGATCTTTTACTGTTTTCTACTAAATTATTCATACGTTTTCTTGTATAATTAATAGTAATTAAATTTTGTGATTATAAAACTTGAACTAATCTTATTATTTTTCCCTGAGAATGCTGGCTAATGAGAGTGGCAGGCGATATGGTGAATTCTGTGAACCAGACCCACGCACTTCATGCGATACCCTGAGCGAGTCGGTGGACGTGCAATAAACAACGTCACAACACATTGTATTGCACATTAGTATTTTTATTCCCTCATTTTGTGTTTAAATTATGGTTTGCCTAGTATTCAATGATTTAATTTGGTTATTTGGTTTGTGAAATATGATTTGTTTGCCAATTTGCCTTAAAACATGCTTGCCTAGTTAGGCAATCCATTTAAAAAAACCTTAATATACCTCTCCGGCTCTGGCCAACTAATTACTTATTTCGTTTCGGGACTTGGGACTGATTGCATTTCGACGCGGACCTGTCAAAAGGCTTTTTTGTGAATCAAAATTGTCGCCGTGAGACCACGAAGAAGCGGTGTTCTACACCATCCAGAAGTGCAGTGATATCTCCGTTCTTCACTACAAAAGTGCGAGTCAACTGGGGGTGAAAATTGCCGTCCAACCCAAGACTTAGATCAACGTAGGCCAGATCCATCTGCTATTATTTCTTTCTGAATCCAATCCGGATTGCGACAACAAAACCATATTTTAATCGATACAGTCCACGGGATCTTTTCCCATCATAAATAGACAAAAATAAAATTAGTAATCTGCTATTTTCACGTCTTGCTTGATAGGGAGATTTTTATATTAATTTTATTTATTTGACTGAATTTATTAATACGCAGTGATGGTATGATACATGTATTTGAGACATAAATCATCAAAAATGAATAAAATAAAATGAGGCTTGATTGCCCTCTATCCGGGGGACCTTGTAACAACGCCCACGCCGCTGACCGCCTAATCGTGAACCTTTCTAATAAATTGGACAATACATCTTCTAGTGAAGCCATCTTTTATATCTCAAAAATGAATCATTGACATTAATTTTTACTTTCTCCATTTTCTGTATCAAATTATTTTTCTGTAGTAATACAGACATCAAAAATGAAGAAATGTGATGCATACATTCAAATAATGTGTGAATATATCTTTTTTTTAATTACCTAATTCGAAAACCCCCTAAAACATATTTGGGATAATTAGAGTTAAATATGCAGTTTTGTCAGCTGCATGCAAAACACATTGTTTCACTCAAAATCCACTTAAGTCCATTGATATTGCATGTTCTAGATCAAGGGTAGTTCCAAAATACCCCAAAGTACATTCCCCCTAGAATGAAATTAATCAATCGCAACACTTGTTAATGATCACGAGATCTAAAATCCAGTATGGCTGTCAGAACGATATGAAACAGAAAAAAAAATTACATTACAGAATTGTCTTTTGTACATTTGTATTCAAAATATACGTTTACATCCATAACTCAATTTGAAATAATCAATTGGAATTAGGCTTTGCACATATATTTTGTATACAAAAAATTTTTGCCAGACAATTATGGCAATTTCCAACAAAATCGTAAAACATTGTATAAATGGTTTAAAAAACCATTGTTTAAATTAAAAATTTAAATAAAAACGAAGTAGTATTGACAGCAAATAAAAATTTTTTTTTTTTAAAATCGCTCTAGTAATACGATATAAGTGCTGGAGCAACTTACGTTACTTATTACGTTAATGTTATGTGCTAGTATGATAAGTATAGTTGTCCAAATGTATTATTTTAAATAAATAAATAAATAAACATTTTTAAATAATATAGATACGAACTGTTCCCGTAAATGCCTTCGACAGCTGTGGTTCCCAGATTTCCTATTGATAATATGGTCAGATATGAAATATGAACACTACCACAAACCTTTGAATGAGCACGCTGATGCTCTGGCATCGTAGCCGGTCCGATGTTGTTGTTCTTCTTCTTATTCGTCTATCCGATTATTAAGACATCTTCACTGGACGAAGTACTGTATGCAATTGCTCTTCAATCACCGAAAAAGGTGGCAATATACATACATGACCAATACAATAACAAGAAATCTTCGGTGTGCCATAGCCACGTAAACATCCCCCTCTAACCAAGGCCAGACTTGGTTACTAATCCGACGATAATCTGTATAATTTAGAAATGAACTGAAGTATAGAAAAATTTTGCGCTCTTACTTCTGCAACTTGAATTATCCCATATTTCTGATTATAGTCGAGTTTGGGAGGAACCGTCACCGATATCCACTTACATCTTTGCTGCATGGTATGGAGATATTCAGTCCTCCATCTCTGTCAACAGAATTGGGACATTTTTTGATTGTGTTCTGCTGTTTGATTGTCTGTTCGTATTAAAACATAGAACAAACAAGATAACAATCAAATAATACGAAACCGTGCTGTTACAGCATGAAATAAGGTAAAATACAATAAAAAATATAATTCGAGTCATATCTTTACAAGATTCATTGTCAGTATTATGTACAGAACAAATACTGTATGAAATATTTCACGTTGGATTTATTCAAGAAAACTGGTTAAAAATTATTCCCGGCGCCTTATATAGGTGAAATGCTGGTCTAAGTGCTATTTATTTTGTGTACTTTATGTGGCGAACGTGACATAAATATATCGTTTATACTTTGCATAAGTGTGACCGACGCAAGTCGCCGGTAACCAAAAAAAGATATGCGTGGTGGAGGGATGGGTTAGTGGGTAGGAAATCGGATAAGGGAAAGGATGATGATAGGATGGGTACTTTCGGACCAGGGTGGACTCGCGGAACCAAAAGACAGCTCGACTCACCTGGTTGGTGACGCCGTCACGTTGCACTTCCGGAAGTTCACGCCAATGTGGTAAATGACACAGCACAAAAAACTCTGACGAGTGTCACGTTCACCATAACAAATTCACGATTAGAGATTTAACACAAAGAATCACCCAACACAATTTCTCTCCTCGACCTCCAAAAGGACAACCAGTCGACCCAAAGGAACAATATGTACTGGGGAATATAGGCTTATGGAGGTATGAATAAACTAAAAACTGGTGACAATATACTACTAGTGACAATATTATAACTGAAAAAGTACGTGTGGAAATATATATGTTCACCTACAAAAATAATAATAAATTTAATTCTTTACGAATACGGAACAATAAGAAAACGTGTTTTTAGATTCAATCGTGGGAATTAGTGGCAAGTAGAGCTGATAGGTGTTATTTTTAGCTGTTAAATGCGGCACACAGGAAATGATGTACATGGTACAATACGTAATACTCGTAGTTCATTTTTAGACAGATACTCCATGTAGTTTAGTACTAGTAATTTGTACTTTCAATTCAGCATACGTCCAGAAAATGTATGACATTAGAATATTTTCTTTAGTTATTATAAGATCAAAGATGACAATGTCAGATCTTTTTATATTACTATTAACAGACAGATGAAAATATTGAAAAAGTAACAATTAATATTAGTCAAGTACAGCTGTTAAAATATGTGAAAAAATGTATTTAATTATAAAAATATTATCTATGCGTTAAGTTTTATGAAGAAAGTCTCATCGTGGAAACGTAAACATTTAATTTTATAACTCTCTGTAATGTAGATTTTTCGGGTAATTTTTCAAACTGTAATTACGTGGAAATACATTGTACAAATAGAACTTCATTTTTTATGGTGAATTAGGCACGTAATCGTGTTTGATGAGACCATCAATCAAAAGAAGGTCTTTTAGTTCTTTGACAAATTATTATTTACTATTTAAATAAACTTAATGATAAATTCTAGACGCAATCGACTTTCTAGATATTACGAAATGATTATATTATATTGTTAGGAGAGTACGTTCGGTATGAACAATTGTTTGGGTGTTTCGACAAATGAGATTTGAAAAGGTCAAAGAAAGTGCAGTGTTTTGTATGTCTATCTATCTACAGAAAGCTATTTCGTTTTAATCTGATAGAGGGACAGCCGAAAATATTATAAATACAATAAACGAAAAAATCATCTGTAATATTCTTAAGATGGAGTTTTTGGGTAGATAAAAAACAGAATTAATAAGTTCTAAAGGCCTACGTCCGTGGAAGGAGATAATCTCAGAGATTTACTTGAGATACATCGCAATAATGTGTACGCGTAATAAGATTTTGATTAGGAGATAAACTCAGAGATCTGGTTATGATTATATATGTGAAAATAAAACACATTTGAATACGTCCAAGAACACACAATTACTGGACTTTTACCTACAAAGGCACTTATATTAAATAAATATCAGATATCTCATAGATACAAAGCTATTTTCATTATGTTTAATTGTGAGTGCCGCACCGCCGGCATGCGTGCGTGCGAGGCTATAAAGGGCGGCGCGCGGCAGGACGCGGCCTCTTTCTCCGCGTGTTCATCAACTTAATCGATTAACCTATACGAGTGATTGTAATAAATGTATAATTGTTATAAAGTCTATTTTTTGAACCTTCACATTACTAGGTGTACACTGAAGACGTACTTAGAAGACAAGTGCGTAACATTAGTGGAGTATATTTAGAAGTATGGGGTAATTACAGGGCTTACGACCTGTCTTCTGCTGGCTTAAGTGATACCTTTATATAAATACACAATTTTCACCACATCAATCTCCACATCTATCAAATTTTTTGAAAGTTCTATATATGTTAATATGTGGACGCGCTTCGAGTACCACTACATCATCTCCTTCTATTGGCCAAATTTGATAATTCATTTTTCTAGACACAGCATACATGTCAACTCAATGAGAATCTGATTTGTTGAAAATTATTTAAAGCAATATTCTTAATCTGTAAAAGGTTTTCAACACGTTATGACTTGATTTTAGATTCTATTCTTTACTTTATTTATTTACTTTATTTGAAACGCATTTCGCCTTGCAAGGACAGTTATTTTTGTACAAATTACTTTTAAAATTACCATTTCAACAAATTACCATTAGTGTTGAAACTGTACGGTTACTTAGATTAATTAGAAGATTTCAAAATGTATGGAAATCCTTAGTATTCCAATTAATGATGTCCCTTTTCATCTCATATAAATAAATTGTATAGGTGTCCCTCATTACAGTTATAAATACAAATTGTTGAGTTAAAATTGTTAGATTGATAATGCCCTTGTAAGGCGAAACGCATCTCAAATAAATTAAACCAGTAGAACCAAAAAACGGGTGTTTTATTTTCACATATGTGATTATTGAATTCTATAAACTTACCGCGGAAACAGAAAACACAAAATATCAAACGATCGTATCAAATTAATGTAATATTATAAGCTAAGTATTAAAAAATAAGAAAGTAGCGAGAATATGACACGTTTGCTGATGCTACCCAACTCATCTACTGCACAAAAGTGGTGTCCACCACGTCATCAGAAATTGCGAGACATTTTGTGACTGTAGCATCGGAGGCCTTGGTTTTTCTTAAATTGTACATTTCACAGTTCATTTATTGGTGCGTTTCAATCATATCACATTACTTCAAATGCCAGATTTTTTGATTTGTTTTTTAGTGGTAGCTCTAGTGGAGAGATTAATCGATTTTATGATGCAATCGAAGACCCGTTTTAAATATGACTTCGGTGCATTTAAAGTAAATGAATACATCAACTTGAGGTGACGCGAGCGACCTAGTTCATAAATAGTTATTGGACTTTGGTTGCATGGCTAACAGGGTACCGGGTCCGCTGGACCCCTTGCCGCTTCATCGTGAAGTTGTGCCTAATGGCCTGTTAAGTTTTATTATTATAGGTTTTAATTATTATTCTGCAAAATTTATTAATTTATAAATTTTTAACATGGCGCATGAAAACTGCAAAATGGCGCAGTGATTTATTATTAGTCGTTATGCTATGACGGTCTTGGGCCGTTTTATTTTAGACGGTACGGTTATATCGTAGTTCGAAAGAACGTTAATCATCGGGTTGTGGTGCTTGGGAAGCCCCTCATAAAAACGCTTGGCGGTTTGTTTAATGAACTCCTGGACGGGGAGTATGCCGGAGTCGTGGTGGAGTTGTGTGACCCTGATCCATCTCGGGGCTTTCAGAGCTAATCTGACAACCTTGTTTCGGAAGGTCTGAAGTTTTTTCATGTGTGGTTCATAAATAGTGTGTATTCCCGTATACTATGGCCCATCCATGTGACCGTAGCAGGTGCTAGCCTTCGCTGCGTGTTTGTCAGATTATCAAGACTAATGCGTATTATATCATTCAATAATAATAATAATAATACTGGATAATTTTTATAGCTCTCTTTTCGTAGCACTTTACACATAAACTGTTTTAGTCCTACTAAAAATTATTAAGAGAACACATTCCTATTGTGAAGTTGTAATTATTGTATGAACAGATGGTTTGTGATATTTTAAATATTAATTAAATATATTAATTAAAAATATATACATATGAAATCAATTTTATAGAAAAATATTGTTGTTGCGCCACCGGGATTCGAACCTGGATCTCTTTCCAAACCGGGGAAGGCGCATTATCCAACTATGCTACAGCGACGATATTTTTAGCGACAAATTTTCGAACCTTTGTGTTACCTTTTTGATATTAATACATTTAATCGTTCTATTATTTGAAAGAGCCATCTACCTTATTTTTATGGACTATCAAATACCTTTGATATGTGACGTCAGAATTATCAATTCATTTTTATTAAATTTTGGATCCATTGATACAATTTTATTATTAGGAGAACACATTTTTATTGTGAAGTTGTAATTATTCAGAACATTGATTTTATATGTATATCTTTCTAATTAATAAATTAATTCATATTTTATACTGAAAATCGCTATTTGAACGCGTTTTAAGTCTCTTCTTAAATATGGTATCTAATGTATTGTTTCTTATGACGGAGGGCAAAAAGTTTCACGCTTTTAAACTTAGATTTCTGGCAATGGTTGGTCGGTTCTACGACTACAGAGGCTGACTTGATAATTTAACGTCAACTATTCAAATTATCTATGTTATATGCTATGTTATGTGTCGCTTTGTACATCAACCGGCATAATTTAAATTCAACTCTTTCAGGGAACCGGAGCCAATACAGTCTGTGCAAAAAAGATATTATATGGGAGAGAATTTAGAAACTCTAAACTCCGTTTAGAATCGATTGTTGTCTATCCAGCTGAAACATTGGTAGGCCAGCATGAATGCTGTTACAATAGTCCACGCGTGACACCACATATGCATTTATAAGTAGACGGACTGCATCAAGAGAAAAATACTTTTAATCTATCTCAGTTGATAAAAGCATGCACTGACAGTTTTGCTGATTTATGTACTCATTGAAAGATTTGAATCAATGTGCACTATGGATGAATTCAATGTAGGTCTGTTTTGTGCCATCCATTCACTAATTTCCTTGCAATTTTTCCTTTTAATACTTCTGTCTCATTCGGCTTACAGAAAAAAAATTGTGTATCGTCTGCATAACAGTGAGGCGATTTTATTATATATTCTATATATTTTGTTTATAAAATATACCATAGTGGTCCAAGAACTGATCCACGAGGTACCCCGCTGTTAGAAGTAATTGTAGGGGAGGTTGGATTACGCTCTCATGTTTTGTGACTAGTCTCGGCCTCCGCAGTCCACTAAATTTCAGATCTTGCAGATCAGATAGAAAATGGGTTCGATATTTATTTTGTCTCGCGTTTCAGTTCATCGTTGTTGCATTTCAAACTTTACTTCGTTGGCCGTTTATCAGTTGAGTGAATTTGAATCTTTCGTGCAGTTGTTAAAATGGAGTCAATGTTCATAAATACGCTCTATTTGTCAATATTTTCAAAATAAATAATTGTTGGTCGTGTAAAATCTCGCCGACAAATCGAATGCGGTGAACTCGGAGTTTGATTCCATGACAACTGCACACAAGATAGGATCAAAATTATATAAAAATTATGCCATCTGGAATCTGATCATGTGTTTATCAATTAATCCGCACAAAACTAGATACTATTAAAATGTGCACAGACATGCTTCAAATTCTATCATTTAATCGATGCCTGCAAAAAATACATACGATTCCAACAGAGCCGGCGCGATGGTATTTTATTTATAATATAAAATAATTACATATGTATATAATTTATAACGCATGTAAATATGTGTTATGGTACATTATACAGGAACAATTGCCTAGTAATCAAGGGGTCGGAGGTTTGAGCCTCGTCCCAATGCACCAGGAATTTAGTCCAATTCTCTAATAGGTGACGTATGTACATTCCATGCTATTTAAGAAAACGATTGGGCAACCTTCTGATGTTTAAACGTCCTCAAAATAAACGACCATGCGATGGCGCTTTTAATCAACTACCGGTCCTGACAGTTTATGAAAACATATCCACAGAAGTACTCGGCTGCCGGCCCTGGGCGCTGGTCACACTTCACTTATTCCAGAGACGCGGGACGTGCGTCTTGTCAACTTTCTATCAATCTGTTACCAGTCAATAAACATTCCATTCAAATTCTCACCTTCCTACGCCCGGCGGATAGAGACCTGCTAATGGCCGCCGCGAATGGACGCGCTAATGGCCGCCGCGACGGAAGGAAAACTACTAACGAAAGTTATCTTGTTAACTTTGTAAAATTTTATTAATCGACATAATGGTTTCATTTACGTCGCGGGTCACCAGTATGGATGGGGTGATGACTTCGTATTTGCTTTGATTATAGTTTGCTGGCTGTAGCCCGTAAGGAGTGAATGCGTTTGTAGGTTATGCGTCATCCGCTAGGCGGCGCCGTTTAATTTACTGGTGAACTGTACAGAAATTTACTTTAAGGTCTCAGATCTTTCTGGATCTCACTACGTGTATTTGATGTCACAGTCATACGTGCATGTATGATTATTGTAAAATATGTACGATTTAAACATTTTCTATCTTATTTTTAAAATTTATTGATACACAAACAGGTACGTTAAAAAATGATGATTGGGAATATGAATATTTTGAAGTAAAAATTCTTTAAAGGCCATCATAACACGGATTTGAAACAAAAATGTGAAGTCTGGTCTAATCTGGCCGGGGGTCTAACGCTCGGACAGCACTCTTTCACCCTTCTCTGTCCTGCACTGTGTCAATTACTCGAGACCACTGATAATTCCAGCTTTCTGTTCATAGATCTTTCGCAGAATCTCACTCTTTTCCGTGTTTTCCTGGGTCTTCCTTCTTCCCCCTGACACTGATGAGAAAATCTGTTTCGGTAGTCTTTCGTTTTGTTTACGAAGATTATGACCAAGCCATCTTAGCTGAAACGTTTATATTTAAAGCTTTAAAAAATTATGAAAATATTTTATTATACATTACAATTCAATATTTAACGCAATTCATTTTAATATTTTTATATATCTTCTAATTTTAAGATTTAGTTTATTACTGAAGATGACGCATTAAGCCTCGAAAGCGTTTTAAATTTTAATTAAAGTGTAGTGTGACGTTAACAACGGTGTGTTTTATTTAAATAATTCATTATAATTTTTTTTAAAAGAAAATTAATATTTTTTTTAGCATAACCAACACATATTTTAAAGTATTTTTCAAATTATGTGTTCACGAGATGTAGTCATCCACCACTAGTCCATTTAACCAATTATACCCAAAAGTACTCAGCAAAGATTTGGGTAGATTTTGGGTGGGATCATCCACTGGACCGGACCTCACACCGAGGGATTTTCATATTTTTCCTGAGCTTAAAGAATTCATGGATGAAAAAAGTTTTACATATCAGATCCCTACTGCAACAACTGTACGTCGATTTTTACAAATGTTGACAGATAGACAGAGCGTCGGCCATCTTGAAAGATATATAATGTTGTTGCCGGTAAGATCACAAATATTATGATTACTTATATGGTTGTTTAATATGCCATTCGATGCCCAAGAAGATGTACAGTGGTGTGGCATTCATAACGCAGATCTGGATGTAAGAAATATCAATTTGAAATATCTGCAACATAAAAGTTCAAAAATTTTTCGGACGTAATTGGTTATCGCACTTCTCCGATTAGGAAGGTTCTGGTTGAAATGCCGGTGCCAGCTAAAATATATTTTCGATAAATAGAGTTTATCTGTCTGTATACCTTTCTAATAGATGCATTTAATTTGTATTTAAAAATTTGAGCTCAATATGTGTTGTGTGTTATATCATCCCGAGAGTTTTCCGGCACGGTGTGTTACCATTGAATTATTATTTTTTAAATAAGTATAATATAACATACTTTTAGAATACACTGCTACTCTCACTAATCCAAAAAAGTTGACAATTCTATTACCTGATTATTACATTAATCTATTTCTATTATTCTAACTCCAAAATATAATTAGGCAGATTTTTTAAAATAATTTTGAAATCTCACGAGATTAATTATTTTTAATCGCGTCTCGTTTTTTAAACGATACACTTTGGATCATCTGGACCACCGCGGGCCGGACCAGCCAATGAGAGCGCTTCTTCTAATGGACATTCTCCATTCAAATAGCTCGACCCATTCACCCGGAGCGCGAGACGCAACGTGATTACCGTCGCGTTGCGTCACACGATTTACGGGCGTTACGCATATCAAATGTTTTCTGTCGGCAGACGATGTTGCTCCACCAAATATATTATTTACCTGCAATATCTGTGGGAAAAATATTGCTCATAATCCAATTCCAATTAATTCAGTAATCATTTAAATATAATATGTAAAACTGGAAGTCTGTCCGTTTGTCTATTCTCTGTATAATCCTACATCAGACCTAAACCAAGTTTAAAATAAATCCCTTCTTCTCTCGACCACCCCACCACGTAAATGTCATCCATTTCAAATTAAACTGAATGCAATGCATTCTAAATTTTACATAGGTAAAATACAGACAGATACACTCCCCTGGCCACCCCACCCTGTCGCTAGTATATAAATGTGTATAATGTAGTATTGAAAACCATCCGCTTAAAAATTTTAAAAATTATTCTTTATAGTTCTGCGCCAAATATAAGCAAACGTGTTTTATATATAATGCTATTTATTTTTGTATAAATATATTTTATTTATTATCTTTGTTTTATTAACCACTGAATTGAGTTTAAATACATCTACCGGTTTCGAAAAATACCATTTTCTTCTTCAGGATGTCATAACTAACTAAAAACATATATTATTGTTTCTTTACCAGAATCTATTTTTAAAAAAAACAATTATTTAAAAAACAAATTTAGTACCTAACTCAAATTGTTACTTAATACAAATTTAGTCAAATAATTTTTAGGAAAAAGATTTAGAATGGGACTCGTAGTTAAACAATAATTAATTAAAAAATAAATTTATTACCTAAATTAAATTGTTATTTGACGATACAAAATTATTAGAATTATATAACTTATCTTTTTTTGATTCGTTGATGTCATCTTGAAGAAGAACATGATATTTTTCGAAACCGGTAGACGTATTCAATTCATTAAGTGGTTAATAAAACAAAGTTAACAATCTAAAAAATGGATTTTAACCATTAAGTTGATTTAGCAAATATTAACAAAATTGTATTTTCGTTGATTTTAAATAATTGTTATTTGCACACAAACAAAAAAACAAAACTTAACTTAAATATATTACGTAATTCGAATATATTTATATATACACATAAAGAGAATGACGATTAAAAAATGTTACACATTTTTAAAATGGCATAAATGTGACAGTATTCTTCGCCGTTTATATACCTGTTAGCCTGTAAACAAATTAAATGGATTCGCTCTACAATCTGCAAAGTGCTCTCGGTGACCGGTTACTGCAACTCTGGGATGGGTCTTTTGCAACTGCAAATCACATTCTAACCCAAGGTTCACCGGGCAGATTCAGACCGAGGTACTAACTCGGTTTACATTACAAAATACACGTCCTATCTCAATATACTCGTACATCTGCGAATTATATTTCTCTCGCGAGCGTAGTGTCCAATTACTTTATTTAAATACTTTGCAAGAGCAGCTTTTTGTATCCTAAATCTTTTGTCTAGGAGCTATTGTAAACACTCTTAAAGGGAAGATTTGTACAGCTAACCTAAACAAATCAATGCTTTCATTAACCTAGATGCCTACTAAAGGGTGTTATTTTTAGAGGTATAGATAGAACTTTAAAATGAAATAAAATACATAAAAATCGTGGTAATGGCCATGGTATTGACTTTATCGGAAAGATACTTATAAAAGTATAAAGGCATAAGCCATTAGTGTTTAAATCGAGCGCCGCGGCTGGCTTTTTGGAACAGCAGGGGACGTATATCGGCAATAACGAGACAAATGTTGGATTTCAAATCACCTATCGTGTCTGGTTTTTCAGCTTAGACTAGCGACTTCACATATCCCTACAGAAATTTATCTAAAGGAACGATCTTGGAAGCCAATTCACAGGTCTATTAAGCGAAATTATGCGCTCATCAAATGTTTCCGTCAATAAATTGATTGTGGCGCGCGCTGCATGGCATGTTGCGCCAATTTGTTGAAACTACAGCTTTTCTACATTAATGCCATTTAATAAGGCAACGAAAAAATCAGTAATCATGGATCTATAGCGCTCTACATTGACTGTAACGTTCTGGCCGGCATCATTTTCGAAGAAACAACAGCTTCTTCAGTATAACGCACTGTACAACGTCTCTGCGGATGCGTATTATCAATTAAAGTATGCGTGGTGCGAAAACGATCCACGGTTATTCGAATTACTTGCTCAGTTGTACGATTATATCGACCGTAAAATGGTCATAGCGCACGGTAAGTTTCGCGAATTGAACCACGATTTTCGAAATAAATTTGCACAATTTGCAAGTGTTGTTCTGGCGTAAGTCTATTCACGGTAAAGTGAGTACAAATCATCTGTCAGCTATCAAATTGGTGTCGCTGGAAAAGGTGAAAAAATTCGAAAAACAATCTCTAAAAAACACCCTTTATTATCATCATTCAAAGTGAGCTCAAAAAGAAACATGTACCCCTAAACCACATGTCCACTTCTCTACACAGGCGTAGGTTTTCAAGAAAAGGGCAGTACGAAAAAAAATATATACATTATATCATAATTTAAAAAAAAATACTCTTTGTCCTGGGACCATTTTAGCCCTAGATAGACGAAATGTAAACAATGCATAAATGAAAAAATTTTAATGAACGAATACAAAAAGTATTTGCATAATATACTATACAATAAGTTAATATAAGAATAGTACATAATACTCTTATTACAATTACATGCTATTAAGTGGGATGCAGTAGATATCTACCTCAGATAGATACGGCCTTGTCCTGGCGTCTGTGTTAGAGTAGTCAGGTTTTTTTTAGTGCTGTTGCAATGTCATTTTATTAAAACAACTAAAATGATAGCTACATAAAAATTAATTATGGATGCGAATTGTGTTGCGTTTAAGTTGGAGTATTGAATCCATATTTAAGTTATTTTTTTATGAGTGAACGATTTCCAGTTGGTATTAAGTGTGTTGTACAGTTTTGGAGCTAAAAACATGTAGAAACGTTGATAGTATGTCGTTGCTCTCGGAACTGGTGGGTACTTGTTTATCCGTTGCCTTGTGTGACCATGACCATGAGTTGTTGCTTGGTGAGTATTATCGTGTAAATGGAAATATTGAACAAGTCTCAATATATAAATTTGTCTTAAATATAGATTATTGTATTCTAAAGTATAATGTTCTACTAGTACTTGTAAATATAGGAGATCAAAAAGGTCGACCATTTATAACATGAATAATTGCCTTTTTCCGCTACTCCTTCCCACCTCCCCAGACTAATATAATTTGATTAACAATATTTGAGTGTGTCTATGAACACACAATTACTGGATTTTTATCTTCAAAGGCATTGTTATTGTGATGACCTTGAGATTATGAAAATGTGTGTATGTCATTACGCGAGCACTGCCGAATGTGGATGTATATGTGTGTGTGTGTAGTTGGTTTAAAAGGGTGACGTGTGCCGAGCGCGCCCTCTTACTCTGCCGCTCGTCTCCGTGTAAAGGTGTATATTATTGTACCATGACAATATTATTATAATAAAGATTTGTAATTGACACCTGACCAGTTTCATTATTGAACAACTAAAAATCTTCGGTGAGGTACACAATTTCGGGAAGGACTAACATCTCAAATACCTAACAGTTATTAAGACAAATTATGAATATCTCATAGAGACGAAGCTATTTTCGGCCTATATATGATCTGTTTTAGGCTGGCTTAAGTGATCACTTTACATAATGTAACGTTAACCAATACTACTCACAATAAACCTCCATATCTATCAAATTTTTGGAAGATATGTATATGTTACCGTGTAAAAATAATTCAAGTATTTTACAACAACTTCGCCGTCGCCATCTATAGTTTGAAATATGATATTAAGCCAGCCTGTTAATAGGTTCTTCCATACTTGCCATATAATATAATACAAATGAGATATGTATATTTTGTATTAATATTATTAAGGAGAACACATTCTTATTGTGAAGTTGTAATTATTCAGAACAGACGGTCTGTGATGTTTTAAATACTAATTCAATGAATTAATTATAAATATATACATATAAAATCAATTTTGTCGAAAAATATTGTTTTTGCGTCATCCCGGTGATTTAATATGCATATATTTATAATTAATACATTAATTTAGTATTTAAAATATCACAGACCGTCTGTTCTGAATAATTACAACTTCACAATAAGAATGTGTTCTCCTTAATGATATAAGTTGTATCAATGTGTCCAAAATTTAATAAAAATGAATTGATAATTCTGGCGTCTGCAGTCAAAGGTATTTGAGATTCTGTAAAAATAATGTAGATGGCTTTCAAATAATGGAACGACAAATGTATTAAATTGAAAAAGTGTGACGTATAGGTTCGAAAATTTGTTATGAAAAGTACTGGCGTTATAACACAATTGGTAGTGTACTTCCCCGGATTGGAAATAGAGATCCAGGTTCGGATCCCGGTGACGCAAAAAGAATATTTTTCTACAAAATTGATTTTATATGTATATATTTATAATTAATACATTAATTTAGTATTGTATTAATATTATTTGATACAATTGATACTAATTTTATTATACATTAAGAAAGTAGTTGACATATGATATGTTTACTTGTACACTCGTACTGTGAAATTAATTGCGTCTGCCCGAGCATCAGAAAGTGGTCCAAGTTTTTACATATTTTTCTTTTTCGTGTGCAGTCTTCTATTGAAGGCTGGCGAGTTGCAGTGTACTGATTTATCTTGTGCAAGAGTACATGATTAATAACGTGTTGCGTAAGATGTGCGGCCCAATACGTGATAACCTAATGGCCCGTGTCAACAGATGAGATTTTTAAATTATTCTCGGCTCGAGACAATCTTTGAGATTTTGATATTTCTAAAAATTACAAAACACAGACCATAGTTAAAGAATTGAAAGAACACCGGTGCAGTATGACACTTCAAGTATCCTGATGATGGTGAAAGCGAGGAGGCTACACCGGTCGTGACGTGCAGCGAGAGTAGCAGGATTAGGTTCCAGGGAAGATAAAAACAACAAGGTTCAATAAATTAAATAAAACTCAAAACAAAGCAAGTTATTAAATTAGTATTTACCAAAATATTTGGTTTACATATGAATATGTATAATAACTTTGAATTTTTAACGGGTGGGGTATATTTGTAATGCTTGTTGAAGTTATATGGGTTGAGTATACTCAGAAAGCCAGAAGACAAACACCTTATTTATAAATACAAAGTTAAGATTAGTGATTTCACTTAGCTCCGCACTGCCGGCCTAAAAATACCTGATCAACGATCATTTTAGAGCAACTCTTTGTCGATAAAGCATCTCCTGAAGATGGGTAATGAGATTTACCCGAAACGTTGGGACAACAATAATCAGGACCAACAGACAGACAGAAACGACGGGGTTGTCTCACAACTCCATCGACAGATTCATCAAGATGTATGGTTCACCTACTTCAGAATTGCTTACTTACCTTTTGTCAAAAGAAAAATTATCATTCATTATTTGTGGGAAAAAAAATGGAACATTGATACAAATATAATTTATAAATTTCAGTATAATTTCCTATCAATGTGACTTCGTTAATGAATAAATAGTTCTTATAAATATTCAAAATTTATCAATATTGATGCTGATGGAAAATATTATATTTTAGTAAATTTTGAAAAATAGATTAGGTAAAATGACAAAAAACTAACCAAGTTGAATCAATTAAAAATAAAATGAAATGTGGATGAAATTTGCCAATTTAATACGCAAGTTAAGATTAACATTTTCAGTGCACTATACAAAAATATTAGTTTAAATTTATACCCTTTGATGTGCCCGGCGATTAGGGTGACGCGAATTTCCCCATATTATGAAGAAAAAAAAAATGGCTGGGAAAATACGTATCTACGACGGCCGTAATTAACCAGCCATAAAATGCACCTGTTTGAGGAAAAGAGAACACCAATCACCGTCTAGAGGGGACATGTTACGGACACGCCCCGAGGTCCTTAAAAGGCCGGACGCGGCGGTGAAGAAGACACTTGGAGTTAGAGACTTGGAGTTAGTAACAGAGACACTGAGTCACTGACAGTTAACACTTGGAGTTAGTCACTTCGACTTAAACAGTTAGTTGCACACAGGAAGACAGTTACAGACTGATGGTTAACCACTGACTTGAGACTTAGTCACTTAGACACTTGGAGACTTGGAAAAGTTAAAACTCTCGGGCTAATATCCCACCCCACCGTCAGCCATCGGACGGCTGGCGATCAGCGCTCGAGATCGGCCAGCATGAAGGGAAGACTCGGAACCACACCTGGAAGGAAGACTCAGAATAGCTCGAGCGGAGGTGGAGGAAAGCAGTTCAGAGGAGCTGGTGAACGAGACCGCCCACCAAAAGGATGTGTTGCAGAGCGGACATGGAGCCACGGTCCCGCCCAGATCGCGTCGTCCGCCATCCGCGCGGCAGACATCGATCGCCGAAGCCCGGACCGAATCGCCAACAAGGTAGATTTAAGATTAAATTAAGATTAGAATTAAGTAGACCATAAAATAAGTTAAGAATTTGGCCTAGGATTATTTTGTCTCCTCGCCTAACCAATTTAATAAAATTGTAAATATAGAACTAATTACCGACATATTAATTTCCATCCCCGCCTCCTTCTCAGTGACCAACGACGTATTGACGATACGATGATTGGGCTAAGAAGAAAGCCCGACGCCTTCACCCTTCCTATCCCCTATCACCTTAAACTAGACATTAAAATACAATGAAATAACACACTAGTGATGGATTTACAATTTAAATGTTTTATCATCAATAGCTTTAAATAAAGAAAATAATAATAATAAAAAAACAGAATTATGCAAATAACTTTTACGTGAATGGCTCATGTATTATCAGTTTAATTACGTGCAGAAAATAATATACACGGAAAAATGAAATGTTTCTAAATTAATGTTAAAAAAATCGCACATAAAAATTTACTGCACTGTAATTCTGTTTACATTGCACGGGACATCAGCATAAAATAATTTTACTTCCCTGAGTTTGCAAAGATCATAGGACGCCATTGTAAAAAATATATCCTCCAATTAAGATAGCAGCATGTCAAAAAGGATTCGTCAAGTTTCTAGAACAAAGAATTTTCACAATGCAAATTAGGAATATGCACATTCCAAACAGGACACAAGAATTTGTATTGCAAATATAATTACTCTTTATCTTAATTATTCTACATTTTAACTTGAGCAACAGACGCGCGGCTTTCTAAGGCTTTCCGTTTGTCAGAAATACTGTAACTATCCCCTGACGGCGCAGATGCAAACTCTGGTAATATCATGCGTAAAAATAACCAAAAATTAAGACAGAGTACCTGCACAACGTCACAATATATATATATATTTTTTATTATTTTTATTTATTTTTTTTATTTATTTATTTACAAACAACATGCAAACATACAAAATTTATTATTTCTTCAAATATAAGATTCCATTACTCAAACCACCACCTGGTTTTAGGCGTGTAAACTTTTACTCGTACTTTGGTTGACACGTGAAATGGAAATAATGTTCATAAGGTCAGTTCGTTGAAATGTAAGATGCCAAGACCGCTTCGGTGTTGCCTTAGTTTTGTTTTACGATTCAATTAGTCGATTTTATGTGATTCATTTCTATTTACGACTCTGATTATTCTGACCTTAACACGTTTTATATGAACCGACAAAAGAAACGCCATCGTACTATATATGTAGAGCATATTTATTAGGTTAACGTGCCGTGCGAATGAATACAAATAGAGAAAATCAGGAATATGGAATACAATCTGGATATTCAGATATTTTATTTGGAACGGAAACGTAGACACTCATCGAAACAATGCTAAAGAGACTTGAAGCTTTTATATGTATAATAGATCTACAGATGACTTTTTGGTGAATTATAATTGATTAATATGTGATCGTCGTCTGCTCGGTGATCGGCTCCGTCTCAGGTAAAACCACCAATAAAATTATGGTAAAAGGACTCCAGTTTGGAGAAAGGATTACCTCGCTTCTGCCTCGTCGCCTATTCTATAAAGATACAATAATAAATTCACAAAATTAGATCATTTGTCACAATACTAAATTAACAATTGATTAGCAATACTAATAGAGTTTACAATATGTACTGCTGAGCTAGTCAGGCGTACGCGAGAGAATAACCTCCATTTCCTGTCGCCACAGCGCGAGTCCTTTTTCCTAATCGGCGATCTTCCCTCTCCATCCGACCGGTCCAGGTCCACTCGCCACGTGCAGCTTCTGGCTCTGGTGTCGCGGCTAATCCAGGTTCGTCGCACGGGTCACAGATGTCATTGTCTGACCGCCAAAACTTAACAATAACCAGGAAATTACAATATTTTATCCATAGACTTCCAGAAAATATCACATCTCATTTACGGCAAAATTGCTAACAAAGAGGTTCGAAAGACGGAGGATATCCTGGATTAAGAATCTAAGGCAATTGTTTGGGAAGTCTACGGTTCAACTATTTCTTAACCTTCGATAATCGAACAAACACTTGAAGACGAAAAAGATTCAAATCTAGTCACTAAAGATTGTATCAATTAACTATCGACTATCAACAAATAGTCACAAATAGCTTAAAAGTTGACATTGAAATTAGTGATTATCTCGAAATCTTGATCTTTGAGTACATCACCAAGTTACAATCACTAGCAGTGATTATGTATCTAAAAATAGCATAATTTGTAATTTAAGAAATTTACGTATCTGTGTTAAATTGATTATAACTTTTTTAAATATTAATTTTACGTTAATTTATTTCGTATATCGTGATATTATTATATAACTGTGACCACAGTCACAAACCGAGAAAGATATCAAAAGGAGGGTGACAGGCAGGGCATAAAGTTCAGTCTTCATTCTCACTCGACGGCGGTTGAAAGAATCTAGAGAAAGTTTCTAAGATTCATTAATTTTAAATGAAGTATACGCTCTGAGAATATCAATTATGATTATCTTCTAAGCCGTCTGAAATTGTTAAAATTATCAGTGAGACGTACGATGACTGACAGGACATATTTCTAAACAGGATCAATGGTATTGTTGCTCTGCTTGACTTTCACGCACCATCGAGGTCAACGAGACACAATTCATTGTTTTATTACAGTGGAAATGTCAGAACTCATGCATTAGGTAACTCCGCAGTCTCCAGATTGGATTCTTTGGGGAATGAATATGAGGAGGTAGTGGACATTTTTGCTGCAATTTTAACTCTTTATAGGACTACATTATTACAATTTTTTTTGTATCTCGACTCAATGGTGACGGATAAATTCCTTTACTTCACATTTTATATTTATTTTTATTTTTAATTTTGATTATGAACAAACATGCTGTCATTATATACTCGTAATTTTTTATTTTTGTTTAATAATGTGTGTATAATAATAATGATAAATAATGCTAATAGTGCTTCGAATTAATTTAAAGTGAATGGAGCAGTAATTGCGAGTGGCAAGCAAGATTAACAGAAAAATGAATTTATGTTTTTTTTGTTCTTGAATTAATTCCATCACTACCCTATCAGTACACATCTCAAAAGTGTAACATTACATACAATATCATATACTAATGCACAAATCATTTAAATGAAAACATAAATTATACTTACTCAAAGATGATGTCAGGTCCGCTCCTAATTTCCTACAATTCTTACAAATATTTCACGTTGAATGATTCACCAATCATTCAATTAAATGGTCCACGCTTTAGTCACCATCATTTTTGAAAATCTCTCTTTTTTGCGTAATTCAATATTAAAATGAAATGTTAATATATTCTACATTAACATTTGATTAGTGTATCTTCGTCTAAATTTCCATGTTGCAATAATATTATTTCATCGCCACATCGTGTAAAAAATATTGCACTATTATAACATGAGTGTTATTGAGAAATATATCTGTATTTCCATCATCGATGATCATTCAAACCAGTTGTTTCCGAATAGTGGGCCGCTGGTGTCCTCCTAGTGTACCGTTAAATTTTAACTTACTAACAGCCTACACCCATGACGCAATCTCCTGCTGAAATGCCGTGAAGTGCGTTGTCAGAAAAAGCTGCGTGCATCATTGAATATGTTAATATATTGACAGTCGCACAGAGTTTGTGGAAAAAAATCATGTTTCATTATATATTTGTGTTGATATGTTGACATTCGGTGTACCATAGAGTTTTATTAAATAGAGTAAATTTCAAAATTTAAAAAACACAAGAAAGTTCAGGTTAGGTATGATCCCTTAATTCTATTATGTTTTTATACCGATCTAAAATTTAACATTAAAAACTCAATTTTTTTTTATAATGTGTAATTAACTACATGTATAATTTTTTTTTTCTCTCTTCTTTCATCCTTCATGTCAGCATTGACATATAGTAAGGGTTGATGCAAGTTGAATACTTCCTATGCATTCCGTTTGTCTAATAAACAATTATATACCTTTCCCGTTCTGGTCAACTAATCACTAGAAATTAGATTGCATTCTGACGCTGAGTTGTTAACACATATTTTTATTTTAACGGTCGAGAGTAACGCCACGCGTAACGCCAGGATCACGTTAAACAAATGATGTTCTTCAGCATCAGGAATGCAGTGATATTTTTGTTCTTAATCACAAAAGTGCGAGTTAACTTGAGGTGTTCAACCCAGGACCGAGATCAAGGCAGGCCAGATCCATCTGCCAATTTTCCTTTCTTGTTCCAATTCGGATTGGATCAACTAACCATTAATTATGATCAATCTTATCCCACAATTTAGTTACCTGAGATAGACGAGAATCCAGTCCAGGGTCTCCCCAGCATTTATTCACGACTATGGCACTCTTCTAGATCTTTTTCGGCCCAAAGTTGTGAACAGGATAATTTCCTTTTCTAGGCTTTTTTCTAGGAATCTTTTATTCATTGGTATAGAGAAGACTAGCTGTGGTTTTATATGTTGCAAGATTGAAGCATTCGTAATTTAGGCATTAGTGAAAAAATTGAAAACACTATTAATTTATGAAAACATATTAATTTCTATATTTTGTAAGCATCGCGTTTCTTAACACATCTAAACGTGAAAAGGAAATTCAGATTTTTTTACATAATGCTGTTATAATTTATTCTTAGATTTTTAATTAAGTCTAAAATCAAACACAAAATGTATAATAAGATGATCAGTAATACGTACGTCAAACTTGGATGATTCCATAACAACTGCATACGAGACTGGTGCACACAAGACAACCACACGTATGACAAATGCACACAGTGATAAAGAGCAAACATAAACAACTACAGACTTATAACTCTGCTGCCGTGACTTGGACCGGTTGTGTGTAATCAGTAGTAACTTTTTACTTGTTTGATCGTTAGTAAAAAAAAATTACTTTTCGAAAGTACATCCCGAAGTAAACTTATTTTACTTTGCGATATTCGACAGTATAAACGAGAATCGATAGTTAAATATGGCTGACTTTTCACAGCTGTTCCAAAAGTCATCTGAAACATTGATAATTTGAAAGTTGCAATATAGGACAATTAATCATTTGATATCCCGCTATTTTAGTGATGAGAGTTCGTCCGATAAAGATCTCGTTGTTTAATATATAATACGAAAAAATTTCACCATCAAAATGACAGATTTCGAATGCCTAGGTGAAAAAATCCATAGAATAAAGCACATTTCATGATTATTTGTCACGCCTATAGACATCTATGCTTTGACAGTAGTAAATTTGATGTATCAACAATCCACAAAGGAGTTTTACTACGGGCGTTAGTAAAAAGTTACTACTGTTCACATAAGCGAATTCTCGTATAGACATACGACGAGATGAACGTAGAACAACAATATGTATTTGTGGATGCAATCAAATACATCTTCAATATCTCGAATATGTGATAACATATCCGGAAATGTACGAGATCTTGCATTTCTTAATGCAGGGAAAGATTGCTGGAAGTCGGGGCCTTGGAAAAAGAACACGATGGCTGAAGAAACTGAGGTTTGGTCAGTTTACTGTAGGGCTGCACTGGGCCGCAGTAAACAAGGTGATGATAGCCAATGTCCGTTCAACGGATAGGGCACAAGAAAAAGAAGGAGGATGCCATTTACCTTTCGCAATGATGACCGACACGCCCACTAGTGCTGTCAAGGATGACAGTCGTGAACATGCCACATACACTGACAATACTAGTTTCACTGCACAACATCGCATTTAATCTAGTCGTAATTCAAATTGTAACTTTTCTGAATAAACTATGTCATTCATTCGTATGTAATATTTTTCTTGTCCGATTACTTCATTCGTCTATTTTTAAATAATAGATGGATTGTCAGAGGCAGTACATCATGGAACATCGCATTGGTGACGTTGTAATACGAGACATGACATGACTTAAAAGTCTGGTTTATATTTATTTATACGTATGGACATTGCAGTATGGATCGTAATTCTTACAAAAATAAATGTCTTATGTATGATTTAAAGGAGATGACTTCTATTAGTGTGATGATATTGTGGCGGATGTCGGCCGCTATCTGTGGGTCAGCAGGCAAAATGCGCAAAGCAACACTACAGACCCAGGCTGGAGAGGGGATGAGGACCACTTCTCTCGTCCGCCCGTAGCCGGTAATCCTTCACGTCAATCAGACGACACAAAACTTATAATAGCCCTCCAGGCTTTAATTTCATACTACAGTGTTGGTGGCAGAATACTATTGCATCGCTTCGAATAACACGTTGCCTTTCATTTGTTCAAAACACCATTCACTTTATTCCCCGCGCTCATTCTCCTTTCATTGTCTTTCTCGGCCTATCCATCTTAATCAGACATATTATGTATGTATTTCTCGAAAAATTCGAAACAGGATAGATATACCGAAATAAAATGTTACCGCACCACATATACGTAATTTAATTAATTAAATCCATATATTCATAATTAACTTATTTGCAAAAAATCTGACAACGTAAATAATTGCGATCTTTTTATGCTAAAACGCGATAAAAATTCATCACACATTCCCCATTGCGAAACGGCCGAAGGTGGCCGCAAAAAAATGTTCGGCTCCTTTCGAATGTGCGCGGGTCTCTCGGTCCAGCCCGGCCGCCGTCACCGCCACGTCAGCGCCCCCTCTCGCCGGCCGCGCGCCGCTGAAGAGGCGTCACTCTCACCAATTTGACGTGATACAATGCAGTCTGGTCGCTGGACGCGCTCACGTGGCCGCTTACTTTTACGAAGAGGCGATTTTTGCTTTCTAGTTTATGCAGGCGAAGGAAAGTTCCCAATTATTGTGTCTGTAAAGTGTCCCATAATTTCAGACATTCCTCACATCACTTTTGATAGTTTACATACGAATCGTTGTTTTTTATAAAACTGTGACTAAATTTCCAAGGACCGAACTCCCGCGCGCTGTCGAGCGCGTGTCCCTCCTTCGCGCAAAGTGCAAATGTATACTTATTGTCCTCCTTGTACATTCATAACTCAGATATGCAGTGTTGTTGCAAGGATGGTCTCAATAGTTTTTAAACTCGAAAGACATACATATTTTATTTCGTACGCAAAGCTGAATGACCAATTGATTATGGCTGACCTAAGCCACCAAATATTCGAGATGCGAGAAAGTTTCATACGTGCTAATATGTGTCTGATCGATGTAATACTTTGGCTTTATTCTTCAGCACCATATTTCAAATGCTTCAAGACTTTTTTCCTGTCTTTAACATGCTTCACTTCCATACAGTATCACGATCCAGATGAATAATTTGATGAACTATTCCATGGCGTATGTGGCATACGACACCGACACGACATCTCCAAAATCAAGCATATTTCTTTCTATCTTGTTAAAGATCCATTTCAAAATTAACCTGTTCGATCTTCTTGATTCGTGGATCGCCGATCGCCGATCGTGATCCGCCGCGCGCACGTGAACGCATAGATATAATAGTTCCTGTCTATTATCTATCCACTACTCCCTCCCTCTACATCCAGAATACCGTGTTCTGCCGTATGGAAATGATAAATTGACAGGGAGTGTAATGTGTGTGTTCGGTATCTCGCTATTAATTCTTATTATGTCACACTTTGCGCGCCATCAACGATTTGTTGTTTTCTAGAGCCAGAAGACCTGTAGATCCCGAGAAATAAGAAAATCCAAATACCTAAAGGAGCAAATCTCAGGTGGATCGTGTTTCTTCCTGATTCTGGTTGGTCCTTTAGCCCCCTGTTCCATATTTTTATCCCTCTCCCAAATCCCTTCCACCCTTCTTACATCTCGTATTTTCCTCACCCCTTGTTCAGACATAACCTAAACGCTTATGACATGCAAACATGACTAACTCAGTAGTCTACTGGGACAACTCGCCGACTTCTTTATCACCATCCGAGTGTGTTACCGCTAAAACAAACAAGCACGTCATTTATTTGCGAGAGTGTTGAGTGAAGATGTTCCGATATTTTTTATTTCACTAGCGCGTTAATTGAACGTTCACCTGTGTCGAGGCGGGACATGGTCAATTATATGTTGCAAACACTAAACTCTCCGCTCTACCACGGCAGACTCAAATTAGGCAAATGCACGCTTGTTAGCCCACTAGTTAGGGTAACATCGTAATCTTCCTAGAAAAAAGATAATCGCAACAATATTCAATTGAAATTTTTGCAGCCTATATCGAGCGTTGGACTTCTGAATCTTTTGCTTCCATATGCACCGGTTCTCGGTGACTGTCTTCCAGTTTGTAATCTGCAGCGGCTCCACTGCATCCTTCTTTACGCCATCTTTTCGGCGAAGTCGGGGTTCTTCGATTCTTCTTCTACCTCAGTTTTTTTCTTCATTACGTAGCTTACGGATGTACCTACAATTTCAGAGTGCCTAGTAATAAAAATAAACATGAACAGTTGAGTTATCAATTGGTTATTTACTGGTGTGGATTGGCTCAGTTATCATCATTCCTAATCATTTCACGTGAAGCTCGTTATCTATTGATTCCACAAGGTAGCCAAAGAGAAGTTGTTGAAGTCATACACCCCCAAAAGGTATATGTTGAAGTCGCGTAATTCACCCTGTCCAGGTTGCAAGAAGACGCCAAGAAGAGCTAGCGGAATGCTCTGTAAACTGTGAAGAAGCCCCGCAAAGTATAATTTGACTAACCGACAGAACAGAACTAATCGAAAACTTATTTTAAAATAATCTAAACCTTGTAGATTTGAGTGGAATATAAGCGGAGCATAACTTCCATAACGGTTCCGGGATAGGGTGGGACCCCTTCCTTTTTCTTCTACTACTTCCACTTGGATTTCCATTTAGGATAATTTTTAGGATTCACGCTTTTGCATCCTTTGGATGTGATCCACCCATGGAGAGTCTGCAAAATGTTTACACTGTTATGAGATATGAAGATAAACCCAAATTTTGAAGCTTTCCAAAATAATTGAAATCGTGCTCACGTGGTATTCGCGGTTTAGTCTAGTAATTATTTGATTTTAATAAACAGATATCAACATGTTAATAAAATATTTTACGAGAGTCCATAGCGACATATTAAAATTCATTGTAAGGGTAGATCAATATTAAAGTCAAACCATGTACTAGAGAGAAAATAATATTATCAATACCTATAATTATTGCATGCAAAGCATTTGGCTTCCAAGGTCAATGAAAGGTGTGACACGTGACAGTGCACGACATTCATAACAATGTGTATTCTCGCAATAGTGCGTGCCTGTCGTAAAGCTATATTTCTTCTTCGGCGGTCCCTCGTTGCGAAGATGACGTCTGCCATGGTTTATATGTTACGAGTTCTCGCGTGGCTGACGAGCCCTATCCTCGAACCGCACACCCTTCCACATGTTGTGCAGGCGGATCCGCTGGGCAAGGGGATTCTGAGAGATGGATCTTCCATCTTGTTCTTTCTATTTCTCCCTTTTTCACTTAAAGCGGTAATTCACTTCAAGGGCACTTTACACCATTTAATACTATACTAGGAATTAAAATTAAAAAATGTTATTCGAACTTATGGCTAAGATTTTGTGAAAAAGTTTTCAGACATTTTTTAAGTAAAGTCTCCGATGCACTGTTTCTTATAACGGAAAGCGAAGAGTTCCACGCTTTTGGAACTGCCACTTGCTTGAAAAATTGCTTAGGTTTGCCCAAATATCTTCCCTTAAAAACAAAGAGTGTTTATATTAACATAAATATTAATTAAAGTAAATATTAATTAAATATATTAATTAGAAAGATATACATATAAATTCAAATTTATCGAAAAATATTGTTGTTGCGCCACCAGGATTCGAACCTGGATCTCTTTCCTAACCAGGGAAGGTGCATTATCCAACTATGCTCATCGACAACTCTTTTAACCCATATGTTTCCTTTTATCTTTAAATACATTTGAGTAATCTGATAGCAGACGCCAGAATTATCAATTCATTTTTATTAAATTTTGGACACATTGATACAACTTTATTATTAGAAGAACCTGGTCCATACATGTTATATAGTAATGGATTAGTTGGTACACCATTTAATGAATTCAATTTTACTCAAGAATGATAAATCGCTGGTGCGATGTAAGTAGGTATAGCGTCAGATAGTGAAGCGTACTAATTTGTTAACATTACTTAATATACGAGTATTATGAAAAATGAGAGAAACCGGGCGTTTCCAACAATGGACGAATACACCACAAAATATCGGTTTGTTTGAATTTTATTACCAAAGTAAAATCGGATCTGTGTGAACTGTAAAAATGATACATCTCCACACAATCGTGCGATACTTGGACAAGAATAATGTACGGGTTTCCTAACTGTTACTTTTGCAACAGCCTAACTGTTACATTGGCAACAGCCTAACTGCTATATTGGTCACTTATCCCCCGTGAAATATGACATTATTAATATCGGCCTCTCTTCATTGCTAACGTGAAGTATTCCGTAAGAAGAATTTTAACTGTCTTTAGCAACATTGTTCTTCTTTGTTTTGTGGTCCTTTCAATTTTATTGTATTGAGTTTCGTAATTGGACGGTGAATAATAGATCGAGAGGTGTTTCCGTCAGTTCATCTTCGCAAAATGATGACTAGAAAATATTTCTCAAATATTGGCTAGCATAAAAGATGTTTTTTTTGAGGTTTGTTTTTCGTATTGGCAACACTTTTTCCAGTGACAGCCAATTTGACATCTGATAGCTCAGTTTGATGTGCTCAGTTTGGTTTACCATTTTACCATGAATAGACTTACGCCAGAACAACGCTTGCAAATTTATTTCTAAAATCGTGGTTTAGTTCCCGAAACTTACCGCGCGCTGCGTTCATTTTACGGTCGACATAATCGTCCATCCGAGCAAGTAATTCGAATAGCCATGGATCATGTTTACACCATGCATACTCTAATTTATAATACGTATCCGCAAACATGTCGTACAGTACGCACCGAAGAAGCTGTTGCTGCAGTGGAGCGTAGTATTGAGGAGGACCCAAATTAGTCGATTTGCCATCGAGAGCGTTATTGACTTTTTCGTTCCCCAATTGATTAATGTGTAAGACCTGTGGTTTTAACAAGACACATAGCGCACGCCGCAATCAATTTATTGAAGGAAACATTCGATGAGCGCATAATTTCGCGTAATGGACCTATAAATTGGTCTCCAAGATCGTGTGATTTAACACCTTTGGATAATTTTCTGTGCAGATATGTGAAGTCCCTATATGGAAGCCAACATTCGTCGCGTTATTGCCGATATACGCTCCCAGCTGCTCCAAAAAAATGACCTCCTGATTGCGCTTTATTCAAGCCAGCCGCGGCTATAAGCATAAAACCAATACTATGGCCATTACCACGATTTTTATGCGTTTTATTGCCTTTTAAACTTCTATATCAGTAAAAAAAAAACACCATTTATATTGTCACGTTACGTTCCTACAAGCTTACGACATTCTACAGAATACTGAATAATAGTATTTGTCCCGTGTGGAGGAATTCTCTTAGATCAACATTTTAATTGGCGTTAGCGAGATGGACGATAAAAGTGATTCTCGAGAAAAATAAGACTTGTACTTATTTTTACCTTTTATTTTACAAATCAAACACATTATATTTGTAACATGTGTAAAATTACAGCTTTTTTGTAATTTAAGTCAGTACGTAGTATCATACGATAAAATATAATTTTTACGATAATAATTATTTTTGATTGCTGTATTCATAACGAAACTTTTAAAATATTATTTGAATAATTTGATTATTATCACATTCCTCGGTTTGACTTATTTTGACAGCATTTGCAGCTGATTAGGCTTAGTTGTTCAGAAAAAAATTCTGCGATACATTCTGATGTCATCCAATGTAATATGAATGTCACTAAGATATCAAAAGTTGCCCGTCTCGACACGGAATTTCTCTAGTGAGACAGGCACAGTCCAAACATATTTTTACATAGTGTTATATAGTTACAAATAAAAAATAGGATTACTTCTTTTATAAATGAAAATAATTACTAGAAAATTACGTTTATTTTATTTTCGTATTTAAAAATATTACTATTAAGTTAACGTTAGGTTACTTTTAAGTATAATAATTGATGTATGGTATAAATTTGTATGGTATAAGTTTTAATTCTGTTCCTCGATGGTACCACGAAATTATTTTATATTTAACCCTTCCAAAACTATGCAGTAACACATGTCTACCGCCCCAATTAAAATTGTAATATTTTGGTTAATATACGCAACAAAAAAATAATATTTTAATTAATTTTAAAGATATTGTTTCTGCATCACCGGGATTGAAACCTGGATCTCTATTTCCAATCGGGGGAAGTACACTACCAATTGGATTACCCGGATTGGAAATGGAGATTCCGATTCGAATCCCGGTGACGCAAAAACAATATTTTTCGACAAAATTGATTTCATATGTATATATTTATAATTAATACATTAATTTAGTATTTAGAACACATTCTTATTGTGAAGTTGTAATTATTCAGAAAGGTAGATGGTTCTTTCAAATAATGGAACGATTAAATGTATTAATATCAAATAGGTTCGAAAATTTGTCGCTAAAAATATTGTCGCTGTAGCATAGTTGGATTCCCAGTGGCGCAACAACAATATTTTTCGATAAAATTTATATATATTATTATATTATCTTTCTAATTAATATATTAAATTAATATTTAAAAACAAGGAATGTTGCATCGTGCATTCTTGATCATATCTTGCAAATTGATTTTGTAAAACGTGCATTCCATTTAAACGAAAAAATAATTACAGAGTGCTAATTATTTAATCAAATTGCATAATTTTGATATTGCATTTGATTAAATGTATGTGCAACATCGGTGGATAGGTTCCCCTGATGAGAAAGGAAAAATAACATTTCCTAACACAAAATAATGCAACGAATGTTACATTTTTAATTCCTATGGGAAACGAGACAAATTGCGGTACATTTTTAAGATTGCAGAGTAAATCTGCACAATCCATCCGCTGTCGAAACTGTGGATTTTTTCTTTTAGGAGTTCTTCGGATTGTAAATGTACGCTTGAAAATTACAGCCTTTGCTCGGATTCGTGTCAATTTTGCATCGTTACAGAATAAAAATATTTCTAACGCGCCGATAGCATCTTTAAACATTTTAGTGATTAATCGTGCGATTGTTTTGGAAATGGAGTAGGTGAATAAATATTGCCGTAACTATAGTCGAACATGCTAATTTCACACTATATTATGTACAAGCTTGTCTTAACGATATGTTTACACCGCCTGATCATCAACAATAATCCTTACAAACAAACATGGCAAAGATTATTAATAGAAAATTACACAAATATTGTAAAGGTACGAGGCGCGTTTTTTAAGTAAGCAGCGCTTCGGTTGCGATGTTGCGCATGCGCAATCGTTTCTTTAATCTTTTGACTTACCACATGCAACGATGGGAACATTAACATAATAACCATCTTGTAGTGAGTGGTTAAAATGTTCAAGACAATAGATCAGCCCGCCGACTGTGAGATTCGTTTCTTGAATGCACGAAACATGAAACCAGCTCTCATTCATCGCCAAGTGTGTCCTGTTTTGTCCTGCTTTGTCGCCAAGTGATTTTCATCTTTTCCTTCATCTAAAGCGATTCCTTGGTGGCAGGCAAGCGTTTTCATGATGATGATGTTCTCTAATACGAAGTACGGATATGGTTCTCATCCTGGGCGATGTCGTTCTATGAAGAAGATATAGAAAAATTGGTTAATAATGGTGGCAACTATGTGAAGAAGTATTTCAAGGTGTGTAGCATCCAAAGAAAGTAAAGTATTGTAAAAATAATGTTTTGTTTCTTTGAAAAAAAATTCCGGTACTTATTTAAAAAATGTGACTCTTATAAATATTTAACTTAAGTAAATTTTATATGCTGTGGCGTGCTGTAGGTATATATTTAGGTTTTTCTGTTACCAATGATATTATACAATCATATGTAATACAATATATGTTGTACATAGGATTATAAACATTCGCTTAACCAACGTCTTTAGACAAAATGAATCCATCGTTTATACGACCCTACCATGTATTTATTTGTAATTTTAGAGTACTATTAATAGTGTTCTTAAAATTAAAGTTTTATCACAAAATAAAATCCATATGAAAATCGATATAAAAAATGTATGGACATTTTAAAGAGCACTTTCTAAAACTGAACATGATTCTTTTATTGTTTTATATTATTATATATTATATTTTTATTAAACCTTAACGTAGGAAATAGTTCCACCGATGGCTTTTCGTTTTTCCCAAATCGAAAACAAAACAAATCCACGCACCAAATGCAAAGAACGATAATGAAATCAACACGTTAAATGTTTTATATCACCGGCATAAAAATTTAAGACCGACTCCGAAAACGTCTCTGAACAGAAGCGGTTTCGCTTTTGTTTTCTGTTTTAAATTTACATAAATGGAATGCACCTATTCAAATATTAATGCCAGGCCTACCTATCAAAAAAGCAAAAGTTTCAGTATTTCTGTGGTAGGAATTTGAGCACTGTATCCCAAATGTACACTATACTAACTGCAAATAATAGTGTATCAATTGAAAACAATGAAGAGTAGTTATTTAGTGCATGATTTATATCTATGATAGGATTTCGAGAGTTATGCTCCAGAGGAATAGTATCATAACTATAATTGTAAAATAGTCATAAGTATTTAAACAAAAAGTTTTTTTCTAGCACCTATATTAATTAGTGTAATGAAACCGCCATGGATAAGATGGACAGAACCGTGTTAATTGAGAGATCCCAAGTGGACTGTGACCTTCTGGCAGACCCCATATTGAAATGGAACGACAATCTGGTGAGATATTCAGGGCTCTTCATCTTCCTGTCTCCTAGTTGAGTGTTAACCTAGAACAGAGACGCTTGGTACCGAGTTGTATTTTAGATAAAGGCTCAAACGACCAAAACTCGTCCACAAAGAATATATTTCTTAATTAAGGAGAACATATTATTATTGTAATGTTACAATTTTTTAGAACATAGTTCTATGGTATTTTAATATAAATTAATTATCTATGTTCTGAAAAAATTGCAACTTCACAGTTACAATATGTCCTCCTTAATATATTAGTTGTATCAAAGTTTATTCAAATTAAATTAAATTTCTGACGTCTTCTCCTAGTGCATTTGGTATCTGAAATTTTCAAAATAAAAGGTGATAGCTTTTAAATTTTTAATAATAGATGTATCACTTTAAAAGAACTGCAGCATACAGTAAGTTCGAAAATATGGTGTAATCAGTTAACACATTTCCATGGATAGAAAAGGATCCAGGTTTGAATTCCGGCAGCAACAAAAATATTTTTTCGATAAATTGAATTTTCCCGTATAACTTTCTAATCGATACATTTACCGTATTTTTACCAGTATAAGTCGCACTATTTTCACTTTAAAAAAAATAATAATAAACCTGTGACTTATACACTGCAAGTCCAATTTGCAAGTTATAAAATATTCTTACTTTTAGGTACTTGTAAAACATATTTTGGTTTTTCAACTTCTGTCCTATCTACGATAAACGACTATGGACGGACGTGATACTAGACACTAGTATCGAGCATGATGTTTGGGCCTACGTATTACACATACAACTGTCGAACTTCATACCTGCGCAAATTTGATCATTTGAAAACCTTATTTGTCTAAAAATATAATCAATCGGATAGCACTGTATTTGTTTAACTATAAATTCAAAATAAGATGTCTGAAAAACAAAGAAGACTTTCATACACTGCAGGGTTGATAGTAGATGTAATTTATGAAGAAAGTGCCGATTCAGACATTGAAAGTGTTCAGTAATAATACTAACAATTCTCAGTCTGTGCCAGGCGTTCATCCTTGGCGGTGGCTACTGGGGGGCGGATTTTAATAGTAACATTGTTTATTTGACAATCTGTACAAGAATAATCAATCCAGGAAAAAAAATATCCCGTTTTTTAGAGCTATTGATAAAAAAGAAAGGATTATATTATTCCGAAAATTTGCTTAATATTTTTTTACAAATCGAGCATCATTATTCAGTTAATAATTATTTTTGTTTTACAAAACATCATCCTTAAAATGAGTTAGGATGCTGCGTATCTGGATTTTTGCTATAATTTGTAAATACGTGGGAAATTTAAAATATCCATTAATTTCGTGAAAAAATACTAATTATATAGCGAAGAAAAATTCAAGGCTTATGGGAGGTAGATATCCTGTGTAAATATACGAGGATTGGAGATTAGAGAGGAGAATGGCTTTACAGTTTCTAAACATCCGTCACGGTTGCAGCGTACATTTTTTACAAAAAATGATATACATATTGAGTAGCTTAGATCAAACCCACATCATCCAAATTTGTTCAACACCATTTAATTCTTCTTCTTCCTCTTCTTCTGGGTACCCAATGAATGTCGGTGACCATTCTGCCAAAGATATACCTTTTATTCATTCAATATCTACATATGTTTGAATCACGCTGAGCATTTAAATGTCTGAACACCATAAGTGGCTGTCGGAGGCAGTCCATCATGCAATATTGTATCTCTCATTATTAACCTTCTGATACTACATGCGTCAAATACAAATGTAAAGGAGTCTGGTTTTAATATTTGTGTTTTGTAGTATGAACATAGTGTAATTTTTACCAAAAATTCTTATGCTTTTAACTGGTGTCGATTAAGTTACGCAACTCATTACGTTGACTATAATAATTTCTAGATTTTGATATCAATAAACATAATATAATCACAGCTCTTTCTATTGTTATAATAATAATAATGTGTTTTAAATAAGACACAGAGACAATGCTGAAGTCAGTCACTAACCACCTTCTAAAAATAATGATTATCTTCAATTAAATAACTTCTTAACCCTTTCTCTTCTAGAGCGGATTTGAATCGACATTAACTTTGAGAATTATTTTCTAAGTACTTGACGTTTTTTGATAATGTTTATTTTTTATGGTAAACACTATGCCTGATAACAGTGTATTTTTTTGTTCCATTAGCATCTATGTCGACCATATATGTCTATATTTATTTTTAAGACGTTGATTATATTTAGAGAAATGCAATAGCTTTCAGATGACATAAAAACTCTGTATTTTTCTTTACTTCAATCCGTTGTAGATTCAAATCGATAATAGTAGTAATCGATAACGCATTTTTGATACATTTTGCTTTATTAAAAACTATACAACAAATGTATTTATATACAAATAAAACGAACATTCAAACATACATATTCTATTTAAGATTCACAATGCAAGAGATGTTCACTGTCTTCACAGACAGGTTCATCCGTTATATCTATCAATACAAAAATAAAACCATTATTCTCAATCGAAAGTATTTAAAATGAAATAGACTGTGTTATAAAATAATTCTAATAACATAACTAAAATATTCTCGCTATCCCATGATTGAAACACAATACAAAACAGAAAATTAATCTAAATAAATAAATAAATAAAACACAATCACTTTGTATAAAATCATGAATTTTATTACACGCCAACCTGTTTCGCTTGGCTGAAGCTTTGTCAGGGCGTATTTAAAACTAACGATAAATACAAAAAAGTGCACTTATATATAAGGTTACATATGAAAGAGAGAGACAGAATACATATACAGTTAGGTAGAATATCAAGGGAGATCAATACTATTTTATATATTAGCAGTTGGCTTCGTCGCCTCCATATTTTCGAGCCCAACCGTCCAAAAAGCAACTGTTTCCAGCTAGAAGGCGAATTTTTAATTCGTCCATTATCTTTTTTAATTATGTTCGAGTTAGAGTTCAGATATATAAAACTCAACCATTTTATGTACACAAACATCTTTGTGTGTCTTCTATTCACGTATAGTGATCATATAGATCATTTTTGAGACGTTTAAATGTTGTTTACGCGCCTTGTTTCTTCAATTGGCACTACTGGGTTTCCCGGTTTATAATAATGTGTGTGTGTGAGTATTGCCGCCCTTTTTCGGAAGTTAAGAAGACGGTAACCGACAGGCGTCATTCTTATTACATCCCGTGCTTCGAGCAGTCCAGCGGTACAAATAAACCACCAGTGCGCGCTTCACTCGGTCGAAATCTAAAGAGGATAACCCAGCTAAAAAGAAAGACAGTAAAATGAAAGAGGTTAGTTCAGTTCATATATCATGTGTGTGCTTATTGTTAATCAGAAACCTGGGAATCCAGTCATATGCAGTCCGAATTTTTTTATATCCATACGTTGATAAAGGGTTTAATCAAACCACAATACATTTACTAGTACATATGTACATAGTGGGCCAACTTGGACTGACTGATATAAAATGCATATAACTTTTGTAATTTTAATATTTATTAACAATATTTATTATTACATAAAAGTGTACTTTGTTAACTTTTTTTAAATCTATGTGTAGAAAATAACACCATTTAAATGACCTCCATTTTCTTGTTGACAAATAATTGCTCTTTCTAAAGTATTTTGCATTACATTACGCAACGCTTCTGTCTCCAAATACGTTATTTCTGCACAAAATATTTTGTTTAAGCTCCTGAATTGTTGCCGGTTTGTTCATGTGAACTCGGTCTTTTAAGTAGCCCCACAAAAAGAAATCAGGCGCCGTCAAATCTGGGGAACGGGGAGGCCAAGCAAACTCAGCATTTTTTTAAACCTAATAAAATTTTATAATTTTAACGCGCTCTTGAACTGAGTATGTAGCCATTATAAAAATTCATAAATTTTTTATTACCTGCAAAAAAATGTTTAATTAAAAATAAACCCCACCAAAGTTATACATTTTTAAAAACAGTCATCCCAAGTTGGCCCACCCTGTACGTTCTGATAGGAAGCGATGAATATGTTAACCATCGTTGCACTGATGAGTCCATAATCACGGTACGGTGATACAGTTTTCTCCGTAATTGACAAAGAAGATGACTCGAGATATTTAGGAAACACCTTCACATTCACCGCATTGTGTATGAGATATGAGCTCGCGCCGGCCCGCCTCGGAGGCTGCGCACTCTTCCGTAAAATGACTTCACGAGAGGTTTCTGGGAGAGCGCACCGGACTCCGAACCCGAGATTACATCAGGTTACACTCGGTAATCCATTATGATGAAAGTGTTACTCGACACCTGCTGCAGGTGCACGAGTGTGTGCTCCAGTGTGCCCGCTGCCAAATGGTAGACTTAAGCCAAAAATTGTCTCTTCTATGAATGCACATGATCTTTGAAGTGTAGTTTATATTCAAACAAATAATAAATATATCTCACAGAGACGAATCTATTTTTTATAATATTTAATGGAAATATATGGAAGTATGGGTACTTAGAGGGCTTACGACCTGTCTTCTTTTACATATAATGTTGTAGCTGAAACAAAAATTAGTGATATTTAAAATACTTTACATTAAAGTATTGTAATGGAAATGTACCTTTGTTTAAAAATACGTGTGAAATTTCAGTTCTGATTTGTTAAATTTTCTAGTTCGAATCCTGTTTATTGTAATATAACTAGCAGATACGGTGTTATGCAAGAAGGCAGTATATCATTGATGAGACTCAATTACTGATCACTTAACCATCCCTATTCTTTCTCAACCATAAATGAACATGCCCCTTTTCTAAAACGTACAGATTGTAGTGAAAATTGGACAAGTGACGTAACATTCCGGTAAGCCGAGGTTCTATTAATCTTCTCTCTCTACCTCTAGAATATTACGAAACACAGATAATGACCAATTAAATATAAATCAAAGAAATTATCTGTTTTCATAGAAAGGTCTAATTTGTTGTGAATTATTAGGTGCAGTTCATTATGTTTCAAAATGAAATGTATTGGGGTACCAAAAAAGAATGTCGTTTTTTGATTAAAAGATGTTAATGCTTGTAAAAAAAAAATTTGTGCATTTATCGTTTGTCCAGGTTTAAGAGCTTCAAAGTGAATAATGCGCTTGTAGTCCCATTAAATAAACAAAGGGATTTTTTTCGTTGTGAGGTCGGGCTTAGCGATGGGTTTCGCTGCCTGACCTTTTAAAAGCCATTGCTTTCGCGTCGTTGGTTCGAGTATAGCACCTATTTCTTGTCTTCAGTTATCAGATGTTGTTAAAATGGCATTTCTGATTCCATTTCCAAAAGATGTTCACATGCATCTGTTCGATCGCCGAGGTGTTCTTCGCTTAGTTCGTGCGGTATCCATTTTCCTTGTCTCCACACCTTGCCGATTTTGTTAAGATGCAGTTAAAAGCTTGACCACGAGTATTCGAATTTATCCGCGATTTTTTTAACAGATAAAGTTGGATTATTTTCAATTTTCCACTTTAATAACCAATTTTTAACCATCTTTGATACTTGCAAACATCCAAAACATCTCCCAGTATATCACAAATATTTTTAGTAGCACTTGTTGCTGTCTCTTTCATCAAGAAATGGTATAACATCAAATTTCAAATAAATTCTTCGTTAAATACTAATTGGTCCATTGTAAATAAGGTTTGTTAAATTACCATTCACTGTTGGTGTGTATAGTTACCAGACAAACACAAAACACGTCGTGCAAGGGCGGCCGTCAAAGAACAACTAACCGTTGAAAACGATAAACTAAATATAAAAAAACAATATTCTTTTTTGGTACACCTATTATATCATTTAGCACTCTTATTACTACACTCATACTACTGACCTTCGATGCTCCATCATGCTAACAAACCATACAAATTTAATAAATCTATTAAGCTTTGATATATTTTCACAGCCGTCATTTTTAACCTTTTAGTTAATTTTTTTTAATCAGTTAAAACAAATTTTAAATAACTCGTCACTCGTTTATTATTATTTGCACCATTCATGTTCAATTTATCAATACTAATTCTGCTAATGAGCTCAACTTTGCCACGATGCGAAAATATTTAATAATTTTTTCTACACATTCTCGTGAATGTTATTTTGTATTGTATTTATTTATTTATAATTCATACAAGGTTAAACAACATTATTACTTTATTATTTAATAAAATAAATCAAACAAAAAGCAATCAGCTATACAGATATCTTTTTATAAGAAGAGTACGGCCAGTGTAAGAATGCGGCTGAAACGCATTTGAAAAGGAGTGTCGCCTAGTCCATTATGACGCCAATCATTATTCATTTAACCCTTCCAAAATCATGCAGTAATATAGGTCTACCACCCTAATTAAAACTGTAATGTTTCGGTTAATATACGCAGCATACAATTCATATTTTAGTTAATTTTAAGAAAAATGTTTATGCTTAGAACTGACTAGTGAATAACTATTTGTGTAAAGTGAATTCTACAAAAAATAATCCTTTTTCAATTCAGTCAGTTGTAAAATTAATAAACTTAAAAAAATACTTTTTGTGGTAAGACAAATAGAGATGGTACATTAATTTCATAATAAAAATAATAACAAAAATACGAATATATCATTTCTCTTTCTCACTAATTTAATGAAGAGAGATAAGAAAGAATTTAGTATTATATAGGACTTGATGAATGCTCCGAATTAATTAATGCAAAATACTTAGAGTAAGTTTATAGGATTAATATTTTTCTTGCCATTTAAACTAATATAAGCTTTCTTCACATTTAAAATGTTAAAAATTTCTTACGGTTGACACGAGTTGACAGCATGGCTGCATATGTGCATTTTATATCACGGTATGGTAAAGGTTAAGCGAGTCCGACTATTTTGTTGTATCAAATTGCTTTTTAATATATTCAACCTAATCAGTCGAATACGCGTGGCAGAAGTCTTAGCACCATTCTTACAGTAGACATATTCTACTGCTTCGCGGCCAATGTCGGCCGCTGGGTGATCACGGCCGCAATAATGCAATGCTGTTTTTAAATAATAAGATTACTTATAGTATAATTCAACGAAACCAATTTTTATTTTTCTTCTTCTTTAGCTCTCATGGTGTGACTGGCATAAGTCGCCGATCACAATGGTAGGTTGGACACAATCGGAAGGGATGAGAGGATGGAAACTAGGGAATTGGAAGTGAGGTAATTAAGAGGATAAGGAAATTCCTTTGATAGCGGACCAGGATGGAATCACAGAACCACGAAAACAGTTCGACTCACCTGTTTAATGACGCCGTCTCTATGATCTTCCGGAAGTTCACCCAGTGTACGAAACTGCCACGGTAAAAAAAACTTTGATGAGTTTCGATGTTCACAACACACCAAAATCACAGTGGTATATGAACTAGTGCTCCAACACGAATAATCATATGAGAACACTTCCTTTCCTAGAATTCAAAAACAACCATACGAGCCAAAGGAACAATGTGTACTGGTTAGCAATGGGCTAAGGGGTAGGAACAAAAATAAAATTGGTGACATAATACCGACCACATTTTAGCAATAATATTTATTTAATGTTATGGAAGCATGTGTGTTCACCTATTAAAAAAATACGGAACACATAGGATTCAGAAGTCCAGACTGCAGTCAGATTGCCATCCATCGCTTGATATCGTCAGTCTGTTGGGCATTCTTGCAGGTCTTGATACATATCATACTTCCACATATTTCCATTAAACATAATAAAAAATAGCTTCGCCTCAATGAAATATCTATTATTTATTTAATAACAGTGCCTTTGTAAGTGAAAATCTAGTAATTGTGTATTCTTGGAGCATATTTAAATATTCCCAACATAATGGTAATGTCACTGTCTTTCTGTTTTCTCGTTAGTTAATTTATAACAATTTCAGCTAGTTGTGTATTTTATTTTACTTCGCGAGAAAAAGAAATAAACCGAGAAATTTGTGACTTAGTTAATTAAGTTAATAATTTCATTCTGCAACGTAGTGATAATAAATATGATTTTATTTAAAGTATGTAACATTCTGGAGACGAATGAAATTACAACAAATAAATACTAAAAAGAATCCGTGAATGCCGCGTACCGCTTCGAATTCTGAAAGTGAAATAAATTTATTTTAATGGTAATTCCGTGAATTTAAATAAATCTGTTACTATAAGACCCACAGAATAAAGAAAAGGAATGGATAAATGACTCCCATAAATCATTTCCCTGAGATTTTAATTCTTCACAGTGGAAGAACAGTCAAACATCACCCGGAGAGGTCAATAAATTATGCGGTCTGCCCAAAGCAGGTCATTAAATACTCGAGCACGATTTACAAGACACGCTTTTTTGGCGAACGCTAGCGTTCATGTCGCTTAGGTGGCCGTCGGTAGCTTGAACATGGGCACGCACGCAGTTGATTTGGTTTTGTAATTCGACCAACACGCTCGTTAAGGCCTGGTCATCGGTTTGAATAATAAACTCGTTCTCGTATAGGTACATATGAACATGTACACATAGTTAAATGAGACTATGAAGAGGTTCATTTGTACCCTAGAGTCACGAAACACTTAAAATCTCTTAATATACTTTTTGTAAAGAATTCAAATTGATTTTTTAATGATTAGCAAGGCCTTCTGAGGTTTTTTTAAGTGTTAACATCATAGCTCACGGTACGTCATACTCATTACCATAGTGACTACATATTTCATTCAGTACCCTTCACAAGTTATTTTAATGATACGTACACACATATTAATAGATCAATGGACATAAAGATACTCTTAAGTAAAATAATACAAATTGATTGTTCTAGTATTTTCCTTGGGTTTTTTTATGTATACTATATTTAATAGTACGTTATTATAAAATATATTGTAAGGGCAGAAGACCTGCGTCAGAACATAAGATCCCGGGTTCTTTTACTTGAGCAACATATACCCACCTCACTTTTGTCACATTCTGTCTTCAGCCTAAACTGAGAAGAATTTATAGGAACACCTGTAGGAAGAAAAGAAAGACATCTAATTCGAAAGAAAAACACAACAACAAATAAAATAAAATACAGACGAAAAATTCTCATCTCGCAGGGTTGGGCGCGAGCTCGACGTCCTTCTTGTATGTGATAACCAGATGTCTTGGCGGCAAATCACTTTTGACACGCAGCATCCAGGCCGACATTATCAGATTCATAGGCGTGATTTGTTGTAGATGATCATCATGATAAAAATGTAGCCTACAGTAAGGCAATTGATTCTAAGATAGTAATTAAAATCGTATACCAAAGCCAAAAACCAGGGGTCAAATCCAAATGCAGAATCTAGAAATATATACCAGAAACTAAAGGCAACGCTCGAGGGAAACGTCTTGTTTCCTGTAAAGATTATTTACCATGCGACTAAATTAAGAAGTTAATCGTAGATTATACACTAGTGATTGAACAATAAAAAATACTTATCCTCTGGCTATAGTGAATCGCACACAACTACATTTTAGTCTGACAGCTTCGTTGATGATTTTGAAAATGAACCACACACGAAAAATGAACCACGCATGAAAGTTGACACAACCCGAATTGGATTCAGAAAGGAATAATGGCAAATGGATCTGGCCTACCTTGATCTCAGTCCTGGGTTGGACGTCAATATTCACCTCCACTTGACTCGCACTTTCGTGGTGAAGAAAGGAGATATCACTGCACTTCGGAATGCTGCAGAAAACCCCTTTTTCGTGGTCCGAACTTTTTCGTACGACGACACTTTCGATTCACAAAAAAAATCTGTTGGCAGGTCCGCGTCGAAATGCAATTTGATCCCGCGTCGGCGAAATTCCTAAGTAATTAATTAGTCACAGCGGAAAAGGTTTATTAAGGTTTTTTGTGAAGATTGAATGGACATGCAGTATTTGACTACACGTTGTGTACGAATCGAAATATTTGAACAATTAAAAAAAAACTTTTAGTAAGTTACTATACTTTACGCAGGAGCTAGTAAAGATTGCCCGTTATCCAGACTGTGTTTTGGGATTGTTTAGATCCTTTTAGCTGATTTTTGCAATCTTAACCACTAAATAAACCAGCTGCCTAAACGACACTTACCTTTATATATTAATATAGAATTCATTTTTAATTTTTGCTAACATCAGTGACATCAATAATAATAATAATTAATATTTACAAAATCATTGGTTAATATGTTTACGCGATTATTTCGTTTAGCGTCTAGAAATCAAGTGCTTGGAGATTCGAGGAATGGCGAAACTGAGGGTGGGTGAAAGGGGTTGCAGCCCCAGCAGCAGCCGAATCGGAGCGTAGAAATGGAGCTTCGCTGAATGTGCACAAATATAAATTGTCAATTTTATAATAATAATAATTATTATTATTTTAAATTTATTATTTTTGTAATAATTTTGAAAAATAAATACAAGGTCCGGCAGAAATAACTCCCCGATTTACCGGCGCTACTAGTTGAACGTGGGCGTGGTATGTGGCGAAAAGGTGACATATTTTGGTCTATTTACTGAAATTGAATGATTGTGTTCCCGTCTACATTGATTTTTTCAATCGCTCTTTTTAAAAAATCGTGTAATGCCTCAAGAACCTAGATCCTTCCTTGCGTTCGAGACATGTCCCGGAAAACCACCAAGTGCAAGCGGTGAGTTTGGTTTTAAAATAGAAAGAATATTGATGTAACATGTACGCAACTCTATTTTGAAAAAAAATCTTGTAATTTTTATATTCTTTCGTTCGTGGAAGCGAAAATGCGTCACGGGAATATTAAGTCACTCGCCGATCTGGCACATTTGCGTGAAGCGTTATATTATCCAGTAAATTATCGTTAGTTTTTCATTTCATTTTTTAAAAAATTTGAAAAAGAGTTAGAGTACCGATAAGGTGGATCGTCAAAGTTTTTTGATTTCTCAAATGCAATTAAAAATATGGTAGCTTTCATCGGAAATAAATAAATGTCTCACTAAAAAGAAAGGTCAAAATTTGACGATAATTTATAGGTCACCCTGACCTCTCCTATAATCCAATGGTCACTTAATTTTATATGATATATCTAATTTTAATTAAATTAGTAGTTCATGAAATAGATACGACTAATTTGATAACACAAAGATATTTTCAGAAGACGTTTTTATAAAAAAGCATTTAAGGAAGCTGTTCACACGGTCGGAACAGGTGTACGACAGGTATCAGGGGCGTGCACTCCGTCTAATCAAATAAGTTATGCATAACTATAATTTATACGAAATAAATCTAAATTATCATACATCTTTATTTGATATATACTGTTCAAAATATGTATGTACATCCTCGCGCAAATAATTAATTTAGAACACTATTTAGAACCATCTAGCGGAAGATAAATTAAGCTGAGCATTTATTTAGTATAATATTTCGCAAAATTTTCCCCAAAACGTACTATATCAAAATCACTCTTACTTGTGACTCTCGCTCTGCGCGCTGTTCTTTTAATACACGTCTTCTCTTGAGCAGCCGTGTTGCAAAAAAGCAAAGGTGTGTATTTGAAGCGAACTTGTATTATATTATAATTATGAAATATTTTTAACCCTTCACTTAATAACTGGAAGAATAAATGTAATAATATTAATATTAATCAAAAACGGAACATAACTTTTAAAACTACTTTTGGTCAAAAATTATTCACTTTTGAAGCTCTCAGAATATATAATTAAATTGGAAATAATACTAAAACTTTAAGTGACATTAAAGCTTTAAAAATAATGTTTCTAATTGGTTCATAAAATTCGGTAGAGTAGAGTATACTGAGAGTAAACTGTTTTATATTATGAAATAATTCTTACAACTGCATTTTGTGTATTATATATACTGACTGCATATTAATGTTACATATTTTCCTTTTCTTTGTTACGTGCATGTCTATTTATATATTTTGTATTGCACATTAGTATTTTTATTCTCTTATTTTATATATTTTCACGCTTACTTGTCTTGTATGTTTCATTTTACATTTAATTGGGTTTTTCACGTTTTCAATGAGTTATTTGGTTTTGTTGAATATAATTAGTTTGCCAATCTGCCCTAAAACAGGTTTGCCTGTATTTTAAAATCTGTGTAAGATATATATAAAAAACTGTTTACTTTTTAGTTGTACAATATTTAATAAATTATGTGTCTAAATAAAAAAATATAATTTTCCAAAAGCGTGTATTTCATTCAGGTGAATCTTCAATAACAATATAGTCCATATTTTTATTAGAGCATTAATATTAGTAGCATAACCTAAATCTATGAATAATGCACGCCACTGATCTATTCTCAGCACAGTAGGCGTATTATTTCCTACTTGAACACTCGTCAGTGAGCCTGAGGTCCATCTCGCCAAACCCAAGAAACAAAGACAGCAACGCAACACTCGCTAAAAGTTTAAACCGTCTCCAAAATTTTCGAAAAACTACGAATAAACGTTTATCCCTTTTTAAGACAATATTATTTTATAATTACTTATTTCGCGACGCCGCACACATGTCGAACCGCAAGTTCGTGACAATCAAGCCAATTGGAGGGAAAGCAGACATCTTTTTTTTGTTCGCGATGATTGTTATTACACTGTTATAAAATTGGTATCTAGATAGGTGCTTAATCCAATAAATAATATAGTGCCGAAAGCAGTGCTCGAAATGGAAAATATTTTGAAAGTGAGAGCTGTTATTGGCACTGGAAGCCTTGCACTGCAATCATTATATTTTGGGTATTTTTTAGTGAAGAGCTAAACGTTATTGTGACTATGATTGTGCGTCTGGTATTTCTTTTATAACGATGATTGGTAACTAATATTTTACTGTTAAAGATTTAGTTCCAGTATATCGGCGATTGCTCGCCGAATTAAGAATAATCAGTTACTTATCATCGTTGCAATCGAACGCAAATTTCACAATCACAGTCACAATAACGGTTAAAATAACAGTTTTGTTTACTTGATGTTTATAGGTTTAACTTTGTAGTATACAAATTACAATCTTTAATTCACCTTAAAACGGATGTACTCTAACTGATAAGAGTAGCGTGGGGTTAATGTACGTAGAGTATAAGTGATTAAAATGAAGCCGAGCATGCTTTACAAGCACTCACTTCTCAAAATAATTACGCTTTGGGTTGCCTCGAAGCAGGTCGTGTGATCAGTAAGCTTTATGACGAAAATTACAATTGACAGGTTGTGACGTAAGGATACATACGTCCCAGTGTATGAGCCCACTATAGTCGAGTCAGTTAATGAGAAACTCGCCACTCGGCGAATAATCTATGGCGCGATGAAAGTTCGAGCTGACACTTTTTCTGGCAAGCGGATCGCGACGAGTGTGGAAAAGAAGAGAGCTGGCAAAGATGAGGAGGAAAAGACGGAAAAAGGAACCAAAAGCCGGAGCGAGATCCTGAACGTCCCTGGTCCGATTATTGCTGATTTGGCGCCGGCAAAGTCTGAGTGGCGGTTCCGAGTTTGACGAGCTGATCCTCGTTGGCCCTCATCGGCTTGGATTCTCTAGACTTCTGGTGTGAGCGAGAAGACATAGTGTGTGAAAAAATAGGTGAATAAGTGAAACACACGCACAATAGGAAAACTGTGTAAACTATGTAAAAGTCAATTGAAATTATAATTTATAATGTGAACGAAAAGTTTTGGCATTGTGCATTCATCCTCTCTTGCAATGTAACTTATTCGGCGAGAACCCAAAAATTGTTGATTGAAGCTAGAAGGGTGGCTTGGAGCTCGGGGCCTGGAAGGAAGCCCGGTCAGCCCGAGCTATACTTAAAAGGAAAATACGCTTTTACGTATAGCTCGGGCTGACCGTTATTTAACATTTTGATATCGTTTTCTTATTTACTTTACCCACAATGTAATGAAATGTACGAAGATCCACCAATAGATACTATGTGTACCCTCCGTGCCCGAAGTCTGCGCGGACCATAAGAAGCCATAATTTACATGAGATACTCACAATGTAGTGGATGTATACGTGGTGCATAACTTATACTGCAGTATGCGTGCATTTGATACGTAAACGGAAGTGTACGAACATTATTAGATAATTTCCTGATTTACAAAACTATCAATATTTATATTTTTCTAATGATTCTGTTTACGGATGTAGGAAGGGTGGTAGGAATTTGGTATAGGAACAGGACAATACAGACTCGAGGACCACGAGAAGAACACGACTTAACTTGATTTTCTCTCCTGCAGTTATGGTTCCTGAACTTCAGGAACCTACTTCGATGATCAGCACGAAGCACTAAGATCCACAATTGAGGTTTCGACACGCACGCACGAGGAACCGAATACACTATCAACTTTATAAAAACTTCAAATTAGTGACAACCACATAGCAAGACATCCACTCTCCTTGACAGTTCAAAAGTCGGAGGCAATACACAGAAGAAGTCGTGCTCTAAGGTATACGGTATAGGTATAGGGTATAGGTATAGGGTAGATAAGTATTTTATTTTATTATTTTATTCAGAAAACATACAGTTAATTAGTAAGTATGGAAATCACAGTGACAGCTAAACAATAAACCAATTACATGTTTTCTCTGAAGATATAAAATACTTTAAACAGTGATTACAATTTCAATTTTAAGAAAGACTAAGCAGAAAAATGAGAGAATAAAAAATTTTAACCTAGAAAAAAAAGTTATAAAAAAGAAAGTAATGAAATATTCGATGGGAAAGGAAAAGGAAAATGAGGTAGGGAATACGATCTGAGTGATAAAAATAAAAGGAAAAATAAAAGCCTTTAAAGATTACGTATTGAATTTAGATTTGATTGAGGTAACTGTAGTAATGAAAATGTCAAGTTCGTTTAGGTGTGAATTGAAATAAAGGGGTGCTCGGTAGAAAAATGAGTTTTGTTTGGCATTGGTGTTGCAATGTGGAAGATTAAATGTAAGATTAGTTCTGGTTGACCTAACTGGCACTCGAATGGATATGCGTCTGAGTAAATCTGGACAGTTTACTTTAAAAATGGTTATTTTGTGTAGAAAAATTACATCGGTCAAGTCTCTTCGAGTTTGTTTTAGTTTAGTTAGTCTTAAAAACAGTTAAAGTTCGAATAAAGAACATTTAAAATCTTAGATGATTCTTTAAAAAAAAAACGCGTTTTTGTCTCAGTTACTTGTATCATACTATTTCTGTGTATAATATGTTTTCTGGTTCGAAATAATATTTTTAAATTCATTTAATCAAGTTAAAATTTTAAATAACATTAACATACTAGTATAAGGGTACTAGTAAGGCCTGAGTTGACTACTTTTCTAATGACGTTATATTAAGATGCTTAAATAAGCCAAGAGAACTAATTATAATTAACAACACATTCTCCGCGATGAAAAATGTCATCTCTTACAACTCATTATATGGGGTTGTCCAAAATGTCGGTGATTGTTTATGTAAACGCCTTCGATAGCTGGTTTGCAGGTTTCCGATTAACAATATGCAATAACAATATAATATATGAACTGTTGAATGATGTTGTTGTTCTTTTAGCTGGGTTGTCTTCTTAAGATTTCGACCGACCGAAGCGCTCACTGGAGATTTATATGGACCGCTGATCCGGTCGAAGCACGGGACGTAATTGAATGACGCCTTTCGGTTACCGTCTTCTTAGCTTTCCGAAAAAAGGGCGGCAATACTCACACACACACACACATGTACATTATATAAACAGTGATTTTATACTGAAATATTGTCCTGTTAGAAGCCTTAATAATCGACAAGCTTGCATTAGAAGATGTAAGATTGCGGATGAGATGAGAGTTTTGTATCTGGACAGAAAAGTGTGACCCCTATGCCTAAATAGTCAATTTTAAGGACTTTTTTATCTGTTTTATTTTAACTAAATTATTGTCAATCAACTGACCTAGTTTTCGGCATATATGTAAATAACATCAATAACGTATATAATATTAAAACGACACGTGTACATGTATTAATGTGGTACACATAGTAAAATGAAAATATTTCAACAAAAAAGCCGTTCAGTAAAAAACAACTTAAACCCAGAAGGCTGCACCACAACTTTCGGAGAGACGGTACGAGCGGACCACATCCTCGAAAACAACCCCCAGCACTGAAGCCTTCGTAAAAAGGGAAATGTGAATGTGACGGAGAAAACACGCGAGATTGTCGTTTTTCTGTCGTCGTGGATGTATTTTGATGGTGGTGATTACAGTGACGCAGACGGCCCGGTAGTCGGAGCAGATTATTGGCGGGAGAGAGACTCGGCCCAGGTTTTCTAGGCATCCGAACGCCTCAGTCAGTTCCTACTCACCGAGCGCACCGGGCGGCACACGTGCGGCAGCACCCGTCTCAGCTGAAATTTGAAATTCGAACGCTCCGCTCTGGCGGCGAAAGCGCAAGCAGAGAAAAAAATACGATCGGTTTCGAATATGGAACGCTGACACGCCGCGGTACCTTCCGTAAATATTCGCAACGATAAAACAAAACATGAACGCTCCGAAACAATACAAGCGTAATATATGAAGTAGAAGCCCGCGTGACCGACATTCGAACGTTGTTTTGCTGTCATCCCGGCACACCTGTCACACGCGGCACCATCTTTATCTGTAAAACGGTGCTCGGTTCGGACGTTGAGGGACACCAGATGATAATGATTTTCGGACAAAAATGTTGAGTGTTTTTCATGTAAAATTATTTTTGTGTTTTGCGTTTGAGAAAAACGAGTGAGTTTGATACGATTGTCGCTAATATTGGACAGCGAATTTTTTTGGATAATTTGGAGGTGTCGAAGAAACGAAAATGAGTTCTCTTTTATGGGTAAGATTTTTTGCAATACTTAAAAAGTATCTGAAGATTATGAAAATATGAATTAAATTCGTTTTTAATTTTGAAGATCGCGCGGGTTTTGTGTTACTGCAGCGTTGAAATATTTAGTATGGCCTTTTTTAATTTAATGGAAAATTATAATAAATTTAAAAATACATATATAGATATATGTTGAAAGCAAAAACTTTATCTTGAATATAAAAAAAGGACGTATAATTCTTTTTATATCCCTACATAACTAGATCCTTTTAATATGGCAATGGAGAGCTTTCATTCAAGAAAAGCACTAACTAGGGTAAAATATATTTTGTCAAATTAGTCATTTTTAAATATTGGATACATGTATCTCTCTGTATCATGTATTTTTACATTTTAATTTACGAATATATATATTTTTCATGTTTCTGAAAAAAATTTAACATCATTTAAATCGCTTACTTTAATATATTTACAAAAAAAAAAAATATTTTATCAATTTCTATTTTATTTTGGTGTGTGATTATTTTAGTTTGTATTGCAAACTTCGAAGAAAAATAGATTTCTTTGATTGAAAGAACAATCCCCTGGTATTTTTCGATTATTACATAATATACATAATGTATCGACCTCGCTTAAAAATATTAGTTAAAATTGATTTCATTTTAGAAGAATAATACTATTTTTTGAAAATAAAAATATTTTATGTTGATAATATTTATGTGATACAATTGTAATGGAAAGACAAAAATATTTTAATGAAATTCTTTTCCAAATATACTATTTAAATTACTGAAATAAATAGATAAATAAATATAATATTATACAAATGTCTTCATCGCCAATCGATCTACAATTTATTTTTATCTTCGCAATTAGATTTTTTTTTTAATAGAATTTGTCAGTGTACAGTTACACTTTATTTTAAATTATTATAATTTATATAAAACCAGTTCATCCTCATATATTATCTTATAATAATATACTACATAAATAAGTGATTTAAATGAGAGCGAAAATATAAAATTATAAGACCTAGATAGTCTCGAAAATATTTATGAAAAAAGGATTAAATTAAATCTATCAATTATAAAGATATACAGGTAAAATAAATTTATTGAAAAACTATTCTTGTTGCTACCGGGATTCGAACCTAGATCTTTTCCTATCCGGGGAAATGCACTAACTGATTACACTACACCAACATAGTAAGTCGACAACAAATTTTCTAATTTATATGTCACACTTTCAAATTAATACTAAGACTAAACTTTTTTCTTTGTATGTGTAAATACACTACTTATATTTATTTTGTATAGTCTTCGAGTTGATATTTTTAGCATTTTTTAATAGTTTATTGAAATTTTACACGGATTGAATACAGTTCCTCTTTAACATGTTTTTCTTCTTAACTTCGTTCCACACAATATTTGCTCAAAATGTGAATTTAATCTCCTCTGTGAACTTATAAAAAGTATCTCTTATATTGTGATCAAAGTTTTCCGATCAATAGCAGCAATTTGAATACTGCCGACCTCTCTGGCTGACATTGCAGGCTTCGTCAGCGGGCTAAACCACGACCAGACACCACGGCAGACAGCACAGAACACTTTTCTCAGATTCTGAAAGATGGTAAAATCTTGAAAAGATTTTGTATTTATGAAAGAATTAATATTGAATAATTCATTATTTGACAGTCTGAATACATATTAATATCATTTATTGCCAGCCTTACTGGGCTCTACCCGTGCTGAGGAAAAAATTTTACATTTTTTATAAATCCAACTATACTTTTTTTAAAATAGATTCTGGTGAAGAAACAATAATATATGTTTTTAGTTAGTTATGACATCCTGAAGAAGAAAATTGTATTTTTCAAAACCGGTAGATGTATTTAAACTCAATTCAGTGGTTAATAAAACAAAGATAATAAATAAAAAATATGAATTTTAACCACAAAGTTAATATTGCTAATTTTAAAAATATTATTCTCCTTCTTCGTTGACGGTCTCATGGGACTCGGGAGTCTATAACTGATGTCACAATATTGTCTTGATATTATTCGTCCGTCTACGTCTTGGTCTTTCCTTCGATCTCGATCCTGTTGACTTGTGTGTATTACTGTACTCATCTTCTCTGGCTACATGTCCCGCCCACTACAACCTTCTCGCTTTCACCTTCCTAAGGATATCTGGGGCGGTATACCGTTTCCGAAGTTCCGAGTTCTTTAATTTCCTCCATTCTCTTGTTATGTATTAGGCCGTAAATCTTCTTTGTTTTCGATGACCTGCAACTTATTTTTTTATATTAAAGTGAGACACCAAACTTTACACTCGTATGAATGATTGACTGTATTACTAGGTATGTAGTTTAATCTTTAAATTTTGTGATAACAACCTCGAGGACAGAAATTTCCGCAAAGTAAAATAACTGACTGCAAAGTAATCGATTACAGATCAATAAAGCAATCAGTCCATTAATTCCACATATATATATGTTCCTAGCGAGATAAGAAGCGGCTAACAGGCTTTCATACAATTAATATATAATATTTAATACTTCTTGCATTTGCTGGTGTATTAATTATCTAAAAAATATTTATGTTTGAAAGTTATTAAGTCAAAGACAACGTTTGAATTAATTACTTAGAAACTGTAACTCTGTGTCGGCGGGTTTCAAGCACCGTGTATATGGATCGAGCATCCTAGATTCTTAGCGAGACTAAATTAAATTCTAATGACTATTATATTGTGATGTAGAGTATGCATCAACGTATGATGTTTATAAAATCACAATAATTTACAATATCTAATATAAATAAAATACAATTTTACGGCCAACGCTTTTAATATAGACAAATTTGGTTGTGAATTTAGTAATAGAAATATTGAAAAAATATATATATATATACTTCATTTTTACAATAAATAAATCTAGACCGGGTGAAAGTTCGTATAATAAGGCATCCATAAAAAGGACATCTTCTGGGAGACCTACGTCAATTTATGTACATAGAATGTAACATTAAAAGGTCACATTCTTATTGTGAAGTTGTAATTGTTCAAAACAGACGGTCTGCGTTAATTACAAAGATATACATATAAAATCAATTTATCGAAAAATATTGTTGTCGCTACCGGGATTCGAACCAGGATCTCTTCCGATCCGGGGAACGTGCATTAACCGATTATGCTACAGCATACAGTACTTTGACGACAAATTTTCGAACTTATATGTTACACTTTTCAAATTAATACATCTGTCGTTCCATTATTTGAAAGCCATCAACTTTATTTTTAGGAAATCTCAAATGCCTTTGAGTAGTCCGACAGGAGACGCCAGAATTAGCAATTCATTTTTATAAAATTTTGGACACATTGATACAATTTATATATTATTAAGGAGAACACATTATTATTGTGAAGTACTTAAAATACTAATTAAATGTATTAATTAGAAAGATGTACATATAAAATCAATTTTATCGATAAAGATTGTTTTTGGTATCGGGATTCAATCCTGAATAATAAAATTGCCTTTTGAAATTGTTTGTAAAATACATTTATTTCGGATGGATAATAAAAAATATAACAATGCCCAAAAACGTCGATGTTTTATATATGTATACTATATTTATTAGACTTTATTGGCATCCAACTCTTAGCCATATGTTTAAACGTTAAATTAAAAATGTTCTATATAGTTAGTTTTGATATATTTCTTTATCGTCGTACAATGAGATATAGATTCGATAGGAATAAAAATAAAAATAAAGAGAGAAAAAAAAATGTAGTGGGTGTTGTAGAACTAGTGAATTAATATTGGATAACGATGCTTCTGATTGATCTTTACCCAATTGGTCCATATTTGTGTAATCTTATTGGAAGTGAACGATTTCCAGTTGGCGCTGAGTGTGTTGTACAGTTTCGGAGCTAAGAACATGTAGAATCTCTGATAAAAGTCGTTGTTGCTCTCGGAACTGGCGTGTAGATGTTCGTTGTTTGTCTTGTGTTGTGTCCATGATTTATTGCTCGGGGTGAGTTGTTGTTAGCATGAAAATATTGGACGAGTCTCAACATATAGATTTTATTATTAACCTTCGTACTTCACACGTGCATAACATATTAAGTAAAAATTCGATTGTTCAATAATTATTGCGTATAATCGTGTAAGAGTTCTTGCGATTCCCTTGTTAACGTATTGACAGCACACCGCTGGCCATATTAAATTATAAAATTCATAAATCTCACCGTGAATTCATTCGCTCTTATGACTCGCTATATATTTATATACACATGGATGAGATTCGTCATTGAGAGTTGTCTCAAAAATACATAAAAGACAGTACAGAGTTAAACGAATATCGGATGATTATTCATCACTTTGTACGTTACTCACCAACCTTTACTGACTATAGTCCCATCCGTGTGCACGCGAGAACATCACCCACACCTCATCACCTAAAAATACAAATTTGAAAGTTCTCGTGAGACTTAATTTGTTAACATCTCGAATCCGGGAGTTTTGGATCGTGATCTAGCTTAAATTTGACTTTATAAAGTGTCGTCTCGCCGCCGGGCGGAGAGTGGGAAGTGTGCCTCCGCCATCGATGTCGTGTCTCCGAGCGACGAGCGCTGACCCGGATAACGTGGATATTCAAATATCAGGCTATTGAGGTGTTCCAAGGAATCTCCGGGTGGACAGGGCAGGAAGATAAATCGTCTTCAAGTTTCTGTTTCTCGCGAGGCGACGCGACCACCATTTTAATTAGACTTAAACACTAATAGAATCGGTTCACTGTCCATTAAGCGCATTATATATCGATATATTTAGTGGGTAGAAACGTGGACTGGAGGCTTTTTTCTCTGCTTACTATCAGTGACCGAGTTTTCTCTTTTCTTTCCTGTATTGCATTGTTTTTTTTAACTGCTAAGGAGGCAAGATTATCTTGATTGATTATAATTTAAGAGCGTAGATCGTATCGTAAGCACATTAATAACATTGCTTAAAAGTTTATAGTTTTAGCGATGAATATAAATATTATATTACTGACAAATATTAATTTTATGATATATTTAGCTCTTCGTGAGTTCAAGATTATGCAATTTAAATGCAGTTTAAATGAAGTCAACAAAAATTATGAAATTAATTGATTGTTTGTTGATCGTATTTTTTAAGTGACGATAAATTTTATTTTTCATGGTGATGTGCCCTTATGGGTGATAAAAAAAACATATATATGTATGAATAATTAATGTGTGAAAATCGGCGCAAACAACGCATTTTATTATCAAATAAATATCAGATATCTCATGGAGACGAAGCTATTTTTATTATATTTTTAATGGAAATGATATATAGAAAATATGGGGGATAATTATAGAGTTTAAGACTTGTCTTCGACTAGCTAAAGTGATCAATTCTCAAACCCTCAATCTCCATATTTATCCAATTTTTGAAAGTTGTATATGTCTTGTTACATTGCCTCGCATCGATATGAGATATTTGATATTTTTTAATAACAGTGCCTTTATAGGTAAAAATCCTGTAATTGTGTGTTCTTTAACATATTCAAATATTGTCATTTTATTATCATCCTTTAAAAACGTAAAACGTCGATTTTATATGTACATCTTTCTAATTAATACATTTAACTAGTATTTAAACTACCACAGACTCATGTTCTAAATAATTACAAGTTCACAATAAGAATGTGTTCTCCTTAATCAAAACGTAATGACTTATCGAATAAGCTGAAATATAAATGTTATATAATAGATATTTTAAGTATTCTTATTCCAACATTCACGTTGACATTCTTTACTCATGTCTGAGGATCGGGATTTCTACGTACTTCTGCTCTCTTAACTGTGCAAATCTTAAGGCTGTTACCAGAAAAATGCCTGTTGCCTTTTCTACTTGTTCGGTTCAAGAGATCCGAGGTATCCCTCTTCTTCTCCTTCTTTCGACATGGCACATAACAACAAGCTTGTCCAAGCATCTTCCTTTTTCGTAAAATGCCCAAAAAATTGAAGGATTCGTCTCAGGTTGAGAGCGTGCGTAACATAATGCGCGCGTATGCGCAATATGTAGTAAATGTCCTCCAAATTTAGTAAAATACCATAGAATAGCAATTATTTTCCCATTTCAGTTATCTCAATATAAAAAAAAAAAGAGTTGGGTTTCCATTTGTCACACAACCATGCTACCAAAATTGTAAAATCGACATTGACGATAGGAGAAAAGAAATCAGATAATATATATGGGCTCATGAGTAAGAATTAATAAGAAAGGGAAGCTCTCTTCCTTCCCCGTCAGCCTTCTTGATTGTATGTGCGCACCTCTACACAAAATTGTTTCAAAATTTCATTATGAAAACTGTAATCATTTTTAAATTAATTAATTCGGTATTATATTAACTATTATTTTAATCAGCATGTACAGCTACATACATAACTATGTGAAGACTTTAATGCATGTTTTTTTGGATTGGTGAATAATAATTGGTTCAGGCGAATTAATTACTGAGGTTACTATGATTTTCCATTAATATATAATATATGCAAATTCCATGTCATTATTTAGTAGAAAATCTCCGCGAATGTAAACCAGATCTAGTAATGATTACAAAATGGCGTCAGCTGCTAAAATGGTTCTTGTATAACTGTATATAATTTATAGCCAATCAGAGATACTTGATTAAATGGCACGCTGCTCGCTGTGCGCAGAAACAATTCTCATGAGTCATAGTGATATTATATTATAATATGCAAAATAAATATATTCTGTTCGTCGTTGTATTATAATTTTTAGATAATTAGTCATAGGTCATTGTGCTATCGGGCTATTCCAACCTTCATGTTTCGGCTTAGAGAAATTTTCTCATTAAAAGTTCAACAAAAACAATCATTATTCTGCCCAAAATAACGTACTTAGTTAAATTAGTGCCATTTTACTATTTACCCATTTAAATGGATTATTCCTCTTCGAAGAAGAATTTCAGAAGAAAAGTATTGTCTTCAATGAATCATTTCGCAAACAAAAAAAGACATGTTGTTGCAAGGTCCGGAGAATAAGAAGGGTGTAACCGATCACGAATTTTTCAGCTTTGCGTGACGTAGGTGTACTTTTAAATCATCTGTTTGAGGTTTGAATTTAATATTTTTGAATATAAATATTTACAAAACAAGTACGGCTAAGTAGGTAAAAATAATAAATGCTCTAAATATGTAGAATTGATTTTTTAGACGACATTATAAACCCCTTATTTATAACAGAACTCTGTACACAGAAAATATTGTATCACAATTCCATGACAACCGCATACAAGTGACAAATGCACACAGTCAACTTAACATTCTGCTGCCGTGACTTTTTTTGTGGGACGGGGCATGACCTAACCTAACTTTCTTCTTCTTCTTTTTGTGCCATATCCGTTCAACGGACGTTGACCATCACACTTTGTTTACTGCGTCTCGGAAAACTGTACAGTAGACTGGCCAAACCAGTGTCTTAGGTTCTACAGCCATCGTGTTCTCCTACTTCCAGCAATCTTTCCCTGCATTATGACATGAAAGATCTCGTACTTCTTCCCTCATCCGTCTCATCACATACCCAAGATGTTAAAGTTTTTAAAATTGTGTACATTTTTATTACTTTGTGTGCAATTTTTTTTTGGATGCACTCATTCAGCTGTCCGATAACCATATACTGCAGTCTCTTCCTCGAAAGCTACCCATCATACTGAAACATTGTCAAATGACTTCACGGATGCATGCATTACCTGCAACTCTCATTTTACGCAATTATTTCAACATTAAGGTTTTTTTGTAAATTTGATATTAATATGTGAGCAGTCAACGCGCTTAGTCTTTCCGGCGGATGACGTGACGCGCGATCGTATCGTTTGATGTCATTCAATTAAACGTGAAAAAGAGGTTGAACGTAAAGAACGTAAATTAATTGATCGCGGAAGGTCGCGCTGCGAGTCGTGAGAATTATTGTACCTCTCGCCTAACTGGGCATCATTACTCACGGCTTCGTGTGTATCTACCGTCGTTCTAATGGTCATTTTGCAAAATTAAAAAAAATTCTTAAGGTGAAATCGCAACACTTGCTTTGAAAAAAATATCCTTTCCCCATCGCTTCGTAATCATTAGTAGTAAAAATATTTTTTTTAAATTGTCGTAGGTGACAGCATTTTCTTCGGTGTTGTACACGCGCGCACGAAACTAGCAAATCGAAGAAAATTGTGCAGTCTTTATGTAGTCTAACTATAAAAATTAACACGTTGTTCTAGTTCATCGTCAGCATCACCACCATTGGTTCTACAACCTCTAGAGGATCTTGGCCTCCCTAATAATTATGGTGTATTACAACGTTTGTGTAGTGTCTCTTTGTGTCAGCAATATGTCACTGTCCTTGAAGATGATTCTCGGGTTTGAGTCATCTGAATGATACCAGTGCTCAGTAACAATATTATTTATTCTCGACGCTTACATACAAAAAAAATATTTGATATAACTCGAATCGTGGTTCGGAGCAGACACCCGCCGACTGCGGCATAAATCCATTTATCTCTTTCGCACGCTCATCGTACCAACTTTTAACGCGGTCTCGTATTCGTCAACCATAGATATCACACTAACGAAAAAACCTAGACACCTAAGAACGGAGATGTGTTTATTGGTTTAGTGGTCCATTTTTATAGCACAAGCTTAGTTAGGATATTTTTTATTTAATAAAATTTTAATAAATTCGTATTTGAGATTCCGTAAAAATAAGGTAGATGGCTCTTTCAAATAATGAAACGATTAAATGTATTAATATCAAAAAGTAACATATAGGTTCGAAAATTTCCCGCTAAAAATATTGTCGCTGTAGCATAGTTGGATAATGCACCTTCCCCGGTTTGGAAAGATATCCAGGTTTAAATCCCGGTAGCGCAACAATAATATTTTTCGATAAAATTGGTTTTATGTGTATATCTTTCTAATTAATATATTTAATTAATATTTTGTTATAATACTGTATAGTAGGTGAGAAATGGTAAGGTATGCAATATACCATAAGAACTGGACCATTAATAGCTGTTTACTCAACATAGCCAAGCCAATCAATGTTCTTAGTAAAAAAAATTGGATGGATGGATCATTTCGACACGCGCTTGAATATGCATATTTAATTGGTTCGAAACGAGACGGTAAAAAGTTTCAATAAATAGCTTAAATATTGCGAAATATTCACAAGTAACTTAATGAAATAAGAAATTTAACCAGTCAGGGACTAAGCTACTGACTAAACAGACGTTCGCCCGGGGCGTCAGATAAAGCGGGCATTGAAACTGTATAAAAACATTACTATTAGTTCTGGCATTGAATGAATACAATAGTAAAAATAAGACCAGGATTCTTTTGAGAAATCCTTAATATTTTTATGTCTAGTAAAATTCAGTGTGTACATCAAAGTCAAAACATGATAGCTTTATTTTAGTGTTGTAAGAATTTTTTTTTTTAAGTTGGTTTTAAAGAGTGTTTAACTTTCTTACTTTGATGAAAAAAATCTTTTACTCTTAATTTACTTTTATTAACGCTCTTAATAATACCAATGTGACAATAATACACTATAATATGCATTGTCAGTTGTACTAAATATGTAACATTACCGTTCCTCTGACCACCTCAATCGAGATCTTCCTATTTCTACTACTCTCTTATCCATATTTTTAACGTTAAATTAAAAAATGTTCTATATAGTTATTTTTGATATATTTATTTATCATCGTACAATAAGGCGAATGTTAAACTCCAGTAACAGTCTCTATTCTTCTAAATATTTCAATTTTTCTTGGTTCTGTCTTATTTGCTAATTTGTGTGTATGACGATATATAGACGTCATCCCAAACAAAGTTATGATTTATCGCCGACTGTTATCTACAGCAAGAAGATATTACGACTCTTGGTTGACGATGGAAGCGCCTTCGTGAAACATTAGGCACCTGACCTTCCTGGAATAAGAGTATGAAAATTAATGAATATATTTTCATTAGCAACAGTGTCTTCATATCATGAATTTATTTATTTATTAGACTTTATTGACACACATATTTTTGTTGTAACGCAGGTGAATATATTATAATAAAACATGATAAACATAACATATAATTATATGTCTATTAAGCACATACTCGTAGTTTATTGTGTGAGATGGAATAGATTCCACCTCTAATATATACAGCTTTATACTGGCTACTTTGCTGGACTGCTGTCTGTGTTAAAGTAGACAGTTTTTTTCGTGCTGTTGTGGTGTTATTTAATTCAAAAAAGATAAAGATTCGACAGGAATTAAAATAAAAATAGAGGAAAAAAAATGTAGTGAGAGTGTTGTAGAACTAGTGAATTATTAGTGTAGACACTGTATAATGATTATGTTAGAATATTGGATAGCGATGCTTGTGATTGATTGAATATGAAAATTACATTCTTTCATTATATATGTCTATAGTTTAGAAAAATATTGTTCATTAGAATAATATTTATATACGTTGTTGAAACGTTGTTGATAATATTTTTGCTAAGTTCGGTTACAAAATCTGAATGGCTACTTACAATGAGTACCACATTTTTGCGACCTTTAATCTTACATAAATTAGAAATTGATTGAAAACATGATGACTGCGAGAAAAGTGACGCGCTAGAGTCGGCTCCCTGGGCAGCTGCGGCTCATGTTATTGTTGTCTGTTGAAACTCGATACTAGACATGTTTTTGAGATTGATGAGAGCCTCGTTATGCGCCCAGAAATTTGCAGGATGCGTGCAGATTGTGTAAGCGATATACCTTTACAGTCCTTTTAAATTTAAAATCAGTTTTACTGAGTTATGAAGAAGCGGCATTTTTGCATTTCACTGAAGACGCCCGGACCATTCGGGGCACTTACCCCGGCTCTGAGCACATCTTATATGCAGAGATAATACACGTAAACTCGTTGACCTTATTTTCAGAAACCATCTGGTTTATTTTTTCTCGCGTGTCTGCAGTTTGGCAACCTGCACTCTGGGTAAAAACACGTTTTCGCATCTCTTGCAAAATACAATAAAAAAATCGCCGATTACCAATCCAATTTATTACAGTAGGTATTATAAATACGTAATTGCGGCGTACAGGTTAAAACACGAACTCTTTCTATTTATATTAAATACTAGCGACCGTCCCGGGACTCAGATTTAGTTATTATCTAAAATAAGGGCCTAGAGGATTGTGAATGTCAATGTTCGCAAAGGCCCCAGAGCGTTTTTGTGACTGATTGATTTTTGATTTAACTATTGGAGGTTCAGTTTCTAGTGTACCAGTGCTCGCCGAATTACGAATAATCGGTTACCAATCTTTCATCAGTACTTCTTCATCGCATGTCCCCTGAATTATCTAGAACATGATGCGCAATACGTCCATTAACCCCTTTATTTGATCTATCCATCTTGGAGGAGACCGTTGAATTGAGACAACTATTTCTGAAACAGACGCCGGAGCACATACTGTGGGAGTGTGTTATCGTCCTGCTCGAGGCGATGACCTGATGAGGAAAGGAAGGAATTTAGGACTTTTCCGGGATTCGTGGGTGTGTGGGTGTCTCGACGAGAGATTTTGAGACGGTCAGGTATTTAGAAAGAGGGTGAAGGCATCCGTTCTTCCTCTTCTTGCTGGAAAATATAATATCTGCCAGTCCTGGCTTCCCTTTACCGAAAGAAACCGTTTTCGTTTTTGTAAATTGGCATGTTGTGTTTGCTGTTCCCTCTCAGTGCCTCTGTTCTTGAATTTATAGTGTCGTATCAATTTATGCTGTACGGACAATGAATGGTCTTCGGTTGTAAGTCATGCCGTGTTGCATTGCCGCTATGCGACATTGCAGCAAACGCCAACCCGGCTGTGAATGTGAAGGAATAATATGGGAGCTTTTACTCATAAATCAGTCTTGCATAAGTAGTTGATCACCATAACTGTCTCTGTGATTACGAGCTTCTCGAGATTCTCATCGTTTCTTTTAGCAACAGTCATCAATTAAAATAATACCATAGTTAAAATAATGACTTAGTTCATCGTTATCAGAGAGTAACGATGTATGCAAAATTTGGTTCAAATGGAGTGGCTTTATTTTTCTTAAGGTTCTAGAACAAAATTTGCATTGCATTCAATGAAATGCACAGATATGTCTGGGGGAATGGATGGAATTATCATGATGTACGCAAAATTTTGTCCAAAGAAGAGGAGAGGATGATATCCGTGGGGGTGATGTGATTTATGATGATGATTTATAATAAACATGTATATTGCGGAGGTTGTGACCAAGGGAAAGGGGGAAGGTGCCTATGCTTTAACAGGATTCTAAAAATAACTATGCAATTTATTTAGATCAATCGTATATTGTAAGGTTGTACAGAGAATAGACAAACAGTCGTTAAATTGTATATACATGTACATATATAGACTTTGTGTAAATGTGCAATTCTCTATTAATCTTTAAGTACTTAGTTCAATGTGCTCTCGCATAATTGTATGCAATTTGTTTGTTACAAAACACATACTGAAAGAAAAACAATTTAATTATGTATTGTAATGAATTTTTGTAAACCAGTCCGCGCGAATTGGTTATTATTTTCATATTAATTTCATTATGTCCGCACTCGAATAAAAAGTGAACATTCTAATCATACACTTTAAAAAATCAAATGTATTAATAATGATATAGATAATACGCAGGCTCGATATTTAATGTTTGGGTACCTTCTCACGACGCCGTTGAGAAATCTATTTTGGTAAATAATTTAATTGATATTACCAAGTATCTTGTTTCATATTAGTATATGTATATTAATGGGTAAACTTTAGGCAGGTATATCTGTACATTCCCGTATTATATATTGTGACATTACAAAACTAATGTCACGTTCAAAATCGCCCCATTATTATTTTTAATGCCAATCAATTTAGTAATCCCAAATAACGTCCTCATGTTGGTAAAGCGAGTGAACTACATGGTTATAAAAACGGTCGGAGTCTATGGTTGAAAATAAATTAATTTTTCGCTGTCTATCAAGTCGAAGCTTTTTATCAAAAATCCAATATGTTTCCGAAGGGTAACTACATTAATTATAATTCAATCACTAGTGCGCAATTTACGGTAATTTATTTTGACCTAATCGCATGGTGTACGATCTTTTTAGGGAACGAGATTGTTTCCCTTCGGTCTACATTCATTTTCATTACATTATTATTCTACAATTCTATCTACCAATCTTATTGCGTCGGTTTGAGATACCGAGATAACTAATCACGCCGATGGATCACAGAGATGCTGTACTATAATGGAATGTACACGGACGAGCATGGATTCGGAAGTTGTCACCAGCCTGTCCTGAAAAGCGTCGAACTCACGCTCAACCCAATAAAATTAGGATTATTTAGTTTTGATTGTAATTTGTTCTAATATAACCTGTATTTTTTTGATTAGATTCTATTAGTTAACGTAAAACATCTTTTCATTTATCTCTCCCAGGTGTTATTAATAAATTTTCCCAGTTTAGGATGAAGGCGGAATGTAATAAACCAAGGTGGGTATGCGTTTCTGAGGTGAAGAATCCGCTGTTCTTGTGTTCTCCACTGACTAGCCGGTGAAGAGGATAGAACGCCTTTCTATACCCTAACAACATATTACATAATTTTAGAGTAACTTTTCAATAACTCAAAATTTTTTAACTGGAATCATCTTTGTAATTAATCACTCTTATTTTATCTTTTATTATCAACCGGTTTCAAAATATACATATTATCTAAATTGAGCAATTAAAATTAGGCAGTTATATTTTTAGATGGCCAGTAAGCCACTAATGATCGTCAGCAGAGGATGATAACCTGGAGAAGAAGCTGTTGGTGAAGGAAAAGGTGAAAGGTCAGGAGGATTTCTTACTCGATGGACCTACCAGATCAATAACGTAACTGGGTATCCTATTGCAATTGCTAATCAAACTGCGAGTTGCAGAGAAATGTAAAGAAGAATCATCAAACAGGTCAACAGGTCACAACCCGGGGGTCTTGATCCTCAGTAAAGAGAGAACTGACTGGAGAAGATGAATTATGAGAACTCGCCAAGTTAACATTTTAATTTAAATTAACTTTACCTAACCTCAATTTATACGAACTGAATATTAATAGGGAATACACAGCACAACATATCAGATTTGATTATTTCAAGTTTTAAGGAAGACCTCGACTATATATTAAAACTTTCTTGAACAAGGGGTTGGGAAAACGGGATGTAGGAAGGGTAGAAGGAATTTGGGAGAGCGACTGAAAAGAGAACAGGGGGCTAAAGGACCAACCAGAACCAGGAAGAAACACGACCCACCTGAGAGTCGCTTCTTTAGAGATATCTGGATTTTCTTCTTCCACTGGAGCCATAATACTTCTGGCTTCATAACACGTACTTCATTGTTCGGCACGAAGTTCTCTTGAACGCACACTTTGGTGATGGCGCTAAGTGTCATACGAGCACCATGCACAACAGTAATATCGACACACACAGTGAGAAACCCCACATAATAACACTAACACTATCAGCCTAACGTACCCAATGGTAAGCGATTACTGTTAACTCCCACAATTCAACTTGTTCATAGAAAAATTTTGTGTTCTGAGTATAGGGAAGGGGGTAATAGGAACCATTATATCTTCATTCACATGCGCGCAAGATGGCGATCGGCGATCCATAGAATCTTGTTATAAAGATTGAACAAAACTTATTGGTCTATATTAAAGAATTTTAATGAAAAGACCAAACGAACTAATAGAGACCCAATATGCATAAAAGATAGTGTTAAGTTTGTACACGAGTATAGTTAATTATGTTAAGCTATACGTAAGAGAAATAATCAAAAGAGCGAAAAATACGCATTCACTTGAGTTGGACAGCACTTGGAAGCCTAGAGCGAACCTGAAAGCCAATACACCACAATCTCTAGAACTAATCTCAACCAATAAGTGGTATCGATACTTCGCCTATGAAACTAAAATATCATCAATTTAATAACTCAAAGAACAATTGAAAAGACTGTACACAGAATATTTCTGAAACATTATCATCAGAGAACAAAAGTAAAGTAAAAGTAAAAAAACATAGAGTTGATGAACAATGGAGAAAGAAAGAATGGAAGAAACTTTGGCCGTTAGTTAATAGATGGATAAGAAGGGCTAAAGATATATAATAGTATCAAATAGGCCATCCTTGGAAGAGGTTTTATCCAGCCAGTGGAGCAACACAAGCTGACGACGATGATAAATTTAAATTGGTGAAAAATATTACAGACTTTTACCTAAACAACATTTCGATCACATCTTTTCAGATAGCAGAGATTTTAAATAATTTCACAACGGTATTTTTCGTAGGTTATTTAACATAATTTATCTTAGTTTTTGCTACCTGTTTATGTCAACATTTAAATTTTTTCCTAACTTCCACGCAGGAGAGACGCTGACGGTAGGCTTAATTCATCCGCCAAACTGTTTGACCCAGTTCTTTAAATGTTAATATCATGTGTAAGATTGTCCATAAAATATTTTAATGTTTCACCACACGAAAAATTGTTTTTTGTGACTATAAATGACATTCTTACGTGTTTGCTTATCACTACGGGGAAAATGTGAATGATTTGTTCTCACAACAGCAACGTTATTTCTATCAATCAATTTATGTGACCGAT